>CM019173.2:26327620-28873312 GCA_009739505.2 Apolygus lucorum | reverse complement strand
AATATCTATGCTCCCTTCCTACCTTGGGGGCTGGCAGGCGGGAGTGGGCCTAGAACCGTCCCCGCTCCCGGACGCCCACCACCATCTCGGGCGTCCACCACCAGAAGCGCTCCTGTCGGCTTGACGTCACCATCCACCAATCACGCCCAGCCACGAATCCCTGCCTGGATGCCTCAAGATGGAGGGTGGGGGTTCGTCGAATGAAATGATGTATCCTCCCTAGTCTTTGACGCTTTCTCCACGCTCCCTTGCTCTAGCTAGATACGAAAATCGACCCCCTTTTGCAAGTCAGTAGTGGAAAGACGCTCAGTAATGTTCCGGTGAGAGCCCAGCGACCCGCGTGTCTATTATTTGAGCATCCCCCATGAATCCAACTGGTAAGACTTCGTGGCATCCAGTTTGGACGACCATCCCCCAAGATCTTCTCTACACACCACCTCCGCCCCGCCGATGTGAGTGTAACAAACTAATCCTATACATTGGCCAATGATAGTTGTGTTCAAACTGTGTAGGAGTAAAACTAGTCATCGAAAAGTTAATGAACAATTCAGTATTTTAGTCAGTCAGTCAAGTCAAATTTCATATTGTTTAATATCGTAGAGTCATATGTAAAGTTGTTTCACCAAGGAAGAAGGGAGATTGATAACGCACGCATTTCGTGTAAAAAAACCATTTTATTGTGTAAATTGCCTTTTTGTTTTACACGCATTTTAAAGTCGAGTCACATTTGCAATATCTCTTTCATTAAAAGTTCCTATTAGTTGTAAAATTTGTATTTCTTCTTTCACTACCTAAATTCCGTTACAGACAGGTGCGATTGCATCATTTTCGTGCGTTCGCATGATTTTCGTGCGTCAGTCCTTCAGACCTAAGCACATTTGATTATCTACAAGCAATTAGGCCCTTCAGGTTTTATTTTGATTTTGGAAAAGCCTTCAGCTACCTCTGAGCCGCTTCAGCTGTCTACCAGGTAATTACCTATTTTCTCATTTTCATTATCATTAGTAATAATTAAATCAATTACCTTACTTATGTCAATATAGCTTCTCAACCTACATTTGGGTCGGTTTCAAAAGGGTTAAACTTAGAATCATCAATTCAACAGTCAAAACCCGAGGATTACACTAAGCAGTTTCGTGAACTTTTTCACCTCAGTCTGCTTTCTCCTACGTTGAGGTACCTACTGTTCATGTGTGCTCCTAAATATTGTTTTTGTTCGCGGTTTCTCAACCGAGCAATTCATTTTGTTAAAAATGGGTCCCAAACGTATAAGAGATGAAGCTGGACAAAAACGTCTAGTAATTGAGAAAAAAGACTGCAAGGCCTTCAGTACATCAGTTATAGTGGAAAGAGTGTGCCTCCTCAAGTAGCTGGACCGCCATGTTCGTAATTACCTACCACAATATCATAGCTTAGTCACCCAACTTTTTACAAAGATACACGTTTATTTAGCGCCAAGAAGATGGAGGATGTTGGCAAACTAAGACAGTATGTCCCTGAAGCGTTTAAGCAATTTTATGAGAAAATACTGGCTTGGCCAACTCAGGAACGAGAAGATGTAGAACAAACGTGAAAAAAATGGAGAAAAATGAAGAAAAAAATTTAAAAAATCGAAATGACAATCTATATACATAATATTCAATAAGTTTACAAAGTTATTCGTTCAAATACAGATATTTCGTCATATTCGGTCTTAATTTTCTTCATGCCCAGGTAATCAAGTGGTAAAAGGCACTAAGTTCCCAAAATTTAACATTTTTTTTGGTTATCCCCCTCTAAATTTTGCGGCAGTTCAATGCTGTTTGAACATCACTTTTATTGGCCTTCCAAAGAAAAAAAAACTGGGTCAAAATCGAGCGCTTTAGTTAAACTAAGCAGTTTTTTGCTTCTCCTGAAAAGTGGCGTTTTTGCACCTAGTTCCCTTCACCACTGGACAATTCATTTATGTAGTGGAGAATCTAAATGATATTGCTTCCTCGTTGTCGAATATAGGGTTGAATTATATTACTGCAGCAGGTCAATACGAGTGAATGGGGGTCCCCCAAAATTTCCACTCTCCTTCTGTATTTCAAAGCTTCCTGAACAACTTTGGTTCTGTGTCTGTCTGTCTAAGGTAAAACCCTCTTTTCCAAACCCACAATTGTACATTCTTCAACATTACCAACATACGTACCTAAATGTGCGCTCTGTCATGGGTTCTTCAGGATTGAACGCCAAAGTTCACATTCATCATCTCTTTCGGGGAAAAGAGCCAATTTCTTCCTAACTTCGTTAAAAGGGCTAAACGGACGAGATTCAGCGCTTTTTTCAGTATTTTTTCTTCCTATTTGTCGCCAAAAACCGTCTCGGATTCTCTCCAATTAGGCTGTGCGACGGGGAGGACAGCTCGTTGGTGGATAATAGACGGACGGGTTTTTGTTGAAATACTGTCTGTCGATCATTTTAATGATGATGTGAACTAGTTAGAAGTATAACTTGGGTGCTTCCTCACTAACACATACGTTAGTCTACACAACTCTTGAAAATCAAATCTAAATCCTATAGGTTTAGTAGAAGTTATGCTTAATTAGAATTTCACGTTGGCGCATGCCCAGTGCCTACCATTGAACTGCTCGTGATGGATTTCGTAGGAGACCATCTAAATTCTCATCCGTACAATCCCTGACAATTTCGTCAAATTCGGATGGCAAATGAAAAAGTTATGGTTATTACAAGGATTTCACGATGTGGTGTGCTAGGCAGGCTGTGTTGAGATGCAGCTATGCTCCTGCATATTGCAAATTCGATAAACTGCAGTGAAAATAAGTTTAAAAAGAACAACCTAATTTCTACTGCATAAACTAGTGAACTGTATTCACTAAATTTAATGACTTGGAGATATTGCAAATTGTTACCAAAAATTAAACTGGACTAAGGTGTAATGGACAGAGAACAACTGAGTTCCACAACACGTTAATTTATTCGTAAATGAAGGAGCTGAGGCTTTGAGATTGTAGGAATAGCCTGTGTGCTGTAGGTACCTACCTAAAGTGGCCACTGGATTGAGTGAGGAAATACCTACACTCAAAAACTTAGCAAAACAAGGTATTCATAAAAAAATGTTATATTATTATGATAACTTTTCCCTTGAACCCCCCTGTTCATAGGTGAATGTTCATAGGTAGGCATGAATCATTGATGTGGCAGGTGAAGATGTTGAAGTGATGGCCCAAGAGGTGTGACCACCAGAAAAGTAATGGAAAAGCTTGTCAGCCTTACCAGTAGCCCAAGGAGTAGCTCAAATAGTGATTGCACAGCTGGAGAAACGCATCAAGGCTGGAGAAGCATGCAGGCCAGACCAGGAAGTGTAGTCCAAGGGTACCAGTAATTTTCAGAATCCGACTTCTCTATAGTATTTTCCGTAAATCAGAAGGCGTGACCAGTGATTATGATGCGGAACTTGAGGTAGAGGATGACTGAGAGAGTGGAAGTACGTGGATATCTCCAAGAAATTCGTTAGCAGTGCCAAGAAATAACGTTAAATGGCCGACAGACTGATGAACAATAGAATGGGCGTGACGTCACGCCGACCAGTTGCTTGTGGAGAGGCTCTGACACTAATTATCACACTTTTCACTGAATTTATTGGAAACACCCCGTCTCAAATAAGAAAAAACACAAAATAATAATTACTAGATGGTTACAAACCCAAATTTAACGCTGTAATAAACTAATTAACTACAAGAATAAGGGCATCATTAGGTTGGCATTACTGCCAACATGAATAATTTTAGTTGGCAGCCCACCTACTGATTGCAAGGTAATACTACAAAATGTAAACAAGAGCTCAGAAGGAAAATGTGGAAAATAGGAAAAAAAGCTGCAAATTATTACACAAAGGTTTGTTATTTTTCTGTTTAGATCACCCGTCTGCAAAGAACACGGCTTTACCATTGTTACCACTAACCAACTTGAAGAAAAACATCGATCGCATTTCGGTCAGCTAATATTTGAACGGAGATTCGGCCTCTTCTGCGATTCACACTCGTGTTTCTGATTTATCGTAAGTCCGACCCTTAAATTCTCGTAGGGAACGAACGGTTTGTCCTACAGGGCTCAAAAAATTCTAAAAATTCTATACTATCTCAAATTGATGGAAAAACAATTACTTTATATCAAAATGTTTCGAGTTAGGGCGTTTTCAAAATTTTAAACAACCAACAACTACATCAACCAAAATCTTCGGGACACAACTAGACCCTAAATGGAGCCTACAAACCAAACTTCATCAAAATCGGTCAATGCTAAGTGGGGAAAGTGCCGCGTACGGACGGCCATATTTTTATTCTATTTTTGGATTCTACGTACCTTGAAACGTAAACCAACAAATTTTGAGGGCATTTACAAAAAAATTTCTTGGTCGATTCCAAAGGTTCATTATTGAAAATAATAAACCAATATAAGTTTTACAGGAGGAAAAGGTTGGTGAATCTAGTGCGGGAAATGGAAGTTTAGGTTGAAATGGTAAAGAATAAAGTGGTGAATTAGAGGGATTTGATTTGATGTCACTGCTGTTGCGAGTGGAGTGCAGTGGAGTCGGTAAGTCTGAACACACGGTATCGCATGATGTCAGTCTCAAGAAAGAAACAACCCCTGTAAATTTCTTCAAATTTGGACAGTAACTTCCTATAGTTTAATCCACTACTAGAATTTGTGGACACGCGGACCGAATGACGGACAGACACCAAAATAGTTTTCCTCTAATAGCAAATTAGACATTGCGGGTAGACAGTCCCCTGTAAATGAGGAATTTCACAATGTCGGAATTTCCAGGTTTTGACCCCAAAATCGGATTCAGCATCTCGAAAAACCACCTATGGCAAACTTTCAGCCCGTACTTCCTAATTTACGAATAAACAAAACAGTGTAGAAAATATGAACGTTTAAAAAAACCGAGAGGATGACGTAATCCTGGAATAGTTCAGTTACAGCCGCTTGAAGCGCTGAGATCCTGAAATTCATAGTCCTCAAATGCAACATTTCACAAAACCAGTAAAGTTCAAAATCGATTAAACTGAAGAAAAAAATAGAAAAAGCAAGATGGGGAAAATTAGGTTTCCCCTGTTGTGTTTTGTTTCCTGTTTTTTGTTTGATAACTTTCCTCTTAGATAACACAATTTCATCATACCAACGGGCAACACTGGGAGGAGACTGCGATCTGACCAGCCAATCAGCGAGCGTTCCCGCTTCACATTGAAGAGGTCCGATTTCCCGGATATTTTTTTAAATCATAAATTTTTATAGTCTCCCAAAAATAACTGGAGACTTATTTTCAGAAAACAACCCGATTTTCATCTATCCCACACCATTAACTATTCAGGAAAAATGCAAAGAGAATTCGGTGAAATTCCTCATTTCATCACCTTAACCTATTAACGCCCAGTGTTGCCATATGGCAATATAGAGAGCCTTTCTGCTGCTGGACACCTTCCTAGGTGATTTATCCGGAAGATCCTTTTCTCCAGATCTGTCTGATCATATTGATGTATAATTCAATTAATTTTCCACCTCCAGCCAAGAGGGTGAGGCACATAGCACGTAGCTTCATCTACAAATTCAATGGGTAAATGACCTGATTGGATGTCACCAGAACTACCGTTTTTTCTTGCCAAATACGCAGTAACAAACAGTAGTCTGCCAAGTGGGTGTTGCACATAGCTCATTGGATGCTCACAAAGCAAGATGCGTCACCTTCGAATTGATTGATTCTTGGCCTGGCTGGAGGTTGTAAGAACTAACAATAACCCTACCAAATAACCATGTTTTCATCACCAGGGCTATGATGCTTTATCTAATCATTTAGTGGTATTTTTTTACTAATTATGAATGTTACAATGAGTGGACGAATTACACTCAATATAGGATGCATTCCTCATCCACTATTATTGTATACTTTACTTTTGCTTTATTCCTCATCCAATATTTTAAAAGAGTTTCTAGTAGATCCGGTGAGATCACAATTACGATTTACAATATACTAAACGTTTTTGAAAAACGCTGCAAATCATTGCTCAAAGGTTTATTATTTTGTGTATAGATCATCCTTCTGTATAGATCACTGGTTCTCCATCAATAGCACCTACCACCATCTGTATTCTCCCTTGACCTTCCCTCTCAAATTTCAGCTCCTGCGTTCAATAGGATTGAAAATGGCTTCGGAGCTCACTCAGCTGATCAGTGATCTGAAGAGTGAAGAAGATCTCCTCGAATGCTGGAGACGCCTGGAAGAGTACTTCCATTCAATAGGATAGAAAATGGCTTTGGAGCTCACTCAGCTGATCAGTGATGTGAGGAGTGAAGAAGAAATCCTCGAATGCTGGAGACGCCTGGAAGAGCACTTCCATTCAATAGCATTGAAAATGGCTTCGGAGCTCACTCAGCTGATCAGTGAGCAATGATTTGCAGCGTTTTTTACCTACAAACATTGTTTTACCTACCAACTTTTTTTTACCTACCAACTATTGGTAGGTACTACCTACCACACCATACTGGCTTCACACCTTCACAATCAAGTTTATTAGAAAGAACTAAACGCTTCACACTCGATTCGAAAAATAGAAAGCTTGATATGGAAATTTGATTACTGGTTACGCAGAAGGCAAAACTGTATACAAATCGAAGAAATGAAGAGCGATCGCATTTTAGTCAGATAAAATTTGAACGGCGATTAGACCTCTTTTGCGATTCACACTCATGATTCTGTTTTATCGAAGGAAAACCTTCAAATACTCGTAGGGACCGAACGGTTTGTCCTACAGAGCTCCGGGTGGTCTCAAAAATTTTTAAAAATTCTGTACTATTTAAAATTGGTGAAAAAACGATACCTTTATTTCGAGAGTTTTCGAGCTAGGGCACTCTTGAAAATTTCAACCCTTAATTTTCTCCCTTTAGAAGTGACCTACATCAACCAAAAGCTTCGCGGCACAACTAGACCACAAATGGAGCCCATATACCAAATTTGAACCAAATCGGTCCAGTGTTGCTAAGAAAAGTGCCGCGTACGGCGTACGGCGGACGGCGGACGGACGGAAATTTTTTTATTCGATTTTCGTATTCTACGTACCTTGAAACGTAAAACATCAAATTTTGAGGGGGGGTTAAAAATTTTTTTTTCTTGCTCGATTCCAAAGGCTTATTATTGAAAATAATAAACCAAAATTAAGATCAGTTCTTGTGGCTCCCAGCGTTGCGATATGGCAACTTAAACCCATGAAATTCGACCAGGAGATTTTAGACTAGGAGAAATTCATTTTCCCGTGTTCTAAAGTCTATTTGGAGTCGGAATATCAAATCTATTTTCAATATATGTAGAAAAAAAGAGTTTTGGGCGTTAATGGGTTAATCAATAGCAGCCTCTGAGCTCGCAAATCAATAAAAATATTGAAAAATCGTGTTGTTTTCATCTTAGAATCGGGCACCTACACTTCGGAGAATGACTGTAGGTAAGACGCTCCGGGCTTTGAAAGATCACCAGCAGTCAAACGGCAGTAAAGTCCAAGTCTTCACGGAAGGGCAAAAAACCCTCCTCATGCCGAAGCAATAAGTCTTTCCGCTCAGTCATCCGTGCTAAAGGCAAACTGAGTGTTCGGGATTTGTGTCTGAATGGCCCCTCGAGCCAGCCTTCAAAAACCCCTTACCAACTTTATACCATCTTTCCTACATCTCCAGTTTCTGACATGGGAAACGTTCCTGCAGCCTCGTTTTCAACGGGGAAATCCTCCTTTTTTAGGGTATTAAGCGCTTTAGAGACGCTCTGCGGAGATAGTGGATTATTATTTTTTTCCCCGAGTTTGTTTCTTGAGAGTCGATGTTTTCTGGAAGCTGTGCCACGTGTGTGAGTATTATGGGACATCCAGACAATCTAGGTTCTCCAGTTTATCGTAATGAAAATCAACCCAGATAAATATTGCCGATGAATTATATTGCCTCATTTCGATACATGTAGTTTTTATCATGAACTCCTAGTTCATTACCCTAGGGTCTAAAGATCATACACGTCATTCTACCAATAAATTTGTCTGGTAGGTACCTATCAATTTTGCTTCCAAGTCTACCAAGGTAGCGGAAGCTTTGTTTTCACTTTTCAAGGTTGAAAAAAAAAATGTTCTCCAAAATCAAAATTTCCACTCGCGTTTTACGATTCAGACCTTCCTGAACCATTTTGGTTCCGTGTCTGTCTGTCTGTCATGAAATCCTTGCCACAGCCATAACTTCAACATTTCTCATCCGATTTTGATGTTATTTTCAGGGATTGTTGCGGGTAGACATGGTCCCCTATGAAAATCATTACCACTGGACTGTTAGTAGCCGCTGAGCAAGCGCAAACGTGAAATCCTTGTCACAGCCATAACTTCTACAATTCTCACTCGATTTCGATGAAATTTTCACGGATTGTGTGGGTTGGCGCGTAGTGGATTGATAGTAGCCGCTGCGCATGTGCAAACGTGGAATCCGAATGTTGCAACGATTTCATGACAGACAGACACGGAACCAAAATTGTTCAGGAAGGTCTGAAACGTAAAACACGAGTGGAAATTTTGATTTTGGAGAACTTTTTTTTTCAACCTTGAAAAGTGGAAACAAAGCTTCCACTACCTAGGTAGACTCGGAAGCAAAAACTAAAACCCAAACCCCAAATTCCAACAGAATGTATACACTACTGTATACATTATTACCACTAAAAAAAACTACTAAATCTCACATCACTACATAGGTATATAAGTTTAGGAAAAAATTCGAAAATCTTTTTGGAATGTTCCAAAATGGATTTTTAAAAAAATTTTGAATTTGAGTTTATTGAAAAAGCTTAATTTTTTTTGAAAATTCGCTTTAAAAAATTACTTATCTTATAGTGTGGGATAGATGAAAATTTGTTGATTTCGGATAATTAGTCTCCTGTTATTGCTTCCTCACTACTGAAGGTAGGGAAGCTTTGTATTCGTGAAAGAAGTGAAAAAAAAATGTCCTCCAAAATCAAAATTTCCACTTGCTTTTTGCGTTTTAGAGCTTCCCGAACAATCTTGGTTCCGTGTCTGTCTGTCTGTCTGTCTGTCGGTCTGTCTGTGGTCAATCCTTGTCCCGGGCAAAACTATACTAACCTGTGGTCCGATTTTGTTGAAATTTTCAGGGATTGTGCGGGTTAGGTCCTAGACGGTCCCCTATCAATTTCAGCACCTTCGGACCAATAGGAGCGAGTGCGCATGCGCAAACGTGAATTTCCTGGAACCTCGGTTTCTCGGTTTCTAACGAACCGATTTTGCTCAAATTTGGAGGTTAGTTAGGGACTTACTTCTAAGAGACACCCTTTGGTTGTTACAACCAAAACTCCGCAACTATTCAACCAATTTCGATGAAATTTTCAGGGATTGTGTGGGTTAGGTCCTAGACGGTGGACCGCTAAATAAAATTCTACGTTAAAAATACAATTAAATAATTAATTAATTAATTTTTTCGCCAACTGATTCTATACGTCCATGTTACAATGAGTGAGGAAGCTATACTGCCCACCCAACTTGGCAGACGTTTTTTTGGGAGACAATCAGAATTTATGATTTCGAAAAAATTTAACAGGGTTTGAACTCTCCCGTTTTGTGCAACTGTTGTCGGCATAAGCGAGCTAAACGGTAGCCAATTATTTCCTCGGTGTTGCGAAAGACTATTTCAGCCCATCTATTGAAGTAGATACAACTACATCTATTGAATACATCTAGTAGATACATCTAGATACATCTAGATACAAATAGATACAAGTAGATACATCTATTGAAGTAGATACTACTACAACCCGATACCTGATTGGCAAAGAGTCTGCCAAGTTAGGCGAGCAGTATAGAAAAATTATAAAAGCTAACGAGCTGCAACATATTGGGACATTTTCATGTGTGTTCTCTTCCACTACACAACAAGGTAGTGAAGTAAGGTTGTTAGTTCATGTACCCAAGTATTATTTTATGTAAAATTACAATTTTTTAGTTCGTGTACCCAAGTATTATTTTATGTGAAATTACAATTTCTGATGGAGTGATTACTATATTTCAAAGTAAGATGATCGATAAAATGTTGCAAAAATTTCGGGTGGAGGAGTGTATTCCTTGTTCTACTCCGATTGAACCTAAATTGTTTTTATCTAAAGGTGACAAATGTGATGAACGATTTCCATATCGTGAATTAGTTGGCAGCCTAATGTACTTAATGTTAGGAAGTAGACCTGACTTATGCTACACAGTGTCTTATTTTGGTCGATTTCAGACTTGCTACAATGAAACTCATTGGACTCATCTGAAACGAGTCCTGCGGTACTTAAAATTTACTAGAGACTACAGTTTGGTGTTTAAACGTAAAGGTAACATTGACAATATTTTAGAAGCCTACGTCGATGCGGATTATGCATCAGATCCTAATGACAGGAAGAGTATTTCAGGAAATTTAGTACTTCTGAATGATAATGTCATAAGCTGGTCTTCGAAAAAGCAAAATGTGGTAGCACAAAGTAGCACCGAAGCTGAATATTATTCTCTGGCAGGTGCGATGTGTGAATGTATTTTTATTACAAATTTGCTTGAAGAAATATCAAACGTTAAGTCTTGTGTAAAAATGCATGAGGACAATCAATCAACTATAAAGATAGCTACAACCAAAGAAACTAAACGTTCAAAACATGATGACGTGAAGTTTCACTTTGTAAGATGTCTTATTGAAGAAGGAAAATTTGAAATTGTTTTTGTTCCTACAAATTGACAAATTGCGGATATAATGACAAAGCCGCTGTGTATTAAAATATTTGAGAATTTGAAAGATAAATTAAATTTATGTGTTAAATGTTAAGTTTGTTTTCTGATTGAGATATATTCGCAGAATTGAAAGGGGGTATTATTTTATGTATTGGCAATCCTGCTTTCCCCACCACTATGTAATTCATTCCTTTGTTCTTAGTAGTGTCTGTCATTATGTGATCTCTAATAAATCGTGGTTCTATAGTTCTGATTAACTCTCGTTTTTTGTCTCATTTAGCCCGGTTCCCGGTGGTTATTTTATTACCAAGCATCAAAATAAGAAAACAGTTGATTGTTCTCTACGCAACACGGTGTATTTTATTTATTGGTCGCGTGAGCAAGTTTTCGTGACGATTTTTCAGTTTATGTGCCAAAGCAAAGACATGAAAATGTCAATAACCGGGAAAACGGACCTCTTCAACGTGAAGCGGGAACGCTCGCTGATTGGCTGTTCGGATCGCAGTCTCCTCCCAGTGTTGCCCGTTGGTATGATGAAATCGTGTTATCTAAGAGGGAAGTTATCAAACAAAAACATAATTTTCCCCATCTTGCTTTTTCTATTTTTTTCTTCAGTTTAATCGATTTCGAACTTTACTGGTTTTGTGAAATGTTGCATTTGAGGACTATAAATTTCAAGATCTCAGCGCTTCAAGCGGCGGTAAATGAACTATTCCAGGATGACGTCATCATCCCAGTTCTTTTAAACGTTCATATTTTCTACACTGTTTTGCTTATTCGTAAATTAGGAAGTACGGGCTGAGAGTTTGCTGTAGGGGGTTTTTCGAGGTGCTGAATCCGATTTTGGGGTCAAAACCTGGAAATTCCGACATGGTGAAATTCCTCAGTTGACATTTTGATTCGATTGTCGATTTTGCTGCCTCTGGAGGGAAAGGCTGATTGAGAGTCAATTCAACTACAACAGACCGTCTTTTCTGAGAACAAGTTGAAACGTCATTATTGTGCGAAGAGGCGAGTGGAGTGGTTCTAATCAAACTTGGTCCAGTGTTCCACGTCCGGTCCTGACCCTTCATTAATATGCAAATTCGGGAGTGCCCCCTTTTCTCCTTCACCTACGACCCCCTTCTCCCCTTTAAGTCACTCTGAATACCTCTTTATTGAATCTCGAGTCCGAGTTTAATTGCTTTTCTTCCAGAAAGATTAAGGCTTATTGGCTCTCCGAAGGCCCTTAGGGAAATATATCTTGCCGGAAGTGCGAAACTCGCCTACCCGGATAACCATCAGGAGCCCCTCTGCTAGGCAACCAAACACCTGCCAAGGTGGATGGGCATTAAAGCTCTGTCAAGTTTCATTTTAGCGAATTTTCAAGGAAAATTTTTTCGACTCAAAATTTTTAGCATAAACTTTTTTGCTTCCGAGTCTACCAAGGTAGCGGAAGCTTTGTTTTCACTTTTCAAGGACGAAAAAAAAAACGCTGCAAATTATTACACAACGGTTTATTATTTTTATATAGATCACTCGTCTACAAAATCACCAACCATCCAATATGAAGAGAAAAAAGAAAAAAAAATCAAAAAAATCAAAAAAAATCAAAAAAAAAAAAATCAAAATCACCAACCATTGATCGCATTTCGGTCAGCTCTAATTTGAACGGAGATTAGGCCTCTTTTGCGATTCACACTCGTGTTTGGATTTATATATATATAAAATATAATTCACGAACAACGTTTCGATTTTTTAAAAAACGATTTATTACACAATGTACAAAGACGCGTACAGGAGGAGCGAAGAACAGTCAAAGAGCGTTGATTCATGGGGAAGAGGGTTTTTATAAGGTCGGGAAGAGTGTGAGGAATAAGGAAAACAAAGGAGGTATAATTATAGGTCGCTGACGAGGTGATTGAGTTCGCAGAGTTGGGGCTGCTGGGTCAGCAGCACGTGGAGAGATGGACAATGTACCCATTGTGTACTGCTTAGGTAACTCCTCTCGCCGTAGATTCAACTCAGGGTAGAAGATCCTGAGGTGATGATTTTCGGGGTAGGTAGATTGAGCTGCAAGGGATAGTTCGTATTTGGAGATGGAATTTGGGATTGCTTCCTCCTGAAGACATAATACAGCACAATCATTAATATAAGTAGTATAAGCATGATATACAAAGGGCTGATTAATGTGTGTACATATTTATAGTTGGCATCAACATCATTGCCAAATAGAAAAGGCCAATGTTCATCTAGTTTCGGGATAAAAGAGTGTTTTTTGAGATTTAGTCGTAATGCTGAGGCTTTTAAGTTCAAGATTTCATTTGTGGGTATCTGAGGTATTCTAAGCGATCCTTGAATTTCGTGGGTTGTGGTCGAGATAGGTATATTGTTGAGAAGTATTTCATTTTTTCCGGGCGTAATTATCCAAGATCCTTTAATTTTTGTCAAATTGTTTCCTTTTTCATTTCGTTCTTCTAATAAGGTTTCTTGTGAAGAAACCACGATTATATGACCTGTTTCTGGAATTGGACTAGAGAATGGATCGTCGATTTTTAGTTTTGTGAATTGACAGTCTGAAAGTCGGTTATTTCGGATGATACTCCTAGGACAATTGGCGATTTCTTTACATATAGTTTCTTGGTTACAATAGTATTGATTATGATGATCTTTATAACATAGTTGTTTGAGTGAGTAGATTATATCATTTTTCTTATTAACTAATACAAACTTTTTCTCGGTTAATATGGTCACGTACTCATTTTTTCTTAATATTGGTACAGGTTGCAACATGTACATTTCAAGGTCTTCGTTGACGAAGTTTGGTATTCGGATAATATAGTAAATTTTATTATTGTCTACTGAACATATGATCTTTGAATTTAGTTCGTACTCTATAGTGTTATTAAACATTTTCAAATTATTTTTACGGTTTTCTCTGGCGATAGCTTTCAACTCGTCTTCAAATATCCGGAGGGGTATTATGCTGGGATGTACGACTCCCAATTTGCAGAAGGCTAAGGAGGTCTCTAATTCTTGGAGTTTGTTTTTAATGATGTTGGTATTCGTCAGGATGTCGGTCGCTATTCCTTTTAAATAGATTATGTTGAGTTTGTCAAAAGGGGTTGCCCTTTCTAATTTATCGGTGATTTCTTGATTGTTGTAGTTTAGTGTGGCTATGGTATCGTTGAATTTTTCTATTAAATCTGTCATCACTCTGTGTTCTTTCATTAACTTTGTTTCTATTTGCGAGTTTTCATTGGATAATTTTTTGATCAATTTGTCGTATTGGATTTTATCTGTATGGTCAAGGTTCCCTGTGATAAATTTTATCACCGATCCTAGGCCGTTTATGAGCCCTCGTTTTGAATGTTTTGATGTCGTGATATCTTTTCTTGGTTGGAGGTTTGAGAGGTTTTCTTTTATCAATTCTAAATTCAAGTTTATCGTTTTGAAGTGTTCCTTTAGTTGGTTTGTCAGTTTTTGCGTGTTCGAAGTTTTTGTTAGTTTGGCGTACGCTGCATTGTTTCTGTCCAGTGAGTCTCGTAGGTGGTTTATGTCGTAGTGTATTATGAGTAAGTGATCTTTCGTTTCGGTGTAGGCTGGTCCAAGTCTGATGGGTACGATTCCTCCGCTGTTATCTATGTTGTGTATGTCGATGGAATGTGCGGTAGTAAGAAATCTGAAAAAAAGGTATCAATGCGTTAGATTGCCCCTCGTGACTGCTTCATAAATATCTTTTCTTATCTGTGTCATGTGGTCTTGAGAAAAGGATGAAAGGGGTCTGTCTTTCGAGATGAGTTCAGCGTATTTGCATACGAAGGGTCCGCAATCAAACGAATTCGTTTGTTGTGGTATTGATTTTTCTGTCACGAGTCGCCATTCTGGGCGATTTAGTTGGGTGTTATATTTAAATTCCCATTCCTCTCGTAGGTAATTGAAGATTTTCTCTAAGAATTTTGAACCATCACCTGCTAGTGAATCGTAATATTGTATGAGTTTTGATTTGGGTTTGACGGCTATTAGTCTCCAGTGAGCATTTTCATGTATGGGGAATAGGATGAGTTCTTTGTTCTTGAGGTCTGCGTACTTCGAGTAGTTTTTAACTCTATTATATCCTCTCAGGTCGTATGAGGTGTATAAGAACGTAGGGAATGCGTATGTTTTCGGAATGTTCGGGTCTTCGTTATTTCTTTGGTTTATCAGTTCCATGTACAGGTTTATTACATTGTCGTTGAACCAGTTGTTTCCTTGAATGGTTTGTAAGTCAGTTTCGTTCAGTTGGGTCTTGTGTTCCAAGGGTCTCTCTGCGATGGTATGTCTGTCTGATTTTGTTTCTTCGAGTGGTTTTGGTTTCGGTTCTTCGGGTGATTCTAGTTTTCTGGGCCTCTTGATATTTTTCAAATGAATTTTTGTTCTTGTGTTATGATGTCTTGGTTCGATTTCGGCGGTCTTTCTAATGGCGTCGATTTGTTTTATAGTTTCCTTATTGAATTTTATTTTTGATTTGTCTTGAATTTGTTTCGTTTCGACAAAAGCATTAGTTGGTATGTCTGGCAACGTTTCTTCTCGATTTTCATTAAGTTTCTCTATGATTTTTTTCTTTTTCTCTGATTGTTTTTCTTTGAGTATTTTGTAGAGTTTGTCTACTTTTTCCTTATGGTCCGAAATGTATATGTTGGTGAGTGTCGTCTCAATGTCCGGAGGGATTGGGTTTTTTGATCCTAAGGTTCCGTTTATGATTTCATATGGTGTGACTCCTGTGCATGAGTGTATACTATTGTTGTAGGTGATTAGGGCGTATTTTAACCGTTCTTTAATATGAGTGTGGCTGAATTCTTTGCTTGCTGTCATTAATCTGATGATCTCGATTAAGGTGGAGTGGAATCTTTCTATTGGTGAGTTCGAATTCGGGTTTTGTGTACTGATGTAATGTATTTTGATGTTCTGTACCTTCAGGAATTCTTTGATGGTGGTTGAACTGAATTCGTTGCCGTTATCCATGATTATTTCGTTTGGGTTTCCGTGATGGGATATAAATGTTAGAAGTTTTTTGGTTATGTCGATACTGTTCAGGGTTTTCAAGGGGTAAGCTTGTGCGTATTTTGAGAATTTGTCTATGATTGTAAGGAATTTTTGTCTTTCTACTGTAAATGTGTCTATGTGGATCGTTTCGAACGGTTTATTGGGGGTTTGTGTGATGTTGTAAGCTGGTTTTATCGGGTTACGTTCATATTTACATTTCAAACAGAGTTCGCATCGGTTGATTACGTTTGTTACGCTTCCTTTCAAATTGGGCCAGAAATATGATCTTTTAATTTGGTTATACGTCTCATCTATCCCTCGATGGAATCTTTCTTGACGGTGATTGTAAAGTATTATATTTGTTTGGTCTTCTAGGTTTGTTACGTCCATTAATTTTTCCGTACATTTTGTCAATTTTAGTTCTGCGGATTTGAATTTGAGGGCTAATACTGAAGCTACTGTTTCATAAATGTCAGTTTCAAAGAATATGCCGTATGGTACGTTGGGTCTCAGGTATTCTTTTACGAATTCTAGAATTTCTTGTTCTAAATCTCTTCGGGGGAATTTTACGGTGATTCTGGTTTTTTCATTATTAAATAAATTTTCTGTTTGTATTTCGGTACTAAATTGTTCGCCTACGTTAATTACAATTTGATTTTTATAGTGGTTCAATGGGGTATTTTTTATTGGTATGACGGTAGTTCCTATTCCTTCTTTGTCTGAATGTACTGTTTCGCAATCAATTTCTTCTTCGTCGTCGACGTTAACTATTAGCGATTGGGATTCTTCTTTTTGTACAGACGGGTTTTGTAATGTTTCTTTAGTATTTATTTCTATGCGTGAGAGTGCATCGGCGTTTGCGTTGTGCTTTCCTTTTTTATATTTAATGTCAAAGTCGAATTCCTCGAGGCGGAGTTTCCAACGGAATAATTTAGAATTTGGTTCTTTGAGCGAATGTAACCATTGAAGTGGTTGGTGGTCTGTCTCTAGTGTGAATTTTCGTCCGTATAAATATGGTCTGAAGTGTTGGACGGCCCACACGCAGGCGAGAAGTTCACGTTCGATCGTGGATAATTTTCTCTCGGTTTCATTTAGCGTACGGCTGGCATATGCGACCGGATGCAATTGACCTTCCAGGGTTTGAGATAACACGGCGCCGAGCGCGACGCCTGATGCGTCGGTGTTGAGAGTAAAAGGTTTTGTAAAGTCAGGATATTTAAGAACGGGGTCATTCATCAAGAGGAATTTGCACGCTTGAAAGCTTTTAATGTAGTCTGGGTCGTTCGTATTGATGCGGTTTCCTTTTTTTAGTCTTATGGTTAGTGGTTTCGTAATGTCAGCAAGGTTTTTGATAAATTTCCTGTAGTAGCTCAATAATCCAAGGAATCCTTTTAGTTCTTTATTGTTTTTTGGTAATGGGTAATTTTTGATAGCTGAAATTTTTTGAGGGTTAGGTTTCAGTCCGTCTTCTGTAATTATGTGCCCTAAATAAGCGACTTCTTTTCTCAAGAATTCGGTCTTGTCAAGTTGAATTTTTAAATTTGCGTGTCTGAGTCTGTCGAGGATTTTTCTGAGGCGTGTTATGTGTTCTTGTAGGCTTGAGCTGAATACGATTATGTCGTCCATATAAACCGCGCAAATTTCATTTTGGATACCACGGAGGCAGTTATCCATAAGTCTTTGGAATGTGCTAGGTGCATTTTTTAATCCGAAAGGCATTTTCTTGAACTCCCATTTTCCATTTTCTGTGCTGAAGGCTGTTTTTTCTATGCTTGACTTTTCCATTTTTATTTGATGAAAACCGGACATAAGGTCTAGTGTGGTGAAATATTTACACTTTCCCAATTTTGAGAGGATATCTTCTATGTTAGGAAGATCGTAACGATCATTCGGGCATTTTGAATTTAAGTTTCTGTAATCTATTACGAGTCGAAATTTCTTTTTTCCAGAGGCATCGTCCTTTTTCGGGACTATCCAAAGGGGAGAATTGTATGGGGAATTTGAAGGTTGGATGATGTCGTTTTCAATCATGGTTTGGATTTGGTTTTGGACTTCCTTTTTATAAATTTCAGGGTATCTATAAGATTTAGAGTAAACTGGTATTTCGTCTGTAGTTCTGATAGTGTGTTCCACGAGTGGAGTAGTACTTAATGGTTCTGAGTCGTCGTAAAATACGTCTGGGTATTCTTTTATCAGTTTGATTAGTTCGGATTTTTCTTCGTCGTTCAAGTGATTTGTTCTGATCTGGGGAAGTAACTTTTGGGCTTTCATTTTTTGTATTTTTGAATTTAGAGGATTGGGGTTTATTTGATCGTCATTTTTTTCGAATAATTCTTCGGAGATTTTTTCGGCAGATCGTAGAGTTTTGACTTTTAGTTTTCTTGGGGTTGAGGCGGTGTTTATAGCAATACATTTCGCGAGGTGGTTTTCTACTTTCACGAGGCAATTTGGAATTTCAAAGGGGCCTACTTTTATATGGTCTACGATAGCAGTTCCTTTTTGGACGTTTGAAAGATGAAGTTGAATTTCTCTGCCAGCTCTAGGGGGAATTTCGTATTCTTTTACATAGGGTTCCTGGGGAATATCATAAAATTCTAATGGGATTTCATCGGTTCCAAATTTGATCGTGTTGTTTTTCAATTGTAACGTGGCCTCGAGTAATTGAAGATTATCGAGCCCAAGTAGTAAATCGAACTGTTTATGAAAATCGAAAATAAAGAATTTACATCTAGCATGCAATTTAGCATTAGAGTGGAACATGTTAGTCGGTAAGGTTATGCTGTGGGTGCCTGTTGTGCATCCGTGAGAAGTCTTGACGAGGAATTTATCCGGTTTTGAGAGTTTCTTGAATTTTTTGTTGGCAATTTTGCTGTTGATGAAGCTGCTGGAACTTCCCGTATCGATGAGGACTTTGAGGTTGTTTCTGGTTCTGATGAAGGGGAGTTTTGCTGATTCTTCTAGATGCATCAAGTTGAATTTCCTTCCTCCTGGGGTTCTTCTAAAAAAGAATCGTCTTCGTACTCTTCAAAATTTTCAATCGCTTCTTCGTTCTCTTCCGGTTCTTCTTGAGTTAGTTCGTGATTCAGTGTCGTCTGATAGCTCATTGTGTCTTTAGTTCTCATATGGTAGGGAATGTGAGGTTGTTCGGTCCGTTGTTGTTGGTATGGTCGATTGAATTGCTGGTTAGGTTGTTGTTGTTGAGGGGTTTTGTTAGGCTGCATTTTGTTGTGATTTTGTTGTGAAGGTCGGTTGAATTGTTGATTGGTTTTGAAATTTTGCTGGTTCGGTTTGTTGAAGTTTTGCCTTTGGGGGGCTCCTTGATATGATGATGAGGGTTGTGAAGATCTTGGGGTGAAAAGTTTCTTTCGCAGGGTTGGGAATTGATATTCGTTGGTGAGGATGTTGATTGCGTCATTAAGATCCGTGGGGCCTTTGGTGATCAAGAGTCTCCCAATATCTTCTTGTAATCCCATCAAGAATGCGCGTAAAGCTGTGCGTTCCATTAGCTTGAGTGTCGTGTGGGTGTATTCTTGATTCGAGGTCTTTAATTTGGAAATGAGTAATGAAAGTAATTTGTATACTCTTGCGTGAAAATCGAAGGGTGATTCCGTTTGGCTTTGTTTTATTTTTCCTAATTCTAGGATTAGATGTTCTTCATCCCTTTTGTCACTGAAGTTCGCGACAAGTGCCGTTTTTATTTCGTCCCATGTATCTTGTGGACTATTGCAAATTCCGAGGGCGGCTTTGCCCTTTATTTTTGCTCGAATATTATTGATTATCAATTTGTTGTTGTAGCAATCTGGTTGCTCTTGCACGACAAAATGATTTATTAATTCTTCGCATCTTTCGATGAACTGCGTGAGCAACTCGGGCTCACCATGAAAATCGGGTATCCCGCCAAAGTCCGTTTTAGTCGGTTTGGGTCGAGGGTCTACCGGACGTGGTACCGCGGCTCTAATTATTTCTTGGAGTTGATCCGGGGTTATAGTGAAAAATTGGGTCACTGGTTGTGCCATTTTTGAGTCGTTATTGGTTGAGTTTTCGGTCTCTGAAGGTTCGACTGAAGGACGTGAGTTGCGATGTCTACGGGGGGTGGGCTTCTCGGCGAAGTTAGTAGATCATGCAATAAGTGATATCTGTTACTTACAGGAGAGTAAGGGCGATAGTGCTCATCGTTCCTTGTTGAAGTCGATTGCCTTGTTGAAGAGCGTCTGGCGTCTTTCCTGTGATCTCGTCCCGCCACGTCGAACGAAGCTCGTGCAGTTTATATTAAAAATGTCCTAGTCGTAAGTTATTAAAATAACACGAAACAATTTTCGTCGACTAGTCCTACCGACTGCGCCAAATATAATTCACGAACAACGTTTCGATTTTTTAAAAAACGATTTATTACACAATGTACAAAGACGCGTACAGGAGGAGCGAAGAACAGTCAAAGAGCGTTGATTCATGGGGAAGAGGGTTTTTATAAGGTCGGGAAGAGTGTGAGGAATAAGGAAAACAAAGGAGGTATAATTATAGGTCGCTGACGAGGTGATTGAGTTCGCAGAGTTGGGGCTGCTGGGTCAGCAGCACGTGGAGAGATGGACAATGTACCCATTGTGTACTGCTTAGGTAACTTATATATTTCAATATAAACCCTTAAATTTTCGTAGGGAGCAAACGGTTTGTCCTACAGAGCTCCGCGTGGTCTCAAAAAATTCTAAAAATTCTATAGAATCTTAATTTGAAGGAAAAACAATACCTTTATATCGAAATTTTTTGAGTTAGGGCGTTTTCAAAATTTCAAAATTGATTTTGGAACCCTTAGGAGTGACCTACATCAACCAAAAGCTTCGGGGCACAACTAGACCCCAAATGGAGCCTACATACCAAATTTCATCAAAATCGGTCAATGCTAAGTGGCAAAAGTGCCGCGTACGGCGGACGGCGTACGGCGTACGGCGTACGGTGTACGGCGGACGGACGGCCAAATTTTTATTCGATTTTTGGAATCTACGTACCTTGAAACGTAAACCATCAAATTTTGAGGGGGTGTTAAAAATTTTTTTTTCTTGGTCGATTCCAAAGGTTCATTATTGAAAATAATAAACCAAAAGTTCTCCAAAATCAAAATTTTCACTCGCGTTTTATGTTTTAGACCTTTCTGAACAATTTTGGTTCCGTGTCTGTGTGTCTGTCCGTCTATCATGAATTCCTTGTAACGCGCATAACTATACGAAGTTATTGTCCGATTTCAATGAAATTTTCAGGGATTGTACGTGTTGGTGTGTAGACGGTCCCCTATGAAAATCATCATCCTCGGACTGATAGAAGCGACTGCGCATGCGCAAACGTGAATTCTTGTAACGGCCATAACTTCTACGATTTCCATTCGATTTCAATGAAATTTTAAGGGATGTTACAGATTAGTGATTAGATGGTCCCCTATGAAAATCATTACCTTCAGATTGATAGTAGTCACTGCGCATGCGCAAACGTGATTTTCCTTGTAACGGCCGTAACTTTCACATTTTCCATCTGATTTCAATGAAATTTTCAGGGATGTTACAGATTAGTGTTTAGATGGTCCTCTATGAAATTCATCACCCCCGGACTGATATTAGCCGATGCGCATGCGCGAACGTGAATTGCTTGTAACAGCCATAACTTCCACCATTTCTACCTGATTTCGATGACTTTTTCAGGGATTACGCGGATTAGGTTGTAGATGGTCCCCAATGAAAATCAAGGCCTTAAAATTTACAGTAGCCTCTGCGCATGCGCAAACGTAAAATCCTTGTAACAGCCGTAACAGTCGCGTGTGAGGTGAGGATCTCAAATCCTATACAACCAACCCCTTTATAGATCAGTGAGCAATGCTCTGGACTCCCACCCAGGAGTCCCAGGTTCAACTCCCAGTCAAGCTAAGAAGTTTTTTGATCCAATCACTACCGCACTTAAATTTTTCGTCCGAATTTGATGAAATTTTCTACGATTTTTTTCACTGAAATCTGTTTTGGAACATTCTAAAACGATTTTTGAAGTTTTTCTAAAATTCATATGTATAGCAAGATAAAATGACATATTTTGTGTCACTCCAAACGACAACTTGAGTAATTGTTTCGCAAAAATTTTGATGTTTTGACAAAATGATTATGAACTAAATTTTCATAGGAAATAACAATCAAATGACGAGTTCATTAGCCAGACATTTTGGAAGGGAGACATTTTGCGAAGGGATCCAAATTCTCAAAAAACAGGCCTACAAGATTTGTTCTTAGGTTGTTATGTTGTTTTTGGATGATCCTAAGGGATCCAAATTTTCAAAACATAGGCCTAGAAGATTTGTTCTTAGGTTGTTATGTTGTTTTTGGAAGATCCTAAGGGATCCAAATTTTCAAGACATAGGCCAACCTATATTTTTATCAATACGTTGTATTGATTATATCATTCGTATAATAAAGCTTACAATTAGACCTTTAATTTGTTTATTCACAAAATGATCATTACAAGAATACGGTTCAATTTTCCCGAAATCAGCGAACACCTTTTTCGAATATTACACTCATTATCCTTTGAAAAGGGGCCCTAATGGATTTTGGTAGAACGTATTTCAAAAATCGCTGCAAATTATTACACAATGGTTTATTATCTTTCTATGCAGATCACTCGTCCGCAACGCCACCAACCACCCAACATGAAGAAAAACATCGATCGTATTTCGGTCAGCTAAAATTTGAACGGAGATTAGGCCTCTTTTGCGATTCACACTCGTGTTTCTGATTTATCGTACGTAAA
Organism: Apolygus lucorum; assembly: GCA_009739505.2. Lineage (NCBI taxonomy): Eukaryota > Metazoa > Arthropoda > Insecta > Hemiptera > Miridae > Apolygus > Apolygus lucorum. The sequence goes on along the minus strand of CM019173.2, from coordinate 28,850,759 downwards.
ACCCTTAAATTCTCGTAGCGAGCGAACGGTTTGTCCTAAAGAGCTCCGCGTGGTCTCAAAAAATTTTAAAAATTCTATAGAATATTAAATTGAAAGAAAAACAATACCTTTAAATCGAAATTTTTTGAGTTAGGGCGTTTTCAAAATTTCAAAATTCATTTTGGAACCCTTAGAATTTACCTACATCAACCAAAATCTTCGGGGCACAACTAGACCCCAGATGGAGCCTACATACCAAATTTCATCAAAATCGGTCAATGCTAAGTGGCAAAAGGACGGCGGGCCAAATTTTGGTTTATTATTTTCAATAATGAACCTTTGGAATCGACCACGAAATTTTTTTTTAACAACCCCACAAAATTTGATGGTTTACGTTTCAAGGTGCGTAGAATACAAAAATCTAATAAAAATTTGGCCGTCCGTCCGCCGTCCGCGGCACTTTTGCCACTTAGCATTGACCGATTTTGATGAAATTTGGTTTGTAGGCTCCATTTGGGGTCTGCCCCAAAGGTTTTGGTTGATGTAGGTCGCTTCAAAATGAATTTTCAAATTCAAGGGTTCAAAAATGAATTTTGAAATTTTGAAAACGCCTTAACTCAAAAAATTTTGATATAAAGGTATTTTTTTCCTTCCATTTGAGATTCTATAGAATTTTTAGAATTTTTTGAGACCACGCGGAGCTCTGTAGGACAAACCGTTCGCTCCCTACGTGAATTTTAAGGTTTTACGTACGATAAATCAGAAACACGAGTGTGAATCGCAAAAGAGGCCCAATCTCCGTTCAAATTTTAGCTGACCGAAATACGATCGATGTTTTTCTTCATGTTGGATGGTTGGTGGCGTTGCAGACGAGTGATCTATAAAGAAAAATAATAAACCATTGTGTAATAATTTGCAGCGTTTTATTCGATTTTTGATTCTACGTACCTTGAAACGTAAACCATCAAATTTTGAGGGGTGTCACAATTTTTTTTTCTTGGTCGATTCGAAAATAATAAACCAAAATGTAGAATTAATGTCTGCTAATAATGTCAGTCTGCTGATAGTAGACTACTATCAGTCTAGGGACGATGATTTTCATAAGAGAACCAAACACACCCTAATCCGCACAATCCCTGAAAATTTCCTCGATATCGGACAAAATAACTTCGTACAGTTTTGCCCGTTACAAGGATTTCACGACAGACAGACACAGACCCAAAAACGTTCAGGAAAGCCTTAAAAGGAAAACGTGAGTGGAAATTTTGATTTTGGAGTTATTTTTTATAACCTTGAAAAGTTAAAAGAATGCTTCCATATCGCAAAGGTAGGTAGTAATCCTCCGGTGACCCACGGAATTGAAATCCCTTCCCCTTCGCGCCTTTGAAGTCGGTCAAAACCTAAGCAAAACTCGATAAGGAGCCCTTGCCGGTAGATGTTCCGCGTTATGTGTTGATAAACGACTGAATAAAGGTATAAACAGTTCAATGCCAAGGTACATCAATTTATGAGTTTCCTATGTTGCGGGGACGCCATTACAATCCTCAAGAGGGTCCACCCTTCGAAAACCGTTGACCTTCACGTCAACAAACCTCTTCATTTCCGCCTACCTATTTGTTCTCTGTAATTTACCTTTTCGGTTCTCCAAAATCTGTACTTACATGTCTAGGAGGAGATCTGGGCAAAAGTTACCTTACATTTGAATGGGTTGATGGGCTATCAAGCTGAAGTCTCATCTTTCCTGAAATCCGCACTGGAGATTCGCTGGATGATTTCAGCGCCTTTGGTCACTTGTCACAACACTTTCACTCCGACCGCTGTTTCGAAAGGGCTGTGCACATCCCCGGAAATTGTAACAACGGCCTAATCCGCGTAGGTACCTAATACTCTCTGGAAATTTCATGTCTTCAAGTTCTGGAACCACAAACCTAACGCCACCCCGGCGTAGAAAAGAAACGAACTGGCGGTCAGCCGGCTAGCACTGAGTACCTGAGACAAGTAGTGACGATTCGGGTTTCGATACTTTCGATATTTAATGATATCGATATTTTGTTTCGATATTTCCGATATTTTTCTTCCGATAAATGTCTTCGATCGCATGTCGAAAGAAAAATATCGGTCGTGATGTTTATTATTCTTTCTGCTGTAATTTATTCGTTTCCCCTGAAATAAAAAAAGATTTAAAATACAATTTTAGGTCTCTTGTGCTTTCCTAACAGCTAAAAACCAAATTTTGTAATGACGACCCACCCAACTTTGGAATTGAGCTGTTTAGCTGGTAGGTAATTTCTGTCAAAAGGTAGGTTCTATTAATAATAAAGCAGGTTCTTTGCAGACGGGTGATCTTCGCAGAAAAATAATAAATCGTTGTGTAATCATTTGCAGCATGGTATAATTTATTGAGCCTACCCTGAGCTCTATAGGACCAACCGTTTGTTCCCAATAGAGACTTGATGTATGGCAAGAAATTAATCAGAAACTAGTGTCAAACGCAAATTTATGACTTAAAAAAAAAAAACTTTCTGTTGGTCGAACTCGATCTTTTTTTCGTTTCTTCGAATACAATTTAATGCCGCTCAGTTTTTCTTCCTTGGTAACCAAGAAATTTCAGAAGCTAGAAATATCAGAGCTCCAAGATGAACAAGAGACTCCCTATCATTTCCAGCACAGTCTTGAAGACTGTGTACTAAATTTTATTACTTTGTAAGCTGCCTAGCCCTGAAGGGGGTTCGGCTAATAACGTTGTGACTGAAATGCAACGGGGTGTAATGTTTAAGAGAAATGGGTTGCAACTTAAAGCTTGGTAAATGAATGAAATACTTAACTTCGTTGTGCAACGGTAGCGGCTGATGACGTAGGCAACTGTGTGTAGAACCTGAAATGGAGCAATGGGGTATTTCGGTCAATTTTTTTTATTTTTTTTTTCAAAAGAGTAAGGCTCAGGAATAACGGTAATCGGGTCTGTTCGTCGAGAAAATGTTTTTAAAAAATCAGAGAAGCTAAGGAAAGTTGAAGATTTGAATGGTGTGACGTAGCTAGCCAATCGTGACGTAGCTAGCTAACTGTCTTTGAAAAAAGTATCCATGCACGGAAACCCTTGAAAGACCTCTTGGATACTACAAAATAGTACTCACACACGCGCGCGGCGTAGTCCGCAGCGTAGTCCTTGCCTAGTGTGTGTGCATTTATAGTGGCCCGCCTTTTTCAAACGTGTGATCTCTTTAATTAATTTTTCTACCACATGTTATAGTATCATTGGGCTTAACCCATTTTCGGTCATTGGTTGAAAAAACATAAAAATTTGATTTTTTTTCTGAAAAAACTCTTTAGTTGGATGTTTTGAACATATTAAAGGCAGCAAAATAATTGTCATGTACTTCAATTAGAAAATAGCAATTGCTGCGTTTACGCACAACTCGAATGAATTGTTTGGCAGTATGACGTCCAAAATGAGGGACCATTTCTTTGTCGATTGATAGATGAGCAGCGAATATCCCAAATTGCAAATATTTGCCGTTCGGGTGAGAGAAAAGGGGGCATCAATAATTGATGAAATAATTTCATTCTCTTCTTCATCAGGAATGTAATTTAGAAATATTTCCTGGATTTCCGCTAGTGTCCACGTAGATATTTTTTCTTTGAATTACTCATCACTCTGGCCCGGAAGAAAACAAAGCAAGAACTAAAAAAAAAAACTTAAGGAAACCGACCTGAAAACATCCCCTCTCCCTGAAGACTTGGCCCAAATGCTTAGCGAAATGGTTTCTGTCCGAACATGCATCAAAACACTAGCACTCCTGCCTTCCACGTCGGGCTGCAGCCCAAAAGGCCTGACCTCACTTTCCGCCAACGTTGCGCTCATGCAACGTTACCGCGTTTTTGAATCTTCCCATCTTCTGAAGTAAAATATGACAATTATTGAAGTTTCCTCATAATCCGGAGATCCCGAACGACTAAGGTATGGGGGAATTATGGATCCTGATGAGCAGCAAGTGGACTAAAACAGGAACTGAAATAGATGAATTTGGAGCGATAGAAATTGACTAAATTCAGAATTTTCCTAGTTGGGTAGAAGTCTCAACGGGCTTTGTTAGGATATTTTCGAATTTATTTCTAATCCTAAATAATGGATTGCCATTGAAAAAAACGTAATTTATTTATGCAGTAAGAGATGAGAATTTCTCAAAGATAATGTTGCGTATACGCGACATTGGCCAAATATGGGTTAACCCATATAGTTGTAGTATACAGGTTTTCAAGGGTGCTGAATCCAAATTTGAGGTCAAAAACCTGAATTTCCGACCCACCGAAATACCCCATTCCCTGAAGGGGCTTCACCTCGTTGCTCGGCAAAGAAAAGAAGATAAAATTGCAATGCGACGTTGCGCAATTTAACTATAACTTTCCTAGGGGTGAAGGTATTGTATTGTGTCGTTACTTTGACTTTACTTTTACCACTTTGAGGGATTTCAGGTGTTGCTGTGAAGGAGAACTCACGATTTAGAATGAAATGGATGTAATCGACGTTAATTGCGCAATGAAATATGTACAGGTACAAGGTGAATTTAACAATAAAATCGGTTGAAACAAAAGCAATTCGTTGTCTAGTTATTTCCCTTATCAATGCGAGGTTCAGTATGCAAGAGGTAAGTATGGTGCATGAAAAGTTAAAATGACTATGGTAAATGTAGTTCAACAAGGCTTTACAGGAAATAGTTGCTTGAAGGCAGCTATGCAATGAAATACGACTAGCACTGGAATTAGGATAAGTCTCTGTCTCAAACCACTACCTATTGTTATTGGCAAATAAGGAAATTTACCGCACTCACGTTGCAGATGCGCGTTGGGCGTGGTCCGGCGTTGCGTAGGGTGTTCCATATTCCAGGGTAGTCAGAGGGATGCGAGGGTCTTCCAAATCAGCGAGAGGGAAATCACTACTGCGAACTGATTGACTTTCGAGAGAGATTTTAGGTATAAGAGCAAGGTTTTGAATAGTTGCGCAATAAATTGCAGAACGGGGAGATAGTTGCAATCTAATGTCTGTGGAAGTCTTATAGATGCGAACTAGGGGATGGTAGCAGAGAGCAGGCAGGATTGAAGTGGGGGGATGGCGCGCAGCCTTTTATACGCTCCCCTCCACGCTTGGTGGCTCGTTGGAAGCCCACCGGTGGGAGGGCCCCGACCGGCGCTCCCTCCCTTCGCTGTGATAAGCTTGATTCTCGATCGCTGTGGTAAGTGTGATTCCCGATCCCTGTGGCAAGTGTGATTCCCGATCTACCCGTCCTTTTCCCTCTATCCTGGTCCTGATATTTGAAGTGAAGAACTTGTGAGCTGCCGCTCACAACTTGAAGTTCCAAAACATGCATTTCGATACCTCCGGTTAAGGGGGTCTCAGTCGGTCGCCGTTCGTTCCTCGTTCCGGGTCAGTATTTCCCTAAATTGTAGGCGCTCAAACTTTAAAAGTTTTATCTGAATTTGAAATTGTCGAGGATTTTCAAAATTCATTATTGCATGGGCCTAGGGAATTAAAAAACAGAAAGATTGCCGCTGGACTATTCAAAATCGAACAATAATTGCTAGAGAAAAATGGGAATTAGCCTGGTATACGAGTTATTTTCCGTGTTTGGAAGCAACCTCTCTTATTGATTAGAACCTCATGAAACTACTTGAATGCACTCTGAATGACAAACGGACCTTTGTAATTTTGTGGTAAGTTGCGACACCTTTATTAAAACGCTTGCATACGAGTCTGCAACACATTGAAACATTTTCATGCCCCCCCCCCCCCCCTCCCCTCCCGACACATGAACTACATACCTCCCATAAACACAGAAAAACAAAAAAGAAAAATATATTTATTTATTTTACAAAAATAACATTGTTTTATTCTTCCATTGGTTCAACTTCATCTGTCGCGGTAACACTGAGTAATGGGTGGTGATGAGAAAAGTATGAAAGCTGGGAGCTCGATTTTCGCCTCAGCTGATCTGGGAGCTCGATTTTCGACTCAGCTGATCTGGGAGCTCGATTTTCGACTCAGCTGATCTGGGAGCTCGATTTTCGACTCAGCTGATCTGGGAGCTCGATTTTCGACTCAGCTGATCTGGGAGCTCGATTTTCGACTCAGCTGATCTGGGAGCTCGATTTTTGGCTCAGCTGATCTGGGAGCTCAATTTTCGACTCAGCTGATCTGGTAATATCAAACTGTAAAGTACCTACCTAACTGTAAAGTACCTACCTGTAAAGTACCTACCTGTAAAGTACCTAACAACTTCACTTCTGATGGTCATAATCATCATTGTGGCGACTTGGGACAAATTTCGTTAGCAATTTTCGTTAGCAAATTTCGTTAGCAATTAATTTCGTGACGATTTTAACACAGAATGTGTTTTTGCGATGACCTACCGAAAAAAAATCGTCACGAAAAAGCGACAGAAAAAACCGTTACGCGCCTTTTATATGATTTTCACGTGCAACCAAGCCGTTGGTAAGGAAATAGAACTCCCGCAGTGTTCATTGCACAGAAATTGTTCACCATTCGTTGGAAAGCTCTCAATTTATATAGTATTTTTCTTGTAGTTACATATTTATTTATATAACATTTATAGGGTTTTAGACCAAATTAAATGTCTAACAATTATTTATTTTATTATTGCCAAAGACTCCACATTTATTATTGTTGTTTTTTATTTAACGGATGACTAGCAACGCAAAAACACATTCTGTGTTCCTATGATTTCATACAGAGTATGGAAAAAGAAATAAACCGGGGGTGCAGGGGGGCGGAGCCCCCCGCCGAGGCGCAAAGCGCCGAGTTTTTTTTTTATGTGCCATATGAAAGACATGAAAATGTCAAAAAAACGAAAATAAATTATCAACGGGTCAGCTCTCTTGGTGTTACAGAACAGTCACAACACTTCTCAACGGACAAAAAACAATGTGTCGTCGAGTCGAAAACCTCCTTTGGAAGGTCGATTTGCCTAAATTTTATTTTTGGAGCTAAATCGGCTATTATTAGGAACGAAAATCCACCGAAATCTTACCGATTAGTTTCTCCCTCTTTTCCAACAAAATGTCAGGGCATGTGGGGTAAACATTCTTGATGGAACCACGAGCAAGAATAGAGCAAAGATTCTAGTATATTTGGTTATTTTATTTGTAAATAATATGGTACCTTCTTGTTTGGCAACACATTTTGACTGTATTTTTATGCACTAAAAATGTGTTTGCTTTTTTTATTTTGCTATTCTTTATATCTGTCTCTGCATGAGGTTTAAAACTAATGTATCTATGTGATTTGTTTGTTTGTACGGATCCGATTACAGCCAAAAGGCTGAAAGAATTCATCAAATTTGGTACGTTTACAAGAAAATGGGAAGATAATGGGCTATTTAGTACATTGTGAGGTAATTTTAAACAGCTAGAGTGATCTCGAAGGAAATTTCTGTTGGTGCATTGCACAGAGACTGAGAGAAACCAGTCATGAACTTCACAAAATTTACCAAATTCGGTAAGTTTATGCTGTACGCAAGGGGTTGAGCTACTTTTGAACATTGTGAGCAACTTGCAAGCAAGAATTTGGAATGCCTAGGGTGGATAAAAAAAAGACCACCGCAGATTACTAGTAGAACGAAATCGGTTCATAGTTAGATTCATAGTTTAAAACACAAACGGTGGATACAGCTTTCGTACAAGTACGCAACCACGAGAGACATTTTATGTCTTATGTTTAATAAATTGAGAGCTTTCCGAAGAGTGGTGAACGATTTTTGTGGGGTGGAAAATGAGGAAGTTAGTTTTCCCTAGGAACGATTGGTTGTACGTGAAAATCATCAGAAATTTCCGCGTAACGCTCCCCGCGTGACGATTTTTCATTTATGTGCCATAATCTAATATAATAAAACGCCAACCGTACGTACGTACGTACGTACGTACGTATGCACGGAGGGGTCGTGGGAGGCGGGACGAGTCGGAGTGGCGGGAGGGGGGGAATCGGAGGCGGGAGGAGCCGGAGGGAGTGGGATGCGGGGAGAGTAGGAAGAAGCGTCTTGCCTACTTTTAGTAGGCTTTTCAGCTAGTAAAGACATAAAATGTCAAAAAGAAACTGAAGATGAACGCATCACATAAACAACAATACCTACCATATGTATCAACAACACGTTATCACTATCACTTCTCTTTGTTTTGAATTTCTCAGTTTTGAATTCATTTTCGCTCTCTCGCAGTTTTGCTTCCGAGTCTACAACTTAGCGGAAGCTTTGTTTTCACTTTTCAAGGATGAAAAAAAAGCTCTCCAAAATCAAAAATTTCACTCGCGTTTTACGTTTTTGACCTTTCTGAACAATTTTGGTTCCGTGTCTGTCTGTCTGTGTGTCTGTCATGAATTCCTTGTAACGGGCATAACTATACGAAGTTATTGTCAGATTTCTATGAAATTTTCAGGGATTGTGCGGGTTGGTGTGTTGACGGTCCCCTATGAATATCATCATCCCCGGACTGACAGTAGCCATTGCGCATGCGCAAACGTGAATTCCTTGTAACAGCCATAACTTCCACATTTTCTACCCGATTTCGATGAAATTTTCAGGGATTACGCGGATTAGGTTGAAGATGGCCCCCAATGAAAATCAAGGCCTTAAAATTTACAGAAGCCTCTGCGCATGCGCAAACGTAAAATCCTTGTAACAGCCATAACACTTACATTTTTCATCCGAATTTGATGAAATTTTCTAGGATTGTCCAGATTAGAGTGTAGATGGTCCCCTATAAGGGTAGAGGAAGGTACTTAGAGATTGATCTATACAATCGGGTTAAGGCTACGAGAATGCTATGTGCCACACCCACTTGGCAGACGTTTTATTTATAATTTTATGAAAATAATTTCAATCCTCATAAAAGTGGGGGGTGGTTCTTTTTGTAAGGTTTGATTTTTAAAGCACAATAAATTAAGTTATTATTATTAATACAATTTTTTGCGAGTAAGATTTGAACTGGCTTATTTTTCATGTTTCTCACCATTCAATACTATTCCGGTTATGGGAATGTGGGGAATACATAAGGATTATTCATGTATACTTGCTATACTTCGTATGGGTTTCAGGAGCAACATCGATTTTTGGTTTATTATTTTCAATAATGAACCTTTGGAATCGACCAAGAAAACAAATTTTTACCGCCCCTCAAATTTGTTAGTTTTCGTTTCAAGGCACGTAGAATCCAAAAATCGAATAAAAATTTGGTCGAAGGAAGTTTGATCCATGTTCACTTATCTAATTACCCACATAGTTCGTGGTTTTGAATCCACTTGCAAGAACAAATTATTTTATTTTGTCATGACTGGAGATCAAACTTCTGTCCTCCACCTACCAATATGTACTACACACTACCTTCATAGATAGATAGATATTTTATTTCGCACTGTTGGTACATATTCGTACATAGTGTAAGTCAACATTATAAGCATAATTTCAGTCTCAACAATCTTTATTATAATTCAACGAATAAATATTCAACTAATATAAATCAACATCACGGTAGGTACAATATCAACAACAGTCGTCATGAGAACAATTTAAAAGAAAAAAAAACAAAGAGAAACTTGCTCAACACTGGATCAAAGTGACTTAGGAACATTCGTGATTGGATCTTTTATATTATTTTTAGGAACAAGGTGTGTGTGGATCATCACCGCACCGGCCGAGGTGTCCCGGCCGGCCCGGACCCACCCGCCCCGGCGGCTCCCGGGGCAACCAATCCAATACTGGAGAGGAAGCCCCTATGAACATGCGCGATCCACCATATGTACTAAAATCTCATTTTTGAAGATTTTCTGGGTCTTACACATTTAATTTATTTGGTCGTCTCGTTCAATTTTGAATTCAACTTTGAAATACCAGTCAACTAGGTACCAACTTTGAATCGCCCAAGTGCCTTTTCAAATGACACTTTTACGAGGGTTTTATGTTTTTCGGGTAGATTTCCCACTTGAAACGCTACGATAATGATGTTGAGTGGTTCTCCACGCTCCTGTCGCTTTGTTTAGTATAGTCCGTGTCTCCTTACCGATCGTAATCTACTATGGCTCTCGCCACCGTTTTGGCGATTACATTGTGGCTTTTCAGCGGGATTCATTGCAACGATGGTCCTTTGTTTTTGACGCCCTACATCGAAAAAGGGCACATTCAGGAAGCCAGACGTCTCTCAGCGAATCAACCTCTCGTGGAGTCCGTTCTGAGCTACTCTGGATTTTTAACAGTCAACAAAACCACCCGAAATAACCTGTTTTTCTGGTATTTTCCCGCGGAATCCGACGACAGCGAGTCGCCTGTGGCCGTTTGGCTCAACGGTGGTCCAGGGTGTTCCAGCCTTTACGGCGCGCTTTTCGAAATCGGACCATATAAGTTGGAGAACGATTGGGTCACCAAAAGAGACTTTTACTGGACCAAAAACATGCACGTTTTGTTCATCGATAATCCAGCAGGAACGGGTTTCAGTTTTACAAAGGGCACGGATTATCCGACCAACGAAGACGAAATTGGACGAGACCTGCTCGACGCTGTGTTGCAATTTTTCAAAATGTTTCCAGAATTGTTGAAACGCACTTTTTATGTCACTGGGGAATCGTACGGCGGTAAATACGTGCCAGCTCTGGCTCATTATATACACCATTACAATCAACACGCCCATCAGCGGATCAATTTGCGCGGAATCTCGATCGGAAACGGCATTATCGACCCGGTGAATCAAATGATCCACGGGCAGCATCAATATCAGTTGGGTTTGATCGACGAAGAGCAGCTGAATCGTTTGAATTTTCTCGAGTCGGAAATTGTGGAGAACATCAGGGCGATGAGATGGCGACAGGCTGCAGAAGGGTTCAAGGGTTTGTTCTGGAACTACAAGGGTCAACCGGATAATTTGCTGTTGAACGATACAGGATTCACAGCACATTACAACATACTGGAGCCTGAAGACGATTCAATGGCGAGACTGGTAAAATTCGTGAACCGGTAAGTTTTGGTTTATTATTTTCAATAATGAACCTCTGGAATCGACCAAGAAATTTTTTTAAAAACCCCCTCAAAATTTTTTGGTTTACGTTTCTAGGTACGTAGAATCCAAAAATCGAATAAAAATGTGGCCGTCAGCCGTACGCGGCACTTTCCCCACTTAGCATTGACCGATTTTGATGAAATTTGGTATGTAGGCTCCATTTGGGCCCCGAAGATTTTGGTTGATGTAGGTCACTTCTAAGGGTTGAAAAATTAATTTTGAAATTATGAAAACGCCCTAACTCAAAAAATTTTGATATAAAGGTATTGTTTTTCCATCAATTTAAGATAGTATAGAATTTTCAGAATTGTTTGAGACCACGCCGAGCCCTGTAGGACAAACCGTTCGCTCCCTACGAGAATTTAAGGGTTGGACGTACGATAAATCAGAAACACGAGTGTGAATCGCAAAAGAGGCCTAATCTCCGTTCAAATTAAAGCTGACCGAAATGCGATCGATGTTTTTCTTCATGTTGAATGGTTGGTGGCTTTGCAGACGAGTGATCTATAGAAAAATAAAAAATAATAAACCATTGTGTAATAATTTGCAACTTTTTCCGAATAATTCCACATTTTCCCCTTCACAGGTGGCATGGCTATGCTTCTGTAAACAACGTTAAACATCAGTCAAAGCACCAGAACCTTCACAATAAATTTCTTAACATACCGTAAAACCGTCAAACTTTACCCCAAGATTTACTCCAAAACATTTCCAAATTCAATTTCTCCCACTCAAAATGGGTTAAATTGATTTTTTTAATTAGTGAATTGATCTTCAGGGCTTCCTGAACATTTTGAGTGGTCGAGCTAAATAATCAGATAATTGTAACCCCCCTATTTAATTGTTAATTGTTAATTTTAATTAACAATTAACAAGTTAATTGTTAATTAACAAGTTAATTGTTAATTTTAATAATTGTTTAATTGTTACCTACGAGTGCGTCTATCTTTACTCCACTCTGAAAAACTCACGGTTATCGCTACAGAAACGGGCAGTGGTGCAATGTTATTAGTCGGGATTGAATTCATTACCCCAGAAATACTTGATAATATCAAGTATTTATAATATTATTATAAAATGTATTCTGAAAAATTGATCTTTTTAGCTTGAAAAATACAAGTTATACCTACCTAAGAAAAATATAAATTCCAATGATCATTTATTTCAACGAATTTGCTTGAAATGCAATATTTCTGGTTAAGAGATCACAATTTCAGTCTTCCAGTATAGACCGACTTATGTAGGCAATCGAGCAAAACTTTCTACAAGTAAAGAAATATTAAAGGACAATAAACGATAAACGAATGACTTAACAAAATCACAGAAAAAGTCTGTTTCACATTCGATAACTTTCAAATGAATTGCAATGGTAAATTTCAAAGATAAGTCACGAGTAAATAATATGGTAAATCACAACTTATGAGACCAAAGCACGTTTATGTTCATATCATTGTTGTAAAGTTTCGGTAGGGGCGCGTACCAAGCTTTTTCTCATTTCTTCTCCCCATCTCTAACTTCTGACATGAGATACACTAGAAACCTTACATTCAACACTGCGAAAATTATAAAACTCAAATATTTTTCGAGATTAAATAAGAAAAATATGAGTGAGGCTACCTTTACCCCAACCTTCATAGTGGAGTAAAGATACCCGGTTTTTGGAGTAAAGTTACCATCCAATTTTTGGTAAACAAATACATAACTAAGAAAACACTTTTTTGAGAATTTCATTAGTGTATTTTGTTCAAAATAAGATATTGAAAGTGATATGACGGGGGCTTGCCTGGTAAATCCACTCCAAACACCTGATATGGAAGAAATTTTGGAGCACGAGAAACAGGACAAAAACAGCTGAACAGGAAACTATGACTGATAAAAGCTGATAACATGGATAAAGGCGCCATCGCAAGCCGCATCGAATCTCAGGGATGTGGAGAATAACGAAAACACAATAGCTAACTTTTATCTAAGTTCTACCACACTTACGTCACAATTGAAGATTCTCACTTTTTGGGGTAAAGTTACCCCCAGTGGGGTAAAGTTTGACGGTTTTACGGTAACATCACAATTTTCTGGTTCCAGTAGTAGACACCCCTGTCTACTACTGGAACCAGTCATTTCCTGGCAAAAACTCACGCATCCTCGTGTTCACAATTGAAATACGAATAAGTTTTAATAAAGTTCATAAAAGCTGAGAAAAAACCAGTACTAGACACGAATGTCTACTACTGGAAAGGACGCGTTATCAATGACCCAATAGTAGACAGCCTCTGAACAAAATTATACAATATTAACCAAAATAAACATGCAACTGGGGAGGAAATACATGAAATAGTACGTAGAAATCAAATTGGTGCAGATTATATGTAAAAACTGATTAATAACTTCATAAAACCAAACTTACCTCCTTAGCAGATGTGGCAATAACAGCATCTCAAACTAAGCCGCGTTAACAGGTGCTCTATTATTCTTCCATGGCTGACTTGATGATCAATGACTTTCTGGTGGGAACGCAGCAGATGATAATTTTTAAATTGGTGCCAATTACAAACCTTTTTGATGAGCTGGGTTCTTATTTTTTCAAGTTAAAGTTCAAGTGTCTACTTTTGGTGCAGTGTCTACTACTGGTACATTTACCCTACTTGAAATTTAGATATTACGCACCCTACCAGCTTACAACTGAAACTTTTTTTGGTCAACAGAACTTTGGTGAAGGAAATTTTGCACGTCGGAAATCTGCCCTTCAACGACGGAAGAGTCTCAGAGGACTACCTGTTCGAAGACATGATGAAGTCCGTCCTTCCCTGGTTTCTCGAGATCCTGTCCAACTACGACGTTTTACTGTACAGCGGCCAGCTGGACATCATCCTCCCCTACCCGACTCAAGAGAATTTCCTCAGGAAGATGCCCTGGACAGGGAGCATCGCCTACAGGAACGCCCCACGGAAAATTTGGCGGGTCGGCAAGGATATCGCTGGATACACCAAAACCTTGTATCACAAGTCAGGGTCTAAGCATCTACATTTCACTCATATTTTGGTGCGGTCCGCAGGGCATGTTGTGCCGAAAGATCAACCCAAAGCGGCCTTCGATATGATCACGAGGTTCACCTCTGAAAAGAATCCGTTTTGAGAGACGACCTTACAATGGTCATTGGGTAGCTCAGTAAATAGAGGATCCAAAGTAGGGTCGAGCTCCCAAATTCCAAGTTTTCGACCTCGAAAGCCTTTGGAAAAACTTTTAATGGGCTAAAAACCACGAAATTTTCGGACTTTTTTCACTTTTCCCCATTTTAGGTCTGAACGACGCATCCTAACGAAATATTGACCATATACATAATTAACGGTCGATATATACCTAGTATTTTACATTTAAGTTAAACCTTCTTCACAATGAGTTAAACCTTTTGTACTTTAAATTAAACCTTTTTGTCTTTCATATAAACCTTTATCGTTTAAACTTTTTTCACTTTCATTTAAACCTTTTTCACTTTCATTTAAACTTTTTTTAAACATTATTCACATAGAATTGAACCTTCTATTCTCAAGTAGGAAAGTCAATTTTTGAACAAAATGAATCCATGAAAACTTTATTTCACACACTAGAAACATCAGGTGAAAACTTTATTTCACACACTAGAAACATCAGGTGAAAACTTTATTGTATAAATATATGCGAACAACAAAAATTATATATTATATGTAAACAAACTGACAGAAACAACACAATCAATGGGCTCTTGCAGAAGTTTTATGGTGTCAATGTAGAGGTTGGCCATTGACTGCGGTGGGTAATAATAAGTACGTTTCTGTCACATAATTTTGACAATCACGTGGAGTAAGAGAAGCAACACTTGCTGCTATTACTTGGGGAAGATAATGCTCTTCTCGGCGACTCAGTATGTCTCTTGCTGAATTCTCTATCTTGGAAAACGCCTTTTCCACAGGGTTGAGCATTGGCGAATAAGGTGGTAGGAATTTCATCCTCATTGTGAAAGCTAGAATCCCTAACAGCTTGTGAGCGATGAATTCGAGCGTTGTCTAGTATAAGGACAACCTCCTCGTCAACAGAAACTTGACTCAAGTTCCCTCAAGAATTCCACGAAAATTTAGCGTACGCTCACCGTGACACGCAGTAGTAATGCTTAAGCTCGTCTTGACACACAGAAGGTACCCTAGTTACACAGACATGGGTAAATACGGATCGCCTTCTTAGGAGAAATGAGGCGACTGAATGTGTTTTCCTCTATTTCTACCTAGATCAGAACCGGGGTAGGCACCTGCTTTCGACTGTGACAGCCAGCATATGAGTTAATTTTTTATCCAAATTCACATTCTCTTCCAAGGTTTAATTCAATACGAAATAGGTTTAATTCAAAGTAAAAAAGGTTTAATTCAAAAAACAAAAGGTTTTAATGAAAGTTAAAAAAGTTTAATTAAATAAAAAAGGTTTAATTCATAGTAAAAAAAGTTTAAATTAAAGTAAAAAAGGTTTAAATCAATGCGAAAAAGGTTTAACTAAAAGGTAAAATACTATACATCGAATGATCTGGTCAAACCCCAAATTGGGATCAGTACAACGGTCGCAATTGACAGTCAAAAAACAACGATTTTTTCCCAAAATCTCTAGAAACTGTGTAACATCCATTGCGAATGAGTTGCATCCTTGCAGCATCAATATTAATCGAATCATCTCTCCCTGAAAGTTGTAGGGGATCTATTAGCCCTTAATTTCCCACTTGTTCAAAAAATTTGTTTTTCGGATTTTTGAAATTACATTTAGATGTATTTTGACAAATCTATAGAATATTTGAGCAGGAGGTACCTCAAAGGCCCTGTTACATTCTGTGAGCTCAAGAATGATCTTTCCAAAGGCCATACCTACCAGCACTATCTAGGTCAGCAGAATCTGTCTATAGGTAAACCCAATTTTGAGGGACGTTAGGATCAGTTATTTCTCATAAAGTAAAGAACAATTGAATAAGGTAGAGAAGGTTCACTTATTAGAGGGATCTGAGCTGCCTTAGTCAGTGGCACCATCTCTGACTAGGAAACCTAATTAATAGCCTGCAAGGTGAGAAATGAGCGTAAAAGACTATAGTTTGCCAACTCGAGAATTATTCTGTTTTCCCTTTGACTTATCATGTTTTTATTGTCACGTTTTCTTACCTAATCGATAATTGGAGTACCAAGATATCCAATGAGTATCAGTTTTGATTTAAAAGTGGATTAACTGTTGTACGTAAAAATCGGACTTCCAAAAAGATACCTCAGGATATTAAGGGCTGAAGAGTTCAAAAACAAACAATTATTTGGAATTTGCAAAAATTGGATTTTTTAAAATTTGGCATTTTTCAATATTGGGTTTTTGAGTATTAAAAAATGTCAAATTGTTTGGGCTCTTGTTCCATTCTTTGCGAGCTCGGACCCTCCTATTCACTGGGCTACCCCTCCAGTTGGTGGCTGGCTTGAAGAACCTTCATTTCACTCATAGTTTGGTCAATCATGCTCCGAACCAAACTATGTCCATAAAGTTGTTGTAGGTATGTTAAGATTCTTAACATACAACAACTTTAAGGAGTACCTACTAGAGAAGCGAAACCCTCTTCAAAAATAAAACCCTCCACAGTAAAAATATAATAAATCAAACGGGAAGAAATCCCAAGAAATCCGTTGTTGAAATTAAAAGTGTCAACAAATCAAACGGGAAATCCCGTTCATATCTTGTGTAAATACTCCTCCCGAGACATCTGATGACTAAACCGACTACTTTTCATCGTCTAACAAGCGTCGTTTAGTTTTTTTGGGGAAATTCCGTGTAAGTGGAACCTGTGATGACTAACGAATATGATAAAGGAGGTAAAGTTTTTGAAATTTCGACCACCTGGAGATGTTCACAACTCCTGCCTAACAAACTCGATCTTTGTATCGAAATTCCCAACCGAATAAATTTCTAATTGTTTGAATCACTTCAATAGTTGATGTTACTCCCGAGACGTTTAATTACCACTCGTTGAAAAATCATTATTCCGAAAATACAATTCACCAAAACTACTTTGCATAATACATTCATTTAAATTACTTTTATATACTTTCATTGCAATTACATACCTCCATACATAACGCAGCCATTTTCTCAGAAATCTCAGAAACACACACATTGTAGCTCTTTCACGTCAAAGTGGAGGTTTTACACATAAATTTGGAGATTTTTTTCATTTCAAATTGGAGGTTTTCCATTTCAGTGCCTCTGGAAATACCTACTCCGTGCAACTTGACGAAGACATTCCATCCGACCCTTCCAAATGCCACTTGTTACCGGTAATGGTTATCTAACGGTTAATAATATAATTTGGAATAATTATAACTTCGTTAAGCTCGTGAACTGTAATCAATTCGAAAACGAGCATTTGAGAACATAATGTACCTAATATGATAATTTTGAGTGGTTTAGCCGAAATATCGCAGTAGCGCAGTGACTTCCAATATCCTCCACCCCACAGATAAGACATAACTTCTTTATCCAATGGCTTTCCAACGAAAGGTGAACGATTTTTCTGCGAACACGAATGACGAAGATAAGTTCCGTATCAATGACTTGGTTGTAAGTGGAAATCATTGAAAAACATTGCATAGAGAAGGAATGCTGGCGGTGCTGCGTTGAGAAGGAATACGAGTGACATTGCATAGAGAAGTATTGCTGGCGGCTCCCCCCCCCCCCCCCCCCCCCCGACGGACAACACGGAGGCTCCCGATCGCCCAACCGTAACGTAACGCTTTTTTCGTTTATGTGCCAAAGTAAAGACTTAAAATATCAAAATACGTCACCGTCGAAAGAATTCAGGTATCAAAACAAATGTTCCCATGAAAATGTACAAGAAAATCCGATACAAGGATAAGCTTATTCCTATTGACATTTTATGTCTTTACTATGGCACATAAATGAAAAATCGTCACGCGGGGAGCGTTACGCGGAAATTTCTGATGATTTTCGCTTACATAAAATGTCTCTCGTGGTTGCGTACTTGTACGAAAGCTGTAGCCACCGATCGGGAGGTTTTACGCTGTTTTTTGCTTGGAAATTAAGCACCTTTTTCGAAAAGGTATTTCAGTATTTTTGAGACTGATGAATCTTGATTGGCTGTTAAAAATCAATAGATTCAATCTTTGTTTCTTCTACGTTGATGGGTGGTTTACAACCATATTTGTAAGGATGATCAATAATGAAGGGGTTTAACTATCCAAGTCCTTATCATCAGTCAACCTTATTTTTCCTGAGAAATGTTCTAGTCTTGACTGAAATTGTGTATTTTATTTTTCGTAAGTTCAATAAACAATCAGGTTTGGACTCTCTTGCTGTTCAGGCCCAAATAGTCTAAAATGTTGTTATTAAGCAGTAGATAAGTAGATGGTGACAGTGTAGTGAGAGTGATCTGTGCCCTGTGTACCTTGGGTTCAACGAAGCCACCGTACCTATTCAGTCATGTTCCATCCTTCATACGCGCCAATCATTGCCTCTCTTCTTCCTTACCGCGTCTTCAGCATCCCAAAAAGGAATAATTCGAGGGTGAAGTTCCAACAGTGCTCAAGTCATTTTTTCCAATTTCACAGGAGACGCAAAAAACAATATTATTTCTACTCCTAAGCCATAATTGCAAGGTTCCAGGTGTCAATTTACTATTGAAGAGCTGCTCTTTGCATTTAATTGAAATTTTCGTTGAAATTATTGCTTGTTCATAAAATAGTTGACTTGGGCTAGGTTGTCTGAAACCTTTGATGAGTTGGGCTATGTTGTGAGAAATTAAATCGAACCTATAATAATAGTAGTAATAATAATATTAATGTTTTATTCTTAATTTATTTTCCACCAAGCCACCAATATTGGAAAAAAATTAAATAATAGAAATTAATCAAGGATTTCAAGAAGCCACCTTTTATAAACAAACAGCCATGAAACTCACAATGTATTCCAATAAGGTAGGAAGATACTGAACCAGAGCCATGGAACAACAAAAAAATAAAATTGAAAAAGCTTTAATGAAAATTACAAATGAAAAAGAACTAAACGCTTCACACTCGATTCGAAATCTATTATAAATGCTTGCATACGAGTCTGCAACACATTGGGACATTTTCATGTGTGTTTTCTTATTGTACCCAAGCATCAAAATAAGAAAACAGTTGATAGTTCCCTACGCAACACAATGAGTCTATTTTATTTATTGGTCGCGTGAGCAAGACTTGCTTAGTTTTCGTGACGATTTTTCAGTTTATGTGCCAAAGCAAAGACATGAAAATGTCAAAACAGTCTTAGGAAAAAGCTTAGAAAACAGCATTACACGAAATTTTCAATAACTTTGTTGCACGACTTAATCATAGTGACTTTTTTTTATAACAGTTGTCTGTTTTTGAAAAAAAAATTATTTGTTATATTTTTCTTATACAAAAATCCTTATAAAAAAATGTTTGTTCTTCCAAACACTTTAAAATTTTAAAAGACTAGACTTTAACTGTTGAAATGAGGTGACTTGGGCACTGTTGGCTTCACATTTGAGTTGAGCAGTGTTGCCTTTTTGTGATTTTGAGGCGTTTATGGGGGGATTCTTCTAAAACCAATGTTACCAATCGATTCGGCGTGAAATTTTGAATCCATTGATGTGCCTAACTCAAAATGTCAAAAAAATGACTTGGGCACTGTTGGAACTTCACCCTCGAATTTGAGTCTGGGTGAAGACCCAGATCCCGCTGCAGGTGGAGTCAACAGATCTGAATTGTAAGTGCGACATCCGGTGATGCCATGCTTAATGGAAAATCTAGGAGCACATGCTCAAATTCGGATTCCTGATTTCAGGCCACATGGACAACGGCAGCACCGTCCCAAAAACCTCCAACACGCTCAGGAGCATTACTCTGTGCTCAGGACACACTCTCAGTCTCAGAGGTCTGCATAGGTACGCGTGCTTCCCGTCTACGTGTCATCTTCTACATCTCAAACGGTCAGATCTACCAATATCATTGCCAAATTATGTCAGCTTTATTGGGATTTGGGTCCAACAACAAATCCTCCTCTTTCACCAAATTTTCGAAAAATTTATTTTCTTCATCAGGGCTATAACAAAATATACAATAATCAACAATAAAACTTCGACATGGCTAAGAATATAAAATATATGTAACTTTTTTTTTTTTTTTTTTTTTATGGGGTACTTACTCAGAGGATGAGTTTAGGTTTGAACATCAAACCACGGTCGGGAACAAAGATAAACCAGGAACACTGAAGGAAAAATTTGGAGGTCAGTATTTAGATATTTAAGGTGATAAAATATGGCAGTAACAGACAACAGCAGAAAAAACAAAAACCCACTTACCTAATCATTAAATTGGTGTTAAAAAACTGGACTATTATAATAAAATTTGGAAAAAAAACAATAACATCAGGCTTTAAATTGGTAAAAAACAAATCAAGACAGTCAGATAGACACAAACACAATAATAATGACTAGAATAGATAAGAGATAACAAGTAAACTTATTCTTCTTCAAGATTTACAACAATTGACAACTACCACAGAACTGACACTAAAACTTAACAAGATGCATTATAACTAAGACTAGAATTCGAGGAACAACTGTGAGTGAATATAACCAATGTATGTGGTCTTTGAGGGTGAAAGCAGGTAGCACTCAGCCATGAGCAGCGGCGAAACCAGCAGCTCACAATCCAGTCTGGAGCTTGTGGATCTCAGCCAGGATCCCCGAGTAAACCGAGCTGAGACCGGATGTATCAGTCCGCTTGTTGCAGGCATGCTGATTCATGTGAATGTAGGCCATCTCTTTAAATAATCTACGACCTAAAATTGGTTCTCGATTAAATAATCTACGACCTACATTCACATGAATCAGCATGCCTGCAACAAGCGGACTGATACATCCGGTCTCAGCTCGGTTTACTCGGGGATCCTGGATGAGATCCACAAGCTCCAGACTGGATTGTGAGCTGCTGGTTTCGCCGCTGCTCATGGCTGAGTGCTACCTGCTTTCACCCTCAAAGACCACATACATTGGTTATATTCACTCACAGTTGTTCCTCGAATTCTAGTCTTAGTTATAATGCATCTTGTTAAGTTTTAGTGTCAGTTCTGTGGTAGTTGTCAATTGTTGTAAATCTTGAAGAAGAATAAGTTTACTTGTTATCTCTTATCTATTCTAGTCATTATTATTGTGTTTGTGTCTATCTGACTGTCTTGATTTGTTTTTTACCAATTTAAAGCCTGATGTTATTGTTTTTTTCCAAATTTTATTATAATAGTCCAGTTTTTTAACACCAATTTAATGATTAGGTAAGTGGGTTTTTGTTTTTTCTGCTGTTGTCTGTTACTGCCATATTTTATCACCTTAAATATCTAAATACTGACCTCCAAATTTTTCCTTCAGTGTTCCTGGTTTATCTTTGTTCCCGACCGTGGTTTGATGTTCAAACCTAAACTCATCCTCTGAGTAAGTACCCCATAAAAAAAAAAAAAAAAAAGTTACATATATTTTATATTCTTAGCCATGTCGAAGTTTTATTGTTGATTATTGTATATTTTGTTATAGCCCTGATGAAGAAAATAAATTTTTCGAAAATTTGGTGAAAGAGGAGGATTTGTTGTTGGACCCAAATCCCAATAAAGCTGACATAATTTACATCGGGTCGATTGTCATACACTACTATCATTGCCAAAGGCATAGTTCTAAGCATACTAGGTACTTGTGAACTGTTTTTTCTCTCAATACATAACTAATAAATTAGAAGGAGCTCCTTTTTATCTCTCATTCTGTTCAATTATTATTTTTCAATATAATTTGGTGCCAGAAGTAATTGGATTTTTTTTCATATTAAAATCCCCACCTCTGGTATTCCAAACACTTGCTCATTCTCCCGACTGGATCTTGATAACTGTACTGGAAATATAAGATAAGGTGAAGGTGGCCCCCGGTACAGACCATATTGTACTTGAAGACATTTGGAAGGGTTTAGGGAAAATATTATTGCAAATAGAGGAATGATAATTAAGATATTTTCAATGACTGAGTATCGTGGCCAACCCTATGGATGTAGATCAAAACTATTAAAATCCGGTCATAGTTGCCTTCAGGAAAAATCATAATCCAAAAAGTGTCTCAAGGTGCAGCACCTTACCCTACACAAGATTTTGCCACACAGACATACACCTATGGTTTCTTCGTGGGTTTGGATTCAGAATGGTCTAAAACGGATTTGCACGGGGTTATTTTTTCTCTGTGTTGTCCTCCTTCACCCCAGATTAATCACATAAGGGTAATTTCCCTAGAAAGGGACAATCGGTATCCCAAGATTTCAGAAAACTTAAAGTTCGACTCAAGTTCTGCCAAAAATCAGGGATTAACCTCACACCATACTGATTGAATTTCGACGGAAGAACACACAGTGGGGCGCTTAATTAATTAATTAAAAATTAAAGACGAAAACCTATCGGCAGATGAAAGAAACCCATGGCAGATGAAAGACTGTCGTGTCCAAATCGCAGTAATTCATGGACAGATTAAAGACGTGATCATGTTTCATCCAAACTTTCCCACTTCAAAATTCGTTGCAAACATGAGCCCTGGCCTGAGCCCCCCCCCCCACACACACACACACTCTTTCCCTTAAGCAAAATTCGAAATTCCGGTGACGTAGTCCACAACTGGATAGATCTCCGCATCGAATAAAAAAAGAACCACGAAAATCGGTTGAAAACTAAGGACTGGGCAGAGTACACAAGATTTTATCTCACACACACACAGCCATACACCTATGGTTTTTTTCGCGGATTTGGATTCAGAATGGTCTAAAATGGATTAGTGTGTGGTTATTTTATTGCCCAAGTGTAGATAAAAACTGAGTTGAGTAGAACGTTGTCTATTTCCACGAAAATAATGAGTTACAAGTTAAATCGATTTCGACGGTTAGGTCATCATCAGTAACAAACAATAACTGATGATGACCATAACATTTAACTGATGATGACCTAACCGTCGAAATCGATTTAACTTGTAACTCATTATTTTCGTGGAAATAGACAACGTTCTACTCAACTCCGTTTTTATTAAAATGGTTTTCCACAATCTCATCGCGAGTGATTTTATTCGTATTTTTATTTTTATTTGCCCAAGTGTAGGATGTCCTAAAAATTAGTCCATCCCAAAAACCAGACATGAAACAGGACATGAATAATATATTATTGTTGATTATAGGAAACACCCTCACAGGTGGTGGTAATTTTAGCCTAGGGCTGAAGACTAATGAACCACCAATCTAAAATGTTTTTTATTTTAAACCAACGAGGAACACGGTTTTCTTATAGCAATCTAGAAACCTCCGGACAAGCACATTTTATGCTCTTGCTCGCTTTGCTTGCATCTGAAAAAATCTGAAAACCCATTTTTTTCATGTCTAGGTATATGCAATAAAGAATCACTACAAATTCAGGCCGCTGCTTTGATCGGTGATTCACAGTGTTCAAGCAAAGTTGACTACCTAGGGTTCAAGACATGGCAGATTACTGGACATTTACCTGTTTAAACTTTAATTTCTATATTTTAGCGTGAAGAAGTGCATATTTTATTGATTGCCCGACGTAGAACGAAGTTGATAGTTTATGGAGAATTTTTTTTTTACGCCCAAATCATAAATGGGCATTCGGAATCTTCTCTGGACAACGATTGGCCCTTTCTGGGAAAATGACCTATAAGGACGTCCTTGTCTTAATGTGGGACCTAGTAAAAAGGAAGTAGAAATTTTGATGTTGGAGGGCAATGTTTTTTATCCTTCCTGCTACCTCGTGCTTTGTTAAAATTTGTTATTTAATAACAAAGTTTACTTCAGGAGTCTTTTTCTAGAGTTCCAAAACGAATATCAATGAAGAATATGTTCAACTTACTAAAAATCTCGAGGCCGTAGCTTCGTTTCCTTCGAAAATTCGCAGAACAATCAATTTACGACGTGTTATATACATTATTTATTTACATAAAAATTATATCCATGTACAATTTAGAAAAACACACAAATGATCACGAAGTACACGCAAGTGACGAACAACGCACGTACGAGAAGATGAGAACACTCAAGAATTTTGTTTCAAGTCGAGGATTCTAATTTACAGAAATGATCACGAGAGTTAGAACTCTCGTTCTTCGAGATACCTAAATGTAACTTATGAGACTACTTTATGATATTCCTAAAACGGACTTACATTTACAACATCTTAACTGTACATTACTGACTAAATAAGTTCCAAATTTGTATTGAAGAAAGAGATTCGAATAACACAAATGAAGTTAAAATTTGATAAAACTCAAACATTGATTTTCTATTCAATTTTGATAGTTTGAAGAAAAAAACATTCAGATTAATTTTACTTGAGAAATTAAAAAATTACAAACACTAAAACTTTCACGGTGGGGTATAATAAGTTTAGTATAACATGTTTAGTTCAGTAGGCACCTGCTTTGCCTATTTGGAAAATGCGAATAGTTTCTTTTAGAGATGGGTATCGATTAATCGAATTAATCAATTAATTTGTTGAATAATCAATGTCCACTGGGTTCGATTAATCGCGTAATCGATTAATTTGTATCGATTATTCTATCATCATTAATATTATCAGTGATAAGTAAGTTAACCCTAATTGGACCATGGTGTCACTTGTGTTACTGAAAACATCTTGGGAATTTCACAGCTGTCCCAGAGTGTTGCCAGTTTAACCAGATTTAAATTTCAATCATAAATTTATGGGCAGAGCTGAATTTTTAAATCAATTTTTTGTAAGTTATTAGAAATCAAATCTTTAATAATACCTTGCACTACCCTCATAGGGGAATCTACTCAACCGGCACAATCTCTGAATATTGTTGGAAAATGTAGAAGTAATGGCTGTAACAAGAAAATGCCCTTTTGCGCATGCGCAGTGGCTACCATCTTCATGCCAACCCCCAGAATCTCTGAAAATTTCATCAAAATCGGATGAGAAATGTAAGAGTTATGGATTTCATGACAGACAGACAGACACGGAACCAAAATTGTTCAGGAAGGTCTGAAACGTAAAACACGAGTGAAAATTTTGATTTTGGAGAACTTTTTTTTTAAACCTCGAAAAGGGAAAACAAAGCTTTGGTAGACTCAGAAGCAATTCTACAAAATCAAATTTTCCACTCGCTTTTTACGTTTCAGACCTTCCTGAATGTTATGACCCACATTTCAACATTCAAATAGTTCTTAAATAAAGAAGTACAAGAGGATCCCTGATTAGAGCCAACACCCACAAGGGAGGGACGAGGTACGGGGAGAACACGTCAACATGACGTCACCCTTCCACCTCTCTCTCCCGCAACTAATCTCTCCGAGTATATAAGCTCACTCAGGGATGCTCCAGTATGCAATTTAGTTCAGTCGACCGCCTTATTCATTTCGCTCTCTACCTTCTCCTCCGATAAGGGTTCTCCTCAAAGTATTAGGCTCTATAGGTAAGCCTCCCGTCAGTAGGTTTCTTATGAAACGCCGGGGTTGCCAGGCTAGCCTGATATCCTTGCACTCCGCACGTCGGTCAGGCTGATAGCCGCCAGTGCGAAAGTGCAGTCGTTAGGATAGGGACTTTTCTCTCTTCGTTGAGTAGGGGTTAAAGAAAACACAATCGCCGCATCGAGAAGGTCATCTCCTTCACTCGACGACACGCAGACATAACACTGAACAATTTTGGTTCCGTGTCTGTCTGTCATGAATTCCTTGCCACAGCCATAACTTTTACATTTTTCATCCGATTTTGATGAAATTTTCAGGGATTCTGGGGGTTCGCATGAAGATGGTCACCTATGAAAATCATCACGCCCGGACTGATAGTAGTGACTGCGCATGCGCAATTATGAATTCCTTGTAACAGCCATAACTTCCACATTTTCCATCCGATGAAATATTCAGGGATTATGCGAATTGGGTTGTAAATGATCCACTATGAAAATCACTGCCCCCAGACTGATAATAGCCGCTGCGCATGCGTGTCATAACAGCCATAACTTCTACATTTCCCATCTAATTTCGATGAAATTTTCAGGGATTGTGCGGGTTGGCCTGTAGATATGATAATCATGGCCTACAAATTGAATGTATTTTGTGTGCATGCGCAAACGTGAAATCCTTGTAACAGCCGTAACTAGTCCCCTAAGAGGGAAGTGCTTTGGATGTTCTATACAATCAGGTTATGGATACGTGGAAGCTATGTGCCACACCCACTCGGGAGACTTCGTGTTTTTGACCGTCTGGCACTAAGATTACCACAACCACTTTAAATTACCGGAAAAAGATTCAGCTTTCCAACGGTATAATCAAAAAATGGTTTACAATAGAATTCACGGGAACAATGGGGTATTTCAGTAAATTTTTTTTATTTTTTTTTTCAAAAGAGTAAGGCTCAGGAATAACGGTAATCGGGTCTGTGCGTCGAGAAAATGTTTTTAAAAAATCAGAGAAGCGAAGGAAAGTTGAAGATTTGAACGGTGTGACGTAGCTAGCCAATCGTGACGTAGCTAGCCAACTGTCTTTGAAAAAAGTATCCATGCACAGAAACCCTTGGAGGACGTCTTGGATACTACAAAATTCTACTACACACGCGCGTGGCGTAGTCCGTGGCGTAGTCCTTGCCTAGTGTGTGTGCATTTATAGCGGCCCGCCTTTTTCAAACGTGTGATCTCTTTAATCAATTTTTCTACCTTATGTTATAGTATCATTGGGCTTAAAGTTGTAGTATATAGGTTTTCAAGGGTGCTGAATCCAAATTTGAGGTCAAAAACCTGAATTTCCGACCCACCGAAATACCCCATTGTCAACGAAATCGACGTATTGACGGGAGGACTCCCCCTCCCTTCATCCAACCCCGAATCCGCGCGTCAAAACGTCAATTACATTTCAAATAATACAAGTTTGTCCGCGTTCAAACACGAATCGGTCCCCTAAATTCGATTGTAAAACATTTGTTGATTACACTGTTGGAAAGCTGAGATCTCTGCGCAGTTTTGGCGTGCGAAAAGCACGAAGGGGAAAAACCCGAAAATTTGGCCTATTTGACAAATATCACTTTACTACTTAATTTTTCACCCATCAGGATCCCGAAAATAGTTTTTTTCGGCACTAGAAAACTGGGAGATTTGACCCCCTTTCCATCGGTGCCCTTATTGCTTCCGAGTCTACCAGGTAGCGGAAGCTTTGTTTTCACTTTTCAAGGACGAAAAAAAAAGTTCTCCAAAATCAAAATTTTCACTCGCGTTTTGCGTTTTAGACCTTTCGGAACAATTTTGGTTCTGTGTCTGTCTGTCTGTCATGAATTCCTTGTAACGCGCATAACTATACGAAGTTATTGTCCGATTTCGATGAAATTTTCAGGGATTGTGCGGGTTGGTGTGTAGACGGTCCCCTATGAAAATCATCATCCTCGGACTGATAGAAGCGACTGTGCATGCGCAAAAGTGAATTTCCTTGTAACGGCCGTAACTTCCACATTTTCCATCCGATTTCAATGAAATTTTCAGGGATGTTGCAAATTTGAGTTTAGATGGTCCCCTATGAAAATCATCACCCCCGGATTGATAGTAGCCGATGCGCATGCGCGAACGTGAATTGCTTGTAACAGACATAACTTCCATAATTTCTACCCGATTTCGATGACATTTTCAGGGATTACGCGGATTAGGTTGTAGATGGTCCCCAATGAAAATCAAGGCCTTAAAATTTACAGTAGCCTCTGCGCATGCGCAAACGTAAAATCCTTGTAACAGCCGTAACAGTGGCGTGTGAGGTGAGGATCTCAAAACCCCATCCAACCATCCCCTTGATAGGTCAGTCAGCAACGCTCTGGATTCCCATTCCGGAGTCCCAGGTTCGAATCCTAGTCAAGCTAAAAATTTTTTGATCCAATCACTACCGCACTTACATTTTTCGTCCGAATTTGATGAAATTTTCTAGGATTGTCCAGATTAGCGTGTAGATGGTCCCCTATGAGGGTAGTGGAAGGTACTTAGAGATTGGTGTTTTCAGATTAACTACTATGCATCGGATCATCTATATAATCGGGTTATGGATACGAGGAAGCTATGTGCCACACCCACTTGGCAGACGTTTTTTTACATTTTTACGGTAAATGGGGTGTGCGCCTGATTTTTTTTAAAGATTTTTAATCGAAAGTAGTCCTCATTTTGAGAATTCTGACACCAACCGTTTTCTTTTTGAATGAGTAGATCTTTTTCTATGATTTTTGAAAGTTTCAAAAACATCTGAGAAGTATTCTGTGAATTTCATCATAAATACATACATTTTTCGATTCTTTAAAAATGCTAAAAACTTACTCTCTGGATATACTCGTAGTGTAATAAAAGTTGAGACTTCTTGCAAAAATTCTTGAGAAAATTTGTTAACGAATTTCAAAAATTGCTTTTAGTAGTTTCTATTACAGCAGTGTTTCTAAACAAGAATATTCCCTGTAAATTTGAACTTCCGTTTTTCCTAAATATTAAAATCTTAAAGACTAACGTTTATAAATTAAAATATACAGGGTGTAAGACGAGTGGTTCACGATCTTTCTCCCACGTGTTATAAAAAATTTCAGCCAAAATGTGCCTCATCCCCACTCAAAATGCCTTTTTTTCACTTTAACAATTTTTTTCGTGTTTTCGATATTTGCTCAATAAATCTACCATAAGTGCCTCAATTCAAGAGTTAGCTCAAATCCAAAAAAATCCGTTGGAAAGAGCGTTAAATTTGCAATTTTCTTGATGCCCAATTACGACTTGTGAAAACTTGTCAAACTATTGAAATCGCTTGTTAGGACGTCCCACAGTACGACTTGGGCATCCTTATGCGATCGATCTGAGGTGAAGTTGGACAACACTCCACAGAAGAAAAAAAACCACACGCTAATCCAATTTAGACCATTTTGAATCCAAATCCGCAAAAAAAAACATTAGGTGAATGTCTGTGACAAAATCTTGTGTACTCTGCCCAGGCCTCAATTGCCAACCGATTTTCTTGATTCTTTTTTTGTTCGACGTTGAAAACCATCTAGTTGTGCACTACGTCGCCGGAATTTCGAATTTGGCCTTTTAAAGGGGGGAAAGGGGGGTTAAAGCTTTAAAAACGTGCGTTTGCGGGCATACTCTTGTAAACTCTGCCCAGGCCTCAATTTTCAACCGATTTGAGTGTTACTTCTTTTGTTCGACTTAGAAATCTTCCAAATTGCACACTATTTTACCAGAGTATCAAAATTAGCTTGTGGAGGGGGCGAACGGACAGGATAATATTGAGAAAATAGAGAGTCCCTAGTGGGTTTGGTTCGGCTTAGATCCGGCGCGCCGGAACCGGATCGACGCCATGTTTTCAATACGGCGCGCCGGATTGCCTCCTAGTGACGTATTCGACCGTAACAATACGGCGCCGTATCGGATACGGCGTGTTCTTATCACAATTCGGCGCCGGATTGAGAGCATGGAAGAAGTATATTCCAGTGTATGTGTAATACATAACGCCGTATCAAAAACCACTAGGAACTCTCTAATATCCGATTTTTCAATATTTCGGTTCCTTTATAGCTTACTGATTGTACCCAACCTTTGAAACTCTAGTCCGCATGTTGGGTGTCGTAGATCATGGATTTCAAAATGCTCTTCAAAGTAGAGGCTCCCATGCCGCTAGAAATGTTGTGGTGGATAAGGGTGAGGGGGGGAGGGTGTTGTGGTGCCTAAAATACTTAATAAATCACATCGAGTGAAAAAGTTTTTTCGCTTACCAACTGGTATTAAGTGACCTAATGCTCATCCAATGGGACGTCCCCTGGAATGCATGCATTACTAAACAATATGTTTTTTTCAGTCGCCTGGTAACCATATCAATCCTTGACCCAGAAGTGTGAAACTTCCCTAAAAAGTGCGCCAAAATCACAGCTTTCCAACGGTGTGATCAAAAAATATTTTCCAATCGAATTTAAGGGAGAAATTTCAGTCTAGACGCGGAAAAACGTGAATTTTTTCAACAAAACCGACAGACGGGAGGACAGGGGTCTTCAGCGCCGCGGCTCCTCCCAAGCACCGAGTTAAAACAGAAATTTCTCCCTTAAATTCGATTGTAAAATATTTTTTTGATTACACCGTTGGAAAGCTGAGATTTTGGCGCACTTTTTAGGGAAGTTTCACACTTCTGGGTCAAGAATTGATATGGTTACCAGGCGACTGAAAAAACAAGCGCTTTCAAAATTTTGACGAGATTTGCTTTTCATAAGTCGTAATTGGGCATTAAGAAGATTGCAAATTTAACGCTCTTTCCAACGGATTTTTTGTTCTCGATTTGAGCTAACTCTTGAATTGAGGGAGTTATGGTAGATTTATTGAGCAAAGATCGAAATCACGAGAAAAAAAATTCAAAGTGATAAAAAAGGCATTTTGTGTGTGGATACTATAAAATGTCACGAGGTACATTTTGGCTGAAATTAGTTTTAGAACACTTGGGAGGAAGATCGTGTACCACTCGTGTTACACCCTGTATATCAACACTTCTAGTTACTAAACAGGGTGTATACACTAGAGGTGTGTCGGTACAGCTGTACCGGGACTGTGGAACCGAGTATCAGGTTGGAACGGTTCCACGCAGTGACAAAAACTCGACCCTTACCGGTCCAGTTCCACGGACTGATAAGATATCTTGATGAAACGGCTCTGGACCGGGAAGAGAATCTTTTTTATCGGTCCAGTTCCATCCTCACCAATCAGAATGATCTGATCAATCATCTCATCAATCTGATCATTCTGATTGGTGAGGATGGAACTGGACCGGTAAGGATGTAACCGGACCGATAAGATATCATATAGAATGGTTCAATGGCTCTGGAACGGGAAGGGTTTTGGACCGGTAAGCATGGATCTTGTTCTCAGTTCTGTTCCATGTTGTACCTGGAAGCGCCCTTACTACTTCCATGGACATGGAATGGTTCATGGAATGGCTTTTGAGCGGAAAGTTATCTTCTGGACTGGTTAGCATGGAAGTTGTCTCCAGTATTATTAATTTATTATTGTCATGTTAAGTTCTTATTGTTTGGTAACTATTATTTATAATAAATTGCCTCTTTTGTAACACTTGTTCAAATTCCTTCCTTTTAGCGAATTGTCAAGGAAAATGATGCTATTGTATTGCAAGTTGAGATCATAAGCATGGAAGAAGGACAATAGGGATTTGACAGCCTGCTTCATCCATGTCATGTGAGTGGGATTTGACCGCCTGTACCAGTAATGGAACTGTACCGGTAATTTGGAACGGTTACATCTTTGTCACCGTAACCGTTGGAACCGTTCCAGGGAAATACCTGGACCGACACACCCCTAGTATACACTCAAGATGGGCATAACTTCAGGGCTCGATTCTTCAAGGTATTTCCAACAAAAAATGTCTCTTAGCAATTTTCTTGTAACCCACTCAAAATTCCTTTTTTTCCACTTTAAAGTTTTTTTTCGCTTTTTCGACCTTATGGCATTGATATGGTCACACAACACCTTTCTACTCAACAACAACACCGAATTTCTAGCTGATTGAAGTTTTGTTGAGTTCAAAGGTGTTGCTTTATGCTCACTACCATATCTACGAATAATGCGTATTTTATGTACGAAAAAGTTGGAAGTATCACTATTGGATTCAGCGTAAATAATTACATAGGAAATGATACAAAAATCGTCAAGCCATCTTGAGATCGAGGGGGACCATAAACCGCTTAAAACACTGGATTTGCTTGTAAAACACACGTTTTTTGACATTCAAACTTCATTTACTCTTCCTTCATTTACTCTTCTTCATTTACTTCTGAATGTTAAAAAGAAAAATTGATAGACCGTTGAAAAGCTGACAATTTGAGCATGTTTTCTCAGAAGAGCGCCCATCGAAATGAGCAGGGATTTAGAGTGAAAACTTAAGTCGAAGAAAGTCAAGTTTAGAAAAATTTGTAAAGTTGGCTTTTTGACTTGATTTTTTGAAACTATTTTATTGCTGAAATATTTTGATTTTGCACTGGGTAGCTTGAGAACTTAACGCTCTTTCTAACGGTGTAGTCAGATTTGAATTTTCAGGAGAAATAAGGGAGTCATGACCATATCAGTGCCGTAAGGTCGAAAACGCAAAAAAAAACTTTAAAGTGAAAAAATAGAATTTTTAGTGGGTTAAAAGAAAATTGCTTAGAGACATTTTTTGTTGGAAATATCTTGTAGAGTCGAACCCTGAAGTTATGCCCATCTTAAGGCTAAATGTCCCGAGTTTAGTTGTGAAATCTGCCACCACGTAGCAGCACCAAAATGAAGAAAATTTCGTTTACTCCTCAGTTGAGAACGGATCGAGATATTTTAGTTCCGCAAACGGATTTCTCTTCAAGATCACCGTAAAATTCCGGGTAATTGGTTTAGAAAGTGTGCAAAAATTTTTTGCACACAGTTCCAACAAAAATTTGTTTAAATTTTGAACATTTTCAAAAAGTGGCCTTATAGCCACTTGCAGAACCTTCATCAGAATACGAATCCGTTTGCAGAATTTTTCTAACTTGATCATAGCCGTCGGATTCGCGTTTTTACGATATGGAGCGGGGTGAGGGGGGCGATCATGGGCTGGGGGGGAGGGCGGCGATCAAACGCCCCGCCGCCCGCCCGACCATCACACATTCATGTTTTGCTAGTACGCACCCTTTGGTCTCTATTCTTTTTCCTGGCCTCCTAGGTAGCTACCATCAACCTTCCCATTTCCAACTTCTCTGTCTTGAGGTTGATCGAATTGAGCGAAATTTCCATAAAAAGCAAGACACATGAACAAATAACTTATGAGACACATTCTGTGTTAATTTGATTCAGATAATGGTTTGCACTACTAAATAGTTAGTTCTAAAATTGTGATAATTTCAGTTCACTGCACATGGACTAGTTAGGTATCTAGAACAACTAGTAATAGATGGTTTGAGGAGCATATTCTTGACGTTTGACGTTGATTTCCAAATTTTGTGAACAGCTAAAGATGATGAAAAGTTAATTAGTAGTTAATTCACTCTGCAATAGTGTAGAAAAAAGTAAAAACACCTATTCATTATTTACCAAAAATTCAAATATCTTTGAAATAATATCAAAGTAAATCTAAATAAATTTGAAACTAAAATCCCCGTGTCTGAATTTTTCATTCCCGAATTCCCTCTTCTAAGAGTTAAATTAGCAATTCTCTCTGTTTTTAAATGTCATTCTTGATTTCATGTAATTATAACGCCTAACACTAGCGAAGTGTTGAATTTTGAGGTACTACTAGGTATACTACTAAATTACAAACATGACTGTCCCAAAATTACCGTTAGTGCACTGTAATAAATAGCCTAGAACTAGTGCTGTGGTCTAACAAGGTAAATACCATACAGATGGCAACCCTACATGTTTACCTTTTCGGATTACTCGAAAAGTTCGAGAAGAGTTCAAGGTCGCACACCCTTCTCATTCGCTAGCAATCCCGATAACATCGGGCACTGTTGACGTTCGAATACTGTAGGTAGTAGTACTAGGGTACGGCGTTGGTGATTTTACCCTTCAATATTTCACTTCAGGAATTCACGTTTTCGCTTCCGCAGTCACTACTATTAGTCCGGGAGTGATTTTCATAGGGGACCATCTACACTACACCATCTACAACCCGCACAATTCCTGAAAATTTCATCGAAATCGGACAATAACTTCGTGTAGTTCTGCCCGATACAAGGATTTCACGACAGAATCAAAGACAGACAGACACGGAACCAAAATTGATCAGGAAGGTCTAAAACGTAGAACGCGAGGGGAAATGTTGATTTCGGAGATATTTTTTTTCTTCAATCTTGAAAAGTTAAAACAATACTTCCACTACCTTGGTGAACTCGGAAGTAAGAAATGCGTAGGCACCTTATCTATTTTTGCTCTGTTAATTTTTAGTTAATCATAAATAATAATTTTGCGTTCGAGTCTACTACGGTAACGGAAGTATTGTTTTCACTTTTCAACGTTTAAAAAAATATCTCCAAAATCAAAATTCCTACTCAAGTTTTATATTTTAGACCTTCCTGAACAATTTTGATTCCGTGCCTGCCAGTCATGAAATCCCCGTAACGCCCGAAACTATACAAAGTTAATGTCCAATTTCGATGAAAAATTTTGTGGTAAGTATCAATCAATAATATGTATAACATTCTACCATAATTATGATACCTAACCATTATCTGAATCAAATTAACACAGAATGTGTCTCATAAGTTATTTGTTCATGTGTCTTGCTTTTTATGGAAATTTCGCCCAATTCGATCAACCTCAAGACAGAGAAGTTGTAGCTACCTATTAGGTGGCTGGGAAAAAGAATAGAGACCAAAGGGTGCGTACTAGCAAAACATGAATGTGTGATGGTCGGGCGGGCGGCGGGGCGTTTGATCGCCGCCCTCCCCCCCAGCCCATGATCGCCCCCCTCACCCCGCTCCATATCGTAAAAACGCGAATCCGACGGCTATGATCAAGTTAGAAAAATTCTGCAAACGGATTCGTATTCTGATGAAGGTTCTGCAAGTGGCTATAAGGCCACTTTTTGAAAATGTTCAAAATTTAAACAAATTTTTGTTGGAACTGTGTGCAAAAAATTTTTGCACACTTTCTCAACCAATTACCCGGAATTCTACGGTGATCTTGAAGAGAAATCCGTTTGCGGAACTAAAATATCTCGATCCGTTCTCAACTGAGGAGTAAACGAAATTTGGCCCGATGGTGCTGCCATCTCTTATTTCAGAATCACACTAAAACATCGTGACATTTAGCCTTAAGTGTAGACACCCTGCATTATTCACAGCGTAGTTGGTAAGAATACGCTCACATCAGGAACAGCGCTGTCTCCACCATTTCTGCCCTACTGACACCTGAAGCTTAGTCAGCACTAACTGATGCTGACTTTTCAGTGTTTCAGGAAAGTAAGAATACTATTTTGGACTTTGTTTGATTTTGTAGATTCCCCTCCTACCTACCTGCTTTTCACTTTAAACATTCATTCCAAAACCGTCTGCCACTCGATAGACCTGAGATTTTGAAGAAAGCTTTGGTTAAAATTTGAGTAGAATCAACCTGACTGTATTTAATAACTGCGTATGTTCCTACTTGATAAATATTTTCTTTCGTCGAAACACGAAAACTACTCCAAAATGTCTACCCGTAGAAAAGGTAAGTAACCAAAATCCAGCCTCAAGAAACTTTTTTTTGTGCAAATTTTCAGTACCTACCTACTAATTTTTTTCATCGTGTTACTTTTCGGTTCCAGGGTATTACATTTTGACGGTCACAGGCCAAGAATCGATTATAGGGCTCATTCCCAGCAAAAAATACCTCTTTAATTTTGTTAGAAGGTTTGTTTTCGAGTTGAATTTTCATGCGAATTCGAAACTGATTACGCTGTTGGAAAGAACGTGAAATTTTGTATCTTCTTGATAGAAAACCACTTTTTTTAAATCGGAAAAACGGATGATAATTGGACTTGAAAAACGTGAATTTTTTCAACGGAATCAGCTCTCCGGCCTTGTCGAACCCCTCAAAATTCAAAGACTGTAATAAGTCCCACTTTCAAAATAAAAATGACCAGACCGAAGGAAAGCTGAGATTTTGGCGCATCTTTTAGGCTATAGGCAAAAAATCTCGTGGTGGATTTTTAAGAACTTATGCGTGAAAAAAGTCAAAATTTCCAAGACCAATTTCCGGTTTCACGCTCTTTCTAACGGTGTAATCAGATTTGAATTTACATGAAAATTAAAGGAGTTACAGCCGTTTTACTGATTTCGTTTAGAATTCACGAAAAAATCTTAAAATTGAAATAACTCGAAAACGAGGCCTCTAAAATAATTACTAAGAGGTATTTTTGTTGCTGGAAATGAGTTCTAGAATCGATTGCTTGAGAGTCACGAAATGTAACACTTTGTATT
Organism: Apolygus lucorum; assembly: GCA_009739505.2. Classification (NCBI taxonomy): domain Eukaryota; kingdom Metazoa; phylum Arthropoda; class Insecta; order Hemiptera; family Miridae; genus Apolygus; species Apolygus lucorum. The sequence goes on along the minus strand of CM019173.2, from coordinate 28,814,705 downwards.
GGTCGACTCATGGTGACTTCATGATGTATCTGAAGAAGCTAAGAGACAAGTCTTACATCAGTTTCGTTCTACTGACTTCCTACCCATTTCTGCCTCAGCCATTTCAATCAATAGACACGAGTTTTGAGGACGATTTGGTTGCAATTTGAAAGTTCACTCTTTTCCAAACTAAAACGACCATGTTGACCAGGTGTTGTTGAATCTGGCTGGGTTGGCGGCGGGGAGGTCCAGCGGCTGGTGTATCTGCGGAACCAGACTTCTCCTGAAGACTTTGAGGGTGTTGTAGAGTCTGGCGACGATGGCCGTGTTGTTGGGCGCCAGATCGACCTTCTCGCAGGGGTCTCTGTCCAAGTTGAAGAGACAAGGGGTTTCCGTGCATTTCGGCTCGAAGTTGCGGTCGAGCGGCGCGTTGTCGCGGCAGTCAATGGTAGCTTGGCGTCTCATGTCAGCCATCTTGTACTGGAAAGTATATGAAATGTGAAATGGTTGAATACATACGAGTAATCAACATGCATTTACCTACAAAAACTGATGAGCCCGCCGTATCCAAAAAGTACTTACCTTCTACCTATCTCATGATTTATATGCATCTGTTCTCTGATCGAACAATAGATAACTATTTTACGTACTTGAGAACCGTAAATAGTTGATGTCATTTGAAAGGCAGTGGTAGTGCCTACCATGAAAGTGGGGCAGCTTTGCCCAACCTGCGAGACAGTTTTCGTTTCCAGCTGAATTTTGTAACAACTAGATAGGCGTTCAAGTACTGGATTGTTTCCTTGCCCAAGCAAGACCCTATTATTTACTGTGCATATTAAATAAAAGCTAATTAACTGGTTCGGATAACCTATAAAATCGGGAATACAAAGAGAAATCCACGAGCCGCCATTAATTTTCTATGAACTATGATAAACTTCATCCAACCCAGTAGGGATTTTTCGATTGTCTCGAAAAATAATCGATTATGTTTTGTTGAGTTATATTTGGATCACAATTTTTCTTACCAGGGCAAAGTGACCTTGTGGTAAACTTCAACCTTGGGATTACATTTTTTACTGACCGCAGAGATGGGTGAACTCTTATTCATAAGTACGATTATGAATACAAATCATATCTGCGACTTTATGATTATGAATACGAATACAGGTATGAATACGAATACAATCGTGTTCTCACGTTGAATACAATTTTCCCCCGTATTCGTATTTTGAATACCATTTTATGATGTTTTCTATAATTTCCCTAAAAATCAGATTTTTTTAACGATTTTCCCTGAAAATTATATTTTTTTAAATGATTTTCTCCCGAACTCTGAACATATTTATAACCTAACATTATCAAAATCATCAATCAAAATTCGAAACGCTCGCACATTCTTGTAGGATTTTTCACGCAGAGTTGAATGAGACCAACACCAGGTCGCTACGACCAACCGTATTGAAACTAAGACTAAATGTCTGCTGAAAATCGTATTTTTTAACGATTTGCACTGGATATCATCAAAAAATTATGATTTTTACCGTAAATGTCGTACTACTTTCTATTAAGTTGGTCGTAGCCACCTGGTGTTGGTCTCATTCGACTCTGCGTGAAAAATCCTACAAGAATTTGTGAGCGTTTCGAATTTTGATTGATTATTTTGAAAATTTTAGGTCATAAATATGTCCAGAGTTCGGAAGAAAATCATTTTAAAAAATATGATTTTCAGGGAAAATTGTAAAAAAATTCAATTTTTTGGGAAATCATAGAAAAATCATAAAATCGTATTCAAAATACGAATACGGGGAAAATCGTATTCAAAGTGTGAATACAATTGTATTCGTATTCATATTCTTACCTGTATTCGTATTCATAATCATAAAGTCGCAGATATGATTTGTATTCATAATCGTATTTATGAATAAGAGTTCGCCCATCTCTGACTGACAGCAGCATAAAGTGATGTAGTAAGTTGTTTTGATTTACAAACCTCTTTGGTAGTCGGCTCGAAAAGAGTGGTGAGTGCTCTGTATGCTTTGCAGTTTATTACTCTGTTGTAATCGTACAAAGGATTTAGTGGAGATCGGACGTCGTTGAAAAACCCGTCAACATTACCTCGTCCAAAAGAACCTGCACAAGAATAGAACACAAATCCAATTACTTATTGAAAATCACAAACGCTGCAAATTATTACACAATGGTTTATAATTTTTATATAGATCACTCGTCTGCAAAGCCACCAACCATCCAACATGAAGAAAAACATCGATCGCATTTCGGTCAGCTTTAATTTGAACGGAGATTAGGCCTCTTTTGCGATTCACACTCGTGTTTCTGATTTATCGTACGACCAAACCTTAAATTCTTCTAGTGAGCGAACGGTTAGTCCTACAAAGCTCCGCGTGGTCTCAAAAAATTCTAAATATTCTATAGAATCTCAAATTGAAGGAAAAACAATACCTTTATATCAAAATTTTTTGAGTTAGGTAGGGCGTTTTCAAAATTTTAAATTCATTTTGGAACCCTTAGAACTGACCTTCATCAACCAAAATCTTCGGGGCACAACTAGACCCCAAATGGAGCCTACATACCAAATTTCATCAAAATCGGTCAATGCTAAGTGGCAAAAGTGCCGCGTACGGCGAACGGACGGCCAAATTTTTATTAGATTTTTGGATTCTACGTACCTTGAAACGTAAACCATCAAATTTTGAGGGGGTGTTAGAAATTTTTTTTTTCCTTGGTCGATTCCAAAGGTTCATTATTGAAAATAATAAACCAAAATTTGATGTCGCGGCCTGGAATCGAACCCGGGACCCCCACGTTCGGGCAACATACGAACGTACGTACGGTTGTCGTTTTATGTATATAGAAAAAACATTTCAGACGAATTACAACTAATACTCTTTAGAAGTACCTAGTGATAATATAACATCAGAATATAGAATATAGAATCCAAAAATCGAATAAAAATGTGGCCATCCGTCCGCCGTACGCGGCACTTTTGCCACTCAGCATTGACCGATTTCGATGAAATTTGGTATGTAGGCTCCATTTGGGGTCTAGTTGTGCCCCGAAGATTTTGGTTGACCCCTAGGTCACTTCTAAGGGTTCCAAAATGAATTTTGAAAACGCCCTAACTCAAAAAATTTTGATATAAAGGTACCTATTGTTTTTCCTTCAATTTAAGATTCTATACCTAGAATTTTTAGAATTTTTTGAGACCACGCGGAGCTCTGTAGGACAAACCGTTCGCTCCCTACGAAAATTTAACGGTTTTACGTACAATAAATCAGAAAGACGAGTGTGAATCGCAAAAGAGGCCTAATCTCCGTTCAAATTAAAGCTGACCAAAATGCGATCGATGTTTTTCTTTATGTTGGATGGTTGGTGGCTTTGCAGACGAGTGATCTATATATAAAAATAATAAACCATTGTGTAATAATTTGCAGCGTTTTTTATTAACAGTTGAAAAGTGAAAATAACTACCGCTACTTTGGTATGCTCGGAAGCAAAAGCAAATTGAATTTGAGAAATTCGAGGTTGAAAAGTTCAATTAGTCAAGTAACTGTTTCGTGCCAAAACAAACAGTTAATTACGTGAGTGTTCCTCGTAAGTTTCTTCAAAAACCACACTCACCAACGACGAGTTTCCAAGTTCTTCGAGTCGGGTCGGGAGTGTCGAACTTGGTGATGATCCCAGCAGAGCGCTCTCGCTCGTCGATGTTGAGGAGAGCTTGAAATCTACGAGAGGCCAAATTCCAGAGGATGGCGTTCCATTGGTCGATCCCGTCCAAGTCCACAGGTAAGTCGGTGTTGCTGTCTCCTCCTGAAATAAACGCGAAGGAAAATTAGTTCAGTTCGGGCGCCGTTCGTTCCTCGTTCCGGGTCAGTAGGTATTTCACGAAATCAAAGGCGCAAAAACATAAAAAGTTGAACCTAAATTTGAAATTTTGAAGGATTTTAGAAATTCATTAGTGCACGGACCTAGGGATGAGATGAGAAAGGACGCCTATACCCGTGTAAAACATCAAGGTGATGGCTTGATTTCTGACTGTTGACCAGCTCAAACATGATTGGGTAAATGAATGGTTTACACCTACAGTTGTGGTTAATGTGGTAAAAACTTTTGTTGAATGCGTCCACGTCTACCATGGCTCAGCCCAAGGCAGTAAATGGGTGTATGGGAAAAGAATAACATTCTTGGGTTTTCACTTCTTCCGTCCATCCATAAATACATTGTCTCCTTTTTCCGCTACTCCTTGATTTGTACCATTGAATTTGAAACAGAAGTTACCCATATCACGTATAGCCGTGTACCTTCAGAACGTCGCTTCTCAAAAGCACCCAAGAGAGGAACAGGATGAAAGAGGAAACACTCTCCAAACTCTTACTTCTCCAGAGCTTCCCTGAACATTATTTTTCCGAATATATACGAGGGGTGTGCAAAAAGTAAGTTTCCCCTATTAAAAAAAAAAAAAAAACTAAGACAGATGGACAATTTTTATTAAAAGATTCAGATTCATCATCTCATTATTTTTCGACGTAATCGCCATTTAAATCCAAGCACTTTTGGCACCGCTGCTGCAGCTTTTTCAAGCCACCGGCATACACGTTTCCGTCCACCTCCGCAAGAAACGTCTCGAGTCCGGACTTCAATTCTTCATCTGTGTTAAAGCGTTTCCCAGCCAAATGCTTCTTGAGGAATGGGAAGAGGAAAAAATCTGAAGGGGCTAGGTCTGGAGAGTATGGGGGATGAGGAAAAATCGTACCTACTGCATTTTCCAAGGCTGATTTGTTTTCAACGACTTAAATTCTACGTTCATGAATAAAAAAAAAACTGTAATTTTATCGGTTCATAATTTTTCATCCTACTTTATGATTCTAGAGTAAGAAGATATGAGAAGAGGAAAACGTGAAAACCTATTTGATAATCAACTAAATAGGTAGGTAAGTAATGGGTAAACAAATGAGTTTCCAAATTTTCTTCTTCATCTCTAAAGATCATCTTATTGAGGTAAAATCTTTAAACTTGATTATTTTTTAAGTAGGAAAAGCTGTTCTAAAACATTATTGCTTTTAAAACTTGCATTATTGAATAATGCAATAGATAAATAACAAATAAATTAGTCAATAATAATACATTAAAATTTAATGTACTATAGATAAATTTTTGTTATTATCGATGTTTTTGGTTCGATATATCGATGTTGCTTTGCCGATATATTGATGATACCGATTATCGATATTATGTAGCCGATGTTGCATCTCCAACTTGAACACGTTTTTCTAAGTAGATCTTCCGATATATCGGAGGTATCAATATCTCATTGACGATATAAACATTCCTAAATTGTAAGTCATAGTTAAGATGGGAGGCGCCGATGCTTGTTGACAGTCAGCAGCCTCGCTGTCATAAAAATTATGTGTTGAGTATGTCTGGATAGCCATACCCCACGCGCCGTGAGGCACGTGCCTCATGCAAGTGAGGAGCACCCTTTTAATAAAGATTGATGCCATCGATAAAGGAGGGTACTCAACTGATTCATGACGATAGCTCGAGAACGGACTCACTTTGATTGAGATTTCTACTCGATTAATTAACACGATAAAGTGTGAGTCATGTTTGAAAATCAATGAGATGATCGTTCTCTCAGATCAAGATTCTAAAGATATAATGATTATAACGAAATCGTTGTGCTTTATAGTCGTCTGAACTTGAGATCGATATTGTGAAGACTCTTCATTGATACGATGGGCGCACTTATTACCCTCCCCCCATCTAGCGGCAGCTCTCCAAACTAGAAGCTCCGCAGGAAGGATCAGAGTAACTCCGCGAGATCCAAGAGTAGTAGAACAAATCGATACCTCAAAGCGCAAAGGCGCTATGCCCAAAATTGCCACTTTTGAGACCATACTCCTTCATAAGGATACATGATTGTAGTGCCAAAAACGTTGAAAATGGCTTGAGAACGAAAAAATTGACAGTGCTTTATGTCCTCTCTCGAAAACGCTGCAAATTATTTAAATTATTATTACATAGAGGTTTATTATTTTTCCGTACAGATCACTCGCCAGCAAAGGTCACAGCTTTGTCATTGTCACTACCTACCAACTAAGTTTTCGCTTCATAATCGAGTTCATGAAATAAAAGCTTCACACTCCATTCGAAGAAATAAAGAATTCCTTCATCTAGAAATTTGATTACTGGTTACTTAGGAAATGAATGGTTGCTAAGGAAGCAAAACTGAGTACAACTCGGAGAAAAACGAACAACAACCGGAGTTTGGTTAGCTAAAAATTTTAGCTATAATATATTTATATTTTTATATTTTTATTTTTTATATTTATATAAAATATGAAGGGTCACGGGGAAAAAGGATCAGACTCCTCTTTTCCTAATTCCGAGAAAATCGAAAAACAAAGTTTGAAGTCTTCCCAGACGGACGCTATGCATAAAAAAAATGAACTGTTTGGGCCACCTGACTAGGAATTTAATTATGTCCAAGTGATATGAAAGAAAATTAAGTAGGTCAAAGATAATTTCCAGAAATAATTAGAAATTTCAAACAAGGTAAGGACTTTGATCTTTTTTCCCCACAAAAATCCGCGTTTCGGTCACCATAATACCTAAAATTATATTGCCATGTTACCTATTGTTTATTAAAATCTCGTAATTCACTTCAGTAAGTTTACTAGGGTTTGTAGGTACCTACCTGTCACCTCCAGAAAAATGTTGGGCAAAAATTGGCTTTATTTTCCAAATTAGGTATAGTTTTGTACAAAACATTAATTGCAAAAAGGCAAAAAAATCAATAAATAAATCATTCATCTAAAGGATCGTCGCAATATGAAATGGCGTCATCATCTCCTACATTCCCCAACCTGTTGAACAGTAACTCAGGAAATTTTAACACCGGGGTTGACGACAAAACTGACACAAGTGTTTTAAATCATTTGATTCTACTGGTTTTGATGGGTTTGGGGCCGTTGTGAAGGTTCCCCAATGTTACAGCAGCTTTTGGTACTGACGTCATCTTCTTCGAGGTAGGAGGGATTGTGAAAACTGTCTGGTATCTTCAGAAGTAGAAGCATTTGTGCTTGATGAATCTTTGGTGTGATGCCGTACAGCTCATGCAAAGGCGAGGGAAGGGATCTTTAAATCGGACTCTGATCTTTCTTCCCTGCGAGCGCACGGAATCTGATCCTTTTTCCCCGGAGCCCCGTATTTGTTTTAGCTTTAAAAGTAATGAATGCGATCTTTCTTCTACAAAGTGAAACAGCCCTTCGATTCTACTCCTCCCAAGCTACAAAATGGCGTACCTATCTCAATTCGGCCAAAAAGTGGAGTTTGATCCTTTTTCCCCGTGACCCTTCATATAATAAATATAAAATAATAAAATATAAAATATATATATTTTATATTTATATTTTTTAGCTATATTATATTTAATATGAACGGAGATTATCTCTTGAGATTCACACTCGTGTTTCAGATCATAAGTCCGACCCTTGAGTTCTCGTAGGGAGCGAACGGTTTGTCCTACAGAGCTCCGCGTGGTCTCAAAAAATTCTTAAAATTTAATACTACCTATTTAAAATGGATAAAAAACGATACCTTTATTTTGAGAGTTTTTGAGCTAAGGAACTTTTGAAAATTTCAACCCTAAATTTTCACCTCTTAGAAGTGACTGACATTAAAAAAAAAAATGCTTCGCGGGACAACTAGACCGCAAATGGAGCCCATAAACCAAATTTCATCAAAATCGGTCCAAGGGAACTAAGAACAGTCGGACGAACGGAAGAATTTTTATTCGATTTTCGGATTCTACGTACCTTGAAACGTACCTAAACCAACAAATTCAAAGTTAATTTATAAAGGATTTACAAAAGTTCATTATAGAAAATAATAACCCCCAAAAAGAAAAAAAAGTCTGCCAAGTGTATTGTATAGATGATCCGATGCATAGGTAGTAGTTAATCTCAGAACAGACTCTACACGTCAACTCGCACAATCGAAATCGGATGAGAATTGTAGAAGTTATGGCCGTAGCAAGGATTTCAGGACAGACACGGAACCAAAATTGTTCAGGAAGGAATTTTATTTTGGAGACCTTTTTTTTCCAAACCTTGAAAAGTGAACAAAGCTTCCGCTACAATGTCAGCACAAAAACACAGGCTGAAAATTGGTGAGGGGCCTTGACTGCGGTTCACAGCCCTTGATCCGTGACAACCATCCGTGGAATCTCTACAAATTATCATCTTTCAAACAAACGAATTTTACTCAAAATTGTGAAAAACTGCTCAAAATGAAAAAATAAGTGGTTTTTTCAGTTAGATGTTTGTAAATATGTATTTACAGCGAAATATGTGAAAATATGTAAAATAAAAGTAGGCTTAACCGGTTCAAAAGTTGCTTATTTGAACACTTCTTCTTCAATATTGCCAATAAATTGCCTAGAAAAAAATATGTAAAAACATAAGAATCCGATCCCTACTGATGAGTAACCATGGTAATGTTCAACGCACGGGTAACCACAAGTGATAGTAGGATTGTGCGCAAATCAAACAATAGCGTAGATCTTATAAAGAATAGGTGAAATCGGTGCTGCGCAGTTGATTCGGGGGCGGTGGGTCGGACTTGAGATGGACAGAAAAAACGCAGCAAATGAGGAATTTCACCATGTCGGAATTTCCTATTTTTGACCCCAAAATCGGATTTAGCACCTCTAAAAACCCCCTAAGGCAAACTTTCAGCTCGAACTTCCTAATTTACGAATAAACAAAACAGTGTAGAAAATACGAATGTTTAAAAAAACCGGGAAAATGACGTCATGCTGGAATAGTTCATTTATGGCCGCTTGAAGCGCTGAGATCGAGAAATCCATAGTCCCCAGATGCAAAATTTCATGAAACAGTAAAGTTCGAAATCGAAAAACTGAAGAAAAAATAGAAAAAGCGAGATGGGGAAAATTAGGTTTCCTCTGTTTTTGTTTGATAACTTTTCTCTTAGAAAACACGATTTCGTCGTCCCAATGGGCAACACTGGGAGGAGACGGCGATCCGAACAGCCCAATCAGCGAGCGTTCCCGCTGCACGTCTGTTTTCCCGGTTAGTTTTGAAATTAAAAATTTTGACTCTCTCCCAAAAATAACAGGAGACTTATTTTCCAAAATCAGCCCGATTTTCATCTATCCCACACCATTAACTATTCAGGAAAAATGCAAACAGAAATCGGTGAAATTCCTCATTATTTTACGTAGGTTTACTATTTTCCTGTATAGATCACACGTCTGCAAATATCACGGATTTGCCATTGTCACTATTTATTTTTTGTTTTTAGCTTATTGTTTTCAATAATGAACCTTTGAAACCGACCAAGAAAACAATTTAACCCCCCCCCCTCCATCAAAATTTTTTGGTATACGTTTCAAGGTACGTAGAATCCGAAAATCGAATAACAATTTTTCCGTCCGTCCGTCGTACGCGGCAGTTTCCTTAGTTCCCTTGGACCGATTTTGATGAAATTTGGTTTATGGGCTCCATTTGGAGTCTAGTTGTCACTAGTCGTTGCAGACGAGTGATCTATACAGGAAAATAATAAACCTTTGTGAAATAATTTACAGCGTTTTTTCTGTCCACCTCGAGTCCAGCACCGATTTCACCTATTCTTTATAAGATCTACGCTATTATTTGATTTGCGCACAATCCTACTATCACTTGTCACGATCGACGGGGGGGGGGGGGGGGGGGGGGCTGATTGGGATATTCTCAAAGGGTCTGAAATCTCCAGTGATTCCTCCAGTGGTTCCAGTGCTGCCTTCACTCCCAACGAGATCACCGCCTTCAAGAACGCACTGATGACTTCTGTGCGCGTTGAATGGACCTTCAGTAGGTACAAGGCGATTTTTCGTCCAGATCGTCGTCGCTTCACTTTCGAACATTTGAAGTTCCTTGTCGTGGCGAATAATTTCAAAGAGAGAATTCCACATTTCACCCTTCTTTTTCAACTAACCAATTTTGCTTCCGAGTCTACCAAGGTAGCGGAAGCTTTGTTTTCACTTTTCAAGGATGAAAAAAAAAGTTCTCCAAAATCAAAATTTTCACTCGCGTTTTGCGTTTTAGACCTTTCTGAACAATTTTGGTTCCGTGTCTGTCTGTCTGTGTGTCTGTCTGTCTGTGTGTCTGTCCGTCTGTCATCAATTCCTTGTAACGCGCATAACTATACGAAGTTATTGTCCGATTTCGATGAAATTTTCAGGGATTGTGCGGGTTGGTGTGTAGACGGTCCCCTATGAAAATCGTCACCCCCGGACTGATAGAAGCGACTGCGCATGCGCAAACGTGAATTTCCTTGTAATGGCCATAACTTCTACATTTTCCATCCGATTTCAATGAAATTTTCAGGGATGTTACAGATTAGTATTTAGATGGTCCCCTATGAAAATCATCATCCCCGGACTGATAGTAGCGACTGCGCATGCGCAAACGTACATTTCCTTGTAACGGCCATAACTTCTACATTTTCCATCCGATTTCAATGAAATTCCAGGGATGTTACAGACTAGTATTTAGATGGTCCCCTATGAAAATCCTCATCCCCGGACTGATAGAAGCGACTGCGCTTGCGCAAACGTGAATTCCATGTAACGGCCATAACTTCGACATTTTCTACCCGATTTCGATGAAATATTCAGGGATGTTACAGAGTAGTGATTAGATGGTCCCCTATGAAAATCACCACCTCCGGACTGATAGTAGCCACTGCGTATGCGCAAACGTGAATTTCCTTGTAACGGCCATAATTTCCACATTTTCTACCCGATTTCAATGAAATTTTCAGGGATGTTACAGAGTAGTGTTTAGATGGTCCCCTATGAAAATCATAGAGACTTGTTTTTCATAGAGGGATTCATTCATAGAGGAACGGACTCCTGTGAGAGTCTCAAATCGTATGCATGACGAGGCTTCATTAGCACAGAGGATAGAGTCTTGATTTGTGCTCTAAGGATCGCGGGTTCGAATCCCAGTCGAGGCTAAGAATATTTTTGATCCAATCACATACATCTACTCACTTAATTTTCCATCCGAATTTGATGAAATTTTCTAGGATTGTCCAGAAGCGTGTAGATGGTCCCCTATGAGGGTAGTGAAAGGTACTTAGAGATTGGTGTTTTGAGATTAACTACTATGCATCAGATCACCTATACAATCGGGTAATGGATACAAGGAAACTATGTGCCACACACACTTGGCAGACGTTTTTTTCTTTGGAACAACTGTACGTTTTGAGCTTATACAAATTTTTGAAAATATTTCAACATTCTTACATATTTACCGCATATTATACATATATATGTTAAATATTATGCATTTTTAAATACATAAAAATCCGATCCCTACTTATCAGTCTACGAAAAGTCTACATCATTGTTCAACAGGGGAGAACGTTTTATACATTCCAAAACTCCAACTACCCGATTCAAACAATTACTTAATCGGAAGGAAGAAATTAATAGGTAGGTTCTCGATAGATCTACTCGGATAAATGGATTCTGAAACCCCTTTCGCAATTTTCGTCCATCAGCTAATAGGTCCCTTCTAGGACCAAAATTCGCAAAATTTGATTCACTCCCGCAGATGAAAATGTAATACAATTGAATAATAAGTTATCACTAAGTGAGCCAAAATGTCTTCAAGTTTCAGACGGGCACCATTGTTGAAAGACAGAGTTTTGAAGAGGTAGAAATGCATGCTCTCACTCACCGTGGAGGACATTTTTGATTAATAATTAGTTGATGTTTCAATCAAATTACTGGCCTCATCTCCTTGTCTAGTGGAATAGAAGCACACAAGGAAAATACAAAAGAAACAGCCGAAATTCGTCAAATTTGAAACATTTCCGCTTCGGAAATATAATTTCATAAAATAATTTGTACTACCTAGCAAGTGGGTCGATAGCGATTGATTGCCACCATCAACTGAGTGAGCCAAAAGTTTCGCCAATTTGACAAATTTCAAACCGTCAACATTAAATGTTGAAGAAATTTTCTGAAAGACGGGATTTTGGAAGGGGAGAGATCGGTTTTCCAATTCATCGTAAATATCCTATTCCTATATTTGATTAAGAATTTGTTATATTTGATAAGAATACTTATATATACATTTGGCAACTGGATGGTTTACCTGCAGCGGTGTACAACGTTGGGAGCCAGTCTGTGATGTGAATGAACTGATCCGAAACCCGAGGGTTGGTCTGGAACTGAGAGTACCAAATGAAAGACGGACTTCGGACGCCGCCTTCCCACAACGTACCTTTCACCTGAAATAAATTAAGGTTTAATTGTGCAAATCGAAGTTATGTGAATCATAATTAGAACATACTATCGAGCAGTTTACGTGAGGAATGTGAACGTATCGAGCAACATAGGTTGGGACTAATTGAACCTAATTTATCAGCGACATAAGAGGCTTTGCCATATTTTAGGTTTGTTCCTAGAAAGCACGACAGTAAAGATAAGTATTTTACTTTAATTTGAAATAAACAATTTTTAACGCGAGAGAGAGAGAGAGAGTATATTTGTGGAAATACAATGGGGGTATATCACAATTGTCAAAAATGCAGATAATGGAATAACAAATAATAAAGAATGTATAGAAATGATATATAACAAGACAATGGAACGGTCGTGTATAATAAAATGTCACTCTGTCTTATCGTGTCACTGTGCATATTGCAATGCGTGCCAGGTGTGACTTAGGACTCCCCCCTGTGCCGCGGCCCCACCCACCATGGCGGCTTCCCGATACCAGACCACCATCGTCAGAATGAACGGCCACAAAATACCCATCCCACCGACAAAGGCCAGCACCCCAAACAGAGGGGAGACAACTCACCCAAACAATAAATAAATAATAATCATTTATGTATACTAATATTAAAATTTTGTTCAGAAATGAAATTACTTGAGAATCAAGTAGGTACTTACGCCCCGTAGAGGGAAATTAGAGCCCCAGTTAGGGTAGAGTGCATCCAAATTGGCCGGAGCGCCGTTGTCCGACATGAAGAGAATGATGGTGTTGGACAGCATGTCCCGCTCTCTCAGCGCATCAACCAGCTCTCCGACGCTGTCGTCCAGCTTGGAAACCATCGCTAAGCAAATAAACGAATAATAAATACCCATTCCAAAAACTTATATAATATTGAAATCAGACAGTTCGATTCCGAAAACTTGAATTCCAAAAGATTCGAATGTCTAGTTTTGCTATAATGAATATCAGTGGAGACAGCAGCTATTAAATAGCAGAGGAGACAGCAGCTGGATATAGTAGCCCTAGCAGCTAGTAAATTATATTGAACCTATGACGTTCCACTACTGCCGAGTGAATATTCTCAAGAAATACCGATGATAACGACTCGAAATGAGGAATTCGGCATCAGTAGGTACTACCTACCAGCTCAAATATCCGAGCGGCCTCACCACTTCATCGGTGATACAAGTGAACAAGCGACGAACGGGTGACTACTGATGGAGAAGAAAAGAAAGTTCAGATTTCGTCTAGGGGTGTGTCGGTCCAGGTATTTCCCTGGAACGGTTCCAACGGTTACGGTGACAAAGATGTAACCGTTCCAAATTACCGGTACAGTTCCATTACCGGTACAGGCGATCAAATCCCAATCACACGGCATGGATGAAGCAGACAGTCAAATCCCTATCGTCCTTCTTCCATGCTTATGATCTCAACTTGCAATACAATAGCATCATTTTCCTTGACAATTCGCTAAAAGGAAGGAATTCGAACAAGTGTTACAAAAGAGGCAATTTATTATAAATAATAGTTACCACACAATTAGAGGAAAGAATAATGACGTTGCAGTTTAAGAACTTAACATGACAATAATAAATTAATAATACCGGAGACAACTTCCATACTAACCAGTCCAGAAGATAACTTCCTGCTCAAGAGCCATTCCATGAACCATTCTCAGTCCATGGAAGTAGTAAGGGCGCTTCCAGGTACAACATGGAACGGAACTGAGAACAAGATCCATGCTTACCGGTCCAGAGCCATCCTTCCAAGGGATACTAGGTCCATGTCCAGAGCCATTGAACCATTCGCTATGATATCTTATCGGTCCGGTTCCATCCTTCTCGGTCCAGTTCCATCCTCACCAATCAGAATGATCAGATTGATGAGATGATTGATCAGATCATTGTGATTGGTGAGGATGGAACTGGACCGATGGAAAAGATTCTCTTCCCGGTCCAGAGCCATTTCAAGATATCTTATCAGTCCGTGGAACTGGACCGGTAAGGGTCGAGTTTTTGTCACTGCGTGGAACCGTTCCAACCTGATACTCGGTTCCACAGTCCCGGTACAGCTGTACCCACACACCTCTAATTTCGTCATTCTATGGTAATCCTGAAACTAGTATTTTTCTGACCAGAATCCTTTTCAAGAACTACTTAGGTTCTATTCTTAGCTGCTCGCTGTCTCCAGTGCAGAGAAAATCATAAAGACGAGAAGTCGAGGATCTCTTCGCCATCACCAGAACAGACAACGCCAGAACAGACAACACCAGTACAGACATCACCAGAACAAGACTGAAGCTGAGTATTCAACAACCTACTGCATTCTCAAAGACATTTATACTTCCTGATAATTCACTAGAATATAATTTATTATCGTTTAGTATTTTTTCTCATTTCTATCGTAGTATTTGTATGGAGTGGGAATCTCATTCGTAGTTAGACGTATCAAGTCTCTAGGAACGTCTCAAGCCAAACCTATCAAAATTGGTTCATACGCCCATGGATCCATAATGCTTGGGTAAATCTATGCAGTGCAGCGATGATCTTCACTGGATTTTGCAGAATGTTGCGTTGATCTCCACATCAAGTTCAAGATCAAGATTCCCACATCGAGTTCAAGAGCTGGGATAAGTGCCTCAGATAATTCAACGATCAACTTTCATGTTCAAGATTCAAGATTGAACAAGTTCAAGTTCAACAAGTTGAATCTTGAACAAGTTCAAGGTTCAAGAATGAATTTCAAGTTCATCAACTTCAAGTTCAAGATCAAGATCTCCATATGAAGTTCAAGAACTGGGATAAGTGCCTCAGATAATTCAACGATGCCTTGAAGACAGTGGGGTTGAATCTAAACCTCGGGAAATCCATCAATTTGAATTTAAGGTTGAGGTGCCAGCCGAAAGTTCTTCCGTCGAAGTTGATTGTCAGTGCTTGAGGGATTTTCACACAAAGTTCGACGGACGTACCTGGGAGTATTCGGCCTCCAGGGTGTTTGATGTAACTCGCCAGGAAAAGCAAAGAAAGAATTGACAGGGCGCCACTGAAGCCACTGGAGAAATGAGTAATTCTGCGAGACCATGGCATACAGTCACTACACCAAGTACCTAGTGCTGGGAGTAAGACTGTTAACTTTGAAACAGATGGATATAAATGTGAGGAGATTCGTAAGAAAATGGTTGCGCCTGCCATTCTACTCTGCTAGTCTTTGAGCCATGGAACTCCTCAATCAAATACCAGAGCTAATAGCTTGGGGACTCCAAGTTCACTACTTTTTGAAGAGTAACGATTAACAGTAAACTGGGAGGACTCGAATTTCCAGGGATCAACGCCTCCATCAAATTACAGATGGAGCTGAATAGGTATGGCGATGGCAGAGCTAGCGCAGCATGGATTAGGAACCCTTTGCCTCAATTCACCTTTACCCACAAAGGAAGTACCAACGCAAAACGAAGACGACTTAGTCTGATCAAAGTAATGTATTGCATTAACTTCCCTTATACAATATTTGGAAAGTTCTTACAATAAATGAACATAATGTACATGTTAATGAACATAATATGTTCATAACATAATATGAAGGAATATTATTCCTTCTAGAAAACGAAAACATAAAATAAATATATATTTAGAACGCATTACATCTTATAGTACTCTATTCAAGCAGATCCATATCACCATGGGCACGAAAAGATACCTAGCGACTGATGAGCCATTTTCGTTTATTATTTTCAATAATGAACCTTTGGAATCGACCAAGAAAAAAAAATTATTTAACCCCCTCCCCCTTCAAAATTTGTTGGTTTCGTTTCAAGGTTGGTTTCGAATACAAATTTGGCCGTCCGTCCGCCGTACGCGGCACTTTCCTTAGTTTCCATTGATCGATTTTGATTAAATTTGGTATTTAGGCTCCATTTGGGGTCTAGATGTGCCCCGAAGGGTTGAAAAATAAATTTTGAAATTTCGAAAACGCCCTAACTCAAAAAATTTTGATATAAAGGTATTGTTTTTCCTTCAATTTAAGATTCTATAGAGTTTTTAGAATTTTTTGAGACCACGCGGAGCTCTGTAGGACAAACCGTTCGCTCACTACGAGAATTTAAGGTTTGGACGTACGATAAATCAAACATATTGTTTAGTAATGCATGCATTCCAGGGGACGTCCCATTGGATAATCATTAGATCAGTTTAACCAGTAACTGGTTAAACTGATCTAATGATTATCCAATGGGACGTCCCCTGGAATGCATGCATTACTTATGGGACGTCACTTAACAACTGTTGTTAAGTGATAAAACTGTTTCACTCGATGTAATTTATTTATTACTTTAGGCAAGAAATACTGACCCCCCCCCCCCCACCATTATCCACCTTAACATTTCTCGCGGCATGGGAGCCTCGAATCTGAAGAGCATTTTAAAATCCATGATCTACGATACCCAACATGCGAATTCGAGTTCACCCCCCCCCCCCCCCCCATTACCACCACCAATGGTGCCAGTCTGGCACCAACGCGAAAATACGTTGTAACATTGAACTTTCATCTGTTAGTTTTGGTAGGCAGTCCGTCGAAGTTCACATCCGTATTCAAGGTGAAACACAAAAAAAAAAAAAAAAAAAAAAAAAAAAACACGAAATGAGTGGTTTATGGCATCATGGCACCATGTTGGCTCCACTATTAGTTCCATGGTGGTACAGAGAATAATTCATGAAAATTCGGAGGTATAATGAGAATTTTTCCTCAATTTCAAAGCTTGGGTACAATTAATAAGCAGTAAAGGAACCGAAATATTGAAAAATCGGATATTTTGTGAATATTATCCCCCCCACTCACCCCCTCCCCCTGCGAATTTTGGTACTCTGGTAAAATCATGTACAACTCGGAAGTTATTTGAGTCAAACAAAAAAAGAAACACGCAAATCGGTTGGAAATTGAGGCCTGGGCAGAGTTTACAAGATTATGCACGCAAACGCACGTTTTTTAAGCATTAACCCCCCCTTCCCCCTCTTAAAAAGCAAAATCCGATATTTAGGCGCCGTAGTGCACAACTAGATAGTATTCCGCGTCAAACGAAAAAAGAACCAGGAAAATCGTTTGAGAACTAAGGCCTGGGCAGAGTACACAAGATTATACCCAAAAACGCACGTTTTTCGAGGATTGGATAAGCGTTAGATCAGTTTAACCAGTTGGTAAGCGAAACAACTGTTCACTCGATGTCATTTTTTTTTTTTTTTGTTCTCGATGTAATTTATTTATTACTTAAGGGAAGAAATAGTGACCCCCCCCCCCCACCATTATAATCCATAACACTTCTAGCGGCATGATAGCCTCGAATCTGAAGAGCATTTTAAAATCCATGATCTACGACACCCAACATGCGAATTCGAGTTCACCCCTCCCCCCACCGCCACCAATGGTGCCAGTATGGCACCAAAGCGGAAATACGTCGTAACATTGAACTTTCATCTGTTAGGTTTAGTAGGCAGTCCGTCGAATGTCACATCCGTATTCAAGGTGAAACACCAAAAAACCCAAGAAATATGAGGTTTATGGTGCCCTGGCACCATGGTGGCACCACTTTTATTTCCATAATGGTACAGAAAGTAATTCTTGCAAATCCTAAGGTATAATGAGAATTTTTCCTCAATTTCAAAGCTTGGATACAATAATTGTATACATATATAATATATATAATATATTAGTAAGCAGTAAAGGAACCGAAATATTGAAAAATTGGATATTTTGTGAATATTATCCCCCACCCGTCCCCTCCTCTTGCAAATTTTGGTATTCTGGTGAAATCATGTACAACTCGGAAGTTATTTTAGTCAATCAAAAAAAGAAACACGCAAATCGGTTGAAAATTGAGGCCTGGGCAGAGTTTATAAGATTATGCCCGCAAACGCACGTTTTTTAAGCATTAACCCCCCTTTCCCCCCGTAAAAGGAAATTCAAAATTCCGGCGCCGTAGTGCACAACTAGATAGTTTTCCGCGTCGAAGAAAAAAAGAACCACGAAAATCGGTTGAGAACTAAGGCCTGGGCAGACGACACAAGATTATGCCCAAAAACACACGTTTTTTGAGTATTAACCCCCCCCTTTCCACCCTTAAAAGGCGAAATTCGAAATTCCGGCGACGTAGTGCACAACTAGATAGTTTTCCGCGTCGAACAAAAAAAGAACCAGGAAAATCGGTTGAGAACTAAGGCCTGGGCAGAGTACACAAGATTTTGTTACACACACACACACACACACATACACACACACACACACACACACACACACACAGACATACACCTATGGTTTTTTTCGCGGATTTGGATTCAGAATGGTCTAAAACGGATTACTGTGTGGTTATTTTTTTTTCTGTTGAGTGTTGTCCAACTTCACCCCAGATCGATCGCATAAGGACGCCCAAGTCTTACTGTGGGACGTCCTAAAAACACGAGTGTGAATCGCAAAAGAGGCCTAATCTCCGTTCAAATTTCAGCTGACCGAAATGCGATCGATGTTTATCTTCATGTTGTATGGTTGGTGGCTTTGCAGACGAGTGATCTATAGAAAAATAATAAACCATTGTGTAATAATTTGCAGCGTTTTTCGTTTTCCAGAAGGAATATGTTCATTAACATATATATTATGTTCATTTATTGTAAGAACTCTCCAAATATTGTATGAGGGAACTTAATGCAATAAATTACTTTGACTTGACTTAGTCTGGTCATTGGAAAAACATGCCAGACCTGAAACTGGACATCCATTATTCATTATTAAAGTGGGAGGTCACTTGTACGAGGTCTCATAACTTCCACGTATTTCAAGAAAATAGTTGACGAATTCAATCAAAACAGTAATGTTGTTATAGACATTTCTTAGGAGTTGGGTACCTACCTCTTTTCTTCTCAAATAAACTATAAATCAAGAAATAATTACGAGTTTTTTCAAGACCCCAACAAATGCACAATGACTTCTTTTACTTGTAAAGTACAAGAAGGTTAGATTCTCCACTTTTAACGATGTTGAAATGATTAGCAGGTACCAACTAGTAGCAACGGAGTTTTCAGTCACGTTGTCTACTTTCAATAATTTCTCCTAATCTTATTAGGGAGCGTTCTCAACCAATTCCATTGTATAGATTACTGACTTACTTTCAGCTAGTGACAATAATGTCCACTGTGACGAATCAAAGAGCGCAAAAACATGCTTTTAAATCACTTATGAATGAGATTTAGTTTGAGATTACGGTTTCAAGGTCCCAGTCGTTAGCCTCTGGCAGGAATCGAGTAGTTAGTCATCATTTCGACTCAGAACAGATATTCTTTTATGTAACTGTGAGGTTCCTAGGTAGTCATAGAATGGATAATCATCTCATCTTGTTCGTCACAAACACTCCCGTAACTCAATGGAAAGGAAAGTAGATACCTACTGCAATCGGTGAAAAATGTCTGCTGTCTACAAGCAGTACGTTCTGGAAACAAGTGTTTACCCCAGTTATTGTAACACCCGGCACCAGTTATGAGCACTTGTTATGATAAGTCGGATGGTTGACAATTAATTATTGACTGAAGGAAGTAATAGGTTGGGAATTTATCTTTTCAAAACTCTAAAATCTCGGAATAGCCCTATTACAATTCAGTAAACGCACCAGTCGCTACCACCGAGTTGCTAACTGAAGCGACATGGATATTATAAACTCAATGTTGTTTCCGATTCATTTTCCGAGAGATTAGTACCGTTAAAATTTACCAATTAAGGCAAATGAACACTTTTTGGAAACGGGAGAGGGAGGAGAATAGGTGAATAGATTAGGTTCATTTGTTACCCCCTCCATAAACAATGAAGATTCTAACTTTTAATGTAATAAGTTGGAATTGAACAAAGATTGAAAATGAAAATGTACCAATGTATAGTCATGTGAGTAATCTTTTTTCAAGAGATTCAAGGTGATGTGAGGCTTCATAATGTGGAAGTATTAAATTTTTTACCCCCACCCCAAAGGTAAATATAGAAGGTATGTTAGGTACCTATGCTAGAATCAAATCCTCCACATGAAAAATCGAGTGGGTACTTTTTGGAAACAGGGTGATTAGGAGATTCACATTTTGGTAGAATTACATTTTTACCCCCACCCTATCATACTGTCTGTTACGGTAGGGGTAAAAAATGTAATTCCACCAAAATGTGAATCTCCTGATCACCCTGTTTCCAAAAAGTACCTACACAATTTTTTATGTGGAGGATTTGGATCTAACATACCTAACATACTGAATGTTTGGGGTGGGGGTAAAAGATATAGTTTTTTTTTGAAATCTCCCCTCAAAGACCAAAGGTCTATCTGACGGAGGGGGCACGCCATAAAACAAAATAAATGAATAAATCAAATAAAATGGGGAGGACGCCCAGGACTCACCCGACGCCGGCCCTAGGGATGAGGGAAGATGAGGAAGGTGGGGGTGGGGAAGAGGGATGAAGGGAAGTGCCTCTATAAAACGACCACCAGTTCAGATATGAGCCAAGCAGGACGCGGGTGGTGATACCACGGAGTACGCCCACCGAGATGCCCAACTCGAGCAACTCCGTGGCACTTTTCCCGCACCACACTCCGCGCCACGACAAGGTCGCAGCCATCACCCTGATGTTGTTGGGTGCCACTCCTTTTAGCTCTGACACTGCTTGCCGTAAATCATCTCTATCATACTTTCTTATCTTAGCCCGCCAGGTCTGCTCCATGTCCAAGCTGCCATTGACAACCTGGACATCCAGGATAATGCAAGACCTGTCTGGCTTGACGGCAACAATGTCAGGCTTCTTGCTCTGGTCACTTGGCATGTGGTATAATCTCTCTCTTTCAACATCCCAGCCGCTGGATGACAAGGCACCTGCTATCTGCTTGGCGACCGCATCATGACGTAGGATGCGGCCCCCATGAGTTCGTGGACACTGCTGCACTACATGATACAGGTTTTCATTTCCACTCCAACAGGCACTGCAAAGGGTATCTGTCATCCAACGACTACCCCTTGAACACCGTACCGCTGTTGGCAGTGTTGCCACGCAGACGACGTGGAAGTTCCGGAAGTCGCGGGCCCCAATGCCCTCCGAAGCCCAATCCACCCATTGGGATGAGATAAGGCTTTCTGAGCACTGTCGGAGTTCTTTACCATCTACTGAATCATGCAGGGCAGCAGCGAACTCAGCAGACGAACTGGGTTTTGGAGCAGATGGTGTTGCTCGGTCGCACCATGCTAACTGCTGCTTGACAAAATCAAGACCAGCAGCAACACGGGCGACCTCCCAGCTCGACCCCTGAAGGGCTAGCAGGCGCTGGCGGCTCAGAGAAGGGATACATGCGGAGAGAGACACAATGCCATCCCACCGGATTTGACCGGTGCATGGATATAGGCGCTTGGGACACCAGGTGGGAACCTCAGCCAAGAGCGCACAGCTGAGCGGACTTCTCGATCTAATTCCTGCAGCCTCCCCGCCGTAAGCCTACCGAAGACTAACCCGTAGGTTAGCTTCGGCAGTAAGTACGTGCGGAGGAGGCGCAGCCTCTGCTGTGGCTTCAATGGAGCCTTGGTGATGCAGGCTAGCGCCCTACCAAGGTCCACACGGCTGGCAGTAATGGTGGCCACCCCCATGAAGTCGACTCCAAGGTACCGCCAGACCTCCAACACAGATTGAGAAGGAATGGGGGCTTGTCCTATGACAAAACCCCCATCCACAACCTTCACTTTATGTTGGCGACCCGACGAGGCCAAGGAGACCGACCCACATTTATCGGGGTTGACCACGAGTCCACACCTGGATAGCTGCTTAGCAAATGCATTGAGGGCGATCTGCAAGCCCTCACGGGTTTCTGCGAGTAGGATAACATCATCGGCAAAAGCCAATGCTCCTACTCGCACCCCAGGGGCGAGATCAAACCCTACTTCTGTGGGCAGCTTACCCAAGTCCGTATCCACGACCAGGTTAAAGAGGAGTGGTGATAGGGGATCCCCCTGGCGTACCCCACGCCCTATCCGTACATCCCCTGACACCTCACCTCCTGCCTCGAGGACCATCACGCCTTCATGGTACAGACAGGCCACATTCTTAATTAATCGAGATGGGGCCCCGACACCACAAAGGCAATCGGTCAGGGCAAAGTGACTGACTGTGTCAAAACAACAACAGCTTAAATGCAGAAAAATGGTCTCCTACAAAATACGTAAATGTTAACGTGGAAAAAACATGAGAAATCCTCGAAAACCGGAAGATTTTGAGTAACAACTCGGTTGATAACTGAAACCACTTGGTTGATAAATGAAGCGACTGCTCCGGACCAGTCGCTAAGAAAAGTGGCTTCGAAACCACTAAGTTGCTTCAGTTATCAACTGAAACGAGAAAAAGGTGCTTTTGGTGAATTGGAATAGGTCGCTATTATAATATCCATCTGAACACTAGTTCAATGTTGCTTCAATGTTGTTGTTGTTGTTGTTCAATGTTGTTTGTTGTTCAGTATGAGCAACTTATTGGTACCAGTTATACCTGGTATTGGGGTAAATATTTATAATGGTACCCACTTCATAAATTGATTGAAAACGATTATCAAAACAAGGTTTGCAACGAAACTCCAGCCTGAATGCTTACTATTTCAAACAACAAATAAATGTCCAATAAGCTGGAGAATCTTACGGTTTGTTCGGAGAGGCAGTCCTGAACGGTTCGGAGGAGCCCGGAGGAGTTCGGAGGAGTCCATTCGCCTACATCCCCTCCCCTTTTCAGTTCCGGTTTGGTTCCGAACTGGTTCTGGACTGCCTCTCGAAACAGACCCCTAAACTTCAGGTCGAGAGCTATATCTATCTAAACAAGGGATGTAAAGAAACTCCATTGTGATGTTGGTATAAATGAAGAATTTAGAGAATTTATTATGTCCAAGTGGCCCAATTCCAATCTAATTTTTACAGACGGGTCTAAAATTGGAAATTCCGTTGGTTGTGGAATATTATTCCCAGCAAATCAGTACGAGGCATCATTCAAATTAAAAAGCACAATATCAAGCTACAACGCTGAAGTAATTTCCATCAGTAAGGCATGAGATGTAATTTTAGAACAGTCTCCCGACGACAATATCCATCTCATTTGTACAGATTCTTTAAGTGCAATAACAACCTTAATTACGAATCGAATCGAAAGTTCGAATAAAATTAATAGAGCTCAACATCCAATAATAGCACAAATACTAATAAAATTACACGAACTGAAAGAACAAGCTAAACGGGTAAAATTCGTCTGGGTTAAGGCCCACGTAGGTTTGACACCGAACGAACGAGTTGACGGCCTTGCGAAGAAGGGAGCACGGAATGGATTAGTGTTAAGTATGCCCATTCCCAGGGAAGATTTTTATCCTCAAATTAAAAGAAAATTTTGGCACATGTGGCAGGAGGAATACACACGCCGTGAAAAGGGCCAATTTTATAAATTCCAAGAGACAAAAATCCAAAGAAATCCTTGGTTTCGAGGCAGTGGATTAGAAAGGATTCAATAATCAGAATAAATCGCCTGAGATCCAATCATGGGCTCTGTCAGGAGTACAAATTCAGAATAGGTGTATCCCAAACTGAGCAATGCGATAACTGTGGAGAACCAACCCAATCACTAAAACATGTAATAATAGAGTGCCCCGAATACAACAGTGAACGGAACAGGTTTTTTAACAAAATAAGCAAAATGATTATCCACCCATTCAGTTACTCATGTATTATCGGCTCAAGGAACAGCGATATTTATAAGGAACTAGTTACCTTCATGAGAGATGCCAACATTGAAGTGTGAATTATTGTAATTTGTAATAACTATATTATAGATAAACAGAATGTTATTATTATAAATATATGAACAGAATATGATGATTTAAAATGTATCGTGGCTAAATGTTAAATAAACTATGCCAAAAATAGAAACTCCAACATGATCGCGATTTATTTAAAACCTTTAATATGTTCAATAACTGAGGATCTTAAACTTGATGGCTCCGGATATTGGTCTCGCACTTTGTAAATCGAATGAAAGCGTTAGCAATCTAAACTAGGTTTGCAGATGAAATCCAGCCAGAATGCTTATCATTTCAAACAATAACCAGTGTTCAATATCTGGAGATAACTAAATTATTGGCACCAGTTATTGGTCACACACTTTATTATTGTGTGAAAACTATAAACTATTGTAACTAGGTTAATACAGAAACTCTAGCCAGCTGTCACTTACTCGTATTGTCTGGAACAATACGAATTTCCAATAACTGGTTCATTCCCTTCACTAGACCGAGTTCCTCCAGGAAGCATAACGACACCTTAAGGTGGGATTTCGCATGGAGACGCGACCGCCCGACCGCCGGCGGCCAACTGCCCGACCGCCCGCGGCCGCGGCCGGCCGCGGGAGAGGGTAGTTTCGCATGTCGGCGATGGAACGCGGCGTCCCGTCGATCATCAGTCTATTTTTTTGGTTCAACGGGAGCGGAAACGTGATGGCAAGAAGGAAACTCGCGGTGTGTTTATTAATGGATGAAGAAGAGGAGGAAGATTTTAATTGTACTATCAGAAGACCAATAGGTCCAATGTTTAAAAAAAGAAAAGAGGAGGGCTTTTTCTCGAAACTAGTGCAGTTGCACCTCGAGAACGATGAAGAGAAGTTCCGACTGTTTTTCTGGCTCAACTTCAACCAATTTGGTTTCATCACTTCCCTCGTGGAAGAAGATCTGATGAGGACAATTACGAGCTGGTGTACCGAATTTCACTTGAAATGAAACGGGTTTGCATATACAGCCGCCGGAAGGGGCGCGTCTCGACTGGTCCCTCGAGCAGTCGAGCCGCCGAGACGCGGCGGCCCGAATTTCTGACCGCGGCCGCTGGCGGTCATGTCAAATCGGTTCCATTGAAATACACAGAAGGAGTAGTGGGCGGCTGGCCGCCGCGTCTCGGAGACGCGTACGCTGGCCGCAGCCGCTGCATGCGAAATCCCACCTTTAAAGCACAAAGGCGCTATGTCCAAAAACGGAGTTTTGAGAAAACGCAAAAGAAGTTATCACCATTGCACAATTCCTAAAATAATGGCTTATTACAATAAACTCTTTCATTTCTTCAAGAAATTTTCGAGCAATAATCGTCAAGAAGGTCAATAATAGTTTTATTAAATTTGAGTTTTTCTGAAGTTGAAAAAAATTAAATTGTGGAAGATGGATGGAGCACCTTTGTGCTTTAAGGTATCGATAAGTTCTCCTGTTAGGTTCTATCTGTACTTGAGGGAATTCACCCTCCCCTAAAAACCTTCAGAAATCGGCTCCGGTGGCCGGCATGAACTCCTGTATGTGCCATGTACCAGAGATGGGCGAATTCTTATTCATAAATACGATTATGAATACAAATCATATCTGCGACTTTATGATTATGAATACGAATACAGGTACGAATATGAATATGAATACAATCGTATTCACACTTTGAATACGATTCTCCCCCGTATTCGTATTTTGAATACGATTTAATGATTTTTTCTATAATTTCCCCAAAAATCGAATTTTTTTAAACGATTTTCTCCCGAACTCTGGACATAGGCTCTCTAACTCTGGACCTATTTATAACCTAACATTATCAAAATAATCAATCGAAATTCGAAACTCTCACAAATTCTTATGGGATTTTTCACGCAGAATCGAATGAGACCAACCCCAGGTCGCTACGACCAACCGAATAGAAAGTACGACGACATTGCCGCAGAAAATCGTATTTTTTTAAACAATTAGCACTGGAAATCATTAAAAAAATATGATTTTTGCCAGATATTTCGTCGTACTTTCTATTCAGTTGGTCGTAGCGACCTGGTATTGGTCTCATTCGATCCTGCATGAAAAATCCTAAAAGAATTGGTGAGCGTTTCGAATTTCGATTGATTATTTTCACAATGTTAGGTTATAAATATGTCCAGAGTTCGGGAGAAAATCATTTAAAAAAAGTATGATTTTCAGGGAAAATAGTAAAAAAATTTGATTTTCGGGGAAATCATAGAAAAAATCATAAAATCGTATTCAAAATACGAATACGGGTATTCATCGTGAAAAAGTGTGAATACGATTGTATTCGTATACATATTCATATTCGTACCAGTATTCGTATTCATAATCATAAAGTCGCAGATATGATTTGTATTCATAATCGTATTTATGAATAAGAATTCGCCCATCTCTGCCATGTACAGTACAAAAACAAGCTTACTAGCTCGAACTTACCAGCATAAGTTCTCCTGTTAGGTTCTATGATGTACTTGAGGGAATTTACTCTCCCCTGAGGGGCCTCCAGGAATCGGCCCCTGTGGCTGGCATGGACTCCAGTGTGTGCCATGTACAGGAACATAGGCTCGCCTGTTGGGTGATCTTTGATGAGTTTCACGGCCTCGCCTGAGTACAGCTCCGTCGCGTAGCGCCCAACGTTCTCCCAAGCTGGAGTCTCATTTTTGTATAAGTCAAATCCAGTTATCAAGTTTCCATCAACCTAAAAAATTAAAACATTGTTCATGAATAAGGAAATCTTCCCTACAGGAACTATAGAATTGCTACAAGTTAAGAAAATAAACACGGACTTCTTCGAAGCTTCTCATTCAACAGAAATTGTGACGTCCTTTGAGGGAGCAAATACCATCGAAAAGAAGTACAATAATGAGTGTACTACCTAATCATTCGGTAGAGAATCGAAGGAAGCCAAAAATGTTGAGTTTATAGTCATTTCATTATTTGATTTTAGATATTTCATTTTACATGCATCCTTAAAACGTGGTAGGTAGGTGGTGAAAGAGGCAAAGCCGAGTTCTTTGCTGACGAGTGATCTATATAGAAAAAAAACCTTTGTGTAATAATTTGTAGTGTTTTTTTTTTTTTTTTTGCTGGTAAATTGCACAAATAAGATCAATGAGGTGAGGACTAAATTCAAACAGAATTATGTCCTCAAAGATACGGACAATGATGAGATTAGAGTACTGATTGGGCTGTTGATCATGTCTGGGGTGGGGTGTAAAGACTGCTCCCACAAGCACTCAAGATTTATGGGGCATCGAAGGACCTTGTTTAACTACCATGAGTTGGGAGAGAGTCCATTGACGATTTGGGAAGACGTGAAGAAAGGAGAAAAATTGACAAGTTGGATCCCATAAGAGATTTGTTTACCATGTTGGGAGGTACATTTGACCACACGAGATTCTTACAATTGATGAACAGCTTGTTCCATTTGGAGGGCGTTGTTATGAAAAGTTAGTAGTACAGTTAGTACAAAATATGCATCAAATCATATCACTTAACTTTTATTGAGGCTTTACCTAAAGTGAAATTCAGGTTTCTATTAGATTCACCGAAATGAGAACCTTTTTTTAACATGGACACCAGGTTTGTGGACTTTTACTCGCAAATATTTTGATTTTTTAGGAATTATATTGATTGACGTGACAAATAAAAGCCTTACTAAATGATGAAGGTAAATGATGAAGAACCACAAAGACGAAAAACGTCCAGAATCTAGAAGAGAAGTAGGAAGAAAGATCCGAATCCCTAACAAACTACCTGACTACCTATCCAATTTTATAGAAAGCAAGCTGCCAAACCTGATTTAACTTTCGAGCAAAAAAAAAAAAAAAAAAATAGAAATCCCATCCATTATAAATCTACTGCCCACGAACCGAACTTTAATGAACATGCGAGATTGTTACTTGAATTCAGAAATTCAATAAAAACGTACGATTCAAAAAACCTTTTGGAGAACAAAAAGTTGACCGGCAAAATTGTATGTGCAATGTATCCAATCCGGCGCATACGTACCGTAGGCAAATTCCTGTAGTAATGAATAATGTCTCCATGCAAGATACTCCATGACAACGTCATTATATTATTGACTACTACAATGAAATTGTGATATTTGAGTTGAAGGACAGAGAGATACATCATACATAACGGTAGATCGTTCACAAGATCGAATATTAACGAATATAAGAAGCTAATCGAGGTGGTCCGTAAAGCTACTCCATAAAGAAGTAATAGCAATAATGAATACGCCGAAGTCGCATGTGGCAGTGATGTTCTTACCCTCCTGACACTAGGTCAATTCAAGTCCACAAGAGCAATAAAATGTATCACTCTTTAAGACCACAAAACCAATAAATAATATTTACCTTATTATTATTATTTACCTATTAGTTAGATTCTAGGAGGCTAATCAAGGTAACTTGAAGACCTGTACCATAGAGAAGTAATAGTAATGTTGTATACGTCCAAATCGCAGGTGGCAGTGATGTTCTTGCCCTCCTGACACTAGGTCAATTCAAGTCCACAAGAGCAATAAAATGTATCACTCTTTGAGTGGAGTGAATAAAGACGAGTGAAAGCTTGTACTTGCATTATTTTGAGTAAACACTCGTGCATGTGTGATTAAAAACAAGGCTTTACTTGTGAGACCGAGTGTTTACTTGTGAGAACAAGTACTTACTCGTAAAACCAAGTATAGCGTAAAAACTCGAGGTAATGCTTCATTTCGGGGTGAATAACAATGAGTAAATACTTCTCCCATCAAGTAAACTCTTGAATTTTCGTAAGGTTAGTCAGAGGCAACCTCGAATCGAAAAACCTTTCGTGTTTCTACCGATTTGTGTCCACGTCTTTATTTTTTCAAGATTTGAGTGACTCGGTTTTACTTTTAACAAGAGATGTCTAATCTGCTGGTGATTCGTTCTGTAAAATTTTATCCTGAACGGAAGGAAGTTCGACCTACGGATATGAAAAAACTACTTCGATTTGAAAGTGAAAACATAGACTATCTCACTGAGCTCTTTCTGCTTTCAGAGAATGATCATGAAGAAACTCGAGGGGCCAGTCTGACTCCCAGGAAACGGATGGAGATATTTCTCCGATATCTAAGTGACCCTGGGTTTCAGAGTGGCGTTGCTGATGACTTTGGGGTGGATAGAACCACTGTGTGCAAAACCGTTAACTTTGTGGCCAACAAGATTTTTGAGAAGGGCGACCAATGGATCGTTTTTCCATCATCTGGGAATGCCATGGATGCAGCTAAAGATTTGTGGCAATCGAAGTATAACATTCCAACTGTTATAGGTGCAGTAGATTGTACCCACATCGAAATAAAAAAAAACCATCGCAATTCGGCGATGAATATATAAATAGAAAAAATCGACCGTCGTTAAACGTCCAGATGACTTGCGATGCTGCAGAAAAAATTACGAGCATCGACGTACAATGGCCAGGAAGTGTGCACGATAGCAGAATCTGGCGAAACAGTCCTGTTAACCATGTTCTCCGGAATTTCAATGGACGAGCTTGTTTATTGGGTGACTCTGGATACGGCATTTCCCCATGGTTGATCACTCCTATCAGACGACCCCAAACTGACTTTGAGATCCAGTATAACGTACTACACACCAAGGAAAGAGTCATCATCGAACGTGTATTTGGTCAACTGAAACAGCGATTCCCAATACTCGCCAATCGAATTAGGATGGCCACGAGGAACATCCCGAAAATTATAGTATGTTGTGCAATCCTTCATAACATTTCGAAGCATCTTAACGATCCATGTGATTTTGCAGAAGACGAAAATTATGACTGCGATGACCAGGGAACAGAAAATGAACAGGTTGAAGAACACAACCAAGGCAACATCCGTGAACTGGGAGAACAGATTCGTAATAACAAGTGAACACTCGTTAGAAGTGGGTGAATAAAAAAAATGAAGCAAAGCCTTGCAAGTATAGCATAATTTCAACGAGGTATTCCTCGCGAGTAAAGCCTTCTTTTTATTCACCTCAATCTCAAGCATTTGCTAATACTTACGAGTGAAGACTTTCCTCGCAAGTAAATACTTTTGAGTAATTACTCGTCTTTATTCACTCCACTCTTTAAGTCCACAAAACCAATAAATAATATTTACCTTATTATTATTATTTACCTATCAGTTAGATTCTAGGAAGCTAATCAAGGTTACTCAAACAGCTGTACCATAGAGAAGTAATACGAGTAGGAATGTTGTGTACGTCCAAGCCGCAGTT
This sequence comes from Apolygus lucorum, assembly GCA_009739505.2. Taxonomy (NCBI): domain Eukaryota; kingdom Metazoa; phylum Arthropoda; class Insecta; order Hemiptera; family Miridae; genus Apolygus; species Apolygus lucorum. Next base: position 28,784,337 of record CM019173.2, on the reverse strand, counting down.
GGCAGTGATGTTCTTGCCTCCCGATAGAGGTAAGTATATCAATTCAAGTTCACAAGAGCAATAAAATGTATTACTCTTCAAGTTCCCAAGAGCAATAGTTATTCGGCTTCAAGTTCGCCGAATAGTTAGGTTCTAGAAATCTAATCAAGGTAACGAATAGGAATAGTTGTTCCATATAGAAGTAATGTTATGTAATAGTGATGTTGAATACGCCGAAGTCGCATGTGGCAGTGATTTGTCCTGACATTATTCAGTTTAGAAAATCGTAAATTGAAAAACAGAAAATTTCCAAATTGAAAATTCAAATCTTTTTACACAAAGTTTTTCTTTTTTAGAATAGGAATGGCATTTTTGAAGGTAGAGATCATCGAGAAGATGAAAATGAGGGTTTGGAGTGGATGCAAGTAATGTGAGCATTAGAAAAAACAAAGACAGTTGAGTGCTTAGGTAGGTACGTGCTGTGGTTTCCGAAAACTACTCTTCTTTCATTTCCTGTGAAATTCCGGAAATCTGAGCCACTAACAAGAAGAGGTACGTTTGTACTTGAGCCCCTTTTTGCCTGATGAGTTGATACCTGAATGTTTAACTTCCAGTTTTGCCTCTTCACCACCAAAGTTTTGTAGTTATTCAGTGGACCCTTCCAAATCACAATTCCTTCTCTCACTGAGCAACTGGCGTAACCTCGGTACAATGTCGGTTTTTGTCGGGCAAAACTGTCCTAAAATTTCTACAGGGTTTTGAAGAAATGTTCACGAACTGAGCGGGCAAACCCCCCTAAGAGTTTCGTTGGTAGGTATCGTTAGCCAATGTATTTGGAGGGTGTTTGGGATTTGCCTGCCTGTGAATTTCATCGCATTTGGATCAGTAAGAGTGTAAGTGATACAGGAGGAAAACGTAACATTTCTGGTCCAGACGATTTGAATGGTCCAAATTTCATCGAACTTTTTATGCGTTACCTACTTGGGTCACTCACTGGATGGACCTCAACGTCGTTCCTCTAAACTGACACTTCAAAATTACACGTGCATTACCTTCTGAATACGTTGACGATTTTGAACTATCGATATGATACAAATTTTCAGGGAGACAGAAACTTTGAAGCCCTTGAAACAAGTAATAGGTGCGATCCTTTATAGAGCCTGATCGAATGGTTTGAGTTAGTTTGGTCGGTAGGTAGTACATCGTGCTCCAACTCAGGCCACTCATAAAAATGCAAAGATGTTGAAGTGGAAACACGATAATAAATGAATTACCCAACGGTTGTTAATTACTAGTCTACTGTACTTTACATTGCTAATTACCTCATTGTAGAAAGGAAAGAAAACCGAAAAATAAGACAAAACAAGACGGAAGAAATGATTCGCCCAAAAAAAAGCCGGCTTAAAGTTGCCGAACCGTGGACGTAGCAGAATGCGGTGGCCTTGCTGTGCGGTAGCAGCTTCAGCAACCGTTACCGGCTGCAGGCTGACCTTGAACTTCTAACCTCGGTTAAGGCGAGGTAAACCCAGATTAACGAAAATCCGCTCCATCTGATTGATTCCTAACGACTTCTTTGTCGTGTTGAACAGATTCTTGGTTTGACATGCGCCACAGATGCAGTCGTTTTTGGTGGTTGGGCTTATATCATTAAATGATCCAAATTTTGGTCTTTGCAGTGATAGGGCGGTTTGCAATGTGTTGGAAAAGTCTATTATGGAGGCTAATGAAATTAAGAGATGGTTTAACCTCAACGAATTGGCAGTAAATGAAAACAAGATTCAAAGTATGTTTATGGCACTAAAGGCCCGATCACACAGGACGCGTTATAACGCGGCGCTCAGGGAACGCGCGTTCTCCCCGACGTTTGGCGATATAGCTACGTCACACACATCGCGTTATATCGCGCGTCATTTCGGCCTAGAACCCAGCATTGTGATAGTGTACCTACTCCATAGTGGGATCATTGAATGTTCAACTCAAATTTACCACATGTTAATGTTTTGGGAGTCCGCTTGGACCCAAAATTAAACTGGAATGTTCATAGTGAACAACTTTTGAAACATTTAAACAGTGTAACCTTTCTACTCCGGAGACTTCACGACTATTTGGGCAAAGATGCGGTAATTTGTGCTTACCACGCAGTTTTCAACAGTCGCATGAAGTATTTGTCTTTGATGTTGGGGCTGTGGTTTTCGCCTCTCAGCGGGCTCATTATCGTAGCAATTGCATACCATTCTTCTCGGAACTAGAAATATTAACATTACCGGCAAAATATATCCTAGAATGTATATTGTATGTTGCCAAGCACCCCCAGGAATTTTCAAAGCCAGCCCATACATACCATACATGCCGTATTGACCTGCTTGTTTTACCCTCATGCAGGCTTAATGTAGCCCGAAATTCGATAGGGTGGTGGTGCTGTAAATTTTATACTGTTCTCCCTATGAGGGCAAGGGAAGTAAGCACAAATTTTATACCCTTTAAAAGAATGTGCAAATCTATCCTCGTATCTATGGTACCATTCGACTTTGATGAATATTTTTGTAAAATTAGTACCTTCTAAAATCTCGACTCGACGTGGTATTATGTATTTATTTGTAATTTTGGTATTAGCTATTATAATTATTCGTATAATACGAGTAATATTTTTTTGAAACCGAGGAATATTGTTTAAAAGTACTCGCGCTCGTTCATGATTTAACTTAAGTGGAACTCTGTGATGCAAACTCTGTGATTAATTTGTTAAGTAAATACTCTGTGATATTGCTAAATAGTCCCCTTTTAATTCTTCTTCTAGTCATTCTTGTGTTGTTGTTCTAGTCCTGGTCTGTTTTGTGTTGTAAGTATGTTACCTATATGTAAGTGTATCTCCAGGCTGGGCCACGTGACGTACGTTTATTCATCTCCACAGGGTTGCACTTCAGAGTGCTTCACCTTAATATTATTACTAACATTCATTACAATTTGTTATTTCAATTTATTTAGGTACTAATTTTGCTTCGTCTCACCAAAGTTATAATTTAAGACTTTTTATTATTATGACAATTGTCAATGCACACTGTGTACTACGACAAACAAAATCTTCATTCATTACCATGAATTGCTAATCGGGCAGAATAAAATCTTAGGACTATCATGCAACAGGTACTGTTGCTAACAAGCAACAAAATGACGTTAACCAATTCAGAATATAATGCAACAAAATTGTGAAGTTCAACGTGATATAATACCAAGGTATATGTCGAAATGAAGCAATTTGAAATGTGTTTTTAACAGACTTTCAATCGTAATTGTATACTACGAACTTAAACCTAATTAAGTTTTAAAGCCCCACGGTACCTAAAGAGTAACCTAACTTCATCACCTAACAATAACCGACATTAGCGTCGAAAAGTGGAATTTTGCGTCCGAAACCTACCAAGGTTACCTACCAACGTACCTAGCACTCTTTTCACTTTTAAAGGTTACAAAAAAAATCTGCTACAAAATCGAAATTCCCAATCGCGTTCAACTTTTACGACCTTCCTAAACATTTTGCTTCCAAGTCTACCAAGATAGTACTATTGTTTTCCCATTTCAAGGTTAAGAAAAAACGTTCTCCGAAATCAACATTCCTACTCGCTTTTTACGTTTTTACCTTCCTGGTTCTGTACATCGCGTCATGAAATCCTTGTAGCGGGCAGAACTATACGAATTTAGAGTCCGATTTCGATGAAATTTTCAGGGATTGTGCGGATGGTCCCCTATAATGGTAGGGCAAGGAACTCAGAGATATGTTTTGAGATTAGCTACTTTGAATTGGACCATCAATACAACAAACCGAATATGGATACGAAGAAACTATGTGCCACACCGACTTGGGACGTTTTGGTTTATTATTTTCAATAATGAACCTTTGAAATCGACCAAGAAAAAAAAAATTTTAACACCCCCTCAAAATTTGATGGTTTACGTTTCAAGGTACGTAGAATCCAAAAATCGAATAAAAATTTGGCCGTCCGTCCGCCGTACGCCGTACGCGGCACTTTTGCCACTTAGCATTGACCGATTTTGATGAAATTTGGTATGTAGGCTCCATTTGGGGTCTAGTTGTGCCCCGAAGCTTTTGGTTGATGTAGGTCACTCCTAAGAGTTCCAAAATCAATTTTGAAATTTGGAAAACGCCCTAACTCAAAAAATTTCGAATTTTTAGAATTTTTTGAGACCACGCGGAGCTCTGTAGGACAAACCGTTCACTCCCTACGAAAATTTAAGGGTTTATATTGAAATATATATATATATATATAAATCAAAACACGAGTGTGAATCGCAAAAGAGGCCTAATCTCCGTTCAAATTAGAGCTGACCGAAATGCAATCGATGGTTGGTGATTTTGATTTTTTTTTGATTTTTTCGATTTTTTTGGATTTTTTTATTTTTTGATTTTATTTTAATTTTTTTATTTTTCTCTTCATATTGGATGGTTGGTGATTTTGTAGACGAGTGATCTATATAAAAATAATAAACCGTTGTGTAATAATTTGCAGCGTTTTTGGTTTTGTGTCAAACTGTCATGGTTGGACGTCTGTCAGTCGGATAATTGACATTACTGTGGATAATTAATTCATTGACAATCTGTATACTCCTTCTAACTAGAAAAATACTCTGACAGCCCTAATAAGCTTTTTAACTAACAACAATACTTAACGTTCATGAGTCAAAATCGAAAAATTTTCGGCTTTTTTGTTTTTATTTTTATGAAATTCTGCAGGTTTTTTCAGACATTTTGGTATATAAAAATATTAAATTTGAGCAGTGGAAAGCAGAGATATGAGTTTTCAAAGATTGAGGAACCAAACGCTGTTTCCAAACGCTGTTTTTTAGATGTTTCCCGCTCCAGGAGCTGTACTGTTCATAGTTTCTAAATTTTTGTAACTACCTACCGTTCTTTCGCTGTTCATAAGTTCTGCTTGATGTACTATGTCCTACTCCATTGTTCCAGCACTGGTTCCCATGCCACCAAATAGTACAAAACGCTGCAAATCATTGCTCAAAGGTTTATTATTTTCTGTATAGATCACACTGGTTCTCCATCAATAGCACCTACTAGAGGTGTGTCGGTACAGCTGTACCGGGACTGTGGAACCGAGTATCAGGTTGGAACGGTTCCACGCAGTGACAAAAACTCGACCCTTACCGGTCCAGTTCCACGGACTGATAAGATATCTTAAGATGGCTCTGGACCGGGAAGAGAATCTTTTCTATCGGTCCAGTTCCATCCTCACCAATCAGAATGATCTGATCAATCATCTCATCAATCTGATCATTCTGATTGGTGAGGATGGAACTGGACCGGTAAGGATGTAACCGGACCGATAAGATATCACAGAGAATGGTTCAATGGCTCTGGACCGGTAAGCATGGATCTTGTTCTCAGTTCTGTTCCATGTTGTACCTGGAAGCGCCCTTACTACTTCCATGGACTGAGAATGGTTCATGGAATGGCTCTTGAGCGGGAAGTTATCTTCTGGACAGGTTAGCATGGAAGTTGTCTCCAGTTTTATTAATTTATTATTGTCATGTTAAGTTCTTAAACTGCAACGTCATAATTCTTTCCTTGAATTGTTTGGTAACTATTATTTATAATAAATTGCCTCTTTTGTAACACTTGTTCAAATTCCTTCCTTTTAGCGAATTGTCAAGGAAAATGATGCTATTGTATTGCAAGTTGAGATCATAAGCATGGAAGAAGGACGATAGGGATTTGACTGCCTGCTTCATCCATGCCATGTGAGTGGGATTTGATCGCCTGTATCGGTAATGGAACTGTACCGGTAATTTGGAACGGTTACATCTTTGTCACCGTAACCGTTGGAACCGTTCCAGGGAAATACCTGGACCGACACACCCCTAGCACCTACCACCATCTGTATTCTCCCTTGACCTTCCCTCTCAAATTTCAGCTTCCTGCGGTCAATAGGATTGAAAATGGCTTCGGAGCTCACTCAGCTGATCAGTGCTCTGAAGAGTGAAGAAGATCTTCTCGAATACTGGAGACGCCTGGAAGAGCACTGATCAGCTGAGTAAGCTCCGAAGCCATTTTCAATCCTATTGAACGCAGGAAGCTGATATTTGAGAGGGAAGGACAAGGGAGAATACAGATGGTGTTAGGTGCTAATGATGGAGAACCAGTGATCTCTTGAAAATTTCAACCCTTAATTTTCAACCCTTAGAAGTGACCTACATCAACCAAAAGCTTCGCGGCACAACTAGACCCCAAATGGAGCCCATATACCAAATTTGAACCAAATCGGTCCAGTGTTGCTAAGAAAAGTGCCGCGTACGGCGGACGGACGGAAATTTTGGTTTATTATTTTCAATAATAAGCCTTTGGAATCGAGCAAGAAAAAAAAAAACGTCTGCCAAGTTGGGTGGGCAGTATAGCTTCCTCACTCATTGTAACATGGACGTATAGAATCAGTTGGCGAAAACTCGGCGCTGCGCGCCTCGGCGGGGGCTTCGCCCCCTGCACCCCCGGATGATTTCCGCTTAGAGCCTAATGGCTAAAATGTGACATACCTTGAAAAGGTTTTTGCTCCCTCTCCCTCTTTATCTTTCTTCCACTGTAATATTCAAGCTCACTCAGCTGATCAGTGACCACTCAGGCACCTTTAGCATTCTCCATTGACCCGCCCTCTCAAATTTCAGCTTCCTGCGTTCAACAGGAGAGAAAATGGCCTTGGAGCTCACTCAGCTGATCTGTGATCACTCAGGCGCCTTCAGCATTCTCCATTGACCCGCCCTCTCAAATTTCAGGTTCCTGCGTTCAACAGGAGAGGAAATGGCCTTGGAGCTCACTCAGCTGATCAGTGACCACTCAGGCACCTTCAGCATTCTCCATTGACCCTGCCTCTCAAATTTCAGGTTCCTGCGTTCAACAGGAGAGGAAATGGCCTTGGAGCTCACTCAGCTGATCAGTGACCACTCAGGAACCTTCAGCATTCTCCATTGACCCTGCCTCTCAAATTTCAGCTTCCTGCGTTCAACAGGAGAGAAAATGGCCTTGGATCTCACTCAGCTGATCAGTGATCACTCAGGCGCCTTCAGCATTCTCCATTGACCCGCCCTCTCAAATTTCAGGTTCCTGCGTTCAACAGGAGAGGATGTCAAGCATATTTGTCGTCAAGCATATGATAAATCATAGCGCTACTTTCCTGTCGCTTTTTCCTCTCGCTTTTTACTGTCGATTTTTCCTGTCGAAATTCACGTTTGCGCATGCGCACTCGCTCCTATTGGTCCGAAGGTGCTGAAATTTATAGGGGACCGTCTAGGACCTAATCCGCACAATCCCTGAAAATTTCATCAAAATCGGACCACAGGTTAGTATAGTTTTGCCCGGGACAAGGATTGACCACAGACAGACAGACAGACCGACAGACCGACAGACCGACAGACAGACAGACACGGAACCAAAATTGTTCGGGAAGCTCTAAAACGCAAAAAGCAAGTGGAAATTTTGATTTCGGAGGACATTTTTTTTTTCACTTCTTTCACGAATACAAAGCTTCCCTACCTTCGGTAGTGAGGAAGCAAAATTTTAACCCCCCCTCAAAATTTGATGTTTTACGTTTCAAGGTACGTAGAATCCGAAAATCGAATAAAAAATTTTCCGTCCGTCCGCCGTACGCCGTCCGCCGTACGCCGTCCGCCGTACGCCGTCCGCCGTACGCCGTCCGCCGTACGCCGTCCGCCGTACGCCGTACGCGGCACTTTTCTTAGCAACACTGGACCGATTTGGTTCAAATTTGGTATATGGGCTCCATTTGGGGTCTAGTTGTGCCGCGAAGCTTTTGGTAGGTGTAGGTCACTTCTAAGGGGTGAAAATTAAGGGTTGAAATTTTCAAGAGTGCCCTAGCTCGAAAACTCTCGAAATAAAGGTATCGTTTTTTCACCAATTTTAAATAGTACGGAATTTTTAAAAATTTTTGAGACCACCCGGAGCTCTGTAGGACAAACCGTTCGGTCCCTACGAGTACTTAAAGGTTTTCCTTCGATAAAACAGAATCATGAGTGTGAATCGCAAAAGAGGTCTAATCGCCGTTCAAATTTTATCTGACTAAAATGCGATCGCTGTTCATTTCTTCGATTTGTATACAGTTTTGCCTTCTGCGTAACCAGTAATCAAATTTCCATATCAAGCTTTCTATTTTGGTTTATTATTTTCAATAATAAGCCTTTGGAATCGAGCAAGAAAAAAAAAATTTTAACCCCCCCTCAAAATTTGATGTTTTACGTTTCAAGGTACGTAGAATACGAAAATCGAATAAAAAAATTTCCGTCCGTCCGCCGTACGCCGTACGCCGTACGCCGTACGCGGCACTTTTCTTAGCAACACTGGACCGATTTGGTTCAAATTTGGTATATGGGCTCCATTTGGGGTCTAGTTGTGCCGCGAAGCTTTTGGTTGATGTAGGTCACTTCTAAGGGGTGAAAATTAAGGGTTGAAATTTTCAAGAGTGCCCTAGCTCGAAAACTCTCGAAATAAAGGTATCGTTTTTTCACCAATTTTAAATAGTATTGAATTTTTAAAAATTTTTGAGACCACCCGGAGCTCTGTAGGACAAACCGTTCGGTCCCTACGAGTACTTGAAGGTTTTCCTTCGATAAAACAGAATCATGAGTGTGAATCGCAAAAGAGGTCTAATCTCCATTCAAATTTTATCGGACTAAAATGCGATCGCTGTTCATTTCTTCGATTTGTATACAGTTTTGCCTTCTGCGTAACCAGTAATCAAATTTCCATACGAAGCTTTCTATTTTTCCAATCGAGTGTGAAGCGTTTAGTTCTTTCTAATAAACTTGATTGTGAAGGTGTGAAGCCAGTATGGTGTGGTAGGTAGTACCTAGGTGGTAGGTAAAAAAAATGTTGGTGGGTAAAAAACGCTGCAAATCATTGCTCAAAGGCTTCTTCACTCTTCAGATCACTGATCAGCTGAGTGAGCTCCGAAGCCATTTTCAATCCTATTGAATGGAAGTGCTCTTCCAGGCGTCTCCAGCATTCGAGGAGATCTTCTTCACTCCTCAGATCACTGATCAGCTGAGTGAGCTCCGAAGCCATTTTCAATCCTATTGAATGGAAGTGCTCTTCCAGGCGTCTCCAGCATTCGAGGAGATCTTCTTCACTCCTCAGATCACTGATCAGCTGAGTGAGCTCCGAAGCCATTTTCAATCCTATTAAATGGAAGTGCTCTTCCAGGCGTCTCCAGCATTCGAGGAGATCTTCTTCACTCCTCAGATCATTGATCAGCTGAGTGAGCTCCGAAGCCATTTTCAATCCTATTGAATGGAAGTGCTCTTCCAGGCGTCTCCAGCATTCGAGGAGATCTTCTTCACTCCTCAGATCACTGATCAGCTGAGTGAGCTCCAAAGCCATTTTCAATCCTATTGAATGGAAGTGTTCTTCCAGGCGTCTCCAGCATTCGAGGAGATCTTCTTCACTCCTCAGATCACTGATCAGCTGAGTGAGCTCCGAAGCCATTGCTCAAAGCACACTCAGCTGATCAGTGATCTGAAGAGTGAAGAAGATCTTCTCGAATGCTGGAGACGCCTGGAAGAGCACTGATCAGCTGAGTGAGCTCCGAAGCCATTTTCAATCCTATTGAACGCAGGAAGCTGAAATTTGAGAGGGAAGGGCAAGGGAGAATACAGATGGTGGTAGGTGCAATTGATGGAGAACCAGTGATCTATACAGAAGGGTGATCTATACAGAAAATAATAAACCTTTGAGCAATGATTTGCAGCGTTTTTCGAATCGAGTGTGAAGCGTTTAGTTCTTTCTAACAAACTTGATTGTGAAGGTGTGAAGCCTAGTGTGGTAGGTAGTACCTACCAATAGTTGGTAGGTAAAACAATGTTTGTAGGTAAAAAACGCTGCAAATCATTGCTCACTGATCAGATCACTGATCAGCGAGCAAATCATTGCTCACTGATCAGATCACTGATCAGCTGAGTGAGCTCCGAAGCCATTTTCAATGCTATTGAATGGAAGTGCTCTTCCAGGCGTCTCCAGCATTCGAGGAGATCTTCTTCACTCCTCACATCACTGATCAGCTGAGTGAGCTCCAAAGCCATTTTCAATCCTATTGAATGGAAGTGCTCTTCCAGGCGTCTCCAGCATTCGAGGAGATCTTCTTCACTCTTCAGATCACTGATCAGCTGAGTGAGCTCCGAAGCCATTTTCAATCCTATTGAATGGAAGTGCTCTTCCAGACGTCTCCAGCATTCGAGGATATCTTCTTCACTCCTCACATCACTGATCAGCTGAGTGAGCTCCAAAGCCATTTTCAATCCTATTGAATGGAGGTGCTCTTCCAGGCGTCTCCAGCATTCGAGGAGATCTTCTTCACTCCTCACATCACTGATCAGCTGAGTGAGCTCCAAAGCCATTTTCAATCCTATTGAATGGAAGTGCTCTTCCAGGCGTCTCCAGCATTCGAGGAGATCTTCTTCACTCCTCACATCACTGATCAGCTGAGTGAGCTCCAAAGCCATTTTCAATCCTATTGAATGGAAGTGCTCTTCCAGGCGTCTCCAGCATTTGAGGAGATCTTCTTCACTCTTCAGATCACTGATCAGCTGAGTGAGCTCCGAAGCCATTTTCAATCCTATTGATCGCAGGAGCTGAAATTTGAGAGGGAAGGTCAAGGGAGAATACAGATGGTGGTAGGTGCTATTGATGGAGAACCAGTGATCTATACAGAAGGATGATCTATACAGAAAATAATAAACCTTTGAGCAATGATTTGCAGCGTTTTTTTATTCGATTTTCGTATTCTACGTACCTTGAAACGTAAAACATCAAATTTTGAGGGGGGGTTAAAATTTTATTTTCTTGCTCGATTCCAAAGGCTTATTATTGAACATAATAAACCAAAATACTCGTAGCATAGCACTTGACTAATTAAGAAATAAAGTGAACCAATAGTGTATAACCATTATTCTTATCAGTACTAGGTGATATGAAATAACCTTACCTAACCGGTGCAAATAATGACTGATAAGAATCATAGATAAGGAATAATCAGACCTCATTTTCAATTTCAATGAAATAATTACGAACTATCGATCAAATACCTCGAACAACGGTTTTTCTTCAAAGCGGAAAACCCTTGTTTTTCGTCACTTAGGTACCTGTTTCTCGGCAGCCAAATAGAGCTGGCAACTTGGATTTTTTAAAAAATATTGTCAAGAGGGGGTTATTATCAGATCCTTAAGCATCATCCGCGTAAAGCCATTGCAAAAATAACCATGATTATTAATGCAATTATAAAACACCGTTGCATTCCTCAGTTGTGGAAGATTGCCGAGGTCATAATGATTCCTAAACCTGGAAAGCCTCCCACGGAGCCAAGTTCGTACAGACCAATCTCACTTCTACCAGTATTATCAAAATTATTTGAAAAACTAATCCACAAGCGACTAGTACCCATAATCGAAGAACGTAAGCTGTTTCCAAGGCACCAGTTTGGCTTTCGACAGAAACATTCCACGATCGATCAAGTCCATAGAATAACACATATAATTGAACAAGCCCTTGAGGAAAAGAAAGTCTGCTCAGCCGTCTTCCTTGACGTCGCTCAGGCGTTTGACAAAGTTTGGCATGAGGGACTCAACTACAAGCTGCGCAAAACTCTCCCAATAAAGTATGCTGAGCTGCTTCAGTCTTATCTCACCAATCGCTACTTCAGAATAAAGCAAGAAGACGCCTACTCAGAGCCAAAGCTAATCAATGCAGGAGTCCCACAAGGGAGTGTTCTTGGACCGCTCTTGTATGTTCTTTATACCAGTGATCTCCCAGAAATTGGAATGAACACCACAGCCACCTTCGCAGATGATACAGCGATTTTGGCAGTCGGAGAATGTAACACTGAATCCACCAACAAGTTGAATCAATCAATATCCAGCATACAAAAGTGGACAGCAAAATGGAGAATCAAAATAAATGAAACTAAGTCGGTACATGTCGATTTCACTAACAAGAGAATCGAGTATATTCCGGTACATTTCATGGGAAAAGTTATTCCGAATGCTAATGAAGCCAAATACCTAGGCATGACACTAGACGCCAAACTTAGATGGAAAGCCCATGTCAAAAAAAAGAAGGAAGAACTCCTTCTAAAATTCAGAAAAATGCATTGGCTAATGGGGAGACGGTCGAAGTTGTCAATCCAGAACAAGCTTACATTGTACAACCAAGTCCTTAAACCAGTCTGGACATACGGAGCTCAGCTTTGGGGCTGTACGGCTCAGTCAAATCGAGACATCACCCAAAGATTCCAGAACAATGTGCTAAGAACGGTGGTCAATGCACCATGGTACTTTCGAAACGAACGTCTCCATCATGAGCTTCGGATCGAAACAATAAACGATGCTATAAAGCGACAAGCTGTGAGACACCTACAGCGGCTAAGATGTCACATCAACGAGGAAGCTGTCCAACTCCTTGATACAAGTGATATCATCAGAAGATTGAAGCGAACCAAACCACTTGACCTAGCTTACTTGTGAAGCAGTGAAGTGAAACATCCACCATAATCAACAAAACTCAGTGATGTATCTTAGTTTTGAATATTGTCCATATTTTGAAAATAATATTGTTAATAAGTTATACTTGGTGCAATAAAGAATATTGAAAAAAAAAAAAAAAAAAAAAGAGGGGGTTATTAGGTACAGTGATTGAACAAGTTTGGACGGAAAACTCCCAACAGAAACATGGCTAGAATTAAAAAATCATAAACATGAAAAATATGAAAAAACTGTTTTGCTATATTGTCTATAGGTAAAATAATATTTGCACAACAGAGTTGAAACTCGCTCAGTGGATATGAACAGTACATATAGATTTTTTTAAAGTATGAAGATATCATGAATATATCCAGAGAAACAGGTACATGAAAAAGTGTTACCTAAATTAGAACCGACTCATGAACCCATTAAAGTTTTGAAGGGGGGGATCCTTGGGAGACGAAAGTAGTGGGAAGCCTCCCACCAAATATTTTGATAGTTTGACTCCATCGTACGTTGCCAGCTAAATTACTTGATTTCACGGTTATTAGGAGTGGAGCGCATTACATAACGCTTCAGCGTATATGGATGAGCGATGGGACCCGATACAATAGAAAAGGCTCGCGGTCTGTCAGCCAATTCTTCAAGGAAGCTGACAAGAGTGATTATTTTTAGCGGAAAAAGTTTTCAAAACGCCCAGAAAGGTCGCGGATGAGTCTCTCTCAATGTCGAAGGAGGACGACATTTAGATAGACATCTCCAGGAAGATTCGCACGACAATCCGATGGGAAACGTCCGAATCTTGTGTTCTTCGGTGTCAAAATGATTCATTTTTACGAGCTTTTATTTTGTTTCACGTTGTCTGTCTGTCGGTTTGTAATCGAATCTTGAAAGTTAAATTAGATCCACTGCCCGATTGAGCTGAAATTCTGCATGCGTGTATAAATCAGATGACAATCGGATGATGGAGCTGGAAGGTGGTCATAAGAACTCCGTAATTAAACGACGAAACCCCATCGAGTTTGGGCTCATTTGATTCGATCGTTGATGAGTATCATGGTTGCCGTTTGATTATTTATTACTAATTATTTATAATAGGAAATTTAACGCTCTTTCCAATGGTGTAATCAGATTTGAATTTGCATGAGAAATAAGGGAGGTATAACCATCTTAGCGCCGCAAGGACGAAAACACGAAAAAACTTCAAGTGTGTTGGGCCTGTCTTCGGTTTGAGTAGGTAGGTTGAGGGGGATATGTATTGCGGCTATATCCTTATAATTTTTTATTATAGTCGAGTGCACTTTCGCTTATATAGGTAAGCATCACCAGGACTCTGTGGAAGAGTAGCAGTTAACACTAAAAAGGTCTATACAGAAGTTACTAATGTAAGATTTGTCTAAGTTGAGGTACTTATCGTTAAATTAGGTGTTGAAACATATGTTGTAGGGACTTACTTAGATATTTGTTAGGTAGTGGGTAGTGGTAGTAGATATCCCTAGTGTGGCACACTTTTTGAGATCCATATTACCACACTAGTGATGTGCCCACTACCTAACAAATATCTAAGTAAGTCCCTACAACATAATATGTTTCAACACCTAATTTAACAATAAGTACCTCAACTTAGACAAACCTAACATTAGTAACTTCTGTATAGACCTTTTTATTGTTAACTGCTACTCTTCCACAGAGTCCTGATGATGTTTCAAGTATAAAAAAGGCATTTTGAGTCGATTAAAAATAATTGCTGGGAGACATTTGTTGTTCCAAATTAGTTGAAGAATCGTTCCTTGAAGTTCGGTCCATCTCAGTGGTAGACAACCTGTATTGTGCTTACAAATGAATTTGTTGGTTAACCGAGAAACAACTAAAAAGAGCTCTTATACTACTCTCGTGGTTCTGACTCACCACTTGTCCATCCCTCAGTGTCAACGACGTCGAATGCCAATTTTTCGAATGTTTGACTTGCGACAAATCCAAGAATGGACTCATGCTCGTAGAATTTGGCTCGTAGGGATTAAAGTTATAACAAAGACTGCTCGCCTAAATATGAATACGCCTATTAGCCAGTTTCTCGATGCCTACTACCATTCAAGTTTTGCATACTACTACATTGATTCTTTATGTCCTTGTTATTCTTTGGGAGGAAGGAATTAGGCAGACATTTTTGACCTGCTGGACAAATGAAAAGCTTCTCTCTCTATCCTCTCATTTTTGGTTTATTATTTTCAATAATGAACCTTTGGAATCGACCAAGAAAACAAATTTTTACCCCCCCCCCCCCGCCCTCAAAATTTGTTGGTTTACGTTTTTAAGGTAATGTAGAATCCAAAAATCGAAAAAAATGGCCGTCCGTCCACCGTCCGCCGTACGCGGCACTTTCCTCAGTTAGCATTGACCGATTTTGATGAAATTTGGTTTATCGGCTCCATTTGGGATTTAGTTGTGGATTTAGGTTGATGTAGGTCACTTCTAAGGGTTGAAATTTTGAAAACGCTCCGTTATTTTACAAGTTAGAATTGTCCTCTTTAAATTTTCGGAGGTTTTAGTCTCCTAAAAAGTTCCGTATGAAGAGTTTTTATCTAAAACAAATTTTAAGTAAAATTTAAATTTTCTATTTTTTTCAAATTTCAATTTTTTTTTGACATTTTGGCCCGTATGTATGAAGTATTTAATATTTAATGAATTTAGACATTTTTTGTGAGAGGTGAAAATGAACACTCACAGAGAAAACGTGAAGATAAGGGAAACTAGTGAGTCCCGCGCCTCCTTAACTCAAAAAATTTTGATATCAAGGTATTGTGTTTCCATCAATTTAAGACAATATTGCATTTTTAGAGACCTCACGGAGCCCTGTAGGACAAAACGTTTGCTCCCTACGGGAACTTAAGGGTTGGACGTACGATAAATCAGAAACACGAGTGTGAATCGCAAAAGAGGCCTAATCTCCGTTCAAATTATAGCTGACCAAAACGCGATCGATGTTTTTTTTCATTTTGGTTGGTAACATTGACAAAGCCGTGTTCTTTGCAGACGAGTGATCTATACAGGGTGTCTACACTTTCGATGGGCATAACTTCAGGGTTCGATTCTACAAGGTATTTCCAACAAAAAATGTCTCTTAGCAATTTTCTTTTAACCCACTCAAAATTCCTCTTTTTTCACTTTAAAGTTTTTCTTCGCGTTTTCGACCTTACGGCACTGATATGGTCATAACTCCCATAAATCTCCTGAAAATTCAAATCTGACTACAACGTTAGAAAGAGCGTTAAATTCCTAAGCTACCTAGTGCAAAATCAAAATCTTTCAGCAATAAAATAGTTCCAAAAAATCAAGTCAAAAAGCCAACTTTACAAATTTTTTCTAAACTTGACTTTCTTCGACCAAAGTTTTAACTCTAAATCCCTCCCCAGTTCGATGGGCGCCCTTCGGAGAAAACATGCTCAAATTATCAGCTTCCCAACGGTCTATCAATTTTTCCTCTTAACAATCAAATTGGAAGAGTAAATGAAGTTTGAATGTCAAAAAACGTGTGTTTTACAAGAAAATCCAGTGTTTCAAGCCGGTTTATGGTCCCCCTCGATCTAAAAATGGCTTGACGATTTTGGTATCATTTTCTATGTAATTATTTACGCTGAATCCAATAGTGATACCTCCGAATGGTTCCGACTGATAGAAAGTGGATTTTTCGAAGAAAACTTTCGTTTTTCGTACATAAAATACGCATTATTCGTAAATGTGGTAGTGAGCATGAAGTAACACCTTTGAACTCAACGAAAACCTCAATCGTCTAGAAATTCGGTGTTTTTGTTGAGTTCAAAGGTGTTGCTTCATGCTCACAACCACATTTACGAATAATGCGTATTTTATGTACGAAAAACGAAAGTTTTCTTCGAAAAATCCACTTTCTATCAGTCGGAACCATTCGGAAGTATCACTATTTGATTCAGCGTAAAAAATTACATAGAAAATGATACCAAAATCGTCAAGCCATCTTGAGGTCGAGGGAGACCATAAACCGCTTGAAACACTAGATTTGCATGTAAAACACACGTTTTTTGACATTCAAACTTCATTTACTCTTCCAATTCAAATGTTAAAAAGAAAAATTGATAGACCGTTGGAAAGCTGACAATTTGAGCATGTTTTCTCCGAAGAGCGCCCATCGAAATGGGGAGGGATTTAGAGGGAAAACTTTGGTCGAAGAAAGTCAAGTTTAGAAAAAATTTGTAAAGTTGGCTTTTTGACTTGATTTTTTGAAACTATTTTATTGCTGAAATATTTTTATTTTGCACTAGGTAGCTTAGGAATTTAACGTTCTTTCTAACGGTGTAGTCAGAATCGAATTTTCAGGAGAAATAAGGGAGTTATGACCATATCAGTGCCGTAAGGTCGAAAACGCGAAAAAAAACTTTAAAGTGAAAAAAAAGGAATTTTGAGTGGGTTAAAAGAAAATTGCTAAGAGACATTTTTTGTTGGAAATACCTTGTAGAATCGAACCCTGAAGTTATGCCCATCTTAAGTGTAGACACCCTGTATAGAAACATAATAAACCTTTGTGTAATAATTTACAGCGTTTTTTAAAAATCATTTGAGATCTTCGTCAACATGTTCTAAGGAAAAATTATCTGAATCTATCTCTCATAATTTAGTACATATATTTGATTATTTAAACTAACAAGCAGCTCTCGGGTGAGATGTTGTCCTCTCCTAACTTTCATGAAACAGGAAAACGAACCCGATGCGGGAATATCATGTCAGCTTCTTCAAATTCCATCATCGGCAAAAGTCTACGTGCCGTTGGAAGATTGAAGCTTTCCCCATTCACTAAAATCAATCCCCTGCAATGGGTGCTGTTAGGTAATTCGTCCTCCTTGCGACCAGACGGGCGGGCAGACCCTTTCTGCGACAGTAATTGAAGATCGCGGTATTCTCAAGGCTGCGAAAAATATTTCGTCGAAGGCAAGTGAGTATGAAAGGATGTCCCAAATTGTTCTCAAAAAACGTCTACTTGCAGTATACCAGCGGGTTAATAGCTTGAATGAATGAATGAATGAATCTTTATTGTCCATATTTCTAGTTACATATTTGCAACAAATAAAATAAAATGAAAATAAAATAATTTTTTTTTCATTTTCTTTTTTTTCTTTTTTACATTGTAATGGACCGTGCTGGAAAGCATACAAAATGCTGAGCTCTAGCACGGAGTTGTTTATTAGCCGTGTTCACGGTTAATTAGTATAAAGTTAAAGTTACGCCGTCGTATTATAGGTAGACAAAATCACAGTATATAAGTATAGAAAAATCAGTATATAAGTATAAAGAGCATATTCTATAACTACTTTCAGTTGATAAAATAATCAAATTTCCTACTGTTAATCAAGTTATTTACTTCACTTTTGTATAGATTTATATTGTTTATTTTTAGCAAATCAGTTATTATTTGAAAGTCTTTATTTGTAATTTGGATGCCTTTATACCTTGTTGTGTTTTGCGCGTATGAGTTCTTGACCTTTGGTAATTTTATTCTATAATTTGTTTTTCTACTTTCTCTTACATTCTCAAAAAATAATTTCTCTTCTTTTTTTATAAATGTTAACATACTTCTCTCATAAATTTGTTGTACTGTAGGAAGTCGAAGTTCTTTGAAAAGTATTTCAGATGAGTGTCTCATTTTTTTTTTGAATAATATTTTAAGAGTTTTCTTTTGAAGTCGGTATATTTTTTCTACCAAATATTTGAAAGTACCACCCCAAATGATAATAGCATATTGCAATACTGATTCAAATAGCGCTATGTATATATTTTTAATTAATTCTTTTGAAAAATATTTTATTGAATATAGCATATAATATATGCTATATAATATATTATATTATGAGCATATTATGAGCATTTTTTAATTTTTGACACAAATTGTTAATGTGTACATCCCTATTTCAAATTGTTGTCAATTATTATCCCTAAATATTTGATTTGATTTGTTTTTTCAATTATCGGGCATTGACAAGCATCTTTACTACAATCGTGGTATCGAAGACATATCTCGTCCTGCATCTCTTCTGTGCCTACTTTCCTGTATATGGTCATGTGCAAAAATTTACTGGCATTGACAGTTAGGGTGTTGGTGTCCATCCATCTCCTGATTGTGCGTAGATCGTGTTCTGCATTTCCGTAGGCCTCCTTCCAATCATTCCCAGAATTGACGAGGGCACTATCGTCCGCAAAAAGATAAATTGTGCCTTCATATTTTTGAGCCATCATGTCATTTATGTAGAGCAAAAATAACACAGGTCCAAGAGCCGTTCCTTGTGTCACACCATACTCCTTAATAATGGCATCCTCACTCTTTATTCCATTCACATAGATTGATTGCTCTCTGTAAGCCTCGTATTCCATATTGCTTCCTCTCATAGAATAATGTCGATTCAGCAGACCAATTGGAATGCCAGAGTATGGAGAGATACGTGAAATGTTGTACCTCATGTAGTCATTGAACGGTTAAAGAGTCAAGGGATTGTTATTTGCATCGGATTTGTAAATTATACTGTTTTCTAGTGCACCGATATAGCGGAAGCATCGTTTTCACTTTCAGGAGATGAAATAATACCAACGCCAATAATACAATGCATCCTCGGTGCGTTCAAACATAAATTTCTGTTATAAGCCCCACTTTAAAAATAAAAATGACTAAACCGTTGAAAAGCTGAGATTTTGGCGCAGTTTTTACTGTTCTTGCATCTTGAAAAAATATTGGTTCTCATAGTTTAATTTCCGGTTGAAAATACTTGAGGTTTCCCAAATTAGGTAAAACTTTCTTTTCAGAGGGCTTTTTCATGCCTCAAACCTTATTTCAAAGAAAAGGCCAAGGATCTAAACGATAGGAAATTCCATGCTCTTTCCAACGGTATTCTCAAATTTTAATTTACACAGCAAATTAATGGAGTTATGGCCGCTAAAGTGACGTTAGGTCAAAATCACGGGAAAAAATCAAATTTGAAAAAAACTCGGATACAAAGCCTCTAGAAAAAAAGTCTAGGAGGCATTTTTTGTTCAAAGTTAGTTATATAATTGACTCCTGCGTACACCCTGTAATACTTTTCTTTATCTATTTTTACTGTAGATATCCAAAAAAAATTTGTTTTTTTATTTACATACCTAATGTATGAGGTGGAAACTTAGTTATTTTTCAATTCAATTTCCACAATGGGAGACCAACTAACTTTTCTTCCTTCTTTTAGTAGGTATGTACGACTTTCAATTGTTAGCCACCTTAGTTACCTACTGATTGGAAGATCTAAGTCTATTCATTATTCCAAGAAACTAGTAAGTCTGATCTTTCTAACATCAGTCCTACTATCTGTCATGCGTATAAGTGAAGCAATAATGACTTTTCCACAGGAATTCCCCTTTCGAATCGCGAATCGCAACTTCGCATTAAGTTGTGCAACAAAGTCAAGAAACCAACGAGAAAGAAACTAGAACTCAGCGAATTCACAAGGCCTGGAATTATAGCGTTCGAATTGTTCGTCTAATTCGATTCACTCAATGGTCAAATATTTGTCTATTTGAAATCGCTGCTTTCTGTCGAGCTACGTCGTGTCCTCTTTCTGTCGTACCTGCATGCTCGTATCCATACTTTTCCGAGGACGTCCCTTTAGAATGAGATTATAAGCTTCGCTTCCCGTCAGTGCGCTGCATGACATTATTATTAAATGTTCCTACCATCTACATCAACTGTGTTATCATGCTAAAACGCTGCAAATTATTACACAAAGGTTTAGTATTTTCCTGTGTAGATCACTCTTCAGCAAAGATCACAGCTTTGCTATTGTCACTATCTATTTATTGCTTCCGAGTCTACCAAGGTAGCGGAAGCTTTGTTTTCACTTTTCAAGGATAAAAAATAAAGTTCTCCAAAATCAAAATTTTCACTCGCGTTTTGCGTTCTAGACCTTTCTGAACAATTTTGGTTCCGTGTCTGTCTGTCTGTGTGTCTGTCATGAATTCCTTGTAACGCGCATAACTATACGAAGTTATTGTCCGATTTCTATGAAATTTTCAGGGATTGTGCGGGTTGGTGTGTAGACGGTCCCCTATGAAAATCATCATCCCCGGACTGATAGTAGCTGCTGCGCATGCGCAAACTT
Source organism: Apolygus lucorum (assembly GCA_009739505.2). Lineage (NCBI taxonomy): Eukaryota > Metazoa > Arthropoda > Insecta > Hemiptera > Miridae > Apolygus > Apolygus lucorum. Next base: position 28,763,665 of record CM019173.2, on the reverse strand, counting down.
GAATTCCTTGTAACAGCCATAACTTCCACATTTTCTACCCGATTTCGGTTTGTTTGAGCTGAAGTCAACAGTCTGAAATCAACCCATCACGTATGTACCTACAAAATTAGGAATAAAATTACCGGTAAAATTACCGGTAAATATATCGATATTGTCCAGGGTTGCTAAGAAAACGGACTGAAAATTTTTTTATTCGATTTTCGGGGGGGGGGGGGGGGTTATTTTTTTTGGGTCGATTCCAAAGTTTCATTATTGAAAATAATAAACCAACAGGGTTCTTAGAGGTATTCAAAACCCTACGTTTCCCGAATCTTCCTCGATTGATAAGAAATTCGCCTTAAACTCACCTCCCATTGAGCCATGTAGTCGTAGTAGCCCGAATAGCCGTTGTGGACTCCCAAAAACGAGTCGAACCCTCTCCTCAGAGGCAGGTACTGTCTGCGGTAGTAGCCGAGATGCCACTTCCCCAGGATGTGCGTCTTGTATCCCAGGTCTCTAAGGTATTCTGGCAGGATCTTGAATTGCGTCGGGAGACCAGTCGGCTCCGCTGGAGTGATCGGTGAGCCCTGCATCCCTTGAAACAAACCACGTTTGAGTGATATTGCTAAAGCGTATAAATATGTTAGTCCATCGAATAGAGAAGAAAAAAATAAATAAAATAAAATAACAAAAAAAAACGAACCGACCTCAAAACTGATGTCGGCAAACCACCAAAAAGGGAAAATAATAATCACAGCGTATTCAGAAGGGAAGGTGCTTAGGTAAGTACGCATTGAAGTCGCCGACGTGCCCAACTGTATACACAAACTTACCATCTTCCATGCTCGATGATCTGGTTAGTATTACAAAAGAAAGTACCATTGAGTTGATATGTGTTCCCAAACTATTAGGTAGGTAGTATGTCGCTGCTGTCATATTAGTATGATAGTAAGTGTAAACCTCCGTAGTGACGAGTATGATGAGACTTGATAAGATCTATCTAGAAAGACAGTTGAGAAACTTATCGGAGTACCGTTGGAATAAATGATTCACAATAACTAGGGCACCTGATCAGAAGATTGTATTGAAATTGATCAATATCTCTGAGGAAACTGATCCAAGAACCAAAGTGAAACTCCTCCAAAACCTGAAAGGAAACTGATCTAAAGGTAATTCGGGAATTATTGTGTGTTCTGATTGTTAATTATATGGGTGGGCATATGTATTAATATTATGAAAATAAAGCTACCTTCGGAAGCGTTGGCACCAAATTCTCCAACACACGATATACATTCGAAAAGTGAAGGAAAGAATATGTAAGTAGAAGATACAGAAGTACGTTTGTGTCTACAGAAGGGCACGGCAGCGACTTCAATACCTATTTACCCACCTTCCTATCTGAATACGCTGTGATTATTATTTTCCCTTTTTGGTGATTTACCGACATCAGTTTTAAGATCAGTCCTGTTTTTTGTGAATAATGTTTTTATTTTATTATTTTTCAATATTATAAGGTTTTTGCTTCCGAGTCTACCAAGGTGACGGAAGCTTTGTTTTCACTTTTCAAGGTTGAAAAAAAAAATATTTTCCATAAACAAACTTTCCACTCGCGTTTTACGTTTTAGATCTTCCTGAACAATTTTCCGTGTTCCGTGTCTGTCTATCTGTCATGAAATCTTTGCCATAGCCATAGCTTCTACAATTCTCATCCGATTTAGATGACATTTTCAGGGATTATGTGGGTTGGAGTGAATATGGACCCCTATGAAAATCATTACCCCCGGACTGATAGTAGCCTCTGCGCATGCGCAAGCGTGAAATTCCTGTCACAGCCATAACTTCTACAATTCTCATCCGATTTCGATGAAATTTTCAGGGATATTGTGCGGGTTGGCGTGTGGATGGTCCCCTATGATAATCATCACCCTCGTACTGATAGTAAATTAAAGTAAAGTAAAAGTAAAGTAAACAACCATTTCAGGTTGGATTTTCGTCCGACTGCCATTCCTGGCGTCGCGGATGTCATCAGCTGTCTTCCTAAGGGAAGATCAGAATTTGTTCTGATGATTTCGCTCATGGCTTCCCATTGGCCTCACCGCCCTGGGTTGGGACGAGGGGGAACTGCGACCGACTCGCCCCGAAAATATGCCGCAGAGGCGGGCCTCGAACTCACGGCCCCTGCAACCGGTTCGAGTCCCGTCTCCTGCTACGCTGTAGCTTGCTCGGTCACAGCTGACCCAGTTACTTGTATCAATAATTGATAATTCAGTAATTATTACTGAATTCATTTGCTTGGTCATTGCTGACGTCGAGACACATGGATCGCATCGGACCTCCCCCCCCCCCCCCCCCCCTGTAGTGATAGTAGCCGCTGAGCATGCGCAAACGTGGAATCCTTGCCACAGCCATAACTTCTACGTTAATAGCACCCAAATTAGTTGTAGAATCGATTCCGCCGATTGTTTCTGGGACACCCTGTAGAGTACCTACTAAGAATATTAATGAACAGCATAGTGATTACCCAAGTGTATGGGGTATCGGCCAGTCATGAGAGCCGCTCTGGACGGAGTGCACACCGGCTGCACGTAGTGGTTGTTCAGGATGATTCCATTGTACGCCAGCGCGTCCAAATTCGGAGTGGGGATTTGATCCGAACCGTGCCATCCCACGTCGTTCCAGCCCTGGACAGAAAACTTTTTTTTTTAACATAGATATTGATATTTTATTCTTCATACTGTAGGTACATACATGTACATAGTATAAGTCGATACAAATATTAAAGCTTGTTACTTAACTTACTATCTAATTCTAACATGTAGGGCAAGGCATCAACAACAATTATAATTAGGCAAAAAAGTTAACAATGAAGAGCTCGAACTATAAAAAACAATGAAGAACAGGAACTAAGTGTAATAGGAACTAGTGTGATCGGTACTCCCAGGAATAAGGTGTGCGTTGGGCGCCACCGTGCCCACCCACCATGGCGGCTCCCGGGGCCACCAATCCATTAGTCGATACAAATATTAAAGCTTGTTACTTAACTTACTATCTAATTCTAACATGTAGGACAAGGCATCAACAACAATTATAATTAGGCAAAAAAGTTAACAATGAAGAGCTCGAACTATAAAAAACAACGAAGAACAGGAACTAAGTGTAATAGGAACTAGTGTGATCGGTACTCCCAGGAATAAGGTGTGTGTGGGGCGTCCCGGCTGGCCCGGACCCACCCACCATGGCGGCTCCCGGGGCCACCAATCCATTACTGGAGAGGTAGCCCTACGAACTGTGCGGTCTACCGCAGAGGCAAACCGCACACCTCAATAAAAGCGCCAAGGGGGCCGCCCCTAGGCCGGCCAAGAACCCCGGTCCAACGCTCAAAACACGCAACACACTAATCACACACACATATACAATTAAACACGATCGCAGACATTCCCATTATCACAGTCAAACAAAATCACATCACCGGCAAAGAGATCACAGATTGATTTACTACAAAACTACACATGAAATAATAAGAATCATCGCAGGCAAGAGTACTCGGTGTATTCCTCTGCTGGATAAACTTGAGACACGATACCTAATAGTTACTAATAATATGCATTAACACCGCGCCCACATACAGTATACTGAGATAGTAATAAACATAATAAATTATGATATACGAGTTTTTACTAGGAGCAGATGAAGGAAGGGATACAAACAGTGCGAAGTTATGCTTCTGATACCTTGTAATTGAGGAGTTTTCTTTCAAACGAGCTTATATCCACTTGGAACTTTTGTGGGAAATTGAGAAAAACTAATTTCATGGCGAAGGCAGCTTTCTAGGGTTCCCAAGTTTTACAAATGTTCATAGAACTTTTGATTCTAAGCCCAAATTTTGAAATTTTGGCATGCGTTTTGAGGGATACACACATAAACCCATTTGGTAAAAAACGAGGGATATAAGCAACTTTGAAAAAAAAAAAAAAACGATTTGGCAACAGAGTTATGCGACAGCAGAGTCAGCACAGCAAGGATCAGGAACTCTTCTGCAAAATTACAGGGATGAAGGTCGATTGATACAGTGAAAATTCATTCTGGTTCTCTTCCAACGGGAGAGAAGAGAGAATGGGATGTAAAATACCCGAAACAGCCAGGAGATTTACCTTTGCAGGAGATTTAGATTTGCCCGCCATAATTCAGCCTGTAACTTATTAGATGGTTTTACTAGTAAAGGATGGCCTGTGTAGCTTAAAAATCATTTCAACCTAGAACAACATCCCGATCTCTTGATCGTAAGACAAGGCCTTCATTATTGATGTCTAGGTGGACTCAGGCTCTGGAAAGAGATCACTTGCGGACATCGAAGCCACGAGCTGCTCCCACAATGAAGGACCGGCAAAATGCGTCAATTGTGGAGATGCGCATCCAGCGAACTATCGTGGGTGTGAGGTATCCAGGGAGCTACAGAAAATGAAAGATAGACAAAAGGCTCCAAGATTGGGAAGCCTGAAGCGAGTCAATTATCAAAAAAAGATCAAAAACCCCCCAACAAAAATAGTAACTTGAAAAAATTTGGTACTAGTAAAAAATCAACGGTATCTTATGCCGATACTGTGCGCAGTCAACATATCAGTTCACCGGTTGACAAGATGCTCACCTTGCTATTCGAAATGGTTAACGAACAAAAAGTAACCAATAAACTCCTGATTGAGAGAGTCAACGTACTCGAAAAGAGTATGAAAATTAAGCCAACACTAAGAAAGTCATGAAAATGCAGAATACATTCAGAATAGCAACATGGAACGCGAATGGACTTCGGCAAAACACTCCAGAACTCGAGCTTTTTCTGAATCAAATCATCATGCTGAAAGGACAAGCGATACCCATAGCTAATACTGCTAAATACTTGGGGATGACACTTGACACAAAACTGAAATGGAAAGCACGTTAAAAAGAAAAACGAAGAACTGAAGATAAAGTTTAGAAAACTGTATTGGTTACTCGGTAGGCACTCCGAGCTTTCCGTTCACAACAAACTGCTGATATACAAGCAAATCCAGAAACCTGTGTGGACATATGGCATCCAGCTTTGGGGCTGCACGAAAAAATCAAACATCAAGGTTATACAAACTTTCCAAAATAAGGTATTAAGGAGCATTGTAAATGCCCCCTCGTATGTGCGCAACGACGACCTCCATCGTGAACTTAAAATGGAAACCGTCAGCGAAGCGATCAAGCAACATGCTATTAAACACGAACATCGGCTTCATGGTCATACAAACCCCGAAGTTCTCCGTCTCCTAGACAATACAAATGCCGTCCGGCGACTGGATAGAAAAAAACCCTATGAACTTGTGACATGACACAGTGTAGTGCGTGGGGTGTTCTCTTCTAGAGCACAGCCATTGGGCTGCTAACTCTAAAAAGTGTAAATATTGTATGCATAGAAATTAGCTTGATAGGCACAAATGCTCAGTTGTTATAATATTGATATTTTAATAGAATATACCTATCGATTTGAAAAAAAAAAAAACTTGCGGACATCAATGCTGCCAAACTTCAGAAATATGAAGTTGACGCACTAGTAGATGCTGCTGCAGCGCTTGTCATACAGCAAAGTCAAATAAAGGAGATTGGGGCAACTAAGCACCTGGCGTAGGAGATTAGGCACAACTAGATAGTTTTCCGCGTCGAATAAAAAAAGAACCACGAAAATCGGTTGGAAATGAGGAATTTCACCATGTCGGAATTTCCTATTTTTGACCCCAAAATCGGATTCAGCACCTCGAAAAACCTCCTACGGCAAACTTTCAGCCCGAACTTCCTAATTTACGAATAAACAAAACAGTGTAGAAAATACGAGTGTTTAAAAAAACCGGGAAAATGACGTCATCCTGGAATAGTTCATTTATGGCCGCTTGAAGCGCTGAGATCGAGAAATCTATAGTCCCCAGATGCAAAATTTCACGAAACAGTAAAGTTCGAAATCGAAAAACTGAAGAAAACAATAGAAAAAGCAAACCTGTGTGAAATGGGCCATAGACGCCCAGCCATAGATTTAAGGCGCGCCTAGACTAACCCGCAACACTTCCCGAGCCGCGCGGCCACATCATTCCGTTACAACAGAACTTCTTATTCGCCCAACTTCTCGAATCCATCAAAAAACGAATCTCCACTGAAATTTTCTTGAAGTTCTGACATGAATGAAGCCTGTAGAACTATGGACAACCATTTTCAACAGCATTAATTCGTGCATTCAACAAGATAGGTAATAGGTAGGTACAATAGTACGCAGAGTTGAACATACTGTTAACTAAATTACTTTTTTAAATCGAAATTCCCACCCACCATTTTTTATTATAATGTTGAGGATATGTTACTCTAACATCCACCAGAGTTTGGAGAGATTCGAAGATGACTATTTTTTGTAAAGTGCGAACATGTGGTTCTGTAGTAGTTATGATTACAGAACCTCCGCAACTTCCAAGAACGATTACTTTTTTTAATCGAAATTCCCACCCACCATATTCTAGTATAATGTTGAGGATATGTTACTCTAACATCCACCAGAGTTTGGAGAGATTCGAAGATGACTATTTTTTGTAAAGTGCGAACATGTGGTTCTGTAGTAGTTCTGATTACAGAACCTCCGCAACTTCCAAGACCGATTACTTTTTTTAATCGAAATTCCCACCCACCATTCTTTAGTATAATGTTGAGGATATGTTACTGTAACATCCACCAGAGTTTGGAGAGATTTGAAGATGTCTATTTTCTGTAAAGTGCGAAAGTGTTCGAAAATTCTACTGAACTCAGCTATCACCCAAAATCGGGCGTTCATAACTTTTCTCCTATCGATCCGGAAACGACCAAATTGCAGTATATTATCCACCAGTTATATAAGAAACATATCCCAGAATTTCGTGCATGTAGCTCAGTCGTAAGTACCCAGCCATAGATCATTTGTGCGAGAAAACATGTGTTGCGGTATCAGAACAGGTGGCACACCAACTTCATACATCCATTAATTTTTTTAAACAAAATTTCACAACTACTACAGAACGATACAGCTACAGCGCGCCTTAAATCCTCAACATTATACTAGAATATGGTGGGTGGGAATTTCGATTAAAAAAAGTATACGGTCTTGGAAGTTGCGGAGGTTCTGTAATCATAACTACTACAGAACCACATGTTCGCACTTTACAAAAAATAGTCATCTTCGAATCTCTCCAAACTCTGGTGGATGTTAGAGTAACATATCCTAAACATTATAATAAAAAATGGTGGGTGGGAATTTTGTTTAAAAAAAGTAATGGATGACATCCATTACATTGTAAGAATTTGGTGTGCCACCTGTTCTGATACCGCAACACACGTTTTCTCGCACAAATCATCTATGGCTGAGTACTTACGACAGAGCTACATCCATGAAATTCTGGGATATGTTTCTTATATAACTGGTGGATAATATACTGCAATATGGTCGATTCCGGATCGATAGGAGAAAAGTTATGAACGCCCGATTTTGGGTGATAGCTGATTTCAGTGGAATTTTCGAACACTTTCGCACTTTACAGAAAATAGTCATCTTCAAATCTCTCCAAACTCTGGTGGATGTTAGAGTAACATATCTTCAACATTATACTAGAATATGGTGGGTGGGAATTTTGTTTAAAAAAATTAATGGATGTATGAAGTTGGTGTGCCACCTGTTCTGATACCGCAACACATGTTTTCTCGCACAAATCATCTATGGCTGGGTACTTACGACTGAGCTACATCCATGAAATTCTGGGATATGTTTCTTATATAACTGGTGGATAATATACTGCAATTTGGTCGATTCCGGATCGATAGGAGAAAAGTTATGAACGCCCGATTTTGGGTGATAGCTGATTTCAGTGGAATTTTCGAACACTTTCGCACTTTACAGAAAATATTCATCTTCAAATGTCTCCAAACTCTAGTGAATGTTAGAGTAACATATCCTCAACATTATACTAAAAAATGGTGGGTGGGAATTTCGATTAAAAAAAGTAATCGGTCTTGGAAGTTGCGGAGGTTCTGTTATCATACCTACTACAGAACCACATGTTCGCACTTCACAAAAAATAGTCATCTTCAAATCTCTCCAAACTCTGGTGGATGTTACAGTAACATATCCTCAACATTATACTAAAGAATGGTGGGTGGGAATTTCGATTAAAAAAAGTAATCGGTCTTGGAAGTTGCGCAGGTTCTGTAATCATACCTACTACAGAACCACATGTTCGCACTTTACAAAAAATAGTCATCTTCGAATCTCTCCAAACTCTGGTGGATGTTAGAGTAACATATCCTCAACATTATACTAAAAAATGGTGGGTGGGAATTTTGTTTAAAAAAAGTAATGGATGTAAGAATTTGGTGTGCCACCTGTTCTGATACCGCAACACACGTTTTCTCGCACTAATCATCTATGGCTGAGTACTTACGACTGAGCTACATCCATGAAATTCTGGGATATGTTTCTTATATAACTGGTGGACATTATACTGAATTTTGGTCGATTCCGGATCGATAGGAGAAAAGTTATGGACGCCCGATTTTGGGTGATAGCTGATTTCAGTAGAAATTTCGAACACTTTCGCACTTTACAAAAAATAGTCATCTTCAAATGTCTCCAAACTCTGGTGGATGTTACAGTAACATATCCTCAACATTATACTAAAAAATGGTGGGTGGGAATTTCGATTAAAAAAAGTCGATTAAAAAAATCATCTATGGCTGGGTACTTACGACTGAGCTACATGCACGAAATTCTGGGATATGTTCCTTATATAACTGGTGGATAATATACTGCAATTTGGTCGATTCCGGATCGATAGGAGAAAAGTTATGAACGCCCGATTTTGGGTGATAGCTGAGTTCAGTAGAATTTTCGAACACTTTCGCACTTTACAGAAAATAGTCATCTTCAAATGTCTCCAAACTCTAGTGAATGTTAGAGTAACATATCCTCAACATTATACTAAAAAATGGTGGGTGGGAATTTCGATTTAAAAAAGTAATTTAGTTAACAGTATGTTCAACTCTGCGTACTATTGTACCTACCTATTACCTATCTTGTTGAATGCACGAATTAATGCTGTTGAAAATGGTTGTCCATAGTTCTACAGGCTTCATTCATGTCAGAACTTCAAGAAAATTTCAGTGGAGATTCGTTTTTTGATGGATTCGAGAAGTTGGGCGAATAAGAAGTTCTGTTGTAACGGAATGATGTGGCCGCGCGGCTCGGGAAGTGTTGCGGGTTAGTCTAGGCGCGCCTTAAATCTATGGCTGGGCGTCTATGGCCCATTTCACACAGGTAAAAAGCAAGATGGGGAAAAATAGGTTTCCCCTGTTTTTGTTTGATAACTTTTCTCTTAGAATACACGATTCCGTCGTCCCAATGGGCAACACTGGGAGGAGACGGCAATCCGAACAGCCAATCAGCGAGCGTTCCCGCTTCACGTCCATTTTCCCGGTTAGTTTTGAAATCATAAATTTTTATTGTCTCCCAAAAATAACAGGAGACTTATTTTCCGAAATCAGCCCGATTTTCATCTATCCCACACCATTAACTATTCAGGAAAAATGCAAACAGAATTCGGTGAAATACCTCATTGAGGCCTTGGCAGAAGACACAAGATTATGCCCAAAAACGCAGGTTTTTTGAGCATCAACCCCCCCTTTCCCCCCTTAAAAGGCAAAATTCGAAATTCCGACGACGTACTGCACAACAAGATAGTTTTCCGCGACGTACAAAAAAAAAGAACCACGAATATCGGTTGAGAACTTATTCCTGGGCAGACGACACAATACTTTGTCACACACACACACACAGACATTCACCTACGGTTTTTTTTCGCGGATTTGGATTCAAAATGGACTAAAACGGATTAGTGTGTCGTTATGGCTTCCGAGTCTACCAAGGTAGCGGAAGCTTTGTTTTCACTTTACAAGGTCGAAAAAAAAAGTTCTCCAAAATCAAAATTTCCACTCGCGTTTTGCGTTTTAGACCTTTTGAACAATTTTGGTTCCGCGTCTGTCTGTCTGTCTGTCTGTCATGAATTCCTTGTAACGCGCATAACTATACGAAGTTATTGTCCGATTTCTATGAAATTTTCAGGGATTGTGCGGGTTGGTGTGTAGACGGTCCCCTATGAAAATCATCATTCCCGGACTGAAAGAAGCGACTACGCATGCGCAAACGTGAATTCCTTGCAACGGCCATAACTTCTACATTTTCCATCCGATTTCAATGAAATTTTCAGAGATGTTACAGACTAGTATTTAGATGGTCCTCTATGAAAATCATTTCCTTCGCACTGATAGTAGCCACTGCGCATGCGCAAACGTGAATTTCCTTGTAACGGCCATAACTTCCACATTTTCCACCTGATTTCGATGAAATTTTCAGGGATTATGTGGATTAGAATGTAGATAGTCCCCAATGAAGATCACCACCTTCGGACTGATAGAAGCGACTGCGCATGCGCAAACGTGAATTACTTGTAACAGCCGTAACTTCAACAGTGCCCCAGGGGTCGCAGGTTCGAATCCCAGCCGAGGCTAAGTATTTTTTTGATCCTTTCACATACATCTACTCACTTAATTTTTCATCCGAATTTGATGAAATTTTCTAGGATTGTCCAGATTAGCGTGTAGATGGTCCCCTATGAGGGTAGTGGAAGGTACTTAGAGATTGGTTTTTTGAGATTAACTACTATGCATCGGATCATCTATACAATCGGGTTATGGATACGAGGAAGCTATGTGCCACGCCCACTTGTTTTTTTTCTGTTGAGTGTTGTTCAACTTCACCCCAGATCGCTCGCATAAGGATGCCCAAGTCTTACTGTGGGACGTCCTAAGAGGTCAAGTCAAGAATGAACGTTGAGATCATCGAAACTTGGTTGTTTACTTGAGAGGAATTACCACTTCAAAGGCCTGTTTTCACCTTCGATTGTTCGAAAATGACGAGAATGAACGTTGAAATCATCGAAACTTGTTGGTTTACTCGAGAGAAACGACCACTATAAAGGCTTGTTTTCACCTTCGATTGTTCGAAAAAGAGGCGAATTTTCTGTGATTAACAATGTATTCTTACTCATACTCTGTGATTACGATTTTAATCATACTCTTACTGTGTGAATACGAATTTAATGTTAATCACAGAAACGTATTCCTGTGATTAGAAATCTTAATCATATTCATGAGTATGATTTTGCCCAACTCTGGCGTAAACTCAACTGAAGATCCCACAGCTCTTCGTGACGCGTTGATAACGACGTGAAGAACGCGAATTCGATAGTAATATAAGTGTTCTCCCCAATCAACCGATAAACGTTGATTCAAGGGTAATTTCGTTGTTTAATTTGCATTTAAAAAATAACAATAATCGAGGAAAATAAAAAAATGATTCAAAGTCTCGGAGTTCTTCTGACGTGAGGGGAGATGTCCGGTTTGCTGGCCTTCAACCCGCCTTGAGGTTTTCCCCGAAGACGAGTGAGTCAGAGTTGTGCTTTGAAACTTCAGGGCAACAACCACGAGTCAAAACATTCGAAGTTCACGACGGCATCAGGTAGAACTGTTTGGAAATCTGAGGAAAAGTTCGGTTGAAGTTGAGGCATACTCTAGTTACCTATCTATTGTTATAGGTATATTAGGAGCTACCTGAACAATCATTTTTGTAGGAAGCGAAAATTCAAATTACTACCTAGCAGGCGGCAAAAGAGACACCATTCTTAAATAGGGTGCTTTTCTTGGTAACTTTCCTCGGAAGTGAATATGTTGTTTAGTAATCCCAGGGGACGTCCCATTGAATAAGCTTTAGATCAGTTTATTTTACCTCAGGTTTATTCACCCTCCTACTGCACAAAACTGTTACTCAATGTAATTTAGTTAGTATTTTTAGTAAGAAATTTCGGACTCTCCCCCACCACTACCATAACATTTCTAGCAGCACGCTAGCCGCTATTTTAAAATCCATGATCTACGACACCCAACATGCGAATTCGAGTCCTCGCAAGAAACAAAGAATTTATACCAAAACGTCAAGTGGGTAGTAAATTAATAGTTTCCATATTGTAGTACGATTAATAAAACGTTAATGTAAAGCAGTTAGTTTTGCCTGATGGAAGGAGTTTACTTTATGTAGAGAGGCTGACGGTATTTGTTTATTTGTAGAAAAACGGGCAAGCCCAATTACAAAGTTTATGTAGGTAATTCAAAATAATGGATTGATAGGAGATAACAATTAAAGATAATAGAGACACGTGTAGCTCAACACAGAAACAATAACAATTTCAACTTATACTAAGGAACGTACATAATATGATAGTGACTAGGATGGTTGGAAGTTGGTTAATTGGTGCGAGTCGATTTGAAATTTGAAAGTGATGAGGTGAAAAAGTCTAGATCGGGGTGATTTGCTAATATTGCGTTCATTTCGCGGGGGATCCTTGAAAGTGGTCTGTGGTACAAGTAATTTGTTGGATTGAACGTGATGTGAAAGAGGGAAGCTGAACGAGAATAGAATTGAGGTATGGAAATATTTATCTGCGCTAGAAGAGAAGGGGAGTCGATGGTTCCATGAAACAATTTGCACAGAAAGGCCAGGTCAGACCATCTGCGACGGTCCTCCAGTGATCGCAGGTTACACTCAGCCAGTAAATCTTCGTAAACAATGTCGCCAGAAGGGATCCGTAACTTGAAGGCGACGTAACGCAGGAACTTCCTTTGAACTCGCTCCAATTGGGCAATGAGGTACTTGTAGTGTGGAGACCATACCACCGACGCGTATTCGAGGATGGGGAGCACGAGAGATTTGAACAGAAGGACGATGGTAGGAACGCTGGTGAAGTCCCTTGTGTATACTTCGAACATGGAGCCAAAGTCTGAGCTACCAATGCAAAATGCCTGAAAGAACTTTTTTGATGTTGGAGCAGCCGATTTTGGTTTATTAATTTCAATAATGAACCTTTGGAATCGACCAAGAAAAACATTTATTACCCCCCCCCCCCCCCCTCAAAGTTAGTTGGTTTACGGTAGGTACGTAGAATCCGAAAATCGAATAAAATTTTTTTTCGTACGTCCGCCGTACGCGGCACTTTCCTTAGTTCCCATGGACCGATTTTGATGAAATTTGGTTGTGCCCCGAAGCTTTTGGTTGATGTCGGTCACTTCTAAGGGCTGAAATTTTGAAAGCGCCCTAGCTCAAAAAATTTCGATATAAAGGTATTGTTTTTCCATCAATTTAAGATAGTATTGAATTTCTAGAATCCAATGAGTCCACCCGGAGCATTGTAGGACCAACCGTTCGCTCGCTACGAGAACTTAAGGGTTGGACGTACGATAAATCAGAAACACGAGTGTGAATTGCAAAAGGGGCCTAATCTCCGTTCAAATTTTAGCTGGCCAGAATGCGATCGCTGTAGGTACGTGGTAGGTAGGTAGTATCTACGGTTTGGTGACAATGGCAAAGCCAAGTTCTTTGCAGACAATTGATCTATGTACAAAAATAATAAACCTTTCTGTAGTAATTTCCAGCGTTTTATATTCCTATTTGGTCTCAATTTGAAACGCTGAACCAATTTCGACTTTCCAAATGTTTTTAAAGTCCCAATTTCGCTTTTTCACTATGAAACGTGAGAATGCTGAAAAAGTGAGTCCTCCAAGATCTTGATTGGGTGAACGGTAAATCAATAATCGATAATTATTATCGATAGAAGCCATAAGGATTATACTGGTTTCCTTGCTAGATCGAACTAGACATTATAGGTACAACATGGAGTGTATTATTGTTTGATGCTCCGTGGATTAGGAATACTTCAAACTTTTACGAAACTCATAGTAAACGTGAGAGTTTTTGGAAAAAAATATTATTAGTCATTTACTTAATCGATACGCAAATTTGACTCTTATTCTTTCGGTAAATTCATGATAAATTGATCCCTAAATTTTAAAAATTACACCTATAAACTAAGTTCATACCTATTTCAAAAAAACCTGTGGGCAGACACCTCTACCCTCTAGAGTCCAGAAAAAATACCAAGGACAAACACGCCTTTTGAGGACGTCCCACAGTAAAACTTGTGAGTCCTTATGCGATTAGTCCGAGATGAAGTTGGACAACACCCAACGGAACAAAATAATAATCACATAATATTCCGTTTTAGACCATAACTTCCACATTTCATTCCTTGTAACAGCCATAACTTCCACATTTTCCATCCGATTTCGATGAAATTTTCAGGGATTATGCAAATTGGGTTGTAAATGGTCCCGTATGAAAATCATGGGCCCCAAATTTAATGTATTTTGTACGCATGCGCAAACGTGAAATCCTTGTAACAGCCATAACTTCTACAAAACTACATTTTCCAACAATGTAGAGTCCCCCTATGAGGTTAGTGGGAGGTATTTAGAGATTGATGTTTTGAGATCAACTACAATGCATCGGATTATCTATACAGTCGGGTTATGGATACGAGGAAGCTATGTGCCACACCCACTTGGCAGACTTTTTTCTCTAGGGTTAAAAAGGCTGCGTACCAAATTTTGGTTTATTATTTTCAATAATAAACCTTTGGAATCGACCAAGAAAAAAAAATTTTAACACCCCCTCAAAATTTAATAAAAATTTAATAAAAATTTAATAAAAATTTAATAAAATAAAAAATTAAATTTAATAAAAATTTGGCCGTCCGTCCGCCGTACGCCGTCTGCCGTACGCGGCACTTTTGCCACTTAGCATTGACCGATTTTGATGAAATTTGGTATGTAGGCTCCATTTGGGGTCTAGTTGTGCCCCGAAGCGTTTGGTTGATGTAGGTCACTCCTAAGAGTTCCAAAATCAATTTTGAAATTTTGAAAACGCCCTAACTCAAAAAATTTCGATATAAAGGTATTGTTTTTCCTTCAATTTAAGATTCTATGGAATTTTTAGAATTTTTTGAGACCACGCGGAGCTCTGTAGGACAAACCGTTTGCTCCCTACGAAAATTTAAGGGTTTTTATTGATATATATATATATATATATATATAAATCAAAACACGAATGTGAATCGCAAAAGAGGCCTAATCTCCGTTCAAATTCTAGCTGACCGAAATGCGATCGATGGTTGGTGATTTTTTTTTTTTTTTATTAAAAAAAAAAAAAAAAATTATTTTTTTTAAATCTCATTTTATTATTTTTTTTTTTTTTCAAATTGGATGGTTGGTGATTTTGTAGACGAGTGATCTATATAAAAATAATAAACCGTTGTGTAATAATTTGCAGCGTTTTAACTCTCAAACATTGATTTTAACGTTGTGTAATAATTTGCTGTCACCTTTGCAACATGTGTTGGCGGGCCTCATCTGCCATTAATTTCAGCTAAGATCTCGCCATCCGTCTTCCGTCATGCTAATGAATATGAAGAACGTGAGAAAACCGGCTGGAAGAATGGGTAAGTAAGGTAAATCTCAGGTAGCTGTGAGGTAGTCAGGCATCCAACAGTTGTCGCTACCGTGTTACACAATGTTGCCGCTTTTTCTCTGGAAAGAAACACCGCGAAGTTTCAACAAACAGCTCGGAACCAGCCGGACGGCACTTGAGTTTTCGACGAAAAATATCCTTCATAGGGCATTTTGAAGCAGAATAACTAAATGATACAAATGTATAACATCTAGGTGTCCTAATGACTTTGTGAAAAATATAATGCGCCTCATTAAGCCAATTTGTACTTTTTTCACTTTTGACATGGATGTGTCTTAGTTCTGGGGGTCATTCCAAAATTTTCGACACACAAAACAATGCAAAAAAATTGCAACATTTTGTCATGCAACGATTTCATGCAACGTTTTTTGACATTTTCATGTCTTTCATATGGCACATAAAAAAAAAAATCGCCACGAAATTTGTTGCGACGAAATTTGTTGCAACGAAATATGTTGCGACGAAAATTGCTAACGAAATTTGCTAACGAAATTTGTCCCAAGTCGCCACAATGATGATTATGACCATCAGAAGTGAAGTTGTTAGGTACTTTACAGGTAGGTACTTTACAGTTAGGTAGGTACTTTATAGTTTGATATTACCAGATCAGCTGAGTCGAAAATTGAGCTCCCAGATCAGCTGAGCCAAAATTCGAGCTCCCAGATCAGCTGAGTCGAAAATTGAGCTCCCAGATCAGCTGAGCCAAAAATCGAGCTCCCAGATCAGCTGAGTCGAAAATCGAGCTCCCAGATCAGCTGAGTCGAAAATCGAGCTCCCAGATCAGCTGAGTCGAAAATCGAGCTCCCAGATCAGCTGAGTCGAGAATCGAGCTCCCAGATCAGCTGAGTCGAAAATCGAGCTCCCAGATCAGCTGAGTCGAGAATCGAGCTCCCAGATCAGCTGAGTCGAAAATCGAGCTCCCAGATCAGCTGAGTCGAAAATCGAGCTCCCAGATCAGCTGAGTCGAAATTCGAGCTCCCAGATCAGCTGAGTCGAAAATCGAGCTACCAGATCAGCTGAGTCGAAAATCGAGCTCCCAGATGTCTCGGGAGGGGAGGGGGGGGGGGGGGGCATGAAAATGTTTCAATGTGTTGCAGACTCGTATGCAAGCGTTTTTGGTTTATTATTTTCAATAATAAGCCTTTGGAATCGAGCAAGAAAAAAAAAATTTTAACCCCCCCTCAAAATTTGATGCTTTACGTTTCAAGGTACGTAGAATACGAAAATCGAATAAAAAAATTTCCGTCCGTCCGCCGTACGCCGTACGCGGCACTTTTCTTAGCAACACTGGACCGATTTGGTTCAAATTTGGTATATGGGCTCCATTTGGGGTCTAGTTGTGCCGCGAAGCTTTTGGTTGATGTAGGTCACTTCTAAGGGGTGAAAATTAAGGGTTGAAATTTTCAAGAGTGCCCTAGCTCGAAAACTCTCGAAATAAAGGTATCGTTTTTTCACCAATTTTAAATAGTATTGAATTTTTAAAAATTTTTGAGACCACCCGGAGCTCTGTAGGACAAACCGTTCGGTCCCTACGAGTACTTGAAGGTTTTCCTTCGATAAAACAGAATCATGAGTGTGAATCGCAAAAGAGGTCTAATCTCCATTCAAATTTTATCGGACTAAAATGCGATCGCTGTTCATTTCTTCGATTTGTATACAGTTTTGCCTTCTGCGTAACCAGTAATCAAATTTCCATAAGAAGCTTTCTACTTTTCCAATCGAGTATGAAGCGTTTAGTTCTTTCTAATAAACTTGACTGTGAAGGTGTGAAGCCAGTATGGTGTGGTAGGTAGTACCTAGCTGGTAGATAAAAAAAAGTTGGTAGGTAAATAAAATGTTGGTGGGTAAAAAAAAGCAAATCATTGCTCAAAGGCTTCTTCACTCTTCAGATCGCTGATCAGCTGAGTGAGCTCCGAAGCCATTTTCAATCCTTTTGAATGGAAGAGCTCTTCCAGCCGTCTCCAGCATTCGAGGAGATCTTTTTCACTCTTCAGATCACTGATCAGCTGAGTGAGCTGCAAAGCCATTTTTACTCATATTGAATGGAAGTACTCTTCCAGGCGTCTCCAGCATTCGAGAAGATCTTCTTCACTCTTCAGATCACTGATCAGCTGAGTGAGCTCCAAACCATTTTTACTCCTATTGAATGGAAGTTCTCTTCCAAGCGTCTCCTGCATTCGAGGAGATCTTCTTCACTCTTCAGATCACTGATCAGCTGAGTGAGCTGCAAAGCCATTTTTACTCCTATTGAATGGAAGTGCTCTTCCAGGCGTCTCCAGCATTCAAGGAGATCTTTTTCACTCTTCAGATCACTGATCAGCTGAGTGAGCTGCAAAGCCATTTTTACTCCTATTGAATGGAAGTGCTCTTCCAGGCGTCTCCAGCATTCGAGAAGATCTTCTTCACTCTTCAGATCACTGATCAGCTGAGTGAGCTCCAAACCATTTTTACTCCTATTGAATGGAAGTTCTCTTCCAAGCGTCTCCAGCATTCGAGTAGATCTTCTTCACTCTTCAGATCACTGATCAGCTGAGTGAGCTCCGAAGCCATTTTCAATCCTATTGAACGCTGGAAGCTGAAATTTGAGAGGGAAGGTCAAGGGAGAATACAGATGGTGGTATTGATGGAGAACCAGTGATCTATACAGAAGGGTGATCTATACAGAAAATAATAAACCTTTGAGCAATGATTTGCAGCGTTTTTTTCTTGCTCGGTTCCGAAAGAATATTATTGAAAATAATAAACCATCAACTGCTGGTGCGATACGCCCTTTCAGCCGACGCCTAAATTGGTCTATGATGTTCCAGGCTTCATGCTACACCCCCCTTTTCCTTCTCGTTCTTAATTTATAAGGGTACCAATTTTATTTGCTGTTATTGCATCCGTTCTGATCGTAAATGCACTAGTGTGCAATAATAAATAATGTCCTCAATTTACACAATAAAGGCGACCTGATGAAACTTATTGGAGATAAATGCGAGAGAAGTAGTTCCTAACAAGAATGGCAATAATGTCCACAATTGTCTTTGAAAATGACGCCACATCAACTTCCGACTGGATAATTTAACGACTTGAATAAAAACCTGAACGACAGACTTTATAGCACCGTATAATGACAATTAGCACCGTTCTACAATTAGATCTTGAGATCATTACTACAAATAAATCGAATTTCTGATATTTTTCACGTACAACCAATCGTTCCTAGGGAAAACTAACTTCGTAGTAGGGTAAAAACAGCGGTTCTAGGCCAGTTCTCTAGACCCCAACTACCCTCAACTTTCCCCTCCCCCCACCCGCCCACTCCGCCGCTCCCACCCCCTCGCCCACCGACCGACCGCTCCCCCCCCCCCCCCCCACGCCACCTGGACCACCCGCTCACCCCCCCCCCCCTGCAACGACTCCCCCTCGCCCACCCCGGATACCCCCCGCCCCGCCCGTCCACATGATCGCTCCCACCCCCCGCCTCGCCTTGTCAGGCCTTCCCACCCCCCCCCGCCCGTCCATCGCGCGGCCGCCAGGCGCCTCTGCATGTTTTTGCATGCACGGCGCCCTCATGCCGGCGCCTACGGCATGTTCTTGCATGCATGGCGTCCCTCAATTCGTAGGGGACCATCCTCCCATTCGTAAGGGGACCCTACCTCCAATTCTTAGGGGACCATTCCCCAATTCTTACAGGACCAACCTCCAATTTGTAGGGGACCATCCTACCATTTCATAGGGTACCATCTTCCAATTCGTAGGGGACCATCCCCCAATTTGCAGGGCACCATCCCCCAATTTTTAGGGGACCATCCCCCAATTTTAGGGGACCATCCCCCAATTTTTAGGGGACCATCCCCCAATTCGTAGGGCACCATCCCCCAATTTTTAGGGGACCATCCCCCAATACATAAGGGGACTTCCCTACCAATTCATAAGGGACCATCCTCCAACTTCTGTTCCCCCTTGGAAACAATCTTTCACCATTACAAAGAAAAATCATACAGCCCACCTCCTTGGCTGATAATCTTCATTCATGACAACAAAAAAAAAAAAAAAAAAAAAAAAAATTGTAATACCCACCCCTTGGCAGACAATCTTCATCCATGACAAATATTCATACTGCCCACCATCTTGGTTGTCATGCTCTGATTCGCTCAATCACAATAGGACAAACCTACACTAAACGTTGTGGGACCAACCAGTCTGGAAGGGGAAGTTATCAATGGGTAGTATGGTGCCCCTAATGTGGTGCTGCCACCTAGTGGATATTCCCTCAACTAAGTGAGGAAGTTTGGTTCATAAGCCATCCGCTAGATGCCAGCATTACAGTGCTCGCTGTGGTCCTCACTTCCCGAGTGCTTGGCCCTACCTCTTTTAGACTAGTACTCACCTTCCTCTCCACTTATCACCCTTAAAAACGTGATTACCTGCTGTAGCTAATTTCAAGCAATTAATCATTAAAATCTATCTCCATTATTAATATGGCTACTTCATCTAAATCTTGTTCGAATTGTAGGAGGGTGTTCCCTAATCTAACAAGGTTAATGGAACATGAGGCTAACTGTGGATTGAGTGAGAGCTACCTTACTCATGAATCAGTTAGTTTAACACCTGGAAAGAGATCGTATCCATCAATTGATGAGAATGGATCTAATTTTGGTGGTATGTGTAGATACTGTGGATGGTGTTTTCCTACAGATTCGGACAGGATGGTCCATGAATTAGTTCATATTTCCCCATCCTCCCCCAAAAAGATGAAAATCCCAGATGATGACTCTACTTCTTACTTTAACAATCTCTGTTCATATTGTGGTCTCAATTTCTCTTCCAAGGTTGAAAGGGAGACACATGAGACAGTTCAACATGTGCGGAATTTTTGCACCAAGTGTGGACTAAATTTCAATGATAACTCAGAAAGATTGGCTCATGAACTTGAATGTTCCATTGTTTCTGTTTGTGAAAAGTGTGGGGCAACTTTCACAAATGCTTATCTTTTTATTGCTCATCACAATCACTGTTCAATTCTTCCACAAAATAATAACGGTAATCAGAGACAACAGTCTGATCCAAATATAAGAGAAATGTTGAGCATTGCCCCTGATATTCTTCAAATAATTCCATACTCCTCTGCATTTGTGAATAGGTTAGCTTCCTATTTCATTCAATCGGACTTTGCATTGGATTTACCATCCTTTTTGATTGATATCAGACCCAAACTAGTGAAATTACTCACCCAATCACTCTCAGATCATGGTGCAGTGAAATTCCATCTAGTTCTTGACTGTTTGATGGAAAATATTTTGGGTGAAGAAATGGATTGTAATTTGAAAGTAAAGAATTCAATTCTATTGCATACATTAGATATTGATACAATCCTCAAAACCATGAATGAAAAGTTGATTAATGAACTTTCTGAACTGGAAACTAAGAAAAGTGGGTGGAAATTAGGACTTATCTATGGGTTGAGATTGAAAATCAATAAGTATTCCCCATTACGCGGAGGTAAATTCATTCAACTCCCAAAGGAAATTCGTAATAGAAGAGCTTGTATAAATGTTGAAAATCAAGATAATTTCTGTTTCATGTATGCAGTCTTAGCAAAATTCGTGAATAGCCATCCAAAGAGACCTTCACAATACATAAATCTGAATAATCATTACGATTTTAAATGCATTAATTATCCTGCTACTATGACTGATGTTAAGAAATTTGAAAGAGTTAATAACATCTCGATCAATATTTTCATGCTGGATCAAGATAATAATATATATCCCAAGAAAATAGTTGACAAGGAATTAGATGATCATAGAGATTTAATTCTACTTGAAGACAAATCTGAAAGTGGAGAACTTGTGAACAGTCACTATGTTTATATAAAAGATTTTAATAAACTAGTTCGATCACAAGTCACAAAAATGGAACACCGAATCAATCTGTGTAAGAGATGTTTGTGGTACAAGCAAACAGACAACTCTGGGGATATAAAAGCCCATGAAAACTTATGCAATTTAAATAAACCTGCTGTCCCCATGATTCCTAAGAAAACTTACATAGAATTTGAGAAAGTAGCAAGATCAATGAGAGTCCCATATGTGGTTTATGCCGATTTTGAATCAATGTGTGAGGAAATACACACTCCTTCTTCATACCCAAAGGATAAATCATTCACTCGCCCATTCAACAAGCATATTCCCACTTCAGCTTGTGCTTATCTCCATATTCAGAGGGAATTCTTACCCATTAGTGAGAATCTGCCAAAGGAGTTGTTTGTTTACAGAGGTGAAGATGTGGTCGAGCAATTGTTGGCTTTTTTGAATCATGTAGCTGAGGAAGTGGGTAAAGTGTATGATATGAATAAGAAAATGCCAGTACTTACTGAGGAAGAAAGAGCACGTCATGAAGGTAGTAAAATATGTTTCATGTGCAATAAAGGCTTTACAAACATGGAAAATCCTAAAGTTCGTGACCACTGTCACATATTAGGAACTTATCGGGGAGCTGCCCACCGCAATTGTAACATTCAATACCAACCCCCCTCCTTCCTCCCCATTCTCTGTCATAACCTCTCGGGATTTGATGCCCACTTCCTCGTGCCCAAATTAGGCTATAACAACAAGAAAATAGACGTCATAGCATCCAATTCTGAAAATTTCATCACCTTCTCCAAACAAGTTAATAAGTCAATATCTTTGCGATTCCTTGATAGTTTCAGATTCCTTCCACAAAGTTTAGACAACCTTGCTAAAAATCTAACTGTTCACAATATTCTACCCAAATTTTTCCATGATGAACAGTTACAATATGTGAAAAAGAAGGGAGTTTTTCCATATGAATACATAAACTCATGGGAAAAGTATAACGAACATCAATTGCCTCCCTTGGATAAATTCTTCAGCAAATTGAAAAATGAAGGTATCAGTGATGGGGATTATTCACAAGCACAGGAAGTATGGAAAGTTTTCAATTGTAAGACCCTAGGGGAATATAGTGATCTGTACATGAAAATTGATGTACTTCTCCTAGCAGAGATATTTGAATCTTTCCGAGACATAACCATCAAGTCTCATACTCTAGATCCAGCCCACTATTTTACATCTCCAATGATGACCTGGGATGCTATGTTGAAATGCACTCAAGTTAAAATTGAGCTTCTGACTGATTATAATCAGATTTTGATGGTAGAGTCAGGTATTAGGGGCGGACTGGTTCAAGTTCCGGGAAGAATGGCAGAAGCGAACAATCGATTCACCGAAGGTTATGACCCTAATAAAGAAGATTTGTTCATAGCCTACCAAGATTGCAACGCCCTTTACTCCACTGCTATGACCATGCCTCTACCCATTGGAGAATTTTCATTCGTAAAAGATTTGAATTCCATAAAATTAGAAACACTGTCTGCTGATGACCCTTATGGCTATCTACTAGATGTTTCTGTCGACTACCCAGATGAGCTCCACGATCAACACAATGATCTTCCTTTCCTACCAGAGAAGCTGGCTAGTGTGGGTGGGAAGTTGGTGGCTCATCTGGGTAAACGAAGAAACTACGTAGTACACTATGTTGCTCTCAAACAAGCTCTTGAACATGGTCTCAAATTGGTCAAAATCAATAGAGCCCTGAAATTTAAACAATCATGTTGGTTGAGACCTTACATAGAGCTCAATAATGAATTGAGAAAAAATGCTGTTAATGATTTTGAGAAGGAACAATTCAAACTGTACAACAATGCCGTCTATGGGAAAACAATGGAATCTATCAGGAATCGGATTGATTTCAGACTTGTCACTAGTTTTCGACAGGCTGAAAAACTAATAGCCAAATCAAACTTCGTTGATGCATCTATTTTCAATGAGAATTTGGTGGGAATTTTAATGTCAAAGACCACCCTGGAATTCAATAGACCAATATTCGTGGGTCAAGCCATCCTAGACGTATCTAAAACTATCATGTACAGATACTTTTATGATGTTCTCAAGCCCCTGTACCCCAATGATGGCCTCAAGCTTTTGTATATGGATACAGATAGCTTTATTATGGCTATAAAAACAGATGATTGGTATCGAGATATGCAGAATAATTTACTTGAATATCTCGATACATCAAATTATGAGAGAGATCATCCGTTGTACTCCAATACCAACAAGAAAGTGATGGGGAAATTTAAAGATGAGGCAGCAGGGAAAGCTATAAAGCTATTTGTAGGACTCCGACCCAAAATGTATGCAATGGATATTGATGGCGAAGAGTATAAAAAAGCCAAGGGGATTCAAAAGGGTGTAGTTCAAAAGAAAATAACTTTGGATCACTATGTCGAATGCATGAAATCATCATCTATTAGAAGAGACATTTGTAGCCGTATTAGGTCAAAGAACCACGAATTACAATCAATAATGACTAATAAAATATCTTTATCACCAAATGATGATAAACGCCACATCTTAGAAGATGGTATAAACACATTAGCATTAGGACACTACAGGTTAACGAAAGAATGAGTCCTGATCTTCGAAAACATTTCAATCACCATGGGACCTGTTTCGCTGAGCAACCCTCCTTGAGGTTGCGGTGGGAATCCCTTCGGATGGGAGGGTCAGCAATCAACCCAAAAGGAAGATGACATAAAAACTCAACATAAATAGGAAACAGAGTGAAAAAAGTCCTGAGCGTCTAGGTCCAAGTATCTGAAAGGTAAGTCCTGTAAGGCACTAGTAGTGAGGACCTATTTTTGAAAACGTCATCAGTCGAGTTTAGGCTAAATGCCGAATGAAACACTTTTTTTTTTTTCCATAAGAGAATCAAACCAGCTGTTCAATACTCAGAACAATTTCAACCATCATGGGACCTGTTTTGCTGAGTAACCCTCCTTGAGGTTGTGGTGAAAATCCCTTCGGATGGGAGGGTCAGCAATCAACCCAGTGTAAGAAGAAACAATCAGGAGAGGAAAGGCCGGTTGTAAGGGGAATTGGAGGAGACCGGTTGGGCCAAAAGCCCAAACTCTGTCTGGATGGCTCCACCTTGACGTGGTGACAGAGCTTTTGACCAAGAGAGCCATAATGCGAGATGACTACATGACAGAGAAGAATGGCAAGAGGTGGAAGGAAAATGGCAGGAATATGGCAGAAGAAAGGCAGGAAAATGGAAGGAAGTGGCTGGAAGTGGCAGGAAAGTGGAAGGAAAATGGCAGGAATATGGCAGAAGAAAGGCAGGAAAATGGAAGGAAGTGGCAGGAAAGTGGCAGGAAGTGGCAGGAAGTGGCAGGAAAATGGCAGGAAGTGGCAGGAAAATGGCAGGAAGTGGCAGGAAAATGGCAGGAATATGGCAGGAAAATGGCAGGAAAATGGAAGGAAGTGGCAGGAAGTGGCAGGAAAATGGCAGGAAGTGGCAGGAAAATGGCAGGAAGTGGCAGGAAAATGGCAGGAAATGGCAGGAAGCTGGCAGGAAAATGGCAGGAAGTGGCAGGAAAATGGCAGGAAAGTGGCAGGAAGTGGCAGGAAAGTGGCAGGAAGTGGCAGGAAATGGCAGGAAGTGGCAGGAAAATGGCAGGAAGTGGCAGGAAAATGGCAGGAAGTGGCAGGAAAATGGCAGGAAGTGGCAGGAAGTGGCAGGAAAATGGCAGGAAGTGGCAGGAAAGTGGCAGGAAGTGGCAGGAAGTGGCAGGAAAATGGCAGGAAGTGGCAGGAAGTGGCAGGAAATGGCAGGAGGAAGAAGTGGCAGGAAATGGCAGGAAAGTGGCAGGAAAGTGGCAGGAAGTGGCAGGAAAATGGCAGGAAGTGGCAGGAAGTGGCAGGAAAATGGCAGGAAGTGGCAGGAAAATGGCAGGAAGTGGCAGGAAAATGGCAGGAAATGGCAGGAAGTGGCAGGAAAATGGCAGGAAATGGCAGGAAGTGGCAGGAAAGTGGCAGGAAGTGGCAGGAAAATGGCAGGAAGTGGCAGGAAGTGGCAGGAAAATGGCAGGAAGTGGCAGGAAGTGGCAGGAAAATGGCAGGAAGTGGCAGGAAGTCCTGCCACTTCCTGCCATTTTCCTGCCACTTCCTGCCATTTTCCTGCCACTTCCTGCCACTTCCTGCCACTTTCCTGCCACTTTCCTGCCACTTTCCTGCCATTTTCCTGCCACTTCCTGCCACTTTCCTGCCACTTCCTGCCATATTCCTGCCATTTTCCTGCCACTTCCTGCCATTTTCCTGCCACTTCCTGCCATTTTCCTGCCACTTCCTGCCACTTCCTGCCATTTTCCTGCCACTTCCTGCCATTTCCTGCCATTTTCCTGCCACTTCCTTCCATTTTCCTGCCACTTCCTTCCACTTCCTGCCATTTTCCTGCCACTTCCTGCCACTTTCCTGCCACTTCCTGCCATTTCCTGCCATTTTCCTGCCACTTCCTGCCATTTTCCTGCCACTTCCTGCCACTTCCTGCCACTTCCTGCCATTTTCCTGCCACTTCCTGCCACTTTCCTGCCACTTCCTGCCATTTTCCTGCCACTTCCTGCCATTTTCCTGCCACTTCCTGCCATTTTCCTGCCACTTCCTGCCATTTTCCTGCCACTTCCTGCCACTTTCCTGCCACTTCCTGCCATTTCCTGCCATTTTCCTGCCACTTCCTGCCATTTTCCTGCCACTTCCTGCCATTTCCTGCCATTTTCCTGCCACTTCCTGCCATTTTCCTGCCACTTCCTGCCATTTTCCTGCCACTTCCTGCCACTTCCTGCCATTTTCCTGCCATTTTCCTGCCATATTCCTGCCATTTTCCTGCCACTTCCTGCCATTTTCCTGCCACTTCCTGCCATTTTCCTGCCACTTCCTGCCACTTCCTGCCACTTTCCTGCCACTTCCTTCCATTTTCCTGCCTTTCTTCTGCCATATTCCTGCCATTTTCCTTCCACTTTCCTGCCACTTCCAGCCACTTCCTTCCATTTTCCTGCCTTTCTTCTGCCATATTCCTGCCATTTTCCTTCCACCTCTTGCCATTCTTCTCTGTCATGTAGTCATCTCGCATTATGGCTCTCTTGGTCAAAGCTCTGTCACCACGTCAAGGTGGAGCCATCCAGACAGAGTTTGGGCTTTTGGCCCAACCGGTCTCCTCCAATTCCCCTTACAACCGGCCTTTCCTCTCCTGATTGTTTCTTCTTACACTGGGTTGATTGCTGACCCTCCCATCCGAAGGGATTTTCACCACAACCTCAAGGAGGGTTACTCAGCAAAACAGGTCCCATGATGGTTGAAATTGTTCTGAGTATTGAACAGCTGGTTTGATTCTCTTATGGAAAAAAAAAAAGTGTTTCATTCGGCATTTAGCCTAAACTCGACTGATGACGTTTTCAAAAATAGGTCCTCACTACTAGTGCCTTACAGGACTTACCTTTCAGATACTTGGACCTAGACGCTCAGGACTTTTTTCACTCTGTTTCCTATTTATGTTGAGTTTTTATGTCATCTTCCTTTTGGGTTGATTGCTGACCCTCCCATCCGAAGGGATTCCCACCGCAACCTCAAGGAGGGTTGCTCAGCGAAACAGGTCCCATGGTGATTGAAATGTTTTCGAAGATCAGGACTCATTCTTTCGTTAACCTGTAGTGTCCTAATGCTAATGTGTTTATACCATCTTCTAAGATGTGGCGTTTATCATCATTTGGTGATAAAGATATTTTATTAGTCATTATTGATTGTAATTCGTGGTTCTTTGACCTAATACGGCTACAAATGTCTCTTCTAATAGATGATGATTTCATGCATTCGACATAGTGATCCAAAGTTATTTTCTTTTGAACTACACCCTTTTGAATCCCCTTGGCTTTTTTATACTCTTCGCCATCAATATCCATTGCATACATTTTGGGTCGGAGTCCTACAAATAGCTTTATAGCTTTCCCTGCTGCCTCATCTTTAAATTTCCCCATCACTTTCTTGTTGGTATTGGAGTACAACGGATGATCTCTCTCATAATTTGATGTATCGAGATATTCAAGTAAATTATTCTGCATATCTCGATACCAATCATCTGTTTTTATAGCCATAATAAAGCTATCTGTATCCATATACAAAAGCTTGAGGCCATCATTGGGGTACAGGGGCTTGAGAACATCATAAAAGTATCTGTACATGATAGTTTTAGATACGTCTAGGATGGCTTGACCCACGAATATTGGTCTATTGAATTCCAGGGTGGTCTTTGACATTAAAATTCCCACCAAATTCTCATTGAAAATAGATGCATCAACGAAGTTTGATTTGGCTATTAGTTTTTCAGCCTGTCGAAAACTAGTGACAAGTCTGAAATCAATCCGATTCCTGATAGATTCCATTGTTTTCCCATAGACGGCATTGTTGTACAGTTTGAATTGTTCCTTCTCAAAATCATTAACAGCATTTTTTCTCAATTCATTATTGAGCTCTATGTAAGGTCTCAACCAACATGATTGTTTAAATTTCAGGGCTCTATTGATTTTGACCAATTTGAGACCATGTTCAAGAGCTTGTTTGAGAGCAACATAGTGTACTACGTAGTTTCTTCGTTTACCCAGATGAGCCACCAACTTCCCACCCACACTAGCCAGCTTCTCTGGTAGGAAAGGAAGATCATTGTGTTGATCGTGGAGCTCATCTGGGTAGTCGACAGAAACATCTAGTAGATAGCCATAAGGGTCATCAGCAGACAGTGTTTCTAATTTTATGGAATTCAAATCTTTTACGAATGAAAATTCTCCAATGGGTAGAGGCATGGTCATAGCAGTGGAGTAAAGGGCGTTGCAATCTTGGTAGGCTATGAACAAATCTTCTTTATTAGGGTCATAACCTTCGGTGAATCGATTGTTCGCTTCTGCCATTCTTCCCGGAACTTGAACCAGTCCGCCCCTAATACCTGACTCTACCATCAAAATCTGATTATAATCAGTCAGAAGCTCAATTTTAACTTGAGTGCATTTCAACATAGCATCCCAGGTCATCATTGGAGATGTAAAATAGTGGGCTGGATCTAGAGTATGAGACTTGATGGTTATGTCTCGGAAAGATTCAAATATCTCTGCTAGGAGAAGTACATCAATTTTCATGTACAGATCACTATATTCCCCTAGGGTCTTACAATTGAAAACTTTCCATACTTCCTGTGCTTGTGAATAATCCCCATCACTGATACCTTCATTTTTCAATTTGCTGAAGAATTTATCCAAGGGAGGCAATTGATGTTCGTTATACTTTTCCCATGAGTTTATGTATTCATATGGAAAAACTCCCTTCTTTTTCACATATTGTAACTGTTCATCATGGAAAAATTTGGGTAGAATATTGTGAACAGTTAGATTTTTAGCAAGGTTGTCTAAACTTTGTGGAAGGAATCTGAAACTATCAAGGAATCGCAAAGATATTGACTTATTAACTTGTTTGGAGAAGGTGATGAAATTTTCAGAATTGGATGCTATGACGTCTATTTTCTTGTTGTTATAGCCTAATTTGGGCACGAGGAAGTGGGCATCAAATCCCGAGAGGTTATGACAGAGAATGGGGAGGAAGGAGGGGGGTTGGTATTGAATGTTACAATTGCGGTGGGCAGCTCCCCGATAAGTTCCTAATATGTGACAGTGGTCACGAACTTTAGGATTTTCCATGTTTGTAAAGCCTTTATTGCACATGAAACATATTTTACTACCTTCATGACGTGCTCTTTCTTCCTCAGTAAGTACTGGCATTTTCTTATTCATATCATACACTTTACCCACTTCCTCAGCTACATGATTCAAAAAAGCCAACAATTGCTCGACCACATCTTCACCTCTGTAAACAAACAACTCCTTTGGCAGATTCTCACTAATGGGTAAGAATTCCCTCTGAATATGGAGATAAGCACAAGCTGAAGTGGGAATATGCTTGTTGAATGGGCGAGTGAATGATTTATCCTTTGGGTATGAAGAAGGAGTGTGTATTTCCTCACACATTGATTCAAAATCGGCATAAACCACATATGGGACTCTCATTGATCTTGCTACTTTCTCAAATTCTATGTAAGTTTTCTTAGGAATCATGGGGACAGCAGGTTTATTTAAATTGCATAAGTTTTCATGGGCTTTTATATCCCCAGAGTTGTCTGTTTGCTTGTACCACAAACATCTCTTACACAGATTGATTCGGTGTTCCATTTTTGTGACTTGTGATCGAACTAGTTTATTAAAATCTTTTATATAAACATAGTGACTGTTCACAAGTTCTCCACTTTCAGATTTGTCTTCAAGTAGAATTAAATCTCTATGATCATCTAATTCCTTGTCAACTATTTTCTTGGGATATATATTATTATCTTGATCCAGCATGAAAATATTGATCGAGATGTTATTAACTCTTTCAAATTTCTTAACATCAGTCATAGTAGCAGGATAATTAATGCATTTAAAATCGTAATGATTATTCAGATTTATGTATTGTGAAGGTCTCTTTGGATGGCTATTCACGAATTTTGCTAAGACTGCATACATGAAACAGAAATTATCTTGATTTTCAACATTTATACAAGCTCTTCTATTACGAATTTCCTTTGGGAGTTGAATGAATTTACCTCCGCGTAATGGGGAATACTTATTGATTTTCAATCTCAACCCATAGATAAGTCCTAATTTCCACCCACTTTTCTTAGTTTCCAGTTCAGAAAGTTCATTAATCAACTTTTCATTCATGGTTTTGAGGATTGTATCAATATCTAATGTATGCAATAGAATTGAATTCTTTACTTTCAAATTACAATCCATTTCTTCACCCAAAATATTTTCCATCAAACAGTCAAGAACTAGATGGAATTTCACTGCACCATGATCTGAGAGTGATTGGGTGAGTAATTTCACTAGTTTGGGTCTGATATCAATCAAAAAGGATGGTAAATCCAATGCAAAGTCCGATTGAATGAAATAGGAAGCTAACCTATTCACAAATGCAGAGGAGTATGGAATTATTTGAAGAATATCAGGGGCAATGCTCAACATTTCTCTTATATTTGGATCAGACTGTTGTCTCTGATTACCGTTATTATTTTGTGGAAGAATTGAACAGTGATTGTGATGAGCAATAAAAAGATAAGCATTTGTGAAAGTTGCCCCACACTTTTCACAAACAGAAACAATGGAACATTCAAGTTCATGAGCCAATCTTTCTGAGTTATCATTGAAATTTAGTCCACACTTGGTGCAAAAATTCCGCACATGTTGAACTGTCTCATGTGTCTCCCTTTCAACCTTGGAAGAGAAATTGAGACCACAATATGAACAGAGATTGTTAAAGTAAGAAGTAGAGTCATCATCTGGGATTTTCATCTTTTTGGGGGAGGATGGGGAAATATGAACTAATTCATGGACCATCCTGTCCGAATCTGTAGGAAAACACCATCCACAGTATCTACACATACCACCAAAATTAGATCCATTCTCATCAATTGATGGATACGATCTCTTTCCAGGTGTTAAACTAACTGATTCATGAGTAAGGTAGCTCTCACTCAATCCACAGTTAGCCTCATGTTCCATTAACCTTGTTAGATTAGGGAACACCCTCCTACAATTCGAACAAGATTTAGATGAAGTAGCCATATTAATAATGGAGATAGATTTTAATGATTAATTGCTTGAAATTAGCTACAGCAGGTAATCACGTTTTTAAGGGTGATAAGTGGAGAGGAAGGTGAGTACTAGTCTAAAAGAGGTAGGGCCAAGCACTCGGGAAGTGAGGACCACAGCGAGCACTGTAATGCTGGCATCTAGCGGATGGCTTATGAACCAAACTTCCTCACTTAGTTGAGGGAATATCCACTAGGTGGCAGCACCACATTAGGGGCACCATACTACCCATTGATAACTTCCCCTTCCAGACTGGTTGGTCCCACAACGTTTAGTGTAGGTTTGTCCTATTGTGATTGAGCGAATCAGAGCATGACAGCCAAGATGGTGGGCAGTATGAATATTTGTCATGGATGAAGATTGTCTGCCAAGGGGTGGGTATTACAATTTTTTTTTTTTTTTTTTTTTTTTTGTTGTCATGAATGAAGATTATCAGCCAAGGAGGTGGGCTGTATGATTTTTCTTTGTAATGGTGAAAGATTGTTTCCAAGGGGGAACAGAAGTTGGAGGATGGTCCCTTATGAATTGGTAGGGAAGTCCCCTTATGTATTGGGGGATGGTCCCCTAAAAATTGGGGGATGGTGCCCTACGAATTGGGGGATGGTCCCCTAAAAATTGGGGGATGGTCCCCTAAAATTGGGGGATGGTCCCCTAAAAATTGGGGGATGGTGCCCTGCAAATTGGGGGATGGTCCCCTACGAATTGGAAGATGGTACCCTATGAAATGGTAGGATGGTCCCCTACAAATTGGAGGTTGGTCCTGTAAGAATTGGGGAATGGTCCCCTAAGAATTGGAGGTAGGGTCCCCTTACGAATGGGAGGATGGTCCCCTACGAATTGAGGGACGCCATGCATGCAAGAACATGCCGTAGGCGCCGGCATGAGGGCGCCGTGCATGCAAAAACATGCAGAGGCGCCTGGCGGCCGCGCGATGGACGGGCGGGGGGGGGTGGGAAGGCCTGACAAGGCGAGGCGGGGGGTGGGAGCGATCATGTGGACGGGCGGGGCGGGGGGTATCCGGGGTGGGCGAGGGGGAGTCGTTGCAGGGGGGGGGGGGGGTGAGCGGGTGGTCCAGGTGGAGTGGGGGGGGGGGGAGCGGTCGGTCGGTGGGCGAGGGGGTGGGAGCGGCGGAGTGGGCGGGTGGGGGGAGGGGAAAGTTGAGGGTAGTTGGGGTCTAGAGAACTGGCCTAGAACCGCTGTTTTTACCCTACTCTTCCTCATTTTCCACCCCACAAAAATCGTTCACCACTCATTGGAAAGCTCTCAATTTATTAAACATGGTACATGGTCCCTAATATGAATGTACCCGCACGGAAAGCTGAATTATGCGCATGTTTACTAACATATGATCGTGAGTAACAAATGAGATGTCAACATGATCGTGAGATGAAAATAGGAATCGTCATCCAACAGATCCCTTTGAAGCGTTACGGAGGCAGGGTCAATAGAGAATGCTGAAGGCGCCTGAGTGGTCACTGATCAGCTGAGTGAGCTGATTTGATTTTTGAATTTTGATTTTGATTTCTTCCTATTGAACGCAGGAAGCTACATTCGATTCATTTAAATTGCCATCATAAGACATATCCATGTACAGATGTATCTGCATGCAGTGTAGATACTCGTCATTTTTTTGGTTTACTATTTTCAAAAATGAACCTTTTGAATCGACCAAGAAAAAAAATCCAATTTATTATAAATTTGGACGCGAGTGGGCATTATCTTAGAGAGAATCTGTTCAAATTGATGATACGATAAATCAGAAACACGACTGTGAATAGCAATAGAGGCGTTCAAATTTTAGCTGACCGAAGTGCGATCGATGTTTTTCTTCATGTTGGATGGTTGGTGGCTTTGCGGACGAGTGATCTATGTAGAAAAATAATAAACCATTGTGTAATAATATGCACCTCTTTTCAGTAGGTAGTTGACCATTCATTGCTTGTTCAATTTATTATAAATTTGGACGCGAGTGGGCATTATCTTAGAGAGAATCTGTTCAAATTGATGATACGATAAATCAGAAACACGACTGTGAATAGCAATAGAGGCGTTCAAATTTTAGCTGACCGAAGTGCGATCGATGTTTTTCTTTATGTTGGATGGTTGGTGGCTTTGCGGACGAGTGATCTATGTAGAAAAATAATAAACCATTGTGTAATAATTTGCACCTCTTTTCAGTAGGTAGTTGACCATTCATTGCTTGTTCAATTTATTATAAATTTGGACGCGAGTGGGCATTATCTTAGAGAGAATCTGTTCAAATTGATGATACGATAAATCAGAAACACGACTGTGAATAGCAATAGAGGCGTTCAAATTTTAGCTGACCGAAGTGCGATCGATGTTTTTCTTCATGTTGGATGGTTGGTGGCTTTGCAGACGAGTGATCTAAGTAGAAAAATAATAAACCATTGTGTAATAATTTGCAGCGTTTTTACATTTAGGACTTTTTTTTAAGAATTTTTGTTTCGTGAGTCTGTTATGAAATCCTTTTGGAGCGCAAACCTATATGATGTTAAGTCCGACTTCGATGAAATTTTCAGGGATTGGAGTCTAAAAATTAGATGTAGGCAAAGTTTTACATTTTGAAATAAAATATCAACGTTTGAAAAATTAAGAGAAATTCGAAGTTTTCAGAGGCAAAACTGAGGATTTCTATTTCGAAGTTTCCCTTCTCGAATTACGAAATTTTCTTTAGATAAATTTTCAACAATTGAACGCAGAAACGCTAAATCTAGGTCCAGTGATCCTTCCTGGTGATCGGTAGGGGCCAACCTGTTTAAACCAACTTGGTGCTAGCATCCTGTGCAACGCAGGGGTCAAACAGCCATAATATGTCTCGAAGAAAAAAAAGTTCCGTAATGAAAAAGAAGACTTCGCAATATCGTCACGTTTCGACAACTTTCACTTCTATGTCCGTTCGCAAAGGGATCCTTTTGAATATTGATGAGCCAGTTTTCGCGGTCTCTAGAAACATTATTTATTTGCCAACAATAAAAATAAAGGATTTGCCAGAAACACGACCTCCATTGCCGAACTCTCGCCAAAACGAAATGTAGACCTGCTTGAATCGGTGAATTTTATCGTCATTCCATAAATTATGAAACAAGTTTCACAAAATTAGCGAGGTGGAATGTAATATTGCGTGTCTTCAGTGAATCTCAGAAAGAGAGCCCGACGTAGGTTGTCGGTTGGAAAAATATCCTGTTCATCAGTTTCCATTATGCTTCCGAGTCTACCAAGGTAGCGGAAGCTTTGTTTTCACTTTTCAAGGTTGCAAAAAAAAAAGTTCTCCAAAATCAAAATTTTCACTCGCGTTGTACGTATTAGACCTTTCAGAACAACTTTGGTTCCGTGTCTGCTGTATCCGAGTGGTCTTGATTGTCTCTGGGGCCTATTGGCCCAATACAATCGATGCAGATTCTTTCATGCGGCAGTAGTGGTTTCATTTTATCCTCACTCTCTCTAGATACAGCAGGCCCTCCTGTCCCCTCTGGCGTTAGCCACATTCATGCTGAATGTGCCCAGGATGGCCCACGTGGAGGTGCCAGGTTTTCATGGGATGCGATACGAGGGACAGGAGTCAGCAGTACCTAGGTACTCTGCCCCCTCTTCTTGTAACTTGGGGTTTTCACATTACTGGTAGCTGCTTTCATTTACAGATATTTCCTGTTCCGACAGCACCTAGGTACTCTTCCCCCTCTTCTTGTATCTTGGGGTTTTCCCATTGTTGGTTGTCGCAGGACTTGATGCCTGTGTGCTGTGAGGCAGGGCGAGTACTGGGATATCCTCCCCTGCCTATTACGCAAAATCAGAAAAGTCAACACGTGAACACAAATATCACAGACCTATCACAGAATTTCCGTACGCTACTATCATCCGTTCAATAAATACTTGCATTCAAACATCCATACTAGCCAGCAGTGTAGGGGACAACACTGACCGGCCCTCCCGAGCCCACCCGTCCTCGGACGGCCACTCTGGTTCCCGTCGTGTAGGGCTTCCCGCTTTCTTTGGGTGTTGCAGAGTCCAGAGTGGCCTACAGCCCTTGAAATTAATAAAATGGAAATCAATAGAATGCGAAATCATAAAATCATAATATTACTAAATAACCTACCGGTTTTGCTGCCCCCCCGAGGGACCGGTAGGGTCCCCAACATCTGCTCGCTCTTTCATACTAACTAACCTAACGACCTAAACCTATTATCACAAACTAACCTAGTCTTATCCTAGTATCACAGTGTGTTTCTTAAACGCTAGTTGATCACAGTGATTCCTACTCTAAACATACGTACACATAAATCACAGACACACAGATGAATCGCAAAACATACATTCTGAGGGAGTGAGGTACTTTTATTAACATTCCATCATCTCCCTGTCTACATATAAGGTCCCCTGTTTTTCATCCTAATCACACGGGTTGCTTCTTCGCTCTGCCTCAGCCAGCTCGGCTCCTCTTCCTCGCTTCAAAGACCAGGCTTTACAGAATACGTGGAATCTGGCATATGTTTCCTTAGTGCTGACCAGTGAGCTAAGGTTTCCAGTGAATTCGACTTGACTGAAGCATTCCAGTCGTTTATCATTGTAGAGGGTCCATGACCGCAGCACGTGTTCCCCTGTTTCTTCTAACGCTCCGCAAGGACATGAGGGCTGCTCTCTGCGTCTGAAGTAATGCAGTTTGGCACTGAAATTCCCGTGCCCGGTCAGAAGTTGTGATGTCTCGTAGTTAGGGTCCACCTGCACCTGACTCAGCCTGTTTCGTATGTCAGGGAAAAAGCAATAGGTGATTCGGCCTTTTATGCTCGTATCCCATCTTCGCTGCCATTCCTCGTTGATCCAGTCATCCAATATTGAGTCGAGGTTCGATGTTTCTTCTGCTACGAGTAGTGATTCAGTTAGTGCAGGATGGACAGTGGAGCAAGATCAGCACTCTTAGAGGTGTTGACACTATGGCACCAAGAGCAAGACTGTTGGTTCCGTGTCTGTCTGCCTGTCATGAATTCGTTACCACAGCCATCCGATTTCGATGAAATTTTCAGGAATTGTGTGGGTTGGTGTGTAGATGGTCCCCTATGAAAATCATCACCCCCGGTGGATGGTGATGGGTCCATCAGAAATCATGAGCTGAATGTACCGTATCAATATGAAAATACCATATAATCAATCAATCAATCAACGTTTTATTTGCTTAAAAAGCACTTAGTGCATCAGCAATTGACAAAAAATTTGTATCAGATACAAATTTCTCTATAGATTCTGTAGAGAGAGATTGAGGGTGAGAGATTTTATCCTGCCAAGAGAAGTGTTTAGTTCCTTGTAGTGATGGATGATTATACGTAGCAGTACATCCAGCGAACACCGAAGCATGAGGTGCGGGGTCCTGGCCCAACCCGGACCCGCCCACCACAGTGGCATCACGAATCCATAAACAACGAAAAATCGCTGGCCCAAGAGAGTACAACTACCACCCTGGCCACGACATACACAAAACCACGACATCGACTCTTATAATTACATTCATACCACACATTAAATGCAACAAGCTTTTGGTTAATATCAGTTACTTCTAAGGTTTTTTTAAAATTTTTACTGGCATTGTAAAATTGTTACATTCAGCCATAAGTATATATTATGATACATTTGTGATAGACAGGAAAAAATTATTATACCTCTGAAAATATTCACAATAGGTTTACATATTACCGATATACAAAAATTGCTAGAATACATACATTGAATTTTATTTCATTATTTTCTTAAAATACAAAATTTTGAGGGTTGAAATTATGAAAACGTCCTAGCTCAAACAAAATCGGTATAAAGTAATGTTCCAAAACGGATTTCAGTGGAGAAAATTTCAAAAACATTTTCCATGATAATAATGTTGAGCCCATTGCAATAGCCTCGTTGTTTCCAAAACTACAAGAAAAATGATCGCAGAATGATTATCAGTTTATATTGACTTTTTTGGTCAGTTTTTGTTTCAACTTCACTCTTTGTTATTGATTTGCCTCTTAAGAAGCTCGAATCGTCATTCTCATTGATTGTCATTCTCACCGATTCACTGTTGGAACATAGATTTTCGACATTTCTTCTTCCGTTAACATTTCTTTCCACTATTGGAGCAGTGCGTCTTTTTTTCTTTCAATTTTCCTTATTTAAAATTAAAAACAATTAAACAAAGTATTCAGTTATCATAGTTCGTCTATTCACTATTATTGACAATACAGCGTGTCTATACTCAAGTTGAGCATGACTTCAGGGATCGATTCTACAAGGCATAAAAATGTCTCCTAGCGATTTTTTAACCCCTTATTTTGGTTTATTATTTTCAATAATGAACCTTTGGAATCGACCAAGAAAAAAAAAATTTTTAACACCCCCTCAAAATTTGATGGTTTACGTTTCAAGGTACGTAGAATCCAAAAATCGAATAAAAATTTGGCCGTCCGTCCGCCGTCCGCCGTACGCGGCACTTTTGCCACTTAGCATTGACCGATTTTGATGAAATTTGGTATGTAGGCTCCATTTGGGGTCTAGTTGTGCCCCGAAGCTTTTGGTTGATGTAGGTCACTTCTAAGGGTTCCAAAATCAATTTTGAAATTTTGAAAACGCCCTAACTCAAAAAATTTTGATATATAGGTATTGTTTTTCCTTCAATTTAAGATTCTATAGAATTTTTAGAATTTTTTGAGACCACGCGGAGCTCTGTAGGACAAACCGTTCGCTCCCTACGAAAATTTAAGGGTTTATATTGAAATATACATATATATATAAATCAAAACACGAGTGTTAATCGCAAAAGAGGCCTAATCTCCGTTCAAATTAGAGCTGACCAAAATGCGATCGATGGTTGGTGATTTTGATTTTTTTTTTTTTCTTCTCTTCATATTGGATGGTTGGTGATTTTGTAGACGAGTGATCTATATAGAAAAATAATAAACCATTGTGTAATAATTTGCAGCGTTTTTCAAGTTTTTTTCAATTAAAAGATTTTTTTCGCATTTTTGACTTCACGTCATAAAAACTGCCATAACTTCTGTTATTTACTATCTGTGTATTTACTAAGTAAATACAAAGTTGAGGTTATCGTTAAAAAAAGCGTTAAATTTCCAAGCTAGCAGACCAAAACCATTACGTTTTAGCAATAAAACATTTTTAACAAAACAAGTCAAAAAGCAAACTTTAAATTTTATTTGAATTTATACTGTAAAATAAGTGGTACTCTAATCAACAAGTGTGTGATTTTTTTGCGTGTTTTATTCCAAATTCACAACAAGAACTGAAAACAAACTCGACAACGAAATTTCGATCTGTCAACAAAAACTCAACAACCAACATGTGGAGTTGTCCCAGTCAACCCCACATTATCCCCCTCTTCCTCTTCTTTTGGCCGAACATTGGCTTGGGCTAGCCGATTGGCATGGAGGCGTCTTGTTCTACCTGCAAGTTTCACGTCAAACAACACGTCATTGTGTCTCTTGACCACGACCCATGGCCCAGTCCATGTCGGCTGAAGTTTAGGGCAAAGGCCCCGTTTTCGTTTGGGATCAAATACCCATACCCAATCCCCCTTTTTGAAGGGTGGAGAGCTGGCCTTTCGGTCGAACGTTTCCTTTTGGGTCCTCATCTTCAATTTAGCTTCATTCTGCGCAAATCTCCTCATCTCCTCAAGGTTGGCTTTCAGATCTAGGGCGTACGTAGTGTTAACCGGTGTTGGTTCAGCTGGAGGTCTCACCAAAACCTCGGGGAGTCTCATATCACGTCCATAGACCAACTGTGCTGGGGCAAAAGCCGTCGTCTGGTGGGGTGTTGCGCGGTATGCCATCAAGAACAGGGGAATCTTTGCATCCCAGTCTTTCTGGTGGCTACTGACAAACATGGCCAAATTTTTATTCAGCGTTCGATTCAGCCGTTCAACTAGTCCTGCTGACTGAGGATGTAAAGCCGTTGTTCGAGTACGATGGAATCCTAGAAGCAATGAGACTTCTTTGAGTAATTTCGCTTCAAAGTTTCTTCCCTGATCCGTGTGGATTTCAGCCGGGACACCAATCCGGCTAAACACCTGCTCGACCAGAACTGTTGCCACTGTTTCGGCCTCCTGATTTGGAACTGGTATAGCTTCTGGCCATTTGGAGAAGTAGTCACAAGCAACCACCACATACCTGTTACCCCGCGTTGTTATCGGATATGGACCAAGTATGTCGATGCCAATCCTATCAAAGGGTGCTCCCACCATCATTTGTTTCAATGGTGCCGGTTTTGCCTGACCAGGCCCTTTGAACCGTTGACAAGTAGTACATGTCTTGCACCAGGCTCGTACGTCAGTAGTCATCCCAGGCCAGAAATACCACTGTCGAACCTTGGCCAAAGTTTTCCAAAATCCAAAATGTCCTGCTGAGGGACTGTCATGGCAGAGTTGTAGGATTTGCTTTACCATTTTCTGGGGAACTACCCACTGGCGTCTTTTGGTCGTCTTGTCCAACCAGTAGTGGTAGAGTTCCCCGTTGTGGACTTCCAGAAGCTCCCACCGACTCACCAGTTGTTTCACTCTTGGGTCACATTCCACCAATTGTTCCATTTCTGGACGATTTGCCTCCAACTTCCATTTAATCAACTGTTGAATCCCAGCATCTTCTTTCTGTACTGCTCGTTCGTTTTGTACGAGGTGAAGGGAATTCACCTGCAGCTCACGTTCTTCCTGGCGTTGACAGTACTTACAATCATTGCATGGTCTGCGAGACAGGCCATCAGCATTTGTATGCTCTTTTCCTGGCCGATGCATGATTGTGAAGTTGTAAGTCAGGAGAGTCTCGATCCATCTTGCTAATTGACCTTCAGGTTTCTTGAAAGAAGTCAACCAAGTCAAGGCAGAGTGGTCTGTACGTAAGAGAAATTTACTCCCATACAAATAATGGTGAAAATGATCGATTGACCGAATTACAGCTAGTAATCCCGGACGGGCCCCCAATGTAAAATAAGTGGTACTCTAATCAACAAGTGTGTGATTTTTTTGCGTGTTTTATTCCAAATTCACAACAAGAACTGAAAACAAACTCGACAACGAAATTTCGATCTGTCAACAAAAACTCAACAACCAACATGTGGAGTTGTCCCAGTCAACCCCACATTACTATTTTCATAAGAAAAAGTTTTCACTATGAATCTCTGCTCAACTCGAATGCTCTTCGGAAAAAAACATGCTTACATTCTCAGTTTTCCAATGGTCTATCAATTTTGGTTTATTATTTTCAATAATGAACCTTTGGAATCGACCAAGAAAAAATTTTTTTAACACCCCCTCAAAATTTGATGGTTTACCTTGCAAGGTACGTAGAATCCAAAAATCGAATAAAACGCTGCAAATTATTACACAACGGTTTATTATTTTTCAATATTGATCACTCGTCTACAAAATCACCAACCATCCAATATGAAGAAAAAAAAAAATCAAAAAAATTAAAAAAAAAAAATCAAAATCACCAACTATCGATTACATTTCGATCAGCTCTAATTTGAACGGAGATTAGGCCTCTTTTGCGATTCACACTCGTGTTTTGATTTATATATATATATATTTCAATATAAACACTTAAATTTTCGTAGGAAGCGAACGGTTTGTCCTACAGAGCTCCGCATGGTCTCAAAAAATTCTAAAAATTCTGTAGAATCTTAAATTGAAGGAAAAACAATACCTTTATATCAAAATTTTTTGAGTTAGGGCGTTTTGAAAATTTCAAAATTGATTTTGGAACCCTTAGAACTGACCTACATCAACCAAAAGCTTCGGGGCACAACTAGACCCCAAATGGAGCCTACATACCAAATTTCATCAAAATCGGTCAATGCTAAGTGGCAAAAGTGCCGCGTACGGCGTACGGCGGACGGACGGCCAAATTTTTATTCGATTTTTGGATTCTACGTACCTTGAAACGTAAACCATCAAATTTTGAGGGGGTGTTAAAATTTTTTTTTCTTGGTCGATTCCAAAGGTTCATTATTGAAAATAATAAACCAAAACATGCTCAAATTGTCAGTTTTCCAATGGTCTATCATTTTTTATTTTTACAACTCAAATTGGAAGAGTAAACCAAGTTTGAATGCCAAAAAACGTGTGTTTTAGAAGAAAATCGCAAGATCTCAAGATGATTTGACGAGTTTGGTATCATTTTCTATGTAATTTCTTACGCTGAATCCAACGGTGATAAGTACTCCCGAATAATTCTGACAACTAGAAAGCGGTTTTTTCGAAGAAATAACGGAAGATCAAAGAAAAGAACTTCCGAAATCAAAGTATGAACTCCGCCAACCAACTATTCTGTTGTAAGTTTGAGCTTCACTTTTCTGAGGTAGCGATGGAGTTGGAGCAGAAACTAGAGAAATTCCTAGACACGACGAAGCGAAGTGTTCGTCTGTTTTCCCATGTATAATGCATTTTTTTGTACAACGGTTGAATTAAATAGCATCAAGATGTTAGGAGCTGAGTACTCGTGACTTCTAGATCAATTTTCCGTTAAGTGTTGATATCATTCAACTCATCAATTAGCGTTATATTGAAAGTGAGTTATAATTTATTGATCAAGCGTTTAATTAGTGAAGGGATTCGTAGTATTTTTCCGTAAGAGGGAATTTACATCCACCGGCCTTCAAAGAACTCTCACCAGAATGACATTTTCACTGTTGATTCCGCACAATTGACCAGCTCCTACGAAAACATTATTGTGAAATTCACGAGGTAACGGAGAATTCCCCTAAAACGACAGGGACGTTGTTATTTCTCAAAAAGAATGAAATTTGCAGAATTATTTGGTGTAAGAATGTTCGTAATACTGAGCAGTGCTGCTGATGAATTTCCAACATGAATCTTGATTTCCACAATCACGTTGCTGGCTTTTTAAGTTGATAAAAAGTAACACGATTGTGACGTCGTTCAGAGATGGGCGAATTCTTATTCATGAAAACCGATTATGAATACAAATCATATCTGCGATTTTATGATTATGAATACGAATACAGGTATGAATATGAATACAATCGTTTTCACACTTTGAATGCGATTTTCCCCCGTATTCGTATTTTGAATAGGTTGACTTTTAAAATCCAGCTGTAAAAATTTGGGACGTCCCAAACGTTGAGGTTTTTTGCACAAAAGTGTACAATTTTTAAAATTGAGTCTGCCGAAGTTTAACAGCCGTTGAAGGGTGGCAGACTGATGAAAACATCCACGATTGGACCTAATCTCTCATTCACGGAGTTTTCATCCATCCCGGAGATAAGAAGATTTTTCGCGATTTTTGAACATTTCACATGGCCGCCATTTTTGAAAGCAACCGTTTTAGAATGGCAGACTTGAATTTTCTCTCTCAGAATGGACAAGATTTTCATAATTTGTCGTCAAATCGTATCCCTAAATGAAGCGCGATTTTCGGCCTCGCCTCCAGGAATCTGGGTTCTTGAGTGGAATAGTATTCTAGGTTCAACCCACGTGCTTTGTTTGACTGTGAAACCACCTCACATAATAGCCAGACAGAGTTTTCTTCCAAACGGGCATATAACCATTTTTACACTTTTTTATGGATTCTGAATCTTTGGGATAAGGCCCAAATCACACACACAAAAAAGTCTGCCAAGTGGGTTAGGCACATAGCTTCCTCGTATCCATAACCCGATTGTATAGAAGATGATCCGATGCATAGTAGTCTCAAAACATCAATCTCTGAATGCACTCTCTTGCACTGCCATCACAGGGGACTCTACATGTCAACCCGCACAATCTCAGAATATTGTTGGAAAATGTAGAAGTTATGGCTGTGGCAAGAATTTCATGACAGACAGACAAGGAACCATAATTGATCAGAAAGGTTTAAAACGTAAAACGCGAGTGGAAATTTTGATTTTGGAGAACATTTTTCTTCCAACATTGAAAAGTGAAAAGTAAGCTTCCGCAACCTTGGTAGACTCGGAAGCAAAAATACCTACCTTAATATCAAAATATTTTGAGCTAGAGCGTTCAGCCCATATTTTTCAACCCTTAGCCCTTTTTCGAACCTCCAAAAGGTTCGAGGCGCAACTATACCCCAAATGGAACCCTTATACCAAATTTCATCAAAATCGGTCCATGGGAACTAAGGAAACTTTTGATTTTGGAGAATATTTTTCTTTCAGCTTTGTTAACTTAAAACAAAGTTCACAGACGTTCTCACTTCCAATTTTGGCGTTTTTAATAGACACCCGTCAGAGTAACAACTCAATTTTTTTGACTTGATTTTTTGAAACTATTTTTTTGCTGAAATATTTTGATTTTGCGCTAGGTAGCTTAGGAATTTAACGCTCTTTCTAACGGTGAAGTCAGATTTGAATTTTCAGAAATAAGGTAGTTATGACCATATCAGTGCCGTAAGGTCAAAAACGCGAAAAAAAAAACTTTAACGTGAAAAAAAGGAATTTTGAGTGGGTTAAAAGAAAATTGCTTAGAGACATTTTTTGTTGGAAATATCTTGAAGAATCGAACCATGAAGTTATGCCCATCTCAAGTGTAGACACCCTGTATAGAAAAATAATAAACCATAGTGTAATAATTTGCAGCGTTTTGGTTTATTTTTAGGACGTCCCACAGTAAGACTTGGGCGTCCTTATGCGATCGATCTGGGGTGAAGTTGGACAACACTCAACAGAAAAAAAAATAACCACACAGTAATCCGTTTTAGACCATTCTGAATCCAAATCCGCGAAAAAAAAAACCATAGGTGTATGTCTGTGTGTGTGTGTGTGTGTGTGTGTGTGTATGTGTGTGTGTAGGTGTGTGTGTATGTGTGTGTGTAACAAAATCTTGTGTACTCTGCACAGGCCTTAGTTCTCAACCGATTTTCCTGGTTCTTTTTTTGTTCGTCGCGGAAAACTATCTAGTTGTGCACTACGTCGCCGGAATTTCGAATTTTGCCTTTTAAGGGGAGGAAAGGGGGGGTTAATGCTCGAAAAACGTGCGTTTTTGGGGCATAATCTTGTGTACTCTGCCCAGGCCTTAGTTCTCAAACGATTTTCCTGGTTCTTTTTTCGTTTGACGCGGAATACTATCTAGTTGTGCACTACGGCGCCGGAATTTTGGATTTTGCTTTTTAAGAGGGGGAAAGGGGGGTTAATGCTTAAAAAACGTGCATTTGCGTGCATAATCTTGTAAACTCTGCCCAGGCCTCAATTTCCAACCGATTTGCGTGTTTCTTTTTTTGTTTGACTCAAATAACTTCCGAGTTGTTCATGATTTTACCAGAGTACCAAAATTCGCAAGGGGAGGGGGCGATTGGGGGGATAATATTCACAAAATATCCGATTTTTCAATATTTCGGTTC
Source organism: Apolygus lucorum (assembly GCA_009739505.2). Taxonomy (NCBI): domain Eukaryota; kingdom Metazoa; phylum Arthropoda; class Insecta; order Hemiptera; family Miridae; genus Apolygus; species Apolygus lucorum. The sequence goes on along the minus strand of CM019173.2, from coordinate 28,719,270 downwards.
CTTTACTGCTTACTGATTGTACCCAACCTTTGAAATTGAGGAAAAATTCTCATTATACCTCCGGATTTTCATGAATTATTCTCTGTACCACCATGGAACTAATAGTGGTGCCACCGTGGTGCCATGATGCCATAAACCGCTTATTTCGTGTGTTTTTTTCGTGTTTCACCTTGAATACGGATGTGAACTTCGACGGACTGCCTACCAAAACTAACAGATGAAAGTTCAATGTTACGACGTATTTCCGCTTTGGTGCCAGACTGGCACCATTGTCGGCGTTGGGGAGGTGGTGGGGGGTGAACTCGAATTCGCATGTTGGGTATCGTAGATCATGTATTTTAAAATGCTCTTCAGATTCGAGGCTCCCATGCCGCTAGAAATGTTAAGGTGGTTAATGGTGGGGGGGGGGGGTCAGTGTTTCTTGCCTAGAGTAATAAATAAATTACATCAGGTGAAACAGTTTTATCACTTAACAACTGGTTAAACTGATCTAATGCTTATCCAATGGGACGTCCCCAGGAATGCATGCATTACTAAACAATATGTTTTAAATTTGGACCCCTCAGGGTTCTACAAAATTCTTGGCTAACGTGCGCGTCTTTTTGTTTATTATTGTGAACATTTTGGCGTAAGCTTAAAAATACGTTGGGGGCAAAATTTCAAAATAACATTTTTTCGGGCTTTCAGCCCAAAAAACGACGAGGATGCGATCTTCACGAGCATGCATCCAGATCGCGTAATGCCATACGACCTCCGCTGGCTCATCTCTCTACCTCCCTTCGCACTAATCCTCTTCAACAGGGAGTTCGCTTGTATAATCGACTACCTGATCGGATTCGGGCATTACCGGGTGATCGATTTGGAAAGAGGGTGAAGGAGGCATTGATTGAGGCTGAATTGTATACTGTTTTGGATTTTGGTTTATTATTTTCAATAATAAGCCTTTGGAATCGAGCAAGAAAAAAAAATTTGTAACCCCCCCTCAAAATTTGATGTTTTACGTTTCAAGGTACGTAGAACACGAAAATCGAATAAAAAAATTTCCGTCCGTCCGCCGTACGCCGTACGCGGCACTTTTCTTAGCAACACTGGACCGATTTGGTTCAAATTTGGTATATGGGCTCCATTTGGGGTCTAGTTGTGCCGCGAAGCTTTTGGTTGATGTAGGTCACTTCTAAGGGGTGAAAATTAAGGGTTGAAATTATCAAGAGTGCCCTAGCTCGAAAACTCTCGAAATAAAGGTATCATTTTTTCACCAATTTTAAATAGTATTGAATTTTTAAAAATTTTTGAGACCACCCGGAGCTCTGTAGGACAAACCGTTCGGTCCCTACGAGTACTTGAAGGTTTTCCTTCGATAAAACAGAATCATGAGTGTGAATCGCAAAAGAGGTCTAATCTCCATTCAAATTTTATCGGACTAAAATGCGATCGCTGTTCATTTCTTCGATTTGTATACAGTTTTGCCTTCTGCGTAACCAGTAATCAAATTTCCGTATGAAGCTTTCTATTTTCCCAATCGAGTGTGGAGCGTTTAGTTCTTTCTAATAAACTTGATTGTGAAGGTGTGAAGCCAGTACAGTGTGGTAGGTAGTACCTAGCTGGTAGTTAAAAAAAAGTTGGTAGGTAAAAAAAATGTTGGTGGGTAAAAAACGCTGCAAATCATTGCTCAAAGGCTTCTTCACTCTTCAGATCACTGATCAGCTGAGTGAGCTCCGAAGCCATTTTCAATCCTATTGAATGGAAATGCTCTTCCAGGCGTCTCCAGCATTCGAGGAAATCTTCTTCACTCCTCAGATCACTGATCAGCTGAGTGAGCTCCAAAGTCACTTTCAATCCTATTGAATGGAAGTGCTCTTCCAGGCGTCTCCAGCATTCGAGGAGATCTACTTCACTCTTCAGATCACTGATCAGCTGAGTGAGCTCCGAAGCCATTTTCAATCCTATTGAATGGAAGTGCTCTTCCAGGCGTCTTCAGCATTCGAGGAGATCTTCTTCACTCTTCAGATCACTGATCAGCTGAGTGAGCTCCGAAGTCATTTTCAATCCTATTGAACGCAGGAAGCTGAAATTTGAGAGGGAAGGTCAAGGGAGAATGCAGATGGTGGTAGGTGCTATTGATGGAGAACCAGTGATCTATACAGAAGGGTGATCTATACAAAAAATAATAAACCTTTGAGCAATGATTTGCAGCGTTTTTTAAAGTGGGAATTTTGATACTACTTATTTGTTTTGGTAATTATTTATATGACAATTGTGTTTTATGTTCCCTTAATTTAGTATTCTGACTATTGTAATGCCATCAGTGATTGGTTCTATCAGTGATTGGTTCTAATCAGTGATTGGTTCTACAATAAAAAACATTTTGACTTTGACTTTGACTTTATTTCTCGAAATTGCCATTTTGGTTTATTATTTTCAATAATGAACCTTTGGAATCGACCAAGAAAAAAAAAGTTTTAACACCCCCTCAAAATTTGATGGTTTACGTTTCAAGGTACGTAGAATCCAAAAATCGAATAAAAATTTGGCCGTCCGTCCGCCGTACGCCGTACGCGGCACTTTTGCCACTTAGCATTGACCGATTTTGATGAAATTTGGTATGTAGGCTCCATTTGGGGTCTAGTTGTGCCCCGAAGCTTTTGGTTGATGTAGGTCACTCCTAAGGGTTCCAAAATCAATTTTGAAATTTTGAAAACGCCCTAACTCAAAAAATTTTGATATAAAAGTATTGTTTTTCCTTCAATTTTGGATTCTATGGAATTTTTAGAATTTTTTGAGACCACGCGGAGCTCTGTAGGACAAACCGTTCGCTCCCAACGCAAATTTAAGGGTTTATATTGAAATATATATATATATAAATCAAAACACGAGTGTGAATCGCAAAAGAGGCCTAATCTCCGTTCAAATTAGAGCTGACCGAAAAGCGATCGATGGTTGGTGATTTTGATTTTTTTTTTTTTAATTTTTTTAATTTTTTTTATTTTGTTTTTTATTTATTATTATTATTTTTTTTTTTTGATTTTTTTCTTCATATTGGATGGTTGGTGATTTTGTAGACGAGTGATCTATATAAAAATAATAAACCGTTGTGTAATAATTTGCAGCGTTTTATTATGATAATACTTTGGAATCTGAACATATGAAGACCACACGGAAAAAACGCTGCAAATTATTACACAATGGTTTATTATTTTTTATTTTTCTATATAGATCACTCGTCTGAAAAGCATCCAACCATCCAACATGAAGAAAAACATCGATCGCATTTCGGTCAGCTAAAATTTGAACGGAGATTAGGCCTCTTTTGCGATTCACACTCGTGTTTCTGATTTATCGTACTTAAAACACTTAAATTCTCGTAGCGAGCGAACGGTTTGTCCTACAGAGCTCCGCGTGGTCTCAAACAATTCTATAGAATCGTAAATTGAAGGAAAAACAATACCTTTATATCAAGAGTTTTTGAGTTAGGGCGTTTTCAAAATTTCAAAATTGATTTTGGAACCCTTAGAGTAGTAAGTAAGTAAAGTAAGCAACCATTTCAGGTTGAATTTTCGTCCGACTGCCATTCTTGGCGTCGCGGACGTCATCAGCTGTCTCCCTAAGGGGAGATCAGAATTTGTTCTGATGATTTCGCTCATGGCTTCCCAAACATCACCGCCCTGGGTTGGAACGAGAGATTGCCGATCGTCTAATAGACAGAAAACTTTCTGCGACGACCAGACTCGAACGCGCGTCCCCGCTAGACGGTTCTCATCCTATCACCGCAGTCCGGTACACGGTCCACTAGACCACCGACGCCCACTGATTTTGGAACCCTTAGATGTGACCTACTTCAACCAAAATCTTCGGGGCACAACTAGACCCCAGAAGGAGCCTACATACCAAATTTCATCAAAATCGGTCAATGCTAAGTGGCAAAAGTGCCGCGTACGGCGGACGGACGGCCAAAGTTTTATTAGATTTTTGGATTCTACGTACCTTGAAACAAAAAATCCGAAATCGAGTTCAGGTGAGAAATGGAAGAGTCTCATTAAAAATATATGGGCATCGCTAAAATCGGGCGAAGGTATTGTCCGTCACAATCCCAATAGTAGAACGCTGCAAATTATTACACAATGGTTTATTATTTTTCTATAGATCACTCGTCTGCAAAGCTACCAACTATCCAACATAAAGAAAAACATCGATCGTATTTCGGTCAGCTATAATTTGAATGGAGATTAGGCCTCTTTTGCGATTCACACTCCTGTTTCTGATTTATCGTACGTCCAAACTTTAAATTCTCGTAGCGAGCGAACGGTTCGTCCTACAGAGCTCCGCGTGGTCTCAAAAAATTCTAAAAATTCTATAGAATCTTAAATTGAAGAAAAAATAATACCTTCATATCGAAATTTTTTGAGTTAGGGCGTTTTCAAAATTTCAAAATTGATTTTGGAACCCTTAGGAGTGACCTACATCAAAAATTTTTCTTGGTCGATTCCAAAGGTTCATTATTGAAAATAATAAACCAAAAGGGGGAATGTCACTTTTTTTTCGAAATTGAGTTAAGGTTGGTAACAACTTCTCCAGGGGTTGTAGTTTAATCTTAAAAGACCAAACATGTGAAAAACGAGGAGGAAGTGGGTTAAACTGGTATGTGCCATTTGAAAATTACACGGAAAAAACGGGGAAGGTCGGTTCGTCCATGGAATGAACGAGGAGGGTCTTGTCTCCGTTACTCTGTGGGGTCTGTAAAACACGGTAAGAAGGGGGAACGTGTCACAGGTTGTTTGTTTGTTTACTTGAGCAATGAGTGTGTCCTTTGATTGCAACCATGAATGATTACAACTACGAGGGCTAGGAGGTACTATACCAGGCTCAGACACGGCAAAACCAAGAAGAACCATAAACAAAAATAAAGCATTCTAGAATGTCAAGGCATTAATAATGGGGACCCCTTTTTTCATTTTTTTCGCCAATTTAATACTACTTTTTGTGAATAAAACTTCATTTTCAAATTATATTGTATTCATAACCCGTAGAATTGTTCATAGATCGTTAGTACATTATCATAGTAAACAATGAAATATCATTTAGTCGTATTCATGGGTCCTCATGAAGCACCATTCAGTCCCAAACTTGAAATCGTGATTATCTCGAAAAGAGGAAAAATGGACATTCCCCCTTTTTTGGTTTATTATTTTCAAAATGAACCTTTGGAATCGACCAAGAAAAAAAAATTTTACAACCCCTCAAAATTTGATGGTTTACGTTTCAAGGTACGTAGAATCCAAAAATCGAATAAAAATTTGGCTGTCCGTCCGCCGTACGCGGCACTTTTGCCACTTAGCATTGACCGATTTTGATGAAATTTGGTATGTAGGCTCCATTTGGGGTCTGGTTGTGCCCCGAAGCTTTTGGTTGATGTAGGTCACTCCTAAGGGTTCCAAAATCAATTTTGAAATTTTGAAAACGCCCTAACTCAAAAAATTTCGAAATAAAGGTATTGTTTTTCCTTCCATTTAAGATTCTATAGAATTTTTAGAATTTTTTGAGACCACGCGGAGCTCTGTAGGACAAACCGTTCGCTCCCTACAAAAATTTAAGTGTTTATACTGAAATATATATATAAATCAAAACACGAGTGTGAATCGCAAAAGAGGCCTAATCTCCGTTCAAATTAGAGCTGACCAAAATGCGATCGATGGTTGGTATGTTTGATTTTTTTTTGATTTTTTGATTTTTTTTTTTTTTTTTTTGATTTTTCTCTTCATATTGGATGGTTGGTGATTTTGTAGACGAGTGATCTATATAAAAATAATAAACCGTTGTGTAATAATTTGCAGCGTTTTCCGTGTGGTCTTCATATTTTCTGAGAGAAATTCCAATCAAAAATTGCCCGAAAAAGATAGGAAATGAGTATTTTTGGGACCAGCGACGCGTACTTATGTTTTTGGTACGCAAATGATCATTTAATAAATCAAAAAATCAAAAATTTGTTGGTTCATAGATGGTTGTGAATAAGACTCACCATGTCGTCTGCGAGGATGACGACGATGTTGGGGCGGAAAGACTGAAGAGCGGCGGCGAAGGGGAGACTCGCGAGGAGCGCGAAGACGCCGAGGGCGGCGGCGACGGGGGCGAGCGCCATTCGAACTACCGAATTCATCTGACGGACTGACGATCACTGACGCTCGGCACGACTGACGCCCCGCGGGTTTCCTTCGCCGCTCCCCCGCCTTCCCCTCTCCGGCGGCGGCTCCCTGCAAAGCGAAACCACTTGTCAGTGCTGAAGCTCAGTACTTCCTAGCCAAACTTCGTACATTCGAGGAGAAAAACTAACAGGTGGCTTTGAAATAAGAAGTCCATTCATGCAGCATGAATTAATGAGCGAATTTTCAAAGAAATCTTTCAGTTGAAGGTTTGGTTAAGAAAAGGAACAATGGTGTTGCAATTTCTTTTTTTAAACGATTCTTGGTTTTTTCCGATTTTCAGCATACCATACCAACATACTGTATACACCGGGTATGCTTTGAAGATCTTAGGAGTACATATTCATGTTCTACTCGTCTCTACGAACTCATAGAGTACCCACACGGCTACTGCATTTCTGGGTACAACAAATATACGCACATATTCATTATAGGTATATATAAATAGATACATTTTTTTCTTAATTTTGGACAATTTTCATTTTTGAAAAAAGCATTAATATAAGAAATTTTGAGCTGAATCCGAATATACTATATATTACCATGATTGTAAAGGTAATAACCACTAAAAACTGGAAAATCCCGTTTTTTTTTTGGACTTTTTTTGAAATTAGGACCTCTTTGGATTGTCCAAAATTTCTGGCTAACAAACTTGACCTATGGTTTGTTGTTACGAACATTTTGGCGAAGATTTAAAAAAAAATTCACACAACACACACACACATGATTTTTGGAAAAACTTCAGAGATCGTTTCAGAATGTTCCAAAACGGATTTCAGTGTACAAATTTTTCGAAAAAGTCCATTCTACAAATTTTGAGGCCATTGCAATAGCTTCATTTTCCTTGAAAATTCGCTAAAAATTAAGTTCGAGTTTTTCCTGGTTAAATTTGAGGGTGTCCTTAGTTTGTTAAACTAATCCAAGGTTTTTTCTATCAAATTTTAGGTTTTTCTAAAGTTGTATCTAATTTTAGGTTTTCTATTTTTTAGTTTATTATTTTCAATAATGAACCTTTGGAATCGACCTAGAAAAAAAGTCAACCAAGTGGGTGTGGCTCATAGCTTCCTCGCATCCATAACCCGATTGTGTAGAACAATCTCAAAACATCAATCTCTCAGTACCTTCCACTACCCTCATAGAGGACCATCTACACGCTAATCTGAACAATCCTGAGAAATGTCATCGAAATCGGATAAGAAATGTAGAAGTTATGACTGTTGAAAGGAATTCACGTTTGCGTAAGCGCAGAGGCTACTGTCAATTTTAAGGCCTTGATTTTCATTGGGGACCATCTACAACCTAATCCGTATAATCCCTGAAAATAAAAAATTCTCAAAATTCCCTAAATCCTGAAAATTCATTCAATATCATCAAAATCGGATGAGAGATGTAGAAGTTAGGACTGTTAAAAGGGATTCACTTTAGCGCATGCGCAGCAACTACTATTCGTCTGGAGGTGGTGATTTAGTCATTTAGGTCATAGAGGACCATCTACACTCCAATCCGAACAATCCTAGAAAATTTCATCGAATTCGGATGAAAAATGTGTTATGGCTGTTACAAGGGTGATTATCACAGAAAGCTCAAGCCTAGTGTATCTCGAGGTTTTCTCCATACAAACTAGTCCTATGGTTGCTTTTTTCTTTCCCCTTGTGTTCATCTCACCACTCCCTGCGCTTGTCGCTGAAAAAACTATTTATTTTTGCGGTATGGATGCATTTTTTTGGGTCTTGAAAGACTCAATTCTCATTACCACCGCCTGTAACTATTTTGTTTTACTGATGAAAGTTCTCTCCCAAGCCTTGGGAAATGTCCTTATGTTGAAAAGATTCAGTGAAATTGGAAGCCTACCAACAAATCTCCACAGAAACAGCTTTTTTCTATTTTTGAGTTTACTTGGGGGTTCAACAAGTGATAATGAACTGTGTATCTGAAAAAAATCTCATTACCGCACAAGAATCAAGATTTTCCCTCCCATAGCGACCAACAGGGCATTTTGGCAAACTTTCGACGAGAATCGTAGTGGCAATACTGCAGAGCGGTTGTTTAAGGTCACGTGTCAGGTGCGTACATTTATTGTTATCATTACCACAGTTCAATGATTCTCTTTCAATGTTGGTGACTAATTTTTTTAGATCCCATTTTTTTGTAGCCCACTAATTGCCTTCTCAAACAGCGTAGAATGAGGAATATGGTATAAACAGAACGATAATGGCAAGCTCTCAAATTTGGAATTCTCATTACCACACATCAAACCATCTCATTACCACTAACTTAATAAAGTTCGGTGGTAATGATAATAGGCGTGTGGTAACGAGAAAATGTTGTTAGTTGAGTATTTTAAAGATGAAGTATAAATATTATTTTCTACGTTAGGTATCAATTGACAATTTTTAAAAATAAAACGATTTTAGGTTTTCGAATTCTGATATTATTATCTCCATATTGCCCTAAGCTCTTAGAATGAAAAAATTCTTATCCTTCCCTTAGGTAACCCTCACAGATGACTCGCCCTACATTTTACGCAGCTGAAAAGTTGTGCGAACAAAAAAGGGAGGCTGATCGACGAGAAGAGAGTATGGTCGAGAGTTTCTTAAAAAATATTTGCCTACTTACTATCCAGTTAATGAAACAAATCTGTGATGTAATTAAGTTAATTATGTGACGAATCTTAACAAAATTGTCCAGTTAAATAATATAAAGAGTTGAAGATTGATATATATTATGTTGTAGACTGATAAGAGTTTTTTGAATGTCATTTAACTGAGTGTTTTTTTTTACAGTTCTTTACCTACTTGGAATACATTCATACTACTGTGATTTTCATTGATTTCAGTTTATTTATTCCCTCCCTATCAATCCATAAAAAAGAGAAATGGAGATTTTTCAATATAATCATCTTATCCAACCAACTGGACAAGCTAATTGCTTGAAAGGTAGAAACAGAATTGTGAAACTAATACGATATTCTCAATACCAACTGCGCTTCTCATTACCATCACTTTAAAAAAATTAGTTCTCATTACCGCCGCACTATAAATTTTCAAAATTGAAATTTGAGACTAAAAACTGTGAATTCAGCTCTATCTTGCATTACAAATTCTTCTTTATGTTCCCAGGATACTTCATGAATTTCTTTAAACAGAATTGTGAAACTAATACGATATTCTCAATACCAACGACTTAAAAAAAATCAAGTTCTCATTACCGCCGCACTATAAATTTTCAAAATTGAAATTTGAGACTAAAAACTGTGAATTCAGCTCTATCTTGCATTACAAATTCTTCTTTATGTTCCCAGGATACTTCATGAATTTCTTTAAACAGAATTGTGAAACTAATACGATATTCTCAATACCAACGACTTAAAAAAAATCAAGTTCTCATTACCGCCGCACTATAAATTTTCAAAATTGAAATTTGAGACTATTAACTGTGAATTGAGCTCTGTCTTGCATTACAAATTCTTCTTTATGTTCCCAGGAAACTTCATGAATTTTTTTGAATTTTTTGGTAAAGGTTCCCTTACTCAAAGTTTGAGCATGGAAGATTGAGCTTTTTCTGAGAATTACCCACAAGGATTTTACGTTTGCGCATGCGCAGAGGCTACTGTCAATTTTAAGGCCTTGATTTTCATTGGGGACCATCTACAACCTAATCCGTATAATCCCTGAAAATAAAAAATTCTCAAAATCCCCAAAATCCTGAAAATTCGTTCAATGTCATCAAAATCGGATGAGAGATGTAGAAGTTAGGACTGTTAAAAGGGATTCACTTTAGCGCATGCGCAGCAACTACTATTCGTCTGGAGGTGGTGATTTAGTCATTTAGGTCATAGAGGACCATCTACACTCCAATCCGAACAATCCTAGAAAATTTCATCGAATTCGGATGAAAAATGTGTTATGGCTGTTACAAGGATTTTACGTTTGCGCATGCGCAGAGGCTACTGTCAATTTTGAGGCCTTGATTTTCATAGGGGACCATCTATAACCTATTTCGCATAATTCCTGAAAATTTCATCGAAATCGGATTAGAATTGTAGATGTTATGGCTGTGGCAAGGATTTCATGACAGAAACACAGACAGACAGACACGGAACCAAAATTGTAACGAATTGTACACAGTTTTGCATTCTTAGCAACCAGCAATCAAATTCTAAATGAAGAAATTCTTTATTTCTACGAATGGAGTGTGACGCCTTTATTTCATCTAAATATACTCAATGAGGAATTTCACCGAATTCTGTTTGCATTTTTCCTGAATAGTTAATGGTGTGGGATAGATGAAAATCGGGCTGATTTCGGAAAATAAGTATCCTGTTATTTTTGGGAGACAATCAAAATTTTTGATTTCAAAACTAACCGGGAAAACGGACGTGAAGCGGGAACGCTCGCTGATTGGCTGTTCGGATTGCCGTCTCCTCCCAGTGTTGCCCATTGAGACGACGGAATCGTGTTTTCTAAGAGAAAAGTTATCAAACAAAAACAGAGGAAACCTAATTTTCCCCATCTTGCTTTTTCTATTTTTTTCTTCAGTTTTTCGATTTCGAACTTTACTGTTTCGTGAAATTTTGCATCTGGGGACTATAGATTTCTCGATCTCAGCGCTTCAAGCGGCCATAAATGAACTATTCCAGGATGACGTCATTTTCCCGGTTTTTTTAAACATTCGTATTTTCTACACTGTTTTGTTTATTCGTAAATTAGGAAGTTCTGGCTGAAAGGTTGCCTTATGGGGTTTTTCGAGGTGCTGAATCCGATTTTGGGGTCAAAAATAGGAAATCCCGACATGGTGAAATTCCTCATTATGAAGCGAAAACTTAATTGGTTGGTAGTGACAGTGGCAAAGCTGTGTTCTTTGCTGCCGAGTGATCTGTACAGAAAAATAATAAACCTTTGTGTAATAATTTGCAACGTTTTTTGATTAATTATAGGTTTTCTAAGTTTTTCAAATTTTTCTCAAATTCTTTTAGCGATTTCCATTGATGGGGTCTCAGTTGGTCTCTGTTCAATCCTCGTTGCGGGTCAGTATTTCGCCAGATCAAAGGCAGAGGCGTCAGGTGAGAATATTTGTCAGGCAAATAGCTTGGCAAGTCTTAGAAGAATAAAAAATAATGAAAAACGCTACAAATTATTACACAAAGGTTTATTATTTTTCTGTATAGATCACTCGCCAGCAAAGAACACAGCTTTGCCATTGTCACCACCTAGCAACCATGCTTTCGCTTCATAATCGAGTTTATCTAGCTGAAATGCACGCTTCACACTCCATTCGAAGAAATAAAGAGTCTCTTCATTAACAGATTTGATTACTGGTTGCTAAGGAAATGAAAATCCATGAGTCATGGATTTTCATTTCCGTCATTTCACGTCATGGACCATGACGTCTTCCAAGTTTCTCTGCTTTCAAGTTCACGAAACAGCTCCTCGATTGTTTGCCTTGGCTGATGCAGTGGTAGTGGGGGTACAGCAATACTAGACCCCCGCCTTCAAGCTGATCGTCGTCTCTCATTCAAAACAATCCCGCAAAATTCATGATTTTGAACTGCTTGCCTTGCACCACCACTTTCAGGCCCCAGTTGATCGTAGTTACCGACCTCTTCAACTCTCTGGTGTTTTGCGGGCTGTGGGCTCCTTCTTTGGTAATAATGAAATTGTCCCTAAATTGTATAACATTTTTCCAAAATCGGCTATAAATTACTTGCAAAAATGAAAATATAGGTGAATTTCAACAAAAATTAATTTTTTCATTTTGCAAATTTTCAATAAGTCAAACAGTGTTTGCTATGTTTGCCAGGAGGAGACGCCACTGATCGAAGGGACAAAAACTTGAAAAGTTGTAATTAAATTGGTAGTTTCATAGGATTTTGGAAATTCATTAGTGCACGGCCCGAGAGAGTAGAAAAACTGAAATATTGCCGCCGGAATCATCAAGAACGAACAATAATTGCCAGAGAAAACGCTGCAAATTATTACACAATGGTTTATTATTTTTCTATTAGATCACTCGTCTACAAAATCACCAACCATCCAATATAAAAATAAATAAAAAACGCTGCAAATCATTGCTCAAAGGTTTATTATTTTCTGTATAGATCACCCTTCTGTATAGATCACTGGATCTCCATCAAAAGCACCTACCACCATCTGTATTCTCCCTTGACCTTCCCTCTCAAATTTCAGCTTCCTGCGTTCAACAGGATTGAAAATGACTTCGGAGCTCACTCAGCTGATCAGTGATCTGAAGAGTGAAGAAGATCTCCTCGAATGCTGAAGACGCCTGGAAGAGCACTTCCATTCAATAGGGTTGGAAATGGCTTTGGAGCTCACTCAGCTGATCAGTGATCTGAAGAGTGAAGAAGCCTTTGAGCAATGATTTGCAGCGTTTTTTACCCACCAACACTTTTTTTACCTACCAACTTTTTTTACCTACCAGCTAGGTACTACCTACCACACCATACTGGCTTCACACCTTCACAATCAAGTTTATTAGAAAGAACTAAACGCTTCACACTCGATTGGAAAAATAGAAAGCTTCATATGGAAATTTGATTACTGGTTACGCAGAAGGCAAAACTGTATACAATTCGAAGAAATGAACAGCGATCGCATTTTAGTCCGATAAAATTTGAATGGAGATTAGACCTCTTTTGCGATTCACACTCATGATTCTGTTTTATCGAAGGAAAACCTTCAAGTACTCGTAGGGACCGAACGGTTTGTCCTACAGAGCTCCGGGTGGTCTCAAAAGTTTTTAAAAATTCATTACTATTTAAAATTGGTGAAAAAACGATACCTTTATTTCGAGAGTTTTCGAGCTAGGGCACTCTTGAAAATTTCAACCCTTAATTTTCACCCCTTAGAAGTGACCTACATCAACCAAAAGCTTCGCGGCACAACTAGACCCCAAATGGAGCCCGTATACCAAATTTGAACCAAATCGGTCCAGTGTTGCTAAGAAAAGTGCCGCGTACGGCGTACGGCGGACGGCGGACGGACGGAAATTTTTTTATTCGATTTTCGTATTCTACGTACCTTGAAACGTAAAACATCAAATTTTGAGGGGGGGTTAAAATTTTTTTTTCTTGCTCGATTCCAAAGGTTCATTATTGAAAATAATAAACCAAAATATATTAAAAAAAAAAAATAAAAAAAAAATAAAAATCAAAATCACCAACCATCGACCGCATTTCGGTCAGCTCTAATTTGAACGGAGATTAGGCCTCTTTTGCGATTCACAATCGTGTTTTGATTTTTATATATATATATACATTTCAATATAAACCCTTAAATTTTTGTAGGGAGCGAACGGTTTGTTCTACAGAGCTCCGGGTGGTCTCAAAAAATTCTAAAAATTCTATAGAATCCATAATAGAAGGAAAAACAATACCTTTATATCGAAATTTTTTGAGTTAGGGCGTTTTCAAAATTGATTTTGGAACCCTTAGAAGTGACCTACATCAACCAAAAGCCTACATACCAAATTTCATCAAAATCGGTCAATGCTAAGTAGGGAAAGTGCCGCGTACGGCGTACGGCGGACGGACGGCCAAATTTTTATTCGATTTTTGGATTCTACGTACCTTGAAACGTAAACCATCAAATTTTGAGGGGGTGTTAAATTTTTTTTTCTTGGTCGATTCCAAAGGTTCATTATTGAAAATAATAAACCAAAACGGGAAAAACCGTTATTCAATTATGTTTTTCCCATAAAATATAGCTAAATTTGAAATTTTCAAGGCTTTTAGAAATTCTATAGTGCATGGGGCTTAGGAGTTGAAAAACTGAAAAATTTTCGCTGGAATAATCAAAATACAACAATAATTTCCATATAAATATGGGAAAAACATGGAAATTACAGTTTATTCAGTGGTTTTTCCCATTTTTCTCAGACAATTATTGTTCGATTTTGATGATTCCGGCGGCAATATTTCTGTTTTTCAATTCCCGAAGCCCATGCACTAATGGATTTCTAAAATACTTTAAAATTTCCAATTTAAGTACAATTTTAAACGTTTTTGCCCCTTCGATTTGGCGAAATACAGACCCGGAACGAGGAATGAACGTCAACCGACTGAGACTCCCTTAAGTAATTGCAATGCCCTCAAAATGTTCGAGAATAATGAAAACCCGGATATATCCGTGTGGATACTCAATGAGTTCGTGGAGTCGAGTAGAACATGAATATGGACTCCTTCCATCTTCAAAACAAACTGTTTTAAGCAGTAGTGCGATAAAAACGAAGAATACCCTCGATTCAATGCCAAGGATGCAAGAAAACGATGTGACTCACAATAATTTGACTCTTTATTTTAAACAAGAGTAATAATATACTCATAGTTCCTATATAAAATTGAGCCAAATGATTGTGAATCACACCCTTTTTTCAAATCTTTGGCAATAAATCGAGGATGTCCCACGTTTCGCACCAACTCGCGGCGCGGCATTTTTCCAAAAACAGAATCTATTTGCGTTTTGTGCGGAAATACTGCCAAATGAGAGTTCAGTTTGTTCTCCACCGAGAAATCATTAGGTATGGCTTTCATTCAACAACACTCTCATGCGCTGTGGCTACCGATCATGATGAATAGAGACCGTTTCGAAAACGTAGAGAAATCAGCAACTCACTGTCAACTTGCCTTCACTAATGCTTCCATCTTCATAGAAACTGCTCCATTTTCAATTCCACAAGCACATTTCACCTCCACTCCTACATCTATTTTCCAATTATACTTTCATTTTCCTATCATTGCACTTCATTCAACTTCATTTAATACCTGTTCCTTATTAGCAAGGATGGATGGATGCTTTAATTAGGACCAAGGCAATAACGAGAGGAGGAGTCTCTTGTATTAGCAAGAAATTCGAAATAAACAAGGAAACCTGGACCTTTTATGTTGCTATGCTTTCATCAGCCAACTGCAATTCAAATTGTTGATTCCATGCATTCTTGAACTAAGGAAGATTTACCATCATTAGTTTAATCCGATGAATATTTTTAAGTGATTTTGATTTATTTATGTTATTTCGGAAGGCCTGTGAGTAATATTTTAAATCATCACCTGTTTTACCAGACTGGACTGTTCTCCATCACTTCCATACATAAGAAACTTCCTAGAATCCGAGAAGGTTTCTAGATCTAAAAAGTATTACTTCTGAGTAGGTTGAGGCTGAGAACCCAAGTACCTCCCCGGGCAGATGATTATCAGTTCGGTGATTTTCAGAGAACCCCCGGCGGAGTACCCTATAGTCACTGAGAGTACGATATTGTTGATTCCATGCATTCTTGAACTAAGGAAGATTTACCATCATTAGTTTAATCCGATGAATATTTTTAGGCGATTTTGATTTATTTTCATGTTATTCCGAAAGTCGAAGGATCTGTGAGTAATTTTTTAAATCACCACCTGTTTTACCAGACTGAAGCTGTTCTCCATCACTTCCATAGATAAAAAACGTCCTAGAATCCTAGAAGGTTTCTAGATCTAAAAGTATTACTTCTCAGAAGGTTGAGGCTGAGAACCCAAGTACCCCCGGGCAGATGATTTATCAGTTGGGTGACTTTCAGAGTACCCCCGGCGGAGTACCCCCTATAGTCACTCAGAGTACCCTAAAGTTACATTACCCTCTTCTGAGTACCCTATAGTCACTCAGAGTACCCTAAAGTTACATTACCCTCGTCTGAGTACCCTATAGCCAGAGTACCCTACAGTCAGCAACCCCCGATAGAGTAGGGGATCTACAGTCAGGCAGAGTACCTACCTACCCCGCGTTTCACATATGGTATAAACTTAAATTATAACATTACTCTTAATTCTCCCAACAATGATTGTTATGTCTTCATAATGAAAAAAAACCTCACGATTAATGACAATTCCCTAACGTTAATTAATGCTGATTCTCTGACGATGACCATTCAGTCATAGCTCATTTAAAAAGTAACAACCGAAATATATGAAATGTTCTGTGCATATTGTATTGATGAACTCGAGGAGTTTGTATTACGTATACTATTATTTATATATTCTTATATAGATAAGGAATATTTTATTTATTACAGATAATGAACCTACTTGGTACGTGAATAGCATTAATCAAGCAAAGATGTTTCACGAGCATGTGAACGGTAGGATAGATCAAATTAAATTTCACATAATTGTTAATAAATGCAAATCCATTCTCCTTCTTTTCGATTCTGAGGGACAACAATTATCAAATTACACTCCTGCTCAAAATTAGAGCACCACCATCCATTTTTCCGTTTGTCTCTTTCCTTCTTCCCTTATAAATGTTGCATCCTGGACTGGCCACCAAGGAGCCCTGACATGAATCTGATAGAGCATATTTGGAACGTGCTGAAAAGAAGAATTCGAACCAGAGATCCACCACCAGACAATCTCCAGCAGCTGAAACAGCAGCGAAAGAGGAGTGGGACAATATCCCCCAGTATATCCAAAACTTGAGAGGCGTGGATCGAAGGCACCAAGCCCTCATCCGAGCTAGAGGAGCTAATACCAAGTATTGAAAAGCTAAACTGGCACAATTCAAACTTTTTTTCAAATTTTCAATTTTCATAATTTTACCACTAGAAGTACATTTTTCTTTAATTTATTAAAAACTTCTTTTTTTTCTCGAATTTGTGCCTTTTTTGGTTACTTTTTTCCTTCTGTATTTGCAAACAATGTGTGCAAATGGATAAAAACTTGACAAGAGAAAAAAGGGGACAAACGAAGAACTAGATGGTGGTGCTCTAATTTTGAGCAGGAGTATATTATTATGTTTTGTGTTCGGTTCAAAATTGCCGGCAAATAAGGCTTTTTTTTGTCGTTTCAATCCCGAAATGTCTCGCGATTTGGCAGCTCTGGGCCTGCAGCTGTTTAATGCACGTCGTACAGATCGATGCCCCACAGAGAGCTGAAATTTGGAAGGACGGATTCTATTATTGGACCGGTAGGTACAAAGTCGAGAATAGGTCGATCATCTAGTCGGTCGGGCTGGTCAGTTACGACTCCAAGAGCTCATCAGAGTCTCCATCGCCAAACGGAATGAATCCATCGACAGAGAAACCTCAGTAAATATTCGATTTTCAGAGAGACTATAGGTACCTACCATACCTCATGCACAGAGTATGTTTTGAAACTTAAAGTAGGTAGTCCATAATCATGTTATATTCGGCTCCACGAACCCATAAAGTACCTACTTACCCTCTTGGCTATTGTTGATTTATTCCGTTTTCCGTACGACGGATAAACGCATTACAGGCCCTCAACATACAACCATTTTTGAACGATTTTGAATTTCTGGAACTGCCCAGTAGTTGAAGAGGTATAGTTAATTGAAGTTAACTAAAGGATATGTAGGTAATTAAATTGACGATGTATTCGGTACTTTTCCGTTATACCCCCCCCCCCCCCCCCCCAACAGTCTGTCTTCAACAGGCCCGCCCGGTGTTTCTAGGCATTCCGTCTTACAATACATATTTACGTCGAATTTGTCACAATTTCAAGCTGTGGGAAGAAATTATAATATTTTAAAAAAGAAGGAAAAAAAAATTACCGAGTCTTTAGAAGTTGCCAATGTCGTTGAGGATTTGTTGAAACACGTGGTTGTGGTTTGATTGCCTCCACATAAATTCACACAAATAGGTATCGAGTAATGAATTAGCTGTTTGGCATTGTCTTTGTCCTTTGTGACGAGATGTTTGTAAACCAACCGATTCATCGGGAAGGTATTGGACCCAAGCAAGCGCACAGCGCCCGTGGTCAATGACTTGTTTTTCCACCCCCTTGTTTTTCCAAGAATTCACCGATGTCCCTTTACTCCCTCAAACTGAGCGTACATTAATTTATTAAAATGTTAAAAGGAATCATTACCGGTGCCTAGAAACATCGGGCGGGCGTGAAAAAGTCGCAAAACAGACTGGGGGGGGGGATAACGGAAAAGTACCATGTATATTACCTCTAGAAACTCTGCGTTTCATATGAACCATGACCATGAACTCCATGCTGGAGGTCAACCCAAAGCACAAATGAGCTAGGTATGTCCAAAAACGGAGTTTTCAAAAAACGCAAAAGAAGTTTTCACTAGTGCACTATTCCTAACATAATGGCTTACTACACTTAAATATTTAATTTCTTCAACTAATTTTTAAGCTGTAATTGTCAAGAAGGTCAATAATAGTTTTGTTGAATTAGAGTTTTTCAAAAATTGAAAAAAAAATGAAAATTTGGAAGGTGGATGGACATAGCGTCTTTGTGCTTTAAGGTATCGATATATACAAATTGAATAAGGAAAAAATAGATGGATATATTATCCTACAACCAATGTGGGGGGGGGGATTATCCATTGAATTTTCGGATTTGATCCACGAGGATTTGATCCACGCAAGTGATCTTGCAAGAAAGTATGGTACTTACAGAATCGGAATAAGACTGCTGGAGCAATGAACGAATGTAATCGTTCCATCCAATCACGAATCAGGTGACAAAGCAAAACTTGCTCTGTCACACCTTTTTCTCAAATTCGGTTAGTTGGGAACCATCAAAGAACAGTTCCATATAAATTTCGTGGTCCACAAATACAGTACTAAGTACATTTTTTTTTGAAACTTTTCTTATGTCCAAATTTTGGTTGCGTGGAAGCTAAATTGCCCTCTCTACCAGACAAAAGGGTTTGGTTGGCACAGCATAGATACTATACCTTTTGTACCGACTTCAAAACACCTGAACACCAGAAGGAGAAAGTCTCTCTTCTAGGAGAGTTTTCTGTGAACTTAATTTCAAATATTAATGGACATTTGTTTCCAATTTTTTCTCAATTTCAGGACAAAATAGTCACTTTGCCATTGACGAAGGTTCTGTAACGACGTTCTGTGCCATCAAAAACGTTCTACAAATAAGAAAAGAGCGAAGAGCAGCTCAGTGTGTACTTTCCAGCATTGATAACCATCTAATGAAGAGATCCGGCTTGAAATGTGTGAAATTGAAATATTCAGAGACACGCATTCCCGCCGACATGCTCCACAACTTTCAAAATTACCATACAATCGTCGGGAGTGCGATTTTTTCTTGCGCTTTTTCCGCCAAACGGAGCCGAAGGTACAAAAAACAAGGGCGATGATTCAGTGGAAAACGGATTGGAACTTTGAGTTCCCGTGATTCTTGTGGGAAACATCCTTTTTTAAGAGAAAAAAAGACTCCTAGTTGGGTGGGCAATATAGCTTTTTCACATCAATAGCTTTCTCTAACATTTTAGAAATAGTTGGTGTAAATCCCACTTATTTTGAGCTTTACCATTGATGAAGTGAGAAATAATTTTCACGATCAAGTTGCTGATTTTCTATGTCAACAACAGAAGATGGTTAAAGTCTGACTGCTTCTAAGACAACCGAAGCATTGTTTTCACTTTATAAGGATGAACAAAGTACTCTACTAAGTTTACATATTTCTGAACAATTTTGGTGTGTGTATGTCTGTAAGTCGGTATGTGTGTCCTCAAATCCTTGTTGTGTTTCATTAGCTACCGATATGTAGCTATGATTCTGTTCACTGGTATCCGCGTTGCTTTTTTTGTGGCAAAAAAAAAGTGTCGCTAAAAATTCCTTGACCCCCAGCCAAAAGACATATCCACGTAAAAAAAAAAAAAAAAAAAAAGTGATCATTTGCAGTTTTGTTTTTGTAGTTTCTTCAATTTTTTTAAATTTTCAATCTGTTTCATGTTTCGACTCTTCTGTGGAGTCTTCCTCAGCCTTTATGTCAGCGGTCCAGATCCCCTCCATTTTTGTATGAACCTTTTGGTTTATTATTTTTAATAATGAACCTTTGGAATCGACCAAGAAAAAAAAAGTTAACCTCGATAGGTACGTAGGATCCAAAAATCGAATAAAAATTTGGCCGTCGACTACCTACTACGGCGTTTTGAAAATTTCAACACTTCATTTCCATTTGGTTGGTGGTTGAGGTTGAAATTTTCAAAAATTCCCTAGTAGGTAGTAAGTAGAAGAAAAAGAAGAAAAGCTTTATTGAGAAAAATTAATAAAATACACTTAAAAAAACTCAAGCTTATAGAGCAATGTAAACGTCTGCTCGAAGTTCGTCATACTACGTCAAGAAGTACACTATATATTCGTTTAAGCACTGAAGTGCGAAATATAAGAGAAAAGAGAAAATATCAATCACATAATACAACTCTGCTTTAATCATAATTAAACTCCGAAATCATAAACTTTTTATGTCTCCAAGCTAAAGAACAGCACTTGGCCACTTTATCCCACTCCCCACTACTATTCAGTTTACAGAGAATCTCTTCTCGTGAAAGATTACTTTTTGAATAAGCAATTCTCCTGAAATCACCAAGTATCGGACATACTCCCAAAAAGTGGTACAAATCCTCCGTCTCTCCCAAATTACACTTCGAACATAATGGCCTCCTCTTGTTGCTCGATGGAGCACCATTTAAACTAAGAAGTTCCCCAACGCAACGTCCTCAAATCCAAATTAGAACCTCTCTGACCAGTCATATCTGCACACACCACTGTTCTTTGGAGATGTCGATAGAGGTCAAATCTCTCAGAGATATTAACACGGTTCAAAAGATAATTTCGCTCGTATTTTGCCACCTTTTCAACTAGACCACTCAAGATATTACCCAAATTCATTACCTTGGTTGGTGGTTGGGGTTGAAATTTTCAAAAATTCCCTAGTAGGTACCTACAGTTGGTAGGAAGGGATCTATACAGAAGAGTGATCTATACAGAAAATAATAAACCTTTGGGCAATGATTTGCAGCGTTTTCCATCCAAAAATGGACATTTAAGTTCTACTCCTTTTGAATCACAAAGCTGACCTGAAAGAACCTACTTGCGGTTAGATTTTTAATGACTTGCGATTGAGAAATAGGTATGAAAAGACGACCCTTGGCGAAAAAAAACTCAAAAAGAAACTGAATGTTGGAACTTCTGAAGGTCCAGAGAGGAAAAAACCTGTCGCCAGCTTAGGTTGATTATTTCCTTCGTTAGTTTTGGACGTCTCGTTCCCAACCAGATCCTCGCCGACTGTGGAGAAAAGCGGAGGAAACATTCATTCCGACGTTAAAAAGATTCCGATTTCAATCAACGTCTGAAAACCTGAAGGGTGGAGGTAAAAAGCTTTCAAGGCAGTCAACTAAAATGGTAAGTTCTTCCTGAGGGACCTCCCCTTCCCCTTTCATCGTCCTCATCAACCCCTAGTCGCTTGATAGAGGTCCTCCGTACATACAATACATCTTGTTTTGCATGGTTACTATTATACCATGTAGCAAAATAGTATGGTGAACCAAAATACAGAGAATGTTTTCGTAGGCACAACGTGTTTTCCACACATTATCAGTACATTTTTGAAAGTTTGAAGGCTCAATATTGCTTCCTAGTATACCAAGGTACCTAGCAGAAGCATTCAATTTTCATGTTTAAAATTAAAATGCTCTCAAAAATCAAAATTTCAAAATTTTAAAAATCAAAAATCAAAATTTCCACTCACGTTTAACGTAGTAGGCCTCCCGGAACAATTTTGGTTCCGTGTCAGTCTGTCTGTGTGTCTGTCAGACATGTAATCCTTGTAACGGGCAAAATTGGATTGACAGTAGCCATCGAGCCTAATTTATTAATTATAGTAATTTTCTTGTAACAACCACAACTTCTACATTTTCCATTCGATTTCGATGACATTTTCAGAGATTATACGGGTTGGGGCGTAGATGGTCCCCAGCGAAAATCACCACCTTCGGACTAATAGTAGCCACTCCGCTTGCGCAAACGTCAATTCCTTGTAACAGCCATAATTTTTACATTTTCCATCCGATTTCCATATGAAGGTAGTGCTAGGTACTTTAGAGATTGATGTTTTGGTTTATTATTTTCAATACCTAATTAACCTTTGGAATCGACCAAGAAATTTTTTTTTTAACACCCCCTCAAAATTTGATGGTTTACGTTTCAAGGTACGTAGAATCCAAAAATCGAAAAAAATGTGGCCGTACGCCTTTCCCCACTTAGCATTGACCGATTTGATGAAATTAGGTATGTAGGCTCCATTTGGGGTCTAGTTGTGCCCCGAAGATTTTGGTTGATGTAGGTCACTTCTAAGGGTTCAAAAATGAATTTTGAAATCGCCCTAACTCAAACATTTTTGATATAAAGGTATTGTTTTTCCTTCAATTTGAGATTCTATAGAATTTTTAGAATTTTTTGAGACCACGCGGAGCCCTGTAGGACAAATCGTTCGCTCACTACGAGAATTTAAGGTTTGGACGTACGATAAATCAGAAACACGAGTGTGAATCGCAAAAGAGGCCTAATCTCCGTTCAAATTTTAGCTGACCGAAATACGATCGATGTTTGCTTCATATTGGATGAATGAATGAATGAATGATTGAAAACAATGAAAATAAACATGTTTTTCATTCATTCATTCATATTGGATGGTTGGTGCCTTTGTAGACGAGTGATCTATACAGAAAAATAATAAAACATTGTGTAATAATTTGCAGCGTTTTGAGATTAGCTATAATGCATCGAATACAATCGGGTTATGGATACGAGGAAGCAATGTGCCACAACCACTTGGCAGACTTTTTTAACCTCGAAAAGTGAAAACAATGCTTCCGCTACTTTGGTATTCTTGGATGCAAGAAATCAAGTTCAAAATATATGAAAGTGTTAAACTCTGCAGAGAATTTTGGTGTTATTTTGCGAGCCGTTCGAAAACGCTGCAAATCATTAAATAGCGGCTCATTATTTTTCAATAATTATTGTGCAAGGTTCACTATCAACGTTATTTCGATAGAAAGTACCTACCAGCAAAACGTCATCATCCTAGGCAGGTGCCTTGATTAGGAAATTTGGTTACTGTTTGCTAAGGACGCAAAACTGAGTACAACTCAAAGAAATGAACAACGATCGCATTTTTGTCAGATGAAATTTTAATGGAGATTAGGCCTCTTTTGCGATTCACATTCGTGATTCTGATTAATCATTAGTCCAACTCGTGGGGAGTGAACTATCTGTCCTACAGAGCTCTGGGTGGTCTAATTCGACTTTAAAAATTCAATTCTTTTAAATTGGTGGAAAAACAATATATTTATATTGAGTTTTCGAGCTAGGGCGCTTTTGAAAATTACAACCCCTATTTTTCACCCCTAAAACGTAAAACGCGAGTGGAAATTTTGATTTTGGAGAATTTATTTTTCAGCCTTGAAAGTGAAAACCTTGGTAGACTACGAAGCAATAATGCCGGTTTCCCTTGTGCTTCGTAGGGAAAACCCCTGCAATCGTATTTTCCTTGGGAAGCGAGTTAGATAACGTTTGAAGTGTTAGTAGCAATTATGTATTTCGAATCCGCAATCAAAATGAATGAAATGTGAGAGCAGGAACTTCAAAAACATCAACATACATCAAATAGTCCCATTCGTGCAGAGAGAGTGAAAGAGCAAATTTTCCAAGAAATATTCTAATAGAGTTTCAGTCATTTTTGTACTGTATGTTTTATTTTTTTCAAAGTAGGTACCTAGATGACATTCCTATGGACAATTTTTTCCACGAGCATTTTTCATCATAAATCTCAAAAAATAGTCTATCCGGCACCGGAGGACTAACAGAGTAATTGTGTCCAGTGTTGAATTCCTATTCCACGTATTTATATGATTAATGCGTTAATTTAAATTAACCCATTTCAAGCCAATGGTAGAAATAACTGAATAATGAGGAGAGGAGGATGAACTGTTTTACAGAATGCCAGCCGAAATAAAGCACCATTTACTCCCCAATCGAGAGCAGCAATACTCGATATTTTATGAATTTTACTTTTTAATGAGATTTGAGAGGCCTCAGTTTTCCAAATCGATATGATTTATCCAGTTCATTGTTTTGGTGGAATGTATAAGTCTATTTATCGACCGGAATCTGTTTCAACTCATGGCCCAGAAAGCTCACTCGTCCAGAATCGAATTTGAGCCACCAAATTCATGCCTTCAGCCATGCGGCCTCCTTTTCAAAAAACTTCCAAAATTGCACTGAGCTCCCGAATATATATGAAAACTTTTTCTGAAAATTTTAGGAACAGCATGAAAGAGAGGAAATTCTCCTGCAAAGATTTACCACTATTTTCAATATTCAAAAAAAATCATAAATATGACGATGCGAAAACGCATCAGTGGCCGGAAATGGGTTAAAAACGCGGACAAAAAACTATCAGCCCTCAAAATCTCTACAAAATCTGACCGAGCAGTCAAGATTGACAGCAGACACGAAACCAAGTATTTCAAAGTAGTTCTATTTGACCTGCTGCACGAATACTAAGCTTTCCGTACCTGCAAATTTACATGTTTTCTAATTGCGAAAAAAAGCAATGCAGAAAGAAAACGTCTGCCAAGTGGGTGTGGCGCATAGCTTCCTCGTATACATAACCCGATTGTATAGAAGATGATCCGAT
Organism: Apolygus lucorum; assembly: GCA_009739505.2. Taxonomy (NCBI): domain Eukaryota; kingdom Metazoa; phylum Arthropoda; class Insecta; order Hemiptera; family Miridae; genus Apolygus; species Apolygus lucorum. The sequence continues at coordinate 28,694,610 of CM019173.2, read as the reverse complement.
GCATAGTAGTTAATCTCAAAACATCAATCTCTAAGTACCAAGCACCACCCTCATAGGGGACTCTTCATGTCAACCCGCAAAATCTCTGAATATCGTTGGAAACTGTAGAAGTTATGACAGTAACAAGGAAATACACGTTTGCGCATGCGCAGTAGCTACTATCAGTCTGGTGGTGATGATTTTCATAGAGGAACATCTATACGCCAACCCGTACAATCCCTGAGAATTTCATCAAAATCGGATGAGACATGTAGAAGTTATGGGTGTGGCAAGGATTTCATGACAGACAGACAGACAGACATGGAACCAAAATTGATTTTCATAGAGGACCATCTACCCGCCAACTCGCACTATCCCTGAAAATTGCATCGAAATCGAGTGAGAAATATAGAAGTTATGGCTGTGACAAGGATTTCACGTTTGCGCCTGCGCAGCGGCTACTATCAATCCGGTAGTAATCATTTTCATAGGGGACCATCTAAACGCCAACCCGCATAATACACGAAAATTTCATCGAAATTGGGTGAGAATCGTAGAGGTTATGACTGTGACAAGGATTTCATGACAGACAGACACGAAACCAAAATTGTTCATAAAGGTCTGAAACGTAAAACGCGACTGGAAATTTTGATTTTGGAGAACTTTTTTTCCAACCTTGAAAAGTGAAAACAAAGCTTCCGCTACCTTAGTGGACTCGGAAGCAAAATAAGTAAAGCAAGTAAAGAATACTTTCTTGTTACCTGACGTCAAGGTTAGTGTTTTAGAGTATCCAATTCTTGTATTCAACTCCAGTAAATGGCACTACACTTTTGAAACACAAATAATTTAATAAATGCACTCGAAGAACAAATCTAGATTTTCTCAAGTTCCGCACTTTGATTAGTACCGGAAAAAAGTACGCATTTTTTCCACTCAAAAAGCTGGAAATATTTATCAAGTGGTCATTATTTATTCGATATAATATACAAATTAAATAATATAAAAAACAGTAAGAGCGGCGCGGGTGGACTGGTCAAGTTGGGACCTCCAACTTCCGAGTCGCTTGCCAAATGGACATTCCCTTGTTCAGCGCAACGCCAGCCAAATCCAAATATCCGATTTTCTTTTTATAAAGCGTGAATTATTTCTCGGGCCAGCGGAGGTTCCTTGTGTGTGTTGGCCTAATAATACTCGGTCTGGCCGTAGCCAGGGGGAGCTTTCAACGTGAAATCAGTTGAGGGCGCAATTAAATTTGAAGATGAGGCTTCGTTTTTACGAGGTCGACGAAAGCCAGTGAGTTTTTTTGACACGATAAAATTTTCAGAAAGATATAAAACGTAAAATACAAGTGGAAATTTCGATTTTGATGGAAATTATTAAAGAAACGTATCTAATTTTACGAAAACATAAATTTACTACGATCCAAACGCACGATTTCCGCACGAAGCCATCAGCTGAATGGGTATGATACTCGTGAGGACAAAGATAGCGGGTTCCGAACAGTATCAGAACCCGCTGTGTTTGTCCTCACGAGTGTCATCCATTCAGCTGATGGCTTCAGAGAGGAAAAGAATCTTTGAGAGAAGGGATGATGGAAACAGGGCCTGCATAGCAAAGGAAGAAAGGGAGCACACAATGGCAAACTGGCAAGATGGACGGGAGAACATAAGGAAGGTGGACTGCTCGGCTGCTGCCAAGCATTCAGATGTGGATGAAAAGGAAACATGGAGAAGTGAACTTCTTTCTCACTCAGTTTTTTACAGGACATGGACTTTTTTATGCCTATTTGCATAAAATTAATTAATTAATTAAAGCAGTCTGAGAGTGTGCTCAGGGTTTTTGAGAGGAAGATCCTTCGGAGAATCCTGGGCCCACTGTTTGACCATGGACAATGGAGATGCCGAAAAAATGAAGAACTGTACCAGCTGTACGAAGATTCCGATGTAGTAAAGTTCATGAAGCTGGGACGGTTGAGATGGGCAGGACATGTTCTCCGAATGGATGACGTCGACCCATCCAAACACCTGCTGCTCTCCAGACCAAATGGTACTAGAAGGAGAGGAAGACCGAGGCAGAGATGGAGTGACAACTTAGAGGAGGACACAGCACGGCTTGTGTGCTATGAATGGATGACAACGGTACAGGGTCGGACAAGCTGGAGAGGTGTTTTAGTGGAGGCCAAGGCTCACCCTGGGCTGTAGTGCCAATTAGTTAGTTAGTTAGTTTATTTGCATAAAATTGGGAAGGTAACTGCCCCAACATGTCTACACTGCTAGAACAAATATGGCGATGATGTGCTCAACACCTTCTTCAAATGCACCAAATGAGCTCCTGAAAGAAACCAGCTGATGGCAGACCTGGAGTTAGCTCCCGAGAGCTCAACACCAGAGGCTGTTGTCAGCAGGATGCTAGAAGGTGAAATAAGCTGGACTGCTGTGGCAGAGTACACAGAAAGCATCCTGACATGCTCTTAGAACGAGAAAGAGAGAGGAGGGAGCATCTGGTCCGCCCCCTCACCCAGAACTGATTAAACGCCCCAGGACTCAGCCCGAAGTAATGTGGTAAACGGTTCCGGGCTGAGTTCCACCGTGGGAGAAAAGGAGGAGTTTTTTTAGTGGGTTTGAATCCTACATCCCGGAAGACGCGGACCCTTTCATATGAGATCCAACTCCACCTTTGGATCTTGAAGATTTTCTCACCTGCCTGCAGAAAAAAAAACTCACGATTTGTTGAACAATTATGGGGTAGTCAGCTCAAGCTGATGGCTTTGACTTCGCCTTACTCTTATCAGAAGGACGTTACATGAAAGAATACTGCAAATTATTACACAAAGGTTTATTAATCTTCTGTAAGAACACTAGCCTGCAAAGAACACGGCTTTGCCATTGTCACCGCCCACCAACCATATGTACTTCCCACCTACCACCTACCTACTTCACAATCAAGTTTATTTGAAAGAAATATAAATCTGTATAGATCCTTTTCCCATTGCCACTACCTACCAACCATATTGGTTCATTATTTTCAATAATGATACGTTTCTAAGTATGTAGAATCCGAAAATCGAATTTTTCTCGAACTTTTCTTAGCAACCAAGGACCGATTTCGTATATGGGCTTCATTTGGAGTCTATTTGTGCCGCGAAGCTTTTGGTTGATGTCAGTCACTTCTAAGGGGTGAAATTTTCAAGAGTCCTGTATTTCGAAAACTCTCGAAATAAAGGTACCTATTGTTTCTTCACCAATTAGAAATAGTATTGAATTTTTAGAGACCACCCGGTGCTCTGTAGGACAAACCGTTCGCTCCCTACAAGAACTTATGGGTTGGACTTGATCAGAATCGCGAGGGTGAATCATCAAAGAGGTCTAATCTCTGTTAACATTTTAGCTAACCAAAATGCGATCGAAATTCATTTCTTCGAGTTCCATTCAGTTTTGCGTCCCTAGCAACCAGTAATCAAATTTCCAAAAGTGACCACCACTCCCTATTTCTTTGAATCAAGTGTTCATCAAAATAAACTTGATTGTGAAGCAAAAACCAAGGTTAGGGTATTGGGCCCAATAGTTGGACACTTGAGGTGGCTTTCTCACTAAAGTTCTCGCTGTAAAATCAGCATTTTAATACATCTTCCTAATTTTTCCCCTTATCTTCTCAGAATCTGTGGCTACATGATAGAATACATGCTTTTTTGGTTGGATAAGAGTGGAGTTTTTAAATAATTCATGAAAGTCAAAACTTCACTTGGCCCAGAAGTTAGACACTTGTTCCTAATCTTGGACAGTGGTGGCCCAGTAGTTGGACACTACTAGTCTTCGCACTTTTCTTGTGAACTTATATTAAAACGTACTAGAACAAAAGATAACAATTGTCCAATTCTATCTTTAGCAGTTTTTGTTACCTCAAACGAGCTTCCTTCAAATAACCTCATGACTATAATACCAGTAGGTTTTGGATGGAAGCTCGTCTGAGTCAACTCCTAAAGACAAGATTGAACAATTTTTTGTTTGATATTTTTGTTATTAAAATGCGAAGAAAAGTGGTGTCTAACTACTGCTTCATTATTGTTTCCTAAAATTACGAGATTCAGTGAAGGCAGTCGTGAAAAAATTCCACATTGGTTTTGAAGCTTTCTCGTGATTCAGTCTCTATTGTTTCAATCTTATTGCTCACACTAAGAACTCAAAAAATACCTTACTGGTCTTCATTAACATCTACTTCAGTATAATATAAGTAATAAAATATAGTAAAAATAAATTAATGTCGACTTAGGAAAAGGAACATAAATTGGAGAAACCTTTCAAAAACCTCTTGAAGAGAGAAATGATAAACAATCGCGACGTATGAAATAAAATATACAAAAGAATCATTCCAAGGATTCTAATAATGAAAATCACAATTAGAATTACAAAAGAATCTCATGAAAGCTGGAAAACCCACGGATGTCCAAGTATAGGGCCATTAAAAACCAGGCCTTGGTCCTGAAGTTGGACGACCGACTAACTTTTGGGCCACCAGCAGATTTGGGGTTCCATTAGTTGGACGGCCTTAGTATAAAAATCGATATTTACTCTAATGGTTTACTTCCTAGATGAATACTTCAAAAAATACCTCAACTTTACGGAACAATAATTGAATTAGGTACACAAAAAAACATCGCAAACAATTAGAAAAGCCTTATGCTCATGTTTACTTACTAAAATCATAACGAATAGCATTCGTCCGGACATCACCACTTTCAAAGCGAACTGAACAAACTATTTCCAACTCCTAGGTTAAACTAAGGTTTCCCACATGGAGTGGAGATAGTATTTTACCGGGGAAAGAATCCACAGTCGGTAAAAGGACTGTACCCTTATTTAATAGGAAGAAATTAACCAGCTGTCCAACTATTGGGCCCGTTACCCTATTATTTTTCTGTGTAGATCACTCGTCTGCAAAGATCACAGCTTAGCCATTGTCCCTTTATTTTACCTACTACCCATAGGTCTCATAAGATTAACCTACTTATTACATGCAAAACATGAGAAATGAACCCAACCACAATAATGTGGGAGATGAAAACGAGGTAATTCTGAGCAATTATCCGGTCAACTCCGATATTTCTCATACTTAACCATGATATATGTAGAGTAGTAAATATCAATATTCAGACCGAAATAAGTGTCGGAAAAGGAAAATATATTGTGAAACTTACCTTAGTAGTCATCTGACTCGCTATCTGTATCAGCTTCACGAGTGATGTTAGGGTGTTCGTTTTCACCATTTTACAGATGGCCAATTGCTCTGAATAGATGATGCACTCTTGTTTTGTAATCAGAGTACTTTCTTTTAAACATAAACTCTGCTAAATGGCCGATAAAATGTTGTTTTCGGTTTCCGTATCGAGGCACGCTTCCCCGCACCTCCCTCCACAAACGTTCAATGTGTTGCGTATGCGCACCAGTCTCATACAGATAGCGAGTCAGATGACTACTAAGGTAAGTTTCACAATATATTTTCCTTTTCCGACACTATATTTACTACTCTACATATATCATGGTTAAGTATGAGAAATATCGGAGTTGACCGGATAATTGTTCAGAATTACCGAAAACGAATTAATGTTGCATTAATAAATTTTGTCCCTTACACGTTCAATAAAATTTTGGTTTATGTTCAATTTTTGATACTAAATAACCGAAAATCTCATCTTATCATTACTGCAATGAAATAATCAAGAGGAGAAAAGAAAGGAAAATACGAATGATATTTTACCTTGAAATGAATTTGTGAAATCAGAGTTTCCAAATTGAAAAGCTGACATTTTTCGACGCCAAACTGCATTTTCATCACATTCACTTCACAAAATTTGCCACAGCGGTGTGCCAAAACGTCTCAAAATTGCCCATTTTCACTTTGAATCTACCGATCCGGTAAAATCGCGTGACGTTACGACTTTCATTCGTGCAGTTAAACTTGCATTCACACAATATAGAATCCAGAGGAGACGAGGTCGTGACAGCATTGCAGGAGCACCTCACCGACAATCACACTCGGAAAACGCGCCTACTGCAACTGAAAAACTGATAATTAGGTAGGTAAGATGGAAGTGGGGAGAATATTGTTACTGTATGTTAGAAAAACATTGACCTCAATCCGCAAAATAAGGGATACGGGCCTTCCTGGTTTTTCTCAGAAAGGTAATATAACCACCCGCTCCCCCACCACCTACGTCTCACCTATTCAGGGCTGTACCATGAGTGACAGGATGGAGAGGGAGGAGGAAACCTGTTCTGACATGTCTGCACAGAGAAGGCTATTTAAATACAAGCCAACCTACAAGAGAACTTCTTCCAGGAACTCAGGTTGAGATGGGGGACTGGTGGATTACTGGTTTTCGGAGAATCCATCACTTTCAGGTTCTGCGAGGGCCCTCTGTTTTGTGGAATGTTTCCTTAACCCCTGGTGTGTATAAACCCTCTGATGGACCAGTGTATAAAGGGTCTGACAGACTGTAAACAACTGTGAACTGGCAACTTTAAAGTTGTTTTTGAGACTCATGATGGGTTAGGTAATTAATATATTTTTCGTCATACCAACATTTTATTAGTTAAAACAAATTAATTAGACTGACTCCCAAGTAGTCTATGGGGGTCTCAAGGAGTTTTTAGGACAGAATTTCAAAAGTTTAGGTACAATTAGTAAGCTATAAAGCAACCAAAATATTGGAAAATCGGATATTTTGTGAATGTTATCCTCCACTCGCCCCCTCCCATACTAATTTCGATATTCTGGTCATTGGAAGTCATCTGAACAAAAAAGGATTTCTCAAATCAGTTGAAAATTGAGGTAAAATTATGACCAAAAACGTACGTTTATTGGTTGCCTGTGTATAAAGTGTCTGAGGGACACGGTGACTTTCAGAATCTAGGGAACAAAGTACTTTTTTTGGCGGTTAGATCACAGCTGAAGGTTCGAAATGGAACCTTCTTTAAAGGGGGTTCAGGTACTGAGCGCCTGGGATATTCAAAATGCTCACTGCTGTCAAAATACTTCATTGAAATTTCCCTCGTTTCTGTCAGACATTTTGTACACACCAGGGGTTAAAGCCTTATTGCAGTCTCCATTCTCTCCTCATTAACCCAAGGATGCCACACCTATTTTTCGCATACATAAACGGCACACTGGGGTCAATTCTGACCCCAAAATTTAAATTCCTCTAATTTAAATTTAAGACAGAAATTTAAATTTATTTTTAGGTTGTAAAAATCTATTGATAGCCTGTTTGTTGAAATATATACAAAAAAACAGTTTAAACCAGGAACAAATTTCGGTTTTGAATATAGTTTTGTAAAAAGTCAATAAAAATATGGAAATAAATGAAATTTCTAAAATTTGAAATTATATTTCGTTGAAGGGTTTTTTTAATAGATTCCACTATCAGCATTCCAAGTTGACAATATTTGGAATCAAATATTTAAAAAATCATTTAATTCTATGGATTAGTTTCGATAATAGATCAGCTCAAAGATGGCCCTTTTTTGAGTTTGACTGACGACTTTCACCAGCGCTTTTATTTCTCTGCTTTTCAAAAAAATTGTATTATCACTCCAGTATTATTGTGAATTTTTATAGTATACTTGCTTTGGCTCAAAGTAGGGGCTTCTCACGGTAAATGGAAAAACAAGAAATTTAGAAATCAATATACGTATGTATAAATCTTGGCACACCTATTTTTCGTATACATAAACGGCACACTGGGATCAATTCTGAACCCAAAATTTAAAAGGCAAAAGAATGAATAGAAAGTCACACTGGGGTCAAATAGTCCCCCACACAAAAAAAGTCAACCGATTATAGCACACTGGGGTCAGATGTGGCCCACAGCACGTTTGCAAGTTAACTGCACGAACTCTAGCTAGTGACTGACCTTAACCACTGACAAAGGGGCTCAGAAGGAGTTCCAACTTTATTTACAAAATATCCCTGTTCGAAGAATTTTTTTTTTTTTTTTTAGATACACGGCCAAATGTAAATTGTGGGGTCACGAATGACCCCAGTGTGTCATCCTAGGGTTAACTTGTCTTGTAGGTGAGCCAAGGAAAAAAAAATTTTGTTTGTAGGTAGGACACCTACTTATTCTTAAATTCATTATTAAATCATTTAAAAGTTAGAGGGGTAGGTATCGCAGCTGGCTTTGCCCCCCCCCCCTCCAATACTTTTCCTACGTATAAATACTACGATACTATTTCTATTACCTCAGCTGTAAATTTTACTTCCTAACAGTGGGGTAGTTATTGAAATAGTATCGTAGTAGTTATACGTAAGAAAAGTCTTGGAGGAGGGGGGGGGGCAAAGCCGGCTGGGATACCCCTCAAACTCTTCCAATGAATGAATGAATGAATGTTTTTTTATTTGCCATTCCACACAAAGTGCATCGACAATGGTCAATAAAATATAAATATAAAACAAAACATAACAGAGTAATAGGGTTGAACAAAACAATGGGATATTAGAAAGGGCACACGGGTAAAAAAAGAACGAGAGATCAGATCCTCCAGAAGACCAAAGCAGCGGAGCCCAGCCGGGCCCGAACCCACCCACCATGGTGGCTCCCGGACCTTGTACCCATACCGGGCAACGGTCTTGTCTGCGGTGCAAACGTTGCACAATGAAAAAGACTTTTCAAATTAATATTACTTACTACCAACCTGGAAAGCTGAGCTCTGGAGGAAGTTTTTCCAGAAGTGAGTCCCTCAAATACACTAGGTAGGTATGTAATACGAGTTTAAAAACGACTCGAAAAAAATGAAGTTTTAGAAAATTATCCTTCGTCCAGATTTTCCTCAAATATTTATGTTTGGCATCAGGGTGATGGGTTAACGTTCTTTCCAACGGTGCCCTTAATTTTACATAAATATACACTTCAGTGATACTAGGCTAAGGTCAAAAACACACAAACATCTTAAAATAGGATAAACTTGGAAAAACAAGGGGTTACAAAATGGCTAAGAACAATTTTGAATGTGCCTTTGAAGGTTGGGCACCTTTGGAGTGTTCACCCTGTACACAGGGTGTTTGCCATTGAGATGAATCAAACTTCATGGATCAATAAATTCAACAACAAATTTGCTTAAACTTTCCTGTTTTGCACTTTTTTTAACCGCTCAAATCGTGTTTTTGACCTTGAGGCAGTAACATGGTCATAACTCCCCTATTTCTCATGAAAATTCAAATCCGATTGCACCGTTGGATAGAGCGTTAAATTTTCTATCCGATGAGAGTCCCAGCTTTCCAACGGTATGTCAGTTTTTAGAAAGAACCTTTTTTTATGAAATTGAGGTTTTTATGCGAAATAACGAGTTCCCGTTTTGATCGAGCTCAAAGGAGAAGGGATCTCAATTCGGTGAGTCATGGGGGCGACGATTTTTTTTTCAGGTATTACAGCTTGCATACAGCTTCTGAGTCTCCCAAGGTAGCTGAATCATTAATTTCACTTTTTAAGGTTAAAAAAGTCTCCCACGTGGCACATAGTTTCCTCGTATCCATAACCCGATTGTATAGATGATCCGATGCAATGTAGCTAATCTCAAAACATCAATCTCTAAGTACCTAAGTAGTATGGTGCTGAGTTGCTGGTCACAGCGTCTGATGCTGCTCTGTCCAGGCTGGCTACCACTCAGAATAGAGCTCTCCGCCTCATAACTGGTGCGCCCAAGTCCACTCCAATGGCAGCGATGGAGTTGCAAAGTGAAATTGAGCCATTGGCTCTCAGACGGGAGGCTGCAGCAGTTAAGCTGCATGAACGCCTGAAGAGAGGCAAAAATGGATACTGGGAGAGGTACCAGCCTGCAACCGAGAGATTGTCAACCCACCATACCTTTACATCAAAAGTGCAAGTTCTGGCTCTTTATGAGGTGCTTCGAGATACTGAAAGACAGTCGTTCCCAGCTGTAACAGAATTGGCTCTACGAATGCTTGCTCGAGGATCATTGACCTTGACAGAGCCTGTTGACAAGCTGAGAACGCCTCCAGCTGTGCTTAGGGCTGTGTTCCTGGAAACCCTGCATCTATGGTACCCACAAGAGGATTGGCTGCACATCTATGCAGACAGCTCAGCCAGAGATGCAAGATCCAATGCAGGGGCCGGGGTATACTGCACACTCTTTGAAACCTCACACCCTGTAGGAAAGCTCTCCAGCAACTTTGAGGGAGAGGTCTGTGCAGTGAAGTTTGCTGTCGACTCACAAGCTGCCATTCAGTCGCTCACAAGCAACGTTTCGACTGATGTCGCCCTGGTCCTCGAGTGCCGTCTTGCCATTGAGAATTTGTTGATGAGGGGCTCCCAACTGGTGCTGCAGTGGGTTCCCTCACATTGCCAAATAGAAGGAAATGAAAAAGCAGATGCGTTTTCCAAAAGAGGGTCACTCTTGCCGCAGCCAGATGCTTCTCTCCCTTACAGCACAGCCAAACGACTGGTCGATGCCAAGATACAGTCAATATCTCGAGAAGGCCATGAGAGAGAAGCAGCTGGAAAGAAAAGGGCCACCCTACTGAATAATCCCATGCCTAAAACCCTGCCCAGAAGGCAAAGTGTGGCTTGTTTCAGGATTCAGACTGGGCATGACTTCCTGGCCAAGCATCTAAATAGAATCGGTGTCTATGACAGTCCAATCTGTACACTTTGCCACATCGAAGATATGACATTCCAGCATTTAGACACATGTCCTGCACTGCAAGACATAAGAGAACATATTGGAGAAGACGAAACCATCTGGTATAGGAAAGCAAATATTTATTGGGCTGCGCGTGAACGAATGGCTGCAGAGCCTCGCATGCAGCGTAATTTTAAAAAAATCTCCAAGTACCTAGGAGTATCTCATTGGGGACTATCTACACGTCAATCCTCACAATTCCTGTAATGTTCATCGAAATCGGATGGACATTTTTCTCTCTTTGTTGATTTTGAGCTGAAAATGAGTTTTTACCGAAAACATTATTACAAGAGTGATTGTAATACTCAATAATAATAGTGTTCCACTATTTTTTGTTCTCACTGCCCAAGGACAATAAGTATAGGTCGGCAACTCTCACAGATAAGAAATGCATACAGAAGTGAAAGTAAGGAATGCCTTCCCACCTCACGTATTTATTTATTAATGAAGATAGTAATGTCTTTTGTATAATAAATTACAATTGCAAATACTATTTCCAACCCAACTGCAGGTTTGAAAACAATAAAGTAGGTACCTACCTACGTTTCCGTTACAGATTTCTCCATTGTTCCCACCAAGTAATATTAGCAATCCTTATCACCTACTATCAAAATGAAAATTCCTCATCCTGTTAAGTGATATTCCTTGTGATTGTAATAAGTCGTGTGATTATCCAGTCCTTCTTTGACAAGTAAAGTAGATATGTAGGTAGCTTTCTAAAAAGATGAGCATTCGTGAATATCCGTGAGTCTTACGATTTGATTGGGGTTTATGAGAGGTACGTAGTTATTCCGTTGTTGGTCCTCTACCCGTAGATCCTGGATGGGCAACCTCGTTATTTGTTGCACCTAACAGGTTCTTAATTTTCCGTGATGGCGTAGTTAAAGTAGTGGGATATTCTCGTAGAACCTACATAAACTTCATCACACGAGTTCATGCATCTTCAAGTGGGTACACCTAACCAAATATGAGGATAATCGAACAATTACTTGATAATAATTACTTCATAATATGAAGTGTAGCACATAGCTTCCTTGGCATCCATATCTTGGTTGGGTAGGTAATGGGATCGGAGGTCGTCAGAACTGCTAAGTACCTAACAAATTATGAGGGATATAGTACAGTTAGGTGTAGAGGGTATTCTACAGAGTTGGTGTAGCACATAGCTTCCTCGTCATCCATAATATAGTTGGGTAGGTATTGCAATCGGAGTTGTCAGAACTGCAAAGTTCCTATCTACCAAATATGAGGGATATCGAACAGTTGGGTGATGAGAGGGTTTTATACCAAGTGGGTGTAGCACATAGCTTCCTCGTCATCCATAATATAGTTGGGTAGGTATTGCAAACTGAGGTGTCGAACTGCAAAGTTCGAGGTCTGCTGAAATTTGAACGGAGACTTTGCGATTCACGCTCGTATTTCTAACAATGCTCTTCTTCTGCAAACGAAACATAAACAGAGGGCCCAAATCCTGACTCGCCTACACCCTTCCACAACCTGCGTGAGTCAGTAGCTTACCTACTCAGGGAGGAAACGATTTAGCAATGATTAACGTTTGTACTTAATTGCTCAAAGTTACGGATCTTGAACCGAGTCGGTGAGTATGAGGAAGAAAACAGCTCATCTTGATTGCTAGAGACGGAAGCGCGAGGAAAGGTCATCCGAATAATGAAATCCAACAACAATGATATTCTTCTGCTTAGATGAGTGGGTCAAACGAATGTTTACATCAAGAAATACCCTCGGGTATTTCAAAATCAAGCAGTTCAAATGTTCCTTGGCACCTATTTCAAAATCGGTCACTTCATATTAGTTGGTTTTCGTTTTTTTTCCAATAACTAACAAGTTCGTGACGGTGGAGGTTGACAATCTTGTAAGTAGGCTATGTGTGCGAATGAGTAGGTTGATTTTCATTTTCATCTGGACAATCTCTGTTCCAATCCCTAAAAATAAATAATGAAATGAAATGATTATTAATTATGATGATTATTATTTTTTAATATTTTATTTTTTCACTTTTTAGTAGTTCCTAATTTGTTTTCAAAATTAGTTCTCCGCAGTTTTTTGATCAGTTTTGTAGATCTATTTTGGTACCGTACATCAGTTTCTTTAAAGTGGTTTATGTAATCCGGATCAACTTTTTATTAGTTTGATTAATTTAATTAGATTCCGTAATGTGGTCTAGTTTCCCAGCTGTAGATCAGTTTCTGTACTGTGGATCGGCTATCGTAACTTTTCAGGTTTTGTAGTTCGCATCAGTTTCCTTATCTACCGCAGATCAGTTTCTCTACTAATCCGTAAAGCTCAAAATCTCACTTATGATTTGAATCATGTTGAAGATGACGCTATGTGAATATGCAATGAGCTATGTGCTACACCCACTTGGTAGACTGCCCTCTCATCACCCAACTGTTCGATATCCCTCATGCGATCGCTGTTCTTTTCTTAGAGTTGTGCTCAGTTTTGTGTCCTTAGCAACAATTTAGGTAAATCTTAGAACGTAATATTTTAATGATAAAATTGATTTTGGTTTATTATTTTCAATAATAATCCAAATATCTTTGGAATCAAAAAAAAAAGTTTGGTTTATTATTTTCAATAATAATCCAAATAACTTTGGAATCGACAAAAACAAATTTAACCCCCCCCCCTTAAAATTTGTTTACGTTTGAAGGTAGATAGGATCAAAAACGTTGCAAATTATTTCTCAAAGGTTTATTATTTTTCTATATAGATTACTCTTCTGCAAAGATTTGCAGCGTTTGATATGAATAAATGTAAACAGTTGGACATTATTATAAAGGAAAAAGCGAGCAGTTGGACATTTTGATATAGAAAAATATGAAAATTTGGACAATTTATATTATTGTGTGGACAATATAAAGAAATGTGAACATTTGGACATTTTGATATCTAGGGAAATATGATCAGTTGGACATTTTCATACAAAGAAATGTGAACAGTTGGACATTATTATATAGGAACAAGTGAACAGTTGGACATTTTGATATCTAGGGAAATATGATCAGTTGGACATTTTCAAACATAGAAATGTGAACAGTTGGACATTATTATATAGGAACAAGTGAACAGTTGGACATTTTGATACCTAGGGAAATATGATCAGTTGGACATTTTCATACAAAGAAATATGAACAGTTGGACATTCTGATATCTAGGGAAATATGATCAGTTGGACATTTTCATATAAAGAAATGTGAACAGTTGGACATTTTGATACAGAAAAATATGAACATTTGGACATTCTGATATCTAGGGAAATATGATCAGTTGGACATTTTCATATAAAGAAATGTGAACAGTTGGACATTTTGATATAGGAAAATATGAACATTTGGACATTTTGATATCTAGGGAAATATGATCAGTTGGACATTTTCAAACATAGAAATGTGAACAGTTGGACATTATTATATAGGAACAAGTGAACAGTTGGACATTTTGATATCTAGGGAAATATGATCAGTTGGACATTTTTATATAAAGAAATGTGAACAGTTGACATTATTATATAGGAACAAGTGAACAGTTGGAAATTTTGATATCTAGGGAAATATGATCAGTTGGACATTTTTATATAAAGAAATTTGAACAGTTGGACATTATTATATAGGAACAAGTGAACAGTTGGACATTTTGATACCTAGGGAAATATGATCAGTTGGACATTTTCATACAAAGAAATATGAACAGTTGGACATTTTGATACAGGAAAATATGAACATTTGGACATTCTGATATCTAGGGAAATATGATCAGTTGGACATTTTCATATAAAGAAATGTGAACAGTTGGACATTTTTATATAGGAAAATATGAACATTTGGAAATTTTGATATCTAGGGAAATATGATCAGTTGGACATTTTCATACAAAGAAATGTGAACAGTTGGACATTATTATATAGGAACAAGTGAACAGTTGGACATTTTGATATCTAGGGAAATATGATCAGTTGGACATTTTTATATAAAGAAATGTGAACAGTTGACATTATTATATAGGAACAAGTGAACAGTTGGACATTTTGATATCTAGGGAAATATGATCAGTTGGACATTTTTATATAAAGAAATTTGAACAGTTGGACATTTTGATATCTAGGGAAATATGATCAGTTGGACATTTTCATACAAAGAAATATGAACAGTTGGACATTTTGATACTGGAAAATATGAACATTTGGACATTCTGATATCTAGGGAAATATGATCAGTTGGACATTTTCATATAAAGAAATGTGAACAGTTGGACATTTTGATACAGGAAAATATGAACATTTGGACATTCTGATATCTAGGGAAATATGATCAGTTGGACATTTTCATATAAAGAAATGTGAACAGTTGGACATTTTGATACAGGAAAATATGATCAGTTGGACATTGTGATATAAGAAAATGTGAACAATTGGACATTCTGATTTAAAGAAATGTGAACAGTTGGACATTATGATATAGGGAAATATAGTAGGTAGTGAATGGCAAATCTGTGTTCTTTGCAGGCGAGTGAGCTATGGAGAATAATAATAAACCTTTGTTTAATAATTTGCAGCGTTTTATAATCGAATTTGATTCTTCCAAAATTTAGGTGGCCAAAGTTTGAGAATCACCCAAATGGGCGAAACAATGGAAAAAAACCACGTTCTTCTTGCTCCGCAGTTGTGGTTATTTAAATAAATTTTCAAATTGAAGTAAATTTGTTCCTCACACAACTTGAATGTCTCAAGCAAAATAATCAATCCATTTAATTTTGCCTCTTCATTTGCGAGATCACACTAATTTGCCTGAAATCCGTAGAACTGGTATAAGAACTACTTATTCAGGCGTAGTGCCTGCGCATTCAGGGCGCAAACTGAGGTCGAGGTCTCGAGAAGGTTGTTCCTTCTGCAGTCATCTGCGAAAACACGAAAACGTTTCGTCTAGGAAAAAAAAGGGGTAAATAGCAAAGCGTTCATTACCAAGTGGCCTAATGCTTCCTCTCATTTTCCATTACAGATGTGAATCTGCAGTTGTTGGCGATTATCTGCAGTTGCTGGCGATAGTGGAAGAATTGAACTTCCTTGTCTCTTGAAAATATCTACTAGCTAATTCCCTTCGTGTTGAAGGTTGGTGGAGAAGGAACCATTGTTTCGAAATGGAAGAGTAAAAACTTCGTCGAGGTGTGAAAACTATGATAGGTATGATAAACGAACGATTTGGCTCAGCCGAAATAAAACCCTGCACATTATTACACAACGGTTTATTGATTCTCAGCGAAGAACTTGGCTTTTCCATTAATAGTATCTTCCAGCCATTTAACGCATTTTCACGTGAAATCGGAGGTTTTACGTATCAATTTGGAGGTTTCCATTTCAAATTGGAGGTATTACACGTCAATTTGGAAGTATTGGAGGTTTTTCACATCAAACTGGAGAATTACAGAAATACATGATTTAGTTCTGGGAAAGCACTGACAAAAAGTTTACGCGTGAATATTCACCTTTAAAAGAATGACATTTGGAAGGGAAGGATGGAATGTCTTTGTCATGTTGCACGGAGTAGGTATTTCCAGAAGCACCCGGCTTTTCCGCCTTCTAACCGGGCTAACGGCGCGGCGTTTAAAATTTAATGAAACGAACCATTTCCATCATTCTCCAATTTGAAACGGAAAAATCTCCAATTAGAAACGAAAACCTCCAAATTCATGCGTAAAACCTCCAATTGAGGAAAAATTGCTATAAACGCAGTCAAATCTATTAAGACAGAATGTACCTACAAAACAACGTAATCCCAAAGTTGTGGGCGTTTTCAAAATGAAATTTTGGTTCTTGAGGAAGAACAATTGAGTGACATAAAATTCTATTCGGCTCACTCCTGCCAGAGACTCGAAATTCGTACCTAGGTATACCTCCAAAATCAGCCATCAGCGGAACTTGACGCTATGACTGGGTCAGTTGGGGTATCTGGGCCACCTTCTTTTGAGAAAAACGAGAAAATCAGACTTCAGGCGTAGATATAAATTATAAGAATTTGAAGAGAAAAAAAAAAGAAACGTTTTGCACACATTCAGTAGGTATGTGATGCCCTTCAACACTGCAGCATCAAAAAATAAAATTTCTCGTAGGTATTTAATATTTTTTGTTGTCACATATATTGCTTCCGAGTCTACCAAGGTAGCGGAAGCTTTGTTTTCACTTTTCAAGGACGAAAAAAAAAAGTTCTCAAAAATCAAAATTTTCACTCGCGTTTTGCGTTTTAGACCTTTCTGAACAATTTTGGTTACGTGTCTGTCTGTCTGTGTGTCTGTCTGTCTGTCTGTCTGTGTGTCTGTGTGTCTGTGTGTCTGTCATGAATTCCTTGTAACGCGCATAACTATACGAAGTTATTGTCCGATTTCGATGAAATTTTCAGGGATTATGCGGGTTGGTGTGTAGACGGTCCCCTATGAAAATCATCATCCTCGGACTGATAGAAGCGACTGCGCATGCGCAAACGTGAATTTCCTTGTAACGGCCGTAACTTCCAGATTTTCCATCCGATTTCAATGAAATTTTCAGGGATGTTACAGATTAGAGTTAAGATGGTCCCCTATGAAAATCATCACCCCCGGATTGATAGTAGCCGATGCGCATGCGCGAACGTGAATTGCTTCTAACAGCCATAAATTCCACAATTTCTGCCCGATTTCGATGACATTTTCAGGGATTACGCGGATTAGGTTGTAGATAGTCCCAATGAAAATCAAGGCCTTAAAATTTACAGTAGCCTCTGCGCATGCGCAAACGTAAAATCCTTGTAACAGCCGTAACAGTCGCGTGTGACGTGAGGATCTCAAACCCCATTCAATCATCCCCTTTATGGATCAGTGAGCAATGCTCTGAATTCCCACCCTGGAGTCCCAGGTTCGAATCCCAGTCATGCTTAGAAATTTTTTGATCCAATCACACCGTACTTACATTTTTCGTCCGAATTTGATGAAATTTTCTAGGATTGTCCAGATTAGCGTGTAGATGGTCCCCTATGGGGGTAGTGAAAGGTACTTAGAGATTGGTGTTTTCAGATTAACTACTATGCATCGGATCATCTATATAATCGGGTTATGGATACGAGGAATTTTTGCTTCCGAGTCTACCAAGGTAGCGGAAGCTTTGTTTTCACTTTTCAAGGACGAAAAAAAAAAGTTCTCCAAAATCAAAATTTTCACTCGCGTTTTGCGTTTTAGACCTTTCTGAACAATTTTGGTTCAGTGTCTGTGTGTCTGTGTGTCTGTGTGTCTGTGTGTCTGTCTGTCTGTCTGTCTGTCTGTCTGTGTGTCTGTCATGAATTCCTTGTAACGCGCATAACTATACGAAGTTATTGTCCGATTTCAATGAAATTTTCAGGGATTGTGCGGGTTGGTGTGTAGACGGTCCCCTATTAAATTCATCATCCCCGGACTGATAGAAGCGACTGCGCATGCGCAAACGTGAATTCCTTGTAACGGCCATAACTTCTACATTTTCCATCCGATTTCAATGAAATTCTCAGGGATGTTACAGATTAGTATTTATATGATCCCCTATGAAAATCACCACCTTCGGACTGATAGGAGCCACTGCGCATGCGCAAACGTGAATTTCCCTGTAACGGCCATAACTTCCACTTTTTCTACCCGATTTCGATGAAATTTTCAGGGATTATGCGGATTAGGTTGTAGATGGTCCCCAATGAAGATCACCACCTTCGGACTGATAGTAGCCATTGCGCATGCGCAAACGTGAATTTCCTTGTAACGGCTATAACTTCTACATTTTCTACCCGATTTCAATGAAATTCTCAGGGATGTTACAGATTAGTATTTAAATGGTCCCCTATGAAAATCACCACCTTCGGACTGATAGTAGCCACTGCGCATGCGCAAACGTGAATTTCCTTGTAACGGCCATAACTTCTACATTTTCTACCCGATTTCAATGAAATTTTCAGGGATGTTACAGATTAGTATTTAAATGGTCCCCTATGAAAATCACCACCTTCGGACTGATAGTAGCCACTGCGCATGCGCAAACGTGAATTCCTTGTAACGGCCATAACTTCTACATTTTCCATCCGATTTCAATGAAATTTTCAGGGATGTTACAGATTAACTTGTTGTGATGTTTTGAGAGTAACTGCTATGCATCGGATCATCTATATAATCGGGTTATGGATACGAGGAAGCTATGTGCCACACCCACTTGGCAGACTTTTTTTTTTTATAGGCGTGATGGCCCAGTTACCTCAGTTGAATGGGGCAACTGGACCGCGCTATCTGTTTCCCACGCTGCGCACCCGTATTCGGAAGTGGGGTATTTTGGCCAACTCACGTACTTATGCAGATGTTGAAACTGTATGGAATTTTTTTTTCTATTCAAAGGCTTCCGAAAACGGGCGTTGTAACTACTGTAGTACAAAAGTGTGTGGAGCTGGTGGGTGAAGAAATGTACAAAAAAAATTTAAAAATCCTCCTTTATTTCATATTTATAGTGTTGTTTACTTTTAGCAACTTTTGGTAGGCTTTCAACAGTAGTTTAACACAATCACCTTCAAGAACACTAACTGGTAGAATTGCAAGGAATCAAAAAATAATAGTATATCAACTAGAACACATGGTAACAGTCTCGTTTTTTTTAAGTGCCTAATAATTGCACTTTCAATTCTAATTATATTACAACCTCTAAATTACCCTGACTCTGAGGGATGAATCACAGCAAAAATTGAACTCTGAATACCTAACTGAACTGAATCTCGTTGAATAAAGAACGCATAGGTACCTACCCAGGTAATTACGAACCTAATAGGACCTACTGTATCAGTCTTAGAAAAAGAATCACAGGAAAAAGAAAAGACATGTGTGGTTTTATAAAGCAAAAAAAAAAAAAATTAACAGAATCTCGTTCAACATACCTAGGTACCTACGCTGGCCCAGTTACCCCAGACATATGGTCCAGATACCCCCCCAAGACCTTCTTTTGGGGGTAACTGGACCACCCCACCCCTTACTTAGTAGAACAGAATCATTTGAGTTTCACGAGCTATTTTACTTCAATGAGGTCCCTAAAGCTACAGCAAATACCTAGTAAACAAATGAAAAATAATATGATTTGAAGGTTTTGAGTTGAACTAAGAAGCATGTGTAAGCTGCCTAGCCCTGAAGGGGGTTCGGCTAATAACGTTGTGAACTGAAATGCAAGGGGGTGTAATGTTTAAGAGAAATGGGTTGCAACTTAAAGTTAGGTAAATGAATGAAATACTTAACTTCGTTGTGCAACCGTAGCGGCTGATGACGTAGGCAACTGTGTGTAGAACCTGAAATGGAGCAATTCCCTGAAGGGGCTTCACCTCGTTGCTCGGCAAAGAAAAGAAGATAAAATTGCAATGCGACGTTGCGCAATTTAACTATAACGTTCCTAGGGGTGAAGGTATTGTACTGTGTCGTTACTTTGACTTCACTTTTACCACTTTGAGGGATTTCAGGTGTTGCTGTGAAGGAGAACTCACGAAATAGAATGCAATGGATGTAATCGACGTTAATTGCGCAATGAAATATGTACAGGTGCAAGGTGAATTTAACAATAAAATCGGTTGAAACAAAAGCAATTCGTTGTCTAGTTATTTCCCTTATCAATGCGAGGTTCAGTATACAAGAGGTAAGTAGGTATGGTGCATGAAAGGTTAAAAATGACTGGTAAATGTAGTTCAACAAGGCTTTACAGGAAATAGTTGCTTGAGGGCAGCTATGCAATGAAATACTACTAGCACTGGAATTAGGATAAGTCTCTGTCTCAAACCCCTACCTATTGTTATTGGCCAATAAGGAAATTTACCGCACTCACGTTGCAGATGCGCGTTGGGCGTGGTCTGGCGTTGCGTAGGGTGTTCCGTATTCCAGGGTAGTCAGAGGGATGCGAGGGTCGGCCAAATCAGCGAGAGGGAAATCACTTCTGCGAACTGATTGACTTTCGAGAGAGATTTTAGGTATAAGAGCAAGGTTTTGAATAGTTGCGCAATAAATTGCAGAACGGGGAGGCAGTTGCAATCTAATGTCTGTGGAAGTCTTATAGACGCGAACTGGGGGATGGTAGCAGAGAGCAGGCAGGAATGAAGTGGGGGGACGGCGCGCAGCCTTTTATACGCTCCCCTCCACGCTTGGTGGCTCCTTCGGTCCCCACCCGGCGCTCCCTCCCTTTGCTGTGATAGGCTTGACTCTCGATCGCTGTAGTAAGTGTGATTCCCGATCCCTGTGGCAAGTGTGATTCTCGATCTTTCCTTCCTTTTCCCAATCTTTCCGTCCTTTTCCTGATCTTCCCGTCCTCTTCCTTCTATCCTGGTCCTGATACTTGAATTACAGAACTTGTGAGCTGCGGCTCACACATGGTTCAACACGTTGTACTCACCGTGATATTGACGAGCGAGAAACAGCCCTCCACGACAGACTTACTGCAACTGAGCTTCAAAATAGTCGTTGTTCTAGACACTTTCCATTGTCTGCCAGTGGTACCAACATTGAAAACTTTAAAAATTCAAACTTGAGGGCGCCAAAACGACCCATGGCCCAAATACCCCATGGCCCAGATACCCCAACTTACCCTACATTGGGGTTTTCGCTTGTATCTCTTCTCTGGAACGGGGGGAAAAAATAATAGGAGCCCATCTATCGCAGAATTTGTTGTTGTACCACTTTGATTCGTAGACAATTTTAATTTGGAGTAGCAATTTTTGAGTTAGAAGCGTTTGAACGTGAGCACACACCACTTTTCAGCCAAGTTCCTAAAAATCGCCGATCTTTGACGAGCGATTGCGGCTAAACCGCTGAACCAATTTTAATGTTTAAGTTGCTCATTGGACGCATAATTTAATGATCTTTAGTTTGTGTATTGATAAATTTTTCTGTCAGATGCACCGTTATGGAGCTGTAAGCCAAAAGGGGAAAAAAGGACCAAAATTTCGTGGTTTTCCCGAAATTCCACCCCCTTCTACCCCTCCAATCGCTAGAGACTTTTTTTTAGCAAACTTTGATGCCAAAAGGAACATCTCCACCAAGTTTCAACTTTAGACGAATTAGTTCCGATTAAAAGTGCTATTTTTACTGTACTATGACTGACTCGTGTTTCTGTCCTACCACTGAGTAACAGAGTAACTTCGTCCACCCCCAGACGTATAGGTAGGTACCAAACACCAGCCAGAGAACAACAGTCAACTGTGAACTAGAACCTTCTAATGAGAGATGGAGAGGGAACCTGTGAGGCTGGTCTCACAGGGAACCATAATATGGTTCTCAAATCTCATTAAAAAGTAAAATTCATAAAATATCGAGTATTTTTGCTGAGCAAATGACGCTTTATTTCGGCCGGCATTCTGTAAAACAGTTCATCCTCCTCTCCTCATTATTCAGTTATTTCCACCCTTGGCTTGAAATGGGTTAAATGAGCGTTTATTTGTAACATTAATCGGAATCTCATATTATGAGATTCCGAAAAATGTTACAAATAAACGCTCATTTAACCCATTTCAAGCCAAGGGTGGAAATAACTGAATAATGAGGAGAGGAGGATGAACTGTTTTACAGAATGCCGGCCGAAATAAAGCGTCATTTGCTCAGCAAAAATACTCGATATTTTATGAATTTTACTTTTTAATGAGATTTGAGAGGCCTCCGTTTTCCAAATCGATATGATTTATCCAGTTCATTGTTTTTGGTAGAATGTAAAAGTCTGAGGATCGGAATCTCTTTCAACTCATGGCCCAGAACGCTCACTCGCCCAGAATCGAATTTGAGCCACCTTCGGCCAAAAGGCCTCATTTTCAAAAAAATTCCAAAATCGCATTCAGCTCCCGAAGTCACTTTTCAATTCTAAGAAGTGACTGACACTAACCAAATGTTCGAAACTTGAACCCGGCTAGGGCCGATATACCAAATAAATGAAGATGAAGGTGAAGGTTGTAGAAGTACAGTTTCAGAAGAACAGATTCTCCGATTCTGATCTAGGGAAGGGGACTGTAGTGCAGAAGGACCGGTTCTCGGTACCGAATTTCTCAGGAAATTGGCCGTGGAAAGGCTTTTTCGCTTCCTACATTCCAAGTAGAAGACATTTTTGTGGCCATGAACTCTATACTTAGGTTTTTTGTTGACATTGCCTTCCTGAACAAGTTGTTTTCATTATAATCTAATGTAATAAAGTATATTCGGAATGAGCGCATAATTTCTGATAGAGGTACAATTTTTGAAATTGAAAAATGCCCAAGATGGTAGAAAATTGGAATTTTGAGAACCAGCGACCCGAACATTGCGTTATAATATTCAACCTTACACGTATACAAATTTATATTCAACGTATACATTGAATTTTGTTCACGTATACATTGACTAAAATTTAGTGTTGAACTTTGACTAACATTTAATGTTGAACGTATACATTGAATAAATGTTGAATTTATATTCAACGTATACAAATGTATATTCAACTTTTTACAAATTCTATTCAACCTTTTACAGATTTTATCAACCTTTTACAAATTATACTCAACTTTTAACAAGTTCAACTCATCCTAACCCTTCTCACGAGAAAAAACATGTTTCCCATGTTTTCCAAAAACATGGTACCCTTCGGGTGGTAAGGAAAGTAAAAACAACACTTCTAGCTTAGCTTATGTAACGGTTACCCTACTATAGCTGAGGCAGGTAACGAGGAGCATGTTCATCACATTGTCAATCAGGGTAACCGCTACATTATCTATGCTAGAAGTGATGTTGCTTCCGAGTCTACCAAGGTAGCGGAAGCTTTGTTTTAACTTTTCAAGGACGAAAAAAAAAAGTTCTCCAAAATCAAAATTTCCACTCGCGTTTTGCGTTTTAGACCTTTCTGAACAATTTTGGTTCCGTGTCTGTCTGTGTGTCTGTCTGTCTGTCTGTCTGTCTGTCTGTGTGTCTGTCATGAATTCCTTGTAACGCGCATAACTATACGAAGTTATTGTCCGATTTCGATGAAATTTTCAGGGATTGTGCGGGTTGGTGTGTAGACGGTCCCCTAAAAAAATCATCATCCCCGGAGTGATAGAAGCGACTGCGCATGCGCAAACGTGAATTCCTTGTAACGGCCATAACTTCTACATTTTCCATCCGATTTCAATGAAATTTTCAGGGATGTTACAGAATAATATTTAGATGGTCCCCTATGAAAATCATCACCTTCGGACTGATAGTAGCCACTGCGCATGCGCAAACGTGAATTTCTCTTTGGGTTGTTGGGGTAGGGTAATAGAGGGTGTTTTTATCTCTTCGGAGCCCTTCTTATCCCTACCCAAGTCAAGGTCATGCGTCCCCGTCTTACAACCCGGGCCCCCTGGGATAAATAGAGGTGGTCCTAGTAGGTTTCCCTGATGGACCCCTCTTGAAGTTCCAGGGGTGGCTGAATGACCCTCTGGCGATTAGGGAGGGGACCCCTGTCAACGGGTTCCCTGACCCTGAAAATCCCGCGCTTCCCCAGTTATGGAAAACCAACAACACCAGCCTCATAACCCCCGCCAGCCCATTGGCTCGCGGGGTATTAGGGGAGGCGCTCAGAGGCGCCCCAGGCAGGGGCGTCGGCCATCCTCACCCTCCTCCTCTTCCTCATCATCCCTACCCTCTTCCTCTTCCACAGCCTCTTTAGACCACCAGTGTGCCCACTGTGAGCGGGCATTCACCTCCAGGTCTGGCCTTGGTGTCCACGTCAGACGGAAGCATCCTGTTGCTGCAAATGATGAAATTAATGTTGAACGAGTGCAGCCAAGGTATGCTTCCGAGGATTTGCGTAGGATGGCGGCAGATGAGGTGTTGGCTGTTCGCAATGGGGTACGTAATATAAATGTTTATTTAAGCGAATGTTTTCCCACGCGCACAGTCATTGCCATCAAGAACCTCCGCCTGAAGCCCCACTATAAGCAGCTTGTCCAGGAAGCTATCCTGGCAAATAGCGGTGGGGCTTCTCCCGCATCTCCTATTGCTGGCGTGGACCAGCAGTCTGCCATTCAGTATCCCTCCCCCGGGACCTCCGGTCTTCTTGCCGATTTGAAGACCGAAGTCTTGAGGCTCGGGGGGCAGGTAGGTCGTATTGAAGGCTATGAAAGCACCTACCTGCAGGATCTGGCGAGGCGGGCTGCTGAAGGGCTGGACAACCTGGAGGACGAGGTTGCAGCCTATCTAGGGAGAATCTTCCCGCGGGTTGGGGATGCGACCGTGACGCGGCACCAGGGGAGACCTCCTCCCAGAGTGGTGTTGTGTGGAGGTCGCAGAGCAGCGAAGCAAGCAAGATGGCGGGAGTACCACCGGGTTCAGAGTTTGTGGAGGAAGCATCCGGCACGTGTAGCTGCGGAGGTACTGGAGGAGCCTGGGGAAGATCAAGTTCAGCCCCCTCTTCAGGAGTTTGTGGATTTCTGGGAGCCACTTTTGAGTGCTCCCAGCCACAACCCTGGGGAGCGAGTGGTTCCCCCAGTCTCCACCAGGGATTCCTTACGCAGCATCTTGTGTTCGCCAGTGCTACTTGACGAGGCACACAAGTGCCGTGTCAAGAACTCCACATCCGCTGGACCGGATGGTGTTTCTGCCCGTCGCTGGAATAAAGCACCAAATACGATTAAGCTGCTCATCCTCAACCTGCTCATGCTTGCAGGAAGACCCCCGAAAGCGTTAACCCATACCCGAACCGTGTTTATTCCCAAGAAAGGGGGAAGTGGGCCTGGAGGCTATCGACCGATCTCAGTGTCCTCGGTAGTCTTCCGCCACTTCCAAAAAGTTCTGGCATCTCGCCTTCAGGTGGCTGGTGTCATTGGTGACGTCCAGAGAGCGTTTCGGCCAGCGGATGGCACAGCAGAGAACCTTACAGTTCTCCAAACTGTCATCTCGCTGGCCCGTATTAAACGCCGGCAACTCCATCTCGCCGCTCTGGACGTCGCTAAGGCCTTTGACACAGTCAGTCACCTTGCCCTGACCGATTGCCTTCGTGGTGTCGGGGCCCCATCTCGATTAATTGAGTATGTGGCCTGTCTGTACCATGAAGGCGTGACGGTCCTCGAGGCAGGGGGCGAGGTATCAAGGGATATACGGATCGGGCGTGGGGTACGCCAGGGGGATCCCCTATCGCCACTCCTCTTCAACCTGGTCGTGGATACGGCCTTGGGTAAGCTGCCCACTGAAGTAGGGTTTGATCTCGCCCCTGGGGTGCGAGTAGGAGCATTGGCTTTTGCCGATGATGTTATCCTACTCGCAGAAACCCGTGAGGGCTTGCAGATCGCCCTCAATGCATTTGCTAAGCAGCTAGCCAGGTGTGGACTCGTGGTTAACCCCGATAAGTGTGGGTCGGTCTCCTTGGTCCCGTCGGGTCGCCAGCATAAGGTGAAAGTTGTGGATGGGGGTTTTGTCATAGGACAATCCCCCATTCCATCTCGATCCGTGCTGGAGGTTTGGCGGTACCTTGGAGTCGACTTCATGGGGGTGGCCACCATTACAACCAGCCGTGTGGACCTTGGTAGAGCGCTAGCTCGCGTTACCAAGGCTCCATTGAAGCCACAGCAGAAGCTGCGCCTCCTCCGCACGTACTTACTGCCAAAGCTGACCTATGGTTTAGTCTTTGGCAGGCTTACGGCGGGGAGGCTGCAAGAACTAGATCGAGAAATCCGCTCTGCTGTGCGCTCTTGGCTGAGGTTCCCACCTGGTGTCCCAAGTGCCTATTTTCACGCACCGGTCAAATCCGGTGGGCTTGGCATTGTGTCTCTCTCAGCATGTATCCCTTCCCTGCGCCGCCAGCGCCTGCTAGCCCTTCAAGGGTCGAGCTGGGAGGTCGCCCGTGCAGCTGCTGATCTTGATTTTGTCAGGCAGCAGTTAGCATGGTGCGACCGAGCAACACCATCTGCTCCAAAACCCAGCTCGTCTGCTGAGTTTGCTGCTGCCCTGCATGAGTCAGTGGATGGTAAAGAACTCCGACTGTGCTCCGAAAGCCTTGTCTCATCCCAATGGGTAGATTGGGCTTCGGAGGGCATTGGGGCCCGTGACTACCGACACTTTCACGCCGTCCGCATGGCAACTCTGCCAACTGCGGTACGGTGTTCGAGAGGTAGTCGCGGGACAACCTTACCCCTTTGCCGTGCCTGTCGGAGTGGAAATGAACATCTTTATCATGTAGTGCAGCAGTGTCCTCGGACTCATGGGGGCCGCATTCTACGTCATGATGCAGTCGCCAAGCAGATAGCAGGTGCTTTGTCATCTAGCGGCTGGGATGTTGAGAGGGAGAGACTGTATCACATGCCAAGTGACCAGGGTAAGAAGCCCGACATCGTTGCCGTCAAGCCCGACCAGTCTTGCATTATCCTGGATGTCCAAGTTGTCAATGGCAGCTTGGACATGGAGCAGACTTGGCGGGCTAAGATAAGAAAGTATGATAGAGATGATTTACGGCAAGCGGTGTCGGAGCTAAAAGGAGTGGCACCCAACAACATCAGGGTGATGGCTGCAACCTTGTCATGGCGCGGTGTGTGGTGCGGGAAAAGTGCCACGGAGTTGCGCGAGTTGGGCATCTCAGTAGGCGTACTCCGTGGTATCACCACCCGTGTCCTGCTCGGCTCGTATTTGAACTGGTGGTCGTTTTACAGAGGCACTTCCCTTCACCCATCTCTCCCACCCCCACCTTCCTCATCTTCCCTCATCCCTAGGGCCGGCGTCGGGTGAGTCCTGGGCGTCCTCCCCATTATATTTGATTTATTTATTTATTTTTCATTTATGGCGTGCCCCCTCCGTCAAAAAAGACGTTTTGTCTTTGAGGGGAGTTTATGAAAAAAAAAAAAAAAAAAAAAAAAACGGCCATAACTTCCACATTTTCCACCCGATTTCGATGAAATTTTCAGGGATTATGTGGATTAGGTTGTAGATAGTCCCCTATGAAAATCATCATCCCCGGACTGATAGAAGCGACTGAGCATGCGCAAACGTGAATTCCTTGTAACAGCCGTAACTTCAACTGTCCCCCAGGGGTCGCGGGTTCGAATCCCAGCCGAGGCTAAGTATTTTTTTTTGATCCAATCACATACGTCTACTCACTTAATTTTTCATCCGAATTTGATGAAATTTTCTAGGATTGTCCAGATTAGCGTGTAGATGGTCCCCTATGAGGGTAGTGGAAGGTACTTAGAGATTTGTGTTTTGAGATTAACAACTATGCATCTGATCATCTATATAATCGGGTTATGGATACGAGGAAGCTATGTGCCACACCCACTTGGCAGACGTTTTTTTACTTTCCTTACCACCCGAAGGATAGGTGATAGGAAAGATATTTTTTCTCATAAGAAGGGTCACGATGAGTTAAACTTGTAAAAAGTTGAATTGAATTTATAAAAGGTTGAATGAGGAATTTCACCAAATTCTGTTTTGACGTCATTTTCCCGGTTTTTTTAAACATTCGTATTTTCTACACTGTTTTGTTTATTCGTAAATTAGGAAGTTCGGGCTGAAAATTTGCCTTAGGGGGTTTTTCGAGGTGCTGAATCCGATTTTGGGGTCAAAAATAAGAAATTCCGACATGGTGAAATTCCTCATTGAATTTATAAAAAGTTGAATTAAATATGTAAAATTTACCTACATATTTAATTCAACTTTTTATAAATTCAATTCAACCTTTTATCAATTCAATTCAACTTTTTACAAGTTTAACTCATTGTGACCCTATTTAATGCTATACAGGGTGTCCCCGAAAACGCCCCCCCCCCCCCCCAATGCTAAAATCGTCCAGATAATGGTGAAAAAATCCAAAAGGTAGACTCATTACCCTCGGACTGATAGTAGCCGCTGCACATGCGCGAACGTGAAATCCTTGCCACAGCCATACCTTCTACGTGTCTCACTCGATTTCGATCACTGGAATTTCGAAATTTGCCTTTTAAGGCAAAGTGAGCAATTTGGAAGATTTTTGATTCGAACAAATTCGGAATCGGTAGGAAATTGAGGCCTGGGCAGAGTTTAGATGATTATGCCCGCAAACGCACGTTTTACAATCATTAACCCCCTCCCTTTCCCCCCCTTAAAAGGCAAAATTCGAAATTCTGGCGACGTATTGCATAACTAGATAGATTTCCACGTCGAATAAAAAAAGAACCACGAAAATCGGTTGGAAATTGAGGCCTGGGCAGACGACACAAGATTACGACCGAAAACCCACGTTTTTTGAGCATTAACAGGGGAGGTTAATCCTAAAAAAAGGCAAAATTCGAAATTCCGGCGACATAGTAGTTTCTAAGATAATCGGAAAAAGATTTTCAAGTAGACAGGATGGTTTTTCCAGCGTTTTCATCCATCTTGAAAATCTCCTTTTTTCACCCAGCAGATACGTACCGTAGTTTCACAATAGGAACATTAGAACGGCTTCAATTACCCACCGAGAAACAAAGAAAAACTCAAGTTTGTCGACACAAGGACGAGGAGGGATCATTTCTTTAACGGTGACATCTTTTCTGGATCTTTTTACCCTCCGTCCCACTCACCAGAACTCGGCCTTGGCTCGTTGAAATCCCCTAGTTTCCGTTCCTTCTCTTCAGATAAGAACGTTTGCTCACCCTTAAACAAGATTGGAGGAGGGGGTCTTGAAGGAGATACGTCTGTTATTTCGGTGGTCCTTTCGGAATTTTCTATAATGAACCTTTGGATTCTAACAAGAAAAAACAATTGTAAACGCCCTCACAAAATCTGCTGTTTTACGTTTCAACGTACACAATGGGCTGTTGTCCTGAACCTTTTGGTTATTGTCAATCACTCCTAAGGGTTAAAAAATAGAGATTTCAAATCCCCCTAGCTGGTAGGTAAATGTGTAATGACACGAGGTAGGTACCTAATTGTGTATTCAACTCTTTAATATGGGTAGTTTACATTGCGAGGATCGAATGAGAACACCCAGAACTCTGTAGAACCAACCGTTCATTCTCAATGACGATTTATTTTTTGGATGAATTAGTCAGAAACATGAGTTTCAATCGCAAATGAATGTCACCTTAAGGAAGCAGGTCAAATCTCAAAGATTTTTATGAAATTTGATATTGGGCTCCATTTGGGGTCTAGTTGTACCCCGAAGCTTTTGATTGTCAGTCACTTCTAAAGGGTGAAAAATAAGGATTGCCATTTTTAAAAAGCCCTATCTTGAAAACTTTTGATATAGATGTTTTTCATCAATTTAATAAAGAATTGAATTTCACTTTTATCAAACATCTATATGGTTGGGGATTTTCTCTACATTTCTGACGATTAAGGACAATTGTCTGGATATTATACTATTAATAATCTGCACTGATTCCTACCTTAACATCATTAGGTACGACTGTTTTAAGTGATAATCGAACATGAATGAGGCATAATCAACTTGTATTTAAATTAACGTCTTCCACATAAAAGGTCTTATCACGAATTACGTTATGTCACGTTAACTGGAGAAACGCCAACCTGGGGTGGGTTGGTAACCTTATAACATCTGTCAGGTTCGAACCGTTTCGTTTTTGGTTTATTATTTTCAATAATGAACCTTTGGAATCGACCAAGAAAAAAAAATTTTAACACCCCCTCAAAATTTGATGGTTTACGTTTCAAGGCACGTAGAATCCAAAAATCGAATAAAAATTTGGCCGTCCGTCCGCCGTACGCGGCACTTTTGCCACTTATCATTGACCGATTTTGATGAAATTTGGTATGTAGGCTCCATTTGGGGTCTAGTTGTGCCCCGAAGATTTTGGTTAATGTAGGTCACTTCTAAGAGTTCCAAAATCAATTTTGAAATTTTGAAAATGCCCTAACTCAAAAAATTTTGATATAAAGGTATGGTTTTTCCTTCAATTTAAGATTCTATAGAATTTTTAGAATTTTTTGAGACCACCCGGAGCTCTGTAGGACAAACCGTTCGCTCACTACGAGAATTTAAAGTTTGGACGTACGATAAATCAGCAACACGAGTGTGAATCGCAAAAGAGGCCTAATCTCCGTACAAATTATAGCTGACCGAAATGCGATCGATGTTTTTCTTCATGTTGGATGGTTGGTGGCTTTGCAGACGAGTGATCTTTATAGAAAAAAAAACATTGTGTAATAATTTGCAGCGTTTTTGTTTAAAAGGATTCATTGCCCAAATATAAAGTTTCCCTTCAGTAGCGAGGAAGTACAATTATTTCAAATCCTGGTGTCATTTATTCGCTATAAACTGTCAAGTATCGGGAATGGGGTCATCCAAAAAACGCTGTTATTACCGAGCTTTCGGAAAATTTATTTCCTTCATCAGGGCCCGAAAAATACAATGGCCCACTCAGGCAACAGAAGCTGGAAGAAACAGAAACACACTAGTCATAACAAGTTCAATCAAATTACCTATTGAGATCAATACAGATATACCAATTTTGTTACTAGTGAATCAACAAAATCACAGCCTAGGCAGTAATTTGGGGTGTGCAATGGAATTAAGTAGTTCAGTTTTGTTTCTAGAGTTTTATTATTGTTATTTATACGCCTAAAATTTTAAATTTTAAAATTTATTGTTTTGTTATTGTTGAAAGCCTGATGCTATTTATTTATTTTAAAAGGTGAGTTTTTGTGGTTGCTATTTACGCTTTGTTAACATATCCTGTTAAGTTTAAAAGTTTATATAATTTTAAGTAGTTGAAGGCACTTTGGGACATTGTGGATATTACTGATGTAGTAGTTATGACTATAGAGCGTGTGATTTTGTGATTACAGAATTGTGTGGAAGTGGTAACTTTTTTATATTTTTAGTTTTCAGTTTTAATGATGAGTTTTGGTTTTATAGTTTTGAGAAAGTTGGAAACAATGAGAGTATGAGTTGGTGGGTACGCTCTCCTCACATGTAGCTGCTTTGAGTGAGTTAATTGTTTTCTTCTTGTTTCGTATCCGTTTGTTGATTCATTAGTAACAAAATTTGTCTGTATTGATCTCAATAGGTAATTTGATTGAATTTGTTATGACTAGTGTGTTTCTGTTTCTTCCAGCTTCTGTTGCCTGAGTGTGCGCATTGTATTTTTCAGGCCCTGATGAAGGAAATAAATTTCCCGAAAGCTCGGTAATAACAGCGTTTTTTGGATGACTCCATTCCCGATCTTCCCCGATATCTTCTTTGGCTTGAGGGATTTGTCCTCTATCGATAGAAATCCGGTTCACATGAACACCTTAGTGGTCTTGGTGGATCCAAAATTAAATTGGAAGGACCATTGTGATAGGTTAAATAAATCTTTAAACAGTATAATATTCCTACTGCGCAAGTTATCTGACTACCTGTCCAAAAATGCCGTAATTGCAGCTTATCATGCGGTCTTCCACAGCCGCATGAGTTACTGCATTCTATGCTGGGGCCATGCCCCGTCGGCCAAGATTATTTTTGGATGCCAGCGTAGAGCGATTCGAGCTGTAACCCGTCTAAACTACAGGGCCGACTGCCGAGCAAAGTTCATCGACTTAAACATTTTGACATTGCCAGGCCAATACATCCTAAGTTGTCTGGTGTATGTAAAAACCGCCCCGAATCCCGAACACCTTCTCATAAATATGAAACACGAAATGCACGTATGCTGTCGCTACCTGCATGTAGACTGAATGCGGCAAGAAACTCTATTGGTTGGTGGGGGCCAATATTGTTTAATGGACTTCCTTATAAAATTCAAAATTTGGGAAATTTGAGTATTTTTAGAGCTGCCTGTAAGGGTATTTTTTTGAGCATTCAGAGCGCCGTATGACCTAAATGAATACTTTGACAAAATTACAAAATTTTAAATTCTATGTTCTACTTAATATTTTTGACGTGCATCTGACGGAGGAAGTTTTATAAAAGTACTCTGTTCAAATCATGCTTAATTTTATTATACTAGGTTAGTTCTGGTAGTGATATTTTTCTGTGATAATAGTGTAACTGTATTGTGATGTTAGGATTAGGGTACCTAGGTGCATTTTTAATTTGACTGTGTTTGTAGAGTAATATATTTTATATGGGTGTTAATTTTTTAATATGTAATTATTGTTAAATTTGAAATTTGTTACTTCTCAGTTTTTCTTCTCGTAGTCACTCGAAAAATTGTTTAATGTACCTATTTACCTGGTTATCCTGTTCACATCTTGTTGCATAAATACTTAAATTTACCTATTGTACCTACCGAAATGTGACTATTGAAATACCACTATTGGTTTTTTTTTTTCAATAAAAAACTTCATTCATTCATTCATTCACCCCGATACTTGACAGTTTGTGGGTGCCGTGGGTTGATAAACAACATTTTATTCGCTATGCACCTTTCAGACCTTTTTGATCCAGTTTGGTTTCGTATCTATCTGCCTGTCGGTCTACGTTCCGCAAATCGTTGTAACAAGAAAACTCACAGTCCGATTTCGATGAAATTTTAAGGAATTTGTGGGTTTATGTTTTATAATCGTAAAAATGCCTCTTTCCAACACGAAAACTGAGTTAAACGAACCGTCGATCTATCAATCAATTGTTGGTCATTGAAAGTTCAAAAGTAGAATTGGATTCAGAGCGAGACGAACCAAAAACTTCCCCGCGACCGCCAAGTTGGATCGGGAAAAGAAGAAGATGTTGAAGAAGAAGTCACTTCAAAAGCGAGGCGAGTTGCCAGGAACCTGGAGAGAATTAATATTGAAAATCCCCCCCTCCACTCCGAACTTGAAGGTTTCAGTCGGACTTTCTTGAGTTTCTGCCTTGGAAAAAAGGCCTGAGACTTCCCCACGAAAGTTTCCCTCGAAGGTGGAAACTGTGGACGACTGGTCACCCACTGCTGGGTTTTTTCTTTCTGCCTAAAGTTGGACGTCTCGCTGACAGACCTTCTATAGGAAGAGGGTGATGGTGGTCAGTTCTGGGCTCGAGGAACAACTTCGATACAGTGCGTTGAAACTCTTTTCTCCCTCACCATCGGTTGTAGAGGCGATTTTTTTTTTTTTTTTAATTCAAATATGAATTGTTAATGCAGCAGACCAATAATCTTTCAAAATCAAAATTTCAATTAGCAAAAAAGTCCTAGCTTAGTAGTTAATGGGGGGTGCGCCTTGATTTTTATTTTTTATTTTTTTTATTTTTATTTTTAATCGAAAGTAGACTACATCCTGAGAATTTTGGCACCAACCGCGACCTTCTAGCATGAGTAGATCAGTTTCTATGATTTTTCAAAGTTTCGACCGTTTATGACGTCACGCGCCCCTCTCGCCTGGGCGGGACCCCCCAGCTAACTGTGACGTAATAAACGGTCGATACTTTAAAAATTCATAGGAAAAGATTTACACACGCTAGAAGGTCGCGGTTGGTACCAAAATTCTCAGAATGAGGTCTACCTTACATTAAAAATAACAATAAACAGTTTTTCCTACCCAGGAGCGCACGCTATTTGATGAGGAAGAAACCGAGATGAATATTGAGAATGTTGTAAGCAGTAGCGAAGGTCCATCTGAATGCAATGCTCAACCGACGACTTTATCGACCTCAACGTCAACGAGTGCTGGTAAAAAGACTGCAAGAAAGGGGGAAAAATACCAAGGACCAGGTGATAAGGAGATGGGCAAAAAAGAGACTGAAAAAGTGATTACAGAAGATTTGATTCTGTCATTTGATGGAGATGTGATTAGAGGCAGGGAAAGGAACGACAGAAGTAGTTTTATCTGGAAAACAAAACCATTGTCAATAGCTGGTAAAATTCCAAGGAAAAATATTGGTCACGTCACTCCAAGTCCACTTGGACTTGCTCGAGATGCTGTTGAACCTATTGACTGCTTTCTTCTTTTTATTACACCTGAAATGATGGGCACCATCATGAACCATACCAATGATAAAATAAAACGCACCAAGACAAGTAATGGAGCAACTTTCTCTGAAATTGAGTCGATTGAGGAGTTGCATGCCTTATTAGGACTTTTTGACTATGGTGCTGCAAGAAAAGATAATCACTTGCCAACTTCTTTACTCTTCGACTCTGGCCAATGTGGAGTATGGTACAGATCAGCAATGTGGCGTGCCAGTGGCTTCACACCTCGTGAACCAATTGGTGGCGACAATTGAGAACACCAACAGAAACGTTACATTTGACAACTGGTTCACCAGTGTTCCTCTCGCGTCGGAACTTCTCCAAAAAGGACTTACTTGCATTGGAACCATGAGGAAAGACATAAACGGTCGAAACTTTAAAAATTCATTGGAAAAGATTTACACGCGCTAGAAGGTCGCGGTTGGTGTCAAAATTCTCAGAATGAGGTGTAAGGTAAATGTGCCAAAAGCGGACATGTTAAGAGGAATCAGTCAATTTTTTTCATCTCCCTGTTGATTTTCATCGCCTAAGACGTTTTCCATTAATTAATTCTGCGCTTCAGGTATCCCTGAATATTACTGGGCTTTAAAATTGTTCCAATCTTTTGAATTATGCCCAAAAAACTCCAAAATTTGGATCCCATCAAACCGTGCCTAATGCGGACACCCAAAATCATCAGTATTGATAAAGCGGACATGTTAGGCTGAAAAAAAGGACAGGCTTCGTTAGTTGAACCATAAGTACATTTTTATTAAAAAAAGTAGTTTTCTAGATTCTACATTCGAATCCATATCACAGACTAAGTATTCAGTCTTAGGAAATCATAGGAAAATATTAAATTTGGTACGAGTGCAACCTTCATCTTACTTCTAGTGGCACATTGTGGTAGTCTTCTGGTGGAAATATTTTTCTTCTTGCCTCTCTTCCTTTTTTTTCTTCTGAAGCTCTTCTTTCCCAGTCTTTCCATTGCTTTTTCTTTTTTCTGTACTTCTCAATCCAATTTTTTCTTTGCTTTATTCGCATGATAATCACGCCAAGCCTGAGACGAAATTACACTAGGAAAGAGCTCCCTTTTCCTCGTATTTGCGCTTTTTGAGGCAATCCCTTGCCCTCGTTCAGGGTAAATAAATGCTCTTTTGAATGGACTAGGTAGGAGCGCAGTATTTCCTTGGGCTTCAGAATGGGACGGTTGTCGTTTTTCTGAACAGAGATCATCATCCTTGGAGCTACTCCATTCTGCTGGTCCGTTCGGAGATGTTGATGAAGAGGTTTCTGGGTTGGCTTGTGTTTGAGCGTTGAGATTTTCGGGCACAATTATTAATGTACCTCCTTACAACGAAATGAGCTGTGATACCTACCTATCTATAATAGATAACAAACAAGAGTAGGTTAGCATGATAAAATACCTCCTCCAGCCCCTCTTTGATCAAATAACACCTCTTTTGGGCGTAATTGTACCAAATGGAATGAGAATGACAAGGTGTCCTCTTTAGGTGCACGAAAAAAGAATGCTGGCTGGTAAAGAGGACACTGGTGTCCTCTTTATCAACTAACAACTTTTTTCATGTGCCAAATGAGGACACCATCTATCGGGGGTTTTAATATAAAAACAGGAATTATCCCATTGAAAACTAGCATGGAAAAGGTTATTTAGAGGGTAATGAGTCGGGCAAGAAAAAGAACCACCACAAATATGCAACATTATCCTTAATACTGACCCTCTCTTCCTTCCCATCTCGCACAACGTTTCACTAAACAAATCTACAAAAACAGTGAAGGTAGTTTTTAGGTTTACCCTGTATCGTCCTTTTCACTCTCAACTTCTTCTTCTTCGTTTTGCCTGCTCCATGTTAGCCCTAGTTTACATAAAATTCTGGAGCCACAAGGATCTGAAGGCTAGTATCCTTATTCTTTACTGATTTCAGGGAAGTGTCCGCTTTTGGGTCAGTGTCCGAATTACCCCCTTTTACCTTAGTTTACATTAAAAATAGGAATGAACAGTTTTTCCGACCCATACGCACACCCCATTTGTTTTTCAAAATTTACTATTTAAAGACTAAACTAACTATTTGAGAAGTTTTTGGTTTACAGTTGAAAGGCGCCTCGTGAAAATAAATGAGATGCATTTCAAGTGGAGTAAGAAAAACGCTGCAAAATATTACACAAAGGTTTATTATTCATCCGTATTGCTCCGTTACTCGTCTGCAAAGGAGACCGCTTTGCCATGGAAATACGATATGTGCTACCCACCTACTTCAAAATCAACTTTATTTGGAAGAAATGAACGTGGTTGATTTGATGATCTTAAACTTATTATTGATTCTTCTAAGGTATTAGGTTTGACTAGATTCGATGAATGTATTGATAAATTAAATTGAATTGATAAATAATAGATAACGAGAAGTGGACTGTATTTTCAGGGAGTTGTTCTATAATAAATAACCAGTGACTAGACAATGTGAATTTTATTTAACAATAATGAGTATAGCGAATTTTATTTAACAATAATGAGAATAGCGGGTATCCTTGTAATGGTAGAAAGTATCTATTTCTCGTGGTGAATCCAACAACTTGTGAGGTATTGCACCTGATATTTGGTATAAGGATGGGAATCCACTTTAGGTAATACTTGATGATTTTGGATAACCTTTTTGGTGAGAAAAAGACTTGAGAAGATGTGCAAAAGAAGGATGACAGGTAAAGAATGATAGTGATGACAGGAGTTCAGGTGGGTTCCTGATTAAAGTGACGTTTTCCATAAATTGTACAATTGTAAGTTGTACATAAGTTTGAAATGTTCAAGGATTTTCGAAATTCATTAGTGCATCGACGTAGGGAACTGAAAAACTAAAAGAATGCTCCTGGAGTCATCAAAATCTAACAATAATTGTCAAAGAAAATGGGGAAACGCCGTTTAATCCCTGACCTTAGTCATTAGATTTTAGACTGACCCGGAACGAGGAAGAAACGGCGACTGAGACTTCCTCAAGGGAGGAAGAAACAATCAAAACAGGTGAAAAAACGCTGCAAATTATTACACAAAGGTTTACTATTTTTCTACAGATCACTCGTCTGCAACGAACACGGCTTTGTCTAACAACCATAGATACTGCCTTCACGCCTTCACAATCAAGTTTATTTTGAACTAATTAACGCTTCACACTCAAATTAAAAGAAATAGGGAGGCAACTCAAAGAAACGAACAACGATCTCATTTCGGTCAGCTAAAATTTGAACGGAGATTAGGCCCCTTACTCGATTCACACAGTGTGAATCACACTGTTTCTGATTTATCGTCAGTCCTACCCTCAAATACTCATAGGGAGTGAACGGTTGGTCATACTCTGGCTCTGGACGGTCTCATTAGATTCTAAAAATTCAAAACTATTTGAAATTGGTGGAAAATAAACTTCATTCCGAGAGTTTTCGAGCTAAGGCGTTTTTGAATATGTCAGCCCTTATTTTTCACCCCTTAGAAGTGGCTGACATCAACCAAAAGCTTCGAGGCACAACTAGACCCCAAATGGAGTCCATAAACCAAATTTCATCAAAATCGGTAACTAAGGAAAGTGTCACATACGGCAGACGGACGACAAATTTTTTTTATTTGATTTTTGTATTCATCGTGCCTTAAACGTAAACCAACAAATTTTAGGGCAGGTTAAAATTTGTTTTCTTGGTCGATTCCATAGGTACATTATTGAAAATTATGAACCAAAAATTGCTTTGAGGAAAAGTTGTAGCAAATTAGAAAGCATTTTGCTAATGAGTTGTAATTTTATGCAAAAAAAAAGAATTTCTAAAGAAAAAATTATCGCATAAACGTGGAAAATGTACAGTTAGGTAAGTAATTGAAGAATCATTTAAATCGTCGCCGCTGAGAATTCGCATTTTTGGAGAGACTCTTCTTGGTAAGCTCGGCAGTTCACTGCCCACCCAACTTGGCAGTTCACTGCCCACCCAACTTGGCAGACTGTTTTGTTATCTCATAAAGTAATAATTAAATAACGGGGGATGGAGTTGAAGGGCGGGGGAGTCATTAGTTCTCGGCAAATAAGCCGTTCACGGTCCGCTACCGCCCTTGGATTAAAAAGATTATCCGTCTCAACCATCGAGAAGGTATTAAATCCCATCAATATACCTCCTAATTGGTCTCAAAAAACACATTCTCTACATCCCCCGCCGTAAAGTGGGAAGAAATGGCCTCTTCGCCACCTCGCGATCGGACCCGGAAGTCGGGCGGACGTGAGGTAGGTGCTAGTTTAATGCAGTTGCGATTATAAATTGCGGGCAATTAATTAAACTAGCCTAGGTTCAACAAGTGTTCCTTCTTGTACGGCGAAGAGGGTGAGAGATATCAGGTAATCTCTAAGGGCATCTGAGGTTTCCCCCGTCATCTTGGAGAGCGAAATATGCAGATTACTTGAGTCTGAAGAAGACGCCGACGTTTCGGAGGTGGGCTCGAATAAATCGAGCCATAAATTTCACGTTGAGCCCGGTAATTGGATCATCTCGTTTGCAATTCCGTAAACCAAAAAATGTTGTTCCTCATTGTCGAAGATTGAGAGGCTTTGTGGAGCAGGTGGAAAACGGCTGCCAAGTGGATGACAGAAAGATATGAGATGTAATCATTACATGAGGAATGATTACCTACTTTCAATATAATGAAGTACCATTGGCTCTTAAAAATTTCAATAAAAGGACGAAACTAAGTACAGCTCAAAGAAACGAACAACGATCGTATTTTGGTCAGCTAAAATTTCATCGGAGATTAGCAGCCGTATTCACAAACTGCACTGAATGGGGCTTTTTACTAAGTGAAGCTTGAAATCTCCACTTAGAGCTGTACTTAAGAGAAAACGCTATTCACGAACCAAACTTTGGAAGAAGTGTCTCTTTAGCCGCTCTTTACCGAAGCTGAACTTTCGTCAAGTTACACTCTCCGGGTAAGTTTGGCTCCTACCACACTTTACTGGCCCTCAGTGCAGCTTTTCTATTTTGCTTGATTCGACAGCCGTTTTACGAAGTTTTTCCGTTCGGATTTAAATGGAAAACTCATCAGTTTTCCTTCAATTTCCGTATCAGTTGAACCTAAAGCTGAACTAAGAGCAGCTACACTAAAAACGATTGTGAATAGCGATTTCTCCTCAAGTTTCACTTTGGCCTAAAGTATCACATTCGGAAGTGCGACTTCAAGTGTCACTTTGGTGATTTTTGTGAATACGGGCCTAGGCCTCTTTTGCAATTCACACTCGTGTTT
Source organism: Apolygus lucorum (assembly GCA_009739505.2). Lineage (NCBI taxonomy): Eukaryota > Metazoa > Arthropoda > Insecta > Hemiptera > Miridae > Apolygus > Apolygus lucorum. The sequence goes on along the minus strand of CM019173.2, from coordinate 28,654,843 downwards.
CTGATTTATCGCACGCACAACCCTCAAGTTCTTAATGGGGAGCGAACGGTTGGTCCTACAAAGCTCTGGGTGGTCTAATTCGATTCTAAAAATTCAATGCTATTTTAAAATGGCGAAAAAACAATATCATTACTTTAAAAGTGTTTGGGCTTGAGAGTTTTGAAAATTCAACCTTAGATGTGACCGACTTTAACCAAAAGCTTTGCGGCACAAATAGACACCAAATGGAGCCTACATACCTACCAAATTTCATGAAAATCGGTCCATTGGAACTAAGGAAACAGCCGCGGTAGCTTGTCTCCGGTACTCTGTGCGCGGTAGGTAGCCGGACGGAAACATTTTTATTCAATTTTGGTTTATTATTTTCAATAATGATGTTTGTTTACGTTTCAAGGTACATAGAATACAAAAAACGAACAAAAATTTTGCCGTCCGTCTTAGTACCATGGACCGATTTTGAGGAAATTCGGTATATGGGCTCCATTTGGTGTCTATTTGTGCCGCAAAGCTTTTGGTCGATGTCAATCAACTCTATGGGGTAAAAATTAAAGGTTGAAATTTTCAAGAGTGCCCTGGCTCGAAAAATCTCGAAATAAAGGCATTGTTTTTTCACCAATTTAAAATAGTAGGTATTTAATTTTTAGAATTTTTAGAGACCACCCAGCGCCCTGTAGGACAAACCGTTCGCTCCCTACGGAACTTAAGGGTCGGACTTTCGATAAATCAGAAACACGAGTGAGAATCTCAAAAGATACTTAATGTCCGTTCAAATTTTAGCTGACCAAAATGCGATCACTGTTCGTTTCTTCGAGCTGTACTCCCTGTTTCTTCAAACTTAGTGTGAAGCGTTTATTTCTTCCTAATCAACTTGATTGTGAGGTAGGTAGGTATTATCTATGGTTGGTAGATGATGACAATGTCAAAGACGTGTTCTTTACAGACGAGTTATCTATATAGAAAAATTTCCCCCTTAGAGGGAAAAACAATAGATCATGGATGTGTCCATTGTTGAAGGTGTAATTTGAAAATTAAAATGAAAAAATTTATTGTTATGATGCTGACACTCGTCGAAATGATGACTGGAACACGATCGTGACTCGCTAATACTTTTCAGGTCGCATTTTATAATTATTCATGTCAGAATCCCTCCCCCACATCATTTCCTGGGCCTGCACCCTCGACACTTCGTTCTGTAAAACGTTTCATCCAATTTAGTAAAAAATTCACATTACTTCAAATCATCATTAATTTAGTTCATAAATATGTTGCATGCTACAGTATGATACCAAAGAATGATCCACCATTCATGTGAAATCAAATGCTTGCATACGAGTCTGCAACACATTGGGGCATTTTCATGTCAACCACTACACAACAAGGAAGTGAAGTAAGGTTGTCAGTTCATGTACCCAAGCATCAAAATAAGAAAACAGTTGATTGTTCTCTACGCAACACAGTGAGTCTATTTTATTTATTGGACGCGTGAGCAAGTTTTCGTGACGATTTTTCAGTTTATGTGCCAAAGCAAAGACATGAAAATGTCAAAAATGGACAGCGATCGCATTTTAGTCAGATAAAATTTGAACGGAGATTTGACGTCTTTTGTGACGTGTTTGTACTCGTAGGGAGCGAACGGTTTGTCCTACAGAGCTCCGGGTGGTCTCAAAATTTCTTAAAAATTCATTACCGTAAAACCGTCAAACTTTACCCCACCAGGGGTAACTTTACCCCAAAAAGTGAGAATCTTCAATTGTGACGTAAGAGTGGTAGAACCTAGATAAAAGTTAGCTATTGTGTTTTCGTTATTCTCCACATCCCAGAGAATCGATGCGGCTTGCGATGGCGCCTTTATCCATGTTATCAGCTGTTATCAGTCATAGTTTCCTGATCAGCTGTTTTTGTCCTGTTTCTCGTGCTCCAAAATTTCTTCCATATCAGGTGTTTGGAGTGGATTTACCAGGCAAGCCCCCATCATATCACGTTCAACATCTTATTTTGAACAAAATACACTAGGTAATCAAATTCTCAAAAAAGTGTTTTCTTAGTTATGCCTTTGTTTACCAAAAATTTGATGGTAACTTTACTCCAAAAACCGGGTATCTTTACTCCACTATAAAGGTTGGGATAAAGGTAGCCTCACTCATATTTTTCTTATTTAATCTCGAAAAACATTTGAGTTTTATAATTACCAAAGTGTTGAATGTAAGGTTTCTAGTGTATCTCATGTTGCAGAAGTAAGAGATGGGGAGAAGAAATGAGAAAAAGCTTGGTACGCGCCCCTACCGAAACTTTACAACAATGATATGAACATAAACGTGCTTTGGTCTCATAAGTTGTGATTTACAATATTATTTACTCGTGGGTTAACTTTGAAATTTACCATTGCAATTCATTTGAAAGTTATCGAATGTGAAACAGACTTTTTCTGTGATTTTGTTAAGTCATTCGTTTATCGTTCATTGTCCTTTAATATTTCTTTACTTGTAGAAAGTTTTGCTCGATTACCTACATAAGTCTGTCTATACTGGAAGACTGAAATTGTGATCTCTTAACCAGAAATATTGCATTTCAAGCAAATTCGTTGAAATAAATGATCATTGGAATTTATATTTTTTTAGGTATAACTTGTATTTTTCAAACTAAAAAGTTCAATTTTCAGAATGTATTTTATAATAATATTATAAATACTTGATATTATCGAGTATTTCTGGGGTAATGAATTCAATCCCGACCAGTTACATTGCACCACTGCCCGTTTCTGTAGCGATAACCGTGAGTTTTTCAGAGTGGAGTAAAGATAGACCCACTCGTAGTTAACTTTATTCCAACATTTAAACAATTAGATAGGGTGGTTACAACTATCTGATCAATGAGCTCGACCACTCAAAATGTTCAGGAAGCCCTGAAGATCAATTCACTTATTAAAAAAAAATCAATTTAACCCATTTCGAGTGGGAGAAATTGTATTTGGAAATGTTTCGGAGTAAATCTTGGGGTAAAGTTTGACGGTTTTACGGTACTGTTTAAAATTGGTGAAAAACCGATATCTTTATTTCGAAATTTTTCGAGCTAGGGCACTCTTGAAACATTAAACCCTTAATTTTCACCCCTTAGAAGTGACCTACATCAACCAAAAGCTTCGCGGCAAAACTAGCCCCCTAATGGAGCCCATATACCAAATTTGGACCAAATCGGTCCAGTGTTGCTAAGAAAAGTGCCGCGTACGGCGTACGGACGGAACATTTTTTATTCTATTTTCCGATTCGACGTACCTTGAAACGTAAAACATCGAATTTTGAGGGGGGTTAACATTTTTTTTCTTGCTCGATTCCAAAGGCTTATTATTGAAAAGGTATACAGGTTTGCTAACCTACTCAATGTTGTAAAACTCGTCAATGGAATAAAGTTCTGCCTGTACAGACTTGTACTCAATCTTCATGGGCGAAGAAGGCAGGATTCAGGAGCGCGGAAGAGGTTGCGGTCCATCTTGATAAAGCCGCGTTCAAAGCTGAATCGCTCTGCGGAGCTGAGAACGCACAATCGCGTGGCGTGACCGCCGCGTAGCTTCCCGCGCCTAAAAACGCTCGAGATTCCCATCTCGCGGCCGCAAGGACGTCGCGCTGTCTCGCCGGGGGCGCACGCTACCTCCTCGGCTCCCATTAGCGCCCGTAATTACAGGCCGACTCCACTGTTTGGGTTCCTGAGTAACCGCTCGTAGAAACGATGAGTAACAATGGAATTATTCCATTTTGCAGCTGTCTTCTTCCGAGGTGGACCACAGAGTAGTACCTTTTTTTTTTAAATTACGCTGTATACGAGGCTCTGCGGCCATTCGTTTACGCGCAGCCCAATAAATATATGCTTTCCAATACCAGATGGTTTCGTCGTCTCCAATCTGTTCTCTTATGTCTTTCAGTGCAGGACATGTGTCTAAATGCTGGAATGTCATATCTTACAGTGTACAGATTGGACTGTCATAGACACCGATTCTGTTTAGATGCTTGGCCAGGAAGTCATGCCCAGTCTGAATCCTGAAACAAGCCACACTTTGCCTTCTGAGCAGTGTTTTAGGTATGGAATTATTCAGTAGGGTGGCCCATTGCTTTCCAGCTGCTGCTCTCACATGGCCTTCTCGAGCTATTGACTGTATCTTGGCATCGACCAGGCGTTTGGCTGTGCTGTAAGGGAGAGGAGCATCTAGCTGCGGCAAGAGTTGACCCTCTTTTGGAAAACGCATCTGCTTTTTCATTTCCCTCTATTTGGCAATGTGAGGGAACCCACTGCAGCACCAGTTGGGAGCCCTTCATCAACAACTTCTCAATGGCAAGACGGCACTCGAGGACCAGGGCGACATCAGTCGAAACGTTGCTTGTGAGCGACTGAATGGCAGCTTGTGAGTTGACAAAAATCACGATTTGGCGATCGCCCCGCACAAGCAGATGCTCCACAGCAAGCTTCACTGCACAGACCTCTCCCTCAAAGTTGCTGGAGAGCTTTCCTACAGGGTGTGAGGTTTCAAAGAGTGTGCAGTATACCCCGGCCCCTGCACTGGATCTTGCATCTCTGGCTGAGCCGTCTGTATATATGTGCAGCCAATCCTCTTGTGGGTACCATAGATGCAGGGTTTCCAGGAACACAGCCCTAAGCATAGCTGGAGGCGTTCTCAGCTTGTCAACAGGCTCTGTCAAGGTCAATGATCCTCGAGCATTCAACAGAGTACCGGAGACAAGTTTTTGGGGTGGACCAACTTAGTTTAACTTGTCTCCAGTACATACTCTGTGGGGTGGACGAATTTTCGAAAATCGCAGTGGCCTGAAAATTGCTGTCATCGTTGCTTCCGAGTCCACCAAGGTAGCGGAAGCTTTGTTGTCACTGTTCAAGATTGAATAAAAATGTCCTCCAAAATCAAAATTTCCACTCGCGTTTTACGTTTCAGACCTTCCAATTTTGGTTCCGTGTCTGTCATGAAATCATTTGCCACAGCCATAACTTCTACATTTCTCATCCGATTGTTGGCGTGTAGACGGTCCCCTATGAAGATCATCACCTCCAGACTGACAGTAGCCACTGCGCATGCGCAGTGAATTTCCTTGTTACAGCCATAATTTCTACATTTCTCATCTGATTACGATGGAATTTTCAGGAATTATGCGAGTTGGGGTAGAGATGGTCCCCTATGAGGGTAGTGGAAGGTAGATAGTTATTGATGTTTTGAGATTAACTACTATGCACCGGATTATCTATGCAATCGGGTTATGGATACGAGGAAGCTATGTGCCACACCCCTTTGTCTGTGGTATGTTGTCCTCCTTCACCCCAGAATTATCGCATAAGGACGCCCAAGTCTTACAGTGGGTACTAAAAACCTAAATCCTCACTACGGGGCTGAATAAAACCACTCAGAGCTTAAAAACGCTGCAAATCATTGCTCAAAGGTTTATTATTTTCTGTATAGATCATCCTTCTGTATAGATCACTGGTTCTCCATCAATAGCACCTACCACCATCTGTATTCTCCCTTGACCTTCCCTCTCAAATTTCAGCTCCTGCGTTCAATAGGATTGAAAATGGCTTCGAAGCTCACTCAGCTGATCAGTGATCAGAAGAGTGAAGAAGATCTCCTCGAATGCTGGAGACGCCTGGAAGAGCACTTCCATTCAATAGGATTGAAAATGGCTTTCGAGCTCACTCAGCTGATCAGTGATGTGAGGAGTGAAGAAGATCTCCTCGAATGCTGGAGACGCCTGGAAGAGCACTTCCATTCAATAGCATTGAAAATGGCCTCGGAGCTCACTCAGCTGATCAGTGAGCAATGATTTGCAGCGTTTTTTACCTACAAACATTGTTTTACCTACCAATTTTTTTCTACCTACCACACCTACCTATTGGTAGGTACTACCTACCACACTATAATGGCTTCACACCTTCACAATCAAGTTTATTAGAAAGAACTAAACGCTTCACACTCGATTCGAAAAATAGAAAGCTTGATATGGAAATTTGATTACTGGTTACGCAGAAGGCAAAACTGTATACAAATCGAAGAAATGAACAGCGATCGCATTTTAGTCAGATAAAATTTGAACGGCGATTAGACCTCTTTTGCGATTCACACTCATGATTCTGTTTTATCGAAGGAAAACCTTAAAATACACGTAGGGACCGAACGGTTTGTCCTACAGAGCTCCGGGTGGTCTCAAAAATTTTTAAAAATTCTGTACTATTTAAAATTGGTGAAAAAACGATACCTTTATTTCGAGAGTTTTGGAGCTAGGGCACTCTTGAAATTTTCAACCCTTAATTTTCACCCCTTAGAAGTGACCTACATCAACCAAAAGCTTCGCGGCACAACTAGACCCCAAATGGAGCCCATATACCAAATTTGAACCAAATCGGTCCAGTGTTGCTAAGAAAAGTGCCGCGTACGGCGTACGGCGGACGGACGGAAATTTTTTTATTCGATTTTCGGATTCTACGTACCTTGAAACGTAAACCATCAAATTTTGAGGGGGGGTTAAAATTTTTTTTTCTTGCTCGATTCCAAAGGCTTATTATTGAAAATAATAAACCAAAAAAGACCCGTTATGTAATAATTTGCAGACATTTTCCATTCAAAATGAAAATAAAATTACCAAAATAAGTTTCAAATTGGTTCACAAATGACGAAGGTTCAGTCTGCTCTATTCTATTTTTGGAAGGTAGAAAGCCTTCAGTTTCACAGCAACGAGCAAAAAAACCGACTTGCACAAAAGCTGAATGTCTCGACTGAAAGAATCGAACGTCAGAGAAAGCATTTTGCATCGAACAATCGGGAAAGAAACGGCCATTAATCTGATGCGAGATTGACTTTCTAGATTTGATAGGCCGGTTTAGGTTTCTTGAGAGTCACGTTCTCCGTATCAACTCAATCGATCGATAACTCGCAGTCAGAAGCCTGGGAAGAGAAGTACAATGCACTCATTACTGTTTAGCTTTTGCTACCTACTTTGTCAACACTTTGCCTGCCGTTGCATCTGAGGCGGTGCCAGTAAATCCTAGGGCGCCTACAGTCAGGCGTGAAGAATTGGAGAACAGCGATATCAGAGATGATGAAATAAAATGGTAGTTTTGGAAATTATGCAGGGTGAAATGTGAGGACATTTTTAAGAAATAGCAAGCATTTTTTTCTGATCAATGATTTTTTGAAAAGTGATAAGAGCCTATTTCTTTGGAATATTAGGAGGTCTTACGAAGTTCGAGCTTTTCCTTTTCTAGTCAAGTACTAGTAAGTAGATTAAGAAATATATTGTTATGTTGTGGGAATGGATTAGGTAATCCATTATGAAATTTAAGGTGATTAAAAAAAAAATTTAATTTGATTTGGAAACCCGGCAAGATGAACGAACGAAGACCGACTGAGATCCCATTAAACTATTAGCTTACTAATATTGTATTTGTTTATGAAATTCATTGTTATTGTAAAAAATCTGTTCATTAGTAATAAGCTGATAACTGCAATTGTTTCAAATTTTCTTCTAAAGGAGTTCTCTAAGGGTCCGATTCCCGAAATTTATTTTATTTTTTTTTTAAAGAACTGTAATTTTTGATTATTCGATAAACTCAAATGCTTGCATACGAGTCTGCTACACTTTGGGGCATTTTCATGTCAACCACTACACAACAAGGTAGTGAAGTAAGGTTGTCAGTTCATGTACCCAAGCATCAAAATAAGAAAACAGTTGATTGTTCTCTACGCAACACAGTGAGTCTATTTTATTTATTGGTCGCGTGAGCAAGACTTGCTTAGTTTTCGTAATGATTTTTCAGTTCATGTGCCAAAGCAAAGACATGAAAATGTCAAAAAGATTAATTTGGTTTGGAAAAGGATCAATTTGACTTGGAAATGCTATATAGCACCACACTTATTGATCACATTCTGAAATTAAAATGGAAAATTCTGAAATTTTTTGGAAGAATCTGAATTTGTCTCGGAAAATTTTGTATTTGACTTGGAAAGTTCTGAAAACGATTTGGAAAATTCTTGATATGGTTTGGAAATTTCCGAAAATAGTCTGGAAAATCCCGAATTAGACTTGGAAATCCTAAAAATAGGAGGAAGGTTATATACCTTTTTCGAGTCAAATTCAAGGTTTTTCGAGTCAAATTCTAGGTTTTTCGAGTCAAATTCAAGGTTTTCCGAAACAAATTCAAGGTTTTTCACATCAAATTAAAGGTTATTCGAATCAAATTCAAGGATTTCACATCAAATTAAAGGCTTTCCACATCAAATTAAAGGCTTTTCACATCAAATTAAAGGTTTTATATTTCAAATTAAAGGTTTTCATTTTCAAATTAAAGGTTTTCATTTTCAAATTAAAGGTTACTTAGTAAGCGATTTTGAACTATAAATATTACATAGAACAACGTTTTCAAGAGGTGGTATTGACAAGAAACAATTGGGAACAGAAAAAAAGTATGAACTGTAGTTTGACTTTTCACAATAAGTTCAATGCAAATCCACGCCTGCTGCTGCCTCTGGAAGAATGGGGTAGTTGCATGGGTCGGAATTTCGTGTTTTTGACTTCAGATTCGAATTTAGCGCACTTAAAAACGTATATGGACCAGTTTTCAGTTCGAAATTCCATTTAGTTTAGCCGTATTTCAATAAAGAACTACCATCCTTTTTAGTGTTGGCGGGCCACTCCTCTTACGTCATCCCTAAACGAGAATCTCACGATAGAGTGCGTTGAGATCACTGCCATCGAGGACAATTCGAGTCATAAACATTGAAATGTACTTGCAAAATAATGGTGATGATTGAAAAAACTTTGAAATATATTTTTCAGGCTTTACATGTTTGAATAAATCGTTTAAATTGAAAATTTTGGCTGTTTTGCCGAAGCCCGGGGGGCACATCGGCGCGGGGTACTTCGATTAACCCCGTTGCTACGGTCATAGTTATCACGTTATCAGTTTATCGGGTGGCCCTTTCTCGTAGTGCGGTCCGAGTTGTTACAGTTGTTAGTTGTTATAGTTTACACCAGTATTTACCATAATTTATTAGTTGATTGGTTTTGAAAAGATAATGTTCACTGTAAAGTTTCAAGAAGCTTTTAATAAACGCTTGCATACGAGTCTGCAACACGTCTTCACTTTTTCCTGCTACCTACCCGATAATCTGGTTTCGAATGTTGTTGATAGTTATTTTAACTCAGGGGTAGGTATATCTCATTTTCTTCCGTAAGTAGGTACAACGGTTATGGCAGCATATCATTTATGCGTAAATGTAGGGCTTTCACACCCGTGACGTGGCCCCCACCCCGCAGTGTCCAAGCCGTGTGTAGGTTTTCCCGCCTGAATCCGAAATCCCGTTTTTCGAAAAAATCTCTAAATTTTTTGGAAGCGTTTCCGGGAGTTTAATTTGCAGATTCGTACTTCAATAGAGATTCTCTACACAGAAAAAATACAAAAAAATATCATGCAACTACCCCATTAGCATCATGTCCATGACGTAATTTGCGCAATCGGTACTGGTGACTGTTGCTACACCTTGACTTATTACGTCGCACAAACTAAGCTCATTACGCCCTTCGCTGAGAACATTTCTGGCAAATAATTTTACTTTAGAAAATACCTTCTCGGCTGGGTTCAGCTGGGGTGAATACGGAGGGAGGTACTTCACATCAACGCAGAGTTCTTCAATCCGACGTTTCACCATATGAGCGTGATGGATACGCGCATTATCCATAATTAAGTAGGACCTGTTTGTGTCGGGGAGCTTTGCGACTAGCTCTGTCAAAAATATACAGAATTCACTTGCATTGCAGTTCCCAAGTGATAAGATTTTATGGTGCACAATGCCTTGGTTATTCATGGCCACGATCAGAGTAGTGTTTCTCCCCCTCACGGTTGGAACAGGAACCACAGCGCGTGAACCCCTTCTTGAACGTGCCTGACTTCGGCGAAGGTGCAAATTGAAGCCGGACTCATCAATGAAAACCATGTGTCCTCTCTCCCTTGGTGCCCACGTATTGAATCTTGTGGCATATTCCTTCCTTTGTTCTTCCGTTGCGTTACAATTCATGCGATCAACTTCCTTATGTGATTGTTTCAGCGTAATTTTCAACGAAGTTAACCCTTTGTTGATGGTCGTTATTGACAAATTTACATTTCTTGAAGATAGAACGCGCTGAATTTCCTTCAACGTGCGTGCTGGATTTTCTTCGGTTGCAACCTCAATTGCCTGAAGCACCTCGGGTGGTAACAACGTAAGGCGTGAACTGCCTCTGGGTCGCATTACCAGCTCGCTGTCATTTCGCTTGTAGGGGAGACCGAGGCTGGTTGTCACATTTTTTCTTCTTTAGATGATTATATTTTTTCTTCAAGAGGTATTGCCATTTTTATCATTTACACAGTTAAGTGGACTCGATACCAACCTAAAAACACTGCAAATCATTGCTCAAAGGTTTATTATTTTCTGTATAAATCATCCTTCTGTATAGATCACTGGTTCTCCATCAATAGCACCTACCACCATATGTATTCTCCCTTGACCTTCCCTCTCAAATTTCAGCTCCTGCGTTCAATAGGATTGAAAATGGCTTCGGAGCTCACTCAGCTGATCAGTGATCAGAAGAGTGAAGAAGATCTCCTCGAATGCTGGAGACGCCTGGAAGAGCACTTCCATTCAATAGGATTGAAAATGGCTTTCGAGCTCACTCAGCTGATCATTGATGTGAGGAGTGAAGAAGATCTCCTCGAATGCTGGAGACGCCTGGAAGAGCACCTCCATTCAATAGGATTGAAAATGGCTTTGGAGCTCACTCAGCTGATCAGTGATGTGAGGAGTGAAGAAGATATCCTCGAATGCTGGAGACGCCTGGAAGAGCACTTCCATTCAATAGGATTGAAAATGGCTTCGGAGCTCACTCAGCTGATCAGTGAGCAATGATTTGCAGCGTTTTTTACCTACAAACATTGTTTTACCTACCAATTTTTTTTTACCTACCAAACCTACCTATTGGTAGGTACTACCTACCACACTATAATGGCTTCACACCTTCACAATCAAGTTTATTAGAAAGAACTAAACGCTTCACACTCGATTCGAAAATAGCCTTGGAGCTCACTCAGCTGATCAGTGACCACTCAGGCGCCTTCAGCATTCTCCTTTGACCCTGTCTCTCAAATTTCAGGTTCCTGCGTTCAACAGGAGAGGAAATAGCCTTGGAGCTCACTCAGCTGATCAGTGACCACTCAGGCGCCTTCAGCATTCTCAATTGACCCGCCCTCTCAAATTTCAGGTTCCTGCGTTCAACAGGAGAGGAAATGGCCTTGGAGCTCACTCAGCTGATCAGTGGCCACTCAGGCGCCTTCAGCATTCTCCATTGACCCTGCCTCCGTAACGCTTCAAAGGGATCTGTTGGATGACGATACCTATTTTCCTCTCACGATCATGTTGACATCTCATTTGTTACTCACGATCATATGTTACTAAACATGCGCATAATTCAGCTTTCCGTACAGGTGCATTCATATTAGGGACCGTGTACCATGTTTAATAAATTGAGAGCTTTCCAATGAGTGGTGAACGATTTTTGTGGGGTGGAAAATGAGGAAGTTAGTTTTCCCTAGGAACGATTGGTTGTACGTGAAAATCATCACAATTATTTGGTAACGAATTTTGGTAACGGTTTTCGAGTTATGTGCCAGAGCAAAGACATAAAATGTCAAATAGAAAGCTTGATATGGAAATTTGATTACTGGTTACGCAGAAGGCAAAACTGTATACAAATCGAAGAAATGAACAGCGATCGCATTTTAGTCAGATAAAATTTGAACGGCGATTAGACCTCTTTTGCGATTCACACTCATGATTCTGTTTTATCGAAGGAAAACCTTCAAATACTCGTAGGGACCGAACGGTTTGTCCTACAGAGCTCCGGGTGGTCTCAAAACTTTTTAAAAATTCTGTACTATTTAAAATTGGTGAAAAAACGATACCTTTATTTCGAGAGTTTTCGAGCTAGGGGACTCTTGAAATTTTCAACCCTTAATTTTCACCCCTTAGAAGTGACCTACATCAACCAAAAGCTTCGCGGCACAACTAGACCCCAAATGGAGCCCATATACCAAATTTGAACCAAATCGGTCCAGTGTTGCTAAGAAAAGTGCCGCGTACGGCGTACGGCGGACGGACGGAAATTTTTTTATTCGATTTTCGGATTCTACGTACCTTGAAACGTAAAACATCAAATTTTGAGGGGGGGTTAAAATTTTTTTTTCTTGCTCGATTCCAAAGGCTTATTATTGAAAATAATAAACCAAAACGTTACAGAAATATAATAATATAGCCATTATTAGCATATTATTCGAAGTTGAAAAAACTTTGTCTAGTGGGACTTCTTACCCTGAGCTGGGGCAGGTTGTCTCAGTGAGTGAGGTAAGTTGTCCCATGGAACAATTTCTTGAAATTTTGAAATATCAAGCGGTCAAAAAGGCATTAAAAACAGATCTATTGAAATAAGTCATTTTTTTATAATCTCAACATAAACTCAGAAGAATGGAATAAAATATCCCGATTGAATAAAACTTGAACAAATTTTCAATAGTTAACATGATGTCAAAATAAATTAAAATATGTAGAATCTTACAATCTTCAAAACTTAATTAATCAGTTAACTTTGCTTAATAACTTTTATCAAACCTAAGCAACAAATTTGACCAGGTTGACTAGAAAAATAGTTGAAAATATAGCAAAATAATGCTGAACTTTAGGAAAATTGTGCTAAAAAACTAGCCAAAAGAAATTATGATTTTAAAAAAATTATTCAAATAGAACACCTCCTGCGAAATAAAAGTTTTGTTATGAAAAACAAAGAAGTCAGTCAGAGTCACTTTCTCCGTCATAAGGAGAATCGCAGTGGTGGCAAACATAAATCGAATTTCCAGGAGTGCATTCTTCATGAGCCCACATGTGACACTGGATGCACGAAATCCAACTCTCCCCTGGTCGGCTGGCAGAAAAATTCTCAGTGCAAACTATGCACATTGCATCTTCTTCGTCGCTACTACTCTGGCAAAAAGCCTTCTTCTGCTTATTCCCTTTACCTTGCTTGCTTTTCACCGTTTTCTTTTTGTCAAACAGGGTCTTTCGCGCTTTTGGCGGTGGATTTTTCTTTTTTTTTTTTTTTGCCTCTCTCTTGGCTTTCTCTTCTTCCAACTGTTTTTTATTAGGGGTGTCAGTTAAGATACACGATTTCCTCCGTCGGGATTTTCCTCCTGATTTTCGCTGTGGAGCCTGAGGGAAAGGCCTGACGTCTAGTGGAGAAACACTGAACATGCTCATTCCACTCGTGCTAGGAAGCACCGGCAGTGTTTACCTTCAAACCTGATATTGTAGCAGCCTCTTTAATGGACCGACCCTCCTCGTACAACCTCAGAAACATCACTTTTTGGTCTTTCAAATACTTTTCATAATTACCTCTAGGTCGACGAACACGAGACGGCACAGCGTTGTCTAAAGAAGTGTCCGTTTCACTGGAACTTAGAATACGAATTCTTTGGTGGCTAGGTTGGCGGGAGACATTATTGTTGATGGATTCATCCAATTGTAGTAGTGACTCCATCAACAAGTTGATTTTGTCACCTGTTGACAACCAAAGTTTCCTTTATTCAAAATATTGTCTCTTCAAATATTGTATTCAAATATACATTTCTTCTCTTTGATAATTTCGTCTTGTCAACACGCTAATTCACTGTGACTAATTCTCTCTAAGAGGTTATGGGCCCAGAAATAGGCAAGACTCTATCAAGAGATAAAGATGGAAGATTCCATTAAGATCGAAAAATTACGAGACGCAACGGGGTGGCCAATATGGAAATTTCAAGTGAAAACCATACTTGAAGCCCAGGAGCTCCTTCCTATTGTGAATGGAGAACTAGTTAAGCCCGAATTGGATGAAGGTGCAGGAGATGCAGAACGCCTAATCTACGCAGAAGAGCTGAAAAAGTGGCAAAAATCCGATGCTAAAGTCCGGAGGATATTTGTCACGACGATCGGTGAGCAAGCTATGGTTCTCATCATGACATGCGAATCAGCAAAAGAGATGTGGGATAAACTGGCAACGATTTATGAACAAAAGTCAGATTTCACTCTTTTTGCTCTCCAAGAAAAATTCTTCAAGTATGAAAAAGATACGAGCGACTCAATCGGACAACACATAGCAAAGCTAGAAGATTTAGCTCATCAGATGAAATTACTGGGAGAACCAGTCGCAGAGTCTATGATGATGTCAAAAGTGCTGTCAACTCTACCGCCAGAATTCAACCATTTTTATAGCGCTTGGGAGTCAACGCCAGTTGGGAACAAAACGTTGAACAATCTAACATCCAGACTGCTCACTGAAGAGACCAGAATCAATGGCCAAGAAAAATCCAACTCGGCCCTTTTAGCATACCCAAAAGGTGACTTCAGAGATAAGTATTATAAGAAGTGTGTTTACTGTAAAAAGCGAGGACACTTGATCTCGGAGTGTAGAATTTTGAAAATGAAATCTGAAAATAAGTTTAGAAATACTAAACAAGAAAACAGCGAATGTAGCACATCTCAATCAGCATTGATCGGGTACGTAGGGCACGCAGTTACTCTTTTGAAAAACGGATGTAAAGATTATGATTTTTACGTAGATTCTGGGGCAACTGATCACATGAGCTTTGTTCGAGAATGGTTTGTGAACTACAAGTCTTTTGACAGACACATTCCAGTGAAAATTGGCGACGGTTCTGTTATTTACGCAGAAGGATCAGGCAATATAAACATCCAAGCGTACGGTGATGGCAAATGGACTGATAGATTTTTGATGGACGTCCTTTATGTTCCAGCATTAGCTCTAAACCTATTCTCAGCTCTCTCAGCAATAAAGAAAAACATGCAAGTGGTAATGGTGAAAGATAGGTGCTCTCTTTCAGATAAAAATGGAACAGAGATAGCAATTGGGCATATTAGTAAAAATAATCTATACCGCATGAAATTCAAGATTTTGATTCCAGAGATTGTCGAGAATTCAGGTAATCATCAGGCACATGTATCCTTATATGTGTGGCATTGTAGACTTGCACATCAAAATATTCGTCAGTGTAGAAAAATTTTGGAAAATAATAAAGTTAAGTTGAGCAAGAAAGACGATAGTTTCCAGTGCGAAGGTTGTATCTTAGGGAAACAACACAGAACCCCATTCAAAATAAGCACTTCACAAACTACAGAACCTGGTAATTTGATTCATGCAGATCTAGCAGGACCAATGGAGTGCAGTTCACTAGGAGGTTCGAAGTACTTTCTTCTTTTTAAAGATGATTATTCTCATTTCCGCACTATTTATTACATTGCTCACAAAAGCGAAGTAGCTGAAAAACTCGAAATATTCTTGAAGACAACTAAGAATGTACTTGGCTACGATATTAAAATTTTAAGAACTGATAATGGTCTTGAATTTTGCAATAGAAAAATCACTCATTTGCTCGAAAGCCATGGAATTCGTCACCAGCGAACAGTACCCTACAACCCGGAACAAGGTGGCTCAGCAGAACGTGAAAATCGTACGCTCGTGGAAGAGGCTAGAAGTATGCTACAATCGAAACATTTGAGAAAGAATCTGTGGGCAGAAGCTGTTAATTCTGCTGCGTACGTATTAAATTTGACAGGTACGAGTTCAGTCAATGAAAAAACACCTTTTGAGCTATGGTACAAATCCACTACAAATATAGATCATCTAAGAGTTTTCGGATCCAAAGTTTTTGCGCACGTGCCTAAACAAAAACGACGTAAGTTTGATCCAAAGAGCCAGCAGGGCATATTTGTTGGATATGACACTGATGTAAAAGGATACAAGATATACTACCCGAAGCTCAACAAAATAGAATTTAGTAGAGATGTAGTGTTTTTTGAAGACCAAGTTTATAACGAACAAAGTTATAACAATGAAGATCTGGTCACACTTGATTTTAAATGTACTAAAACGGATAATTCTAATTTCAACGATGTTAACCAAAATGATGGATCACTGTTGAATTCAGAACAGCAAGAAACAACTAATGAGTCTGAGTATCTAGAACAACCAGAGGAAAATGTCGTAACTGATGAACCTAGACCCAGTGAGGAGGTTGAACATTCGGAATCATCTCATCGTTACAACCTAAGGCCCCGCATCACAAGAAAATTCGTATGTTGTACTGGATCAACCACAGAGCCGCAGGAACCTCAAACTTTTGAACAAGCTATTAGGTGTGGTGAAGCACAACAATGGAAGAAAGCTATGGACGAGGAAATGGAATCGCTACACCGAAACAAGACTTGGGAACTGGTTGAACTACCGCCAGGAAGATCCGTTGTGGATAACAAGTGGGTTTTTCGGATAAAACAACCAAGTGGCCGGTACAAAGCAAGACTGGTTGCTCGAGGATTTTCGCAGAACTACGGTGAGGATTACCATGAAACCTTCAGTCCAGTAGTAAGGTATGAGTCTGTACGAACAATTTTAGCTATAGCAGCAGCAGATAATATGAGTCTACTTCAATTTGATGTAAAAACAGCTTTCTTAAATGGTTTCTTAGATGAAGAAATTTACATGAAACAACCGAAAGGGTTTGAAGATGATAGCGATCGAGTTTGTAAATTATTGAGAAGCCTTTATGGATTAAAACAGGCACCCAGGTGCTGGAATCATAGGTTTACAAATTTTTTACAAAAATTTGAATTGAAAGTTTGTGATGCTGATAGTTGTGTATTTACAAAATTAGATGGGGAAGAAAAATTGATAATTGCAATTTTTGTCGATGATGGCTTGGTTGCAACAAGAAATTATAATCCTGAAATTATATTGAATTTTTTGAAAACTGAATTTGAAATAACAGTTTCAGAAATTATTGATAACAGTGTTTATCTGAACTTGGAAATACAAAGAAAAAGTGATGGATCAATTTTACTTACCCAAACCAATTACATTAACAAAATTTTGAAGACATTTCGAATGGATGATTGCAAAGCCCTAGCAGTTCCCGCTATGATTCAAGATCTAGAACAAGACAATGAGGAAGCAGTGGGAGTACCATACAGGGAGGCAGTTGGTAGCCTACTATACCTCTCTATTACCACGAGACCAGACATAGCATTTGCTGTCAATAGTGTTAGTCAACACATTACAAAGCCTTTGAAATCTCATTGGAATGCTGTGAAGAAAATCTTCCGATACTTACAAGGGACCAAAACAATAGGAATTAAATTTTTATCGGGAGATACTTCACAAATTCGAGTATACTCAGACGCAGACTACGCTGGAGATTTGAAAACTAGAAGATCGACAACTGGTATAGTTGTAAAAGTAGGGAGTGGCAGTATCATTTGGACATCACAAAAACAGAAGTCAGTTAGCCTGTCAACCAGCGAATCTGAATACATCGCAGCGAGTCAAGGCGTAAAAGAGCTGCTCTGGGTTAAACGACTCTGGAAGGAATTAACTGGAAACGAAGGGAATCCAACACTATACGTAGATAATCAGAGCGCGATTCGACTAATCAAAAATCCCGAATTTCACAAGAGGTCGAAACATATAGATGTTCGATACCATTTCATCAGGGAGAAGTTTGAAGAAAAAGAGTTTCACCTCGAATATATTCAAACACAGGAGCAAGTGGCTGACATTTTAACAAAACCCTTGACGAGAGACAAATTCATGGCATGCCGCGAGAAGCTGGGACTCGCAACGATCGAGGACTTCTAGAAAATTGGATGAAAGTGGGAGTGTTGATGGATTCATCCAATTGTAGTAGTGACTCCATCAACAAGTTGATTTTGTCACCTGTTGACAACCAAAGTTTCCTTTATTCAAAATATTGTCTCTTCAAATATTGTATTCAAATATACATTTCTTCTCTTTGATAATTTCGTCTTGTCAACACGCTAATTCACTGTGACTAATTCTCTCTAAGAATTATAATATGACTCGTCAGAATCGCTATTCATGATGCAAAAAAATTACAACGGAATCCGAGAAAACTTTTGGGCTGCAATACGGCAAACGCGCGACCGGAGTGTGGATTATTACATTACGAAGGAATTCGCTGCACATAATGAAGTAACAACCTTTTAATCCCTTCTGCTTGCGCAAACTAGCCACCCTTACAAATATTCGCCATCTGAATGTTGAGCCAAATCGCATACTACAAAACCTTTAATTTGAAAATGAAAACCTTTAATTTGAAAATGAAAACCTTTAATTTGAAATATAAAACCTTTAATTTGATGTGAAAAGCCCTTAATTTGATGTGAAAAACCTTGAATTTGATTCGAATAACCTTTAATTTGATGTGAAAAACCTTGAATTTGAATCGAAAAACCTTGAATTTGACTCGAAAAAGGTATATATAGGTTGAAAAAGTTAATATACGTTTTTGTCAAATTAAGAGTTATAGTTGACACGAACGGCCTACGGATGATTTATGGTGCACTTGTCTCATCTGTTTTTGTGTTGGTAACGCCACGGCTTACAGGTCCAGTGGCGTCTCCTCCAGGGAAACATAGCAAACACTGTTTGCCCTACTAAGAATAATATTTTTAGTAGGGCAAACAGTGTCTGCATATTATGCAGAATGAACAAATTATTTTTGTTGAGATTCTCCTGTATTTCCATTTTTTGCAAGTAATATTTAGCCGATTTTGGAAAACTTTTTTTAAATTCAGGGACTATTTCAAGATAACCAAGGAAGTTAGATGGAATAAGTATGTATTTTACTTAGAATACTAGCCCGCAACACACCAGATGGTTGTAGAGATTGTTAACTACGATCGATTGTGGATGATAAGTGAACTAGCAGGCGATGCAAGGCAAGCAGTTACAAAAAACGCTGCAAATTATTACACAATGGTTTATTATTTTTATATAGATCACACGTCTGCAAAGCCACCAACCATCCAATATAAAGAGAAGAAAAAAAAATAAAAAATAAAAAAAAAAAAATAAAAAAAAAATTTTAAAAAAATCAAAATTACCAACTATCGATTGCATTTCAGCTCTAATTTGAACGGAGATTAGGCCTCTTTTGCGATTCACACTCGTGTTTTGATTTATATATATATATATTTCAATATAAACCCTTAAATTTTCGTAGGGAGCGAACGGTTTGTCCTACAGAGCTCCGCGTGGTCTCAAAAAATTCTAAAAATTCCATAGAATCTTAAATTGAAGGAAAAACAATACCTTTACATCAAAATTTTTTGAGTTAGGGCGTTTTCAAAATTTCAAAATTGATTTTGGAACCCTTAGGAGTGACCTACATCAACCAAAAGCTTCGGGGCACAACTAGACCCCAAATGGAGCCTACATACCAAATTTCATCAAAATCGGTCAATGCTAAGTGGCAAAAGTGCCGCGTACGGCGTACGGACGGCCAAATTTTTATTCGATTTTTGGATTCTACGTACCTTGAAACGTAAACCATCAAATTTTGAGGGGGTGTTAAAATTTTTTTTTTCTTGGTCGATTCCAAAGGTTCATTATTGAAAATAATAAACCAAAATGAATTTTTCGGGACTGATTTGGATGAGGAAAGACGATCGGCGGGTAGGCAGGGGGTCAGTGCGGGGTCTAGTATTGCTATACCCCCACTATAAGCGTAAGCAAAGGCAAACAATCGAGGAGCTGTTTCGTGGCCTTGAAAGCAGAGAAAATTGAAAGATGAGCCATGGATACTAAGCCAAGGGTTACGCTTCCTTAGCAACCAGTAATCAAGTTTAATGAAGGAATTCTTTATTTCTTTGAATGGAGTGTGGAGCGTTTATTTCATCTAATTAAACTCGAATTAGAAGAGAAAACATGGTTGGTAGGTAGTGACAATAACAAAGCAATCTTTTTGCTGGCGCTTGATCTATATAGAAAAATAATAAAACTTTATGTAATAATTTGCTGCTTATTGTATATTCCTCTAAGACTGGAAGACTGGTGTTTGCCTTACGAATATTCTCACCTGACGCCACTGATAAATACCACACGAAAAACTATCATACGGATAATGTCTCATTCTGATTACCTAGCGCCTTCTCTGCCTCTCGTCAGAAGAATGAAAATTTTGCCCTTCTCTTGTATGATGGACGTTAGTTGTATATCGCAAATGCTGCGAGAAAACGCTCTAACACCTCCTGATCATCAACTCCATACGAGATCAAAGGATAAATTTGCCACTCTACCGGCTAACTCTAACTACATCTGCACAATTGAATTATATATAATATAAGGGTATAATTTGTTTTAATAATCTAAATCTTGAAGATAGGAAAAAACTGTTGTTGAGCAAAGAAAACAAAAAATATTAGTTTAAAAAATATCTACCTTAATAAACTATGGAGAAGAGTACCTATATTAATGAAGTAGGATTAAATAGTTATAATTCACAGCAACAAGTTATTGTTAACAGGAGCTTACAGCAACTCATTTCCCAACACGAGCTAATGCAGCTCATATGGGAATACTCACTTTTCCTATTTATGTTTTTTGCTTCCTCACTACCGAAGGTAGGGAAGCTTTGTATTCGTGAAAGAAGTGAAAAAAAAAAAAAAAATGTACTCTAAAATCAAAATTTCCACTTGCTTTTTGCGTTTTAGAGCTTCCCGAACAATTTTGGTTCCGTGTCTGTCTGTGGTCAATCCTTGTCCCGGGCAAAACTATACTAACCTGTGGTTCGATTTTGATGAAATTTTCAGGGATTGTGCGGGTTAGGTCCTAGACGGTCCCCTATCAATTTCAGCACCTTCGGACCAATAGGAGCGAGTGCGCATGCGCAAACGTGAATTTCCTGGAACCTCGGTTTCTAATGAACCGATTTTGCTCAAATTTGGAGGTTAGTTAGGGACTAACTTCTAAGAGACACCCTATAAGTTTCAATCAAATTGGTCAAGCAATAGCCGATGCGCATGCGCGAACTTTAAATTTATTGTTACAACCAAAACTCCGCAACTATTCAACCAATTTCGATGAAATTTTCAGGGATTGTGTGGGTTAGGTCCTAGACGGTGGACCGCTAATATTTTGGTATTCAATAACTCTTTGAATCATAATTTTTTCGCCAACTGATTCTATACGTCCATGTTACAATGAGTGAGGAAGCTATACTGCCCACCCAACTTGGCAGACGTTTTTCTATACATTTCTGTACCAAAATGGAAATCTTAAAAAAAAAAAAAAAAAAAAGTGGGATGTCGTTCCCAGATAGAATCTATCCGCACGTTCTTTTCTTGTTCCGGGTTAGTCTAATCTCTTACGAACCGACGCTCAATGTTTCAAAGTTGTACCACAATGAGGAATTTCACCATGTCGGAATTTCCTATTTTTGACCCCAAAATCGGATTCAGCACCAGAATTTCAGAATTTCAGAATTTACGAATAAAGAAAACAGTGTAGAAAATACGAATGTTTAAAAAACCGGGAAAATGACGTCATCCTGGAATAGTTCATTTATGGCCGCTTGAAGCGCTGAGATCGAGAAATCCATAGTCCCCAGATGCAAAATTTCATGAAACACTAAAGTTCGAAATCGAAAAACTGAAGAAAAAAATAGAAAAAGCGAGATGGGGAAAATTAGGTTTCCTCTGTTTTTGTTTGATAAATTTTCTCTTAGAAAACACGATTTCGTCGTCCCAATGGGCAACACTGGGAGGAGACGGCGATCCGAACAGCCCAATCAGCGAGCGTTCCCGCTTCACGTCCGTTTTCCCGGTTAGTTTTGAAATTAAAAATTTTGACTGTCTCCCAAAAATAACAGGAGACTTATTTTCCGAGATCAGCCCGATTTTCATCTGTCCCACACCATTAACTATTCAGGAAAAATGAAAACAGAAATCGGTGAAATTCCTCATTTGAAATCTTCAAGGATTTTCGAAATTCATTGGTGCATCCATCTAGGGAATTGAAAAACTAAATGATTGCCGCTGGAATCGTCAAAATCGAACAGTAATTGCCGGAGAAAAGTGGGAAAACCCGTTTATGCACAGACCCCTTTAACCTATTAACGCCCAGTGTTGCCATATGGCAACAACTCGTAGAAGCCCTTTCTGTTTGGAAGCTGCTAGGGACCTTCCAGAGTTATTGAGAAGACCTGGATCCTGGGGGTCCTTTTCTCCAAATCTGTCTGATCATAGTGATGTATAATGTTTTATGTCCAGCCATGAGGGTGTTGCACATAGCATGAAGCTTCATCTACAAATTCAATGGGTAAATGACCTGATTAGATGTCATCAGAACTACTGATTATCCTACCAAATAAACGGGAGCATATTCAAACTAGTCTGCTAAGTGGGTGTTGCACATAGCTCATTCGATGGTTACAAAGCAATCTTCAAGTTGATTGGGTAGTTGTAAGAACTAACGAGTACCCTACCATCTACCCATTAGTCATCATCAGGGCAACTATACTTATCTAATGCTCCCTTTAGTGGTATTTTTTGACTAATTATGAACGTGAAAATTAGTTAGTTGGATGTATTCCACATCCAATATTCCAAGTGAGTCCCTTTTAGAACCTTTAAAATCACGACATGATCGACTAAAATCACAGTTTTGAAAGAAAAAAATCAGTTATGGCTAGGGACGGCACGATACCACCGATATATCGGAGTATCGATACTTTTTTGGTATCGATACCGATATTTGTATCGATACTTTTGAAGCAAAACTGAAACCGATATATTGGTATCGATACTTTTGCCTAAAATATCGGAGGTATCGATACTTTCTTGACGATATTATCGAAAATTTTGCCGAAGTAAATTGGTGAAAAAGTACCAAATAAGTAACTAGAAAATAATACCATAATATGGTATTATGTTGTCAACATATTATGTTGACAACATATTATGTTGTCTGTCACAGAATAACACTCAAAATAGGCTCTGCATAGTATCAATTGAAACGATATATCGCCACGATGGCCTCAAAATAGTATCAATATCCACAATGTGAGTTTGGAAGGAATTTAAACCCGTTTTCCCGAACTTACAAGAAGAGGGAGGCATGCAAAATATGAATCGTTATGGCGACATCAGTCAGATGCGAACGGCTTTTTTCGAATAATTAATAGTAGGTATTATTTGTATTGTACCTAACTGATTTTGTTACTCGGTCCTTTCGATTTCTAGTCGAAGGAAAACATCATTTCATTGAACAGAGATTTCTTGCAAATAAGAATTGGAATTTAAATAAAATGATTATATGAAGAAAAAAATATATTCATTTTCATTAAATTTAAAATCATTGGCTTTTATTACATTTTTAATTGCCAATGACTTTTATTAAATTTTTAATTATTGTTAAAAATAAGAGATATCCATTTCTCAATAGGGTTTTTATTTGGATTGAAAAATCATCGTTGGGTTAATTAGAAATATCGGTGGTATCGATACTTTGAATCGATATTATCGAAGTATCGATATTTTATAATATCGGTATCGAAAAGATATCGAGTATCGATACTTCCTGAGAAATATCGTATCGAAAGGAGTATCGATACTTTGGAGTATCGTGCCGTCCCATAACTTATGGCGCAAACCCATAAAATTCGATCAGGAGATTTTTGATTTTTTTTAAATTAGTAATTTGAAATTCGATCAGGAGATTTTTGAATTTATTTATTTGAAATTTGATCAGGAGATTTTGAAATTATTTTTCTGTTCTAAAGACTATTTGGAGTCGCAATATCAGATTTATTTTCAAAATATATAGATAAAAAAAGTGTTGGGCGTAAATGGGTTAAACAGTCACGAGTGCAGGCTTACACAAACAAACCATACATAAGAGATCAAAGGAAAGTACAGAAATGAAGAAACACAACAATTGGGTAGTCAATCACCATTTACTAGGAACTTCTCGACGAATTCAAGAGTAGGTATAACACTTTAGTTCTAATCTGAAGGTAAGGTGTCAACTTGCACAATAAAAACGTAGGAATTCCAGATACGTAAAGAAAGTATTCTAAGATAGTTCAAATTCTGACAATATTCGAATATTGATAATTTTTTATTGAAATGCATGAAATTAATTATACTGAGATGTTTCGATTGATAAGTTGATTAGACAATGAGACATCGACATTGCGTCGGTGAATGTGATATTTATTCACTGTTCAAATGTATATGTACGTAAATACAATAAATAAATAATAATAAAAATGGAATGTTTATTAAAAATTGTTGAAAAAAAATTATTTTTGGTTCATCGCTATCGGAAATCAATTTGTTATTTTCGGAGTTGGTTCCTTTTAGGCTTGAAATCGTCCAATTGTCACCATCAAACGCCACAGGACTACATGGAAAGGTGGCTCCGTCGGGAACTTATCCTACAACCTAATTAGCTGTACATGGTAACTAAAGCATTAATTCAAAAAATAACATTTTTGACTAAATATCACAATCTTGGGCTACGATAAATTTACAAAATATAAAGTGTAACTAGAGTTTACGAGGAGAAAAATATATTATCTACATTTTGATTTGAACTGGCGTTTTAAAGATAAAAAATACTTTTTCCAATCACCGAAACAAACTAAACTTTTACACCGAAGGGAAAGTAGGTCCAATCGTATTGAGAGCTACGTAGAAAGATATTGTTTATGGGGAACATGAATGGGGAACGGAATTATCAAGTACGGGAAAAACGGTGAGATGTGAGAGGAAAAAATCACATTTCGTAATGAAGGCAACCACAACTTTGGGGTTGAGATGTTTTGCTGGAATTTTCATCGGAGATAGCGTTCGATTTGAATGAACGAATGAAACCACCCAGCCGATCAAATATCGTTCAATGACCAATGGGGTATTTCGGTGGGTAGGAAATTCAGGTTTTTGACCTCAAATTTGGATTCAGCACCCTTGAAAACCTATATACTACAAATTTAAGCCCAATGATACTATAACATGTGGTAGAAAAATTAATTAAAGAGATCACACGTTTGAAAAAGGTGTGTGAGTAGAATGTTGTAGTATCCAAGAGGGGTTTCTGTGCATGGATACTTTTTCAAAGACAGTTGGCTAGCTACGTCACGATTGGCTAGCTACGTCACACCATTCAAATCTTCAACTTTCCTTAGCTTCTGTGATTTTTTAAAAACATTTTCTCGACGAACAGACCCGATTACCGTTATTCCTGAGCCATACTCTATTGAAAAAAAAAATAAAAAAAATTGACCGAAATACCCCATTATTGTGGAATTTATCAGACCCACTCGGGTTAGTATCTCTTAGAGGTGGAGGACCGACCCCCCCCCCCCCCACCAGTAGATTTGGACGAATGATGAATCCGAAACACGAGTGTGAATCGCATATGAACGTTCGCCGATGGAAGTGAGGCAAATTTGAGCTGATTAAATGCGATCTTCAGGAAATAATACACCGTTGTGTAATAATCTGCAGAGTTTTAAGGGGGTTGGTCCCTCCAAATACAGCGAAATTCATGACCCATTATCTCTGCACTTCCAAGCCCGATTTCGATGTTTTTTTTCCTAGGGTAGGGTATACTTCTTAGTATACCCTAGGTAGGGTATACTTCTTAGTATACCCTACCCTAGGAAAAAGCATGCTCCATGCTCTTGCATGGACTATGGGGAGACAAGGAGAGACTCTTCTCAGAACTTTCGAAAGAAAAGTCCTCAGAAAGATTTTTGGAGCTCTTTGTGAGAGTGGGGTTTGGAGAAGAAGAAGAAATGACGAGCTGTAGGACCTATACAATGATACAGATGTCGTGAAGTTTGTCAAGCTAGGTCGCCTCAGATGGGCAGGACACGTCGTTCGAATGGACGATGGTAATCCCGTCAAAAGAATATTCGATGGACATCCAGGAGGTAGAAGGGCTCGTGGAAGACCGAGGCTTCGATGGACTGACGAAGTCGAGGAGGATGTGGCGCGCACGGGGCATAGATGTTGGAGAATGTTGGCTAAGAGACGAGAGGAATGGAGAAATACTGTTGGACAGGCTAGGGCCCACCCCGGGATGTAACGCCACCAAAGAAGAAGAAGAAAGGTATACTAAGATCTAAAAATTCCTGTAATCAGATTTTGAAAATAGTCATTCAAAAAATTAGTACAAATAAACGAAGTACCTATGTCTTTTTTTGTCTTATTGTGGTGCCATTTTCTACCCCATTCAAAAAATACGGTGCATAATTCACAAAAACGAATTCCATAAATTTTTGACGAACAAGTCTAAAAAAACGCTGCAAATTATTACACAATGGTTTATTATTTTTCTATATAGATCACTCGTCTACAAAATCACCAACCATCCAACATGAAGAGATTAAAAATATATATATATATATATATATAAAAAAAATCAAAAAAATATCAAAAAAAAATCAAAATTACCAACCATTGATCGCATTTCGGTCAGCTCTAATTTGAACGGAGATAAGGCCTCTTTTGCGATTCACACTCGTGTTTTGATTTATATATATATATAATATTATATTTCAATATAAACCCTTAAATTTCCGTAGGGAGCGAACGGTTTGTCCTACAGAGCTCCGCGTGGTCTCAAAAAATTCTAAAAATTCTATAGAATCTTAAATTGAAGGAAAAACAATACCTTTATATCGAAATTTTTTGAGTTAGGGCGTTTTCAAAATTTCAAAATTGATTTTGAAACCCTTAGAAGTGACCTACATCAACCAAAAGCTTCGGGGCACAACTAGACCCCAAATGGAGCCTACATACCAAATTTCATCAAAATCGGTCAATGCTAAGTGGCAAAAGTGCCGCGTACGGCGGACGGACGGCCAAATTTTTATTCGATTTTTGGATTCTACGTACCTTGAAACGTAAACCATCAAATTTTGAGGGGGTGTTAAAATTTTTTTTTTTCTTGGTCGATTCCAAAGGTTCATTATTGAAAATAATAAACCAAAAGAAAACTAAAATCAGTTGAGTACTCTCAGAGATTATGGGTCAAAAGCGCCTAAAAGTACAACTTTTCAGGAAAGCCAAAAAACTAAAAACTACCAACCTTCGCGCTACTACGGCGTTCTGATACACAATACATAAATGTTTGAATAAGAGTGTTGATATCAGCTGTTGTTGGATTCTTTTTGTTTCCTTTCACTTTCGTTTTCGTTTCCGTGTAGTTCAACTTTACTTTACTTTTTTTTCGAGAGAAAGCAAGCGGAAGAGAAGCTGGAGGCTGAATTAGAAGAGGATCGAGAGTACGCAGCGGGTGGCTTCTGAGCCAATTACATGATTTCAAATGTTTGAATAATATACCGTTTTATTCGGGAACAAATCTAGTTTTTTTTTTCTAAAAAAAACCAAATTTTAAAAAAATCTAGGGGGTACCAAAACTGCCCTTAAAACAGAGTTGATAAGCTAGCAATGAAGTCTAGTCAAATGATTTTGGTTTATTATTTTCAATAATGAACGTTTGGAATCGACCAAGAAACATTTTTGTCAACACCCCCTGAAAATTTGTTGGTTCACGTTTCAAGGTACGTAAAATCCAAAAATCGAATAAAAATTTGGCCGTCAGTACGCGGCACTTTCCTCACAGATTTTGATGAAATTGGGAATGTGGCCTCCATTTGGGGTCTAGTTGTGCCCCGAAGATTTTGGTTGATGTAGGTCACTTCCCAGGGTTGAAAAATAAGGTTTGAAATTTTTAAAACTCCTTAACTCAAAAAATTTTGATATAAAGGTATTGTTTTTCTACCAATTTAAGATAGTATACAATTTTTAGAATTTTTTGAGACCACGCGGAGCTCTGTAGGACAAACCGTTCGCTCCCTACGAGAATTTAAGGGTTGAACGTACGATAAATCAGAAACACGAGTGTGAATCGCAAAAGAGGCCTAATCTCCTTGCAAATGTTAGCTGACCGAAATACGATCGATATTTTTCTTCGAGTTGGTTGGTGGTAACAATGGCAAAGCCGTGTTCTTTGCAGACGATTGATCTATATAGAAAAGTAATAAACATTTGTGTAATAATTTGCAGCTTTTTGCTTCCGAGTCTACCAAGGTAGCGGAAGCTTTGTTTTCACTTTTCAAGGATGAAAAAAAAAAGTTCTCCAAAATCAAAATTTCCACTCGCGTTTTACGTTTCAGACCTTCCTGAACAATTTTGGTTGCGTGTCTGTGTGTCTGTCTGTCTGTCATGAATTCCTTGTAACGCGCATAACTATACGAAGTTATTGTCCGATTTCGATGAAATTTTCAGGGATTGTGCGGGTTGGTGTGTAGACGGTCCCCTATGAAAATCATCATCCCCGGACTGATAGAAGCGACTGCGCATGCGCAAACGTGAATTCCTTGTAACGGCCATAACTTCTACATTTTCCATCCGATTTTGATGAAATTGTCAGGGATGTTACAGATTAGTATTTAGATGGTCCCCTATGAAAATCACTACCTTCGGACTGATAGTAGCCACTGCGCATGCGCAAACGTGAATTTCCTTGTAACGGCCATAACTTCTACATTTTCCATCCGATTTCAATGAAATTTTCAGGGATGTTACAGATTAACTTGTTTCGATGTTTTGAGATTAACTACTATGCATCGGATCATCTATACCATCGGGTTATGGATACGAGGAAGCTATGTGCCACACCCACTTGGCAGACGTTTTTCATGGTTTTGAGTTTCTAGGCGATTAACCCATTTCCGGCCATTGGTGTATTTTTGCATCGTAATAATAATGATTTTGTTTAATATTGAAATAGTGGAAAATCTTTGTAGAAGATTTTTTTCTCGTTCATTCTGTTCCTAAACTTTTCAAAGAAAAATACCTTCGACACTCGGGAGCTCAATGCGATTTGGGATTTTTTTTTTTTTTTTTTTTGAAAAAGAGGTCATTTGACCGAAAGCATGATAATGGTTGCTCAAATTTGGTCCTGGGAGAGTGAGCGTTCTGGGCCATGAGTCAAAACAGATTCCGGTTCATAAAAATAAATTTTTAGATTTTATAGATTTTTTAAAAAAATGTTTGACAATGAAATGAATAAATCATATTGATTTGAAAAACGGAGACCTCTGAGATCCTATTAAAATGTAAAATTCTTAACATTTGGAGCATTTTTGCTCTCGATTGGTGAGCAAATGATGCCTTATTTCGGCCGGTATTCTGTAAAATAGTTCATCCTTCTCCCCCAATTACTCTGTTATTTCTACACTCGGCTTTAAATGGGTTAAACGAACAGAGTTCTGCACATCGGAAACATTGAGAGAAGCGGTTATTGAGCCGATTCAAAGATACCCGTGATGATGGAATTGCACGAACTCCGTGGGAAAGGATCGAAAATTCATAAATGTGCAGTACTGGGCTAGTAGGGCCTACATATCTTGACAAATTTGGTTTATCAAAATTGCGTGATATTTTCGACTCTTGCATGCAAAAAGTTTTTGTTTTTCCTTTTTCCTTTATTGGCCTCACATGTAAACTGTATTTAGCCATCATAATAGACCACGCCACAGGTACCTAATCGAATTTAATTTAGAAAAACATCTCTTTTGCTTACAGGTCAAAATCTGGGTTTTCTTTGTTGAGGGGAGATCTGAAGAATTTTCACTTTAACTCCCTGTCGACTTACTTCGAGGTCGTATGTTTTGAATGAGAAATTTTGATATTTGTTCGTCAAAGTGTATTTTTTATATTGTAACAAACAACTGCGTTTTGGAGTTTTTCACTCTTTCCGATTTTGTTTTTTCCTTTTGGATACTGAATTTGTGGTTGAGGGTATTAAATTAGATATTGGACGAAATACTTATTTATCTTGTTCATTCGATACACATCATTTGCGATGCCTCAAGGTGTTATCTCTGTGATTTTATGATCTTGTTATTACATGTTTTTTCGTTCACACTAACCAAAGTGTTGTCATTAAGGGAACAAAATTGGTCCCTAGGAAACAGATCCTATCTTCCTGCCCCTTTTTCTGTTTTTCAGTGGTTGTAGGTAATCACTGGAGGGGGCTTTTGGTTTATTATTTTCAATAATGAACCTTTGGAATCGACCAAGAAAAAAAAATTTTAACACCCCCTCAAAATTTGATGGTTTACGTTTCAAGGTACGTAGAATCCAAAAATCGAATAAAAATTTGGCCGTCCGTCCGCCATACGCGGCACTTTTGCCACTTAGCATTGTCCGATTTTGATGAAATTTGGTATGTAGGCTCCATTTGGGGTCTAGTTGTGCCCCGAAGCTTTTGGTTGATGTAGGTCACTCCTAAGGGTTCCAAAATCAATTTTGAAATTTTGAAAACGCCCTAACTCAAAAAATTTCGATATAAAGGTATTGTTTTTCCTTCAATTTAAGATTCTATAGAACTTTTAGAATTTTTTGAGACCACGCGGAGCTCTGTAGGACAAACCGTTCGCTCCCTACGAAAATTTAAGGGTTTATATTGAAATATATACATATATAAATCAAAACACGAGTGTGAATCGCAAAAGAGGCCTAATCTCGGTTCAAATTAGAGCTGACCGAAATGCAATCGATGGTTGGTGATTTTGATTTTTTTTTTTGATTTTTTTTTTATTTTTATTTTTTTTAATTTATTTATTATTATTTTTTTTTTCTCTTCATATTGGATGGTTGGTGATTTTGTAGACGAGTAAAAATAATAAACCGTTGTGTAATAATTTGCAGCGTTTTAGTTTCTGAAGGGCCATTTACAGTTTTTCTTTCACGGCCTTCCAAGGGTCTGGTTTGGTCGCCAACCCTACCTAGATCTTTCTGTCTCTGTACAGCTACTTGTAATATCCTAAATTGATCGTAGGAACATAATTGGTAAATAAACTAACTCGTGAAGTACATTTATAATTATGTTCCGCAGATCAATTTAGGATATTAGAGCCCACCCATTTCCCAGCCCTTTACTGAGGGGTGGCTCCCTATCTTTAAACTAGTGAGGTTCGGTGATGTGGTGACGAGGGGGGAAGATTCGGGCAAATTTGGTGCCACCTGTCGGTGGCCGCAATTTTTCAAAAAGACGTGCTTCGCGCGTTTTTTGAATTTTTTCTCTGCGTACGTGAGAAGTTTTGTATTTGCACGGAAATACTACTTGTAATATCCTAAAACGATCTGCGGAACACAATTATAAATGATCTTCACGAGTTCGTTTATTTACCAATTATTTTCTAGAGTTCAATGTTCGAGATTTTAAGGAATTTAACTATTATATAGCTTTAAACGTATTTTTATAGTTCAGTAAGCACTGCACTCTCGTAGGAAATTCAACGTTTTTTTGGATGAGCTCCTCCATCAATTGTATTCTTGGCTGCTGGAAACTGGGGCATTTGAAGAGAATGTGATTTGAGTCTCCCTCTGGTTCGTCGCAGCTTAAGCAGTCAGGGTTGTCCAAAATTCTTATTTTGTAGAGATGGGAGGGGAGCCTGTGGTGGTTGAATCGGAGCCTAGAGATAATTTTAATAAAATTCCTATCCGTTTGCTCGTCACAGAACCAAGAAGTTCTAGGTACATACGGTTGGATTGATAAATAACATTTTCCTTTATTCTTTGTATTTTGTCGGTATGATTCATTCCATCTGCAAAAAGTACGAATAGGTGGTTTCAATCATCTCACTTGAGAGTGGACTTTTTCGTAAATCCACGAAGGGGGGGTTTAATTGGATACTTTTTGGATTTGATCGTTTAAATTTCCGTCAGTATTTTTCGTGAAAAGAAAAAGACGTCTGAATTCCTGTCAGAGGACGTAGCTTTGAACGAGACGGGTTTGATCACAAATTTCCCTGAATTTCGACTGATTTTATGAAATTCTCCGACTTTTTATAAACGAAATTCCTCTCATGGGGAGTCATCCTGGACTTGAACGCTCCAAAAAGCTTGGTTGAGAAGCAGATACATTGATAGCTCTATAAAAACGGCGGGATTTGCGTGCTTCCACAATCAGAATCGCCAGCCCGATGAGGTTTTGAAAATCTCTAATCGAGAGCGGGACGTGATCTAGCGGAGGTTGGTTTATCTAAATCGATTGTGTGAATTATCGTAGCTAGAAATGGAGGTTCAGTGCCCTCCCATGGGAAGCAACCGCCACCCATATTTCCTCTGCTGAGTCACTTCGCCCTGAACGCGTTTGAAAAATACTTGAATGGCCTTTCAGTAGCTGCTTTGGACTGGGCTCTTCAAGAAGGAGACACTGATCCGATCTGTTTGAGTACCAAAACAGTCCAGTGGTGCCTTTGGGAACCAGAACAGCTGCTACATTCTACAGACGATAACCGATGAAGAGGCATCAGCGCGATGAGGTTTTGAAAATCTCTAATCTAGAGCGGAAGGCGATCTAGCGGAGGTTGGTTTATCTAAATCGATTGTGTAAATTATCATAGCTAGAAATGGAGGTTCAGTTTTCGATTGAAACGAGAGTGCCCTCTCATGGAAAGCAACCGCCACCCATATTTCCTCTGCTGAGTCACTTCGCCCTGAACGCGTTTGAAAAATACTTGAATGGCCTTTCAGTTGCTGCTTTGGACTGGGCTCTTCAAGAAGGAGACACTGATCCGATCTGTTTGAGTACCAAAACAGTCCAGAGGTGCCTTTGGGAACCATAAAATCAGCTACATTCTACAGACGATAACTGCTGAAGAGGCATCTGCGCGATGAGGTTTTGAAAATCTCTAATCTAGAGCGGAACGTGATCTAGCAGAGGTTGGATAATCTAAATCGATTGTGTGAATTATCATAGCTAGAAATGGAGGTTCAGTGCCCTCTCATGGGAAGCAATCGCCATCCATATTTCCTCCGCTGAGTCACTTCGCCCTGAACGCGTTTGAAAAATACTTGAATGGCCTTTCAGTTGCTGCTTTGGACTGGGCTCTTCAAGAAGGAGACACTGATCCGATCTGTTTGAGGACCAAAACAGTCCAGTGGTGCCTTTGGGAACCAGAACAGCTGCTACATTCTACAGACGATAACCGCTGAAGAGGCATCAGCGCGATGAGGTTTTGAAAATCTCTAATCTAGAGCGGAACGCGATCTAGCGGAGGTTGGTTTATCTAAATCGATTGTGTGAATTATCATAGCTAGAAATGGAGGTTCAGTGCCCTCTCATGGGAAGCAACCGCCACCCATATTTCCTCTGCTGAGTCACTTCGCCCTGAACGCGTTTGAAAAATACTTGAATGGCCTTTCAGTTGCTGCTTTGGACTGGGCTCTTCAAGAAGGAGACACTGATCCGATCTGTTTGAGTACCAAAACAGTCCAGTGGTGCCTTTGGGAACCAGAACAGCTGCTACATTCTACAGACGATAACCGATGAAGAGGCATCAGCGCGATGAGGTTTTGAAAATCTCTAATCTAGAGCGGAACGCGATCTAGCGGAGGTTGGTTTATCTAAATCGATTGTGTGAAATATCGTAGCTAGAAATGGAGGTTCAGTGCCCTCTCATGGGAAGCAACCGCCACCCATATTTCCTCTGCTGAGTCACTTCGCCCTGAACGCGTTTGAAAAATACTTGAATGGCCTTTCAGTTGCTGCTTTGGACTGGGCTCTTCAAGAAAGAGACACTGATCCGATCTGTTTGAGTACCAAAACAGTCCAGAGGTGCCTTTGGGAACCATAAAATCAGCTACATTCTACAGACGATAACTGCTGAAGAGGCATCTGCGCGATGAGGTTTTGAAAATCTCTAATCTAGAGCGGAACGTGATCTAGCAGAGGTTGGATAATCTAAATCGATTGTGTGAATTATCATAGCTAGAAATGGAGGTTCAGTGCCCTCTCATGGGAAGCAATCGCCATCCATATTTCCTCCGCTGAGTCACTTCGCCCTGAACGCGTTTGAAAAATACTTGAATGGCCTTTCAGTTGCTGCTTTGGACTGGGCTCTTCAAGAAGGAGACACTGATCCGATCTGTTTGAGGACCAAAACAGTCCAGTGGTGCCTTTGGGAACCAGAACAGCTGCTACATTCTACAGACGATAACCGCTGAAGAGGCATCAGCGCGATGAGGTTTTGAAAATCTCTAATCTAGAGCGGAACGCGATCTAGCGGAGGTTGGTTTATCTAAATCGATTGTGTGAATTATCATAGCTAGAAATGGAGGTTCAGTGCCCTCTCATGGGAAGCAACCGCCACCCATATTTCCTCTGCTGAGTCACTTCGCCCTGAACGCGTTTGAAAAATACTTGAATGGCCTTTCAGTTGCTGCTTTGGACTGGGCTCTTCAAGAAGGAGACACTGATCCGATCTGTTTGAGGACCAGAACAGTCCAGTGGTGCCTCTGGGAACCATAAAAGCTGCTACATTCTACAGACGATAACCGCTGAAGAGGCATCAGCACGATGGGGTTTTGAAAATCTCTAATCTAGAGCGGAACGCGATCTAGCGGAGGTTGGTTTATCTAAATCGATTGTGTAAATTATCATAGCTAGAAATGGAGGTTCAGTTTTCGATTGAAACGAGAGTGCCCTCTCATGGGAAGCAATCGCCATCCATATTTCCTCCGCTGAGTCACTTCGCCCTGAACGCGTTTGAAAAATACTTGAATGGCCTTTCAGTTGCTGCTTTGGACTGGGCTCTTCAAGAAGGAGACACTGATCCGATCTGTTTGAATACCAAAACAGTCCAGAGGTGCCTTTGGGAACCAGAACAGCTGCTACATTCTACAGACGATAACCGCTGAAGAGGCATCAGCGCGATGAGGTTTTGAAAATCTCTAATCTAGAGCGGAACGCGATCTAGCGGAGGTTGGTTTATCTAAATCGATTGTGTAAATTATCATAGCTAGAAATGGAAGTTCAGTGCCCTCTCATGGGAAGCAACCGCCACCCATATTTCCTCTGCTGAGTCACTTCGCCCTGAACGCGTTTGAAAAATACTTGAATGGCCTTTCAGTAGCTGCTTTGGACTGGGCTCTTCAAGAAGGAGACACTGATCCGATCTGTTTGAGTACCAAAACAGTCCAGTGGTGCCTTTGGGAACCAGAACAGCTGCTACATTCTACAGACGATAACCGCTGAAGAGGCATCAGCGCGATGAGGTTTTGAAAATCTCTAATCTAGAGCGGAACGCGATCTAGCGGAGGTTGGTTTATCTAAATCGATTGTGTGAATTATCATAGCTAGAAATGGAGGTTCAGTTTTCGATTGAAACGAGAGTGCCCTCTCATGGGAAGCAATCGCCATCCATATTTCCTCTGCTGAGTCACTTCGCCCTGAACGCGTTTGAAAAATACTTGAATGGCCTTTCAGTTGCTGCTTTGGACTGGGCTCTTCAAGAAGGAGACACTGATCCGATCTGTTTGAGACTCAAACAGATTGGAACATGTCTCCTTCTTGACACAGTTATCGTCTGTAGAATGTAGCAGCTTTTATGGTTCCCAAAGGCACCACTGGACTGTTTTGGTACTCAAACTTTGAGTACCAAAATAAGCTGCTACATTCTTAAAACACAGCTTAAAAGCTGCTACATTATACAGACGATAACCGCTGAAGAGGCATCAGCGCCTTCAATGATGCAGTTCACATTGAAGGCTGAGTAGAGACGATGCGTTCAACGGTGTTTCATCACTATGGAATGGCGCCCCCCAGTCTCCTAAGCTGAACTAATCCCGACAGTCAGGATCCATCTAAACCGACAAACACTCCTGAAGTGGAATAAGGCCGACTAACCTCGATACACCTGAAGCACAATCCACCAGTAAAACCAGCTAGATCGTTATAATTTGTAAGTCAATTATGTAATAACGTGATAGAAATCCGTTCCCCAGACATGAGACTACTATCTAGTAGGGGATTTGATTCTGGTAGTATTGGATCATGTCGTAGGTTCTGGTTCTGAAGTTGAGGAAGGAGTTGCGGATGACGCTTATCATGTAGACGGCGGCTTCTCGGTCGGAAGCGTTGGGGGTGAAGCGGGCACGGAGGAGTTTTATGGTTTGACCGCGGAAGCAGGGGAGTCCAGTGTCCAACATCAGCGACACCAGGGAGATGATGGCTTCTTGGTAGGGTCTGCAACAAAACCCAAAATACATTATAAAAGGAATTACGATAACAGCTCTTTGTCACAGAGAATAACAACATATAATTCTGAAATTCATAAACAATGAAATGAAAATTTCTTCCTCTGATGAACATAAAAATAAATAAGCCATTTGCACAGTTGCGATAAGACTTATTATACAGAAACTACTTCACTCCATAGTTCTATGCTGGACGGGGGGGTGAACCCTCAAGTCCAGCTCAAGTTATTTTTTAAACATTAGCATGGAACATGCTTTAGCCTCGGACTAACTACCTGAAAAGTGTCACGCAGGAGGGAGCGTGATGGCTGAGTATAATGCAGGGATCCAACCCGTCCCTACTCCACCAAAAGTGTGGTTAAAGTACTGTATTCAGATAGAAAGAATGCGGATGGCTTGGTGAGGTGTCCATGTGTATAACAGTCCCAAAAACATCGTTCTTCTCCTACCTGCCCACTCAAGCCAGAAAAAATGAGACCTTATCAATGAAAAGAATTTTTAAAAAATCACGCTTCCAGTAAAGGATAATGCTTTTCTTCAAATTTTAATGGCAAATGAAGGGTAAACGAGAAGTGGAAGTGAACAGAGATAAAAACCCTTCCTAACAATTGGCAGAGTCTCCCTACCTCATCATGACTCGATTTGCTCAATGCCCAGATTACAAAGGTCTGAGGTATGGAGGCTCAATCCATTCCCCAGCCTGACTCACCAGGCTACCTAAGAATTTGGAACAGGTAGTCGTCTATGTTAGGAGGTATACCCTGCGGGAAATTGGCTGTCCGCATTCTTTCTATCTGCAAGCAGTATGTTCCATGTTTCTTGAATTTCAGCCAAAGACTCTAAGCAGTAAAGCAAGTTTTTATATTATTATAGAAATAATTCATAATTATGCCGATGTGAAAAGAAATTCTTTATTCACTGAAATATGTTTTTCGAAGTTTCAGTTTTTAAAATTTTTTCTACAAAAGAATGGCATCCAGCGGCCAGCTGTACGATATAGGAAGTCAGAGAGATGTCGAAGATCTCAGAGGTCCTCTATTAGATGAAGGTGGTGGACCTAACACGATGATGATGGAGGAGGGGATGAAGCTGATGATTGTCTGTGAAGGAATGGAATGCAACTCTTTGACTGAACAAAGCAACACATCAGAAGGTTCTGACAACTTTCACGCTGCAGTAAAAATAAACAAAGGCCAATGGTCGAATTTTGACGATGGAAAAAATTCCGCACCCTAACCTGCGAAGGCGACAAAATTACAGATTTTGCTGCCAACATTCGATGGACCCCATTAGGAGGAGACTAGTGCGAGCAACAACGATGCTACCCACATGATGGAGGAGGCCAATGTAACTATGGACTAGTGGTGGGGGGGCGCTCGGAGGGGGGGGGGTGCACAGAGTGTGGGGCGCTCATAGTGGGGGGGAGAGGGCTCTAGAAACTGGGACTGACTGGAGAACCTTTTTATTGTAGCCTGCTGTTGATGGGAGGCGAATTACCCCCCCCCCCCCCCGCAAACTCCAAGCTTTTTGAAGAGTTTCCACAGGCCCTGGTAGTGGCGTGCAAACTTTCTAAATGTTAGCTAATATCGTGGGGGTTGTCCAAAATCCATAAACATCAGATCAAACTCCTTTACATGATCGAAAATAATAAACCAAAACCAAATAAGCAATGACTCACCTGACTGCAATGTAAGCCTGGACGCAGAGCTCGGTGAACCATCGGAAAGGAGCGGCGTCGATCTTGCCACCCATGACCATGACCATCTCATCCGTCAGTTTTATGTCGGGCTCGAAACCCAAATTGCCACCTGGCGACGACTCGAACATGAATCCGAAATCTGCGGAATAATTACCGTATTACGTAATAACAGAAAGAATGATCAATTTTGGACGTCTCCTTCCAAGGACGACTCTTCATAGGGCAATACACAAGGGCTGATGGACTTTGAGGGAATGAAATCCTAAAAGTGATTTGGTCAAGCAATAAATCATGGCCAGATGTTAAGCGATGTCAAACCACTGTAACCCTCTTTTCCCGAAAATGAAGATAATAACTGTAATAAACCAGCACATCATGTTGTCAGCATGTTGCAACGTTAAGAAGAATACATTTTCGATGCGAGGATAAATCCAGTCTCAACATACGAGAGGAAGAAATGACATAAGAGTACCATTCTGCAGACTCTCAGCTACTCAGAAGCAATTTAAATTGACATCATCCATGAAAACTTTTCAACAAATTGCCATGTAATATTCGCGAACAATCAAACAATCTATTTGAAAAGAAAAAAATTCTTAAATGAAAGCCACATTAACTCTTCAAGAATATTTCACGAGTCATCTGAGAGTTTTAAAACAATGACTTATTTATAACACAAGCGTAATTATCATTAAAGGTGCAAGATTTCTAGAACGAGCAGCCGAGGAAAATTTTTATAAGTACTCGAGCGCGCTGTATACAGGGTGTCTACACCTAAGATGGGAATAACTTCAGAGTTCGATTCTACAAGATATTTCCAACAAAAAATGTGTCAGAGCAATTTATTCTTAACCCACTCAAAATGCCTTTTTTTTTAACTTCGAAGTTTTCTTTCGCGTTTTCGACCTTAAGGTGTAAATTCCTAGACGCGACTCACGACTGCGACTGCGGCTCACGATTTTTGGTCGACAGACGCAGTCGCACGCCGCAAACCTGTAACATTCCTAGGTACGGCTGGCCACTGTGTCAGTCTGGCTCAAGATGTCCGTGAAGAAGGTAGTGCTCGCTCTCCTGTTGGAAGAAGAGGAGGAAGATGAATTATTCTTGACGATTGCCCGGGAATCCCACGCTGACATGTTTCGAACGAGGAGAGATGAAGGCTTTTATAACTTACTGATACACGGCCATTTGAAGGACGACCCCATCCGCTTCCTTTTTTTGGTTTATTATTTGTAATAATAAGCCTATGTGATCGTATCGCAAAAAATTTTTATAAACCCCCCTCAAACTTTGTCACTTTACGTTTCAAGGTGCGTAGAATCCAAATTTGCAATGTCCGTCCGCCGTCCCCCGTCCGCGGCACTTTTCTTAGCAACGCTGGACCGATTTGGTTCAAATTTGGTATATAGGCTCCATTTGGGGTCTAGTTGTGCCGCGAAGCTTTTGGTTGATGTAGGTCACTTCTAAGGGGTGAAAATTAAGGGTTGAAATTTTCAAAAGTGCCCTAGCTCGAAAACTCTCGAAATAAAGGTATCGTTTTTTCACCAATTCTAAATAGTATAGAATTTTTAAAAATTCTTGAGACCACCCGGAGCTCTGTAGGACAAATTGTTCGGTCCCTACGAGTACTTGAAGGTTTTCCTTCGATAAAACAGAATCATGAGTGTGAATCGCAAAAGAGGTCTAATCTCCATTCAAATTTTATCGGACTAAAATGCGATCGCTGTTCATTTCTTCGATTTGTTTACAGTTTTGCCTTCTGCGTAACCAGTAATCAAATTTCCATATGTAAGTATCCAGTAATCAAATTTTCCAAATTTTTCCAATCGAGTGTGAAGCGTTTAGTTCTTTCTAATAAACTTGTTGGTGAAGGTGTGAAGCCAGTATGGTGTGGTACCTAGCTGGTAGGTAAACAAAAGTTGGTAGGTTAAAAAAAATGTTGGTGGGTAAAAAACGCTGCAAATCATTGCTCAAAGGCTTCTTCACTCTTCAGATCACTGATCAGCTCCGAAGCCATTTTCAATCCTATTGAATGGAAGTGCTCTTCCAGGCGTCTCCAGCATTCGAGGAGATCTTCTTCACTCTTCTGATCACTGATCAGCTGAGTGAGCTCCGAAGCCATTTTCAATCCTATTGAACGCAGGAGCTGAAATTTGAGAGGGAAGGTCAAGGGAGAATACAGATGGTGGTAGGTGCTATTGATGGAGAACCAGTGATCTATACAGAAGGGTGATCTCGCAGAAAATAATAAACCTTTGAGCAATGATTTGCAGCGTTTTTTTTTTTTTTTTTTGGTTTGCGAGACGAGCGGGTTTGCATACTTCAGTCGCAGACGGCGTGCGGCTGGACTGCTCACCCTACCAGTCGAGTCGCAGACGCGCTCATCAGCCGTCAGCCGCATTGAGCTGTGCGGTCGGGAAACGCGCCTAGGAATTTACACCTTTAGGGAATTAAAACTGCCATAACTCCTGTTACTTACCAAGTAAATTCAAATTTAAGGATATCGTTGGAAAGAGCGTTAAATTTCCAAGCTACCTAGTGTAGAACCACAATCTTTTAGCAATAAACCATTTCTAAAAAATCAAGGCAAATAGCAAACTTCAAATCTTTTTCGATTCGTTTTCCTCAAAAATTCACTTTCTAGCAGTCAGAATTATTCGTAAGTATCACCAGTGGATTCAGCGTGAAAAATTACGTAGGAAATGATACTAAACTCGTCAAGTCATCTTGAGATCGAACACCGCCTAAAACACTGGATTTTCTTGTAAAACACACGTTTTCTTGCATTCGAACTTGATTTACTCTTCCAATATGGATTTTAAAAAGAAAAATCGATATACCGTTGGAAAGCTGACAATTTGAGCATGTTTTTCCCGAAGAGCCCCCATCGAAATAGCCAGAGATATAAAGTGAAAACTTCGATTTAAAAAGAGTCATATTTCGAAAAAGATTTGAAATTTGCTATTCGCCTTGATTTTTGAAAAATGGTTTAAATGAAAGAAATGGTTTTTTTTTTAAATTTTGGTTTTACACTGGGTAGCTTGGAAATTTAAAATTCTTTCCAACGATATCCTCGAATTTGAATTTAATTGGTAAACAACAGGAGTTATGACAGTTTTAATAAAGTAAGGTAGAAAACGCGAAAAAAACTTTGAAGTGAGAAAAAAGGAATTTTGAGTGGGTTAAGAAAAAATTGCTAAGAGAGATTTTTTGTTGAAAATACCTAGTAGAATCGATCCCTGAAGTTATTCCCATCTTAGGTGTAGACACCCTGTATACGTTGAGCGCATATCCCTGTTTTTAGCACGTCCCACAGTAAGACTTGGGCATCCTTATGCGATTGATTTGGGGTGAAGATGGACAACACTTGACAGAAAGAAAAACGCTGCAAATTGTTACACAAAGGTTTATTATTTTTGTACATGGATCACTCTTCTGCAAAGAACACTGCTTTGCCATTGTTACCACCAACCAACATGAAGAAAAACCGATCTCATTTCGGTCAGCTAAAATTGAACGGGGATTAGGCCTCTTTTGAATTCACACTCGTGTTTCTGATTTATCGTGAGTCCAACCCTTAAATTCCCGTAGGGAGCGAACGGTTTGGTCCTTCATTATTATTTTACAACACAGTCCAGGCTAGGGATGGGTATCGTTGTAAAAGTATCGATATTTTGTACCGATACTGTATCGTATCCGAGTATCGATATCCCAAGTATCGTTGGGCATGAGTATCGATATTTTAAAATATCGAGTATCGATACTTTAGTGTCACAAACTATCAATATCATACAATTTTCTCAAGAAAAATAATTTTTTCAACAACTTTTATTCATTTTTCACTATTAAGAGTCCAAGCAGAGTGATTTTTTCCATGATATAAACGTTATTTGTGCAACCAAAGAGTAAAGACCCAGAAGCCTCTCTACCTTCTTCATTTTTTAGCCATTATGTAGAATTTTCCGTGAGAACAGTATCGATATTCGATATTTAGAAATATCGGATCCAAAGTATCGATATCCAAAAATATCGGGTAGTGCAGTATCGATACTAAAATATCGAGTATCGGTACGAAAGTATCGATATTTTGAAATATCGAGTATCGGTACTAAAGTATCGATATTTTGAAATATCGAGTATCGATACCCATCCCTAGTCCAGGCAGGGCAGAGCGAAATGCAGTGAAAATGGTGCCAACTCTCCCCACCTGGTAGGTAGTGTTTTGTGTTGGGTGGTCCGATCCTGTTTAAGGTAAACGAATACAGACAACATTTTGCACTGCACAAATAACGGAACATGATGGTTTCGATGATTTCGAGAGGAATACGTCATCTTGGACCTAATTTTTCTTTAATTAAACAAATACTCACCGATATGAATGATGTGGCCTTGGATATCCAGCATTATGTTGCCATTATGCCTGTCCTTGATCTGTAGAAGGAACCCAATAACGCTGTAGGCTGCCATGGATCGAACGAAGTTTCTTCTAGCAGCCTGGTAACACGCAAAATGACAGCATCAAAATAACCTGTCTAGAATTCAATAGGATTCAATTCTAGTAGGCATAAATCAGCAATGAAGTACAAAGTATTTACAAAAATTTCATTCACGCAGCATGAGTAAATGAGCAAATTTTCATAGAAATCTGAAATGAAATGCTACTCTACCGGATTGAAGAAAAAATGTGTTTTTGTTTCGGGGAGTGTTTCAGAATGTTCCAAGAAGGATTTCAGTGGAATTTTTTCCTCGAAAAATCCACTCTAAAAATGTTGAGGGCATTGATGGCTTCATTTTCTTTGAAAATTCGCTCCTACGAGTACACAAAGGGATCATACCTGGAATTCTTTGGTGCTCTCATCGCCGTACTTTTTGAGGAAGTAATCGTACATGCCGATGTCTGTCTGCCGCCCTAACTGATCTCTAGATTTGGCGTCTGGAACGCATTCTATCACGCCGCACTGAAACAAAACATTTTATCACGCGCTGACACCTGAGTATTTACCTGGAATCATGACAGTTGAATTTGAATTTGATAATTTCCGTGGACTCAAGAGTAAGGCTTTGAATGGAGATTTCTAATTTTGTGGCATAGATGTGAATTAGAGAGAGATTTTCTGATCAAAATAAAAGCAAACAATAAGTAATGCGTAAAATATCCAATTTTTTCAAATCGATTGTCAGACGCAAACGCTGACAAAGTCTCAGGTTTCTCCCTGGGAAATCGAGTAGCTGCTATTCGACTCAGGAAAAGGTGAATCAACGAGTCCCAGGGAAAACAATTGGTAAGGCCCACGTCGCCAAAAATCACGACACGTGGAGTCCCCTCCAAGACGACAATTACCGCGACCTGATTAGCAGAAATCTATCCCCGCTTTCGGTAATCAGCCGGTAAATCGACGCCCAGGAAAAGCTCCTCATCCAACCAGCGAGGAGAGGTGGAAGGACTGGAAGAAAAATCAACAAAAATATTCGACCGCTCATATGCCAGAAGATACGCCCCCAGTGCATCAGCATCTGGAACCTAGTGCCCTTCGATCCGAGACGCACCCAAATCTGCTGCTTTCCGATGTGTGACAAGAGAGCGGTATCACCACAGTCAACTTGGTCCGAGAATACCTGCCGCCTCCAGGGAGGAAGTGGAACGCTGCTGCTTCAAAAGGCCCTGGGACGAAATCTCCGAGATTACCCTCGATCAGAAAGGATCATAGGTCAATCCGAACACCAAATCACAACATACCCCGAACCTCACTTCCGCCGTTACCATCGCGAACCCGCGCTTACCGCGAGTCACCGTAACTCCGGGCGGTCAGGAGGCACGTAGGTAGGAGTAGATTAAGTCGCTATCTAAGTCCCTGTTTTTTCCATTTTTTCCATATGTCAATTTAACTTGAAACCAAAAAGAAGAACGAACGTTCCAACAGTAATAAAAAGTAAGATCAATCGCTATCAGTTTTGTTTTCGTTATTATCATTCCACAGAGCCCATTCAGTGTAAGGACAAAAAAAAAAAAAAATAATTGGTTGCCTGTAAAGTCGGTATACGGGCGAAAGTTTTATTACGTGACAACGACTTTGAGTGGTAAAATAATTTTAATGTTAATATTCATTCGTATAGTAGGAAGAAGGATAATATTATTATTATAATAAATTTTTTTATTATAATAAAAAAAAAAATTGGTTGCCTGTAAAGTCGGTATACGGGCGAAAGTTTTATTACGTGACAACGACTTTGAGTGGTAAAATAATTTTAATGTTAATATTCATTCGTATAGTAGGAATTTATTATTATTATAATAAATTTTTTTATTATAATAAAAAATTGTATGCAGGCGCCTAAATAGAAGCGCAAGACATGAACCGGTGTGTATGCCTATCTCTCTCGCTCTTAGGCGGAAGAGAGAAAGAGCGAGAGAAGTGAAAGGGACGCGTGCCTCTCACTCGCTCTCATTGTGAGCGCATAACGTGAGCGGAGCGTAACGCAGTTTCTTGAAGTGTCACC
This sequence comes from Apolygus lucorum, assembly GCA_009739505.2. Taxonomy (NCBI): domain Eukaryota; kingdom Metazoa; phylum Arthropoda; class Insecta; order Hemiptera; family Miridae; genus Apolygus; species Apolygus lucorum. The sequence goes on along the minus strand of CM019173.2, from coordinate 28,610,663 downwards.
CGGCTTTCTTGAAGTGTCACCCGGCAAACCAATTTATAAGACGTTGTCACGTCAAAAGGTAATCAAAGTCTTAGATCCGGAGGCAATTGGCCCCCAGATCTACCGGATCTCCGGCGATAGCCAGTTAGGGAACTTAGGCTTAGGAAGGTCATTTCAAAACCCCCGAATCCACGAGTAGGCCGAAAAATAAGTCAGACCTAATCGCCAAAGCCGCAGAGGAGGCAACCTTACAACGATACACTCTGCTCCAAAAGTCGACATCCGCAAAGATCAGTCCCGCCTCATCAATCTCCAGCCAATAGCATCCAATTACGCACTATGCATGATGGACATTACGCACCTGTGTGAACCAAGCACCTACGTGCATTTTTGATGTTAATTGGTAATACTGCCATAATGTGATAATGGGAATGGAAGGCGGCTCAGAATGACAAGAGGGAAGAAATAATAATGCTCGGGATTTCAAGAACAAAAGGTTGACGCCAATGGTCTGTTCGGAGAAGCAGTCTAGAACCAGTTCAGAACCAAACTGGAACTGGAAAGGGGAGGGGATAGAGGCGCTTGGACTCCTCCGGGCTCCTCCGAACAAACCTCAAGAAAGACATGCACATTTAAGTGAGAGTGGCATAACTACACAGCACTACAGGCCGATGTGGCCCTTGGCTTCCCAGACTCCCCTCCACCACCGGGCACAGTCACCTGCCTGAGACCTCTGCAATCCCACCACCCGGAGGTCTCTCAAGACATCATCAAGGCAGCAACTCCGAGGACGACCTCTTCGTCTTCTAGTTTCCATTCTAGCTCGCAGCATCATTCTCGGGCAGGCCTCCACTGGCATGCGGTCGACATGCCCCAGCCATTGGATGCACCCAGGTTTGATGAATCGGACTATGTCTTCATGTTTCAATAATTCATCAATTTCTGCATTCTGTCTTGCTCTCCACCCTTGGCCCTCTCTGACCGCTCCATATATCCTTCTTATAATCCTTCTCTCAAATATGTGCAGTCTAGCCTCATCCTCAGCCAGCATGGTCCAAGCATAAGCCAGAATCTGCCATGTTCTGTCAACAATTGTTCCCTTCTTATCTGCATTCTTGACAACCTCATGCAAAGCTAGAATGAACAGTGTGGCTGACAGCGAATCTCCGTTTGACGCCCGAGCTTACATAAAAGGGTTCCCTGCAGCAGTTACCAACCATAACCCTTGAAATGCTTCCCTGAAGGGTAATCTCGATTAGCCTGATCAGCTTTCTAGGAATCCCTTTCTCTTCAACGCGTGCATCATCCCTACTCTGCTAAGACCATCGAATCTATAAACAATACGTGCAAATCGGCATTATGTTCTACAAATTTTTCAGCAGCTTGCCTTAAAATGAAAATTTGATCGGAAGTTCCCTTATTCGTGCGAAAAACGCATTGGTAGCCTCCAAGAGCTTCTTCTGTGGAGCCCTGGATTCGTCGAAGGAGGATGGCAAGCAACTGATGAATACTCACTGAGTGTGTGAGTGATATGGTTACGCGAAGTAATGATGCTTGGCGTTGGAAATACGTGACAGGTAAGCGCATTTCCTTTCACAGATTATTGCGATTAGTTGCAGACAGTTAATATGAGCCCATCTCTCTCTCAATAGCAATTAATGGAAAATAACGACATGACACAAGGCGACTTTTAAACAACCCGTTTTTTGTAACTGGAGAACAATTTGTTGATTCGATTGCCAATTTTTGAAAATTATAGCAATCGGTTTTTCAATGTAAAATGTTAATAAATAAAATTTAAATCAATAAATATAATAGTAATAAGAAGAATAATGTTTATTAAAAACAAAACAAATCTGCATTTTACAAAGCCTCAAGTTCCATTTTTGCTGATATATTATCTTTGGTGACTACCTACCTACATGTTATCTGCCCACTTGGACGGTGGTTAAAAGGCGATAAGCACCGGAGATTCCAAGGAAGAAGTAGAGACTTACCCCAGGAGCAGTGGCGACGACTCTGTACGGGAAGAGGTACAAATCGAGGCCGACTTGTTGAAAGATGTTCTTGAAAATACCGATGACTTGGAGGGCGAGCATGTCTTGTCGGACGTCATCCCCGACCTAGAAAAGCCACAAAGCAGGATTAATTCAGTCGTCAAACTTATCGATTACGATACGTTACAACAAATAATTTCGTAGGTAGGTAAACTACATGAGCTTGGGGCAAAATTTTCGATTGGGGTTTTCGATGTAGCAAATATTCCTCCACCTCCCTCGATTTTCGCAGTGTTTTTTTGACAGAGGCTTCACTTGCTTAGGCATTTTCTTCTATGGTAATTTTTTTCCTTGGTTATTTCTGGTGTTATTTTAGGACTCTATTATAGGATTTGACTTGAGATTCCAGAATCTAAAATTGAGAAGAGAGAATCCATTGGTACGATTAATTAAATCAGAACTACGCGCAGATTAAAATTAGAAGTCAAAGGAAAATTCCCCATTGAGGATTTGAAAGATTATTTCAACCAAGGTATTGCAAATAGCAGAAGAGTTATGCAACAATATCTTTTCGATTTCTAATAATAATAATCTTCATCGCAACCCTTTGCAGGCAAGAATAAGTCGTATAGTAAAACTATAATAATCGCGTAATAGTCGCATAACGCTTAATAATAATTGTAGTACAGTTATATCACAGGAAGGACACATCAATTTATCACAGGAGCCCAAGCATTTAAATTACGCTAAATTCATTACACATTTTTATTTCTTGGTATTAAGGTACACCGGGGTAAGTGTCAATTTGGGGCAAGTGGAACCTAGGGCGAAATTAGCGCTCCAGACGGAGGGTAGCTGAACTACCTTAGCAGGAAAACTACATCAATAACCTAAACTTCGTTGCAGGTATGATGGCAGCCCTGCCAGTTCCCATGGTTAGATTTGAGAAAGTTTATTGTCATTCAGTGTTCATTTAGCTTGCTCATAGACCTTGGTTGTTTTTCACTTGTTGACCTGTGCCAGTCTCATTTCGCGAGGAAGTGCTCAACATTTTGTGGTAAGTCCTTCCATAATAGTTGCTTGAACTGATGTAGAAGTTTGGTTGCGATAGTTACACGTGGGGATTGATAATTTGTGGCTTTCCACTTTCCCCAGTGTTCCCTACCCGTGGGGTAAGTGGATTCTACAAAACCGGGGTAAGTGGAAAGCCACAAATTATCAATCCCCACGTGTAAATATCGCAACCAAACTTCTACATCAGTTCAAGCAACTATTATGGAAGGACTTACCACAAAATGTTTTGTACTGAGACTGGCACAGGTCAACAAGTGAAAAACAACCAAGGTCTATGAGCAAGCTAAATGAACACTGAATGACAATAACCTTTCTCACATCTAACCATGTGAACTGGCAGGGCTGCCATCATAAGATTACCTGCCCGGTAATGCTAGGCCTAATCTTACCTGCCTGGTAATTACTAGCCTGGTAATGCTGCCTGAAAAGATTAATCTCGTTATTTTGTAAGTTCTATTTTGCTCAAGCAACGTGATATTTTAAATAAAGAAAACAATTTTCTGGTCTATTTTTCTTGCGCTATTTCAATGCCACTTGCCCCGTTCATTTTCTCATCAGTTCAGCACGGAATTGGGCCGGGTTTCCACTTACCCCGCACAGACTGGGGCAAGTGGAAACCCGACGGGAAATTTTAAAACTGATCTTGTGGAAGACTGATTGAAGTTATTGGATTTCTAATTTGGGCCGTCGATTTAGGATAGTTTGGAGAACAAATGATGAAAATTGGAGCAAAATTGGTGGAGAATTGTTGATTTGGTGGAAGTTCAAAGTGGAGCTAATGAAATCCTAGGCTCCACTTACCCCGGTGTACCTTACTTAAATCGTTTGTATAATACTTTTCCAGGTTGTAATCAGAGTCCCTGCCAATAGGGCCGGAACAGATTCTGGGAACCACCAAAAGCTCAGGATCAGTCATGTGTGGAAGATCTGGCATAGTCATTAAACACCCTTCGTCGAGCCTTGTAAAGTCCCTTGGGACAAATGCCACAATCTTTCAGGCAGAGGTCCATGCAATCCAACTGTGTGCTGAAGAAATGCTGAACAAGCATCTCAACAAAGCCAAAGTATAATATACTATTATACTTATGTATTATATCTTGTCAGACAGTCAGGCTGCCCTGAAGGCCATTGCTTCATACACTATAACCTCGAAGCTGGTCTGGGAATGCCTGAATACCCTCAAAACTGTGGCCCAGGACAACCAGGTCACCCTACTCTGGATTCCTGGACATGAGGGTCATGAGGGTAATGAAACTGCTGATCGTCTTGCCAAAAGAGGATCAGAGTCCCTGCCAATAGGGCCGGAACCGATCCTGGGAACCACCAAAAGCAGTTTACAGAACGTGGCTAACTACTGGGAAAGGAATGAGCGAGTAAGATACTGGCAGAACCTCCCAGGTCTAAGACAACCAAAATTATTTGTGGCGTTCTCAAAGAGACGGGCTGACAAACTCATCGCTATGCCTAAAAAGGACTTCAAAATACTTGTGGGTCTGCTAACAGGCCACTGCCCACTTCGATATCACCTAAAGAAGATAGAAAAACTAACAACGGACATCTGCCGCTTCTGCGATATGGAAACGGAGGATGCCGAACGTATGATATGCTACTGCGAAGCATTGGGTCGAGCTAGATTCACAACACTCGGAAGTGATGTCCTAGCCCCTGACACCGTCTCTAAGGTGACCTACACCGACCTTCTTCACTTTTGGTGAAAGTGGGCCTCAGACAGAGCAGATCAAAACTGGATTAAAATTAATAAAAATTCAATAATAAAAAGCAAGGTATTTTGTAGTTTTCTCAGATTAACTTTGCAGCACTTGGAACGTCCGTCGGGGCATTTATTAACGAATAGGGACAAACGTGGCAGAGAACGGCCGATCGGCTCATACCTTGAATATAGCCGCTTGCCAATACTCCAAACTCATCGAAGTCTTCTCTTGGGGTTCTGAAGAAGGGTTTCCATCGGCCACAGCCATCGCCATGGTTTCCAATTCGTTGATTCCGCACCGCTTCACTTTGAAACTCGCCAAGTAAGGAGCTTTGGCAGCACTGGAATGCAATACAATAGGGTCATTTGGAGTTACTTAGAATATCCCAATTTCTATATATATAAAACTCCTACATACATGTCAAATTAAAAAGGAGGCTACCCCTAAATGTTCTGTGAGCGTGGTAGAACCGTGGATAAAGAACAAGACCGAAGACAGATGGGACTTCACTTTATAATGACACTTCTTGACAGCTACACAACGACATGACATTGACGGTATTAACCAAACTAATGTTAATTCGACAAATTGACGCGAGGAAAGCTACTACTTTGAGTCCATGCCATTCAAAGTCATAACATCCGATCCAAACAAGTAGGGATGGGTATCAATACTCGATATTTCAAAATATCGATACTTTCGTACCGATAGGTACTCGATATTTTAGTATCGATACTGCACTATCCGATATTTTTGGATATCGATACTTTGGATCCGATATTTCTAAATATCGAATATCGATACTGTTCTCCCGGAAAATTCAACATAATGGCTAAACAATGAAGAAGATAGAGAGGCTTTTGGGTCATTACCAGAGACCTTCAAAATGTGGCACTTATTTTTATAAAATGTGGCACTATAAAATGTGGCAATATGGCACTTATTGTGGCCGAATGTGGCATTTATTTCAGCTGAAGTGGTATTTATTTTTTTCATCTTTCCACCCCCTCCCCACCATAAAAGGGATGTTAAACCATTAAATCATGAAACTTGAAAGCATATCAACTACTGTATTATGTATATCAACTATTTACATAAATTTCCAACAAATTTACATGTATTTACAACATGTTAAATTCAATTATAATACAATTTTAAGTGTGCGGCTGTGTTATCCATGGATAAATTTAGACGACGGTCGCTCAGGATATATTTCAATTTAGAGAATGATCTCTCTACATCGGCAGAAGTCGCGGGCGCGTACTTCATTGCAAGGACGTCTTCAGCGTCCCACTCTTCCCTGAGAAAAGATTCCTTCCCTTCGAGATTCGCGGCTATACTTTTCATTTCTTCCCAGCCGCGATTCCTGTCCAGAACGGCCTGAACCTTGGCGTTAATCCTTAATCCAATGGCTCCTGGGTAGGAACGGACATGAGACCCTAACAACAGCCAAAGACCCACGTTGACCTGTGTTGATAAGTTAATCTTACCTGGTTTTAGCAAACATCCATTAGTCATATTTTTCTCGGCGTTCTCGGGCGTTAGTAAAAATAAGTATTAGTAAAATAAGGCGAAGTGTGGCACAAAATGTTGCATTTTCAAAGAAATCGACGAAATATGGCATTTTACCGAAAAATGGGCCGAATGTGGCATTTTAGTGGGGCGCCGTGGCAATGTGGCATTTGAAGGTCTCTGGTCATTACTCTTTGGTTGCACAAATAACGTTTATATTATGGAGAAAATCACTCTGCTTGGACTCTTAATAGTGAAAAATGAATAAAAGTTGTTGAAAAAATTATTTTTCTTGAGAAAATGGATGATATTGATAGTTTGTGACACTAAAGTATTGATACTCGATATTTTAAAATATCGATACTCATGCCCAACGATACTTGGGGTATCGATACTCGGATACGATACATGATCGATACAAAATATTGATACTTTTACAACGATACCCATCCCTACAAACAATGCGCCCGATCCGAGTAGAGGAGCAGGCTTCGCACCTTCGTCTTCTTCGCCTTGACTTCGTCTTCTTCTTCGTGTTGACAGCCCAGACGGTTATTTTGTGCTGTCATTGGAGTTGTTCCTTGCATGCGACTCTAGCTATCAACGCGGCAACTTGTTCCTCATCAATGTCAATTTCCCGCTTCAGTTTGAATAACGTACGAGGCCATCAATTGGCTAGCCGACATTCATAAAACTCCACCAGACGCCGAGTTTAGTTCTTAATTGGTTAATCAGATTATGTTAAGTTAATCTGGCTTCCCACAAACCGGACTATGTTAAACTGTCAGCGACTTTTGATTCACCCAAGTTAGAGGACTGACAACGTTTGGTTAAAACTTTTGTCCGGTGGTTTGTCGTGTCTGAGGTAAATATTGAAGTCATTCCAGCCACTCGTTTTGGGATTCTCTTTGCCTTTTCAGTCGATTATGACAAATAATCCTATCATTTCAAACATGTTTCCTGCACGAATAAAATCACTCGCGATGAGATTGTGGAAAACCATTTTAATAAAAACGGAGTTGAGTAGAATGTTGTCTATTTCCACGAAAATAATGAGTTACAAGTTAAATCGATTTCGACGGTTAGGTCATCATCAGTAACAAACAATAACTTGTTATTGTTTGTTACTGATGATGACCTAACCGTCGAAATCGATTTAACTTGTAACTCATTATTTTCGTGGAAATAGACAACATTCTACTCAACTCCGTTTTTATGTTTCCTGCAATTCAACATCATTTCCAACTATTGTATTTGTATATTGTGCTGTTCAACAACCCCAATAATTGGCAAAAGCCGTAATTAAATAAATAAAACTCATTCATCAAACCTTTATGATGAGCAGTAAGAATATCTAACATAAAATTAGTGGGTCCTGCCGGTAATTCGTAAGTACTGGAGCGTTATAACTCACCTTTGCATGGGCGTTCCACTCTTGTAGTCGATATCCAGCACCATCGCTTCGGGGTTTGACGGCAAGTAACAACCTTCTTGAACTTTGATCAAACTCAAGGCGTCCAGGCAAGCTTTCTTCCGCTCAGCTCCTTAATAACGCATGAGGGAAATGATTGTACAGGTTAGAGATCAGATACATGAAAGATCACAGGACAAATCGATACCTTAAAGCTCAAAGGCGATATGTCCGAAAACGGAGTAGTGAGAAAAATGCAAAAGAAGTTTTCACCAGTGCACAATTCCTAAATAATGGCTTATTAAACTAAACTCTTTAATTAATTCAAGACATTGTCAAGCTGTAACCTTCAAGAAGGCCAATAATAGTTTGTTAAATTTGAGTTTTTCTGGAATTAAAAAAAAGGAAGATGGATGGGCATAGCGCCATTGTGCTTTGAGGCATCGAAATGATAACGCACTACCAGAATACGAAATATGTAATCGAAAAATTATGTTCTATCTGCTCTGATTGCTGCTTCAGAGCAGCCGGTAATTCTTTTTCACTCTGTGATGTGTACTTATCACGGATGACCTTGAAGGGTAAGAGACGATGTGGGGAAGGAGGGAGAAACCTTCAGTATTCCCACGGTAGGTGGTAGCAGAGCGAGGTTTAAATGAAGTTTATCTGGCTAGTGTGTTGGTTGATTCAGGAAATCAGAGAGTTTGACTTAGAGCGGTTCGAATCAGGTCGGGAACGTTCGACTTAACTCGGCTGGGGTCGGAAGTGTTCGGCTCAACTTGGCTGTGCGGTTGGGTCGGAAGGGTTGGGCTGAACTCGGCGTGGACTGTTATGATAAACAATCGCACGGTCGGGAACTCAGGATTACGTTAGTTATTTATGTCGAATTATCGATTGTGACTCCCAAACCCCTCGACATGCCAAATCCCCTCTGAGGCCAGGTTGCATCCGAAGTTAATTCTGTGATAATGGGCTCCTTACAACAACGAGGAATTTCAGGATAAAAATCGGGTTGATTTTGGAAAATAAGTCTCCTGTTATTTTTGGGAGACATTCAAAATTTATACTTCAAAAAACAACCGGGAAAACGGACCTCTTTAATGTGAAGCGGAGACGCTCGCTGATTGGCTGTTTGTATCGCCGACTCCTTCCCTTGTTGCCCGATGGAACAATGAAATCGTGTTATCTAGGAGAAAAGTTATCCAAAAAAAAAAAAAAAAAAAAAAAAAAAAACGGGAAACCTCATTTTCTCCATCTTGCTTTTTATATTTTTTCTCTTCAGTTCTTCGATTTCGATCTTTACTGGTTTTGTGAAATGTTGCCTCCGAGGACTATGAAAAGTGAGATTTCACAATCTCAGCGCTTCAAGCGGCCATAAATGAACTATTCCAGGCTGACGTCATCCTCCCGGTTCTTTTTTAAACGTTCATATTTTCTACACTGTTTTGTTTATTTGTAAATTAGAAAGTACGGGCTGAAAGTTTTCCCTAGGTGGTTTTTCGAAGTGCTGAATCCGATTTTGGGGTCAAAAATAGAAAATTTCGACATGGTGAAATTCCTCATTCCCCCCATGCTGACGTCATAAGTTCACCAAGAACATCTCTTACTTGGAAAACCTATATTAACAATGAAGAGGAAACTTACCTTTAGGGTAAGGCCGGATTTTCCCGGATATACCCGTAATTTGATCGAAGAAATCGAACTCTCTCTCATAAAACGCCTTAGCAGGACCAGAAAGATTACTGACGATGCTTCCAACCAGAGCTTCCAACGTGTCAAATAAACCTGAAAGTTGAGGATAAACGGTTATCACTGTAATGCTTTTTTGAATAAAGTGACTTTTCCTCGAATTTTTCACACTTACAATCAAATTGCGAACAATATGGATGCAAATAAATGGTGTTTCAATGGTATACAAGTTAAATATGGGCGGGGGGGGTGTCGATGAAAATAGGTTCTTTATTTAATAAAAAACACTACAAATTATTACACGAAGTCATTTCTATACAGGGTGTCTACAAAACAGATCTCATTCCTTCAATATATCGATCGTACAACTAATTTGAAACAAAAAGTGACTCTTAGAGTTTCTTTAAACGCTTCATTCCAATTTATTCACGATTTAAGATTTTTTTCGTGTTATCGACCTTACTTCAATTAAACGGCCATTATAACTAGTAGTTTCCCCGTCAGATTCCCAGGAACGATAATGTCAGCAGTTTTGTTATCATATCAAGAATCGTAATTGATAGGTCATGATACCGCGATTTTTAGGAAATAATAAAATTTCCATAAAATGGATACCCGGACACTCCGATCAGCCCGGAAATGAATATGCCGACAACCTTGCCAAAAAGGGCTCAAGAAATAATTTCATTGGCCCCTCACCAGTGATCGGCATTTCGAAGAATGCTTGTAAAGAAAAGGCAAAAAAATGGGAATCCCAAGAACTTAATATACTATGGTATAAAGAAACTGATAGATACGGACAGACCAGAATGCTAATCACCTCGTATGATGCAAAACAGGCCCTATGGTTGACCTCAAAAAGTCGAAACACTATCAGGCTAATGATAGGCATTCTAACGGGACAATACGACTTCCGAAGAATGCTGAATATCACGGACAGTCGTATTTCACCAATGGGTCCATGCTAACAAGAAGAGGTCATAGCCGAACACTTCTTGTGCAGATGCGACCGATTCTGGAGATCCAGAAAGGAAGCATTTGGTCACCACATAGTGGAGCGCGCATCTTTGCGAATAATTTCGTGGAAACGCAATAAGAAATTTGCTGATTTCAGCAAAAGATTCACAAACTCTGAAGTGGGGTAGCCGGCGGAATCCTCTTTTAAAACATAAAGGGGCCTCGAAAGAGGGAGAGTATAAGCCATAGAGCCTGAAACTCTTTTCCAATGGCAACCCCAAGCAGTGAGTGATGATACCGCTTAACCTATTAACGCCCAGTGTTGCCGAAAAGCAACATAGAGAGATAATCTGTTTGGAGGCTGCCGGGCACCTTTCAGATCCTTTTCTCCAGATCTGTCTGATCACAGTGATGAATAATTTTTTATCTCCATGAGGGTGAGGCACATAGCACGAAGCTTCACCTACAACTTAGTGGGTAAATTGGATTTCAGTGGGCCCCGATAGGATGTCATCGGTACCACCGATTTTCCTACCAAATACGCGGCAAATCGAAGTAGTCTGCCAAGTGGGTGTTGCACATAGCTCATTAGATGCTCATAAAGCACGATACGTCATCTTCAAGTTGATTGGGTACTTGACCTGGCTCAAGGCAGTAAGAACTAACAAGTACCCCACTAAATACCCATATTGTCATCATCAGGGCAACGATACTTTATCTAATGCCCCCTTTAGTGGTATGTTTGGACTAATTATGAACGTGACTGTGAGTTGATGAATTATTCACTTAATATTGGTCGAATTCCGCATCCAATATTCTATGAAAATTCCTCGATTCGATGAGACCCCAATACGATCCATTAAATCTCAGTTTTGAAAAGAAAAAATTAGTGTTTGTGGCGCTCAGCGATGCGATATGGCAACGTAAACCTATGAAAAACGACAAGGAGATTTAAAAATTATTTTCCCCGTGTTCTAAAGACTAATTTGAAGACGGATTATCAGATCTATTTCCAAAATATGTAGAGAAAAAAGTATAGGGCGTTAATGGGTTAAGGGGGTCTCAGGCGGTCGCCGTTTGTACCTTGTTCCGGGTTAGTATTTCAAGAAATCGAAGGCGCAAAAACATAAAAGTTGTACCTAAATTTTAAATTTTAAAGGATTTTAGAAATTCATTAGTGCACGGCCCTAGGGAACTGAAAAACTGAAATATTTCCGCTGGAATCATCAAAATCGAACAATAATTGCCAGAGAAATATGGGAAAAACATGGAAAAACCTGTTTATTCCGAAGTTTTTCCCATTTTTCTTTGGCAATTATTGTTCGATTTTGATGATTCCAGCGGCAATATTTCAGTATTTCAATTCCCTAGGGTCGTGCATTAATGAATTTCTAAAATCCTTTAAAATTTCAAATTTGCATACACTTTTTTATGTTTTTGCGCCTTTATTTTCGTGAAATACTAAGAAAGAGCGGCGACCGACTGAGACCCCCTTAAACGTTGATTTGGTTGATATCACGAAGTAGGAGGAACGTAGCTAAGGATCCAATCCGTAAATTCTATAATTTACCAAACCAATTCTGATTTCCGGATTCATGTCCGATCAAAAGAGGTGGAAAATGCGGATGTTGACACCACCTGTAGGTACAATTCGAATTTCGTCACTTACTATCTTTATTGTGCATTTCTTCGTCAATGAACATATTCGTCTTCATGTTCCAGATCAACTGATGACCCACGATTTGCGATCTCTTCGAGATATTCTTGATAAATTCTATCACGTAGCCCATCTGAAAAACCAAATCGCATTATCAAATGACGGCCGTGTTTCTTCGTCTCTTCTCTGAGCTTCTAAAAACACGAGCAAGTCAAAAAGTATCAAATAAAATCACTCGCGATGAGATTGTGGAAAACCATTTGAATAAATAACGGAGTTGAGAAGAACGTTGTCGATTTCCACGAAAATAATGAGTAACTAATTGAATCGATTTCGACGGTTAGGTCTTCATCAGTTACAAATAATAACCCAGTAATCAGTAACAATAAGTTATTGTTTGTTACTAATGAAGACATATTCGTCGAAATCGATTTAACTTGTAACTCATGATTTTCGTAGAGAAGCAACTCCGTTTTTAGGACGCCTCACAGTAAGACTTGGGGGGCGTCCTTATGCAATTAATCTGGGGAAAAGTTGGACAACATTCAACAGAAAAAAAATAACCACACAGTAATCCATTTCAGATCATTCTGAATCCAAATCCGCGGAAAAAAACCATAGGTGTATGTCTGTTAGGGATGCCAGATCCTTCAAAATCAATCGATTTAAATCGAATCGATCTTTAAGGAAAGAATCTAAACAAATCGATACGATTTTTAAACAATATCGATTTTTTCAAGAATCGATACTTTTCAAGCAAAAGTCATACTTATGTAAAATTACCAAAAGCTGGAGCTGACTTTGTATACAAAGTTTACTTAAATTATAATAATATGAAAGATGTAGGTAGTAGGATTTGAAACTTCATGTTTTTTTGACAATTTATGTCACGAAAAAGGTGTATACCTCCTGCGTAAATGATAACCAACTAATTTTTCTTCATGGAGTGGGGATAAGAGAATGACGTCCTGAATTATCAGGATAGGTTGAGGTGGTTTTTATCATTTTGTGATCATTAGGTTGAAATAATCAATGATCTTCCTCAATTTTCCTTCCCCATTGAGGTTGTGTTGGTTATCGACTACAATTTATTTCCCCTAATCAGCCAATGAAAAGAATAGAACCGATTCTCGAATTTTCGAATCGATTCTCAGATTCTTTAGAAAAATATAATTTAAAAATATCGATAGTTTATTCAAAAGAATCGATACTTTTTGCCATCCCTAATGTCTGTGTATACGTGTGTGTGACAAAATCTTGTGTACTCTGCCCAGGCCTTAGTTCTCAACCGATTTTCCTGGTTCTTTTTTTGTTCGACGCGGAAAACTATCTAGTTGTGCACTACGTCGCCAGAATTTTGAATTTTGCTTTTTAAGGGGGGATAAAGTGGGGGTTATTCTCAAAAAACGTGCGTTTGCGGGCATAATCTTGTAAACTCTGCCCAGGCCTCAATTTCCAACCGATTTGTGTGTTTCTTTTTTTGTTTGACTAAAATAACTTCCGAGTTGTACATGATTTAACCAGAGTGTCGAAATTCGCAAGTGGAGGGGGTGAGTGGGGGATAATATTCACAGAATATCCGATTTTTCAATATTTCGGTTCCTTTAGAGCTTACTTATTTTATCCAAGCTTAGATGTGGATGCTATGGATGTGAACTTCGACGGACTACCTACTAAAACTAATAGATGAAAGTTCAATGTTACGACGTATTTCCTCATTGGTTGAGTATCGTAGATCATGGATTTTGAAATACTTTTCAAATTCGACGCTCCCAGGCTGCTAGAAACGTTATGGTGGTGGTGGGGGGGAGAGGGCCTAAAATACCAAATAAATCAGATCGAGTGAAACCAATTTATCGCTTACCAACTAGTTTAAATTGACCTTATGCTTATCCAATGGGACGTCCCCTGGAATGCATGCATTACTCAACAATATGATTTATTCCAAGTCACAAGTGGAGAATTTCTTACCGTGTCGTGCCGCAAGCTCTGAACGAGTTGAGGAATGTAGAAGAGCACGGCGTCAGCTGGAAAGCTGTTGAGGACTCTAACAGCATACTGGGCTGTGATGGGATGCGGAGGATACTGCCTTGAGAAGTAGGACAGAGCTTGTATAGGGCTCACCCTAGCCCACGTCAGCGTGTGGACCAACTAGACAGAAACAATAACGAGTAGAGACGTGTTGGTTGAAGTGTACGCAGTTCTTTACAGACTACGTTAGGCTATAGAAATATTAAATCTGGCTTCAAGTGAGGTTGTGTTGTATAATTAAGAAGACAGTTTCTTCTAAGGACCCAAAAAAACTAATTTTAGACATATTTTCATATATTTTGACAGTTACACAAATTTTACATACACATGTTGAAGTCGTTACAATAGAGAGTTCCTAAACTGCATCTTGCTTAACAGCGAACGTTACAGGCATCGCCATTATGAATCTGTCTAGGGCCAGTCAAATCGGATGCTAACCCTAGATGAACGTTAGCAAAAATAACGGCGATGTTGAACAATTTTACAGTGATGACAAAAGTGACGTGAAAGTTAAAGTGACAGGAATTTCTGGCTTCGCCATTAGATCCTCAGTTCTCTATTGTTGACTGCCTTCGTTTTTCAAGCTCGTTGTTCGCTATTTCAAGTACATCTTGTCAAGCGTGATTACAGAGCCTCTCAGCTAGGGCATTTGAAGAAACTTTGTGGGGATGTTTTTCATTCCTTGAGGAACACATCAGTATAAATTTCAAATCGAAAGGCCAATCTGCCGGAAACCTACAGCAGCATTCCATAGGTCGTGTTTACTTCACGCACTCATACGGGTGCACGATGATGATGATGATTTGAAGACGTCATGGGTCATAGGACGGGGGGGGGGACACTAATGTGGATAGGCAGGTTTTTTATGAAAACCGCAGGATGGGTACCACACCACACATGTGTGCGAAGATGTCATCTTCTTGCAAGCTACCAAGGTACGTTTAATTTCACACCTAACTCCCCACTGACATGCATCATCAGATTCTGTTAACAGAGTACAAAAAATATCTAAAATTGTCTAAAAAAATATCTACAATTTACTTGTAATTTTACTTACGCTGAATATTGTCGTTGTTCCTTGCTTTGATCTGCCTTACAATCGGGAACGTGAGGTGAGGTGAGGCTTTGTTTTGAAATTGATGTTGGTGGTTGCAAAACTGTTACTGGCATGTCAGGTTCACTCTGCTCTAACGGCAGCCCGTTAGCCACATGGACGTTGACAAGATGGCCATAAGTTAGCGGCCAGAACGTTCGCCGTTATTTGCTCGGACGTTATTTGATCGCCGTAATTTTCTGCGCAAGCGCAGAAGGTGATCTACGGACGCCGTTAGCTTTGCCGTTATGCCAAAATCATCTTTAGGAACTCTCTAATAATGGGGTGTCGCAAAAACGGTTCATTGTTATTTTTAGTCTAAACTAGACCTCATTCTGAGAATTTTGACACCAACGTGAAAAGACCTTTTTCTATCATTTTCAGAAGTTTCGAATGTTTATGACGTCACAGTGCGATGGGGGTCCCGCCCCGGCGGGAGGGGTGCGTAACGTCATAAACATTCGAAACTTTGAAAAATCATAGAAAAAGATCTACTCATCCAAAAAGAGAACTGCTGGTGTCAAAATTCTCAGCATGAGGTCTTCTTTCGATTAAAATTTTTAAAAAAATCAGTCGTGCCCCCCATTGCAAATTTGCTAAAAGAATTTAACAACAGACAATGAAAAACGCTGCAAATTATAACGCAAAGGTTTATTACTTTTCTTCATAGAGCACTCGCCTGTAAATACCACAGCTTTGCCATTGCCACTACCTACCTAACCACAATTAATTTATTTTGAAAAAATAAAGGCTTCGCACTCAATTCGAAGAAAAAGGGAGTTGTTGGAGGCAGTCATTAGGAAATTTGATTACTGGTTGCTGAGTGGTAGCTGAGTAAAGCCTCATTTCCAACAGAAATAATAAGCAACAAAATTTTTGTAAGCTGTGCGTTTGGACGACGATATGCCTGTTTTGTGTTTCAAGGCAAATCTACCCAAAATATATCTCATTGTAAGGAAACAGTGAGAAATGTAGAGATGAGAATAAGTAAATAACTAATTAACTTATAACGGATCACAGACGTACCTCGGGAGCGTCATCCAAAATCGTTTCCGTGGTTACCAAATACTGAAGCGCGTGAGCAATGTGTGACACAGCTGTAGGGTTGGCTCTCACTAGTCCACAAACTTCTTTCACCATGCTCTCTGAGGCTTTCATGCTGGAATAATCAGAAGTATATCTGAGAGATGCGATGCGGATTGCACCACGACAGGAGGACCAAAACAGAGTAATCGATAGATCGTCAACAGTAAGATAAAACACCTGAAATGTTTGCTTGCTCACCGGACTGGCAGGTAGACCGCTAAGGCAGGGCTCAGGTCCCAAGCGAGTTTTGTCATGTCCCGAAGTGCTTTCTCCACTATGTTTTTCGACTTCCAATTTATGATGTGTTCTTCGCCAGGGAAATGGAGCTCAGCCCTAGCTGTAGGGTTGTACCAAGTGATCATAAGATCAATTTCCACGGCCTGTAAAACCATCAAATCATGATCACATCGAGTACAAATTGTACCAAATCAATAGAGGAAACATAAGGTTCGTTCGGAGAAGCAGTCCCGAACGGTTCGGAGAAGCCCGGAGGAGTCCAAGCGCGTTTCAGTTCCAGTTTGGTTCTGAACTGGTTCAGGACTGCTTCTCCTAACAGACGAATAATGTCTCCAAGTTGGGACCTATAGCTTCCTCGAGGAGAATGAAATGAACAGAGCACTAATAAATACCCCTTACGTGAAACATGAATTTGATGAAGGAATTTTGTTTTGTTAACGGACTTTTAATGTTCAGCATTTGTCAGAGTGTGAGTTTTGTTATGAAGACCATTTCGATGTAAGTTTTTGACTTTATTTCTAATTGCTTACATTCTTGGACTTAAATATGTTCAGTCTATCAGATTTCTCGTTGTTCTTGCCGAACCCCAAACCGAGTTTTTGTTGCGGCAAACTTGATAAAAGATTGACGTGGCGTAGTTGAGTGACGTCGGCCCTCAGCCTCCCTCCATTTTCGCGGTGTTTTTTGACAGAGGCTGCACTTGTTTAGGCATTTTCTTCTACAGTAATTTTTTCCCTCTATTATAAGATTTGACTTGAAATTCCAGAATCTAAAATTAACGCAAATTCTCCATTAGTATACTGACTGGTTATTCCCCAGAATCTCTGGGGCTCCTTCACGTGCCCCAGTGTCTGAAAGAGTTTTCCCTGAAGGGGAAATTCCTACTGTGTAGGAGCAGGTCACCCCATGGAATACGGCCCAGCTACTCTCCCTTGACATCCAAAATACATTGGGCTGCAAGAGGCCTCATGGCGGAATAGCCAATGGCCAAATGGCGTAGGGGGAAAAAAAACTCCCTTAAAGAGGAAAACAGTTTCACTCGATTAGTAGCGAGTACTTCCTGTTGAACTACTACACTGCGGAATGAAGGAGCCATACGCCATCCAATGGGTAGGACCCATTCCAGCGAGTCCAATATTCATTTGACACTGTATAGGATATTGTACTGGATTGGATATTGGATAGGTAGGTCATATTTAGGTTAGGATGTTGGCCACTCCTTCCAGTCTCCGAGGGGTCCCCCATAGAGGGGTGTTGTCAGGGGATGGGAGGGATTATTTATGGATAGGGTGTAGGTAGGGCCAGCCTAGGCTACCACAGCTAGGGGCACCACATGAAATGACGTTGTGGGTTATTTGTCGCCTGCAACCGATTCCCCGACTGTGTAGTTAAAGTGGTAGCACTTGTGCGGGCTCAGTATCAGGTGGAGCCTTTAAGGACTGTCCACACCTGTAGACAAATTGGGGACCGTCTCCCTCAGTCAAGCCCCTGTAATGCTCGTGATAGGATTTCATCCTAGGAGGCTGTAAAGCGGTAGGATCAGACTATCTACTTAGACTATCTGTTCCGGGCCTGTGACCAGTCATGGCTTCTGGGGTGCGGGCCGTGCCAGCACACTGGTTAACAGCCCTACCCTTACACTGGTACCGTGGGTGCCCCAGGCTACCAGCACACCGACAAAAGTCAAAGTGCCACCTGTCTGCCCCCCAAATGAGGTCGGATTCGCGGGGGTCGTGGTTTACAAAACCCGGGCTGCAGTGCGGGCTCTGCAGAGCTGGGTAGGGTTCCAAGGGCCATGGACAACACATTGACCTGGCACTCGGATCCCAGCATATGAGTTTTGTGAATTACCAAAAACTCGGGCGCCGGACCCGCTAAGTCTGGAAGCATGAGCTAGAACATGCGGCTTCTACCTGTAAGAAGTAACAGGGAGATGCAATTACGCATCGACACTGATTGTGTGAACAATCCCTCTCCAGAGGAGCTTTTCCTCCACTGCTTGCAGTCCTCCTTTTAACCGATTTCCACTTAGGAAAGAGGCAAGACATTCAATGTCCAATATTCAAGTAGAACCAACACAGGCAACTCACCCACTCCCAGCTTTATGGGGACAACCAGGTGGTACTAAGTAGAGAGACGATGCAGAGTTTATGGTGAAAAGACTAGCAGTGGTAGAGAAAGCAGGACACGATGCCCAAAAAACGGAGTATCTTTCTAGTCAGGGGGGGGAGGGGGGATCTAAACGAGCCAGGAATCCAGTTTTAAAAGCTCACCAATTCACAAGGATACTTACCAATAAATTAAGGATCAGGTTCCTTTTCTTGGTGTAATCCTTGACGAACAGACCTCCAGTATTCGTTTGTCTCTTGGTGCGGGCTGACCTCTTGGAAAGGGTATTTGTGGAGGCTGAGATTGGCACAGTGTTGATCCAACCAGAAGCGGAGTTCGGCCGAAGGTAAGGGTCGGCTCCCACGTTGGTGCCCAACGACGCCGTAGTCATAGTTTGTGATGCCGTTTCTATGCTGCCGTTCATGTCAAAATCTGGAGAAATAAACTTTGTAAGACACGAATATTCGAAACATGAAAATCTTGCATGCTTCAAGCTAAAGGATGTTGGAAGACGTGCCTCCTATGACAGACGCCATGAGATACTTCTTGTCTGAATGCATCGTCTGCCAGAACTTCAATAAGGCCACAATGTCTTCCGAAAGCTGTTGAGGAGATTGCGTCGGGTTTCTGAATCCCGTGCAAAAATGGTCCAGGCACGCCGAGTAGACTCTCTCCCTCAAAACGTTTTTGCTGAGAGATGTCGGGAGGACGTCGCTTTGGAGGAGAGAAAGTGCACAGCTGAGCAACCTGCGAAAATACAACATTACGATGAAATAGTGGAAACGGTTTTTAGGGGTCAAACAAATCGGCGCTTAACAGGATTCAAACACAGATCCTTTTGGAACCACAAGGACAGGACAGTTGTGGTCAGCCACAAGGGTATCACGTGTTTTCGCCTTTTCACATTTTATGTCTTTACTATGGCACATAAATGAAAAATCGTCACGCGGGGACGTTACGCGGAAATTTCTGATGATTTTCGCTTACATAAAATGTCTCTCGTGGTTGCGTTCTTGTACGAAAGCTGTAGCCACTGATCGGGAGGAATTTCTAAATGGGTAGACCTAAATATCTCAATAAATTAAAGGAAGATTTAAACTGCTTTTCATGTATCGTTGCTAGGTTTAATCTGTGCTTCTGTCGTTTTTGTCACATCGGTGCCAGATTAATTAATGACATCATTGACTAACATTATTGTAGTAGTGTTGTTGCATTATCAAATTTTTAATCAGCGATGTTACATCATCACTATGAGATCGAATGATCGCACAGGCATGACCTGAGTGACCTCCTCACGTCCTTACAATTTCAGTAAAATTCTACTTAAGGGATCAATGTTGATATAACAATAGGTACCTTTCGATGCGATATTTAACAACGAAATAATATCGGAAGACAGTATTGATATCGATAAAATATCGGAAGAATAATATCGATTAACACTAATATCGATAGAATACCGATACTAATATCGAAACAAAAATATTGATGTGACATTGTCTCTGAATTTTTTTTTGAATCTTTTTTTCATCAATATCAGTGATATCGATAGAATATCGAAAGAAAAATGCTGATATCGAATATGTTTTGTCATCTTTTCTTGAATCAATATCAGCAATTACCACAAATTATCGAAAGAAGAATATCGATTTCACTGATATCGAATATGTTTTTGCATAAACTTATCGATTAGGAGAAATTGATAAATTACAATGGGAAGGAATATAACCATCACAACGGATAATTTTTTCTTTCGATATCGATATTTTTCTTGCGATATTATCGAATCTCGAAAATACCGAAACAAAATATCGATATCAATAAATATCGAATCATCACTACCCAGCGTCGAGTGCTAGATACACCATTTTAGAGTGTTTTTAGGGGCTGAATGTTTCTTACCTGAAGCGCGGAGCTGCGGCTGCAATATGCCTGTTCAATCTTGCTTCCTTCCCGCCCACGCACATCGGCAACGATCTGTGCAATAGCGACACCAACATGTCAACCTTCTCACGGCTGCTGTACTTGGCGGTTTCCACGAGTTCGTACAAAAACTGAAAAATGTGTGACAAAAGTTATCAAATAATCGACCCAACAATGGGGCATTTCAGTCAATTTTTTAAAATTTTTCTTTCAAAAGAGTATGGCTCAGGAACCTCAGGAATAACGGTAACCGGGTTTGTTCGTCGAGAAAATGTTTAGAAGAAATTAGGGAAGCTAATAAAAACTGAAGATTTGAACGATGACAGCAGGATGTGACATAGCAAGTTGTGTGACGTATTAACCCATTCAATGCCAGCGTTTTCATATGACAACACGCCAACCTGTCCCACCGTACCGGTGTTGTCATATGACAGCCTCTCCTTTGAGGATTTTTTAGTCCAGTCGAATCGGTGGCCTGTTGCCAAAAACCACTCTAATGCTTCTGGTTTGCCACGAACGTCAAGAGGAGGGTCCCCCCCACCACCAGAAAGAGTTGGCTGGGAGAAACTTGGTTTCAGGGAAGCGTTTTGCCAGTTTATGTGAAGCACAGTTTGCGGTCTCTTTCAGTCTGTTTGTTGATACACGGCCTGGGGCGAGATCGGTGGACTCAGTGCTGGCATTGAATGGGTTAAGTTGCTAGCCTTGAAAAAACTATCTTTAAAAAAAGTATCCATGCAGAGAAAAAGATAAAACCCTTTCCTGAGGGTAACCTAGTTAACCTACCAAATAATTTCTTGGATACAGTCAGATGCCCATACTTGGGACAGCAGCCTTACTTGGGACAAAATACGGATTTTCGTATTTTGATGTTGGCAGCCCTGCGGGTGCTTTTGGTAACCTTCTGGGGCTGGTTATCTTGTTTAATTTATTTTTCTGATCAACATGTGAGAGTGAGCAGCTTGTTTTTTTCGATTTTGAAGCCGGGAAGAATTTTCAAAGGAATCCTCGAAAATCGGTAAGTCATTTTGTTGAACTTTTAAAGCTTGTGCTAAACTTGGGTTGAAACATGAAGGCTTCTACATGTATTATGTTGTCAGGCAAGGTGTGTACTTGGGAATGCTGGTTCAACTTTTTTATTGTTGCCTTATCTACTGGGTCCAGCCAAGCTTGTGCAGAAAAAAGTCATTTCCGTCCAAACTTGGGACACTGTCCCATGTTTGGCACTGTTGTCCCAAGTTTGGAAACTTCATTTAGTGACAATTGTGTGCATATGTAGATGCATTTTTTGAACTGTCATGACCCCGTTCCTCAAGTTAGTTCAATTTCTTGAATTTTACCATATGATTTTCAATTTGCCTAGGTTGTCATGGGTCGACCTTATCGCACCTTCGCTCAGGCTGTGTTGGAGAAGGCAGCGAACGCTGTTCCATTTTACATCGAGACGTTTTTTTAATGAATCGATCAAGTTTTTTGCTATGTTCTACTTAATCGTTCAAGTTTATAATTTCTAATGTTGTTTAACTTCTCATTTTATAGTTCCGCAATGTGCAATTTTCTAGTCAAGTGGTCAACGTAAAAACATTCTTTCTCTTCTATTTTACGTCGAGACTCACTTGAATAAGTTCAAGAACTCAAAATGTTTATCGTTCAAGTTTTGTCTTATGTTCTAGTTATGATGTACCTAATCATTCAAGTTTACATTTTCGAATGTTGTTTAATTTTATAGTTCCAATGTGTATTGGGTCGACTGAGTTTTACGTGAAAATGAAAGTCTGAACTAGTGATTACTATATGGCTGTACGATTTTCGTGCCATTTTATTGAAATAAAGAGTTTATAATGCGTTATTTTCACCAGTGTTCGCATTTTACATTTTTTTAAAACCCTAGAAGCTGTCCCATGTTAAGATTCAGGGCTCTAAACATGAGCCAATGCGGAAAAACGCGACTGTCCCATGTAAGGTACCCCTTACCTAACTTGGGACAAACGCAATTTTATTTTTTTTTTCGTACCATATGCGTACATAAAATTTTAGGACACCGTTAATGTGTAGCCTGAGGTCCCTTCAAAACCTGAGTATTTAGTTTTTAATTCCAGCTTTCCATAAAAGGGTTGATTTTTCAGTGTAAAGTTCAAAACTGTCCCAAGTATGTGCATTTGACTGTACTACAAAATACTACAAGCTTGCGGTGTAAGTGTGTGTGCGTTCAGGGAGACCCGCCTTTTTTTTCAAACGTGTAATCCCTTTAATTAATTTTGGTTTTATTCATTTATTTTTTTATGAGAAAAAACATTTTACTGAACTTTGTAGAAGGAATGAAGGTGGACAAGGACTCCAGTAGTTGTCGAAACGTAATAGATTTGCTGAAAGTTCAAAATGAGTTGCCAAAAGTTTGCCAACAATTGAAATTGAATTATTATTTTTAATAATGAACCTTTGGAATCGACCAAGAAATTTTTTTTTAACCCCCCTCAAAATTTGTTGGTTTATGTTTCAAGATACGAAGAATCCGATAATCGAATAACAAATTTTCCGTCCGTCTGCCGTACGTGGCACTTACTTTAGCTCCCACGGACCGATCTTGATGAAACTCGGTATATGGGCTCCATTTGGGGTCTAGTTGTGTTCCGAAGCTTTTGGTTGATGTCAGTCACTTGTAAGGGGTGAAAATTAAGGGTTGAAATGTTCAATAGCGCCCTACCTCAAAAACTCCCGAAATAAAGGTATCGTTTTTTTCAAAAAATTTAAAATAGTATTGAATTTTTAGAATCGAATAAGACTTCCCAGCGCTCTGTAGGACCAACCTATGAGAACTTAAGGGTTGGACTTGCGATAAATCAGAAACACGAGTGTGAATCGCAAAAGAGGCCTAATCCCCGTTCAAATGTTAGCTGACCAATCGGTAACACATGCTTCGAGCCCTGAGGAAGGTGATACATTTACCGAAAGCGGCAAAGGGGGAGTTTTATTCCTGAAGACCTCATTCCCAATCAGTTTGATAGACAGAAGTTATCAATTCATTGGAACTGGTACTGAGTAGGTACTGACGAAACTATTCATCTTAACCCATAATTTCCCACTTGTTCAAAAGATTTGTTTTTTCGGATTTTTTAGAATTAAAATTTAGCTGAATTTTGACAAATCTATAGAATATTTGAGCAAAAGGTACCTCAAAGGCCCTATTACAGTCTTTCAGCTCAAGTTATCCTGCGTGTATATCATGCGTCAGCAGAATCTGTCTACAAACCCATTTTTGTTGGAGTAGAAGAAGGAAAGTTGAAAAAATCCTTAGTGGGATGTTGGGGTCAGTTATCTGTATACATAAAACGCCAACCGTACGTACGTATGCCCGCCGTCGATCGGGAGGGGTCGAGGGAGTGGGGAGAGTCGGCGGAATCGGTGACGAGAGGAGTGGGAGGCGGAGAGAGTCGGAGGAATCATTTTTGCCTACTTTTAGTAGGCTTTTCAGCTAGTTTCTTATAATGGACAGAACCAAGGAATAAGATGGAGAAGGTTCACTTCAAAAAGCGATCTATACTGCCTCTGCCAGTGGCGTCTTCTGTGACGAGGAAACCCAACTAATAGCCAACAAGGTGAGAAATGAGGGTACCTCGAAGGCCCTTTTACAGTCTGTCAACTCAAGAATTATTTTGTTTTTTTTTCTCTGAGTTATTATGTTTTTGTTCAACTGCTTTCAGTTTTGGTTCAAAAGTGGATAAAATGTTGCAGGTGAAAATCGGATTTCCCAAAAGATACTTCCGGATATTAAGGGTTAACCTGCTTACGTTTGCTACTCGATACTAAACAAGGAATATACCTGAATCCAAATATCGTGAGGCTTGACAAAAGGAGGGTTGGGCTCTAGAAGACATCCTTCATAAGCAGCAAGTGGACTAACTTCCTCTTGTTCCATTGAAAACAGTCCCAGCCTTTTGTCGAAAGTGTACTGTGGAACAGAAGGTTTTGTAGGATCAACAATATTTCATTATACGAGAAAAATACTATTATAAAGGTTGGGAGAGAAATTATATTGATAAGCACCTGCCAGGATGTGACCATCTCTTCGAGCCAGACGAGTTCGAGGCAAGGGCGCGCGGAGATGAGCCACTGCCAGCACTGAACAGCTGTGGACATTGCTTCCGCAGTGAAGAGTTCAACTTGTGACCAGGCGACGACGTGTAGAAGTTTTCGATTCATCCCTGAAAAGATCGTCCGGATTATGATAACCAAGCGACAGTCAGTAAAGCGCCCATCAATGGATTTAGTTGAACTCTGTACGAGTGAGCTCTGCATTTGAATCAGAGCTGTTAAAATAGGAATTCCAATACCCATTACCAATTCCAATTACTTTAGGAACAAAGTAATTGCCATTACCATTACCCATTCCTGCAATGGGAATGGAATTTTCAATTACTTTTTCCAATTCCTTGTAATGGTAATGGTTTTTCCAATTCCCCATTACTCGTAGTTGGAAAAGTAATGGGTCCTTCCAATTACCCATTACAGGAAGAGTAATGGGTAATGGGAACCCATTCCCCATTACCACCATTCAATCAGTAAGTTGACCATCCTCCAATTCATAGGGGGCCATCCTCCAATCCATAGGGGACCATTCCCAAATTCCTTGGGGACCACCCTCCCAATTCATAGGGGGCCATCCCACCATTCATTTCGTTGGGGACCATCCTACAATTCAAGGGGGACCACCCTCCCAATTCATAAGGGACCATCCCACCATCCTAATCGTCTATAGATTGTTGAAGTCAACAATGGGGTATTTCAGTCAATTTAAAAATTTTTTTTTTCAAAAGTAACGGTAATTGGGTCTGTTCGTCGAGAAAATGTTTTTAAAAAATCAGAGAAGCTAAGGAAAGTTGGAGATTTGAATGGTGTGACGTAGCTAGCCAATAGTGACGTAGCTAGCCAACTGTCTTTGAAAAAAGTATCCATGCACAGAAACCCTTGGAGGACCTCTTGGATACTACAAAATACTACTCACACACGCGCGCGGCGTAGTCCTTGCCTAGTGTGTGTGCATTTATAGCCGCCCGCCTTTTTCAAACGTGTGATCTCTTTAATAATTAAAGAAAAATTAATTATTAATTTTTCTACCACATGTTATAGTGTCATTGGGCTTAAAGTTGGGGTATACATCTAGGTTTTCAAGGGTGCTGAATCCAAATTTGAGGTCAAAAACCTGAATTTTCGACCCACCGAAATACCCCATTCATAGGGGACCATCCTCCAATTTATAGGGGACCATTCCCCCATGATTTGGGAGGGTGGTCCCCTATGAAATGAGAAGGTGGTCCCCAAGGAATTTGGGAATGGTCCCCTATGAATTGGAGGATGGTCCCCTATGAATCGGAGGATGGTCCCCTATGAATTGGAGGATGTTCAACTTACTGATTGAATGGTGGTAATGGGGAATGGGTTCCCATTACCCATTACTCTTCCTGTAATGGGTAATTGGAAGGACCCATTACTTTTCCAACTACGAGTAATGGGGAATTGGAAAACCTCATGGTTTTTCGTCCCTAACACCATCCACATCACGATCCTTTCAAGGCGTTATGTGACAAATACTAATCAATCAATATTTTCATGTCGCGGCCAGAATGGCAAAACAATAGTCAAACAACAAACAAAACAAAACACGAAACAAATACAGAAATAAAAAGTCCATTCATAAAGCATGAATTAATGAGCGAGTTTTCAAAGAAATCTTTCAGATGAAGGTGTGGTTAACAAAAGGAACAATGGTGTTGCAATTTCTTTTGGAAAGTTTTTTTTTTACACGATTCTTGGTTTTTTTTATTTGCAGCATACCATACCAACATACTGTATGCACTGGGTATGCTTTGAAGGTGATAGGAGTCCCTATTCACGTTCTACTCCTCTTCACAAACTCATAGAGTACCCACACGGCTATTGTTGGTTTTTTCGATTTTCAGTATACCACCATACCAGCATACTGTACGCACTGGGTATGCTTTGAAGATGTTAGGAGTCCCTATTCACGTTCTACTCCTCTTCACAAACTCATAGAGTACCCACACGGCTATTGTTGGTATTTTTCGATTTTCAGTACTACACCATACCAACATACTGTATGCAATGGGTATGCTTTGAAGGTGATAGGAGTCCATATTCACGTTCTACTCGTCTCCACAAACTCATAGAGTACCCACACGGCTATTGTTGGTATTTTTCGATTTTCCAAGGCTAACCAATATGCTTATTTATATTTTAAACCAGATACGAACAAATAAAGTATTGTTATAAGTTACAGTAACTACAATAATTACTGATTAATGAGAATTACCTTCAGTAGACGTCAAAAGAGCAGTCGCCTGCCACAGGGCGTCGTGAAATGCGCCGTTATTTTTCTCCAAACAGGCTTTTTCAATATTTTCAATCAGCTTGTTGGTGATAATTCCTTCGTCAAGCGGTCCTTGAAGCATTCCAGCCACTTGCCCGGCGAATTTGGCCCGTTTGCTCACCGAACAGACAAACAATGGCGCGCTTTGACCACCTCTCTGTTTATCCAGCGTGCTATTCTGTATAAAGAGAAGAAATGGAGATAAAATTTTCGTCTAGAACAACGGGAATACTAGAAAGGTGTTCAAAGTAATTTGCCAAAATAATTTTACTAAACTCTAAAACTGTAGCGAACATTGTTTGAATTCACCACCGCTTCACCAACAGTGAATTCAAATCAACCGCCTAGACTCAGTTCTGAGGCGCCCCGACAGAGGTCAGCGCCACCGCCCCATTCTCAACCCGATTAAAAACCATATCCCGAAAATCCGTAAACCGGATTACAAGAAACAGTACGAGTATATTGTTGCACAATAGAAGAACGTTGAATATTACCGATTAACTTTACCCCCTGAAAGTACTAATTCAGAAGGAGATGACCTTCTCGATGCGGCGTTTGTGTTTTCTTTAACCCCTACTCAACGAAGAGAGAAAAGTCCCTATCCTAACTGCAGCACTGTCGCATCGGCGGCTTATTAGCCAGACCGGTATGCGGAGTATTGGGAAGTGCAGGCTAGCCTGTCAGCCCCGGTGTTTCATAGAAACCTACCGGCGGGATGCGGGAAATTTACCTAGTGAGCCTAATACTTCGAGGAGATCCCTTGATGAAGGAGAAGTTGGAGAGCGAAATGAACAAGACGAAAGACCGGACTAGAAGGCATACTGGATAGGGATGTCCCAAAAGAATCGATACTTAAAAGTATCGATACTTTTCAAAAAAAGTATCGATACATATCGATACTTTTTTTTCCTGATACATATCGTAGTATCGATACTTTTTTTCCAGTATCGGAGGCGATACTTTTTTACCTCTCACATTAGATCAAAATGCTATTTTTTTTAATCTCTCACATTAGATGAAAGTCTCGAATTTTAGTAGGTACCTCTTCCTCTACGTAGATTGTTGGGAGACCAACCACTTCAACAAACTAAACAAAGATGATGTACCACCACCTCCAGCTCTCTATGGGCTTGTTCGGAGAGGCGGTCCGGAACAGTTCGGAACCAAACCGGAACTGAAAAGGGGAGGGGATAGAGGTGAATGGGCTCCTCCAAACTCCTTTGGGCTCTTCCAAGCCCCTCCGAACCGTTCAGGACTGCCTCTCCAAACAGACCATAATCATATTATGATAACCTGCTGTCCTCCATCATCTTGGAAGGACCACCAAAATGTTAACCCAACCAAGTGCAATACGAAAACAATTGCCTAAACAAAAAAATGAGTGATTTATTGTTTTGTTCATTCTATATTAATAATTAATAGGATAATAATTATTATTATCCTCGCGATGGAGAGATGTCACACTGATAGAGAGAAACATAAAAGGCATTTTCACACATTTTTGTAAAAGTATCGAAAAGTATCGATACTTCAAAATATCGATACTTTTTGAAAGTATCGTATCGATACTTTTTGATACTTTCTAGATGTATCGATACGATATTATATCGATACTTTTGAAGTATCAGACATCCCTAATACTGGAGCATCCCTGAGTGAGCTTATATACTCGTGAGACTAGTTGAGGGAGAGAGAGGTGGAAGGGTGACGTCATGTGACGTGTTCTCCCTGTACCTCCCTTGCGGGTGGTGTCTCACTCAGGGATCCTCTCGTACTTCTTTATTTAAGAACTAATTAGTACTTGTGAATGTTGGTCAATTGTATTGCCAAAATCACCCATCTTACTCTGTTACTGCTTAATACCGTTTTTTATACCGCCTTTATCCGTTTACTATACCAGTCTTATACCAATAACTGCTGTACTTATTTCCCCTTATCCCGTGGTAAAAAACACACATTTTCCAAAGGTATTGAGAGCATGGATTTCAAGATTAAGCGATTTTCGTCTTTGACGCATCTCAGTTTTGTTTGAGATCACTTGTGAAGCAGTACCAATTTAATCAGATACACATGATCTTTTGGAATGATAACATCCTACTGGAGAAAACCAACTCAAAACGACGATTTCTACTGTCTTTCGCAACTACTTGAACTGCTAAGTATCCGTATCAGAGTTAAGGGGGTCTCAGTCGGTCGCCGTTCATTCCTCGTTTCGGGTCCGTATTTCGTTAATTGAAGGGGCAAACATTTAAAAAGTTGTACCAAAATTTGAAATATTCAAGGATTTTAGAAATTTATTACTGAATGGGCCTAGGAAATTGAAAAACTGAAAGATTGCCGCTTCTTCTTCTTTCTTAGCACTTCTTTCTTTCCTTGGAGGACCAGGCCCTTCTCAACTATATCCTTCCAGTCCTTTCTATCTAATGCTCTTCGCCTCCAACCTCGGATCTGGAGCTGGCTTAGATCCCCCTCTACGTCATCTATCCAACGCAGTCGGGGTCTACCTCTAATCCTTCTACCACCTGGCGTTCCATTCATGGCCTTCTTGGGATATCTATTTTCCTCCATACGCTGCACATGGCCGAGCCACCTAAGCCTTCCTCTCCGTATGAAGGCCACCAGGTCTGGCTGTCTGTACGATGCCCTCAATTCTGTTATGCCGAATTCTCCATCTTCCACCTTCACATACTGGACCGAAAATTTTACGGAGTATTTTTCTCTCCCAGCAGTTGAGCATCCGTTCACTACTATGAGTTAGTGAGTTAGTCTTATCATGGTTCAGTAAATTGTCAGCTTGGCCTTTTTTGACAGGCCACGGAATTTTAATGCTTTTTGGAAAACTGAAAGATTGCCGCTGGAATCTTCAAAATCGAACAATATTTGCCTGAAAAATATGGGAAAAACCATCGATTCTGTTTAGTTTCTCCCATATTTCTTTGGCAATTATTGTTCAATTTTCATGATTCCGGCGGCAATATTTCAGTTTGTCAATTCCCTAGGGCCGTGCACTAATGAATTTCTGAAATCCTTTAAAGTTGAAAATTTAGGTACCTTTTAAGTTTTGCCCCTTCAATTTCACAAAATACTGACCCGGAACGAACGGCGACGGACTGAGACCCCTTTAATTCTGTTCTTCCGTGGTTTCTGTTTAGAATTTCAATACTCGATAAACAAAAGATGTTTCCTGAGGGTATTCTATAATATAGAAACTATACTATACTATAAAACTACTAACTGTATTATAGTTTTGTTTTTCCACCCACCAGAACCGTCGATTGAATGTTGACTCTTTTGTTGGAAAAAGTTTCTGTGTCCCATTGACCTGAATTAACCATCTCATTCAGATAATCTTGAAGGTGTGAGCGGGTCGCGTTAGGAGCCCACTTCATAGCCTCCTGGATAATTCCACAGCAACGAGCAGCGTAATCGTTGACAATACTCTGAAACCGCAATTTTTACTATTAAACATGGATAAATGAAAGATACATTAGGTAATGATAAATAGAGAATTATTATTATTATTAGAGGTATTTATTTTTAGCCCCCCTCCCCCCAGATAGTCTAGGCCTATCCCAAGTAGGGATCGTCATGCCATGCACCCTGGAAGAACAGTGGTGAGGACCCTGGGTTCTCCCTAGATACTTCTTCAATCGTCAGTCGGGTTCAGGACGAGCCAGTGAACTGACTGCAAGGGGAGTTTCGGCGGTCTAGAGCTATGTAATTGATTTATAATCCGTTTTGAACCAAGTTATTGTAGAATACAGTCGTTTCTTTATACGCGAGTGATTTATGATCCTGACATCCAACTGGAAGAAGAGGAAATACCGGAGAATGGAATAAGAGGTATCCCATCTCCATCATATTTTTGACTTCTGGGTAGGTTTGTCGAGTAACAAGGGGGATTTTGCATGGGTTTGAAGAGGGGCGGATGTAAACATGGAAGTAAACAAGCACAGAAGAGTAATTTACTTCAATGACAACAAATGATGAATAAAAATTTCGCTTACGTCAACAAACCGAATCTATGAAAGTGAAGTTGGTCAAATAGGCCTATCATATTTTCAGAAAGACTGCAGAAATCAGTTGACCATGGTGGAAATGATGAAATCTGAAAAAGATGGAGTCCAAACCCCCTTACCCTCAAGAATAAGGAATTCGCCTCACTTTTTTTAATTTTGATTTTTTCTGAAAGAGAGTTCACTGATATGGAAGGAAACCATATTGTGCTGCTCGAAAAAGCATCCAAAAAATGTGCCTCTCTGAGGTAGCGCTACCTCTGGAAGCGAAAATGAAACTAGCATACGTGATCGAACACAAGAGGGCGCAACTGAGGACGAGAAAAAAACTCAGACAAGAAAGTAATCAAAAGAAGCAATTTTACTCACTCTTTTTACAATCCGATTCAACTAATTAGTTTATCAACCATTGTTAGTCTTCATCCTCACTTATTTAGTTTCTATATTAAGTTAGTTTTGTTATTCAAACCACATTATTTGAGTGGAAATTTGACTGGATCGTTTCGTGTGGTTGCGCTTAGAACTTAGAAATGCGCTTGGAACTCTACCTATTGTCATTCTGCAGTACTATCTGGAGTTCTACGCCAGAGTGCGCAGCAAGAGAATCCGGTCACTTTTTTGAGTCTTTTTTTTCGTGTGACGTGAACCATATCCCTCGATTTTCGCGTTTTTTTTTTAAGACAGAGGCTTCACTTGTTAGGCGTTTTCTTCTATGCCAATTTTTTCCCTTGGGTACTCCTGGTTTTAAATGTTATTCTAGGGCCCTATTATAGAATTTGACTCGAAATTCCAGAATCTAAAATTGAGGCAAATTCTCCGTTGGACGATCAAGTACCTAGTGAGAACATTCAATCAATCAGTATACTAGTAGCTACAGTTGTACAGGACGTGTAAGCGTGAAATTTTATTTTAAACAATCTGAAGTTGAGTTTTACGTACACAGCTGCCCAGTTTGCATACATTGTACTATAAAAAAATAAACAAAAAAACATATTGGTTGGTATTGGTTTAGTAAACTTTCTTTCAAATACGCTAATTACAAATTTCAGTGAGTCGTTTGAACTCCCAAAATTTATGCTTGGAAACCAACTTCGTCACCAGTCGACCAGAGTCTTCGATTTTCATGAAACACTAAACATGTTAAGTGAGGCCAGGGAACTCCATCTAGAGAAGTTTTGCAACTAGTGGGACAAGTGAACTGCAGGTTACGACAAAAAAAAACTTTAAAAAAATAAAAACTCGGCGCTATCTACTCAAAGCCAACAGCGTTAATTATAAAAACATGGAACATGTTTTAGCCTAATTTAGGCAGAACTTTGAGTCGTAGGTAGGTATAATACAAGAGTTATATTATCCCCAGGAAAATTTCTAAAATGCATTAAGAAAAACTCGGCGCTATACGCCTCAAAAACCAGAGTGTTGGAAAAGGCGTGTGACTGTCACTCGTCCGCCTTCCGCATAACGTTTTTCGGGTTGACCCTAGGGCAATAACATGTTCCATGTTTTAAAAAGCCACCTCTATCTGTCGTGAACTGATGGATCTGTAGACCTTCAAAATCATTACCGGGCCTGTCAGTCCATGAAAATGATATCACGGCACACGCGAGGAGTCTGCTAAAACCTAATAACGGCAAAATCACGCACCTCTCTGGCCTCGAGGGTGTCCATCAGCTGAATTGAGTACCGGGTGTTGGGAACTTCCAGTCTCGGAGTGGGGTCGTTGGGGTCCAGTTCCAAGTAAGAGGACAGCACGTGGAGCATATCCAGCATCCGACACAGCACTGTGCTGTTCCACAGAACGTGGGGAAACTTGTCAACGAGTAAGGACAAGTATTTGTCGGCCACACGACGGATCTGTTTGTGAACGTGGTTGAAGTTGACAAGGAGGAAGACTGCGTGGTCTTCCAGTTCCCTCTCTCTCATCTCATCTTTGGGCTTTCGAGACATCGACATCAGAAACATGGAGAAAACGCGATCTGCCACTCTGGAAGAAAACAGAACCAATCAATAAAGTCTTTCAAGTTGGGTGAGCAGTCCTGGAGAATGAAATGATTATTCGTACTGTGGTCATTTGTAGTTAGTAATGGGGTAGTTGCATGGGTCGGAATTTCGTGTTTTTGACTTCAGATTCGAATTTAGCGCACTTAAAAACGTTCCTGTACCAGTTTTCAGTTCGAAATTCCATTTAGTTTAGCCGTATTTCAATAAAGAAATACCGTCCTCACTTGAGTTGGCGGGCCACTCCTCTTACGTCATCCCTAAATGAGAATCTCACGATAGAGTGCGTTGAGATCACTGCAATTCGAGTCAGATACATTGAAATATAGTTGCAAAATAATGGTGATGATTAAAAAAACTTTGAAATATATTTTTCAGGCTTTACATGTTTGAATTAATCGTTTAAATTGAATGTTTTGAAGT
Organism: Apolygus lucorum; assembly: GCA_009739505.2. Taxonomy (NCBI): domain Eukaryota; kingdom Metazoa; phylum Arthropoda; class Insecta; order Hemiptera; family Miridae; genus Apolygus; species Apolygus lucorum. The sequence goes on along the minus strand of CM019173.2, from coordinate 28,577,377 downwards.
ATATTTTGATTGTTTTTCTTGTTGTTGCGTTGGCGCTAAAACCTCCCTCCCAATTCACACACTCTTGCGATCGGCCACCTAAGCTGATAGTTCATTTACGCTTCCAGAGGTGGCGCCACTGCAGTAAGGGTCACAGATTCCACTATGGTGTGATTCTTCCTAATATTTCTTCCATGGTTTCAGTTACAGTGAAGGGAATGCCAGGAGGAAAAGAAATCTTGGATGCAACATGTTTCGATTGCGCAGCTAGCAAAAGTCAGTATAAAAGCACCACAGACGAACGTAAACAAACAGAAAGCTCGATAACCTTGCGTCAGGGTAACAGTGGTGTAGCGGTCTCGAGGCCCTGTGACGTAGCCCCCACCCTGCAGCGTCAAAGCCGTGTGTACCTGCCTGAATCCGAAAATCCCGTTCTTTGAAAAACTCTTTAAATTTTTAGGAAGCGTTTCTGGGAGTTTTATTTGCAGATACGTACTTCAATAGAGATTCTCTACACAGAAAAAATACAAAAAATATCATGCAACTACCCCACTCGTCAAAATGTTCCATCAGTGGCTCGACTTTGGCCCTTCTAGTAGTCTTCCCCCCACCCTCACTGTAAGAGTCTGGTCCCTCCCCAGTCTTGTAGCTACTTGTATCTCCTAGCTCCATTTCGCGATCCTCTAATTATTGTATGATTGTTATTATACATTTTTCACAACGAATAATATGAACTTGAACAATCTGTTGTAGCGAGGAATATTTGAATTCTCCCGCCAGTTGAGGGAATCGTGGTTTCGGTGACAGCCGACCATCACTGCTGTCAACTTACGACTTGACCTGCAGTTTAGGCCAAGTCGATTAGTTAATTTCACCTCTTCAAATTCATTACAGTTCTTTCTTGAACCAGAAAATCGTGAAGATTGGGTTTTAAAGCAGAAACGAATGGATTTCTTTGATTAAAATGGAAAAGTCTGCTATGTGGAACTTTTTCTCGCCAACATAGAGGACCCGCTGGAAGGCGACACTGATCCATGACCATTTTGCTTTTTCCCGTTCTACTTTTTTCGTCCCGTCGCTACGATCTCTTTCTTTTCAAAATTACCTCTACCGACCGTTTCGAGATTCGAAAATTTATAATTCTACATTCCCGCTGGAAGACTCTTCTGGACCAAAAATCTAGAATCCAGCAAAAATAGCGATAAGTACTAGATTTTACTTACGCAGCAACACACAGCCACATGCCACTTTTGTCAGTAATGAGGGCTCGATCCACAAGGTACTCCAGGATAGGTTGAAGACTCGGCTCCGGAGAATGCTGGACTCTGAGAGTTTCCAGCCAATAGACGGAAAGCAGAAATGTGCACTGGGCGAACGACAGCTTGTTGACGTAGGCGGTGATGTCAGGCGGATTCTCCAGCAGGGTCAAAATTTGAGTGCGGAATTCTTGAAGTTGCGTCTGAAAATTCGCAGTATTATATTGGGGAAACAAGAGCGGCTGAGTGAGTTGGCAAGTTGTTTTAGAAATATACATTAATATTGAAACCCGAGTGTTGCGTGAACGCAACTCAATCTACACTGACTTGAGTCGATCCACAAAATCAAGAAAAACAGTTTTCATTATCGAGTCCAAACCACGTCAAATGATTTAGTAGAGAGTTTTCGCCACATCTGACGCGACGACTTGAGATCGTGAGGACTCGAGACAGATGGGGCCAGCAGACGCAGATGCTAACTTTTTTTGGTGGATTTCGAGTCATCACAAAATAAGGTGCGGACTCTGTAAGTGACACTAAACAGCTACCGACCTGTGGAGTCACTAGAAAATGGCCAATGGCGAACAGCTGATTCCGGGGATCTGATTACTCCGGGGGGTCTCGAAATGAGTTTTTCAGATCGAAAATTAGAATATTTGCCTTATTGAAGAAGCAATACCTATTTACATCCCTTTCTGACCCTACATTGCGATATAAAAACCTACCTACTGATGATTTAGATCGTTTTCACCTTTAGAAAATAGTGAACACCACAAAACAAGCTTTTCCAGAGCTCTTACTGCATTTTTTACCGATTTTGCAGTAGCTACCTTTCTACTGATTCTTTGTTTGTCTAACAACACGCCTGTAACATATCTATAGATAATTTAGAGTAGGTAGGTACTTCGTTTCTGCCTACCAGGAAGTACAGACTATTACAAACATATTGTTTAGTAATGCATGCATTCCAGGGGACGTCCCATTGAATAAGCATTGGATCAATTAATATCAGTAGGTAAGCGAAAAAACTGTTCACTCGTTGTAATTTATTAAGTATTATAGGCAAGAAATAGTGGTCCTCCTCCCCCCTCACCCAACATGCGTATTCGAGTTCACCCCCCCCCCCCCCCCCGGTATTTGGCGGCGTCCAAGACGACTGAGCTCGTCGTCCGAGTCGTCAGGCATGCGCAGTCACCATTTTCAGACGGTTGCATGGATATTACACGCAGACGGTCGTCACAAAAGATGTGGCGAAAACTCTCTAGTATTTAGTATTTCGGGTCCTTGAATCCACCGAATAAACATGATTGTTCTCCATATTCTGCCGACAAATTCACTAGGAAATCACCACTTCTGATTTCGGAGAAGGAATGAACAATATTGAACTGAATAATAGTCCAACTGAAACTGTATATTTAGAAATTTAGAAGAATTATTTCAAAATAGAAAAACAGTGCAAAAACCCCCGCGAATCTCCACAATTCTTCCTCTAACCCCTCTGGCGTCCTTCCCCACCGAGTCTGTGCGTTTGCCCTTGTTGACTGCCGATGTCCGGGAGAATGGTAGACATAGTTGAAGAGGGTTATGGATGAAGTCGTGGGTGACGGTTCTTCATTCCTCCGTTAAGTATTTAAGGGGTCTCAGTCGGTAGCCGCTCATTCCTCGTGGCGAGTTAGTCTATTCGTTACGATCAGGCGCTCGGTTGTCCCTTCCCACCCTCCTGTCTGAAGAAGCAACATTTCCACTCACCACCACCAGTGCCTCCACCATCATCCAATTTGCAGGTTTCTTGTGGCATTCTTTTTATTTTTATACTCTCTACACTAATGCACTTGTTTAATTCCAAGAGTAAACAATAAGTAAACAGTTGTAACTAGATTTGAAATTTTCAAGGATTTTCGAAATTCATCAGTGCATTTACCTAGGGAATTGAAAAACTAAAAGATTGCCACAGGAATCATCAACATCGACCAATAATTCCCTAGGAAAAGTGGGTCCATTTATTCACTGATTGAGGCAGTTCTCTCATTCCCAAGCTTTTTTTCGGTTCATCCGAGTCTAATTACATAATGCTGTAAGAGGCCAGATGGACCAGAGGGAAACCTGCCACCTACTGCTGAGTACGTAGGTATAACAAACAGAGTTAAATTTACTCAGGTTGATCTCATGAAGTGTGCAGGATACTGCCTGTCGTTCCCTCTCCAAGCAGAACCTACCTCGGGGCTCGGAGTATCGAGCCAGTCGATTGTAAACTTCGAATAAAGAACTTGCTCTGTACCCGTGCGTTGTTCTAATACACCTCAAACTTGGCATTTTTCAGGGAGCTCCTCTCGTACTGTTAAGTACGAATGACAAACTGAGCTCCTCTCTGATCTGCTGGGTGAGCTCCATTCACTTCTTTTCTTCACTTCTCCATTTTCTCCATTCACTTTTTTCATTTTCGGTACATGGTATAAACACTGAAATCATATTTTCACCCAATCAAGGGCCAAAAGCTTAGCAAATTAGCTCATCGCTTACCACTGAAACAGAATCGTTCCGCACTGCCGAAGTGTACTGAAGCTGCCTCAGCTCCGACCTTGAAGAACTCTGAGCGACCAAACATGGCGATTTGACCGCAATTTGTTCCACACCTTGTCTCCATTCATTCGGCCATAAACCTGAAAGTGAAGATAATATAGTTAATAGTCTCCCCATCTTAGAAGAGCTGCTGATAAGCTAGATAACTTTATAAGATATCAATAAATAACACTAGGTTCCGAACATCAGATTAGTTATCTGATCAGTGATCAGTTCGTGACCTGCCTACACATCTACTTGTATCATGGCAACTTTTTTCAATCATGAGTATGCCGATATGCTGCTGGTTTATGGTTTCACAAACCAAAACGCCAGTGAAGCTGTACGGGAATACCAGCGGCGGTTCCCACACAGGCGCGTAGCCACCAAAAACGTGTTTTCAAGGGTATGTAACCGGCTGACTATGCTGTTCATGTTTTGTGTTCTGTGCGCGTCACTAATGAGGGGGATTTATGTCATTTCGCTCACCGGATTTCAATTGTAAGTATTGAATCCTTCCTTCAATAATAATTGTGTCTTCCATCTACTTGAAAGGCTTTTCCCATTCATACAGAAAATGAGATTGGTTTATGTGTGTTATTGATATCTTCCAGTTTTTCATGAACTGCTATTTTGTTTTAGACAGGTTATTATGAACAGGGTGGTTTGATTACTTGGGATGTGGGGAGGAGGATGGACATTAAAAACATACCTTTGACCTTATTGTCCACCGTAGTAACGTTTAACTTGGCCGATCTAGTAATAAAAAAATTGGCACACAGAAATTAAGACAATTTTAGAAAAGTGAATTGGACAAGATATCAGTGACTGCTTTTGGTTTATTATTTTCAATAATGAACCTTTGGAATCGACCAAGAAAAAAAAAATTTTAACACCCACTCAAAATTTGATGGTTTACGTTTCAAGGTACGTAGAATCCAAAAATCGAATAAAATTTTGGCCGTCCGTCCGCCGTACGCGGCACTTTTGCCACTTAGCATTGACCGATTTTGACGAAATTTGGTATGTAGGCTCCATTTGGGGTCTAGTTGTGCCCCGAAGCTTTTGGTTGATGTAGGTCACTTCTAAGGGTTCCAAAATCAATTTTGAAATTTTGAAAACGCCCTAACTCAAAAAATTTCGATATAAAGGTATTGTTTTTCCTTCAATTTAGGATTCTATAGAATTTTTAGAATTTTTTGAGACCATGCGGAGCTCTGTAGGACAAACCGTTCGCTCCCTACGAAAATTTAAGGGTTTATTTATATATAAACCAATACACGAGTGTGGATCGCAAAAGAGGCCTAATCTCCGTTAAAATTAGAGCTGACCGAAATGCGATCAATGGTTGGTGATTTTGATTTTTTTTTTTATTTTTTTCCTTTTTTTTCCTTCATATTGGATGGTTGGTGATTTTGTAGACGAGTGATCTATATAGAAAAATAATAAACCATTGTGTAATAATTTGCAGCGTTTTTCGATAAGTCTTGTGTCATGGTTTGACTCGGTGAGACTAAGTACGAAAAGATGGCTGCCTAACTCATTTTAGGGTAAAAATGTCGATTTTCACGAAAAACGTCGATTTTTACTGGAAGATCCACGGTTTTTGGCACGGGAACGAGGATTTTACACCATTAGTCCACTGTAAACGATTTTATGACCATACCGTTGGAAAGCTGAGATTTTGGGTAAACTTTTGGCGTTACAATGAGAACTTAAACGGCAGTTTCAGTTAATGTTACAAGCGTTTGAAAAAACGAAAAATTTCCGAGATTTTATTATTCGGGCTCATTTTTTAACATCTTAGTCTTCTTTAAAAATTTTTATTTAACACTAGGGAGATAGAGAATTTAACGCTCTTTCCAACGGTATAATTATATTTGAATTTTGACTGAACAACAAGGGAGTTATGGCTGTTTTAATGGCGTAAGGTCGAAAATACGAAAAAATTCTAAAAAGTGAAAAAAGTTCGATTTTAAGGGGGTTAAGAAAAAAAAGTCAGGATAAAAAAAAGTCACAAATTAGTTGTAGAATCGAACCCTGGCCGGTTGTACGACCTTAACCGTTACACCCTGTATAAATACTTTGTAAACGACGATGAGGGGGGATGTTGGAGGGAGACGTAATTTGTTAGTCTTTGAATGGAGACACGCAAAAGCTCTCAAAGGGAACGAATAGAGCTGCAATCCATTCCATAGATCAACTGGTGAGGATAGAAGGATTCAGAATTTGCCCTGTGAAGTCCACAACGCTAGCTATTCGGTATTGGTGTGGCTGAAAGGGTCATTCTGAGAGAATTTTCCCAAGATTTCTGTCATGACCGTGATTGTACTCAAATAGATGAAACCACTACTAATCAGAATTGCCTATACAAAGCAAAATTGCTGAAAAAGTCAAAATAGAAAGCGGCTTGGTTGAATGAGATTGTTTTTTGTTTCCTCTTTTCAGGTGTAGAAGGTTGTCGTAAGGCATTAGATGTAATTTTAGAACAATCTCTCGACGACAATATCAATCTCATTTAGACAGATTCTTTAAGTGCAATAACAACCTTAAGTTCGAATAAAATTAATAGAGCTCAACATCCAATAATAGCACAAATACTAATGTAACGAGTTGGGTAAAAAGGAATAATTAAGAACAAGCTCGAGCTAATTAGAAAACGTGAATCAAATTATATTTCTTAACCTTCATGTACCAGTGAACAGTCTGGTAGGTTAGTATTGAGGTCGCTGTCGCCTTATAGTGGATCTAATGCATCAGTTCGATCAAATCCCTACATATCTTCCCCCCTAATTAAGCGATTAATACAAAAATAAAAAAGAAACTACGAATCGAATCACAGTTCGACTGACAAAATAAAGTTGTACTTCAATATTTATTCAAAATTGCATTGAAATCTCTTGATTGAAGTCTTGTGTATCACATCTCTTCAATGAGTCGTCTGACTGGTTTACGGGTTCTCTGTGGTCTTGACTTGGGCGTCAAGGTAGGAGAGTTGGTGGGACTATTTGGATTAACAGAGCTGGTTCTGGTGCTCGTTCGGGCTGGTGTTGGAGATTTTCCCAATGAGAGTGGCGTAGCACCGGAGTATGGGTTTTCAGTCGAGCTGATTACTTGAACCGGAGCTACAGTAGGTAGATCTTCAGCCCTTCGTGGTCTGACCTGATCAATGTGTCGGATCCAATCCAAATTTAGCCTGGGGATATGAACCAGAACACGGCGAGGCCCTTTGATCTCACGAATGGAGCCTTTCTCCCAAGGTTCTTCTCCCTTCCGGTAGTTCTTGGCCCAAACCTGATCACCAACCAAGTAGGTTTTGGCCACATCCTTCCCACCATAGTCCTTCACTTGCTTGTGTTGCTGACGTTCTACATGCTTAGCAGTGGTAGGAGGTTGTAGAAGGTCGAGGCGGTTTCGAAGCTGGTGACCCATCAGAGCTTGTGCTGGAGAAGTTCCAGTCGTAGCATGAGGCGTGTTGCGATAATCCAAGAGGAATCGCTGAAGCGCAATTTCAATTTTCTCTGGAGCCACATCATGAACAGCAGCTTTGAGAGCTCGCTTCACCGTGCGAACTGCATTTTCTGCAGCACCGTTAGTTCTAGGTGAAAACGGCGCACCACTTTTAAATTTCACAGCGTTGAGAGCGAGGAAGTTTTGAAATTCGTCAGACAAGAATGCTGAATAATTATCCGTAACGATCAGTTCAGGTAACCCAAAACGAGCAAATGTTTGCCGGAGGAGTGAGATCGTTGCTGATGCAGTCATACTTCTTGTCGGAAATGCTTCTAGCCATTTTGAGTGGCTATCGATGATGACCAAGAAATACCGGTTCATAAATGGTCCGAGATAGTCCAAGTGTAATCTCGACCATGGACGCTGCGGCCACTCCCAAGGAACAAGAGAGGCCTTCTCAGGGTTATCCTTATGCGCATTACAATCGACACAAGAAGCTATTTTGACTTCAATTTCGGCATCCATTTTGGGCCACCACACATAAGATCGTGCGAGTGCCTTGGTTTTGCCAATACCCATGTGGGAACCATGAAGATCTGAGAGTATTCGTGCCCGGAGAGTGGATGGCACCACAACCCGGTAACCCCACAGAAGAATATCCTTGTCGATGTGAAGTTCATTTTTCCTCTGATAGTAGGGTTCCCATTCCTTCTCAACTAGGTCCGGCCAGCCGAATTTTAAATAGCGGATAACCATCATGAGAGTTGCATCTTTTCTAGTAGCGGTTTGAACATCTTTGAAGCTTAAAGGCAGTTGTTCATTTTCAAAGATGTGAAAAACTGTCAAATCTGCCTCTTCTTTAACTGTAATGTTGGATGGTAGAGGATTACGTGAGAGCCAGTCAGCTATATTTTTCTTAGTTGTCACCCATTCAACTTCAAAGGTGTAGTTTTGTAGAAATATGGCCCATCTCTGTAATCGGTTCGCAGAACACGCAGGAATTCCATTCTTGGGTCCGAAAATTGCCAATATTGGTCTATTGTCATTCACCAGTGTCCACTTTCGGCCAAAAAGATATAAGTGAAACTTCTTCACACCGAAAATTAGTGCTGAGGCTTCCTTGTGCAATTGGGAATACCCCTCTTCAGCTTTTGTCAGTGCTCTGCTGGCGAAAGCAAGTGGTTTTTCAGTTCCATCAGGATGTTTCTGGGACAGAACTGCGCCAAGTCCGTGATCTGAACCGTCGACCCACAATCTTAACGGCAATTGAGGGTCATAATGCGCAAGAGAACGGTTCGTCCGTACTTCATCTTTGATTTTCTTGAAAGCGGCATCACATTCAGAATCCCAGGACCAAGAAGTTCCTTTCCTCAATCGAAGATAGAGTGGGCTACAAATCGATGCTAAGGCAGGAATGAACTTCGCCAGGTAATTTATGAATCCGAGATACGATTGAAGCTCTTTCAAGTCATTAGGCGGTTTCGCCTCCAAAACGGTTTTCACCTTGTCATCTGTCATATGCAATCCTGAGGCATCAATGCGAAACCCAAGATAGTCCAATGAACTTTTCCCAAATTCGCATTTCTTAGTGGAAAGTGTTAGACCAGCGTCCCTCAGTCGATCAAGGAATTCCGTCGTCCGTTGTTTGAGTTCGTAGAGATCCTTAGCTGCTATCATGACATCATCTAGAAGAGCTGCCGTACATTCTATTCCCGCCGTCAAAGATTCGATGATTTTTTGGAATTTTGCCGGCGCTGACGCTACTCCAAAATTGAGTCTAGTGTAACGGAATAAGCCCTTTAGCGTCGTGATGGTCAAGTAGTCTCTAGAATCATTATCGAGCTCCAACTGTAAATATGCCGTGGAAAAATCGAATTTGGCAAATACAGAGTTTCCCTGGACTCTTTGGAATAGATCTTCTATGCGAGGAAGTGGATGCTGGTCAATTTTCAACTGATGATTAACAGTTTTCTTGTAATCACCGCATATCCTCACTTTCCCGCCTTTTTTCATGACAGGGACGATAGGAGAGCCCCAAGGGCTGTAATCCACTGGTTCCAGTATACCACCTGCCACTAAACGGTCAATTTCTTCATTTACCGCATTTTGCATTGCATATGGGACTGGCCTGGCCTTCATAAAAATCGGTTTTGCATTAGGTACAAGTTCAAGTTTCACCTGACCTTTATTGAATTTTCCCAAGTTTTCTGTGAACACATCAGGATAGCGAGTGATAAGTTCCGCCAGGTGCCCCGAAGCTGATGTAGGTGTAGTTTCGGCAAAATATACAGGCTGGGTGGCATTATTCAAAATTTTGAATCCCAACGACTCAAACCATGCACGGCCCATAAGTGGTGGTCCCTTAGAGTCAACCACAAAAAATTCTAGTGGTCCAAAATGCTTGTTTTGGTATGTTACCTCTATTACTGTGCGTCCTAATGGAGCTGCACGACCTTGAAAATAAGTGACGAACGTCTTTTCACATGGGCTCAACGTCATCTCTGGGAAGTTTTCTTTGAAAATCTTGGTGGGGATAATAGTACTATAACAGCCAGTATCTAGGTCAAATTGTATCGCTTTGTTGCCCAAAATTAAGTCAACTTTGTACCCAATATTATTTGAAATGTTGTCTTTGCTATGAACACTGAATAAATTCTCATAACTGTCAGTGCTATGACGACTCACTTCCGATTTGTCGTCTTCATCAACAAAATTAGTCTTCTCAGGATATTTATTATTACCCTTTCTCTTTGACTTGAAATTTGAAAATTTGCTCTTTTTGTCCTTTTTTGGACAAATTCGGGCTAAATGACCTTGAACGGAACAAATTGAACAATTATATTCCTTAAAGCGACAAAATTGGGCATCATGCGCATATCCACAGTGGAAACAGGGCTTAGATTTACATTGGCCTTTAGGGTTACGATGTTTTACGAAATTGACGGGCTCGTGCTTTATTTGAATACCTGGGTCGATGCTGTGATAAATATTTTCCTTCGTGACGGCGAGAGACACCAATTTATCCAACGATACTTTCATGGGGTCCTCTTCAAAGAGTCGGTCACGAATTTGTCCTTTACCAATTCCCATCACGAACCGGTCCATCAAATAAGCATTCAAATTTGCCCCAAATTGACAATCCGCTGCCAACGAACGTACCCTAGCCGCCCACTGATTCACTGTCTCTCCCGGTTCCCGCACTGCACCATAAAATTTGAACCTGTAAGCGTAAATTGAATCACCTGGTTTGAAATGCGTGTCAAACAACTTAGTCAGATCATCGTAAGTCTTGGTTGATGGTTTGTCCGGAACACAAAGGTCTGTCATCAATTTATACGCTTCTTCATCAAGGGAGTTGAGAAATAACGCCCGTTTTCGCGTCACAGATGAGATACCGTTTGCCTCAAAAAAATCGTCCATCCTCGACTTCGCGATTGTCCAACTATGTTTCGGCGAAAATTCCCGCAACTTTCCGACAAATCCCACAGATTCCGTGGTTTCTTCTGCGGTAGTGTTCGGCATGATTTTTATTTGTCTAATCAAAACAAACGAACAAGAGTTTTCCCGCACAACGTTTCACACACGGTCCAACTACGTGGATTCGGTTTGATTTTAACTTTTAATCAGTTAAAAAAACTCATCCTCGTCGCCAAATTTGTAACGAGTTGGGTAAAAAGGAATAATTAAGAACAAGCTCGAGCTAATTAGAAAACGTGAATCAAATTATATTTCTTAACCTTCATGTACCAGTGAACAGTCTGGTAGGTTAGTATTGAGGTCGCTGTCGCCTTATAGTGGATCTAATGCATCAGTTCGATCAAATCCCTACAACTAATAAAATTACACGAACTGAAAGAACAAGCTAAACGGGTAAAATTCGTCTGGGTTAAAGCCCACGTAGGTTTGACACCGAACGAACGAGTTGACGGCCTTGCGAAGAAGGGAGCACGGAATGGATTAGTGTTAAGTATGCCCATTCCCAGGGAAGATTTTTATCCCCTAATTAAAAGAAAATTTTGGCACATGTGGCAGGAGGAATACACACGCAGTGAAAAGGGCCAATTTTATAAATTCCACGAGACAAAAATCCAAAGAAATCCTTGGTTTCGAGGCAGTGGATTAGAAAGGCATTCAATAATCAGAATAAATCGCCTGAGATCCAATCATGGGCTCTGTCAGGAGTACAAATTCAGAATAGGTGTATCCCAAACTGAGCAACGTGATAACTGTGGAGAACCAACCCCCTAAAACATGTACTAATAGAGTGCCCCGAATACAACAGTGAACGGAACAGGTTTTTCAACAAAATAAGCAAAATGATTATCCACCCATTCAGTTACTCATGTATTATCGGCTCAAGGAACAGCGATATTTATAAGGAACTAGTTACCTTCATTACGTTGATGGGTGAATGGAGTGCCCATGTTTTCGATGTAGTTTTCGGAGTCTATTATTCAATTTATTATTGAAGTTATTCACAGATCAAAACTTGAAAAATTAAGTTGGAAAACCTAACAAATTTTCATCCAGTAAGTAGCAATTTCATTTAACTCAATTCTAAGCAAAACAACTAAGCAAGTTCCTCGCATAAATGCATCTACATTTTCAAACTATAATTTCAATTCTTCGAAGGTTCGGCCTGTGAAGGAATGAAGAGAAAGGGAGAGAATGGGGAAAATCATACTTCATTGGTAGTTAGTGGGCATTATTTTCATGATGATAAATACAATGAAATGATTACTTGGTTAGCATCAACTATTTTTGAAAAATATGAAATATGAATTTGTAGGGTTATGGATCAAAATTTGAAAAATTAACGGTATGCTCCATAACAAACAATGAAAGGAAAAAAGCAACGGCACAAGGGATGATCCCAAAACCGTTTTACTAAGGTCAGTTGAACAAATAGTAACGAATTATTAGTAACTAGCTGAAAAGCCTACTAAAGGTAGGCAAAAACGATTCCTCCGACTCTCTCCTCCACCCACTCCCTCCGACTCTCTCCTCCACCTACTCCCTCCGACTCTCTCCTCCACCCACTCCCTCGGACTCCTCCCGTCTCCGATTCCGCCGACTCTCCCCACTCCCACGACCCCTCCAACCCCTCCGTGCATAAATACGTACGTACAGTTGGCGTTTTATGTATATAGATAAATAATTGACAAAGCTGCTACGCAGTCGAGTAAAAATGTACATTAAGTATATACTTACATAACATGTATTATATATTTTTGTTCTTTTAAATTGTAGTACCTAGTTGTAGTTTATAACTTTTTAAATTTATTTATAACATTTTTTTTTTTTTTTAGGCTGATGAAGGCAACGTTGCATTTGCCGAAACATGTACCGACAGTAATAAATTGAATGATAGACTCCGAAAACTACATCGTTACCTTCAAGAGAGATGCGAATTGAAGTGTGAATTATTGTAATTTGTAATAACTAAATTATAGATGAAAAGAATGTTATTATTATAAATAGATGAACAGAATATGATGATTTAAAATGTATCGTGGCTGAATGTTAAATAAACTATGCCAAAAAAAAAAGGTTGTCATAGAAGCGCTGACTATAGTCAAGGAAGTAATTGGTGGATTAACATGTTACCTGACAGAGCAGTGAATCCCATGACGACGCAGTACAACCAGAAATCTCTGAATAGTTTCAGCAACCTTGGTTTTGGTTGTTTGATTACCGGTAACCTCCTGACCAAGACAGCAATGACGGGAATTAACATCCCAAGATTACCAGCACTGCTTGAAGCCTTCAAAACAAACAAATAATACCATCAAAAAACGGCTCTTGGTTCAGTCTGATATCAAATGCAATGTGTCGTAGACAATAGTAACCCTAAAACATTTCAATAGGTTCAGAGTGGGAGCCAGATCAGAACCTGTCTCCTCTGGCACGTTACGAAAAATACGAGAAAATAATATAGAAGATAGGGAGGTGCCACTGCACAGAGTTTGAAGCCGTGAGGGTTCAAATATCCGTACGATATCCCTGCTTAAGCGTCAAATATTTCAAGAATGTCAAACAATTGACAACAGAACCTTGTTGGTCGGAGCTTTGTCGGATGCTCGTTTCCCTTCCAATCCCAATTGCACGAAAAGTTCCATGAGGCGCACAAGTAGTTCGCTCATCTCGTGTTCACCCTGTATGTTGGCAGCAATATTTGCTAAGGCGTTAATAACAGCTCCTGATATGTGCCTGAAAGAATAAATAACAAACTATACAAACAGATAAAAAAAAGATTTCATTATTTTCCATATGTAAACATCCTTTCTGAAAATATAAGTAAAATTCTTACCAAAAATAAAGATAATCATAAATTCGCATCGAAGAAACAAAAACCCATAAATAATATATTCACGAAAGTTGGAGATCCCATACCAAATGACATGAAACCCCATTTAATATTATTTAATTTTGACATAATATGTCATATTATGTCAAATAAAATATTATGTATTTAATAAAATACAATAAAATATTATAAAATTTTATGTCAAATAAAATATTATTTTTGTGATTTTCAGTTTTGCGAGTTTTCAAATCGTTTATATTTTTACTAATCGCTTTTTTACTGTTCGCTATCGTTTTACTAATCAATCGTTTAAAAATATCTCGAGCAAAGCCAGTTTCTAAGAAAAGGAACCCAGTGAGCTCGAGAGTGGGGTAAACATCTCTGCCTGCCTATGGGGTGGGCGGTCTTTGATGAAAGGCAGTACCCATGTTTGATTATTAGAGAGGTCCTAGTAGGTTTGGTTCGGGTTCGGCTTAGATATAGCATGACGTACTCTCAATCAGGCATTGGATTGTTGGTAAGGACACGCCGTATCCAATCCAGCGCTGGATTGAGAATACGTCACACTGTATCTAAGCCAGACCAACCCTACTAGTAACCCCTATGGTTTGGCTTAGATACGGCGTGACATATTACACACACACACACACACTCAATCCAGCGCCATATTGTGATAAGCACGCGCCGTAATATTACGGTAGAGAGTTCCTAGCAGGGTTGATTTGGCTTAGATACGGCGAGCTGGAACTGGATCGGCTGCCATGTTTTCAATACGGCGCGCCAGATTGCCTCCTAGTGACGTATTCTACCATAATAATACGACGCCATATCAGATGTTCTTATCACAATACAGCACCGGATTGAGAGAGTGTGTGTGTGTAATACGTCACGCTGTATCTAAGCCAAACCAAACCCACTAGGAACTCTCTACTAAGAGGCAATCTGGCGTGCCGCATTCAGAACATGGCGGACAATCCGGTTCTGGTGCGCCATATCTAAGCCAAATCGACCCTACTACAAACTCTCTAATATTACAATCGTTCTATCCAATTGATTTTCATTTTCATTTTTAAAATTATTGTATTAAAAAACGCTGCAAATTATTACACAATGGTTTACTATTTTTCCATATAGATCACTCGTCTGCAAAGAACACGGCTTTATGATTGTCACCACCAACCAACATGAAGAAAAACATCGATCGAAAGTAGGTATAAAAATAAAACCAACAGTCGATGTGATGGGATCAAAAAATTTCTCTTCGAGAGTACGATTCGAACCCAGATCGCCAGTAAGGTAGATTAATGCGCTACCCCTGAGCCACCGAGTCCTATTGAAAAGTGTTTTAGGTTCTCACATTGCACAGAGAATTGAAGGGAAAGATTCTCCCTTACATTCTCGTAGGGAGCGAACAGTTTGTCTTACAGGGCTCCACGTGGTCTCAAAAAATTCTGTACTATCTTAAATTGATGGAAAAACAATACCTTTATATAAACATTTTTTGAGTTAAGGAGTTTTCAAAATTTCATCCCTAAGAAGTGACTGACATCAACCAAAAGCTTCGCGGCACAACTAGACCCCGACTGGAGCCCATATACCAAATTTGAACCAAATCGGTCCAGTGTTGGTAAGGAAAGTGCCGCGTACGGCGACGGACGGAAAATTTTTTATTCGATTTTCGATTACTTCGAAACGTAAACCAACAAATTTTGAGGGGGGGTTAAAAAATTGTTTTTTTTTGGTCGATTCCAAAGGTTCATTATTGAAAATAATAAACCAAAACGAGTTTGGGAAGCCCAAACTTATGAAACTGCCAAAGTTCCGTTAATTTAGCAAATTTTTGAAGAAATTTAATGTACTTTCTGAAGTGCAAAACTTGTTTATGAATTCACATCGCAACATATGGGGCCTGGCAACGAGTATAGTCTACATCCGGCATCATGAAATCCTTACAACTACCAGCAATTTCTAATGGCCAAAGATACTTATTCTAGATATTATTTATAGAGCCTCGAAGTACATTCTGGGCTTCCAATAATTTTACCGGATTTCATACTTTATCATTGTTTTTATGATTTTGTTTAATCTAAGGTCAAAAGTAATGCGAGAGCCGAAAAATCTGGCAAAGTAATCACAACCGGACTGATAATTGTGAAGGCTACTCACTTATATTGATTCGTCTTGTCGTTCGTATAAGCGGCATTACTAGCTTCAACTGTGATTTGAACAAACATCCTCATGATTTCTTCGTAAACATTTGGCTGGAAAAGAGAAGAAATATTAGTGACTAGCAGAACGAGTCCGAACCACAAAATTATAACATGGAATCTTACGACAAATAACGGAGGAAATAGAGACGAATCTTGGTTTAGAGTCTTACCTCGCATTTTGAAATGACTATGCAGCCCAACTGATCAACAATGAGAACATCGGCAGGGGATGGAACGCGACAGAGCCTTTGCTGGAAAAACTGCAAGATCGTTTCGGTAGTTTTCCCCGTGTCCTTCAGAGCAACAGCTATATGTCCAAGCATCACTATGGTGTTGTTTGGGATCAGGGCAGTTTCACTGGAAACAAACGAGAAAAGAAATGGATAATGGATTCTAGTACATTCTTGAGTACTCACGCGGAATCTCCTTTAGGACTCAGGAATCAGAAAACAACACGTCAATTCCCCCATACTTCTATGAAGTTATTCAACAATACCAGAAAAGTATAAAAACCTACCAGAGGGAACTTTTCGGCGCACTTTGAAGAAACTCCTGAAGGAAAACCCATTCTACAGTCTACAAGAATTTCTACAGTCAACTGAATTCCCTGAATTCAGTATTGAAGAGGGTCAACAAAGCCTGTTTCCACTCCCAAGAGGTTCGAAAAATGCCTGCACATTGTAATGCAGAGGAGTGCCACAAATAATCAACTATTGCATCCTTGACACCATCTGAGTCAACGCCGCACCAGACGCTATTAGAGCTGCAGTCTAATATTCTGGCCCTTAGCAGCAAGATCATCTCGTATCTGCGCATTGTTACCAACAGTGTCTTTCATCATCCCGTCCAAATTTTTTCATAACGGACTTGGAATATTCGGGCTGTAGCCCTGAACGCAGAAGAATAGAAAATTGATCTACAATTGATCCAGTGACCACCGGAGTCTCTCCTTGACAGGCCTTCGCGTCGTCTAGATGACGCTGCAACCAGGCTGGAGTACCCTTTTCACCAGGCAACTTAGACTTTTGAGATTTTATGACATCCCCATCTTCATAACATTCCTCATCTGACGCCAACTCCTCACTCCAACCATGGAAATTTGTTTCAGGGGAACTCACCTTAGCAATATCTGATAACGGAAGGGCTTGGGTACCCACAAAAGATTCGGAGTATTCTCGTCCGACACTTGAAGGACTTAGTCCAGCATCCAAATTGGCGGGAGGCGCCATGACGCTCTGATCGAGGACAGCTCCACTACTTTCGAGGGGTCCCAGGATGGACAGATTCTTGTAAGTTGATGAGCACCCGAAATTCCCTGCAAGCAAATTCGAGAGAACGAAAATTGCCCGAATGGCTTGACAAAGCACATTCAGGAGCTTCTACGCTTATAACATGCAGGCCCCGAACCCAAACTGGCACTGACGACGAAGATTAAACTTCCTGACGGCAAATTTCGGTTTCAATTATTTCGGACATCTGACCAACCAAACGTTTAGTGCATCTTTGAGGGACGACGTAACGTGAGACCGAAGCATCTTCGTCAACAACTGAAGTTGAATCACCAACAAACTCAACAGGAGCTTGCAAAACCGAACATAATTTATGAATCAACCTACCCCCGGGGACAGGTTGATTGTAATTATAATAGGAAGGTAAGGGATTTGGTATTTGACATTGGCAGCAGGCTCTGCTGTCTCTGAATACAACAACTTTCACAGAAAAAAGGAAGTTTTAGGGTAAAAACCCTAAACGACTGAGATTTTTCGTCCTAATATGTTGGCAACCCTGCTAGCAGGTCCCCATCGCCCGTTCAATGGCCATTTTCCTCATTACAGTTTTAAGACAAAACCTGCTAGAGACTGACGGATACTGAGGGCCGGGACCAAGCAAACCAACAAAAACCAACCAGGAGGGGTTCTTAATAAGGAAGAAAAACTCCCGACGAAAAAACAGTCGCACTCCAGAACTGAGCTAACTCATTCCAAGCGCCGCAACTGAGAGTGGGACTGACAAGCAGACCATAGAACACTTGCCAGGACACACCTGCCAATTCACATTCATTGTGGTAATTACTCTGTCAACACCAGCTATACCAAGAAGAACCATGTTCGTGTGATATCAGTAAGATTAAGGAGACGTGGACATACTCGTACACGCAATTTAATTGGGACACATCTAATTCATCAACTAGCCGCGTCAACTAGCCAGTCAGGGCTAAAGAAATGAAACGAAGAAGCCTACTTGGTTGTCGTACTATTTCAACAATCTATAGACAAAGGAGAAATTAGATAAATGATTGAGGACAATGAACGAATTCAAACTCACCTGTCTGATTTTTCGGCTGTGTACAATCTATTGGACAGCGAGGCAACCAATGCTGGAATACAATATGGATCCACGGTGTAAGCTGACCTCAGCGCCAAGCAAAGGTTTTCAATAGCTGAGTCCCTCAACCTCTCAAACGGCGACAAACAGCAATCGCAAAGCGTTCCACTTGTTCCACCGACTAGAAAAAAAGAAAGAAAAAAGTGAAGGACTGAAAAGGAATGATATTTAGGGAGTGTAAGTGTAAGTAGTGATCATTATTGAATCATTGAGCGAGGACCAAGTGGGACTGGCTGGAGGGTTGAGTGGTGGTACGTTCCACATCCATCATTACTAGAAAAAGATCTTCCAAAAACGGCCGTAAATAATTATTTTCATCAAAAATTGACGAAAAAATCCCAAAAGATTAAACTGGTATATGTTAAAGAGTTTTCGACAAGTAAAAAACCAAGTGCACATGCATAAAATTTATGTGGTTATTTAATAACCAGATGTACCTTTATACATCGTACAAACACATCATGAGAGTCAAATCACATAAGTAGGTTTCAGGACAAAATTTCGAATTCCGTTTGCTGCTTTAAAATATTAACGCTTCACGCGGTCTTGTTGTGGTAGAAGGTAAAAAACGCTACAAATTATTACACAAAGGTTAGTCTTCTCGCCTCCAAAGTACACAGCTTTGCCATTGCCACTACCTAACATCCATATTTTTGCTTCAAAATTAAGTCTATTTTGAAGAAATGAATGCGTAAAGCGTTCACATAGGTGCGTAATGCCCGTAATCCGTAGTGCGTAATTGGATGCTATTGGCTGGAGCCAATTAAGGGGGCGGGACTGATCTTTGCGGATGTCGACTTTTGGAGCGGAGTGAATCGTTTTGAAAAATTGGATATTTTGCGCATTACGGATGAATTTCGACAAACTTCGGTAAACTTCGTAACAAACTCTCGTCATTTGTTCACAGAAAGTTTATTGAGTCGGTCTCGTTTATTGACAAAACAACCAGAATCATCGTTTTGGTTTGGAAACAATTATGCGCGCTTCTGCATAATCGCGTAAACATTCAGCCATGTGAACGCTCTTTTCTGCATTACAGACCACCCCCACTTCTCTTTTTGCGCATTACGCATTACTACCGCTACAACCGGCCAAATGGAGTGCTGGCGCGCCAAAGTGGTTGTGTGAATGGGGAAAACCACCGGGATTTCAATGGAGTGGTCGGCTGGGTCGGATATCCAGGCCGTCCAAAATCCACCGCGCCGCGCCATTTGGCGGGCCCACCAAACTCACGTGAATGGGGAATCCAACCGCCCCACACCGCTCCAGGATTCACCATTCACTATGTGACGTTCATATTAAGCGGATGACCCGACCACAGAGTGAACGAGGAGGAGGGGGATTGACCGATCCTGTGACAGGGGGAAAGGAAGGACGGCAGTCTTGTCCTTGACACCGAAACCACGCGTACGGTCTATCACCTTTCGCCTCGTTATTCGCGACCCGTTCGACACAACCTTTCTTTTATTCCGGCCCGACCCCTCTCAATTATTGGTAAGTTTTTACTGAATAAACCCTCCTTTACATTTGATTTTCATTCTCCCTTCTCCCACACCTCACATGGTAGCAGAGCGTGGTTACGATCCAGTGGAAGCGTGATTTTAGGGTTTATTCAGTAAAAACTTACCAATAATTGAGAGGGGTCGGGCCGGAATAAAAGAAAGGTCGTGTCGAACGGGTCGCGAATAACGAGGCGAAAGGTGATAGACCGTACGTGTGGTTTCGGTGTCAAGGACAAGACTGCCGTCTTTCCTTTCCCCCTGTCACAGGATCGGTCAATCCCCCTCCTCCTCGTTCACTCTGTGGAAGGGTCATCCGCCTAATATGAACGTCACAACTATCACGCCAACGCTCCAAATTGTGGAACTTCGTGCAAAACTGTGAACCTAAAAATGCTGCAAATTATTACACAAAGTTTTATTATTTTTCTATATAGATCAAGCGCCAGCAAAAAGATTGCTTTGCCATTGTCACTACCTACCAACCATATTTTCTCTTCACAATAAAGTTTATTTTGAAGGAATAAACTCTTCACACTCAATTCGAAGAAATAGGGAGTTATGGGTGCCTTCATCAGTAAATTTAATTACTGGTTCCTAAGGATGCAAAAGTGAGTACAATTATTCGAAGAAACGAATTATTCACGCTCGTGTTTCTGATTTATCGTAAGTCCAACCCTTAGGTTCTCATAGGGAGCGAACGGTTGATCCGACAGAGCTCTGGGTGGTCTCATTCGATTCTAAAAATTCAATACTATTTTAGATTTTTGAAAAAACAAAACCTTTATATCGAAAGTCTTTCTACTTGGGCGTTTTGAACATTTCAGCCCTTATTTGTCAACCCTTAGAAGTGATTGACATCAGCCAAACGCTTCGGGTTACAACTAGACTCCAAATGAAATCCCTATACAAAATTTCATGAAAACCGGTAGCAAAATCTTCATTAGAACCACATTTTTATTAGTTTTTTGGTTTCTACGTACCTTGGAACGTAAACCAACAAATTTTGAGGGGGAGTTAAAAATTTGTTTTTTCTTTGTCGATTCCAAAGGTTCATTATTAGATAGATAGATAGACATGTTTATTTTCGCCATTTTGTACACTTTTACAATAATATAAATGCATGAAGGGATGCAATTTGCTCAGATTTCCTACCCGACATTAGGCTTGGCCCGAAAATATTATTGAAAATAATAAACCAAAATTCAATACTGTTTTTAAATTGATGAAAAAACAAACCTTTACAAAGAAAGCTTTTGAGCTAGGACGTTTTGAAAATTTCAGTCCTTATTTTTCAACCCAAAGAAGTGACTGACTTCAACCAAAATCTTCGGGGCACAACTAGACCCCATATACCAAATTTCATCAAAATTGGCCCATGGGAACTAAGGAAAGTGCACGGACTAAGTACGGCGGATGGACGGCAAAATTGTTTTCCTTGGCCGATTCCAAAGGTTCAGTATTGAAAATAATAAACCAAAAGATGCGGGAAACAGAGTTTTTGCAAACAGTTGGTAACCATTCGCTGTCCTTTGAAATGATTCGAAGTAAAAAGAATCAAAACATTCAACGAGTAAAAAGATCAATTTTCAGAACGTACCTTGAGCATCGTGATTCAAATTCTTCTCGCAATGAAGTCGGTACAGTTTCGACAGAATGGGCGACGGCGAGACCAAAAAATCCCTCAAACAGTGTATCGACGTGCTCGCAATATTTGGATACTTTTCCGCCAACTTACCCAATCCCTGGAGGAATCGAATTCAATTGAATTTTAGAACGTGAATGACAGTTATTAACGTGAACATTCACTCAAAACTGAACACACAGCAAATCGCGTGCAAAATGCATTTATCAACCGCTATGACGAGAAAAGTCAGGTTAAGGCATTTTTCATGCAAATGCGTCATCTATAATGAAGAGTGAAATGTTGGAGAGTCAAAATAGGTCTATTGTACATACCAGCCGCACAAAATTCAACTACCAAGTCAAGAAAAAGAGAACCTTTGGATGAGAAAAGGTTTCGTTATTGAAATGAGAAAAAACGCTTTAAGAGTGCAAGCAAATCAATCAAAGCGTCAACCAAAATTTCAACGAAAAATTCTCCAATAAAGAAAATCTAGTTATTTGTATTCGTTATCTACAAATGAATTCACCCTTTGAGTCTTGAAAATTGAAACATACGTGAACTACGAATGTTCCTAAAATCCGGTGATCTCAACTGGTGCGAATTGTGAAAATTTGGATATTTTTGGATAATAATAGTGTACGGGGATAAGTACGCCTACAAATTGTCTCCAAAACCGGTCTGCAAGAAACCGGCCTTGGATTTTTGGTAATTTCCGATCGAAGGTTCCTTGTTGCAATTTCAATTTACAAATAAGTGCGGATTTTTTTGGGTAATTGTTAATATTTGGATATTTTTGGATAATAATGGTGTACGGGGATAAGTACGCCTACAAATTGTCTCCAAAACCGGTCTGCAAGAAACCGGCCTTAGATTTTTGGTAATTTCCGATCGAAGGTTCCTTGTTGCAATTTCAATTTACAAATAAGTGGGGATTTTTTTGGGTAATTGTTAAAGTTTGGATATTTTTGGATAATAATGGTGTACGGGGATAAGTACGCCTACAAATTGTCTCCAAAACCGGTCTGCAAGAAACCGGCCTTGGATTTTTGGTAATTTCCGATCGAAGGTTCCTGGTTGCAATTTTAATTTACAAATAAGTGGGGATTTTTTTGGGTAATTGTTAAAGTTTGGATATTTTTGGATAATAATGGTGTACGGGGATAAGTACGCCTACAAATTGTCTCCAAAACCGGTCTGCAAGAAACCGGCCTTGGATTTTTGGTAATTTCCGATCGAAGGTTCCTTTGGCAATTTTAATTTACAAATAAGTGGGGATTTTTTTGGGTAATTGTTAAAGTTTGGATATTTTTGGATAATAATGGTGTACGGGGATAAGTACGCCTACAAATTGTCTCCAAAACCGGTCTGCAAGAAACCGGCCTTGGATTTTTGGTAATTTCCGATCGAAGGTTCCTTTGGCAATTTTAATTTACAAATAAGTGGGGATTTTTTTGGGTAATTGTTAAAGTTTGGATATTTCGGGATAATAATAGTGTACGGGGATAAGTACGCCTACAAATTGTCTCCAAAACCGGTCTGCAAGAAACCGGCCTTGGATTTTTGGTAATTTCCGATCGAAGGTTCCTTTGGCAATTTTAATTTACAAATAAGTGGGGATTTTTTTGGGTAATTGTTAAAGTTTGGATATTTTTGGATAATAATGGTGTACGGGGATAAGTACGCCTACAAATTGTCTCCAAAACCGGTCTGCAAGAAACCGGCCTTGGATTTTTGGTAATTTCCGATCGAAGGTTCCTTTGGCAATTTTAATTTACAAATAAGTGGGGATTTTTTTGGGTAATTGTTAAAGTTTGGATATTTCGGGATAATAATAGTGTACGGGGATAAGTACGCCTACAAATTGTCTCCAAAACCGGTCTGCAAGAAACCGGCCTTAGATTTTTGGTAATTTCCGATCGAAGGTTCCTTTGGCAATTTCAATTCACAAATAAGTGGGGATTTTTTGAAACGACAAAGGACTTTAATTGCCAAAAAAACCCACACTCACCTATCGGGGGAAAAAAAGTCCACAACCACAACATTAATTTCATTTAATATTATTATTAATTTTCATACAAATCGATCATTTTTATGTTTTCTTTAATTTGAGTTTGTCGTGTAATTCACGGTTTTTTGGAGAAAACTGTCGATTTCGCGTACTTTTCTGCCCGAAAATAGATTTGTTGGGATTATTGGGAAGGCTATTAAATTTTCTTTTAGAATATGCTCGTTTAAAAAAATTTTGAGTCGTTTTTGGACTTCAACTTTGAGCATAAAATCCATCATTCCGCGATTTTCCGAAAACTTGAGAAAAAAAATCAAGGAGCTCGAGCTCTTCTGCGACGCATCAAATCGTACTTGTGGTGCCAGTAATAACTTCTTCAAAATCTCAAAGTAATATTTTTTACATTTCAAAAAAGGGTATGCAAAGGGAGAAAATTCCTCGAAAGAAGTCCTCGAATGAAAACGGGTGTTTTGGGTATTGATCCGACCTGATGATGACAAGGGAAGATTAGAATAATTTTCTATGTAAATTATAGCAAAACAAATGTTGACACACCTGATTAATTTCGAAAAAGTGTTTTTTCGTGCCATTTCGGCACCTCTTATCAATCACGAGGGTCATCCAGAAAGTAAATTCACAGAATACTACACGAAGTATTGAATAGCCCAGTAAATAGAGGGGTCCGAGCTTGCAAAAAATGGAACAAGAGATATATTTTTCTAGGATCGTTTGGTATTGTGTGAGTGTGGAGAAACCAAGTTTTCGACCTCGAAAGCCCTTGGAAAAACTTTTGGTGGGCTGAAAACCACGAAATTTTCGGACTTTTTTTTTCAGTTTTTCTCTTTTTTACGTCTGAACGACGCATCTGTGTCGAATTAACTTAGCTGCGTTTGTGCTTTTTGGACTCTTTGATAGATGCTCTACAACTTTTAGGGAGAGGAGTTTCGATTTATATAGATGCTGCAATGATAAAACACATTCAAAGTTTTTTTCACGGTTTTTAGAAATTATGGTTTTTTGACTGTTGACTGTGTTACCGTTGTACAATTCTCAATTTAGAGTTTGACCAGTTCACTCGACGCAGAATTTAATGATCTTTCATTGTGTATATGGTCAATATTTCGCTAGGATGCGTCGTTCAGACGTAAAAAGAGAAAGAATGAAAAAAGTCCGACAATTTCGTGGTTTTTAGCCCACCGAAAGTTTTGCCAAGGGCTTTCGAGGTCGAAAACTTGGTTTCTCCACACTCACACAATACCAAACGATCCTAGAAAGATATACCTATTGTTCCATTTTTTGCAAGCTCGGACCCCACTTTGGATCCTCTATTTACTGGGCTAAAACTATTCCAAGTAGTCCCTGTTGTAGCTTGGGCGCCAGCTTTATATGGAAGTTTTATAGACCTCCACCACCACCTCTTTTATCCACAGTTTCATGGACCTATTGATCGTCAATAAAAACCTTTTTAACAAAAAAATGGACCGACCTCAAAAATGATGTCCGTAAAACCAAAAAGGGAAAAATAATAATCTCAGCGAAAACATACTTGATGCAGTAGGTTGTTGGACATAGATATCCAGTCAACAGATGGTATGTTGGAATACCAACAATTAATTGTAGTGTGGTTCACTGGCCTAAGGCCGGCCATCCACGTAACGATTTATCGTTCGATAAGCTCGTCGTACGATAAACCGTTGAGATTTGAACTGCACAGTTATTTCACATACACGTATCGATGAACTCATGCGATTTCCCACCTTCGATATCGTGAACGATTTAGCTTCTGTCCATTCTATGATCAAACTAGACCCACTAGTGGTTCCAACCAACTGTAGGTACCAACATCCTTCCGAGAACTGAACTTCGTCGTAAACGATATCGAAGGTCGAAACCGGTGCCCGGCACACACGCTACGTTTCGTTGAACTGCACAGTCCGTCGGAATGGAATTTTCATTCGATTCCGATGACCTGCACAGTTCTGGAGATCGTACGATTTGGTCCACATACACGCTTCGATTTGTCGTCAGGTCTGACCGTTTTTGCTTATCGTACGATGAATCGAACGATAAATCGTTACGTGGATGGCCGGCCTTATTGTCACACTCATATCCTCCATCATACGATAGCAGTGACATACTACTCAATAGTTTTGGAACACTTGTCTCTACTCGTATTCATGTTTTGTATTGCACAATCGACGCATGTTGTAATACTCACCAGATCATGTGAGTATTAGTTAATAACCACAGTGTATCCAGATAGGTAGGTAGGTACGCATTGAAGTCGCCGCCGTGCCCATCTTGGTAGAATACCTAACTACAGTAACTACATTATCCTTCATATTTGGTAGGAAAACTCACTTGAGCATTCATAAACACGTTTGATATGGCTCATGCAGGTTCTGAGCTAATAACCCACTATAATTTCCCCCTTTCTCATCCCCGCAGCACCTTTTAGTTATCGGAACCCCCCTCATGTAGCATATAATTTTAAAGCTTAAAATCAGACCTTCAATTTGACTATACACAAATAGCCCGTAATCGGCTCAGTCGGAAGTCAAAGGGCAAGAAGAGTGAATGCGGGCCAATATTCCTGAAAACGGGAACCACGTTTTTCAACTTCTTTCACAAACTTTCGATACTTTTAACTAAGCAAAATGAAATCTGTTTGAAACGGGACCACCACGGATACTGGTAGAACACATTTCAAAAAGAATCAGACAGATTGGTACCAGAATAAAAAAATGCAAGGTGTTCAGACATACCTACAAAAAAAAAAAAAAAAAAAAAAAAATTGTCGTCCCACGACAACCCAAATTGAGTACCTCCTCTTTCGCGCGCCTTTAGAGCGTTGAAGTCGGTCAAAAATCGTTTTTCACCTACAAAATCCTTCAATTTAGTGAACCGATGGAAGTCAGAAGGTGCTAAGTTGGGTGGACAGGAAGGGGTAGCTGATAATGTCCCATCCAAAAGAAGTCAAAGTTCTTGGATGACTCGCACAGTGTGGAGCCTGGCGTTGCCATTATACGAGTATGCTCACTACTTTGAAGGACGATCAAGAGGACCAGAAAGCTGTTCACAAATGGTTAGAAGAGGTGGTGTAGGAGGAGATCGACGATACTGGCATAAAAGAGCTGGTGCGCAGGCTACAGATATGTTTCAAACTCAACAGGGACTATTTGGTTTTAAGGAGAGCCGATCCGAACAGGATTTCACTACCCCCTCCATCTGCAAGCAGATAGATGCAACCCCAAAAACCCTAGGAGGGTGATTGAGGGAGTGGAAGGAACTCACCACCCAGGAGCCCCAGGGGAGCTAGTCATAGCTATCAGCTCCTCTAGGTAACTGTTTGTATTAACACCACAGGTCAGGCCGAACCTCCTAGCTAAGGTTCTACCAACTAGACAGGTTGGTACTCGAGTTCATAACAGAACTCACATGCCGAGAGACATCTTCGGGGGACTAGCCCCTGGGGAGGCCATCTCACTCCTTGTAGCCTTCTTGGTACAAGCCCATGAAGTAGGGTTTGCTCAACCACGACCACCACGAATCCAACCTCAACTGAGGAGCAGGCAGGTGATGCTTTGACCGAGGTCGGTGCATCTATAGCCTGGGGCTCCCCTCGCCCATGGTACTGGTAATTGAGATGAGTAAAAAGCCTTTTTACGGCATTACTGCTATCCCCGGAAGCCCGACCAGGTAACAGGCCCGGAAGCAGAGAATCCGTACCTGCTCCCTAACCGCTCTACTCCTGTCTGAGGCGTGTGCCAGAGCCCTAACATTAAGGGGGTACAGGAGAGGGAGGCATGATGCACGGCGGTACCCATATGTGGACCAGTTGTGCTCAACAAGGACTAACTGGAATAGCAGTTCAGCATATTCGTAAAGTATTCTGTTATTAACTTATTTTTAACTTACTTTTTGGACAACCCTCGTATTTGCTAACTCGACAGTAAATGAATATTGATGTACTTTTCACAATAGAACTATGGAGGTATGAACCAATATACTCAACAAATAACATAAAACTAGGGTAGTTCTACCTGTGACATAAAACGTTGATTAGAGTGGGAGATTTCAACAAGATCTTGCTCAAGTCTCATAGGAACCCCTCAAGAATTTGCTTAAAGATATTGCTGCTTGGAAGTGGAGGGAGGTTAATAAACGGGCATAACGCGTTAATATCATAATGCACACAAATCGAGGCAAAACACTAAAGGGTAACGTTCCAAAGCTGTGGGAAGCCGATCAAAAACGAATTTTAGATCCAAAAATACAGAATTGCGGATGCAGTCAGTCAACAATGCGAAGCAAAACCAAAATAAAACGAAGCACGCAATAAAAACGAACGTGAACTCAACTATCAGTCAAGGTTTTGAACGAATGGACAATGCGTCACACAAATCTACGGAATTCTTTACATTTCTTTTGGGAAAAACTCCGAAGAAGAACTTGAAACATTTTGAACACGATAAAAGTCCTGTTGTAATAAAATTTCTGTGGTATCCATGTAATATATTTCTAAAATGAACGGGTTTTCTCACTTTTCTCTGGCAATGGGGTATTTCAGTCAAGTTTTTTTAAATTTTTTTTTTCAAAAGAGTATGGCTCAGGAATAACGGTAATCAATTCTGTTCGTCGAGAAAATTTTTTTAAAAACTCAGAGAAGCTAAGGAAAGTTGAAGATTTGAATGGTGTGACGTAGCTAGCCAACTGTCTTTGAAAAAAGTATCCATGCACAGAGAAGAGATGAAACCCTTGGAGGACCTCTTGGATACTACAAAATACTACTCACACACGCGCGCAGTGTAGTGTGTGTGCATCTATGGCGGCCCGCCTTTTTTTCAAACGTGTGATCTCTTTAATTAATTTTTCTACCACATGTTATAGTATCATTGGGCTAAAAGTTGGAGTACATAGATTTTCAAGGGTGCTGAATCCAAATTTGAGGTCATAAACCTGAATTTCCGACCCACAGAAATACCCCATTATTGATCAATTTGGATGATTCCAGTGGCAATCTTTTAGTTTTTCAGTTCCCTAAGTAGATGCACTAATGCATTTCAAAAATACTTGAAATTTTCAAATTTAGGTACAACTTTTTACTTATTTTTCTCTTTTGGAATTGAAAAAGTGTATGGGTGTAGAGATTATAAAAGTAAGAAGTTTGCTACAAGAAACATGAAAATTGGATGATTATTTCCTGAGAAAAATTGGAAAAACTGTTGATGAAAACTGGCCACCAATGAGAAGGCTGGGGGATGGGGGAGGTACTGGGGGTGGCAGAGATGCTCTTTCAGACGGTGGTGGGGGGAGGGGCTACTGAGCGCCATTTCTTAAGAGATTAGACTAACCCGCAATGAGGAAGGATTCTGAAAACAACGACTCCAAAAGTGAACTGAACTCTACTCATATATAAAGAAGAAAGCGCAGGTGACTCCAATTTTGGAGTATGCCTCGGTTGTCTGGAATCCATTTTACCTGTGCCACATCAGCCAAGTTGAGAGGGTTCACCGTGGATTTTAAAGGTATGTGGCATACAAGCTTAGTATAGCCCGGGAGGACCTTGATTATAATTCCCTGTCTGCTAAGATTAACTTGTTGAGTCTTTCAGCTCGCAGACACCAAGCGGATGTGGGATTTCTACTGGGATTGGTTCGGGGATCGGTGGATGCACCAGCTCTCCTGGCGGAGATTAGATTTCTCGTCCCTCGATTGGGCACACGTTCTCACGATCTCTTCTGGACACCATTCTCCCCCACTAACTACCTATACAAACGCCCACTATGCAGGATGCCCCGAGTGATGAATCAGGCCCTCCAGAAGTGCCCAGACCTGGATATTTTTCATCAGTCAGCAAAGGACATCAAAAACAAAATTATAAGCAACATGGACTAATAACTCCTAACCTTGTCTCCTCTATCATTTATCATCTGTACTTCTCTTTAATATGTAAATTTTTCTATTGTATCGTTGTATTGGGCTTGCCCGTATTGAATCAATAAATAAATACGTCCAGAAAGAATGTAAAGAATTCCTCTTCGATTCGTGGCGGATTCCCCATTCACCGAGATGGATCGATGCAACAAATAAATACAGCAGTATTTACAGGGCCATTCGGAAATGAAACGTAGCTAATTGGCGACGAATGCTTTTGTCAACTATCCGTGCAAAATAGGTATATTCAAGAAGTGGTCGATAATTGTTTCAAATTTACTGATTTTACGACTGCAATGATACGCGAGGGGGATCCTAAGATTACCAAAAATTACCTCCAAGCATACCATGAGGAGTGGCATATGAGCCAGGACGAGTTTGAGGTTATGGTTCGAGTTGATTTTCTCTGTCAAGCGCCCGCAAAGACTGTCCGCACCTGAAATAAAGACAATAGCGGTTCAGTTAGAATTTAAAAACTTCGTCACGTTGAGTGGGCACTCAAGTTTCCTCACTAAGAATCTATCGATCCGAAAATGATTGCGTTAATCAGAATACCATTCTAAATTATGATAACTGTAATCTCGGGGGATGGTTACTAGCAGCAGAGATCTCTGTCGATGCAATACTCAACTAAAAAACTTGATAAAATTCTTCAGATTCATGTCGACTTTTTAAACAATCTTCCCCAACCTCCTCAAGTTTTTTTTACTGATTGGATTATCATGAAGTATTGTCAGGACCAATCGAGCAAAATCGGGAATCACATCGTGTTTTGGTCTGTTCGGAGAGGCAGTCCTGAACGGTTTGGAGGAGCCCGTAGGAGTCCAGGCGCCTATATCCCCTCCCCTTTTCAGTTCCGAACTGGTTCTGGACTGCCTCTCCGAACAGACCCAGAAATTGAAGTTTTCGGAAAATCAAGTTCGTCATATTTGTGCGTGTGTAGTCGATACTTTTCGTACGACGGAGATGAAATTTATAAGGGGCCATCCAAAGGCCGATTCGCCTTCGAATTTGCAGCGTTTTAAAGTTTTTTTTAACGTTTTACTGGTAGCTTAAAACCTAAACCTTAAAACCACCCGAGCGATTATGGATTATTAGTAAAGATACTGAGAAATCTTGGTTCAAAAGAATTCACGTTTACGCAATAAAGCTCATAGTCATAGACACTAACCAGTACATTTTGCCCAGAGATGGGCGAATTCTTATTCATAAATACGATTATGAATACAAATCATATCTGCGATTTTATGATTATGAATACAAATACAATTGTATTCACACTTTGAATACGATTTTCCCCCGTATTCGTATTTTGAATACAATTTTATGATTTTTTCTATGATTTTCCTAAAAATCGAATTTTTAAAGATTTTTCCTAAAAATCATACTTTTTTCATGATTTTCTCCCGAACTCTCGATAATATGTCTTACATAATATTATGTATGGCCTAACATTTTCAAAACAATCAATCAAAATTCGAAACGCTCACAAATTCTTATCGGATTTTTCACGCAGAATCGAATGAGACCAACCCCAGGTCGCTACGACTAACCTTTCTCAATCAGCGTGCTACAGCGCTCCGTGTGGGGTTCCGCAAGGTTCGATTTTGGGTCCCTTGCTATTTATAGTATTCCTGAATGATCTGGGCAGGTATGTTGGCGATGGGGCGTTTATTTATGCCGATGATTCCACTTTTGTGAGCTCGGATAGAGACTTCAGCATAATGGAGTCAAAATCCTTGAGCCAGATTGAACAAGCTGAGTACTGGTTTGCAGCAAATCGATTAAAAGTTAATCCCAGCAAGATGCAGTCGATTGTAATCACCAATAGAAATTATCCTGAGTCAGGTCCCGTCAAGCTTCTGGGATTCCATTTGGACTGCCGCATGCGGTGGGCCACTCACCTAGATCACGTGCAGAGCAAGCTCTCCAGAAACTTGTTCCTTTTACGACGTCTCGCACCCTGCGTATCAGAAAGCGTCCTCCTAACTGCTTACCATGGACTAATCATGTCGGTCATCTCTTACGGCCTGGTCTTATGGGGTGGAGCGCCGGGAGTTCAAAGGTTTTTCCGTTTGCAGAAGAGGGCCATAAGGACTGTGGCACGTGCACCTTATCGAATCCACGCCAGACCCTTATTTCGGTAGTTGAATGTTTTAACTATATACGGCCTATACATATACATGGTACTTCTACATAGCTATAGAAATCGGAACAACATCAAACGTAGATCTGAGATCCATTCATATGAGACGAGGCAGAGAAATCACCTTCAAACACCGTTTTGTCGATTATCCAGTTCCCAGTCCCGCTTTAAGGCCATATCACACGAGCGATTTTTCAGCTTTTTTCCGCAGAAAAATCGCTGGAACGTGAAGAGGAAGAAGTACAGTGATTCAAGTATCCATGCAAGGGAAGAAGTACAGTGTTTCAAGTATCCATGCAGCGGGTTTTTAATTCCACTCCCCCCCCCCATAGCACAGCCTGCACCCTGGTGGAGCGATTTTTCTAGCTTTGGAATATTTAGAACGCGTTCTAATTTTTCTAGTCCGCCATTTTGTGCGGGAAAAAAAGCTGGAAGGAAACCATTCGAAGGTTCTCCATCGATAAGTAATTTGTGGTTGTAGCATTCCTTGATCTACTAGTCGACGTCTGTTCAGTTTTCTGCAGTTTTCCGAGAGAAAAATTAATCAGTTCTTCGTTCATTTTTAAACCTCCAACAAGTATGCCGCCGAAGGATATAGTGAATAGGTGGACAACAAGTGAAACTTCGCTTCTAAAACGTTGCTTCAAAATTCCACACTACTATAACCTGATCCAAAACTTGTAGTCAGTGAAAATCGCTGGCCGCCAGAATGCGCTCTATTCGCAGTTTTCTGCGGTTATTCTTCTTCAACTTCGCCTAACTAATTCTAACTTCCTCTTCACGTTCCAGCGATTTTCCAGCAGAAAAAAAGCCAAAAAATCGCTCGTGTGATATGGCCTTTACATATTTGGGGCCTGTTCTCCTGAACAAAATCCCAAGCTCAATATGTGAAAGCGGTGAATCAAGATTCAAGAGCAATCCATTATACAAAATCGACGATATTCACCAGATAGATTTCAACAAATATATTTTATAAACTACTGATCCTGTATTAATTATTATAATTTTCGACTTAAATGGATAAATACACAATTAATTCTCATCATGCAGCAGAGGAATTTTAGTAAAAGTACTCTTGCTAGCATCAATAATTTTATAGGTTTGTTATGTTTTAGTGGGTGTATATTTTAATTTATTTATTGAAACTCTTACTATATTGACTGTGATACTCGTGTGATGCTCCTGTGATTTTTTAACTATTTTATATTTCCGCCTGTGATACTTCTACCAACTGTGATATACATGTGACTTAGGATTAACTTGTTGATTATTGTTACAAAGTTGTTAATTTTTATTGTTGTATCAATTTCGGGATTTAGCATCATTTTTTATTTAGTGCGGATAGGGGGATTCATGTCGGGTGGTCTGGTCGGCCCGGGGGCGGCTCGCCTGGCGTGTTCTTAAGTGTATAAACACGTTAGGGTTGCCTCCTAGTGATAGGAGGCAACCCCGGGAGCCGTCAAGGTGGGTGGGTCCGGGTCCGGCCGGGCTGCCCGGCTGGGTCCACAATTTTTTTTTCATAGAAAAATGAAAGTAACGAAAAGCACACGAGTTCCTCATTTTAAAAACATTGTTTGTAATATACACCTACTATTAATTTTTAAAATTTTCAATTACCTATGTATTATACTTCCATTTAATTAATTTATATTTACTGACGCATTCATGTCCATGTAGACAAAGAATAAAGATCTATCTATCTATCTATCTAACCAAATAGAAAGTACGATGACATTTCCGCTGAAAATCGTATTTTTTTAAAAAACAATTTGCACTGAAAATCATAGAAAAATTATGATTTTTACCGGAAACTTCCGGATTTCCTGGATTTTTTAAAAATATTTTTTTTTATTTTTTTTTTATTTTAATTTTTTTTTATTTTTTTTTTTTTGGTCTCATTCGATTCTGCGTGAAAAATCCGATAAGAATTTGTGAGCGTTTCGAATTTTGATTGATCATTTTGACAATGTTAGGTCATAAATATGTCCAGAGTTCGGGAGAAAATCATTTAAAAACAAGTATGATTTTCAGGGAAAATCTTAAAAAATTCGATTTTTAGGGAAATCATAGAAAAATCATAAAATCGTATTAAAAATACGAATACGGGGGAAAATCGTATTCAAAGTGTGAATACGATTGTATTCGTATTCATAGTCATCAGCACGTATGATTTGTATTCATAATCGCATTTATGAATAAGAATTCGCCCATCTCTGATTTTGCCTCAGGCAGACATGAACAAAGATTGTACAAAAAGTCCGGAAATGATGCGAGTAGAAATTTTGAATTTGAAGAACCCACATTTTTTCAACAACCTATAACAATTTTTACTTTGAACAATATTTCATAATATGAAATATTATATATTATATATTATAAAATATTTTTATATTATAAAAACGGTATTGCACATAAACAGCAAGGAAGTAATACTGATAAAATCGAAATCAAATCAATTTTTGGACCCATAACTTCAATTTGAAAACAAAAAATGACCATATCAGAGAGACATGGTTTGTAGCACACAGCGTTTCAGATGGTCTCATTCGATCTTAAAACTTGAAATCTGCTCAAAATTGTAACAAAAAAAGTAAAGTTATGGAACACCTGGATCACACCTTAGATGAAGATATTGAACTGGGATTCTGAGCAATGGAAATCACCTTCTCCGGTAAATGTAACGATGTATACAAAATTTGGAAAAAAAACAACACTATCATGCTTGGAGTGTTGGATTTTTATAGTAGCCCAGTATTTAGGGGGGGAAGGCATTTCTTTTTTATTTACTTCAGAGTCATAGGCAGGATCGTTAACTTCCTCCTCGGCCTGACAAGTTCCTGAACACTCCCTCCTAGCCTAAAAGGATGGCTTGATTACTTTAATCCGAATTCGAAAAATTATAACAAAAAAGTTGTTTTAAAAGTCAACAAATAACGTTAATAACAATAAAGTTATAATGTTGCCTCTGAATGAGTATCCATATAGTTCGATTTCACTTTGGAGAATGTACAAGCTCTCTGTGAACATAATTAGTTTACTATGCAGTATTCGAAAAAATTCTTTGTCAAAAAGTGTCTTTGATACGTGATTAACAGTCCCTGAACATGTCATTGGCTTTTACGAAACATCTGCATGAAAAGGAACACGAAAACGACAGTTTAAAGGCGTTTTTGATACGCTGGAAGAAATGCCTTCTCCCCTGAGTTTCAAAGTACATTAATGTTGTAAAAAATAGGCGACAATGGAAAACTAGCTGGAGAACAGTTGGAATAACAACAATGGAAAACAGTTGGAGATAACATCGTAAATAAATTATAACACTAATAGTTAATCATTCCCAAGCACTTGATATGAGTTAGACCAGATGATTATGAGCAAGAAACCCAAAAGATGTTTAGTGATGAATATCGAACGAACAGGATTAACCAAACATTCAGCTGTTTGTTTTTAGGAAAGCGTTCACACTTCAACGACAAAACATGTTGGTAACCTGGAGATGACAATTGTGATGCAAGAGTATGTAGCAAGAACGTTGGACTTTCTTTATAGGGAACTGAAATGAAATGTCAAACAAACATTGTTATGCTTTCAATATTCCTAAGCGTTTCTTGGTGGAATGGATAGATGAATGAAAGGCCGAACGAGGTTTACTCGAGTGTTTACGGACTTTTGCACCATGGGGTACAAATACAACCTCATCCGAATTTCAAAAGCAGTTTCGGATGAAAGAACAAGACGTATCTCCATTTGGCGAATATGAGATTTGGTATCTAGAAGGTACTTTCCTCGACTTACAGCAATTTTAGCGTTTTAGAAGTCTTTTGACTCGGAAGTGAAAATATTGGTACAACGTAGAAGAAGAAGAATTGATAATGCGTAGCTGGGCCCGCAATACCAGAGTTGGGAGAGAAGATCATTAGAGAGTTTTTGGTGCCAGAATTTGACGGGCCCTGTTAGGAGGAGACTAGCGCGAGCAAGAGGATGCTACCCAGTTGAAGGAGGAAGCCTGTTAACTTTGGACAGGGGGGGAAGGGAGACGCTCGTGATGGTGGCCTCTAGAAACGGGTGACTGTCTGGGGGCACCCTTTCATCGTTGCCCGCTGTTGTCGGGAGGCAAATTCATTTGTGAATAGGTTCCACGGGCCTGTTAGTGGCCAGACCCAGAGGCCATGACTGATCACAGGCCTGGATGATTGGGTTCCAAAGAACTACCTCACTTCCCCTACAGTTATGCTTTACTTCACATCCATGAGTTCATCTCATCTTGGGATCCCAGATTTTGCTTCCGAGTCTACCGAGGCAGCGGAAGCTTTGTTTTCACTTTTCAAGGACGAAAAAAAAAAGTTCTCCAAGATCAAAATTTTCACTCGCGTCTTGCGTTTTAGACCTTTTTGAACAATTTTGGTTCCGTGTCTGTCTGTCTGTGTGTCTGTCTGTCTGTCCATCTGTCATCAATTCCTTGTAACGCGCATAACTATACGAAGTTATTGTCCGATTTCGATGAAATTTTCAGGGATTGTGCGGGTTGGTGTGTAGACGGTCCCCTATGAAAATCATCATCCTCGGACTGATACAAGCGACTGCGCATGCGCAAACGTGAATTCCTTGTAACGGCCATAACTTCTACATTTTCCATCCGATTTCAATGAAATTTTCAGGGATGTTACAGATTAGTATTTAAATGGTCCCCTATGAAAATCACCACCTTCGGATTGATAGTAGCTACTGCGCATGCGCAAACGTGAATTTCCTTGTAACGGCCATAACTTCCACATTTTCAACTCGATTTCGATGAAATTTTCAGGGATTATGTGGATTAGGTTGTAGATTGTCCCCTATGAAAATCACCACCTTCGGACTGATGTTTCGGAGGGATGTTACAGAGTAGTGTTTAGATGGTCCCCTATGAAAATCATAGAGAATTGTTTTTCATAGAGGGATTCATTCATAGAGGGATGGTCTCCTGTGAGAATCTCAAATCTTATTCATGACAAGGCTTCAATAGCTCAGAGGAAAGAGTCTTGATTTGAGCTCCAGGGGTCGCGGGTTCGAATCCCAGCCGAGGCTAAGAATTTTTTTGATCCAATCACATACATCTACTCACTTAATTTTTCATCCGAATTTGATGACATTTTCTAGGATTGTCCAGACTAGCGTGTACATGGTCCCCTATGAGGGTAGTGAAAGGTACTTAGAGATTGGTGTTTTCAGATTAACTACTATGCATCGGATCATCTATACAATCGGGTTATGGATACGAGGAAGCTATGTGCCACACCCACTTGGCAGACTTTTTTTTTGTTTTATTTGGCATCAGTTATAAATTTAAACTATACAGCCAACGCATGTTGCATATTTATGTAAGTCGACATCATAGTATGATACTAACAGATTTTTACAATTTCAGTTCGCATTTTTGCAGGAAAGTAAACAGTGGAAGGTAGATTGATGGAAGGCCAGAACGGAGCGCGAGATTGAGGTTGTATGGTATTGTGAGTTCCTTGTCCCATTTGTTGAACAAGGATTCTCGATGGCAATTATTTTTGGGGTATTTCATGATTAAATGTTCAGCGGTCTCCTCCTCCACTTGGCAGGTAAAGCAGAGATCGTTCTCCTCTTGTCCTATACGGTGCAGGTATGGCTTGGTCACAGCTACTCCACTTCTTAATCGCGTTATCACCTTATATAATTGTTTTGGGAGACCATTGAAACTGGGATTTGTGTACCAAGGTTTTATTGGTATTTCTGGGAATAGGCTGATATAACGCCTCCCTGTTGGGTACGTGGCGTGCCATTGTTGCCATGTAAACGTGCATTGGGTTTTGTAAAGCCGATGTAGGTCAGTCGCTGGGTATATATTTTCTACCTCCGAACGTAAGATTGTTGTGCCCCTCTGTCGCAAATCTAGGGTGAGTTTTAAAATTTCACCTTCAATAGAGTTGATGTTTGTAGATAGGTCGACTAGGGAGAGTTTTTTCAGAGCACTCATGCTGTCAGTTAGGATCAGTGCGTTAGAGCAAAGCCAGATCCCAGATGTTACCCCAAAGCCCAAGCTTTATACGAGCATCCAAAAGGGGCAAACGTTCCCAAATTGCAGCTGGTTTGGACTAGGGATACGTCACCGATCAAAAACATCGATGTTTAAATTAATACACTATATTTTTTTAAACCCACCATCGATGGAAACAAAAACATCGACCAAAAACCTTATATGTCTTGAAACTAAGAATTTTCCAAAAATTTCAATAAATCGTGAGTTAAGCAGAAAATTGGATTAATGAGGGTTTCGCCCAAAACACCGAACTCATTTTCATGTCGACAATAAAAACTCCCAAACTATGTGCAGGTTTATAAATCTTGAGCTGTGAAAACTTCCACTATAATTTGAATTTTGGAAAAGCATTAAGCCTCGTCCTACGTGGACGACCAAAGAGTGCGATCGAGCGACCCGCGAGTGTGAGCGACCTCAAGTCGCGCGCGCGCGCCGCTATAGTGTCCACAGTAGGCGTCCAAAAAACGCGTCTGAAATCCTTCCTTACGAGGTTATCTTTGCTTCGTCCTGAGTTGTAAAATCTTTCTCTACTTGTACATTTTTCTACTTGTAGAATGAACGGCATATTTTATTCGAATAATACAGCATTGGTTTATTAATTTACGGCAACTAATTCGTTGGGAAGGACGCTAATTTCGGCAATTTTTCAATGAGGGAACCAAGCAGTGAATTTGAATCGTTCAAACACGAATTTCTCCCCTAAATTCGATTGCAAAAATGTTCGATTGTAAAGGGACCAGTTTTTACAGTAGAGATACCAGTATAGAAAAACAACCCAGAAATTAAGCACAGCCGATGTAAAACTTGCGGACCTACCCGCATGCTCAGGCAGCTTTTTCACCAAATCAAAAAAAGTTGGGTTCGACATTTGTGAGAGAGAAAATTTAACGCCGTTTTCTTGAAGAACAACTGACCACATTATCTGGTATACCTACCCTTTGTATTCAATTATATTTATTTTGGTCCACAGCGGGTTTCTTCAATTTTGGATTATACCGAGATCGAATGTCTTGAAACCTATACCAAAACATATAATTTCAAGATGGGTTACAAATAAAATGTATCTTTCTATTCAACTCCAAATGGTA
The DNA here is from genome assembly GCA_009739505.2 of Apolygus lucorum. Taxonomy (NCBI): domain Eukaryota; kingdom Metazoa; phylum Arthropoda; class Insecta; order Hemiptera; family Miridae; genus Apolygus; species Apolygus lucorum. The sequence goes on along the minus strand of CM019173.2, from coordinate 28,538,874 downwards.
TATTTATTGAATACACATTATTATTTAGATTTCAAATAGGTTGCAAAATTTACTTATAGTAAATTAGCTCAACTTTTTGCCAAAAATTGTGTATCAAATTCCCACCTTCATATTTCAAAATAGTATTGTTTTCTTGTACACCAGAAATGTCTTCCTGTTCACTTTACTCTTTCCACAACGTTTCCCTTTCTTGAATTTCGCTGATAGGAAGCTCGCTATAAATAATTATTACAGCCATTTCCAGGGAAAACATGAGTGGAACACGGACACAAACGAAACAGTAAACTGGAAAATGATAACCTCCCGGCAAAGCGACCAGGCGGGCGCGCGACCAGAAACAAACTAGTTTGAAAATCAAACCCGAGCGTGCGACCTCAGCGCGAATCGCGACGTCGGGCGGCGGCACGTTGGACGCTCCGTTCGGTTTACATTGTTTGAAATCAGCTGGTCGCACGCTCACACGCGCGGGTCGCTCGATCGCGCGCTTCGGTCGTCCACGTAGAACATGGCGTTAGAAATTGGAAAATTGAATAATATCTCACCAAATAATCACAACGCTTTGTATTTATTTTGTTGAAAAGTCTGCCAAGTGGGTGTGGCACTTCCTCGTATCTATAACTCGATTGTAAGATGATCCGATGCATAGTAGTTAATTTCAAAAAATCAATCTCCAAGTACCTTCCACTACCCTCATAGGGGACCATCTACACGCTAATCTGAACAATCCTGAGAAATTTCGTCGAAATCGGATAGAAAATGTAGAAGTTATGGCTGTTACAAGGAAATTCACGTTTGCGCATGCGCAGTGGCTACTATCAGTCCGAAGGTGATGATTTTCATAGGGGACCGTCTGAATACTAATCTGTAACATCCCTGAAAATTTCATTGAAATCGGATGGAAAATGTAGAAGTTATAGCCGTTACAAAGAATTCACGTTTGCGCATGCGCAGTCGCTTTTATCTGTCCGAGGATGATGATTTTCATAGGGGACTGTCTACACACCAACCCGCACAATCCCTGAAAATTTCATAGAAATCGGACAATAACTTCGTATAGTTATGCCGGTTACAAGGAATTCATGACAGACAAACAGACACGGAACCAAAATTGTTCAGAAAGGTCTAAAACGCAAAACGCGAGGGAAAATTTTGATTTTGGAGAACTTTTTTTTTCGTCCTTGAAAAGTGATAACAAAGCTTCCTTGGTAGACTCGGAGCAAAATTGGATAGAAAAAATCAGAACAGAACGCTCCCTCCTCAGATAGTTCGGAATTTTCGTGAACTCGGTGCAGAAATTTCATTAACCCATCGGGCTTGGACCACGGTTCATTGTACAGTCCGAGTAGAAAGTCAAAGTTAGGTACATGAACTCGACCGCTTGGAACACCTGCCCCCATACCTGCGCCTGGCCACTGCGCCGAACTGGTTCATGAGTTCAGCTCGCATGGAACAAACTGTATGAGGTTTTTGAACTTACCCAAAACGGGTCTTGATGAATAACTCGCTATGGATCATGGAAGGGATGTCAAGGGCCTACCTAAATCCTTCTGCGAGGATTTGATGATACAGCATTAGCAAACTGAATTAAACCTTCAGCAAACTGAATTAATCCTTTCGCAAACTGAATCAAACTTCTCGCAAACTGAATTAAACTTTTCGCAATGAATAACTAAAGACCTAATCGGGTCTTGATGAATAACTCGCTATGGATCATGGAAGGGATGTCAAGGGCCTACCTAAATCCTTCTGCGAGGATTTGATGATACAGCATTAGCAAACTGAATTAAACCTTCAGCAAACTGAATTAATCCTTTCGCAAACTGAATCAAACTTCTCGCAAACTGAATTAAACTTTTCGCAATGAATAACTAAAGACCTAATCGGGTCTTGATGAATAACTCGCTATGGATCATGGAAGGGATGTCAAGGGCCTACCTAAATCCTTCTGCGAGGATTTGATGATATAGCATTAGCAAACTGAATTAAACCTTCAGCAAACTGAATTAATCCTTTCGCAAACTGAATTAAACTTTTCGCAATGAATAACTAAAGACCTAAACGGGTCTTGATGAATAACTCACTGTGGATCATGGAAGGGATGTCAACAGCCTACCTAAATCCTTCTGCGAGGATTTGATGATATATCATTAGCAAACTGAATTAAACCTTTAGCAAACTGAATTAAACCTTCAGCAAACTGAATTATTCCTTTCGCAAACTGAATTAAACTTTTCGCAATTTGATTTAAACTTTTTGCAAACTGAATTGAACCTTTCACAATTAGAATTCAACTTTTCTCAACCTGAATTAACCCTTTCACAATTGGAATTAAACCTTTCGCAAACTGAATTAAACCTTTCCCAATTACAAGTGAACCTTTCATAAAATTAATCCTCTGCACCAAACATGATTAGAGGACATAAGAGTGAGTGAAGTCCCCAAAACAATACCTTATCTGTGGACGGTCAATATCTTCCCTGTGGATGGTAAATTACTCCCCTGTGGACTGGCTAACTTTCATTGACCTTCACTGTGTAGAGTCAGTCCCTTCCCTTCCCATCAACATTCTCGTAATAAAAGTGTTCGTAGGTTTTTTCTCTTTTTTTTTGGTTTTGTGAGGAACATTGTTGTGGTGATGAGCGACAGCGATTCAAATATTACTTCAGTGAGTACCTATTGCTGAATATTGTTGAGTATTGTGAGTATTGCTGAACGCTCGAAGGAGGGACGGTCGAATTCCTTGAAAATCCCGTTGAAAATGGACATGTATCTCGTACTTCCTGCTGCAGCTACAGGCCAAACCCTCCACTGACCTTCCCTTTCTTGAAAAATCGGACTATTCATGTGATAGTTTACTTTAGAACATTGATTTCCTTTTGGATAGTTTAACGTGTTTATTTATTATTATTTTTGTTTATTAAAAATTTATTAAATTGTTTGTTCATTGCGAAAAGTTTAATTCAGTATGCGAAAGGTTTAATTCTATTTGTGAAAGGGTTAATTCTAATTGCGAAAGGTTTAATTCAGTTTGCGAAGAGTTTAAATCAAATTGCAAAAAGTTTAATTCAGTTTGCGAAAGGATTAATTCATTTTGTGAAAGGATTAATTCAGTTTGTTAAGGGTTTAATTCAGTTTGCTAATGCTATACATTGATATTTCCTCAATGGATTGAATCATCTCGCAGAAGACAATCCTCCTTGTATGAGACACTGCCGGCAATTAAAGATCAAAAATTCCTAGACCCAATATTCTTGCTATGCCAACAGGAATGTATGATGAACAAGAACGAACCTGCTTCGTCGGCGATGGCCCACACCAGCAGGTCGACGCAAGCGGAATTAGCCAAAACGTTGAGTTTGAACTTATTGATGGTCGGCACGTTGTTTTCTTTTTCTTCCTTCTCGCTCGCATCGTGGTTCCTGGATTGAAGTTCCGTCTGCCCACAAAGGAAGAGCCCTTTCACGAATTCTTGTACATCTTTGGTAAACGGCGGAGGTAAATCTGGAAGAGCAAACACAACTTGCGTATAAATCCAAAAATACTTCATCCAAGGAATTCTTTAGGAAATTTATTTTAAATTGAATTCAAAGCACAAGTTTAAAACATAAAGGACGCTTTGTTGGCCAGGAATATTTAGACAAAACATTCAGATGTATTTAAAAACTAACTATAATTGAGCCCGCACGATCAACTACATGCTTTCAGGATTTCAATAGAAAGTAAACTATGAAATTATCATTTTAAATTTGATTTATACACATTTTCAGTAAATAGCGTGTCTCAAACCGCAAGCACATGAAAAGATGCGTGATGATGAAAAAGCAGATTCTTTGGTAGTTCGAATGCTTCCGCACTCAAAATATACATAAAATGTCATTGTTATTGAACGATACTATTGAACATGAATAACGATGCCAGAATTTTTTTTTAATCGACAGAATGGGGTGTGCGCATGGGTCGGAAAAACTGTTTATTGTTATTTGTAATCTAAACTAGACCTCATTCCGAGAATTTTGACACCAACCGCGACCTTCTAGCGTGAGAAGACCTTTTTCTATGATGTTTCAAAGTTTCGAATGTTTATGACGTCACGCGCCCCTCCTGCCTGGGCAGGACCCCCCAGCCTTCTGCGACGTCATCAACATTCGAAACTGAAAAATCATAGAAAAAGATCTTCTTCTTCTTCTTCTTGTAGCACTACAGACTCAATCGGTCTTTGGCTTGAATAACTGCCCGCTTCCAAACTGTTCTGTCATCACTCCATCTTATATTTGCGCGCCTCATATCACTCTCTACCTCGCCTCTCCACCTTGCCCTGGGACGCCCTCTTGGTCGTGTACCCTCATTTTTGAGGTCAAACACTCTTTTTACGTGCCTATCACTTTGCATCCTCCTCACATGACCGTACAAATTTAGCCGCAGGGTTCGGGTATGGACAGTGATGGAAGATTCATTGTACATTTCGGCAAGTTCTCTGTTTTTTCTCCTCCTCCATGGTCGATTCTCGCAAACTGGGCCGAATATCCTTCTCAAGATTTTCCTCTCAAAGCAGTCCATCTTCCTGGAATTAGACTTAGTTAAAACCCAAGTCTCAAACCCAAGTTGCCACAGGTCTTATAAGAGTCTTGCAAATTCTAAGTGTTGTTGCTCTTGACAAATTTCTGTCTCCTAGAAGCTTGGCGAATGCGAAGTAGCTTCGGTTAGCAGCAGCAATTCTTCTTTTCACTTCAGCATCAGAAAAAGATCAACTCATCCAAAAAGAGAACGGCTGGTGTCTAAATTCTCAGGATGAGGTCTACTTTCGATTAAAATTATTTTAAAAAAAATCAGGCGCACAACCCATTGAGAATTTCAAAATGGAAATATTGTATTTTGTCAAGAAATTCGAAAACAAGGCAACTTACTTCAAAACAAATTTTGACCCTAGTGCTATCAATTCATGCTAAATGGAAAACCTCAATAATTCTAGTTTTTTAATGAGACACGAAGTCGAGTAAAGTAGGAAACTACGTCCCTATCAATGGTTCCGGTTAATAGCATCCATATTTTTATACAACATCGACATTCAAACCTCAATAAAAAAACGTCAAAATGTCTGTGATATTATAGATTTTTTTTTTTTTTTAAATTTATTGCCATGATTATTGATGGGAAAGAATATAAGAGAGCAAAAGGGGTGCAAAGGTGTGTAGTTGAAAAGAAAATCACTGTCGTCCACTATCTTGATTGCTTGTCATCATTATCAATTTTTCTTTTTTTTTCTCTCTATCATCGTAGCCGCACCGCTGCTCCATCCTGGAACCCAATAAGCTCCTCGCAGCTGCGCCATTTCTTCCTTGCCCCTCGCAGACACATGCTAGCTGCCCTCAGGATTGAAAATGACACCCTGGCCCGCAGCCACCCTCGCACCACTCCCTGAGGTCTCCCCCACCTGTCACTCAGCCTTTCAGCTAGAACTTTCAGGAAGTTGTGATATTATAGAAGGACCAGGGAAAGCTCGAACCATTTCCATTTCGAAAAATAATCGATTTATACTTGAATTTTGTTTGAAAACCCACGACTTGTTTACCGGATAACGCCCAGTTCAAAAGAATGAGGAGGAAAGAATGGGTCGGTTACTAAAGATTAACCTAATGTTCATCATTGTATGCATACTATGGTATTTTTCCACAATTTTTTTAAAATTTAAATTTCCGTGAATCAGAAAAAGTTAAAGAATGCTAACGATGATGAATTGACTGTGAACAATGTCACTTCTAACTCGTGTCAAAATTTCACTCAAAGTCGTTGGTGCAATGATTGCAATGGCTCTGAGGACTCATCCCAGGTTGAATGGGGAATTTGCCTCACTTGAGAAAAAAAAAAATTGAAAGAGAGTTCACTGGTATGGAAAAAACCATAGTGTGCTGCTCAAAAAATTAAAATAATGAAAAAACAGTAAATAACAATTGGAAAAGTGTAACCTAAGAATAGATTTCTAATTAAAACTGACCAATTTTTCTTTGCCATTCGGGTATTTCCGGGTTCCAAACACTCACTCTGCTAGTTTTCATGGTAGATAACATAAAAACTGCTTCAGTAATAAGATAGTCGCGATAGGTAGTGTTATTATTGTTTCTCACGAATATTTTTTACTTCAAATCAATTTGTTGTCAGTGAAAATCAACTTGGATTGGTTTTGAATTTGATCCCGGAAAGTTCGTTTTTCGACTAGTAAGGCCCCTTTACACTAGCAATTTTTTTCGACAATAATTGCCCAACTCCAAAAAAATTGCGCTAGAAAAGTTGTTGGCAACACATGACAATAATTGCGTTCTCGTGTTGCATCAACAGGAGGTGACGCAATAATTGCGTTGTGTTGTACAATAAAATTGAGCAATAAAAATTGTTCAGTAATTTCGTTTACACTAGCAACACCAGTTCGTCAACATGATGGAAGCGGAAATCATTGCTGCTGCCGTTGTCATCGTCGCCGCAAGCACCATGCAGGGGAGGAAGAAAAGGAGAACTTGGCAACTCGAGTTTCTCAGCAGAAGAGATTGTACTCTCGCGTATGTGGATCGCATTAATAAAATCTAAAATTTTGCTGTTACCCTATAATTGTTAATTCAAGACAAGACTGGACAAAACTGGACTGAGCTTAGTAACACACGGACTCGGCGATACGAACTACTGGCGATTTCTGTGATTCCCGGGAACATGTTTCTGTGATTCCCAGGACAAGCGGGAATCCTGTGATTCACAGAAATTGCCCGACTTGGGTGGAAACGCCAGGAGATGCTAGCCCGCAACACGCCCGGGTGCAATTATTTTCCAACCCCCTCAGACTTGATTTGCAATGCAGTTCAATCTTCGTTTGGAGCTAAAAATGTTGCGCAACACCCTGCAATTATTGCCTACAACTTCATCAAGACAAAAAATAATTGCACTGTGTTGCGTACATGTTTACACTAGCAACATGAAACTTGAGCAATTTTTCTCGCACGCAATTATTGCCGAAAAAAATTGCTAGTGTAAAGGGGCCTGTAGATGGGATTTGCTGGTTGTGGCACATGTTAGAACGTGCTCGTCTGCCTGAACCAGCTCTACTCAGCCTCCTCTCTGTTTCGATCATAACCCGCTAGTGTCAGCCTCGATCGCCAAATCAATCAATTCTAGAGAGTCATCACTCTGGGTCTGTTCGGAGAAGCAGTCTGGAACAGTTCAGAACCGAACCGGAACTGAAAAGGGGAGGGGATAGAGGCGAATGGGCTCCTCCGAACTCCTCCGGGCTGCTCCAAGCCCCTCCGAACTGTTCAGGACTGCCTCTCTGAACAGACCTCTCTGAACATCAACTATGTGTATTTATAGTTTTTTTTAAATTCATTAAAGCATTTGAAAAACCTTACTCATCTCCAGAGAAGCACCTATTTTTTCCTGACAGTCTATCACAAGTGTCCAAATTTAAAAACGCAAATGTACAAGAGTCGAAAAAATGTTTTACCTATTTCATTTACCATGCGCAATACATTTAAGATAATACGAGTAAATGCCTAATACTAAAGAACCATGACAATGCGAGAATTATTCGTAGAACAAACGCTGATTAGCTGCAAAGCATGAAGCTCCTTTTCGTGTTGAAACAACAGAAAGCGTGTGATGGATGCCTTGCTGTAGGTAACTGTCAATAAATTGTTGATAACCTGGTAATAACCTACCTGTGAGTGTGTGTTTATGATAGAGGTATCTCTTTCTGTAAACCTGCCGTTTACCGTAATCAAAACTATCCCATCGTTCTGTGAGTACTGTGGATGACACGAAGTTAAACGAGAAAAGTAAAATAATCAATATGCACAAAGGAAATAAGGTAGAAATAATTATTTGAAATAGAAAATAAGAAAACAAGGTTAGGTTGGAACAATGCTGAATAATCAAATCGATAAAGAAAAGAACTACAGGCAACAATAATACTGTATTAATGTATTAGACTCGAAATTCCACTGAAAGGTCGTTTATCTTAGAAACAAAGTTACAAGAGGGCATTTTAGAACCGTCACATAAGAATATTTCATATGTCCGAACTTGAATCACTTAGTACAAGAAGTAAAGTTCAAAACTAATGATAACCAACATCAATCCTGAATATTATCTTATACAGGGTGTAAGCCTAACTGGTCTGCCATACGGTACCAGTCGATTCTATAACTAATTTTATTGGAAGAGATATCGCGCCTCCGTTATTGTTAATAATTCAAGTTATTGTTATTAACAAGATGTTCTCTTCGTTACCATGTTGCGGATTCCCAAACTTCTTGCACTCTAGTTTTTCTCGTTCAACTTGCACGAACTCAAATTTAAAATATATTTTCTTTTTCACCTTACACCAAGTTTCCACTGTGTACCATTTTCATTAGGTTATGGGCCCAGTACGCTTCCACTGTCATTCGCGGATCCTAGTCTCTACGTACGTGGAGAAGGGGGAGACCAAATTATTCTCGCAGTGTACGTAGACGACTTGGTTATCGCATCATCCAACAGAGAAGAAGTGAGAAAATTGAAGGAAGACCTCACTAAAACCTTCGAAATGCGGGACATTGGCGATCTCAAGTACTGCCTCGGCATTGAATTTTCAAGAGACCAAAAAGGAGGAGTACGAATGAGCCAAGAAAAATATGTAAAAAAGCTACTGGAAAAATTCAGAATGACAGATGCCAAAACAATCAAGACCCCGATGGAAATAAATCTGGATTTGGAAGTGCCGAAAAAGGGGGAGCTACCAAATACTCCTTACCAAAGTTTAATCGGATCACTAATGTATTTGGCAACGTCAACCAGACCCGACATTTCGTATTCTGTCAGCTACCTGTCACAGTACAATTCATGCTACCGAAACGAACACTGGGCAGCTGCTAAAAGAATTTTAAGATACCTGAAAGGAACGGCAAATTTTTCTCTTAACTTCAAGAAAACCGGGCGAAAAGAATTGAGAGGTATGTCGGACGCAAGCTACGGAAGTTGCAAGATTGACGGACGCTCGTACACTGGCTTCTGTTTCCAGCTAAATGGAACGGCAATAAGCTGGGAAGCGCGTAAGCAGCGTACTGTAGCCGGATCCACAACTCACGCAGAATACATGGCACTTTCAGAGTCAGCTAAAGAAGCAATGCACCTGAAATACCTAGTGAATCATCTCCATATTGCCCAAAACACAGTAAAAATTGAAACCGACAATCAAAGTGCTATAAGTTGGGCACAAAACCCAATAGTGACATCCAAGTCCAAGCATATAGCTATAAAGGAACATTTCATTAGAGAAGCTATTGCCAACAAGGACATCACTCTGGAGTTCTGTCCAACTGACATGATGACGGCGGACATCTTCACTAAGGCACTACCTGGCCCGAAATTCCACGAGTTCCGCGGAAGACTAGGATTGGGCAGCAGCTAGTGAGGGGGAGTATTGGAAAAGATATCGCGCCTCCGTTATTGTTAATAATTCAAGTTATTGTTATTAACAAGATGTTCTCTTCGTTACCATGTTGCGGATTCCCAAACTTCTTGCACTCTAGTTTTTCTCATTCAACTTGCACGAACTCAAATTTAAAATATATTTTCTTTTTCACCTTACACCAAGTTTCCACTGTGTACCATTTTCATTAAATTTGCAACAAAAAATGTCTCTTAGCGAATTTTTTTTAAACCCTTCGTTTTTGAGTTATTTCAACTTTAAACTTTTTTCCCGGGATTTTGAACTTATGCCATTAGGTTGGTCATAAGTCTTTTAATTTGCTGTGTAAATTACGATTTGAGGATACCGTTGGAAAGAGCATTAAATTTCCTATCGGATAGATGCCTTAACGTTTTTTTGAGTCAAGGTTCGAGATATGAAAAAGTCCTCTAAAAAGAAAATTTCACGTAATTATGGAAACCTGACATTTTTTCAATCGCAAATTTAACTACGAGAACCCATGTTTTTTCAAGATGCAAGAACACTAAAAACTGCGCCAGAATCTCAGCTTTCCAATGGTATAATTTACAAATATTTTACAACCGAATTCAGGGGAGAAATTTGTGTTTGAACGCGAAAAAACGTGCATTTTGGTTTATTATTTTCAATAATGAACCTTTGGAATCGACCAAGAAAAAAAAATTTTAACACCCCCTCAAAATTTGATGGTTTACGTTTCAAGGTACGTAGAATCCAAAAATCGAATAAAAATTTGGCCGTCCGTCCGCCGTACGCCGTCCGCGGCATTTTGCCACTTAGCATTGACCGATTTTTATGAAATTTGGTATGTAGGCTCCATTTGGGGTCTAGTTGTGCCCCGAAGCTTTTGGTTGATGTAGGTCACTTCTAAGGGTTCCAAAATCAATCTTGAAATTTTGAAAACGCCCTAACTCAAAAAATTTCGATATAAAGGTATTGTTTTTCCTTCCATTTAAGATTCTATAGAATTTTTAGAATTTTTTGAGACCACGCGGAGCTCTGTAGGACAAACCGTTCGCTTCCTACTAAAATTTAAGGGTTTATATTGAAATATATATATATAAATCAAAACACGAGTGTGAATCGCAAAAGAGGCCTAATCTCCGTTTAAATTAGAGCTGACCGAAATGCGATCGATGATTGGTGATTTTGATTTTTTTATTATTTTTTTATTTATTTATTTTTTTTTTCCTTCATATTGGATGGTTGGTGATTTTGTAGACGAGTGATCTATATAGAAAAATAATAAACCTTTGTGTAATAATTTGCAGCGTTTTTTCAACGAAATCAGCGCTCTGGCAGCCTGTTTCAGGAGGCCTCGCGGTCTACTGAGGTGCCGACCCACCCACTGCTATCGTCCGACCCCTCACGCCTTCGAGGAGGAACGCTGATTTCGTTGAAATTATGCACGTTTTTTCACATTCAAACACAAATTTCTCCCCTAAATTCGGTTGTAAAATAATTGTAAATTATACCATTGGAAAGCTGAGATTCTGGCGCAGTTTTTAGTGTTCTTGCTTCTTGAAAAAATAAGGGTTCTCGTAGTTCAATTTGCGATTAAAAAAATCGAGGTTTCCAAATTACGTAAAATTCTCTTTTTAGAGGACCTTTTCATGTCTTGAACCTTGACTCAAAACAACGTTAAGGCATCTATCCGATAGGAAGTTTAATGCTCTTTCTAATGGTATCCTCAAATTGTATTTTACACAGCAAATTAAAGGAGCTATGACCAACTTAATGACATAAGGTCAAAATCACGAAAAAAAAAGTTTCATGTTGAAATAACTCGAAAACGAAGGGTTTAAAAAAAAAATAGCTAGGAGTCATTTTTTGTTGCAAATTAGTTGTAGAATCGACAGGTACCGTATGGCAGACCAGTTAGGCTTACACCCTGTATAACTTAGTAGGCTGAAGAATAGGGGCTGAAATCAAAACTTACGAAGGGAAAGTTGTAACCAAATTGTGATTTCGATCAGTTTCGAGTAAGAAAATTATTTCAAAATTATATTAATAAGATAGGCGAACAAGTAAGTTAAATGAGTAGCAAGAATATTGCTTTTCATTTTATTAAAAATTACCTGTTTGATACTTGAGGAGTTCTCTGAGTAATGAGACGAGTATGAGATTCAACGTTTCGCTGATGCTTCTGTAGGGGTAGACCTTCACTTGTCCGGAATAGTAAAGAACGGAAGCTTGAGCGTCGAGTTTTGAAAGTAGCTCGGGCGTCAGAAGTTTTTTGGCGCATGCGAGGATACTCTGTTGAAAACAATAAATAAATAAATAAATAAATATAACTTTATTTGCCGTATCACACAGTATATACATATACATGTTGAGCAAAGCGTCTAAGTAAAGGTAAACAAAATTGGTGAGTTGTCAACTATTATCTTACTCAACTATGTCTTAAATTAAAGTAGTCACCCATCGAGTACAGTTCTTTATTTATTAGGTAGGATTTAACACCACGACGAAATTCTTTCAAAGGAGTGTTCAAACTGCACACATTTTGGAGGTGGCAAGCCCAGTGGTTGTATATTGCAACTACTCTTGACATGGGGCTCCGTTCGAAGAAATGGAGCCTATGCTGAGGAACTCTCAGGATGACTCCACCAAAGCGGGTATCGTGATCGTGGTTGAAGAGCAGACCAGCAAAATAGTGACTATGACGCCTTACGAATGTCAGTGCATCGACTATGTAAAGGCTATAAATGGTGAGCAGCCTTTCCCGGGTAAAGTGGAAGCGGCAGGACGAGAGTGCAGGGCGCCTCTGTATGATTCGTAGTGCCCTCTTCTGAGCCACAAAGACAGAGTGCAAATTTGCATCGGTTGCCCAGAATAGTATACCATATGTGGCCCGAGACACGAAAAGTCCGTGGTAGGCCGACATCAACGCTTCCTTCGAGGTGATTGCCTTCAGCTTCCTCAGTGCGAAACATACGCTCGCCAATTTGCCAGCCAGTTCCTGAGCGACAAGGTTCGGTCAATGACCACGCCCAAGAACTTGGTCTTTTCAGAGTAGAGTAACGATGTGGATCCCAACTGAATTCCGGCGGGTCCTCCAGGCTTTTTCCGGCTTTCGAACAGCATGCATACAGTCTTGGTTTCGTTAAGGCGAAGTTTCCTGTCAATTAGCCAATCTTTGACTTGTCCAAATTTAGTCTGCACAGTTCTCACACAGGCATCGTAATCCTTCCCCCGAACCAGGAAATTACTATCATCTGCATAGATTACAACGTGCGTGTTTCCATCTTTTATCACGTCAGGCAGTCCATTGATTAGGATTAAGAAGAGGAGCGGCCCCAGAATGCTGCCCTGAGGGACACCCTGATTCGCACACCGAGGTGGAGAAAGGACACTGCTCCCCGTCATGCCAAGAGAAACAACCACTGGGCTGAAAGCTGAATCTGGGAGCCCGAGAAGCGTTCTGATTGGTGGAGCTCCAGGACGTAGTTATAGCGGAAAGAAACAGATAGCGTTCCTGATCACTTGTTCCCAACCTCATCACAACAAGTCCCCTTGTTTATCACATATTTTTCTCCTTGGTGCGTTACCGGCTGCATCTAAGTAATCAATTTGATAACATTCAGTTATATTCGCGATATGTACGAAAAAATCGAGCAATTTTCAATAATACACTGGGTTTCAAACGTTTCTTTGGGTGGCAGTTGTCAATTGAATATTTGAACTACTGGCGATAGGGACAACAACAATTGCATGAGGAACTCTGAAAATACCTTTCGCCACGATTGGTTTTTCCAAGTAATTTTTGCAAATCTAAATGATGATGAAACGAAAAGTTATCAATTTCTGGTCATTTGAAAGGATTTGAAAAGAAGCGGTATGAAGTGCGGCCTCCCCCTCACCTCCACTTCCGTAGTAGTTCCTCAATCCTAGCTGAAAGTAGATAGCGCAACTGAGGTAGCCTCAAAAACGCTTGCACACCGTTTTAACGTTGGCTTTCTTCTCTGTTAACTTGTCTCCGTTACTCTGTGGAAACAACCCATGGTCTCATCTGAAGATATGACTCAAACCAAGCCAACGCTGGAACCCTAACACCGCATGACTCCAGTGAGGAGAGAAGAACGGTATGCGAAGCCGAGTCGAACGCCTTCGCCAGGTCGACGAAACACCCAATCACCACGTCGCCAGCGTCGACCGCCTCGGAGATGAAGGTGGTGAGATCATATATGGCCGTACTTGTTGACTTGTTCCTCAAGAGAACCGTGTTGGTGAGGGCTAAAGAACTCGGTCTTATCTAGGAAACTCAGGAGCCTGTCGAACATCAGCTTTTCCAAGACCTTGGACAGGAAGCACAGTAGGCTTATTGGCCTGTAATTTTCCACTTTTGTGGGGTCACCTTTCTTGAGAAGAGGCTTCACCAAAGAGCTCTTGAGCGAGCCGGGGAATCTGCCAGAGGTGAACGAGTCATTGAAAATACTAGCCAGCACAGGGGCAAGAAGAGCAATTACTTTCTTGAATATAAATGCTGGGATGTTGTCAGGACTTCCGAACGTATTTTTTAGATCCGTGCTGACTTTGACAATCTCATCCGGGGTCACAGGACTGACGAAGAAACTCGACAGCTGGCGAGGCCCATTCGGGCTACGAACAGGTCCAGGCACGGGAACAACGCAGGAGTCAAAGTACTCGGAAAAAAGTCTTGCCACTTCGGACTGATCAAAAACAACTCAAAATTTGTCGAACGTGAGATTCTAGGGGTAGCGATGTACAAGAAAACAAATGGGAGGATTCTATACTTTTTCTTATCCATCAACAAAATCCCAGCGAATCCCCAAAAAAACATTCCCTGAGTTTTTGAGGGTCAATTTTCGACTTTTTCCAGGGCTCAGAATGAATTAAAATATAAACACGTGTGATCATAACTACTCAAAATTCAGGTTAAGGACATTTTGAAATTAAGAGGCGTTAAAATCGTCGAAACTTGTTGGTTTACTCGAGAGAAATGACCACTTCAGAGGCTTGTTTCCACCTTCGATTGTTCGAAAATGTCGAAAATCAACGTTGAAATCTTCGAAACTTGTTGGTTTACTCGAGAGAAACGACCACTTCAAAGGATTGTTTTCACCTTTAATTGTTCGAAAATGTCGAAAATCAACGTTGAAATCTTCGAACCTTGTTGGTTTACTCGAGAGAAATGACCACTTCAAAGGCTTGTTTTCACCTTCGATTGTTCGAAAATGTCGAAAATCAACGTTGAAATCATCGAAACTTGTTGGTTTACTCGAAAGAAATGACCACTTCAGAGGCTTTTTTTCACCTTCGATTGTTCGAAAATCAACGTTGAAATCTTCGAAACTTGTTGGTTTACTCGAAAGAAATGACCACTTCAGAGGCTTTTTTTCACCTTCGATTGTTCAAAAATGTCGAAAATCAAAGTTGAAATCGTCTAAACTTGTTGGTTTACTCGAGAGAAATGACCACTTCAAAGGCTTTTTTTCACCTTCGATTGTTCGAAAGTGTCGAAAATCAACGTTGAAATCTTCGAAACTTGTTGGTTTACTGGAGAGAAATAACCACTTCAAAGGCTTGTTTTCACCTTCGATAGTTCGAAAATGTCGAAAATCAACGTTGAAATCTTCGAAACTTGTTGGTTTACTCGAGAGAAATAACCACTTCAAAGGCTTGTTTTCACCTTCGGTTGTTCGAAAATGTCGAAAATCAACGTTGAAATCTTCGAAACTTGTTGGTTTACTGGAGAGAAATAACCACTTCAAAGGCTTGTTTTCACCTTCGATAGTTCGAAAATGTCGAAAATCAACGTTGAAATCTTCGAAACTTGTTGGTTTACTGGAGAGAAATAACCACTTCAAAGGCTTGTTTTCACCTTCGATAGTTCGAAAATGTCGAAAATCAACGTTGAAATCTTCGAAACTTGTTGGTTTACTCGAGAGAAATAACCACTTCAAAGGCTTGTTTTCACCTTCGGTTGTTCGAAAATGTCGAAAATCAACGTTGAAATCTTCGAAACTTGTTGGTTTACTGGAGAGAAATAACCACTTCAAAGGCTTGTTTTCACCTTCGATAGTTCGAAAATGTCGAAAATCAACGTTGAAATCTTCGAAACTTGTTGGTTTACTCGAGAGAAACGACCACTTCAAAGGATTGTTTTCACCTTTAATTGTTCGAAAATGTCGAAAATCAACGTTGAAATCTTCGAACCTTGTTGGTTTACTCGAGAGAAATGACCACTTCAAAGGCTTGTTTTCACCTTCGATTGTTCGAAAATGTCGAAAATCAACGTTGAAATCATCGAAACTTGTTGGTTTACTCGAGAGAAATAACCACTTCAAAGGCTTGTTTTCACCTTCAATTGTTCGAAAATCAACGTTGAAATCTTCGAAACTTGTTGGTTTACTCGAAAGAAATGACCACTTCAGAGGCTTTTTTTCACCTTCGATTGTTCAAAAATGTCGAAAATCAACGTTGAAATCTTCGAAACTAGTTGGTTTACTCGAGAGAAATAACCACTTCAAAGGCTTATTTTCACCTTCGATTGTTCAAAAATGTCGAAAATCAACGTTGAAATCTTCGAAACTTGTTGGTTTACTCGAGAGAAATAACCACTTCAAAGGCTTGTTTTCACCTTTAATTGTTCGAAAATGTCGAAAATCAACGTTGAAATCTTCGAACCTTGTTGGTTTACTCGAGAGAAATGACCACTTCAAAGGCTTGTTTTCACCTTCGATTGTTCGAAAATGTCGAAAATCAACGTTGAAATCTTCGAAACTTGTTGGTTTACTCGAGAGAAACGACCACTTCAAAGGATTGTTTTCACCTTCGATTGTTCGAAAATGTCGAAAATCAACGTTGAAATCTTCGAAACTTGTTGGTTTACTCGAGAGAAATGACCACTTCAGAGGCTTGTTTCCACCTTCGATTGTTCGAAAATGTCGAAAATCAACGTTGAAATCTTCGAAACTTGTTGGTTTACTCGAGAGAAACGACCACTTCAAAGGATTGTTTTCACCTTTAATTGTTCGAAAATGTCGAAAATCAACGTTGAAATCTTCGAACCTTGTTGGTTTACTCGAGAGAAATGACCACTTCAAAGGCTTGTTTTCACCTTCGATTGTTCGAAAATGTCGAAAATCAACGTTGAAATCATCGAAACTTGTTGGTTTACTCGAGAGAAATAACCACTTCAAAGGCTTGTTTTCACCTTCAATTGTTCGAAAATCAACGTTGAAATCTTCGAAACTTGTTGGTTTACTCGAAAGAAATGACCACTTCAGAGGCTTTTTTTCACCTTCGATTGTTCAAAAATGTCGAAAATCAACGTTGAAATCTTCGAAACTAGTTGGTTTACTCGAGAGAAATAACCACTTCAAAGGCTTATTTTCACCTTCGATTGTTCAAAAATGTCGAAAATCAACGTTGAAATCTTCGAAACTTGTTGGTTTACTCGAGAGAAATAAC
This sequence comes from Apolygus lucorum, assembly GCA_009739505.2. Lineage (NCBI taxonomy): Eukaryota > Metazoa > Arthropoda > Insecta > Hemiptera > Miridae > Apolygus > Apolygus lucorum. The sequence goes on along the minus strand of CM019173.2, from coordinate 28,521,971 downwards.
CACTTCAAAGGCTTGTTTTCACCTTCGGTTGTTCATCGCATCATTAGTCTCAAACTTTCTTATCTTAGCCCACCAAGTCTGCTCCATGTCCAAGCTGCATTGACGACTTGGACATCCAGAATAATGCAAGCCTGGCCAGGCTTGGTGGCAACAATGTTGGGCTTCTACCTTGGTCACCTGGCATGTGATACAATCTCTCCCTCTCAACATCCCATCCGCTAGATAACAAAGTCTGCCTGGCAACCGCATCATGACGCAGAATGCGGCTGAGAACACCGCTGCACTACAAGATACAGATGCTAATTTCCACATCAACACGCGCGGCAAAAGGTATCTGTTGTTTAACAACTACCTCTCAAACACCTCAATTCGTCACTCTTTCTCTTCCTATAAAAGTCATTATATTTAAGGGAAAATCACGATTCTCACCTGTAAGTGTGCTATGGGGAAAGATATTGGAGGCCGCTTCTCAGCAAAAGCTGCCATCCTCATGTGAGGGAGTTGATGAAAACTTGATCCGTATTTGCAGAAATAGTGAGTCGTTGGATCGTATTCTTGGACCTGCTGTTGGTTGGCACCACTGCACAGCACCCTACATTAGTACAGACGATAAGTTGATATAATGGTAATAATAATTATTACGTATTAGTGAAGTTAAGTACATACAATGGAGTTATCGTCACCAGTTATCAATAAAAGTTTCAGCAGTCTGGAAGGTTAAAGAAGAGATCCAGGAACTCCTGCTAGAGCACACATTTTCAAATGCTAACCGTCAGTGTAAGAAAAAAGACATGCTGATGGTGTTAGTTGAGGAAACTATATTTATGCAGGTACCCAACAACTCCTGGGATGGTGGTGTTAACAAGGTTTGTCACAACTAACTCCATCCAAATTAATTCAATCAACTATCTACCAAGATATCGCAAGGTCTATCTTGTAGAAAATGTAGCTATTTCATGCCTTAACGCCGGGAAATTAAGTGTACAGAAAACATAAAAATATCTACTCGTTGCATTACACATCGAAATTACATTCAGCAGGTATTTGTTTTACATTACATTTACATTATACTGCAAGAGTTCAAAACATAGGTAGTTACTCAAATCAGTTAATCAAAGAAAATTATGGAGTATCCGGCATAAGTAATGTGGAATGGAGGATTGCTCCCAAAACCAAGAAAGTGACTGAATTGTATTTACAGAACCTGATGTGAAATTATGAACAGAAATAAGTACCTGATTAGTGAGAAGAAAATGCAAGTCTTTCAATTTTTCCATGAAATAACTTGTTGAGGAGAAAATGGTGGTTAGGTTTATTGTGTATCGAATGAGCTTGAGAGGATTCCGATGAGGCTAAGACTCGGATTTCTGACTGGTTCACAATTTAGAATTTGAATAAACCTTCTGAATGACTAAATTGGCTTTGCTTAACAAATTACTCAGGTTAGAGATAGGAAGGCGTAATTAAGAAAGGAGTTTTTATTTCGAACCGTTAACGACTTGGGGTACCTATGGGTATGGGTATGGGGTATGAGGTATGGGTTGATTGATCTAACCAATACGCACAACCATTAATAGATGTGGTGTGGTGGTTAGGATGATCACTCAGCTCAGAACCAACAATGATCGTTAAAGATAAGGAAAAAAGTCGAGTTAGGTCTCCAGCCTCAACCCCCCCCCCTACAACAGTGGGGGGGTGGCTACCACCCTCCTTACTTTATTTGGAAAAAGTATATCGTCTAGAAGGAATTCATAATAGTTAGATACCTTCTTGTATGGTATCTACGAAGCAAACTTGTTTCATCTAGTCTATTCCTACTTCATTGAGTGCTTAACTCTTCCACGATCAGCTAATTCACGATGTAATGAACCAATGATTTCAAAACAGTTTACCTAATGTATATTAGATAGTGAACAATTACACCTTCCAATTCAACTTCAAATAACAATTATGTTCTAGGGTTTACTCAACACGTAGGTACCAAGAAAAGAAAAATAGGAACAATTCCTTGAAAGACATTCTCCAATAAAAGTACTCGAGTCTGTATCCAAAAGCCAATTCCAACCAACCGCATGCAAAAGATACGCCGTTTACAAAGGAACACTCAGTACTGAAGAGAAAGAAGATAGGTTCGACAAGTGAGTAAGGCGGGTAAATTAATAGTGATCCGATGTAGGAATGACTGGAGAACAGGATCTAAGTGGTTAAGGCGAAGCGGGCGAAAGTATTGCTTAGATTAAGCGTGTTCTCGAAGCTAAGGTCCTAAGGTAGCTAAGTCCAGCGGGTTAGCTAATCGTTTTGAAACGTAGTATAGAGGGAGGTGAGGCTGCATGTCCACGAGGATCAAAATGTATTTGAATACCGCAACCCAGAAGTGATTGAGAATAATGTAAAACAATTATTGGTTTCTTAAATGAAACTCAGCAGAGTTGCAGGTGAGAGAAATATATTAACAAACAGACGGTATTATATATTATACAAATGGCAACCCAGATGGAGAGCAGTGCTAAGAACGTACTAAAAGTAAGATGATGGAAAAACTTAGTGGGGTCAGACACATCCAATCAGAGGTCGGCTTGTTTACCGCCAAACAGGGAGAAGATGGAATAGTGAAGAATTCACAGGGAAACACGTCGTTTTTCATTGGTTACCTCGGAGAGGAGAGTCTAGCCCCCAGAAAGTGTTGTCGGGTTTCAGCGCTACCTACTGCCACTTCAACGAACTACCATTTCTGATATCTTATCAGGTGATCACGCTCGCGACCGCATTACCGTCGCTCCTCTAACTTGCAGTTATCCCAAGATTATAAACTTGCAGTTATCTCCACTATAATAATGCATTCTGCTTGATTCGTCACTCCAAAACACAAAAATGCAATAACAAGTTCCTTTTCCTTACAATTTAAAAAGGCAGGGAAGTAGAGCCGCCAAACTTAGAAATGAGCGGTAAAACCGAGGTAAGCCTACTTTTCAGAAATGCCGCTTGACCACGCTCACATCGAGCTGATAAGTATGGTAGTTTGCTGAAGTGATGGTAGGTAGCGCTGAAACCTGACAACACTTTCTGGGGGCTAGACTACAGAGCCTCGGAGCATGCGCAGATTTGGAATCCTTTCACGAATTCCAAAAGTTTTGGTGAAAAAAAATTCAGGAATTAAACGAATTGTGCAATGGATAGTTCACTAGAAATTGACTCTGAACGTAATTTATTTGCATGCGCTAATGTGAAATCCTTTCGTAGATTTAAACCGTGTTGGAGTTAACAATTCAGGAATTATACAAGCCGAGAACTGCAAAATGGGGGGGGGGGAGGTTGTCAAACAAGGCCATGATCAGATCCAGAATGTGGCAGGGCTGGCCAGACACACGTTTACAGGAGAGGTCATTGTGCGAGAAGGCACAGTTGAACAGCCATGACTTGCTGCCGACATCAAAGTCAATGGAGTCATTTCTTGATCTCCGCGTTGTTAATGCTGATGTTGATTCCTATCCCACCAGCGACTGGGACACAGTAGCAAGGGAAACAGCAAGGGCAAAGCATCGCAACTATGACACAGCTGCTGAAGACCTCCTTGGCGCGTTTTCGCTACTGAGTGATTACTTCTTGTAATCATAGAATTCCACGCATTTTGCCAGAGGCTGGTGGACGGCTTTGGAGAGAAAGGGACAAATCCCGATCAGTGGTGGTAGAATTCTTCATCCCATTCCCAGGACGTATCTAGATATTGTGCGGGTCTAGCCAATCATTCCTTAACCAAATTCATCGTGATTATCGATACATTCATGCTATGGATACCAGGAGGCTACACGCCATTCCCAACTTGATTTTAGTGCCCCAGCAGTATTGAGATTCATTGTCAACCATTTCCTATGGGTGAGGGGGAGGTTTTCAAACAAGGTCATGATCAGATCCGGAACGTGGCAGGGCTGGCCAGACACGTGTTTACAGTGGAGGTCATTGTGCGAGAAGGCACAGTTGAACAGCCATGACTTACTGCCTACATCAAAGCAATGGAGTCATTTCTTGATCTCCCCGTAGTTAAAGCTGATGTTGATTCCTATCCCACCAGCGACTGGGACACAGTAGCAAGGGAAACAGCAAAGGCAAAGCATCGCAACTATGACGCAGCTGCTGAAGACCTCCTTGGCGCGTTTTTGCTACTGAGTGATTACTTCTTGTAATCACAGAATTCCACGCATTTTGTCAAAGGCTGGTGGACGGCTTTGGAGAGAAATGGGACAAACCCCGATCAGGTTGACCTCGTGACGACAGATTTTTCCAAGGCATTTGACAGACTTCCTCATCGCACAATCCTTGATGTGCTGTCATCACTTGGTGTCTTTGGACCATTTCATGCATGGATTGCCAGCTACCTCACAGCTAGACAGCTCTCAGTGCGTGTAAATGGTGTTGCTTCCCGCTCATTCATTGCCACTTCTGGTGTTCCACAAGGCTCCCACCTTGGCCCCCCTTCTCTTCAACCTGGTGATCAATGGAGTCATCTCCTCCCTTCACTGCACTAAGTTCTTGATCTATGCAGACGACTTGAAGCTCTTTATTGCCATTGGTGACCCCTCGGATTGCCTTTTCTTCCAGCAGAACCTTGACGCCCTCTCTCTATGGTGTGATCAAAATGGCCTGGCTCTGCACCCTTCCAAATGCGCCGTCACGTCATTCCATTGCTCTCACTCCCCAGTCAAGCACCCTTACTTAATCAACGGAGCTCTTCTTTCTCGAAAGGACGACATTGCGGACCCCGGCATACACCTTGACTCCCAGCTCTCCTTCTCCAATCACATTGCGCAGGTGGCTTCCCGCGGTATGCGTGCGCTGGGCTTTGTGAAGAGGAATTTCAGAGAATTCACCCAAGCATCAGCCCTAGTCACTCTTTACAAAACTCTCGTGCAGCCTATCTTGGAGTCGGTGATCTGGAGCCCTTACTACAACTGCCACACCCTACAAATTGAGCGTGTCTTCAGGGCCTTCCTTCGGTTCCTCGCTTATAAGCTCTCCATTCCCCATGAGAACATAGACTACCACGAGCTCGCACGCCGTTTCAACTTACTGTTTCCCCATAATCGTCGCTTATGTTCTGATGTCTCTTTTCTCCATGGTTTGCTATCGGGAAGAATTGATCCTCCGGATCTCCTAGCTCGTGTCGGCTTCCTTGTGCCTTGGCTCACGTCACGCTCTGCCACACCTTTTGCCGTCCCTTTCTCCTCTACAAATTACCTCTACAATCGCCCAATGTGTCGCATTCCTAGCCAAGTGAACTTCTTCTCCACGTCCCCTCCCTTCATCGATATTGTGTCCTCGCCTCTCTCATCTATTAAGAGTGCTCTTTTCCGCCATCTCTGCTCCGACTCTCTACACGACCCTATCTAGCCCTAAAGTTTCATATTTCTGTAACCATTTGACTGTACACTGTTTTGTTTTTTTCATTTGTAATTGGGTTCGTCCCGTATTCACATAAATAAATAAATCAGAGGTGGTACAATTCTTCATCCGATTCCCAGGACGTATCTAGATATTGTGCGGGACTAGCCCATCATTCCTTAACCAGATTCATCGTGATCATCGATACATTCATGTTATGGATACCAGGAGGCTACGCGCCATTCCCAACTTGATTTTAGCGTCCCAGCAGTATTGAGATTCATCGTCAACCATTTCCTATGGGTGGAAGCTCCTTCTTATGTGTTTGAAAGCCATTGAAAGTAGATAACTTTGAATGACATCCGAATTTAGAGGAAAGAAAACTGCGATAAGAAGCACGACATTCATCAAAATAAAAGGGAATACGAAGAATGTAACCAAAAATAGGGAATCAAGCATGCATACCAAGCCAAATCACCAGTTCAGTTAAGCGGGGTTATAGAAAAATGGACCCGTAAGTCGGACCCCAGTCACATTTGAAGGACCATCCAACTTACGCCATGTCTGCAGATGGATCAAGGTAGCTCAGTGTAAGTATGTCCAAAGTAGTTAAATTCAAATTCCCAGATAAAGATTTCGGAATTATAGATCTGAAATGGAGTATCATAGACATGTTTTTCAAATTACAAACAACACCATGCACAAAAAAAGGAAAAGACCAATTCTCGTGCAGACAGATTCATCTTTTGGTTGTTATAAACGATACAATATTTATGTGAGTCGAGAGTTCATGAGTCAAGATAACAATCAATAAGAGTTTATTAATTAAGATTTCTACCAAAATGTGAATTATTGCAGAAAATATTTTTGAAATTACAGTATAGGGTATGAAACATCAATGCTTCCCAGACTGATACTTCCATATCTAAGTATTCGTAGCTTCGTTCGTAGTGCAGTCCGGGACAGTTCTAGAACAGTCCAGGCATGCGCAGTAGGGCTTTACGCGCTCGCAGTGCACGAATTCCGAGTTCTGGAACTGAGTTCGATGTTCGCAGTGACTTTCAGACACAGTTCCGGACTAGTTCGGAACTCGGTTCTGGCGTTCCGGATTTTTTCTCAAACTCGTTTTCAGAACTCCGGACAACTACAAAGGAGCTCTCTGGTGAGGGTTTCAAGAAACTTTAATTTAAAGAGGCGGCTAAGTGGCTCATCAGGCATTTTTTGAATTTTTATAGTTATAGTTTTATAGTTAGGATCCCTAATGACAGGTAGTTTATCCCCAAATTTGCAACGATAAAACCCTCTGTTAGGTACTGACAGTGTGCACTGAAAACCATTAAATTGTTCCACTTTTGTCGGTTTTTTTAAAACTATAATATTATTTGAACTAAGTATTATGATTAACTTTTTGATGTAGATTAAATTTGCTACAGTTTGATATCAACCTAAGCTCTGTAGTTAAAATAAATAACGGAGATACAACAATTCAAAATAAATCATTTACTCCATAGTTTTTCAAAAATGAATTAAAACCAAAAAAAAGTAGCCACTTCCTTTTTTATTGTAAATTTCGGTAAGGAGCCAGTTTTTTTTTTTTCCCTTGGAGACTCATTCATAGCAAATAACTCAGAATTGATTTTGGTTTATTATTTTTTTAAATACCCTTTGGAATAGAACAAGAAAAAAAATACCTCTCCTTCAAAATTTGATGGTTTAAGTTTCAAGGTACGTACAGTCCGAAAATAAAATTTTTCGTCTGTCCTTAGGTAGGTACCATTTGTCCTTCTTGTTTGAAAACTGCCGATGTGAAGGTATTGTTTTTTCACAAAATTTTATTTTATTAAGTACCTACCTATTTAATATAAAATAGAATTAAATTTAACCCTTTCCCCCCGACGGACGCCTTTCTCCGTTTCGTACTTTTTCGTGCTTCTGATGCGATCTGTGGGCATATTTCTGAACTAATCACTTCCATTCCATTATGGTAACATTGTACCTTTCATTTTCACCGTCCTCAACAGATTTCAGGGCAGTAGCGATATTGTGTTGGGCGAGAGAAAGTGAGGCAAAGTTGACCTCTCTGTAAGAGCCTTTTACTAACCAATCAAGGAGGATTTATTTTTATCACGTAGGTACATGTTTCTGGAATGTTTTTATGGTAACACATGATAAAATGTTGGAGTTTTATGATCATTTTTATCGTTAGGGATTACAGCCTATTTATTACAAAAATCTGGTATCAAAATTATTCTGGTATAGTGGAATGCAATATATTTCTATATAATAAGTATATAAATCTTACTCAGTCATGAAAAAATCTTCATAATAATACATGAACTATAGGGTAACATGTATCAAACACAAAAATCATTCAGTTGCGAAAATAAAAGAGGAAGACAATGGGAGTCAGAGGGGGCGGCCTGGAAAATTCCTTCGGAACGGGGTTGACAGGCAGTTGGCTCAAGCGCCGGGAAGGTGACCTTGCGGCAGGAGGCCGCCCGTCGGGGGAAAAGGGTTAAGTAATATTTAATAATTGTTCCTCCACAAAATTGTATTTTATATTCAATATTGTATATTTATTAAGTACCTACCTATTTAATATAATATATTTAATATTTTATAGTTTATAAAATAAAATTGAATTTTTAGAATGGAATGAGACCACCTATAGTACTGTACGATCAACAATTTGGTCCAGATGAGGAAGGTTGAACTTTAAATAAATCATGATGTTTATTTCTTCGAAATGAGATTCATGTCACTCAGTTTTGCTTCCCTGGCAACCAACAACCAAATAACAATGCTTTGCTGCTAGCACCTTTCTGTTTCAAACCGAACTTGACAATGGAGCTGTCTTCGTTGAGCAAGTGATCTATTATAGAAAAAGAATAAACCACTGTGTAATAATTTGCAGCTTTTTATCACAGTGAAGGAGAAGGTTAGGCGATAACAGATTAGGTACAGCAGTTCTGATTCATGGAAGTGTAGAAAATCCGAGAACACAGTTCGAAATTCTGGGCGGCCATTTTTCAGAACTCCTCCAGTTCTGGACAAGTTCTAAACTGCACTACGAACGAACCCCGTGTATTGTATATTATAATTACGTTATCCTGAATTCTCTCTTTGGTTAGTTAAATAGGAAGTTTATGCACGAATGTCACAGCTTGAGTAGCTTTCTGGCTAGAGCGAGCAAGATCAGGTGCTACCTAGCACATCAACACCCATTCCTAGAAACAGTTTGACAAGAAACGCTAGAGCAAAAGCATGAACTCTCAACATTATCACTTCACTACAATACAACTAGACCAGATGAGAAGAACGCAGTTGAAAGCTTGATCAACCACTCTAAAGACCTTCAACCATTAACACTAACGACTTTCACCAAAAATTGTTCAACGGAGTTATAGTCAATCTTAAGGAATAAATCTGGCAAAATGGCGGGCATCTTTCGCCAATTAAAATCATCAATTGTATGAGGCATTCAGTCATCGATATCATGAAAATATTAATTAACCAAGTAGTACGCGTAATCGGTTCCCGCGCACAGATTTTGAAAGAGTAGGCTAAATCTATTCGGAAAAATTCGGATTTTTCCGTTCATCCCCGTGTTAGTGCTACCCCGCGCCGCGTGTGGCGCTCATGGTATTCCTCATTGTAGTTTCTGTGCCTGCGACGGATGCCCGTGCCCGTGTTTGTTTACCTTCTCTCTATTGTTTTTTGCGTGCTTACCAACTTGGTAAATATCTTTCTCGTGCTTCTTTTTTACTTTTGAGTACACAAAAGGATTCTACGAGTGTGTAAGTACAACTTTTCATGATTCGAATCTATTTCCAGTTTAACCATGGGTGAGAATAGTCATCGGAAAAGACGGCAAGATCGTTCCACCTCTTCCTCGTCAGAATCTCGGAGAAGCCTGGTTAAGCGGCTTGAGAAATTTGAGAAGGAACTTCTCAGGAGGACGAGGTCTCAGTCAAAGTCTCGATTGGATCGGAAGCAATTGGATCGTCAGAAAGATCACCCACTTCATCGATCAACTTCATCAATTAACTTCGTTAGAGATAACGGAGTTTAGCTAATCTTGAAATGTCAAGCGGGATGAATGAAGGTCGGACATCATGATGTACTGGGACAATAAAGCTAAGCGCCCACTGGGCCACATCGCATCGCAAAAATCCGCCTGGATAAGTTCAATGGGATTTAAACTGAGGTGCGCACACTGCAGTCGGGGCGGAGCGTATTTCTTAAGGTGGTTTATCCCTTGGATAAATGCAACCCCTTGGGATGCAATGCAGCCTGCTTCTAGTGTGTGCTTACCTTAAGGGGGTCTCAGTCGGTCAACGTTCATTACTTGTTCCGGGTCAGTATTTAGCCAAATTGAAGGGGCAAAAAGTTCTGGCGAAAGAAGTTTATTGCTTAACATTGTTTACCTCTCGCCTCTTTTGGTTTAAACTCGTTTCGAATTTTTGGTGAAAGTGGGCCTAAATTGATGGTTAAGCCGTATCATGACCTATCAAGATTTTTGCTGTATTGAGTTAGCTATTCAAACGTATCGTGATCCAGCTGAACAATTTTTTTTTATTCAATATTTTTTATTTCACCATTTAAAACCTCCCCAATCTGACGGGGAAACTATGGGTCTGTTTGGAGAGGCAGTCCGGAACCAGATCAGAACCAAACCACAACTGAAAAGGGGAGGGGATAGAGGCGAATGGACCCCTCCAAACCCCTCCGAACCATTCAGGACTGACTCTCCAAACAGACCCTATCAGTTCCAACGTGTCCGGCTGTATCAAAATACGTAACTCAAAACCGCGAAAATCTTGATATACGAATCAACCGTCGATATTTTACCAGTGCTGAAAGATTCTCAACATCAACAATTAGACGCCTCGAGAAAGTCCACCCCTTGAATTTTTTTAAACAAGTTACTCATCATGCGTGTTCACATTCACAACAACGATCAGAAATCATTGCGGTTCATGCCAAAACTCATCACAATACTTCGAGTTCGTGACACAAAAGTGTGAAAAAGTGTGCCAAATACAATGGTTATTATTTGATATTACATTCTTGACATGATAGTAAGGGAAATGCTGTTCAATTTGGGTCCTGAAAAAGAGGTGTGATTGGATGAAGTGTGATTGGGAAGGAGAAGTGACCCGAAACCCCTTCAGGCCAAGGGTTTTGAAGTGGAGTATTCTTGCACACGGCAGACCAGTTCGAAATGATACAACAATAATGCTACGTTGATGGGTGAATGGAGTGACCATGTTTTCGATGTAGTTTTTGGAGTCTATTATTCAATTTATTACTGTCGTTTGGTACATGTTTCGGCAAATACAACGTTGCCTTCATCAGACTTAATAAAACGGTTTGGGGATCATCCCTTGTGCTGTTGCTTTTTTCTTTTCATTGTTCGTTATGGAGCATACCGTTAATTTGTTAAATTTTTTTTTTTGATCCATAACCCAATGAAGTATGTTTTTCCCATTCTCTCCCTCTCTCTTCATTCCTTCACTGGCCGAACCTTCGAAGAAATGTATCCGAGGTAACTAATAACAGTTGATGAAATTTTTTTTAGGTTTTCCAACTTAATTTTTCAAATTTTGCACTGTGATTAACTTTGGGGCGTTGAGCAATTGAACAAATATATGAGAACCGTTTTATTAAGGCTGATGAAGGCAACGTTGTATTTGCCGAAACATGTACCAAACGACAATAATAAATTGAATAATAGACTCCAAAAACTACAACGATAATGCTTCATGAAAAATATCAAGGTGAATTCGGTTCTTCGAGTCAAACAAAATTGGATTGCTGTAAGGCTATTCAGTTTATATGTTGCCTTAATTTGGCTGAACGAATAATTTTGGGGTTCAAACGTCTCAAAAAGTGTAGCTTGTGAAAGGTACATGATAATTTCAAGAACCAAGAGTCTCAATTAGTGGGGTTACTAAAATATGGTTCTGGAATGTAGGAGAACCTCTTCGGTACAGCTGGAAAACTAGCTTCAAACTCCGTTGCCTGGAGTTGAGCTCCCCACTTCACCCCTATCCAGAACTCCTTGGCTGGTTTGTAGATCTCCACACGCTTCATAATCTTTTTGTCAAGATACAAATGTATATTTATTTTCGAATACCTGAAGTTGGTGAAGCTCTTCTTCTTAATAGAGTCGGAAGCAACTTGTTTCGGTGAGCTGACCGACGGTTTTTCAGGCTTTGGAAATATACGACAGAGGAGAGGCGGCTCTTGGCCTGGAAACCTTCCGAGAGACCTCGCATGTCCGAAGAGCATGGGGATCAGGACGCGACAAACTCCACCTGAGAAATAAAGTAACACAGTAACAGTTGAAATGAACTCAAGTGGAACTCAGATTTGAAAAACATGCAAAAATGAAGAAAAAAACAAGAAAGGTGAAATTGAGAATGTAAAACAAACAGCGAATACCAGATCTGGGGAGCCAGCTTTATTAGTTATAGCGATACTTATAACTTCAAGCCATGAACTCGCATCTTTAAATTTATTAAATATCGTCTTACAACCCTTCTAAAAATCTGTAAATCTTCAAGGCTTGGGTGAGTGTCCACTCACACTCACTTGAGTAGGGAGTCACTCCACTCAAAGATCTGTATTCATGTACACTTTAAATGAAAACAGGGCTCAAAGGATGTATTACTGTGTGAGCATCACATCAGCGTCAATCAAAAAACCAGTTAGAGATGCCACCATAGTTGGTGGAAAATGAACTTCAGAACTATTGCAACTAAAATTTAAAAAAGTCCATTCATGCAGCATGAATTAATAAGCGAATTTTCAAAGAAATCTTTCAGTTGAAGGTATGTTTAAGAAAAGGAACAGTGGCCTTGAAATTTCTTTAAGAAAGTTTTTTTTATAGGATTCTTGGTTTTTTCGATTTTTAGTATAACATACCAACATACTGTATGCACTGGGTATGCTTTGAAGATGTCAGGAGTCCATATTCACGTTCTACACGTCTCCACGAATTCATAGAGTACCCACAAGGCTATTGTTGGTTTTTTCGATTTGCAGTACACCATACCAACATACTGTATGCACCGGGTATGCTTTGAAGATGTTAGGAGTCCATATTCACGATCTACTCTTCCCCACAAACTCATAGAGTACCCACACGGCTATTGTTGATTTTTTCGATTTTCAGTATAGGTATCATAGTACCGACATACTGTATGCACTGGGTATGCTTTGAAGATGTTAGGAGTCCATATTCATGTTCTACTCGTCTCTACTAACTCATAGAGTACCCACACGGTATTGTTGGTTTTTTCGATTTTCAGTATACCATACCAACATTCTGTATGCACTGGGTATGCTTTGAAGGTGTTAGGAGTCCATATTCATGTTCTACTCGTCTCTACTAACTCATAGAGTACCCACACGGAATTGTTGGTTTTTTCGATTTTCAGTATACCATACCAACATTCTGTATGCACTGGGTATGCTTTGAAGGTGTTAGGAGTCCATATTCATGTTCTACTCATCTCCACAAACTCATAGAGTACCCACAAGGCTATTGTTGGTGACGGGACATCAACTTCTGTCCTCTACCTACCAACATGGAAGAGGACCCCCAAGAATGGAACATCATGGAAGCCGGGATCACTACTTCTCCATCAAGAGGGGTCCATAGACGTCGGCCATCGAGCTAGCACTTGCTCCAGGACGGTCAACGACGAATGCGATGTTCCTTCCCGATTTCATAAGAAAAGAAGATTGCTGCTTTGGATCAATCAAATAACGGCTATACCAGCATTGAAACGGAGGTACGTGAAGTACGAATCTAATTACGATATTCACTGTTTACCTAAATAACTCAAAAGTTGGTTTTTTCGATTTTCAGTATAGGTACCATACCAACATACTGTATGCACTGGGTATGCTTTGAAGATGTTAGGAGTCCATATTCATGTTCTACCCGTCTCTACAAACTCATAGAGTACCCACACGGCCACTGTTGGTGTTTTTCGATTTTCAGTACACCTACCATACCAACATACTGTATGCACTGGGTATGCTTTGAAGATGTTAGGAGTCCATATTCATGTTCTACCCGTCTCTACAAACTCATAGAGTACCCACACGGCCACTGTTGGTGTTTTTCGATTTTCAGTACACCTACCATACCAACATACTGTACGCACTGGGTATGCTTTGAAGATGTTAGGACTCCATATTCATGTTCTACTCGTCTCCACAAACTCTAGAGTACCCACACGGCTACTGCATTTCTGGGTAAAACAAGTATACGCACGTTTTCATTATTTAGAACGTCTAAACCACACTGGCAGCATTAGTTGATGTATCCTCCCTTTTTCCTTGAATCAAATGAGATAAGGTCAGGTACATATTTTGATGAAGCTCGAGAAAATCGAAGCAGCCGATTCACGTGAAAAAAGTTTTACTATCCCTAGCAGAGGATAGATGAACTAATGCTGCCAGTGTGGTTTAGACGTTTGTGCTTTTGAATGGATATTGATCGTACGCAGACATGAGCACATCCAGTCTCTATGGGTTGCGTGCAACCCGCCACTTTGACAGTTGATGACAATGGGTCATTACCATGACTGTTGGGGGTTCCATCTCAACTAAATGCGAAAAAAATAGCGTAACCTGATGATGTGATGATGAATAAACGATCTTTCCTTTTCTTTGCGTTCTACCATTGTTACTGGTTCCAGATCTATGCTGGACATAATAGTTTGGGCTTATAATGAGGAAGAAACAGGGTTTGAAGTCTCGGACAAGGAGTCAACATGGCGGACGAGGAGTTTCAGCGCTCAGCTTCCCCCCAAAAACAGCTCAGTTCATAGCTGAGCTCGGCATAGTTTTTTTTTTTTTTTTTGTTATTTATTTATTGTTTAAGTCCATTGTTAATACAATATACCTTACTGTCTATTGACTATCGTTATTTAAATACGCTCAGAGTTAGCTCAGCACATTTCAGGCCTAACTAATTGACAATGTGATACTTGTAGTGTCTTACTATATTTTCACAGCACTATTTCACTTGGTGTTGTGGAGTATCTTTAATCATTCTCGTCGTTCAGGTATCCGAGCGTCAGCATGCGATCCATGATGTGGCATGGTCTTTGTAGCCGTTGGGTTACTGGGGGTAGGAGCCCTTCTGCCGCCAGTGGGTTATGATGTTCATGGTTACGCTCGTAAAACCGTGTCATGATTTGGAGGAGTACGTCATGGGGGGATTCGAGATTGAAATCTCTATAAATGGTTTCGTTGTGGACGAAAGGCGGTGCTTGTAGGACCTGTCTTTGTAGGATCTTATTTTGGTTTTGGGCAATTCTTTGGAATTGGGAATTCGAGCACGTTCCCCATATAGGTAAGGCGTATGTCCAAATGGGGCGTATGAGGAGCTTGTACATGAGTATTTTGTTGGAGTTTGAAACATTTGCCGATGATAATAGGGGTTGTAATTGTCGCACTCGGGTTCGTAGCTTACTCAATAGGACAGATACATGATCGCTGAAGGTGAGACGCTTGTCAAGGGTAACCCCAAGATACCTTGTGATGCCAGATCGCTGTAGCGGGTCTCCCAAATAGCTTATTACGGGCTCGACATAGTTTCTTCTTTAAGTAAATGTCATAATATGCGTTTTTTGTGGATTTATCTTCACCCTCCATTTTGTGCTCCATTGTCCGAGCAGATCTATCTGCCGTTGCAGCTCATGTGTTGCTTCTTCTCCGCTATCAGCAGCTGTAGCATATACAAGGTCGTCGGCATACAATCCCGAAAAGGCATCACCTTCAGGAAATGGAAGGTCGTAACAATACAGATTGTAGAGGTAGGGGCCCAAGACACTTCCCTGGGGCACTGAGGCGCTGATGGAACAGACACGAGACACTTGATCCATTACTCGAACTTGGAATGTTCTACCAGTTAGGTAGTACGTTAGTAACTGGAGAAGGTTGTTGGGTATGTAAGGTGCGATCTTATTAATGAGTCCCTCATGCCATATTCGATCGAACGCTTGCTCCGTGTCAAAAAATGCTGCCCTACATATTTTCTTGTTGTGAAAAGCATTTTTGATGTAGGATGTAAGACGTTGAAGTTGCATCGGACAGGAGTGCGAAATTCGAAAACCGAATTGCTGGTTGGGTATGAGATGCTCCGTATATATCATCAACTTGGGGAGGAGCAGCCGCTCGAATATTTTAGAAAGCGTAGATAGTAAGCTTATAGGTCGGTATGAGGCGGGTGAGTGCTCTGGCTTATCAGGTTTAGGTACCATGCAAACGATAGCATGTTTCCATGATTTAGGAAAGTACCCTATTCGTGCCGAAGTAGTGAAGATTTTTGCAAGAAGAGCGTGGAGTTTCCGGGGGCCTTTCAAAATTAATGGCTGTACTATCATGTCAGCTCCTGGTGCTTTTCGCGTTTTCGATCTTCTGACAACGCTGACAACTTCTTTAGGAGAAAAATATATCGCGGGAGAGGGGAAAGGGCACTCATTGTCGACTAATGTGTCTCCTGTAAGGTCATGGTGAGGCTGAAAACGAGATTCTAGAATGTTTGCAAAGCAATTTGCTTTGCCCAACGGCTCTGAGATCCACTGTCCATTCACTTTTAGTTGGGGAATAGGTTTATGTGTCTTTGTTAATACTTTGGTGGCTCTATACAGCGATCCGGACTTGGCGCACAGTGACAACATCTTTTCTCTTAGTTCTTCTTGTTCTAGTTGCTCCACCTCATTTTGTAAAACATTCCCAAGTCTGTTGAAATTTCTTTTGTATTGTAACCCTCCAGTTCGGATCCAGAGTCTGCGTTGTGCTTTCCGATTGAGCCATATTTGCCTCACGTGAGGGGGGAAGGCCAAATTTACTCTTGGGCGAGGGGGTTGACTCGGCATAGTTACACGTTTTCGTTTTTCGTGGGTTTACAGCTTACAATTGGTTTGGGCTTTCATACCTTTTCAAAACAACTTGTAATGGTTAGATACAAATAACTGTATTTTGAAAATTTGTAACTCAAAATCAAAGTTTTTATTATGCTTTTCATATTGCAAAGCTTTCTATTCTGAATAATTTTGATCCTGTGTCCATCTCCGCCCGTATGTCTGTCATTCGTTGTCCTGCACTCAAGATTATTCTACTTTACCAGTTTAAATGTACACACCTGTTTGTTGTTTGGGCGAGTCCGGGCTAGAAGTTCGAACAAGCGAAGTTAGATCACACAAAAACTTGACTTGCGTGGTAATGATTTCTTCTTGCTTCTCAGGACACTTGGCCGCAATGTCACTCAAGAGCGTATTCAGGCAGAATGTAAATCGTTCCGACGTAGGCATTCCTATTAAATAAACCTTGTTGTATTACTCCATTTATAGCATTTCCGAATCAAATTCAACCTTTTCCAAGTCAAATTCAACCTTTTCCAAGTCAAACTCAACCTTTTCCAAGTCAAATCCAATCTTTTCCAAGTCAAATTCAACCTTTTCCAAGTCAAATCCAACCTTTTCTAACTCAAATTCAACCTTTTCCAAGTCAAATCTAACCTTTTCCAAGTCAAATCCAACCTTTTCCAAGTCAAATTCAACCTTTTCCAAGTCAAATCCAACCTTTTCCAAGTCAAATCCAACGTTTTCCAAGTCATATTCAACCTTTTTAAAAAAATGCAATCTTTTCACCATTATTAGAGAAATGACGAAAAATACCCACAAGCTCTATAGTACCAAAATTTGGTACTATACAGAGAAGTATTTAATACTTGTCTGTGATTGGGGACTGGGCTGAAAACAATACTCCAAACGCAGGAGGTATACATAAAAACAAAATCATGTTTCATTGAGAAAAAAAATCAACAAAAACCACAATTTAAAAAAATCGATATTTCTTTGAAAGAAGTACTTTTATCACTTCTTTACATAATTACTATTTTAAAAGTTCTAATATTAAAAATCTTACTTGTAAAAAGTCTATCTTTTGTGAAACACGAGTAGGTACCTACTTGTAATGAATTGACAAAAAATATGACATCAGTGGAGAGGCTGTCCAACTGACGCTTGAGGGAGCAGGTTGAATTTGACATGGAAATGCTTTAAGTTGATTTCTTTTTTTTTACTAAAACATGGTTTTGTTTTATTTATAGGTACCTACCTACTGCGTTTGGAGAATTGTTTTCAGCCCAGTCCCACATCACAGACCAGCATTTGGTACTACATTTAGGGCTTGTGGGTATTTTTCGTAATTTCCCTAATAATGGCGAAAAGATTGAATTTGTTTTTGAAAAGGTTGGATTTGACTTGGAAAAGGTTGGATTTGTTTTGGAAAAGGTTGGATTTGTTTTGGAAAAGGTTGGATTTGACTTGGAAAAGGTTGGATTTGACTTGGAAGAGGTTGAATTTGTTTTGGAAAAGGTTGGATTTGTTTTTGAAAAGGTTGAATTTGACTTGGAAAAGGTTGGTATTGTTTTGGAAAAGGTTGGATTTGTTTTGGAAAAGGTTGGATTTGAGTTGAAAAAGGTTGAATTTGACTTGGAAGAGGTTGAATTTGACTTGAAGAGGTTGAATTTGTTTTGGAAAAGGTTGGATTTGAGTTGGAAAAGGTTGAAATAGTTTTGGAAAAAGTTGGACTTGAGTTGGAAAAGGTTGAATTTGACTTGGAAAAGGTTGGATTTGTGTTGGAAAAGGTTGGATTTGTTTTGGAAAACGTTGGACTTGAGTTGGAAAAGGTTGAATTTGACTTGGAAAAGGTTGGATTTGTGTTGGAAAAGGTTGGATTTGAGTTGGAAAAGGTTGAATTTGACTTGGAAAAGCTTGAATTTGACTTGGAAGAGGTTGAATTTGTTTTGGAAAAGGTTGGATTTGAGTTGGAAAAGGTTGAATTTGACTTGGAAAAGGTTGGATTTGTTTTGGGAAAGGTTGGATTTGTTTTGGAAAAGGTTGGATTTGACTTGGAAAAGGTTTAATTTGACTTGGAAGAGGTTGAATTTGTTTTGGAAAAGGTTGAATTTGACATAGAGAAGGTTGAATTTGACTTGAAGAGGTTGACTTTGTTTTGGAAAAGGTTGGATTTGAGTCTGAAAAGGTTGAATTTGACTTAGAAAAGGTTGAATTTGTTTTGGATAAGGTTGGACTTAAGTTGGAAAAGGTTGAATTTGACTTAGAGAAGGTTGAATTTGACTTGAAGAGGTTGAATTTGTTTTGGATAAGGTTGGACTTGAGTTGGAAAAGGTTGAATTTGACTTGGAAAAGGTTGAATTTGTTTTGGATAAGGTTGGACTTGAGTTGGAAAAGGTTGAATTTGACTTAGAGAAGGTTGAATTTGACTTGAAGAGGTTGAATTTGTTTTGGATAAGGTTGGACTTGAGTTGGAAAAGGTTGAATTTGACTTGGAAAAGGTTGAATTTGTTTTGGATAAGGTTGGACTTGAGTTGGAAAAGGTTGAATTTGACTTGAAGAGGTTGAATTTGTTTTGGAAAAGGTTGGATTTGAGTTGGAAAAGGTTGAATTTGACTTGGAAAAGGTTGAATTTGTTTTGGATAAGGTTGGATTGAGTTGGAAAAGGTTGAATTTGACTTAGAGAAGGTTGAATTTGACTTGGAAAAGGTTGGACTTGAGTTGGAAAAGGTTGAATTTGACTTGGAAATGCTGAGTATATATATTATAAAATCAAGTTGCGTTATTTTTTAGCAAATGAGTAATTTCCACGAATGTACTCAGGCGCATGTGAGTGCAATTTTTTTTAACTGTATTTTTGAAGGACCTGTGACGTAGACAAGCAGATTCCTTGAGTTATTTTATAATATTTCACCTTTTAGTTAAACCTTTTTTACTTTCATTTAAACTTTTTTCACTTTGAGCTGAACTTTTTCTACTTAGGTACAACATTTTCTATTTACTTCGAATGAACAATGTTCTATTTCCACGTAGGAACGTAAATTTGTGAAGGAAATAAACGCGTGAGAACTTTACACGAGAAATTCATAGGGGACTAACCTCAAATTCACAGGGAACCATCCGATGAATGTAAATGTATCAATATTGCAATAACCAACAAGGTAGTACTCGTACAATAGTTAAAAATAAAACTATGCTAAAAATTAACAAAAAATGTGAAAATTTACCTACTTCAACCATGATTTCCTAAGAATTGGAGGATGGTCCCCTATGAATTTCTCGAGTGTAAATTAAGTTTTCATGCGTTAGTTTCCTTCAAAAATGTACTTTTTTACGCGGGGATAGAAAAATTTCAACTCTAAGTAAAAAGGTTCAACTCAAAGTGAAAAAAGTTCAAATAAAAGATAAAATACTATAATACGAGTTTGAATGTCTCGAACGCGAAATATTGATTTGTTATTTTGTATGTAAAAGTACAATAAATATTGATTCTCACGGTCAGTCGGCAGAACAAATGTGTCTTCTTGCCAAACGGATTTCGGAAGAGCTTTCAGGAGTTTTAGGAGATACGGAAGGATTCTGTCCAGATGCTGCAGGTCCGATTCGAGCAGATACACCCCCAGAGCGATGACTGCATCTTGGTTCCTCTGGTCCAATCGGAACACACCCTGAGAGACTTCTTGAGGGCATAATGCGAATAACGTGTTCACCTGCGAGAAATTTCCAATTTAGAATTTAGAATTGATTGACGACAGTACAGTCGTATGATGTAAGCACCGCAGCACACTACACTATAATTCATCAGTGTCATTAACCCTTAATTTCCCACTTGTTCAAAAAATTTGTTTTTCCGGATTTTTTAAATTAAATCTAGATGTATTTTGACAAATCTATAGAATATTTGAGCGGAAGGTACCTCAAAGGCCCTGTTGCAGTCTGTCAGTTCAAGAATGATCTTTCCAAGAGCCACACTAGCGCTATCTGCGACAGCAGAATCTGTCTATAAACCCAATTTTGTTTGAGTAAAAGAAGGAAACTTGGAAAAATCATTGGTGAGATGTTGGAAGTCAGTTATTTCTCATAAAGTAAAGAACCAAGGAATAAGGTAGAGAAGGTTCTGTGCTGCCTTAGACAGTGGAGCCTTCTCTGACGAGGAAACCTAATTATTAGCCTACAAGGTGAGAAATGAGGATAATAGGTCCCTCGAAGGACCTGCTACAGTCTTTCAATTCGAGAATTATTTTGTTTTTTCTTTGACTTATGTTTTGATTATTACGTTTTCTTGCACAATCGATAGTTGGGACTATCAAGAAAGCAAACGGCTATCATTGTATTAAAAGTGGATAAACTGTTGACTTCCCAGAAGATACCTCAGGGAATTAAGGGTTAAGAAACATTCGTTCAGTCCCCTTCGGATGAGTAGAACGTTTATTATTTTTTTTTTCAATCTCTCCTCAAAGACAAAATGTCTTTTGTGACGGAGGGGGCACGCCATAAAACAAAATAAATAAATAAATCAAATATAATGGGGAGGACGCCCAGGACTCACCCGACGCCAGCTCTAGGGATGAGGGATGATGAGGAAGGTGGGGGTGGGAGAGAGGGATGAAGGGAAGTGCCTCTGTAAAATGACCACCAGTTTAAATATGAGCCGAGCAGTACGCGGCGGGTGACACCACGGAGTACGCCTACTGAGATGCCCAACTCGCGCAACTCCATGGCACTTTTCCCGCACCACACTCCGCGCCACGACAAGGTTGCAGCCATCACCCTGATGTTGTTGGGTGCCACTCCTTTTAGCTCTGAAACTGCTTGCCGTAAATCATCTCTATCCAATGATGATTGATTACAACCCTACTTAAGACCAAAACAAAAATCTCAAACATATTATTTATACGAGTATTATTAAGCACATTTCATTAGAGAATCCCTACTTACGAGGATCCTTGTTTTCACACTGTTCAATTTTTTCATGTTTCATTTTGGTTTATTATTTTCAACAATGAACCTTTGGAATCGACCAAGAAAACTTTTTTTTAACACCTTGCACGCGGGAAAAAAACGCGTTGGTCCCCTGTGGCGGAGAAATTTTTTTTCGACGAAACGCTATAGCAGCAACATATATTAAAAACGTCTGCCAAGTTGGGTGGGCAGTATAGCTTCCTCACTCATTGTAACATGGACGTATAGAATCAGTTGGCGAAAACTCGGCGCTGCGCGCCTCGGCGGGGGCTTCGCCCCCTGCACCCCCGGATGATTTCCGCTTAGAGCCTAATGGCTAAAATGTGACATACCTTGAAAAGGTTTTTGCTCCCTCTCCCTCTTTATCTTTCTTCCACCGTAATATTTAAGCTCACTCAGCTGATCAGTGACCACTCAGGCACCTTCAGCATTCTCCATTGACCCTGCCTCTCAAATTTCAGCTTCCTGCGTTCAACAGGAGAGAAAATGGCCTTGGAGCTCACTCAGCTGATCAGTGATCACTCAGGCTCCTTCAGCATTCTCCATTGACCCGCCCTCTCAAATTTCAGGTTCCTACGTTCAACAGGAGAGGAAATGGCCTTGGAGCTCACTCAGCTGATCAGTGACCACTCAGGCACCTTCAGCATTCTCCATTGACCCTGCCTCTCAAATTTCAGCTTCCTGCGTTCAACAGGAGAGAAAATGGCCTTGGAGCTCACTCAGCTGATCAGTGATCACTCAGGCTCCTTCAGCATTCTCCATTGACCCGCCCTCTCAAATTTCAGGTTCCTACGTTCAACAGGAGAGGAAATGGCCTTGGAGCTCACTCAGCTGATCAGTGACCACTCAGGCACCTTCAGCATTCTCCATTGACCCTGCCTCTCAAATTTCAGCTTCCTGCGTTCAACAGGAGAGAAAATGGCCTTGGAGCTCACTCAGCTGATCAGTGATCACTCAGGCGCCTTCAGCATTCTCCATTGCATGCGCAGCGGCTATTGCTTGACCAATTTGATTGAAACTTATAGGGTGTCTCTTAGAAGTTAGTCCCTAACTAACCTCCAAATTTGAGCAAAATCGGTTCATTAGAAACCGAGAAACCGAGGTTCCAGGAAATTCACGTTTGCGCATGCGCACTCGCTCCTATTGGTCCGAAGGTGCTGAAATTTATAGGGGACCGTCTAGGACCTAACCCGCATAATCCCTGAAAATTTCATCAAAATCGGACCACAGGTTAGTATAGTTTTGCCCGGGACAAGGATTGACCACAGACAGACCGACAGACAGACAGACAGACAGACACGGAACCAAAATTGTTCGGGAAGCTCTAAAACGCAAAAAGCAAGTGGAAATTTTGATTTTGGAGGACATTTTTTTTTTCACTTCTTTCACGAATACAAAGCTTCCCTACCTTCGGTAGTGAGGAAGCAAAAGTACATTTTTCCAAAAATTTTGACATAAAAAAAAGTTGAGAATTTTGAGAATTTATTCTCGGCGTCAACGTGACGCGGCCAGCGGTGGTGTCAAGTTGCTCCAGTTTGAATGGGAAATCAACCCCTTTGTGAGTGGGTTGGCTCAGGCCGCTCGTCCACTGGACGCGAATTCTGGCGGCCTTTGCAAGGGAGATAGGTTGATGGTGCATAGAATGGGTAGGAATCAATCATGTACGACAATATAATACCTAGTTATTCCATACCTGGAAAGAGAACAAGTCTTCTCTTTTTTGGGAGCTTTGTAGAGTACTCTGGCAAAGATTCAAAACAGAAAAACCGAGTGAAACACAAAAAAAATCGGAGTCGAACCACTGGGTCTTTTTCACGATAACGAACTGAAAGTATGAAACTTATGAGAGGATTGAGCTGATTATTGACACAACCAACAATTAAACAATGTCGATCAACCTTAAAAAGAGTGAATTATTCCGTAAAAATGGATGAAAAATGTGAAAACATAAAAAAATGACCGGAAGAGAGCGCAAAGATAAGGTGTCACTTTGATAACTGCTCAATTACCTTCAACCTCGACCGATTCAGCTCCGGATTGAACCGCTCAACTCATAATATGTCCATCTACCACGAAAAAATGGTAGAAAAGAGTGGAAACTGAGAACGAAAGAACAGGAGCAGATATTCTTGAACCTGTTTTGCGAGAGGTGTTTGCGTGACAGACGCGGCCAGCCACACAGACCCCGGGATTTGCGTGACATAGACGCGATCCGCGTTCAACGTGTTAACACCCCCTCAAAATTTGATGGTTTACGTTTCAAGGTAAGTAGAATCCGAAAATCGAATAAACATTTGGCCGTCCGTCCGTCGTACACGGCTCTTTTGCCACTTAGTATTGACCGATTTTGATGAAAATTTGGTATATAGGCTCCATTTGGGGTCTAGTTGTGCCCCGAAGATCTTGGTTGATGTAGGTCACTTCTAAGGGTTCAAAATGAATTTTGAAATTTTGAAAACGCCCTAACTCAAAAAATTTTGATATAAAGGTACCGTCAACTGGTACAACTTTGTGCCAATTTTGAGGTTTTTTACGTGTGAATACTTTACTTCTCATCGTATATTATTGAAAAATTTACCCAACGTACCTCTACTTTCCAAGTATCAAATGCCACCATGAAAAAAATTCTATCTCTTATGCAAGAATAGAGAGAAATGTTTTTTCGTGGCACATTCTTGTACCCCATAAGGGTACAAAAATGTACCACAATTTTTTTTAGCTTGAAAATATACGAATATCGAGCAGTGCCCTGGTTTCTTTGTTACTCATCATGTTAACTTTGAAAATGAACCAAAAACAAGCTTGTTTCTAAAAACATTTCAATATTTTTCAACTTTTTAGGGAGTGTGTGATTACAAAAAAACTCGAAACCTTATCTTCTTCATTTTTTAATAAAATTCAGTAAGCATAACACAGAAAATATATTTTTTATAACAAAAATATAACCCTGATTTATATGGCTCAATTCAAAAGTAATTCCAAAACCATGGATGAACGGACGAACCGGAAATTTTGAGATTTTTAGGTAACCATCAGGAGGTTAGTTTTAACAAATCGGAGTGAAGATATTTGGAGTATTTGAATTTTTCAAATGTATGATACCAACAAAAATATATAATAACATTTAAAAATCTAAAATTCAAGCTCATTGCTCTATTTTTTGACTAAAAATATGAAGAATTACAAAAAATAGTCCCTGTAGGCCTATCTGATACGGAGATATATGGGGGAAATGGTTAGGATCTCCCCCTTAAGGTTTGGGTTCCATAATTTGGTTTGATTCGTGAACTGTGACATTTGGATCGTCCACGTGATCAAAAAATAGAACAGAAAACTTTAAATATCAATGCATAAACGGGAAAAAGTTGGTGGCACAAAGTTGTACCCTGTTTGTCCCATTTTTTACTTTCTTGTAAATATCAAAAGAAATAACACACTCATGAAGAAGGCAAATATGGCAATTCGTTGCTGATATTATAGGTTTAAAAATATAAACTTACCAGAAACGTGAACCAAACGCTAGTGGGGTACCCAAAGGAGACTTTTTGGACAAATTCAACTTACGAAAAAAACCGGGAACAGATGAAGACTACAGGGGAAGAACGCACCATGCCCCATTTTGTAAACTTTTCAGGAAATCTCACAAAAAATGGAATTTGTATCTCAGCGTACTGTAGAATGCGGTGGTACAATCAAAACTACTGCAAAAAGTATTTTAAAACTCCATATTGCTATCCAAAGTTGCAAAGGTCCATCTGTACAGGGGAAGAACGCACCATGAACGTGTATTGCTGGTTTTATTCATAGTATCCTACCATAAGATTTCTCTCTTTATCAGGGCATAACGGTTTTGTGACATTTTATTAATATAATATATTAATTTATTATATATTATATAATATATATAATATATATATATATATATATATATATATATACATTATATATTATATAATGATTAGGTATTTTCAAAAGTTCACTCACGAAGAAGTTTTGCAAAATATTTTAATAGAATAAAATCCAGGATAGATAGATAGATAGAAAACATGTTTATTTGGCATGAAATATTCAATAATAAGTAATACATATCGCAGAAAACATATAGGGCACGGACCACAGGTCATCTGCCCGGAGAGTTCAACACCCTTAAACGTTAAAACCAAAAACGTTGTACACAATCATTTCGATCTATGCTAAAAAACTCCTTAATTTAACAATTTATTTGTATCAATTATTATCATTTCATTTTTATTTTACTGCAATAATTTCCAATCATTTCCCACTTGCCTATTCATTTTATTATTTATTTTATTTTATTTACTTAATAATTATTCACCTACTTTATTATTTTAGTTATTCTCAACAGTCAATAGAGACTAGACAAAGCTAGAGGACATAACATAACAAAAACTACAGAACATTATTTAACAATCTATAGAAACCAGAACAAGCTAGAGGACATAACACAACATAACATAACATTAACGACAAAATATAAAACAGACCACAACTTCCACATGGCTCAGCCAACAAAATTGAAATTCCGAACCAAAAACGCACGGTAACTCAAAGCCTCCCTAAGAAAACCGTACAACTTATGCCAATCCGCACCGTCCAGGCTTTCTACGACCTCCCATGATTCTAGGGCATTTTTTCCGAAATGCCGAAGTCTAAACTCCGCTATTATGGGGCATTCACAGAAGAAATGATGGCTCGTTTACTCCTCGACCCGGTTGCACATAGCGCAGAGAGCTCCCTCCGTATCCCGATTCCACGGTTTTGCTAAGAGTCCCAGCTGCTCGCAGCGCGCTTTCGCTATTAGCCTTACCACCTTTAGTGTTTTAATCTTCAGATAGCTGGGGTCATAATCCAAGGCCGCATACAGTGGGAAATGAGCCGAATCGAGCGCCCTTCTCCTGAACATCTGTTTCTCTCTTACTTCCATTTTTGGTATGAGGGTAGTCATAAATCTTTCAAACTGCGCCACTTCAGCCCTCGAGAGCTCCGCTCCTATTGAGTACTCCTCATTGAGCACCTCCCACTTTCTCAGCCAGCTAGCCCTGAGACGGATGGCTTCCTCGGCGATCTGGCGCGGGTACCTAAACTGGGGCATCCTTAGCACCTTAACAATGTAATTTCCATGAATTTCGAAATTGTTGACGTACATCGTTCTCAGGCCTGTCTCCAGATGTAGCATGTAGGTTGGTGTGCTGGTGGGCAGCCCGAGGACCTTCTTGATAAAAAATCGCAAGAGTCTTTCTACCTCCTCGTACTCCTCAAAACCCCAGACCTGAGCCGCGTACCCCATCACTGCCCGCGACGTAGCATTGAAAACTTTCAACTTATGCTCAAGAGCTATGTCCTTCGAAAGAAAATTACGCCAGGTGCTGTTCAGACCGAACTGCGCTGTCCTTCTCTTTTCCGACAAGTGTGGCACCATATTCAGGGACGGCGTCAACTCCACTCCAAGGTTTTTGTAGCGTTTTACGACCTCAATTGGCTCCCCATTAAGATACCATTTCTCTGATTTGGCCAAGGCTCCCCCTCCTTTCTTAAAAATCATTATCTTAGATTTCTTCAAGTTAATTATCAGATTCTGCTGGATACAAAAACCCTCAAGTACTCTTATCATGTTCCTCAGAGCGGGCGGGCTATCGGCGAGGAGGACAATGTCATCTGCATACATCAGTATCTTTATTTCCACCCGACCCACCGCCACCCCCCCTTCCCCTTCCAGCAGCGCAGCCAACTCGTCAATGTAGAGTGAGAACAGGATAGGACTGCACAACGCTCCTTGCTTAACTCCCATATTGCAATCAAAAAAGTCAGTGACTCCTTCTTCCGTCCATACGGCCGCTTTCGTATTATCGTATAGGCTCTGGAGGTTCTCGACAAATTTTCTCGACATGCCTATTTCATACAGGCGAGCAAAAAGTCTCTGCCTCACCAATCGATCAAATGCAGAACTGAAATCCACAAAGAACGCGTACATTTTCCCTCGTTTTTTTGATATCTTCATGTCAGCCAGAGTCACCAGGGTAAAGATGTTATCCACAGTCGAGTAGGACTTCCTAAATCCGGCCTGCGCCTCACTGAGCGCCCCGTTAAATCCAGGAAATTCATTTTTGTTTCACCGTTTTCAAGAAAACAAACACTAGTCTCATATAAACTTATTGGTATGAAGAAAATAATAATGATCGCCGCTAACAATCGAAAATAATACTGTGAAACCCAGGAAAACCGCATGAATGCGTGAATCACAGAGATCCATCAGGTAGGGGAATACGACCTGGGGGAGGGAGCCCGAAAGTTGGCACGTTCCTCCCCGGTTGCGCTCGGCTTGGTGCGTTCTTCCCCTGTACGGTGTTTCGTTTCTCGCATTTTTCTCCTATATTGGATCGTTTTTGCCCATTTTGGTTGTCACCATCGAGTCCGCCGTGAAAAAATCTATAAGAAAACGTCATAACTTATTTTTCGCAAAAAATCGACTTGGTGCGTTCTTCTCCTGTCACTCACTCACTCACTCACTGCTTGGGGTTGCCATTGGAAAAGAGTTTCAGGCTCTGATGGCTTATACTCTCCCTCTTTCGAGGCCCCTTTATGTTAAAAGAGGATTCCGCCGGCTACCCCACTTCAGAGTTTGTAAATCTTTTGCTGAGATCAGCAAATTTCTTTATGCGTTTCCACGAAATTAGACGCAAAGATGCGCGCTCCACTATGGGGTGACCAAATACTTCTGTTCTGGATCTCCAGAATCGGTCACATCTGCACAAGAAGTGTTCAGCTGTGTCTTCTTCTTGTTCGCATGGACACATTGATGAAATACGACTGTCCATGATATTCAGCATTCTTCGGAAGTCGTAATGTCCCGTTAGAATGCCTATCATTAGCCTGATGGTGTTTCGACTTTTTGAGGTCAACCATAGGGCCTGTTTTGCATCATACGAGGTGATGAGCATTCTGGTCTGTCTGTATCTATCAGTTTCTTTAGACCATAGTATATTAAGGTCTTGGGATTCCCATTTTTTAACCTTTTCTTTACAAGCATTCTTCGAAATGCCAATCACTGGTGAGGGTCCAATGAAATTATTTCTTGAACCCTTTTTGGCAAGGTTGTCGGCATATTCATTTCCGGGCTGATTGGAATGTCCGGGTATCCATTTTATAGAAATTTTATTATTTCCTAAAAACAGATTATTTGTTTGCCTTTTCGTTTCCCATACCAGTTTTGAGGTAGTAATGGGATTTTGAAGGGCTTTTATACTTGCCTGGCTGTCGGTAAAGATGTTAATTTTCTTGTTGTTGACACCAAGTTGTATTAGTGTTGTGATGCATTCTTTAATAGCGAGTATTTCTGTCTGAAATACTGTTGCGTACTTGTCAAGGCTATACCAGTTCGCCACTTCAAGGCTGGGTATGTAGACACCCGCCCCAGAATTGGTTTCCTGAGGTCCGTCAATTTTGGATCCATCTGTATAGCAATTAATGGTGTCTGCCGTGTCAACAGGGTTTTGTTGGTGGCTCCATTCATCTCTACTTTTTATCTCAAAAGTAGTCCTAAGATTCCAGAAGTATCTCTTTCTCATCTCATCCGATGGCATGAGAGTTTCTGGGACATATGCGTTAACCGCCTTTTTAATGAGTGTATGACCCACTTGGGAGTATTGTGTTAGGTGACTAGTGTCGTGTATCCACTCGCCCAGTGAGTTTAGTCTTATGGCAGCTTGCATAGAGTATACCATTATTAATGTCTCTATGGGAGCCAGTCTCAGGATTATTTGTATGCTTCTTGTTGGAGTTGTGCGAAAAGCGCCACTAATGAGCATACATGAAAGTCTTTCTACTTTTTGTAGATGTCTATTTTTGTCTGATCCTGGCCACCAGCCAACCACCCCAAAGAGTAATCTCGGAAGTATGATGGCCTTATATATCCATATTGCAATTTTGGGAGTGATACCCCATTTTTTCCGAATAGCTTTCCTCGCACAGAATAGGCTATTGGTGATTTTTTTGGATTTCCATTCTATGTGTGATTTCCAATTAAGTTTGGAATCGAACATAATGCCTAGGTATTTGACTTTGTTTACCGCTATGAGTACGTTGTTAAGGTAGGTCATTCCGGTTAATTGTGGACCTCTACGTTTCCTAGTAAATGTGATAATTTCTATTTTGTCAGGGTTAATAAAGAGTCCTTTGTTCCTACACCTTTCTTCTAAAAGTCTGAGTATAGTGTTAGCTTCTCTGGTAATGTCAATTATGTTGTTGTCCTTAATTATGGCTACCCCATCATCAGCAAAGAATTGAGAGTGGTGACATAGATCTGCCATAGTTCTGACTAGATCATCTACCACTAGACACCATAATAGAGGCGAGAGTGCTCCACCTTGAGGAGTGCCTCTGTGTACTCTATAAGTTTTAGACGTGTTACCTAGGTCGCATGTAATCGTTCTATTCAGCAGATATGATTTGCACCATAAAATTAGGGGCATATCTATTCCTCTGCTTTCCAGTGCAAGCTGTATGGCTGGCCATGACAGATTGTCGAAGGCACCCCCTATGTCAAAAAATATAGCTGTGGCGCTATCGCCGTTAAAAACTATTTTCTCTATATGCCCAATGAGGTTGTGGAGGGCACCCTCCACAGAGGGTTCTTCTCCTGTGGTCTTCAGATACAATTTTATCACTGTCGCTGATGTCCACTGATAAGCTTGTTGAGTTGGTTAACCTGTGCCTATACAATTGCCCTGCCCCTGTGATTTTTCCTGAATTAATAGCTCCACCCCAGGAATCGCTAGGTAGCGCTGACTGTGAAAAACGTTTGTGGCACATTGTTGAACGGGGTGGCGAAAGTTGTACCAGTTGACGGTATTGTTTTTCCTTCAATTTAAGATTCTATAGAATTTTTTGAGACCACGCGGAGCCCTGTAGGACAAACCGTTCGCTCCCTACGAGAATTTAAGGGTTTTACGTACGATAAATCAGAAACACGAGTGTGAATCGCAAAAGAGGCCTAATCTCCGTTCAATTCAAAGCTGACCGAAATGCGATCGATGTTTTTCTTCATGTTGGATGGTTGGTGGCTTCGCAGACGAGTGATCTATATAGAAAAATAATAAACCATTGTGTAATAATTTGCAGCGTTTTTCAATATGACTTATAAATTTTCAGGAGAGGATGTTACATTTTGCACTTCAGGTTTCGCTGAAATAACTACTTGCTGAAAGGGGGGAGTCCCAATTTCCATCTTTACTGAGTTCAAATTGAAATTCCTAATTCTAACGCTTCGTTTCATTATTCTCAGAATAAGAAACGAGCGGTTTTTCTTCATTATTCTTTGAATATCACATCAATGTTCTATTTGTTGGAAACAAATATCTGGAAACAAATATCCTTATCTGGTTTTTATCGTTTTTTCATAATTTCGCCAGGATTTCCTTTCAATATTTGCGTCGTCTGTGATGCATTTTGACGACCGCTAGTTTGAAATTATTCTTTTGCTGTCGTTAGCTGAGTATAATGTTGAAAGAGTTCCATAACACCTCATTTTAGAGGTCCAATCATATGAGCAACTAATGTATAAGAGATCGTTTGAGAACCAGGTATGTGATATTCGACAACGATGTAATAAAAATATTGTAATGATTTGGTCATAAGATTGATCATAATAAATCACCAATGCATTTGTCTAGTTGAGTCAAGTTACCTCTTCGAGTTCCGTAGTCAGTAGGGGAATGAGAAAAAAAAATCTAATACCTACCTACTGATTGTTGGTGAAGACGTCTGCAAATAATTATTTATGGAATCATTTCGTGGAATGAGTACCTCTGAAAGCTCTACTATTCCGAGTATTGCAAACCATTCTCGACTATCATAGCTCAATGTTGCAGCCGAGCAACAAGAAATACTATGCGGCTGCCCAATATTGCACTGGAGCGACAAAATTTTAAAATTTGATGAATGGGAAATTATTTTATTTTTTCACTTTCACATAGCAAGTGCTGTTTTTAAAGAGAAATCAAGAAAAAATTCGGAAAATGTCGAATCATTTCATGTATTGGGCTATTAGGGGTTAAGACTGCTCATGTTTAAATTAAAGTTAGTACTCTTGTCTGAAATGAGTTTTTCTGTAACATATTTCCAAGTTTCGAGAAACTACCAATTCCAGATTTGAGAGAAAAAATATGGAATTTTTTCACTTGACGAACGAGTTGAATCCACCAAAAAGTGGGCTTTTGAAAGATTTTTTGGTTTTTGATTCGCCAATGGTCGTTTTGAGGCAAGTTGCTCCTGAATTATATTTGAGTGAGTTGAATGATATAATATCAGGAGCATCTAGGAAAAGAAAGTGGCGGAACGGCCCGAGAGCTATCTAGCGACAATTAGATCAACTTTCTCTTCTTTTTTGGCAAGATGGATGCACCTCCGTTATCGACTGGTGATAACGTCTGTAGATTCCTGCCTAATCTATAGGAAACCAGAATTTGCCCTCAATGAAAAAGGCAATCTAATCTGTTTGAGGCATCAATAAGAAAGGCATTCAGTCTGCAACGAAAATCTACGTACTCGTAGGTAAACAACATTAATTTTTAAAGCATTTTATTATTTACGAAAGGAGTAGTAACACAACACACGATACCTACATCACATAAGTCAACTGATAAGAGAGATAGCCTAGGTTTTGAGCTCTGGAAGGTTCATCTTGTCTTCGCTAGGCAGCGCTTACGCCGTTCCACCACTTTCTTCCCCAAGATGCTCCTTATAAAGGATCAATATTATATATCGATCAAAGAGAAATGATTGATTTTACCTAGTTTTAATTGTTTACAAAACTACAGAAACAAACTGAAACACTCCGTTCCTGTAATATTTTAAAACATGGACAAATCCCATTTGGCAGCAGGTAAACGGATTAATATAATACACCAAAGAGATATTTTAGCTCTCCCGATGTTTCTAGAAGTGTCACTTAACCTAAATTGGACCATGGTTGCGAGTGTCACCGAAAACATCTCATATCAGCAACTCCATAGCTGTCCCAAGATGACACCGTAGAAACCAGAATTAAATTGAAATTCTAAATTAAATGAACAGCAGAATTTTTTTTGGGCTATTGAAAGTCTCAAAATAGAGTTACGACAAAAATTTCAAAAGAAATTCATGAAAAAAAGTTCAAAATTTTTGTCTAATCATTTATTTACTTTTAATAACTAACAGAAACTGGTTCAAAAACGCATCTCTGACCATCAGTTTTTAAATTTGAATTTAAATCTAGTTAATCTGGTGACACCTTGGGACAGCAGTGGAAATCATAACATGTTTTCGGTGACACTAGAGACACCATGGTCGAATTAAGGTTAACCCATTCAACCCGAGCCTGATACGCGCTCCCACCCCATGGCCCATGCTGCTCCTTCCACAACATTCGATATAGGGGGCGTATTTTCTTCTCGAAAGAGTGCTTCATTGCTATAGTAAACGAAAAAAGCAGTTTTTATGTATTTTTTCGAAATGTCATCATATGATGTCATCGGGCCACAGGGATTCTCACCGTAGGATGTGCAGGGTTGGGGTTGATATGACGAGACGGAAGTTCCCGATTTGTTGCTGGAATCTTTTGTTTTTCTGTTTACCTTCCTCGACTTTCATGAACTCACGATCGAAAAAACAATAAAATCTTTCTCGGGATGAATGATGACTCGAAATAAACGTCCAAAATGCGAGGAATGGGAGAACTGGAGGGGCCATGCAACAGGAGGCTGGTAAAGGCGCAAAACAGCAGATTTCCACAATCCATCGTGTTATCTAGGTCGAGCAAAGGGTGCTAACGGGAAAACTGCCAGGCCAAGGTTATACAACCTTCCCAGGCCTCAGCCAACATTTTTGAAGAGATAGAGGTAACCTGTGAGCCATGGCATCATATCGATACCTTAAAGGCCATATCACACGAGCGATTTTTCAGCTTTTTTCCGCAGAAAAATCGCTGGAACAAAAGAGGAAGAAGTACAGTGATTCAAGTATCCATGCAAGGGAAGAAGTACAGTGTTTCAAGTATCCATGCAGCGGGTTTTTAATTCCACTTCCCCACCCCCCCATAGCGCAGCCTGCACCCTGGTGGAGCGATTTTTCTAGCTTTGGAATATTTAGAACGCGTTCTAATTTTTCTAGTCCGCCATTTTGTGCGGGAAAAAAAGCTGGAAGGAAACCATTCGAAGGTTCTCCATCGATAAGTAATTTGTGGTTGTAGCATTCCTTGATCTACTAGTCGATGTCTGTTCAGTTTTCTGCAGTTTTCCGAGAGAAAAATTAATCAGTTCTTCGTTCATTTTTACAATGACGATTTTTAACAATGAACCATCAGATTTCAGTAATTCTTTCTGTACAAATACTTACATGTTTGACAGACAAAATACTGGACAGTGGTACATAATTTATATACTCAAGTTAAGATATTGTAGTTGGTAGGTACTCACCACTAATTATCAAGGAAATAGGGTCCATTTTGAAGAATAATACGACAGGAGCACAAAAACTGAAGAAAACGAGATCGTAGTGACGCCACGGAGACAAGTAAAGTGATTATTTTTTCTGGGAGTGGAAGCGACGCTAAAACGTTGCTTCAAAATTCCACACTACTATAACCTGATCCAAAACTTGTAGTCACGTTAGAGTGAAAATCGCTGGCCGCCAGAATGCGCTCTATTCGCAGTTTTCTGCGGTTATTCTTCTTCAACTTCGCCTAACTTATTCTAACTTCCTCTTCACGTTCCAGCGATTTTCCAGCGGAAAAAAAAGCCAAAAAATCGCTCGTGTGATATGGCCTTAAAGCACAAAGGAACTATGTCCAAAAACGGAGTTTTGAGAGAAACGCAAAAGAAATTATCACCAATGCACAATTCCTAAAATAATGGCTTATTACACTAAATTCTTTAATTTCCTCAATAAATATTCAAGCTATTATCGTCAAGA
Organism: Apolygus lucorum; assembly: GCA_009739505.2. Taxonomy (NCBI): domain Eukaryota; kingdom Metazoa; phylum Arthropoda; class Insecta; order Hemiptera; family Miridae; genus Apolygus; species Apolygus lucorum. The sequence continues at coordinate 28,487,778 of CM019173.2, read as the reverse complement.
AAACTCCATAATAGTTCTGTTGAATTTGAGTTTTTCAGAAATTAAGAAGAATAAAAAATGTGGAAGATGGATGGTCATAGCTCCTTTGTATTTTAAAGTATCGATATGCTGTCACCGTGCCGACCGAAATTCCGCCCTGACATCATATGATGTCATCGGGGTTGAATGGGTTAAAAGTTATGAAATACGTCGCATGGGCAGCGATTGAGCCAATAGCAACTAGAAATGAGGAATTTCACCATGTCGGAATTTCCTATTTTTACCCCAAAATTGGATTCAGCACCTTGAAAAACCTCCTAAGGCAAACTTTTAGCCCGAACTTCCTAATTTACGAATAAACAAAACAGTGTAGAAAATACGTATGTTTAAAAACTCGGCGCTTTGCGCCTCGGCGGGAGGATCCGCCCCCCTGCACCCCCCCGTTAATTTCTTTTTCCATACTCTGTATGAAATCATAGGAACACAGAATGTGTTTTTGCGATGCTAGTCATCCGTTAAATAAAAAACAACAATAATAAATGTGGAGTCTTTGGCAATAATAAAATAAATAATTGTTAGACATTTAATTTGGTCTAAAACCCTATAAATGTTATATAAATAAATATGTAACTACAAGAAAAATACTATATAAATTGAGAGCTTTCCAACGAATGGTGAACAATTTCTGTGCAATGAACACTGCGGGAGTTCTATTTCCTTACCAACGGCTTGGTTGCACGTGAAAATCATTATAAAAGGCGCGTAACGGTTTTTTCTGTCGCTTTTTCGTGACGATTTTTTTTCGGTAGGTCATCGCAAAAACACATTCTGTGTTAAAACCGGGAAAATGACGTCATCCTGGAATAGTTCATTTATGGCCGCTTGAAGCGCTGAGATCGAGAAATCTATAGTTCCCAGATGCAAAATTTCACGAAACAGTAATGTTCGAAATCGAAAAACTGAAGAAAAAAATAGAAAAAGCAAGATGGGGAAAATTAGGTTTTCCCTGTTTTTGTTTGATAACTTTTCTCTTACGATTTCGTCGTCCCAATGGGCAACACTGGGAGGAGACGGCGATCCGAACAGCCCAATCAGCGAGCGTTCCCGCTTCACGTCCGTTTTCCCGGTTAGTTTTGGAATAAAAAAATTTGATTGTCTCCCAAAAATAACAGGAGACTTATTTTCCGAAATCAGCCCGATTTTCATCTATCCCACACCATTAGCTATTCAGGAAAAATGCAAACAGAATTCGGTGAAATTCCTCATTGATAAAACCATCTTGAAGAGGAGCAAAATTATATTCATTTCAGCCTAATCGCAATAAGACATGGGTGGTGAGTTTTGGGCAACAAAACCCCTTTCAGACCACCACAACACTCAACGATTCGTTTCAGATTTTATCATACTACATCCGAAGCTTATTTTGATAATTTTTCTTCGAGTTTTTCGCCAAACCCCGCTTAGAATTCGTTACTCTACAGTCTAAATTGTACTGAAAGTTCAGAGTACACGGATAAAGTGGCAAATCCCATTAATCAATACCACAGCTCGATCTAGGTCACGAAGCTGAGTGACCTCAGATATCTTGTGTTTTGTCAGCGATTCTCGAAGTAGGTACTAAACGAATCTATGACAACTAAATACTCAAGAACCGAAATACTCGATTCTTACCTTTTCCCAAGGTGTGTCTTCGATGGCAGCCAAAGATCTGGCCAAATGTTGGACAGTTCTGCGGAAAAACAGCTTCTCCTCGGAGAACATTTTCACCCGAGTACGTTCGTGTAAGATTAGAAGGAATTCATGTCGTAGAGGGTCTCAAAATGCGTAGATCACCGCAAAAACGACGTCGTTTATCGTGTGGGGGAATTTAATTCGAGATAATCACAAAATGATCGTACTTTAGGAAGTTAAAAAAGTAAACGATAATGTAACGAAGCCCCTCATCATAGATGGTTTAAATCCATACTGTTATCACATCTACATGGATGCAAAAACTTCTCCATCTCTTTGGTTGCCGGTGGCCTGAACTGGGTGTGAACGTCACTGTGATTGCGGTTTGTGGGTGCGTTGTTGTTGACTGTTTATGATGACCGGTAGACCAATCATTTTATCGCGTTTACACAATCAAGTACAATCCGTGCGAGCTTTTCGTAGGTACCATGTTAACACCTTCAATGCGGGTCCCAAAGTCGTGCAACCCTGCCGTACTGAACATTTTTCGAGCTTGAAATTCGATATTGGTGAATTCGAACGCAAAATTCGTATTAAAGTTCGGCATCAAAAACGAAACAATGTTTTAGACAGTTGAACTCATACTGAAGACGAAAAAAAGCAAAAAATGGAATATATCAAAAAGGGGAGGTACCAGGCCCCCTCCCCCAAAGAGAGTTGAAGTGACCAGATGACCGGTCGTCCGTATGGCAGGTATGCAGGGATGACCGGTCATCCGCGCTGAAGGTGTTAACACCAACATGGTATGGTCCCTATGTACCATCTGACAGGGAAACGGGTTATTTACGTACTAGTAAATAAATTGACTCATTACATACCTTAGGAATCTTCGTAAAATGGTGTGTATATTCGCGGATCTTACATCGCACATGATTTCATGAGAGTTCAACAATGACTCAACAGAAGTAGTACAAAATACCTTCGCTAGAGTGGTGCTTGGCGCTTGGGAAGGGTTCCCGCGTAAATACAAAATAATAGCGGACCATCTATGCTTTAACTTCACACCATCCATGACACCATGGGAGGAGCTGCTCGACCGAGTGACTCGCATACGAGCTACTCTCAAGTATTTATTGCTTCCGAGTCTACCAAGGTAGCGGAAGCTTTGTTTTCACTTTTCAAGGTTGAAAAACAAAAGTTCTCCAAAATCAAAATTTCCACTCGCATTTTCCATTTCAGACCTTCCTGAACAATTTTGGTTCTGTCTGTCATGAAATCCTTGCCACAGCCATAACTTCTAGAATTCTCATAGATGGTCCCCTATAAAAATCATTACCACTGGACTGATAGTAGCCGCTGCGACAGCGCAAACGTGAAATCCTTGCCAAAGCCATAACTTCTAAAATTCTCGTCCAATTTCGATGAACCTTTCAGGAATAGTGCGGGTTGATGTAGATGGTCCCCTATGAGGGTAGTGGAAGTTACTTAGAGATTGATGGTTTGAGATAAACTAATATGCATCGGGTTATGGATACGAGGAAGCTATGTGCCACACCCACTTAGTTTTTTTATTCGCCTGTTACTCGGCCGAGTAGATATTTATAGATTTCTTGCCTGTCCTAAACCTCAAAAATGTGCCTATTTATGGTCGAGTTGATTCTACACAGGCTTGATAGATATTAAAGCCCCAGTAACATTTAGCTACCAATGAATATTCTATTTCTACTGTCTTTGCCTTAGAAGTTACTCAATGGTTTGGTGAGGGCTTTAATTTTTACGGAAATTTCCTGGTGTTATTTCCAGTGTGTAGAACCGACAGCTGCCAACTTAATGGAAGAAGGTAATGGAAAGAAAGGCGATTAAAATCCGGCCCAAAACCGGTAATTAGTTGAGCTGGGCTAATAGGAATAATCACCTCCACCCAAAACTGATATTTGACTTTGTGAGGAAGTTGGTAGGTGTTGTGTTTGCGTGTATTCGAGTGAGGGCGATGGTCCTCTTGATGCGCTGAATTGTAACTAGCCTGAACCCAACTCAACAGAGAGATTGATCCGGCTTAGGCACTACATCCACGGCGCCTTGCGGTCAAACATCCAGATAAGTGCTTGAAATATCTATCCGCAAACCTCGGCGTCTGGACCCAGACTGACTGGCGGGAAGCGGAGCATTTACCTAATGAAGCCTAGTGTTCTGGAGAGGTCCCTAAGGGGAGATAGAGGTTCAGCGCCTTTATGGGGCAAACCGTTCCCTCTGCGGAACTGGGCCGTAGGTAAGGTGAATACAAGAAATGATAAGTTGGATTGACTAGGTACGAATGGATGTAGGAAGACACCTGAGTGTGGCTTTTATACTCAAGTTAGTATGGTGAGGGGAGAGTGGAGAAGAGGTGACGTCAAATAACGTGTTCTTCCCCTTCCTCACCTCATCCGTGTTGGTGATGACTCATGCCACTCTGGGTTTTCCTACACCTCACTTTATTGGAGAACTAACGAACATAGATGTATGACATTACAGTAGCTTGAAAGAAAAGCAGGTACACGTTTTCTGGACTAGAGATGACTGCAGGGTTTGGGGAAATGAACGATGGATGAGGGACGAAGAGTGTGATGAACATGAATCTCTGCAAACTACTCATTTTTCAGTCGAAAAACTCTTGTTTTGCGAGGAGTTCACAACAAACTCGTACTGCAATCTCCATCCTCCCCTGTGTCGACGATTGGCAAGTAGAAAGCTGGAAAAAAGGCGTTCCAAGGTAATATGAATTTGATAATGTAATGGGCCGCCACTCAGGTCAGCGGTTCTTACAGCATCCACCCACTCCATGGATAAATCAGCTGACGAATCCGACACATCGGCCGATAAGCCGAAAAAGGGGCTTCCATACAACCCGCAGAGCATGGAGGAAGATGCGACCAGAGGCCGGGTAGGTGGCAGCACCGGACGGAGGGGGATGAGGCACTAACGGAGTGGGGGAGCACCCGGGGAGGGGCGAACGACCGTTGCGACGCTACCCCGCAGCGTCAGTCGTGTCTTGATCGAGCACTCACCAACAACCTTTTGAAATTTAGAGCCCACACACACCCAGATACTGTGATCCGGAGCAGTGCCGGAGCAGTGATCAGTAACAGTGAAGTTGATAGTGATAGAGAACTTTGTGAAGAACATTAGAGCCCACCCTTTTTAACGAACATTGAACATTTTGGCAACTCGACCCCGTTATACCAAGGCATCTGGATCACGATACGCCCTACCAGTGAGCTTGGAACGAGGGACTCGAGGACCTCGGCATTCCAACGGACCACCAAACGACGCCACGCTTCTACCCCGTCTATACCGGTAAAAAGATTGTAAATCTTTTATTTTTTTCTCTAGTAAACTCGCATTGTATATAGAAACTCCTCCTAGATATTGTTCCTTTTTCTAGAATTAATAGTTGTGAAAGCTACGAATATATATTTTCTTCAGTGACGCCGTTGTTTGGAGGTACCCCATCTGGGCCCTCGGCAGTAAGGGTATCTTATTCCCTCATTTCTATATTTTTCATTGATCTTTTAGGAGTAAAGATAACATACTCATTTCAACATTTATTAAGAGTTTTATTGTACGAAGTACATTTTTGTTTGAGAAATATTCACTATTCTGTCTACACCAAAAATAGACAATTCTCGTTCGGTAAATTTAAACCTTGTAGTTTATATTCTGACTTACCTGATCAATTTCCTGGTGCTTGGTAAAACAAAGGCAGATATAACTAGGGAAATAGAATCAACTTACCTTATTCGAGTCTTGCTGAACTGCGTAGATACATCAGGGGTTATTCTAGGGGTATTCTACTTACCTGAAGAAGTCCAATTCTTGAAGAGTACCTGAAACAAAAGATAGATAATTAATATTGAAAGAAAGCAATAACTAGGTTCAATAATTCACAACCTAAGGGGAATATACTTACCTCACGAAGGTCTAGGCGAAACGGGAAGCCATTTTTCGGTGATTCCAAGGAACACCTAGTCAACGACTCCGACGCCACACCCAGCCGACGAGAACCATAGATCTTCACCACGGTAAGTGGATCCAACTAACCTAGTCATAAAGCGCAGGGACAAGTAATCGTTAGATTTTCATAAAATTACAATCCATCGGCCACGTAGGAAAATCTGGCCATTACAATAATAAAACAAACATACATTTGACAAAAAACCCCTATTGATTTCAGGCGTATAAAGATTTTAACGCACATTTTTGATGGTACAAAGATACAAAGGCCAATCCATTTCGTTTATCCACCCAAAATTAGGTATATCAATGACCAACATCATGTTGCAGCAATTGTTGATGTTTCAAATACCATTTTGTTGATTTTGGGTAAATAGAGATGACCAGATCATGTTCCATTCCTCATTTATTACTCTTTTTAAAATAAAAATTAGGTGTAGACATCGAGTGAGAAAATATGTATAAATCGGAATCAGTTAGTAATAAGAGACGCTAATAAAATGCTTACAAAAATGTAAGTTGAACTCATGTTTGTGATCACAAATCATCGGGAATATTGAATTACGATTCCGATAGGTATTAGTTTTGGGTTTAATAATTCGTAGGTACTTGATATTTGAGATGTTCGTACAAGATATTTCCACGGTACCCATTTCGTCGTATTCCTCAGTAAAAATGGGAAATAGTAGAGGTCAAAATACGTAATATCAAATCGATAGTAATTCGGAGAGTGATGAAATCATATCTCAGGTGACTACTAATATCACTTGGGCCATCACTTATCAATCGCTTAGTTATAAACGGCTTCATTAATTCAACTAATTATGGCGGACGTTAAAGAACTGAATTTAAATGAAGGCACCAATCATGATGACAGTTCATTCAAAGTTCAAATACCTAGACAGTTAGGAAATCTCCTTTGACGGTACCTACTGCCAGGTTGGGAACCTAATCTAAACATTTGTAGAACCCTCCCACAAAAGGTTCAATTTGTACAATATTAAACATACATGATATGCTTTGGGTCATCAAGACCCGTCAGCAGAGGTTCCGTTGGTATTCCTTAAACAAATGATTGATTTATCATAAATAACACATATCACCCAATATATTTTCCTTAACGTTGAAGGAAGGAACATGGAATTCGCAAATCGGATGAGAAACGTAGAAACCACGGCTGTGGCAAGGATTTCACGTTTGCGCATGCGCAAACGTAAAATCCTTGTACGTAACAACCATAACACTTACATTCTTCATCCGAATTTGATGACATTTTCTAGGATTGTTCGGATTGGCGTGTAGATGGTCCCCTATGAAAATCATCACCTCCAACGAATTGCAGTTGCTGCGCATGCGAAGTAACCACTATTCGTCTGGGGGAGATAATTTTCATAGGAAACTGTCTACATGCCAATCTGTCGCCGAGTTGGATGAAATTAAACTGTTAAAGCTGAAGGGCGTTGTATTTCTGAACACCTGATGTGTCCTCAGCTGGAAGGGCGTGTCCTCTGCGTGTCTTGAGACACGATCCTAACCTGTCATCCATGTGGGTGTTTTCGTGAAATGTGTCCTGAGGACACAACCTGAAGGGTTTTACTGTAATCGAGGCGTCGGTGGTCTAGTGGACAGTGTACCTGACAGCGGTGATAAGATAAGAACTGTCTTGCGGGGATGCGAGTTCGAATCTGGTCGCTAGCAGAAAGTTTTCTGTCTATTAGACGATTGGCAATCTCTCGTTCCAACCCAGGGCGGTGATGTTCGGGAAGCGATGAGCAAAATCATCAGAACAAATTCTGATCTCCCCTTAGGGAGACAGCTGATGACGTCCGCGACGCCAAGAATGGCAGTCGGACGAAAATTCAACCTGAAATGGTTGCTTACTTTACTTTACTTTTTACTTTACTGTAATCAAGATGAATAAAATTTGATCGTTCTTTTCTTTACCCCTAATTAACTCTTAGCTGAGGTGATGCAGGGTGAACTCATCAACAACAAGAGAAATGGAATAAAATACCAGGTAAAGGGTTTTATTATTACAAAAAGTACGAAATGAGAATGTTGCAAATACGCATGGACCAGAAGGGTAACGTTGTTTGAATATACGATTGACTTTAAATTAATCAGCAAAATTGGTAATTAGGATAAAACAGGTAAGATTTCTAGTGACAATACCTTCCGTTTTCCAATCTAAATTCAGATTCAAGAGCCGTGTCTTTTCGTGTTAACACTTTCCGTGCGGATGATGGTAATAACCATCATGCCGAGTTTCGCGAGTGGCGTATGATGGTTTATACCATCACAGCTCTAAACATATCTCCGAGCTGTTCATCGTTCTGCTACCTAGTGGATGACTTAAGAACCTCTTTCGGATTTTTCTCGTGCTCAGTAGGTCCTCTAGTCGCCACGAGAGTGCCCCGTTTTCACTTCTGGGGATTCTGTTATCTTTAAGATTTGTGAGTTTGCACTACCGAATTCCTGACAAAAAGGTCTCCCGCCACAGGCGAAACCCAGTTTTTTAGGTCCGCACGGAAAGTGTTAATCTTTTACAATTTCGTGTCCTAGTTGTACAATCAATTATCAATTCCCAAATCTTGTTTCCATGTTTCAATACAATTTACTGCTATCACTCTGATACTTTTTTTATCACCTGCCTAATTATTTTGGCCAAAATAAGCTAGGTATATTTGGTCTGTGCACTCACGTGTGGGGCCCGAAGGTAACCTCGACGATCTTGATGCGAAGGTAGAGTCCTCCAGTCGGTGTCTTGGGTTTTCCCAGATGGAGAATGGTTTGGGGATACAACTCGCCATAATTCAGGGGGTTTGCTACTCTCGCTCTGACTTTGTTGAGAAGGGGACAGGGATGATGTTCAGCCGGGACTTACTAATCGCGCTTATAGGGGGGTGACTTTCAGCCTGGACCTACTCGTCGAGCTCTGTAAGGGTGTGTTCAGAACGCGGAGGTAAGAGGGAAGCTAGGAGGCTGGATGGAGGGTCGAGGCAGAGGGGGGATGTCAAGTCATCCTCCCTCCTGGCTAGTCCGTTCAGAACAAAGAGGTCGGTGAAGAGGTCAGGATAGAGGGAGGAATAACCTCATCCTCGATCAAACGGCAGCCAAATTGATTATTATCGGAAATTTAAACAGCAGATGATTCCAGAACCACCCCACAAGGGAATACACTCGAAATACGGGGAATTTCACCATTTGATGCCACAGCGGAAGAGGATGCCGGGAAGTGCTTAGCTTATTTACAAATTAAATTTAAACAAAGAAGACCTTGAAACAGAGACGGAACTTGGTAGCATAAATTACATATTCAAAAATACTGCTTACAGATTATTTCAGTAACCCAGAGTTAATAAATCTTTCATGCAGAACGCACCTTTTCTAAAGCTTGTAACGAACAACTTGTTTTACTTCATTTGTCCATTGCTGAACAAATAAATCCTTATAAAAAACAATAGCAAATAAAATAAAACAACATTTATCCAACGTAGAGGACTCTAAATTAATGAACAACATTTCGATAACGCTATATACATGGTAAAATAAATATGATACAATTTCTATATATTTATATATAAATACGTATAAAAATAAGTTATACGTTAATAAATAGGACGTATCTTACCAAACACAAATTATTTAAATAGGTATTAGACTAATATTATATTATGTATAATGGTAAATTTCGATACTTGAATCGTAACATAATCTATCTAGACAAAATAGAAATCTAGAGGGTAACGGAACAAGGATAGGCCGCCATTGACTCATGCCATTTAGCCGGTAGGTACTCCCTCTCCCAAAAAAAAAAAAAATAAATAGATAGGAAGTATCTTACTTAGCACAAATTAATTAAGTACTAAACTAATATTACATTATATAATGATAAATTTCGAATTTGAATATTATTAATATTTAATTTTGAATATTAAAGTATTGAATAAAAATATAAATTTTAGATTTTTATTCTCCTTTCTTTCTGTAACAATTTTGTTTCTTTTGTACGCAACGCGAGTAAATAAAACATTCAAAAACAATAATTCATTCAACGGAAACCTTCCATAATTTACTTTCATATTCATATTCAATAAATAAAAACAAAACTGTGGCGGTTGGGATGAGAGAGTGGAGGTGCGGCCTTGAAACAACCAATCACAGTCCAGGGAGCAGCGATGACATCGCGACATCGACCTTCCGCGATCAAAGTTTTTTGAAAACCAAAAGCATCGACCCTCCAGCGTCCCTCCTAGCACTACCGCGACCGCCTTGCTCTGAACGCCCCCATTCATTTCTTTGTACTTGTTTTCCCGCGATAGCCATCGATAGCGACGTCGACCCTCAAGCGTGCCTCTTACCTCCGCGTTCTGAACGCACCCTAAGGGAAGTCAAGATGGCTCCCTGTGGCGATCATAAGATGGGCGCTCCCCTCCACCGTGACGTCACCCGGCGCCTCCTAGATCCGGTTTTCTGCCAACTCATTCGGGGTGGTAGGTTCGTGGATACTGTTGACATGGGCGGTATGTTTCCAGCCATGGAGCCTCTTGGTTGAACCCTGGGATGGACGCCTCAGGTGGTATTCGGCTCCTGCAGTGGGGGCGGACCACGCCCCTGGAACTGGCCCAGATCGCCCCTCCACAATCCTCACTGCAAGTGGCAATGCGGAGGCGGTGTCTTGGGGTTCAGGAAGGGGGGTGTAACTTTACCCCAGCCCCGCTTTTTGTTGGTGTTATCAGTGAACAGGGGCTCACAAACCAAAAGAAACCAGGGGACGTCCCATTGGATAAGCGGTAGATCAATTAATACCAGCTGGTAAGCGAAAAAACTGTTAACTCGATGTAATTGATCAAGAACTTCAGGCAAGAAATAGTGATTCCCCCCCCCCCTCACCCTTATCCACCATAAAATTTCTAGCGGCATGGGAGCCTCGCATCTGAAGAACATTTTAAAATCCATGATCTACAATACCCAACATGCGAATTTGAGTTCACCTCCCCCCCTCCCCACCTCCACCAATGGTGCCAGTCTGGCACCAAAGCGGAAATACGTTGTAGCATTGAACTTTCATCTATTAGTTGTAGTAGGCAGTCCGTCGAGGTTCAGATCCGTATTCAAGGTTGTAAGCCTTTGGGCGAGGTATCGACTCGATCGGGGATTGAAGTTACGATTTAAATTGTTCCTTGTAAATAAAAGCTGTAACGGGTTGCAAAAAAGGGAGAAAAATGTAAACTGCGATACCGATACACTTAGGCTAGTAAGAAAAGTTATACTTAGCTTTGATGTACTTCGGGGTAGCTCGGCTCGATGCAGTTTGGGAGATGAGGCTGCGATACACCTGGAGATACCTTTTAAATACCTTTACTGTTACCTGTTGTATCTTGGTGTATCGATTCTGAATAAAGATTTTAATGAAGTTACTGATTGTTGTTGCAAGTGATTTGAAATACCTATATCGATACCCGTTATTTGTGAAACAGAACCATGAACCAGGGTAGACTCTGAAAGAAAGTGAGTAAAATAGAACGTGTTTTATTGCAAGAATGACTCGAGTTTAGAGGGTCCACGACCCGATACAGCCTGAAGGGCTACTCCAAAAGGCAAATGTGATTTTAGATTACTTTGACTAGGCGATACAGATCCGCTTATGCTAGGCGTTACAGGTACAATAAGACTTGATTTTAGTTCTAGATGCAATGTTCCAGTTCCTCGATACTTTCTACTTACTGTTACTGAGTACTCTTCACTTCTACCTACTATTGGCCAATAAGTAGTATGACACAGTTCACTCACGTGACGGGTTACCGTAGCGAGTCCGATACACGATGAGAGGCGATGAGAGATCTTGAGGGGAGAGCCGGGTCAGGACTGGGCGCGTACGCGATCCGCGGGCGATACGGTTCCAGGGGAGGCAGGACGTGAATCACAGTTCTTTCAATGGCACCACTCACTGGTTCAAAACCTATTGCAAAGACTTGATGGGGAGGCAGGAGGAGGATCGATACTGGGTCGATACGGTTTTAGGGGTGAGCGCTTCAGAGGTAAGGGGGGTTAGCTTCGAGACTAGCTGGCAAGGCTGCACGACAGGGACTAAAGGCTTCAGGTCATTAGATGGACCTTTTGCTCCTCTCTCCCAGGCTGTCCAACTGTTCAACACCAATTTCCTGTTGGCATGACTGCATTTCTGAGGTGGGGATGTCTTCTTCTTCTGCCTGTTAATCAGATGGTTTTGTGTTTTGCCCAAGGTGGTGGGAGGGCATGTGAGTGGGCCACGCCCCTTCTGAGTGGTGGCTATGGGGCTATTTTTCTCCAACTGCTGCTTCCTTCAGGGCTTACTGGCCTCTACGGCCTGGTTCTGCTTCCAAGGTACTTCAGGGCTTACCGGCCTCTACGGCCTGGGTCTGCTTCCAAGATACTTCAGGGCTTACTGGCCTCTACGGCCTGGGGTTCTCTCCGGGGGGTGAATCAGGACTTATTAGCCTCTGTGGCCTGAAAGGGGAAAGAGAGCTTCGCTGAGCGGCAGCTCACAAGGTGAAACACAAAAAAACCCACGATATATGCGGTTTATGGTGTCCTGGCACCATGGTGGCACCACTATTAGTTCCATGGTGGTACAGAGAATAATTCATGAAAATCTGGAGGTATAATGAGAATTTTTCCTCATTTTCAAAACTTGGGGTACAATTAGTAAGCAGTAAAAGAACCAAAATATTGAAAAATCGGATATTTTGTGAAAATTGTCCCCCCACTCGCCCAATCCCCTTGCGAATTTTGATACTCTGGTGAAATCATGTACAACTCGGAAGTTATTTGAGTAAAAAAAAAGAAACACGCAAATCAGTTGGAAACTGAGGCGTGGGCAGAGTTTACAAGATTATGCCCGCAAACGCACGTTTTCTGAACATTAACCCCCCTTTCCTCCCCTAAAAGGTAAATTTCGAAATTTCGGCGATGTAGTGCACTACTTGATAGTTTCCCGCATCGAACAGAAAAAGAACCACGAAAATCGGTTGAGAACTAAGGCCTGGGCAGACGACACAAGATTATGCCCAAAAACGCACTTTTTTGAGCTTTAACCCCCCCTTCCTCCCCTTAAAAGGCAAAATTCGATATTCCGGCGACGTAGTGCATAACTAGATAGTTTTCCGCGTCGAACAAAAAAAGAACCAGGAAAATCGGTTGAGAACTAAGGCCTGTGCAGACGACACAAGATTTTGTCACATACACACACACAGACCTATGGTTTTTTTTCGCGGATTTGGATTCAGAATGGTCTAAAACGGATTACTGTGTGGTTATTTTTTTTCTGTCGAGTTTTGTCCTCCTCCACCCCAGATTGATCGCATAACGACGCCCAAGTCTTACGGTGGGACGTCCTAAAAATAGGAAATTTCGCCAATTTCACAGAAATGACGAGAAAAGTATCGAGATGCTTCTTCTTTTTGCCATAATGTTGACCGCAGTTGCAGCGGTCCCAACTCAAAATTGCATTAATAAAATTGAGCATTTAATGTAAAACATGGTGACAACTGGTAAGTTGTAAATATCTCATTAAATGGATAGAAAGGTTTACACAAAAATAGGTGATATTGATGCACAAGCGTGTATTTAAGAATCATTCCCTGCAGGGAGTAGGTACATAATAAAATAGTATTTTATTTCATGATCCAATTTCCTGCATATCATTATACCCAAGGGTGTATCATTAGGTAGCAGACACCAGAATCTCTAGTCATCGCATTTCCAAGTACGCTGACTCTTAATTTTCGTAGTATCGACCGAGCGGAACTTTCTGTAAACCCCGTGACACTCTCTGCCAGTGTCATAATTTATGTAGTCGAAGTGGTACGTTGCTACCTTGTTTTTCTGAAAATATCAATTACGAACCCATCAAACGAAGAAGGACTAATTATTTCCAACAAAAATTTATAATTTGAAATGTTTTTGTTGAACAATACCAGACATACCTAATTAAATTTTGGGATCATCAATATTCAGGAACCGGGAAACCTTGAAATACTCGGGAAATTTTTCTTTTCTCGAATACTCAGGGAATTTTACTTTATTGGAAAACTCGAGGAATTTAATTTTTCTCCCGAAAAAAACCTGGAAAAAGCCTGAGCGCCGAACGTTTTTCTAGGAAGTTCCGGCAGTCTGGGAGAGAAAAGTTCAACGGTTTTAGTAGTAGGTATTTTTCAATTACAGATGTAGACAATTTTCTCAACTATAATAATTAAAATAAAGATTTAATAAAATTTGTTTTTCTATTTTTGTGATTACAACACAAGGGTGGGGGGGGGGGGGGCTCCGAGAAGTACCATCGTCCATCCTGCCCCTGGTGTGAGCAAATCTTCGGACAATTATATCCGCCTTATGACCGTGAAACTGTATTGTTATTACTTACTTGCCTAACCCGACATATTTCCACGTCACGCCATTTTTAAGGCTAAATGTCACGATGTTTTAGTGTGATTCTGAAATAAGAGATGGCAGCACCATCGGGGCCAAATTTCGTTTACTCCTCATTTGAGAACGGATCGAGATATTTTAGTGCCGCAAACAGATTTCTCTTCAAGATCACCGTAGAATTCCAGGTAATTGGTTAAGAAAGGGTGCAAAAATTTTTTGCACTCAGTTCCAACAAAAATGTCTTCAAATTTTGAATATTTTCAAAAAGTGGTCTTATAGCCACTTGTAGAACCTTCATCAGAATACAAATCCGTTTGCGGAATTTTTCTAAGTTGATCATAGCCGTCAGATTCTACGATATGGAGCGGGGCGAGAGGGGCGATCATGGGCAGTGGGGGGGGGGGGGAGGGCGGCGATCAAACGCCCCGCCTTCACATTCATGTTTTGCTAGTATGCACCCTTTGGTCTCTATTCTTTTTCCTGGCCATCTAATAGGTGGCTACCACCAACCTTCCCATTTCCAACTTCTCTGTCTTGTGGTTGGTCGCATTGGTGTCTTGCTTTTTATGGAAATTTTGCCCAATTCGATCAAACTCAAGATAGAGAAGTTGGAAATGGGAAGGTTGATGGATGAGAAGGTTGGAAAAATTTGTGTACACTTTCTAAACCAATTACCCGGAATTCTACAGTGATCTTGAAAAGAAATCCGTTTGCGGAATTACAATATCTCGATCCGTTCTCAAATGAGGAGTAAACGAAATTTGGCCCCGATGGTGCTGCCATCTCTTATTTCAGAATCACACTAAAACATCGTGACATTTAGCCTCAATGACCAGGCGGAAGGGGTCTTTTCGACATTATCTCATATCAACCAGAAGACATATCATCCAACTGAACAACATAATTATTAATTAATGTTGAAAATTATCAATGACACCCGAAAAAAGTTGATATGATCCTCTCCAAGGTAATTTTAATCAGAGCACTCTATTGGACATACGAGAAACTAGGTAGGTAATTTAACCACCAGTGCATCTAGTGGGAGTTACCACTTCCTCTATTGATACCGCCTAGTTTTTTACTACCGTTGCAATTGCTTCATCTTTATCTCGAAAATTCGCTGAAAGTGTTCATAAGGGCACACCTGCACCTAATTAACGCTAACCCGCACCATGTATCTGTTTCTCCTCAACTTTGTAGCCTGATTCTAGTAACCTTATTCATTTTCATAATGAGATTTTGCTTCCAAGTCTACCAAGGTATCAGAATCCTTGTTTTTACGGTCCGAGGTTGAAAAAAAAAGTCGGCAAAGTGGGTGTGGCACATAGCTTCCTCGTATACATAACCCGACTGTATAGAAGTTATGGCGGTTACAAGGATTTCACGTTTGCGCATGCGCACAAAATACTTTCAATTTGAGGCCCATGATTTTCATAAGGGACCATCTCCACCCCAACTTGCATAATTCGTGAAAATTTCATCGAAATCAGATGGGAAATGTAGAAGTTATGGCTGTAATAAATGATCAATAATAAAATCTATATACCGCATACCATACAAGCAAGATTGTCTACACGAAGAGCTGAGCTTGGTTGGGATTTACACACACTAGTACCAACTAGACCCTTCTACCAACCAAACAAGGATTTTCGTTTACCTCAATTACTACCGCCAGCGAGGGTTTCAAAAATTGAAAACATCAATGTGTCCTTTGTTATTTCATCATTATTTATAATGAAACACTTCAATTGAATTAAAAGAAGTTTATTGGGCGAAAGACGGAAAAACGGTTGAACCACTAGAAACAGAGTGATAACGGAAAAGCGGGGGAAACAGAACATAGCGGGTGGATGTACATGGAAGTACTACATGTTCATCTTTCAACACCCCCCTCTCGATATGAACATTCTACATTGAACTGACAGCAACAATTTCATAGCGACAACAATATAAACATCAACTATCTGTCCTGCAACACCACGTCAAACTATTCTTAATGCGAATATAACCATTATTATCAAATTAACACTGTTAACGAACATTCAATCAGGTCTCATTAATAGCCTTATCTCCAAGTTCTGTAAATTTAACAACATTCAGGGGTTTAGTCATCAAATCTGCAATATTATCCTCGGATCTAACATATTTCAAATCAACTTCCTTCTTCATACATAAATCTTTCAAAAAATGTTGTTTTATATCAATATGCTTCCCCCTTTTCGAGTTTTCAAAAGTCTTTGCCAAAGAGATGGCACTAGTGTTGTCCACAAATAACTTAGCCGAGTCTACACCTGTCCCAAATTCATTTAGAATACCCTTCAAATTTATTAACTCTTGACTAGCAGCAGCTGCCGCCAAATATTCCGACTCCATTGTGGACAAAGCCAAGCATGTTTGTTTTTTAGAGAACCACGAAATTGGGGTTTTTCCATCGAAAGCAATAAAACCGCTAATGCTTTTACGAGAGGACCTATCTCCAGCCCAATCGGCATCAGAATTAATGAAGAATTTCCCCTTTCAAAATTTAGTCCAAAATCCTTAGTGTTAGCAAGATATTTAACAACTCGCTTGCAGCTTTCCATAGCTGGTTTGTAACATAGGCTGAATATAGGCTGAATTTCAATTTGTACAACAAATTTGAAATACACCTAATTGCCCATATATGAGACAGAGGAGGGCATGGAAGAAGTATTCTATAGAAATATTCTTCCATGGAGGAGGGTGTGACGACCCTACCCCTTCAAACCAGTGATTAGATTAATCAGCCGGCCTGAAGAGAATATCGATTCGTATATCTATGAATCGGATATCCCTAAAGGCGTAGCTCCAACAAATCGGGAACAAACCAATTGGATTGTCCCTTATAAAAAAGTAGGATCGTCACACTCCTCTCCCTAAAACATACTTCTGGGTTTCAAACAGAAGTATGTTTGAAAACAAGTCAAAGGGACTGAAAAATAGTATGAAGCCCAGGAAAGGACGTCTGGAAGCTTTAAGGGGATTCCTCCATCGTAATGGTACTATTGCAAAAGAAGAAGAAGAAGAAAAATGCCACGAATGGGTCATTTATGCCACGAATTGGGCCATTTATACATAAAATAATAAATCAATGGAACTGAGGAGAAAGCAAACTAAATAAAGAATACGAACGACAAAACATTCAAGTGTAATGATTGAAAAGGCAAATGCAGAAAAGGCTTATATAAAAGAAAAACGTAATTGAAATGAATAAAATGCCAGATTGGCAAAGCCTAACAAGAGACTGAATTTAATTGCCGGATTGGCGAAGTTTAATGAATGAATGTAATAGCCGGATTGGCGAAGTGGAAGAAAAGAATGAATTTAATATAGAGATTCCTTCAGAACATCTCTTTGAATAAATCCTTCTGGAATACCCAAGAAAAAGTGGAGGGGAAATGATGAAATAAATTCAGTGCATTTCCACCGAACCACGCTCTGCTACCATGTAACAATATAGGTTGAATTTCAATTTGTACAACAAATTTGAAATACATGAGACATGTATACATATATACATATATTTGAACAAATTTGAAATAGATGAGACATGTATACATATTTCGCAGAGCAGATCCTACCAATTGTAGGACCCAGCATCAGTAACCACAGACAACCATAACTATGACTTACTGACTAGACAGTGGACAACAATGACAACGCTGGAAGAAGAAGAAGATTGGGAATTAACCTCACTTTTGATTGTTTGATGTTCACGTGTTCACTATACTTAAATAATACATTCAGTTTCTTTCGAAAATCCTTTTAATAATTTACCTACAATGACTGAAGATCAATTTTCAAGACAGTCTCCGAGTTCAGAAGTGGGATCGGGCTCAAATACTACTCTACAGAACATGCAAGATGAGGAGAAAGATGACTCAACCCAGGTTCATATCCCTTTGCAAATGTGGCGAGAAATGTTGAATTCTCAACATCAAAATTTGCTTCAAATGATGCAAACAATTCAACCATCTACCAACTCTATTTCCTCTCAGGTATTTTTACCGGAATTCGACCCTGATAAAGTAGATACTGATGCTAAAGCTTGGTGTGCAACTGTAGACATGATCTTCACTGAAAAGTCCCTTGCTGGTGGTGCTCTAGTGATTGCTTTAAGTCGTGCCTTCAAAGGTTCAGCTAGCCGTTGGTTGCCCCAAGTATCATTTCCAGGGATGCAATGGATACAATTTAAAGAAATTTTTCTTGCCAAATTCGTCGGAGATGAAACTCCTGCATCTGCCTTGATGAATGTCCTCAGTAGCAGACCCGCTGATCGTGAATGTTATGGAGCATATGCCGGACGAATTTTGTCATCTCTTTGCACAAGTTGGCACAAACTGAACATTGAGGAAGTCGCTGTGGCCACTGTTTTAGCACACATGTCCCAGTTCGATTCAAGGATACAAAGGCTCGTCTTCACGGCTGACATCAATAGTAGGGATACCCTACTCAAGGAAATGAAGGCCATATCTTTCCTCAAGAGGCCCAACAATGCTGCACCTACCTTTGACAGTAAGCGCCCAAGACTGACACCACTACTTTCAAAATGCTCAATCTGCCAGCGTACAAACCATAAGGCAGAAGCATGCTACTTCCGCCAACCTTCAACTCCTGCGCCAACTATGCCTCCTGCAAGAAGCCCAGCACCTGCTACAGCAAGAAACCATCCAACATGCTATCGCTGTGGACGTGTTGGCCATGTCCAGGCCAACTGCAGAATGAATGTGAAGGAGTCTCAAGCAATGGAGTCTGGAACTGAGCGCCGTATTGACTTTTGTGAAGCGAACCCAACTGGCTCTCTAACACACAAAGGTGAGACATTTTCTTTCACATTTGATTCTGGTGCTGAGTGTTCCCTTATGAAAGATGTTGTTGCCCATAAGTTTGAGGGTCCTCGCTTTGAAAATATCATCAATATGACTGGTATAGGTAATTCTGTCGTTCCGTGCTGTTTACAAATCCGATCAGAGGTCATTATTGACAGTCAGAAAATGGACATACTCTTCCATGTTCTGCCTGAGAAATTCTTGAGAAGTCCCATTATGATAGGCCGTGAAATTTTGTCAAATGGTTATCAAATGAGTTTAAATGCTGATAGTTGTACATTAACGAGGTCACCTTCTGAGTTGAAGTTGATTAATGAATGCTCCTTGTATGCTGGCGACCCAGTTGTATTTGACAATATCACAACTGACCTCGTTGGTAATCAAAAGTCCCAGTTACTTACAATTCTCAACAATTTTGTTGGCTCATTCACCAATGGTTTACCTAAAACCCGAGTCAACACTGGGCAGCTTGAGATTCGATTGATTGACCCAACCAAAACTGTCCAAAGACGCCCATATCGCCTAGCACCAGTAGAACGTGAAACTGTACGCAAAATTGTGGATGAACTACATTTAGCAGGCATAATCAGACCTAGCTGTTCTCCATTTGCTAGTCCAGTTCTCTTGGTGAAAAAGAAAAATGGTTCTGATCGAATGGTAGTTGATTATCGCGAACTCAATCGTAATACAATTCCAGACCGTTTCCCTCTACCGATCATATCAGATCAAGTTGCTAGACTGGGAGGTGCACACTTCTTCTCTTGTTTGGACATGGCAAGTGGATTCAATCAAATCCCAGTGCACCCAGATTCAATTGAGCGAACTGCCTTTGTAACACCAGATGGCCAATGGGAATATGTGGCAGTTCCTTTCGGCTTGCGAAATGGACCATCTGTTTACCAACGTACCATTTTGAATGCCCTCGGTGAATTAGCCCATCAATTTGTGATATCGTATATGGATGACCTGGTCATTGTTTCTGCTAATGTTGAAGAGGCTTTGGAAAGACTGCGTGTAGTCCTCACAGTTCTAACTAATGCTGGATTTTCACTAAACCTACAAAAATGTTGTTTTGTCATGCGTAAAATAGAGTTTCTAGGCTACGAAGTCAGTGCAGGTCAAATAAAACCAAATTTACGGAAAATAGAGGCACTGACATCACTTCCCCCTCCCAATACAGTTAGTCAACTGAGGCAATTCATTGGTTTGGCTTCGTATTTTCGTCAATTCATAGCTAAATTTTCTGAAATTATGGCCCCCTTGTACCGGCTGACTAGTTCAAAAAATAATATTGAATGGCTTGATGAACACGAGAAAATTCGGAACTATGTAATCAAACAATTGACTAACAAACCAGTTTTGATGATATTCGATCCCAACCATCCTATAGAACTACACACAGATGCCAGTTCTGTGGGGTATGGTGGCATACTCCTTCATAAGATTAATGGTAGACCTCATGTTGTTGCTTACTTTAGCAAGAGAACTACTCCTCCTGAGTCCAAGTATCATTCTTACGAGTTAGAAACACTGGCAGTAGTTAATTCAGTCAAACACTTTCAGCAGTACCTTGTTGGCAGAAGATTTATAGTAGTCACTGACTGTAATTCCCTCAAAGCTTCTCATAGCAAGGTTGATTTAACTCCTAGAGTTCATAGGTGGTGGGCATACCTACAAGCTTTTGATTTTGAAATCGTTTACAGACAAGGCAAGAACATGGGCCATGTTGACTTCTTATCAAGAAATCCATTACCTGCTGAACCAACTGAAAATATTGCGATTACGAATGTCGACAACCCTCATCAAAAAATTGAGCAAAAACGCATTGACTTCACAGAGCTCCCAACTAATTGGCTCCATGCTGAGCAACAAAGGGATGACGAGATAAAGAATTTGATAACTAAGCTAAATAACAATGAATTAGATGAACAGGTTCACAAAACATACGAAATTCGGTCAGGAATAGTTTATCGTAAAATCCAAAGAAACAATAGGACTCGTTGCTTGCCCATAATTCCTAGAGCACTGCGTTGGTCAGTGATAAATAACGTTCATGAATCTATTATGCACCTAGGCTGGGAGAAAACTGTGGAGAAAGTGTATGAGTACTACTGGTTTGATCACTTGACTAAGTATGTTCGAAAATATGTTGACAACTGTATTACATGCAAAGTATCCAAGCCTAAAAGTGGCAAAATCCAGGCAGAGCTTTTCCCTATACCTAAAGTAAGCACTCCATGGCATACAATTCATATGGATGCCACAGGAAAATTGAGTGGGAAAAATGATACGAAAGAGTATGTTTTTGTCTCCATAGATTCTTTCACTAAATATGTCTTGCTTTACCACTCATTCCACATTGATTCATCTAGTTGTATTAATGCTTTAAAAGCTGCAGTTTCACTATTTGCCTCTCCTACTCGCATAATAGCTGACCAGGGCCGCTGTTTTGCTAGTAAAGAATTCAAGGATTTCTGTGAATCGCATAATATCCAACTTCATCTTATAGCAACAGGTTCAAGCCGAGCAAATGGTCAGGTTGAAAGAGTTATGAGCACTCTCAAAGCAATGTTAACTGCTGTTGAAGTTAAGGAAGACAGATCGTGGCAGGATGCTCTCAATGATGTGCAGTTAGCTCTTAACTGTACAGTGAACCGAGTAACTAAGGCATCCCCTTTGGAACTTATGTTGGGCATAACTGGAAAACCCTTGAACTTGATTACGCCTAATGACACTGTTGAAAGCATTAATCTACCTGAGTTAAGAAACCGAGCAATTGAGAACATCAATACTAATGCAGCCTATGATAAAAAGAGGTTCGATTCTACCAAAGCAAAAATAACAAAATTAGCAATAGGTGACTACGCCCTTATTGAAAATGAAGAACGAAATCAAACAAAACTTTCCCCTAA
The DNA here is from genome assembly GCA_009739505.2 of Apolygus lucorum. Lineage (NCBI taxonomy): Eukaryota > Metazoa > Arthropoda > Insecta > Hemiptera > Miridae > Apolygus > Apolygus lucorum. The sequence continues at coordinate 28,465,967 of CM019173.2, read as the reverse complement.
ATTCAGAGGCCCATTTTTAGTTGCTGATCTCTTGGACGGTAATAGATACTTACTAAAATCCTTGAATTCTAACCGCACCTACAAGTATGCTCATGATAGGGTACGGAAAATGCCTGAACAAGAAATTCCGATAGATGTAAATAGCGAATCAGAAGATGATAATGAAGTTGAAGATAGTAGCATCGGATTTGTCAATGAACAAGGCGTTATAGTGTTGGATAAATAATGCAAAAATCAAAAAAAAAAAAAAATATGATAATAATAAAATAATGAAAATGAATGATCAAGTTATACTTTCAAATTTATTGTATTAGAAGTAATAGATCCAGAAATTCCAACTTGTAATTCATTTAAGCAAAATTAACCAAACTCTTGAGAACACAATGATTTATTGGGAAAATAAATCGAAAGAATGAAATAATGATAAATTTGCCAACAATATTTGATTGTAAAATTGAACTAGAATTTCTTTAAAAAAAAAAAAAATCTAAATAATGAAGTTGAAAACTGGCATAACAAAATTTGAACATGGAACTTTGAGCTAGTTTTAACTTGGATGAATAAGATCCTTGCGAGGACTTGAGAAAAGTTGTCTTTTCAAAGACTGATTACAAGACTGTCTTTTGCGAAAGACTTGAGAATGTCTTTGCGAAGACATAGTAAAAATAAAAATTGAAAAAAAAAAAAAAAAAGTCCTTGAGAGGACATCACAAAGAAAGTCTTTGCGAAGACGTAATAATAATAAAAAGAATAACGAATGAAATAATAACAAAGTAAAGGTCCGTGAGAGGACACGAGATTGTAAGTCTTTGCGAAGACTTATCTAAAGGTTTTAGCAAATTCATTTTGAAGTTTTTTTAGATTTTGAATGAAACTGTAGTATGATTGATAAAAATGTTGTACAGACCAAGCCTTTGCTTGGAGGTCAGGTAGGCCGAGTGTACGGAGTATACTGTGCTTTGGGTTTTATTTTTCTGTTCAGGTAACGCACCCGGGACGGGTGACGCATCAGAGATGGCCGTTTCGCAGAGCAGATCCTACCAATTGTAGGACCCAGCATCAGTAACCACAGACAACCATAACTATGACTTACTGACTAGACAGTGGACAACAATGACAACGCTGGAAGAAGAAGAAGATTGGGAATTAACCTCACTTTTGATTGTTTGATGTTCACGTGTTCACTATACTTAAATAATACATTCAGTTTCTTTCGAAAATCCTTTTAATAATTTACCTACAATGACTGAAGATCAATTTTCAAGACAGTCTCCGAGTCATATATACATACATAATACATATATGAGACAGAAGAGGGTGTGACGACCCTACCCCTTCAAACCAGTGATTAGATTAATCAGCCGGCCTGAAGAGAATATCGGTTCGTATCTCTATGAATCGGATATCCCTAAAGGCGTAGCTCCAATAAATCAGGAACAAACCAATTGGATTGTCCCATATAAAAAAGTAGGATCGTCACAGGTTAGAAGGTTTATCTAAGTATCGACTCAATAGTCATATGCAAAAACATAAATCTGGTCTTGAAATAATAGCTTCAAATTATAATGTTCATATTTCAACATCCTTACCTCGACATCTACAGTTCCCTGGATAAAACGATCGATTCCAGGGGCACCCGCATTGGCCATTTCTTGTATAAGTAGTTTCTTGTCTACAGCTGAAAGCTATAATCAAAATGGATGAAAGTTATTATTTGACGTCAATCTTGAATGACTTCTAAACTTTGGGATTTCATTCAGCTTTCTGCAGAAGATTGCACAGCCTTCCAAAACTTTCCGCCTTACCTAATTAAAATTTCATTGTTTTCTAAGAAAATTCGTAGATACATAGAAATTAACGAGTTAAAACACTAGCAAAAATTCACGGAATCATACTTACTGGCCTGTAAGCAACATCACAGTATGTTGTATTCATCAGGGCAGATAACGCCAAAACTACCGTTAAAAGAGGAATTAACATCTCAGCAGCTCTTCTTTTACCGAGACACCAATGAAAAATTGACTGGGAGCCCCAATTTGTTTACTTGTTTAGCTTCCCGTAATTGAAACGAGTTGAGCTCTTCGAATAATGGATCGTAATTTGCGCAATTTTTTAGGCAAAAAGAAGAAATTACTCTGAAGTACATGATTATTTTGAAAGGGACTAGTTTTCGAAACATGACAAAATTGAACTATTAACGCATATTAATTTATGAATATTCAAAACTGAATCACTAAGCGACAGAGGGTGTGGATATGCGTATTCGGATAGGTAGGTAAGAGCGCGTTTTGTTGGTGCATTATCATGGGAAATATAACACTTTATCACAGTCCCAATTTTATAAATAAAAGCGTGTTACATTTAGAATCTGTTTTGGTTTATTATTTTCAATAATGAACCTTTGGAATCGATCAAGAAAAAAAAATTTTTTTTAACACCCCCTCAAAATTTGATGGTTTACGTTTCAAGGTACGTAGAATTCAAAAATCGAATAAAAATTTGGCCGTTCGTCCGCCGTACGCGGCACTTTTGCCACTTAGCATTGACCGATTTTGATCAAATTTGGTATGTAGGCTCCATTTGGGGTCTAGTTGTGCCCCGAAGATTTTGGTTGATGTAGGTCACTTCTAAGAGTTGAAAAATAAGGTTTGAAATTTTGAAAACGCTCATAACTCAAAAAATTTTGATATAAAGGTATTGTTTTTCCTTCAATTTAAGATTCTATAGAATTTTCAGAATTTTTTGAGACCACCCGGAGCTCTGTAGGACTAACCGTTCGCTTGCTACGAGAATTTAAGGTTTGGACGTACGATAAATCAGAAACATGAGTGTGAATCGCAAAAGAGGCCTAATCTCCGTTCGAATTTTAGCTGACCGAAATACAATCGATGTTTTTCTTCATGTTGAATGGTTGGTGGCTTTGCAGACGAGTGATCTATAGAAAATAATAAACCATTGTGTAATAATTCGCAGCGTTTTCCTCTTACCATCACAATGTAACCCGCTTTTATTTATAAAATTGGGACTGTGACAAAGTGTTATAGTTCTTATTAAAGGTACCTAATTTATTTACAACTTTTTAGTTCATTTAGATAATTAACAAATAATAAAAACTTGTTTTTAAAAAAGGTTTTTTCTCAAATTTTATTTCTAACTTTTTAGTTCATTTTATTAACAAACGATAAAAGCTTGTTTTTACAAAACGTTTTTTTCTTTGATTTTCTATCTACGACTAAAAAGATTAGGAATTTGAAGATGGTCCCTAATGAATTGGAGGGTGCCCTTCACGAATTGGAAGTATGGAGGAATTATAAAATGGATGCCTTTCATGAATTGGAGGATGGTCCCCTATGAATTGGAAGATGCTCTCAGAAAGTGAATAATATTGCATCGTCATCATAATTTAAGCAAAATTTCAGCTCAACCGGATGCTGGGAAGTGGATCAAATTTAACTTGCAAGTTTGATTGCAGACAAACAAGCTTTTCATAAAATAAAAGAAACGCCAATTCTGGATTTGGGTAGTTTAGTTTTCGTCCTTTTATTTGTTGATTAAGTCCATTTTAGATACAAAAAGGCCATTCATGCAGCATGAGTTAAGTAATGAGCGAATTTCCACAGAAATCTGTTTTTTTTTTTAAATACAGTCTTCGAAGGTCGTTTTAGAATGTTCCAAAACGGATTTCAGTGAAAATATTTTTCGAAAAAGTCCATTCTAAAAATGTTGAGGTCACTGCAATAGCTTCATTTTTCTTGAAAATTCGCTAATACCTATTGAAAAGTAAATTCAGCACACTTACAGTTTTTATATAATTTAGCGCTCTGCAGGCAGTATTTTAATTTATTTTATCTTATTTAGCGGAGAGTACTGTATTCTGTCGTCCTCAAATTAATATCGTTGAGGTATCTCAAGCTCAAAATCACAATGAGGAATTTCACCGAATTCTGTTTGCATTTTTCCTGAATAGTAATTGGCGTGGGATAGATGAAAATCGGGTTGATTTCGGAAAATGTTATTTTTGGGAGACAATTTATGATTTCAAAAAATAGCTGGGAAAACGGACCTCTTCAAGGAGAAGCGGGAACGCTCGCTGATTGGCTGTTCAGATCGCCGTCTCCTCCCAGTGTTGTACGATGGTATGACAAAATCGTGTTATCTAAGAGGAAAGTTATCAAACAAAAACAGGGGAAACCTAATTTTCCCCATCTTGCTTTTTCTATTTTTTTTTCTTCAGTTTTTCGATTCCGATCTTTACTGGTTTTGTGAAATGATGCATCTGGGGACTATAGATTTCTCGATCTCAGCGCTTCAAGCGGCCATAAATGAACTATTCCAGGTTGACGTCATCCTCCCGGTTTTTTTAAACGTTCATATTTTCTACACTGTTTTGTTTATTCGTAAATTAGGAAGTACGGGCTGAAAGTTTGTTGTAGGGGGTTTTTCGAGGTGCTGAATCCGATTTTGGGGTCAAAAATAGGAAATTCCGACATGGTGAAATTCCTCATTTACAGTGGCATTGTTGTGATGGATCTGAAGTTCCCCCATCCCTCCAGCAACATTCAACGCAACCACTCCATACAACTTCCATACAGCAACAGCCCAAGCCGAACATCGATGTCCACCAACCGCCGCCGAGGACACCGAGTGCGCCACTGTTGAGGCCCTCCCAACGCCAAACCGCAAGATGGCCGAGGGCATAAAAGAGGCTGCCCCCTCCCTCGGCCATCAGTCTGTCAGCCACGCATCTCGAGTGTAGTTGAACCCAACTAACAAGACTCATCCCCTCTAAAGTTAAAGTTGAAGTGTCTGTGAGTGCATCTAAGGAACATTTCACGAATAGTCGCCAACTGAACCCCCCATTCAGTGTTCTTGTGTTTCCGAGTAGCCAAGGCGCGGAACATAAGACTCTGCCACCATCTCTCCATATCGCCACGCGAACCAGTACACCGTTTGACCCCGGACTGAGGCAAGTCTGCCCCGATCCCAGGCACACCCCCTACAAGCATACGAGGAAGAGGCCCTGGATGCAACAAACTGCGACAGAGATCTCAAGTTTTGGATCCAAGCTCGGCAAAGGGTGAGCCCCATTCCCTCAACTCCACATAAGCGCTTACACTCAACAAAATCTGGCAAAAACCCCTTTTCGTGAAACATAACACCCTGTAACGAAATAGTAAAGAGAAAGAGTATTGTTAGAGAAACCTTCTATAAAGTAAAGAAAGTATGTTGTATCAGAACAGTAGAAGCAGTAACATAAGACGTATTAAGTATAAAAAGTGCAAGTTCCTAAGTCAAGACTACCCAAACGTTTTATTCTTCCACCGAACTCTATTAAAGAACAAACTACTAGTACAAATTAAGTCGTATTCATAAAATTGTAAGGCACACTTGGTTGATGGCGGTAGTTAGTTTATTGGTCTATTGATTCGAAAAACTGCTAGTTATGAAAATACCCACAAGCCGTTAAAATTCGACGATGGTAAGGTACCGACGTTATTACGTCAATTTGGATGAATTCGGGAATTGTGAAAACGGTACCTATTCTTTACGGTTTGCACTATGTTTGAATAAATTAGTAATAACAAGTGTTCAGAGTGATTGTATCGGTGGAATTTTCTTATACAGTTTGGAACCATTATTCGGAAATTACTTGTGTAATGTTGTTGATCCACCTAGCTTCGGTCGGGTTGATATTAGGATGGATGGGAAGCGCCGAATCCAGACCAGTGAGTTATTATACTACGGTTTTAATTTCTGAAAAGAACACGGCTTCTTCCTGCCCTTCTAGGGTGGGGGGGGGGACCCTCGGTCGAGAAGCTCCCAGGCAGGTTATGTGAGCCTAATCTCGATTAATTTCACGATCAACACTCACTTAACGATGGTTTATCGTTCAGATTTCTGGACAGCCTCATTCCTGTCTAAAACTTGAAACTATCCTAAACTAATGATATAACTTCAGTAATTATTTTTTTTCAGTAATGAAATAATAAATTAAATGAATGAAAAAACAATACCTGTACATCGAAAGTTTTTGAGCCAGGCCATTTCGAAAATGTTTTCCTCCTACTTTTTACCCCTTAGAAGTGACTGGCAATAATCAAAACCTTCGGGGCACAACTAGACCCCAATTGGACCTGGTATCCCTAATTTCATCAAAATTGGTCCACAGGAACTGGAAAAAATGCCGCGTACGGCGGATGGCCAGAAAAATTGTTGTTCGCTTTCTGGATTTCACAAACCTTGAAACGTAAACCATTAAATTTTGAGGGAAAGGGTACATTTTATCTTGCTCGATTCCAAGGGATCTTTACCAAAACCAAAATACTGCCAAGTTGAGAAGGCAGTGAAGCTTTCTCAAGAAGAATGCGGGCGCACAAATTCTGCCAAGTGGGTGTGGCTCAGTCTCATCTTATCAGTAGGACGATTGCCTAGACTCACATCCAGCTTCTGTGTAAGGCCACAGCTGAAGATTTAGCAACGTTGCACTTGCTTCCTCGTTCAGACCAGCCACTGCTACTAAATGTAAGGCCGCAGCTGAAGATTTGGCAACGTTGCACTTGCTTCCTCATTCAGACCAGCCACTGCTACTAAAGCTATTGCTAATTTATTATTCATTCAATAAACAAACCAAAATACTGTCAAATTGAGAGGGCAGTGAAGCTTTCTCAATACATACGTAGAATTAGTTGGAGAGATAACAATGAACATTTCTAGCTCTCTCACGTTTGGTAGTGAGGGCGCACAAATTCTGCCAAGTGGGTGTGGCATATAGTCTCTTGTTATCAGTAAGAAGATTGACTAAACTCACAATGTTAGGCCACAGCAGGAGATTTGGCAACGTTGCACTTGCTTCCTCATTCAGGCCAGCCACTGCTACTAAAGCCATCTCCTTGCTAATTTATTATTCATTCAATAAATAAACCAAAATACTGCCAAGTTGAGAGGGCAGTGAAGCTTTCTCAAGAAGAATCCGGGTGCAAAACATTCTGCCAAGTGGGTGTGGCTGTCCCTTCTTATCAGTAGGACGATTGCCAAGACTCACATCCAGCTTCAGTGTAAGGCCACAGCTAATCTCCTTGCTAATTTATTATTCATTCAACAAATAAACCAAAATACTGCCAAATTGAGAGGGCAGTGAAGCTTTCTCAATACATACATAGAATTAGTTGGAGAGATAACAATGAACATTTCTAGCTCTCTCACATTTGGTAGTGAGGGCGCACAAATTCTGCCAAGTGGGTGTGGCATATAGTCTCTTGTTATCAGTAAGAAGATTGACTAGACTCACAATGTAAGGCCACAGCAGGAGATTTGGCAACGTTGCACTTGCTTCCTCATTGAGGCCAGCCACTGCTACTAAAGCTATCTACTTGCTAATTTATTATTCATTCAAATAATAAACCAAAATATTGCCAAATTGAGAGGGCAGTGAAGCTTTCTCAATACATACGTAGAATTAGTTGGAGAGATAACAATGAACATTTCTAGCTCTCTCAAGTTTGGTAGTGAGGGCGCACAAATTCTACCAAGTGGGTGTGGCATATAGTCTCTTCTTATCAGTAAGAAGATTGACTAAACTCACAATGTTAGGCCACAGCAGGAGATTTGGCAACGTTGCACTTGCTTCCTCATTCAGGCCAGCCACTGCTACTAAAGCCATCTCCTTGCTAATTTATTATTCATTCAATAAATAAACCAAAATACTGCCAAGTTGAGAGGGCAGTGAAGCTTTCTCAAGAAGAATCCGGGTGCAAAACATTCTGCCAAGTGGGTGTGGCTGTCCCTTCTTATCAGTAGGACGATTGCCTAGACTCACATCCAGCTTTAGTGTAAGGCCACAGCTAATCTCCTTGCTAATTTATTATTCATTCAACAAATAAACCAAAATACTGCCAAATTGAGAGGGCAGTGAAGCTTTCTCAATACATACGTAGAATTAGTTGGAGAGATAACAATGAACATTTCTAGCTCTCTCACGTTTGGTAGTGAGGGCGCACAAATTCTACCAAGTGGGTGTGGCATATAGTCTCTTCTTATCAGTAAGACGATTGACTAGACTTACAATGTAAGGCCACAGCAGGAGATTTGGCAACGTTGCACTTGCTTCCTCATTCAGGCCAGCCACTGCTACTAAAGCTATCTCCTTGCTAATTTATTATTCATTCAAATAATAAACCAAAATATTGCCAAATTGAGAGGGCAGTGAAGCTTTCTCAATACATACGTAGAATTAGTTGGAGAGATAACAATGAACATTTCTAGCTCTCTCACGTTTGGTAGTGAGGGCGCACAAATTCTACCAAGTGGGTGTGGCATATAGTCTCTTCTTATCAGTAAGACGATTGACTAGACTTACAATGTAAGGCCACAGCAGGAGATTTGGCAACGTTGCACTTGCTTCCTCATTCAGGCCAGCCACTGCTACTAAAGCTATCTCCTTGCTAATTTATTATTCATTCAAATAATAAACCAAAATATTGCCAAATTGAGAGGGCAGTGAAGCTTTCTCAATACATACGTAGAATTAGTTGGAGAGATAACAATGAACATTTCTAGCTCTCTCACGTTTGGTAGTGAGGGCGCACAAATTCTACCAAGTGGGTGTGGCATATAGTCTCTTCTTATCAGTAAGACGATTGACTAGACTTACAATGTAAGGCCACAGCAGGAGATTTGGCAACGTTGCACTTGCTTCCTCATTCAGGCCAGCCACTGCTACTAAAGCTATCTCCTTGCTAATTTATTATTCATTCAACAAATATACCAAAATACTGCCAAATTGAGAGGGCAGTGAAGCTTCAATGGGGTTCTTATAGTACCTACCTAATCTTAAGGGCGATGCCTGAGTACTGATACCCTAATGAAACATAAAAACTAGAAGTGAAGAGTCAATTGTCTGAAATGCCGTCTGTTATGATTTGAAATTAATAATTTTACACTGCAAACTTGAAAGTCGTTGAGAAATTCGCCAAATTGCATCTTTTGTATTCAATAAAACCAAAAATCATAATTACCCAAGTACGTATCTATTTAGTAGGTACCTCTTCTAACAAACGCATAAAGATATATAAAGGATGTCAAACTTCTCTAGTCTCACATCATGAATTAGAGAGTGAATTATATAATAATTATATCAGACATTTGGAGATACTATAATGAAAATGAAGCCACATAACTCACCAAGTGAAAGGGAGAAAACATCAAACAGAAAAGAATAGGATAACGAAAATGATGAACCAAAACAGCGCACAATGGGCAACTTGCTGTTCATAAGAAATTACATAATCAGTTGAGTAATATTTTCAGTAATTGCAATCTTTTTAACGCTATTTATGTCCAATGAACGTTTATTATGAATCTTCCAGTTCAGCGAAGACGACAAAAAGATGCTGAAAAAGGAATCACCGCATTGGAAGGCTCCGCCGATTGATGAATTCCTTGAAGACAACGTATCAGTAAGTTTCTTTAGCCCTGTCATAGTTGGTAAGTACCGCAAGACAAGGTAATTTAGCTTCTTTTTGCATCGCTCAAAACGAAATTTCTGTTCCGGAACATCATTGGAGTCGAAAAAGACCATCAGTATGGGAAAAATCAGGGTCTGTTTTATTCACGGTTGAGGAAATTGATTCCAAAAGGTACTAAAGACCATTTTCGTCGAAATTGAGTCAACACTTTCCCAGGGTTTCAGAGGGTAGTTCTTCACAAAAACACGATCGTTTTGGAGGAAAAGATTCTCTGTTCCCTAGAAAAACGAGGTTGAATATTTCATTTCATTTAAAAAGGTAGATTTTTAAATAGATCCAGCACAATGACGGACTTTATCCGTTTTGTTTCAAAAAGTACTTTATTCAAAGTAAGGTAAGATACAGCTTTTGCTGTTTCGAGCAAACGGTATGATGATTTATCATAATTTATGAAATAACAATCAATTTATTTCGCTTAACAAATAATTTTCCTGAAGGAATAATTGCCTGGAACATTTTTTGAAAACAATCTAGGCCATAACTGACTCCAGCTCCGTCCACGAATCCCAACAATGAGTAGCATGCTCTCCATTTCCTTCTTGCCCCTCGAAGGCACATTGAAGCAGCACGCAGTATGGAGAAGGACAACCTCGTCCGTAACCATCCCTTTACTTCCTGCATTGGCAGGAACCAAACCCCACTTCTCACTTAGACTGTCAGCCAGAACCCTAAAAAATGCTGCCATTTGTGGTGCATACATGGAGTCCACAGACGTAATAAGGGGGTAAAAGAGGCGTGACGTTCCTCACATGCTGCCTGGTACTTCCTTTTCTTCTCTTCCTCGGCGTTTCTAAGTACTGTGGCCACTGGATGAGGAACGTAGGAGGGGGCATCAGTGTCAACGACACGTACATCGAACAATGCCTCCCTCTGTGGCTCCCAAACCCCACGGCATGCCAGGTCTCCTTGTAGTCCAGGATGTACGAGGGATGTCTCGACAACGATAGGCTCCTTGACACAGTTTCACCATGCTGTTGACATGAGCTCACCTAAAGGGCCCCATTCACGTGTATGTCCGGAGTCGCCGCCGCGTCCCTCCAGGTACTCCCTGAAGCCACCGCAGTAGTCCATTCACCTGGCTACCAAAACTATCTGACTCTGCCGAATGGCAGACCTGCTACCAACCACCGCTTGCTCAGTTCCTGTAGCGCGTCCCACTATCTGCATCTTTCAATATTATTGGAATACTCAGCAGATCTCACCTTCCACACTGCAGGATGCGATCTATACACTTCGATGAACTCTGCAAGAAAGTCAGGGGCGAAAAATCCCTTGTCTGCATCCATATTTCTGTAGATTTGAATAAAATGAAAGATTACTCAAGTTCACGGACTGTGTTCAAAAGATGACTAGGAGTGAGGAAAACAGTAGGGCTACATACTGTACTGGTGGGGGTGCGACTTGGCGTCAGCCTCACTTCAACCATTCACAGGGCTGCCGAGGATTAACCTGGCCGCAATTTTCGAGCATGTTCAATTACCTGCCGAGCGGCAGATTGCCAGACCTCAAGATTTTGTTAACCATTCACAGCTAGTTGACGGCGGCTAGGGACACGGCGGCGACTCCAGGCATACACGTGAATGGGGCCCTTAACACGTTCAGACCGGCTGCTTCCACCCTGGATCCACGCGAAACCTTCGCCTGGTACGGCTGCTTCCACGGTGGATTCATGAACTCATGATTCGGTGGATCCATGAACATTTTTCGAAACGCCCTGGATAGTTCATTTTTCCCCCAACAGGGCTCTTTTTGGTCTCAATCGCTTCGGAATGAATCCACCTTACCGTCCCAACCTTTCGGTTTCGGATATCAGTGCATGTTATCACGCGAAATGCTGGCTTCTCATCAGTGCGACTGTTTTGCTGTGAAGTTCCAAAATTTTCCTAGGTCTTGGGGACAATCTGGGTTTTGAGCCCCGGTCTGAAGGTGTTAAGACGTCCCAAATCTCATTGTGGCATTGTGTAATGAGACCACCTGTCTTGCAGCTCAATGCGTGACTGAGCGAAAAATAAAGACCAGAGTGAACACTGAGGGCTGAAGACACATAAAACACCGGATAACTTTTAAAGAACTATTTTTAATGGCTGATCTACTAATTAATCACATTTGAGACTGGATAAGGGAACTGAATATGGGAACCCTCCCCCGCTACAACTAGGCAGTCCTACCAACTTACTATGAAGTATTGCGCCAGATTCAAACACAACAACAAAAAATCCCTCTATCCACACCCGTCGCATGTAACAGGCATTTCGACTGGCAACCTCTTGTATCTTAATGCCAAGGCGTCACGAAATTCGAACGAGGACATGTCGAAATTATGCTTTTTCAATGGCAGAGCTGATAGCCAGCTTGAACTCTTTGTTCTCGATGCCTTGAGCACTGCTCGCTGGATTGTTCTTTTCCTATCTGTCTCAAAATTTGCAAGTGCTGATTCGAGAAAGTTGTCTTCCGTGAGATTTCGGTTTCTCATTGCTTCCTTTCTTGCTGCATAGAGATGGGTCACATGGTCACCTAGATCATAATTTATTCAATAATCTTTAATCAATCATGATTTCTCGACACTGATACTTTTAGACGTTTTATGCTGTAGTTTTTCAAGTTTTTCGAATTTATTTCAATAGAAGATGTGTTGATAGAACTGGTGAAACATCTTTTGAGGTTATTTTGACACTACGAAATAATTTAAACCTGAAAAATCGGCTGTGAATCACAATCAACACTACTGTTACTCGGTGAGTACCTAATATTTACGTTAATTAACTATTTTCAACGCATTCAGTGCTTCAAAAGTTGTTGGAAAGTGACTAATAATAGTAATTTTTCTTCCTGCAGAAAACAAGATAGACGCAGTTGGAGGCGGTAAAAACTCTCCACGACCTGACAAAATTGAAACTCTCCTTGGAGACTCGCGGAAGTAGCCAAATGAAACACCCGATAATTAGGCCGGAATTAGAGATATAAAGAAAACTGTGCTTTCGAATTTAGTCTGGGGGTGGAAAGAAGAAAAGTAGAAAATGCAGGTAAAGCAATTTTGGAACCCGGTGGACTGACGGTGGTGAGAAGGGGTGGGCCGTGTCCTCGTAAGAATCAAAGAACAATATCAGTCACTCATTTTGGAGCATACTGTTTACATCCGGAGGGCAAAAATGTTCTTTGAAGCTTGAATTCCCATCCGGAAAGCAGTATTACCATTGACGCCATCTCATGCGAAACCAGCTGCTGCCCAAAACAACAGTCGGAAAAGCATTCTACGCCAGACAACAAAAAATAAGGCTCTTAGTTTTAGCCATATAAAGTTCCTTTAACTTGTGAGACTGCCATTTTTCAATTAATTATAATATTTTGAAATTAATTTCCAGTATTTCTATTGGTACCTACCAAAGTATTCTCAAACGTATGACAGAAAAACCCTGAGGAAGATACTCCATTTTTTACGATTCCTGCAAACTGAAAAAGTAATTTTGGTTTATTATTGTCAATAATGAACCTTTGGAATCGATCAAGAAAAAAATGTTAAGCCCCCCTCAAAATTTGTTGGTTTACGTTTCAAGGTACGTAGAATCCAAAATTCGGATACAAATTGTGTCGTCCGCGGCACTTTCCTTAGTTCCCATGGACCGATTTTGATGAAATTTGGTATATTGGCTTATTGTATTATATTTTGTACAAGGACTTTCTACAAGGCCATCTACAAGGACTTTCAGACAGATGGACAGACACGGTACCAAAATTGTTCAGGAATGTCCAAAACGTAAAATTTATTGTGGAAATTTAATTTAGTGGACTTTTTATTCCAATCCTTGAAAAGTGAAGGCAATAATACTTGGTCAACTCTCTAGCGGAATATGCGTAAAGAAGCACGTTTTTTCGCATAAATCTCAATTTTTTTCAAGAAACTTTCCTCTTAAACCTTGAAACTGACATACCGTTGGAAAGGTGAGATCTTGGGGGAGATTTTCCCGTTGAGTGCACCACGATAGCGGTATTTTTTACGGGAAACTCGTTAGCCTGAAAAATGGCGATTTTCGAAAAAAAATTATTAATGTTGACTTTGATTTATTTTTTTAATTTTACAAATGGCTTTAAGGAACAGGGTACCCCCTAAACGAATAGGAAATTTAACGTTCTGTCCAACGCTGTAGGTACTCATATTTGAAGTAGCATGAGAAATAAGGGAGTTATGACCATTTTAGTGCTGCAAGGTCGAAAATACGAATAAAAACTTTAAAGTGGAAAAAAAAGAATTTTTAGTGGGTTAAGAAAAAATTGCTATGAGACATTTTTTGTTGCAAATTAGTTGCAGAATCGATCTTTGAAGTTTGGTCTATCCAAATGGTAGACACCCTGTATTATTAGAATAATCAAAATAGAATAAATTAAACCTTAGAATGATTGCTTTTTGGTTTATAACTTTCAATAATAAATCTTTGGAATCGACCAGGAAAAAATGTTAACCTCCCCCCCTAAAAATTTATTGGTTTACGTTTCAAGGTAGGTAGAATCCGTAAACCAAATAAAAATTTTGCCGTCCGTCCGCCGTACGCTGCACTTTCCTTAGTTAAAATGAAATTTGGTATATGGGCTCCATTTTGGGTCTAGTTGTGCCCTGAGGCTTTTGGTTGATGTCAGTCACTTCTAAAGGTTGAAAAATAAGGGTTGAAATTTTGAAAACGCCCTAGCTCAACAACTTCCGATATAAAGGTATTGTTTTTTCATAAATCAAAAAAAGTCTGCCAAGTGGGTGTGGCACATAGCTTCCTCTTATCCATAACCCGATTATATAGATGATCCGATGCATAGTAGTTAATCTCAAAATATCAATCTGTAAATATCTTTCACTACCCTCATAGGGGACCATCTACACGCTAATCTGGACAATCCTAGAAAATTTCATCAAATTTGGATGAAAAATTAAGTGAGTAGATGTATGTGATTGGATCAAAAAAATACTTAGCCTCGGCTGGGATTCGAACCCGGGACTCCTGGGGGACAGTTCTATGCGCTACCTTTGAGCTATTGAGGCCTAGTAATGTAATGAATAGGATTTTAGATTCTCACAGGGGATCATCCCTCTATGAAAAACCATTCTCTATGATTTTTATAGGGGACCATCTAAACACTACTCTGTAACTTCCCTGCAAATTTCATCGAAATAGGACGGAAAATGTGGAAGTTATGGCTGTTACAAGGAAATTCACGTTTGCGCATGCGCAGTCGCTTCTATCAGTCCGGGGATGATGATTTTCATAGGGGACCATTTACAACCTAATCCACATAATCCCTGAAAATTTCATAGAAATTGGACAATAACTTCGTATAGTTATGCCCGTTACAAGGAATTCATGACAGACAGACAGAACCAAAATTGTTCAGAAAGGTCTAAAACGCAAGTGAAAATTTTGATTTTGGGGAACTTTTTTTTTCATCCTTGAAAAGTGAAAACAAAGCTTCCGCTACCTAGGTAGACTCGAAAGCAATAGTATTGAAGTTTCAGAATCGAATGAGACCACGCGGAGTTCTGTAGGACAAACCGCTTGCTCCCCATGAGAGGGTTGGATTTACGATAAATCAGAAACACGAGTGTGATTCACAAGAGAGGCCGTTCAAATCCGACCAAAATGCAACCGCTGTTCGTCTCTTCGGCTTGTATTCGGTTTTGCGTCCTTAGCAACCAGTATTCGAATTTGTCTAATGGGCCGTTTATTTCTTCAAAATAAACTTGATTGTGAAGGGAAAATATGATTTTTAGTTAGTGGCCATTGTCGTAAATTGTTAATAATTACGAGTTATTTGTTTATCTAGTATTAAAACTAATTAACGCAAATGGAAAATATCGAGCAATTTTAACTTAACCTTAGAACTGACATATTTTTGACGCTTCTGAAATGTTATTAATATTGGAAGTATGTAGTGGGGCAATCCCCTCTAGTGCCCTCTGCAGGGAACTCCTGGGTTCCCCTACTCTATTCAGTCGCTTGTAACCTGTTGTTCCGTGTGTTTATCTCTAAAATAAATCCTTTAAAAACTGTGAAAACTATCTCGTATTTCTCGTCTTTCTCTCCAGTGACATCCTTTAGGTTATTGCGGCCCAGTGTTTCGGAATTAGTGGTGATAGTTCGCGATCGTGAAAAGTTTCAGCCGGAAAACGCAGTTTCTCCACCTGCGGAATCGTAGTTACGGTGAAACAACTCCAAAATGGCGAATTCTAGTTCCGGCGCTACGCTCCAAAACTTCAAACCATTCGAAGGTTCAGGCTTTGCGGAATGGGAATTTCGATTGAGGATTCATCTGGAGAGGAAAGGTTGCTTGAACGCCCTGGAAAATGAAGAAGTTGGAACGAGAAGTACAACAACTTCCGAACAAAAGGAATGGGACCGCATGGACGCTTTGGCTAGAGATACTATTGTTCAATGGCTCGCCGACAGCGTTCTGGGAACTGTACGATCCTGCAAAACCGCGAAGGAAATGTTCGATTCCTTGAAAACTACCTACGCGAAACAAGGCCTATCAGCCCGAGTTGATCTGAGAAGGGAGTTGATGGCAATGAAATTCGATCACGGGAAATTAACAGATTTTCTGGAAAAATACGAACGGATCGTAAATCAGTTGCGGGAATGTGGTGACAAGATGGAGGATAGTGAGGTGATCGCACAGCTTCTCACAGCCATGCCGGAAAGTTATCAAGCAGTTACAGTTTCGATTGATATACTGTATGCTAAACAGCCCGAGGAAGTCACACTTCAATTTGTGCGGCGGAAACTACTCCAAGAAGAAGGTAGACGGAATAACGGAAATTTAAATCCTGAAAATAACGAATCTGTATTTTATGGGGGAAGGAAAAATGGAGCAGGTAGAAAGCAAAATGGAGGACCGAGAAAATGGAATTCAAACCAGCAACAAAGTTTAAATTTTCCTTACAAGTGCCATTCTTGCGGAGAAGTTGGTCATATGCGAAAATTTTGCAAGAAAAATAGAAGAAATCCGTCTCGGCAATGTAATTCTGCAGTAAAGAAGCCGGATTCAGATGATGAGATCGCGTTTATTACCCAAACGGAAGAGGACGACGTCACAATCGCTTCAAATGTTGATATTCCACTTGATCAACATGTTGGACTCACCTGTGACCCCAGAGAGATTCGAATGATTGCCGACTCGGGGGCAACGAATCACCTAATCAGTGCGGAATTCAACAAGTTCCTAAGGGACGTAGAAGACGTTCAAATTCACATAAATGTGGCCAAGAAAGACCATAGTATGGTTGCAACAAAACGAGGAAATTTGTATGTGGAATTTAATGGAAAGCCCTTTAAAATAACAGATGTTTTGTTATGCGAAGAATTGAAATGCAATCTCCTTTCAATCCCGAAAATTGAACAACAAGGTTTTCAAGTTGTATTTGATCAAGGAAAAATCAAGATAAATCGGAACGGAAAGACATTGGTCGAAGGGAAGAACCACCGGAACTTGTATGTTATAGAGTTTCAACCGCAGTCTACGAAGTCAATGACCTACGTTTCAGCCAGCTGTGACCTTGACCTAATGCACAGGAGAATGGGACACTCGTCTACCTACCCTCCCAAAACCATATGTTCGATCTGCCTCAAAGGAAAACAGACACGTCTGAGTTTCTCTTCTTTACCTGAGGACAGGAAGGCGAAATATCCATTGTCTGTAGTCAGTTCGGATGTACTCGGTCCAATAACTCCACCAACTCACGACGGAAAACGATATTTCGTTAGCTTCATCGATCATTATACACATTTTACTTGTGTTTACCTGATGGAAAACAAGTCGGAAGTATTGGAAAAGTATCGAGAATTCTCAGCTTATGTGAGAAATCATTTTCAACGGAACATTACCCGCCTACGATGCGATAATGCATTGGAATATAAATCGTTCGCTTTCACAAAATTATGTAAACAAAATGGAACCAGAATTGAATACACCGTCCCACACACACCTGAAAACAACTCAGTGGCTGAGAGAATGAATCGCTCAATAATGAACATGGCAAGATGTTTGTTGCACGATGCAAATCTGGATAAATGCAGGTACCTATGGGGAGAAGCAGTTCTTACAGCCGTATACACCATAAATAGATTGAGTACCAAGGCACTCAATATGAAAATACCCGCTGAGTTATGGTACAACTATAAAATAGATCTCAAGAAAATCAAAGTGTTTGGAAGCAAAGCATATAGTCATGTACCTAAAGCAGTAAGAGAAGGAAAACTTGACTCAAGAAGTCGCGAGATGTTAATGGTCGGCTACACAAACAATGGTTACCGTTTATGGGACCCAATGGAACATAAAATCGTTGTGTCTAGAAACATTGTGTTTGATGAGTCAAAATCGCCAGAAAATTCATGGAAATTCTTGGATCAAGAAGAAGAGCACTTTGAGGAGGAAATGCCAAGAACTCCTACGAAATCTCCGCCGCCCAAACCCTTCCCAAAAACTCCGCCAACAACACCAAAACCTCCCTTCACCACCATTGAGAAAACTCCAAAGGAAAAACGAGAGAGGAAGAAGCCAGAATATCTGAAAGATTACGACTGCAGTCACTGTCACAGTCTTTACGCCCTGTCAGCAATCGCTTCTGAACCAATCAGCTATAAGGAAGCAGTGGAAAGTGGATGGGAATCGGCCATAAAGGACGAATTGGCAAGTCTCGAAGAAAACGAAACTTGGGAGTTGGTACCTACACCTGCAAACAAACGAATCATTGATTCGAAATGGGTGTTCAGGGAAAAACAAGTTGGAAACGAAACCATCAAGAAAGCCAGACTTGTAGCTCGGGGTTTCCTACAAGTACCTACCCCTGAGGATGTGTACGCTCCTGTGGCGAAGATGGCATCACTTCGCATCCTACTCACGATTGCTGTCGAGAGGAATTTGCACGTCAGGCAAATTGATGTGAAATCTGCATTTTTGAATGGCCACCTCAAGGACGAAATCTACATGAAGCCTCCCAGTGGATTAAGTGCACCGGTTAATAGTGTGTGCTTGTTGAAAAGATCTCTGTATGGTTTAAAGGAGTCGCCAAAAAGGTGGAATGAGTGCATAAATAAGTTCATTTTGGAACTAAATTTCAAAAGGTGTAAATCCGATTCTTGTATCTATACACAAGGTAATGCAATTATCTATCTATTTGTGGATGATATTTTTCTGTTCAGTGAAAGTAGAGATTACCGGAGCTTGCTAATAAGCAAATTTAGAGAAAAATTCAAAAAAAATGTAACTGAAAATGAAGAAAATTTTCATTTTTTTGGGTTACATATCAAATTTAAGGGGAGTGAGGTAACTATTTCCCAAGAATCGCTAATTGAAAAAGTTTTGGATAAATTTGATATGTTTGATTGTGCACCTAAAAAGATACCAATGCAACCAAAATTGATCTTAGAGAAAGCTGAAGTAAAAGATGAAAGTATTCCGTACAAAGAAATGATAGGCTGTCTTATGTATATATCGTTGGGCACCAGACCCGATATATGCTACTCCGTAACATACTTCAGTAGATTCCAAAACAACTATAACAACAGTCATTTTGTAAATTTGAAAAATGTTGTCCGCTATCTCAAGGCAACTAAAAATTATGTTTTAACATTCAAAAAGAGTGGTTCTGCTGAATTTAAATTGTCTGGTTATGCAGATGCCGACTTTGCGAATGATTCACAGGATAGGAAAAGTATTTCTGGCTACATAACAAAAATAAATAACAATACAATAAGTTGGTTGTCTAAGAAACAAAATATTGTTACGCTTTCGAGTTGCGAAGCTGAGTATGTTAGCCTGACTACATGTGCTTGTGAATGTCTGTTTATTTCACAACTTCTTAATGAGATCATCCATAAAGATGTCCAAATTGAGATTTATGAGGATAATCAGTCTGCCATAAAAATAGCTAGTACTCTTGAAACTAGAAGATCGAAACATATTGATATTAAATTTCATTTCATAAGAAATTATGTTTCAGACGGTAAAATTGTTTTAAAGTATATAGAAAGTAAAGAGCAGATAGCAGATGCTATGACCAAATCTTTGCCTGTTAACATTTTTGAGAAATTGAGATTATATATGAATGTAACAAGTGAATAACACGGTAACTATAACAATTTAATTGGGCAAATTTCATGAATTATGATAAATTGTGCTTATACTATCAAGGAAGTACCAAATATCTTTGTTGTTTGATGATTTTTTTCTCTAATAATTCTTTGATGCCTGTATGTTTGATATAACAATCTACTGTAATACGATTATACCTATCAGCTATGTTGGTAAAATATTAATAATTATTACTAGTGTGGGATTGGGGGGTGTATTGGAAGTATGTAGTGGGGCAATCCCCTCTAGTGCCCTCTGCAGGGAACTCCTGGGTTCCCCTACTCTATTCAGTCGCTTGTAACCTGTTGTTCCGTGTGTTTATCTCTAAAATAAATCCTTTAAAAACTGTGAAAACTATCTCGTATTTCTCGTCTTTCTCTCCAGTGACATCCTTTAATTAATTACCAGGCAATTGTAAAAAAGGTACAATTGATTTGATAAGCCTAAAACTATAGAGGGTAGTTATTCCCTCGTTCCAAAGGGGTAGTTGTTTCCCTACTCCTGAGGGTTGTTATTCCCTCGTCTCTAGGGGTAGTTATTCCCCGAAACCAGAGGGTAGCTCTTCCCTCGCTCCTAGGGGTAGTTGAATGGGGGTAGTTATTCCCCCATTCCCGGGGGTGTAGTTTTCCCCCAACCAGCCTCCAACCGCCCCTTATAGCTTGCCCGAACCTCGCTAGTGGTATTGTTAGCATCAAACCAAGTGCACATTTGCACACCCAACATGATCCTACTATAGCTTGATCATCACATAGTTAACCAATCAATAGGTCTGAGTAGAAACTAATACAAACAAAGAACCAACATACACTAGGTAAAAAAACAAGGAATTCAGTTATAAATCATTAGAGAGTTTTTGGTGCCAAAATCTCACGGGCCCGGTTAGGAGGAGACTAGTGCGAGCAACAGAGGATGCTACCCAGTTGAAGGAGGAAGGACGTTAACTTTGGACAGGGGGGGAATGGAGGCGCTTGTCAAGGTGGGCCTCGAGGAACGGGTGACTGTCTGGGGGCACCCTTTCATCGTCGCCCGCTGATGTCGGGAAGCAAATCCATCGTCACTCGCGAACTCCATGCTTTGTGAAGAGGTTCCACGGGCCCGTTAGTGGTTTCCAAAAATTCTCTATTATTAGGTATATAGAACTTACGACCACCAGGTTAGAGCACTAGTCCCGTTACGCAGACTCTTCTAGCCTTGGAGCACTTCACCTTGCCTCCCTTGGGCTACCCCCACTCCGACCTTGTACCCTTTCCCTACTTCTACCTCGCCTTTTGCGACAGGCAATGGCAAATCTGAAATCATTGCAGAAAAATAATAAACAGAAAAATAATTAACCTTTGCGTAATAATTTGTCATTTTCAGAAAAAAGGTACAATCTACACCTACATTTTCAAATACAAAAACAACGCTGAAAGTAAAATATGCGACGTGACTCTCAAATCGAAGAAGAAAGCTGATGGAAACATCGAAGCTCAGCACAAGTGGAAATGCAAAACCATCCTCCCGGTGGATCCCGACTATCAAGGAGACGACATTGAAAGACGAAGAAGGCACCGCCGACGGAGGAATAACATTTGGTGAGGTACGAAGTACCTGTCAGGAGGTCTTGATTTTGTACCAATAAAATTTGAGGGATTACTGGAAATTTTACGCTACAGGGCGGCTCTTGACTGCGCCAAAAGAATAAGTCTTGAGGGGAATTTCCCACTCGTCAGTAATAAATCATGAAATGCGGGTTCCTGGATGTTTTTTTTCTTTTTCCCCCCTACACAAATCGGTTTTTGAGTTTATCTTCTAATTTAATCACAAGGGAGATAAAAAGATCAAATCAACATGCAGCTTGTATTGATGAACTTCACCTTCAAACAAGATGAATAGCCCAACAAATCAATACGTTGTAGTTGACATCATCCATTTCACAGGGGACCATGTTGAAGTAGGTGGTCATTCATAGAATGGTTGAATTTAAGGATGGTTCCCTATGAATTTCTTGTGTGAACGACGTTTTCCTTCGTTAAGGGGGTCTCAGTCGGTCACCGTTCGTACCTCGTTCCGGGTTAGTATTTAGCCCAATCGGAGGGGCAAAACATAAAAAGTTGTACCTAAATTTTAAATTTCAAAGGATTTTAGAAATTCATTAGTGCACGGCTCTAGGGAATTGAAAAACTGAAATAATGCCGCTGGAACCATCAAAATCGAACAATATTTGCCAGAAAAATAAGGGAAAAACCGTTCAATTGGTAGTTTTTTCCCATTTCTCTATGGCAATTATTGTTCGATTTTGATGATTCCGGCGGCAATATTTCAGATTTTCAATTCTCTAGGGCCGTGCACTAATGAATTTCTAAAATCCTTTAAAATTTTAAATTTAGGTAAGTACAACTTTTCAAGTTTTTGCGCCTTCATTTTGGGGAAATACTAAGAACAAACAGCGACCGAAGTAGACTCCCTTAATTATATACAACAATAAACTTGCTTATCTACTTGGGCATGAAACATTTTTGATTCAAAGTAAAAAACTTCCGCCAAGTGGGTGTGGCATATAGCTTCCTCGTATCCATAGCCCGATTGCATGGATGATCCGATGCATAGTAGTTTATATAGTAGTACGTTTGCATAGTAGGAAATATACGTTTGCGCATGCGCAGTGGCTACTATCAGTCAGGGGGAAATTATTTTCGTAGAGGACCATCTAGACGCCAACTTGCACTATCCCTGAAAATTTCATCGAAATCCAGTGAGAAATGTAGAAGTTATGGCTTTCACAAGGATTTCATGACAGACAGACACACAACCACTGGGCTGAAAGCTGAATCTGGGAGCCTGAGAAGCGTTCTGATTGGTGGAGCTCCAGTAGATAAACGTAGTTAAAGGTGAGTGCTACAGATCGCGTTCATGATCGTTTGTTCCCAAGGTCATCGCAACAAGTCACCTTGTTTAACACATATTTTTCCCCTTGGTGCGTTACCGGCCGCATCTAAGTAATTAATTGGATAACATTTAGTTATATTCGCGAAATGTACGAAAAAATTGAGCGATTTTCAATAATAAACTGTTTTTCAAACGTTCCTTTCTGAACTACTAGTGATAGGGACAACAACAATTGTAAGAGCAACTTGGAAAATCTCTTTCGTCACGATTGGTTTTTCCAAGTAATTCTTTCCAATCTAAATGATGATGAAACGAAAAGTTATCAATTTCTGGTCATTTGAAAAGAAGCAGTATGAAGAGTGTGGCCTCCCCCCCCACCACTTCCGTAGTAGTTCTTAAGATGAAAGTAGATGGCGCAACTGAGGCCGCCTAAAAATGCTTGCACGCCATTTTAACATTAGCTTTCTCCTCTGTTAACTTGTCTCCAGTACTCTGTGCACACAACCAAATGTCTGCCAAGTGGGTGTGGCACATAGCTTCCTTGTATACACAACCCGATTATATAGATGATCCAATGCATACTAATGCATAGTAGTTAATCTCAAAACATCAATCTCTAAGTGCCTTCCACTACCCTCATAGGGGACTCTTCATGCCAACCCGCAAAATCTCTGAATATTGTTTGAAACTGTAGAAGTTATGAAAGTAACAAGGACGTTTGCGCATGCGCAGTGGCTACTAACAGTCAGGGGGAAATGAGTTTCATAGGGGACCATCTACACACCAACCCACACAATCCTTGAAAATTACATCAAAATCGAGTGAGAATTGTAGAAGTTATGGCAGTGGCAAGGATTTCACGTTTGCGCATGCGCAGCAACTACTATCAGTCTGGTGGTTATGATTTTCATAGGGGACCATCAACACGTCAACCCACAGAATCCCTGAAAAAGTCATCAAAATCGGATGAGAAATGTAGAAGTCACGGCTGTGGCAAGGATTTCACGACAGACAGACACAGAACCAAAATTGTTCTGAAAGGTCTGAAACGTAAAGAGCGAGTGGAAATTTTGATTTTGGAGAACTTTCTTTTTTCAACCTTTAAAAGTGAAAACAAAGCTTCCGCTACCTTGGTAGACTCGGAAGCAAAAATTAGAGTGCACAATATTTGTGGTGGCTGAGGCAACGTTCAATGTTAAAAAACTCTAATTTTCAGGAACGCTGTGATTAAGGCCAATCATCCCGAGAATAGTTCCAGAAACAGCCACCACGTTGCGCTTCAAAATTAACACAAACGTAGTTCACGTTTTTCTCCTCGCCTGTTCATCCAATTTTCAATCTGAAAATTTTATTGTACTCAGAATACACATGTGAATGGCGCTCAACCCTTAAAGTTTGTTAATTTTTTGAAATTGTACATTTTTTGAAATTTTAAAAATTTGAAATATTTATTTTGGGCGTTTAGGATAATTTTTTCGAAAAACTGGGATTATAGTGCACAACGGCAATTAAGTGAGAGTCTATAAAAATTGCAATTTTGAAGATAGTGTGTGCAGCGCGATCGGAAAGCGTCGGGGCGGCGAATGCTTCGACTTCAAAAAAATCGAAGGCGGGTGAGGAATGCGAGGGCTTTCAGAGACCCAAACAAGGAGTTTCGGGGTCAGAAGTTAATCCGGTGCGTTGACAACAACATGGGGCGGGCGGGCGGTACTTGGAAGAATCACCAGACTCGAAATGTTTCTTGATGAATTGCCTTTTCTTCATAATCTACTTTTTTCGCTCAAGGTATCTCTGAATAACCCAGTGATAGTTCTTACAGTTGATAGTGCTATTTTTGACTACTTTGTTTCCTGTAATTTATTATGTTTTCTTGTATTAGGTAAGCTATTGTATTGTATTATTAGCTATAAGCGTCGAAGTTTATGATCCATAATAATGGGAAATGCATCCAGACTTCTTCTTCCAAATCAAAAAATTTTCAACTACATTTTTTTTCGTGATGATACAAGCGTTAGTTTGGAAACGTGAGGTTATAGCGTTCAATCAAAGTATCTACAAAATCTACAGAATTTTATGTTTTGAAAATCGGGATTGCAGCGTAGGTGTTCTATTTTCTCTTTCTAGAATTTTCTATCTTTTAGAAAATTCTTTACACTCTTTTCAATTTCGAGCAAGAAAGTAAATTTTATTTTAATTCGCAACAAGTCAAAAATTATCACCTGTTGCCAAATGATGAACTTTTTGTTGTCGTAACAAATTCAAATAACAATCGTCTGCCAAGTGGGTGTGGCGCATAGCTTTCTCGTATGCTTCCCGATTGTATTGATCCGATGATAATAATTTATGTAGCATATCTCAAAACACCAATCTCTAGTATAAAAAATCTAGTATCTATAGTAGAAAATATCTAGTAGGTATCTATAGTAGAAAATATATAGATAAAATATAGAAAAAACTTCTGCCAAGTGAGTGTGGCACATAGCTTCCTCGTATCCATAACCCGATTATATAGATGATCCGATGCATAGCAGTTAATCTCAAAACGCCAATCTCTAAGTACCTTTCACTGCCCTCATAGGGGACCATCTACACGCCAATCTGAACAATCCTAGAAAATTTCATCAAAGTCTGATGAAAAATGTAAGTGTTATGGCTGTTACAACAAAATTTTCTTATTACCTAGCCATAGGTAATGAATACGAGGATACGTACCCCTTCCACTTGGCAAACATTTGGAAACCCACCGATTAGATTGTAAATAGCGTGATGTTCCGTGGCCCATTCACAAACTACCAGCTAAATTTGAGTAAAATCGAGCCAACTGTTGACAGCGCACCCATTCCTACCTAGATGGATTTCGAAGAAGATTGTCTCGAGGCTGATGCGCAACAATCGTGCTAATTTCATCCATATCAGATCATGTTTCCGCTTAGATCAGCCCGAAACGAGGACGCAAACAGACGTTTGCCATTGATAGATCCAGAACCGAAGTTGTTCAATGAGCTCTAAAACGAAAAGAAAGGGAAAATGTTTGATTCTGATGTTCCAAATGAAAAAAGTGGGTGTGGCACATAGCTTCCTCGTATCCATAACCCGATTGTATAGTATAGATGATCCGATGCATAGTAGTTAATCTCAAAACATCAAAACAAGTTAATCTGTAACATCCCTGAAAATTTCATTGAAATCGGATGGAAAATGTAGAAGTTATGGCCGTTACAAGGCATTCACGTTTGCGCATGTGCAGTCGTTTCTATCAGTCCGGGGATGATGATTTTCATAGGGGACCGTCTACACACCAACCCGCAAAATCCCCGAAAATTTCATAGAAATCGGACAATACCTTCGTATAGTTAAGCCCGTTACAAGGATTTCATGAAAGACACACAGACAGTCACGGAACCAAAATTGTTCAGAAAGGTCTAAAACGCGAGTAAAAATTTTGATTTTGGAGAACTTTTTTTTCGTCCTTGAAAAGTGAAAACAAAGCTTCCGCTACCTTGATAGACTCGGAAGCAAAATCGGGGTCCGTGTTGTGAGGGTTGCGGAGGGGAAGGTGACAACAAGTCTATAGTCCAGATGCGTAAGGGGACTCAGCTGCTAATCACCTCCCCCTTCTTAGAAATCCTTTGATTTTCGCCGCCGACGCTTTACGATCAATATATTCAATAAATTTCAAATAAAAAAATATGTTCGTACTCAGGTGAATTAGAGGTTTGGCGCTATAAGCGCAGATTTTGAAAAATGTGAAATGATTTTCAAAATTTGAACTTTAAAATTCTGAATAAAATTGAAATTACAATTTTATTTTGAAAATTTTGGCAGAGCGCCATTTGGAAACTAATAATGAGTACATTCCCGTTTTCAAAATGAAAATCGCTTGAACTGGTGGAGAGAGAAACTTGAACTACGACTGCCCCTTTTGCTACAATCCCCGGTGCTGCCATCTGGTGAAAAAAAATCTTATTAAAATCGGGGATGATTGGCCTCAATGAAAATTTCCTTTTAATTTCAAATTCTCTCATCGCGCATACATTGAACGTTGTTCCGTTGGTTATGCAGCAGTTCCCTTCACGCTAAGCGTCGTAACAACAAGCAACGTTGCTCCACAACATGGAAACCGGATCGCCATGATACCAGCAGTCTGCGCAGAGTATCGGACATTGTCGGAACTAATATTCTTACATATTTTGATCCTCCTTTTCACAATGAACGTTGTTCAACCAAAAACCGATTTCGCCTGAAAGTAACATTTAACATTGCTCCAGCCACCTATTCTCTAATTACTAGAGAAAATAAGTGGGGGATCGTAGTTACTTGGACTCAGTATATTTTGATTCAGCACTAAATTTCCAATAACAATTTCTTTGAAAATTCGCTCGTTAACTCACGTTGCAAGGATGAAATTTTTTCTTACAAAATAGAAGTAGGAAGTAGTTGAATTACTAAAGCTATAACCGAAGGTCCAATTTCATCAGAAATAGATAGAATCAAATAAGATCATTTTTCCCAGAAGATAATATTATGGGAAATTTGGAATTTTCGAGATTTTTTCATCGAACGTCACGTTTTACTGAAAATCAACCATTAAAGTTGGGTGGTTTCAGTCAATTGAAGGAATTTGAAAGGAAATGCCTTGTAACGAAATAAGTAGGTATAAATAAATCAGCTCAGACTGTGTAACTCGACGATGTCTGTCTAAAAGATCACCTAGCAACTTCTATTATAGTTTATTATAAACTCTATTAAATAATCGTTCACCGACTTTTATTCGTGACAATATCCCGAAAAGTGCGAAGAAAAAAAAATACTTCAATATTGTTGACGAAAACTACGCTGAAATGAAAGTGATGAATGAATTCTGATTCTATTCCGATGAAGTTGATTTACGTAGCAGCGATTTTTCTCTTCTTGAGAACAGTAGAGTCGTTGGATGCCAGCTCCAAAAAAGTAAGTTATTAACACTCGTATTAACCTTAAATTTAAAATAAAAATTGCGGTTTTCGAATAGTGCCCCACCTCTATAATCAAATAGAAATCGAACGGATATTTACGGACTCACAGGCCGAATGTCAGACAGACAAACAGGATTCCTGAAAAAGTGTGAACAGTGCTCCATCTAACTTGGTAGACTTGTAAGCAAGACGCTGCAAATTATTACACAAAGGATTATTATTTTCTTCGTAGATCACTCGCCTGCAAAGAACACAGCTCTGCCTACCAACCATATTTTCGCTTCATAATCAAATTCATTTTCAAGAAATAAACGCTTCACACTCAATTCGAAGACATAAGGAGTTGTGGGTGCCTTCATTAGGAAATTTGAATACTGGTTGCTACAGACGTAAATCCGAGTACGCCTCGAAGAAACGAACAACGATCAAATTCAAAAGTTTTTATTTGCAAATCCTAAAAATAGGCAGTAAAACCGTCAAGTACAATGGGGTATTTCGGGGGTTGGAAATTCAGGTTTTTGACCTCAAATTTGGATTCAGCACCCTTGAAAACCTATATACTCCAACTTTAAGCCCAATGATACTATAACATGTGGTAGAAAAATTAATTAAAGATATCACACGTTTGAAAAAAGGCGGGCCTCCCTTGACGCACGCACACTTATGCCGCGCGCGTGTGTGAGTAGTATTTTGTAGTATCCTCCAAGGGTTTCATCGCTTCTCTGTGCATGGATACTTTTTTCAAAGACAGTTGGCTAGCTACGTCATGATTGGCTAGCTACGTCACACCATTCAAATCTTCAACTTTCTTTAGCTTCTCTGATTTTTTAAAAACATTTTCTCGACGAACAGACCCGATTATTGTTATTCCTGAGCCACTGAAACCCTGACTGAAATGCCCCATTACGAATTTCAAGTTCAATAAGGGCAGTGCCGATCACAAGTGGGTAAAGGGAGCGCAGGCAAGAGCCCCCCCTCACCCATCGGCCGGCGCCACCCGACCGGCCCCAGGCCCCACCCACCATGACGGCTCCCCGCATAAGGATACCCACGAGGGAAACTACTGCCACGCCAGTGACCAGCCGCCCCCAACACAGGACATCCCCACGGATCCCATTCCCAACAGGGAAAAGAGAACAATAGAGCTGCCCCTAGGACTGACCACCGACAAACAGGAAAGGAGAACCCACCCATACAATAAATACATTCATACCACTAATAATTATTGCTTCCGAGTCTACCAAGGTAGCGGAAGCTTTGTTTTCACTTTTCAAGGACGAAAAAAAAAAGTTCTCCAAAATCAAAATTTCCACTCGCGTTTTGCGTTTTAGACCTTTCTGAACAATTTTGGTTCCGTGTCTGTGTGTCTGTCTGTCTGTCTGTCTGTCTGTGTGTCTGTCATGAATTCCTTGTAACGCGCATAACTATACGAAGTTATTGTCCGATTTCTATGAAATTTTCAGGGATTGTGCGGGTTGGTGTGTAGACGGTCCCCTATGAAAATCATCATCCCCGGACTGATAGAAGCGACTGCGCATGCGCAAACGTGAATTCCTTGTAACGGCCATAACTTCTACATTTTCCATCCGATTCCGATGAAATTTTCAGGGATGCTACAGATAAGCATGTAGATGGTCCCCTATGAAAATCGTCAACTTCGGACTGATAGTAGCCACTGCGCATGCGCAAACGTGAATTTCCTTTTAATGGCCATAACTTCCAAATTTTCTACCCGATTTCAATGAAATTTTCAGGGTTTATGTGGATTAGGTTGTAGATGATCCCCTTAGAAAATCATCATCCCCGGACCGATAGAAGCGACTGTGCATGCGCAAACGTAAATTCCTTGTAACAGCCGTAACTTCAACAGTCCCACAGGGGTCGCGGGTTCGAATCCCAGCCGAGGCTAAGTATTTTTTGATCCAAAAACATATCCACTCACCTAATTTTTCATCCGAATTTGATGAAATTTTCTAGGATTGTCCAGATTAGCGTGTATATGGTCCCCTATGAGGGTAGTGGAGGGTACTTAGAGATTGATATTTCGAGAGTAACTACTATGCATCTGGTCATCTATATAATCGGGTTATGGATACGAGGAAGCTATGTGCCACACCCACTTGGCAGACGTTTTTTTAAATATAACAAAAAAAGTCTGCAAGGGGATGTGGCACATAGCTTCCTCGTATCCATAACCCGATTGTATAGATGATCCGATGCATAGTAGTTAATCTCAAAACATCAACCTCTAAGTACCTTCCACTACCCTCATAGGGGACCATCTAGACGCTAATCTGGACAATCCTAAAAAATGTCATCAAATTCGGATGAAAAATTGAGTGAGTAGATGTATGTGATTGGATCAAAAAAATACTTAGCCTCGGCTGGGATTCGAACCGGGGACCCCTGGGGGACAGTTCTATGCTCTACCCTCTGAGCTATTGAGGCCTAGTAATGTAATGAACAGGATTTGAGATTCTCACAGGGGACCATCCCTCTATGAAAAACCATTCTCTATGATTTTCATAGGGGACCATCTAAACACTAATCTGTAACATCCCTGAAAATTTCATTGAAATCCATGACGGACGGACAGACAGACAGACACACAGACACACAGGCACTTACCACTATACTAGACAGAGTACTTACAAAAAAAATCGTCTGCTAGACAATAATTGTCTTTAATTATTAAAGTCAACTAAATCTAAATAAACCCTTTTATTAAATCGCATTTTAGTCAGCTGATATTTGAACGGAGTTGGACTTTATCAAGTCCAACCCTTAAGTTCTCATAGGGAGCGAACGGTTGGTCCTACAGAGCTCTGGGTTGGTCTCGATTCTAAAAAAGTAATACTATTTAGAATTGTTGAAAAAACAATACCCCGATAACGAAATTTGTTGAGCTGAGCCGTTTTTCAACATTTCAGCCCTTATTTTCCAACCCTTAGAAGTGACATCAACCAAAAGCAGCGTTCTATGCAGACGGTTCATATAATACTGTAAAATAAGCCATTGAGTAATAATTTGCAGACTTTAACCATAGTGTTACGAAACTACTAAGGTTACAGATTTTTTACAGACTTGCTATAAATAATGAAAAATACAGGGTGTCGCACGAGTTGTCCCCCCCCCCCTTCTTACCAAAATCGTCCAGATATTGGTTAAAAATTTTTTTTTTTAAATCTTCATGATTTTTTCCCAAGGATTGCGCACGTGCGCAACGCACACCAACTTTGTTATCTCGCATGGGAACCCCAATTTTTTAGAGCAGATTTGGAAATTTACTCAAAATTTCAAGAGTTTTAGACACCTCAACCGATTTTTTTGGTTGCGCACAACCCGTCAGGTGAGCGCGCAAACATGCGCAACCCCTGGATTGTGCCAAAAATTGAGATGAAAGTAGACCCAAGTGTGATACATGTTTTTTCATTAATTTTCGACGCTAAATCACGTGGTGGTATGTATTTTTGGATTTAATTGGAATGTTTCGAAACGGCGGCCGAAAAGTAGGTGGTTTTAACTTGATAATCACCCTTTTTCCATCCTTATGAGTTACGACGCAATTTTAATTAGTTTAGGTGGCTAACTCTACCCCTAAATTACTACTTAACTAATTAAAATTGCGTCGTAACTCATAAGGATGGAAAAAGAGCGATTTTATAGTTAAAACGACCTACTTTTCGGCCGCCGTTTCGAAAAATTCCAGTCAAATCCGAAAATACATACCACCACGTGATTCAGCGTCGAAAATTAATGAAAAAACACGTATCACACTTGGGGTCTACTTTCATCTCAACTTTGGCACAATCCAGGGGTTGCGCATGTTTGCGTGCTCACCGGACGGGTTGTGCGCAACCACAAAAATCGGTTGAGGTGTCTAAAACTCATAAAATTTTGAGTAAAATCCAAATCTGCAATAAAAAAATAGGGGTTCCCATTTGAGATAACAAAGTTGGTGTGCATTGCGCATGTTCATATTTGAGATTCTTGGAAAAAATCATGAAGTTTTTTTTTTTATAACTTTTTTTAACCAATATCTGGAGGATTTTAGCAGGGGGAGGAACAACTCGTGCGACACCCTGTATATCACGCGGTTGGAGTCACAACAAAACTCATCCAATGGAAGGCCTTCAAATCGGGCTGGTCTTATTAACCCTTACGTCAGACACCCACTTGAATTAACTGGAATAATACTAGTCGAATAACGGTTATAAAAACAACTACGTCGTAACCTAATCCTCCTACTCCTCAGTTCACCAAAAAAGATGAAGCTGAAATGAAAGCGGCGGTAGCAGACTCGGAAGCACCGCCAATTGACGAATTTCTTGACACCGGCAAAAGTGTAAGTAGTTGTCTCATTATTTATTAGCTTATTTTTTTTCTTTTTTTTTGAGAGAGAAAACAAAATTTTATTGAACATTGTACTGTTGGATTTGAGATTGGACTCTGACTGGGAGAGTCGATTAGGGAGCTCTCCGTAAGGGGTCAGGTAGGTAGGCTCTATCACCTCTCTTAATAAACAGTTCTGTTCAAGCAAGCAAAGTGATCGCCTCGTCTCGTCTATTTCCCAATATTCCTGTTAGGTTATGAGCTCAGTGCCCAGTTTCAATTCATTCAGTTCGTTTTTTTTTTTTCGTTTTGTAAAGTGCCGGAGTGAATTGGTCGGTAGTGTTGACTGGTGTGGATGCGTGACGGGGATTTATTGCATATTTGCGAGGTCTAGAAGATTGATTACCTTCACCACTGCAAGCATGGCGACCCCGCCGGCCAATCCTGGCGTCTCAGCAATCCCACAGCTCACGAACGTAAATTTTCACAATTGGAAATTTAGAGTCCATTGTTTGATGGATAAGGAAGGATGTCGGGAGGTCCTTGACCTGTCGGACGAGAACATTGTAAGTCTCAGCGAGGATGAACGGAAAGCCTTCGCAAAGTTGGACAAAAAGGCCCGATGGCTGTTGGTCCAATGTGTTTCGGATAAACACATCGAAATTTTGAAAAGCCACTCAAATGCAAGGGACATGATGGGTGCCTTGGAAAAGGTTTTCGCTCGAAAAAGCCCGATATCAAAGCTTTTCATTATGAGGAAATTGCTCCAAATTAAGTTTAATGAGGGAGATTTGCAGGATCACTTTGTTAGAGTGGAAACTTTGATCAATGAACTCCAAGCTGCTGGAACTGCAGATTGTAATTTGGAAGAAACGGATAAAGTTTGTTATCTCCTTCTAACAATGCCAGACACGTTCAATAATGTCACAGTCGCTATCGAAACAATGACGGATTCCTCGGAGATCACGATGGATTTTGTCAAAGGTCGTTTGCTCGATACGCACCTTCGGATGAAGAATGGTAAACACCATCGTCATGAGGACGACAGATGTGCCTTTTCAGCCCCCAATTATTCGTCAGGCTGTTTTGAATGCGGCGATGAACGTCATTTTAAAAGAGTGTCCAAGATTGAAATCGAAGTTCAGTGGATCGTCGAATACGGGCGGCAAATATCCCCAATCTTCAAATCGCGGATTTGCGAGAGGAAGAGGAGGCCGGGGAAGAGGACGTGGTCGTGGAAAGAAAAACGGATCGTGCGCAAACATGAGTGTTTCAGAACAAAACAACTCGGAGATTTCGTTTGTCGCAGCTGATGATAACATTATCTCGTCGGCATTCCACGCAACAGGTGGCCAAGTTTGTTTTATCTTGGATAGTGGGGCGACTGACAACTTGGTAACAACAAACACAGCCTCTCAGATGACAGATGTTGTGACGTTAAAGACTCCAATCAAAATAAAGATCGCGAACGGTGAAATTTTGATTGCTGATAAAAAAGGACATCTCAAACTCGAATCTGGTGGTAAGAGCGTGAATTTGGAAGCTCTTATTGTGCCGAAGCTAACACATAATCTCATTTCGGTACGAAAATTGAATATCAAAGGAATTCGTGTGACGTTTGATCGGGATGGAGCTGTCATAACAAAAGGGAAACAGTTCGAAATGAAGTGTAGTGCTGTCGGAAGTCTCTACGTTGCGAGTTTCAACTATACCTACTCGAAATGTCATCTAGCTGATGATGTTTGGCACCGGAGACTTGGACATCTAAATAAACAATCCTTGAAGAAAATGAACCTGCCTCATTCAGAAAAATTATGCGGTCCGTGCATGGAAGGGAAGGCCAGACGATTACCTTTCAAATCGATCGAGTATCCAAAATCACAACGAAAAGGCGAATTTCTCCATAGTGACGTGGGAGGACCTGTTCGTCATGCGACACTCGATGGTCATAGGTTCTATCAAACTATTATTGATGACTGGTCTCACTACACTATCGTATACCTACTCAAAAACAAGAGTGAAGCTGCTATGAACTTAATGAATTACATTCGCGAGTTAGAAGCAAATGGGAATCGATGCAGTCGTATACGTACTGACCAGGGAGGTGAATATAGCTCACACGAATTGAAGAATTTTTGTAAGCAGAAAGGAATACAGCTGCAACAGACCTTACCGTACTCAAGTCAGCAAAACGGACTTAGTGAACGTGCAAATCTGACTCTTTTGAACAAGGTTAGAACCCTCCTTGCAGAAACGGGTCTTCCTAAGTACCTATGGGGAGAAGCGATTCGAACAGCTGCCTATCAACTAAATCGTTCTCCCACTTCAGCTTTAGATGGTGGAATACCTGCTGAACGCTTTCACAACAAACTTGATTTGTCCAGACTCCGAATTTTTGGCTGCAAGGCTTGGGCCAAAATTTTACCAACTCCAGGTGACAAACTGGAACCAAGAGCTATTGAAACTAGACTCGTTGGATATAGTAGCAATGGGTATAGAGTATGGCAGCCCGATTCAAACAAAATAATAACTACGAGAGATATAGTGTTTGATGAGTCTGATATTGTTTATATTATGACTGACAATAATGAAGAGGAGACTGGTGAGGAAAAATCAACAAAGAAAGAGGAATGTGAAAGTGGGGATGAGGATGATACGGAGGGAGAAGGTGACACAACTGTTGTTGAAAACATTGATAATGACGAGCAATCAACTTCAGTCAGGTCCAGACCACAACGCGAGAGAAAAGCTCCAAATAAGTTGAATGACTACGAACTATATTACGCCTACTGTTTCTCCGCTGGTGACCCGGTTACTTAGGATGATGCTGTGAATAGTGGACCTGAGTGGATTAAAGCGATCGAAGCTGAATTGAACTCTCATAGGGAGCATGGTACTTGGTCGAAAAAAGTACTCCCAGCTCACAAGAAACCTATAGATACTAGATGGGTTTTTCGCTCTAAGCAGGATGGAACCAAGAAGGCACGACTTGTGGCTAGAGGCTATCAGGAAGAGGAGAGCTACAATGTTTATGCACCTGTGGCTCGTTTCTCTACTATAGGGTAAGGTCGTGTACCTTGGGTCATTTTTTTTCAAACTCAAATTTAATGTTCAAAAAACCTTCTAAAAAATCCCGTTTTGTTTTTAAATTGTAGGGTGACAACTTGGGAACAAATGAGAGAAAGAGTTTTAGCTAAAATCACTGTACATTTAATAGAGTGATTTTTTCAAAAAAACTTGAAATTTGACCCAAGGTACATTCCTGAATGTACCTTGGGTCAGTGATGATTGTACCTTGAGTCGGGAATTGTGCCTAGGGTTGCAGACAGAAATTAAAAAAAAAATTGTTAAAATATTAAAAACACATGTATTAGTGAGAAATCATGTGTTCGGTGTTTGAAAAGTCTTATTTAGGAACTCACAGCCAAGACACACATTACAAATTATTATTATTAGAATAGTATGACATTTTGATAGAAATCTTATCGTTTTAACATTAAAAGTTGCTATTTCTGACTACTTATTCCTTATAAAGAAAAACACTGTATAAATGGCAATATATAAACAGGTCATGAAGTAGAAAATATAAACAAGGTCGATTTCATAGATTAATTGTTGAAAATAATAAATTATATAAATTAATAATTAAATTATATTAAATAATAAATTAAAAGACATTAAAACACCGTAATGCCTGCCAATGAAATTGCAAACTTTGCCTCATCGGCGAACTGTTGGTTCTGGTAGGATTCTGTTGATGTCTCCAAATCTTCTACGTTTTGCCAAACGAAAAATGCTTTTTTCGGGTGAATCTGACGGTCGCCTGTCCATGGTCAACGGTTGACAGATGGAAAACCCTTCTCTTATCTCATCCACAGCTTCTGCAAGCGTTTTCGGTGGAACTGGAATAATTTGATTCCGGTTGCACTTCGAGGCATCTGAATTAAATGAAAAAACAACGTAAGCTGGCTGACCCAAGGTACAAGCAAAAAATGACTCAAGGTACACGAATGCACCAATTAAAACCAAACATCGAATGACGAGTTATCACTCGTAATTAACCACAAAACTATACACCATCTAATTAACTGATTGTTTTTCTTCACTTTACAACCAAAACAATAAGAAAAAAACACTTACCGTTCTTTGGGGACCATCAAAATGTGGAGCCGCTAAACTCCGAAAAAGGTTAGAAAAACTTTAGGAAATTCTTATCAATCCTGCGTCAAATCTGTGAAGATGAAACTTCTTCTTATTTCATTGTCTCAATGAACAGTTTAGATTATGGTGGACACAAAATCTTTTTCAGCAGTCCTTCCTACAAATCTTGGAAATGACCCAAGGTACATCCGACCCAAGGTACACGACTTTACCCTACGTATGTTACTGGCACAAGCACTTCAGATGAAGTGGAAAATTCATCAAATGGACGTACCTACAGCATTCCTCAATGGGGATCTCGATATTGATGTTTACATCAAACCTCCTAAAGGTGTTAATGTCAAAGATGGTACAGTTTTAAAACTGAACAAAGCTCTATATGGTCTGAGAGAATCACCAAGAAAGTGGAACGAGTGTTTCGACTCATTCATGATTGAAAACGGTCTGAAGCGTTCTCAATATGATTTTTGTTTATATCATGGATCTGATATTTGGGTTCTGATATGGGTGGATGACATCCTAATCACTGGGAAAAACAGTGACCATATGGTCAAGTTGTTGAAGAAACGATTCAGTGCGAAGGATTTGGGTGGCCTGAAAGATTTCTTGGGTACCGAAATTGAATTTGACAAAGGTACTTTGAAGATTTCCCAGAAACGTTTTATTGAAAAAGTGCTAGTGAAGTTCAAGATGTCGGAGTGTAAGTCAGCAGACACCCCTATGGAAGCAGGCTTTCAGGTTGACGAAACTATGAAGCAAGTGAAAGTGCCATTCAGAGAGATCATGGGGTCACTCATGTACCTCTCAACTATTTCAAGACCGGATATCGCCTTTGCCACATCGTTCCTAAGCAGATATCTGGACAGGCCAACAGAACAGCTCTGGAAGGGCGCCAAGCGGATTCTAAGGTACCTAAAAACTACTATCGATCTATGTTTGACGTATGAGACGTGTGAATCAACTCCTACTCTAGTCGGCTTCTCAGACTCCGATTGGGCTGGAGATCATAGTGATAGGAAAAGCGTTTCTGGATCGCTCCTCACGTTCCATGGAAACGTCATATCCTGGTCATCACGTAAACAAACGTCTGTCGCTCTGTCTACTGCTGAGGCGGAGTATATTGCCTGTGCTGGTGCTGCTTCTGATCTACTACATGCTAAAGGAGTTGCCTACGAGTTATGTGAAAAAACCGTTGTGCCTGTGCTAAAATGTGATAATCAGAGTGCCATAAAGTTAATTGAAAGTTATCAAAACAGCAAAAGAGCTAAACATATTGAAATCAAATTTCATTTTATAAAAGACGTTGTTACAAAAAAGGAAATGGAAATTGAATTTGTTAAATCGGAAGAAAATTTAGCTGATGTACTAACAAAACCGTTATGTCATGTAAAATTTGAAACTTTGAGAAAATTGATGAAAATTGTTTAAAAGGTTGAATTATAGGTATTACTTTATTATTATGACTATTGTTTTTTTTTTGCGGAGAGCTAGGATGTAGGGACCAATGTTAATGTTTATAATTATGTCTTGTCTATTTCGACTTATGATGTTTTATTAATGACACTTTTTGTGATCATGGACTTTAATGACTCTTTTATGATCTTCTTTTATGTTTGATCTTGTTATTTTTTTTTGGATCTCACTTTTCATGTCAAGTCAATCATGTTTTATGCTTTGAATTTTATGTTTTCTTTTAGAATCATGTTTGCCTTGAGGGGTGGTGTTGGATTTGAGATTGGACTCTGACTGGGAGAGTCGATTAGGGAGCTCTCCGTAAGGGGTCAGGTAGGTAGGCTCTATCACCTCTCTTAATAAACAGTTCTGTTCAAGCAAGCAAAGTGATCGCCTCGTCTCGTCTATTTCCCAATATTCCTGTTATGTACAAGTAAAAAAGTGGAAAAGGACTCCAGTAGTTGTCGATAGGTACGTAACGGATTTGCCAAAAGTTCAAATTGGGTTGCCAAAAGTTCGAATTGGTATGCCAAAGGTTTGCCAAAATTGAAATTGATTCACGCCAAAGGGTTTAAAAAAATTATGTTGCTTAAAATTATTGCCCAACGTTGAGAGGATCTAGTACTAACAAATACAAAAATACGATTTTTCTATTTCTTATAGAAAAACAATATGTATTTGAAAAGAAACCGAAAGGCATAAAATGTTTCGTCTGGTCTACTTGAAAATGCAGTAAGTAATTTCATCGAGGAATTTGCCTCAATTTTAGATTCTGGAATTTCAACTCAAATCGTATAATGGAGCCCTAGAAAAACGTTTAAAACCAGGAACACCCAAGGGGAAAAAATTACTATAGATAAAATGTCCCAACAAGTGAAGCCTCTGTCAAAAAAACACCGTGAATATCGAGGGAAACTGATTACGTGACTCCAGGGGGATCCTCACGCAAAACTGCGCTCTGGCAAAGCGTAAAAGGGGTTTTTGGCAAATAGTGTCAGAGAATGTCAACAGATAGAGTCGTAGGCGCCCTCGTAAACACATGAAACTATCCACTCAAATAATGTGATTCAAATCGACGGTGAAAGTGCAACATGCGGTATAAGAAAAATGCGTTTTGAGGTTTTCACATCACTGGATCCAGCGTTTTACGACGGATCTGAAGGTAGCTATAGTTCTTCAGTTGGAAGCTCTGAAAATTGTTTATTGCCGCTCAAGTATCAACAAGTTCAAAAGCAACATGTGGTATGAAAGCCAATTGAAAGGGAGTTTGTATGAGACGCCTTCTGGTCCTGCGCAAAAAGTGAGTATTTTCTCTATCAGTAAAAGCTCTTACCTGTTGCTGTATGATTGTAGTAATGACTAGCTGTAGTATTCAGTATATTTCTTGAAAATACACCCTGCTTATAGTTTCAATTGAATGGGAAACAGAGCGGTGTTGATCATACATGTTGCGTCAATAGACAATCCTTGATACAACATGTCGTTCTATACCAAAATGGCCACCAAGTTTGGGTTGTCTTTCCACATTTTCGCCCAATGTTTGTTAGTGTTTTATCTTTATTTTAATTTGTATGCACTCACTGACCCAATGGAAATGTAGTGGGTATGATCTTGCTATTCATTTATTTTTCTCTTCCGAAAATAGGAATCATTCCATGATGGATCCGGAAGACGAAGACTCACAGGAGTTTATGTGCAAGCTGAGCGAGCTAATGGCGTTTACCCAAAGTTTGGATACCACTACCATTCATTTCATAGACTCGAAATAAACCAACACAGACGACGCCGTCACCCAGTACGAAGAAGGCATTACTGATGGAGAAATTCAAGGTAATGTTGATGGTACAAAAGAAGATGTTGTGATAGAAGATGATGTGCTGGAAAAAGTTGAAGTAAGGACAGTAGAGGAAGAGTATCTAGAATCCTACAAGACGACAAAAAGCGAATATCATGATGAAGCAGTGGAGAGAAATGATTTTTCAATATTGAAAGAAAGGAATGCGGAAGAAAGAGCCCAAGAATGGATGAGGTGAGGACAGAAAACAACAATGAAGGAAGAGGAGAGACAGCGAACATGGAAGAAATAATGTTGTGGGAGGAAGAAGTACTGTGAATGCATGTAACTTCGGAAAAAATCGAATTTTAGTGGTAAATCGCCTCTACAGCATCCACAGTGCTGGCCCTAGACAGTTTGTTCGTGAGTTTCGTTATCACCTGTTGTTAGTCATTCATTTCCCGCTCGTTGGTCCTGCTTTTATTGCTCGGTTGTCGTCCAATAATTGTAAGTATATCATTTTCAATTTATCGTTTTTCTCAGAATGTAGGAAAACCTCCTTTGGCACGCAATGTTGAGAGGAGTGAGCCAACCAAAAATAGTTTTAGTTCGTAGAGGATATTGTTATGAAGTGATCTGGCTAGTTTCATTGCTCTAATGCTATAATTTCCGACTGCAGCAGTATTTATGTACTTTCTTTCACTTTGTGTAGGAAACTTCGGACAATGGGAAACCTCTTCCAGTGCGGGCTAACTGGGTGTATAACCCAGTTTACTTCGAAAATGCTATCAGAGAAGTAAAGATTAAGCTTCTCAGAAAATATTGATTGGGGACAATTTATCCTCTCATGTTTTCATCAGAGTAATAAGAATGTGTGAAGAGAACAACATTGAGTTCGTCTTGTTGCCATCAAATTGCACTCACCGTCTACCATGTAGACCGCTTGATGCAGCCTTTTTTGCTCAATTGAAAAGGAATTAGCATGTAGTCGTAACTGAGTGGAAGAAAAAAAATCGAGGGGTCCTTCCCAAAAGTGAGTTCCCAGTAGTGATGGACGACCCCGAATGGAATCCCGAATTGGAGGAGAATGATGACAGTGAAGAAAACGAGCTGATGGAAGGGAACCCAAGATTGAACAGACGACGACGGAGCAGCAATGACACTAAAGGTGAGGTGGATGTTAGTGGAGAGGGCAGGGAAATCACCGAAGAGAAGAGATTGAAAGGCGAAGCATACCAAGGCTACAGACGGGTTGAAAAAAACCGTGCGTTTCTTATTCGGCATGAAGTACCCAAAGAAGAAAAAACAATGAGGCCAAAGGGAACAAGCCGAAAGGGAACAATTGTTCACTCGTTTCTGGAAGGAAATGTCATGGGATAGCAGTCGAATGTTTGTCTCAGGCTAGTTCAGCGCACAGTGATCCCAAGCAACTCTTCTCGTCTAAGAGCCAGCGCCCATTATTACTACTTGAAAGTGGGGGCTAATAAGGTTCCTGAGTGCAAAAAATTGTTTCTGAACACGCTTAGATTGGGGAGTGGCTTTGTGGACAACTACCACAACACGTGTAACCCATTTCGAGGGATGTCCCGAAACACAAATGGCTATGAAGTCACTCACAGAGAAGAAGAAGTCGCTGGTCAAACCATTCAAGGAGAGCTAGGAAAGACAGACTGAAATTCGCCACAAACTATCTTGTTTTTTTCATTTATATAACGAGCTGCTATTCTTAAATAATTCTTACCTTTGGTGAAATTATAACAAATTTTCACTACACCACTTTGTTTTTTTTTTTGTTTTTTTTTTTTAATTCCTAAATTTGATTTATCTTAACGAATAAGGTGTACCTAACCAGAAACAAAAAAAAACTGTCAAAAACCAAAGAATTCAAATAAACCATAAAGTTAACTTTAAGGTAGGTATAGGTAGTAGAAAAATTCAGGAAGCAGGTATCTACCCAAGTTCGTAGAATCTAATCTCAAGGAATAAAATTATAATTAGGTATATTGTGCATAATTCATAAAAATGGGACAGAAATCAGTAGGTTATAATGAAATGAAGAAAACGAAAATAGGTTGGTACTTGAAGAAATTTAATGTTTTCTATAAACATTGTGCATGCTTAAAGTCTCACTACAACATGTTGCATCAACCAGGAGAGTCTAGCCCCCAGAAAGTGTTGTCGGGTTTCAGCGCTACCTACCGCCACCTCAACAAACTACCATTTCTGATATCTTATCAGGTGATCACGCTCGCGACCGCATTATCGTTGCTCCTCTAACTTGCAGTTATCCCAAGATTACAATGCTACCTACCGCCACTGTTTTATATAATAGAATTTAATGTTATTATAAATTTTCTCGAGTCGACTAAGTGAAAGTTGTCCATGTACATCGCTACATTGTAATCTTGGGATAACTGCAAGTTAGAAGGGCGACGATAATGCAGTCGCGAGAGTGACCACCTGATAAGATATCAGAAATGGTAGTTTGCTGAAGTGGCGGTAGGTAGCGCTGAAACCTGACAACACTTTCTGGGGGCTAGACTCTCCTGCATCAACCGATATTTGCTAGGCAACATGTTGTATCTAAGCTATTTACGTTATTATCATTATTTGAACGTGGAATTATCATTTCTAATGGTCATCTCCTCTCCTAGATTCCATAACAACATTTAAAAAAAGTCTACGAACTCTTGGATAGATTATATCAGGTTTTTTCGCTTTCCTGAAAACTAGCAAAAACTTCATACAACATGTTGCACTTTCACCGTCGAAATATCAAAACTAACTAATACAGAAACTAAATAAGAAAAGGTGAGAATCGTATTGTAAAAAAGAGTGAGCAATTTTAATTTTAATTGGTCTTTTGGCCAGTTTGCAGCGCACTCGTGTGTTCGATCACGTAAGCTAACTGTTTCATGTGCGCTTTCAGTTATCCAGTTCAGACTTATCCAGTTGCACTCTGATTTTCAGGAAAAAAAGGCGTCTCTCAGATATGAGTTCATCTACAAGAATAAGAGCAAGAAATTGATTTGCGAAGTCGAGATAAGAACGAAGAGGAAATCAGGTGAGATAACAATGTACGAGTGGAAATGTGAGGCTGACACGGGAAATGTCTTCAAGAGAAGAAGGAAGTGGAGGAGAAGGAGGGAGAAGAGATCCGTGTGGTGAGAGCAGGAACTACTTCCGCATTCGCCGGAAAAAATAATAATTAAAAAGACAAATATTCCTCATTGAACAAATTTTGTAGTTTTTAAATATTTATTTTTGTTTTCCCGGGTACCTTATCTATTTTGGAACAGTGAATGTGTGATTTCACTAAGGGTTCAACCCGAAGACGTAAAAAAATGCTTGAGACTCTGGTAAAATAGTGAACAACTCGGAAGATTTCTGAGTCGAACAATAACAAAGGTTCGTGATTGAAAATAATAAACCAAAAGAAACACGAAAATTGGTTGGAAATTGGGGCCTGGGCGGAGTGCAGAAGATTATGCCCGCTAACGCACGTTTTTTTAATTATTCCCCCCCCCCTTCCGCCACCCCTTAAAAGGCAAAATTCGAAATTCCGGTGACGTACTGTACAACTAGAGTTTTCCACGTCGAAAAAAAACACGAAAATCGGTTG
The DNA here is from genome assembly GCA_009739505.2 of Apolygus lucorum. Classification (NCBI taxonomy): domain Eukaryota; kingdom Metazoa; phylum Arthropoda; class Insecta; order Hemiptera; family Miridae; genus Apolygus; species Apolygus lucorum. The sequence goes on along the minus strand of CM019173.2, from coordinate 28,423,169 downwards.
AAAACTAAGGCCTGGGCAGAGTACACAAGATTTCGTCACACACAGACATACACACAGACATACACCTATGGTTTTTTTTTCGCGGATTTGGATTCAGAATGGTCGAAAACGGATTAGTGTGTGGTTATTTTCTTTGATGTTAGATTAATCGCATATGGACGCCTAAGTCTCACTGTGGGACGTCCTAAAGAGGCAATCAAATCTATTTGAGGCTTCAATAAAAAAGGCATTCAGTCTGAAATGAAAATCTATGTACTCGCAGGAAGACAAAATTAATTACGAACACAGCACACGATAAGATAGGTACAACACATAGGCCGACTGATAAGAGATAACCAAGGTTTTTGAGCTCTGGAAGGTTCATCTTATCTTCACTAGGCAGCGCTCAGGCCATTTCACGACTTTCTTCCTCTAGACGCTCCACAAAAACTGCATCGTCCTGAACCTTCAATAACTAGATTTTCCCCTCCAAAACTTGAAAATCAGCCACACATGCTGCCCTCTGTGCCCCCCTCTGTGAAACTGCAAACCTCTGTTAACCCATTAATGCACTAAACTTTTTTTCTCTATATATTTTTAAAATAAGTCTGATATTCCGACTCCAAATAGTCTGTTGTTCTGTACTCCTCCTGTAGTCGGAGATCAGATTTTGGTGATTGAGGAGGGATGGAAGATGTAGGAGTAGTATTGCAGAGTGAATATAGGCTTGAGAAAGGGGCCATAGTTTGCCCCGAAAGTGCTAGCCAAATAAATGTTGAAAAGAGTATATTGACGTCCTCTGCTTCTTTCTCCACAATAACCAAATAGTCTTTAGAACACGGGAAAAATAATTTTTAAAATCTTCTAGTCGAATTTTATGGATTTACGTTAGATAGATCGATATTCGTTTATTTGGAGCCATTGCAACGCCACATCGGCGACGTTGCCACATTGCAACGCTGAGCGCCACAAGAACTGATCTTTTTTTTCAAAACTGAGATTTCAGTAGATTGTATCGTGATCTCATCAGATCTACTAGAACTCTTAGAATATTGGATGCGGAGAAATCCAATATTAAGTGAGTAATTCATCAACTCATTGTCACATTCATAATTAGTCAAAAAATACCACTGAAAGGGGCATTAGATAGAGTATCGTTGCTCTGATGACAACATATTATTTGGTAGGGTAGGTAACTGTTAGTTCTTACAACCTCTAGTCAGGTCTAGTACCCGATCAACTTGAAGATGAGGCATCAAACTTTGTGAGCATGCAATGAGTTATGTGCAACACATTGCAGACTACTGTGATTTACCAAGCATTTAGAAGTATAAATGGTAGCTCTGATGACATCCAATCAGGTCATTTACCCATCAACTTGTAAATGAAGCCAACGTTAAAATGGTGTTCAAGCATTTTTGAGGCTGCCTCAGTTGCGCTATCTACTTTCAGCTAAGAAACTACTATAGAAACTGAAGTGGTAGGGTGGAGGCCACGCTGCTTCTTTTCGAATGACCAGAAATTATTCATTTTTTATTTCTTCATCATTTTGACTAGTAAGAAATAGTCAGGAAATCCATTCAAGACGAAAGAGTTTTCCAAATTACCCGTTCAATTGTTGTTGCACCTACTGCCAGAAGTTCAAATGTTCAATCAACAACTTCCACCCATAGAAACGTTTGAAACCCAGTGTATTATTGATAATCAGCTCGAATTCAGTCATAAATATCGAGAAAATAACTATGTTATCAAATTAATTACTTTGATGAGTGTTAACAAGGTGACTTGTTGTGATGATGTAGAGAGAACGCAGTCTGTTGCCTTCATCTATAACTACGTCCTGGAGCTCCACCAATTAGAACGATTCTAGGGCTCCCAGCTTTAGCTTTCAGCCTAGTGGTGCTATGTGCCACACCCTCATGACTGAAGATAAAAAAAGGACTAGATAAATGATCAAATAGATCTGGAGAAGAGGATCCACAGGATCTAGGTCTTCTCTGTGACTCAGGAAGGTGCCCAGCAGCCTCCAAACAGGAAGGCCCTCAATGTTGCCATATGGCAACACTGGGAGTTAACAGGTTAAGGAGTCCAACAACCAATATAACAGCTGGTCGGCTAGCAATTACCAAATCCACTCCTCGCTGGGGAGCCAAAATCTGAGAAATTGATTGCTTTATGTTTGGAGGTACTTAATTGACGAACTACATTTTTGGAATAATGATTTCAACAAGTGGTAATTAAAACACCTTGGGAGTAACATCAACTACTGAAGTAATTCAAGCAATTTGGAATTTAGTCGGTAGGTAATTTTGATAGGATTGACGTCCGACAGTCAAGGAATCAAAATTCTACAAGGACCTCTAAAACCCAAAATACAACCGAAAGGTTAAGCCGCAAGGAAGTCAGGTTAGTGGTTGGCCTTGTAACAGGCTTTACTCCACTCCGATTCCATCTCAACAGCATTGGGGTAATCCAGAATACAACCCTCTGAAGGGTGCAGGGTGTATGGAGAGGCTGAAGAGCCTCCCACATAATATTCGATTGCGAAGTGCGAACAAATCGCAGGTTTCACCTCTTCAGGTCACCTACACCCATGGAGGCTTTCCCCAGCACGAATCCAGCCAAACCGCTACTGGCCCTTACCAAGGGGCTGGGACTCATTGACTAGGAACAGAATCCGCGGTACTTAATTGTGGACCTTGTAATTGAAAAGAATGTATCACGCAAGGTGGTTTTGATGAACTATATTTTCGGAATAATTATTTGAACAAGTGGTACTAAAAACTTGGGAGTAACATCAACTACCGCAGTAATTAGAGCAATTTGGAATTTAGTCGGTAGGTAATTTCGATAGGATTGACCTCCGACTGTCAAGGAATCAAAATTCTACAAGGACCTCTACAACCCAAAATGCAACCCAAATAAGGATTTTGAATTTAGAGATCTGTCCGTGGTCGATTTCTAGTCCACGCCATAACTTCAGTGTTTTTCTATGTTTGAGCGATTCAGCCCTCAGAAGATCCCCTAATTTCATAAAGAACACAACATTTTTCTTAAACATCAAATTCTCACGAAGTAATTTCTCGATTTTGCTCAAATTTGGAGATTGACGATTTATTATCCTACAATCACCGTAATCGGTTCAAGACAATGAGAAATTACGGACTGATATTCCCCAGAATTTATCAATAATAAGAAAAAAACAGTACAATAGAAACAGCTAATTTTAAACCACGTTGTCTCTCAAAATTTAACGATCGACAATAACTTTCCATCATTTTTATAAATTGCTCAATTATTCGCAACGAACCCAATTTAGTTTTCCTTCCCTTTTAATTCTGAATTGCGTTTCTTTTTTGGAATACAATTTTATAAATTAGACCACGAAAAACTCGATTAGGTTCAAAAAATTTGAATAATTAGGCCTAGAGAGCTTTTGTAAAAATGACAGTTGAAGAGCTTCTTTTCTCATCCCCGGAGTCACGATGGGATATTTGCACCCTACGTGGGTCGTCATAGTGTTCGTATTGGCATGGTTGGCCACGTTCGATTCTCGTCCGGTAATTGACTAGATTTATTAACTACTTTGGGACAGCGTCGCAGGGTCCATCCCTTGGGAAGTAGATCTACGAGAATGCTCTGGACCGGTTTCCCTCTTTAGCGATAAACGCTATCCTGATTATAACACACGTTGAGAACATTAGCGAGACAACTCAAAAACGTCATTTTGAGTAAATTGACTAAGATTTTCAGTTTTTCAAGGAATGGAGATTTCCTAATAGGAATACAGTTAGTTTCAATACAGGGTGTTACATTTTAAAACTGTCACAGGCCAGGAATCGATTCTACTGCTCATTTCCAGCAAAAAATATCCCTTGGTAATTTTGCTTCCGAATCTACCAAGGTAGCGGAAGCTTTGTTTTCACTTTTCAAGGACGAAAAAAAAAAAGTTCTCCAAAATCAAAATTTCCACTCGCGTTTTGCGTTTTAGACCTTTCTGAACAATTTTGGTTCCGTGTCTGTCTGTCTGTGTGTCTGTCATGAATTCCTTGTAACGCGCATAACTATACGAAGTTATTGTCCGATTTCTATGAAATTTTTAGGGATAGTGCGGGTTGGTGTGTAGACGGTCCCCTATGAAAATCATCATCCTCGGACTGATAGAAGCGACTGCGCATGCGCAAACGTGAATTCCTTGTAACGGCCATAACTTCTACATTTTCCGTCTGATTTCAATGAAATTTTCAGTGATGTCACAGATTAGTATTTAAATGGTCCCCTATGAAAATCATCTCCTTCCGACTGATAGTAGCCACTGCGCATGCGCAAACGTGAATTTCCTTGTAACGGCCATAACTTCCACATTTCCTACCTGATTTCGATGAAATTTTCAGGGATTATGCAGATTGGGTTGTAGATGGTCCCCTATAAAAATCATCACCCCCGGACTGATAGTAGCCGCTGCGCATGCGCAAACGTGAATTCCTTGTAACAGCCATAACTTCCACATTTTCTGTTCGATTTCAATGAAATTTTCAGGGATGTTACAGATTAGTATTTAGATGGTTCTCTATGAAAATCACCACCTTCGGATTGACAGTAGCCACTGAGCATGCGCAAACGTGAATTCCTCGTAACAGCCATAACTTCCACATTTTCTACCCGATTTCGTTGACAATTTTAGGGATTACGCGGATTAGGTTGTAGATGTTCCCCAATGAAAATCAAGGCCTTAAAATTTACAGAAGCCGCTGCGCATGCGCAAACGTAAAATCCTTGTAACAGCCATAACATTCACATTTTTCATCCGAATTTGATAAAATTTTCTAGGATTGACCAGATTAGCGTGTAGATGGTCCCCTATGAGGGTAGTGAAAGGTACTTTAAGATTGGTGTCTTGAGATTAGCTACTATGCATCGGATCATCTATATAATCGGGTTATGGATACGAGGAAGCTATGTGCCACACCCACTTGGCAGACTTTTTTTTTTAGAGGCTTCGTTTTTGATTTTTTTCGAAATCGATTTCGACGGTTAGGTCATCATCAGTAACAAACAAGAACGAGCTTTACTCAGTCAGATAAAAAAATATTATATTATTACAAATATTATTTCTGGCCAGTGACACCAACCTAATGGGGAAAAGTATCCCTGCGGCAAAAACTGACTCATTCTTACTTATTCTTAGTGACGATTCGATTTTTTGATATCGATATTTTGTTTCGATATTACCGATATTTGTATCGATATTTTTCTTGCGATATTATCGAAAGAAAAATAATTATCGTTTGTGATGGTTATACACATTCCCACTGTAATTAATCAATTTCTTCTAAAATATAAAAAATTAAAAACTAAATAAATAGAAACGGGAGATGAACGCAAAACATAAACAACAATGTTGAAATAACATGACATCCCACTATGTCCGACATACAGTCCTCATGCTCGATAATCGATATTGGAAGAGGGACAAGACATCGTTATCTCTTTTTTTCGTTTCGCGTTCGCCATTTCTGTTTTTTATTAATTTAATATATTATGTATTAATACAACATTTTACTAGTAAAACTTGAACTGGGATTATGTTAGTAGATATCGATAAAACGATGCAAACATATTCGATATCAGTGAAATCAATATTTTTCTTTCGATAATTTATCGTGTTACTGATATTATTTATACTAAACTACCTATGTAATAACATATTCGATATCAGTGAAATCAGTATTTTTCTTTCGATATTCGATATCAGTGAAATCAATATTTTCCTTCCAATAATTTATCGTAATCACTGATATTGATAAAAAAAAGATGCAAAAACATATTAGATATCAGTGAAATTATTATTTTTCTTTCGATATTTTATCAATATCACTGATACTGATAATCACTGATATTGATAAAAAATTATGCAAAAACATATTAGATATCAGTGAAATCAGCATTTTTCTTTCGATTGCTTTTATCCGTGTGACGTCACACAGAATGGATATATCGATTCGTTCGACTAATCGAACGGTTATTCGAATCTTGCTGAAAGGCGGCCATGTTGACTCCGTTGTAAACAAAGATTGTATGGATGGTTTTTCATTATGCCAATTTATTCAGTTATTAGTTGCTCTTCTCATCCCGGAAGCGGTACATATTTAATTTTTTGGTTTACCAAAAGTGATTAGAAACAATGTGGAAAGACAAGAGAACTTTCCGAAAAAATAAGAATATCAGCCTTTGGCGTCGCTGATTCCCAGCGTTCCTGACAACCATGTTCGATGAACTGACTGATAATATATTCCCATCGTTGTAAACAAAGATTTTTTCATTAGACATGCCGATTTGTGCGGTGTTTGGCTGCTCTTCCTGTCACGAGAGCAGTATTTCGTTGTATGGTTTGCCAAAAGTCATTAGAAGCCAATGTGAAAAGACAAAAGACCTATCAGAAAAAAGAAGAGCAAGGTGGCTCACTCGAATCAATCGCAATTTGAGAGGGTGACAACTAAACTCCAAACAAATACTAGTTTGTTCTCGGCATTTCATCACCAGTAAGAATAAAAATACATCACATTTTAATGTGCTTACATTACTTCAGTCATCAGTAGTTAGGTAGTAATAATAGAATGCCTACCCTCATTGGACGAGTTTCACGAAATGTTTTTGTTTGTGTCCAAGTGTTTTGATTTGTACGAAGTTCCCAGGAAGATAATTTCGAACCAATTTGCGTGATTGTTTTGAAGTTCAATTAGTAAATGATCGATGTAAATATGCACTTCATCTCCTGAACTTCAAAATTCATGTGCAGGGAGAGGAAGTAGGAAAGTGAGGAACGTGATGTTTTCGGAAAGATGTGTAGTTACGTTGCCTCAACAAATTCTGTTGACTGGTTTATTCGTTTAGTTAATGAGGAATTTCACCATGTCGGAATTTCCTATTTTTGACCCCGAAATCGGATTCAGCACTTCGAAAAACCCCCTAAGGCAAACTTTCAGCCCGAACTTCCTAATTTACGAATAAACAAAACAGTGTAGAAAAAACGAATGTTTAAAAAAAAACGGGAAAATGACGTCATCCTGGAATAGTTCATTTATGGCCGCTTGAAGCGCTGAGATCGAGAAATCTATAGTCCCCAGATGCAAAATTTCACGAAACAGTAAAGTTAGAAATCGAAAAACTGAAGAAAAAAATATAAAAAGCAAGATGGGGAAAATTAGGTTTCCCCTGTTTTTGTTTGATAACTTTTCTCTTAGAAAACATGATTTCGTGGTCTCCATGGGCAACACTGGGAGGAGACGGCGATCCGAACAGCCCAATCAGCGAGCGTTCCCGCTTCACGTCCGTTTTCCCAGTTAGTTTTGAAATCAAAAATTTTGATTGTCTCCCAAAAATAAGAGGAGACTTATTTTCCGAAATCAGCCCGATTTTCATCTATCCCACATCATTAACTATTCAGGAAAAATGCAAACAGAATTCGGTGAAATTCCTCATTACCTTCTTATGTGGGCATTTAAGTAGGAAGGTAATACTAATTAGTTGATACTAAGTAATTTCTGAATGATTCCAAAGTTAACTTTGGCGGAGAATGTTGGTAGGAGGCGCTGGGAGTTACAGCTGAACAAAGTTGTTTACCTACCTACCTACATACTGATTCCACCATTCAATATCACTGGGCTAAAATCACGTATTATTAAGTATTTTTGAGTTAAAGGAAAGTTAATACCATCAGTATGTTCAACGGGGTCTAAACCACTGCAGAGACGTATCTTATATTCATACCTTCTCAGGTCGTCACCTGAGAGTGAACACACATACTGAGTATGGAATTTCTTGTCAGACATCTAACCCACAAGGGAGACATAATAATAACGATTACATAATTGCTTTTAAAGAGTATTATCACCATTGTTCTGTTTACAGAACAGAAAATTTGGTATGTAAACAGAATAACCTTGCTGGATAGGAGCGCAAATGGCGCCCCTTCACGACCAGCTGATCAGGTCAGAGAAGGTTATGTTGAGAAGTTTATATTTGATATCGAAAATAATCGATTATTGAGTCTCGAGGATAAAACGAATATTCTATCAATATCAGTGACAATGTCACATCGATATTTTTTCTTTCGATATTCTATCGATATCAGTGATATCGATATTTTGTTCCGATATTTTATCGATATCGATACTGCCTTCCGATATTGTTTCGATGTTAAATATCGCATCGAAAGGTACATCGAATCGTCACTACTTATTCTTGAGTAGGTTTCCTTTTCAATGTAGGTAATTTTTGACGAATAATCTAATTAAACCAGAGCCAGAACTAGGTTTAAACTGAATCAAATGGTAAAAAAAAAATCTTGACGTTATTGAAAATTCTTTATTGCGGATGATGTCATATTTCATCATGGATTCTCTTGACAAGTTGACAACTTTAAAATTTCCGCCAGCAAGTACAGTGCCATGATGCAAGTAGAGTGCCATGATGCAGTGCCTATGATTCTTCTAAAGGTGAATGAGGAATTTCACCGAATTCTGTTTGGATTTTTCCTGAATAGTTAATGGTGTGGGATAGATGAAAATCGGGCTGATTTCGGAAAACAAGTCTCCTGTTATTTTTGGGAGACAATCAAAATTTATGATTTCAAAAATAACCGGGAAAACGGATGTGAAGCGGGAACGCTCGCTGATTGGGCTGTTCAGATTGCCCTCTCCTCCCAGTGTTGCCCGTTGGGTCGACAAAATCGTGTTTTCTAAGAGGAAAGTTGTCAAACAAAAACAGGGGAAACCTAATTTTCCACATCTTGCTTTTTATATTTTTTTCTTCAGTTTTTCGATTTCGAACTTTACTGTTTCGTGAAATTTTGCATCTGGGGACTATAGATTTCTCGATCTCAGCGCTTCAAGCGGCCGTAAATGAACCATTCCAGGATGACGTCATTTTCCCGGGTTTTTTAAACGTTCGTATTTTCTACACTGTTTTGTTTATTCGTAAATTAGGAAGTTCGGGCAGAAAGTTTGCCGTAGGAAGTTTTTCGAGGTGCTGAATCCGGTTTTGGGATCAAACATAGGAAATTCTGACATGCTGAAATTCCTCATTTCTCTCCATTAGTCGCCCGTTTTCACCTCAACCACTCAATAGTGGACTTATCCCCAGTTCTGGCCGACAAGCCCAATTTCACGATGTGGCCTGGTCTGATCGGGGGTAAGGAATAATTTCCGACTTTGGATAGTACTACGCAGGGATTGGTACCGTCAACCGGGGTGATATGGATCATTTTTTGCAGTTTTTATTGAAAAATTAGACACTCTTTTTAGAGCGAGCTGACTTTCCGAATATAGATTCTCTGAGATGTCAAGAAGACGGTACCATGTCAATTTTTGTGATTTGCACCTTTTTTCACTTTTATTTTTTTAATGAAACATTATCCATATCACCCCTTTGGCGGGGTGATATGGATCAAAGCCAAAAAACCGATGTAAAATTCACTCCAATCCATTAACGAGGTGAAATGAATCACTAAAATTATTTTTAAAAATAGAAGATCGAATAAATGAAAGGTTAAAAAAAAGGGCTTTGAAATTAGGAAATTGACGTGCATTCAGGCTTCACTCCATCGAAGCCTGAATGCACCGTCAATTTCCTCATTTCAAAGCCCTTTTCTTTTTTCAACCTTTCATTTTCTTTTTTGACTGTTCTTCAGTTCAGTAAAATAATCATTGACAGTGTCCCAAGTAATAAGTGCTCGTGCTCTTTTGAGATGCCCAATGACCTGGCAATGTCGAGGCATTTTCTCCCGATTCACTTCACCCCTCAAAAACTCCGAAACTCACAAAATCAATCACTGACAAGGGGGGTTTTAAGTTGAAACAAAACACAAAATCGATCTCTTTTCATGAGAAGTTGTTGATATGATAAAAAACTCGGCGCTTTGCGCTTCGGCGGGGGGCTCCGCCCCCCTGCACCCCCCGGTTTATTTCTTTTTCCATACTCTGTATGAAATCATAGGAACACAGAATGTGTTTTTGCGATGCTAGTCATCCGTTAAATAAAAAACAACAATAATAAATGTGGAGTCTTTGGCAATAATAAAATAAATAATTGTTAGACATTTAATTTGGTCTAAAACCCTATAAATGTTATATAAATAAATATGTAACTACAAGAAAAATACTATATAAATTGAGAGCTTTCCAACGAATGGTGAACAATTTCTGTGCAATGAACACTGCAGGAGTTCTATTTCCTTATCAACGGCTTGGTTGCACGTGAAAATCATTATAAAAGACGCGTAACGGTTTTGGTTTATTATTTTCAATAATGAACCTTTGGAATCGACCAAGAAAAAAAAAAATTTTAACACCCCCTCAAAATTTGATGGTTTACGTTTCAAGGTACGTAGAATCCAAAAATCGAATAAAAATTTGGCCGTCCGTCCGCCGTCCGCCGTACGCGGCACTTTTGCCACTTAGCATTGACCGATTTTGATAAAATTTGGTATGTAGGCTCCATTTGGGGTCTAGTTGTGCCCCGAAGCTTTTGGTTGATGTAGGTCACTTCTAAGGGTTCCAAAATCAATTTTGAAATTTTGAAAACGCCCTAACTCGAAAAATTTCGATATAAAGGTATTGTTTTTCCTTCAATTTAAGATTCTATAGAATTTTTAGAATTTTTTGAGACCACGCGGAGCTCTGTACGACAAACCGTTCGCTCCTTACGAAAATTTAAGGGTTTATATTGAAATATATATATATATAAATCAAAACACGAGTGTGAATCGCAAAAGAGGCCTAATCTCTGTTCAAATTAGAGCTGACCGAAATGCGATCGATGGTTGGTGATTTTGATTTTTTTTTCCCCTTCATATTGGATGGTTGGTGATTTTGTAGACGAGTGATCTATATAGAAAAATAATAAACCATTGTGTAATAATTTGCAGCGTTTTTTCTGTCGCTTTTTCGTGACGGTTTTTTTTCGGTAGGTCATCGCAAAAACACATTCTGTGTTAAAAATACGCAGATCAAGTTTTCTGGTCATAGGTTGGCTACACAGATGAACGTAAACAAACAACACAAAAGTGCGGCGTTTCTGTGGATCTGATAATCTTCATGGATGACCTTCTAACTTCCTTGAATCGACTGAATCATGGATGAAGGTGGTGAAGCAAAATGCCTAGTTCAATATTCTGCTACAAGATCACATCCAAACGTCACCAGGTAGCGCTGCAATCGCTAAAAGCATTGCTGACTCCAAAGTATCATATCACCCCGGTTGACGGTACCGATTTCAGGGCCCGCATTTAAAGTGTTACACAATGAGCAGGAAGGGAATCACTCTCTTGAGGGAGAAGGGAAATATTTGCACGCGGCAACACTGTCAAGGAAGGGGCTGCCCAACATTGAAGGCTCACTTTCACCCATGCACACAACATTCGACGGAGTATAGTACAAATGATTTACCGAGTGGGGGATGAAGTGCTGAAGTTGCTTCGTCACTTCTCTTTTCGTTGTCTTGATTTGAAACCTTCCTTGGGGTTCTGCAATGTTCGGTTATGAGGTTTCTTGACAAAAAAATCTCGTTTCGTTGGCTAGACTGGAATTGCGCTTCATGTGTGACATAAGTGGCTCACAGAGGAATTTCAAACTTCGAATTTTGAACGATCTGAAAATCAAAATCCATTTTGTTAACTAATCAATTCGATGGGTAAAAGAATAAACAAATTTCCAGAGAATTCCTCAATGGAAATACAAATGGATAGATAAATTATTCAAAAGCACTAATATGAATATCATACTGATTGCAGTTGACTGACAAGCAAATAACGATGTTAAAAAGAAACATAGAAAATTGGGACTCTGCGCCAAAAGTTGAGAAGATATGCGAAGGAAAAGTGTGGGTAAGTTTGAGGAATACTATCTCAAAAGTATTTTACAAGATCGTATTTCTAGTAAAGTGAACAATTTTTTTTACTTTAGAAGAAAAAAATTGTAGCTTTATTATCACAATAACTTCTAGTTTCAATAATTATACACTTAGGTGGCAAACTGTGAGCACTCGCACATACTTACAGACGAAGGAATGTTGAGAACATGAGGAGAAATTGATTAGAAGTCCATTCATGTAGCATGAATTAATGAGCGAATTTTCAAAGAAATCTTTTTTTACATTCTTTAGGGATCGTTTCAGAATGTTCCAAAACGGATTTCAGTGAAGAAATTTTTCGAAAAAGTGCATTCTAAAAATTTTGAGGCCATCGCAAGAGCCTCATTTTTTTCGAAAAATCGTTTTAGGTCTGCCACAGAAACTTGGCGTCCCTTTGGCGCATTCTTCTGGAGAACATAGAACTTATTACATCTTATCATCAAGCAGATTATATATTATATTATAATAAATAAATTCAAAAGTGACATGATTTCTCTCCTACTGCACTTGATATTCGTGCATTTCCAAAATTGAAATTTCGTGGCACTACAGGAACATCAAATTTCTCACGGCTCCAATTTCCGTGTCTAGGTTTCACCATGGAAGGTAGACTCAATCGTTATAGTTCGCGGATCCGTCACCTAGGGGGCGCCACATGGATTCAAAGTTTCTATGGTAGACCTATAATAAGGTATGCAAGTAATAAGGCTATGTTCAGAAGATGTAAGGAGTCCATATCCATGTTCTTCACGTCTCCAAGAGCTCATAGAGTACCCACACGGCTATTGTTGTTTTTTTTGGATTTTCAGCATACTGTAGCAACATACTGTATGCAAAGGGTATGCTTTGAAGATATTAGGAGTCCATATTCACGTTCTACCCGTCTCTACGAACTCCTAGAGTACCCACACGGCTACACTACATTTCTGCCATAAACTGGTGGGTTACCAATGAAACCACTAGTGGATGGTCACTAGTAGCATGCTCTAAGTAGATAGCATCTGGGGGGCCCAGGGGGGCTACCCCCCTGGTAAGACGCAAAGCGCCTAGTTTTTTCAGATATCTATGATTTGGTTTTGCCAACTTTTAGCAGGCAAAAACAAATCGTAGATATATGAAAAAAAATTTGATGTCTCGGCTTGGAATTGAACCTAGGACCCCCACGTTCGCAACATACATCCGTACAGTTGGGGTTTTATATATTTTATTATACTATTTTAGATATTATTATATATTTATATATAATATATAATTTATATATTATATAGATATAATGAAATGCGTACCTATATTTGATGTACTTAAAAATGTATAAGTCGTGTGGGTAGGTACTCTATGAGTTCGTGGAGACGAGTAGAACATGAATACGGACACCTAAGATCTTCGAAACATACCCAGTGCATACAGTATGTTGGTACGGTATAATGAAAATCGAAAAAAAACAACTATGTACAATTGATGAACAATAATGTACGAGTGGGTACTCTGAGTTCGGGGTGACGAGTAAAGTAGTTTTGGGGGTTTTTTAAAAATATTTAACCAAGAGGTTGAGTCTGTAATTTTAACGATTCTTGCCAAGTGCCACCCTCAAGGGTGACTACTCTGTCAAATAGCCAATATTTCGATTTAAACCGTAGCTTTGAAGATTTCTTTGAAAATTCGCCCAATAAACTCATGCTGCATGAATTACTTTTTAAAAATGAATTGAGCAATACCATTTAATATTTTATTTCAACCAAGTGGCGCGTTGTTTCAGCGAAAATCGAACATAACCACGTTCAAATTTAGATATGACTCGCCCTCGGGTGCCCTGTGTGACGCTGAATACAAAATTAAGGTGGACAAGGACAACGCCAAAATGACTCAACACAGATTTGAGTGCACCGAAGTCCCAGCAGAAGACCCCGAAGAAGAAGATTTCGACTGAAAACATCTTCGTAGATGAAACAATGAATGATTGTGAAAATAAAATTGTAGGGGCAAGATCACCTTGAAAAGAGCGTGGGTATTTCAACTTCGCCAAACCAAACTCCTTTTTGAAAGGAATCAAGTAAATAATGGAAAATAAACTTGTGGAAAAACAATTTACTCAAACTGAACGATACAGAAACAGATCGCGACATCAACATGGAAGCCAAAACTGAAAAGAGAACTTATTCCTCCTCACTTTGAATGTTTATTCACCCTAGCATCACCGTTCAAACAACAACCCTATTTTACAAAAAAAAATATTTTTGCATAATTATTTTCTCGTTGCAATCGGGAAACCTCTTTATTGAAACCCACGCAAATGATGTAATCCTTCATTGACTTTCTGGACCAAGAAGACTCTGAAAAATTATTATACTTGCAACTATTATTCTTCATAAAGGGTGTCCAAGTAACAACGCTCCCCCCACTTATTTTCTCAAATTGTGTGAGAAAAAAATCGGACAAACGCTATTCTTCATAATTTTTTGCGTAGAATTCAAAATGACAAAACTGCGCAGCGTGCAATGAGGAATTTCACCATGTCCGAATTTCCTATTTTTGACCCCAAAATCGCATTCAGCACCTCGAAAAACCCCCTACGACAAACTTTCAGCCCGTACTTCCTAATTTACGAATAAACAAAACAGTGTAGGAAATGTGAACGTTTAAAAAAACCGGGAGGATGACGTCATCCTGGAATAGTTCATTTACAGCCGCTTGAAGCGCTGAGATCGTGAAATCTATAGGTAGTCCTCAGGTGCAACATTTCACAAAACTGGTAAAGATCGAAATCGAAAAACTGAAGAAAAAAATAGAAACATATTGTTTAGTAATGCATGCATTCCAGGGGACGTCCCATTGGATAAGTATTGGATCAGTTTAACCAATTGTGAAGCGATCAGACTGTTTCTCTCGATGTAATTTATTTATTACTTTAGGGAAGAAATAGTGACCCCCCCCCCATTATAAACCATAACACTTCTAGCGGCATGATAGCCTCGAATCTGAAGAGCATTTTAAAATCCATGATCTACGACACCCAACATGCGAATTCGAGTTCGCCCACCCCACCACCTCCCCAACGCCAAAAATGGCGCCAGTCTGGCACCAAAGCGGAAATACGTCGTAACATTGAACTTACATCTGTTAGTTTTGGTAGGCAGTCCGTCGAAGTTCACATTCGTATTCAAGGTGAAACACACACAAAAAAAAAAAAAAAACACGAAATAAGCGGTTTATGGCATCATGGCACCATGTCCTGGCACCATGGTGGCATCACTATTAGTTCCATGGTGGTACAGAGAATAATTCATGAAAATCCGGAGGTATAATGAGAATTTTTCCTCAATTTCAAAGCTTGGGTACAATTAGTAAGCAGTAAAGGAACCGAAATATTGAAAAATCGGATATTTTGTGAATATTATCCCCCCACTCACCCCCTCCCCTTGCGAATTTTGGTACTCTGGTAAAATCATGTACAACTCGGAAGTTATTTGAGTCAAACAAAAAAGAAACAGGCAAATCGATTGGAAATTGAGGCCTGGGCAAAGTTTACAAGATTATGCACGCAAACGCACGTTTTTTAAGCATTAACCCCCCCTTTCCCCCTCTTAAAAAGTAAAATCCAAAATTCCGGCGCCGTAGTGCACAACTAGATAGTATTTCGCGTCAAACGAAAAAAGAACCACGAAAATCGGTTGAGAACTAAGGCCTGGGCAGAATACACAGGATTATGCCCAAAAACACACGTTTTTTGAGCATTAACCCTCCCTTTCCCCTCCTTAAAAGGCAAAATTCGAAATTCCGGCGACGTAGTGCACAACTAGATAGTTTTCCCCGTCGAAAAAAAAAAGAACCAGGAAAATCGGTTGAGAACTAAGGCCTGGGCAGAGTACACAAGATTTTGTTACACACGCACACCTACACACACACACACACACACACACACACAGACATACACCTATGGTTTTTTTTGCGGATTTGGATTCAAAATGGTCTAAAACGGATTACTGTGTGGTTATTTTTTTTTGTTGAGTGTTGTCCTCCTTCACCCCAGATCGATCGCATAAGGACGCCCAAGTCTTACTGTGGGATGTCCTAAAAAGCAAGATGGGGAAAATTAGGTTTCCCCTGTTTTTGTTTGATAACTTTCCTCTTAGATAACACGATTCTGTCGTACCATCAGGCAACACTCGGAGGAGACTGCGATCCAAACAGCCAATCAGCGAGCGTTCCCACTTCACGTTGAAGAGGTCCGTTTTCCCGGTTATTTTTTGAAATCATAAATTTTGATTGTCTCCCAAAAATAACAGACTTTTTGGAGAAATATTTTCTGAAATCAACACGATTTTCATCTATCCCACACCATTAACTATTCAGGAAAAATGCAAACAGAATTCAGTGAAATTCCTCATTGTGTCAGAGAAGAAATAATTTGGGAAGGTAACGATACTCGGAAAAAATGCCACGGAAAGTCAATGATTTCCTCCTCAAAAAGTGACTTTTTTGGCTGTAAATGAGGTAAAATGAAATAAAATCAAGAAAGGGGCATCACCAGGCGATACAGCGTGAAAAAACAGTGCTAGTGATGTGCCACACTTGCCAACCTTCATCTCGATTATGGCGCAATCCCTGGATTATGCGCATTCAAAAAAAAAAAAGTTGTTGAAGTAAAATGTTCATAAAATTTGACGTAAAATTCGAATCTGCATAAAGAGATTAGATTAACCCGGAACAAGGAAGGAACAGCGACCGACTGAGACCCCCTTAAACCTTTTCCAGACAAAATTGGAAACAATCAAGAAAACTAGTAACTTCATTAACCTGGCAGGGGTTTAATCGACTCTTTTTTTATTTTGCCTATTCAAAAAAAATACTTAGGTGTGAGCTGCCGCTCACAGGGGCTCTATTTCCTATCTTGGGAGCAGGATCGATGAGTGGAGGAAGAGGAAAGTATATTACCAAAGCATAAAGGGAGAAGCGCCAGTCCAGTCAGGGCATCCCCACTCTCACGGGGAGACTGAAGACCCACTGTCCCCCTCCACCAACAAGAGTCAACAAGTTGACCGAAGGGAGGGGCCAAAGCCAAGGGAGGTCAGTGGCCTACTAGTCCAGTCAAATTAGCAGTTAGGGTTTGCATTAATTCCGGACAAAGCGAAACTTTTATGGGTGACTTGTGGGTGCCTATGGAACATGTTTTTAGTATATTCTACTAGATTCTCCTTGTGCTAACTTTTTGGTGCCCGAAAAACCGCGATTTTTCGGCACTTGTTTCAGTTTTTTGCCTATAACTCGTACACGATGCATCCTACGGAAAATTTTACTCTTTCCTTTATTAAACAGGATGAATTTCTGCGTCGAATGACCACCTGAAACGTTAAGATCGGTTCAGCCGTTTGGCCGAAATCGATCGTTGAAGTTTGGCGATTTTTCCCAAATTGGTTGAAAAATGGGTTACGCTCAAGTTTCAAGGCCTGTACATCAAAAACGGCGTATCCAACCAAAAAATGTCACATACTCAAAGTTGTAGAGAATCAAATTTTGTGTAAGAAAAACATCCCCCCTTCCTCCCCCCTCCCACCCGCCCCTACCAAATGATAGAATAACGAAACAACTTCTGAGTAAACGAAATTATGAGTATTGAAAACGGTGTTGCAATCAAAAAATGTCATATAATCAAAGTGAAACGTCTGTTGTTCAACTTACTAAGGCACTGAGGTACTTGTAATACTGGAAAAGGCGAAAGAAAAAACATTCTCCTGGTCCTAACTTTTTGGTGCCCGAAAAACCGCGATTTTTCGGCACTTGATTCAGTTTTTCGCCTATAACTCGTACACGATGCATCCTACGGAAAATGTTACTCAATCCTTTATTAAACAGGATGAATTTCTGCGTCGAATGACCACCTGAAACGTTAAGATCGGTTCAGCCGTTTGGCCGAAATCGATCGTTGAATTTTGCCGCTTTTTCCCAAATTGGTTGAAAAATGGGTTACGCTCAAGTTTCAAGGCCTGTACATCAAAAACGGCGTATCCAACCAAAAAATGTCACATAATCAAAGTTGTAGAGAATCAAATTTTGTGTAAGAAAAGCATCCCCTCTTCCCCCCCCCCTCCCACCCGCCCCTACCAAATGATAGAATAACGAAACAACTTCTGAGTAAACGAAATTATGAGTATTGAAAACGGTGTTGCAATCAAAAAATGTCATATAATCAAAGTGAAACGTCTGTTGTTCGACCTAAGGCACTGAAGTACTTATAATAATAGAAAAGGCAAAAGAAAAAACATCTCCTAGATTCTCCTTTTGCTCACTTTTTGGTGCCCGAAAAACCACGATCTTTCGGCACTTGTTCCAGTTTTTCGCCTATAACTCGTACACGATGCATCCTACGGAAAATTTTACTCAATCCTTTATTAAACAGGATGAATTTCTGCGTCGACTGACCACCTTCATTTTTTAGATCGGTTCAGCCGTTTGGCCGAAATCGATCGTTGAAGTTTGGCGATGTTTCCCAAATTGGTTGATCGCCAAAACTTCAACGATCGATTTCGGCCAAACGGCTGAACCGATCTAAAAAATGAAGGTGGTCAGTCGACGCAGAAATTCATCCTGTTTAATAAAGGATTGATTAAAATTTTCCGTAGGATGCATCGTGTACGAGTTATAGGCGAAAAACTGGAACAAGTGCCGAAAGATCGTGGTTTTTCGGGCACCAAAAAGTGAGCAAAAGGAGAATCTAGGAGATGTTTTTTCT
Organism: Apolygus lucorum; assembly: GCA_009739505.2. Taxonomy (NCBI): domain Eukaryota; kingdom Metazoa; phylum Arthropoda; class Insecta; order Hemiptera; family Miridae; genus Apolygus; species Apolygus lucorum. The sequence continues at coordinate 28,404,553 of CM019173.2, read as the reverse complement.
TTTGCCTTTTCTATTATTATAAGTACTTCAGTGCCTTAGGTCGAACAACAGACGTTTCACTTTGATTATATGACATTTTTTGATTGCAACACCGTTTTCAATACTCATAATTTCGTTTACTCAGAAGTTGTTTCGTTATTCTATCATTTGGTAGGGGTGGGTGGGAGGGGGGGGGAGGAAGAGGGGATGCTTTTCTTACACAAAATTTGATTCTCTACAACTTTGATTATGTGACATTTTTTGGTTGGATACGCCGTTTTTGATGTACAGGCCTTGAAACTTGAGCGTAACCCATTTTTCAACCAATTTGGGAAAAAGCGGCAAAATTCAACGATCGATTTCGGCCAAACGGCTGAACCGATCTTAACGTTTCAGGTGGTCATTCGACGCAGAAATTCATCCTGTTTAATAAAGGATTGAGTAACATTTTCCGTAGGATGCATCGTGTACGAGTTATAGGCGAAAAACTGAATCAAGTGCCGAAAAATCGCGGTTTTTCGGGCACCAAAAAGTTAGGACCAGGAGAATGTTTTTTTTTTCGCCTTTTCCAGTATTACAAGTACCTCAGTGCCTTAGTAAGTTGAACAACAGACGTTTCACTTTGATTATATGACATTTTTTGATTGCAACACCGTTTTCAATACTCATAATTTCGTTTACTCAGAAGTTGTTTCGTTATTCTATCATTTGGTAGGGGCGGGTGGGAGGGGGGAGGAAGGGGGGATGTTTTTCTTACACAAAATTTGATTCTCTACAACTTTGAGTATGTGACATTTTTTGGTTGGATACGCCGTTTTTGATGTACAGGCCTTGAAACTTGAGCGTAACCCATTTTTCAACCAATTTGGGAAAAATCGCCAAACTTCAACGATCGATTTCGGCCAAACGGCTGAACCGATCTTAACGTTTCAGGTGGTCATTCGACGCAGAAATTCATCCTGTTTAATAAAGGAAAGAGTAAAATTTTCCGTAGGATGCATCGTGTACGAGTTATAGGCAAAAAACTGAAACAAGTGCCGAAAAATCGCGGTTTTTCGGGCACCAAAAAGTTAGCACAAGGAGAATCTAGTAGAATATACTAAAAACATGTTCCATAGGCACCCACAAGTCACCCATAAAAGTTTCGCTTTGTCCGGAATTAATGCAAACCCCCCCCCCTTTTTTTGGCTAATTTGACTGGACTATACCCTCCATCAACAATCCCTTACCAGCCTTCAAGCTACTACCCCCCTTGTGCTCGCCAATACGTTTCTAGCAACCATTCGCAGCCACCCCAAACCATTGTCTTTGCATTGCGCAATGTCCTCAAAACGCTCTCTAAATCTTTATCTAAAGCCACCCTTCAAGTCATAGTTGCTGTAGTGATTACCCTCGCGCTATCAACCTACCCTTGCATCCCCACAGACTTCACAACTTGGACACGGAACAACAGACGCCACGCTTTGGACCACGCCCTGAGCCAACCACATCGTGAGTGTACCTTTTTCACATTATTGGCCAATAATAGGAGTTGATACGGGTAGAGACAAAGACTCAACATTGTTTCATTGTCCAAGTGTAGTCCAAGAACATATACCATTGCTCGTTGCCCTCAAGCAACTATAACTTTTCGAGATACACTCAGTCAGTCATTCTCACTTGTGATAAACAACTCTTTCAAATATTGTTCCTACTAGACAAGATTAGGGGTACTGAATCAAGCAACGTACATTGATATTCGTATAAAGCTCTTTATTGTGTATACGCAACTGTATATTTTGTACATATATTTTACATGTGCCATTACTCTGACGTCGATTACACACACATTGAATCGCATTTCGTTGTTCTCTTTCAAGCAACGCCTAGTTCCCTCAATAGTGGTCAGACAAAGTCAAAGAGTACACAAGCAATTACAACTTCACCACTAGGAACAATCTTAGTTAAATTGCGTAATGACGCCTTTCTTTTGCTTTCTTTTCTTTCTCAATCAACGAGGTGATGCCCCTTCAGGGAGTTGCTCATTTCAGCTATTGAACGACCTGGATTGCATCTTTGGCCGCTACCATTACTCCGAACCAGTTAAGTACTACCAACCTAACTTAGTTTTAAGTTGCGTTTTTCTTTAGATTTTTCTAGCAATTCACAGGACAACGTTATCACCTGAGTTCCTTGAGGGTTCAGGGGCTTACATAAAGGTTATTGATTCCAATTTGTGTTTCGTTTAGAAAATCAAATAAATTATTCAACTTAATTTGAAATCTTCCCAAACAACTGAAAACAAGCCAAATATGAAAGTAAAGCTACCTTTTCCCCAGGGAACAGCATCGCGAGGGCACCAGTCTCATTAATAACCCTATGACTAGATAAAGCTTCAATGCCAGGGCTGCTAACTATTGTATAAACAGCCAAGATGGTAAATGAGTCCATGAAACCACCCAATTGGTCAAGAGACTGAAATAACGCGAAATTCGAGGTGAAAAGAGGTGACTGTAATGCACCTGCCAGGAAAACACGGAACATCGAAGCAGAATGGGGATAATGGAGAACGCTCTGAAGGTGGAGATACTACACAGAAAAACAGTTAACCTCAGTAATAATGTGCAGTGTTTTTCCATCAAAAAGAAACCGTTGTTATTAACAGGTTTATTTAACCGGTTTTTTTTCCGTCAACGATCGTTTCGAAACGTTTTTATAAATGACTGAAACGCCCATAACAACTTTGACCTCAGCAATCTCCAGCCACTGGAGCAAGTTTGATAGGCTAAACGATATTCACATCTATCCAATTACCATAAGATGAATAAAACTCAAGAGAAACACAAAGTAAAAATGCAGGTAAAAGATGACCCCCAGTAACGATCGTGCCCGCCCTAACAATAACATGAATCTCCCAATTTATTAGGTAGGTACATGCTTGGAATCACAGCGCACAGAGTAGCAGCTATAAAATACGGTTTAACAAGCATTAATGGTTGCAAGTTACGTACCACGTTGGTATTCGCGTAAATAATAGTGATTTCATTCAAGTAATCTTCAATGTCATGTTTGAACTTACAGCCCTCCAGTTCTCAAATATCCCACCAGGTTGGTCATCATTTTTGCTTCATCGCTGTTTAAGATGGGAAAGCTTTCATGCAGCAGACGAAAAAAAGGATGCCAAGAGAGTGGCATAGCAGTTAATCTCGAAACATCAATATCTAAATACCTTGCACTACCCTCATAAGGGACTCAACACGTCAACTCGTACAATCTCTGGATATTTCTTCGAATTCGGATGAAAAATGTTGGTGGACTGTTACTAGGAATTCACGTTTCCGCGTGCACAGTGGCTATCAGTCAGGGGGCAATTATTTTCATAAGGGACCGTCTACACCCCAATCCGAAAATCCGAAAATTCCATCGAAATTGGATGAGAAACATTGGATGAGCATTAGATCAGTTTAACCAGTTGGTAATCGATAAAACTGTTTCACTCGATGTAATTTATTTATTACATTAGGCAAGAAATAGTGACCATGGGAGCCTCGAATCTGAAAAATATTTTAAAATCCATGATCTACGATACCCAATATGCGAATTCGAGTTCAACCCCCCCACCCCCTCCAATGGTGCCAGTCTGGCACCAAAGCGGAAATACGTCGGAAAATCCGGAGGTACAATGAGAATTTTTCCTCAATTTCAAAGCTTGGGTACAATTAGTAAGCAGTAAAGGAACCGAAATATTTAAAAATCGGATATTTTATGAATATTATCCCCCACTCATCCCCTCCCCTTCCGAATTTTGGTACTCTGGTAAAATCATGTACAACTCGGAAGTTATTTGAGTCAAACAAAAAAAGAAACACGCAAATCGGTTGGAAATTGAGGCCTGGGCATATTTTATAAGATTACCCCCGCAAACGCACGTTTTTTAAGCATTAACCCCCCTTCCTTTCCACCCCCCTTAAAAAGCAAAATTCAAAATTCCACTCATGAGTGAGTTGTGCACCGTAGTGCACAACTAGATAGTTTTCTGCGTCGAACAAAAAAAGAACCACAAAAATCGGTTGAGAACTAAGGCCTGTGCAGACGACACAAGGTTTTGTCACACACACACAGACATACACCTATGGTTTTTTTTGCGGATTTGGATTCAGAATGGTCTAAAACGGATTACAGTGTGGTTATTGCTTCCGAGTCTACCAAGGTAGCGGAAGCTTTGTTTTCACTTTTCAAGGTCGAAAAAAAAGGTCTCCAAAATCAAAATTTTCACTCGCGTTTTGCGTTTTAGACCTTTCTGAACAATTTTGGTTCTGTGTGTGTCATGAATTCCTTGTAACGCGCATAACTATACGAAGTTATTGTCCGATTTCAATGAAATTTTCAGGGATTGTGCGGGTTGGTATGTAGACGGTCCCCTATGAAAATCATCATCCTCGGACTGATACAAGCGACTGCGCATGCGCAAACGTGAATTCCTTGTAACGGCCATAACTTCTACATTTTCCATCCGATTTCAATGAAATTTTCAGGGATGTTACAGATTAACTTGTTTTGATGTTTTGAGGTTAACTACTATGCATCGGATCATCTATACAATCGGGTTATGGATACGAGGAAGCTATGTGCCACACCCACTTGGCAGACGTTTTTTTTTTTCGGTTGAGTGTTGTCCAACTTCACCCCAGATCGATCGCATAAGGACGCCCAAGTCTTACTGTGGGACGTCCTAAAAACTCGGCGTTTCGCCCCGATGCTATCCACTTAACCCTAATCGGACCATAGTATCACTAGTGTCACCGAAAACATCTCAAAAACGCCACAGCTGTCCCAAGGTGTCACCGCAGTTAAAAAAATTAAATTGCAATTTTAAATTTAATGGAAAGCAGAATTTTTTGTGGGCTATTGGAAGTCTCAAAATCAAGTTATGATAAAATTTCCAAAGAAATCGATGAACACATTTTCTACATTTTTGTCATCCTTATGCGTCCTTATGCGATCGATCTAGGGTGAAGTTGGACAACACTCAACAGAAAAAAAAATAAATAAATAACCACACAGTAATCCGTTTTAGACCATTCTGAATCCAAATCCGCGAAAAAAACCATAGGTGTATGTCTGTGTGTGTGTATGTTGTGTGTAACAAAATCTTGTGTCGTCTGCACAGCCCTTAGTTCTCAACCGATTTTCCTGGTTCTTTTTTTGTTCGACGCGGAAAACTATCTAGTTGTGCACTACGTCGCCGGAATTTCGAATTTTGCCTTTTAAGGGGGGAAAGGGGGGGTTAATGCTTAAAAAACGTGTGTTTGTGGGCATAGTCTTGTAAACTCTGCCCAGGCCTCAATTTCCAACCGATTTGTGTGTTTCTTTTTTTGATTGACTCAAATAACTTCCGAGTTGTACATGATTTCACCAGAGTACCAAAATTCGCAAGGGGAGGGGGTGAGTGGAGGGATAATATTCACAAAATATCCGAATTTTCAATATTTCGGTTCCGTTACTGCTTACTAATTTTACCCAACCTTTGAAATTGAGGAAAAATTCTCATTATACCTCCGGATTTTCATGAATTATTCTCTGTACAACCATGGAACTAATAGTGGTGCCACCATGGTGCGAGGACATGGTGCCATAAACCGCATATTTCGTTTTTTTTTTGTGTTTCACCTTGAATACGGATGTGAACCTCGACGGACCGCCTACTAAAACTAATAGATGAAAGTGCAATGTTACGACGTATGCCAGACTGGCACCATTGGTGGGGGGGGGGGGGGGGTTGAACTCGAATTTGCATGTTGGGTATCGTAGATCATGGATTTTAAAATGCTCTTCCGATTCGAGGCTCCCATGCCGATAGAAATGTTAAGGTGGATAATTGTGGGGGGGGGGGGGGGGTCACTATTTCTTGCCTAAAGTAATAAATAAATGACATCGTGTGAAACAGTTTTATCGCTTAACAACTGGTTAAACTGATCTATTGATTATCCAATGGGACGTCCCCTGGAATGCATGCATTACTAAACAATATGTTTCCTATTCAGCATTGCTTCTTAGCCATCAATCTCCGTCTCCCAAAGTAGCGGAAGTTTTGTTTTCACTTTTCAAGGTTGAAAAAAAAAAGTTCTCCAAAATCAAAATTTCCACTCGCGTTCAGACCTTCCTGAACAATTTTGGTTCTGTGCCTGTCTGTCTGTGTGTCTGTCATGAAATCGTTGCAACAGCCATAACTTCAACTATTCTGATCCGATTTCGATGAAATTTTCAGGGATTGTGCGGGTTGGCGTGTAGATGGTCCCCTATGAAAATCATGGCCCCAGACTGATATTTCCTTGTTACAGCCATAACTTCTACATTTTCCAACAACCTTCAGAGATTGTGCCGGCTGACGTGTAGATGGTCCCCTATGAGGATAGTGCAAGGTACTTAGATATTGATGTTTTGAGATCAACTACTATGCATTGGATCTTCTTCACAATCGGATTACGGAAACGATGAAACTATGTGCCACACCCACTTGGCATACTTTTTTTAAATTTGATTTTTTGCTGTATTTGAAACTCTCCTGGATCCCCGCAGTAGCTACTAATTTGTAGTGAGGCAGTTGTGAAGTAGAATATCTTGATAGTTGTGTGAATCTCAATTAATTTTTACCGTTTTACAATGAATTATTCTTGTCAAGTTACAATAAATTAAATGATGTTGAATGTAGACTCATGAACGGAAAAATAGCAAGCGAAATATACTTCGAACGAAAAAATCAACAAGTGAGGGAGTTTGGAAAGTTTGAATCACGATGATTTTTGGTATTTTGAATAACCGAGTAATGAATCAAAAATTAAACAAATGACGCAACAAATTTATTGAATGTTTGAAGTGTTGATGCTTGGTGGCTCTTCAGTGGTGCTACTTCACTTTCTCATTATCAGAGATGAAGATGCTTTATACCCGTCATGTAGCGAGTATTTTACTTCGAAAATTGTTTCAAAATTGTAAAATTAGTTACTACACATAAGTCTAACCACGTCCGAGGTGTCGATTTATTTTCTCCCGTTTCATCGCAAAATACAACTTTCAATATTATAGTTTGTATCAAAGGTTTTCGTTTCCAAAGTTGAATCGAATTTCAACCACTCTGGTTCGAATCTTCGTTTTATCACTGCGCCATAAGAGACAATATTAAGTTTAAAAAAAATCAATTCTTGGATTTTGGGGTTCACGTTGATTGCTCGGGAAATAACCAAAATTTCAAATTTGGATATTCCTACCTTAAAATTGTAATGTTGTCGATGTAAACGTCGTCAATTTTTTACGTCTTATATTTTTTTACATAAAAAGTATTATTTATTGCAATTTTGACGTAGTGTTTCTTTTGTTTTACGAGGGTTTGAATATTAGGTACGCAGAGAATTTCACCAAATCAATGTATTAGCGTTGGAGAGGTCTTCCTTATCGCTTGGAAAGAGTCGAGGCTGGAAGATGAGGTTACACAGAACTTTCCAACTGTTACTGATCTTCGGGCTAATCTTTGTCTGCTTGACCAGAAAAGTAAGTTCATCCATTTCACTTTCTTGTAGTAGAGAAAAAACCCCACTATTACGTCTTATAACGAGCGTAGTTGCCATGAATGTCAATCTAAATATTTCGATGATCATTCTAGCTATCCAAAGACGACAAGAAGAAGCTGAGAAAGCAACAGCCGAAATGGAAATCCCCGAAAATCGATGAGTTTTTGGAGGGGAATGTATCGGTAAGTGCTTTTTTATATTTTCGAAGAAAATTAATTTACTGCAACTCCGGCAAAATTGACTTTAAATCCAGATTGTAACTTTTAAAAACGAATGCTGTCGCCATTATGATTTGTTTCCTCATTTCTGAGTGAAGATTATAAAATGGAAAAATAAAAAATAAAAACCTTTTTAACAAAAAAAAGTACCGATTTCAAAAATGATATCGGTGAACACCAAAAAGGGAAAAATAGTATTCTTAGCGAATTTAGATAAGAAGGTGGGTACGCAGTGAAGCCGCCGCTGTGCCCATCTGTAGACACAAACGTACTTCTGTATCTTCCACTTACTTTTCTTCGCAAATATACACACCCATACTACAGACATGCTTCCGCACTGAGTATGAATGTAAATCTCTGTTCGTTTAAAATTGTGGGTGGGTGTGGGAGAGTTTGTACGTTAATTTGGTAGCAATGCTTCTGAGTCCATCGATATAATGAAAAATCACAACAAATGCGTACGCATTGAAGTCGCCGCCGTGCCCTTCTGTAGAATCAAACTAACCACCTTACATAGGTACTCAATGATCTGAGTACAAGAGTGAGTACCATTGAGTTAAAATGTGTGTTCATAAACTATTAGGTAGTACGTAACTGCTGTCATTTGAGTATGATAGTAAGTGTGGACCTCCTTAAGAATGAGGAATTTCACCGAATTCTGTTTGCATTTTTCCTGAATAGTTAATGGTGTGGGATAGATGAAAATCGGGTTGATTTCGGAAAATAAGTACCGTGTTATTTTTGGGAGACAATCAAAATTTATGATTTCAAAAAACAACTGGGAAAACGGACTTCTTCAACGTGAAGCGGGAATGCTCGCTGATTGGCTGTTCGGATTGCCAGCCCCTCCCAGTGTTGCCTGATGGAATGACGAAATCGTGTTATCTAAGAGGAAAGTTATCAAACAAAAACAGGGGAAACCTGATTTTCTCCATCTTGCTTTTTCTATTTTTTTCTTCAGTTTTTCGATTTCGAACTTTACTGGTTTTGTGAAATGTTGTAGTAAAAAAGTAAAGTAAAGTAAAGTAAGCAACCATTTTAGGTTGAATTTTCGTCCGACTGCCATTCTTGGCGTCGCGGACGTCATCAGCTGTCTCCCTAAGGGGAGATCAGAATTTGTTCTGATGATTTCGCTCATGGCTTCCCAAACATCACCGCCCTGGGTTGGAACGAGAGATTGCCGATCGTCTAATAGACAGAAAACTTTCTGCGACAACCAGACTCGAACGCGCGTCCCCGCTAGACGGTTCTCATCTTATCACCGCAGTCCGGTACACTGTCCACTAGACCACCGACGCCCACGATGTGAAATGTTGTATCTGGGGAGTGTAGATTTCACGATCTCAGCGCTTCCAGTGGCCATAAATGAACTATTCCAGGATGACGTCATCCTCCCGGTATTTTTAAACGTATTGTATTTTCTACACTGTTTTTTTTATTCGTAAATTAAGAAGTACGAGCTGAAAGTTTGCCGTCAGGGGTTTTTCGAGGTGCTGAATCCGATTTTGGGGTCAAAAATAGGAAATTCTGACATGGTGAAATTCCTCATTGTTGTGACGAGTATTAGTATAGTCGAGAAACTGATCGGAATACTGTTTTAATAACTGATCCACAATATACAAACGAATCAGAAACTAGGAAACCTGATTCAAAGACTGAATTGAAATTGATATATCTGAGAAAACTGAGCCATGAACCAAGGGGAAACTGAGGTAAAACCTGTAAGGGAACTTATTCAAAGGCAATACGGAATTCTGTGTGTTGTGATTGTTGATAGAATCTGTGGACATATTATAATGAATAATATTGGAATAACTGATCCAGAGTATAGAAACTAATCAAAACTAAAGAACTTAATCCGAAGATCGAATTGAAATTGATCGATATCTCTCAGGAAACTGTTTCGAAATCGAAGGGAAACTGATCCAAAACTTGTAAGGGAACTGGGTTGTGATTGTTCAATAAATCGGAGGACATATTATAATATAATATACCTTCGGAAGCTACTATCGTCTCTCAACGATAGTAAAGAAACTGATCGGAATACCGTTGTCGTAAAAGAAACTAATCGAGCACCAGGGAACCTTATCCGAAGATCGAATTGAAATTGATCAATATCTGAACCTGATCCAAAACCTAAGAGAACTGATATAAAAGTAACAGGGGAATTAATGTGATTTGAGATTTACATATTTTTTTAGGTCGGTCCGTTTTATTGTTAAAAGGTTTTGATTTTATTATTTCTCCATTTTATAATATTTTTTATTTTGATTTTACTATTTTTCCATTTTATAATATTTTTTATTTTTAACTTTTTAGTGGTCCTTAATTTAAATTTGACATTAATTTACCCACAGTTTTTCTATCATTTTTCGTAATGCAGATCTATTTCCATACTGTAAATGAGTTTCCGTAAGGTGAACCAGAAGCCATATGGTGGACCGTAATATGGTACAGAATATCACCATATTACAGAATATTATTCTGTAATCCGGGTCAGTTTCCATACTTTGGATCGGTATATATACCCCCCCCCCCCTCAATATCTTTGGGTTTATTATTTTCAATAATGAACCTTCGCAATCGACCAAGAAAAAAATTTACCCCCCCCCTCCTCCGAACAACCGCCATGGAGCGATTTTGATTAAATTTGTAATATGGGCTCCATTTGGGGTCTCGTTGTGCCCCGAAGCTTTTGGTTGATGTCAGTCACTTTTAAGGTTTGAAATATAAGAGCTAAAATTTTCAAAACGCCCTAGCTAAAAAACATTTAAAAATGCAGGTAGTTTTTCCATTAATTTAAAAATTTTAATTTAATATTTTTAAAATATTTTTTTTTAAATTTTAATATTATTTTTTTATATATTTTTTAAAAATATTTTACAATATTTAAAAAAAATTTAATCCTATTTAATGGGATTGAATTTTTAGAATCGAATGAGACTACCCAGAGCTCTGTACGACCAACCGTCCGCTCCCTACGATAACTTAGGGTTTGGACTTAATAAAATTCAGAAAGACGAAATTGAACCGCGGAAGACAATCTCCGTTCAAATTTTAGCTAAATAAAATGATCGTTTCTTCGAGTAGTACTGAGATTTGCGTCCCTAGCAACCAGTATTCAAATTTCCTAATGAAGGCTTTCCTGAATATGGTTGGTAGGTGACAATGGCAGAGCTGTGTTCTCTTCAGGCGAGTCATTTAAACAGAAAATAATGAACCTTGTGTAATAGTTTTTAGCGTTTTCCGTGTTCAAGTCATTTTCAAAGTTTTTGGCACAACAATCATGTATCCTTTTGGAAGATCATGCATCTATGATGTCACTGACCCATTTATCTCAAAAGTAACATTTTTGGACATGGCGCCTTTGTGCTTAAAGATACTACTCGTACATGGAGCTATTGGTTCATTATTGTCATTAATGAACCTTTGAAATCGACCAAGAATAACCAATTTCAACCCTCCTCAAAATTTACCTATTTTACTCCTCTCTACGTTTCAAGGTACGTAGAATCCGAAAATCGAATAAAACAGTTTCCGTCCGTCCACGGCACTTTCCTCAGTTACTGTGGACCGATTTTGAAGAAATTTGGGCTCCAAATGGTGTTTAGTTGTGCCCCGAAGATTTGGTTGATGTAGGTCACTTCTAAAAGCTGAAATTTCGAAAACGCCCTAGCACCTAAACTTTCAATATAAAGGTATTGTCTTCGGAAACAAGCTTTTAGCTTACAACAAGCAGTTTGCTAAACAAGTTGAACAAAACAATTGCACAAAAATTAGGTTTTGGAGAACCAAAAGCAAATTAGTTGTAGAATCGATCCCTGAAGTTATACACCCATATAATATACCCATACAGTTACACCCTGTATAAACTCCCTAGCTATGCAAAAATCCACTCGTTTAGCTCGCACAATTATTTAGGTACTCAGAATTTTCATATTTATATTATTTAAATGAAACATTCATTTTTCTGTACAACGTTAGAAAAATGAATAGATAGATACAAAGGTATTCAAAAATATCAAGTATGAACATATTAAAAAAGAAACGTTGATTATTTATAGTCGTTTTATTCAATTTAAAATTATGTTATTGATTATGATTGGATAACATAAATATCCCACTTGAGTAACTATGTAATGAAAATTCATTTATCAATCAATTAATTTTCATCAGTATAATATCACTCAATAAAATTGCTTATTCAGCATAACTTGGTAGGTAGATGTGGAAGTGAAATCGCAAGCAATGTTACTGATCTATTCCGTCGGGGTCAAGGAGGGTCGGATTGAAGGGGAGGGTAACAAGGGTCGCTAGGCAACCAACCTCATACTCCATTTGCTAACAACCAATGAGCGTGCGTTATTTTTCATTTACCCTTTCCGTCTCCAATTGTCCAAGAATCGGATTTCTAACCAATCATTCATCAATTATCAATGATAATGAATATGCAAGCTATCTCATTTTTTACTCAACACCTTTAATAGCCCGAATTCTGCGATTTCATGATAAAAATAATTATAGTATGGTAAAAATTCAATGGTGGAAACCGAGATTTACTTATTCTGGATACATTCCCGTATTATAATTGAAAAAAATCTTTCGTGGAGGATGAGAAACTTTGGGAAAACTTTTGAATGCGACGCTAGCGCCATCTCCCAAAAGAGAATCAAACTAGAGGGGTGTCCCCTTTAGCCTTAAATCAAGCAGTTTTCTTAAATCCAAGTCGTTCCAACGCTGCTTCGCGTTGCTGATGAGTCACCGTATGACGAAAACGATTGACCAAAGTCCCATCTACACTGAAACAAAACTGACTGCCCCTTCTGCATCAAGAATGCGTTTGGTTCAGTCAAAACGTTTCAAATATTCCCACTTTCAGTGGCGATTGTTTTGTTTGGTTCTTTGTTTCGATCTTTCGGATCTCTTCAGCTAAGCGTGTGCAAACATAGCCTCTTCAGGCTGAGCACTAGCTTAGGACAAAGTTGAGTTTACAAGGTTTGACGAAAGTCGTTTGACTAAAACTCTTTTGACTAAACGTCGTATTGACAAAGTGTCGTTTGACCGAACGTCGTATGACAACAGTCTTTTGACAAATGATAAAGGAAGGTGTTTTCATCAATTTAAATTAGTATTGAATATTTAGAATCGAATGAGACCACACGGAGCTCTGTCGGACCATCCGTTCACTCCCTATGAGAACTTGAAGTTTGAATTTATGATAAATCAAAAACTCGTGTGAATCGCAAAATAGGTTTAATCACCGTTAAAAGTTAGCTGAGCAAAATGCGATCGTTGTTCGTTTCTTCGAGTTGTACTCAGTTCTACGTCCTCAGCAACCAGGAATTTCCTAATAATTAGGGCAACCTTCCTTTTTCTTCGAATTGACCGTGAAGCGATCATTTCTCCCAAATAAACTTGAATGTGAAGTACGTAGATATGAGTAGTCGGTAGGTAGTACCTATGGTTGCTAGGTGACAATGACAAAGCTGTGTTCTTTGCAGGCGAGTGATCTATACAGAAAAATAATAAGCATTTGTGTAATAATTTGCGGCGTTTTTTCATGTATTGTATTCGTACTTTGCACTTGTAAGAACTTTTTCAACATCTCTACTCGATACAAGGATTTCTCCACCGATGATTCGATTACAATGAAATTGATTGTTTGCTCTGATTTTCAGAAAAAAGGGAAAGTCTACACGTACGAGTTCGAGTACAAGAACAACGAGGAGCATAAAACGTGTAACGTGCTCTACAAGGAGACGTTGAAGCCTGACGGCATGGTCGAGAGCCAGCACAAGTGGAAATGCAAGGGACCGGCGGAATTGGATGAAGAGTTGAAGGATTTGGTGGGGGAGGACTACGACGCTTGATCTGAACACTGATCTGCACTCAACTCCACATCGCTGCGAATCTGCGGGTGCCTCGAAGTTCTTTTCAATAAATAATATTAGAAAAAACTGGGCTGATCTGTGCAGAGAAAACCTTGTCCTAACATAACGGGTCTCAGTCGGTCGACGATTGTTCCTTGTTCCGGGTTAATAGTTCCCTTGATTGGTTTCTCTCGAGTAACCGAAAAGTTTGGATGATTTCAACGTCCATTTTCGGCATTTTCGAACAATCGAAGGTGAAAACAAGCCTTCGAAGTGGTCATTTCTCTCGAGTAAGCAACAAGTTTCGATAATTTAAACGTTCATTCTTGACTTTTTCGAATAATCGAAGGTGAAAACAAGCCTCTGAACTGGTCGTTTCTCTCGAGTAAACCAACAAATCGTCCATATACCTGGTAAAACATGTAGGTAAGTCGGTATTTTTTCGAAAATAAGGTTTTGGGCTTTTCAGGTAAATTAGGGTCGCTTGATCCATTTAGTGAAGCCGTTTTCCAATCTGATGAATACTTTTTCATCCAGAAGGAATAGAAAACACCTGTAAGTCGGTTACCTCTTTTTTCGCCAGAAAACCATGTAAGTCCTGTGTATGCCTTCATAAAAGTGAGCAGCTCACGCCGCACAGTGGGCAAAATGGCCAATCTAGGTGGACAAAAGTCAAGTCAAAACATGGGAATCTCTAATATTAGTCATTGTTCATTATGAGTTTGCAGTCCCCAAAACGTTAATATTTACATTATCAAAACCTTCTATTGCTGTAAAAACTTCGATCAAAAGTGTCGCTGTTTACTGTTCGAATTAGATCGTATTATCAGCTACTATGAACCCCCAACTTTTCTCGTCTACGCTGCAGTTAGTTGTAGGCAGAATCGTTCCAGGCTTGGTTTCGGCAATAATGGAAACCATTGAAAGGAGTAAGTACTATTTTTTCCTGCTAAAATTGTAAAAATAGTGTCTGATACTGTATGTTTATGAGTATACGCCATACCGTATTTCTAAAAATGATAATTTACATCTTGGAGTTAAAGTAGCACACGGCCAAGAGTTGCCAAGGAAATCCGATTTTTATTCGTTTATTTAAGTGTTCTAGTTTCGGTATTCAACCACCTTTTTTTGCGATTTTATGCGTTTTCCGAGTTAGGTACTTAATAAAATGGTTGATTTTCAGGTATAAATATCACGATTCCTCGCCATCAATTTGCTACCAAAGAAAGATTGCTACCTTCAAAAATATTAAATATAAAAATGATCAAAAATGCTGTGATAGACTTTTCAAAAAAATCGGAGAGAGGTGGGAAAATAGCCATGGGAAAGAAGACATTTTTTCCAACAAATATTCGACATGGCTGAGTGGGAAAGAGTTTGAAGTTGTCATTTCTTACAAAATTACTCAAGCAATCATGAACCAACCAATTGTGCGTCCCGAAAAACCGTTTGAGGACTCATGCGATAAAACAGAAAGAAGAAAAGTGAAATAATTGTTGACTGCTGGTCCCGAAAAGTTATGCTTTGCAATTAAAAGTTATGCCCTTCTCTACTCAGCAGAAGACATGACCACAAGCCGTATCTTGAAAGAAGCAACTTCAAGCACATCAACAGTTGAATCTTTTACAATGTCGAATAAGAACATGACTATAATATTTTCAAATTCAATATTTCAGAGATATCCGTTTAACACTGTAATAATGTCATTAATCTCAAAGTAATTAATCAGTAGGACCTACCTAATTATAATATCAAGAATTTAAGATAAAACATGAACAACAATATCATGATACACCGTTTGCCTACTTTCATTGAAGTCAAGAAAGCTTTTCATTATTTTTCCCGTAATCAGCGTATTTTTATTCAATTTTGAATAAAAAACCGACCAAAAAATAATTTTGTCCACCTAGATTGGTCATTTTGCCCACTGTGCGCCGGTGGCAAGTAGGGATGGCATATCGAATGAAACATATCGATATATCGATCAAACGATATATCGTCAATGAGATATCGATACCTTCGATATATCGGAGAAAATATATCGATATTTCGATATATCGGAAGATCTACCTTAAAATCGTGTGAAGTAGGTAGGTGAATTTAATCGTTTTAAAACAATATAAAATTCATTTAGGATGACATTTATGGACATATCAGAGTATCTACTTGGAAAAACTTGAAGAAGTTACTAACATCATTTTGGAAGAAATATTATCGATATCCTACTCAACATATCGGAAGTTATATTTGAAAAAACCTGGTGAAATAAATATTAACCTACTTTCAAAAGTTACTGGGTATGAATGATCGAAATTCATTGTTTAAAAACTGTAAAAAAGTGCTAAAACGTCATTGCAATGTTAAATTAATTTATAAATTGACAGGGGTGTATACTGTTACAGTATACAATCATTGTCTACAGTAGACAATCATGATCCTTCAAAATTGAAAATAATTGTTGTGAAAACCTGCTTCACTTCGTATAGTAAGTAGTTTTAATCTAGACGAGCCTCTATTACTTTTGATTCAAGTCAAGTAATTTACTGAGCCTTGATAGCCACTGTAGGTGTACACAAACATTCATGTACACAATCATGTCTGAGCTGAAGTCAACATTCTGAAATCAACCCATCACTAGGTACCTACAAAATTTGGAATAAAATTACTTGATGTTTTTACAGGTATAGGCGTCCCTTCTCGTCCATTCAATTCAAAATTTAATTTTTACTTAAAAAAAAAAACAAACAAAATGAAAACAGGTCGCGATATATCGGTAAATATATCGATATTGGCCGATAATATCGGTTCTCTATATCGATATAAATGCATCGATATATCAAACGTAATATATCGATATATCGTTGCCATCCCTAGTGGCAAGTTTCCATCAAAGATAGTCAGTTTTTTCTTTTTTTCATGTAAAAGTTTACAAAATTCATAAATGGAGTTCGGAGAAAGTCTCAATTTCAGCAATAAATTCCACTCCTTGTGTTCTGCAGACACGTGATTTTCCATACTGTGGCCAACCTTAAGATCACGACCTACGTGTTTTTCCGCATTGTTTCTAAATTATTTTTACATTATTTAGGAGGATAATTTCAGATGAATTAATTGGTTTTTTGGCTGTTTGACGTAGCTGTAATGCTGATGTTGCTGATATCCAGTTCTGACCTATCCCTAACCCCTTACCCACACCCAACCAATCCATAACCCATACCTAACTCATCCCTAGTCCATCCCTAACCCATCCTCAGCTCATACCCTACCCAGCCCTGACCTATCTATAACCCCTAACCCAACCTGTCCCTAACTCATCCCTATCCCATCCCCAACCCAGCCCTGACCTATCCCAACCCCTAACCCGTCCCTAGCCCATCTCCAACCTATCCCTAACCCCTATCCCATCCCTAACCCATCCTCAACCCATATCCAGTTCATCTCTAACCCATCCCCAACATATCCCTAACCCCTAACCCATCCCTAGCTCATCCCCAACATATCCCTAACCCCTAACCCATACCTAACTCATCCCTTATTTTAATGAAACAAAAGTACCTACCTAGTTGCATAACACTTAAATTCAATGCATACCTACCTAGTTACGGTTGATAGGTAAAGTGTTCCTATAAGTAAGGGTTGTAATTTAAGAAATGGTAATTGAGGAATTGGTAGTATATTGAATAATTTATTGCTCAACTGAAGACTGTCATTTTGACTCAAGGAGCCTTAAAGTTGGATTGTGTATTAGTCAACTCCTATGAATTTTCATTTAAATATTTTCCTTTTGCATCGATTTGAGTATTTTGTGTAACCTTGAAACCTGGAGAACAAAATTGAATAATATTTGTTAGTGCCAATTCCACAATTAGCTTTTATTGCTCTTCCTAGATCTCATGTACCTACTTGTCTTTTCATCCCCCACCCAATTGTGTGCCTCACTCTCTCTCATGTTCTTGTCGTCCTCAGTTCTATCGCGCTTTACTTTGAATAAAATCCTTTTTGTGAACCAGTGTTTCATTTCAATAATAAACAATATTCCTAATAATTAAATAACCCAAGCTGGGTATATTTTCATAAAAATCAAATTGAAAACCATGTAAGTCGGGTGTCAAAGGCTGAGTAAAAGCATGTAAGTCCATTTTTTCGTTCGCTGAAGTAAATTTTGATGAAATTAGTCTCAGGCTCTTTGAAGTACCACTGTTACCACCAGTTTTAAGGAATGGAACGAAAAAACTTATTGCAAATGGAATGAAAACTGAATTATTTAGTTTTTAGTGTCCCCTGTAAAATTTGATAAACTCGACTTACGTGGTTTAAACGATGATTTAAACGTTCATTTTTGACTTTTTCAAACAATCGAAGGTGAAAACAAGCCTCTGAAGTGTTCATTTCTCTCGAGTAAACCGAAAAGTTTTGACGATTTCAACGTCCATTTTCGACATTTTCGAACAATCGAAGGTGAAAACAAGCCTTTGAAGTGGTCATTTCTCTCGAGTAAACCAACAAGTTTCGATGAATTTAATGTTAATTCTCGACTATCCAAGAATCGAAGTCCCTGTTTTGAAATTTTTGTAACAGGCAAAACTATTCGAAGTTATTCTTCGATTTCGGTTAAATATTCAGGAATTGAGCTAATTAGGTTTCAGATGGTCCCCTATGAAAATAATCACCCTCTGACTGCTACTTCTACAGTTTCCATCCAATCTCGATGAAATTGTTAGGGACTGTGCGGATTGGAGTGTAGATGAAAATCTTCTTAGTTAATTTTACACATTGATGTTTTGAGATAATCTATTACATTTCTAATGCTTTTTAATTTCAAAATGACCTTAAAACCCCGAATTTTGAGAAATTATGATCACATTTATTTACATTCTAAATGATTTTGAACCCTGGAAAAAGTCGAAATTGACCCTGGAAAACTCAGGGAATTTTTTTCGGGGAATCGCTGGACACCCTGAATAATTAAAAAAATTTAATCTTAAATCTCAAATTACTAAAAGGTAATTTTGTCAATCCTTGGGACGTCCCAGCTGATGCACAACTTCGATTCTGGCGGCGCACAATGGTTTTGTTGCACAGCTGGGGGCGTATCTTCAGAAATGTTGGCTGTTGAATATTTGGGTAATTTTTCCTGCAATCCTTCCACCTCTCCTCGCTGATTGGGTGTAGATGTTTTCATGGGCGTCAAATTTTCGGCTGATTTCCGGGGATAGATTTCCGCTAATCAGGCCGCGGTAGATTTTGTTCGCCGTGAATTTCGGCGACGTGGGCCTCACCAATGGTTTTCTCTGGCGTCGATTTACCTTTTCTGGAGTCGAATTGCATCGACTCGGTTTCCCAGGGAGAAACATGAGACTTTGTCAACGTGAACGTCAGACAGGATTTTAGATATAGAAAAGATTTGATTATTCCTGTAGCTGACGAGTGGCTGCCAGCATAACTATGTTGAGTTTGCATAATATCAAATGATTGGAGTATCACTATTCAATCATTTGATATTATTCAAACTCACCATAGTTTTGCTGGCAGCCACTCGCCAGCTACAGGAATTTGTGGAGTAAAAGCGGATGAGAGGTAAAGTTTTTCAATTTTTTTGCTTTCAGCCTTCAAAGTGTGTTTGTTGCGTAATGAGGATTCTGATGCAGTTTCAGGATAACATTTGCGGCGAGTCGGTCAGCATAGAGAGTAGAAAGGTGTTTCTCCATTTCACTTGGCAACCATAGTGGTAGAAGGTAGAGAGGAAACGCCTTTGTCCGACTCTGGTCCGCCAGTGAAAGGGAAAGTTCACCCCCCACACGCCCGGACCAAAAAATAGGAGGTACACTTGCCCTCTAATTCTGTATTAAAAGATAGATTTTTTTTTTTAAATAAAATAGGTCGGAATGGGGGCTTCCAATCGAAAAACACACCAAAATAAACGAAAAAGAGCATTAAAAATTTATACAGTCATTGAGCTTCTCTATATGCATATCATGGAGCTTCGTTGGAATATGGTGGCATTATAAGTAAAAACGGATTTTGTACAGCACAATATTTTGCCTTCTTGGAATTTAACATTTATTTTAAAATAAAGCATGACGTCATGTATCAAAATAAACTTCCAATTACTCCCATTAACCCTTAGACGGGCGCGGGTTTTTTTTATCACACGACCAGGCGCGCACCAAACGGACCTAGGGCAGGTGCCCCCCGTGGCAAGTGCCCTCCCGGCAAACTGCCCTCCTGCGGGAGGGTAGTTTCAACCCAAAACACAAATGTACGCCCCGTGAAAGTGCCCTCCTGGTAAACTGCCCTCCGAGGAGGCCAGTTTTTACTGTGCGTCAGGAGAAACTCCCCTCCTGCTCACACCACGTATTAGAAGGGCCCTCTCATCGATTCAGTCCTTACAAATGGACCTCCGTGGCAACTGCCCTCCCAGTAATCCCGGCCTCCTAGCCCTTACAAGCCTGTAGAACTGCCTAGTAGAGAGCCACCAACCAAACTTTTATATCTCAATCCGTTCCCGAGATATGATTTTTAATTTTTTTTGCTCAGCAAACCACGTTTTGGCCATAAAAAACCCACATTTCTTCAGTTTGAAACGATTTCCTCTACTTTTGACCTCATTATCGGATTTACGCCTAAAGCACATTCATAATCAAGAAAGGATCGCAATTGCAGTTTAAACATTGAAAATTTTTCAAACATTTTTCTGAAAAGTTCCTAAAATAACTTGTACGTAGATACGTTAACTACATTTCCAATAAAAACTTGCTGAAAACTGTCTAATCTCAGGAAAACTTGCAAATTTAATCAACTTTCTAATGGTATGGTCAACTTTGCGATTCCTTGTCGATTTCAGCGAAATCACAGTCTCGGAGGCAACAGCCCACCCCCTTCCAGCCATCTGCTCACCATCCAACCCTCAAGTTTCATGCCGATTAAATGGAAAAAACTCCGATTTTCGCGTAAAAACTCGATTTTCTCCATGAAATTGATATTCTAATTATTTTATTCCTAATGTATACTGATGATCGTGACTGAAGATCCATTATCATTGGCAGCTCATTATACTTTTGAGAGACCCATGTCCCGGAAATGAGAAGTTGCACAGGTAGAGGAGATCCGTTCTGAGCAGGAGGGCAGTTTACCGGGAGGGCAGTTGCTCGAGGTAGTCTAGGAGGGCAGTTTAAAACCAGGGTTCGAAACTGGCCCTCAAAAGTTGGAAGCAGGTAGTTTGGAGGGTAGTTTCTCGAGGTGGTCTAGGAGGGCAGTTCAAAACCGGGGTTCGAAACTGACCTCCTAAAACAGGAGGGCAGTTTACTGGGAGGGCAGTTGCTCGAGATGGCCTAGGAGGGCAGTTTCAAACCGGGGTTTTAAACTGACCTAAAGAGGTAGGAGGCCAGTATGCCGGGAGGGCAGTTGCCAAGTTCCCCACCAAACTCCATTCGGCCACGCAATGTATAGGTTTCCTGCACACAATTTAACTCATTTTATAAGGGAAATATGCAGGATAAGTATTAAACCATACAGTGAACATATTTTTCGATCATTTTTAATCATCACAGTCAACGAAGGCACTTTATATCTATATTGCAAATATAAATGTATCTGACTCATATTTACATAGAACGTATGGCAATAAAGGTAGGACTCGATTTATCTCCTCGTATGTAATAAAGCTCTTTTATGTAGAGGATAGACTAGAGCACATAATTAGAGAGGAAAGCTTGCAAGAAATAACATAAACAATAACAATAGCCTTGTGTTCCCCATACTACTATCATGAACTCGAATTAGGTATATCACATCAATTATTCTTTTTATGAGCAACAAACTATCACCAAACTAAAAGTAACCACTAGGTACATTATATAGTGTCATTCAAAAATAAAAGAAAACATATTGTTTAGTAATGCATGCATTCCAGGGGACGTCCCATTGGATAAGTATTAGATCAGTTTAACCAGCTGGTAAGCGATAAAACTGTTTCACTCGATGTAATTTATTTATTAGGTACTTTAGACAAGAAATAGTGACCCCCCCACCTCACCCTTATCCACCATAACATTTCTAGTGGCATGGGAGCCTCGAATCTGAAGAGCATTTCAAAATCCACGATCTACGATACCCAACATGCGAATTCGAGTTCAACACTCCCCCCCCCCCCCTTCCACTCACCAATGGTGCCAGTCTGGCACCAAAGCGGAAATACGTCTTAACATTGAACTTTCATCTATAACTGAACTTTGATCTATATTCAAGGTAAAACACAAAAAAAAAAAAAAAAAAAAAACACGAAATATGCAGTTTATGGTGTCCTGGCACCATGGTGGCACCACTATTAGTTCCATGGTGGCACAGAGAATAATTCATGAAAATCCGGAGGTATAATGAGAATTTTTCCTCAATTTCAAAGGTTGGGTACAATTAGTAAGCAGTAAAGGAACCGAAATATTGAAAAATCGGATATTTTGTGAATATTATCCCCCCACTCACCCCCTCCCTTTGCAAATTTTGGTACTCTGGTAAAATCAAGTACTATTCGGAAGATATTTGAGTCAAACAAAAAAAGAAACACGCAAATCGGTTGGAAATTGAGGCCTGGGCAGATTTTACAAGATTACCCCCGCAAACGCACGTTTTTTAAGTATTAACCCCCCCTTTCCCCCCCTTAAAAAGCAAAATTCAAAATTCCGACGCCGTAGTGCACAACTAGATAGTTTTTCGCGTCGAAGAAGAAAAGAACCACGAAAATCGGTTGAGAACTAAGGCCTGGGCAGACGACACAAGATTATGCCCAAAAACGCACGTTTTTTGAGCATTAACCCCCCCTTTCATCCCCTTAAAAGGCAAAATTCGAAATTCCGGCGACGTAGTGCACAACTAGATAGTTTTCCGCGTCGAACAAAAAAGAACCATGAAAATCGGTTGAGAACTAAGGGCTGTGCAGACGACACAAGATTTTGTCACACACACACACACACATACACACACACACACACACAGACATACACCTATGGTTTTTTTCGTGGATTTGGATTCGGAATGGTCTGAAACGGATTACTGTGTGGTTATTTTTTTTTTCTGTTGAGTATAGTCCAACTTCACCCCAGATTGATCGCATAAGGACGCCCAAGTCTTACTGTGGGACGTCCTAAAAACGCAAAATTGCAAAAATTTGACCACATAACATGGGTAAAACCCCCAAGACACAAAAAAATCGTACACCTAGCTGACATGAAAGAAGCAGGTAGTCAAATCCCTATCTTCCTTCTTCCATGCTTATGATCTCAACTTGCAATACAATAGCTTAATTTTCCCTGAAAATTCGCTAAAAGGAAGGAATTTGAACAAGAGTTACAAAAGAGACAATTTATTATAAAATTTAAAAATTTTTTTGAACTTTTTCGTTGCAGTTTAAGAACTTAACATGACAATAATAATACTGGAGACAACTTCCATGCTAACCAGTCCAGAAGATCCCTTCCCGCTCCAGAGCCATTCCATGATACTATTGTATATTCAGTCCATGGAAATGGTAAGGACGCTTCCAGCTACATGGAACAGAACTGGGGACAAGATCCAGGCTTACCAGTCCGAAAGATCACTTCCCGGTCCAGTGCCATTCTCCATGATATCTTATCAGTCCGTGGAATCGGCAAGGGCGCTTCCTAGCACATGTAACTGAACTGTAGACAAGTTTCATCCAACCAGTCCAAAAGATCCCTTCCCAGTCCAGAGCCATTCCATGATTATCTTATCGGACCATGGAACAGAACTGGTTGAACTGGACTGGTAAGGGCTGAGTTTTTGTCACTGTATGGCACCGCTACCAGTTGATACTCGGTTCCACAGTCCTGGTACAGCTGTACTGACACACCACTAGCGGGCACGTGCTGGACAATGTATGGCAACAGGAAGACCATAGACTTTGAACACTAATAGACCACCGGCAAAGGTGGAAAAATATACCAAAGCATAGCAATCTATTCTAGAATTGACAGAAGAAGAATACTTGTGACCCTCTACTCTTCAATTTGGTCTTGAACCGAATGGTTTAGGTAATGCTGCTTTTGCCGACAGCAGTTTGGTCGCACACCTGCCTATACGTTAACGTGTGCTTCTATCGGGAAAATACAGTTTATTAATTTTTGAACAGGTTTTTCTACTCCAAACATGAATGTCCTCAAATACCACAATGCACACGTTAAAGGAAGTAATTAGAAGCTTCTTTTGTTACATAAGGTCATGCTTTATTTGAATATGTCATGTTGGATTCCAACAAGGCAAAATATTGTGCAGCACAAAATCCGTTTTTACTTATAATGCCACCATATTCCAACGTAGCTCCAAGATATGCACATGACTGTATAGATTTTTTAATGCTCTTTCACGTTTATTTCGGTGTGTTTTTCGATTGGAGGCCCCCGTTCCGACCTATTGTATTACAAAAACATTTCTCCTATCTTTTAACCCAGAATTAGAGGGCAAGTGTACCTCCAATTTTTCGGTTCGGGCGAGTGGGTGGTGTACTTTCCCTTTCATTTCCCGACCAAAACCCAACGTAGGCAGGTACAGTGCTACGATTGAAAGAAAGCGGCCAGCCGATTTCCCCCAGGGAAACCCCCCCTCCTAACATAGACGACTACCTGTTCCAAAATCTTTGGTAGCCTGGTGAGTCAGACAGGGAAAGGGCCGAGCCTCCGTACCTCTGACCTTTGTTATCTGAGTATTGAGCAAGTCGAGTCATAATGAGGTGTGTTCAGGCTGGGGAAACCCCAAGCCTCCATATCTCAAACCTTGAGTCTCGATGAGGTAGATAGCCCCCCCCCCCCCCCCTCTAGACCTATCGGTAGAATGGATTTTCATCTCAACTGTGAGATAAAAATATATCACTTAAAAAGATAGTTCATTTGCCCTTCTGGTTTACCCTTCATTGAATGTTGGTTGCTAATGAAAAAAAGGATAGGAAATTTACCGCTGTTTTTCAACGTTGTAATCAGGTTTGAATTTGCATGAGAAACAAGGGAATTATTTACATTGGTAAGAGGCATTTTTGTTGAAAATTAGTTGTAGAGCTGACCCTTGAAGTGTGGTTCATCTCAATAGTAGATATTCTGTATATAATTGGGAACCACTGCCTGGAAGTCAATCCCAAAACCCTGGCCGACCACGAACGGTCTGTAATAAACACACCTTCCACTTCGTCATTGGTCGATAGTCAACACCCTCAGTCTCATTTTTCCCTGGCGCGAGTGACAGGTAGAAGAAGGACGACGTTTTTGGGACTGTAATATACATGGACACCTGACCAAGCCAGCCGCTTTCTTTCAGTCGTAACACAGTACCTATAGGCCATTTCCTCCCTATATTCTACCTCTATGTTCGCAACCTCTTCAGACCTTCCAAGAAAGTTTGTTTATGCCGAATTCAACACTCATCGGCACCTGCAGGTAATGGGAAAATTTTTGGAATACGATCCATATTGTAACGCTAGGTCACAATACCTACCTATTTACTATTGATGATGTTCCGGACTGACGGAACATTTTTTATTCAATTTTTGGATTCTACGTACCTAGAAACGTAAACCAACAAATTTTGAGGGGGGTTTATTAATTGTTTTTTGGTCGATTCCAAAGGTTCATTATTGAAAATAATAATGTTTCCGTGTTCAAACACAAATTTCTCCCCTAAATTCGATTGTAAAATATTTTTTGATACCATTGGTAAGCAGTTGGGGCAGTTTTTGGTGATGAGGTACCTACGTGAAAAACCATGGGTGAAAACAACCCTAAGAAGAGGGGGAAAATAGGAAATTTTGCCAAATAAACGAAAATTGCTCTACGACTTGATTTTTCACCCATCAGGACCCCGAAAATAGTTTTTTTTATTGACACTAGAAAGATAATTACTATTATTATTATAACTACTATTACTATTATAATATTTACATTTTTACGGTAAATTAAGGTAGTTATGGTAATTTTAGTAGATATAAGTCAAACACACCAGAAAAAACTTGAAATGGGAAAAACTTGGAAAAACAAGGGATTAAGACAGAATGGGGTAGGTATTTCGGTGGGTCGGAAATTCAGGTTTTTGACCTCAAATTTGGATTCAGCACCCTTGAAAACCTATATACTCCAACTTTTAGCCCAATGATACTATAACATGTGGTAGAAAAATTAATTAGAGAGATCACACGTTTGAAAAAAAGGCGGGCCGCCATAAATGCACTCACACTACGCCACACGCGTGCGTGAGTAGTATTTTGTAGTATCCAAGAGATTCTCCAAGGGTTTTATCTCTTCTCTGTGCATGGATACTTATTCAAAGAGTTTTGGCTAGCTACGTCACACCATTCAAATCTTCAACTTTCCTTAGCTTCTCTGATTTTTTAAAAACATTTTCTCGACGAACAGACCCGATTACCGTTATTCCTGAGCCATACTCTTTTGAAAAAAAAAATAATAATAATAATAAAAATTGACTGAAATACCCAAGTGCTAAGAGATGTTTCATCACTTCAACTCCCTGTTATGCATAATTAGTAACCGAAAGGGAGATCGAAAATAACGTGCTCTCGATGTTTAGATTTGGAATCTATTTCACGAAGAACATGGTGCATGACAGTTGAGATATTATGGTGATAAGTTAACTTACAGAAATGTGGATTATACAAGATAAACATTACACGGAAATTAAGAGAAATTGAGGCAAAACTCTTTTGAAATAGATTAGTTGTAAGAAGAATTAGATAGGTTAACATAATGTTGAACTGTCATACGTAGGTACTTAATGACAAAAAGAAACATGGGTAAAGAAAAAAACAGTTCAGGTAGTTTTTCTTCAACTAGGTCGCTAGGTTTATGTTTAATACCAGGGAATTTCACGTCCATTTTATTCTTCTTGAGAAACGTATACAGCCCACCCAACTTGGATGCAATTTTTTCACATCCCAAAATGGAAAACAATGTTACTGTTGAAACCTTGGTAAAGTCGTACAAAAAAGTTCAAAATTACTAATAATACAATTTTACGTAGGTAAAGATTATGGAAATTGAGCTCCGTAGCTGAATAAAACAAAAATTTATTGGAAACCCGGTTTCAAGATAAACGAAAACTGTAAACTTCGTAAATTCTGAGACAAAAAATTGGTTTTCTCAGTGTTACAACCTATTGATAAATTACATTCCTAGCATTATTTTTACGTCGATAAAAATACTCGTAAACCAAAAAATAATAAGTATTTGGTGTCATCGACTGAGGTGGCGATGGTGGCGCAACACAACGTCGTGGCTGGGTGAGTTTAGATTACGAGATAAACATGATATCCATACAAATTATATGGTGCTTCTTATTCATCCAAATGGGCGTATAAAGGTAGTTTGGCAATTTCCCAGGAGTGATGAAATCCCGTAATCATCATATCTCAAATTCCCAGGTTCTACTCAACCTTTCAGATCAATTTTTTTCAGAAATATAGTACTTTAGACCCCCCTCTCACCCTTATCCACCATAACATTTTAGCATTTTAAAATCCATGATACCCAATATGCGAATTCGAGTTCACCCCCCCCTCCCCATCACTTCAATGGTGCCACTCTGGCACCATAGAGGCAATACTACGTAATCGTAACGTAGGCAGTCCGTCGGATATTCGAATATAAATATACTCGGTATGTGAAGATGAATATCGACAGTGAACTTGCAAAACCATGTAAGTCGTTTTCCAGAAATTTTACAGGATAACGAGAAAAACTGTTAGACTTGCTTCGATCGTGGAAGGTTCTAGACTTACAGGTTATTACTTTGGTGCATAGAGAAGAGATATTCGAGTTTTTGCCAGTTTGGCTCCGTTTAATGGATTAAGGGGGTCTCATTCTACCCAAATAGCTAATAACCTTATTTTCGAAAAAAATCGGACTTACATGGTTTTGCAAGTTCACTGTCGATATATTCACTTCGTCCTTGAATATATTCAAGGTGAAACACAAAAAAAAACGTCTGCCAAGTTGGGTGGGCAGTATAGCTTCCTCACTCATTGTAACATAGACGTATAGAATCAGTTGGCGAAAAAATTATGATTCTTTATTTAGCGGTCCACCGTCTAGGACCTAACCCACACAATCCCTGAAAATTTCATCGAAATTGGTTGAATAGTTACGGAGTTTTGGTTGTAACAATAAATTTAAAGTACGCGCATGCGCAGCGGCTATTGCTTGACCAATTTGATTGAAACTTATAGGGTGTCTCTTAGAAGTTAGTCCCTAACTAACCTCCAAATTTGAGCAAAATCGGTTCATTAGAAACCGAGGTTTCAGGAAATTCACGTTTGCGCATGCGCACTCGCTCCTATTGGTCCGAAGGTGCTGAAATTGATAGGGGACCGTCTAGGACCTAACCCGCACAATCCCTGAAAATTTCATCAAAATCGGACCACAGGTTAGTATAGTTTTGCCCGGGACAAGGATTGACCACAGACAGACCGACAGACAGACAGACACGGAACCAAAATTGTTCGGGAAGCTCTAAAACGCAAAAAGCAAGTGGAAATTTTGATTTTGGAAAGAGCAAAGCTTCCCTACCTTCGGTAGTGAGGAAGCAAAAATACCAAGTGGGTGTGGCACATAGCTTCCTCGTATCCATAACCCGATTGTATAAATGATCCGATGCATAGTAGTTATTCTCAAAACATCAAATCTCAAAGTACCTTCCACTACCATCATAGGGGACCATCTACACGCTAATCTGAACATTCCTGAGAAATTTCGTCGAAATCGGATGGAAAACGTAGAAGTTATGGCTGTTACGAGGATTTTACGTTTGCGCATGCGCAGAGGCTA
Source organism: Apolygus lucorum (assembly GCA_009739505.2). Lineage (NCBI taxonomy): Eukaryota > Metazoa > Arthropoda > Insecta > Hemiptera > Miridae > Apolygus > Apolygus lucorum. The sequence goes on along the minus strand of CM019173.2, from coordinate 28,376,105 downwards.
CTGTCAATTTTAAGGCCATGTTTTTCATTGGGGACCATCTACAACCTAATCCGCATATTCCCTGAAAATGTCATCAATAAAAAAATCTGATAAAAATGTGGAATTTATGGCTGTTACAAGGAATTCACGTTCCGGGGTTGATGATTTTCATAGGCGACCGTCCACAACCTAATCCGCATAATCCCTGAAAATGCCGAAGTCAATGCAATAATTCCTTCAATGCCGAAGTCAATGCAATTAAAGAATTAAAGCCGTCGAATATACAAGTCACCGTAGCACCAACGCCGGACTTCACCTAACATGCATTGATTCCCTAAGTACTTTGCAAATTCTTAAATCTTGTAACATCCGGAGAGCAAAGAATGCGCTGATAGTTCAATTACTACGATTGCTTAGGTCCTGCGAAGACAACAACAGGAGAATAATATTTATCAGGGTGAAATCTCATTCGGGACTGATTCCGAATGAGCAAGTTGACAAAATGACGAAAGAGGGATCGATTGCAGGAGTGGTAACGGATGGAGCAACAATGGTTGAAGAATTAATACCCATGCTAAGAAAAGTTTATTATGAAAAACGGAGGGAGTATTATACGAACTCAAGCAATGGTCATGCCTACAAACAAATACAACCTCAACCCCCGCTTCACCCTTGGTATAAAAACAAAAACCTGGGTAAATCACTTTGCCGGTCGATATTTCGACTGAGAGTCAATCATGGTCTCTGTGACGCCTATCTTCAAACATATTGTTTAGTAATGCATGCATTCCAGGGGACGTCCCATTGGATAAGTATTGGATCAGTTTAACCAGTTGGTAAGCAATAAAACTGTTTCACTCGATGTAATTTATCTATCACTTTAGGCAAGAAATACTGTCCCCCCCCACCATTATCCACCTTAACATTTCTAGCGGCATGGGAGCCTCGAATCTGAAGAGCATTTTAAAATCCATGATCTACGACACCCAACATGCGAATTCGAGTTCACCCCCCCCCCCCCCCAACCCTCACCAATGGTGCCAGTCTGGCACCAAAGCGGAAATACGTCGTAACATTGATCCTTCATCTGTTAGTTTTAGTAGGCAGTCCGTCGAAGTTCACATCCGTATTCAAGGTGAAACACAAAAAAAAAACCACGAAATATGCGGTTTATGGTGTCCTGGCACCATGGTGGCACCACGATTAGTTCCATGGCGGTACAGAGAGTATAATTACGGTACAGAGAGAATAATTCATGAAAATCCGGAGGTATAATGAGAATTTTTCCTCAATTTCAAAGCTTGGGTACAATTAGTAAGCATAAAGGAACCGAAATATTGAAAAATCGGATATTTTGTGAATATTATCCCCCCACTCACCCCCTCCCGTTGCGAATTTTGGTATTCTGGTAAAATCAAGTACAACTCGGAAGTTATTTGAGTCAAACAAAAAAAGAAACAAGCAAATCGGTTGGAAATTGAGGCCTGAGGCCGTGTTTACAAGATTATAATAATAATAATAATAAATTTTTTTATTTGTAGAACCTACATGGGCATTACAAACGTCAATATAACAGGAAATTACACAATATAAATTAACTATATACACAACAATAGGTATAAAAGCAATCAAAGAGTAAGGGGACACCAGAACAAATCATCAATAACCTTCACACAAAAGTGACGTCATAAAACTCCTCGAGAGTGTACAACTCAGCTGCTATGAGACAGCGCTTCATACGGTTCTTGAAGGTAGCTTGCGAGAGGTTACGGTAGTGGTCCGGCAAATGATTAAGCAAACGAGCTCCGACCTGAATGGGATTCGTCGACCACGAAGCAGCGAGACGAACTGGAGGTGGACACAATTTGTCTCTGTTCCTCGTCAAGTACTCATGACGGTCAGATCCACACTCGATAGACTCCAGATTCTGGTGTACGTACAATATACAAGAGAGGGCGTACAGGCTCGGGAGAGTGAGGATATTGAGCTCCCTAAAATGACCACGGCAACTCTCCTGCCAGCCTAGCTTTAGAAGAATTCGAATAGCTTTTTTCTGAAGCTTAAATATGGAGGTGGAATGAGCAGAGCTGCCCCACATAATTACGCAATAGGATATTCGGCTCTGGAAACAAGCATGGTAAACGGTACGAAGGATGTCAGGGGAAATCATAGAGGACAATCTCCGCAGCATGAAAATTGAAGAAGCCAGTCTAGCCGACAGCAACTCCACATGACTCGCCCATGAAAGACGACTGTCCACCTCAAGGCCGAGAAGATTGATATGATGGGACAAACGTCCATTCAGTTGAATTCTCAGTGTTTGAGTTTTCTCCTCATTCAACAGTAGAGCATTAATCTTACACCAATCCTTGATTGCTGTTGAAACTTTATTCAGGTTAGAACGAAGAACCGCTTCTGATGAACCACGGACCACGGCTGAGATATCGTCAGCAAACAACGTTAAATGGAAAGAATCTTGCGTAATATACAAGAGATCATTGATGTAAATGATGAATAAACAGGGCTCGAGCCCGGAACCCTGTTTTATTCCGCACGGAATTGACTCCTCGTGCGAACGCTTCCCATTATAGGATACGACTTGATTCCATCCTGACAAATAACTCTTGAAAAAGGAAAGTGCTCCGTCAACAAAACCGTAGTGTGGGAGCTTCTCAAGCAGCAGATTGAAGGGTACAAGATCGAAAGCTTTGGACATATCATACATCTCTATGGATGTCAGCGTTTTGGCCTCAACGACTACCGAACAAGCAGCCGCACTAGTGCTTCTGCCTCTCCGAAATCCGAATTGTCTTGAATGGAAAATGTCCCTTTCTTCGATATATGCAGTCAACTGTTCAACAACTAGCTTCTCTATCACTTTAACAAAAACAGGTAGCTTTGATATGGGGCGAAAATCTTCGTACTTTTGCAACTTCCCTTTCTTCGGAATAGGTGTGATTACGGATTTCTTCAAACATTCAGGAAACTCGCCTATCGTAAAGCACCAGTTGATAAGAAATGCCAACGGCTCAATTATCAGATCTGCTACAGATTTAATTATTTGAGAATTAATTCCAAAGTAGTCCGTAGATGTTCCATTTTTTAGTGAGCATATTGCAGAATACACTTTTTCCACCGACACCGGACCCAGGTCGAATTCGTTCGAAAACCGCGGCGCACTGGCCATACCAGAATAGAAATCACTCGAAGTAGCGTCAGGTAGCTTACGGGTGAACACCTCGGAGAAACATTTGCTAAAACCATCACAATGTAGATCTGGATTTGACGACAGTGTACGCGATTTTGAGTTCAATTCCTTATGGACCAATTGCCATGATGCTTTAGTCCTATTTTGGGCCTTGCTTATTTCGTCTGGATAGCCAAATCGAGCGAACATTTCCTCACAAATTTTTATTACATTCTCTGTATCTTTATTTTTCATTCTTTTAAACTCGATCCATCTAGAGAAATAATCGATCACTACCAAATACGATTTAGCCCTAAACTCTAAAATGTCCATTCCCAGTTTTGACCAAGGGCGGTATGGAATTTCTTGGACAATCATAGGCTCTTTGGTGTTATACGCTCGATTTTCCTGGCATATTTGACAAGCTTCAATAAAGTTGTTTATTTCTTCTGCCATACCAGGCCAAAAGAATAACTTCCTAGCTTTTGATCTAGTTTTTTCAACACCCATGTGACCCTCGTGAAGCTTCGATAATAAATGTTTACGTTCTGCTCTTGGAACTATTATCCTATCATTATAAAATAACAAATCTTTATTTATTGCTAGGTAATTCTTGATTTTACTATATCTTCCTTTTTCTCCTGATACCTTATTTGGCCAACCAGATTCAATGTACGACATTATTACACTCAGGATTGGATCGGACTTAGTAGATTCTACAAATGCACTATACCTTTCTTTTGACATTACCGAAGTTATTAGGCTATGAATCACATAATCCATTTCCGGATCACTTTCTTCATTGCCAGGTATGAATGCTCTTGAGAGAGTATCTGCTAGCACCAACTGTTTACCAGGTAAGTAAGATATTGTAAATTTATATTTCATTAATTTTAGTTTCATTCGCTGTAGTCTAGCGGGAACCTTATCGAAGTCTTGATTTATTATGGAAATTAACGGCTTATGGTCTGTCTGAATTGCTACAGATCGACCATATACGTAATAGTGGAATCGTTCGAGAGCAAAGCAGATGCCCAACATTTCTTTCTCTATTATCGCATATTTCTGCTCAGTTTTAGTAAGTGAACGGGAGGCAAATGAAATTGGTTTGTTATTTTGAAGTAATACGCTACCTAAACCTTCGTTACATGCATCCGTTTGGATGATTACAGGTAAGTTCTCGTTATAATGTGCCAACAAGGGGCTATTTGTCAACAAATTTTTAATTTTATTAACACAATCCGAATGTTTTTGTGTCCACTCCCATTGTTCATCTTCTCTAGTTAATTTTCTCAGTAGAGCAGTTTCCGAAGATAAATTAGGAATGAATTTAGCAACATATTTTACCACACCTAAAAATCTTAGGAGTGCCTTCTTATTATCAGGTTCTGGCATTTCATTAATCGCCTTTATTCTATTCGGATCTATTGCTATACCGTCCTTAGATATTATGCTTCCTAATATTTTAACTTCAGTTTCACAAAATTTAAATTTCTTTTCATTAAATTTTACTTGTGATTTTTGCGCTCTTGTTAAAACTTTTGTTAAAATTTTATCATGTTCTTTTTTCGTTGCTCCTGCTATTATTATATCATCGATATAAATCTTAACGCCTTCTATGTCTCCAAATAGTTCAGAATTCATTTTTTGGAATACTTCCGCGCATATTTTCACACCAAATGGAAGTCTGTGGAACCTATATCGACCAAATGGGGTAGCAATTGTGCATAATTTAGATGATTCGTCGTCAATACAAATTTGATAGAATCCTTCCTTCAAATCTAGTATTGAAAAATACTTCTTACCATTTAAATCATCAAATATTTCATCTTGAGTCGGTATCTGGTATTTGTCGTCCATTATTTGCTCATTCAAATGTTTAGGATCCAAACAAATTCTTAGTTTATTACTATCTTTTTCAATAATAACTAAGGGATGTTGCCATAAGCACGGTCCCTTCGCTTTAGAGATAATGCCCTCTTTTTCTAGTCTATCTAAGTGATTTTTAGTCGCTTTTGCATGTGTTTTGGTATTCTGCGTGGCGAAAAGGTAACAGGTGAAGCATTCTCTTTCAATTTAATGGAGTATGGCTTTCCTGGAAATTTACCAACACCATTGAATACCTCTTTAAACTTAGTCATTACATTAAACATGTCATGTTCTTTAGATACTAATTTTTCAGTTTCTTCTGCTTTCAACTCTTCTAGCTTAGTAATTATTTTCAATTTTTCACTTGTTTCAAGACCCAATATTGGCTTATCGGCCGTGTCTATTATTATGTATTCGACATATTCCGTTACATGTTTAAATTTAGTCATCAAGTTTACTTTTCCCTCTATTTTTAATTTATTATTATTATATGCTGATAGCTTAAGATTACATTTTGTTATGTCTGCGTGTCGGCGAGTGAAGGAGCTGACCTTCTCGCTGCGGCGTTTGTTTCTTCTTTAACTCCTACTCAACTAAGAGAGTGTTCCCTAGCCTAACATGAAGTGCTGTCGCATCGGCGGTTCATAACCACACCGAGGTGCTAAGCACTTGTGGAGGCAGCTAGCCCGTCAGCCTCGGCGGTTCATAACCACACCGACGGGAAGACGGGATATTTACCTATTGAGCCTAGTACTTCGAGGAGATCCTTATTCGAGGAGAAGGTTTTGAGAGCGAAATGATGAAGACGGTAGACTTGACTAGATTGGCATGAGGAAGCATCCCTGAGTGAGCTTATATACTCATTTCGTTAGCTCGGGAGAGAGAGAGGTGGAAGGGTGACGTCATGTCGGCGTATCCCCCGTACCTCGTCTCTCCCTAGTGGGTGGTGACTCACTCAGGGATCCTTCTGGTAGCTTCTTTATTTAAGAACTAATAGTTGATGAAATGTGGGTCATTACATAGGTCCCCCTAGTTCTTAACATACAGAAGGTTATTACATATTGATGTTCGAACATTTGTTTGAGAGTGGTAAGTTTCAACGAATATTTGCTTCAGAAAATTAAAAAATACATGTGTACGAGAATAATTTTCAAGTGTTTTCGTCCGCAAGGTTGAGCTGTGTAGAGGTAGAAAGAGCAGATATTTGGGAGTTGAAATTGCGAGACGAGGACGAGTGCTGTTGGTGTTGGTCGTAGCGCAGAAGTGGCTGCTGTACGCTGCGTCGTCCTTCGTTGTCTCTGGGTGTGTCTTACTCGCCGTCTCTTTTTGGAGAGGGCGGTTGTGATTATTAAAAGTTGCCCGGACCGAAGTTTGGATAAGAGAGCCCTGGCCTTTCGGCCTCGACGGCGGCGTCTCTTCGGTCCGGGGCTTGGGGAAACTTGGAGAGGGATAGGACGAGGTGAAATAAGGGATGTGATAGTTTTGTGGATGAGTTCTTCAAACTCTTCCACCTCGCCTATTTCATCCGCAATTTGAAAGTTGTTGGGGTGCACGAAGTTCGGAATATATTCTTCGAATCTTCGTGCATTTTTCGCCTGGTAGTAGTCGATCACTACTTTCGCCCTTTTTGTGGTCTTCGGTATATTGATCGGCCTGATGTTCCATCTGGATCGGGGCGGTTCGCCGTGCATGATGGCTTCGTGAGCGGCCGAAGTGAAGGTTGTGAGGGTTCGCTTCCTCGCTGGAATGGTGTAGAGAGGCTTCGATGTAGCGGGCTGAGGCGGCTTGCTTGGTGACCTCTGCGTAGGTCGGAGGGCGGCTTTGGAGGAGGCCAGCGGCTTCCCCTTTTTCGTGTTGTGTCCTTTTGGCTGCGAAGGTCGAAGGTGCGGTGCTGGCGGAGTCAGAGCATGAGCCGAGGGTGTAGTGGTCCTCGGCTTGAAGATTTCTCGGAGCTCCTTCTTTGTGAAGAGGAGGTTCATTCTCGGGCTGTTGTAGGCAAGTAGCTTGTATGCGGAGTAGATCTGTATCGAATGAATTGTCCGAGTGAAGTGTGCTCACCGAGGGCGCCGCAGTGGGTATATCTAAGACGTTTAGAGAGGGGGTGAACCCGTACGCCGGCCGACACCTGTTCATGGTAACTGTTACTTTTGAACCGTCAATTTGGAGAGTAACAGTTCTGTCCGTTCGGCTGATGACGTCATACGGTCCGGAGTATAAGGGTTTTAACCCTTTCTTGAGTGTTTCCTCTCGCAAGTACATTTTCGGAGTTGTGTGGAACGTCTCCGGAAATGGTCGGTTGATTTTCGTAGTTGTCCTGTTTTCTTTTTCAGATGACAACTCGGTTGGTAGAGGGGTGAATAAATCGGCGGGTAGTCGAAGCGGAGATCGGAATGTGCGTTCTGCCGCACTATAGCCGTCTGAATATCGCACTGTTGTTCTGAGACCCAGAAGGATTGTTGGTAGATCTTTCGACCAAGATGAGGAAGTGGCTGCTGTACGTAATGCATTTTTAAGGTCGCGATGCCATCGTTCTACTTTACCATTTGATTCGGGGTGGTAAGCGGTTGTTCTGTTGCGCTGTATTCCGAATTTTCGTAGAAATTCTGAAAATTCCGCGCTTTCAAATTGTCTCCCCTGGTCCGTTGTAATGAGAAGAGGGCATCCGTATCTGGCGATCCAAGTGTTGATAATGTTGTCGATTATTGCCTTGGATGTTATTGTTCGCATTGGTACACATTCTGGCCAGCTTGTATTCCTGTCGATCATGGTTAGTAGGTACTTATAACCCTCAGAGGGTGCAAGAGGTCCTACGAGATCTAAATGAATGTGATCGAACTGTAAACTGTGTTCGAATTGTTCTGGTGTTGTTTTGGGGTGCCGAAATTCCTTAAATTTGGCGCAGCGGTCGCATGCTTGAACCCATTTGCGCAAGTCGGTATTCATTTTCGGCCAAAACGCACGTGTCCGAATTATATCTCTTGTGGCCCTTATTCCCGGGTGGCTTAGGGAATGGTAATGCTGAAATATAGATTTTCGGAGTTTTATTGGAATGTACGGGCGTGGTTGATTTCCCGATACATCACACCATAGTTTGGTGGAGGATGAGGGAATTGTTGTTTCTTCTAATCTTTCGTTTTCGATTAGATTTTGTAACTCGAATGATTTATCTTGTTGTTGTTCGAGTGCGATTGTACGTCCCGTGGGGAATTCCGTGAGTTCATTGAGTTCGGGAGTAGATGGTCGAGATAGAGCGTCGGCTACTATATTCGATGTTCCCGGTGTATATCGGATGTCCGTAGTAAATTGGCTGATGAACTCCATTTGGCGTAGGCGTCTTGGTGAGGCTGTTTTTCTGTCTTGGTGCAAGGAAGTCGTGAGGGGTTTGTGGTCCGTAATGACACAAAATTCCCGGCCTTCTATGAAGTCGCGGAAATGTTTGATGCCTTCGAAGATAGCGAGGAGTTCTCTATCGAAGGTTGAGTACTTCATCTGAGCTGAGGTCAAGGTTTTTGAAAAAAATCCTAGAGGACTGATTTTTCCGTTGACCTCTTGTTGAAGCACCGCCCCTATTCCTACTTCCGATGCGTCTGTTGTGAGAGATAACCTGCCCTTAGGTGAAGGGTGAGCCAAGAGTGCCGCTGTTTGTAGATCCGATTTGCATTGTTTGAATGCTAATCGGCGTTGCTCCGTCCATTCTATAGGTCGTTTGTCCTTTTTCTTCGAAGGTTGTGGAATAGCTTCGACTAAAGGTTGTTGGTGAATGGCGGCGTGTGGAATGTGCCGACGATAAAAGTTCAGCATTCCTAAAAAACGGCGTAAATCCGTTACTGATGTAGGTAGCGGAAATGTGGTTAAATTATCCACTTTTTTGGGAAGTGGTTTAATGCCGTCTTTGTTGACGAGATGGCCGAGGCATACGACCTCGTTTTTGGCCATGACGCATTTTTCTTTATTGACTGTAAGGCCTTCCGCTGCGAAGATGTCCAGTACCTTTTGAACGTGACGTTTGTGTTCGTTGATTGATGTGGAAGCTATTAGAATATCGTCGAGAAAGCAGAACACGAAGTTGAGACCTCTGAGTATTTGGTCCATGTACCTCTGCCATGATTGAGCGGCGTTCTTGAGCCCGAAGTTCATTTTTCGGTATTCATATAGGCCAAACGGTGTTATAATGGCCGTTTTTGGTATGTCCGCTGGGTTGACGTCTATATGGTGGAAAGCTCGAGATATATCTAATGTTGTGAACACAGAACATCCGTGAAGGTGAGATGAGAAATCCCGTAGGTGAGGAACGGCGTATCGGTCACCGATAGTGCGTTCGTTCAGTCTTCTATAATCCCCACAGAAGCGCCATGTCCTGTTAGGTTTCGGAACGGCGTGCAGGGGGCTCGCCCACGGGGATTTCGATGGCTGTATGATTCCGTCTTTAAGGAGTTGATCGAAACTCTCTTTAGTCGGACGAAGTTGTTCTGGATGAAGGCGGCGGCTTTTAGCTGTGACGGGAGGGCCTTTAGTCTCGATGTAATGTTTCACCGATGAGAGAAGTGAGGACGGTCGCTGTGCTGGTTTATATCGCGCCAGCATGTTTGAAAAGGCCGGAGGGGTAGCTTCTGTTGAGACTCCGGTGTTGACCGTGTTTACGTATCCCTGAATTGGGCGTCGTGAATGTGGGTTGTATAATTGTCTGTTTTTGAGATCGACGTGAAGTCCGAAATAACTCAAAAAGTCTGCGCCGATGATTGGCCGTTTTACGTCGGCGACTATGAAAACCCATTCGTATGCCTCGTTCTCTAGAATTACTTTCGTACGATATTGTCCGTACGTTGATATGGCGGTACCATTTGCTGCGAAGAGAAGTTGATCGTGAGTTCTCCTTTTCCAGTTGAGAAGGTTGTTGGGAATGATTGAAATGCTTGCTCCTGTGTCTATGAGGAAGGGGATGTTGTTCTTCCGGCATTTGACGAAAAGTCTGTTGGAAATGTCGGTGTAAGAGGTGCCCGCCTTGTTATCAGGCGGGCCTCCTAGTTTTCCTGCCAGGACACAGTTTTGAAAGAGCATGGTTTTGAACATTTCAACGCCTTCTTTTTAAAGGTGAAATGGTACCAGCAGAGTCCTCTTTTTCGCGCCGGGGATGGTGATCGGCTGCGCGGACGTTGTCTTTCCGGCTTTTTAACACGAGAGGGTGGCTTACGATCGACCGTTTCGGTGTGCGGTGTAGGATCGATGTGATGTACGGATGTTGTGCTCCGTATCTCGTGAGCTGCGTCAGCGATTGGTGCGAGGAACTCCGCATCTTTCGTCATCCACGGAGCGATGGTGGTTTGCACTTCTACTGGAAGGGCTTTTATCCAGAAGGCTTTAGTGAGGTCTTGCGGCATAAGGTCCCCCAGTTGGTGCTTCATCTTCCGAAGGAGTTGGGAAGGTTTTTGGTCCCCCAGGTGTTGTTGTTGGGTGAGGGCCGTGATCCGTTGATGACGAGAGGGCTCGAAGATGTCAATGAGCCTAGCCTTGAGGTCGTCATAAGGCGTGACGAGTTGAGCCGCTGAGAGGTCTGCCGTTTGTACTGCTACATCGTAGGGAAGCAGAGGGAGTGTCCGGGTGAATCTGGCCCTTTGAGTGTTGATGTGTGCGCCGGTGTAAGCTGCATCGAGTTGAAGGAACCAGAGGCGTGGATCGTCCCTGTAGAACGGTGGTAGTGTCAAGGGGATTGACACTTTGGCGGCTTCTGCGAAGTCAGGCTGCGGCGGTGGCGCGGGAACTCCGTTGTCGTCCATCTCTTGTGCCGAATAGGAAGTTAAAAACGTGCGGGGTCACCACTGTTATGTCTGCGTGTCGGCGAGTGAAGGAGCTGACCTTCTCGCTGCGGCGTTTGTTTCTTCTTTAACTCCTACTCAACTAAGAGAGTGTTCCCTAGCCTAACATGAAGTGCTGTCGCATCGGCGGTTCATAACCACACCGAGGTGCTAAGCACTTGTGGAGGCAGCTAGCCCGTCAGCCTCGGCGGTTCATAACCACACCGACGGGAAGACGGGATATTTACCTATTGAGCCTAGTACTTCGAGGAGATCCTTATTCGAGGAGAAGGTTTTGAGAGCGAAATGATGAAGACGGTAGACTTGACTAGATTGGCATGAGGAAGCATCCCTGAGTGAGCTTATATACTCATTTCGTTAGCTCGGGAGAGAGAGAGGTGGAAGGGTGACGTCATGTCGGCGTATCCCCCGTACCTCGTCTCTCCCTAGTGGGTGGTGACTCACTCAGGGATCCTTCTGGTAGCTTCTTTATTTAAGAACTAATAGTTGATGAAATGTGGGTCATTACACATTTTTTTACCTCATTTGGATTTACATTCAATATTTTGAAAATCCTTAACGGAATAACATTCACTTGACTTCCAGTGTCTACTTTGAATTTTAAATTTATTTTATTGATTTTACCGATTATAGACCAGTCTGTCTGTTTTTCAATTTTATCAATTTCTAAGCTTAGCGAATCTATGTACGTTGATGTATCACTATCGCTATTTTGGTTATGTTCTATTGCGTATGTCCGACGTTTAACGAATCTATCTTTCTTTAAATTTCTTTCGGGGCAGCATTTAGTGTAATGATTTTTATGATTACAATTGAAACATTGTTTTCCATATGCTGGACAATTATACGCAACATGCTCAGAATTGCATTTCTTGCACAAATATTTTGAATTTTGTCGATTACTATTTTGATGCTTTGAGAAATTCGACGAACTAGGGGTACCTTTCTGCGATGAACTTGGTGTGCCTTTTTTCTGGGACTTGCCTTTCTTGCGGAGTGCATCGATTTTCTGGTTTTCGTTTTTCTCACTTCGGAAGTCGACAATTTCTTGCTTTCTTGCCTCGAAGCGCTTACACAGCTCGGTTGCCCGTTCCAGCGTCAGCTCGTTTCCTTCATCCAACATCTTATTTAGTAGCGTTTTGTCGATAATTTGAGCCACCAATCTATCACGGATCATCTCATTGCGGTCTGTGAATTCGCATGAGTCGGCTGCTGTCTTGAGTGTTGTGATGAATTCGATTAGTGACTGCCCTGGCTCGAAACATATTTTGTGAAACTTGCATCTTTCATGCAATATGTTTCTTTTTGGCGCAAAGTATGAGGTGAAAGCCTCAATTACCTCGTCATATTTCACCAAAGCCTGATCTTCTGCTTTTTTCTTTTCGGCTTCGTCTTCAGCGTCTTCTTGTAGTTCCAAGATGGCATCTTGGCGTAGCGTGTTATAAATTTCGATCCCTCTAGGTCCAAGCTGGTTGAGAAGAGTCGCGATTTTCACTTCGTCGGTCTCCTTCTTTCGCTTGCTGGCTATAAGATAGATCGAAAAATGTTGAAGCCATTTTCCGCTTCGAAATGAAAATTACGGGGCGGCTTGGTTTCGGCTGCCATTTTTCCGGTTTCGGTCGTGAGCGGTTTCGAGTGGTCCGGCGAAATATTTTTTTATCCCTATTTATTAGGGCGATCCTTAAGGATTCTACTCCGCGAACGCGATTCACTTTCTGCGAATACGAACACTATTAATTAACGTAGGTTTTTATAACCTGACACCATGTAATATAATTTAAATATGGTAGAGGGAATTATTATAGATAAGATCGAGGTTGATGCTTTCATAGAACTGTTTTATTTTCAATAAGTGGGAGGTAGCTGGGATTGGTCGGAAGAGGGGTGTAGACGGGATAGGATGGAAGGCGAATTAAAGGCGGGAATAGTCGCTTCAGCTCGCGGCGTGACGTCAACAATAAAGCGACGGTCACTTCGTACATCTTACAGACTCATCGTTCGAACGCCGTCTGATACTCATGAGCGCCAATCTGTAGGCATTTTTACTTTCTCTAGCCTGAATCGCCAGATCTTCCCTACGTGTGGACAAAGCTAGATCTTTCAGAGATCTATACCGGTTACGTAAGTTTATTAACTCCTCACTAAAAACAAACTTGGTCGAATTTACCGCGCCTTGTGTAATTTTTTTCGTAACAGTTGGGCATGCGGACTCCAGATTCGATAGGAAAATACGGAGGAACTCCACAGTAGCAGACTCAAGATCATCGGCAGTATACACGGAAAACCAAGCACTACCAGATAGAAGATTGCGAAATATCTGAATGTTAGATGGTTTGCTGATTCTGTGTGTAATAGTGATACGCTGGGGAGAAATTGAATTATTGAGGAGTGCCAGCTCCACACATTGGTGGTCGGAGAACCCAAAGTCACTTATCGATGACTCATACCGCTCTGTGGCAAAATTGGTAATGAACACATCCAAACAAGATGGAGCCCCAGCTTGACCGAAATAGGGTCTTCTGGTAATTTCTCTTAGAGTTATATGAAGATTGAAACTTAGGAGGAGATCCTCAAGAGCCTTTCTTTGCTTGTTCCACATTGCATTACTTGACTCTTCGAAGTGGATGTTCAAGTCGCCCATGATCACAACCATTTTATTATTCTCCAAAATTACACTCAACATCCTATCCATGATGGCCATAAAATCGTCAAAACTTTTAACGTCAGGGGGCCTATATATACAGCAAACTACGAGATTTTGTTGATCAAGCCTTAAGGCCGATATTTCACAGATTGACTCAACAGAAAACTCCTGAACAAGAGATAATTCGGCCGCCATAATACCATCTCTTATTAGTAAAGAGGATCCTCCACCATTTTTTAGTTTCCTGGAATAGGAAGATACCAATTGAAAACCATGAGGGATGTAAAATGGTATTTCACGTTCCTTACACCAGTGTTCGGTAAAACCAAGAATCTGGATATCCTGACGGTGTTGCAAACGATGGTCAATTTCATGAATTTTGGATCTGATACCCTGCAAATTTGAATGTAGAAATACCAACCGACGGGAATCAGAGGCGCTAGGAGGAGATGAAACAGCAGAATTCTGGGCAGAATGCAGAGTCGAATCCAGGAGTTGAGGAAGTGAAGCGGATACACCATCTTGAACTGATTTGTCTTGACGTCAGGATTGTTTAGTCTCGGAAGGACCTTTCAAACTCAGCACAGGAGTCGAGATAGTGGGCCCAAATGACAGGATACACCGACGGATCTGCTCCCCTAGTATCCTCCTCCCACAATAACCGTAATAAGGTTCAAAAGATCTCAAATGGATTATACTTTCGTCAATAAAGCATGTGTCTATAAATTTAACAAAACTGAACTTCTTTGAGAGGAGGCACATGAATTTGTTCAGTTTGAATGTGGTTGAATTTACAATAGACCACTGCGGCAACAGATGATTAAAAGGAGCTTTGATTAAAATCAATTTCGATTTTGTACCTGATAAACACAGTTTCAGCAAATCATGTTTGAATCGTTATAAGCTACGTCAACAGCACCAGCTGATAGCACAATATACTCGGGGCGTGATGACTCAGGGGGCAACGAACTGAGCAACACCGACAAAGGAGCATCCGTCATCATTTGGCTAGTTACAGAGAATTTACTTGGAAGCAAAGAGCGCACCTCCTCACTCAATCTGTACAAAAAAGAGTCACCGAGAAGAAGAACATTTGGCACCTCGTGAATCCTCCGGCGACGATTCTCTATCGGCGAGCCGCCACTCTCCGGAGGACCGGGGGGATCCTTCCTCCTATTAGGATAGGAGTTACCCAACTCAACCCGAGCCATGATATCCTCAATAATCCCGTTCAAATTCACCTTCTCATGCTCCAGTCCATCCAACTCCACCCGCAGAATTCTCAACTCGGCCTGCAAACTGTCAGTACGTTTCAAAAGGTCACACCTATGCAAGTTTGCCTCATTTAAATTAGTTAAGAAGTTCTGCTCATTCTGAAGAAACAGTTCGTCCTGACGCACCAAACTGGCACAAGCATTACCGTACAATGATTCAACTTTTTCTAGTTTAGCCGAGAGCTCTTTTATTTTTGAATCCGGAACCGGCACCTGCGAATCCTCCTGTACATCAGCTCGATCACATGTCTGAGTGTACGAATTGGCTGATGAGACTACATGGTGACCCACCGCCGCCTTAACCCCAGAATCAGGGATCGATTCAGACTTATCAACATGCTCGATCCTAGATGTAAGTCTACTCTCCAAGATTCTGACCTTTCTTTTCAGTTGTATAACAGACGCCTCAAGAGTCTCCTTTTCCTCCAACCAAATGGCCTCGTATCTCAAATGATCCTGCACAGAAGAATTCAATAGTTCCCGAGACGATGTGTAGGCACCATTCAAAGTTGAAATTTCCAACCTATGCCCATCTAGATCGTCTAGCCTATCTTGCATTACGAGGAATAGAGTCAAGAAAAGATTAGAGAAGAGCTTGGCATTCATATCAGTGGTATCGAGGTGTAAGGAGCTGGCTGCACGAATCAGATTATCTTTAATTTCATTCAATTCCGAATCTCCTAATTGAAGAGAGTATATTCTATCCATAACGCTGCTGAACGCATCATCCTTTCTCTCTTCATCCTGATGTTTAGAAATTATCAATTTCGGGGGGGATAGATCGTAGATTAATTAACAAAATTTCAATTTCCCAAACCGCAATTATCCGACTTCCGACTAACAAAATCGGCAACCCGCAATGCAGATGGAGGTGACGGGTCAGAACAATAAATCGGTAAGTCGAAGGCGCGCGACAGGTGACCAATGGTCAGATAAAAGATTAGTGGGCAAGGCCCAGGCACGTGTGAGATGGATTAAAACGCAGCGCGTGTCAAGGTCACACTGATAACTGTAATGACACGTGTCAAGGTCATATACTTAGTTGTACCGGACGTTTTCATCACTGTTTACGCACATGCAGATCTGCAATAATTAATGAAGTCCCTTAAAGACAGCGTACAAACCAGATCCTGCGTCGTATCATCGGCTAATGGTGACTGGACCACTGGGTAACGAAAAGGAATTATAAAAAACACTTGTTGAAGCTATTAATGACATCAACGCACAAAGAGAGAATAGATATACATGTTGACGGGTCGAAGGACTGGACGGGACTGAATACCCGCAAACGCACGTTTTTTAAGCATTAACCCCCCCTTTTCCCCTTTTAAAAAGCAAAATTAAAAATTCTGGCGCCGTAGTGCACAACTAGATAGTATTCCGCGTCGAACAAAAAAATAACCACGAAAATCGGTTGAGAACTAAGGCCTGTGCAGACGACACAAGATTATGCCCAAAAACGCACGTTTTTCGAGCATTAACCCCCCCTCCCCCCCTTAAAAGGCAAAATTCGAAACTCCGGCGACGTAGTGCACAACTAGATAGTTTTCCGCGACGAACAAAAAACGCTGCAAATTATTACACAATGGTTTATTATTTTTATATAGATCACTCGTCCACAAAATCACCAACCATCCAATACGAAGAAAAATAAATTCCGATAATATGTTAGTCGAGTAACTGTTTTGTTTATGAGGGAAGTAAGATATGGTGACCAACCATCTGTCCCAAGAGGGATTATCAGTGTGCCTAGGTATTGTTCATATTTTATGGCAGAGTGGTCTTCGCAGGTATCAAATTTCAGTACAAATAATCATAAATTTTGATGAGAAATTCACTAAAAAAAGAACAAAATGGAATGAACGAAGCTTTTAATCGAATGAAAAGTTTAAATTGGAAAAAAATCGTGAAAAAGTGCCAAACGTGTTTGAACCAATATTATTTCTTATGTCTAGTTGCATTCTCATGATACCTCAACAAAAAACGTCTGTCAATTCGATGTGGCATATAGCTTCCTTGTATCCGTAACACAAACTGTAACAGTTTGTTCTTCCCGACTACCCTCTAAATTTGAGTGAGACCGGATGATTAGAACGTGAGAAAACGATGCTTAATGGATTTTACATTTGCGCATGCCCAGAGAAGGGAGGAACCATTCTCAACACAATCCGCACAATCCCTGAAAATTTCATCAAAATCTGATGAAAATTGTGGGAATTAAGCTTGTTACAAGGATTTGCGGACACATATACAGACACGGAAGTTATTTAGAATGGTCTAAAACGTGAAATGCGAGTGGAAATTTTGATTTTGGGGACAAAAAATGTTTCTTCTCCCAAAAGTGAAAACAAAGCTTCCGCTACCCATGGTAGCCTCGGAAGCAAAACCTCTGCCAACTGGATGTGGAACATAGCTTCCTAGTTTCCTTAACATGAACTATTGCTTTTTCCAACTACCCTTCAAATTTGAGCGATATTAAACAACCAGAATGTGAGAAAACGATGCTGGGTGCATGTGCAGAGCGATGTACTAATTTTTGAGAGGTGAAATTTATAGGGGACTATCCTCACCCCAACCCGCCCATTCCCTGAAAATCTCATCAAAATCGGATGAAAACTGTGGGAATTAGGCTTCTTACAGGGATCTGCGGACACACGGATAGACACACACACAGACGGGCACGGAAAGAAAGTTTTTATTATATTAGGGAAATTTTTTGATTTCGCGCGACCACTTTTAGGTTGAGTGAGGTCGAGTATATAATGATAAATTACATTGGTATATGTCTTGAGGTGTAGCAGAAGTGGTCAACCAAAATCAACGATTTTCCCCATGCAAAAAGTTCTTTTACTTCAAAAATCCCTGGACAACTGGCATTCCATCATCAATTTTACTTTCAAATAAGTTGGTACGTTATTCGAAAACCGTAGTTATCTCCTATGAACATTCAAACCAAGGCAATTCGTTCTTACCCTAAGGTACGTGAAGTGGCTTAGGTACCTAAAGAAGACTCGGTGGATTCCAGATAACTGAAGATAACAGAGCTCTTCTAACGGTGGAAGGAGGGTTGGTGGGGTGAGGGGGTGGAGTGACGCGAGCGGCGGCAGATCCACATGGAAGGTATTTAGCGCACCCTTTTTAAATATAAAATTTATATTTTTATTCAATAGGTACTTTAGTATTTAATATTCAAAATTGAATATTAATAATATTCAAATCCGATTTTTTTTTCATTATATAATGTAATATTAGTTTACTATTTAATAAATTTGTGTTTCAATGGCGGCCTATCCTTATTCCGTTACCCTCTAGATTTCAATTTTGTATAGATAAATTATGTTACGATTCAAGTATCGAAATTTATCATTATACATAATGTAACATTAGTCTAGTATTAAATTAATTTTTGTTTGGTAAGATACTTCCTATTCATTAACTTAACTTATTTTTATGCGTATTTATACATACAGTAATTGTATCATATTTATTTTACCATGTATATAGCGTTATCGAAATGTTTTTCATTAATTTAGAGTCCCCTATGTTGGATAAATGTTTTTTAATTTTATTTGCCATTGTTTTTATATGGATTTATTTGTTCAGCAATGGATAAATGAAGTAAAACAAGTTGTTCGTTACAAGCTTTAGAAAAGGTGCGTTCTGCATGAAAGATTTATTTACTCTGGGTTACTGAAATAATCTGTAAGCAGTATTTTTTAATATTTAATTTATGCTACCAAGTTCCGCCTCTGTTACAAAGTCTTCTTTGTTTGGCATTAATTTGAAAATAAGCTAAGCCCTTCCACTGGGGCATCAAATGGTGAAATTCCCCGTATTTAGAGTGTTTTCCCTTGTGGGGTGGTTCTGGAATCATCTGTTGTTTAAATTTCCGATAATAATCAATTTGGCTACCGTTCGGTAGAGGGTGAGGTTATTTCTACCCTCTACCGTGACCACTTCATCGACCTCTTTGTTCTGAACAGACTAGCCAGGAGGGAGGATGACTTGCCACTCTCCCTCTGCCACGACCCTCCATCCTGCCTCCTAGCTTCCCTCTTACCTCCGCGTTCTGAACGCACCCCCGTCACTCTCAGCAACGGGTGACTTCAAACTGGCCCCGTTCATTCGCTTTGCGCCATTCGTGCGTTCATAACAGAACAGTTTGAGATTTATAATTGTATTATATAATATTTATTTCTTTGTTGAGATAGATACCTTGTAATTTTCCATTGTAAATGAAAACAGTTCTTTTAGACGTGCATTACACTTGAGTTGTGATTAGGTAGGTAGGTAGGTAGGTGTTTCACTATATCAATATCAATTTTTCAGATAATATTTTTGAAATAATAATTTAAACTCCATAGTATCATTAGTACCTACCGCCCATGCGCGAACGTGAAATCCTTGTAACAAGCTTAATTCTTATAGCAGTAGTTGTAGTTTTTATCAGTTTGACGAGATTTTCAGGGAATATGCGGGTCCCTCTTTAGATGGTCCCCATTAGTTTCATTGCCTACCTACAATAAATACATCACTCTGCGCACGCGGAAACATAAAATCCACCAAGTACCATTTCCTCAGATCCTAGAGGTCCGATCGTGCTAAAATTTATAACTACCCTAACATACATGTTAGGGTGCGAGCGATTTATAACTATCATAAGGGTTTACGAACCGAAAAAAAAGCGTGCCAGACGTGCGTAAGTCTAACAACCAAAACCTCAAAAACAAGTGACAAAGTTTGAGGGGGGGTTATAAAAATTTTTTGCGATACGATCACATAGGCTTATTATTAGAAATAATAAACCAAAAAGAACCACGAAAATCGGTTGAGAACTAAGGCCTGTGGAGAGTACACAAGATTTTGTTACACACACACACATACACCTATGGTTTTTTTCACGGATTTGGATTCAGAATGGTCTAAAACGGATTACTGTGTGGTTATTTTTTTTTCAAGTCTTACTGTGGGACGTCCTAAAAAATCGGAGAAAGAGAATCCCCGCAATGCCGAAAATGTGGACACCCTTATGGAACTTTGGAGCACTTGTTGATGGAATGCCAAGAATACGAAAGAGAAAGAGTGGTTTTATTTAGTGAATTGTTGACAAAGACAAACATTAATTTGAACTACAAGTCTATACTATCGTCGCAGAATATTTTGATTCATAACGAAATTTTAAATTTTTTATCAAAGTGTGATATCGATCTATAAAATAATGTACTCAATTAGTAACGTAAAGATCTAGTAATGATTCTATTATAACCTGTATGTGGAAAGTAATGCCAAAATAAATTTAAAAAAAAAATCCCTGAAAATTTCATCGGAATTGGATAGAAAGTATGGAAGTTATGGCTGTTACAAGGAATTCACGTTTGCGCTTGCGCAGCGGCTACAATCAGTCTGGGGGTGATGATTTTCATGAGGGACCATCTACACGCTTATCTCTTGAAATTTATGATGCTGAATCAATTTTGAGGGGTTCCAGCACAATGCTCCTCAGTGGAAAGGTCCTATACAAAGAAAATGCCCAGACACTTGCTTTTGGTTTATTATTTACCATAAGAGGGGTGTAATATCAAAAGATCGATGGATTCGAAGAGAAGGTAATAATTTGAAGGGGATGTGGAATCAATTTTGGTAATAGCTTTGATGTGTTCATTTACCAGTTCAATCGGTCCAAAATGGGGTGAGCAAATTTTGAGTGGTACAAATATCCGTGTATCTTCCGACGCTGAGTAGATTAAAATTGATCCCAGACTTCCTAAAGTTGTTTCTAAGATGTTTTAAATAAAATTCTGACTATTCCTTCAACCATGCTGCATGATTGGAACATAAACCAAAGAAACGAGAACACCACCTGCATAATAGATAAATATTTACATACCTACCTACTTTACTAATTTTTTTCATAGGGGACCATCTGCGCACCAACCTGCAAAATCCCCGAAAATTTCATCGAAATCGGATGAGAAATGTAGAAGTTGTGGCTGTGGCAAGGAATTCATGACAAACAGACAGACACAGAACTAAAATTGTTCAGGAAGGTCTGAAACGTGGAAATTATGATTTTGGAAAACATTTTTTTTCAACCTCGAATAGTGAAAACAAAGCTTCCGCTACCTTGGTAGACTCGGAAGCAAAATTAATACAAAACATCTTATTTATAAAAAATTCAGCTGTCGCATTTTATTCAAAAATTACATGAACTGTTTCTGATTATGACACGAAGAGATGGAAATTTTGCCATTTTAATAAAACGCTTTACTAGTTGATTTTTACACATCAAGACCCAAAAATATAATTTAGGCTATAGAAATGTGAAAATTCGACGCCCTTTCTCCAACGGTGTGAACATATTAGAATGGGGTGTGCGCATGGGTCGGAAAAACTGTTTATTGTTATTTTTAATCTAAACTAGACCTCATTCTGAGAATTTTGACACCAACTGCGACCTTCTAGCGTGAGAAGAACTTTTTCGATGATTTTTCAAAGTTTTGAATGTTTATGACGTCACAGTTGGGTGAGGGGGTCCCTCCCAGGCGGGAAGGACGCGTGACGTCATAAACATTCGAAACTTTGAAAAATAATAGAAAAAGATCTACTCATCCAAAAAGAGAACGGCTGGTGTCAAAATTCTCAGGATGAGGCCTACTTTCGAATAAAATTTTAAAAAAAATCAGGCTTAGCGAAACTAAGGGAGATACAGCCATTTTCATGGGTCAAGGTAGAAAACTCGAAAAAATCTCAACAAAGCTTCCGCTACCTTTGGTAGACTCGGAAGAAAAGTGAATAAAATCGGATTTCCGTGGATTAAATAAAGAATGCAATATCACATTATCTAACTTTAATTAGTTTCGCTCAATAAAATCAAATTTTGGTTAATAAAAGACTCGAAGTTTTATGGGGGTCTCAGTTGGTAAACTTTCGTTCCTCATTCCGGATCAGTATTTCACGAAATTAAAAAACTTAAAAAGTTGTAAGTACATAAATTTGAAATTTTCAAGGATTTTTTCAGTTTGGTTTGAGAAAAACGGGGAAAACCAAAATGAATAAACGGGTTTTCCCTTTTTTCTCTGGCGATTATTGTTCGATTTTGATGATTCCAGCGGCATTCTTCTAGTTTTTTTCAATTCCCTAGGCTACTGCACTAATGAATTTCAAAAATACTTGAAATTTCTAAATTTAAGTACTATTTTTAAAGTTTGAGCGCCTGTAATTTAGGGAAATACTAACCCGGAACGAGGAACAAACGGCGACCGACTGAGGCCCCGAATGAGGTGGGAACTCTAGTAGGGGTATAAATCAGATGTTAAAAATTCACTATTTGTTTCAACTTCCAGGCACGATGATAAAAACAGTACTATTGCTGAGTCTAGCAGCCATTTGTTCATCAAAGAGTGTAAGTATTGTGAACACGATATTTTCTACAGTTCTTCCATTTAGATTCTACAAATTCCATTTAGATTCTTTTTCTTAAATATCTACTTCTTTTTTTGCCTTACAGGATGGTCGTTAATAGGTGTGTGCTTCTTTGTTTAATTACTGAACACAGCTTTTGATGTGTTGAGACACAGGTGATGGGATACTTGGATGCATGTTCACAGTTATATTGAGAGTTTGTAGCTGAAGTTAGGCTGCGCCAATTTGATTATCAGGGCGCTATTTAACAACAGCTGCTATTTATCAGGCTGAAACCCATGCCATAGAAATATACACACAAGAATTCGCCAGAAATGACTATGTGCGAGAATTTACATAGGGTCTGATAGCCAGGCAGCTCTAAAGGCCATTGCAGCATACTTAATAATATCAAGGCTAACCTGGAATTGTCTGGACTCCCTTAGGGATGCGGCTCGGGGCAATAAGTTGACTTTAGTCTAGGTCCCTGGCGATGAGAAGTTGATGGCAATGAAGAAGCCGATCGACTCTCCAAGCAGGGATCGGAGTTCCAATGTTTCGGTCCTGAATACCTTTTTTTTTTTTGATTTACTGGGACGGGGCAAGCCCTTAGTCACTGAGACCATAGGTTTGATCTATTGTGACCGGATTCCCTTTTTCACTTAAGTGTCCGTTTGAAAACCTCTTCTTTCACAAAGTGAAGAAGTTTTTCGGGCGTTTCCCGAGCAATTTCGGCCGGGACAAGAGTACCCTTACCGAAATGCCGGAATCTGGTAGATGCTACAGCAGGACACTCACAGAGGATGTGTTCTGCTGTTTCGACTCCTTCGCAGCAGAGTCGACATTCAACTGTCCTGGCCTTGCCCATCTTGTTGAGATGGTATCTCAGGGGGCAATGGCCAGTCAGGAGACCCACAATGGTGCGAAGGTCCTTCCTCCTTGGCGACAGCAGAGCTTTTGCTCTTTTTTTGGAGATGGTGATTAGCTGCTTGGCTTGCCTCTGCTTTGGAGTGTTGCGCCAGTACGCAGTTCTCTTGCTATCCTCCCATTTTTGGACCTGTTGAGTAATGAAGCTCTTGGTAACCCCGAGTAGGGGTTCAGGACCAAAACATTGGGATTCTGATCCCTGCTTAGCGAGTCGATCGGCTTCTTCATTGCCATCTACTCCTTCATCGCCAGGGACCCAGAGCAAAGTTAACTTACTGCCCCGAGCCGCAGCCTTCAGGGAGTTCAGACAATCCCAGGTTAGCCTTGATGTTATTGAGTAGGCTGCAATGGCCTTTAGGGCTGCCTGGCTATCAGACATTATGTAGATTCTTGCACCTTTGAGTCGTTTTTTGGCGATCTCTTGTGCGCATATTTCTATGGCATGGGTTTCAGTCTGATAAATGGTCGCTGTTGTTCCTAGGGGTTTAGTAAGGCTGAAATTTGGGCCTTTGATCCCTAGGCCAGCTTTTCCATTCATCACAGACCCATCTGTGTAAAATTAATACCTACTTGGGGTTATAAGAGCTTTATTACTCAAAAGGTCCAGAAATAGGAGGACAGGAAGAGAGCTGGACATTGGCGCAACACTTCAAAGCAGAGGCAAGCCAAGCAGCTGATCACCATTTCTAAAAATAGAGCAAAATTCCCGCTGTCACTAAGAAGGAAAGACCTTCGCACCATAATAGGCTTGCTGGCCACCCCCCTTGAGATACTATCGCAACCAGACGGGCCAGGCCAGGACAGTTGAATGCCGACTCTACAGCAAAGGAGTCGAGACAGCAGAACACATACTCTAAGAGTGCCCTGCTGTAGCATCAACCAGATTCTGACATTTTGGTTAAAGTACTTCTTTTCTTGTCCAGGCCGAAAATGCTCGGGGAACGCTCAAAAAACTCCATCACTTTGAGAAAGAAGAGATTTTCAAACGGGCACTTAAGTGATAAGGGAATTCTGACACAATAGATCAAATTCACAGGCTTGCTCGGTAAAAAAATAAAATAAAATGAAATAACGCTGCAAATTATTTCACTAAGTTTATTATTTTCAATACCTAATGAACCTATGGAATCTACCAAGAAAAAAAAATTTACCCCCCTCAAAATTCGTTCGTTTTACTTTCGATTTACGATTTGAAAAGAGAAAAAAAAAGCTTCCGTTACTTTGGTAGACTCGGAAGCAAAATAAGTCATTTCAGTCAAGACTAGAACATTTTCCAGGAAAGATAAGATTGACTGATGATAAAGACGTGGATAGTAAAACCCTGAACCCTTTAATCTTTGGCAAGCAAGTATCATTTTTTGCTTCCAAGTCATCAAAATTTCCACTCGCGTTTTACGTTTCAGACCTTCCTGAACCATTTTGGTTCCATGTCTGTCTGTCTGTCGTGAATGAGGAATTTCACCGATTTCTGTTTGCATTTTTCCTGAATAGTTAATGGTGTGGGATAGATGAAAATGGGGCTGATTTCGGAAAATAAGTCTCCTGTTATTTTTGGGAGACAGTCAAAATTTTTAATTTCAAAACTAACCGGGAAAACAGACGTCCAGCAGGAACGCTCGCTGATTGGGCTGTTCGGATCGCCGTCTCCTCCCAGTGTTGCCCATTGGGACGACGAAATCGTGTTTTCTAAGAGAAAAGTTATCAAACAAAAACAGAGGAAACCTAATTTTCCCCATTTCGCATCTGGGGACTATAGATTTCTCGATCTCAGCGCTTAAAGCGGCCATAAATGAACTATTACAGGATGACGTCATTTTCCCGGTTTTTTTAAACATTCGTATTTTCTACACTGTTTTGTTTATTCGTAAATTAGGAAGTTCGGGCTGAAAGTTTGCCTTAGGGGGTTATTAGAGGTGCTGAATCCGATTTTGGGGTCAAAAATAGGAAATTCCGACATGGTGAAATTCCTCATTCCTTGCCACAGCCATAACTTCTACATTTCTCATCCGATTTCGACGAAATTTTCAAATATTGTGCAGGTTGACTTGTAGATGGTCCCCCATGAAAATCATGATCCCCAAACAGAATGTATTTTGTGCGCATGCGCAAACGTGAAATCCTTGTAACAGACATAACTTCTATATTTTCCAACAATGTAGGAAAGGGAGGCGCAAGGTAGGTACTTAGAGATTGATGTTTTGAGATCAACTATGCATCGGATCTTCTATACAATCGGGTTATGGATACGAGGAAGCTATGTGACACACCCACTTGGCAGAAGTTTTGCTTATCTTATTGAAGTCGTCCAAGAGGACGATGTTTCCGATGTAATTTTTGTTCGTATTCGAGTATTTTCAATGTTTTCTGAATCAGGAAGGTTTGAAAACACATTTTTGTGTTCTGGATCGAACAAAACAACTGGAACTTTCGTTTTATTGAACTAGTAGTTAATGTACCTACAAATAAATTGTTGTGAATATAAAATTTAAATGACCCGCAATTTTTTTCATTCTCCGTACAGTTAAGTTCAAAACAAATCCGGTTTTTCAAGAAACATGTTGAGGATTGGAGCGCACCTGCAATAGAAAAAGTGCTCGGGGGAGAGTCGGAAGTAAGTTGTGTTCTAATCACAATAATTTTATTCAGTTCATGAATTGAGATTGCCTTAACCGAATTTACGAGAATAATTTTCGACAATTGAAGCAGTGCCGAGTTAGAAATTTGCTTGTTTCCCTCGTAAGTCGTTGTTTGTTGATGACTGATGGGAATGAATCAGGACGATTGGAATATTTCCATAACAGAAATTGCTAGAAGTTAATTTATACCGATGGGTAAGCAGGGGCACTTGTGCTATTGTATGTTAGGTCTATCGCTGCTCTGGTTGGAAGCTTGGCTGGTAATTCCGAGCAGTTGTGTTGGCTTGAGGTGCTCCAAACGGAATTTACTACTGAGCAGGGATCAACAAGTTAATCTGATCTGCCTTTTTAGAGCATCTAACAACTGATGGCAGATGATTGGTGGTCCTATATAAATTATTGAAAATTATGTAGATACAGTAAAGGGTTACATCCCAGAGAGTACATCGGATCCTAAATTTTCAAAGGGAGTTGATTTATCTTCTAAACATAGGAGTAAAAAAGTCGAAAACCCCTAAATGGGGTATTTTGGTAGGTCGGAAATTCAGGTTTTTGACCTCAAATTTGGATTCAGCACCCTTGAAAACCTCTACACTCCAACTTTTAGCCCAATGATACCATAAAATGTGGTAGAAAAATTAATTAAAGAGATCACACGTTCGAAAAAAAGGTGGGCCGCCATAAATGCACACACTACGCCGCGCGCGTGTGTGAGTAGTATTTTGTAGTATCCAAGAGATCCTCCAAGGGTTTCATCTCTTCTCTGTGCATGGATACTTTTTCAAAGAGTTTTGGCTAGCTAAGTCATGATTGGCTAGCTACGTCTCACCATTCGAATCTTCAACTTTCCTTAGCTTCTCTGATTTTTTAAAAACATTTTCTCGACGAACAGACCCAATTACCATTATTCCCGAGCCATACTCTTTTGAAAAAAAAAATGAAAAAAATTGACTGAAATACCCCATTACAACGTGCCATTTTGATGTACCAGAGACGATAATTATAGAGAATAAATAAATAGGTAGATCGTGTGAGTAAAAGCAGTGAGATCGTGAAGGTGAATTCACATTATGAGTTATAATATCCGAATAATTATGACTATTTCTAGAGATTGAAGGGTTTTAGAAAACTGGAGTTCACATATGAAGCACTTAAAACTCAAATCTGCACGGCTTATCAGACGATATTCAACAATACAAGAACTAAGAACAAGTGGTCCTGCCGTTCTAATGATGCCGATGCTGATCCTGATCGATTCCGGTAGATTCCCCAGTGGTCGTTAAATCCAATTGGATAAAGAAGGCAGTGTTTCCTGTCCCATTTCTAACTGAGCTGGTCTCTCATCTTAGATGGAATAAACCATCATTACTATAAAATGGGGAATCGCCTCAAATCTATATCTATCCTATAATAGGGCCCTAGAAACATGAAACGATCCACTCAAACAATGTGATTCAAATATCAAAACTAACTAAAATCGAAACTAAATAAGAGAAGATGAAGACTAATAATGCTTGATAAACTGATAGGTAGAATCGTATTAAAAAAAGAGTGAGTGAAATTGCTTCTTTTTGTCACTTTCGTGTCTGGGTTCTTTCTGCCAGTTTTCAGCATGTAAGCTAATGGTTTCATGTGCGCTATCAGAGGTAGCGCTGCTGTCGTAAGGGGAAACTCATCACGTCATAGACTCCTGGTACATTTAAAATTTCCATCTTCCTTAAATTCTCTAAATTTTTTGGATCCGTTTTCGAGCAGCACACTATGGTTTTCTTCCATATCAGTGAACCATCTTTCGAAAAAAAAAATAATAATAATAATTGTAATGCAAATTCCCCATTGATTACCAATTAAAACATGAATCATGATATTTATGTTGCAAGTGAAATTTTATTCAATCCAGTAATATTCCTCGTCATGTTCCACGTACGAGCCACAGCTATAGTTACTTTGTGTAGAGCGTAGTGTTGGTCTAGCTGCTGAATTGCGGACATTAGCTGAGAAACAAGCTCCTTCGACCCAAATACTGTTGTATCATGAACCAATACAAAGATTCCAGAACATTGTGCTAAAAGAACGGTTGTCAATGCACCGTGGTACTATCGCAAGGAGCGATTCCATCATGAGCTTCGGATCGAAACAATAAACAATGCTATAAAGCGATTAGCTGTGAGACACCTACAGCGGCTAAGATGTCACATCAACGAGGAAGCTGTCCAACTCCTTGATACAAGTGATATCATCAGAAGATTGAAGCATGCCAAACCACTTGACCTAGCTCACTTGAGAAGCGATGAAGTGAAACATCCACCATAATGAGGAATTTCACCGAATTCTGTTTGCATTTTTCCTGAATAGTTAATGGTGTGGGATAGATGAAAATCGGGCTGATTTCCGAAAACAAGTCTCCTGTTATTTTTGGGAGACAATCAAAATTTTTGATTTTAACCTTCTGTCCGGACCGTTGTCCCTCGTTGCAATGAGGACCCCCGTCCGTGGGACACCGACTCTCTTTTTTCATGGTTGTTATTGAAATATGACAGGATTTCGTTGTAAATACCACAAACTAACATAAAACATCTTTATTGCAACGTCTTTCTTCGTGTATAACATCAAATGAATTGGTTTTTATCACAATTTATCGATATAAAAAATAAGATTACACATTATTTTTATTTTTCACTTCCTGGATTTCATCCAGCTTAGGTATCACATCATTTTGACTACTCAGATAAAAAATTCAGTCTCAATTCACGCTCAAAATGACGTGTTCTACGTAGAATTGGAGGAAACATTCCAATTCAAAACCTTTAGAATCATTAGGAGTCTACTACATAGGTACCAAGAACATAAAAACTAGGAAAAAAAAGTTTTATTCCTTTATTAAAGAATGAAACATAAAAAAAAGGACACTTACCTGACCTTCCGCAGGGCCTGACAGGAGGGTACTGAGGATATGAGCCCACACAGAGGAAAGGGGTAGGCTCAGGGTGGGGAAAAGCCCCTAGCACCCGTCCCAGGGACGTGGGTCCGGACAGAAGGTTAAAACTAACCAGGAAAATGGACGTGAAGCGGGAACGCTCGCTGATTGGGCTGTTCGGATCGCCGTCTCCTCCCAGTGTTGCCCATTGGGACGACGAAATCGTGTTTTCTAAGAGAAAAGTTATCAAACAAAAACAGGGGAAACCTAATTTTCCCCATCTTGCTTTTTCTACTTTTTTCTTCAGTTTTTCGATTTCGAACTTTACTGTTTCGTGAAATTTTGCATCTGGGGACTATAGATTTCTCGATCTCAGCGCTTAAAGCGGCCATAAATGAACTATTACAGGATGACGTCATTTTCCCGGTTTTTTTAAACATTCGTATTTTCTACACTGTTTTGTTTATTCGTAAATTAGGAAGTTCGGGCTGAAAGTTTGCCTTAGGAGGTTTTTCGAGGTGCTGAATCCGATTTTGGGGTCAAAAATAGGAAATTCCGACATGGTGAAATTCCTCATTACCAAAACTCAGTGGAGTGTATCTTAGTTTTGAATACTTGTCCATATTTTCAAAATAACAAGTTATAGGTACTTGGTGCAATAAAAAATATTGAGAAAAAAAAAAACAAGAAATCGAGTGTTTCATGCTGTGTGAAAACTTCGATCAAAAAAAGTCAAATTTCGTTAAAATTGAATATTTGCTTTTCGATTTGGATTTTTAAAACTGATTTATTGCTAAAAGATTATGGTTTTGGACTAGGAAGCTTGAAAATCTGACGCTCTTTTCAACGATACCCCAAATTTGAATTTACTCGGTAAATAACAGAAATTATGACAGTTTCAACGACGTAAGGTCAAAAGCACGAAAAAATCTTTAAATCGAAAAACTTGAAAAAACAAGGGGTTAAAACGAAATTGCTAGGAGAAATGTTTTGATGGAAATACCTTGAAGAATCGAACCCTGAAATTATGCCCAACTCAAATGTAGACACGCTGTACAATCCTTTAAAAATCTAGTTAGTTGATAATTTTAAACGAAGAAAATGTCCAATTATTCGATCCCTTCACCCCCCCCCCCTACTTATATATAACATTCTAATTACATACTTATTGTAATAATAACCGAATTATTATGACTATTTTTAGGTTCACGAAGGCGTTAAAGAAATGAACATCGAGTATAAATCGGAAGACGATAAAATCTGCAAGGCTTTTTACACAAAATCCAAAAAGGGGGAATCAAGTACCAGGTGGAGCTGCACTGCCATTCAAAAATATGAAGATGATTCGAGTATTTCAGATCGTTATGATTGATCTTCGAGGAAGCTTCAGCTGAGCGACAAATAAAACTTGAACGTGAATATTACGTAGCAAGTGGAAATATTATTAAATCTTGTAATATTCCTCAGTTTCGAATGATTAATAACCCCCTCCCCGCCATCATTAAGAGCTGTGATCAATTCGTCAGCACAATAATAATAAAACGTACCTGCAATTTTTCGCAAAATGAAAAAGTAACTGACCATTTTAATTTTGATTTTCGACTTCTTAAACAGAGGTAGTTCTACCTTTTGGTTCATTATTTTCAATAATGAACCTTTGGAATCGACCAAGAAAAAAAAATTTAACACATCTCAAAATTTGATGGTTTACGTTTCAAGGTACGTAGAATCCAAAAATCGAATAAAAATGTTGCCGTCCGCCCGCCGTACGCGGCACTTTTGCCACTTAGCATTGGCCGATTTTGATGAAATTTGGTATGTAGGCACCATTTGGGGTCTAGTTGTGCCCCGAAGATTTTGGTTGATGTAGGTCACTTCTAAGGGTTCCAAAATCAATTTTGAAATTTTGAAAACGCCCTAACTCAAAAAATTTCGATATAAAGGTATTGTTTTTCCTTCAATTTAAGATTCTATAGAATGTTTAGAATTTTTTGAGACCATCCGGAGCTCTGTAGGACGAACCGTTCGCTCACTACGAGAATTTAAAGGTTTTACGTACGATAAATCAGAAACACGAGCGTGAATCGTAAAAGAGGCCTAATCTCCGTTCAAATTAAAGCTGACCGAAATGCGATCGATGTTTTTCTTCATGTTGGAGGCTTTGCAGACGAGTGATCTATATAGAAAAATAAAAAATAATATACCATTGTGTAATAATTTGCAGCGTTTTGTTCTCTTGTCTACCTAAGTAGCGGAAGATTTTTTTCACTTTTTAAGCTCGAAAAAAAATTCTCCAAAATCGAAATTTCACGTTTCAGACCTTGCTGAACAAATTTGGTTCCTTTTCTGATGAATTCCTTGCCACAGCCATAACTTCTACATTTCTCATCCGATTCCGATGAAATTTTCAGAGATTATGAGGGTAGGCGTGTAGATGGTCCCCTATGATAATCGCGGCCCCAAATTGAATGTATTTCATGCGCATGCGTTAATGTGAAATCCTTGTAAGCCATAACATCTACATTTTCCAACAATGTTCCAACAATAAAAACGGAGTTGAGTAGAATGTTGTCTATTTCCACGAAAATAATGAGTTACAAGTTAAATCGATTTCGACGGTTAGGTCATCATCAGTAACAAACAATAACTTAGGAGTTATTGTTTGTTACTGATGATGACCTAACCGTCGAAATCGATTTAACTTGTAACTCATTATTTTCGTGGAAATAGACAACATTCTACTCAACTCCGTTTTTATTAAAATGGTTTTCCACAATCTCATCGCGAGTGATTTTATTCGTAATGTTCCAACAACTACCCTAGAGGGTAGTGCAAGGTACTGAGATTGATGTTTTGAGATCAACTTACTAACTTAACGCATCGGATCTTCTATACAATCGGGTAATGGATACAACGAAGGTATGTGCCACACCCACTTGGCAGGCGTTTTTGGTTTATTATGTTCAATAAAGAACCATTGGAATCGACTAAGAAAAAAAATTTCAACTCCACTCAAAATTTGTTGGTTTACGTTTCAAGGTACTTAGAATCCGAAAATCGAATAATGGACCGATTTGGTTAAAATTTGGTACATGGGCTCCATGTGGGGTCTTGTGCCGCGAAGCTTCTGGTTGATGTCAGTCACTTCTAAGTGGTGGAAATTAAGGGTTGACATTTTCAAGAGTCCCCTAGCTCGAAAACTCTCGAAATAAAGGTACTGTTTTTCACCAATTTTAAATACTTAGTATTGAATTTTTAGAAACCACCCGGAGCTCTGTAGGACAAACCGTTGGATTAACTGCTTGTTATGTCAGCGTGTCGTCGTGTGAAGGCGATGGTCTTCACGTCGGCTTGTCAATATCTATTGGTCCCTACTCAACAAAGGTGAAGGATGGGACAGCACTTTCTGCCCGGCGCGTTACTGCCTACCGCATGCAGGAGTGCTTAAGGAATTCAGCTCAGCTGCATACCTCGGCGCGATTACTCGCCGACTGGAGGGAGGCAGTACATTTACCTAGTTCCTAGTTGGGGGCAGATAACTACAAGGTGAAATGGGAGTGGAGGCCGGCGCAATGTGCTTACCGAGACCTCCGAGGAACTTTGGGCTTCTAAGAGATAAATAATCAAGTCAATTGTTAAAAGATGAATGCATGAAGGGGAAGCCCTGAGTCCTCTTTTTATACTACTTTAACAGGGTAAAGGAAGAGTGGAGGAAGGTGACGTCAAGTGACGTGTTCGTCCCCGTACCTCACCTTACCTTCGGGCATGATGAGTCACTCAGGGTTTTCCCTTGTGTCCTTTATTGGAGAACTAACAGCTAAGAGTATGAGTCATTACACTGCTGTTACAGGCGGGGGATATAGGAGGGGTCATTTGGAACTCTCCTAAATAAAATCACTCAGGGTACTGTGACGAGGGGACCTTCAACGCACACACCTCAGAAACTTACCAAAAGCACCGGCAGAGCTGCCAACATAAAAATACGAAAAACCCGTTCTTGTCCCAAGTAATGCCACTGTCTCAAGTAACACCACTGTCTCAAGTAACACCACTGTCTCAAGTAATGCCACTGTCCCAAGTATGGGCCCTTGACTGTACTAAAAGGAATATATCGATTCCAAGAGAATATCAGACAAACAACAGTTTCCAGCACAACACACAGATAAAACGCTGCAAATTATTTCACAAAGGTTTATTTTTTCCTGTAGAGATCACTCGCCTGCAAAGATCACAGCTTTGCCATGGTCACCTTTTTTTTCGAACTTCCCTCAAAGACAATTTGTCTTTTAGGACGGAGGGGGCACGCCATGAATAAAAATAAGTAAATAAATCAAATATAATGGGGAGGACGCCCATTACTCACCCGACACCGGCCCTAGGGATGATGGATGAAGAGGAAGGTGGGGGTGGGAGAGAGGGATGAAGGGAAGTGCCTCTATAGAAAGACCACCAGTTCAAATAAGAGCCGAGCAAGAAACGGGTGGTGATACCACGGAGTACGCCTACCGAGATGCCCAACTCATGCAGCTCCGTGGCCTTGGGCCATGACAAGGTTGCAGCCATCACCCAGATGTTGTTGGGTACCACTTCTTTTATCTCCGAAACTGCTTGCCGTAAATCATCTCTAACATACTTTCTTATCTTAGCCTGCCAGGTCTGCTCCATGTCCAAGCTGCCATTGACAACCTGGACATCCAGGATAATGCAAGACCTGTCAGGCTTGACGACTACAATGTCAGGCTTCTTACCCTGGTCGCTTGGCATGTGGTACAATCTCTCTCTCAACATCCCAGCAGCTAGATGACAAAGCACCTGCTATCTGCTTGGCAACCGCATCATGACGTAGGATGCAGCCCCCATGAGTTCGTGGACACTGCTGCACCACATGATACAAATGTTCCACTCCAACAGGGATGGCAAAGGGTATCTGTTGTCCCACAACTACCTCTTGAACACCGTACAGCTGTTGGCAGTGTTGCCACGCAGACATCGTGGAAGTTCCGGTAGTTGTGGGCCCCAATGCCCTCTGAAGCCCAATCTACCCATTGGGAAGAGATGAGGCTTCCGGAGCACTGACAGAGTTCTTTACCATCAACTGACTCATGCAATGCAGCAGCAAACTCAGCAGACGAACTGGGTTTTGGAGCAGATGGTGTTGCTCGGTCGCACCACAGTAACTGCTGCCTGACAAAATCAGCTGCAGCACAGGCGACCTCCCAGCTCGACCCGTGAAGGGCTAGCAGGCGCTGGCGGCGCATTCACAATCAAGTTTATTTGGAAGAAATGAACGCTTCACAAGCGATTCGAAGAAATAGGCAGTTGGGATTCCTTAGTATGGAAAATTGATTACTGGTTGCTAAGGAGGCAAAACGGAATACAACTCGAAGAAATGAATACCTGGCTATCGCATTTTGGTTAGCTAAAATTTCAACGGAGATTTGACCTCTTTGGTAATTTACACTCGCGATTCTGATTTATCGTAAGTCCAACCCCTAAGACTAGTAGGGAG
Organism: Apolygus lucorum; assembly: GCA_009739505.2. Classification (NCBI taxonomy): domain Eukaryota; kingdom Metazoa; phylum Arthropoda; class Insecta; order Hemiptera; family Miridae; genus Apolygus; species Apolygus lucorum. Next base: position 28,341,949 of record CM019173.2, on the reverse strand, counting down.
CGAACGGTTTGGCCTACAGAGCTCGGGGTGGTCTCTGAAAATTCAATACTATTTCAAATTGTTGGAAAAAGAATACCTTTATTTCAAGAGTTTTCGAGCTAGTTTTCGAACTCTTGACATTTTCAACCCTTAATTGTCACCACTTAGAACAGACTGACATCTACCAAAAGCTTCGGGCACAACTAGACCCCAAATGGAGAGCATATACCAAATTTCAACAAAATCGGTACATGGTTGCTAAGAAAAGTTCCGCGTTAGGCGGACGGACGGATTTTTTATTTTATTCGATTTTAAGATTCGACATACCTACCTACTTTGAAACACAAACCATACAATTTCGAGGGGATTACATTTTTTTATTTTTCTCGATTCCGATGGTTCATTATTGACAATAATAAACGAAAATTCATCCTAACAGAATTCTGTAGGTGCGATCCAAAAATTCCCATCAAAATCGGTCTACCCTTACAAAACTTGAGCACAATTGCGTCCAGTTGCGCACGATGTTCTAAAATACCTTATTCCCTTCTGGTGAGCATGTTTGGTGAATATCGGTTGTTTGTCAGTATCAGTTCTGAACAGACAGACAGACTAACATAATTACATTAAAATAATTCGGAAATAAATATACATTAAATTTTAAAAAATATGTACTGTAGGTATTTTTTTTATTATTTTCCGTATTTTGAATTGATGGTAACTACTCGAATATCATCGACAATGTTGGGATCCATAAAGTTTGAGAGGATCAAATTGCTCGGTTCGTTATATCGAAACGCTGACCAATAAATTCCTAGTACCTTCCGTTGAAATAGAACGCTGATGGAAACTGTAAAATTTTTTGAGCAACATCTAAAACGAAAGATACCACGCCAGAATTATCATTATTATTATTATTATGCATTGAAGAGTTTCAAATAACATTGTGATGAAACTGATAAGCAATTGCAATGGGCAAAAAAACATAGGAAATTTGAGACAAATGTGAAGTCCCGTATTTGAATACATATATGATGAAATTAAAACAACAATTTTTTTTATGATTCGATATGACTTGTGTTTCGGCATCATGGATTTTACGAGCATCAATTTTATGACTAGCTGGCAACTCATATTTTTTTCACTCCTAAATGGCTATATACTGGATACGGTCGAACAAAAAAAAAAAGTAAAGTTCTAACATATAGGTGGAGCAGAATGCCATCAACCGCACCGCCCTAGCTCAATCCGTTGGTAAGGTATGATTCTCTACTTTTTTTAAAAAGAAACCATGGTTCTTCACATAAAATTTCTAATTTCTCCTTCTTAAAACAATTTATCTCAACTATCGACCACATTTTCGAAACGAGCATAAATTTAGTTGTAGCAGTACCGCATAAGCATCGAGTAAGAAGTAACAATAGCAGATGATGACAATTTTTGAAAACATAGTTTCGAAGAACTTTGAAATTTTACCACTTCTCTTAATGAAAAAGTTGTCAAAGAAAAAGTTGTCTCCTGCAAGTTGTCAAATCACCCAAAAACTGTGGAATTTAATCAGCCTTCCAATGTTGCGCCTAACTTTGCGATTATTTTCAAATTTGATGGAGTTGTAGTTGCTACCTCTTTAGATAAGCGACTAAACCACACCTACAGCGTTAGTTCATGCATCCTCCGCTAGGGATAATAAAGCGTTGTTCCTTTGAATCATATGAGATAAGCTTATAAATAAGCTTTGGTAAAGCTTGAGATAAGCGATGCAGGTGATTCAAGGGGAAAGTGCTTTACGATCCCTAGCGGAGGATACATGAACTAATGCTGTAGGAGTGATTTAGACGTTTGTCCTCTTCAGCACCTCTGCCCATTCGCTTCCTTGGCTCATTGGTCGCCAGCCCGACTCATGAAGAGGAAGTATTGTGAGTTGGAAGTCTAGAGATCCCCGGTTGAGGAAAGTAAATGTTGTTGCAATGTTATTGCGTGATAAAAACGGAGTTGAGTAGAACGTTGTCTATTTCCACGAAAATGATGAGTTACAAGTTATACAAGTTTTTTTAATTTTATTTTATTTGTTGTTGCGTGAGTTAAGGCGACTACAATGTGAGGAAACGTAACCTGCTTCAAGGATACTTAGAGAGATTATCGCAATCTCAGTTACGAAATCGCAAGTAACGAAATTTTCACGGACATAGAAATATCAAGGCTGAAGGCTCTGGGTATCATTTAGAAATTTCAAGTGGAAAGTGAAAACTCTTGACTCTAAGCTCCCTGCCCTTTGTAGCCCAGTCAATTTATTTAAAAAAACGCTGCAAATTATTACACGCTGTAAATTATTATTATTGTTTATTATTTTTCTATATAGATCACTCGTCTACAAAATCACCAACCATCCAATATGAAGGAAAAAAAAATCAAAAAAAATTTAAAAAAAAAATCAAAATCACCAAATATTGATTACATTTCGATCAGCTCTAATTTGAACGGAGATTAGGCCTCTTTTGCGATTCACACTCGTGTTTTGATTTATATATATATAAATATATTTCAAAATAAACACAATTTTCGTAGGAAGCGAACGGTTTGTCCTACAGAGCTCCGCGTGGTCTCAAAAAATTCTAAAAATTCTATAGAATCTTAAATTGAAGGAAAAACAATACCTTTATATCAACATTTTTTGAGTTAGGGCGTTTTCAAAATTTCAAAATTGATTTTGGAACCCTTAGAAGTGACCTACCTCAACCAAAAGCTTCGGGGCACAACTAGACCCCAAATGGAGCCTACATACCAAATTTCATCAAAATCGGTCGATGCTAAGTGGCAAAAGTGCCGCGTACGGCGGACGGACGGCCAAATTTTTATTCGATTTTTGGATTCTACGTACCTTGAAACGTAAACCATCAAATTTTGAGGAGTTGTTAAAATTTTTTTTTCTTGGTCGATTCTAAAGGTTCATTATTGAAAATAATAAACCAAAAACCAAACTAACCAATTCTTGCTGGAGTATTTACGATTTCTTTTATAGAATGTTAGGACTTCAAAGGGTAGTTTATACTGATAAAGCTCCTGCACAGTTACTTATGAAGCGCCGACTTCATAAGTACGAAAAAGCGCCGACTTCCACTTTATTACGAAAATTATTAAAATCTATAATTAAATAATGGACTAGCATTGAAGTTGTTCATATTTTCCCCAAAAATATCGATGTTTACGGTATTTATCTAAATTTTCCTAGAAATCTTTCTTTTGGTTTTTATTTGTTTTTGAAAAAATGTAATGGCTACAGGTATAATTAAGATTACAAGTTGAAGCTAATTACATTTCCTTCAAATTCCTCTCTACTTTTTTAGTACGTCCCACAATAAACGAGTCTTTGTGCAATCGATCCGGAGTGAAGGAAGACAGCACTCAACGCAGAAATAACCACATAAAATCCGTTTTAGAAATACTTAGAGCTACCTACTAAAATAGTTCGAGCACGCTACACTTCAATTCTCAACATTTTTCTTGTTTCTTGTTTTGTTCGACGCGGACAGCTACACATTCAGTGTCCAGAAAATCCCCTGATTTTTCCAGGTTTTAAAGGGTCAAACGTAGTTTTTTTCAAGGGTTGTAAATAAACCAAAATATAAATGATCATAATTTTTCAAAATTCAGATTTTTGAGGACATTTTGAAATGAAAAAGTCAAATGGCTGTAGCACATAGCTTCCTCGTATCCATAACCCGATTGTTTGGATGATCCATTAGGCTAATCTCAAAACATCAGTACCTTGCAGTACCCTAATAGGGGTCCATCTACACGTCAACTCACACAATTCCTGAAAATTCCATCGAATTCGGACGGAAAATATCGACAGTGAACTTGCAAAACCATGTAAGTCGTTTTCCAGAAATTTTACAGGAAACGAGAAAAACTTGCTTCAAAGTGGACTTAACACGTTGGTTCATATTTGTTGCTTTTGACGCATAGAGAAGAGATAGTCGAGTTTTTGCCAGTTTGGCTCCGTTTGATGGATTAAGGTGGTCTCATTCTACCCAAATAGCTAAAGTCGTTTTCCAGAAATTTTACAGGAAACGAGAAAAACTTGCTTCAAAGTGGACTTAACACGTTGGTTCATATTTGTTGCTTTTGACGCATAGAGAAGAGATAGTCGAGTTTTTGCCAGTTTGGCTCCGTTTGATGGATCAAGGGGGTCTCATTCTATCCAAATAGCTAATAACCTTATTTTTGAAAAAAATCGGACTTACATGGTTTTGCAAGTTCACTGTCGATATAGAAATTGTGGCTGTTACCTGGATTTTACGTTTGCACACGCGCTCAGGCGATTGTCAATCAGGGGGCAAAGATTTTCATAGGGGACCATCTACACCCCAAACCGCATAATCCCGATGCATTGTTTTCACTTTTCAAGGTTGAAAAAAAAGTTCTCCAAAATCAAAATTTCCTCTCGCGTTTTACGTTTTACAGCTTCTGTAAAAATTCTTCGACCGTGAATTTCCTTGTGATACCCATACTTAATTTCGATGGAACTTTAAGGGATCCCACGGATTGGGGTGTAGATGGTCCCCTATGAAAACCATCGTCCCCATATTGAAAGTAGCCACTGCTCATGAGCAAACGTGAATTTCCCAGTAACAGCCAAAAAGTTAATGAATTTTTCAGAGATTAAGCTAATCGATGAGTAGATGGTCCCCTATGAAATTTCCCCCCACCAATACTAATCTCTACCTTTGTAGGAACAAAACCAACCTCATGATACCGGTGAATGTTTGATGATACAGCTGTGATCAACCTTCAACCAACTGGTTTCCAATGCACGTTCGTCGTTCACTCACAAACACAAAACTCACGAATCGTAGGAGAAATGACCATGAACCACACTGATTGTGAACGGGCCTTATCGTTTTAGGCCCGAAATAGGTGTGGTAAGTATGGCACTTCATTCAGAATGTAACTACTCTGAAATCTATCGAAAAAACACTCAAGATAAAAGCAACACTCTGAACTCGAGCGTAAATAATCCCAGAAAACTAAAAACTAGAAAAGTAAAACCTACAGGGATCTAATCACTGGACACCTAATTACAAAATATAATCATGACGCGACCAGTGAGGGAATGAAATATGAAAGTCATATGAGAAAAAACCGTTAGGTAGGTACTTTGGTTTACATTGAGAAGAGATTCAGAGAGAGTGCATCTCCCGCAGGAACCAAACCTGCTAAATGTAAAGATAAGAGCTGATGAGCGGAAGCTTTGTTTTCACTTTTCAAGGATAAAACTATAAATAAAAAAAATGTTCTCCAAAATCAAAATTTCCACTCTCGTTTTACGTTTAAGGCCTTCCTGAACCATTTTGGTTCGGTTTCTGTCATGAAATCCTTGTAATGGGCATAACTATACGAAATTATTGTCTAATTCCAATGAAAATTCAGGGATTGTGCAGGTTAGGTAGCGCGTTGATGGTAGCTTTATTTTTCAGCCTTGATAGGTACTTAAGGCACTGTTTTGTGGGAATTTTTCGGTTAAGTACACACAAGCTGCCATAGTGTTTCATGGGCAGCCTTTTTAAAACTGATTTAACCCATTTCAAGCCGAGAGTAGAAATAATAGAGTATTGAGAGGAGGAGGATAAACTCTTTTACAAGATGGCGGCCGAAATAAGGCTTCGTTTGCTCACCAATTGAGAGAGAAAATACTCCAAATTTTATGAATTTTACAATTTAATGAGATTTAAGAGCCCTCAGTCTTCCAATTCGATGTGATTTATCCAATTCATTGTTGTTGGTAAAATGTAAAAATCTATTTTATGAGCCGGAATCCGTTTCGACTCGTGGCTCAGAACGCACAATAGCCCAGGATCGAATTTGAGCCACCATAATTATGCTTTTGGCCAAAAGACCTCCTTCTCAAAAAAAAAAAAAAATTCCAAAATCGCATCAAGCTCCCGAACGTCGAAACATTTTTTTGACGAGAACAGCATGAACGAGAAAAAATTGTCTACGAAGATTTTCCACTATTTTCAATATTTAAAAAAAGTGGATGCGAAAACGCATCAGTGGCCGGAAATGGGTTAAACTCTGTTTAAAACTTTCAAGTGTGAGTATTTTTCCGTACTAAAACTTTTCTCCCTCAGACTGGCGGAACTTTTCACAAAAAGGTTTGTCGTTAAGACCTTTTCCAGGGTTTTTCGGGAAAAAATCAAATTTCCTGAGTTTTCCAGTAGAGTAAAATTTCCTGAGGATTCCTGAGGTTTTTCAGGTCGCTGGACACCCTGATACTGCTTATCGAATGGGACGTCGCCTAACAACAATATATTTCAATAATGTCATTAACTGCTATTGCACTTCTTACTATACTCTTGCCTTTATTTAAAGAGCTCTGGGATTTTTGAAGGCCCCGAAGGTTCGGCATCGCTGCAAGAATCCGAGCCCCAGCGGAAGGTCGAGGTATACCTGCGCGACCCCTCCGCCCATGAACCCCCCCAGCCCCCCAACAGTTTACCCTCTTCTGCAAATGCACACTTGATTCACAAATTATTTCGATCATCCCATTACCAAAATCGTGATCAGCGAGAAAAATTGAACATATCGAGTATAAACTTGAGGCAGGTACGATTAAAACTCAGCTACCCTCTCCCGGCCAATCCACCCAAACGAATTACGCCCTCTTCGCCGAATTACAGGAAATTTGGACTCATTTTCATCAGAATAATTAGTACGTTACGAATTTAAATTACAAAAAATGTTCACCGAACGATAAATAATTAAATTGTATGTTGATAGAAGAGGCAGAAGGATGAGGGATGATGGGTTTTGACCGCGAAGGGTTGTGACTGTTTTCACCGCAAGGGTTTTCACCGCAAGGTGAGCACCTTGTAACGTTGCCACCTCTTGGCAGGGAAGGGGTTTTGGAACCCGCGGTTCAGAGCTCTTTAAATAAAGGCAAGAGTATAAACACGGTACACTAGTCTTACAGCAAATTTATAACTACTTTCAGAAATGTGGTCGAAAGTCGAGAACAGCAGTTTTAAGAAGGAGAAATTCGAGTTTTTATGAAGAAAAACATGGTTTTCTAAAGAAAATAATTGAAAGTCTTGGCAACGAACTGAGCTAGATGGTGGCATTCTGCTACATATTATTTACTTCCATAAATTTAGCTGTCGCAATTAATTCAAAAATTTTACATGAACTTAGGCAATATTTGAAATATTTCATGTAATGCATTACCAGATATCCAAATTTAATCCAGAAGTTCAATATTTTTTAAAATTAATGTTTATTTCTGATTATTACTTGAAAGGATGGAAATTCCTTTTCCAAGTACTGTCCTACGGAAATTTTCCCATTTTAACAAAAATCACTTTACTAGTTGATCTTTGATCAGGGTCCAAAAATATTATTTTAAGCATTAGAAAGATGGTAAATTTAACGTCCTTTCTCCAACGGTGCGATCAGATTTGAATTTGGATTCGAATTAAGGGAGTTACAGCCGTTTTTATGGGTCAAGGTAAAAAACTCGAAGAGATATCAAAAGTGAATAAAATCGGAGTATCGTGGAGGAAATAAAAATTGTAATATGACATTATCTAACTTCAATTAGTTGTGTTCAATAGAATCAAATTGTGGTTAATAAAAGTTTCGAAGTTTTAAGGTCCTTAACGCGGGACATCCTGTAGGGGTATAAATCAGAACGAAAAAACTTGCATTCGCTATTTGTTTCCACTTCCAGGCATGATGATAATAAAAATAGTATTATTGCTGACTCTAGCAGCCATTTGTTCATCGAAGCGTGTAAGTATTGTGAACACAATATCACGATTTTTTTTTACAGTCCTTCTATTTAGATTCTACAATAATGTTTGGCTTACAGGATGGTCCTTAAGAGGGTCTCAGTCAGAGAACGAGTTTTCCCCTTTTTCTCTGGCAATTATTGTACGATTTTAATGATTCCAGCAGCAATCTTCTAGTTTTTCAATTCCCTAGGTAAATGCACTAATGAATTTCAAAAATCCTTGATTATTTCGAATTTAATTACAATTATTTTCTAATTTTTGGTTTATTATTTTCAATATTTAAACCTTTGGAATAGACGAAGAAAAAAATTATTTGACCGCCATCAAAATTTGTTGGTTTATGTTTCAAGGTACGTAGAATCTAAATTTTTTTTGAAGAAATGTATTAAATCGGCTTCATTTGGGGTGTAGTTGTCACTCGAAGCTTTTGGTTGATCAGTAACTTCTAAGGGTTGAAAAATAAGGGTTAAAATGTTGAAAACGCCCTAGTTCAAAAATTTTGACATAAAGGTATCGTTTTTTCATCAATTTAAAATAGTGATGAATTTTTAGAATCGAATGAGACCACCCAGAGCTCTGTAGGACAAACCGTTCGCTCCCCATGAGAACTCAAGGGTTGGTCTTTGTTTCTTCGAATGAGTGTGAAGAGTTCATTTCTTCAGAATAAACTTGATTGTGAAGCTTGAATATGGTTGTTAGTTGGTGACAAAGCCATTGATGTGTTCTGTGCAGGCGGGTGATCTATACAGAAAAATAATAAATCTTTGTGTAATAATTTGTAGCTCTTTTACTATTGGAATTCTACTTTGGAAGGCTGGAGGCACTGGGGGTGGTGGGTGGCAATAATGCTCCTTCAGATGAGGAGGAGGGGCTACCGTGCGCCGGTTCGTAAAAGATTATACTAACCCGGCACGAGGTAGGAACGGCGACCGACTGAGACCCCCTTTGGGTGTGTGCTTCTTTGTTTATTTACTGAACACTGCTTTTGGTATGCCAATACAATCTATACGTCATCACATGGGAGAAACTCGGGTAAAACGACCGCTTGGGGCGGTAAATTCATTTAATGGGATTTTGGAGTGTTGAAATTGGTTGCATTGGATGGACGTGTGGGGGGGGGGGGGAGTTTGAAGGAAAGCCTTCCTCTCAGAAATAATTGGGATGGGAACGGGAATTGGTGGCGAACGGTAAGAGTTTTAGTTTACGAGGCTTGTCCCAAAAGTAAGATCTCCACAATTTTAAATAATCGAAAAAAAAGTTGTTGTTAAAATTTTTTGTATGGTTATATTCAGTATATATACATTATTTTTCGACGTAGTCGCCGTTCACTTCGATGCACTTTTTGAGTCGATCTGGCAGCTTTTTTATCCCTGCGTCGTAGAACTTTCCGTCCACCTCTTTATCGAAGTATTCCTTCACTGCAGCCTTCACTTCTTCGTCGGTTTCCATCCTTTTTCCACCCAAATGTCTCTTCAGGTTAGTAAACAAGTGGTAGTCGGATGGGGCGAGGTCTGGGCTGTACGGGGGATGGGGGAGAACGTCCCAACCGAAGAGATCCAAAAGGGCTTTTGTGTCCCGGGCCACGTGGGGTCGAGCATTGTCATGCAGAAGGCGCACTCCCCTTGTCAGCATCCCAGGTCTTTTGTTTTTTATGGCTTTTTTCAATTTTTTCAAGGTCTCACAGTAAGTTGCTGCATTTATGGTGGTCCCAGTTGGCATGAAGTCGATGAGAAGGACTCCTTTCCTGTCCCAAAACACACTTGCCATGATTTTTTTTGCAGATTGAGTCACCTTTAACTTCCTTTTTTGGGGGGAAAATGAATGCCTCCACTCCATTGACTGTTGTTTTGACTCAGGGGTGAAGTGGTAGACCCAGGTTTCGTCACCTGTCACAATGGAGTCCAAGAATGCTTCATCTTCTTCACCATAGAGCTCCAAAACCTTGTGGGACGTTTCAAGACGTTGGTGTTTGTGATCTTCTGTAAGCATCTTTGGCACCCATCTTGCACTCAGTTTTCGGTATCCCAATTCATTCAGAATTCTGTTAATCGAGGATTTGGGTATGCCAAGGTTTTCTTCAAGTTCTCGAACAGTCAATCGTCGATCTTCATGAACTGCTGACTCGACATGCTCCTTGAGATCGTCAGAAAAAGATGGCCTTCCGCTTCTGGGTTCATCATGAACATTCTTCCTCCCTTCTGAAAATTCTCTGCACCGCTTTCTTACATTTTTAATGGACATACAGGTTGATCCAAAGCAGTCACATAATTGTCGATGGATGGCTCGGACCTCGCACAGAGCGTAGTGGACGAAGACGGCCTTGACACGTTCATTATTGTTGCTTGTCAAAACTGCACTAACGGTCCGATCCAGTTGATTTTTTTGCAATCTGGAAGGGGAGGACCTAATCTTTACGACCTTGTTGCCAACTTTTGAAAAAAAAATTCCCTTGTCCGCTACGAGCTTGGAGACCTTACTTTTGGGACAAGCCTCGTAGAAGGATCTTCACATTTCCCAGTTTTTTTTTTTACGTGGCGTTTGCCTGGATTGGTAACCGATAATTTTCCCCATCACCTGTAATTTTTTGGAAGCCTCTATTTTAGTGTGGGAGCCAAATTTTGTTCCTATTCAAGGCATTTTCTTTAAGGAAAAAAAAGAAAAATACGTGCGCGAATCCTTTTGGAATGAAGCCTAAATTAAACCAAATTAACATTAAAATTTCCCATTTACTCAAAATTTTATATTTCACTCAGTTAGTGAATTTTCCATACCACGAAATTTTATAGAGGGTAATTTAATTATTTGGAATGCTAGAAAAAACATCTTTGGTAACCCTTTAATCTTTTGCAACCAAGTACCTTTTTTTACAAATAAATTGTGCTTTGTTCTTTTATTTGATCATCTTATTGAACGGCGTCCGAGACGAACAGGTTTCCTACGTAATTGTTGCTTGTATTCGAGTATTAATTTTCAATACACTTAATAATGTAATGTTATCACATGGAAGGTTTGAAAATAAATTGTCGTGTTCTGGATCGCACAAAAAAAAACTAAAACTTTAATTTTGTTGAACTAGTCGTTAAAGGGGTCTCAGTCGGTAGTCGTTTGTTCCTCGTTTCGGGTTAATATTTCCCTCAATTACAGGCGCTAAAACTTTAAACGTTTTACCTAAATTGAAGATTTTTGAGGATTTAAATTCATTAGCGCATCTGCCTGGGTAATTGAAAAACTAAAAGATTGCCGCTGGAATCATCAAAATCGAACAATAATTGTAGGCAAAAATGATAAAAACTGTTTATTGAGTTGGGTTTTCCTATTTATTGCCGACAATTAGTATGGCCCTTAAGGGGGGTCTCGTTCCTGGTTAGTATTTCGCTAAATTACAGGCGCTAAAACTTTAACAGTTGTAGCTAAATTTGAAATTCTCAAGGATTTTTAAATTAATTAGTGCAGCAGTCTCGGGAATTGAAATACTCATAGTATGCCGCTGGAATCACCAAAAATCGAACAATAATTGCCAGAGAAAAATGAGAAAAGCTTAACTGAAAAAACAGTTTTTCCCATTTTTCTCTGGCAATTATTGTTCGATTTTTGATGATTCCAGCGGCATACTATGAGTATTTCAATTCCCGAGACTGCTGCACTAATTAGTTCCAAAAATCCTTTAAAATTTAAAATTTAAGTACAATTTTTAAAGTTTGAGCGCCGGTAATTTCGGGAAATGCTGACCCGGAACGCTCGACCGACTGAGACCCCCTACAATAAATTGTACCTACAATAAGTTTATGTGAATATAGAATTCAAATGACCCGCGATTTTTTTCATTCTCGGTACAGTTGAATTCAAAACAAATCAAGTTTTTCAAGAACAATGTTGAGAGTTGGAAAGCACCTGGAATAGAAAAAGTGCTCGGGGGAAAGTCGGAAGTAAGTTGCGTTCTTATTACAATAATTTTATTCAGTTCATAAATTGAGCATGCCTTTATCGAATTTACTGGAATAATTTTCGACAAATGAAGCAGAGCCGAGTTAGAAATTTGCTGCTTTTCCTCATAAGTCGTTTGTTGAAGACTAATGGGAATGAGTCGGACAATTGTAATATTCTCATAACAGAAATTGTAACTTCTACTGAGTCTATCGCAGCTCTGGTTGGTAGCTTGGCTAGTAACTTCAATGGCGATGTTGAAGCAGTTGTGTTGGCGCTTGAGATGCTCCAAACTGTGGATTTCTCACGGGCCGTAATCCTGTGTGACTTTCAGGGTGCAAATGTACACTAAAATTGCGACAAACTCCCATGATACCCTGAAAGATAGGAGACTCCTTGAAATGCTGCTTGGTGGAGGGGCAACTGTGGCTCTGCAATGGATACCCCCACATGTGTGTATTAGGTGAAATGAGAGAGCTGGCACTCTGGCCAAAGAAGGCTCTCAAATGTTCCGCCCAACGCACAGATAAGTTTTTTGCGGGCAGAAAAATAATTAAAGAGGTTGTGAACGTTGAGCAATGTCAGGACCAAGAACTGATGGCTGAGGGCAAGTGTTGGGCCTCTCAACTGGATGCTGCTGATCATGTGCCTCTCGACCTCCCCATCATCAGTCTTCTTCTTCTTTCGTAGCACTACAATCCGCGGGGGATCATGGCCTCCTTCAACAGTTTTTTCCAGTTGCCTCGGTTTTGCGCTGCTGTTTTCCAGTCACGAATGCCTAGGATGGTGTGAGCGTCATGATTGACTCCATCAATCCATCTTAACCTGGGTCTGCCCAATCGTCGCATCCTATACAGCTGCTCATTCATCATGCTCTTTGGGATCTCGCTGTCTTCCATTCTGGATACATGGCCTGCCCAACGAAGACGATCAATCCTAATGAAATGCGCAACATCTCCTTCCCCATACAGCTGCATTATTTCGAGGTTAGTGCGTCTCCTCCAGGATGGTCCATCTCGTACGGCGCCATAGATCCGTCTTAGGATTTTCCTCTCAAATCTCAACAAGCCTGTCTCATCATGAACAGAGAGTGTCCAGCACTCTGACCCATATATAAGTACTGGTCTAATGAGAGTCTTGTACAGCCGAATCTTTGAAGTCCTTGAGAGGAATCTACTTTTCATGTGCTTAATAACTTGCAATAATTCTTTTTTTGATTTCTGGGGCCATCAAGTTATTGGCATTAACCTGTGTACCAAGATAGACAAATTCATCCACCCATTCAAAACTTTGCTGGCCCATAGCAAAAGTACTTTCATGATTTGGTGGGGCATTGGTACGCATATACTTAGTTTTGGCCACATTCACCTGTAGTCCTACCCTAGACGCTTCCCTGACCAGATCATCATATGCTTCTCTTATGGCCCCAATTGACCGGCCCATCAAATCGATGTCGTCAGCGTAACTTAAAAGCTGAACTGACCGGTTGTAAAGCGTCCCACCAACCTGTATTCCAGACCTCTTCACTGCAATCTCTAAGGCCATGTTGAATAGGAGACATGCAAGTCCATCTCCTTGCCTTAAGCCTTTGTGTGTGCCATCATCAGTCAGTCACAGCAATTAGATTGATAAGATGCTCTTGTCATTTCCCTGTGCCAATCTATAGTGACCATGACAAGTAGCCATCTTTTTGAGTGCCCTCGACTCGAGGACATCAGGCTAGGCTTTGCATCCCACGAGACCAAATGGTTAGAAGTTTAATGGCTGAAGAGCCAAGATACACTTTTGGCCTAAGGAAAAAAAAACAATGATGTCACTCAATCTTCATCCACACCACTGCTCCCAAGTTTACAGCCAACTTGCCCAAGTGGCTTAGTTACAGTGGTAGCCCAGATACCCCAAGTTGTCCATTCAGCCAAAATAATTTCCAAGAAGAGCCGACAAATGAAATGAGGTATTAGGAAGAATGATCTAGAGTGTAGCATCTCTCCAGCCTAAATGTGGAAAGCCACAATACATGGCATCAGAGAGGGGTGTAACTGGTGAGAGAAGGGGTGTGTTGAGCAATGATACCACAAAATACATGTACCCATCCCAAATACTTGTATCCGTTCCGAAACAATATTGTGGACCACCTTCCCCACAGGATCGATTTGAACAGACGCCATTTTTCTACCAGTTAGACCGCCAATTTTAAAATTTCTTCTAGGTAGTAGGTCAACCTAAAGTTTCCCTGACTACAGCCAACTAAATACGAAGACCTATGAAGGAAGACTTGGAAAACTTTTAAATCTTCTTTCAAGTCGATACAGACAATACTTACCTACCCCAAATCTAAGCCTCAATTATACGATAAACTGTTATACTAATTACTAGATGAATTACTGTTAAAGATTAATGAGGAATTTCACCGAATTCTGTTTGCATTTTTCCTGAATAGTTATTGGTGTGGGGTAGATGAAAATCGGGCTGATTTCGGAAAATAAGTCTCCTGTTATTTTTGGGAGACAATCAAAATTTTTAATTTCAAAACTAACCGGGAAAACGGACGTGGAGCGGGAACGCTCGCTGACTGGGCTGTTCGGATCGCCGTCTCCTCCCAGTGTTGCCCATTGGGACGACGGAATCGTGTTTTCTAAGAGAAAAGTTATCAAACAGAAAACAGGGGAAACCTAATTTTCCCCATCATGCTTTTTCTATTTTTTTTCTTCAGTTTTTCGATTTCTAACTTTACTGTTTCGTGAAATTTTGCATCTGGGGACTATGGATTTCTCGATCTCAGCGCTTCAAGCGGCCATAAATGAACTATTCCAGCATGACGTCATTTTCCCGGTTTTTTTTAAACATTCGTATTTTTTACACTGTTTTGTTTATTCGTAAATTAGGAAGTTCGGGCTGAAAGTTTGCCTTAGGAGGTTTTTCTAGGTGCTGAATCCGATTTTGGGGTCAAAAATAGGAAATTCCGACATGGTGAAATTCCTCATTATGTATCTCACCAAATATGAAGATGGAATCTAAGGAGTGCAGGCTTAAACTTCAGTTAGATGCAACCCATTACTAGGCCAGGCACACTGGAACAACCCGGCACTCAAGTACGCCATGTCCTCCCAATAACGTCTAGTTTAAAATAACTTCTAAAAATTGGTCGAAATCGTCGTATCACTCATCATAATTATCAAAATCACTATACAAATTCATTGCTGAAACTGCATAAAAATCAAAAGCACTCGTGAAAATATGAACGACAAAATCTCGAAATCAAGCACTTCATTTTGTAAACATAGCAACGAAGTTTTGGCAGCGAATACGGATGGCAACGAAACCTAGATTTTATTTAAAATTAATAATGTATTTTGATTATATGAAAATTATATTTTCATTGTATTTCATCGATTTTACATTACAAGAAGTGAAATCCCTAAGTGAGTTGGCACTTGAGGGATCTCACTTGGGATTTTGGCCTTTGAAGTGCCAACTCGACTTGAGGTTAAGTTTGGTTTATGAATACAGAGAATAAGGTCGAGTGCGGACTTGAGTGGCAAGTACTCAAGTGCAGGACTATGAATTGACCCATGAGTAGACTCCACTTGTACCGCCACACTTGAGAGCTAACTCGAACTTGAGTAAGGACTATGAATATGGTCATCCTAAAGGCTGATCAATAGTGCCACAGCCATCTTCAGTAGGCTGATCAATAGTGCCACAGGTTATACTCATTCGGGATCTAACGTCTCAATTTCTAGCTTATACCAAGAAATTATAAATGGCAAAGGGTTTTATTACTTCAGCATTTTGATTATCTAGGCCTACTGTTTCTCCAAACCAATTGGCGTGAGAGTAGTTCAATAGTAACTTTTCAGCTTTAACAAGGGTTTCTAAAGAGAGGTCCTAGTTTTGGCTTCTCAAAACTCTCGTTCTGCAGCCAGATCTTGATTATATTAAACGGAAAGAGGGGATCTGGTGTGGCCGTGGGCGCTGGGGCGTGCGTTCATTGGTGGTGGATTCGGACCGGCTTCTGCGGGGGTCGTGGGTTCGAGTCTCGTCGCCGGAGTTTGTGCATCCGGCGCTAGCCACCCCCCCCCCCCCCCCCGTCACAACCCAGGGCATAAGGGTTGGGTTGCCCTGGGTGGGCATGGGAAGCCATGAGCGAAATCATCAGAACAAATTTTGATCTTCCCTTTGGAAGACGGCTGATGACGTCTGTGACGCCAGGAATGGCAGTAGGATGAAAATCCAACATGAAATGGTTGTTAACCTAACTTTACTCACTTTTTTTATACGGAAAGAGTTTTCAGAATATCAAAATAGAAGTCACACCTAAGTCCCAAACACACAGGGTACCTTGCGAGGCAAGTACCAACCTGGGTTTCAGGATGAGATTTAGAGGTTTAAGCTTCTGGAAGTAGATAGCATTACCATATAATAACCTCTCAATTCTGAATTTCCGAGTTTTTAGCAAATTTTGATAGATTTACACCGGGTTTACACATGCGGTGTTCTACCCAGTACTGGATATTGGCTTTCAAAAGCTGAATGTTTGCGTACGTATCAACAGTCGTTAGCTGGTTTTTGATGGACCGGTTCCCGAGAGATCACTTAAGTTAAGGCCAGTTGGCTAGGAATATCATTTGAACTGTTGACTGCTTGTGGGCGAGATCGCAGGTCTTGATAATTTGTCGGGTTGGGCCATTGGTGAACTCCGCTCCACTTGAGTGGATGAGGCAATAAGCAGCCATGAGCGACATTTCCAGAATCAATTCCGCTCTTACCGTTGGAATACAGATTATGACGTCGTCCACTACGCCTGGAATGGGGTATTTCGGTGGGTCGGAAATTCAGCTTATTGACCTCAAATTTGGATTCAGCACCATTGAAAACCTCTATACTCCAACTTTTTGCCCATTGATACAATAACATGTGGTAGAAAAATTAAATAAAGAGATCACACGTTTGAAAAGAAGGGGGGCCTCCATGAAAGCACTCACACTACGCGGCGGGCGTGTGTGCGTAGTATTTTGTAGTGTCCAAGGCCACGAGGAGTAGGAGACTGCACAGGATCAGTGGAATGTCTCGATCCAAGGTCAGCAAGTTAATACGTCACAACAAGTTACTACGTCACATCATTCAAATCTTCAACTTTCATTAGCTTCCCTGATTACTTCTAAAAATTTTCTCAACGAACAGACCCGATTACTGTTATTCCTTACCCATGCTCTTTTCAGAAAAAAAATTTTCAAAATTGACTGGAATACCCCATTGCAGTTGAACGTAAATTCAAACTGAGATGGTTGTTGACTTACTTAGACACATAAAAGTAGGATTGGTATTGATGATACATGGAGGAATGACTTCATCAGCAAAACTTCCTTCAGTTACAATGTAAACAAAAAAAGTCTGCCAAGTGGGTGACTCTTCATGTCAACCCGCAAAATCTCTGAATATTTTTGGAAACTGTAGAAGTTATGACAGTAAGGTAATACACGTTTGCGCATGCGCGGTGACTACTATCAGTCGAGGGGTGATGATTTTTATAGGGGACCGTCTACAGACTAACCCGCACAATCCCTGAAAATGTCATCGAAATCGGATGAGAAATGTAGAAGGCAAGGATTTCAAGACAGACAGACAGACACGGAACCAAAATTGTTCAAGAAGGTCTGAAACGTAAAACGCGACTGGACATTTTATTACGGAGAACATTCTTTGTCAACCTTGAAAAGTGAAAACAAAGCTCCAGCTCTCTTGGTAAACTCGGAAGCAAAATTGATATTGCACCCTAATAGTTAGATGTTACCCATCAGTATTCAACAAAAACTTCGATTTGAGGGGAAATCAGCAATTTTCAGACATTTGGGTGATGCACAAACCACGCCAGCGAACTGAAGTCGTCGAGCTCCTGAGTATGGATCAACAAGTTAATCTGATCTGCCTTTTTAGAGCATCTAACAACTGATGACAGATGATTGGTGGTCCAATATAAATTACTGAAAATTATGTAGATACAGTAAAGGTATGCATTCCAAAGAGTGAATCGGATCCTAAATTTTCAAAGGCAGTTGATTTCACTTCTGAAAATGGGAGCATTATGAGTTATAATATCCAAATAATTATGACAATTTCTAGAAACACAACGGTTATACACAACTGGTGCTCAAATATAAAGCGAACGATCAAGTCTGCAAGGCTTATCACAAGGTATTCGATGATAAAAGAACTAAGAGCAAGTGGTCCTGCCATTCTGATCATGCCGAATGATCCTGATCGATTCCGGTAGATTCCCCAGTGGTCGTTAGATTCATTTGGATAAAGATGGCAGTGTTTCCTGTCTCATTTCTAACTGAGCTGGTCTCTCATCTTAGATGGAAGTAACCATCCTTACTTGAAAATTGATTATTAAAACATGAATCATGATATTTATGTTGCAAGTGAAATTTTATTCAATCCTGTATTATTCCTCGTCATGTTCCACTTACGAGCCAGAGCTCTAGGTACTTTGTGTGGAGAGAACTGTTGGTTTAGCTGCTGAATTGCGGACATTAGCTGAGAAACAAGCTCCTTCGACCAAATACTGTTGTATCATGAACCAAACAACGCCGAAGAGATATTCGAGGGAGTGAAGTTTTAAATAGACCAAATCACAATGCGGCTTTACTTGCTCTACAAGCAACCAGATGGAAAATAGTCTGCCAAGTGGGTGTGGCACATAGCTTCCTCCTATCCATAACCCGATTGTATAGATGATCTGATGTATAGTAGTTAATCTCAAAATATCAGTCTCTAAGTATCTTGCACTACCCTCATAGGGGACTCTACACGTCAACCGGCACAATCTTTGAATATTGATGGAAAATGTAGAAGTTATGGCTTTTACAAGGATTTCACGTATGCGCATGCGCACAAAATACTTTCATTTTGGGGGCCATGATTTTCATGGGGTACCATCTCCGTCCCAACCCGCATAATTCCTGTAAATTTCATCGAAATCAGATGGGAAAAGTAGAAGTTATAGCTGAGTCAAATTTTTCACGTTTGCACATGCGTGGTCACTATCATTCCTAAGGTGATGATTTTCATAGGGGTCCCTGAAAATGTCATCGAAATCGGATGAGAAATGTAAAAGTTATGACTGTTGCAAGAATTTCATGACAGACACACAGACAGACACGGAACCAAAATTGTTCAGGAAGGTCTGAAACGTAAAATGCAAGTGGAAATTTTGATTTTGGTGAACATTTTTTTCCAACGTTGAAAAGTGAAAACAAAGCCCCGCCACCTTGGTAGACTCGGAAGCAATCCAACATGATGAAGATATATCCATTGATCAAATGTAATCCTGCCATTGTTACTTGTGAAACTGCTGAAACCAGTTGCTCAAAATCCGCCACAAGGGGCGCCTGCGATAGACATAAAGGAAGATGGAGTGACTTCTCCAGTACAAGTTACCTTCTTACAGTTACGAAGTAAAAGAAAGATAAAGAGTGTTTTTTCGTACATCCCTTATTTCACTTCTCATAGTCACGAAAGCGTTTTCGTTCTATGAATTGCATTCTGTTACAAGAAAGGTCTTTTTGTATCGTGGGAAGACAGACAAGCTTTTCGTTTTCCATGAAGACATTTTCATTGACGGAAAGTGAATGCTCCACATTCTTTGGTCATCATGATGTACTCATTTCAACGAAAAAACCCAGAGAAAAGATAAGCCAAAAGCAGCTCAGCTGTCTGTAGAAAGGTAAGCATCGGCTCTTGGTCACTTTAGCACATTTTTTCACAAAATGCGAGAAGAAGAAATATGATCTTGATCGATCTGGTAAGGAATATCAATAAAGAAATACTAAACATCGCAAATAGTACAAGTTTCTTAATATAATAGTCACTGTTCTTCGCAAAACTATTCCAATTAATACGATACTGGTACTTCATGAAGAACGGAAAACTTCGAGGACAGATAATCCATCGACGAGCATGGCTCAGAACCAAAGGAATCGTTGGAGGGGAGCCACAAGCTGGGACCATAGAGAAGAGACTCCATCATGAGGACCAAGGCGCAGGAATGGAAGAACAGAAATCTTCCATCCAAAAAAATCTCCTTCCATGGTGCAGGCAGACCCAAACTGCACTCCCAAGCTGCAGTAAAATTCAAAACTTCTTTTGGTGGTGACCTAACAACGATATTAGTGAACCTAATTATCTGATCTCTTGTATCACTAATAATGTGAAGAAGGATATTATTGGTTATTGCCAGTGTGGATTTCGCCCTGGGAGGTCAACTGTGGACCTAATTTTCAGCGTATGCCAAGTAATTGAGAAGTGCTGAGGGTTTAATGCGCGCCTCCATCATTTCTTTTTTGATTTTCGTTCATCATACAATCAAGAGGGATCAACAGTAAGAGGCGATGGAGGAGTTTAAAAATGGGAAGTTAACCATGCAAAATTCAGTATAATCTGTGACAGTTCAGGGTGGTCGCACTCTTAGCTCTAAGAGATGCTCTTTTCTCCTTAGTGTTTAACATAGCATTGGAAAAGGTAATCCGGGATGCAGGAGCAGCCAATCTTCTTCAAGTTGGTCCAATCAGAGGCATGGATGTCAGAGCTTGCACTGAGACTGACCTAAGAAGAGCACTATCATCGCTGATTGAGAGTGCTGAGGCAATGGGTCTGACTATCAATCAGAACAAGACAAATACCTAACAACCGTGAATAGAAAAGATTCCCACAGTCAAATTGGTGACCTGTTGGAGATCGTAGACCAATTCGTCTATCATGGATCCATAATATCTACAAACGGAGGCCCAATCCCCAAGATTAACACGTTCAGGCTGGCTGCTTCCACCCTGGATCCACGTGAAACCTTCGCCTGGTACGGCTGCTTCCACAGTGGATCCATGAACATTTTTCGAAACGCTCTGGATAGTTCATTTTTCCCCCAACAGGGCTCTTTTTGGTCTCAATCGCTTCGGAATGAACCCACCTTATCGTCCCAACCTTTCGGTTTCGGATATCAGTGCATGTTATCACGCAAAAATGCCGGCTTCTCATCAGTGCGACTGTTTTGCTGTGAAGTTCCAAGTTTTCCTAGGTCCTGGGGACAATCTGGGTTTTGAGCCCCGGTCTGAAGGTGTTAAAGCTACTTAGCTAGAGCTAGACTATTGGGGCCTGATGAAGCACCTCCAGTCCAAGCTTTTCTCATAACAGGTGATGTGTGAACTGAGTAAAGAAACGGATCAGCTGTTTTCCAAAGGGAAGATGAAAATATTTGTTAGGTAAAGGTAGGCAGCAACCCCCGAATGCACGAAAACACGCCCCAGGAGCGAGATTTGAACGCACGACCTCCAGCAGTAGTCAGCTTGTGGCCCGCAGCCAAAGGACACGCCCCTGAGTGACCGCAGAAGATGTTGCCAGGAATGGCAGTCGAACGAAAATCCAATTGGTTGTTTACTTTACTTACAATATAACCATAAATGAGTATTTTGCGTACAACATCTCTTTAAAACCTAGAAAACTCGGTTTTAATCATACATTAGAATAACAGTAGGTAGGTACTCCAGGAAAGGCCAACGAGCTCATTCTTTCTTCTGTTTTTATTTTGGTTTTGGCAAGTTTTAAGAATTTTAGATTGTCAATTGACTCATATTACTTAAAGCTATGGTGGACAGCCACTTAGTGTGAATCTCAAAAAAATAGATGGCGTTAGTGTCGGGGTCAAAAGTTTTAAAGATTCTACTCTGAAAGTTATGAACTTTTTTTCAATTGGAAAACGCAAATGTGCTCAGAATTCATAAATGAAGGAAACTGTAATGGTAGTTTTTTGATATCCCACTTCAATTTTGATGAAATTTGTGTATCTCTTCATTATTAAGTGTTATGAGGTAAATCATGTCGAGCCCATAATTCTATATCATTACCATGAGCAGTCACACAACCCCCAATAAAATAGAATCATATCACAAATCACGGCTGAGGAAAAATAAAATTATCTTGATAAGGTGAATGGGAAGTCAATTTATTGAGGGCATACAAATGAGTGGCTTCCCTCCTTGAAGGGGGCAGGTCCACCTACCTACCTAAACCCTCCAAGCTACCTGTCTGGCCACCTCTTTCACATTACTTGTTTGGTTTACCTGAGACCTTCCAACAACGTATTTCACCACTTGGGGACTTGCTGTTGTGTTCAGAGGAAATAGCCCAGTCAAACTTTACACTAAAGAGGTAACATCTTACATTAAAACGCGCATTTGCAGACTTCAGTTCATGTGTTTTAGACCTCTACTGGGAGTATATATCGAGATACACAACCCTCAGAAGGCGAGCATAACTTTCGACGGCTAAAAAACATAAACTTGGAGACGAATGGGGTATTTCAGTCAATTTTTTTATCAAAAGAGTATGGCTCAGGAGTAACGGTAATCGGGTCTGTTCGTCAAGAAAATGTTTTTAAAAAATCAGAGAAACTAAGGAAAGTTGAAGATTTGAATGGTGTGACGTAGCTAGCCAATCGTGACGTAGCTAGACAACTGTCTTTGAAAAAAGTATCCATGCACAGAGAAGAGATGAAACCCTTGGAGGACCTCTTGGATACTACAAAATACTACTCACACGCGCGCGCGGCGTAGTGTGTGTGCATTTATGGCGGCCCACCTTTTTTTCAAACGTGTGATCTCTTTAATTAATTTTTCTACCACATGTTATAGTATCATTGGGCTTAAAGTTGGAGTATATTGTTTTTCAAGGGTGCTGAATCCAAATTTGAGGTAAAAAACCTGAATTTCCGACCCACCGAAATACCCCATTATGCTCAGGGGAAAAAGAACGTTTCACTTACTTAGAATGAAACTCGTCTTGTTAATATCTAAGTTGAATTCTACGTTAAAGTTCTACGTTAAAGTTCACTAAATATTATTCGTCATTTAGTAGACACACTCGCGAATTTGACCCTTATTCATTCAATATGTTCATAATTGACCCCTAAGAAACCCCTAAAACTGAGTACCTAGATTAGAAAAACTTGTGGACCATGAATTGATTTTCTCTTTTGATACCATCCAACAAATGATAGTTCGGGTACCTCCTATCTCTAATTCAAATATATTTAAATCATACCATATCGCACTCATAGGGATTCGCTTATTTTTCAGTCGGCTCTCGATTCAATGTACGGTTGGTGTTCCATTAATAATTTATATTTAAATCTTGCTAAATGCAATTGGAGTATGGCTCTATTGTTTGGTCTCCTTATTATGAAAACTCAGCTGATCGGCTTGAGCGAGTTCAGCGTAGGTTTTTGAGGTAGTATATTTCATTCAAAATGGGAACTCTGTTTGGACCTTCCCGCCCAATTGAGCGCCAAATTCGGCGGTTTGGCCCAAAGAGAAAGTAGTCCCATTTACCAACAAAGTAGTTCCCTAAGAATGAACCATATTAGATCATCTCGTACATTCAATGGGTTATTGCATTCAGAACTAATAGGCCAGTATTAGATCTGTAAGAGTTAATGAACTAGTAGACCAAGGACGATCATAATTAATCATAAATAAGAACAACGTAGAACATAAAAGCACAGGGCAGATCAAGATGGCTGCGGCGTACGTGCCCCTCCGCGACCCCGATGCCTAGAACATTCTTAGAACGTACGTTACCAACACAAGTTAACTCTGCGCTCTATTTTTTTCATTCAAATCAATTATTAGTTCTGTTTAATACAAGTTTTAGTTCTCAACCAGTGTGGTTTATTTAGTTCTCATTCCCGAGGTAAACAAACTCCTTGGCCCGAATTTGACAGCGACATCATGTTGCACGTATGTTGACTACAATCATTGGAGACCCGCCCGATGATGCTATTTTTCTCATAAAACTCATCCGCAATACAATAGACTGCCCTCAGCTCCCACAGAACATACACTTTCCCGCCCCTACCTATACTACTCGAAATAACGCCCCATTTTATATCCCCTTCACACCAACCAACTACCTAATAAATAATCCGATCCATACAGCCTCAAGAGCAATAAACTCAGTAAGTAACGATGACAATAATTATGATCCTTTTTTCCATAGCATATCCAGTTTAAAATCACTCTTTTTACGCAGGGAGTAATATATTATGTTAACTTGTTGATTTCAGTATTTTTTAGTTATTTTTTTTTTTTGAGAGTTTGTTCATACTATAGATGTTGAATTATTAGTTATTGTTATTTTTCTATATTATGAGTTAAACTGTTTGAGAATTTATATACAGGGTGTCCCCGAAAACGTTCCCCCCCCCCCCCTGCTAAAATCGTCCAAATAGTGGTAAAAATTTTTTTTTTGGAATCTTCATGATTTTTCCCAAGGATCTCAAATATGACCACGGTGCCCATTGCGCACGTGCGCAACGCACACCAACTTCGTTTTTTTAAATGAGACCCCCATTTTTTATTGCAGATTCGGATTCTACGTGAAATTTCACGAACATTTCACCCCTCAACCGATTTTTTTTGTTGCGCGAAACCCGCTCAGTGCACGCTCAAAGATGCGCAACCGCAAGGTTGCGTCAAAATGTGCATGTACGAATTACCTAAAGCGGGCCCCACACGATCAAACATGCTTGACAAGCATGGTTTGACAAGCCACGCTTGTCAAGCATGTTTGACGTTTGACGCCGCACCCACACGTTCAAACCAACTGTCCCGATCGTGCTCATTGTGAAGAAAAGAAAACAAAAAGACGGCAGAACGGTACGGATGCGTTGGTAGATGCAGTTTATGCAAACTGTGATTCACGCGATGGAGACTAGGGATGCAACATCGACGATATAATATCGATAATCGATTTAGATTACAATTTTTTAGAACAGCTTTTCTTAGTAAAAAATAATCAAAATCAGAGATTTTACCCCAATAAGGGGATCTTCAGAGATGAGAACGATAATTTGGTTAATAACGGAGTATAAATATGAGTATAAATATCGGAGTAGTCCATATCGATAAAAAAGCATCGATAATCGGAGGCAGAATATCGATATTATCGATAATCGTTTTGCATCCCTAATGGAGACTGTGATTCACAGACGCCAACTCGGTGATTCACGGAAACTAACTCTGTGACTCACAGTAAAATTACCCCCTACCACCCTTTTTAGGACGTCCCACAGTAAGACTTGGGCGTCCTTATGCGATCGATCTGGGGTGAAGTTGGACAACACTCAACAGAAAAAAAAAATAACCACACAGTAATCCGTTTTAGACCATTCTGAATCCAAATCCGCGAAAAAAAACCATAGGTGTATGTCTCTGTGTGTGTGTGTGTGTATGTGTGTGTGTATGTGTGTGTGTAACAAAATCTTGTGTACTCTGCACAGGCCTTAGTTCTCAACCGATTTTCCTGGTTCTTTTTTTGTTCGTCGCGGAAAACTATCTAGTTGTGCACTACGTCGCCGGAATTTCGAATTTTGCCTTTCAAGGGGAGGAAAGGGACGTTAATGCTCGAAAAACGTGCGTTTTTGGGCATAATCTTGTGTACTCTGCCCAGGCCTTAGTTCTCCAACGATTTTCCTGGTTCTTTTTTCGTTTGACGCGGAATACTATCTATTTGTGCACTACGGCGCCGGAATTTTTGATTTTGCTTTTTAAGAGGGGGAAAGGGGGGGTTAATGCTTGAAAAACGTGCGTTTGCGGGCATAATCTTGTAAACTCTGCCCAGGCCTCAATTTCCAACCGATTTGCGTGTTTCTTTTTTTGTTTGACTCAAATAACTTCCGAATTGTACATGATTTTACCAGAGTACCAAAATTCGCAAGGGGAGGGGGTGAGTGGGGGGATAATATTCACAAAATATCCGATTTTTCAATATTTCGGTTCCTTTACTGCTTACTAATTGTACCCAAGCTTTGAAATTGAGGAAAAATTCTCTTTATACCTCCGGGTTTTCATGAATTATTCTCTGTACCACCATGGAACTAATAGTGGTGCCACCATGGTGCCAGGACACGGTGCCATGATGCCATAAACCGCTTATTTCGTTTTTTTTTTTTTTTTTTTTTTTGTGTTTCACCTTGAATACGGATGTTAACTTCGACGGACTGCCTACCAAAACTAATAGATGAAAGTTCAATGTTACGACGTATTTCCGCTTTGGGAGGTGGTGGGGGGGGGGTGAACTCGAATTCGCATGTTGGGTATGGTAGATCATAGATTTTAAAATGCTCTTCAGATTCGAGGCTCCCATGCCGCTAGAAATGTTAAGGTGGATAATGGTGGGGGGGGGGGGGGGGTCAGTATTTCTTGGCTAAAGTAATAAATAAATTACATCGAGTGAAACAGTTTTATCACTTAACAACTGGTTAAACTGATCTAATGCTTATCCAATGGGACGTCCCCTGGAATGCATGCATTACTAAACAATATGTTTTCTTGATGGTTTGAAGGTTTGATGGTTTGACGCTCACCCACACGATCAAACTTGGTTGTCAAACCTCATGTTTGACAGCAAATTTTCTGACAGTGACAGAAAACCGTCAAGCGTGCTGTCAAACCTTCAAACATGACCCCCCACACGATCAAATCTGCTTGACAAGCGAGGTTGGCAAACCATGCTTGTCAAGCATGTTTGATCTTGTGGGGCCAGCTTTAGTGTGACACATGATATTTTAGTATTTTTTTACGCTGAATCACGTGGTGATGTTAGTTTCTTGATTTTACTGCATTTTTATAAAATTATCGACGAAAAATGAACTTTTTCAAAAGAAAAATTGCATTTTTACTCATTACGCATCTTCTGTGCCCATCCGTTAACTTCATTCTTGTTAATAAATTGAAATTTATGTTTTGACATTGAAAACAAAAAAAACTCTCCGATCGCACGTAATTTATTGCAGTATTCTAGAGAACTTTGCTTCATAGCTACCAATACGCAGCTATGATTTTGTTTACTGGTTGCAGCGTTGCATTTTTTGTGATAAAAGAAAAGTGCCGCGAAAAATTCCTTGACCCCCAGCCAAAAGACATATCCATGTCAAAACGATTGTTTATCGCACTGGACTCTTCACTACTAATTTCACAAGGACTCTCTACTTGTAATTTCTCGTGAAAACCCTGACCTGTCTACTTGACAATCTTTTTTCGATTATCTTGGAAAAAAAGTTTTTAAGTAGACAGGGTGGTTTTGCCCTTAAAAAAACGGAATTTTCCTTATTTAAAAGTTCATTTTTCGTCGATAATTTGATAAAAATGCAGTAAAATCAAGAAACTAACATCACCACGTGATTCAGCGTAAAAAAATACTAAAATATCATGTATCACGCTTAGGTACTTCGTACATGCACATTTGACACAACCTTGCGGGTGCGCATCTTTGAGCGCGCACTGAGCGGGTTGCGCGCAACAATCAACCGGTTGAGGGGTGAAATTTCATGTTCATGAAATTTCACGTAGAATCCGAATCTGCAATAAAAAATGGAGGGTCTCATTTGAAAACGCTGCAAATTATTACACAATGGTTTATTATTTTTTCTATATAGATCACTCGTCTACAAAATCACCAACCATCCAATAAAAAAAAAAAAAATAAAAAAAAAAAATAAATAAAAAAAAATAAAAATAAAAAAAAATATTAAAAAATCAAAAAAAGAATCCAAATCACCAACCATCGATCGCATTTTGGTCAGCTCTAATTTGAACGGAGATTAGGCCTCTTTTGCAATTCACACTTGTGTTTCGATTTATATATATATATACAGGGTGTTTCACGAAAAGGTTACACCCCCCTTCATTTTCGCAAAATACAGCGTAAAAAATTCCGACCAACGCAATTCTTCATGATGTTTTGTGAGGATCTCAGGAAAAGTACTTTCGCGCAAAAAAGTTGCGCGCAATTGACACTAACTTCATTTTTTCAAATAGAACCCCCCTTTTTTCATTACAGATTCGGATTCTACGTCAAATTTCATGAGAAATTCATACCCACATCGATTTGTTTTATTGCGCGCAACCTGGCTTTTTGAACGCTCTAAGTTGCGCAACTCCACAATTACACAAAAATTAAATTTTGGAGAACCCTTAGTGTGGCACATGTATTTCATCATTTTTTAACGCTAAATCACATGGTGACATCCGTTTTTCAATTTGACTGGAATTTTTCAAAATAGCGGCCAAAAATTCGGTTGTTTTTAGTGAAAAAGTCGCTCTTTTTAAATCGTTATGAGTTTTTAGGTAATTTTATTCAGTTCAAGCATGATCATGCTGTCAGTTTTTATTTTTAACTCCACCGTAGACGGTCCCAAGCCCATGGTTCAAAAGGAGCAGAGAAAATAAAAATAAACATGATTTCGACCTCAAAACTGATGTTTTCGTGAAAGAAATGTTAATTTTTCCTCTTAAATCTTGGTTTTTCTCAAAACGGATGACACCCTGTGATTCAGCGTTAAAAAATGATGAAAAAACATGTGCCACACTAAGGGTTCTCCAAAACCTAATTTTTGCACAATTGTGGAGTTGCTCAACTTAGAGCGTTCAAAAAGCCAGGTTGCGCGCAATAAAACATATCGATGTGGGTATGATTTTTTCATGAAATTTGACGTAGAATCCGAATCTGTAATAAAAAAGGGGGGGTTCTATTTGAAAAAATGAAGTTAGTGTCAATTGCGCACGATTGCGCGCAACTTTTTTGCGCAAAAGTATTTTTCCTGAGATCCTCACAAAAAATCATGAAGAATTGCGTTGGTCGGAATTTTTTACGTTCTATTTTGCGGAAATGAAGGGGGGTGTAACCTTTTCGTGAAACACCCGGTATATGTAATTTTTTGAGTTAGGGCGTTTTCAAAATTTCAAAATTGATTTTGGAACCCTTGGAACTGACTTACATCAACCAAAAGCTTCGGGGCACAACTAGACCCCAAATGGAGCCTACATACCAAATTTCATCAAAATCGGTCAATGCTAAGTGGCAAAAGTGCCGCGTACGGCGGACGGACGGCCAAATTTTTATTCGATTTTTGGATTCTACGTACCTTGAAACGTAAACCATCAAACTTTGAGGGGGTGTTAAAATTTTTTTTTTCTTGGTCGATTCCAAAGGTTCATTATTGAAAATAATAAACCAAAAACGAAGTTGGTGTGCGTTGCGCACAATTGCGCACGTGCGCAATGCGCACCGTGGTCACATTTGAGATCCTTGGAAAAAATCATGAAGATTCAAAAAAAATTTTTTTTTTACCACTACCTGGACGATTTTAGCAGGGGTGCATTATAATACTGTACATTATAATATTAATATAATATTATTTTTATTTACATATTATTATTATTACACATTATTTGTATATTATGAACAACTGATTTATTATGACTATTTTTAGTTTCACAGAAAAGGTAAAGAATTGCAAATCGAGTATAAATCGGATAACGATAAAATCTGCAAGGCTACTTACAAACAATACAAATCGGGGAGAGTAAAAAGCAAGTGGAAATGCAATACCGCAAAAGATGAAGATTCTTCAGATTCCTTTTGATCTTCGTGGGAGCTTCAAGTGTACGACATAATTGCCTAATAAAAGTTGAACGTGAATATTACTCTATGTGCGCTGTATCAAGTGGAATTATTGTTAAATCCTGTAATGTTTCTCAGTTTCAAAGACGTACCTGTAATTTTTCGAGAAATGAAAAAGTAACAGGCCACTTTCATTAAAAGAAAGACTTCTTAAACAAAGGTAGTTCAACCTTTTTGTTCCCCGTTTTATATAGTATTTTATCTAACGTAGACTCTTTTCCCCTTCGAATTGAACCTGTTTTACTTTGAATAAAGATTTGACCAATTTTTCGTTTCAAGTTCAATTTTCACCAATTTTTCCGATTTAAAAAAAAAATGTTTTTTTTTAAGAAGATAGGAAATTTTACGCTCTTTCCAATGGAGTAATCAGATTTGAATTTGCAAGAAAATTCGGGGAGTTATAGCCGTTTTATAGGGATAAGGTCGAAATTACGAAAAAAATCTTGAAAGTAAAATAACTCGAAAACGAAGCCTCAAAAAATTACTAAGAGGCATTTCTTTGCTGGAAATGAGCTCTAGAATCGATTACTGGCCTGTGATCATCACGAAAATGTAACACCCTGTATTAATTTAAAAAAATATAAATACTTCATTGATTCATTTTGATCAAAATGATAACATTTATTTTGTGATGATTTCTAGAGAACCAACGTTAACAGACAAAGAAAGAAAGAGAAGAAATCAGATCAGGCAGAAATCGGATGACGACCAAAACTGTTCGGTTTATTACGTGAAATAACACCAAGTGAAGACCAAGAATCAAGTCGAACTGTGCATCTAATATAAAAGTGGATTTTTCGAGAGATTCAGAAAAGGTTCGGATGATTCTGATGCTTGATGGCGATAATTACAATTATTGAATTTTGTTACTAACTCCTTTTGCCAAGTTCAGTCCTTCTCACTATTGATTAATAAAACACGAATTAGACGAATTTTCATTCGACCCCAAAACATTCCTCATTCCAGGTGATTTATAATTTTTGTTTTGATGATTATTTCCAGAAATGATCGATATCGTCTTTAACCCCACAAAATTTGATGATTTAGTTCCAAATATGCAAAATCCGAAAATATATTAAAACCTGGCTTGAAAACGAATGTAATTTTATAATCCAAATTTATTGATAAGACTTCAAATTCAAATAATAAGGAATTATTTGCATCTTTGAGCACAGTTAGGGCAACAATAACTAGGGTAGAGTCACCAATTATCATCATGCTTAAGACCTTATCATTTTTCCCCCCACTAATTCGCTCATTTCTTCCTTATTCTACCCCTAATCGTTTAACTCCGGGACATTTTTGAATCGCCAGCAATCCAAGCTTCGATTGTGCCACCATTTTTCCTGAAAAAGCTATTAATTATGCTTTTAGAGCAATAAAACTCATTATGATTTTTTTAACCAGTTATCGTCATGAGAAATCCAGTGTTCGTCACCGCAGTGCACCAGCTATCGTCAGGGGGAATCCAGTATTCGTCAGATAATTGCACCAGTTATCGTAATCCATGACTATTCACTTATATTATACTTAGGTACCTAGGATATTATTATTCACTTATTATAATTCTTTTTGTAAGTATAGGTACTTCAATCGTGAAAATTCGTAAAGAATCTCGTTCAAAATTAGTGCAATCGGGTGCTGAGACAAAATTAATAAACACTTTACTAGATCACAAGGCTTTTATTAAACAATGAACATACTTGCACTAGGTACCTACTCGGATTTTAAGTTAAAGACTGACCAGAAATTGGTTTGATAAATTTAACTCATTGTATACGTAAGGCAGGTACTTATTAACTTAGCTTGTACTTAAATTCAAACTTACTAGGAATGACAAGAAAAGGTCAGGTAATATAATTAACAAAAAAAGAAGCTTAATGTGGTACTAGGTACAACTGAGCTCTAGTAATAGGAAAGAAGGTCCTAGGTATTTATCATGCTTCAATGGCATTAGATCTATCACAGTTCAGATAAGGTAGGTTCCTATTCACCCTACTTCAGTCAATAAAATTGCCACAAGAGATTCACAGCCAATATATGTAACTCCCATTTAAACTAGCAGGTCCTAGATCACAAAGGTCAGAACTATCATCTAAGGCCCCTCTTATCCCGATAAGTCGTAACATAGCCCTTCTCTGGCCTCATAAACGTTTGCTAGTTCCCGTCTCTTTTGATGTAGCCCGCATTCATCATCGAATCAATCAACGAGTTGACAGTTTTAAGCCACCAGAGCCCCTTATTCCACAAGGTCCACATAATTAGAGGTAAATAGCCTGTAATTCCATTTTCAGCATCTCGGAAAATGAATTCATAAGATGCTCATAAGCTATCGAGATTTCAACGATTCTTTTTGCCTTTAAATGAATACATATCTTAAGTGGCACCTCCTTTTGAGACCATGGACGGGTGGTTGTGCACCCCAAAACTCCTATAAAACAAGAATAGTTTGCACGAATTCGCACGTAATGGAGGAATGGGCTTTTGGTTTATTATTTTCAATAATGAACCTTTGGAATCGACCAAGAAAAAGAAATTTTAACACCCCCTCAAAATTGTGCCGTACGCGGCACTTTTGCCACTTAGCATTGACCGATTTTGATGAAATTTGGTATGTAGGCTCCATTTGGGGTCTAGTTGTGCCCCGAAGATTTTGGTTGATGTAGGTCAGTTCTAAGGGTTCCAAAATGAATTTTGAAATTTTGAAAACGCTCTAACTCAAAAAATTCTGATATAAAGGTATTGTTTTTCCTTCAATTTAAGATTTTATAGAATTTTTTGAGACCACGCGGAGCTGTGTAGGGCAAACCGTTCGCTCCCTACGAGAATTTAAGGGTTTTACGTACGATAAATCAGAAACACGATGTGGATTAAGGACCTAGGTACCTTGGTAGATAGAAGTATTCCTACCTATCTACACTTTTCTAGTTGCATATTCCACTAATCTGCCTAATTATCCATTAGAAAATGAACATACCTTATTGGATAATTAAAACATGAACATAACTTATTGGATAATTAAAACATGAACATACCTTATTGGATAATTAAAACATTGCTCATTTCGTAAATCATGCACTAAAGAGAGTTGAGATGAAGTGATGATAACTGGTACTGCAAGATGACGGTTACTGGTGAACGTATAACCCAGTTATCTGCACCCTGGATCTTGTTATCGTCACCCCCTGACGAATACTGGATCCAATTGTTATTATCGAAAAATTCGAACACCTTCTTGTTCCCCTTGAACAGAAGATTCCGATAGAACTAAGAACTGAAACGTTGACTGAAACCCAGTAATCGTCACATGTGACGATAACTGGATAAACCATCATTTCATGACACCAGTTATCGTCATCCCATATCAATTAAACTAATCTCTATAGAGCTCGAAAAACGCTCGAATTCAAGCTTTAGACTACATAAAAACTATTCAAATAAAAAGAAATGAGAAAATCGCTACTTGGGTAGGTAAAAAATGCTAGAAACTACACTTACCTCTTAGTAACACCCGACAATGGAGAGCTGGTTTCGGGTACTGGTGATGATTTCTTTTCATCACCAACAGAACCGTTATAATACTGACTTGATTTTGGAGCGTATCGGAAGACTACAACCTCCTCTTTCAAATGGCGACAGATTCAAATCCAATTCAAATCCCAAACTCTTATTATATTGAAATGAAATATGAAGTGACGAACACTGGTTCCATATTTGCGCCTGACGATAATTGGTGACTCTACCCTAGGTTGGTACGTAGTTTTAAGAGAAGAAATTCAACAATTGACTTTCCTGTGACCGAAAATTCAAAAAATACATTCACAAAAATATTTAAAACTCAAATACAAAAGTATTTAATACATTCATTAGTGCAAAAGTTGTATCTCCGCGGAATCCGAATGATTTCATCCGTGAGTTCAAAACCAATGGGTTTAAAGAGGGTTGCAAAACGTCAAAATTTTTTATTTTCAAGCAATTTTGAGGAAATACTTATTCGTTTGACTGATTTTGGGTTCTGCAGTAATACTGAAGTTCCTCTCATACTGCCATTTCATTTTTAATTGTCGTTCTTCTTTATAAATGAGGTAAGAAGGATGAAAATTAGGGGGATTGATGAATGGGGGGTGCGCCTTGATTTTTTTTTAGATTTTTAATGGAAAGTAGACTACATCCTGAGAATTTTGGCACCAACCGCGACCTTCTAGCGTGAGTAGATCTGTTTCTATGATTTTTCAAAGTTTCGACCGTTTATGACGTCACGCGCCCCTCTCGCCTGGGCGGGACCCCCCAGCCCACTGTGACGTCATAAACGGTCGAAACTTCAAAAATTCACAGGGAAAGATTTACACACGCTAGAAGGTCGCGGTTGGTACCAAAATTCTCAGAATGAGGTCTACCTTAGATTAAAAATAACAATTAACAGTTTTTCCTACCCAGGCGCACACCCTATTTGGGGAAAAACGCGGTGGAAGTGCGCTTTTAAGAGACTTCGAATTTATCGTATTTTTCTGTTTCCGGTGAGTATAAGAATACAAATCACCTCCCAAGTAATCAGGAATTAAATAATGCAGATCGTCATGATAACCTTTTTGTGATAAACCTGTAGATTCAGGTTTTGTGGTCCACCAAAGTGTGCTTGCCCCACCTCACTCTATTACTAACCTTAGGCGAGAGGCACATCAAGTAATAACATGATAATCTATTATTATTATACCGCTAACCTGCGCTGCTCAATATTACACTACAGTAGTGTAATATTGTACACTATTGTAGTAACTACAGTACCTAGTTGCGACATACAACATGTTGGTTTTGAAAGACGATAATTTCTCTTACCGTAAAGTCGGTTTGTCCATTCCATATATCCATTCTGGTTGTGTATGTAGCAATGCGGAATCTTCACTTTAAAAACACGAAAACTTAGAAATTAATCACCTTCAAAACACTGACAAGAGACGACTAATATTGACGTTCGACGATGCAAAAAGCAAAACATGAGAAGAAAAATGAAGTACAAAACTCAAGTGGAATGGAAATGGACGACATGGTGAACAGTAAACACCATCCATGTAAATGTGTAAACAATCCATTGCTCTCTGAACCAATCATGGAACTATTATCCCTAGTCTTTTCCATGTCTGAATCTCTCTTCGCAACGTCCATGTTCTGCTCATCCAACGGTTCGGCAGGCAGTCCCTCCTGTTATGGTCCATGTTCGGCAGGTAAGCATGGAAGTAGGACTAGAGTTCCTTCTTCCATGTCAGTAGGTAGCAATTGATAGGTCCATGATGATCGGCTTGTCTCCAGTACTGATAGGTAGCGAGCCATGATAGCGTCCCAATTGAACAATGAAGTGTCAATTTTTTATTGACATTTTGATTTGACATTTAAAATTGGTCCAAGTTTTGTTTTTTAACCTTTAATCAACTCGATTTTCGGAATCGGAATCAAATTTGGGTTCGACTCCTGAGTGGGACATCAGAAAATGAGGAGGGAGAAGGCCGTGACTTTACAGTTTAACCATTGAAGGTCCATGGAAGAAGATTCTTCCATGCTAAGTTATGAGGTGTGGGAGAAGGGGAATGAAAATCAAATGTAAAGGCGGGCAAAAGGAGGATTTATTTAGTAAAACTTACCAATAATCGAGAGGGATCGGGCCAGAATAGAAAAGGGGAGCGATGTCGGACGGGTCGCGATAACGAGGCGAAAGGTGTTTACTAGTCGCGTAATTACGGGGTCAAGATAAGACTGGTCTCCTTCCTTTCCTTCTATCATAGGACCGGTGAACTCCCCTCCTCTTCATTCACTCAGGGGTCAGGTCTTCCGCCTAATATGAACGTCACACTCCCCCCCTGGCGAAAAAATTTGGGGTCATGTTGGGGACAGTTGATACCAAATTTTACTAACTGTTGGGAGACATTCCTGGGGAAACCGTCCTGGCCCACTGGCCGTGCTACCTGTTACAGTTTACATGTGGCTGAATCAAATGAGCCTTACTTTTGTTGTCAATGTACAGGTCAACGGCAGGTGTGGGCGAAGTGGGTGAAAACCCCAGGGACTAACTGGTGGTGGTTGACTTTTGGCCTCCATGTGTAAGTTGCAGGTGGTTTATAGGCTGATACCAGGAGTGGTATGGCGTAAGGAGGATCTGTTACGGGGCACATGTAAACTGTAACAGGTAGCACGGCCAGTGGGCCAGGACGGTTTCCCCAGGAATGCCTCCCAACAGTGGCAGTAGAGTGGCGCAGTGGAAGCGTGCTGGGCCCATAACCCAGAGGTCCGTGGATCGTAACCATGCTCTGCTACCATATGAGGTGCGGGAGAAGGGAGAATGAAAATCAAATGTAAAGGCGGGCAAAAGGAGGATTTATTTAGTAAAACTTACCAATAATCGAGAGGGATCGGGCCGGAATAGAAAAGGGAAGCAATGTCGGACGGGTCGCGATAACGAGGCGAAAGGTGTTTACCGGTCGCGTAATTACGAGGGTCAAGACAAGACTGGTCTCCTTCCTTTCCTTCTATCACAGGACCGGTGAACTCCCCTCCTCTTCATTCACTCAGGGGTCAGGTCTTCTGCCTAATATGAACGTCACAAAGTTCATGAGTTTAACCTAGGTATTTTCTTTTTTTTAACCTAGGAGTTTCTTTATTATTGCTCCCGAGTCTACCAAGGTAGCGGAAGCTTTGTTTTCACTTTTCAAGGATGAAAAAAAAAGTTCTCCAAAATCAAAATTTTCACTCGCGTTTTACGTTTTAGACCTTTCTGAACAATTTTGGTTCAGTGTGTGTGTCTGTCTGTCTGTGTGTCTGTCATGAATTCCTTGTAACGCGCATAACTATACGAAGTTATTGTCCGATTTCTATGAAATTTTCAGGGATTGTGCGGGTTGGTGTGTAGACGGTCCCCTATGAAAATCACACCCTTCGGACTTATAGTAACCACTGCGCATGCGCAAACGTAAAATCCTTGTAACAGCCATACCTAACACATTTTTCATCCGAACTTGATGAAATTTTCTAGGATTGTCCAGATTAGCGTGTAGATGATTCCCTATGAGGGTAGTGATAGGTACTTAGAGATTGGTGTTTTGAGATTAACTACTATGCATCGGATCATTTATATAATTGGGTTATGGATACGAGGAAGCTATGTGCCACACCCACTTTTTTAATTTTACACGCGATCCTGATTTTTGGCAGATTTTTGCTACTTTTCATATTTTTTACCTAGTTGTGTAATCATTATTGTACCTAAATTTGAAGTGTCTGAAGTGTTGTTAATTTCTAAATTTGGATACTGCAGAAGATCGATCGACAACATCCCTTCAAATTAAACATGAAGTTTGGAAGTCCGTAAGTTCTGACAATGTTTCAATATAGTTTAGCCTATGGTAAGGAATTGACGTTGAATTGCATATCAACCACTATATCGAGCAGGAATATCATCCCTTGTTCTTCCCAGTCACCATAATGACAACACTCCGTTGTATTGTTCTTGTAATGAGGTAAAACCTAGTGGTAGAAAACGGTAGAAAAAGAAAGTGTTCTAGTTATGTGAGGTAAGACGTGAGGTGGAAAACTGCTGAACAGTCGGCATAGCCCTTGGAATCTAGGGTTTCTCAAATGGGAAAGGTTTCCTTTCCGACGGGACCCCTTCGAGCCGTCTACTTCCTTCCGAATGCATTCCAACTTCAGAGGGACTTGAACACAAAAACTCTGAAGCAGTGTGGTATTGCTCCAATCCTACCTATTTTGGACTTGGATTAGCTGGACCAACTGTACTGTTCTTCAACCTTCTTTCTTCCTGGAAGCTGCCTTTGATTTCTGGTGGAAGCTGCCTGTCCTGCCTACTTTCTTCTAGAAAACCTTTCATCTGGGACTGATCACCCCACAGCTAAGCCTTTTTCCTTTCTCATCTTTCACATGGCCATTTAGGGAAACAATAGAACTTTTCAATTTAAAACCAGTACAAAACCTGCTTTTCAACTTTTCAATAAACTCACATTCTTGTTGATGTTTCATCAACTCAAACTCTGTTTTGGTTTATTATTTTAAATAATGAACCTTTGGAATCGACCAAGAAAAAAAAATTTTAACACCCCCTCAAAATTTGATGGTTTACGTTTCAAGGTACGTAGAATCCAAAAATCGAATAAAAATTTGGCCGTCCGTCCGCCGTACGCGGCACTTTTGCCACTTAGCATTGACCGATTTTGATGAAATTTGGTATGTAGGCTCCATTTGAGGTCTAGTTGTGCCTCGAAGATTTTGGTTGACGTAAGTCACTTCTAAGGGTTCCAAAATCAATTTTGAAATTTTGAAAACACCCTGACTCAAAAAATTTTGATATAAAGGTATTGTTTTTCCTTCAATTTAAGATTCTATAGAATTTTTTGAGACCACCCGGAGCTCTGTAGGACAAACCGTTCGCTCACTACGAGAATTTAAAGTTTGGACGTACGATAAATCAGAAACACGAGTGTGAATCGCAAAAGAGGCCTCCTCTCCGTTGAAATTAAAGCTGACCGAAATGCGATCGATGTTTTTCTTCATGTTGGACGGTTGGTGGCTTTGCAGACGAGTGATCTATATAGAAAAATAAAAAATAATAAACCATTGTGTAATAATTTGCAGCGTTTTTTCTTCTTTATCACCTGATCACCACACAGCATATTTCACTTTAGGTAGGGGAGTGGGGGGCACATTTGACATAGGGGCACATTTGACAATGGCTGTTTGTCACACAAGATTTGAATTTTACCGCGATTTCGTGTTTTTGTATTGTGAAGAAGAAGAAGAAGAAGAACCATTCCAGGTGAAAACCGTGCAGGTTACAAATCATCTAGTCGGCTCATGGCGGTTTGAGTGTTTGGACCCCTCAAAAGTAAGTTTTTTTTCATTTTGTTTTTCATTGATTACCGAGTGGATTCAGTTTTTTTTCAAATGTAGCTCATCCAGTTTGTCAGTCGTATATGTCTCCATGCAAGTGTTTTCCTTGGATTCTTCAAAACAATTCATCGTTCGAGGTTGGCTTGGGTTTTACCGTAATGGCTACCCTCGGGGTAGTTTTGACAGTTTTGCTAGGGGAACATTTGACATATATTTTGACATATATTTTTATATACCTATGAAGTTTGTCAATGCTATGTTGGTGTAGGATTTTGAATACCTACTCGACCTGACGTTTTTCAATAAACATCTTTGCTTTGATCATTATTTTTTGTTACTTCAATTCCTACATCCATAAAACTTGGTGTTCCTTTGAGAAAGAAGAGTGGGTACTCATCTAATTGAAATTGTGTTGGTAGTGTTGATTGTTACAGGCTGCAGGGTCTATAGTTGTTCTGTCTGACTCAACATTATTGCCAGATAATGATTTGCCGGAAGTTCCATGGTTTTTTGGTAAGATTAGTTTAGAATTATGGTACTTTCTGTGAACTGTCAAAAGTGCCCCTTTCTCATGCCAATTGTGCCCCATCGGTGGGGCACAATTGTCACTTCCTAAGCATTTTGAAAATTTACAAAAAAAGATAATTGGCAAGCAGATTGAAAAAGGAACGAGATGTATGTGGGCAGCAAAAATACCGTAGTTAACGATAGAAGAAAGAAATTCAAGACCTCTCGTTCTTTCAACCTTGTAGGATGGAAAATGCGAAAAAGTGTCAATTGTGCCCCCCACTCCCCTAGGTACCTAACCTAGCTAAGTTCTTTCCCCTTCAGGGGTGGTCCTTCGAGTCTTCAACTCTTATTCTCTTTTTATTTTGATCATTCACATTAATTAGTGTTGGATAATTACTGTATCCAAAGCAGTACTTCTATACTAAACAGTAAATATATTGATATTGTTCGATAATATCTGTTCTTTATATCGCTATATCAAACGTAATGTATCGATATATCTTTGCCATCCCTACTTTCGATTAAAAATGTTTTAAAAAAATCAGGCGCACCCCCCATTTGAGGCTCGCACGCCGCTAGAAAAGTTATGGTGGATAATGGTTGGGGGGGGGGGGGGGTAGGAGAGAGAGAAAGAGACCGCTATTTCTTACCTAAAATACTAAATAAATTACATCAAATGAAGCAGTTTTATCGCTTGCCAACTAGTTTAATTGACCCAATGCTTTTTGCTTCCGAGTCTACCAAGGTAGCGGAAGCTTTGTTTTCACTTTTCAAGGACGAAAAAAAAAGTTCTCCAAAATCAAAATTTTCACTCGCGTTTTTCGTTTTAGACCTTTCTGAACAATTTTGGTTCCGAGTCTGTGTGTCTGTCTGTCTGTCATGAATTCCTTGTAACGCGCATAACTATACGAAGTTATTATCCGATTTCGATGAAATTCTCAGGGATAGTGCGGGTTGGTGAGTAGACGGTCCCCTACGAAAAACATCATCCCCGGATTGATAGAAGCGACTGATGCGCAAACGTGAATTCCTTGTAACGGCCATAACTTCCACATTTTTCATCCGATTCCGAAGAAATTTTCAGGGATTATGCGGATTAGGTTGTAGATGGTCCCCTATGAAAATCACTACCTTCTGACTGATAGTAGCCACTGCGCATGCGCAAACGTTAATTTCCTTGTAACGGCCATAACTCCTACATTTTCATCCGATTTCAATGAAATTTTCAAGGATGTTACAGATTATCATGTTTTGATGTTCTGATGTTTTGAGATTAACTACTATGCATCGGATCATCTATACGATCGGGTTATGGATACGAGGAAGCTATGTGCCACACCCACTTGGCAGACTTTTTTGGTTTATTATTTTCAATAATGAACCTTTGGAATCGACCAAGAAAAAAAAATTTTAACACCCCCTCAAAATTTGATGGTTTATGTTTCAAGGTACGTAAAATCCAAAAATCGAATAAAAATTTGGCCGTCCGTCCGCCGTAAGCCGTACGCCGTATGCTGTACGCCGTACGCGGCACTTTTGCCACTTTAGCATTGACCGATTTTGATGAAATTTGGTATGTAGGCTCCATTTGGGGTCTAGTTGTGCCCCGAGGCTTTTGGTTGATGTAGGTCACTCCTAAGGGTTCCAAAATCAATTTTGAAATTTTGAAAACGCCCTAACTCAAAAAATTTTGATATAAAGGTATTGTTTTTCCTTCGATTTAAGATTCTATGGAATTTTTAGAATTTTTTGAGACCACGCGGAGCTCTGTAGGACAAACCGTTCGCTCACTACGAAAATTTAAGGGTTTATATTGAAATATATATATATATAAATCAAAACACGAGTGTGAATCGCAAAAGAGGCCTAATCTCCGTTCAAATTTTAGCTGACCAAAATGCAATCGATGGTTGGTGATTTTGATTTTTTTTGATTTTTAAAAAAAAATTTTTGATTTTTTTCGATTTTTTTTTTTTCCTCATATTGGATGGTTGGTGATTTTGTAGACGAGTGATCTATATAAAAATAATAAACCGTTGTGTAATAATTTGCAGCGTTTTTTTATACCTAATGCTTATCCAATGGGACGTCCCCTGGAATGCATGCATTACTTAACAATGTGTTTCTATGGATGTTAGTTATCTTTGTGTTTGGATTGATATTTTTCAATTTGGATAATACACTCTGTGAATCGGATATTATTACGACTGTATCGGCAATAGTTTGGAGTTCGTCAGTGTATTTTAGTGAGGCGAGAATTGGCTATGAAAATAGAGGACGAATTCCACAGTCGAATTGACCTTCGTTTGTTTGATCGGAGAACCCACAGCCGACGCTTACAGAGCTGTCTTTTTATGTGTGTCCCTCCTGGCCAGTGTTCCTGTAAGTACGAGCTGAGAGAAATACCTATTTGGAGATAAAGCACTGCCTGTACCTACGCTCTGTTCGTTTACCAGTAGGCCCTCAGTAGCAGTCCTGTTGTATATTGGTGGGTTGTGAATTCTGTGGCTAGCCATTGTAGATCTTGGGCTACGCCAGCTTTCACATATAGCTGATGATTTCTTCTTTTCCCAATATCGGGCAGTCGGGACTTGGATGGAAAGATTTCTGATCTCGTCACTCAGGGTTGGCAGTTTGCAGAAAAGAGACGCCACGTATCTATTAGCAAGCAGCTCTCCTGCTTCCGTGCCTTGAGTTTTGCCATTATGTACCAACTGAATCAAATGGTTTAAATTTTACATGACACCTCACATCCTCTCCCTAAAATTAACCGAATATATTCTTTCAACATCGACAATGAAAATTATTGATCCATAAAAACTGCAGTTCTTTTCTCATACGTATTGTCAGCCTATAGTATTTCTTTTAATAAAGCCTTTCATTAAAATTTGACGGTATCGGAGCGCTCCTAAAACGCTGTATTACTCAAATTGATCACTCATTTACACTGGAATAACGATGGTCACTATTCGGTTCGTTGTGTTCTCATTATTAACCCTAATATTGATGTCTTATTCTAAAAAGGTACGTTTTTATTGTTTTCTCCATTCTTTTCCTCTTTTAGTAGTCATTTACTATCAAATTCTTCTCGAATTTATGTAGTTATTACGTACCACTTGTATTCTATGAAGTGTCCAATAAAAAAATTAAAAAACACCTGAAATAAATGTGGGTGAATTAAA
Organism: Apolygus lucorum; assembly: GCA_009739505.2. NCBI lineage: Eukaryota > Metazoa > Arthropoda > Insecta > Hemiptera > Miridae > Apolygus > Apolygus lucorum. The sequence continues at coordinate 28,300,158 of CM019173.2, read as the reverse complement.
ACCGGATATAGGAATAAATACAGCATTCGCGCTTCGAATTAAACTTTCCGCGAATTGACCAGACCTACATACGTGAAAAGATCAGTAACTGTCATGCCAGACGGTTTGCTGATTGTGGACAACACATAGATACCCCACCCCATCAATCGCAGTCAATCAACTCATCGCTTCGACAGAAATGAATGTCAAATTCTCGCCCCAAAAAATACTCTCCGATGCTAACCCGGTGGAAAAGGCTTTTTCCAAAATACGAAATCTCGCGGGCGGTATTTTGTGCAGTCAAAGAGGACACCAACTTCAAGAGGTAATCGCAGAAAGTGTTCCTAAAAACAAGAAAGTGTCCATCTAAACACAAAATTGTGCAAACCCGACGTTTGTTTTGTTTTAATAAAAACGGAGTTGAGTAGAACGTTGTCTATTTCCACGAAAATAATGAGCTACAAGTTAAATCGATTTCGACGGTTAGGTCATCATCAGTAACAAACAATAACTGAAGGTACATCACAGAGAGCATAGCTTATATAGACACAAGTGAAAGGGAGCTTCAATCCCATTGGTCGAGGAAGTGAAAGTCATACCCAATCAGATAAGTGAAAGGAAAATCCTATTGGCTCAGAGAAGTGAAGGGACCTGGGAGGATCATCAAATGCCAATCAAGGCAGACAAAGTGAAAGGGAGCTCAAACATTGGTGAGGGTAACATTGTGACTTGTGATTTCAGGGATAGCAAGGGTGATTCTGCTTTTGCGAATCACCTAAGAGAATCCAATCGTAACTTTAGTTTTGATCTAACAAACGGACAGTATATAGAATTTCCTCATTTTTGCCCGAAGGGAGGTATGTTGGATGTGCTTGAAAAGTTCGAGATTCTTAAGAGTGATAGGTCTGGTAAATGTCTGAATGAGGTGGTCCCTCAACATGTTTCACCTTTGATGGGTTCCTTCCTACAATAGCTTGGTCTCCCCTTCACAATGTTACCCTCACCAATGTTTGAGCTCCCTTTCACTTTGTCTGCCTTGATTGGCATCTGATGATCCTCCCAGGTCCCTTCACTTCTCTGAGCCAATAGGATTTTCCTTTCACTTATCTGATTGGGTATGACTTTCACTTCCTCGACCAATGGGATTGAAGCTCCCTTTCACTTGTGACTATATAAGCTATGCTCTCTGTGATGTACCTTCAGTTATTGTTTGTTACTGATGATGACCTAACCGTCGAAATCGATTTAACTTGTAACTCATTATTTTCGTGGAAATAGACAACGTTCTACTCAACTCCGTTTTTATTAAAATGGTTTTCCACAATCTCATCGCGAGTGACTTTATTCGTATTTGTTTTGTTTCGTCCAAACAGCTCTTGGGCGACCTCTCGATTTAACTTTTGTTCAGTTTAAAGTGCGAATGAATAAACTGCATTTAAAAAAACCAAACCTAATAAAACGATAATAGTAAGTTGTATTTCTTTCATTTGTGCAAAATTTATTTATTTATTTATTGGCATCAAAATAATACAAATTACAAAAACGAAAATTTGTTGAATAAATTAAAAATAATTGTGACAACGCTCTGTCGTACTTGAAAATACGACAAAGGATTAATTATAAATGAAAAAGAAAAGAAATCAACGCCCACCAGAAAATAAGTTCCTAAGAACTTGTGGCATCCGGTGAAGTCACAAAAATCAGGCTCAGCCGTACAAAATTAGGTCCGAAGGAGAAATGTCACAATAATGTAATCAAAAATGAAACAGAAATACGAAAAAAGGAATTCGAAATTAACTCAAATATGAATATTGAATCCACTTAAAAGAAGAGAAACTATACTACTTTCATGTATGAATTTAACATTTTTCTAAAGCTTGTATAAATAAATAAAAAAAGTCTGCCAAGCGGGTGTGGCACATAGCTTCCTCGTATCCATAACCCGATTGTATAGATGATCCGATGCATAGTAGTTAATCTCAAAACATCAAAACAAGTTAATCTGTAACATCCCTGAAAATTTCATTGAAATCGGATGGAAAATGTAGAAGTTATGGCCGTTACAAGGAGTTCACGTTTGCGCATGCGCAGTCGCTTCTATCAGTCCGGGGATGATGATTTTCATAGGGGACCGTCTACACACCAACCCGCACAATCCCTGAAAATTTCATTGAAATCGGACAATAACTTCGTATAGTTATGCGCGTTACAAGGAATTCATGACAGACAGACAGACAGACAGACACACAGACACTGAACCAAAATTGTTCAGAAAGGTCTAAAACGCAAAACGCGAGTGAAAATTTTGATTTTGGAGAACTTTTTTTTTCGACCTTGAAAAGTGAAAACAAAGCTTCCGCTACCTTGGTAGACTCGGAAGCAATACACTCTGCATCCGAGTATTTTCATGGTTGAACTAAACATATACTCCAAAATCAAAATTTCCACTCGCGTTTTACTTTTTAGACCTTCTTGAACAATTTTGGTTTCGTGTCCGTCAGTCACTTGTGTGTTCGCAAAATTATAAGGAGTTATTGATCGATTTCAATGAAATTGTCAGGGATTGTGCGGCTTGTCGTGTAGATGGTCCCCTATGAAAGTATCGCCCCCGGATAGATTGTAGCCACTGCCCATGCGCAAATATAAAACCCTTGTAACATCAATAACTTCTATATTTTCCATCCGAATCATCATTTACGAGGAAGCTAAGTGCCCCATTTTCACATAGTTTTCTTAATTTTTGCCGCATTTGGGGAATTATTAATTTACATAGAAATTATAATTCTTCTTGTGCCTTTTTACAACCTCTTTTCATATCTCATTCATCTTACAACTCTCTTTCCTCGAAGTTCCATCAAGGACTAGTTACTTACTCGTAATATAAACGAGTTTTTTCTGAGGGTAACAATCCTATGCAAACCTTAAACACTTCTGCTCGTAAAATCCATAACTTCTACGTTTTTTATCCGAATTCGATGAACTTTTCAGAGATTGAGCGAGTTGGTGTGTTGATGGTCCCCTAGTGCAAGGAACTTAGGATTAGCTACTACACACCGGACGACGTTGTTGATACGAGGAAGCTATGTGCCACACCCATTTGACAGATTTTTTTGGTTTCAAACTCCATTTTTCTCCTTAAATTTCACAGTTAACTTATAAAATGGGTTTCTATTGCAAAGATGATGAAATGGAGCACGTTTTAAGCTTTTGAGGTAGAAGAGCTGCAGGGGACCCAACAATATTCAAGAAAAATCGGAGAGATTTGAAAGTGCAATATTTGGCCTTTTTTGTGTAAATTGACTGATAGTGCGTTTCTACCATTCAAGTTGGATAAGCAATTCCCTAAACATTCTGCTTTGGATACAATTATACCTTGTGGGGAAAAAGGGGAATACTTATCTATTTTTACGGAAACTGGTTGGCAACGACTGCTCACGAGGTCTAGCTTCCTTAGAGGCCAAAACACCTGAGGCAAACGACAGAAAAACGATGGTTTAAAACCACCACAATAACCTCATCATTACGGATACTACAATATCCCCAACTAAGGATACTATAATAAATGTTGATACTGCAACGGTTTACATGGGGACTTCTGATATTCTGTGCAGATAACCAATGACGACATTGATTTCATCATATACAAATTCAGGGAATGGGGCTCCCTGTACTCGAATACTCCCAAAATCGACGTGGTAACTGAAGGAAAAGTCGTGGTAAGAGCTGTTTCAGGTTTCGTAGTAGATAAGAAAAAGCTCTTTGTACATCAAGATAATAAAACTAATAATCGAAAAACTTTGGTAAAAAGGCATCAAAAGAGAACAGATCAGTATTATTTAATACCTTGGCTGATTGGTTTTTTGTATTTGCATGTAATTAGCAACTTTCTTTTCATTGTATGTCATTGACCTCTTGTACCAGTTCGACGAAGGCTTCTTCCTTTATGCTGAAGACATAACTTCCTGCGCTTCAGGTCCTGATGCTCCATCGCTGGCAAGTCACCTGGCTGCCACTGACAGCTTGATAAGTGATTGGTGTTCTGCGAACTCCCTAATCCTAAATAAAGAAAAGACACAAAACCTGCAGTTCAACCTGAGTGGTCCTTTGATGGGTTCGGTGAACTTCCTGGGCATTCAGGTGGATAACCGTTTGTCCTGGCAGGTTCATATTGACTGCCTTGCTCCCCAATTGGCGAGGTGTAACTTTGTCTTGTTACGGCTATCAAGAGCTGTCTCGTTTGATATCCTGAGGACTGTTTATTTTGCTTACTTTATGAGCAGAGCATGCTATGGTGTTCCCTTATTGGGAAACTCCGTCAATTGTGGGGCTGTGTTCCGTCTGCAGATGGCTGCTATTCGAATCATATTCGGCCTGAGTTATAGGCAGTCGTGCCGTGGATATTTTAGGCGGCTGCATAGGCGGCTGTGCTCTATGTATTTCACGTGTTGGTTCTCACGAAGAATAATCTAGAACGCCTACGACGAGGATGCGATTTTCACAAGCATTCAACCAGATCGCGTAATGCCATACGACCTCCGCTGGCTCATCTCTCTACCTCCCTTCGTACAAATCCTCTTCAGCAGGGAGTTCGCTTGTACAATCGACTACCTGATGGGATTCGGGCATTACCGGCCGATCGATTTGGAAAGAGCGTGAAAGAGGTATTGATTGAGGCGGAATTGTATGCTGTTTTGGATTTTTTTAAGTTGGAATTTTGAAACTACTTATTTGTTTTGGTAATTATTTATATGACATTTGTGTTTTACGTTCCTTTAATTAGTATTCTGACTATTGTAATCCCATGTAGTGATTGGTTCTACAATAAAAAACATTTTGACTTTGACTTTGACTGTTGACAGCCAAAATCCAAACAGGAGGATCAACTACATACTCAGGACTGATTTCACAATTTTGAATATTCATGTGAAAGAAAGTAGAGACCAAGTTATCCCGTCATCTACTAAGGAGGGAATTGTGATGAAATTACAATTTTTTATCCTCTCATCCGAGAATAAGTACTTGAATAAAATCCGCTAATTTTTTAAATCTCCTTTTCGTGCCATTTATATAAAATTTATATAAATGATGATTTTGACTTTCCTAGAGAGTATCAACCACGCAAGAAATTGAAATGGGCTCGGCTCATGCAACGCTCAGGTAACCTTGTTGAATAATATCGCACCCATCCTGTAACACGGAACAAACTTTTTTCGATTGTTGTTTTTTTGAGTCGTGCCTGATGATGGACTGTGAAAGGAATGTTTTCTGTCTGACATAGAAGGAGTCGAGCCTAATTCACTATTTGGCCACTTGAGTCTTTCTTATAACCGAGATGACCTCGGTGTTTCTTTTGAACCTCACATTGATCTACTCTTTCAAGGCATTTGGATCACTAGGGTCTACAGCATTCAGGAAATAGTACAGCAAAATTAAAAGTACAATTTGTGTAAAATTTTCAGTTATTACTTGTATTACTCTCTAGTTAAATTCCACCTTATCGCCCCAAAAGTGACGTCCCCACAAGGTAACCATGTTCAATTTGTATCAAAAAGTTTGTTTTGTGACTCCTAAATTTTACTGAATTTATTTCTGAATTATACTTTCTTCTACTCTGAAAGAATTTACCTGGTTAACAATACTTTCTTCTACTCTGAAAGAATTTACCTGGTTAACAATTGGGGGGTGCGCCTGATTTGTTTAAAAATTTTTAATCGAAAGTAGACCTCATCCTGAGAATTTTGACACCAGCCGTTCTCTTTTTGGATGAGTAGATCTTTTTCTATGATTTTTCAAAGTTTCGAATGTTTATGACCCCCAGCCCACTGTGTCGTCATAAACATTAGAAACTTTGGAAAATCATAGAAAAAGGTCTTCTCACGCTAGGAGGTCGAGGTTGGAGTCAAAATTCTCATAATGAGGTCTAGTTTAGAATAAAAATAACAATAAACAGTTTTTCCGACCCATGCGTACACCCCATTAAACTTATTAAACGAGGGTGTCTGATGATGTGATCATGTCTGGAGCTACGAGGCACTGGTGATTAATCGTCTGAGGAAGGTTTGTGGTCGCTTCGGTGCACCAAGACACCTGTGAGATCTAGGAGGGGGTTTTCTTAGAGAGAAGTGATGGTGATATACCTTGGGGGGGGGGGGGGCCTTTTGATATATTTTGAGGTTCATTAAATTATGAAGCGCAAGCAACAGGAATGCGTTTAGCTATCATTCATTCTATCAAATTCACAGTAGATACAAAGTTAGAAGGAGGTTTCCACTGTAATGTATTCAAGTGATGAACGCTCATCTTTTTAACCCCAAGGCAAACTCGATTTTATCAGTAGGGTTACGTAACTATGAAGGTTACAGATTTTCTCGAACTGGCCTAGCCTACCAGGTCTGCTTAGAAGCTGCTTAGAAGGTAGACCTCTATAGGTCTACTCATGCCTAAGCTGACATGTGTTGTCAATCTCAGCAAACAACGAGGACATCCAAGCTAATGCAATACCTGTCAGGCCTGACGGCAACGATGTCAGGTTTCTTTCCATGTCACTCGACAAGTGATACAATCTCGCCAAATCAGCGCCACCTAAGATCACATCATATCTTCGATTCGACCATGGTTGAAATTTTTAAGAACTGGCCGAAACTTCAACGGACACCTCATCAATCGTCGCTTTGAGTGCATGAGTCCTTCAAACGGTTTTATTCGTAAAATAATATTTTAAAATAATTTCAAAATTGAAAAATAATTCAAAAATTTCAAAATAATATTTTACGAATAAAACCGTTTGGAGGACTCATGCACTCAAAGCGACGATTGATGAGGTGTCCGTTGAAGTTTCGGCCAGTTAGTAAAATTTCAACCATGGTCGAATCGAAGACATCATGTGATCTTAGGTGTATATTATACACATATCAAATATGAAAAGGAGGTCATAACAAATATGAAAGGAAATTTTCAAACTCAATTTGCCAAGAATGTATTTTTTTGAGTTGTGCCCTTATTCTAGGATGGGTGAAGTTAGTATAGGTTCGTTACCTGTAGTTACAACAGGTGGATCTTCAACTATGTGTTCCAAATCTGAAGTAAAGTGGACTGCTAAGAACAATTATTATTTCAATTCACAGAGAAAGAAGCACGAACGAACGTACAAGTTCAAATTCATAATGGAAAACGGGTTACATTGCACCGGCTTAATTTACATGAATACCAACGGAAGAGGGAAACACGGCTGGAACTGCCGAGGCAAAGAGTGGAAAGCTAAACCGCATTCAGGCCACAATAGTCATAGATTAAAAAGAAGATTAAAACGTCGAAGAAGAAAGAATAATAGGAAAAAAGGCTCTACTAGGAAAACGAGAAAACGTAAAATAATAGGCAGCCTGATAATGTTCGTTCCTCATAAACGAGGGTGAAGTTTGTTCAAGATGGGTTGCCCTCCCAAATTTGTAAGAAATATTATATATTATCCTACAGATCACACCTTTTTTCTCGCATTCCCTCCGTTTTGAATTGTGTGGTTTCGTATTACATTTTCCCTCCATTTTCGACGAAAAACACTTCAGGCTGCAGACTGCAACAGGCAGTCGAGGACGTACTTACTGGGGAGAGTAAGAATGTTGAGAGCTTTAAAGTGTCCTCGACAACTTCCACTCAATCCCAACTTTAATATAGTGCGGTATTATTTTCAATAATGGACCGTGGAACACAACCAAGAAAAAACATTTTACGCTTACGTTTTAAAGTACGTAGAATCCGAAAATCGAATAAAAATTTTCACTTTCCTTAGTTCCCATTGACCGATTTTGATGAAATTTGGTATATGGGGTCCATTTGGGGTCTAGTTGTGCCCCAAAGCTTTTGGTTGATGTCAGTCACTTCTAATGGTTGTAAAATAAGGGTTGAAATTTTGAAAACGCCCTATCTTAAAAAATTTTGATATAAAGGTATAGTTTTTCTATCAATTCAAGATAGTATTGCATTTTTACAATCGAATGAGACCACCCGGAGCTCTGTAGGACAAACCGTTCGCTCCCTATGAAAACTTAAGGGCTTACGATAGATCAGAAACACGAGTATGAATCGCAAAAGAGGTCTACTCTCCGTTCAAATTTTATCTGGCCAAAATGCGATCGCTGTTTTCAGCTTCACAGTCAATTCCTAGAAATAGGGAGTTGAGGGTGCCTTCATTAGGGAATTTGATTACTAGGTACCTAATTGCTAAGGAGGCAAAACTGAGTTCAACTCGAAAAAACGGTCAGCGATCGCATTTGGCTGCTAAAATTTGATTGGAGATTACGCTCTGGATGGTCTCATTCGATTCCAAAAATTACATCTAAAAAACCATTCGAATGAAACAATTCGAACATGCATGTTTCTATTCTCCTATGACAGAATACAGAGTCCTTCAAAGTGTATAGATAAATTAATACTGAAAACTTCTAAGATAAAAAGAATTCATCGACATTATGATGGAACAGTAATAAGCTGGTAACTAAAAATTTTCCTTTGAAGTCACTGTAAGGTGGGGGATTGTCAGTGGGATTAGGTGGTTTGGAGGTGGGGTTGGGGTGGTTGTTGTTTGAGGTGGATTGGTGAAGGTAACCTGGGCACCCTCAAAGGTGACAACCATATTTATCTTAGAACTGAGGGTGTATTGTTTGATGACAACTGTGGCACCAAGAGGGAAGAGTGCTGTTGGTCATAACACAGTTTCCGGTGGAGGCGTGCGTCTGCTATATTGTGTAGCTCCTTGGCCCACTATTTACATACCACGCCCACCGCTACTACTCCGCTCCTTCAGTGTCCCTTCAAATTTACCTTCATTATTCAATCTTTCTTTAGTTAACCCTTATTTTCATTCATTATCCAACAGGTTCTTCTCATTCCTCACACTAATTCTTTGTTAATTTTTTTCATTATAGATATCTCTTATAAATAAACTATCCCTCAATTTCAGCATTCTGAAAGAAATTTAAATTTCTCTTCATTTTCATAATTCACCAACTCAACAATTTGTACTTTCATCTTGTATAACAACCCACCTCCCCCCTTTTTCCACACTCACTACCACAATATGTTTACAAAACCCAATACCACAGACATGTGGTTTTTTAGAATCGAGTGGTTCTCTACGATCTCTACGTTCTGCTACTACGTAATGATCTGTAGTCGGGAATCTAATTTCTTGGAAATAGGGGAGAAATGAGACACGTAATCTGACGGGAATGAAGGAGGTATATTTAATAATAACTTGGGGAACTGAGACGTCGAGCAGTAATCGGGATAATACTGTCTTATCGCATGACTCATGATCATTATTGTTCCAGATCAGTTTCAATAATTCAATTAAACTGTAAGAATCGGGCGAGAATTTTTTTTTTCAATTCCCTCTTCTTAAACTTTGTCGTTCTACGTTTCAAGGTATATACAATTCAAAAATCGAATAGAGGAGAATTGGAGGGTTAACCGGTAAATTTTCATTGAAAAATGTGAACATATTTTGGGTAAGTACAACTCTAATATCGCATGAATTTGGAGAATAAAGCTTATCGATTTCATTTATTGAATAGCGATCAACTAACAAGGGAGATAAAATATATCAGGAATAGAGGAGGAAAAATTTAACAATAATCGGAATTTTTACGTGAATCGAATTACTGAATAAAAAATTTTTAGGAAAGCATCTAGAACAGATTTTTTCGTATATTAGCTCGATTTGATCCTCGAGTGCTCGGTTTGATTTAATATTTGAGAAGGGATTCCTGATGAACGAAATGAGGAGTCACCTGATCAAAGGATTACTGCTGTTGAGTTGCATCTTCGTTCTATCTGAATCAAGATCAGTAAGTTAACAATTTTTTTCAAGTACTTAAGTAAAGTTACTGAAAAATGGGGAGAGGAGATTTCACGATGTTTCAGATCTTTCCCGATATGTTTCGACGTACATTGACGAAAAATAAAATTCCAAAATGGGTTCTATTGTTGTGAAGAATCCGAAATATGTTACTGCCTTCACCTCGGCGTTTTCAGGCAAATTTTGGACGCATGCTTTCTCATGTACCACCGATTAACAAAGGTTTTGTTTCAGCTAAATAAAAAGGACAAAAAATATTTGATAGGAAGAGTCTCCGAGTGGGATAACGCACCGGATCCTGTGAAAATAGCCAAAGGAACAGTAACGGTATGTATCTGAATTCTTACCTTGTATTACCGTGAATGAGTTGTTTTCTTCGTTGGTTCAACAGTTTAAATAATTCGACCAAAAGAACCCTGAAAATGTAACCATATTTGGACCATGATTTCTATTGAGTAGTTATTCCCTGGACAAAATAATGTATAGTTAGTTATGGACCACAGACAGACATACAAACACGGGGTTGCTTGGGAAGCTCTGTAAAAATAAAAATACTTTGATTTTTGGAGGACAACCATCCTTTTGTTATGCAGCACCACGAAGTAATGACGATAACTTATCAGAGAAGAAAGCTGATATTAAAATGAGTGGCAAGGAAGGATGAGAGGATGAGATATCGTGATTGCGATGCTGCCAGCCTGAGTGATTCATCAGGCGGTAGGGGCAGGGCTTCACTCATTCCCGCTTCTTTTTCATTGTTGGCATGTTAGCTAGCATTCTTCATCTCATGCGAATCCTCGAAACAGGCAATACTGTTGAATAAAAACACCAAAGTGGAACAAACCTCTTCTGCTGGTTTTGTCAGAACGAAACTTCAGATGGCCACTGTGAAAGCAGTCTCCCTCAGACTTAAGGTGTTACGCCTAGTTCTACGATCAGCATCGGAAGATGACCCTCTGGCGGATGACAAGGAGGCTGAATTGGGACTGGAAGATGGGGCTCATCTTCCCCTTCCTAGAAGAGAATGTAGAGAACCGCCTACGCCACAGGGAACGCCATAGCTGAAACCAGTCGGTCTCAACCAAGCTTCGTCCATCGACACAAAAACTTCTTCAGTGCCACCCTTTGATACCAAGATAGTCTAGGACTAAGGCCTGCTGTTTGGGATCCACTTTCCATCTCTACAATAAAATTGCTCATACAATGTAAAAATCAAAATTTGAAGAAGAGATGGAATGAAAGTTTCTTTCAAGCTTATGATCGTCACATTGATTACACTAGATTACAGAATCTAGGGGTGGTCTGGCTGCCTCGTTCTTTCACCACTTTTCTTATGGTATTTGGTGCGCTGAATCCGAATCTGACGTCAGTTTTTTTGTTTACGTCGGATTTTCAAGATATACCTAGCTAGTTTTAAGATTTTTCTAGTTCTCACTTTTCTTCATTTTTTAGTGAAAACTCATCTTGCTCAAATCTCCTCAAAAAGTACTCAGACTTATAGGAAATTTCATGTAGAATCCGAATATGTACTTAGTTTTTAAGTAAAACTGTGTTAAACCCCCTATTTTCCACAAAACGTATCAAAAAACACCGGTTCTCAACGTTTTTTCTTCGGATTTTCCCTTACATTTTGCCACTTGAAAAAAAGTTAAGGCTAAAAAAAATTTTCTCGGGCCTTTACTTTGTAGCGGGGACACCCCAGAGGAGAATGAGACCAATCGCAGCCTCCTAAACCCATTAACATCGAAGGAATGAGCTTTTTCATGGCACTGAGTTGAAAATTCACAAAAACCGTTAATTAGTTTTTCGAGATAAGTATGTGCGTTCCTAAATCTGTTTTCCTCAAATGGATTTTCCTTTCTTCTAAACTGAACTTCCCAATACCCTTTGTACCGTTCTTCCATGGTTTTATATCTTGGTGGAACCTCTGAGGTGGAGGAATAACCAAACATTTTACCAACTTTTGATTCATCTGAGCCTTCATGAAACAGATTTACACCGTCAACTTTTCTGCAGTTTATTGTGTTTCGTTTGTAAAACTGAATTAAAATCACTTAACAAAACAAGAGTTTCCCAATTATGATTTACTCCCCCTTTGAGTACCTATTTTCGATCTTACTCTTAATAGGTGCCAAGTATAAAAAATGTAGAAGAAAGGAAAATCCAATTGAGGAAAACAGATTTAGGAACGCACATACTTATCTCGAAAAACTAATTAACGGTTTTTGTGAATTTCAACTCAGTGCCATGAAAAAGCTCATTCCTTCGATGTTAATGGGTTTAGGAGGCTGCGATTGGTCTCATTCTCCTCTGGGGTGTCCCCCCTACAAAGTAAAGGCCCGAGAAAATTTTTTTTAGCCTTAACTTTTTTTCAAGTGGCAAAATGTAAGGGAAAACCCGAAGAAAAAATGTTGAGAACCGGTGTTTTTTGATACGTTTTGTGGAAAATAGGGGGTTTAACACAGTTTTACTTAAAAACTAAGTACATATTCGGATTCTACATGAAATTTCCTATAAGTCTGAGTACTTTTTGAGGAGATTTGAGCAAGATGAGTTTTCACTAAAAAATGAAGAAAAGTGAGAACTAGAAAAATCTTAAAACTAGCTATATCTTGAAAATCCGACGTAAACAAAAAAAAACTGACGTCAGATTCGGATTCAGCGCACCAAATACCATAAGAACAGTGGTGAAAGAACGATGCAGCCAGACCACCCCTATATTTTGTAATCTAGTGTTATTTGAGTATCAATAAGCCTTGATTGCCGCTCTATTGTGAGGCTAGCCTGAACAATCAGAACACTTTTTTTGGTTCTAAGCAGTAGCTTTCAGTTCTGTGTGCTGCATTAACAATTTATGCTTAGAAAATAAAATATTTCACCACTATAATCGATGGTATTGCACATAAACATATTCATCAAAATATTATATCAGCAGTAATATCCAAAGAATAAAGAGCTTCCCTAACTTCGATATAAGGAAGCAAACATCATCCACCGAGTGGATGCGGCACGTGGCTCTTTCGTACCTACTCAATAACGGTCTTGTTGATGAATATCGTTCATCTGAACTATATCATCAACGTGATCAAGAATCTTGTATGAAGACCGTCCTACTGAAAGAAGTAGCTTTAGTCTCTGAATTATGACTGTATGAAGACCGTTGTTCTGAAAGAAGTAGCTTTAGTCTCTGAATTATGATTGTATGAATACCGTCCTACTAAAAGAAGTAGCTTTAGTCTCTGAAACCATATTTGATTCAATGTACTACGAGTACTTATCCACACATACAATTTGCTGAAGATTATACATTGAACAGAAAATACATAGAGCAAGAAGATAACGTTTATTTTTTCTAATTATTACTTTTGTTCTAGACAAAACATGGAGCAAAGAAGTACAAATTCGTGTATAAGACCGAAGATGGTTCCTCTTGCGATGCTGAGTTGGATGTGAAGAAGAGTGGCAAAGGACATTACAGCTGGCAGTGCGTCATGACAGATAAACTAGAAGACGAAGACTATGATGAAGACGATGAAATGAGAAGGAGACAACTCAGGAAGAAGAAGAAACCGTCCGTAATGAAGGGCACAGGAGTATTATAGAGGCCAAAACGTTTCAGCTTATCATTGTTTATAATAAAATAGTGATGCAGTGATTTATTATTTCACAGAAGTGTTTTCTCGATGGCTTTCGCGACTCAATAGCAAAAAAGTCTGCCAAGTCGAGTGGGTAGTGTAGCTTCTTCACAAAGAATGATATATTATGGCCATAAGTAAATAGGGATTGCGAAAAAGTGTTCATTATTGTGCAGGACTGATGAATTTGACGATCACGTTGCTATCTTTTTGACGTGATAACGTCTTATAAATTGGTTTACCGGGAGACACTTCAAGAAACTGCGTTACGCTCCGCTCACGGAGGGGGTGCAGCTCGGCGCTCCCTAAAGGCGGGCGGCCCCTCCCCTTCCCCGGCGCTCACAAAAGCGGGAGCGCCCCGCCCCCCTTCCCTGGCACTCACTCCCCCCCCCACCCATGGGAAATACCTACTACCTACGGGAAATACCTACTCTGTGCAACTTGACAAAGAATTTTATTTTATCCTTCTTCCTACTATACGAATGAATATTAACATTAAAATTATTATTATACATAAAATTATTATACACTCAAAGTCGTTGTCACGTAAAACTTTCGCCCGTATACCGACTTTACAGGCAACAACACAGGGTTTTTTATTTTAAAAATCGCTAGGTACACAAAAGTGGAGTCGTTTAAGATTATGTTGACGTTTTTGCCACTTGTTCACTTGTCTCCTGCTGATCGGGTCATGATATCAGGGTTCACGGTGAAAGTAGTTGTAACCAACTTGTCAGATTGTACGAGTGCACCCGAACGTGATAGGCACGAGTAAACCCAGGATGTATCAGTACGCCCAACGTGTTTTGTCTACGCGCGTCTAATGTCTGCCATACATGCGTTTTGCGACTCTCTTGTGTCCTATCGTAGGTTTGTTCCATTTTATGACGTTAGGTCAAAAACGGGAAAGAACGTCTGCCAAGTGGGTGTGGCTCATAGCTTCCTCCAATGCATGATCCGATGCATAGCACCTAGTTGATCTCAAAACATCAATCTCTAAATACCTTCCACTACCCTCCTAGGGGACTCTACACGTCAACCGGCACAATGAATATTGTCGGAAAAGGTTGAAGTTAAGGCTGTAACAAGGAAATATACTGTCAGGGCCCTTATGTGAATTTAGGAAGGAATTATAGGAAAGAGTGGAAATAAAGATTAAATGATAATAATCCCTCTTTTATTCCCCCCATAAATTACAACACTAAAGTCTCTCCTCTGATCTACCTCACTGACGATTGAAGGTCGGCTGGGGGCGGCTTCCTGTCGATCTGCGGTGATGGAGTACTCGGGAGACGGGCGACTTGCGGGCACCTGATAGCTTACAGGACGGGAGCTATTCCGTCGGGGATCTCGCTGTCGGAAGAACTTCTGAAGAAAAGATGCTTTTCCGGGGGTCTGCCCTCTATTTATCGACTCGGCTCTGGGTGGTTGACCGCCGTCGAAGGCCGGCGATTGTTAGTCTTGCTGACGAGGATTTTCCCGGCTTGAGGAAATAGCTTGCAGTTTGGGCGGGATTCGCAGTGAGCCCGACAATACTTTTCCGCAAGCGCAGTGGCTTCTATCAGTCTGGGGGCGATGGTTTTCATTGGGGACCATCTACACGCCAACCCGCACAATCCCTGATAATTTCATCGAAATCGGATGAGAATTGTAGAAGTTAAGTTGTGGCAAGGATTTGATTTGATTTTTGATTTATTTAACATAATATGTTAACCCTGATATTATCAGGGTTACATAGGGCCTTAGGGCCCTCTCTTACCGTAACCCTGAAAGGGTTATGACAATAACTCGGCCTTAATCGATCAATATCTTAGCATTAATAATTAAATAATAAAAAATAACATTCAATCTTCTTCATTTCAAATAAGTACTTCAATATTAATAATTTTCTACTTACTATATAATTTATAAATAATATTTATAAATTATATAGTAATATTATTGGGAAAATAATATTATTAACCCAATATTATTGGGAAAATCAGTGTTCCTTGAAACGGCTTTTGAAACTGCTGGTCGTCATATTGGTGTCGAACAATTCTAAATTTTCATTGTACTTTCTGATGCTCCAAGCTATAAATGATTTATTATATAGGCTTGTGCGGTGGAGTGGAACTTTGAGTATTTCATTTGCATATCGCGTATCGCGCTGAATATTGCTCATCGTATTAAATTGTACAGCAAAACAGCATCGGCGAGTATAATTTTTTCCCTAATTTTCAGCCATTTCAATTTTAGGTAATATGGCGTGACGTGTACATCCAATTTCAGTCTATATTCAAATCTGATAACAGCATTTTATAACAGGATCTCACGTTTGCGCATGCGCAGTGGCTACTATCAGTTCGGGGGTAATGATTTTCATAGGGGACCATCTACACGCCAATCCGCACAATCCCTGATAATTTCATCGAAATCGGATGAGAATTGTAGAAGTTATGGCTGTGGCAAGGATTTCATGACAGACACGGAACCAAATTTGTTCAGGAAGGTCTGAAACCTGTAATATAAAAGAATCTGAAAGATATAATATGAAAGATAAGATAAGATTATTTATAAAAAGACAGAGAATTAGTGAGAGGAATAAATATGAGAAGAGCCTGTTGGATAATGAATTAAATAAGGGTTAACTAAAGAAAGATTGAATAATGAAGGTAAATTTGAAGGGACACTGAAGGAGCAGAGTTGTAGCAGTGGGCGTGGTATGTAAATAGTGGGCCAAGGAGCTACACAATATAGCAGACGCACGCCTCCACCGGAAACTGTGTTATGACCAACGGCACTCTTCCCTCTTGGTGCCACAGTTGTCATCAAACAATACACCCTCAGTTCTAAGATAAAATTTATCTATTTAATATTATTTAATCAACACTATTTAATACTGTTAATGCAAAACCTGCTTACAAATACTCCTAACCCTACAAGGTGACAGGGATCCCTTCCCCTGTCACGTACCAGCTGACCAGCATGGTGGATCCTGGTGATGTCAGGGTGCAA
Organism: Apolygus lucorum; assembly: GCA_009739505.2. NCBI lineage: Eukaryota > Metazoa > Arthropoda > Insecta > Hemiptera > Miridae > Apolygus > Apolygus lucorum. The sequence continues at coordinate 28,283,694 of CM019173.2, read as the reverse complement.
CATGTTAGTCAGCTGAGGCCCTTCAACACAACATCCCAGTTTCCAATGGTTATTCTACTCGGCTCTACCCGCCATACGGCCTGTTTCTGATGACCACACCATTGATGAGGAACAAATGCAGCCGCACCCCACACCAGTTGAGCAGCAACCAACTAAACTGGAGCATTGTGGATGGCCACTGAAAACAACCAACCAACCCATGAGTCTATGGTTGTCACCTTTGGGGGTGCCCAGGTTACCTTCACCAAGCCACCTCAAACAACAACCACCCCAACCCCACCTCCAAACCACCTAATCCCACTAACAATCCCCCACCTTACAGTGACTTCAAAGGAAAATTGTTAGTTACCAGCTTCTTACTGTTTACTGTTTCATCTTAATGACGGTGAATTCTTTTTATCTAAGAAGTTTTCAGTATTAATTTATCTATACACTTTGAAGGACTCTGTATTCTGTCATAAGAGAATAGGAACATGTATGTTCGAATTGTTTCATTCGAATGGTTTTTTAGATGTAAGGTGGTCCGGGGTAAGTGGAACCCATAATTAGCATGTTCATTTTTTGTCACCTTATAAAATCTGAACGAATCATCCTATTGCGCCAGGATTTTGACAGAACTTCAGGGTAACTATCTCATGCAACGTCCCATTGCTATTTTTCATTTTGATTGGAATGAAAAAGTTTTGTGATAAAAATTGTAATCTACAGTTTTCGGTTCCACTTCCCCCATGTACTTGGGGTAAGAGGAACCCATGACCTCTTTTCCCATTCAAACGCACAGGAAAAATTCAGGGGCATGTGGATAACAAAAAACACCACTCAAACTTTATAAGACAACATTATTTTTAATTAAAAAAAATTTTTTTTATGTCAAAATGGTAACTAGAAAAAATTACGTTGTTCAGGAATTACTTCCTGAAATGACTTAGAATAGTAAAATACGGTTTATAATCACAGAGCCTTGCTAAAATATTCTTGCTAAACTATAAAAACTCGAAAATATACTTCCCGAAAATTTTCAAGACTTAAAACAGTCCATTGAGAAACAGGACTGCTATTATTTTGCTATTGCTTGAAAAACCTAAAATAGTAAGTAAGGCACATATTAGCGATCACAGAGAGTGGTAAATATAAGTGCTTATTCAGCAAGTAAGTACTTAAGTGCTTATATCCAAACTTATTCAATTTTAAAGCCGTCAAAGGTTAAACCAAATGAAAACCTTCCCCGTTTATCTACAGCAGGAGAGGGTAAAAATTTTAAAATTTCATCTTGGCGTACAATCGATCTGTCTTCGACTGCAGGCCAATAAAAAACCGAATTGTTTCCTTTTTTCCTGGCGAATTTAACCTCCAAGCAAGGATCCACTCCTGCCACTTGTCCTATGTAGATTTTATTACTTTTTTTGGTGGGGAACTTGACTAGAACCCAATCCCCAGTGGACGGCAGCTGCTTTTGGATAGACAAAACGAAATCCTCTTCTTCTTCAACCTCTTGAGTTTCTTTTTCAAAATCATAATCTTCACTATCAGATGTGTTCATCTCAGAATCATAATTGTCACTTTCTTCATCATCGGTTGATTCAAGTTTTCCATCCTTCTTTTTCTTTTTGATGTCCTTCTTCTGCTTTTCTCCCTTCTTCTTCATTTGGTTCCTTCTTGGTTTCGTCTTCATGCCTTTTTTGTTCATCAGCTGCCCCTTGGGCAATTCAGCTGTATCCTCACCTAAGGTGCTGCTTGTTGATGCCACGTCGTGTTCGCGAGATTCTTCCATTTTTCTTTTCTTGGGTGCACTTTTCTTCTTATTATTGCCCTCTTCCACTCTTCTCTCGATTGCTTCCTGAGAAGTTATTACTTCAGCACCAGGGCAAACCTTTTTCCGTCCCAACTTCGACAAAGGCATTTGTTTCACCTGTTGTAGTAATAGTTCCTCAAATGTGCGTCCTCCAACAGGACCGAGTCCAACACTGGGAATAGGTGGGGTCAAGAGAGAACTTCCTTCAGTGGGTTGTGATATTTCAATAGGAGTAGCAGAATTTGATGAAGATCCGAGGGACTGAGAAGGCGGTTCGACAGAAGAACACCCCTCACCTGGCTGAGGAATCTTGACAGCAGTAGAAGAGGGGAAGTCGTCCAAGTTCTGATTCAACTGATGAGTGCGGTTATTGTGAATAGCAGTTGCTGGTGATTCGCCATCTGGTCGGGCTTCAGCAGCTTTCAATGCTTTCCACCTTTGTAGAGCCTCAGGAAGAAATTTGTCATCTGGGATCACAGCGTCGTTGAACGGAAAGATCCCACCCTTTCGGAACCCGCTGATGATGTTTTGAGGAGGCAATTGAGCCCATACATCTGACAGTATCTTTGAGAAAACAGCTTTTGGCAAATTTTTTCCGAAGTTCTTCCTCTGCCATTTTATCAGCTGTTGGTCCCACAATTTCTTCAGAGGGCCAAAAACGGCTAGATCCATTGGTTGCAAAAGATGGGAAGTATGAGGAGGCATCTTCAAAATTGTCACGTTTTCCTTCAATGCTCTCGACACCAAATCTATACCAACATGTGTTTTATGACCATCAAATATTAAAACGACAGGACGATTTGGACCGATGTTAGTGATGAAGTTTTTCTGGAACCAGTTTAGAAAGATTGAGCTCTCCATCCATCCATTTGGCGAGGCAGCATACGACATCCCAGGAAACCCTTCATTTTCTGAAGCAACCCAAGAGTCCCAAATATTCTTTCCCTTGAATATCACAAGAGGAGGAAGCTTTTCCCCAGCTGCAGAACCTCCAATCAAAACGGTGGTGTTTTCTCGGCCAGGACCACTGGTTGCTCGGTGACTTGGTGTGTTTTTTTCACCAACAACTTTGGCTCTCTGAGGATCTGAACAGAATGAGGTTTCATCGACGTTATAAATTTGTGAGGGGGGCAACCCATCTGTAATTGTCTTAAGGAAATTAAAATACTGGTCCATTATGAATGGGTCCACTGCCTTTTTACGCTTGACCTCTACTGCCTGCGGTTTTTGCAAACTGAGGTTGTGTCGCCGGCTGAAACCTTGATAGAAATCGTCTCCAGGGAGCCCATCCTTGAAAGGAGTTTTCAGTTTATTCGAGTTGACGAATTCTCCAACAACCTCGAGAAATTCTCTTTTGGAAAGGCCAAACCCCCATTTATTCATGGTTTTAATGCAGTGAGCCATCTTTTCCTCAACTTCTTTAGAGAACACAGGTGCCCTACCTGAAGTGCTGCTTTTCACTCCACGTCTTTCAGTTATGTGGTTGTACAGGGTTGGCTTCGGGATTTTGAAGATCTTTGATGCCTTATATACGGTCACTTCACCTCTTCCAATTGCTGCCAAAGCTTGCTTGAGGTCATCTTGTGAATAAGAAGGTGGCGGTTTCTTCCTCTCGTAGTGACGTACCATCCTGTATCTGCAAAGAGAAAAATCATGAAACTTTAGTTTCAATGTTTCGGGGGAAGTGAAACCTAAACAGGGGCAAGTGGAACCCATACCTTCGTGTAGGTTCCTCTTGCCCCAAGTAGTACAAATTACGGGGTAACTGCAACCTATGGCTTTTCTCCCATGCATTTCTTAATTAAATAAAAATCGCAATGAATCTAGTTTATATCAATCCAGAACAACAACTTACCTTGGAAATTGGTGCAGAAAATTGCCCAGCAACGCCTCAACAAAAATAAAAGCTCACTGATAGCAAACTTGCGATAAGAGTGGAAATGGGTTCCTTGGGGAAACATGGCTGCAGCTAACTCCAGTGTAGCCACAGGCAGATCCAACCTTCACAACTCGGTCGGATCCTAAGTGAAGTTATGGCCACACTCAGACCGCTATCCTTTCATTCTAGAGCAAGGTAGGTACCATGGGTTTCACTTGCCCCAGATTTTCACTTACCCCGGACCACCTTAATGTTTAGAATCGAATGAGACCATCCAGAGCCTAACCTCCGTTCAAATTTTAGCAGACCAAAATGCGATCGCTGACCGTTTTTTCGAGCTGAACTCAGTTTTGCCTCCTTAGCAATTAGGTACCTAGTAATCAAATTCCCTAATGAAGGCACCCTCAACTCCCTGTTTCTAGGAATTGACTGTGAAGCTGAAAACAGCGATCGCATTTTGGCCAGTTAAAATTTGAACGAAGAGTAGGCCTCTTTTGCGATTCATACTCGTGTTTCTGGTCTATCGTAAGCCCTTAAGTTTTCATAGGGAGCGAACGGTTGGTCCTACAGATCTTCTGGTGGTCTCATTCGACTGTAAAAATTCAATACTATCTTAAATTGATGGAAAAAACTATATTTTTATATCAAATTTTTTTAAGCTAGGGCGTTCTCAAAATTTTAACCCCTAGAAGTGAATGACATCAACCAAAAGCTTCGGGGCACAACTAGACCCCAAATGGACCCCATATACCAAATTTCATTAAAATCGGTCAATGAAAACTAAGGAAAGTGTAAATTTTTATTCGATTTTCGGATTCTACGCGCTTTAAAACGTAAACGTAAAATGTTTTTTCTTGGTTGTGTTCAAAGGTTCATTATTGAAAAATTTTCAATAATGAACCTTATTTATTATTTAATAATAAACCAAAAAGGGCTCTCCGCACTATACTAAAGTTGGGATTGAGTGAAAGTTGTCGAGGACACTTTAAAGCTCTCGACATTCTTACTCTCCCCAGTAAGTACGTCCTCGACTGCCTGTTGCAGTCTGCAGCCTGAAGTATTTTTCGTCGAAAATGGAGGGAAAATGTAATACGAAACCACACAATTCAAAAGGAGGGAATGCGAGAAAAAAGGTGTGATCTGTATGATAATGTTTAATATTTCTTACAAATTTGGGAGGGCAACCCATCTTGAACAAACTTCACCCTTGTTTATGAGGAACGAACATTATCAGGCCGCCTATTATTTTACGTTTTCTCGTTTTCCTAGTAGAGCCTTTTTTCCTATTATTCTTTCTTCTTCGACGTTTTAATCTTCTTTTTAATTTATGATTATTGTGGCCTGAATGCGGTTTAGCTTTCCACTCTTTGCCTCGGCAGTTCCAGCCGTGTTTCCCTCTTCCGTTGGTATCCATGTAAATTAAGCCGGTGCAATGTAACCCGTTTCCATCATGAATTTGAACTTGTACGTTCGTTCGTGCTTCTTTCTCTGTGAATTGAAATAATAATGAGGAATTTCACCGAATTCTGTTGGCATTTTTCCTGAATAGTTAATGGTGTGGGATAGATGAAAATCGGGCTGATTTCGGAAAATAAGTCTCCTGTTATTTTTGGGAGACAATCAAAATTTATTCAAATCATTTATTTCAAAAATAACCGGGAAAACGGACGTGAAGCGGGAACGCTCGCTGATTGGGCTGTTCGGATCGCCGTCTCTTCTCAGTGTTGCCAAAATCGTGTTTTCTAAGAGGAAAGTTATCAAACAAAAACAGGGGAAACCTAATTTTCCCCATCTTGCTTTTTCTATTTTTTTCTTCAGTTTTTCGATTTCGAACTTTACTGTTTCGTGAAATTTTGCATCTGGAGACTATAGATTTCTCGATCTCAGCGCTTCAAGTGGCCGTAAATGAACTATTCCAGGATGACGTCATTTTCCCGGTTTTTTTAAACATTCATATTTTCTACACTGTTTTGTTTATTCATAAATTAGGAAGTACGGGCTGAAAGTTTGTCGTATGGGGTTTTACGAGGTGCTGAATCCGATTTTGGGGTCAAAAATAGGAAATTCTGACATGGGGAAATCCCTCATTGTTCTCAGCAGTCCACTTTACTTCAGATTTGGAATACCTACTTAGTAGATAGGGGTAGATAGATAATACTTTGTAGATTGGGCTTCAGAGGGCATTGGGGCCCGTGACTACCGACACTTTCACGCTGTCCGCGTGGCATCTTTGCCAACTGCGGTGCGGTGTTCGAGAGGTGGTCGCGGGACAACGCTACCCCTTTGCAACGCCTGTCGGAGTGGAAATGAACACCTGTATCATGTAGTGCAGCAGTGTCCACGAACTCATGGGGGCCGCATTCTACGTCATGATGCGGTCGCCAAGCAGATAGCAGGTGCTTTGTCATCTAGAGGCTGGGATGTTGAGAGGGAGAGATTATACCACATGCCAAGTGACCAGGGTAAGAAGCCCAACATCGTTGCCGTCCAGCCCAACCAGTCTTGCATTATCCTGGATGTCCAAGTTGTCAATGGCAGCTTGGACATGGAGCAGACTTGGCGGGCCAAGATAAGGAACTATGACACGAATGATTTACGGCAAGCAGTGTCGGAGCTAAAAGGAGTGGCACCCAACAACATCAGGGTGATGGCTGCAACCTTGTTGTGGCGCGGTGTGTGGTGCGGGAAAAGTGCCACGGAGTTGCGCGAGTTGGGCATCTCTTTAGGCATACTCCGTGGTATCACCACCCGTGTCCTGCTCGGCTCATATTTGAACTGGTGGTCGTTTCATAGAGGCACTTCCCTTCATCCTTCTCTCCCACCCCCACCTTCCTCATCTGCCCTCATTCCTAGAGCTGGCGTCGGGTGATTCCCGGGCGTCCTCCCCATTATATCTCATTTATTTTTTTATTTTTATTTATGGCGTGCCCCCTCCGTCAAAAAAGACAATTTGTGTTTGAGGGGAGTTCAAAAAAAGAAAAAAAAAATTAAGATCCACCTGTTGTAACTACAGGTAACATACGAACCTATACTAACTACACCCACGAATTTGGCGTACACATCACATCAGGTTTGTTCCAGCGCAAAAAGTTCATCAACCAGCTGAGTGTGGGAACCCGAGAAAGTTGAAAGGGTTCAAGAACTTTTAAGGTTCAGGAACCCGGGATTTTAGTAGTTAAGATGAAATTCGGCAGAGAGCCCGGAACTCGGCTTTACACAAACCTTGAATAACCTCCTCTAAATCTTTAGCGGGATTTTTCAAGTTTAAAATTGAATGATTCTTCTAAATTTCAAACAAAAAATTTCTCCTAGCAATTTTGTTTTAACCTCTTGTTGTTTTCTCAATCTAAGACTTCTTTTATAATAATTATTATGTCTTTTATAAATAAATTATCCCTCGATTTCAGCATTCTGCAAAAAAAATTAATTTCTCTTTCCATTTTCATAATTCACCAATTCAACAATTTGTACTTTCATCTTGTATAACAACCCACCTCCCCCCTTTTTCCACACTCACTACCCCAATATGTTTACAAAACCCAAAACCATAGAGATGTGGTTTTTTTTAGTATCGAATGGTTCTCCACGTTCTGCTACCACGTAATGATCTCTAGTCGGGGATGTAATTACTTGGAAATAGGGGAGAAATGAGAAGAACAATTTTGAGAAGAAGAAGAAATTTGAGAAGAACAGAGACGTCGAGTAGCGATCGGGATAATACTGTCTTATCGCATGACCTCGACCCCGCTCTTCCACTACTCAGGAAGTGTCATCCGTCCTTGTTTGGAAGTGATTGTATCACCACAAATACTATTTTAAATTGTTGAAAAAACAAATCCTTTGTATCAAAGTTTTTGAGATAAGGCGTTTTGAACATTTCTGTCCTTATTTTTCAACCTGTCGTCACGGCCATCTGCCGTACGAATTAATATCATAAATGCATGATATGTATGTATGTTTTGCCACATATAGTATGTAAATGGTATACATAGGTATCACATGTATTGTAAATGTCTACATAGATCCAAGCTCTCCCCTTATGGGCTTTTTGTGTATGACGGACTCCCCAACGACCCCTTATCCGTCCCCTGACCTCTGTATAAGTATGTATAGGTATATAAGGCGCCCAGTATAGTATTGGTATTGTATCAAACCACACCGCAGTGTGGGTTAGATGTGTATAGTATATGCCATCCGCCATGGTCATATTATGGGAAGTATAAGTTGTACACCACTTGCACAACAGTATAGTATAGTGCCACAGTATAAAGGTATAGTGTATAGTATATGTGTATACATATACCATACATATATACTATACTACACACATATATACTATACAAGTATATGTGCATAGTATAAGTGTACAGTATATGCATAGCATACATGTATAATATATGTGTATTGTATAAACCACACCGCAGTGTGGGTTAGATGTATATAGTATATGTCATCCGTCATGGTCATATGGGAAGTATAAGTTGTACACCACTTGCACAACAGTATAGGTATAGTATAGTGCCACAGTATAAAGGTATGGTGTATAGTATATGTACTATACATATATCATACATATATACTATACTACACACATATATATTATACATGTATATGTGTATAGTATAAGTGTACAGTATATGTATAGCATATATGCATAATATATGTGTATTGTATAAACCACACCGCAGTGTGGGTTAGGTGTATAGCTGCCCATAACCAGCTGTATAGATAAGAACCATTTTATGTTCTTATGTGTATAGTATATGCCATCCGCCATGGTCATATTATGGGAAGTATAAGTTGTACACCACTTGCACAACAGTATAGGTATAGTATAATGCCACAGTATGAAGGTTTAGATGTATAGTATAAGTGTAGAGTACATGTAATGCATATATGTGCCACAGTATAAAGGTATAGGTATATAGTGTGGTATAGGCTTCTGTATAAGCTATAACATGTCTTATAAGGTATTGTGTGTATGGTATAGAGTATAAGACAAGGGGAGAGCTTGCTGACACAGAAGGTATAGGTATAATCGATCGATCGAATAAGTATAAGGTGTAATTACTCACAGATACCTTCCCTGGTTGCCTCCAAGAGCACAACAAAGGCGTCGGCTTGCCTGTCTTGCATCCCTCAGTGTGTCTTCCCCCACCACTCTACCTCTAGGAAGCCCCTCCTTCTCCTGGGTTCGTCCTCCCTTTCAAACTACTGTAATTTATATTATATTATGTTGTATATTATACTCTCGCTGTAGCGACACAACCCTTCAAAGTAACTGACATCAACCAAAAGCTTCGGGCCACAACTAAGGGAAGTGCCTCGTACGGCGTACGGCAAAATTTGGGTTCGATTTTCGGATTCTCTACGTACTTTGAAACGTTAAGCACCAAATTTCGAGGGGTGGGAGGTTAACTTTTTTTCCTCCTCAATTCCAGAGTTTCATTATTGGAAGTAATAAACCAATATAGTGTTCACAATCATAACGCTAGTTTTGTTGTCAACAAACAACAACACGATTGTGAATTCATGAGTACCTCGTGAAAAATCAATGAAGTAGTAAGTAGTTTGTTGTCGGTTCATTATTTCCAATTCAATTCAATTAAACTTTGAGAATAGGGCGAGAACAATTTTTTCAATTTCCTGTTCTTAAACTTTGTCGTTTTACGTTTCAAGGTATACACGATTCAAAAATCGAATGAAGAATTCATTGAAAAATGTGAACATATTTTTGGTAAGTACAACTCTAATATCGTATGAATTTGGAGAATGAAGCTTATCGATTTCATTTATTGAATAGCGATCAACTAACACGGGAGATAAAATATATGAGGAATAGAGGAGGAAAAATATAACAATAACCGGAATTTTTACGAGAATCGAATTACTGAATAAAAAAAATTTTAGGAAAGCATTTAGAAGAGATTTTTTATTATATGAGCTCGGTTAGATCCTCGAGTGCTCGGTTATTTTATATCTGAGAAGGGATTCCCGAAGAACGAAATGAAGAGTCACCTGATCAAAGGATTACTGCTGTTGAGTTGCATCTTCATTCTAGCTGAATCGAAATTAGTAAGTTAACAATTTTTTCAAGTACTTAAGTAAAGTAACTGGAGAATGGGGAGAGGAGATTTCACGATGTTTCAGATCTTTTCCGATATGTTTCGACGTAGATTGATGGAAAATAAAATTCCAAAATGGGTTTTACTGTTGTGAAGGATCCGAAATAAGTTACTGCCTTCACCTCGGCGTTTTCAGGCAAATTTTGGACGCACGCTCTCTTATGTACCATCGATTAACAAAGGTTTTGTTTCAGCTAACTAAAAAGGACAAAAAATATTTGTTAGAAAGAGTCTCCGAGTGGGATAACGCACCGGAAGCTTTGAAAATAGTCAAAGGAACCGTAACGGTATGTATCTGAATTCTTACCTTGTATTACCGTGAATAAGTTGTTTTCTTCGTTGGTTCAACAGTTTAAATAATTCGGCCAAAAGAACCCTGAAAATGTAACCAAATTTGGACCATGATTTCTATTGAGTAGTTATTCCCTGGACAAAATAAAGTATAATTAGTTATGGACCCCAAACAGACATACAAACACGGGGTTACTCGGGAAGCTCTGTAAAAATAAAAATACTTTGATTTTTTGAGGACAACCATCCTTTTGTTATGCAGCACCACGGAGTAATGACGATAACTTATCAGAGAAGAAAGCTGATATTGAAATGGGTGGCAAGGAAGGATGAGGGAATGAGATATCGTGATTGCGATGCTGCCAGCCTGAGCATTCTTCATCTCATGCGAATCCTCGAAACAGGAATTACTGTTGAATAAAAACACCAAAGTGGAACAAACCTCTTCTGCTGGTTTTGTCAGAACGAAAGTTCAGATGGCCACTATGAAAGCAGTCTCCCTCAGACTTAAGGTGTTACGCCTAGTTCTGCGATCAGCATCGGAAGATGACCCTCTGGCGGATGACATGGAGGCTGAATTGGGACTGGAAGATGGGGCTCATCTTCCCCTTCCTAGAAGAGAATGTAGAGAACCGCCTACACCACAGGGAACGCCATAGCTGAACCCAGTCGGCCTCAACCAAGCTTCGTCCATCGACACAAAAACTTCTCCAGTGCCACCCTCTGATACCAAGATAGTCTAGGACTGAGGACTGCTCTTTGGGATCCACCTTCCATCTCTATAATAAAATTGCTCATACAATGTAAAAAGCAAAATTTGAAGAAGAGATGGAATGAAAGTTTCTTTCAAGCTTATGATCGTCACATTGATTATTTGAGTATCAATAAGCCTTGATTGCCGCTCTATTGTGAGGCTAGCCTGAACTACGCCTCAGGGCGTTGAACGATCAGAACACTTTTTTTGGTTCTCAGCAGTAGCTTCCAGTTCTGTGTGCTGCATTAACAATTTATGTTTAGAAAATAAAATAATTCACCACTATAATCGATGGTATTGCACATAAACATATTCATCAAAATATTACATCAGCAGTAATATTCAAAGAATAAAAAGCTTCCCTAACTTCGATATAAGGAAGCAAATATCATCCACCGAGTGGATGCGGCACGTGGCTCTTTCGTACCTACTCAATAACGGTCTTGTTGATGAATATCGTTCATCTGAACTAAATCATCAACGTGATCAAGAATCTTGTATGAAGACCGTCCTACTGAAAGAAGTAGCTTTAGTCTCTGAATTATGATTGTATGAATACCGTCCTACTAAAAGAAGTAGCTTTAGTCTTTGAAACCATATTTGATTCAATGTACAACGAGTACTTATCCAAACATACAATTTGCTGAAGATTATACATTGAACAGAAAATACACAGAGCAAGAAGATTACGTTTGTTTTTTCTAATTAATACTTTTGTTCTAGACAAAACGTGGAACAACGATGTACAAATTCGTGTATAAGACCGAAGATGGTTCCTCTTGCGATGCTGAGATGGATGAGAAGAAGAATCGCACTGGCCGATACACCTGGGAGTGCGTCATGACAAATATACTAGATGACGAAGAATCTGATGATGACTATGAAATGAGAAGGAGACAACTCAGAAAGAATAAGAAACCGTCCGTAATGAAGGGCACAGGAGTATTATAGAGGCCAAAACGTTTCAGCTTATCATTGTTTATAATAAAATAGTGATGCAGTGATTTATTATTTCACAGAAGTGTTTTCTGGATGGCTTTCGCGACTCAATAGCAGAAAAGTCTGCCAAGTCGAGTGGGTAGTGTAGCTTTTTCACAAAGAATGATATATTATGACCATAAGTAAATAGAGATTGTGAAAAATTGTTCATTATTGTGCAGGACTGGTGAATTTGACGATCACGTTGCTATCTTTTTATTTTAAAAATTGCTTCACAAAAGTGGAGTCGTTTAAGATTATGTTGACGTTTTTGCCACTTGTTCACTTGTCTCCTGCTGATCGGGTCATGATATCAGGGTTCACGATGAAAGTAGTTGTAAACAACTCGTCAGATTGTACGAGTGCACCCGAACGTGATAGGCACGAGTAAACCCAGGATGTATCAGTACGCCCTACGTGTTTTGTCTACGCGTGTCTGATGTCTGCCATATATGCGTTTTGCGACGCTCTTCCATTTAAGGTTTGTTCCATTTAATGACGTTAGGTCAAAAACACGAAAAAACGTCTGCCAAGTGGGTGTGGCTCATAGCTTCCTCCAATGCATGATCCGATGCATAGTACCTAGTTGATCTCAAAACATCAATCTCTAAATACCTTCCACTACCCTCCTAGGGGACTCTACACGTCACACACAATCTCTGAATATTGTCGGAAAAGGTTGAAGTTAAGGCTGTAACAAGGACATGTACTTTTCCGCATGCGCAGTGGCTTCTATCAGTCTGGGGGCGATGATTTTCATAGGGGACCATCTACACGCCAACCCGCACAATCCCTGAAAACGTCATCGAAATCGGATGAGAAATGTAGAAGGCAAGGATTTCAAGATAGACAGACAGACACGGGACCAAATGTGTTCAGGAAAGTCTGAAACGTAAATCGCGAGTGGAAATTTTGATTTTGGAGAACTTTTTTTTTTCAACCTCGAAAAGTGAAAACAAACCTTCTGCTACCTTGGTAGACTCGGAAGCGAAGTCTTATATTAGAAAAACTTGAAAATAAAAAGAAGTTAATTAAGTCGCTTCGGTGCACCAAGACACCTGTGAGATCTAGGAGGTGGGTTTTCTTAGAGAGAAGTGGTGGTGATATACCTTGGGAGGGCCTTTTGTTATGTTTTGAGGTTCATTAAATTATGAAGCACGAGCAACAGGAATGCGTTTAGCTGTCATTCATTCTATCAATTTCACAGTAGATACAAAGTTAGAAGGAGGTTTCCACTGTAATGTATTCAAGTCAATCGCTGAGAATATGAAAAGTTTGACACAGTGGTCAATGATGATGAACATGATGAACGCTCATCTTTTTAACCCCAAGGCAAACTCGATTTTATCCGTAGGGTTACGTAACTATGAAGGTTACAGATTTTTGGTTTATTATTTTCAATAATGAACCTTTGGATTCGACTAAGAAAATTTTTTTTTAACACCCCCTCAAAATTTGATGGTTCACGTTTCAAGGTACGTAGAATCCAAAAATCGAATAAAAACGCCGCAAATTATTACACAATGGTTTATTATTTTTCTATAGATCACTCGCCTGCAAAGCCACCAACCATCCAACATGAAGAAAAACATCGATCGCATTTCGGTCAGCTAAAATTTGAACGGAGATTAGGCCTCTTTTGCGATTCACACTCGTGTTTCTGATTAATCGTACGTCCAAACCTGAAATTCTCGCAGTGAGCGAACGGTTTGTCCTACAAAGCTCCGCGTGGTCTCAAAAAATTCTAAAAATTCTATAGAATCCTAAATTGAACAATACCTTTATATCAAAATTTTTTGAGTTAGGGCGTTTTCAAAATTTAAAAATTCATTGTGGAACCCTTAGAAGTGACCTACATCAACCAAAATCTTCGGGGCACAACTAGACCCCAAATGGAGCCTACGTACCAAATTTCATCAAAATCGGTCAATGCTAAGTGGCGAAAGTGCCGCGTACGGCGGACGGAAATTTTTATTCGATTTTTGGATTCTACGTACCTTGAAACGCAAACCATCAAATTTAGAGGGGGTGTTAAAAATTTTTTTTTTCTTGGTCGATTGCAAAGGTTCATTATTGAAAATAATAATCCAAAATTTGGCCGTCCGTCCGCCGTACGCGGCACTTTTGCCACTTAGCATTGACCGATTTTGATGAAATTTGGTATGTAGGCTCCATTTGAGGTCTAGTTGTGCCCCGAAGATTTTGGTTGATGTACGTCACTTCTAAGGGTTCAAAAGTGAATTTTGAAATTTTGAAAACGCCCTAACTCAAAAAATTTTGATGTAAAGGTATTGTTTTTCCTTCAATTTAAGATTCTATAGAACTTTTAGAGACCACCCAGAGCTCTGTAGGACAAACCGTTCGCTCTCTACGAGAATTTAAGCTTTGGACGTACGATAAATCAGAAACACGAGTGTGATTCGCAAAAGAGGACTAATCTCCGTTCAAATTAAGCTGACCGAAATGCGATCGATGTTTTTCTTCATTTTGGATGGTTGGTGGCTTTGCAGACGAGTGATCTATTATAGAAAAATAATAAACCATTGTGTAATAATTTGCAGCGTTTTTGAACTGGCCTAGCCTACCAGGTCTGCTTCTACCTCTATGGGTCTGCTCATGCCTAAGCTTATAATAAGCTTAAAAAATTAACCTTTGTGTAATAATTTGCAGCGTTTTGCTCTCTGAAAGCCGCCTCAGCAGGCTAGAGTTTCCCCACAGTGCGACGCAGTACGTGAGACGGCTGGCGAAACAAGCATGATACGCCATGAGTGTCACTTCTGGGGTCGCAGTGTAAGCGAGTCGAAGAGTTCTTTGCTTTTATTTATTTTATTTATTTATTTATTTATTAACGGCAAGCCCAATTTATAATCAACATAATACAGTTGTATTCAACTTAGTATAGTGTTCATATAAGATAATAGAAAAATATTTTAATTGAAGGTAGGGGGGATTGAGAAAATACAATTACAATGACAGGAAAAGCAAGCTTAACTGAATAGGATGGGTGAAGAGGAAATTAAGGATTTAAGTAATGATAAGGGACTATGGAAGAAATCAAAATGTGGATAGGTGGTGAGAAAAAGATTCGCACTGCGGGGTAGTCGGTTTAGGGGACGGTGTTGGTCATAGTTTGTGGCGGAAAAAGTTACATGAAATAAAGTGGATGAGCGGGTGGATGTACGGGTGGCGGCAAGATTCAGCTTCTGGAGCAACGAGGGGCAGTCAATGGCATTGTTTAGCAGTTTGTAGAGGAGCACGAGGTCCGCGGAACTCCGTCTTCTCTCGAGGGTATTCAGGAGGCATCTCTGCAGTACGACCTCATAATTAATGTCCTCAGAAGGGATCCCCATCTTATACGCAACATAGCGCAAAAACCTCTTTTGAACTCGCTCAAGGCGATATTTGTGAACCGCGTAAAGAGGAGACCAGACTGTAGAGGCATACTCTAGCAAGGGCAACACAAGGGCCTTGTAGAGTGACACAATGGCAACAATACTACAAAACTCCCCAGTGTTTCTTTTAATGAAACCGAGGGCCTTCATCGCTCTTGCAGCCAGCCTCTCTATATGATTGGAGAAACTCAACCGCTCATCACAAAGGACTCCCAGGTCGACGACTTCAGTTGTCCTTCGAAGTGATTTGCCGCAGAGGATGTAATCGTGTACGACTGGTTGAGACAGACGATGGTAAGACACCACTGAGCATTTTGAATGATTAGAGATGATTTGAGATGGTTCGCCTCGCACCAATCCTCCAAACGAGCAACCGCCCCCTGCAACATACCGGACTCATCCAGAGATCCAATGTGACGAAGTAGTTTGAGGTCATCTGCAAAGAGCAAGATACGCACACCATCGGCCTCTATGAAGTCCACAACGCTATTTATAAGAATGAGGAAGCACAACGGACCCAAGTGGCTACCCTGCGGGATCCCAGAGGTGGCAGTGAAAGGGGAAGAGAGAGCGCCCTTCACCCGTACAACAAGCCTCCGCCCAACAAGGTAAGTGCGCATCCACCACAAGAACGACCCTTAGACCCCCAATGACTCCAGCAAAGTCAAGAGGTGGAGATGTGACAACTTGTCAAAGGCCTTGGCGAAATCCGTCGCCACCACGTCTGTCTGGAGTCCCTCCCGAAAACCGTCCATCACGTAGTCTTGAAACTCAAGAAGGTTAGTTGTTGTTGAACGGCCCCGGACGAATCCATGCTGTTGAATCCCAATAAAGGAGCTGAAGTTGAGTGACAGCTGGTCCACGACTAACTTCTCTAGCAGTTTAGGCATGGAGGACAGGGAGCACAAGGGCCGGTAGTGGACGACGAAGCCTTTATCTCCGGACTTGTGCACGGGTGTAACATAGGAAGACTTCCATTTCTCGGGAAAGCAGCCAGATTCAAGCGACTTATTGAAAAGCAATGTGATAGGACGTGATAAAGCGGTTGCGCAAAACTTCAGCAGTACTGGTGGAACACCATCCGGACCCATCCCCTTTCTCACATCCAATGAAGCCAGCCCGCGAATAACATTGTCTTCAGAAATCGAGAGGGAGCCCAGCGACAACACATCTCTGAGCGGATAAGTTGGCACACATGAGACCGGAGGCTCAAACATAGATGAAAAGTGAGTTGCAAAGAGCTCAGCTATGGCTTCTGGCTCTGACTCCCGTCATACAGTTCGGTAGGTCATTTCCACCCTCTCGATAATTGAAATAATTCCAAAATGCCTTTATATCACCAGGAATGGAGTTCTGAACGCTAAGGAGATACGACGCGTAGAGCTGTCCTGATCTTTCCTTGCAACGGCTCCGAAGCCTCGAAAACAAAGCATAATCCTCCGAGCAACCCGAGGTTTTGTAACGCGAGTGGGCCATCAACTTCTGAAGGGTAAGCGATATCAAATCGTGATCGAACCACTTTGGAAAGGACCTCGAAAATGTTTTAGTCCTAGGAACGTAGGTATCAATGGCCCTGTATAGGATACTATAACATTCATCTAGATCACTCTCAATAGGACTCTACAGTATCTCATCCCAGCGATACGTTGACAAGTGCTCGTTCATGGCCTTATAATCTCCTTTTTTAAAGTTGTACGAAAATCTACAGTTCGGGAAGAATTCACTGTAAATGGCTGACCAAGGTATAGAAAATTCAATCGGGGGGTGCGATTTGTCAATAGGCAATAAAGGCTCAGTGGGTAAGGCATTTGTAATGGCAAGATTTGATAAAATTAGATCGAGGACATTTCCTGACTGATTTCGACTAAAGTTGAATTGATGAAGCTCATGAAGTTGCTTTGGAGAGAGCCTCTCTATGTGGCTGAGCAAACACATCTACTGACCACTGAGATACCCAGGATATCAACTGAGTTCTCGAGGCGGCCATGGGGTTTAAAAATTAACTCTTGGGTCTTGTTGTTATTCAAGATCAGAGCGTTCGCAGCACACCACTTTTTAACCGTGTCTACAGAGTTAAGAACAGTGCTGCTGAGGGATTCAGTGTCAGGTGCTGCCGATATTACTTATTAATTTTGAAGAAATAAACGCTTCACAGTCAATTCCTAGAAACAGGGAGTTGAGGGTGCCCTCATTAGGGAATTTTATTACTAGGTACCTAATTGCTAAGGACACAAAACTGAGTTCAACTCGAAAAAAACGGTCAGCGATCGCATTTTGGTCTGCTAAAATTTGAACGGAGGTAAGGCTCTGGATGGTCTCATTCGATCCTAAAAATTACATCTAAAAAACCATTCGAATGAAACAATTCGAACATACATGTTTCTATTCTCCTATGACAGAATACAGAGTCCTTCAAAGTGTATAGATAAATTAATACTGAAAACTTCTTAGATAAAAAGAATTCATCGTCATTAAGATGGAACAGTAATAAGCTGGTAACTAAAAATTTTCCTTTGAAGTCACTGTAAGATGGGGGATTGTTAGTGGGATTAGGAGGTTTGGAGGTGGGGTTGGGGTGGTTGTTGTTTGAGGTGGCTTGGTGAAGGTAACCTGGACACCCCCAAAGGTGACAACCATGGACTCATGGGTTGGAAGGTTGTTTTCAGTGGCCATCCACTATGCTCCAGTTTAGTTGGTTGCTGCTCAACTGGTGTGGGGTGCGGCTGCATTTGTTCCTCATCAATGGTGTGGTCATCAGAAACAGGCCGTATGGCGGGTAGAGCCGCCGGGGGGGGGGGGGAGGGGAGGTCAACTTTTTCCTCCTCAATTCCAGAGTTTCATTATTGGAAGTAATACACCAATATAGTGTTCACAATCATAACGCTAGTTTTGTTGCCAACAAACAACAACACGATTGTGAAGTTGTTCACGGTTATTTTGATAATTGCGTTACCTCTTCATGTGTACCTGTGGCGGGCCGCCACAGAAGCCGGCTGCTATCCCGAAACTAAAACTAAAAAGAAGCCTTCCATGCACTGGCGAACGTATGGAAGTTGAGGGAGCAGCCGCGCCGCCAGGAAGCAGCACCTCGCAGGCCAGGGGGGAAGAGACGGCCGCAACTGCGCATTGGGGTGGCGTCAGTCGTGTTGAGCCAGAGCTACGCACTTCTCAAGAAAGTCTGTTTGACCAAAATCTGTGTGGAAATTGATAGTCTGTGTGACAAAACGTCTGTGTGACCAAGAACTGTGTGGAATGATAGTCTGTGTGACAAGAGCTGTGTGCTAAGAAACTTTTCGATTAACTGGAACGATATCCTCGGGCCCCCGGAGACTTTGGTGTACGAATTCGCCCTCCCAACGTGCTTCGACGAAGATACTGGATGACCCTGGCAAAATCCCAAAGGACTTCCCAACAAACTCTCTCTCTCAAAATAGTCAATTACGGTAAATTTATATTCTTTTGTATATGTTCTTTGCAAAGTTCCTCCTAGGATCTAGTTAAATTGTACTTTTTGCTGTCCAAAAGGACTTTAATTGAATTTGATAACACGGTGTTTCGAAACCCGATTCACCACATGGTCTTTTGATATTTACTTGATTCGATAACATCTTGTTCTGAAACACGACCCGCCACGTGGTCTTTGATTTTACTTTTGATAACATATTGTTTCGAAACACGACCCACCACGTGGTCATTTGAGGTTAACCCCCTTCAGGGAGATTTACGTATACGATACTTACCTTACCATTCTGAAGTCAAACCATTGAGTTTTATTGTTTTATGTTGATTCTTATTGATTGCTGAATTCTATATTTGAAATAGAAGTTTTATTGTTCGTTCCTGTACTTGTTGTTGAGTCATTGAATACATACCTGAACATTTTCCTGGAGCGTAGTAGGATCAAGATAACGTAAAGTGGTTAAATACTTACCTGAATTACTTACCTTAACCGGAGCGGAAGTAGAGTCACATGAGTAGTAGTCGAAGATAGTTCACTTACCTGATTTCACGAAGTCCTGAAATACCTGAAACAAAAGGAGAATAGTTAGAGTCAAATAACAAGCAAATTATACACAAATACGTAATAATAGCGAGAGTTATAAAGATCTATACTTACCTTGGTCACTTCCGACGTAGTAAATCATTTTTCGGTATTTCCAAAAGGAAATACCTAGTCAACGATACCGACGCCGCTCACTGCCAACCGCTACCTACCATTCACGAAACACGGTAAGTGCACTCGCATTCGTACTAGATCGTAAGCGCAAGGATTTGTTTTAGTGGGTTTTCAAATAAAAAGTCAATCGCCTCCATCGGGAAAACACACCATTACAATTGGTGGCACGCGGTGTGATTTTGATAGGTACCAACTATCACGAACCTTCAGTTCGCCTTGCGCCCGACTAGTAGAAAAACGCCCAGGAGATTGGTCAGAGTTGTTGTAGGAACAGTACTAGGTTGTTGATTCAGCATTTCATTGCAGTATAATTGTTTGGTATATTGAAAAGGTACGAGCCTAGGACGTTGTTCTTCTGTAAAAACAAGGAATACGGCCGTAGACATAAAACCACTCGAGAGACGAGGAACAGGAGTGTGAGCGAACTAGCGAGATATCAGGTTGTCCCAGCGGCGTTCTCCCGTGAAAGTTTCGGGCAGACCGTCGCGTTCCGGGTCCTCTTAGATCGGAAGATCCGGGTCGATTTTCTCGTTGGTTTTGAGAGTTCTGGATACACACCGTATCGGAACGACTCCCAGGCGGGTCTTCAGGTTTCGGGTAGACGATTCGAAACACCAGGTTTCGAACCAACGAGTTTCGAAATGATAACACGGTCCAAAAACCGTTGTTCCCGAGTCAAGGGAATGGTTCGAAATAACTGTTACTGAAACTCGAGCAAGTACAGAAACTTGTTCCTGGATCAGAGCAGCCACCCAGCGTTCTGCTACTGGTTCGGAACGACCGTTCCGAGTCCGTGAGCTCTCGCTAAACACTTGTTCTCGTGAAAATAACCACTCTGAGAAACAAATATCGATTGTGACAAAAGTGAAAACTTTTCACCGTTTCCGAATTTTATTTTCTTGTATATTCTCACACCCAAACTTCCAGGATGGCCCAAGGAGGAGATGATGCGGAGATCTCGCGCGAGATGATGGAAGCTGCCACTGCTGCGATGGCGCAACTGGGAAACTTCTTTGCTACACAGCGAGGAGTTCCGAAACCCGAAGAGCAGGGTACCGGACTTCCGAGGTCGCTGTTCATGGAAGTAGATGTGTGGAACCCCGACGAAGCCGGATGCATTTCGGCACAACAATTTTTCTATGAGGTGGAACAAGCCACTACCACCTTGACACAAGCACAAAAGGTGCAATTCCTGAGAGCGTGATTGAAAGGATGGGTAAAGCGGTTCTTAATAGAAGCAACAGGCGAACAGCCCTATGACCGCTTAAAAGCCCAAATCCTGCGCTGGTATGGAAGGGAAAACCCCGAACAAGCCAATGTGAAGCTGTGGACGACCAAGAGACAAGTGGGAGAACCTCTTCGAAAGTATGCGGAACGACTGATAACCCTGGCGTCGTGCGCGGTAGAAGCGGAGGAGAACCTTCATCCGGCACGAAAGCGAGTGTGGGTTCAGCAGAAAGCTCTGCGAGCGTTCATCCGAGGGGTGGACAAAGAGATCAGTTTATTTCTGCGAGGAGGAACCACCGAAATTCTGGAAGAGGCAGTCGAAAGGGCCGAAGAATGGGAGGAAACTGATCGGGAGGATCGTGAACCCGAGCTTAGATGGGATGTAGCCAGGATACTCAACCAGGAACCCAAGAAGTGCTACGGATGTGGAGAGGCGGGGCATTTTGCGGCCAGGTGTCCAAACCGCGGCAGTCCCGGTGAAAATCGAACACCGCCGCAGATGGAGGAGGGGTACCGCGGAGGTCCCCTCTGTGGAGGCCGACCTCCCCAAGACCACGGCACCCGTGCTGCTTCTGTGGTGAAATGACCCATTTCCCGATAAGGTGCCCTCACAGAGTCACTTTTGACGATTATTGCCAATTCTGCGGCGCCGAAGGACACCGTGGAGCCGAGTGCTTGGAGATGAAGAGGATGTTAGCCAATGCACCATACCGAGCGGCTACTTCGGCACCCGCAGCAGCCGTTACCGTACCACCAGCGGACGAACCAGAAGAGGAGGTAAGAGGCGACGAGTTGGTCGCCTTCCAGACGACTGTGGCGCTCACCACGAAGCCGATGATTTCGGTCCCTGACAAGTTGGGGGACACCGACCGTCGAATGGTGCTGGATACCAGCGCTGCGGTTTTGGCGCTGTCCGAACCTATTCCCGGGGTGGAACTCCGACCAACAGCGGCCGAGTTGTGGGGAGCTGATGGACAACGACTGGTGCTCCAAGGAGTACAGAGAGCCTCGGTGGCGATCGGCCCCATCACGACAACACATGACTTCTTCGTACTCGACCGACCAGACTCGGGACTGAACCTATTGGGGTTGGACCTCTTGAAGAAGTTCCCCATCAGTATCCGAACCGACACAGGTGTGGTGGAAATGGACCACCCAGGAACCGGCGAATGTTTGATCGTCGGAACCTTGATTCGTGACCCCAATGCATTGAAGAGCCTGGAGCGGCTGTCGGCTGACTGGCGAGCCGAAAAGATAGATACCCAAAAAGACGACAACCAGTGGACACCGCCGAACGAACCAGAGGATTGTTCCCCAGAAGTGTCAAGGAAAACCAAAGACGAGTGCCCCCTCGAGGAGGAAGGGCCAGTTCATGTGAACAACCAGGAGCAACTTCCGGACGAGGAAGGAAGAAGGGCTGCAGATCCCGACAAAAGGCAGCCACGGGAACACCCTCGAGCCACTTGTTTGGTCGACCCGGGACAGACCCAATACACGGAACCATTGAAGCAGGACCAGCAGCGAGTTGATGGGTCAAGAGACCGCGGACTCGCCCTGTCGGTTTCCCGGCAAACCGGGGATGTAGCGGTGCCACCCGCAACCGAGCGACCGCGCTCCGTATCTCATACGATACGAGACCCTGTGGTGGAACCAGCTCGCGAGGTCCCAGCCGATGAAGTGGTGGATGACGAAACAGTAAGCGGTATAACCAGGGGTGGAATGGGTACCATTCCACCGACCGCTATCAATCGATTGATAAGAGTGTTGCGGCGAGTCTCGAGACTGGCCGGGAAACAGCTACAGCGAGCTTGGCGCCTGCATGGGCGAGGAGTTGGTCAGCCACGGCGTCGCCTTGGATCCCACATTGGATCGAGGGGTGGCCCCGCCTGACAGGGGGAAGAGATTCTGGAGCTTCTGGAATGGGCCTCGGACGAGGATGAAGGTGTGGACGGACACCGGCGGTGGTGTGAAGGACTCACCGGAGTGGGTGACACACTGTCCCCTGAGCCGGTTGAAGACCGTAGCCTCGACTGGAGCACCAGACGAGGCCACAATCATCGACCCGGTGGCCGGCGTAACCAGTACCCTGGCCCGCACAGAAGAAATGGTCCCAGAGGAGGGACCCATGGACGAACAGAGGTGGATGAAGATGGAGGACAATGATGGGATCTCCGACATGGACGCTGACTCAACTGTACGACTAATAGGAGGAGCGACGCCCGGGGAGGCGAGTCAAGCCGAAGCTAAAACTAGCAATTCCCAGGCCTCGCCCCAACCGGTTGAGCCGAAGCACAACCTGCACCAGACACCTTACCTGGACTGCGTGTGGAGACACCATGGAGCGAAGTAGGTCCCAAGTCCTGAGTGTACCTGTAAATAAGAATGTAAATAAGTAAAACGTAATAAATGTATAAGTTAATAGTTAAATATATACAATGTAAATAAATATGAATAAATAAAGTAAAGAAAAACTTACCTGAAGACGTTTATCCGGATACCTGTGACCCGTACTGAAGGGAGAAGCCGCGATGTTGGTCTGGTCGTTTCGGACCGAAAGAGGGGGAGTTCTGGGTTCAGGCGGACACCGCCGTTCAGTAAGGTTTCGAATCCTTGCGGGAACTTTCGGAGATGGGTCTAGGGACAACCTGAAAGAGAGAGAGGAGAGTGCGAGATTTGCAGCAGTTCTCAAGCAAAGTGGTGACTACGGCCATATTCTGTTGCAGGAGGAACTGGTTAGGCTGCCATGACTGCATCAGGGTTAAATCCAGAGGTAGGCCAGCTAGGAGAGGACGTCGAGGACCAGGACCACACGTTGGATGTCATAGTCACCATTGGGGAAGCTGCCAAACTGCTCAACGGAAAGCCTCGACAGTTGGCCATTATCACTGACTGCATAACACAGCTAGCAGATTGTTTGCGGACAACTGCACAGACGCATCACCAGCCACCACAAGCCGTGATACGAGATATGGCCATGTTACGATACCAAGTGCGGACGCTGCAAGAGCAACTTGGTGCGGAGGGAGATGAGGACGAGACGTGGGACCGAAGCGAATCCCATCCCGTCGAATCACTGCCACCAGCCAAGGCCAAGTCGACACCCGAACCAACGTCGGAGCTGGAATCAGAAATGGAGTACGAGGACGAAGCAAAGGATTTGGAAGCCAAGGAAGACATGGCACCACCTTTCTCACCAATAGTACCCAAGAACCAGGAAGCCGCGCTGGACTTGACACCAAAAATCATATTGAGTGATTGCCCCATCTGCAAGAAACCAGACCGGAACATCACAGGGTTTCGCTGTCAGAGTTGCAAGACGTTCTGGAACAGGCTCGTGGCAAAGTGCAAGAAGTTCCCGATGGGCCATCCTGACCACCCGATGCCGTGCAAGCTCAGAGAACATTGTAAGACCAGACCCGTGGAGTGTGCCGGATGTTGCCGTTGGCGGTATGAACAGGCGTTTGTAGAGTCCAGACCGGGCCTCCTATTGGCCCTGCCTCCAGTGACTCCAGAGGGAAAGCGCAGAGCTGATGAGGGCATCGGCCTTCGGAGAAGGGAGGAGTGTGGCGGGCCGCCACAGAAGCCAGCTGCTATCCCGAAACTAAAACTAAAAAGAAGCCTTCCATGCACTGGCGAACGTATGGAAGTTGAGGGAGCAGCCGCACCGCCAGGAAGCAGCACCTTGCAGGCCAGTACGGAGCAATAGCGGAGTGGGGGAAGGTCACGAGGGGGGAAGAGACGGCCGCAACTGCGCATCGGGGTGGCGTCAGTCGTGTTGAGCCAGAGCTACGCACTTCTCAAGAAAGTCTGTGTGACCAAAATCTGTGTGGAAATTGATAGTCTGTGTGACAAAACGTCTGTGTGACCAAGAACTGTGTGGAATGATAGTCTGTGTGACAAGAGCTGTGTGCTAAGAAACTTTTCGATTAACTGGAACCATATCCTCGGGCCCCCGGAGACCTTGGTGTACGAATTCGCCCTCCCAACGTGCTTCGACGAAGATACTGGACGACCCTGGCAAAACCCCAAAGGACTTCCCAACGAACTCTCTCTCACAAAATAGTCAATTACGGTAAATTTATATTCTTTTGTATATGTTCTTTGCAAAGTTCCTCCTAGGATCTAGTTAAATTGTACTTTTTGCTGTCCAAAAGGACTTTAATTGAATTTGATAACACGGTGTTTCGAAACCCGATTCACCACGTGGTCTTTTGATATTTACTTGATTCGATAACATCTTGTTCTGAAACACGACCCGCCACGTGGTCTTTGATTTTACTTTTGATAACATATTGTTTCGAAACACGACCCACCACGTGGTCATTTGAGGTTAACCCCCTTCAGGGAGATTTACGTATACGATACTTACCTTACCATTCTGAAGTCAAACCATTGAGTTTTATTGTTTTATGTTGATTCTTATTGATTGCTGAATTCTATATTTGAAATAGAAGTTTTATCGTTCGTTCCTGTACTTGTTGTTGAGTCATTGAATACATACCTGAACATTTTCCTGGAGCGTAGTAGGATCAAGATAACGTAAAGTGGTTAAATACTTACCTGAATTACTTACCTTAACCGGAGCGGAAGTAGAGTCACATGAGTAGTAGTCGAAGATAGTTCACTTACCTGATTTCACGAAGTCCTGAAGTACCTGAAACAAAAGGAGAATAGTTAGAGTCAAATAACAAGCAAATTATACACAAATACGTAATAATAGCGAGAGTTATAAAGATCTATACTTACCTTGGTCACTTCCGACGTAGTAAATCATTTTTCGGTATTTCCAAAAGGAAATACCTAGTCAACGATACCGACGCCGCTCACTGCCAACCGCTACCTACCATTCACGAAACACGGTAAGTGCACTCGCATTCGTACTAGATCGTAAGCGCAAGGATTTGTTTTAGTGGGTTTTCAAATAAAAAGTCAATCGCCTCCATCGGGAAAACACACCATTACATACCTCGTGAAAAATCAATGAAGTAGTAAGTAGTTTGTTGTCGGTTCATTATTTTCAATTCAATTCAATTAAACTTTGAGAATCAGGCGAGAACGATTTTTTCAATTTCCTGTTCTTAAACTTTATCGTTTTATGTTTCAAGGAATATACAATTCAAAAATCGAATAAAAGAGAATTGGAGGGTTGAAAGGTAAATTTTCATTGAAAAATTTGAACACATATTGGGTCAGTACAACTCTAATATCGCATGAATTTGAAGAATGAAGCTTATCGATTTCATTTATTGAATAGCGATCAACTAACACGGGAGATAAAATATATGAGGAATAGAGGAAGAAAAGTGTAACAATAACCGATATTTTTACGACAATCGAATTACTGAATAAAAAAAAATTAGGAAAGCATTTAGAAGAGATTTTTTCGCATATGAGCTCGGTTTGATCCTCGAGTGCTCGGTTATTTTATATCTGAGAAGGGATTCCTGAAGAACGAAATGAGGAGTCACCTGATCAGAGGATTACTGCTGTTGAGTTGCATCTTCGTTCTATCTGAATCAAGATCAGTAAGTTAACTATTTTTTTCAAGTACTTAAGTAAAGTAACTGGAGAATGGGGAGAAGAGATTTCACGATGTTTCAGATCTTTCCCCGATATGTTTCGACGTAGATTGATGGAAAATAAAATTCCAAAATGGGTTCTATTATTGTGAAGGATCCGAAAAAAGTTACTGCCTTCACCTCGGCGTTTCCAAGCAAATTTTTGACGCACGCTCTCTCATGTACCATCGATTAATAAAGGTTTTGTTTCAGCTAAATAGAAAGGACAAAATATATTTGTTAAAAAGAATCACCGAGTGGGATAACGCACCGGAAGCTGTGAAAATAGCCAAAGGAAGGGTAACGGTGTGTATCTGAATTCTTACCTTGTATTACGATGAATAAGTTGTTTTAATCGTTGGTTCAACAGTTTAAATAATTCGGCCAAAAGAACCCTGAAAATTTAACCATATTTGGACTATGATTTCGATTGAGTAGTTATTCCCGCGACAAAATAATGTATAAGTATAAGGGAATAATGTATAAGTAAATAATGTATAAGGGAATGAACAGGACCGCCTACATCACAGGGAACGCCATAGCTGAAACCAGTCGGCCTCAACCAAGCTTCGTCCATCGACACAAAATCTTCTTCAGTGCCACCCTCTGATACCAAGATAGTCTAGGACTAAGGACTGCTCTTTGGGATCCACCTTCCATCTCTATAATAAAATTACTCATACAATGTAAGAAGCCAAATTTGAAGAAGAGATGGAATGAAAGTTTCTGTCAAGCTTATGATCGTCACATTGATTATTTGAGAATCAATAAGCCTTGATTGCCGCTCTATTTTGAGGTTAGCCTGAACTACGCCTCAGGGCGTTGAACAATCAGAACACTTTTTTTGGTTCTCAGCAGTAGCTTCCAGTTCTGTGTGCTGCATTAGAAATTTATGTTTAGAAAATAAAATATTTCACCACTATAATAGATGGTATTGCACATAAACATATTCATCAAAATATTATATCAGCAGTCATATTCAAAGAATAAAAAGCTTCCCTAACTTCGATATAAGGAAGCAAATATCATCCACCGAGTGGATGCGGCACGTGGCTCTTTCGTACCTACTCAATAACGGTCTTGTTGATGAATATCGTTCATCTGAACTAAATCATCAACGTGATCAAGAATCTTGTATGAAGACCGTCCTACTGAAAGAAGTAGCTTTAGTTTCTGAAACCATATTTGATTCAATGTACTACGAGTACTCATCCAAATACAGGGTGTCCAAGTAACTACGCTCCCCCCACTTATTTTCTCTAATAGTGTAAGAAAAAATCGGATTAACGCTATTCTTCATAATTTTTTGCGTAGAATTCAAAAATGACAAAATTGCGCAGTTCGCAATCGCGCAACCATGCGCAATTACGATCAACTTTGTTTTTTCAAATGAGAACCCCCATTTTTTATTGCAGATTCGGATTCTACGTCGAATTTCATGAACATTTTACTTCGAAAACTTTTTTTTTTGGACGAGCGCAGCCCGCTCAGCGAGCGCTCAAAGATGCGCAACCCAGGGATTGCGCCAAAGTTGAGATGAAGGTAAACCTCAAGTGCGGCGCATCACTTAGCATTGTTTTTCTACGCTGAATCGCGTGGTGATGTCCATTTCTTGATTTGATTTCATTTTACCGTATCTACAGCCGAAAAAGTCACTTCTTGAGGAGGAAATCATCGACTTTCTTATGAAGAGTAATAAATCATCCTAATAAAGTGTAACGAAATTAAATTTTCAAAATTGTAAAATAACGGGAAACTTCTACATAATTATCACAAAATTTTCCAAAATAATTTTCAGTCTTCTAAAAACATGATTGGATGAACAATGATTGAAACAATTAAGCGATAAACTCTTAATAAAACTCTTAATAAATTAAGAACTCTTAAATAAACTCTTGATAAATAATAACTCTTAACGTAAACTGTATTGTCTACCTGCACAAAGGAGTAATAATTCGAGAAGAAAACAATACTCCGAAAAAATTCCACGGAAAATCGATGATTTCCTCCTCAATAAGTGACTTTTTCCTCTGTAGATACGGTAAAATGAAATCAAACCAAGAAATGGACATCACCACGCGATTCAGCGTACAAAAACAGTGCTAAGTATTGCGCCGCACTTGAGGTTTACCTTCATCTCAACTTTGGCGCAATCCCTGGGTTGCGCATCTTTGAGCGCTCGCTGAGCGGGCTGCGCTCGTCCAAAAAAATAAAGTTTTCGAAGTAAAATGTTCATGAAATTCGACGTAGAATCCGAATCTGCAATAAAAAATGGGGGTTCTCATTTGAAAAAACAAAGTTGATCGTGATTGTGCATGGTTGCGCGATTGCGCACTGCGCAATTTTGTCATTTTTTAATTCTACGCAAAAAATTTTGAAGAATAGCGTTAATCCGATTTTTTTTCTTACACTATTAGAGAAAATAAGTGGGGGGAGCGTAGTTACTTGGACACCCTGTATACAATTTGCCGAAGATTATACATTGAACAGAAAATACACAGATCAAGAAGATAACGTTTATTTTTTCTAATTATTACTTTTGTTCTAGACAAAACATAAAGCAAAGAAGTACAAATTCGTGTTTAAGACCGATGATGGTTCCTCTTGCAATGCTGTGATGAATGTGAATAAGAATGGCACTGGACGATACAGCTGGGAGTGCGACTCGACACATAAATCAGATGAAGAATCTGATGAACACTATAAAATGAGAAGGAGACATCTCAGGGGGAACAAGAAACCGACCGAATTGGAGGGCTCAGGAGAATTTTAGAGGCCACAACGTTTCAGCTTATCATTGTTTATAATAAAATAGTGATGCAGTGATTTATTATTTCACAGAAGTGTTTTCTCGATGGCTTTCGCGACTCAATTGCAGAAAAGTCTGCCAAGTCGAGTGGGTAGTGTAGCTTCTTCACAAAGAATATATTATCGCCATAAGTAAATAGAGATTGCGAAAAAGTGTTCATTATTGTTCAGGACTGGTGAATTCCACAATCACGTTGCTATCTTTTTATTTTAAAAATTGCTTCACAAAAGTGGAGTCGTTTAAGATTATGTTGACGCTTTTGCCACTTGTTCACTTGTCTCCTGCTGATCGGGTCATGATATCAGGGTTCACGGTGAAAGTAGCTGTAAACAACTCGTCAGATTGTACGAGTGCACCCGAACGTGATAGGCACGAGTAAACCCAGGATGTATCAGTACGCCCTACGTGTTTTTATCTACACGGGTCTAATGTCTGCCATATATGCGTTTTGCGACTCTCTTGTGTCCTACCATAGGTTTGTTCCATTCTATGACGTTAGGTCAAAAACACGAAAAAAACGTCTGCCAAGTGGGTGTGGCTCATAGCTTCCTCCAATGCATGAATCGATGCATAGTACCTAGTTGATCTCAAAACATCAATTTCTAAATACCTTCCACTACCCTCCTAGGGGACTCTACATGTCAATCTGTACAATCCCTGAAAATTTCATCAAAATCGGATGAGAATTGTAGAAGTTATGGCTGTGGCAAGGATTTCATGACAGACTGACAGACACGGAACCAAATTTGTTCAGGAAGGTTTGAAACGTAAAACGCGAGTGGAAATTTTGATTTTGGAGAACTTTTTTTTTCAACCTCGAAAAGTGAAAACAAAGCTTCCGCTACCTTGGTAGACTCGGAAGCGAAGTCTTATATCGAGAAAACTTGAAAATAACAAGAGGTTAAAACAAAATTGCTAGGAGAAATTTTTTGTTTGAAATTTAGAAGAATCATTCAATTTTAAACTTAAAAAATCCCGCTAAAGATTTAGAGGAGGTTATTCAAGGTTTGTGTAAAGCCGAGTTCCGGGCTCTCTGCCGAATTTTATCTCAACTACTAAAATGTTCCAGCTCCCGGGTTCCTGAACCTTAAAAGTTCTTGAACCCTTTCAACTTTCTCGGGTTCCCACACTCAGCTGGTTCATGAACTTTTTGCGCTGAAACAAACCTGATGTGATGTGTACGCCAAACTGACCACCTCTATCACACACAGGAAGTTTAACATTAAACTTGTTAAACGAGGCTGTATGATGATGGATGTGATCATGTCTGGAGCTACGAGGCACTGGTGATTAATCGTCTGAGGAAGGTTTGTGGTCGCTTCGGTCCACCAAGACACCTGTGAGATCTAGGAAGTGGGTTTTCTTAGAGAGAAGTGATGGTGATATACCTTGGGAGGGCCTGTTGATATGTTTTGAGGGCCATTAAATTATGAAGCACGAGCAACAGGAATGCGTTTAGCTATCATTCATTCTATCAATTTCACAGTAGATACAAAGTTAGAAGGAGGTTTCCACTGTAACGTATTCAAGTTCATCGCTGAGAATAAAAATAGTTTGACACAGTGGTCAATGATGATGAACATGATGATCGCTCATCTTTTTAACCCCAAGGCAAACTCGATTTTATCCGTAAGGTTACGTAACTATGAAGGTTACAGATTTTTGGTTTATTATTTTCAATAATGAACCTTTGGAATCGACCAAGAAAATTTTTTTTTAACACCCCTCAAAATTTGATGGTTCACGTTTCAAGGTAGGATCCAAAAATCCTACGTAGAATCCAAAAATCGAATAAAAACGCCGCAAATTATTACACAATGGTTTATTATTTTTCTATAGATCACTCGCCTGCAAAGCCACCAACCATCCAACATGAAGAAAAACATCGATCGCATTTCGGTCAGCTAAAATTTGATCAGAGATTAGGCCTCTTTTGCGATTCACACTCGTGTTTCTGATTAATCGTACGTCCAAACCTTAAATTCTCGTAGTGAGCGAACGGTTTGTCCTACAGAGCTCCGCGTGGTCTCACAAAATCCTAAAAATGCTATAGAATCTCAAATTGAACAATACCTTTATATCGAAATGTTTTGAGTTAGGGCGTTTTCAAAATTTCAAAATTCATTGTGGAACCCTTAGAAGTGATCTACATCAACCAAAATCTTCGGGGCACAACTAGACCCCAAATGGAGCCTACGTACCAAATTTCATCAAAATCGGTCAATGCTAAGTGGCTAAAGTGCCGCGTACAGCGGACGGACGGCCAAATTTTTATTCGATTTTTGGATTCTACGTACTTACCTTGAAACGCAAACCATCAAATTTAGAGGGGGTGTTAAAGAATGTGTTTTCTTGGTCGATTGCAAAGGTTCATTATTGAAAACAATAATCCAAAATTTGGCCGTCCGTCTGCCGTACGCCGTACGCGGCACTTTTGCCACTTAGCATTGATCGATTTTGATGAAATTTGGTATGTACGCTCCATTTGAGGTCTAGTTGTGCCCCGAAGATTTTGGTTGATGTAGGTCGAATTCTAAGTGTTCAAAAGTGAATTTTGAAATTTTGAAAACGCCCTAACTCAAAAAATTTTGATGTAAAGGTATTGTTTTTCCTTCAATTTAAGATTCTATAGAACTTTTAGAGACCACCCAGAGCTCTGTAGGACAAACCGTTCGCTCTCTACGAGAATTTAAGGTTTGGACGTACGATTAATCAGAAACACGAGTGTGAATCGCAAAAGAGGCCTAATCTCCGTTCAAATTAAAGCTGACCGAAATGGTTGGTGGCTTTGCTGACGAGTTATCTATATAGAAAAATAAAAAATAACAAACCATTGTGTAATAATTTGCAGCGTTTTTGAACTGGCCTAGCCTACCAGGTCTGCTTCTACCTCTATGGGTCTGCTCATGCCTAAGCTTATAATAAGCTTAAAATAATAAACCTTTTTGTAATAATTTGCAGCGTTTTGCTCTCAGAAAGCCGCCTCAGCAGGCTAGAGGTTCCCCACAGTGCGTCGCAGTACGAGAGACGGCTGGCGAAACAAGCATGATACGCCATGAGTATTACTTCTGGGGTCACAAAGTAAGCCAGTCGAAGAGTTCTTTGCTTTGGAGAGAGCCTCTCTATGTGGCTGAGCAAACACATCTACTGACCACTGAGATACCCAGGATATCAACTGAGTTCTCGAGGCGGCCATGGGGTTTAAAAATTAACTCTTGGGTCTTGTTGTTATTCAAGATCAGAGCGTTTGCAGCGCACCACTTTTTAACCGTGTCTACAGAGTTAAGAACAGTGCTGCTGAGGGATTCAGTGTCAGGTGCTGCCGATATTACTTATTAATTTTGAAGAAATAAACGCTTCACGGTCAATTCCTAGAAACAGGAAGTTGAGGGTGCCTTCATTGGGGAATTTTATTACTAGGTACCTAATTGCTAAGGACACAAAACTGAGTTCAACTCGAAAAAATGGTCAGCGATCGCATTTTGGTCTGCTAAAATTTGAACGGAGGTTAGGCTCTGGATGGTCTCATTCGATCCTAAAAATTACATCTAAAAAACCAGTCGAATGAAACAATTCGAACATACATGTTCCTATTCTCCTATGACAGAATACAGAGTCCTTCAAAGTGTATAGATAAATTAATACTGAAAACTTCTTACATAAAAAGAATTCATCGTCATTAAGCTGAAACAGTAATAAGCTGGTAACTAAAAATTTTCCTTTGAAGTCACTGTAAGGTGGGGGATTGTTAGTGGGATTAGGTGGTTTGGAGGTGGGGTTGGGGTGGTTGTTGTTTGAGGTGGCTTGGTGAAGGTAACCTGGACACCCCCAAAGTGGTGTTGCGTGGAGGTCGCAGAGCAGCTAAGCAAGCAAGACGGCCGGAGTACCACCGGGTTCAGAGTTTGTGGAGGAAGCATCCGGCGCATGTGGCTGCGGAGGTACTGGAAGAGCCTGGGGAAGATCAAGTTCAGCCCCCTCTTCAGGAGTTTGTGGATTTCTGGGAGCCACTTTTGAGTGCTCCCAGCCACAACCCTGGGGAGCGAGTGGTTCCCCCAGTCTCCACCAGGGATTCCTTACGTAGCATCTTGTGTTCGCCGGTGCTACTTGACGAGGCACACAAGTGCCGTGTCAAGAACTCCACATCCGCTGGACCGGATGGTGTTTCTGCCCGTCGCTGGAATAAAGCACCGAATACGATTAAGCTGCTCATCCTCAACCTGCTCATGCTTGCGGGAAGACCCCCGAGAGCGTTAACCCGTACCCGAACCGTTTTTATTCCCAAGAAAGGGGGAAGTGGGCCTGGAGGCTATCGACCGATCTCAGTGTCCTCGGTAGTCTTCCGCCACTTCCAAAAAGTACTGGCATCTCGCCTCCAGGTGGCTGGTGTCATTGGTGATGTCCAGAGAGCGTTTCGGCCAGCAGATGGCACAGCGGAGAACCTTACAGTTCTCCAAACTGTCATCTCGCTGGCCCGTATTAAACGCCGGCAACTCCAACTCGCCGCTCTGGACGTCGCTAAGGCCTTTGACACAGTCAGAAGCTTTGCCCTGACCGATTGCCTTCGTGGTGTCAGGGCCCCATCTCGATTAATTGAGTATGTGGCCTGTCTGTACCATGAAGGCGTGACGGTCCTCGAGGCAGGGTGCGAGGTATCAAGGGATATACGGATCGGGCGTGGGGTACGCCAGGGGGATCCCCTATCGCCACTCCTCTTCAACCTGGTCGTGGATACGGCCTTGGGTAAGCTGCCCACTCAAGTAGGGTTTGATCTCGCCCCTGGGGTGCGAGTAGGAGCATTGGCTTTTGCCGATGATGTTATCCAACTCGCAGAAACCTGTGAGTGCTTGCAGATCGCCCTCAATGCATTTGCTAAGATGCTAGCCAGGTGTGGACTCGTGGTTAACCCCGATAAGTGTGGGTCGGTCTCCTTGGTCCCGTCGGGTTGCCAGCACAAGGTTAAAGTTGTGGATGGGGGTTTTGTCGTAGGACAGTCTCCCATTCCATCTCGATCCATGCTGGAGGTTTGGCGGTACCTTGGAGTCGACTTCATGGGGGTGGCCACCATTAGCACCAGCCGTGTGGACCTTGGTAGAGCGCTAGCTCGCGTTACCAAGGCTCCATTGAAGCCACAGCAGAAGCTGCGCCTCCTCCCCACGTACTTACTGCCAAAGCTGACCTATGGGTTAGTCTTTGGCAGGCTTACGGCAGAGAGGCTGCAAGAGTTAGATCGACAAGTTCGCTCTGCTGTGCGCTCTTGGCTGAAGTTCCCACCTGGTGTCCCAAGTGCCTATTTCCACGCACCGGTCAAATCCGGTGGGCTTGGCATTGTGTCTCTCTCGGCATGTATCCCTTCCCTGCGCCGCCAGCGCCTGCTAGCCCTTCAAGGGTCGAGCTGGGAGGTCGCCCGTGCGGCTGCTGATCTTGATTTCGTCAGGCAGCAGTTAGCATGGTGCGACCGAGCAACACCATCTGCTCCAAAACCAAGTTCGTCTGCTGAGTTTGCTGCTGCCCTGCATGAGTCAGTAGATGGTAAAGAACTCCGACAGTAAAGCCTTGTCTCATCCCAATGGGTAGATTGGGCTTCAGAGGGCATTGGGGCCCGTGACTACCGACACTTTCACACCGTCCGCATGGCAACTCTGCCAACTGCGTTACGGTGTTTGAGAGGTAGTCGCGGGACAACCCTACCCCTTTGCCGTGCCTGTCAGAGTGGAAATGAACATCTTTATCATGTAGTGCAGCAGTGTCCTCGGACTCATGGGGGCTGCATTCTACGTCATGATGCAGTCGCCAAGCATATAGCAGGTGCTTTGTCATCTAGAGGCTGGGATGTTGAGAGGGAGAGATTAGACCACATGCCAAGTGACCAGGGCAAGAAGCCTGACATTGTTGCCGTCCAGCCCAACCAGTCTTGCATTATCCTGGATGTCCAAGTTGTCAATGGCAGCTTGGACATGGAGCAGACTTGGCGGGCTCAGATAAGAAAGTATGATAGAGATGATTTACGGCAAGCGGTGTCGGAGCTAAAAGGAGTGGTACCCAACAACATCAGGGTGATGGCTGCAACCTTGTCGTGGCGCGGAGTATGGTGCGGGAAAAGTGCCACGGAGTTGCTCGAGTTGGGCATCTCGGTAGGCGTACTCCGTGGTATCACCACCCGCGTCCTGCTCGGCTCGTATTTGAACTGGTGGTCGTTTTATAGAGGCACTTCCCTTCATCCCTCTCTCCCACCCCCACCTTCCTCATCTTCCCTCATCCCCAGGGCCGGCGTCGGGTGAGTCCTGGGCGTCCTCCCCATTATAATTGATTTATTTATTTATTTTCATTTATGGCGTGCCCCCTCCGTCACACAAGACATTTTGTCTTTGAGGAGAGTTTATTAAAAAAAAAAAAAAAAAAAAGACAACCATAGACCATAGACTCATGGGTTGGTAGGTTGTTTTCAGTGGCCATCAGGGTGCAATGCCCCAGTTTAGTTGGTTGCTGCTCAACTGGTGTGGGGTGCGGCTGCATTTGTTCCTCATCAATGGTGTGGTCATCAGAAACAGGCCGTATGGCGGTTAGAGCCGCCGGGGGGGGGGGGGGGTCAACTTTTTCCTCCTCAATTCCTGAGTTTCATTATTGGAAGTAATACACCAATATAGTGTTCACAATCATAACGCTAGTTTTGTTGCCAACAAACAACAACACGATTGTGAAGTTGTTCACGGTTATTTTGATAATTGCGTTACCTCTTCATGTGTACCTCGTGAAAAATCAATGAAGTAGTAAGTAGTTTGTTGTCGGTTCATTATTTTCAATTAATTTTTGAGAATCGGGCGAGAACAATTTTTCCAATTTCCTATTCTTAAACTTTGTCGTTATACGTTTCAAGGTATACACAATTCAAAAATCGAATAAAAGAGAATTAGAGGGTTAAAAGGTAAATTTTCATTGAAAAATGTGAACACATATTGGGTCAGTACAACTCTAATATCGCATGAATTTGAAGAATGAAGCTTATCGATTTCATTTATTGAATAGCGATCAACTAACACGGGAGATAAAATATATGAGGAATAGAGGAAGAAAAGTATAACAATAACCGATATTTTTACGACAATCGAATTACTAAATAAAAAAAATTTAGGAAAGCATTTAGAAGAGATTTCTCCGTATATGAGCTCGGTTAGATCCTCGAGTGCTCGGTTATTTTATATCTGAGAAGGGATTCCTGAAGAACGAAATGAGGAGTCACCTGATCAAAGGATTACTGCTGTTGAGTTGCATCTTCGTTCTATCTGAATCAAGATCAGTAAGTTAACAATTTTTTTCAAGTAATTAAGTAAAGTAACTGGAGAATGGGGAAAGGAGATTTCACGATGTTTCAGATCTTTCCCCGATATGTTTCGACGTAGATTGATGGAAAATAAAATTCCGAAATGGGTTCTATTATTGTGAAGGATCCGAAAAAAGTTACTGCCTTCACCTCGGCGTTTTTAAGCAAATTTTTGACGCACGCTCTCTCATGTAC
Organism: Apolygus lucorum; assembly: GCA_009739505.2. Taxonomy (NCBI): domain Eukaryota; kingdom Metazoa; phylum Arthropoda; class Insecta; order Hemiptera; family Miridae; genus Apolygus; species Apolygus lucorum. Next base: position 28,247,199 of record CM019173.2, on the reverse strand, counting down.
CATCGATTAATAAAGGTTTTGTTTCAGCTAAATAAAAAGGACAAAAAATATTTGTTAAAAAGAATCTCCGAGTGGGACAACGCACCGGAATGTGTGAAAATAACCAAAGGAACAGTAACGGTATGTATCTGAATTCCTACCTTGTATTACCGTGAATAAGTTGTTTTCTTCGTTAGTTCAACAGTTTAAATAATTCGGCAAAAAGAACCCTGAAAATTTAACCATATTTGGACTATGATTTCGATTGAGTAGTTATTCCCGCTACAATATAATGTATAAGTATAAGGGAATAATGTATAAGTAAATAATGTGTAAGGGAATGAAGAGGACCGCCTACATCACAGGGAACGCCATAGATGAAACCAGTCGGCCCCAACCAAGCTTCGTCCATCGACACAAAAACTTCTTCAGTGCCACCCTCTGATACCAAGATAGTCTAGGACTAAGGACTGCTCTTTGGGATCCACCTTCCATCTCTATAATAGAATTACTCATACAATGTAAGAAGCCAAATTTGAAGGAGAGATGGAATGAAAGTTTCTGTCAAGCTTATGATCGTCACATTGATTATTTGAGTATCAATAAGCCTTGATTGCTGCTTTATTGTGAGGTTAGCCTGAACTACGCCTCAGGGCGTTGAACAATCAGAACACTTTTGCTTCCGAGTCTACCAAGGTAGCGGAAGCTTTGTTTTCACTTTTCAAGGACGAAAAAAAAAAACGCTGCAAATCATTGCTCAAAGGTTTATTATTTTCTGTATAGATCACCCTTCTGTATAGATCACTGGTTCTCCATCAATAGCACCTACCACCATCTGTTTCTCCATTGACCTTCCCTCTCAAATTTCAGCTTCCTGCGTTCAATAGGATTGAAAATGACTTCGGAGCTCACTCAGCTGATCAGTGATCTGAAGAGTGAAGAAGATCTCCTCGAATGCTGGAGACGCCTGGAAGAGCACTTCCATTCAATAGGATTGAAAATGGCTTCGGAGCTCACTCAGCTGATCAGTGATCTGAGGAGTGAAGAAGATCTCCTCGAATGCTGGAGACGCCTGGAAGAGCACTTCCATTCAATAGGATTGAAAATGGCTTCGGAGCTCACTCAGCTGATCAGTGATCTGAAGAGTGAAGAAGCCTTTGAGCAATGATTTGCAGCGTTTTTTACCCACCAACATTTTTTTTACCTACCAACTTTTTTTCACCTACCAGCTAGGTACTACCTACCACACCATACTGGCTTCACACCTTCACAATCAAGTTTATTAGAAAGAACTAAACGCTTCACACTCGATTGGAAAAATAGAAAGCTTCATATGGAAATTTGATTACTGGTTACGCAGAAGGCAAAACTGTATACGAATCGAAGAAATGAACAGCGATCGCATTTTAGTCCGATAAAATATGAATGGAGATCAGACCTCTTTTGCGATTCACACTCATGATTCTGTTTTATCGAAGGAAAAGCTTCAAGTACTCGTAGGGACCGAACGGTTTGTCCTACAGAGCTCCGGGTGGTCTCAAAATTTTTTAAAAATTCAGTACTATTTAAATTTGGTGAAAAAACGATACCATTATTTCGAGAGTTTTCGAACTAGGGCACTCTTGAAAATTTCAACCCTTAATTTTCACCCCTTAGAAGTGACCTACATCAACCAAAAGCTTCGCGGCACAACTAGACCCCAAATGGAGCCCATATACCAAATTTGAACCAAATCGGTCCAGTGTTGCTAAGAAAAGTGCCGCGTACGGCGTACGGCGGACGGACGGAAATTTTTTTATTCGATTTTCGTATTCTACGTACCTTGAAACGTAAAACATCAAATTTTGAGGGGGGGTTAAAGTTTTTTTTTTCTTGCTCGGTTCCAAAGGCTTATTATTGAAAATAATAAACCAAAAGTTCCCCAAAATCAAAATTTTCACTCGCGTTTTGTGTTTTAGACCTTTCTGAACAATTTTGGTTGCGTGTCTGTGTGTCCGTGTGTCTGTCATGAATTCCTTGTAACGCGCATAACTATACGAAGTTATTGTCCGATTTCGATGAAATTTTCAGGGATTGTGCGGGTTGGTGTGTAGACGGTCCCCTATGAAAATCATCATCCTCGGACTGATAGAAGCGACTGCGCATGCGCAAACGTGAATTTCCTTGTTACGGCCTTAACTTCCACATTTTCCATCCGATTTCAATGAAATTTTCAGGGATGTTACAAATTAGAGTTTAGATGGTACCCTATGAAAATCATCATCCTCGGATTGATAGAAGCGACTGCGCATGCGCAAAAGTGAATTTCCTTGTTACGGCCTTAACTTCCACATTTTCCATCCGATTTCAATGAAATTTTCAGGGATGTTACAAATTAGAGTTTAGATGGTACCCTATGAAAATCATCACCCCCGGATTGATAGTATCCGATGCGCATGCGCAAACGTAAAATCCTTGTAACAGCCGTTACAGTGGCGTGTGAGGTGAGGATCTCAAACCCCTTTCAAACATCCCTTGATAGGTCAGTCAGCAATGCTCTGGATTCCCACTCAGGAGTCCCAGGTTCGAAACCTAGTCAAGCTATAAATTTTTTGATCCAATCACTACCGCACTTACATATTTCGTCCGAATTTGATGAAATTTTCTAGGATTGTCGAGATTAGCGTGTAGATGGTCCCCTATGAGGGTAGTGAAAGGTACTTAGAGATTGGTGTTTTCAGATTAACTACTATGCATCGGATCATCTATACAATCGGGTTATGGATACGAGGAAGCTATGTGCCACACCCACTTGGCAGACGTTTTTTGGTTCTCAGCAGTAGCTTTCAGTTCTGTGTGCTGCATTAACAATTTATGCTTAGAAAATAAAATATTTCACCACTATAATCGATGGTATTGCACATAAACATATTCATCAAAATATTATATCAGCAGTAATATTCAAAGAAAAAAAAGCTTCCCTAATTTCGATATAAGGAAACAAAAATCATCCACCGAGTGGATGCGGCACGTGGCTCTTTCGTACCTACTCAATAACGGTCTTGTTGATGAATATCGTTCATCTGAACTAAATCATCAACGTGATCAAGAATCTTGTATGAAGACCGCACTTCTGAAAGAAGTCTCTGAATTATGACTGTATGAAGACCATCCTACTGAAAGAAGTAGCTTTAGTCTCTGAAACCATATTTGATTCAATGTACTACGAGTACTTATCCAAATATACAATTTGCCGAAGATTATACATTGAACAGAAAATACACAGATCAAGAAGATAACGTTTATTTTTTCTAATTATTACTTTTGTTCTAGAGAAAATGTGGAATAATGCATTACAAATTCGTGTATAAGACCGAAGATGGTTCCTCTTGCAAGGCTGAGATGAATGTGAAGAAGGATGGCACTGGACGATACAGCTGGGAGTGCGACCCGACATGTAAATCAGATGATGAAGATTGTGAAGACGACTCTAATTTAAGAAGGAGACATCTCAGGGGGAACAAGAAATCGACCGAATTGAAGGGCTCAGTAGAATTATAGAGGCCAAAACGTTTCAGCTTATCATTGTTTATAATAAAATAGTGATGCAGTGATTTATTATTTCACAGAAGTGTTTTATCGATGGCTTTCGCGACTCAATAGCAAAAAAGTCTGCCAAGTCGAGTGGGTAGTGTAGCTTCTTCACAAAGAATGATATATTATGACCATAAGTAAATAGAGATTGCGAAAAATTGTTCATTATTGTGCAGGACTGGTGAATTCCACAATCACGTTGCTATCTTTTTATTTTAAAAATTGCTGCACAAAAGTGGAGTCGTTTAAGATTATGTTGACGTTTTTGCCACTTGTTCACTTGTCTCCTGCTGATCGGGTCATGATATCAGGGTTCACGGTGAAAGTAGTTGTAAACAACTCGTCAGATTGTACGAGTGCACCCGAACGTGATAGGCACGAGTAAACCCAGGATGTATCAGTACGCCCTACGTGTTTTGTCTACACGCGTCTAATGTCTGCCATGTATGCGTTTTGCGACGCGCGTCCTACCGTAGGTTTGTTCCATTTAATGACGTTAGGTCAAAAACACGAAAAAACGTCTGCCAAGTGGGTGTGGCTCATAGGTTCCTTCAATGCATGATTCGAAGCATAGCACCCAGTTGATCTCAAAACATCCATTTTTTTTTAACTTTAAATAATCTCCCTTCAAAGACAAATTGTCTTTGGTGACGGAGGGGGCACGCCATGAAAAAGGAAAAATAAATAAGTAAATCAAATATAATGGGGAGGACGCTCAGGACTCACCTGATGCCGGCCCTAGGGATGAGGGAAGATGAGGAAGGTGGGTGTGGGAGAGAAGGATGAAGGGTGCCTCTATAAAACGACCACCAGTTCAAATATGAGCCGAGCAGGACACGGGTGGTGACACCATGGAGTACACCTACTGAGATGCCCAACTCGCGCAACTCCGTGGCATTTTTCCCGCACCACACTCCGCGCCACGACCAGGTAACAGCCATCACCCTGATGTTGCTGGGTACCACTCCTTTTAGCTCCGACACTGCTTGCCGCTAATCATCTCTATCATATTTTCTTATCTTAGCCCGCCAGGTCTGCTCCATGTCCAAGCTGCCATTGACAACTTGGACATCCAGGATAATGCAAGACTGGTTGGGCTGGACGGCAACAATGTCAGGCTTCTTGCCCTGGTCACTTGGCCTGTGGTATAATCTCTCCCTCTCAACATCCCAGCCTCTAGATGACAAGGCACCTGCTATCTGCTTGGCGACCGCATCATGACGTAGGATGCGGCCTCCATGAGTTCGTGGACACTGCTGCACTACATGATACAAATGTTCCACTCTGACAGGCACGGCAAAGGGTATATCTAAATACCTTCCACTACCCTCCTAGGAGACTCTACACGTCAACCGGCACAATCTCTGAATATTGTCGGAAAAGGTTGAAGTTAAGGCTGTTAAGGCTGTTGTTAAGGGGGCGATGATTTTCATAGGGGACCATCTACACGCCAACCAGCGAAATCCCTGAAAATGTTATCAAAATTGGATGAGAATTGTAGTAGATATGCCTGTGGCAATAATCTCACGTTTGCGCATGCGCAGCGGCTACTATCAGCCCAAGGGTAATGATTTAAATAGGGGACCTTCTACACGCCAACCCTCACAATCCCTGATACTATCATCGAAATCGGATGAGAATTGTAGAAGTTATGGCTGTGGCAAGCATTTCATGACAGACAGACAGACACGGAACCAAATTAGTTCAGGAAGGTCTGAAACGTAAAACGCGAGTGGAAATTTCGATTTTGAAGAACTTTTTTTTTCAACCTCGAAAAGTGAAAACAAAGCTTCTGCTACCTTGGTAGACTCGGAAGCAAAGTCTAATATTGAGAAAACTTGAAAATTACAAGAGGTTAAAACAAAATTGCTAGGAGAAATTTTTTGTTTGAAATTTAGAAGAATCATTCGATTTTAATCTTAAAAAATCCCGCTAAAGATTTAGAGGAGGTTATTCAAAGTTTGTGTAAAGCCGAGTTCCGGGCTCTCTGCCGAATTTCATCTTAACTACTAAAATGTTCCAGCTCCCGGGTTCCTGAACCTTAAAAGTTCTTCAACCCTTCCAACTTTCTCGGGTTCCCACACTCAGCTGGTTCATGAACTTTTTGCGCTGGAACAAACCTGATGTGATGTGTACGCCAAACTGACCACCTCTACCACACACAGGAAGTTTAACATTAAACTTGTTAAACGAGGCTGTCTGATGATGGATGTGATCATGTCTGGAGCTACGAGGCACTGGTGATTAATCGTCTGAGGAAGGTTTGTGGTCGCTTCGGTGCACCAAGACACCTGTGAGATCTAGGAGGTGGGTTTTCTTAGAGAGAAGTGATGGTGATATACCTTGGGAGGGCTTTTTGTTATGTTTTGAGGTTCATTAAATTATGAAGCACGAGCAACAGGAATGCGTTTAGCTCTTATTCATTATATCAAATTGCTGAAGCACGAGCAACAGGAATGCGTTTAGCTCTTATTCATTATATCAAATCGCTGAGAATAAAAATAGTTTGACATAGTGGTCAATGATGATCAACATTATGAACGCTCACCTTTTTAACCCCAAGGCAAACTCGATTATATCCAAAGGGTTACGTAACTATGAAGGTTACAGATTTTTTTTGAACTGGCCTAGCCTACCAGGTCTGCTTCTACCTCTATGAGTCTGCTCATGCCTAAGCTGACATGTGTTGTCAATCTCAGCAAACAACGAGGACATCCAAGCTAATGCAAGACCTGTCAGGCCTGACGACAACGATGTCAGGCTTCTTTCCATGTCACTCGTGCGACGTTCATCCACAATAACAAGATAAGAAAGACGGCGAGATTGACCGGTCGCATCGCGAACAAAAGTCCAGCGAGAGTGGGGCACCTATCCGAGGATTGTCACCTCGTCCCCGGGCTTGAATCAGTCAGATTCGATTTATATACAGACCATAAGGCCGGGCTTGAATCAGTTCACCTCTGCAGGCATTGTAACTACTGCCCTCCGGATGGTCCATCTTATAAATACGTATTGACAATCAAGCAGGAGACACAACCATTTTTGGGGGCCCCGAAGAAAGAAGACTCCAGTTGACTTCGTGAGTAAGAGAGAGAGAGGGTGCACCCACATTTATTTTGTTATTATAATTTTCCGAAACTGGCCATATTTTAGTAGGGCGAGAAAATACATTTATTTTTGTTTCCATCAGAATTTGTAGTCATTGTTTTTTTTTCCACTTTTTCTTTCCATTTTTGTTCAATTTCTTTATTTTGCAATTAAACAGATCGCACTCGGCAAGTGATACAATCTCGCCAAATCAGCGCCCCCTAAGATCTTCGATTCGACCGTGGTTGAAATTTTACGAACTGGCCGAAACTTCAACGGACACCTCATCAACCGTCGCTTTGAGTGCATGAGTCCTCCCAACGGTTTCATTCGTAAAATATACACATATCAAATATGATAGGAGGTCATAACAAATTCAAAAGGAAATTTTCAAACGCAATTCGCCAAGAATGTATTTTTTTGAGTTGTGCCCTTATTCTAGGATGAGTGAAGTTAGTATAGGTTCGTTACCTGTAGTTACAACAGGTGGATCTTCAACTATGTGTTCCAAATCTGAATTAAACTGGACTGCTAAGAACAATTATTATTTCAATTCACAGAGAAAGAAGAACGAACGAACGTACAAGTTCAAATTCATAATGGAAAACGGGTTACATTGCACCGGCTTAATTTACATGGATACCAACGGAAGAGGGAAACACGGCTGGAACTGCCGAGGCAAAGAGTGGAAAGCTGAACCGCATTCAGGCGGTGTGCCGTTGGTCATAACCAGAGACGAGTAACATTTGTCATTTATTATTACGATTTACGTCATTTATTCCATGTCATTTATTTTAGTGGTTTATGTCACTTATCCTACCAAAATGGCCATTTTATGTCATTTATAAATTATTTCATATAATTTATTTTTCAAGTTTTGGCTATCCTTGTAAGTTCTAAATCATTGTAAAACCTGGGAAAAAGGAAGGAAAACTTACAAACACGTTCTGTAGACATAATTCCAATTCATTTCAATAATAATGTTATGAATAATTTACAAAATTTACAAGGAAAATCATTCTAGAATCATAAGAACTACGTATTTACAAGTTTAAATCATTATTAAAATATAAAATCATATGGGATTCTAGGTTTTCTACAGTAAAATTAGCTCTCTTTTCACTGAAAAGCATTTTGAATTTTGAAAATGATCTCTCAACATCAGCAGAGGATGCAGGAGCATATTTCATAAGCAGAACATCTTTTGCAGTCCATCCTTCAGGTAACGTTCCTTCTTCTTCACCTCTCAGCCTGGCTGCTATTGCACGGATGTCCTCCCAAGCTGGATTACGTCTGAGTACAGCCTCAAGCTTGTCCTTTGCCTTCTTCCCCATCTGTCCAGCCCACTTCTCCTTGCCGAACTCTTCAACGGTTTCCACTGCTTCGATGAGGAGCGTGTTCTGCCGCTGGAGCAATTCAATCTTGTCTGGAAGTGCCCCAAAATTGCTGTCAATGTAGTGTAGTCCAATTCAGAAGCCGCCAACGCTTCCTTAGCCCGAGCAATTGATTCAGCAACTTCGGAATCAAGCAATGTGAAAACCTGAAGAAAAAAAAAAAACTATCAATTAGCTAACGTTCAGCAACAATGGGCCGAACCACTTCTGCAAATAGTGGTGGATAATTTAGTGTTTACTTTGGACAAAGAAGCTGAAATTTGGCCACTCAAGTAAAGATTAAAAACTATAACGTATACCTATACAATTCAAAAATTGAATAGAGGAGAATTGGTAGGTTAAACGGTAAATTTTTATTGAAAAATGTGAACATATATTGGGTGAGTAAAACTCTAATTTCGCATGAATTTGGAGAATGAAGCTTATCGATTTGGTTTATTGAATAGCGATCAACTAACAAATGGGATAAAATATATCAGGAATAGAGGAGGAAAAATATAACAATAACCGGAATTTTTACGACAATCGTTGCTGAATAAAAATATTTTAGGAAAGCATTTAGACGATATTTTTTCGTATATGAGCTCGGTTTGACCCTCGAGTGCTCGGTTATTTTATATCTGAGAAGGGATTCCTGATGAACGAAATGAGGAGTCACCTGATCAAAGGATTACTGCTGTTGAGTTGCATCTTCGTTCTATCTGAATCAAGAGCAGTAAGTTAACAATTTTTTTCAAGTACTTAAGTAAAGTAACTGGAGAATGGGGAAAGGAGATTTCACGATGTTTCAGATCTTTCCCGATGTGTTTCGACGTAGATTGATGGAAAATCGAATTCCAAAATGGGTTCAATTGTTGTGAAGGATCCGAAAAAAGTTACTGCCTTCACCTCGGCGTTTTCAGGCAAATTTTGGACGCACGCTCTCTTATGTACCATCGATTAATAAAAGTTTTGTTTCAGGTAAATAAAAAGGAAAAACATTATTTGATAAAAACAGTCAGTGAGTGGGATAAAGCACCGGAAGCTGTGAAAATAGTCGAAGGAACCGTAACGGTATGTATCTGAATTCTTACCTTGTATTACCGTGAATAAGTTGTTTTCTACGTTGGTTCAACAGTTTAAATAATTCGGCCGAAAGAACCCTGAAAATGTAACCATATTTGGACCATGATTTCTATTGAGTAGTTATTCCCTGGACAAAATAATGTATAATTAGTTATGGACCACAGACAGACATACAAACACGGGGTTGCTCGGGAAGCTCTGTAAAAATAAAAATACTTTGATTTTTTGAGGACAACCATTCTTTTGGTATGCAGCACCACTGAGTAATGACGATAACTTATCAGAGAAGAAAGCTGATATTAAAATGGGTGGCAAGGAAGGATGAGTGGATGAGATATCGTGATTGCGATGCTGCCAGCCTGAGTGATTCATCAGGCGGTAGGGGCAGGGCTTCACTCATTCCCGCTTCTTTTTCATTGTTGGCATGTTAGCTAGCATTCTTCATCTCATGCGAATCCTCGAAACAGGCAATACTGTTGAATAAAAACACCAAAGTGGAACAAACCTCTTCTGCTGGTTTTGTTAGAACGAAAGTTCAGATGGCCACTGTGAAAGCAGTCTCCCTCAGACTTAAGGTGTTACGCCTAGTTCTGCGATCCGCATCGGAAGATGACCCTCTGGCGGATGACATGGAGGCTGAATTGGGACTGGAAGATGGGGCTCATCTTCCCCTTCCTAGAAGGGAATGAAGAGGACCGCCTACATCACAGGGAACGCCATAGCTGAAACCAGTCGGCCCCAACCAAGCTTCGTCCATCGACACAAAAACTTCTTCAGTGCCACCCTCTGATATCAAGATAGTCTAGGACTAAGGACTGCTCTTTAGGATCCACCTTCCATCTCTATAATAAAATTGCTCATACAATGTAAAAAGCAAAATTTGAAGAAGAGATGGAATGAAAGTTTTTTTCAAGCTTATGATCGTCACATTGATTATTTGAGAATCAATAAGCCATGATTGCTGCTTTATTGTGAGGCCAGCTTGAACTACGCCTCAGGGCGTTGAACAATCAGAATACTTTTTTTGGATCTCAGCAGTAGCTTTCATTTCTGTGTGAAGCATTAACAATTTATGTTTAGAAAAAAAAATTTCACCACTACAATCGATGTTATTGCACATAAACATATTCATCAAAATATTATATCAGCAGTCATATTCGAAGAATAAAAAGCTTCCCTAACTTCGATATTAGGAAGCATATATCATCCTTTTTTTGGAACTCCCCTCAAAGATAAATTGTCTTTTGTGACGGAGGGGGCACGCCATAAATAAAAATAAAAAAATTAAATCAAATATAATAGGGAGGACGCTCAGGACTCACCCGATGCCGGCCCTAGGGATGAGGGAAGACGAGGAAGGTGGGGATGGGAGAGAAGGATGAAGGGAAGTGCCTCTATAAAAAGACCACCAGTTCAAACATGAGCCGAGCAGGACACGGGTGGAGATACCACGGAGTACGCCTACTGAGATGCCCAACTCGCGCAACTTGGCACTTTTCCCGCAACATACCCCGCGCCACGACCAGGTTGCAGCCATCACCCTGATGTTGTTGGGTGCCACTCCTTTTAGCTCAGACACCGCTTGCCGTATATCTTTTGTGTCATATTTGCTTATCTTGGCTCGCCAAGTCTGCTCCATGTCCAAGCTGCCATTGACAACTTGGACATCCAGGATAATGTAAGACTGGTCGGGCTTGACGGCAACGATGTTGGGCTTCTCACCCTGGTCGCTTGGCATGTGGTATAATCTCTCCCTCTCAACATCCCAGCCTCTAGATGACAAGGCACCTGCTGTCTGCTTGGCGACCGCACCATGACGTAGGATGCGGCACGTGGCTCTTTCGTACCTACTCAATAATGGTCTTGTTGATGAATATCGTTCATCTGAACTAAATCATCAACTTGATCAAGAATCTTGTATGAATACCGCTCTTCTGAAAGAAGTCTCTGAATTATGACTGTATGAAGACCGTCCTACTGAAAGAAGTAGCTTTAGTCTCTGAAACCATATTTGATTCAATGTACTACGAGTACTTATCCAAATATACAATACACAGATCAAGAAAATAACGTTTATTTTTTCTAATCATTACTTTTGTTCTAGAGAAAACATGGAACAAAGAAGTACAAATTCGTGTATAAGGCCGATGATGGTTCCTGTTGCGAAGCTGTGCTGAATGTGAAGAAGAGTGGCACTGGACATTACACCTGGGAGTGCAAGACGACAGAAAAACTAGACGACGAATCTGATGAACACTATAAAATGAGAAGGAGACATCTCAGGAAGAATAAGAAACCGACCGAAATGAAGGGCTCAGGAGAATTATAGAGGCCAAAACGTTTCAGCTTATCATTGTTTATAATAAAATAGTGATGCAGTGATTTATTATTACGCAGAAGTGTTTTCTCGATGGCCCTCGCGACTCAATAGCAATAAAGTCTGCCAAGTCGAGTGGGTAGTGTAGCTTTTTCACAAAGAATGATATATTATGGCCATAAGTAAATAGAGATTGCGAAAAATTGTTCATTATTGTGCAGGACTGGTGAATTCCACAATCACGTTGCTATCTTTTTATTTTAAAAATTGCTTCACAAAAGTGGAGTCGTTTAAGATTATGTTGACGTTTTTGCCACTTGTTCACTTGTCTCCTGCTGATCGGGTCATGATATCAGGATTCACGGTGAAAGTAGTTGTAACCAACTCGTCACATTGTACGAGTGCACCCGAACGTGATAAGCACGAGTAAACCCAGGATGTATCAGTACGCCCAACGTGTTTTGTGCACATAGCTTCCTCGTATCCATAACCCAATCGTGTATATGATCCGATGCATAGCACCTAGTTGACCTCAAAACATCAATCTCTAAATACCTTCCACTACCCTCCTAGGGGACCATCTACACGCCAACCCGCACAATCCCTGAAAATTTCATCGAAATCGGATGAGAATTGTAGAAGTTATGGCTGTGGCAAGGATTTCATGACTGACAGACACGGAACCAAATTTGTTCAGGAAGGTCTGAAACGTAAAACGCGAGTGGAAATTTTGATTTTGGAGAACTTTTTTTTTTCAACCTCGAAAAGTGAAAACAAAGCTTCCGCTTCCTTGGTAGACTCGGAAGCAGAATCTTATATTGAGAAAACTTGAAAAAAAAACAGATTGCTAGGAGACATTTAATGTTTAAAATTTAGAAAATTCATTCAATCTTAAACTTAATAAATCCCGATAAAGATTTGAGGAGGTTATTCAAGGTTTGTGTAAAGCCGAGTTCCGGGCTCTCTGCCGAATTTCATCTTAACTACTAAAATGTTCCAGCTCCCTGGTTCCTGAACCTTGAAAGTTCTTCAACTATTTCAACTTTCTGGGGTTCCCACACTCAGCTGGTTCATGAACTTTTTGCGCTGGAGCAAACCTGATGTGATGTGTACGCCATATTGACCTCCTCTCCCACACACAGGATCCTCAAAAAAATAGGATGAAGGTCATTCAGTTTATAAGAAACGTTTGTCCATAATTGTCGAACTTATTACGTTGTCGGCAATAATTATGACATCATCAATGACGCGCCATTATAATAATTGTGGTTTACTTTATTATGCTCATTATGTTCAATCATACTCTACATCTAGTGCATCAATTTCGGGTGCAATCATACATCTTGGGTTTACTCTTGCCTCATGTGTCTGGGTGCTCATACATTCTGGGTTCACTTTTTACCCATTTTTCACGGCCCGGGTGCACTCGTACAAAACCCCGAAATCAGTGAGCATTTTTTTGGAACCCAGCCCGCAACTTTCCTCAAAATTGAAGCAAAATCGAGCTTTCGGTGTTTAGTTACTCCTTGAGATCGCTTGATAGTCGTCATTAGATCACAGAAGTTGGGTCTGTTGACTAGGGTTAGTACTTGGATGGTTTACTGCTCGTTAGTGGGTTCACATGTCCCCGTATTTTGTCGAGTCGGCTCGTTGGTGAACCCCTCTCTTCTTAAAGGGGTCAGATCAATAACCAAGAGCGAAATCACTAAAGCAATTTCTGATCACCCTTTTGTAGGACTGTTGATGAGGTTTGGAGGAGATTCTAAAACAAGTTAGAGTTTATATTTATGTACTTGTGCCGAAATGTGACTTCACGGAGGTCCCTAGATGTTTCAGGTCCCAGGAAAACGGCTGTTCGATACTATCAGAAAACGATGTTTTGCAGTCAACATCAAAGTTTCAATTTATTTCTGAGAATATGTTCATAAAATCTGAATTAATCGAAATAAATCTGTAAATAGAAATAAAATCTGAATTAATCGATTCGGGCCAAGCCTAACGTCGGGTAGGAAATCTGACAAATCGCATCCCTTCATGCAATTAAGTTATAAACTGCAAAATTCAAATTATGCAATTATGCAAAATGGCGAAAATAAACATATCTATCTATCTATCTAACGATTATTACATTTGAAAAAGTTATTGAGAACTCGTCACTCTTTAAACTAAAACAAATCTGATTTTTGTGAGTCTTATCCAAACTCTCCCAAGACTATGAAATGTTTTTTCCCCTCTTTATAATTTGTTGTTAGTTTGATATTTCCAATAATGAGGCTTTGGCATCGAGCAAGTAAAAACAAATAATTCATAATATTGTCTCATGGAAACCACACCACACACTTTTATCAACCTCGTGCCATCCAGGTAATAGACTGCACGGCGCTCAGACCAACCCCTCCTTCAAGTCTGAGCTTTTGATATGTTTTGAGGTTCATTAAATTATGAAGCACGAGCAACAGGAATGCGTTTAGCTCTTATTCATTATATCAAATTCACAGTAGATACAAAGTTAGAAGGGCGTTTCCACTGTAATGTATTCAAGTCAATCGCTGAGAATAAAAATAGTTTGACACAGTGGTCAATGATGATTAACATGATGAACGCTCATCTTAGTAACCCCAAGGCAAACTCGATTTTATCCGTAGGGTTACGTAAGTGTGAAGGTTACAGATTTTTTTTGAACTGGCCTAGCCTACCAGGTCTGCTTCTACCTCTATGGGTCTACTCATGCCTAAGCTGACATGTGTTGTCAATCTCAGCAAACAACGAGGACATCCAAGCTAATGCAGTACCTGTCAGGCCTGACGGCAACGATGTCAGGCTTCTTTCCATGTCACTCGGCAAGTGATACAATCTCGCCAAATCAGCGCCACCTAAGATCTTCGATTCGACCATGGTTGAAATTTTACGAACTGGCCGAAACTTCAACGGACACCTCATCAACCGTCGCTTTGAGTGCATGAGTCCTCCCAACGGTTTTATTCGTAAAATATATACACATCAAATATGAAAAGGAGGTCATAACAAATATGAAAGGAAATTTTCAAACGCAATTTGCCAAGAATGTACTTTTTTGAGTTGTGCCCTTATTCTGGGTTGGGTGAAGTTAGTATAGGTTCGTTACCTGTAGTTACAACAGGTGGATCTTCAACTATGTGTTCCAAATCTGAATTTAAGTGGACTGCTAAGAACAATTATTATTTCAATTCACAGAGAAAGAAGCACGAACGAACGTACAAGTTCAAATTCATAAAGGAAAACGGGTTACATTGCACCGGCTTAATTTACATGGATACCAACGGAAGAGGGAAACACGGCTGGAACTGCCGAGGCAAAGAGTGGAAAGCTGAACCGCATTCAGGCGGTGTGCCGTTGGTCATAACCAGAGACGAGTAACATTTGTCATTTATTATTACGATTTATGTCATTTATTCCATGTCATTTATTTTAGTGGTTTATGTCACTTATCCTACCAAAATGGCCATTTTATGTCATTTATAAATCATTTCATATAATTTATTTTTCAAGTTTTGGCTATCCTTGTAAGTTCTAAATCATTGTAAAACCTGGGAAAAAGGAAGGAAAACTTACAAACACGTTCTGTAGACATAATTCCAATTCATTTCAATAATAATGTTATGAATAATTTACAAAATTTACAAGGAAAATCATTCTAGAATCATAAGAACTACGTATTTACAAGTTTAAATCATTATTAAAATATAAAATCATATGGGATTCTAGGTTTTCTACAGTAAAATTAGCTCTCTTTTCACTGAAAAGCATTTTGAATTTTGGAAAATGATCTCTCAACATCAGCAGAGGATGCAGGAGCATATTTCATAAGCAGAACATCTTTTGCAGTCCATCCTTCAAGTAACGTTCCTTCTTCTTCACCTCTCAGCCTGGCTGCTATTGCACGGATGTCCTCCCAAGCTGGATTACGTCTGAGTACAGCCTCAAGCTTGTCCTTCGCCTTCTTCCCCATCTGTCCAGCACACTTCTCCTTGCCGAACTCTTCAACGGTTTCCACTGCTTCGATGAGGAGCGTGTTCTGCCGCTGGAGCAATTCAATCTTGTCTGGCAGTGCCCCAAAATTGCTGTCAATGTAGTGTAGTAAAATTCAGAAGCCGCCAACGCTTCCTTAGCCCGAGCAATTGATTCAGCATCTTCGGAATCAAGCAATGTGAAAACCTGAAGAAAAAAAAACTATCAATTAGCTAACGTTCAGCAACAATGGGCCGAACCACTTCTGCAAATAGTGGTGGATAATTTTGCGTTTACTTTGGACAAAGAAGCTGAAATTTGGCCACTCAAGTAAAGATTAAAAACTTATAATACTTACATAAAACGCTGCAAATTATTACACAATGGTTTATTATTTTTCTATATAGATCACTCGTCTACAAAATCACCAACCATCCAATATGAAGAAAAAAAATTAAAAAAATAAATAAAAAATATAAAAAAATATAAAAAAATAAAAATAAAAAATTTAAAAAAAAATGAAAATTACCAACTATCGATTGCATTTCGGTCAGCTCTAATTTGAACGGAGATTAGGCCTCTTTTGCGATTCACACTCGTGTTTTGATTTATATATATATATCTATTTCAATATAAATCCTTAAATTTTCGTAGGGAGCGAACGGTTTGTCCTACAGAGCTCCGCGTGGTCTCAAAAAATTCAAAAAATTCTATAGAATCTTAAATTGAAGGAAAAACAATACCTTTATATCAAAATTTTTTGAGTTAGGGCGTTTTCAAAATTTCAAAATTGATTTTGGAATCCTTAGAAGTGACCTACATCAACCAAAAGCTTCGGGGCACAACTAGACCCCAAGTGGAGCCTACATACCTACCAAATTTCATCAAAATCGGACAATGCTAAGTGGCAAAAGTGCCGCGTACGGCGGACGGCGGACGGACGGCCAAATTTTTATTCGATTTTTGGATTCTACGTACCTTGAAACGTAAACCATCAAATTTTGAGGGGGTGTTAAAATTTTTTTTTCTTGGTCGATTCCAAAGGTTCATTATTGAAAATAATAAACCAAAATGAAAATGGGACAATTCTGGTTCTTACCTCACGAATACCATTCAAGTTTTGGTTGATTATTTTCAATAATGAACCTTTAGAATCGACCAAGAAAAAAAAAATTTTAACACCCCCTCAAAATTTGATGGTTTACGTTTGAAGGTACGTAGAATCCAAAAATCGAATAAAAATTTGGCCGTCCGTCCGCCGTACGCCGTACGCGGCACTTTTGCCACTTAGCATTGACCGATTTTGTTGAAAGTTGGTATGTAGGCTGCATTTGGGGTCTAGTTGTGCCCCGAAGCTTTTGGTTGAGGTAGGTCACTCTTAAGGGTTCCAAAATCAATTTTGAAATTTTGAAAACGCCCTAACTCAAAAAATTTCGATATAAAGGTATTGTTTTTCCTCCAATTTAAGATTCTATAGAATTTTTAGAATTTTTTGAGACCACGCGGAGTTCTGTGGGACAAACCGTTCGCTCCCTACGAAAATTTAAGGGTTTATATTGAAATATATATATATATAAATCAAAACACGAGTGTGAATCGCAAAAGAGGCCTAATCTCCGTTCAAATTAGAGCTGACCGAAATGCGATCGATGGTTGGTGATTTTTATTTTATTTTTTGTTTTTTTTTTCTTTTTTTCTTCTTTTTCTCTTCTTTTTTTTGCGATCGATGGTTGGTGATTTTTATTTTATTTTTTGATTTTTTTTTTTCTTTTTCTCTTCTTTTTCTCTCTTTTTTTTCTTTCTTTGGTTGGTGATTTTGTAGACGAGTGATCTATATAAAAATAATAAACCGTTGTGTAATAATTTGCAGCGTTTTTGCATAGTAGTTGACAGCAGTCAGCCATGTGCCCAATCGAGTGATGACGGGTTCGGGAGGGAGTGGTACTTCTTTCAGAGTACTGCGAAACAGATCCACTCTAGTAGGTGCCTTTAAAAACGCCTTCTTAACCGATGATATCAATTTGTTGACATTCTTGTACTCGTCCCGTACTGTCTCTGCCACCCGATGTAGCCCGTGGCTCAAGCATGTCAGGTGAAGGAGCTTTGGATACAGGCATTCCAGTCTTGGGCCATTCTAATTCGTTAAAACCCCTCGTCGATGTGGTTGTTATTCTGTCTTCCTCGTAACGGACTTTGAAGACGATGACCTAGAGAGAGCACAAATATAAACAAACTGTATATCTAAGGTTCGGGGGAAAAAAAAGCCCGAAAACGTCCGATTTATGTCATTTATTCGGAATTTTGGCGATGTATGTCAATTAATCGAAAAATTGCCATTTTATGTCATTTTAGTATGTCATTTAACATTTATGTCATTTACTCGTCTCTGGTCATAACACAGTTTCCGGTGGAGGCGTGCGTCTTCTATATTGTGCAGCTCCTTGGCCCACTATTTACATACCACGCCCACTGCTACTACTCTGCTCCTTCAGTGTCCCTTCAAATTTACCTTCATTATTCAATCTTTCTTTAGTTAACACTTATTTTCATTCATTATCCAACAGGCTCTTCTCATATTTATTCCTCTCACTAATTCTTTTTTAATTTTTTTCATTATAGATATCTCTTATAAATAAACTATCCCTCAATTTCAGCATTCTGAAATAATTTTAAATTTCTCTTTTCATTTTCATAATTCACCAACTCAACAATTTGTACTTTCATCTTGCATAACAACCCACCTCCCCCCCTTTTCCACACTCACTACCTGAATATGTTTACAAAACCCAATACCACAGAGATGTGGTTTTTTAGAATCGAGTGGTTCTCTACGATCTCTACGTTCTGCTACTACGTAATGATCTGTAGTCGGGAATCTAATTTCTTGGAAATAGGGGAGAAATGAGACACGTAATCTGACGGGAATGAAGGAGGTATATTTAATAATAACTTGGGGAACAGAGACGTCGAGCAGTAATCGGGATAATACTGTCTTATCGCATGACTCATGATCATTATTATTCAAGATTATTTACAATAATTCAATTAAACTGTGAGGACCGGGCGAGAAATTTTTTTTTTTTCAATTCTCTCTTCTTAAACTTTGTCGTTTTACATTTCAACGTATAGCTATACAATTCAAAAATTGAATAAAGGAGAATTGTTAGGTTAAACGGTAAATTTTCATTGAAAAATGTGAACATATTTTGGGTAAGTAAAACTCTAATTTCACATGAATTTGGAGAATGAAGCTTATCGATTTGGTTTATTGAATAGCGATCAACTAACAAATGGGATAAAATATATCAGGAATAGAGGAGGAAAAATATAACAATAACCGGAATTTTTACGACAATCGTTGCTGAATAAAAATATTTTAGGAAAGCATTTAGACGATATTTTTTCGTATATGAGCTCGGTTTGACCCTCGAGTGCTCGGTTATTTTATATCTGAGAAGGGATTCCTGATGAACGAAATGAGGAGTCACCTGATCAAAGGATTACTGCTGTTGAGTTGCATCTTCGTTCTATCTGAATCAAGAGCAGTAAGTTAACAATTTTTTTCAAGTACTTAAGTAAAGTAACTGGAGAATGGGGAAAGGAGATTTCACGATGTTTCAGATCTTTCCCGATAGAGTCGACGTAGATTGATGGAAAATCGAATTCCAAAATGGGTTCTATTGTTGTGAAGGATCCGAAAAAAGTTACTGCCTTCACCTCGGCGTTTTCAGGCAAATTTTGGACGCACGCTCTCTTATGTACCATCGATTAATAAAAGTTTTGTTTCAGGTAACTCAAAAGGAAAAACATTATTTGTTAGAAAGAATCTCTGAGTGGGATAAAGCACCGGAAGCTGTGAAAATAGTCGAAGGAAGGGTAACGGTATGTATCTGAATTCTTACCTTATATTACCATGAATAATTTGTCTTCTTCGTTGGTTCAACAGTTTAAATAATTCGGCCGAAAGAACCCTGAAAATGTAACCATATTTGGACCATGATTTCTATTGAGTAGTTATTCCCTGGACAAAATAATGTATAATTAGTTATGGACCACAGACAGACATACAAACACGGGGTTACTCGGGAAGCTCTGTAAAAATAAAAATACTTTGATTTTTGGAGGACAACCATCCTTTTGTTATGCAGCACCACGGAGTAATGACGATAACTTATCAGAGAATAAAGCTGATATTAAAATGGGTGGCAAGGAAGGATGAGTGGATGAGATATCGTGATTGCGATGCTGCCAGCCTGAGTGATTCATCAGGCGGTAGGGGCAGGGCTTCACTCATCCCCGCTTCTTTTTCATTGTTGGCATGTTAGCTAGCATTCTTCATCTCATGCGAATCCTCGAAACAGGAATTACTGTTGAATAAAAACACCAAAGTGGAACAAACCTCTTCTGCTGGTTTTGTTAGAACGAAAGTTCAGATGGCCACTGTGAAAGCAGTCTCCCTCAGACTTAAGGTGTTACGCCTAGTTCTGCGATCAGCAACGGAAGATGACCCTCTGGCGGATGACATGGAGGCTGAATTGGGACTGGAAGATGGGGCTCATCTTCCCCTTCCGAGAAGGGAATGAAGAGGACCGCCTACGCCACAGGGAACGCCATAGCTGAAACCAGTCGGTCTCAACCAAGCTTCGTCCATCGACACAAAATCTTCTTCAGTGCCACCCTTTGATACCAAGATAGTCTAGGACTAAGGACTGCTCTTTGGGATCCACCTTCCATCTCTATAATAGAATTACTCATACAATGTAAAAAGCAAAATTTGAAGAAGAGATGGAATGAAAGTTTCTTTCAAGCTTATGATCGTCACATTGATTATTTGAGAATCAATAAGCCTTGATTGCCGCTCTATTTTGAGGTTAGCCTGAACTACGCCTCAGGGCGTTGAACAATCAGAATACTTTTTTTGGTTCTCAGCAGTAGCTTCCAGTTCTGTGTGCTGCATTAACAATTTATGTTTAGAAAAAAAAATTTCACCACTACAATCGATGTTATTGCACATAAACATATTCACCAAAATATTATACTTATCAGCAGTCATATTCGAAGAATAAAAAGCTTCCCTAACGTAGATATTAGGAAGCATATATCATCCTTTTTTTGGAACTCCCCTCAAAGACAAATTGTCTTTTGTGACGGAGGGGGCACGCCATAAATAAAAATAAAAAAATTAAATCAAATATAATGGGGAGGACGCTCAGGACTCACCCGATGAGGGAAGACGAGGAAGGTGGGGATGGGAGAGAAGGATGAAGGGAAGTGCCTCTATAAAAAGACCACCAGTTCAAACATGAGCCGAGCAGGACACGGGTGGTGATACCACGGAGTACGCCTACTGAGATGCCCAACTCGCGCATCTCCGTGGCACTTTTCCCGCAACATACCCCGCGCCACGACAAGGTTGCCCTGATGTTGTTGGGTGCCACTCCTTTTAGCTCAGACACCGCTTGCCGTATATCTTTTGTGTCATATTTGCTTATCTTGGCCTGCCAAGTCTGCTCCATGTCCAAGCTGCCATTGACAACTTGGACATCCAGGATAATGCAAGACTGGTCGGGCTTGACGGCAACGATGTTGGGCTTCTCACCCTGGTCGCTTGGCATGTGGTATAATCTCTCCTCTCAACATCCCAGCCGCTAGATGACAAGGCAGTATGAAGACCGTCATACTGAAATAAGTAGCTTTAGTCTCTGAAACCATATTTGATTCAATGTACTACGAGTACCTACTTATCCAAATATACAATTTGCCGAAGATTATACATTGAACAGAAAATACACAGATCAAGAAAATAACGTTTATTTTTTCTAATTAATACTTTTGTTCTAGACAAGACATGGAACAAAGAAGTACAGATTCGTGTATAAGGCCGAAGATTGTTCCTCTTGCGAAGCTGTGCTGAATGTGAAGAAGAGTGGCAAAGGACATTACACCTGGGAGTGCAAGAGGAGAGATGTCTGTAGAATGAGAAGGAGACATCTCAGGGGGAATGAGAAACCGACCGAAATGAAGGGCTCAGGAGTATTATAGAGGCCAAAACGTTTCAGCTTATCATTGTTTATAATAAAATAGTGATGCAGTGATTTATTATTTCACAGAAGTGTTTTCTCGATGGCTTTCGTGACTCAATAGCAATAAAGTCTGCCAAGTCGAGTGGGTAGTGTAGCTTTTTCACAAAGAATGATATATTATGGCCATAAGTAAATAGAGATTGCGAGAAATTGTTCATTATTGTGCAGGACTGGTGAATTCCACAGTCACGTTGCTATCTTTTTATTTTAAAAATTGCTTCACAAAAGTGGAGTCGTTTAAGATTATGTTGACGTTTTTGCCACTTGTTCTCTTGTCTCCTGCTGATCGGGTCATGATATCAGGATTCACGGTGAAAGTAGTTGTAACCAACTCGTCAGATTGTACGAGTGCATCCGAACGTGATAGGCACGAGTAAACCCAGGATGTATCAGTACGCCCAACGTGTTTTGTGCACATAGCTTCCTCGTATCCATAACCCGATCGTGTATATGATCCGATGCATAGCACCTAGTTGATCTCAAAACATCAATCTCTAAATACCTTCCACTACCCTCCTAGGGGACCATCTACACGCCAACCCAAACAATCCCTTAAAATTTCATCGAAATCGGATGAGAATTGTAGAAGTTATGGCTGTAGCAAGGATTTCATGACAGACTGACACGGAACCAAATTTGTCCAGGAAGATCTGAAACGTAAAACGCGAGTGGAAATTTTGATTTTGGAGAACCTTTTTTTTTCAACCTTGAAAAGTGAAAACAAAGCTTCCGCTACCTTGGTAGACTCGGAAGCAGAATCTTATATTGAGAAAACTTGAAAAAAACCAGATTGCTAGGAGACATTTAATGTTTAAAATTTAGAAAAATCATTCAATCTTAAACTTAGAAAATCCCACTAAAGATTGAGAGGAGGTTATTCGAGGTTTTTTGAAAGCCGAGTTCAGCGCTCTCTGCCGAATTTCATCTCAACTACTAAAATGTTCCAGCTCCCGGGTTCCTGAACTTTGAAAGTTCTTCAACTTTCTGGGGTTCCCACACTCAGCTGGTTCATGAACTTTTTGCGCTGGAACAAACCTGATGTGATGTGTACGCCAAATTGACCTCCTCTGCCACACACAGGATCCTCAAAAAAAATAGGGTGAAGGTCATTCAGTTTATAAGAACCGTTTGACCAAAATTGTCGACGTCCAACGTTGTCGGCAATAATTATGACATCATCAATGACGCACCATTATAATGATTGTGGTTTACTTTATTATGCTTATTATGTTCAATCATACTCCACATCTAATGTATCAATTTCGGGTGCACTCATACATTTTGGGTTCACTCGTGCTTAGCACGTTCGGGCGCACTCCTACCCATTTTTCACGGCCCGGGTGCACTCGTACAAAACCCCGAAATCAGTGAGCATTTTTTTGCAACTTTCCTCCAAATTGAAGCAAAATCGAGCTTTCAGTGTTTAGTTACTCCTTGAGATCGCTTGATAGTCGTAATTAGATCACAGAAGTTGGGCCTGTTGACTAGGGTTCGTACTTTGTGCCGTGGAGAAAATTTAAATATTCCGCCACTTTTGAATTTGAGCGGTGATGGCGCCCCTGGCCACTGCCTTCCCCTTGGGTCCGGAACCGAATGAATTATTTTGGTCATAACTTCTCATGACTTGTAAGGAAGTTAATTTCTTTATTTATTGGTATCAATTTCGAAATTTTGGAATTGATATGGAACTACAAAACAGAAAAAGATAGAATGAAAAGCACGTGCACAGTGCGGAGCTGCTGCTGCCTGCGGGGGGAAGTGGAAAACCTACAATTCCTTTGTTCACTTTGTTCGCCATTTTTCCGAATGCCGTCTCGTCCTTCCGACTGCATAAAATTTTCTTCTTTTTTCGGAGTTGATGGAAAAAGAATTTCACCTTGAAGAATTTTCTCGTCTTCCTGAATACCTCGGAGATACGTCGTCCGTCCTTACTGCTTGCTGCATCCTACTCAACCATTCGAGACAGAAAGGGGTAAGACCTTCCTACAATGTTGCGCTGCTGATTGCTCCTAACCATAAATTTAATCAAAGTACCGGTAATATTCAACAAAAATGTTGTTCATTTCGAATCAGATATTTCGTCTACTTCTTCGCCGGAGAGTCATCTGCTGGGACATCATCGATCGGAAAGTTTGGAATCAACGAAAGCCGTCTTCGAACCATCAGTGACCTACATTATCGTACCGGTAGGCACATAATTCTCAAGTGTCGAATTTTATTGATTTGGAAATAACAGTAACAACGAAAACTAACAAGTATTTTGGGTTCGTTGTTCAGTTTCAGGTACCAGACCTGACCAGCCAAGATCGAGGCGAAAATTTTGTTCCTGGGACTCCTTTCCCCTTCTCCTTCTCGAGGACCGATCTGCTTCTGTTCCGAAAATGAGTCATATTGTCTAAGTACCGAACATTCGAACAAATAGTATTAAATTCCACGGCCGTTGGAGTAAGTCTCAGAACTATTATAATCAATAGGATTCTCGTTGATAGGTAGGTAGAAAGTTAAGTCTATATCGTACCTATCAATTATATCTGTGATTCCCTGAGGATTAAATTTTATTTTATTCATTTATGTTTGGGAGCAACCAAACGTTGGTTTAATAAACCAAAAAATTTCAGTTCAGAATTTGGTTAAATTTTTTTGTACTCCTGCTTCATTTTCCGATTGAGCTCTCCTTTCTGTGGGTTCAACCCCACAAAATTTTAGTTATGTATCACAGATATAATTAATGGCGCCCAACGTTTTGCTAAATTTAAGAACATTTACAATTTCCTGTTTTAAATATATTCTCTAAAAAAAAAAAATATTTTTTTTCGAAAATTTTTTTTGGAAAAAAAAAAAATTTTTTTTTGTTTTGATCAAATTTGTCTAAAATGACTGATCAAACGGCAATATTGAAATATCAACGTTCATTAGTGGCAGAAAGAGAAGAATTATTCTCTTCCTTGAATGATTTATATAATAGATTTAAGAAAATTTCTGTCGAGAATGTTGAGCAGTTTAAAACTAAATATGATCGTGTTTTGAAAATAGAAGATCAGTTATTTTCATTGAACGTTAAGATTAGGCAGTTCAATGTTGGTATTACCGATCCAAAGATTATAATTGAACTAGATCAAGTAACTTCTTCGTTTAAGGATATCATAGATACTATTCAAGATACCTATTTTAGATGTTATAATGAACATCGTAAGACTATAACGGAGAATCCTCAACCCCCTGTTATCAACCTCGATTCCTCTAACCAACTTCCTCGTATTTCCTTACCCTCCTTCAGTGGTAAAATCGAAGATTGGTTGGGATTTATTGCGCTTTTTGAAAGTTTGGTCAATTCCGATAAAAAGTTGACTCCAACTAAGAAGTTTCAGTACCTACGATCTAGTCTGAAGGGTGAAGCGTTAGCAGTGATATCTAGTTTCACTTTTGATGACGTTAGCTATCCCTTGGCTTTAGCTGCGCTCAAATCTCGTTATGATAACAAACGTAGGTTGGCTAGTCATTTCATCAGTGGAATTCTCGAATTCAAACCCATTCGAGAACCTTCCTTGGCAGAACTCAAGCGTTTCTTGACTACTCATCAACACAACTGGAATTCCATCACTACGCTAGGTCTAGCTGATCCGTTTGACTTTATGAAACTTCAAATTGCGTTGAACCATTTAGACTTGTCTACTCGTAGTAAGTTCGAGGACCAACATTCGTCAAATAATATTCCGACTTATGATGATTTGATAAAATTCATTGTGGATCACGCTAGAAAAGAGGAGTTATTAGCTGTAGAAAGTACTGGTCGTTCCAGTGGTAACAGTAAAGAATCTCGCTCTAAATCCGGAATACAAAGCAATTCCACTGGGAAAAGGTCATCTACGTTGATTCCTGAAGTTCATGAACTTTATAATGTTACCTGTAAAGAACCTAGTCGGAAATTTCACGAGGTACCATCTTCCAGAAAAATTGTTTCTACCGCCAAATCTGCTAGTACTAGTAACCTTGTGTCTTCTAGTCCTCAACCCATGTGTTGGAACTGCGACTCCAGTGGTCATGTGTTTTCCCGTTGTTCCGTTCCTAGAACTCGTCAATTCTGTTTTCGCTGCGGATTCAAGGACGTTAATGTCGCCTCTTGTCCGAAATGCAATTCGGGAAACAAGAACGGGAACCAGTTTTGAGGGTCACCTGTGTTCCCACATCTATGAATGACCCAAATAATTCAGAACCTACCGCATCTTCTCAAATTGCCTCGTCTGTCGTATCGCCTGTAACCTCTCTACCGTCTACTTCATCTCAAGTTCTTCAAATACCGTCTATTGTTCCGTCTAGTTGCACTTTACCGTCCAACCTATCGTCTACCGTATCTACCACCTCAACTCTATCGTTATCGACTATCGTTTCGTCATTTTGTCGAAGTCCATGTACTTCGAATAGTATTGATGTTTGCCCAAGTGCAAATCAAAGAAAAGATTGCAGTTTGTGGATTTTGCCGTTATCGTTCTCGCTACCTCATAGCTCATCAACCTTTACTGAGCCAACTGTCTTGTCTGGACTTTATGACACTGGATCATCTCTCTCATTTATAGGAGACTATGGTTTAGAACTTTTGGGATTAAGTGACAGTAAGGGACAGCCTAATCGATCCAATCTTGAAGTTCCCATTTCTGCTCAAATGGCAAATGGAAATCTCACTACAATTTCCTCCCGATATCAACTTCAGTTCTCACTGGAAAACAAAACCATTGATTTTGTTTTCTACCATTTAAGCTCATTATCGTTTCCTCTCGTATTGGGATTGAACTTCATCCGGGAAACGGGTATTGTGACGGATGCCTTGAACAATACCTGGCACTTTTCTGAGAATCCGGCTCTCAAGTTCAACTTCGTACTTCCCAGTTCTTCACATATCGATAATTCTGCAATTGATCTCTTCACTTGTTGTGGTATACAGGAGATGTCTGAGGCACAGAGAACCCTTTTGGACGGAATAATTTCAGAAGGTTTAGCTAGTCTTGTAAATTCTCCAAGTCTGACTTCGAGAATATCACATAGAATTGATGTTGGTTCGGCTATTCCAATTAAGCAACGAGCATATACCTATTCCCCTAAAGTTCTGGAAGCAATGCACCAGGAATTGGACAAAATGCTCAATGCTGATATTGTCGAGAAGAGTCACTCATCTTGGGCTTCCCCAGTAGTGATGATTCGCAAACCAGATTCTAGTTATCGGTTTTGTGTGGATTTCCGCCGAATTAACTCCGTAACCAAGAAGGATTCATATCCTTTACCGAATATGAATATGCTCCTTGATAGTCTACGTCAAGCTGCATACTTGTCAAAATGGGACCTTAAACAAGCTTTTTTCCAAGTACCTATTGCCGATGAAGAAAGCAAAGATATTACGTCGTTCATTGTCCCAGGTCGAGGGTTATTTAGATTTCGTACTATGCCGATGGGTCTTACCAATAGTCCCGCTACATTTCAACGTCTCGCTGATTCCGTCTTTTTGGATTTATATCCACAAGTTATAGTCTTCCTGGATGACATTCTGCTTTGCACACCCGATTTCGAGAGTCACTGCTCCTTATTAAGAGAAGTATTCAAACGATTAAAGGAGTCAGGTCTTCAAATAAATAAAGAAAAGTGCGAATTTGGATGCACCGAGGTTCGCTACCTGGGTTATCGGGTCAATTTCGAGGGAATCAGTGTAGATCCTGGAAAAGTTGAAGTGGTTATGTCCTACCCTCCTCCCAAAAATACTACCGAACTCCGTCGCTTTTTGGGTATGGCCGGATGGTATCGCCGCTTCATTCCTCAATTTTCATCTATAGTGGCTCCATTGACTTCGCTTCTGAGTAAGAAGAAGGCCTGGAATTGGTCTAAAGAACAAGTTACCGCTTTCGAGACTTTGAAAACAGCTTTAACCACAGCTCCAATTTTGGCCCGCCCAAATTTCGATTTACCTTTTATTTTGCAAACCGATGCATCCCAATATGGTATTGGTGCAGCTCTGGTCCAAATACAAGATGGAGATGAGAAAGTGATAACTTATTGCTCCCGATCCTTATCTGCTGCGGAACGAAACTATTCCGTTACGGAAAAGGAATGCCTTGCCGTTATTTTTGGAATAGAGAAGAATAGGCAATATCTAGAAGCTAGTGAATTTCGGGTCATTACTGATCATTCTTGCTTGAAATGGCTTCTTGAATTGAAAAACCCAACTGGTCGACTAGCCCGTTGGACGTTGAGGTTACAACCCTATAGTTTCCAAATCGAATATAGGAAAGGGAAACTAAATTGTGTAGCTGATGCTTTATCTCGATTACCGCCTCAAGTTGATTTAGCTACCGTTTCTATTGAACAATCTGGTGACCGTACTGAGCATACTCATTCTGTTAAAAGTAATCATCTAGATGATGAATGGTATAAGAGGAAATTGTATAAGGTAAAAACCAATCCTGAAAATCATCCTGATTGGAGAATTGAAGGTAATCATCTTTATTATTACCGTAAAACATTTCTAAAAGGTGAATTGGAAGATCCCAGTGAGGACTGGAAATTGGTGGTTCCCTGGCGAGTTCGTGCTCGGATTTTGAAAGAGTGTCATGATGATCCACAATCAGGCCATCTAGGAGTTGCCAAAACCCATTGGCGAATCGGAAGGCTATATTACTGGCCCGGGATGTATCATGATATTGTTCGCTACGTTCGTGGTTGTGACACTTGTCAGCGTGTCAAACCTACCAATTCGGCTCCTCGAGGATTAATGTTCCCTCGTTACCTGTGCACACCTTGGGAAACCGTCTCGACGGACATCATGGGTCCACTTCCCCGTAGTAGTGCTGGAAACACTCACCTACTTGTTTTCGAAGACTTATTCCCTAAATGGGTAGAACTAATTCCCATAAGATCTACAACTTCTGCCGTTATCTTGTCAAAATTTCGTTCGTTTATCTTGAATCGCTACGGATCTCCAACTGTTTTGATTTCGGACAATGCATCCAATTATGTTAGCGCCGCTGTAAGTTCGCTAGCCAAATCTTGTGGAATTCAACATAGAACTACTCCGCTATATCATTGCCAAGCGAATCCTACGGAACGAGTTAACCGGAATATTCGGCAATTGATTAGGAGCTATATTGACCAGTCCCGTCACACTCAGTGGGATATATATATTGGTGAACTTCAGTTCGCGTTAAACAGTGTGGTCCACGGTTCCACTAAATATTCTCCTGCCTTCTTGAATTTTGGACGCGAACTAAGAGCGTGCAATTCTTTACGTTCCAGTTTGAAATCAACTGATTCATTGCCTCCTGACGTCTCGGTTCTTTCTCAAGATGAGTGGGCTCTCCGCCTGAAGAAACTGGATGAACTGAAGCACCTTGTCGAGAAACATCTGCTGAAGGCTAGCACTGATCAAGGACAGCGTTATAACCTCCGTCGGCGTCCGGACAAATTCAGCGTGGGAGATCTCGTTCTGCATAAATCCTTCAACTTGTCATCTGCGGAAGATCGTGCTGCAGCGAAGCTCTTCCATAAGTATAAAGGCCCTTTCTCGGTAATGCAGGTTACTTCAGGAGGAGTATGTAAGCTCCAAGACTCTGCGGGTAAAGAAGTTGGAATGTGGCATCCTTCGTTGCTCAAACCGTATTTTCCACCTTCACCGCTGAGAGGGGTGTGTGCCGTGGAGAAAATTTAAATATTCCGCCACTTTTGAATTTGAGCGGTGATGGCGCCCCTGGCCACTGCCTTCCCCTTGGGTCCGGAACCGAATGAATTATTTTGGTCATAACTTCTCATGACTTGTAAGGAAGTTAATTTCTTTATTTATTGGTATCAATTTCGAAATTTTGGAATTGATATGGAACTACAAAACAGAAAAAGATAGAATGAAAAGCACGTGCACAGTGCGGAGCTGCTGCTGCCTGCGGGGGGAAGTGGAAAACCTACAATTCCTTTGTTCACTTTGTTCGCCATTTTTCCGAATGCCGTCTCGTCCTTCCGACTGCATAAAATTTTCTTCTTTTTTCGGAGTTGATGGAAAAAGAATTTCACCTTGAAGAATTTTCTCGTCTTCCTGAATACCTCGGAGATACGTCGTCCGTCCTTACTGCTTGCTGCATCCTACTCAACCATTCGAGACAGAAAGGGGTAAGACCTTCCTACAATGTTGCGCTGCTGATTGCTCCTAACCATAAATTTAATCAAAGTACCGGTAATATTCAACAAAAATGTTGTTCATTTCGAATCAGATATTTCGTCTACTTCTTCGCCGGAGAGTCATCTGCTGGGACATCATCGATCGGAAAGTTTGGAATCAACGAAAGCCGTCTTCGAACCATCAGTGACCTACATTATCGTACCGGTAGGCACATAATTCTCAAGTGTCGAATTTTATTGATTTGGAAATAACAGTAACAACGAAAACTAACAAGTATTTTGGGTTCGTTGTTCAGTTTCAGGTACCAGACCTGACCAGCCAAGATCGAGGCGAAAATTTTGTTCCTGGGACTCCTTTCCCCTTCTCCTTCTCGAGGACCGATCTGCTTCTGTTCCGAAAATGAGTCATATTGTCTAAGTACCGAACATTCGAACAAATAGTATTAAATTCCACGGCCGTTGGAGTAAGTCTCAGAACTATTATAATCAATAGGATTCTCGTTGATAGGTAGGTAGAAAGTTAAGTCTATATCGTACCTATCAATTATATCTGTGATTCCCTGAGGATTAAATTTTATTTTATTCATTTATGTTTGGGAGCAACCAAACGTTGGTTTAATAAACCAAAAAAATTTCAGTTCAGAATTTGGTTAAATTTTTTTGTACTCCTGCTTCATTTTCCGATTGAGCTCTCCTTTCTGTGGGTTCAACCCCACAAAATTTTAGTTATGTATCACAACTTGGATGGTTTACTGCTCGTTAGTGGGTTCACATGTCCCAGTATTTTGTCGAGTCGGCTCGTTGGTGAACCCCTCTCTTCTTAAAGGGGTGAGATTAAGTAACCAAGAGCGAAATCACTAAAGCAATTTCTGATCACCCTTTTGTAGGACTGTTGATGAGGTCTGAGGAGATTATAAAACAAGTTAGAGTTTATATTTATGTACTTGTGCCGAAATGTGACTTCACGGAGGTCCCTAGATGTTTCAGGTCCCAGGGAAACGGCTGTTCGATATTATCAGAAAACGATGTTTTGCAGTCAACATCAAAGTTTCAATTTATTTCTGAGAATATGTTCATAGAATCTGAATTAATCGAACGATTATTACGTTTGAAAAAGTTATTGGGAACTCGTCACTCTTTAAACTAAAAAAGTCCATTCATGCAGCATGAATTAATGAGCGAATTTTCAAAGAAATCTTTCAGCTGAAGGTGTGGTTAAGAAAAGGAACAATGGTGTTGCAATTTCTTTTAGAAAGTTTTATTTTACACGATTCTTGGTTTTTTCTATTTTCAGTATAGCATACTAACATACTGTATGCACTGGGTATGCTTTGAAGATGTTAGGAGTAGATATCCATGCTCTACTCGTCTCCACGAACTCATAGAGTACCCACACGGCTACTGCATTTCTGGGTACAACAAATTTCCGCACGTATTCATTATATATATGAATAGATACTTTTTAGACTTTTCTTAATTTTGGACAAATTTCATTTTTGAAAAATGCATTGATATCAGAAATTTTCGGCTGATCCGAATATACCATACATTACCATGGTTTTGAAGGTAATAACCACAAAAAACGGGAAACCCCTTTTTTGAATTTTGGACCACTTTGGATTGTCCAAAATTGCTGGTTAACGAACTTGAACTATGGTTTGTTGTTACGAACATTTTGGCAAAAACTAAAAAAAAATTCTAAACAATTACTCAAGTTATCGTGCGGAATGACACACACACATATGTGGCCATTGCAATAGCTTCATTTTCCTTGAAAATTCGCTAATAAATTTGATTTTTGTGAGTCTAATCCAAACTCTCCCAAGACTATGAAATGTTTTTTCCCCTCTTTATAATTTGTTGTTAGTTTGATATTTCCAATAATGAGGCTTTGGAATCGAGCAAGTAAAAACAAACAATTCATAATATTGTCTCATGGAAACCACACCACACACTTTTATCAACCTCGTGCCATCCAGGTAATAGACTGCACGGCGCTCAGACCAACCCCTCCTTCAAGTCTGAGCGGTCTTGCGTTTTATTGCCTACCCTTGCCCCTGACCAACACACCGTTTCTTCGTAGTCCGCTCCGAACTTGGAAGAAGTTCATCCCTTCCAGTCTTAGTCCGGGCAACGAAGGGTTTGAGGTAGAAAAAAATAGAACCCAAACCAAAATTTGCACTGATGTAGGGGGGGGGGGGTATCCTTATCAACATACTAAAAGTCCTGGAGGGTGGGGCACGAACTCGAGGGGTGGGGGGTCCCTAAAGGTCCCATTTTGGGGTTTTTCGTGAATATCTCAAAAACGGTGCATTTCTCGATAAAACATGTCTTGTAGTAAATTAAAGCTGATCAAATTCTCTACAATTTTGATCCTATACGTTTTATCGGAGTTCCGAACCGTTACCGAGTTTTATGCATCCAAAAATGGAGGACTTTTGAGAATTCGGTTTTTAGCTCACGTTTTCTGGATAACTTTGTTGAACAAACGGTTGATCTGAGAAAAAAAGTCTCTTTGAGAAAGTTGTTGAGCATTAAACTTCCTTGAAGAATATGTGGTTGATTGCCAATTTATCAAAAATTACGCTAATTTCCAAATTTTGCCAATTTTTGTCATTTTTACTCAAAGGGTTCATACGTTTTCAAGTCGAAGGGCGAGCGCTGCCGTTGCTGCGGTGTAGCGGCATTTGTGAAAAGTAGGCTGTTGTAATTGTTGTAATACTCACCAGATAATGTGAGTAGTACTTAATAACCACAGCGTACCCAGATAGGTAAGTAGGTACGCATTGAAGTCACCGCCGTGCACATCTGTAGACACTAACGTCTTCTAGATCTTCTAGTTACCAACATATTACTCTCTTTC
This sequence comes from Apolygus lucorum, assembly GCA_009739505.2. Classification (NCBI taxonomy): domain Eukaryota; kingdom Metazoa; phylum Arthropoda; class Insecta; order Hemiptera; family Miridae; genus Apolygus; species Apolygus lucorum. The sequence goes on along the minus strand of CM019173.2, from coordinate 28,214,703 downwards.
GCAAATATACATACCTCCAATACTACAAACATGCTTCCACACCGAGCATGAATGACAATTCAGTTCGTTCAAGATTGTGGGAGGTTTTGAACGTTAATTAGGTAACAACGCTTCTGAAGGTATGTAGCTACATTACAATATGTCCTCCAATATAATAAACAGTCTCATATAATAATAAAGTCTCAAAATACTCGTCACAACTATTCCTAGGGTGGTTCACACTTACTATCATACTCATATGGCAGAAGAGATTTACTAGGTACCTGATAGTTTGGGGACAAATTTTAACTCAATGGTACTTACTCTTGTAATGCTAACCAGATCCTCGAAGGAAGGTGCTTAGTTTGTGTCTACAGATCGGCACGGTGGCGACTTCAATGCGTACCTACTTACCTATCTGGGTACGTTGTGGTTATTAAGTACTACTCACATTATCTGGTGAGTATTACAACATGCATCGATCATGCAATACAAAACATGAATACGAGTGGAGATAAGTGTTCCAAAACTATTGGGTAGTACCTATGTCACTGCCTTCATATGATGGCAGATATGAGTGTGACGATAAGTGTGAATCACACTACAAATAAGTGTTGGTATTCCAATATACCATCTGTTGACTAGATATCTATGTCCAACAACCTAGTACATAAGTATGTTTTCGCTGAGATTATTATTTTTCCCTTTTTGGTGTTTACGGACATCATTTTTGAGGTCGGTCCATTTTTTTTTTTTTTTTACAGCGTATTTCAAAATTTTATGGTTCTACTGCCCAGAATGGTTGATTTTGGTTTATTATTTTCAATAATGAACCTTTAGAATCGACCAAGAAAAAAAAATTTTAACACCCCCTCAAAATTTGATGGTTTACGTTTCAAGGTACGTAGAATCCAAAAATCGAATAAAAATTTGCCCGTCCGTCCGCCGTCCGCCGTCCGCCGTACGCCGTACGCGGCACTTTTGCCACTTAGCATTGACCGATTTTGATGAAATTTGGTATGTAGGCTCCACTTGGGGTCTAGTTGTGCCCCGAAGCTTTTGGTTGATGTAGGTCAGTTCTAAGGGTTCCAAAATCAATTTTGAAATTTTGAAAACGCCCTAACTCAAAAAATTTCGATATAAAGGTATTGTTTTTTCTTCAATTTAAGATTCTATAGAATTTTTAGAATTTTTTAAGACCACGCGGAGCTCTGTAGGACAAACCGTTCGCTCCCTACGAAAATTTAAGGGTTTATATTGAAATATATGTATGTATATAAATCAAAACACGAGTGTGAATCGCAAAAGAGGCCTAATCTCCGTTCTAATTAGAGCTGACCGAAATGCAATCGATGGTTGGTGATTTTGATTTTTTTTTAAATTTTTTTTTTATTTTTTTATTTTTTTATTTTTTTATTTTTTTTTTCATATTGGATGGTTGGTGATTTTGTAGACGAGTGATCTATATAGAAAAATAATAAACCATTGTGTAATAATTTGCAGCGTTTTTGATTCGCAGCTCAGATCTTTGGCATTTTCAATGTAAAGGTACCCATCAAACGTGAAAAACTCGGCCCTTCGGTCCTCGCCTTACTGTTCATCGCCTTTTGCTAAAATTCGAGAAACATGGAACATGCTTCAGAAGTGCTTTTTGGCGGAGTAGGGATGGAGTGGACAGGTGGAGAATAATCCCCCCACCCTTCCGAACGTGACACTTTCGCATCACTCTCTCCGCGCCACCCTTCCTCCCGCGTGACGCTCTTAATGTCGTTAGTCCAAGGCTAAAGCATGTTCCATGCCAAAAATTGAATAATTAAAATTTGATCATTATGGTAAAATCTCGTTTCGAGTTAGTTTTCTCGAGTGGAAGGTCTCGTTATTAGTATGCCTCGATACTAGGATTCAGTTACTACCTGAGAAGATAGGTAATTTGAACAAGAGTTGAACTTTCAATTGGACAATAACGAAGAATAAATCATGGACAGACTGTAAATCGGTTTTCAGTTCGATATCAGTGAATATCTAGTATCGTATGACTCTCTCTCTCTCTCTCTCTTGTGAAGATAATCTGTGTTATTTTGAGAAAACATATCACCGTTTCGGTTGACAGCGGTCTATAACCAGGTTTTTACGACTAAAGAACGATAATTTGAAAGAAAATACAATATGAATCCTGCACCTAGTGAGGGCCTCCCTATATTGTCTACTTAATCTGATTCCAATTGTAAACACTTTTTCCGCAAGCTCAATATGAGGAGTTTCTTGAGGGGATTACTGTTTCTGTCTTGTTTCGTTTTATTCGTCCATTCGAAAAATGTAAGTGAACTGTTTTATCTTTGATTTCAGGCAAAACTACGAATTTGTATACTCTTCAAACTTTGTGCCAATTATTTCGCAAACCTCTATGAATTTTTTCGCAAATAATATCAAACGATCCAATTTCACAATTTAATTCTCATATTTCGAGGGTACGCTCGAAACGATCTAATTTCCCAATTTAATTCTCAAATTTCGAGGGTACGCCCGAAACGATCTAATTTCCCAATTTAATGCACAAATTTTGAGCATACTCTGCCGCCCCAAGAAAGAATGAGAGTTCATTAGGACATTGATCTACAACGGTATTGGGTGGGGGCCATGGTTTCCAGTTTTGAGTTTTCGATTTTTTGTGGGCCCCCATGACGACTTTTTTCTACAAAAAGTGGCTTTTGTTGTATCTAGGTCCTAGGTCCTACCTTCCATAGAAAGAATGAAACTTCTCTTGAATGATTTGTTGCCGAATTTCTCATTTTACGTATCCCCTTTCGTAGATTGAGAGCTGGAGAAGTACAGAATCTCACAAAGGTTGACCAAAATGACATTATTAGGTAGCAAAAGTAAAGGCTCGTTTATTTTCGAAAATCAGAACTTAAGAACATATAAGTACATAAGACTTTGTCTCATTGAATTACAAATTAAGGTAGAGAAACCATCAACTTTATATATACTAATGCCTGCTTCTTAACGAGGCTTCCCTGAAAAAAATACAATATAAATAATTGTATTCGGTGTCATGTAAATCTAAGGCCTCAGACTCTCCTACAATTTATTATAAATATATACAGGCGATTATAAACGTTCGTTGTTCCACAGCTCAGAAAGAAGGACATGATGTATTTGTTGAGAAGGATGGACGAGTGGGTCCCTGATCCAAAAGTTAAGAGAATAACAGAAGGAAAAGTTGCAGTAGGTATCCTAATATTTTTTAATTACATTATTTACCAACGATGTTTGTCTGTCGTCGTTTGACTCTTAAATGGCTTGAACGATGAAAACTCAGCAAGTACCTGCGCAGGTACTTGATATCTGATATACTAATAAGTAGGTACCTAATTGTGTGGCTGATTCGTACTCGATGTCTGAAATTCAAATAGGCCGATTTACAAGCCAATTTTGATTGAAAAGTTGCCCATAGGTTATTTGGAGGTTAGTAATGAAACTCAGCTTGAAGTTTAATGTTTAATGTTCGCCATGGTTGTCAACAATCATATGAATGAAACAGTTCAATCATTCACATAACTTAATCTATGGAAAAACTATTAGAACAAAATAACTTGAAGGAATTTCCAAGGTAGATAAGTGCCAAGGTAGATAAGGAATTTTGAAGGAATTTCCAGGTAGATGAGTGCCTATACAATTTATATCAGAAGGAAGTTGTCACATAACTTGATGTTGGTACTGGAATCGAACAATAAAACACTGATCAAATTTCCTGATTGCTTCCCAGTCTACCAAGGTAGTGGAAGCTTTGTTTTCACTTTTCAAGGACGAAAAGAAAAGTTCTCCAAAAGCAAAATTTTCACTCGCGTTTTGCGTTTTAGACCTTTCTGAACAATTTTGGTTCCGTGTGTGGAGTGGGAGAAGCCCTTGATTAATTAATACTTAATTAATTGGGGAAAGGGTTGAGTTCAGGAACAACTCAAAAATTTGAGATTGACGAACATTTTATATTTTGACAATCAAAACAGGTGGGAAAATATATCATTAAAACGCTGCAAATCATTGCTCAAAGGTTTATTATTTTCTGTATAGATCACCCTTCTGTATAGATCCCTGGTTCTCCATCAATAGCACCTACCACCATCTGTATTCTCCCTTGACCTTCCCTCTCAAATTTCAGCTTCCTGCGTTCAATAGGATCGAAAATGGCTTCGGAGCTCACTCAGCTGATCAGTGATCTGAAGAGGGAAGATCTTCTCGAATGCTGGAGACCCCTGGAAGAGCACTGATCAGCTGAGTGAGCTCCGAAGCCATTTTCAATCATATTGAACGCAGAAAGCTGAAATTTGAGAGGGAAGGTCAAGGGAGAATACAGATGGTTGTAGGTGCTATTGATGGAGAACCAGTGATCTATACAGAAGGGTGATCTATACAGAAAATAATAAACCTTTGAGCAATGATTTGCAGCGTTTTTTACCTACCAACTTTATTTTACCTACCAACTATTGGTAGGTACTACCTACCACACCATACTGCTTCACACCTTCACAATCAAGTTTATTAGAAAGAACTAAACGCTTCACACTCGATTCGAAAAATAGAAAGCTCCATATGGAAATTTGATTACTGGTTACGCAGAAGGCAAAATTGTATACAAATCGAAGAAATGAACAGCGATCGCATTTTAGTCCGATAAAATTTGAACGGAGATTAGACCTCTTTTGCGATTCATTTTCATGATTCCGTTTTATCGAAGGAAAACCTTCAAGTACTCGTAGGGACCGAACGGTTTGTCTTACAAAGCTCCGGGTGGTCTCAAAAATTTTTAAAAATTCAATACTATTTAAAATTGGTGAAAAAACGATACTTTTATTTCGAGAGTTTTCGAGCTAGGGCACTCTTGAAAATTTCAACGGAAATTTATTCTATTTATTTATTATTTATTCGATTTTCGTATTCTACGTACCTTGAAACGTAAAACATCAAATTTTGAGGGAGGGGGGGGGTTAAAATTTTTTTTCTTGCTCGATTCCAAAGGCTTATTATTGAAAATAATAAACCAAAAGGGACAATAATAATAATATAAATTTAATCGAGGAAAAAGACCATCGGAAAGAGGAGGAGAAAATAATATGAATTGATCAAAGAGATGACTCACCAGAAAGGGGATCCGGGAAGGAAGTGATTGTCTCAGGGAAAATGCGCCAATCGACCCCCCTCTTCGCCCCAAAGGGGTAACTGCGGTGGGGAACCTCCGCGGAACAAAGTACCCCTCGGATATCAACAGATATCCGAGGTAAACCTCGATCCTCGGGAGGTCGTCCACCTCACGTGTCTGTGAGTCTGTCATGAATTCCTTGTAACGCGCACAACTATACGAAGTTATTGTTCGATTTCTATGAAATTTTCAGGGATTGTGCGGGTTGGTGTGTAGACGGTCCCCAATGAAAATCATCATCCCCGGACTGATAGTAGCCGCTGCGCATGCGCAAACGTGAATTCCACATATTCCTTCCGATTTCGATGAAATTTTCAGGGATGTTACTGATTAGTGTTTAGATGGTCTCCTATGAAAATCATCACCCCCGGACTGATAGTAGCCGATGCGCATGCGCGAACGTAACATCCTTGTAACAGCCGTGCTTTTGTCGTCCGACCGTCTGTGCGGCTGAAATTTTCAAAACGCCCTAGCTCAAAAACTTTAAATATAAAGGTATCGTTTTTTCATCAATTTAAAACAGTATCGTATTTTTGGAATCGAATGAGACCACCCAAAGCTCTGTAGGACCAACCATTCGCTCCCCATGAGACTTTCGACTTTGCACTTATGATAGATTGGAAACACGAGTGTGAATCGTAAAAGAGGACTCCATTCAAATTTCAGCTGACCAAAATGCAATCGTACTCAATTTTGCGTCCTTAGTAACCAGTAATCAAATTTCTTATTGAAGGCACCAACAACTCTTCATTTCTTCAAAATAATTTTATTTTGCTTCCGAGTCTACCAAGGTAGCGGAAGCTTTGTTTTCACTTTTCAAGGATGAAAAAAAAAGTTCTCCAAAATCAAAATTTCCACTCGAGTTTTACGTTCCAGACCTTCCTGAACAATGAGGAATTTCACCGAATTCTATTTGCATTTTTCCTGAATAGTTAATGGTGTGGGATAGATGAAAATTGGGCTGATTTTGGAAAATAAGTCTCCCGTTATTTTTGGGAGACAATCAAAATTTATGATTTCAAAAATAACCGGGAAACCGGACGTGAAGCGGGAACGCTCGCTGATTGGGCTGTTCGGATCGCCGTCTCCTCCCAGTGTTGCCCATTGGGACGACGAAATCGTGTTTTCCAAGAGGAAAGTTATCAAACAAAAACAGGGCAAGCCTAATTTTCCCCATTTTGCTTGTTCTATTTTTTTCTTCAGTTTTTCGATTTTGAACTTTACTGTTTCGTGAAATTTTGCATCTGGGGACTATAGATTTCACGATCTCAGCGCCTCAAGTGGCCGTAAATGAACTATTCCAGGATGACGTCATTTTCCCGGTTTTTTTAAACGTTCGTATTTTCTACACTGTTTTGTTTACTCGTAAATTAGGAAATTCGGGCTGAAAGTTTACCTTAGGGAGTTTTTAGAGGTGCTGAATCCGATTTTGGGGTCAAAAATAGGAAATTCCGACATGGTGAAATTCCTCATTTTGGTTCCGTGTCTGTGTGTCTGTCTGCCTGTCCGTCTGTCATTAATTCCTTGTAACGCGCATAACTATACGAAGTTATTGTCCGATTTCTATGAAATGTTCAGAGATTGTGCGGGTTGGTGTGTAGACAGTCCCCTATAAAATCATCATCCCCGGACTGATAGTAGCCACTGTGCATGCGCAAACATGAATTTACTTGTAACGGCCATAACTTCTACATTTTCCATCCGATTTCAATGAAATTTTGAGGGATGTTACATATTAGTATTTAGATGGTCCCCTATGAAAATCACCACCTTCAGACTGATAGCAGCCACTGCGCATGCGCAAACGTGAATTTCCTAGTAATAGCCATAACTTCTACATTTTCCATCCGATTTTAATGACATTTTCAGGGATGTTACTGATTAGTATTTAAATTGTCCCCTATGAAAATCACCAACTCTGGACTGATAGTAGCCACTGCGCATGCTCAAACGTGAATTTCCTTGTAACGGCCATAACTTCCACATTTTCCATCCGATTTCAATGAAATTTTCAGGGATGTTGCAGATTAACTTGTTTCGATGTTTTAAGATTAACTACTATGCATTGGATCATCTATACAATCGGGTTATGGATACAAGGAAGCTATGTGCCACACCCACTTGGCAGACGTTTTTGTTTTTGACAAGGTTCCGAAAAAAAAACGTCTGCCAAGTTGGGTGGGCAGTATAGCTTCCTCACTCATTGTAACATGGACGTATAGAATCAGTTGGCGAAAAAATTATGATTCAAAGAGTTATTGAATACCAAAATATTAGCGGTCCACCGTCTAGGACCTAACCCACAAAATCCCTGAAAATTTCATCGAAATTGGTTGAATAGTTGCGTAGTTTTGGTTGTAACAATAAATTTAAAGTTCGCGCATGCGCAGCGGCTATTGCTTGACCAATTTGATTGAAACTTATGGGATTCCCTTAGAAGTTAGTCCCTAACTAACCTCCAAATTTGAGCAAAATCGGTTCATTAGAAATCGAGGTTCCAGGAAATTCACGTTTGCGCATGCGCACTCGCTCCTATTGGTCCGAAGGTGCTGAAATTGATAGGGGACCGTCTAGGACCTAACCCGCACAATCCCTGAAAATTTCATCAAAATCGGACCACAGGTTAGTATAGTTTTTCCCGGGACAAGGATTGACCACAGACAGACCGACAGACAGACAGACAGACACGGAACCAAAATTGTTCGGGAAGCTCTAAAACGCAAAAAGCAAGTGGAAATTTTGATTTTGGAGGACATTTTTTTTTCACTTCTTTCACGAATACAAAGCTTCCCTACCTTCGGTAGTGAGGAAGCAAAATCCGGAAATCCGTTTCTTTTCACTATCCGACGGAGCTGACATTGCTTCGGTTATTTTTCACCTTTTAGATTGCTCCCCGAAGAATGTCTTCTGTGGTGTCAACACTTTTTCTCTCGAAGTAGAGGCTGTAAGGGAGGAATCTCTTCGAGGGTTGAGTGCTTCGTGGCCAGGGACTGCAGAACCACTTTGACGTATTTAGCTTGATCGTAAAGAGCATTGATTTGGTCATCATTTTCTGCAATGCCTGCACTTACTCCTTTTACACTTAAACCCAAATGTATTTTTGTTGACACAGCGCGAATAAAAAGTGGGATAGGTACCTTACTGCCCTTGAACGTTCATCGGCTATAACGTGTGGTGTTAAACAGGGCTCAGTTTTGGGTCCTACACTGTTTCTAATATTTGCAAACGACCTGGCGTACCATTTGGAAAATAGTGGGGGTGACATTTTCTTGTTTGCGGACGATATTACGGTATTACAGTCAGATCCTGATTCTCGTTCATTGACAGACGGTCTTCGTTCTTCTAACGACATAATTGAAGAGTGGTGCAAGGTAAATGAGCTCAAGTTGAACAGGAAAGAACTCAAAATATGAAATTCTGTCTGAACGACAGGCCCAGTTGATTTCCTGGGCCTTCGGTTGGACAGCCGTCTCTCATGGAGCAGCCATATTGATTATCTGCATTCGAAACTAGCATCAGCCGACTTCGCCTTTCGTCGGCTTTCATCTGCTGTTTCCTTCCCTGTTCTTCGCATGGCTTTCTTTGCCTCATATATGATCGTCACGTGGGGCAACTCTTCAAGTTGGGAAAAAATTTTCAGACAGCAGAAGGCAGCTGTGAGGACTATATTCGGTTTGGGATACAAAGAAAACTGCAGGGGGTACTTCAGGAAACTACGTTGTTTAACCATTCCGAGCCTCTATGTGTTCAGTTGCATCACGCTGATCCACAATAACCCTGGATTGATGCCGAGTGGTTCGGAGGTTCACAAATATACGACTCGAGCTCGACATAATCTCCGCCCTTCCACTACTCGATTGACGACCTCTTTAAGGTGTAACCCCTTGCAGACAGGCGTGAAGTTTTTCAACCATTTACCGGAGCCAGTGCACGAGCTTGGTGGAAGAAAGTTTGATGAACGGGTTAAGGCTATCCTCCTAGATGCGGAACTTTATTAGTCTTCGGAATTTTTTTCGGTTGTTTTTTGAATTTTATATCTACATGTATAAATAATGTTTTGACTCGCTGACGGAGGAATATTTTTGTCAAGTAGGTACTCCAGTCATGCGTATTTTTTAAAATTAATTTAGTGTCCTACTACTTTAAGTTGCCGTGATATTGTCTGTGATAGTGAAACCATAGTGTGATATTAGGATTAGAGTATGTAGGTGCATTTTTAGTTTTACTGTTATTTGTTGAGTGTTTATTGTGTTTGGTGTTTCATGTGTTCATTGTTATTTGAAGTCTTTTATAAGTTAGTATTATCGTAGTTATAGCACTCAAAGTCCCACTAAATGTACCTGCCTACATATACCTGCTCGCACGTTGTTGCATTAGTTTTTTTCACGCCAAATCTTCTATTTTATTCTAGTACTTCGACTATTGTATTACCACTGTAAGCCTTACGCCCCACGCTTGATGGCAGCTGAATTTACTTTAGCCAACAAGCGGTTAAGGACGTTTGGGGGTCGTGTTCGTTGGTGAAACCAGCGAACACAAGCACCAAACTTTTGCACACGAGTTCGGGGGGTTTGATTTGAATTTTAGCTAGCTGAAAACAAAATATCGAAACACACTTTAAATTTAGAATGGTAGCGAAATGTAATTACCTGTGGCGACTAGCGTGGCGATGTCGGCGACTTCGTGGCGATAGTCTTACTGAAAAGTTGAAAGCCTGAAGGGCGAAAAAGGTATCAAGAGGTACACAGGTGTGTCCTTGCCTGAGGGGCTTACGGTTGTCCTGAAGGGACCTAATAACCAGTTTGAGGTGTGGCAATGCACTTTTCCTCTTGTTCCTACTGAAACCAGGTATACTCGAAGGAAAACTACAGAGATACAACTAGCAGGTAGGTTTATTCAAAATAGGAACAACTTTAGGAATTCCCACGAAGTGTGGCGATGAGCAGAGGGCTTTGAAAGGTAAGTATTTGAAATACAACTGGTAAATATCTCCTTTTCGTCAACACATAAGCATAATCCAAAATCAATAATCAGTATTCATGCAAGGTTCGTTTCTAATGTTTCAGGTAAGTTTAATATACAAGTTTGACTCTAATATTTCTCAATGTTCAATTTGTGTGGTGATAACTCTTTCAATGTTCGAAATGTTTATACTGTCTATCAATGTTCTTTGACTCTCTTACTCTAGCACAGTTTTCATAAATCATTGGCCAATAAATTTATGTAGTATGTTTATAGCACTCACGGTTCGGGCCCGAAGGTAACCTCAATGTGAATGTGGCGGCGAGATGAAGTCGTGGCGATCCGATTTCCTTGTGTGGTCTTATGGTCGTGGCGACTGAGGGGGGGGGGGGGGGGGTACGGGAGGAAGATTCGCTAGTGATGGGGCGAACACACTGTCAACTAGCTTTGAGCGCTCTTGGACGGGAAGTAATGTATCCTCCGTTGGCGGGGAGCTCAGGTGGGTCCTCCCCCCTCCGCCCCGCCTGATGGTGTTGGCGGGGACGGCTGGTAGTGTGGGGGAGAGACCGTTGGTTCCCTCCCAGCCGAGGGGGGGAGGGACGCGCGGGGTGGCATTCGGCGTCGTCTGTTGTTTACTCCACCTGAGCTCTGACGTCACCTAGGAGACTGGCCGAAGGGGGCTAGAGGTGCCCAGCTCCTTTTCACTGGGAATTTTGCCCAGAGAGCGGGAGCCCACACCACCATGTGGCTGCTACAATAAAAAACTCATTCATTCATTCGTTCATTTTTGTGAATCACACGTAGAATTGGTACCTAGAAACGTACCTAAACTAGGTACTAACCAAATTTTTAAGGGAGGTATTTAATTTTTTCTGGATTCCAAACGTCCATCCAAATGTAATCGTAAACATACTTACAATGTAATCGTGGAAGTTTGAATTTTTAAAGAAAAGCAGAGAAGTAGGATCGTCAAATATTGAACTGAGCGGTAACATGCATTCAGTAATGCAGTAATGCATGCATTCCAGTAGGTAACCGATAAAGCCGTTTCTCTGATCCCCCCTCCCTTATCTATCATAACATTTCTAGCGACATGGGAGTCTCGAATTTGAAGAGCATTTTAAAATCCATGATCTACGATACCCAAAGTGCGAATTCGAGTTCACCCCCCCCCCTTCCCTATTGGTTAATCAGTCTGGCAGATTAATCGCATAGGGACGCCCAAGTCATACTCTGGGACGTCCTCAAAACAAAGTTCAACCTACTTTTCACAAATGCCACTAGACAGTATGCAGTACGCAAGTTTGGTTAAAACGCCGCAAATTATTAGACAACGGTTTATTATTTTTCTATAAAGATCGCCCGACTGCGAAGAAAATACAGACCCTTCTAGGGACCTGGGGGGATGTGGGGCCTGAGAAACCCTCGGTCAGGAAGCTCCTAGGCAGGTCACGTGTAATCTCGATTAATATTACGATCAACTCCCATTTAACCATTCGCGATGATGGTTGGTGGTTCTGCTCGTATTAATAGAAAAGGCGTAATCATTCCACAAGGGATCCTTGTAGAAAAATAATGAACCGTTGTGGAATAATTTGCAGTTTGGTGAGTGCTTTCTGGTCATACGATGATGGTCCCTTTCTCAAGCCTGCAATTTGTATTCAATTGAACCACAATGATAAAACATACTAGCGGCTTAAAGAAACAACCAGTCATAAGTCAAATATTCACCCTGTATGTAAGCTAGAAGAGAGGACTTATTTCCTCCATATCAGATGTTCTTCTGAGAGGATATTACTGAGTATGAGCAATGTAAAAAACTTGATAAGTTTGTGTTCAAATGTTTGCTACTCCTTTGTTTTAGACAAATAGCGGAAAGAAGATTTACACCTTTGTATTTGAGACCAAAGACAAATACTTATGCGATGCGTACATGGAGGTATGGGCTAAAGGCAAAGGAGACTATAAGTGGGACTGCAGGAAAATTGATAGATCCTCCAGGAAACATTCATTCAAAGAAGACTATCCTAGCGTAGACACGTTTGAAGGAGAAGACGCTTTAAGCGATTGTTGTGGTGGATAAACACGCTTTAATCAACTTTTGAAAACGTTTTAATGAAAACTGAGAGTAACACAGTCGACTTGAATTGAATGGCATGAATAATAAAAAGCATGGATACTATATCAGCTACAGATGGATGTTATATGTTGTTGTTGCACATTTCCTTTTGTTAGGACATGACAATTCTCCCACGCCAATATAGAACAAGTCAAAACAAACTATTTTTAACAAACGAAATCACATGAAAACGAAGGTACATTTCGAGGACGGGATGATCGTCGTAGTTGAGGTTGAACTGGCTGTTCGACTCGAGGTTCTTGTTCAGTCTGTTGCTGATCCAGTTCTGATTCAAATTGTGGCATCAGATCAAGTAAGGGTAAAACTGGCTGATCAGTACGGCTTGACTCGTGACTGATGCTATTTGGAGCGAATGTTACTGATTTCTTAGGAACCTCTGTTCTGTGCAACCCTCTTCATTATCAATTTCAATTTGGTAGTGTAGTTTACCAAACTTCTGGACTACAGTGCCGAACTTCCAAGTGGATTTGTTGTTGGTGTAGTAACGAGTTTGTACTCTATCTCCCACGCTCAATTGCCTGACCCCAGTAGGATGATCAGCATTCTTGGAATGTTTTATTGGTCTCAAATAGGGATGGCAACGACATATAATACGTTTGATATATCGATATATTTATATCGATATAGAGAACCGATATTATCGGTCAATATCGATATATTTACCGATATATCGCGACTTGTTTTCAACAAGTAAAAACTAAATATTAAAATGAATAGATGAGAAGGGACGTCAGTATTTGTAAAAACATTAAGTAATTTCATTCCAAATGTTGTAGGTACCTACGTGATGGGTTGATTTCAGACTACTGACTACAGCTCAAACATGATGGTTACACTACAGTGGCGCTCAAGTCTCAATTATTTGACTTGAGCCAAAAGTAATGGAGGTGCGTCCAAGATTAAAACTACCAAATACTTATACGAGTTGAAGCAATTTATAAATTAATGAAAAATTGCAATGGCGAGGGTATCTATCATTTTTCTATTATCTTTTAGGACCCCTGAGAGTAGTTTATCCCAAATTTGCAACCCTAAAAACCCTTTGCTACTGACCTAGTGCTCTGAAAACCATAACATTTTTGCCCTTTTACAACTGATAATTTCGATAATTCATACCAGTAACTTTTTAAACCAGGTAAAATACCTACTTACTCAGCCGTTTTTCCAAGTATATCTTCCGATATGACGAGTATATCGATGTATTTCTTCCAAAATGATATTAGTAACGTTTCAATTCACCTACCTACGTACTTCAATTGCTTTTATCCATGTGACGTCACACAGAATGGATGTATCGATTCTTCGACTAATCGAACGGTTATTCGAATCTCGCTGAAAGGCGGCCATGTTGACTCCATTGTAAACAAAGATTGTATGGACGGTTTTTCATTATGCCAATTTCTGCGGTTATTAGTTGCTCTTCTCGTCCCAGAAGCAGTGTTTAATTTTTTGGTTTGCCAAAAGTGATTAGAAACAGTGTGGAAAGACAAGAGAACTTTCCGAAAAAATAAGAACATCAACCTTTTGGCGTCGCTGATTCCCAGTGTTCCTGACAACCATGTTCGATGAACTGACTGAATTCCCATCGTTGTAAACAAAGATTCTTTCATTAGGCATGCCGATTTGTGCGGTGTTTGGATCATAGGGTATTCTGTACATAAAAATAGGTAGGTACTATATAAGTTTTAAAAAATACCTAAAAACCTTGCTATCTGTACTTCAATCTGAAATTTGAAAGAAAAACTCACTACAGACCTCAGTTTGGAAGTGAAATTAATGGGGGCAGCACGGTGCCAAAACCACATTGTGGTTCATGGCATGACCACTACATATGGGTGAATGCAACCATAATAATGCGTTAGTGTTGTTCTTCAACGTACAAGTCAACTCGTGGGGCTAGTAATGACTCCATTGCATGTTAATCTATCCATATTCGAACCATAAAACGGAGTAAACGTTTAGGTCAATATATATATATGTGGAACCTAATTTTGAAAATTTGCTCATACAATACTGCTTCATGGCTCGAAGTAGGGTGCGTGCTAGAGTCGGGGAAGTGGTTTATTATAATTTTTAATTGAAAGTAGAGCCCTCACTGAGACTTTTGGTATCAACTGGATTCTTCTATGATGAGTAGATCTTTTCCCATGATCTTTCAAAGTTTCATAACAATTTTGACTTAGCAATGGGCAGGGGATGCTATCATATCATTATTTTCATCAAACGACCGTTGTTGAATCTACTACCTGCCCAAAACATGGCATACATCGTTATTATTTCAATTAACCTAATAATAATAGAATAACATTTGAATTACTTATCTTTCCAAACACCACCACCTTGTCACCTGGGAGTACCTTGCATGAGATGGATTTCAGATGCCCTGAAGCAACAAAGTTGTGCGCATCCAAAGATTTGCAGCACTTCAGTTGCTTCAGGGATATGAAATCCGTCTTCAATACAAGATACTCCACGAGATCTTCGCGAGTTATGTCAGGAAAATCGTCGTCACACTCAACAACACTCTGCTCAAAGGGGTCTAAACCACCGCAGAGGCGTATCTTATATTCATAGCTTCTCAGGTCGTCACCTGAGAGTGAACACACATACTGGTATGGAATTTCTTGTCAGACATCTAACCCACGAGGGAGACATAATTATAACGATTACATAATTGCTTTTAAAGAATATTATCACCATCGTTCTGTTCACATACCAAGAAACTTGGTATGCAAACAGAATTACCTTGCTGGATAGGAGCGCAAATGGCGCCCCTTCACGACCAGCTGATCGGGTCAGAGAAGGTTATGTTGAGAAGGTTATGTTTGATATCGAAAATAATCGATTATTGAGTCTCGAGGATAAAACGAATAAGATTTTCCAAGAAGATCTTTCGATTTATTGACATTTTCATGTCTTTGCTTTGGCACATGAACTGAAAAATCGTCACGAAAACTTTGATGCTTGGGTTGAACTAACAACCTTACTTCACTACCTTGTTGTGTAGTGGTTGACATGAAAATGTCCCAATGTGTTGCAAACTCGTATGCAAGCATTTAGAAATTGAGTTTATGATTTCGAATCTTTGTGAAGGTGTGAAGCCAGTATGGTGTGGTAGGAAGTTTTCACTCGATTTGCCATCCCTACATACCTTGTAACGTAAACCATGAAGCTTTTGAGAGGGTTAAATACTAACATCAAAGAGTTTTTCCATGTAAATCTTCCGATATGTCGAGTATATCGATACATTTCTTCCAAAATGATGTTTGTATAGCTTAAATCGTTTTAACTCACGCATTTACTTCAACAAGATTTTCCAAGTTATATCTTCCGATATATCGAAACATATATATCTTCCGATATATCGAAACATCAATATATTTTATCCGATATATCGTAGGTATCGATATATAATTGACGATATATCATTTGATCAGTATATCGATTTATTTCATTCGATATGCCATCCCTAGTCTCAAAGCGTCCAGCTGGCAGCGGAAATCACGCTGAAGGTAGAGTTGAGCAGTTGTTTTGTTGCAAATCAGTGGCGTCGCTCGATATCTGAAGACTATCTCACGAACCTTGGCCTGGAGAGGCGCTGGATCATCACTCATCGCACTTAATCTTCGTTTTAAAGTCCGCACATTTCTCTCAGCCAAACCGTTAGTTGAGGGTGTCCAGGTGCTATCAGTTTTTGAAAAATTCCATTTGCGGAACAGAAGTGTTTGAATTGTTCGCTGACAAAAATTGAAGCATTATCAGATACCATAACGGGCCCCCACTACCCTCCTAGGGGACCATCTACAGCCAACCCGCGAAATCCCTGAAAATGTTATCAAAATTGGATGAGAATTGTAGAAGATATGCCTGTGGCAATAATTTCACGTTTGCGCATGCGTAGCGGCTACTATCAGCCCATGGGTAATGATTTTCATAGGGTTCCATCTACACGCCAACCCGCGAAATCCCTGAAAATGTCATCAAAATCGGATGAGAATTGTAGAAGTTATGGCTGTAGCAAGGATCTCACGTTTGCGCATGCGCAGTGGCTACTATCAGTCCGGAGATGATTTTCATTTGGGACTACCTATACCCAACCCGCAGAATCCCTGAAAATGTCATCGAAATCGGATGAGAAATGAAGAAGTTAGGTATGGGTGTGGCAAGGAATTCATGACAGGCAGGGACCTTCCGCCAGGTACTTTGGTAGAATCGGAAGCAAAAGGTGGCCCTGAAATACATTCCAACGCAGAAGATGCCTGCTGACATCACGAAAGGGTTATCAGGACCAAGACAAATGAAGACTATGGAAAGTTTGGGTGCTTTCCACGACCAAGCTTGAGGGGGAGCATTGCTGGTCCACTCTACAATAATATAATGCTTGTTCATCACGTATCCAGGTGATCAATATGTGGATTTGAAGATGAAACATTTCTCTCATTCCATTAAAAAAACATCTCCCAATCGGGTGTGGCACATAGCTTCCTCGTATCCATAACCCGATTGAATAGATGATCCGATGCATAGTAGTTAATCTCAAACCATCAATCGTAAAGTACCTTCCACTACCCTCATAGGGGACCATCTACACGCTAACCCGCACAATCCCTGAAAATTTCATCGAAATCGGATGAAAATTGTAAAAGTTATGGCTGTGGCAAGGATTTCATAACATACGTACAGACAGACAGACACGGAACCAAAATTGTTCAGGAAGGTCTGAAACGTAAAACGCGAGTAGAAATTTTGATTTTGGAGAACTTTTTTTTCAACCTTGAAAAGTGAAAACAAAGCTTCCGCTACCTTGGTAGACTCGGAAGCAACTATGAATGGTTCAAACTTAATTATTGATACAATTTATTTTTCCACAGCGGAATTTATTATTTTGCCCTCGGAGTGGATACTGATATTCTATCACCCATAAATTTAAAACCAAGTAATTTTTTCACTGGGGTCTTGAAGGATAAATATTTAGAAAAACCAGTGTATCTACAGGGTGTCCCAGAAGTTATGGTCCACCCTCCGGCATTTCCGTATTTAATTACGTAAAAAAATGCGTCCAACGCCATTTTTCATATTTTTTTGTAAAGAATTCAGAAAAAATACTTTCGCGCAAAAAAATTGCGCGAGAGTGCGCGCAATTGACACTAACTTTGTTTTTTTCAAATAGGAACCCCCATTTTTTATTGCAGATTCAGATTCTACGTCAAATTTCATGAGAAATTCATACCCAAAACGATTTTTTTCATTGCGCGCAACTGGTACTTTTCGCGTGCAAAGTGACCAGGGTGCGCAAAAGTGCATTTTTTTAAACCCCAAGTGTGGCACATGTTTTGTCATTATTTTTTGACGCTGAATCACGTGGTGAGGTCCTTTCTTCGATTTCATCGTTATTTTTCCAAATTTAGAAGGAAAAATTATGTTTTTGGGCTTTATTTTCCCTCCTCCTTCCGCAACACGGGCTGGGGACCGGCTATGGCGGAATTAAAAATAAATTCCTCACTTCTAAATTCTAAAAAAATGTTTGAAAAGTAGGAAAATGTTGGAATGTTGGAAAATGTTGGTTAAGTAGGTAATTACCTACTTTAATGTGAAAAAAATAAAAAAGCTTCTCATCTAAAAACCTTTGAACAAAAATTAAAAGTTACAAAAGCTCAAAAAAGTAATAATAAAAATCTGAATCTGCAATAAAAAATGGGGGTTCCTATTTGAAAAAACAAAGTTAGTGTCAATTGCGCGCACTCGCGCGCAATTGTTTTGCGCGAAAGTATTTTTCCTGAATTCTTTACAAAGAAATATGAAAAATGGCGTTAGACCCATTTTTTTACGTAATTAAATACGGAAATGCCGAAGGGTGGACCATAACTTCTGGGACACCCTGTATATTCATGTCTCAACCAACCATAGTATAAGCTAAGGGCACAGTCCGAGAAAAATTTCAATTTTGCTTCCGTGTCTACCAAGATAGCGGAAGCTTTGTTTTCCCTTTGCAAGGTTGAAAAAAAGTTCTCCAACATCGAAATTTTCACTCGCGTTTTACGTTTCAGACCTTTCTGAACAATTTTGGTTCCGTGTCTGTCTGTCTGTACGTATGTTATGAAATCCTTGCCACAGCCATAACTTCTACATTTCTCATCCGATTTTGATGAAATTTTCAGGGATTGTGCGGGTTGGCGTGTAGACGGCACCCTATGAAAATCATCACCCCCGGACTGATAGTAGCCTCTGCGCATGCGCAAACGTGAAATCCTTGTAACACTTACATTTTTCATCCGAATTTTATGAAATTGTCTAGGATTGTGCGGGTTGGCGTGTAGACGGCCCCCTATGAAAATCATTTCCCCCGGACTGATAGTAGCCTCTGCGCATGTGCAAACGTGAATTCCTTGTAACAGCCATAACTTCTACATTTTCTATCCGATTTCGACGAAATTTCTCAGGATTGTTCTGATTAGCTGTAGATGGTCTCCTATGAGGGTAGTGCAAGGTACTTAGAGACTGACGTTTTGAGAATAACTACTATGCGTCGGATCATCTACAGGGTGTCTACAAAACAGCTGTAAGGAATTCAAGGGGTCGATTTTACAACTAATTTCCAACAAAAAGTGTCTCCTAGAATTTTTTTAAACGCCTCTTTAACCGACTTTTTTACTTTCAAGTTTTTTTTCGTGTTTTCGACCTTACACCATTAAAACGGTCATAACTCTCTTAAATTACACTCAAAAATTTAAAATAAGGATACCGTTGGAAAGAGCATCAAATTTTCTATCTCCTTGATACCAAATAACAAATAATTTCAGTTGAATTACACGGGGAATAAAGCAACCTAAAAAGAGAACTTAGTAAATTTTGGAAAAATTCCCGTTTTTCAACGCCTATAAATCTCCTAATATTACCAGGTAAAGTTCTGTTGCCGGAAAGCCTATAAACTGCGCCAGAATCTCAGCTTTCCAACGGTATAATTATTTTTTATTTTACTCTGCTGATTAGAGGAGGAAATTGCGTTTAACAGCAGAAAAACGTAGTTTCACATGGTAATATCAACGTTTTAGGGCAAACTATTGGCATGAACTATTGATTTATGTACCAATACATGGTGACACTCTTGATTTTCTGCGTGAATACTGAGAAGTGAGTCGACACTAGCTATTTAACCCTGCAATTAGCCCTTATTTGGTTAGTTGTCCGAGCAAAACGTTGTAAGTATGATTATTATGATATAATTTGCTGTTATTGTATTTCTGTACGTTCAATCAATCAATGGCGAGAATCCCGATCACACTTTTCCCCTGTTCTCACTAGAGTTGGACAAAAGTCCTGGTTGGATTGTTTGGTTTGGTAGGTGCTGATCTGGTGTGATCTAATAAATCACAGTTCGTAATCTCGACACCTCCTCTCCCATCATGCGAATATTGTTTTGGTACTTTGTATCGTAGTCTTGTATTGTAGTCTTTTCAACACTTCCACCGACAAGATTAAACAGACCTTGCAAATGCAGGTACAAGCTACCGACGATTCTCTCATTTCTCGTTTATCTTCCGGAGATTAGTCATGGACAGATTTTCTAATATTGAATACGCGGATCAAAATCTTATGTATGTAAATCTTATGTACGGCTTTACGGAGCAAAATTCGACAGCCGCGGTCAGGGAGTACCAGAGGTTTCCTCATCGTCAGACTCCCAACGCTCGAGTTTTTGGTTTATTATTTTCAATAATGAACCTTTGGAATCGACCAAGAAAAAAAAATTTTTAACACCCCTCAAAATTTGATGGTTTACGTTTCAAGGTACGTAGAATCCAAAAATCGAATAAAAACGCTGCAAATTATTACACAACGGTTTATTATTTTTATGTAGATCACTCGTCTACAAAATCACCAACCATCCAATATGAAGAGAAAAAAAAAAAATCAAAACCACCAACCATTGATTGCATTTCGGTCAGCTCTAATTTGAACGAAGATTATGGCCTCTTTTGCGATTCACACTCGTGTTTTGATTTATATATATATATATATTTCAATATAAACCCTTAAATTTTCGTAGGGAGCGAACGGTTTGTCCTACAGACCTCCGCGTGGTCTCAAAAAATTCTAAAAATTCTATAGAATCTGAAATTGAAGGAAAAACAATACCTTTATATCAAAATTTTTAGAGTTAGGGCGTTTTCAAAATTTCAAAATTGATTTTGGAACCCTTAGGAGTGACCTACATCAACCAAAAGCTTTGGGGCACAACTAGACTCCAAATGGACCCTACATACCAAATTTCATCAAAATCGGTCAATGCTAAGTGGCAAAAGTGCCGCGTACGGCGGACGGACGGCCAAATTTTTATTCGATTTTTGGATTCTACGTACCTTGAAACGTAAACCATCAAATTTTGAGGGGGTGTTAAAATTTTTTTTCTTGGTCGATTCCAAAGGTTCATTATTGAAAATAATAAACCAAAATTTGGCCGTCCGCCGTACGCGGCACTTTTGCCACTCAGCATTGACCGATTTTGATGAAATTTAGTATGTAGGCTCCATTTGGGGTCTAGTTGTGCCCTGAGTTTCCTGTGAAGCGCCTTCTTCTCTATGAAAAATATACAACTTTTTTCTCAAAGGGCCTAATGTGAATGGGCTCAACTTGATAAAGCAAGAAAACACAAGAGGCGCTTTTACAAATTCCAACGTTTTTTTGGTGATTTTACGTTTTTCTCCCTATATTATTGGTTGGATCCGATTCAGTTCTTAGTTCCATCGATAGTAAACTAAATTATCAACTGAATGCGAAAAAAATTAAAAATCTAGCTAAAATAGCAGTGACACAATTGAGTTGGGAAAAAAAGTAAAATCTTCAAGCGTGTTTTACTCGTAATTTTAAAACTTTGATAAGCGACCCTTGTACCCAAAAGCGCCCCTTGAGAACTCGCAGTGCGATATATAAATCAAAACACGAGTGTGAATCGCAAAAGAGGCCTAATCTCCGTTCAAATTAGAGCTGACCAAAATACGATCGATGGTTGGTGATTTTGATTTTTTTTTTTCTACTCTTCATATTGGATGGTTGGTGATTTTGTAGACGAGTGATCTATATAGAAAAATAATAAACCATTGTGTAATAATTTGCAGCGTTTTCTGACGTATGTAATAAGAAATTCTTGTGGGAATTCGGTTCTGTGTTTCTATGACTAACTAAATTGAATGTTCTATGCTAGAGAGATAAATTCCAGTTTGTTATTAACAGTAACAAGTGCGGATTCATATTAATATTAATGAGATTTTTAGATTATTGGGCAAGGTTTTGATGCAGAATCTAGTACTTCTAGACACACTTCTCTATGATTGATAATAGATTCTAGCCTTTTTAAAAAAAAAGAAGACTTATGCGCGAGCGCGCGAGACTGGGAGTTTGGCACCAAGGAGGTCCGGTGGGCGTGAATGGAATGGTGTCGATTAGTGATGCGACATCGACATCGATGTTCTCAAAACATCGATGTTTTTAAATAAACATCGATGTTTTTAACATCGATGTTTCGATGGCGATGTTTTCACAACATCGATGTTTCTTACCGATGTTTCAATCGATGTCGTACTTCCCCTGATTTGTTGTTCCCATTGGTTTTCTCAATAGCTTACACATTAAAATAATGAATGAAACAAGCGTTAAAATACCAATCGTGATGAATTATTACATTCTTATCTCTTGGAGGAATAAAAATAATAGCTAATTTTCCTACCGATTCTTCAAGTTGTTTTGAGTTGGCACCCCTGGTGCTCCTTAACCTAAATGCTTACCTACCATGTGTCGCAAACGTATAGACATAGTAAAGAGCACGCCCCTAGCGGCCGAAGAAGGCAACAGTATTTGAGTAAGTCATCACAGTGCAGTGAGGCAGTACAGTCTGAAAGTGCGTGAAGTAAAGAAGTTGCGCATCGAACCTACCATCATCTACCTCATGTAAGTGATATTATCTAAGCAATATTATGTAAATGCTATAAATTCATCCCGACTCAATATTAAACTGTAGTACTTTCAGATTTCATAAGCTGTCGATATTCCTCCAGCTTAGTACCTATTCAGAAGCTGTCGAAATTCCTCCAGCTAATTTCATGTTCAGGAGCTGTTGAAATTCCTCCAGCTATTTATCAGTCATACAGATTTCATAAGCTGTCGATATTCCTCCAGCTTAGTACCTATTCAGAAGCTGTCGAAATTCCTCCAGCTAATTACATGTTCAGGAGCTGTTGAAATTCCTCCAGCTATTTATCAGTCATACAGATTTCATAAGCTGTCGATATTCCTCCAGCTTAGTACCTATTCAGAAGCTGTCGAAATTCCTCCAGCTTATTACATGTTCAGGAGCTGTTGAAATTCCTCCAGCTATTTATCAGTCATACAGATTTCATAAGCTGTCGATATTCCTCCAGCTTAGTACCTATTCAGAAGCTGTCGAAATTCCTCCAGCTTATTACATATTCAAGAGCTGTTGAAATTCCTCCAGCTATTTATCAGTCATTCAGAATTCAGTAGCTGTCGATATTCCTCCAGCTTAGTAATTAAGTATACATAAGCTGTCGATACTCCTCCAGCTTAGTAACTATTCAGAAGCTGTAGAAATTCCTCCAGCTACTTTGGTGATTATCACACACTTCATAGATATTGTGCTTTACAGTCATAGCTGTGGATATTCCTCCAGCAAATTGAGTAAACAACAGTTCTGTTAGACCATCATCTCCAACCTATACTTTATGGATGGCTGAGGCGGCAAATTGGGGACATGGAGGTGGCCGTTAAGGGCTAAGGCCCGTCAGGGAGATGATGGTAATTCCAACATGTGAACCATGTTATTTATTACAGGAAAAACTATGATGAAAGTGTTAGCAATTACTTGTATTCATAACAATGTCGTATTAAATTATTGCGAATAGCATTCGCAACATGGAGGCACCACCTTTTGAACGGAAATTTTTAGTATTATGAAATGAAGTTTGTGTCTATTGACAAAACGGATTATTTGGGCCCCGGGAGGGTCTCCCTCACGGCAGGTACATTTTTCCTCGCATTTCTGGATTTTCGGTCTCACTCCTTCCCCGAAAACAAGCGTGAGGATTTGTTACCTACCTCCACTCTCCACCCCTTCCACATTTCTCGATCTTTGGTCACACTCCGAATGAAGGTTTGAGAGGGGTAAAACCCACCCGGCCGCGTACCGTCGCTGGTCACTTCTCTACCTGCTCAAATAGTCGTCTTTCCAAAACCCTTTTTTGCAACAATAGGTAGGTATCAATGTTAATTTTTTAGAACGCTGGAGGCTCCTTTCGTATTACAAATGATATTCCCCCGCTTTATTGTTTTTCTACATTTTGCGTCTTGTTGGTTTATTGGGGATCCTCTCCTTTCAAATTAACTCACAAAACCTGGGTTTTAATTCTTGTTACAGGTGTGGATATTTACAATAATTATAAATGGAGGGCATTGTAATTGATCGATTAGACTTGATTGCAACGAAAGTACGAGAAGGGGTAGCTGTGTGCCGTGAAATTCTTACCAGATTGGAAAAGGGAGACAGATTCACCAAAAAGGATGAAATCGGGGCAAACAGATTAAAAAATCATTACGATGGATTTTATTATGAAACACAAAAAGTTCTCAAAAGCCATCCGAATGAAACAGATATCCTTGATCTAAAATTAAAACTAACAGAATACACTGCCTTACAACTAGAAACATCAGAAGTTCTATCAGATTTAGATGTTTATCTCACACCCGATTCGGTAAATTCGGATTCCAAATCTTTATCCCAGTCAAATTCGAGTAGACTTGCCAAACTAGATGTTCCACGATTTGATGGAAACATCCTCCAATGGCACGCATTTTGGGACAAATTCACATCTTATATTGTAAACAAGAACTTGAGTGACGTTGATAAATTCTCCTACCTCGAACGGGCCTTGGAAGGAGAAGCTGCCAGAGCAATTGCAGGACTTGACACCACTAATGCAAATTATACTATTGCAGTGGAAAGACTGAGAGACAGATTTGCTAAGCCAGGTATCCTGAAAGATTCTCATTATGTAGCTCTACAGCAAATTCCCAGAGCCAGTTCAGACGTGACTGAATGCAGGAGAGTTTTGGACGAGATAGAGAGACACCTACAAGTATTGAAATCACTAGGTGAGGACACTAACCATACTGGTTTGAGGTCCACGATTTTGGATAAGTTCCCTCAAGATATTCTCCACGACTTGCGCCAATATACAAAATCTGATGATGAACCTGTTGATGGTATAAGAGCATATTTAGAACAAGTTATTTCTACCAGAGAGGATTTCTCTCGTCGTGAGGCCATCAAAACTATGGGACAACCATCAACTTCAGGTTTCACTACTGAAGCATTTTTCTCTAGAAATACCAAGCCACAAAATTCCTTTCAGCACGCTTCCAAAAATAAAAATAAAATCCAATTCTGTAATACAAGCCAACCTGCAACGCCATACCAATCCAAATATCGACACCAAAATCTACCATCAGGTTACCCTTCAAACAACTTCAAACGAAAGACAATGGGGTTTAAAGGTCATTCAAATACTTCCCATAAACCTGATGAACCACCATTTAAAAGACTTAGGAAGTCATGCTTCTTTTGCTCAGAGCAACATTTCACCGAGACTTGCCCTAAGTATTCAACTCTTGAAGATAGGAAAACGTTATTGAAAAACAGATGTTATCAATGTTTCTCAGACAAACATCTGGCAGATCGTTGTCAACGTAAGATGAACTGTAAACATTGTGGCATATTTGGAGCTCACAATCGTGCTCTCTGTCCCATGACTACCAAAAGGATTTCTAAAGCTCCAAACAAGTCCCATCAAACAACAACAGTGAATTTCTCTCACTTTAATAATGGGAGTATACTCCCAACAGTTAGGGCTCCTATTTTTGGTCCCACTCAGCTTCAAATAAAGGGGCGCATATTATTTGACACTGGGAGTGAGAGAAGCTACATCTCGACGAATATGATGAAGCGACTAAGGTTGGAACCATTGGAAAATAACTCCCTGACCATTTACACATTTGGGTGTAAAACTCCGAGAACAATTCACACTAAATTAGTTTGCTTCAGCTTCCAAACTACGGAAGGGAAGATAGATATTTCAGCCTATGCAGTCCCCACAATAACAAATGACCTACCTGCTTTTCCAGAACTAAAAAGGAATCTTCAAGATTATTTCCCAGGTCTAAATATAGCTGACGATTCAGACCACGTCTCTCCTGCAGATATCATCATCGGGAACGACTTTTTTCACCAAATAATTAATGCAGAGAGGAAGGAAGTGTGTCCTAACTTATTCCTGATCAACTCTTGCTTGGGCTGGATTGTTACAGGAACCCTTCCAACACCTACAAACAATGGGGAAAATGACCACCAATTGTCATTCCTTACTTATATAGACGGTGGCATTGGCAAATTTTCATCAGCTCCAACTCAACCAGATCGACCGTTCCAACAAGACAACATCAGAGGCCTCTGGGAGTTAGAAACCATTGGTATTTTGGATTCGCCAAAGGTTTTCCAGGATGATGAAATTGTCACTTATTTTAATCGCACAACTAAATTCCTAGACGGACGTTATTATGTAAAATGGCCGTGGGTACAATATCCACCTGATCTACCCGTCAACTACGGTTTGTCCTTGGGACGATTAAAATCACTCCTGAAACGTTTAGATACCACTACTCTACAAAGATATGACACAGTTTTTCAGGACCAATTAAATAAAGGCGTGATTGAAGTTGTTCATGAATCAGGTCTACCCGCCAATCCAGTTCATTATCTGCCCCATCATTGTGTTATTCAAGAACACAAATCGACCAAACTAAGAGTAGTTTATGATGCTTCTGCAAAGGTGAAAGGCCAATGTAGTCTCAATGAATACCTTTATAAGGGACCCCTTATGCTTGAGGATTTGACCGCATTATTACTAGGATTCCGTACCCACAAAGTTGCTATCACTGCTGATATCGAAAAGGCATTTCTCCAAGTGGGACTACAGAATGAAGATCGTGATGTCACTAGATTTCTATGGCTCAAGGATATAACCAAACCTCCTACAGATGACAACCTCCTCCATCTTAGATTTTGTCGTGTCCCATTTGGGATAGTTTCTAGTCCCTTTCTCCTAGCAGCCACAGTACGACTACATCTTCAACAACAACATTCCCCTTTTTCAGAACG
The DNA here is from genome assembly GCA_009739505.2 of Apolygus lucorum. Lineage (NCBI taxonomy): Eukaryota > Metazoa > Arthropoda > Insecta > Hemiptera > Miridae > Apolygus > Apolygus lucorum. The sequence continues at coordinate 28,188,201 of CM019173.2, read as the reverse complement.
ACTGTCTACCTCGCTATATGTAGACAACCTTATCAGTGGGGCTCAGTCAGAGCAAGAAGCTCTCGACCTTTACCATGAAGCAACTGACAGGTTTGCTGAGTTATCAATGAATATCCGCGAATGGAGTACTAACAGTTCAACAGTTTTCGATCAAATTTCACCAGAACAGAAAAATCAAAAGACACCTACCACGGTCCTAGGTTTGAAATGGGACCAGATTTCTGATGAATTGAGGTTGTCAGTAAAAGATAATCTTTTTAATGAAACTGTTAAAACAAAACGGGATGTCAGTCATGTGGTGGCCTCAATATTCGACCCGTGTGGTTTGGTAATCCCTTTAACCCTAGGAGGAAAACTATTTCTCCAAAGTCTATGGGTGAAAAAGATAAAGTGGGACGACCTTTTGTCAGACTCTGAATTGATTGAATGGAAAGAGTGTTTGAAAACCCTGAAATTAGCTCCAAAGGTGTCAATTCTACGCCTCTACTGGTCTTCGATACCTCCCAAACAATCCACAAATATGATATACAGTCTCCACTGCTTCACAGATGCATCAAAGGATGCGTATGCAGCAGCAGTATATCTGCGAACGTCATCAAGTACACACTCTTCTGTCAGTTTGGTAATGGCTCGTCTCCGTCTCACCCCTGTTCGCCATAAAGAGAGTTGGACCACACCAAAACTTGAATTGATGGCAGTGCTTATAGGTACTAGGCTGCTCGCTTATGTTCATAAGGCACTTGCTTTACCAACTGATCAAAGGGTGCTGTGGACTGATAGTCAAGTAGTTCTTGGATGGCTCAAAACAACCAAGTTACTAGCTCCTTTTGTGACACGTCGTGTGTCTGAGATTAAAGGGTCAAATGCTACGCAATTCCGTTATGTACAATCACAAGAGAACCCAGCTGACATTGCTACTCGTATTCTTGAACATTCTAGCATCCCTTCTAGGTGGTTTGATGGTCCAGACTTTCTTAGCCTACCACCAGACTGTTGGCCCTCACAGTATACCGTTCATCCAGAAGGACACAATACACATACAGGTGATCCTGATTTGACAGAACAACAACTCCACTCCTGGAATCATCTCTCTATCACCAAATCCACTGATATTAAGGATCCACCTGGACTTACTCTTCCAGATTGTGGCATTATCCTGCCCTCTGATATGATTCGTAGCCTTCAAACTACCTTCTTTCCTGATGAATATGCACAAAAACCCACTTCTTTGAAAAAATCACTGGGTCTTTTCCTTGATAGTGATGGGTGCCTACGTTGTAAAGGACGCTTCCAAAATGCTGAAATGACTAACAACCAAAAATTTCCCATACTGTTACCTAAGGAGTCTAGTATCACCGCTCAGTTAATCCTACGCATACATAATCAAAACCATCATGTAGGAGTAACACATACCCTCTCACTAATACGCCAGCTATATTGGGTACCACATGGAAGAGCAGTAGTAAAATCTGTTTTAGCCAACTGTCATCAATGTCTCAAATATGGAGGAGGCCCATACAAATTACCATGCATGCCTGACTTACCTACATCCCGTGTTTCTTACAGTTCACCATTTACTTTCACCGGACTTGACTACTTAGGTCCTCTAAGTGTTAAAACTGAGGACTTCAAACAGAAACGATGGATATGCCTATTTACCTGCATGGCAGTACGTGCTGTTCACTTAGAGGTAGTTGAAAACATGACAGCTGATGATTTCACTCTGGCCCTACGTCGTTTCGTTGCAGCAAGGGGAGTTCCTTCTCTTATTGTCTCTGACAATGCTGCTCAATTCAAAACCACTGCATCTTTAATTAAACCTGACTCAGTTGGCGATAGAGGTATAAATTGGAAGTTTATACCTGAGCTTTCCCCTTGGCAAGGAGGATTTTATGAAAGACTGGTTGGGCTAGTCAAACATTGCCTACGACGGTCTTTAGATAATTCACTTCTTAATGATAAACAGTTGCTTACTGTGGTTAAAGAGATCGAAAATGTACTCAACACAAGACCACTAACAGCTGTCCATGACGACATAACCCACATCCTTACACCAAATGACTTCTTGCGACCTGTTGGACTTCCTCTACTAGAACTACCCCTCTCACATCAATCTACATCAGATATCCAGAAAAAACTGGTTCAAGGTTGGCAGAGAACTCAGAATATGATTCAAGAATTCCGGAAGATATTTATTAACCAATATTTAGTGGGTCTTCGAGAGCGCTATCAGTCCCACCACAAACAGCCTCGTGTAGTAAATAGATCAATACCAAAAGTAGGTGAGGTAGTACTTGTCAAAGGTGACTCACCCAACCGAGCTCATTGGAAGGTTGCAAAGATCAAAACGCTGCTACCCAGTATAGATGGTGCTATTCGAACAGCTACTGTTCTATTACCCTCAGGAAATGAGATCACACGCTCCATTTCTCATCTTTATCCACTCGAAATTTCGACGACTTCATCATCACCAGACCCTAGTGTACTCCACACTGCACTACCTCAACCAACTCCCCAACTGGACCAAGGCCCCCTACACAGCACACAGTCCCCGACCACTCTTTATTCTCCACACAGCAATCAGTATGATACAATGCCCAACCCAGAAGATCACACTCAGCCAGCTAACGATCCCTCAGCACGGCCTCAACGTCTAACAAAGACTCTGGCTAAACGACAAATACGAGAATGGACAAGAAGCCTATTTGTTGCAGCAGTTCACAGCAAATGATTTATTCAGTTCAATGATTCATATACTGCCTAAAATGTTATACATCTCGAATTTTTAAGTATACGTTTGCGTTTTTGTTACATGCATCTATCATATTTCTTCTCCCTCTTCAATTTTTCTTTCGCCTGGGGAGTGTCGCAAACGTATAGACATAGTAAAGAGCACGCCCCTAGCGGCCGAAGAAGGCAACAGTATTTGAGTAAGTCATCACAGTGCAGTGAGGCAGTACAGTCTGAAAGTGCGTGAAGTAAAGAAGTCGCGCATCGAACCTACCATCATCTACCTCATGTAAGGGATATTATCTAAGCAATATTATGTAAATGCTATAAATTCATCCCGACTCAATATTAAACTGTAGTACTTTCAGATTTCATAAGCTGTCGATATTCCTCCAGCTTAGTACCTATTCAGAAGCTGTCGAAATTCCTCCAGCTAATTACATGTTCAGGAGCTGTTGAAATTCCTCCAGCTATTTATCAGTCATACAGATTTCATAAGCTGTCGATATTCCTCCAGCTTAGTACCTATTCAGAAGCTGTCGAAATTCCTCCAGCTAATTACATGTTCAGGAGCTGTTGAAATTCCTCCAGCTATTTATCAGTCATACAGATTTCATAAGCTGTCGATATTCCTCCAGCTTAGTACCTATTCAGAAGCTGTCGAAATTCCTCCAGCTTATTACATGTTCAGGAGCTGTTGAAATTCCTCCAGCTATTTATCAGTCATACAGATTTCATAAGCTGTCGATATTCCTCCAGCTTAGTACCTATTCAGAAGCTGTCGAAATTCCTCCAGCTTATTACATATTCAAGAGCTGTTGAAATTCCTCCAGCTATTTATCAGTCATTCAGAATTCAGTAGCTGTCGATATTCCTCCAGCTTAGTAATTAAGTATACATAAGCTGTCGATACTCCTCCAGCTTAGTAACTATTCAGAAGCTGTAGAAATTCCTCCAGCTACTTTGGTGATTATCACACACTTCATAGATATTGTGCTTTACAGTCATAGCTGTGGATATTCCTCCAGCAAATTGAGTAAACAACAGTTCTGTTAGACCATCATCTCCAACCTATACTTTATGGATGGCTGAGGCGGCAAATTGGGGACATGGAGGTGGCCGTTAAGGGCTAAGGCCCGTCAGGGAGATGATGGTAATTCCAACATGTGAACCATGTTATTTATTACAGGAAAAACTATGATGAAAGTGTTAGCAATTACTTGTATTCATAACAATGTCGTATTAAATTATTGCGAATAGCATTCGCAACACCATGTGTTTTTTTACTTTTTTGTTTAATAAAACAAGTTTTATCTTAAATGTGCAATATTATCTTCCTTTCAATGCTTTCCTATTTTAAAAAAATGTCTGGACAAGTGCTATGAAATAATGAACAATATATAGGTACTTTTGTTATTCACTGAGGTGTATTCCTAACTTATGGGGGTGTAACTGCTTTAAATATTCATTTGGAGAATCTACTGGGGTAGAAATTGACCTAGTGGCTAGAAATTGATTCATCAGATGAAAAAAAGTCTATTCGAGTAGGTACCAACAAGCAAACGATCTCGAATATTTGTATAATTATGATCGGGGACATCGATGTTAAGAAACATCGATGTTGAGAAACATCGATGTTTTTGGTCGATGTTTCCACTCGACATCGATGGTGGATATCAAAAACATCGATGTTGAGAAACATCGATGTTTTCTATCGATGTCACATCACTAGTGTCGATGCAGATCCTACGCTTAACACCCGCAGGATCAGGACAGGAGAGGACAGGAGAGTTACACTCTTCATTTCACACCAGTTGGTTCATAGAACGCTCCGTAGCCAAGGCCTCCACCCCTATCACTTGACAAAAGTAAGTAATACGATCATTCCCGCCTGTCTTTTCTGCTGCTGTCAAATCAAATATTTAATGACAAATATTTTGCTTTCAATCATAGGTGCAAAACTTATTGCCACGCGAGGCGAGTTGAATTTTGCGAGTGGTACCTCACACAGTTTCCTCACAGAAGAGACCATGTGTTGTGGACAGATGAGGCCACATTTACCCGCACTGGTATCATCAATTTGAGGAATTCTCACGTGTGGGACTATGAAAACCCACATGGAACAGTTGATGCAAGGTTTCAACACGAGTTTCGCGTGAACATTGTTGTGCATGTTTTGTACGTTCAGCTGGAATCACTGTATGGTAAACTCAAGTCTGCTGCCAAGACCACCCCTGTTCCACCTGATCCCAAACCAACCAATCCAGAACCAGCTGCTCCCACTTCAGGTACTCGGTTGAACAAACCAGACCCCAAAATTTACAAATGGGGATTGACATTTTCCGGCGATACAACAGGTGTCTCATTGGGCGACTTCCTGGATGAAGTGGAAGACAAACGTGTTTCTCGCAAAGTCTCGAAAGCTGAACTCTTTGAGAGTGCTGTCGATCTTTTCTCGGGCACGGCTAGAATTTGGTATCGGGCCAATCACGAGAAATTGCAGTCGTGGGAGGACTTGGTACACCAATTACGGAGCTGTTTCTTAGACCCTGATTATGACGACAAACTCATGGATGAAATTCGCGAGCGTACCCAAGGACGAGACGAGTCAACACAGGTTTATTTTGCTAAAATTAACTGCTTGTTCAAACGACTGTCGACACCACTTAATGAAGCTGAGAAGATTCGCTTGTTGGAGAAGAATCTCAGGAGAGAGCACCTGCCGTTTCTCTGCAATGTAGACTATGCGACTGTTGATGAATTGGAAACGGCTTTGTGTCGTCTAGAGCTTTGGACGAGGAGAGCTGACGCATACCGCGAGCCACCATCCAGAAACCTATTGGAACCAAGATTGGGATACCAACCAATGAAGAAGATCGCGTCAAAGGTTTCCAACGTTGAGCTTGCAGCAGCCGAGACTCTACCTCCAAATCCAAGGCCTGTCACCAGAACCAATCGCTTCAGGAACACTATCTGCTGGAATTGGGACCAAGCTGGGCATACATTCAGGGTTTGCCGTAATTCAAAAGCCAAGTTCTGCGAGGGATGTGGACGGAAGAATGTCATACGAGATACCTGTTCAACTTGCGCTGGAAAGCAAACTACTTCTTCGGGAAACGCTCAAAGGGGGTGTGCCCAGAGCCAAGGTTCACATCCCCAAAAACACTGAGTCGGCAGGATCCTGATTGGCAGAATTGGGTGAGGAAAGTGGAAGAAGTCATGTGTGGAGTCGTTACACATCAACTCACTCCGCCAATCAACCCAAGAGATCCCAGAGCGTACTTAACAGTCCAAATTTTTGGAATTCGATTCAGAGCGCTTCTAGATTCAGGTGCTTCAGCTACATTGATGAATGATCAGGGTTGGGCAAAAATTTCTTCTCTGGGGTGCTGTTTAGAACCTTCCATCACCAGCAGGGTCGTTTTGGCCGACGGGAACTCGCAAGCTGTCAGTGGTTCCGCCGTTGTTCCTATTCAACTCAAAACTGACATCCGACTTTCAAAAATTCTTATTGTGCCAGAACTTAAGGACCAACTGATCCTAGGAGCAGATTGGTGGAAGGCTATGGGATTGATTGTAGATTTGAAAAATCAATCTTATAATTTGGCCGAAGAATTAGCATCTGTCTCTCCAGAATCACCAATCATTGGTCACAGTTCACTTTCTTATTCACAGGCTAAGAGACTGGATAACCTAATCAGCTCTTACAAAACGAAATCCGGTCAAAAACTTGGATGTGCCCTAAAAGTGGAGCATCATATTGATACGGGTGACCATCAACCTATCAAACAACGGTACTACCCGGTCTCACCAAGCTCGAAGCACAACTAGAGGTACTACTAGAGGTATATTCGTCCGCTTCAACTTTTAGTAGGTACCATTAAATTTCTGTAGAATTCGACAAGCGGACTGGCGCCCAACAATAATTTGAACGCAGGTACCTACCCCATCTCCACTGCAAGCTAGCCGGCGGTATTAGATTGTCAACCCTTGCAGACAATACTAGGGTGTGACAACATGTGGATGGGGGTCATGCAAGAGCGAGTGGTAGGACCATTCGAGCTACCCCATAGGCTGAATTCTGCTGCATTCCATGAGGTAAGTGCATGATGGGACTCATCGGAGAAAAAAATAGTATTGCACCACAAACCCATAACCAATTTTCATTCCTTTCCAGTTCCTGGATAACCAATTTTTTGAGGTGCTTAACAACCGCCGAGATTTGTGGTGGCAAATGGACGGCTGTCCTGCCCACAACGGTCGTGTGGTCACCAATTGGTTAAATCTTCACTTCAAAAACAGGTTTGTTTACCTATTCTAAAAGTATAACAATTTGGAGTACCTATTTGACAAGCAACCGTTCATTTTGGTTTATTATTTTCAATAATGAACCTTTGGAATTGACCAAGGAAAAAAAATTTTAACACCCCTCAAAATTTGATGGTTTACGTTTCAAGGTACGTAGAATCCAAAAACGCTGCAAATCATTGCTCAAAGGTTTATTATTTTCTGTATAGATCACCCTTCTGTATAGATCACTGGTTCTCCATCAATAGCACCTACCACCATCTGTATTCTCCCTTGACCCTCCCTCTCAAATTTCAGCTTCCTGCGTTCAATAGGATTGAAAATGGCTTCGGAGATCAATCAGCTGATCAGTGATCTGATCAGTGAGCAATGATTTGCAGCGTTTTTTACCTACCAACTTTTTTTTACCTACCAGCTAGGTACTACCTACCACACCATACTGGCTTCACACCTTCACAATCACGTTTATTAGAAAGAACTAAACGCTTCACACTCGATTCGAAAAATAGAAAGCTTCATATGGAAATTTGATTACTGGTGACGCAGAAGGCAAAACTGTATACAAATCGAAGAAATGAACAGCGATCGCATTTGAGTCCGATAAAATTTGAACGGAGATTAGACCTCTTTTGCGATTCACACTCGTGTTTCTGATTTATCGTACGTTTATTATTTTGATGGTTTATTATTTTAATGGTTTATTTTTTTTCTATATAATTGTCTATAAAGCCACCAACCATCCAACATGAAGAAAAATACTTGTAAAATGTCACCCCAAGCATATTTGAGCAAAAACCTCTTTTGGTTTTATCTTCTATAATTATATAAAACGCCAACCGTACGTACGTACGTACGTACGTATGCACGGAGGGGTCGTTGCAGAGGGAGAGTTGTAGGCTGGAGGGGTTGGGGGCGGGAGGAGTCGGAGGCGAGAGGAGTCGGAGGGGTTGGGGGCGGGAGGAGTCGGAGGCGAGAGGAGTCGGAGGGGTTGGGGGCGGGAAGGGTCGGGGGCGAGAGGAGTCGGAGGGGTTGGGGGCGGGAGGAGTCGGAGGCGAGAGGAGTCGGAGGGTTTGGGGGCGGGAGGAGTCGGAGGGAGTTGGTGGCGGGAGGAGAGTCGGAGGAATAGTCTTTGCCTGCTTTTAGTAGGCTTTTCAGCTAGTTTCTAATAATAAGCCTATGTGATCGTATCGCAAAAAAATTTTATAACCCCCCCCCCCTCAAACTTTGTCACTTTACGTTTCAAGGTGCGTAGAATCCAAATTTGCAATGTCCGTCCGCCGTCCGCCGTCCGGGTCATAAAAGGCCTTAGAATCGGTCTAAAAAACCCGTTCTTTTGCACATAAACTCCATTTGGGGTCTAGTTGGTCCTAACGTCGAACTATTCCGATCGCTTAATTCGTATAGAAGTTATGGGCAAATAACCGGCAAAAAAGAGGTTTTTGCTCAAATATGCGTGGGGTGACATTTTCCAAGTATTTTTCTATAAAGCCACCAACCATCCAACATGAAGAAAAATACTTGGAAAATGTCACCCCACGCATATTTGAGCAAAAACCTCTTTTTTGGCCGGTAATTTGCCCATAACTTCTATACGAATTAAGCGATCGGAATAGTTCGACGTTAGGACCAACTAGACCCCAAAGGGAGTTTATGTGCAAAAGAACGGGTTTTTTAGACCGATTCTAAGGCCATTTATGGCCCGGACGGCGGACGGCGGACGGACATTGCAAATTTGGATTCTACGCACCTTGAAACGTAAAGTGACTAAGTTTGAGAGGGGGTTATAAAAATTTTTTGCGATACGATCACATAGGCTTATTATTAGAAATAATAAACCAAAAATCAAAAAAAAAAAATCAAAAAAAAAAATCAAAATCACCAACCATCGATCGCATTTCGGTCAGCTCTAATTTGAACGGAGATTAGGCCTCTTTTGCGATTTACTTAAATTTTCGTAGGGAGCGAACGGTTTGTCCTACAGAGCTCCGCGTGGTCTCAAAAAATTCTAAAAATTCTATAGAATCCTAAATTGAAGAAAAAACAATACCTTTATATCGAAATTTTTTGAGTTAGGGCTTTTTCAAAATTTCAAAATTGATTTTGGAACCCTTAGAAGTGACCTACATGAACCAAAAGCTTCGGGGCACAACTAGACCCCAAATGGAGCCTACATACCAAATTTCATCAAAATCGGTCAATGCTAAGTGGCAAAAGTGCCGCGTACGGCGGACGGACGGCCAAATTTTAATTCGATTTTTGGATTCTACGTACCTTGAAACATAATAAACCATCAAATTTTGAGGGGGTGTTAAAATTTTTTTTTCTTGGTCGATTCCAAAGGTTCATTATTGAAAATGATGAACCAAAATTTGGATGTCCGTCCGCCGTACGCCGTACGCGGCACTTTTGCCACTTAGCATTGACCGATTTTGATGAAATTTGGTATGTAGGCTCCATTTGGGGTCTAGTTGTGCCTCGAAGATTTTGGTTGATGTAGGTCACTTCTAAGGGTTCCAAAATCAATTTTGAAATTTTGAAAACGCCCTAACTCAAAAAAATGTCGATATAAAGGTATTGTTTTTCCTTCAATTTAAGATTATATAGAATTTTTAGAATTTTTTGAGACCACGCGGAGCTCTGTAGGACAAACCGTTCCCTCACTACGAGAATTTAAAGTTTGGACGTACGATAAATCAGAAACACGAGTGTGAATCGCAAAAGAGGCCTAATCTCCGTTCAAATTAAAGCTGACCGAAATGCGATCGATATTTTTCTTCATGTTGGATGGTTGGTGGCTTTGCAGGCGAGTGATCTATATAGAAAAATAAATAAAAATAAACCATTGTGTAATAATTTGCAGCGTTTTACTTTCATGTGTTTCTCAAATTAGGTGGATCGGCCGTCACGGCCCAGTGTCTTGGCCCGCCAGGAGCACAGATCTGACTCCTCTCGATTATTGGTGGTGGGGCACTTTAAAATCAAACGTGTACAGAACCAGAGTGGACAGCCGTGAAGAGCTTCAAGAGAGAATATTCCAATGTAGCCGAGCGATGTCACGGATTCGGCTAGCACAGCGTGCAGTTGATGCCATGAATAAGAGGGCTAGACTCTGTGTACAGCATCAAGGAGGGCATTTTGAACAATACCTTTAGATAAAAGATGATTATTAAAAATGCTGCTAATTGTTTTGATTTTATGAATTACCCATACCGCGAGGAAATTGCGAAGGGTGATCGAGAATGTTGATTTTACCACGTGAAACTACGTTTTTCTGCTGTTAAACGCAATTTCCTCCTCTAATCAGCAGAGTAAAATAAAAAATAATTATACCGTTGGAAAGCTGAGATTCTGGCGCAGTTTATAGGCTTTCCGGCAACAGAACTTTACCTGGTAATATTTGGAGACGTTGAATAGGCGTTGAAAAACGGGAATTTTTCGAAAATTCACTAAGTTCACTTTTTAGGTTGCTTTATTCCCCGTGTAATTCGACTGAAAATTTGTTATTTGGTATCAGAGAGATAGGAAATTTGACGTTCTTTCCAACGGTATCCTTATTTTTAATTTTTGAGTGTAATTTAAGAGAGTTATGATCGTTTTAATGGTGTAAGGTCGAAAACACGAAAAAAAACTTAACAATGAACAAAATCGGTTAAAGAGGCGTTTTAAAAACGCTACAAATCATTGCTCAAAGGTTTATTATTTTCTGTATAGATCACCCTTCTGTATAGGTCACTGGTTCTCCATCAATAGCACCTACCACCATCTGTATTCTCCCTTGACCTTCCCTCTCAAATTTCAGCTTCCTGCGTTCAATAGGATTGAAAATGGCTTCGGAGCTCACTCAGCTGATCAGTGATCTGAGGAGTGAAGAAGATCTCCTCGAATGCTGGAGACGCCTGGAAGAGCACTTCCATTCAATAGGATTGAAAATGGCTTCGGAGCTCACTCAGCTGATCAGTGATCTGAAGAGTGAAGAAGCCTTTAAGCAATGATTTGCAGCGTTTTTTACCCACCAACATTTTTTTTACCTACCAACTTTTTTTTACCTACCAGCTAGGTACTACCTACCACACCATACTGGCTTCACACCTTCACAATCACGTTTATTAGAAAGAACTAAACGCTTCACACTCGATTGGAAAAATAGAAAGCTTCATATGGAAATTTGATTACTGGTTACGCAGAAGGCAAAACTGTATACAAATCGAAGAAATGAACAGCGATCGCATTTTAGTCCGATAAAATTTGAATGGAGATTAGACCTCTTTTGCGATTCACACTCATGATTCTGTTTTATCGAAGGAAAACCTTCAAGTACTCGTAGGGACCGAACGGTTTGTCCTACAGAGCTCCGGGTGGTCTTAAAAATTTTTTAAAATTCAATACTATTTAAAATTGGTGAAAAAACGATACCTTTATTTCGAGAGTTTTTGAGCTAGGGCACTCTTGAAAATTTCAACCCTTAATTTTCACCCCTTAGAAGTGATCTACATCAACCAAAAGCTTCGCGGCACAACTAGACCCCAAATGGAGCCCATATACCAAATTTGAACCAAATCGGTCCAGTGTTGCTAAGAAAAGTGCCGCGTACGGCGTACGGCGGACGGACGGAAATTTTTTTATTCGATTTTCGTATTCTACGTATACCTTGAAACGTAAAACATCAAATTTTGAGGGGGGGTTAAAATTTTTTTTTCTTGCTCGATTCCAAAGGCTTACTATTGAAAATAATAAACCAAAAAAATTCTAAGAGACACTTTTTGTTGGAAATTAGTTGTAGAATCGACCCCTTGAATTCCTTACAGCTATTTTGTAGACACCCTGTATACAATGTACGATTAACTACTATGCGTCGGATCATCTACCCAATGTACTATCGGGTTATCGCTGAGCCTACTCGTTTTACTCGGAAAAATATAATATTCGACGAATTGAGAAGGACATAGGTACACCTAACAATAACCGAGATTTTACGACAACAGGAAACAAATTATTCGTCATGTCATTTCTCAGAACGATGGACGTATGAAGCTTGTTTTTATTCATACAGACAGTACAGACAGTATAGCGAAATATGTGGAGCGTTTTGATCAGAGGGATTTTGCTACAAATGATGTGTGCAGCTTTGGTGAGTGACTTTCTCAGTACTTGAGAGGGTGGTTGTTGTTATACAAGGTGTCCCTAAACCAATCAGCAGTAAGTATTTCAGGAATCGATTCTACTACTAATTTGAACATTTCCTCTTAGCATATTGTTTACTCCCCTTAAAATGCCACTTTTTCTCCTTTGAATTTTTAACATGTTTGATGTTTTAGGGCTGGGGGTCGTTCTGTGAATTCCGACACGCAAATCTGCAACTTTTTTTCTCTTAGTTACCACGGACCGATTTCTTAGTTACCACGTTATATCGGCTCCATTTGGGGTCTAGTTGTACCAAGATGCTTTTGGTTATTGTCAGTCACTTCTAAGGGGTGAAAACTAGGGGATGAGATGTTCAAAACGTCCTAGCTCGAAAACTTTAAATATAAAGGTATTGTTTTTTCATCAATTTAAAATAGACTGGAATTTTTAGAATCGAATGAGACTACACGGAGCTCCGTAGGACCAACAGATCGCTCCCTCGGAGGTCTTTCAGTTTGGACTAGTGATAAATCAGAAATATGAGTGTGAATCACAAATTAATGTTCATTGTATAGAAACAATTTTCTCTCCTATTCAACGCAGGAAGGTGAAATTCGAGATGGTGGGTCAATGGAGAATGCTGAAGGCGCCTGAGTGGTCACTGATCAGCTGAGTAAACTCCAAGGCCATTTTCTCTCCTGTTGAACGCAGGAAGCTAAAATTTGAGAAGCAGGGTCAATGGAGAATGCTGAAAGCGCCTGAGTGGTCACTGATCAGCTGAGTAAACTCCAAGGCCATTTTCTCTCCTGTTGAACGCAGGAAGCTAAAATTTGAGAAGCAGGGTCAATGGAGAATGCTGAAAGCGCCTGAGTGGTCACTGATCAGCTGAGTGAGCTCCGAGGCCATTTTCTCTCCTGTTGAACGCAGGAAGCTTAAATTTGAGAAGCAGGGTCAATGGAGAATGCTGAAGGCGCCTGAGTGGTCACTGATCAGCTGAGTGACCTCCAAGGCCATTTTCTCTCCTGTTGAACGCAGGAAGCTGAAATTTGAGAGGCAGGGTCAATGGAGAATGCTGAAGGCGCCTGAAGGGTGACTGATCAGCTGAGTGAGCTCCAAAGCCATTTTCTCTCCTATTCATCGCAGGAAGATGAAATTTGAGAGGCAGGGTCAATGGAGAATGCTGAAGGCGCCTGAGTGGTCACTGATCAGCTGAGTGATCGGCAACTTGATGACGATTATGCCTTTAATGTTAATATCAAAATATATTTCCTGTAAATAGATGTATATAAATATAATAAATTGTTTTGGTTAATTAGAATCTTTTCTTTTTTCTTGACCTTAAAAAACTATATCTAATTTCTCCCTTGCGAAGGAAAAACATTAAACATGATTTAATGTTTTGGTTTATTATTTTCAATAATAAGCCTTTGGAATCGAGCAAGAAAAAAAATTTTTTAACCCCCCCTCAAAATTTGATGTTTTACGTTTCAAGGTACGTAGAATACGAAAATCGAATAAAAAAATTTCCGTCCGTCCGCCGTACGCCGTCCGCCGTACGCCGTCCGCCGTCCGCCGTACGCCGTCCGCCGTCCGCCGTACGCGGCACTTTTCTTAGCAACACTGGACCGATTTGGTTCAAATTTGGTATATGGGCTCCATTTGTGGTCTAGTTGTGCCGCGAAGCTTTTGGTTGATGTAGGACACTTCTAAGGGGTGAAAATTAAGGGTTGAAATTTTCAAGAGTGCCCTAGCTCGAAAACTCTCGAAATAAAGGTATCGTTTTTTCACCAATTTTAAATAGTACAGAATTTTTTAAAATTTTTGAGACCACCCGGAGCTCTGTAGGACAAACCGTTCGGTCCCTACGAGTATTTGAAGGCTTTCCTTCGATAAAACAGAATCATGAGTGTGAATCGCAAAAGAGGTCTAATCTCCATTCAAATTTTATCGGACTAAAATGCGATCGCTGTTCATTTCTTCGATTTGTATACAGTTTTGCCTTCTGCGCAACCAGTAATCAAATTTCCATATCAAGCTTTCTATTTTTCGAATCGAGTGTGAAGCGTTTAGTTCTTTCTAATAAACTTGATTGTGAAGGTGTGAAGCCATTATAGTGTGGTAGGTAGTACCTACCAATAGCATTCGAGGAGATCTTCTTCACTCCTCAGATCACTGATCAGCTGAGTGAGCTCCGAAGCCATTTTCAATCCTATTGAACGCAGGAAGCTGAAATTTGAGAGGGAAGGTCAAGGGAGAATACAGATGGTGGTAGGTGCTATTGATGGAGAACCAGTGATCTATACAGAAGGGTGATCTATACAGAAAATAATAAACCTTTGAGCAATGATTTTTTTTTTTTTTTTTTTGATATTTTATGTCTTTACTATGGCACGTAAATGAAAAATCGTCACAGGCAGCGAGGGGAGCGTCACGCGGAAATTTTCTGATGATTTTCACGTACAACCAATCGTTCCTTGGGAAAACTAACTTCCTCATTTTCCACACCACAAAAATCGTTCACCACTCATTGGAAAGCTCTCAATTTATTAATCATGGTGCACGGTCCCTAATATGAATGCACCTGTACGGAAAGCTGAATTATGCGCATGTTTACTAACATACGAGTATGATGTGAGCAACAAATGAGATGTCAACACGTTCGTGAGAGGAAAATAGGTATCTTCATCCAACAGATCCCTTTAAAGCGTTACGGAGGCAGGGTCAATGGAGAATGCTGAAGGCGCCTGAGTGGTCACTGATCAGCTGAGTGAGCTCCAAGGCCATTTCCTCTCCTGTTGAACGCAGGAAGCTGACATTCGAGAGGCAGGGTCAATGGAGAATGCTGAAGGCGCCTGAGTGGTCACTGATCAGCTGAGTGAGCTCCAAGGCCATTTCCTCTCCTGTTGAACGCAGGAAGCTGACATTTGAGAGGCAGGTTCAATGGAGAATGCTGAAGGCGCCTGAGTGGTCACTGATCAGCTGAGTGAGCTCCAAGGCCATTTCCTCTCCTGTTGAACGCAGGAAGCTGACATTTGAGAGGCAGGTTTAATGGAGAATGCTGAAGGCGCCTGAGTGGTCACTGATCAGCTGAGTGAGCTCCAAGGCCATTTCCTCTCCTGTTGAACGCAGGGAGCTGACATTTGAGAGGCAGGGTCAATGGAGAATGCTGAAGGCGCCTGATTGTGCACTGATCACCTGAGTGAGCTCCAAAGCCTTTTTCTCTCCTGTTGAACGCAGGAAGCTACATTCGATTCATTTAAATTGCCCAATCGTATTACGTAAAACACTCCGTTGTGCGTGGCCAACAAGCTGCGGTATGAGCGTGATTGTTTAAATGAATGTTTACGTACATTACATCGCAACCATCAACGAGCACAATCAAATTTCCACAAACAAAAGTACAATACGAGGTTTTATATGAAGGGGAAAGGGGGCGCAAAGACATAAAATGTCTCTCGTGGTTGCGTACTTGTACGAAAGCTGTATCCACCGTTTGTGTTTTTACTTAGTCCGCCTCAACATCAAAGAGACCGCCGATAGAACAAAGGAATGGATTTTTCATTTATGTGCCATAGTAAAGACATAAAATGTCAAAAATCAAAATCATCAAACATCAAATTTATAAAGCATCAAATTTCTTCACTGCAATGAACTTACCTACTGGTTCATATGAGTCAGAACAAAATAATTTTAAATTTCTTTACATAAAAATTTCAACTTTTAAATTTTTTTTCATTAACTCAAATGATCAATTATTTATTTCTGCATGGACAAAATTCGTCCTTTTGTAAATGAAAGTCTGTATAGAATTCAAATTTTTTAAAATTTTTTTATTTTTTTATTTTTTTTCTCATATTGGGTGGTTGGTGATTTTGTAGACGAGTGATCTATATAGAAAAATAATAAACCATTGTGTAATAATTTGCAGCGTTTTTCCCTCGCAAGGGAGAAATTGAACAGAGTTTTTTGAGTCTTTCCGAGTCTACCGAGGTAGCGGAAGCTTTATTTTTCCTTTTCAAGTTGAACACGTAACGTGTCATACCTTCCTGAACAATTTTGGTTTCGTATCTTTCTGTCGGTCATGAAATCCTTGTAACGGCAAAACTATCCGAAGTTATTTTCAGAGATTATGCGGATTGGGATGAAGATGGTCTACTATGAAAATCATTGCCCCCGGAATGGTAGTAGCCCCTGCCCATGCGTAAAAGTGAATTTCCTTGTAACAGCCATAAGTTCGACGTTATTTTTTTTCATCCGAATACGATGAATTTCTCAGGCATTGTTCAGGTTGGCGTGTAGATGGTCCCCCTTGAAAATCATTGATAGTAGCCTCTGTGCATGCACAAAGTTAAAATCCTTGTTACAGCCATAACTGTCTAAAAACCGAATACAGTTAAAAAAACGGAATGGATATTGCAAAGCTGACAGTCTCCTACTATAAGACAGGAAAATCAAAGGCGGTGGTCCAAATGTGTCCATGTTGGAGGCTCACTAATAACAGGTAGGGATGAGTATCGTTACAAAAGTGTCGATATTTTGTATCAATGCTGTATCGTATTTCAGTATCGATACTGTAATGTATTCGAGTAACGATATCCCATGTATTGTTTGGCATGAGTATCAATATGTCAACATATCAAAAATATCGATGGTTTATTGTCACAGAATATCAATGTATCGAATATTCTCAATGAAAATATTTTTCTCAACATTATTCATTTCTTACTATCAAGAGTCCAAGCTGGGTGTATTTACACATCATACCGTTAATTATAACTGTGAGTCAATTATTGAATATTTTCTACATAAAATTAATTATTTTATCCGAGTAAAGACCCAACAGCCCCTCTACATTATTCATCTTTTCATTTTGGTTTATTATTTTCAATAATAAGCCTTTAGAATCGAAAAAGAAAAAAAAATGTTAACCCCCCCCCCTCAAAATTTGATGTTTTACGTTTCAAGGTACGTAGAATACGAAAATCGAATAAAACAATTTCCGTCCGTCCGCCGTACGCCGTACGCGGCACTTTTCTTAGCAACACTGGACCGATTTGGTTCAAATTTGGTATATGGGCTCCATTTGGGGTCTAGTTGTGCCGCGAAGCTTTTGGTTGATGTAGGTCACTTCTAAGGGGTGAAAATTAAGGGTTTAAATTTTCAAGAGTGCCCTAGCTCGAAAACTCTCGAAATAAAGGTATCGTTTTTTCACCAATTTTAAATAATATTGAATTTTTAAAAATTTTTGAGACCACCCGGAGCTCTGTAGGACAAACCGTTCGGTCCCTACGAGTACTTGAAGGTTTTCCTTCGATAAAACAGAATCATGAGTGTGAATCGCAAAAGAGGTCTAATCTCCATTCAAATTTTATCGGACTAAAATGCGATCGCTGTTCATTTCTTCGATTTGTATACAGTTTTGCCTTCTGCGTAACCAGTAATCAAATTTCCATATGAAGCTTTCTATTTTTCCAATCGAGTGTGAAGCGTTTAGTTCTTTCTAATAAACTTGATTGTGAAGGTGTGAAGCCAGTATGGTGTGGTAGGTAGTACCTAGCTGGTAGGTAAAAAAAAGTTGGTAGGTAAAAAAAATGTTGGTGGGTAAAAAACGCTGCAAATCATTGCTCAAAGGCTTCTTCACTCTTCAGATCACTGATCAGCTGAGTGAGCTCCGAAGCCATTTTTACTCCTATTGAATGGAAGTGCTCTTCCAGGCGTCTCCAGCATTCGAGGAGATGTTCTTCACTCCTCAGATCACTGATCAGCTGAGTGAGCTCCAAAGCCATTTTTACTCCTATTGAATGGAAGTGCTCTTCCAGGCGTCTCCAGCATTCGAGGAGATCTTCTTCACTCTTCAGATCACTGATCAGCTGAGTGAGCTCCAAAGCCATTTTCAATCCTATTGAATGGAAGTGCTCTTCCAGACGTCTCCAGCATTCGAGGAGATCTTCTTCACTCTTCAGATCACTGATCAGCTGAGTGAGATCCAAAGCCATTTTCAATCCTATTGAATGGAAGTGCTCTTCCAGGCGTCTCCAGCATTCGAGGAGATCTTCTTCACACCTCAGATCACTGTTCAGCTGAGTGAGCTCCAAAGCCATTTTCAATCCTATTGAATGGAAGTGCTCTTCCAGGCGTCTCCAGCATTCGAGGAGATCTTCTTCACTCCTCGGATCACTGATCAGCTGAGTGAGCTCCAAAGCCATTTTCAATCCTATTCAATGGAAGTGCTCTTCCAGGCGTCTCCAGCATTCGAGGAGATGTTCTTCACTCCTCAGATCACTGATCAGCTGAGTGAGCTCCAAAGCCATTTTTACTCCTATTGAATGGAAGTGCTCTTCCAGGCGTCTCCAGCATTCGAGGAGATCTTCTTCACTCCTCAGATCACTGATCAGCTGAGTGAGCTCCGAAGCCATTTTCAATCCTATTGAACGTAGGAAGCTGAAATTTGAGAGGGAAGGTCAAGGGAGAATACAGATGGTAGTAGGTGCTATTGATGGAGAACCAGTGATCTATACAGAAGGGTGATCTATACAGAAAATAATAAACCTTTGAGCAATGATTTGCAGCGTTTTTAGCCTTACGTTGAATTGTACTCGAGAACTGTATCAATATTCGATATTTAGAAATATAGGATCCAAAGTATCAATATCCAAAAATTTCGGATAGTGCAGTATCGATGCTAAAAGATCGAGTATTGGTACAAAAGCATCGATATTTTAAAATATTGGGTATCGATTCCCATCCCTAATTACGGGCGTGCTTGCGGATACCAATGAAAATGTAAGGGTAGATAGATCGTTGGTTTTAGGTGAGTAAGAACTAACTTTAAGTAAACTTTTGCATGCTTACAGGAAATTCAAGGAACGAAGGACAGCTTTGCCGTGTTGAATTGCGACGCGAAAGTTGGAGTAAATGGAAACCAAAGAGGGAAGCTTAGTTTGAGAGGCTCGCGAGGCGGAGAAGCAGGCGAAGATGAAAAGTTCAAAGCGAAAGAAGCAGGACGAGGCGGATGTGGACATCAAAGAATCGGAAGAGGTGGTAGAAAAGTCAGCACTAATTTAAAAATCATGTTGACAGCGAAAGGCGGTGGAGTAAAAATAGTAACCAATGGGCGAGAAACAACGAAAAAGGGTCGTGGTGGGAAATTGGAGGATGTAAAAAGAGAAACCAATAGGCGAGAAACAACTAAAAAGGGTCGTGGTGGGAAATTCAAGGATGTAAAGGGAGAAACTAATTGTCAAGAAACAACTAAAAAGGGTCGATGTGGGAAATTCAAGGATGTAAAGGGAGAAACCAATAGGCGAGAAACAACTATCAAGGGTCGTGGTGGGAAATTCAAGGATGTAAAGGGAGAAACTAATTGTCGAGAAACAACTAAAAAGGGTCGATGTGGGAAATTCAAGGATGTAAAGGGAGAAACCAATAGGCGAGAAACAACTATCAAGGGTCGTGGTGGGAAATTCAAGGATGTAAAGGGAGAAACTAATTGTCAAGAAACAACTAAAAAGGGTCGATGTGGGAAATTCAAGGATGTAAAGGGAGAAACCAATAGGCGAGAAACAACTATCAAGGGTCGTGGTGGGAAATTCAAGGATGTAAAGGGAGAAACTAATTGTCGAGAAACAACTAAAAAGGGTCGATGTGGGAAATTCAAGGATGTAAAGGGAGAAACCAATAGGCGAGAAACAACTATCAAGGGTCGTGGTGGGAAATTCAAGGATGTAAAGGGAGAAACTAATTGTCAAGAAACAACTAAAAAGGGTCGATGTGGGAAATTCAAGGATGTAAAGGGAGAAACCAATAGGCGAGAAACAACTATCAAGGGTCGTGGTGGGAAATTCAAGGATGTAAAGGGAGAAACTAATTGTCGAGAAACAACTAAAAAGGGTCGATGTGGGAAATTCAAGGATGTAAAGGGAGATACCAATAGGCGAGAAACAACTATCAAGGGTCGTGGTGGGAAATTCAAGGATGTAAAGGGAGAAACTGATAGTCGAGAAACAACTAATAAGGGTTGCGGTGGGAAATTGGATGATGTAAAAGGAGAAACTGATAGTCGAGAAACAACTAATAAGGGTTGTGGTGGGAAATTGGAGGATGTAAAAGGAGAAACTGATAGTCGAGAAACTGATGGTCGAGAAACTGATAGTCGAGAAACTGATGGTCGAGAAACTGATAGTCGAGAAACTGATGGTCGAGAAACTGATAGTCGAGAAACAGCTAATAAGGGTTGTGATGGGAAATTGGAGGATGTAAAAGGAGAAACTGATAGTCGAGAAACAACTAATAAGGGTTGTGGTGGGAAATTGGAGGATGTAAAAGGAGAAACTGATAGTCGAGAAACTGATAGTCGAGAAACTGATAGTCGAGAAACTGATGGTCGAGAAACTGATAGTCGAGAAACAACTAATAAGGGTTGTGATGGGAAATTGGAGGATGTAAAAGGAGAAACTGATAGTCGAGAAACAACTAATAAGGGTTGTGGTGGGAAATTGGAGGATGTAAAAGGAGAAACTAATAGTCGAGAAACAACTAATAAGGGTAGTGATGGGAAATTGGAGGATGTAAAAGGAGAAACCGATAGTCTAGAAACAAGTAATAAGGATTGTGATGGGAAATTGGGGGATGTAAAAGGAGAAACCGATAGTCTAGAAACAAGTAATAAGGGTTGTGGTTGGGGATCGGAGGATGTAAAAGGAGAGAGTGGTGGGAATTTGGAGGACAGTGTGCCTTTTCTTTGTTCTAAGTACGACTAAGTAGTGGAGTGAAGGTTCTTAGTGAAAACTACCTCCTAATACTGAGATTCAAATATACTCTACTCACTGAAATAGCGTTGAATTTTCTATTGCCTCTACCAAAACAACAGTGTGAATTATTATAACGGTTTATTATGTTTCTGTATATAGGTTGTCTACCATTGGGCTGGACCTAACTTCAAGCAAGCACTCTGGATGCTTTTCGCTTACAGCCTACGGCTAAAGTCATGAAACATGGAACATGCTTTAGCCACGCTTTCTTATTCTGTTTAATTCAATTTTTATTTGGAAGAATGCGATCAAACTAATTCTGCTATTTCGATAGCCTTTTAAAAAATCAGTCTCTTGAAATCAGTCTCATCTCATCAGTCATTATTTGAAACAACCCTATCGCATAGGTTACACCTCGTTACACGATCCTTAGTTCCGTATCAACGACTATGCAAAATTTCGTGACTCGATACCGTTCCTAGTTACCATTCCTACTTACTGTTCCCCAAAAAAAAAAAACACATTTTGCCAGTTAAGTCATGGCTAAAGCATGTTCCATGCTAAAAATTGAACGGAGATTAGGCCTCTTTTTCGATTCACACACGTGTTTCTGATTGATGGTAAGTCCAACCCTTAAGTTCTCACAAGGAGCCACTACCTAGTTTTGGTTTATTATTTTCAATATTGAACCTTTGGAATCGACCAAGAAAAAACATTTTGATGAAATTTGGTATGTAGGCTCCATTTGTGGTCTAGTTGTGCCCCGAAGATTTTGGTTAATGTAGGTCACTTCTAAGGGTTCCAAAATCAATTTTGAAATTTTGAAAACGCCCTAATTCAAAAAATTTTGATATAACGGTATTGTTTTTCCTTCAATTTAAGATTCTATAGAATTTTTAGAATTTTTTGAGACTACTCGGAGCTCTGTAGGACAAACCGTTCGCTCACTACGAGAATTTAAAGTTTGGACGTGCGATAAATCAGAAACACGAGTGTGAGAGGCCTAATCACCGTTCAAGTTAAAGCTGACCGAAATGCGATCGATGTTTTTCTTCATGCTGGATGGTTGGTGGCTTTGCAGACGAGTGATCTACATAGAAAAATAAAAAATAATAAACCATTGTGTAATAATTTGCAGCGTTTTTGTTTTTGTTAAGACATTTTGTTTGTTTAGTCAGATTGGTTACGCAACATGGCTGCCCCCATATACAGATTGCCGCTAAATTAAAAATTTCCTAAAAAATTCTCTAATTTTTTTGGATGCTTTTTCGAGCAGCACACTGTGGTTTCTCCCATATCAGTGAACCCTCTTTCGAACGAAAAAAAAAGTCTGCCAAGTGGGTGTGGCACATAGCTTCCTCGTATCCATAAACCGATTGTATAGATGATCTGATGCATAGTAGTTAATCTCAAAACACCTATCTCAAGGTACCTTTCACTACCCTCATAGGGGACCATCTACACGCTAATCTGGACAATCCTAGAAAATTTCATCAAAGTCGGATGAAAAATGTAAATGTTATGGCTGTTACAAGGATTTTACGTATGCGCATGCGCAGAGGCTTCTGTAAATTTTAAGGCCTTGATTTTCTTTGGGGACCATCTACAATCTAATCCGCGTAATCCCTGAGAATGTCATCGAAATCGGGTAGGAAATGTGGAAGTTATGGCTGTTACGAGGAATTCACGTTTGTGCATGCGCAGCGGCTACTATCAGTCCGGGGGTGATGGTTTTTATAGGGGACCATCTACAACCTAATTCGCATAATCCCTGAAATATTTCATCGAAATCAGGTAGGAAATTTGGAAGTTATGGCCGTTATTTTTATTTATTTATTTATTTTTTTTATAAACTCCCCTCAAAGACAAAATGTCTTTTTTGACGGAGGCCATAAATGAAAATAAAGAACTAAATCAAATATAATGGGGAGGACGCCCAGGACTCACCCGACGCCGGCCCTAGGGATGAGGGAAGATGAGGAAGGTGGGGGTGGGAGAGATGGATGAAGGGAAGTGCCTCTGTATAACGACCACCAGTTCAAATACGAGCCGAGCAGGACACGGGTGGTGATACCACGGAGTACGCCTACCGAGATGCCCAACTCGCGCAACTCCGTGGCACTTTTCCCGCACCACACCCCGCGCCATGACAAGGTTGCAGCCATCACCCTGATGTTGTTGGGTGCCACTCCTTTTAGCTCCGACACCGCTTGCCGTAAATCATCTCTATCATACTTTCTTATCTTAGCCCGCCAAGTCTGCTCCATGTCCAAGCTGCCATTGACAACTTGGACATCCAGGATAATGCAAGACTGGTCGAGCTTGACGGCAACGATGTCGGGCTTCTTACCCTGGTCACTTGGCATGTGATACAATCTCTCCCTCTCAACATCCCAGCCGCTAGATGACAAAGCACCTGCTATCTGCTTGGCAACCGCATCATGACGTAGAATGCGGCCCCCATGAGTCCGAGGACACTGCTGCACTACATGATAAAGATGTTCATTTCCACTCCGACAGGCGCGGCAAAGGGGTAAGGTTGTCCCGCGACTACCTCTCGAACACCGTACCACAGTTGGCAGAGTTGCCATGCGGACGGCGTGAAAGTGTCGGTAGTCACGGGCCCCGATGCCCTCCGAAGCCCAATCTACCCAATGGGATGAGACAAGGCTTTCAGAGCACTGTCGGAGTTCTTTAACTTCTACTGACTCATGCAGGGCAGCAGCAAACTCAGCAGACGAACTGGGTTTTGGAGCAGATGGTGTTGCTCGGTCGCACCATGCTAACTGCTGCCTGACAAAATCAAGATCAGCAGCCGCACGGGCGACCTTCCAGCTCGACCCTTGAAGGGCTAGCAGGCGCTGGCGGCGCAGGGAAGGGATACATGCCGAGAGAGACACAATGCCAAGCCCACCAGATTTGATCGGTGCGTGAATATAGGCACTTGGGATACCAGGTGGGAACCTCAGCCAAGAGCACACAGCAGAGCGGATTTCTCGATCTAACTCTTGCAGCCTCCCTGCCGTAAGCCTGCCAAAGACTAACCCATAGGTCAGCTTTGGCAGTAAGTACGTGCGGAGGAGGCGCAGCTTCTGCTGTGGCTTCAATGGAGCCTTGGTAACGCGAGCTAGCGCTCTACCATGGTCCACACGGCTGGTGGTAATGGTGGCCACCCCCATGAAGTCGACTCCAAGGTACCGCCAAACCTCCAGCACGGATCGAGATGGAATGGAGGATTGTCCTACGACATAACCCCCATCCACAACTTTCACCTTATGCTGGCGACCCGACGGGACCAAGGAGACCGACCCACACTTATCAGGGTTAACCACAAGTCCACACCTGGCTAGCTGCTTAGCAAATGCATTGAGGGCGATCTGCAAGCCCTCACGGGTTTCTGCGAGTAGGATAACATCATCGGCAAAAGCCAATGCTCCTACTCGCACCCCAGGGGCGAGATCAAACCCTACTTCAGTGGGCAGCTTACCCAAGGCCGTATCCACGACCAGGTTGAAGAGGAGTGGCGATAGGGGATCCCCCTGGCGTACCCCACGCCCGATCCGTATATCCCTTGATACCTCGCCCCCTGCCTCGAGGACCGTCACGCCTTCATGGTACAGACAGGCCACATACTCAATTAATCGAGATGGGCCCCCGACACCACGAAGGCAATCGGTCAGGGCAAGGTGACTGACTGTGTCAAAGGCCTTAGCGACGTCCAGAGCGGCGAGATGAAGTTGCCGGCGTTTAATACGGGCCAGCGAGATGACAGTTTGGAGAACTGTAAGGTTCTCCGCCGTGCCATCTGCTGGCCGAAACGCTCTCTGGACGTCTCCAATGACACCAGCCACCTGGAGGCGAGATGCCAGTACTTTTTGGAAGTGGCGGAAGACTACCGAGGACACTGAGATCGAGGAAATTCACGTTTGCGCATGCCCAGTGGCTACTATCAGTCGGAAGGTGATGATTTTCATAGGGGACCATCTAAATACTAATCTGTAACATTCCTGAGAATTTCATTGAAATCGGATGGAAAATGTAGAAGTTCTGGCCGTTACAAGGAATTCACGTTTGCTCATGCTCAGTCGCTTCTATCAGTCCGACGATGATGATTTTCATAGGGACATAGACATAGACATAGACCGTCTACACACCAACCCGCACAATCCCTGAAAATTTCATAGAAATCGGACAATAACTTCGTATAGTTATGCACGAAAGGTCTAAAAGCAAAACGCGAGTGAAAATTTTGATTTTGGAGAACTTTTTTTTTCATCCTTGAAAAGTGAAAACAAAGCTTCCGCTACCTTGGTAGACTCGGAAGCAAAATTAAAAATGTGAGGCAAATTCTCCGTTGTTGTGAACTAATATATTCTTACTATAAGAACATTATGTGTATAAGTAAATCTATTTTCTTCAGATAACTTATTCGTGCTGATTGCTAAATGTTCCCACCGAGAAAATTTTTGTAAAGATACCTACGAGAAATTCCTGATCAGTGTGCCCTTATGTTTGCAACACACTGGGAACTGACTAGTAACTACATAATAACTCAGTGACACTACTCACAAGGGAGGGAATTGACTTTATTTTTCAAATAGCATAGTTAAAAATGATAATGTTTTTATTGTGAGGTCAGAAGATGGCGTCGTGAGAGAAAAGCGCCGTCTTTATATGCAAAACACGTCGTTGCTAGATTTGCTGGCAGCTTCAATTGCAGTTGACAGAAACCTGTTTTACATCCACGTAGTCTACAACACGGGGGTCTGTGAATACGTAGAGAGCGCAGGTGAATGAAGAGATCGACCTGTAGACGACCATGTACCTGTCCAGCCCAGACTTCATATGCTGAAAAAACAATTGGATCATGCAGATAGGCGAACGACTGTATAAATTAATATTATTACTGTTGGTAATTCCTCGGAAGGTTGGAAATTGGTATTTTGCACACCATTTACTTCTTCACTATCGAGAGTAGGGAAGCTTTATATACGTATAGCTGGTGAGAAAAACGGTGCAATAAATTAGACAACGGCTTATTATTTTCTTCCCTTCTTAACGAAATTTGATTCTTCGTTGATCAACTAGGGATCCCAATTCGAAACATATTGTTTAGTAATGCATGCATTCCAGGGGACGTCCCATTGGATAAGCATTAGATCAGTTAACCAGTTGGTAAGCGATAAAACTGTTTCACTCGATGTAATTTGGTTTATTACTTTAGGCAAGAAATAGTGACCCCCCCCCCTCACCATTATCTACCAAAACATTTCTAGCGGCATGGGAGCCTAGAATCTGAAGAGCATTTTAAAATCCATGATCTACGATACCCAACATGCGAATTCGAGTTCACCCCCCCCCCCCCAACCACCACCAATGGTGCCAGTCTGGCACCAAAGCGGAAATACGTCGTAACATTGCACTTTCATCTATTAGTTTTAGTAGGCGGTCCGTCGAGTTTCACATCCGTATTCAAGGTGAAACACAAAAAAAAAGCACGAAATATGCGGTTTATGGTGTCCTGGCACCATGGTGGCACCACTATTATTTCCTTGGTGCTACAGAGAATAATTCATGAAAACCCGGAGGTATAATGAGAATTTTTCCTCAATTTCAAAGCTTGGGTACAATTAGTAAGCAGTAAAGGAACCGAAATTTTGAAAAATCGGATATTTTGTGAATATTATCCCCCCACTACACCCCCCCCCCTTGCGAATTTTGGTACTCGGGTGAAATTATGTACAACTCGGAAGTTATTTGAGTCAAACAAAAAAAGAAACTCACTAATCGGTTGGAAATTGAGGCCTGGGCAAATTTTACAGGATTATGCCCGCAAACGCACGTTTTTTAAGCATTAACCCCCCCTTTCCCCCCCTTAAAAGGCAAAATTCGAAATTCCGGCGCCGTAGTGCACAACTAGATAGTTTTCCGCGTCGAACAAAAAAAGAACCACAAAAATCGGTTGAGAACTAAGGCCTGGGCAGACGACACAAGATTATGCCCAAAAATGCACGTTTTTTGAGCATTAACCCCCCCTTTCCCCCCCTTAAAAGGCAAAATTCGAAATTCCAGCGACGTAGTGCACAACTAGATAGTTTTCCGCGTCGAACAAAAAAAGAACCAGGAAAATCGGTTGAGAACTAAGGCCTGTGCAGACGACACAAGATTTTGTCACACACACACACACACACACATACACACACACACACACACACAGACATACACCTATGGTTTTTTTCGCGGATTTGGATTCAGAATGGTCTAAAACGGATTACTGTGTGGTTATTTTTTTTTCTGTTGAGTGTTGTCCAACTTCACCCCAGATCGATCTTATAAGGACGCCCAAGTCTTACTGTGGGACGTCCTAAAAAGAGAAGAAAACCGTCTGCCAAGTGGTTGTGGCACATAGCTTCCTCGTATCCATAACCCGATTGTATAGATGATCCATAATAGCTAGTTGGGTTTGGTGTTGACCGTGAGCAAATATGAATAAATATGTGTTATGTTTGCGTGTCGGCGAGTGAAGGAGCTGACCTTCTCGCTGCAGCGTTTGACTTCTTCTTTAACTCCTACTCAACGAAGAGAGTGTTCCCTATCCTAGCATCCAGTGCTGTCGCATCGGCGGTTCATAACCACACCGAGGTGCTAAGCACTGTGGAAGGCGGCTAGCCCGTCAGCCCCGGCGTTTCAGAGAAACCTACCGACGGGAAGACGGGATATTTACCTATTGAGCCTAGTACTTCGAGGAGATCCTTATTCGAGGAGAAGGTTTGAGAGCGAAATAATAAAGACGGTAGACTTGACTAGATTGGCATAAGGGAGCATCCCTGAGTGAGCTTATATACTCATTTCGTTAGCTCGGAGAGAGGTGGAAGGGTGACGTCATGTTGGCGTATCCCCCGTACCTCGTCTCCCCCAGTGGTTGGTGACTCACTCAGGGATCCTCCCGTTAGCTTCTTTATTTAAGAACTACTTATTGTTGATCTTGGTCATAACAATATGCATATTCTTTCTGTGGATTATCAGACCGGGGATGGCTCAAAATTGATTCAGCCTCATAAATTTCAAGAGATAAGCACTTTAATTGCCTTGAAAATTACGATTACAGATTCGATTGGTATTGAAATTACGATTACAGGTACGATTAAGATTATAATCGTAATCGCAAACGCTAATTTTACGATTACAATCGTAATCGTGATTACGATTACACCCAACTCTGCTATGTAGTAAACCAATTGAACCCATGAAACGTAAACCAATAAATTTAGAGGGGCGAGAGTTAAATTTTTCCCCTTGATGATTCCAAAGTTCATTATTGAATGTAATCAACCATAATGTGTAGGTTTTTTTTAGTAACTTTATTGCGGTATACAGGGTGTTTCACGAAAAGGTTACACCCCCCTTCATTTCCGCCAAATACAGCGTAAAACATTCCGATCAACGCAATTCATCATGATTTTTTGTGTGGATCTCAGGGAAAATACTTTTGCTCAAAAAAGTTGCGCGCAATCGTGCGCAAATGACACTTCATTTTTTCGAATAGAACCCCCCCCCCTTTTTACTACACATTCGGATTCTACGTCAAAATTCATGAAAAATTCATACCCGAATTGATTTGTTTTATTGCGCGCAACCTGGCTTTTTGAACGCTCTAAGTTGCGCAACTCCACAGTTGCACAAAAATTAAGTTTTGGTGAACCCTTAGTGTGGCACATGTTTTTTCATCATTTTTTGACGCTGAATCACAGGGTGCCATCCGTTTTGAGGAAGACCAAGATTTAAAGAGGAAAAATTAACATTTCTTTCACGAAAACATCAGTATTGAGGTCCGAATCATGTTTATTTTTTAATTTCTCACCTCCTTTTGAACCACGGGCTTGGGGCCGTCTACGGTGGAATTAAAAATAAAAACTGGCAGCACGATCATGCCTGAACTGAATAAAATTGCCTAAAAACTCATAACGATTCAAAAAGAACAATTTTTTCACTAACAACAACCAAATTTTTGGCTGCCATTTAGAAAAATTCCAGTCAAATTGAAAAACGGATGACACCCTGTGATTTAGCGTAAAAAATGATGAAAAAACATGTTCCACACTTAGGGTTCTCCAAAACCTAATTTTTGTGCAATTGTGGAGTTGCACAACTTAGAGCGTTCAAAAAGCCAGGTTGCGCGCAATACAAAAACGCTGCAAATTATTACACAATGGTTTATCATTTTTCTATATAGATCACTCGTCTACAAAATCACCAACCATCCAATATGAAGCAAAAAAAAATCAAAAAAAAATCAAAAAAAAATTTTAAAAAAAATCAAAATCACCAACCATCGATCGCATTTCGGTCAGCTCTAATTTGAACGGAGATCAGGTCTCTTTTGCGATTCACACTCGTGTTTTGATTTATACATATATTTCAATATAAACCCTTAAATTTTCGTAGGGAGCGAACGGTTTGTCCTACAGAGCTCCGCGCGGTCTCAAAAAATTCTATAAATTCTATAGAATCTTAAATTGAAGGAAAAACAATACCTTTATATCAAAATTTTTTGAGTTAGGGCGTTTTCAAAATTTCAAAATTGATTTTGGAACCCTTAGAAGTGACCTACATCAACCAAAAGCTTCGGGGCACAACTAGACCCCAAATGGAGCCTACATACCAAATTTCATCAAAATCGGTCAATGCTAAGTGGCAAAAGTGCCGCGTACGGCGTACGGCGGACGGACGGCCAAATTTTTATTCGATTTTTGGATTCTACGTACCTTGAAACGTAAACCATCAAATTTTGAGGGGGTGTTAAAATTTTTTTTTTCTTGGTCGATTCCAAAGGTTCATTGAAAATAATAAACCAAAAAGGGGGAGTTCCATTTGAAAAAAAAAGAAATTAGTGTCAATTGCGCACGATTGCGCGCAACTTTTTTGCACAAAAGTATTTTTCCTGAGATCCTCACAAAAAATCATGGAGAATTGCGTTGGTCGGAATTTTTTAGGCTGTATTTTGCGAAAATGAAGGGGGTGTAACCTTTTCGTGAAACACCCTGTACACTGTCAAGTTTGCACATAATATGTGCTGTATAATATTATTATACTTATACAATAATGACACGACACTTGTAGTATATTTTCTACCCAGTGGTAGCATATACTATGATTATTCAACAATAATCAAAAAGAAGAATAGATTTAGAAGGGAATATACACATTTTGAGTTAACAAAAACATAGATAACGATATAAAGAATTTGGACAAGTCGAATGCACTGGATTTCAATAGAGACTCAGTTTAACCCATTTCCGGCCATTGATGCATTTTTGCATCGTCATAATAATGATTTTTTAAATATTGAAATAGTGAAAAATCTTTCTAGAAGAATTTTTTCTCAATCATGCTGTTCCTAAACTTTTCAAAGAATAATGTCTTCGGCATTCGGGAGCTCAATGCGATTTGGGTATTTTTTTTTAAAAAGGAGGCCTTTTGGCCGAAAGCATGATTATGGTTGCTGAAATTTGGTCCCAGGAGAGCGAGCGTTCTGGGCCATGAGTCGAAACAGATTCCGGTTCATAAAAATAGATTTTTAGATTTTATATAGATTTTTTAAAAATTTTGACAATGAATTGGATAAATCATATTGATTTGGAAAACTGAGACCTCTAAAATCCTATTAAAATGTAAAATTCATAAAATTTGCCTTATTTCGGCCGGCATTTTGTAAAATAGTTCTTCCTCCTCCCCCCATTACTCTGTCATTTCTACCCTCGGCTTGAAATGGGTTAACACGTCTTCAAACCAGTTTGCCAGATTTTGTAAACGGTGAGCTATCAGGATTCAGGAACTAGTGCCTAGATCTGAGTGTCATTTCCGTTTAAGGCGTCTTTAGCGGTCGGGGTTCTTGATGAATGGCCGCAATGATAGGGTTGGTGTGATTTATCATGCGGGAAGCCATGCTGCTATACGCAGTAGAGATCGTTTCTATAATTGTCGGTATATCGAGATCCGAATGTAGTGTCGCATCACGTACGTACCAGGGAGCTCCTGAGAGGATACGAAGGATTTTATTTTGAGTGGTGATGCGACGAATTTGAGAATCACTCGCTGATCCCCATATGGCGCAAGCGTATTGCCAAATTGGCTTTAGGAGGGACAGGTACATAAGACGCTTTGTGTTGAGTGGGACTTGACTGCTTGCAAGTAGGTAATAGAGCTTACGCGTACGATAACGAAGACTGGCCACAGTAGATGTGATATGAGCATTCCAGCTTAGTCTGCCATCTAGAGTAATGCCCAGGTATTTAACAGAATCAATTTTTGTCACGGTTTAATTGTTAATCAGTAGGCCAAAGGCTGGCACCAGTCTTCTGTAGGTGGAACAAACTAAGTTTGTCTTGCCCGGGTTGAGTTTTATTTTCCATTTTGAACTCCATTCGTAGAGACGGTCAACGTACTCTTGCAGAGCTTTGTGTGCTAGTTCAGCATCTGTGTCTCGGGAAATGGCAGCTTGATCATCCGCAAACTGGGCCACTGTAATGCCTGGTTGACTGGGAATATCACGGGTATAAAATATATAGAGCAGAGGACCTAGAATGCTTCCCTGGGGGACACTGCTTGGACCCAATGTGTAGGTACTGAAGGAAAAGTGAATATCTAGTAATGTTTGTTGGTGAAGAAAAGTACTAATATTTGTCTTAAAAAGACTTCTATTCTGACCCACCAATTATCAGCATCTGACACCATTGAAACCTTAAACAATCTAGGCAGTTATTATTTAGGAAATACTTTTCGTGTTATCTTACATCCATCCCGCTATTCAAGACTCGATCCGGTTCGATCCCTCTGGATTTCCCGATTTGAAGAACCAGCGCCTTGATATCATATTGCTGAAAAAAATTAACAGCAGAAATGTTAAAATTTGAGAACTTTCATGAATAAAACCGTCTTAATAATAAGGTATGGGTACCTGAAGGGAACCCGGGCCTCGCCAAGGGGCAAGCCCCCTGGGCCCCCCGATGCTCACCTCTTAGAATCGTGGGCGTAGAACATGCTATAGCCGTTCCATTTTCTAAATACGTTGCCTTCCTTAAAAAACCCCACTAAATCTATGATGGCTCTTAAGGCTGTGTCCCGGTTTTAAGTTGCCAAATCAAGTAGCGTATTGAAATTATCACATTTTCAATTACCGTTTTCTCATTACTGGAAACTTGGATTTGAAATCTGCGAAGGCCGTTCGGCAGGTTTTGATAGATAATTTTCAAAAGGAAGGGGCCGCCCTTCCTTACCGCCCCATTAATTTTAGCCAATTTTACTAATGCCGATGAAGGTATAATTAAATTTTAAATTCTGATAAGCGGATTGTGATTGTCTTACCTTTCTTCAATAACTATTTGGGTTTTTTTTCAAAATTATGCCTCTAACATGGTTTATTTGAATTATTGTTACACAAAATTGATTTTAAAATGTTCAAACATAATTAACCAAAATTGTAATTACTTTGTAAATAAATCTGTGTAAGCTGTTTTTAGATATTCCATTTTGTTTACAAATGGGAAGCTACTCAAATTTGTCCTCGAAAGTGCTGACATCCATCCAAAAAAATCGTATTAAAATCGGGAACACTTCAGTAAAATCGGGAACAGTTTACAGTTGTTTACAGTTCTTTCAACTCAGGAGTTTATTCATAATACATTTTATTCCATAATTACAGCGGTTTTGGCAGCATATAATTTATGCATAAATTTAGGGGTTTCTAACGAATGGTGAACGATTTTTCTACGAACACGAATGACGAAGATAAAGTCCCGTGGCAACGACTTGGTTGTAAGTGAATCAAATTGTAACGAAATCATTTCAAAATTTCGTGACACATCGCCGTCTCCAAAAGTGTTTCAAATTTTCTTCATTTAAAGATTTTAAGAAAATCTCTATTTGTTAATTGCTTTGTACAGCAATGAAAACATAAAAATTATTCAAGTGACGTCAAAATAGTACCTACTTATATAAGTACAGTATCCAAATTGAAAAATGTCTGTCACGGGGTGAGTGTCACATTGTTTCCTCCAGACCCCGATTTTATAAAATTTATAATTTAATTATCTGATGCATAGCAGCTGATCTAAAAATATCAACTAACTTCATAGCGGGCCGCCTACATGCCAATCTCTGAAAATTTTATCAAATTCCAATGGAAAATGTAGAAATTATAGTTGTTACAAGAATTTGCGGACACAGATCTGACACGAAATGAAAATTGTTCAGCGAGGCTCAGAACGTAAAACGTGCCTCTAAATTTTGATTAAGGAGAACATTTTTTTTTGGTTTATTATTTTCAATAATAAGCCTTTGGAATCGAGCAAGAAAAAAAAAATTTAACCCCCCCCCCCCCCCCCTCAAAATTTGAGGTTTTACGTTTCAAGGTACGTAGAATACGAAAATCGAATAAAAAAATTTCCGTCCGTCCGCCGTACGCGGCACTTTTCTTAGCAACACTGGACCGATTTGGTTCAAATTTGGTATATGGGCTCCGTTTGGGGTCTAGTTGTGCCGCGAAGCTTTTGGTTGATGTAGGTCACTTCTAAGGGGTGAAAATTAAGGGTTGAAATTTTCAAGCCCTAGCTCGAAAACTCTCGAAATAAAGGTATCGTTTTCTCACCAATTTTGAATAGTATTGAATTTTTAAAAATTTTTGAGACCACCCGGAGCTCTGTAGGACAAACCGTTCGGTCCCTACGAGTACTTGAAGGTTTTCCTTCGATAAAACAGAATCATGAGTGTGAATCGCAAAAGAGGTCTAATCTCCATTCAAATTTTATCGGACTAAAATGCGATCGCTGTTCATTTCTTCGATTTGTATACAGTTTTGCCTTCTGCGTAACCAGTAATCAAATTTCCATATGAAGCTTTCTATTTTTCCAATCGAGTGTGAAGCGTTTAGTTCTTTCTAATAAACTTGATTGTGAAGGTGTGAAGCCAGTATGGTGTGGTAGGTAGTACCTAGCTGGTAGGTAAAAAAAAGTTGGTAGGTAAAAAAATTTTGGTGGGTAAAAAACGCTGCAAATCATTGCTCAAAGGCTTCTTCACTCTTCAGATCACTGATCAGCTGAGTGAGCTCCGAAGCCATTTTCAATCCTATTGAATGGAAGTGCTCTTCCAGGCGTCTCCAGCATTCGAGGAGATCTTCTTCACTCCTCAGATCACTGATCAGCTGAGTGAGCTCCAAAGCCATTGTCAATCCTATTGAATGGAAGTGCTCTTCCAGGCGTCTCCAGCATTCGAGGAGATCTTCTTCACTCCTCAGATCACTGATCAGCTGAGTGAGCTCCGTAGCCATTGCTCAAAGCAAACGGGAAGGTCAAGGTTTGAGAGGGAAGGTCAAGGGAGAATACAGATGGTGGTAGGTGCTATTGATGGAGAACCAGTGATCCATACAGAAGGGTGATCTATACAGAAAATAATAAACCTTTGAGCAATGATTTGCAGCGTTTTTCAATACGTTCACTGCGGCGCCAATAACCCATGACTATCGAAAAACCCGAATTTGAGTTTTTCGGTTCTGTTTAGTCACTAGGATAAAGATTATCATAGCAATTTAGCCTGCGGCACCAACCAATTTCAGATGAGGTGTTTTTTTTTTTTTTTTAAATTTCGTCTAAAATGTATAATTACTCACAAAAAGCGTTTTTAAAAAAATCAACGAGAGCAACTTCGAGCCATATGAAGTTCTGGAATTCGCTAATCTATATCTACAACTAACCTAAATAACAGCTTTTTAATGTTTCATAACGAATTACTAAAGAGTAAAACGACAATTTTACCAAAGAAATGTTGACAAATGTATTGTAATTTTCATTAAACCAATGGGAATAAAAGTTGATTTTAGGAATTAAAAGCAATTTAGTAACAATTAAAAACATTTTTTTCTTTGAGAGAGAGAGAAAAAACGTCTGCCAAGTTGGGTGGGCAGTATAGCTTCCTCACTCATTGTAACATGGACGTATAGAATCAGTTGGCGAAAAAATTATGATTCAAAGAGTTATTTAATACCAAAATATTGGCGATAATATGCGGGATAGGGTTGCAGGTATTAATGTTTATAATAGTTTATTATAATGTGTAAATTCGCATTGTAAAATCCTAGTTCGGCGCATTCAAAAAACGCGAAGTGCCAATTTTCATCTCAAAACTGACCTGTGGACCACTAACTCGATGACAGAAAGAAAGATGCAAAAGAGACTGTGATGAGGGATCAATTTGGTTTCAACATTAATTGACCTGCAGACCACAACATTTGATCACACAATAAAAGAAGCAATTTACACGGGAACCTGGAAGTAAGTGTGGGCACGAGTAGTATGATATTTGTATTTTCAACGTAGAATTTTATTTAGCGGTCCACCGTCTAGGACCTAACCCACACAATCCCTGAAAATTTCATCGAAATTGGTTGAATAGTTGCGGAGTTTTGGTTGTAACAATAAATTTAAAGTTCGCGCATGCGCAGCGGCTATTGCTTGACCAATTTGATTGAAACTTATAGGGTGTCTCTTAGAAGTTAGTCCCTAACTAACCTCCAAATTTGAGCAAAATCGGTTCATTAGAAACCGAGAAACCGAGGTTCCAGGAAATTCACGTTTGCGCATGCGCACTCGCTCCTATTGGTCCGAAGGTGCTGAAATTGATAGGGGACCGTCTAGGACCTAACCCGCACAATCCCTGAAAATTTCATCAAAATCGGACCACAGGTTAGTATAGTTTTGCCCGGGACAAGGATTGACCACAGACAGACCGACAGACAGACAGACACGGAACCAAAATTGTTCGGGAAGCTCTGAAACGCAAAAAGCAAGTGGAAATTTTGATTTTGGAGGACATTTTTTTTTCACTTCTTTCACGAATACAAAGCTTCCCTACCTTCGGTAGTGAGGAAGCAAAACGCTCTTTTAAATATTTAAGAAGAAAAAATGTTGGACGAGGATTCCAGCAGTTGTCAAAACGTAAGGGATTTGCCAAAAGTTCAAATTGGTCGGTATGCCAAAAGTTTGCACACCAATTTGTGTCTGTTTCAACGTCTCGATTTCTCAGGGAGTAATCTGAAACTTTGACAGCGTGAGCGAACAAATATCTATTGTAATTTATTTGTATCTGAAATAAATTTTAAAACAGTCTCCCTTCTTACATTTTCACTACCAGTCTCGCATCCACAGACCTTCAGGCCAGGACTTCTGTGACTCTTCTGTGGACTTCTGTTTTCTTAGATATTATAGAAACATGAATGCCTTCTTTCTTACAGCTATGTGAATATAGAACTAAAACTATACAAAAAGTTTGTTAGAAAAAGAACGAAACAACTGGAAACAAAACAAAGGTTCGTTCCACTAAAGAGAAACGAGTCGAATTAAAATTTAAACTGAAATGTTGCCCAGCCCGTCATAAATCGTCTGTTTACGGAAAATTTTCTCTCCCGCAGGCTGAAAACTGACATCGCTATCTATTGGGTATAATATAATTAATTAAACAATAGCCCAAAAGAGCTCATACCTTATTCTAGAGCCTTCTGAAAAAAAGCAGGGGAAAACCCTTTACGTAGGTAGACTCGGAAATCATTTAGCCAAAAACGAACGATCAAATTTGTGTCATTTTAGAAGGAACTTGTATAGATACCAAAATTCACGTTTACCTAAATATCATTTTTTATTACGATAGTACCTACTGGTCAAGGACCGGATGAGATCAGGAAGTTCAGCCCCTAATACGCCCTGTGCGGCATCTAGCGGCGTTAGTTCCTGCAGGTAACCATGCACAAACCAGCAGTTTTGGTTTCGGCCTAAAATCTCTCATCTATTGATGCCTACCACGGCCTTACATGGCATTAAATGGAGAATCACTCACTCACACCCTAAAATCTCTTCTGAAAAACTGAAACTGAAGATTGCGATTTTCATAATTTAAAAAGACAACACTCCAAGAAGAAGCAAGGATGCGAGCTGTTGAGCACATCAACAACAACTACTCTAACCATATACAAATATACACAGATGGAGCAAAAAATCACAATGGCAGTGCTGCTGCAATGTGGTGTCGACATCATAACTATGCTGAGTCAAAGAAATTACGAGACGCCACAAGCATCTTCCAAGCTGAACTTAATGGTATCGAGATGGCTGTTCAGCACACTGATGATCATTCTCCAGGGAGTAAATTCGTCATAATTACTGACTCTCAGGCAGCTATAGTTGCGCTCAGGAATCTGCAAAGGGGTCGAGTTATACCAATACCACTAATTAGGACGTACGAGAGCCTAGAAGCCAGATGGACATCTGGAATAGACATTAAATTGCAGTGGTGCCCTTCACACGTCCAGGTGGACGGAAACGAGAGAGCCGATCGAGCGAGTGTTTTAGCGGCCAGGGTCCAGATAATTGATCAACACTCCTACATGGATTACAAGGACTTCTATGACCAGATACGATTGAAAACCTGGGAAGCCTGGAAACAGGAATATTGGTCGATGGAGGAGGGACCTGGGGGCTGGATGAGACGTCTCAAGATGGATATCAACGAGAGGGCATGGTTCTCTGAAGCAAGAGATCTAAATGTTAGAACCATAACAAGAATAAATAGAATTCTCATCGGCCACTGCAATAATAGGAAATTCCTACATTTAATGAGAGTGGTGAGCGACCCATTTTGTGATCTCTGCGGAGTTGCTCAGGTGCAGGATGTGCTCCACTTTTTCCTGGACTGCGCTTTCACAGCAGATGTTCTGAAGGAGCACATGGAGGAGGAAATGGCGAAAACCTACGATCATTACAATGAGGAAGCAGTGATGGAGTACTTGGGCGAGGGATTGAAGGATTTGAAGAGGCTGACCCGATTGTTGGAGATAATGGAGGCAATGGACATCCCCATTTAACCAAAAGGAAGGATTGAAAGAGATTGGAGAGGCAGAAGTGATTCAGAGAATTCATTCATTCAGAAGAATTCATGACAAATAATAATAAACAAGAAAAACAACAAGAACAGCTAGAAAAACAACAAACATGTGACCACGCAACTCAAGATTACGGTCAGCAAATCCAGAGAAGAAGAAGAAGAAGAATTTTTAATTCCCTCGCGTGTTGTGTGCTTAGGCGCGTTGTGTGATTATGATTTTTCATCATAAATAGTAATTAGGTGTTGTTTGATTAGGTTTTGCTTCACTAGATTGTGTTACCAGTTTCCTGTTATTGTTTACGCCCGATTTCAGGGTCTTGCATTATTCTTAGCTCTTGAGGGTTTTGTTTGTAGATTTCGGGGTGCATTTCGAATTAAGTGCCGTACAACCCCTATTTCGGGCCTTAAACGATCAGGCAGTGCGGTTATGGTCATTTCGCATTACGATACGTGAGTTTATGAGTGAACAGTGCATCAGAAACAAGGATACAACAGGAAACAATGTAGTGGATCATAATGATCACAACCTGTACCTATCATCCTGATTTGGGTAAGTTCCTACCAAGGTAGGAATTAATATGAAATTTCTGTGTAGAAATAATATGAAATTAATATTTTGAGGAGAAGAATTCATGACACAACTTCCTGCATTCACTTGAATTAAATTTGAATAATTGTATACAATTAGATGAATAAATTTGGAGAATAGGATGCAGATAGCAGACGCCCTAAGCAAACCTCTTTTTAAATCGATTATGAATCAATAGGTACTGCAAAAATTGATTGACCTGGAAATTTTATTATTGACGCTGAATGGTTAAACAATTTATGTTTTCGTCTTTATTCGCTGGACGTCAGTGTCCCCTAAAAAGGCACCTATTGAAACGGGGTGTTCGTCGGAGATGGGCGAATTCTTATTCATAAAGACGATTATGAATACAAATCATATCTGCGATTTTATGATTATGAATACGAATACAGGTATGAATATGAATACGAATACGAATCCAATCGTATTCACACTTTGAATACGATTTTCTCCCGTATTTGTGTTTTGATTACGATTTTATGAATTTTTTCTATGATTTCCCTAAAAATCGAATTTTTTTAACGATTTTCCCTGAAAATCATACTTTTTTTATGATTTTCTCCCGAACTCTGGACTTATTTATGACCTAACATTGTCAAAATGATCCATCAAAATTCAAAACGTTCACAAATTCCTATAGGACTTTTCACGCAGAATCGAATGAGACCAACCCCAGGTCGCTACGACCAACCGTATAGAAACTACGACGAAATTTCTGCTGAAAATCGTGTTTTTTAACGATTTGCACTAAAAATCATCAACAAATTATGATTTTTACCGGAAATGTCGTCGTATTTTCTATGCGGTTGGTCATAGCGACCTGGGGTTGGTCTCATTCGATTCTGCGTGAAAAATCCTATAGGAATTTGTGAGCGTTTCGAATTTTTATTGAGTTTGGGAGAAAATCATAAAAAAAAGTATGATTTTCAGGGAAAATTTTTTAAAAAAATTCGATTTTTAGGGAAATCATAGAGAAAAA
This sequence comes from Apolygus lucorum, assembly GCA_009739505.2. NCBI lineage: Eukaryota > Metazoa > Arthropoda > Insecta > Hemiptera > Miridae > Apolygus > Apolygus lucorum. Next base: position 28,148,798 of record CM019173.2, on the reverse strand, counting down.
AATCATAAAATCGTATTCAAAACACGAATACGGGAGAAAATCGTATTCAAAGGGTGAATACGATTGTAGTCGTATTCGTATTCATATTCATATTCATACCTGTATTCGTATTCATAATCATAAAATCGCAGATATGATTTGTATTCATAATCGTATTTATGAATAAGAATTTGCCCATCTCCGGTGTTCGTAGCTGACTGGAGCACAGGTTGTTAGCGTTAAAAACGCTTTTCTCAACTTTTATAAATGAAAAATTTATTAAAATTGAAAAATAATAGAATAAAAACCTTTAAAAAAAAATAACGGACTAACCTTAAAATTGATGTCGCAAACCACCATAAAGGGGAAAAACGTCTGCCAAGTGGGTGTGGCACATAGCTTCCTCGTATCCATCACCCAATTCTTTAGATGATCCGATGCATACCTAGTAGTTAATCTCAAAACATCAATCTCTAAATACCTTGCACTACCCTTACAGGGGACTCTGCACATCAACCGCCACAATCTCTGATTATTGTTGGAAAATTTGGAAGTTCAGGGGTTATGCGGATTGGGATGTAGATTGTTCCTTATTAAGTTTAGTGCAAGGTTCTCAGAGATTGGTTTTGAGGTAGGATCATTGGATCTTCTATACAATCGAGTTTAGGATGCGATGAAGCTATGTGCCACACCCACTTGGCAGACGTTTTTCAGGGGCGTCGGGTGAAATTATTCGTCAGGCAAACAGCTAGGCTGCAAATTATTACACAAAGGTTCTTTTTTTTCTGTATATATCATGTGCCAGCAAAGAACTCAGCTTTGCCATTGTCACCACCAACCAACCATGTTTTATCTTCACAATCAAGTTTATTTGGAAGATCTACTCGCTTCTCACTCCATTCGAAGAACTAAAGAATTCCTTCGTTTAGAAATTTTATTAGGTACTGGTTGCTAAGGAAGCAAAACCGAGTACAACCCAAAGAAACGATCGATGATCTCATTTTGGTTAGCTAAAATTTGAAAGATAATCAGGCTCTTTTGCGATTCATGATCGTTTTTCGGATTTATCGTAAGTTCAACCCTGAAGTTCTCGTAGGGAACGAACAATTTGTCCTCAAAAGCTCTGGGTGGTCTCGTTCGATTCTAAAAATTCAAATGTAGGTACCTATCTTCAATTTGTGAAAAAACAATACCTTCATATCGAGAGTTTTCGAGAAAGGAGGGCGCCTTTGGAAGTTACATCCCTTCCATTTCACCGCTTAGAACTAACTGACATCAACCAAAAGGTTCGGGGCACAACTAGACCCCAAAATTTTTCCATTTAATGGAATCCCATAAACCAAATTTCATCAAAATCAGTCCATAATAATTAAGAAAAGTTCCGCGGACGGACGGATTTATTATATTCGATTTTCAAAATCTACACGTAAGTAGGTTCCTACCTCAAACGTAAACCATCGGATTTTGAGGGTACTCAAACTTTTTTTCTTGAAAATAATAAACCAAAAAAGAGACTCTGAATTTAGACCTAATAAGATGTGAAACCTTCATTCTACAATGTTATGCAGTTATTTCCAAGTGTCTAGCAACTAGAAAAACGATTAGGTACAGAGAAATACAATAACATCGGGAACGAGACACTAGTCAACGTCAAACAGCTGCTATTTGCGGCGGCGAAAGAACGAACTAGAGGTGTGTCGGTACAGCTGTACCGGGACTGTGGAACCGAGTATCAGGTTGGAACGGTTCCACGCAGTGACAAAAACTCGACCCTTACCGGTCCAGTTCCACGGACTGATAAGATATCTTGAAATAGCTCTGGACCGGGAAGAGAATCTTTTCCATCGGTCCAGTTCCATCCTCACCAATCACAATGATCTGATCAATCATCTCATCAATCTGATCATTCTGATTGGTGAGGATGGAACTGGACCGGTAAGGATGGAACCAGACCGATAAGATATCATAGAGAATGGTTCAATGGCTCTGGACCGGTAAGCATGGATCTTGTTCTCAGTTCCATTCCATGTTGTACCTGGAAGCGCCCTTACTACTTCCATGGACTGAGAATGGTTCATGGAATGGCTCTTGAGCGGGAAGTTATCCTCTGGACTGGTTAGCATGGAAGTTGTCTCCAGTATTATTAATTTATTATTGTCATGTTAAGTTCTTAAACTGCAACGTCATTATTCTTTCCTTGAATTGTTTGGTAACTATTATTTATAATGAATTGCCTCTTTTGTAACACTTGTTCAAATTCCTTCCTTTTAGCGAATTGTCAAGGAAAATGATGCTATTGTATTGCATGGAAGAAGGACGATAGGGATTTGACTGTCTGCTTCATCCATGCCGTGTGATTGGGATTTGATCGCCTGTACCGGTAATGGAACTGTGCCGGTAATTTGGAACGGTTACATCTTTGTAACCGTTGGAACCGTTCCAGGGAAATACCTGGACCGACACACCCCTAGAACGAACTGCTTCCTTCCTTGAGATAATGTGATTGGATGGATATGTTATGTCTTGCCATGCATGGGTTAATTAGTATCCATGCTTCTCTGCTTTCAAGGTCACGAAACAGTTTTCCGACTGTTTGCAACAGCTGATAGCGTGGTAGTGGGGGTATAGCAATACTTGACCCCGCGCTGACCCCCCGCCACCCCGCCGATCTTCACCTCTCACTCTAAACGCTCCCGAAAAATTCATTTTTTCGAACTGCTTGCCTTGCATCACAGAGTACCGGAGACAAGCCTTGCATCGCCCACGCTAATTCGCATATCATCCGCAATCGGTCGTAGTTACCAACATTTTCAACACTCTGGTGTGTTGCGGGCTAGTATCCAAGACAAAATACGTACTTTCATATTCCATTCTCCTATTTAATCTAACTTCCTTGATAATAACGAAATAGTCCCTAAATATTATAAAAGTTTTCCAAATTCGGCTAAATATTACTTGCAAAAATGGAAATATAGGAGAATCTCAACAAAAATTAATTATTTTATTTGCATATTCAATATGCTTACTACAAATTTTGTAGTAAGGCAAACAGTGTTTGCTATGTTTGCCTGGAGGAGGCGCCACTGACGTTTTTGCTTTGCTTCAATCCAACAGATTAACTTCTACAATGGGTCAGAATGTTGCTATATTCTTCAGGTATGCCAGGCAATGTTATGAAGTATTATTTTTGGTACTTGAGAAACCTCCTCTGCAGTAAGCAACGTTGACTACTAGACTAGCATGTACCTTCTATTGGAAACTTTCCCTTTCACCGGCCCAACAGAGTAGAAAAAAAGGCGTTTCCTCTCTGTCTTCTGTCATTATACTCGTAACTTAATTATTGATACCCTGCCTTGTAAACATAAAACAACTATTCCATTACGCACCACGTTACACCACACAGCGGCTTACAATAATGTCTGTACTCTCACCTGTTCACTGTACTCGCTCAAAAGTACCAAAATCAACGATGTCACAACAAGTTTCCCGATACCCATTTTCACTGGCAATTTCTGGAACATCAAATAAGACTCCGCCAATATAGTTGAGATCCCCGAAATGGGAACATGAACGAAGTGACCAAAACCGGATCCATAGGCGCATCAATCTTGAAAATAATGCGAATAATTGGAAATTGAGGATTTCTTTCCAGCAGTAGCGAACATTTTATTACGATATTTTGGTATCATTATGGTATCCGATCTATCTGAACGGGCATAAAACTCTTCATTCTTTTCCTATATTTTTTCTTCTTAAGTAGGTAGGCACTTTGAAAATATACTGATTAGGTAAATATCCAAATTTGTAACTTTGTGATAATAGGTTTTGGTACTATTTTCAATTTGTTCACACCAATTGTGATTATATGATTTTTTTGGTATATGATTTAAGTTTTGGAATTGAATGAAGTTAATTTTTGCTTCATAGAAACTTTAAATAGGTAGGTTGTAGGAGGTTGCTGAAGGCAGGTAAGAGCGGTAAGTACTGGTTAATGAATTTACTGTTAAGTTTAAAATGAAGTTAAATTGTAATAAATAAATGATTTTACTATTATTAAACGTGTTCTAGTTTTATTTCTCCTATTCCTATTTACGTTTCTAGTTATAAGTTAAGTTAAGCTGTGTATTGACCTAGGGATTACTGCAGGTAGAAAAGGGCCTCGAACTGAAGGTTCTTGAGGTCGTTGATCGAACCTGGTTGAAATTCCTAGGTGGTCGCTGCCACCACCCTGAGTCGGTAAATGACCCTGGGAAATACCAAAATCCTAATTGCGAGTTACCTGAACCTTTTGTAGAGTTGAAAAGGGTAGAAAGCTGAAATGAGCAACAACGGTTAAACACGTAGGGTTTTTATTGAAGAAAATTATAAGGTACTGACCGTGAAGCGGAATTTTGTTTTACACACTCTGAAGGAGTCAAAAATAAATACTTCACTAGTACTTCAATTTGTGAAATATGAAAAGTCTTGTTAGGAACATAAAAGATATCAAACAATAAAATAATGACTCTACTTGAATAGTAATTCTTGACTTAGTATTCCTTCTTCTTTCTTATACTCTACTTCGTTTACGTTAACTTTATACAAGGTTATTTTACAATATTGTTTCAAATTCTCTATTTCTCTTTGTATGGCGGGACTAAAGACAAGAGGGGGATTGTGCCAGATTTTGAATAAGAATGTAAGCGCTTACAGAGGGTGTTTGAGGGAATGGGCTCACCGTTGTGCCGAGCTTGGACCTTCTTAAGATCTCCGTAGCTGATGAGTTGACCAGGGCCTCTCCTTCTGAAGGCTTGTTGATGGGGGAGCCTGGAACGGGGCAGTTCTGCCTCGGTTCGGGGGTCGTCCGGGGTTTGGTACGATCGTAGTTCGGCGTAATGGAGAAGGCAGCAACGTCCTGGGTTCCGGGCCTTGGCTTGACGGATACACAGGAACGAAGACTGGCGGGTTGAAGTGAAGACTTTTATGGTTCGGAAACACTCACTCTTCTCAGTTCGTTCACTCCACGTTACAATTAGAGGGGATGAGTCTACAAGGTTTAGGTTCGTACGGACCACTTGACGAGACGCGTTACTTGCTTGGACTGAAGGCACGAGGGAGGGGGCAGCCCCTTATAAGCCCTCGGCCATCTTGGCCGCTGGGTGGAGAAGGCCGCGATGGTGGCGCGCTCGCTGTCCTTGGCTGGCTGATGGCGGACATCGGTCCTCGTTGCTTGCATGGAAGTACATGAAGGTGGAATTGAAGAGTGTTGTCAATTAAAGTTGAATTTTGCCTGAGGGGCGCGGCTGCTGATTCTGGCGTATTACAACTTATGGATACAATAGGAGTTGAGTAAGAGGCAAGTAAGGGTTTTGGTAAATTCTAAGTAAACTCATTATTCTGTAAGCCCGTTCAGGTAACCAAGTAGGTACTTTCTTTAAAGCTCTGAGAAAAAATATGAATTGTTAGCAATAATGATGAGAGATGAGCAGCTGTGAATTTCGTGCGGATTCCTACGAATGAATATGTATCTTTAGCAGATAGAATTTAAGGGAGATAACAGAAACTCTCCTATAAATGTGTACTTTATGACGACATATTGAGCACAGATAAATGTTACTATCAAGGTAAGTGTGACTGAGATAGAGGTAAGTCAGAATAAAGTCATAACATGCATGTTACATAATTTATTTGGAGAGCTCACGTTGAAACGAGTGTTGTTGTGCCATTTGGCATTCGATTTTCGCCGCTTACCATCCTCGGACGTGGTTTTCAAGAACACCGCGATTGGACCTGCCTCACCACTGACACAGTGTCTGCGAAATATATATGGAGGAGGCAAGTCACTTTGCTGCCTACCCGGTAGATGGCGCTGATGGAGAACGATCCGAAGTAATAGTCCTACGGAAAACACCATCATGAACAGCATGCAGAGCAGAGTTAATTAAATTATGTAATTAATTAGGTACTTTTTACGTCAATTTATTGTAGGTATTTTTATTAAATTTAAGATGTATTTTTACTAACTACATAATTTCAATAGAATAATTTTACTTGATTGAATTACACTGAATTACATAGTATTATTGCTGGTTAGGTGCATACACAGCCGAATTATCTAGGTTGGTATATTTTCATAGCTTGTATGATTCCAATAGACCGACTATTTACAACTTTCAATAATGACATTTTGGAATCGACCAAGAAAACAAATTGTAACCTCCCCTCAAGATGTGTTGGTTACATTCCTTGGTTACCATGGACCGATTTTGACAGTAAATTGATTGGTAAAAGTGCTCCATTTGGGGTCTAGTTGTGCCCCGAAGCTTTTGGTTGATGTCAATCACTTCTAAGGGTAGAAAAATATGGGTTACTTTTTAGAAAATGCCCTAGCTCAAAAATTTTTGGTATAAAGGTATAACTACCTATTGTTTTTTCGTCACTTTGAAATTGCATTGTATTTTCAGAATCGAATGAGTCCACCCAGAGCTCTATAACGTAAACCATCAAATTTTGAGGGAGAGGTTAATTTTTTTGCTCGATTCCGAAGTTTCATTTTTGAAAATAATAAACCAAAAGTAAAACATAATAAATTATTTTTTTTAAATATATAAAATGATATTTTTTACACATTTTTTTTTAGGACGTCCCACAGTAAGACTTGGGCGTCCTTATGCGATCGATCTGGGGTGAAGGAGGACAACACTCAACAGAAAAAAAAAATAACCACACAGTAATCCGTTTTAGATCATTCTGAATCCAAATCCGCGAAAAAAAACCATAGGTGTATGTCTGTGTGTGTGTGTGTGTGTGTGTGTGTGTGTGTGTATGTGTGTGTGTGTATGTGTGTGTGTGTGTGTGTGTGTGTGTGTGTGTGTGTGTGTGTGTGTGTATGTGTGTATGTGTGTGTAACAAAATCTTGTGTACTCTGCACAGGCCTTAGTTCTCAACCGATTTTCCTGGTTCTTTTTTTGTTCATCGCGGAAAACTATCTAGTTGTGCACGACGTCGCCGGAATTTCGAATTTTGCCTTTTAAGGGGGGGAAAGGGGGGGTTAATGCTTAAAAAACTTGCGTTTGCGTGCATAATCTTGTAAACTCTGCCCAGGCCTCAATTTCCAACCGATTTGCGTGTTTCTTTTTTTGTTTGACTCAAATAACTTCCGAGTTGTACATAATTTCACCCGAGTACCAAAATTCGCAAGGGGAGGGGGTGAGTGGGGGGATAATATTCACAAAATATCCGATTTTTCAATATTTCGGTTCCTTTACTGCTTACTAATTGTACCCAAGCATTGAAATTGAGGAAAAATTCTCATTTTACCTCCGGATTTTCATGAATTATTCTCTGTACCACCATGGAACTAATAGTGGTGCCACCATGGTGCCATGATCCCATAAACCGCTTATTTCGTGTTATTTTTTTTTTTGTGTGTGTTTCACCTTGAATACGGATGTAAACTTCGACGGACTGCCTACCAACACAAACAGATGAAAGTTCAATGTTACGACGTATTTCCGCTTTGGTGCCAGACTGGCACCATTTTTGGCGTTGGTGAGGTGTTGGGGGGGGGGGGTGAACTCGAATTCGCATGTTGGGTATCGTAGATCATGGATTTTAAAATGCTCTTCAGATTCGAGGCTCCCATGCCGCTAGAAATGTTATGGTGGATAATGGTTGGGGGGGGGGGGTCAGTATTTCTTGCCTAAAGCAATAAATAAATTACATCGAGTGAAACAGTTTTATCACTTAACAACTGGTTAAACTGATATAATGCTTATTCAATGGGACGTCCCCTGGAATGCATGCATTACTAAACAATATGTTTTTTACTGCTTTCTTAAGCAACCTGCTCACTCCTTATTTCCTTACCAATAATTCCCTCCAAATTATTATTTCCTTTTGTGAGCCGCCGCTCACAGATCAACTTTTCCCAATTTCAAACGCTAAATAAGCCCAAATAACAAAGCTGAAGGATCGGTAATCTCGCGCACTACATCAAAGAATCACACACATCACAGCGGGAGGCACCGGGCGGGACCTCCCACCAGTGGACGCCCAACGGACCACCGAGCAGGGAGGGGGGCATATATAAGGCCGAGCTCAGCCGCCCCTCTTCACTTCCCTGACTGCTCTCTGCTACTACCCCCAAGTTCGCATATCATAAGACTTCCACAGACATTGATACTGCAACTTTCCCTTCAATTTTCGTTGCGCAATAGTTGCTCTCTAGTCCACACTTCGAAAATAGTTAATGACTAGAAGTGTCTTAAAGCCCCTTGATAAACTGACCCTTGCCTGCCTTTTGACTACCACTGGAACGACGGAACAACGCGACCACAACGAGGAGGACCACGCCCTAACTAGTGAACTGTGAGTGCTGAAAACTTGTATTATTGGCCAATAATCATTGCTAGGTTTGGGACAGAGACAATTCGTTGCTTTCATAATTTTACCATTGCTCAAATTGCCGTCAAGCAACTTGATTTCATCTTGTAAAGATACTTTTAATAATTTTCCTAGTAGTACATTGTTCCTACCATTATATGCTAAACATACTTACCCATAACGTTGCACAAGGTTATATTGAAAGGAGTATTCAATCGTTATCGTTCATTCATTTTATTGTTTCACAACTTTTACAATTGTACATTTTCATTGCCTTGCTTAAAGCTACCATTACACACACTGAATTGCAATTTTCGTGAGTTCTCATTACAGCAACTCCTGATATTCCCCCAAGTGGTCAAGTAAATTCAGAGTAAAGCAATACATACAAGTAACTTCACCATTAGGAACGTTGTAGGACAATTTTAGTTAAATTGCGCAACGACGCATTGCATTCCTGTTCTCTTCCTTTTGCCGAGCATTGTGGTGAAGCCCCTTCAGGGAAATTGCTCATTTTCAGGTTGAACATCGCAGATTGCCTACCTCGACCGCCGCAACTGTTGCACTTCCAGTTAAGTATAATTTTCTACCTAACTTTAAGTTGCACAATTATTGCTCTTTTTTGTCCCTTTTCACATTATTCCAGCACAACGTTATTTCCTAACCCCTTCAGGGCTAGGGGCGGCCTACACTTTTTAAACTACTTTTTTCTAACACTACTTCCTTTTCGTATTGCTTTCCTCGCCATCGTGACATTTTGGTCTCGGACAATTTTTAGAGGCATTTGAAACATCATTAACATTTTGTTATTGTAAAGTGTATAAATTGTAACTCAGCCCAACTCCGTTAGGAGGTTATAAAGAACTTGATCCTAGACAGTTTAGTCTCAAGAAATTCGACTCTTGTTGAACTGTTATGTTATGAAAGTGTGAACTGGACAGTAAAATCTAGGAATATTTCGGCCATGAACTTGAGAGAAAATATTACTTTGAAAACAAAGTAAAAGAAATGTGTCAATTGAAGCATGTGGTTATTTTTTACATCTTTCACTATTGATTTACTCTACGTTTCGCCAAATTTTCCAAGCAACACGACATGGTTTTAATGTCGTCACTTATAATCGCATGTTCTTTAATATCAGCCTTTCAGTTTAATGTGCGCCTTGATTTTTTTTAGATTTTTAATCGAAAGTAGACTACATCATGAGAATTTTGGCACCAACCCCCCGCCACTCCCGTGACCCCCCAGCCCACTGTGACGTCATAAACGGTCGAAACTTTAAACATTCATAGGAAAAGATTTACACACGCTAGAAGGTCGCGAGGAAGGAGGAAAATTAGAAGGAAAATTCTCAGAATGAGGCCTACCTTAGATTAAAGATATCAATAAACAGTTTTTCCTACCCAGGTGCAAACCCTATTATAATGACGTCAATTTTAATTGAATGACGTGGCTGAGACGTTGATGTTATGTAGACAACAATAATGGTAAGTCGTTGTGGTGATACATCAATCATTAGTGAATGCTCTGACCGCAAGCCTCTCGCTGATGAAAATTAAGATTAATATTTTCACCGCTAACTCGCAAATAAATCATGACATGGATTTGTCTATTGAATTTTCAATACATATTTCAAATGACCGACAAAACCACATGGGCTTCATTAGGGGTCTAGTTGTGCCCCGAAACTTTTGGTTGATTTCAGCCACTTCTAAAGGTTTGAAATTTCAAAACAAAAACAAAAATTAGATATAAAGGTATTGTTTTTTCATCAATTTGGAATCGTATTGAATTTTTAGAATCGAATGAGACCACCTAGAGCTCTAAAGGACCCTATAAGAAATTATGGGTTGGACTTATGATACTTGTAAATCAAAAACACTGTGAATCGCAGAAGAGGACTGATCTCCGTTCAAATTTTAGCTGGCCGAAACGCGATCGTTGTTCGTTTATTCGTGTCTTACCTACTCAAATTTATATAAAAAGGTAAAAAAAAATAAAAATAAAATAAAATAAAATAAAAAATATTAAAAAAATAAAAATTAAAAAAACTAAAAAAATCCTAAATTTATATAATAAGGTTTCCACATAAACTCTGAAATTGTCATCAAAATCGAATCGTTATTTTGTAACACCTACAACCTCCTATTTCTTCGAACTGAGTGTGAAGCGTTTAGTTCTTCCAAATAAACTTGGTTGTGAAGTAGGTATGTGGTAGGAAGGTAGTATTTATGGTTTGAGACAATAGCAAAGCCATGTTTCTTGCAGAGGAGTGATCTATATAGACAAATAATAAACCTTTGTGTAATAATTTGCAGCGTTTTTTTGCGTGTTAGCGGTATTTTTTAGTTTATTTTTGCTCGATTTTCACCAAAATTAGACGGAATGTGATTCTTGTCTAACCATTATAAATAAAGTTACTCACTTCTCTAGACATGTTGAGGATTCGATCAGGCTGAATTCCTCTGCTTGCTAATATGTTGAGCGCTACTCCTCTATACGGCCATCCATCCGAAGTGAACTATGAAAACCAAAAATAAGAAAAATCAACTATACAGGGTGTCCCATATGTTATCCACCAAACTTTGGGTATCGATTCTACAACTAATTTGCAACAAAAAATGTCTCCTAGCAATTTTTTAACCCCCTTAAAATCCGCCTTTCAAGATTTTTTCGTGTTTTCGACCTTACACCTTTAAAACGGTCATAACTCCCTTACATTGCACTCAAAAATTAAAAATAACGATACCGTTGGAAAGAGCGTAAAATTTCTCAATAGATGAGCCGTTGAAAAATTGAGAAAAACTGAACGCTAGAGTAGTTTTTTTACCTCAAACTTTAAAATTTGTCAATTTCTGTTTTTTTTTTTTTTTTTTTCAAAACTTTTGATGATTTTTTTCTATGGAAAAAAGGCAGAGAGGCTCAAAAGTTAAAAACTTCTCCATTTCATCAGCTTTTCAACGGTCACCCAATTTTTAGTTTCACTGTGGAATTAGAGGGAGAAAATGGTGTTTACATGCCAAAAAAACGTGCATTTTTTTAAACGAAATTGACGGTTGGACGGGAGGAATCTGCTCCGCCGCCCCTCCTCCCAAGCACCACGTCAAACCGTCGATTTCGTTGAAAAAAATACACGTTTTTTCGCATTTAAACACCATTTTCTCCCTCAAATGCCACAGTAAAACTAAAAATTGGGTGACCGTTGGAAAGCTGATAAAATGGAGCAGTGTTTGAGCTTTTGAGCCCCTCTGGAAATACCTTGTTTCAATAAGGAAAAATCATCAACATTTTCACCAAAAACAGAAATTGACTATTTTTCAAGTTTGAGGTAAAAATACTACTCTAGCATTCTGTTTTTCTCGACTGGTCAACGGCTCATGTATCGAGAAATTTTACGCTCTTTCCAACGGTATCCTTATTTTTAATTTTTGAGTCCAATTTAAGGGAGTTACGACCGTTTGAATGGTGAAAGGTCGAAAACATGAAAAAAAAACTTAAAAGTAAAAAAAATCGGATTTTAAGGGGGTTTAAAGAAAATTTTTTGTTGCAAATTAGTTGCAGAAACTACTCCTGAAGTTTGGTGGATAACATATGGGACACCCTGTATACTTACCTAAATTTATATAATAAGGTTTCCGCACAAACTCTGAAATTGTCATCAAAATCGAATCGTTATTTTGAATCGCTCTGCCCGGGAATTGAGAATAGACAGACATCATACACGAAACCAAAACTGTTCAGAAAGAGTTGAATATACAGTTACTTTCCCAGGATAGGATAAAAATTAAAAACTAATCAGAGATTTTCAAGATCTACCGACCAAATTATGCACAATTCTAGATATGGGACCACATAAAAACTTCTGCCAAGTTCACGCATCCATTCTCACATCCATAACACGATTATATTATTATGACCCGATGAGTAGGTAATCAAAACTTCTCCAAGTGCCAACCACTACCTATCCAAATTTGATAATCAGATGACTATATATTATTGGCGACGCAACCATACAATCCCAGAAAATCCTATCAAAATCGAATGGAATTTGTAGAAGTTTTGATAACCCTGGAATGGTGTAAGGTGTTTTAATAACCCTGAAATGGAAATGTGAAGTAAATTCTACATCGAAACCTTTGAAATGGAACAGTACTATGAGTATGTGGAAAAAAGTCGAGGGTCTCATTGTTTGATATTCATACTATAGGGCTTTAACCGGTCTCTACGTACTCCTCGAGTACGGTTTGAAAGGTTTCCAGTTTCTAGTTGATACTCATCTTGCTGATTTCGGGTCATTATTATCTAGGCGAGAAAAAGATTATTGTAGTCATCCCTCATCCCTAGGGCCGGCGTCGGGTGAGTCCTGGACGTCCTCCCCATTGTATTTGTTTTGTTTATTTATTTTGTTTTATGGCGTGCCCCCGGCACCAAAGACATTTTGTCTTGAGGGGAGTTATTTAAAAAAAAAATGTCAATAACTGCCCAAAAAAAATTATCCGACACATCTTACCGCTGCTCCGTAATAACCATCTGCACACAAGACCTTTATGATTGCCACCACAAAAACAGCGATGGATTTCATGAGAGCCTACGACACTGTTCGAGTGATCAGGAAAGACCGACGGGATGACTGTTCATTTAGGCCCTATTTGTCGGTAATTGTTTCCGAAGTCGTTATTCATTTGTGAGCCTCGTTATAACTTGGGTGATAAATTTTCCCTTCAAAACTCTAATCTAGCTCAATACAATTTGAAATTGTTCAAACTAAGTTGAACTCCAACCTCGGCTAAAGCTGTTTATAATTTAAGCAAGAAATAGTAGGTATGGATGAATATACCGTTTACAGGTAGGTACTGACACTATGATTGGAGGTTCGGTCAATGTAGTTCCCATTCATGTTACCATTTCGTCCAATTTGTTCGACGTCTTCAGGGGTGAATGAAGACTTGATTTTTAGTCTGTTTCACTTTTGGTATGTAAAAGTCTCCAGTCCTCTTATACTGAGTGATTGAGACAATTTAGAGATTAGGCACCAATAATATATTTTCTTTTCCACTTTGGTTATGAAGGCACAGATTTCGATGATCTTCATTGGCAAGCAGTTTGAACCTGGGTCACGCAGTCGAAACACATTTCTTTCTCGAAGAATAAATACATCATGCAATTTATTCCATCGGCTACTTTGTACATCATAGTTAGTACAATATTTTGTTCGGAACCCTGCAAACATTATAAATATAAACAAATTGTTTAATCTGAAGCAGAAAATAACGTAATTTCGAAATAACGAAACTACGGTGTGACTCACGTAGTTTCATGTGAGTCACACCGGATGAAAACTTAAGTAGGTAGGTACTTGTTTAACAACAATTTTTTGGCAAATGTTCATAATAACGAACAACGATGCGAGTTCCAGGAATTTTGGACAACCCTAAGGGGTCCAAATTTCAAAACAAATGCCAAAAAACGTGTTTTTCTCGTTTTCGTGGATATTACCATCATAATGATAGTACCTACTAGGTATAATGGTATATTCGGATTTAGCACAAACATTTCGATGCACACCCACAAGGTCTGTCATACACTAACTAATATATCGATTTTATTATTCACAGCTTGGAAGATTTCTTTGAAAATTTGCTCATTAACGCGTACTGCATAAATTGACTTTTTTAATTACCATTACGTGTTGTTGGAATTTAATGGATCCTTAATCAGACTCACTGTACTTATTTCATTGCTGGATTGCTTAAACACTGAATTTTATGGAAAAACCAAAATTTTCTTCAATTTTCTATAACAATGGAAGCCGTTGGAGTTGAAGTTTCGATCATTAGAAGACACTAATTTTTTAGTGTTTTAGAAAACTTTGTTTTAGATCAATGTTTTGCTTATCGAGAGCTCAATAATTCTGAATTCTATTCTAACTAAATTCTTACTATTTTCAAACCCACAGAAAAGCATCTTATAAGAAAAAACTCAAAACATAGTGTTGATCAAAAATTGCAAGATGGAACTTTTTGTCTGAAATTTCTCGTACAATCTAAATTTAAGGTTTTGTTACTCGCTCATTATACACCCGGTAGAGAGAGATCGAGAGTAGTTATGTGATTAACTATACCCACGGTATCTTGCTTAGCTATCTTCAGGATTCTGAAAGGTTCGAATCCGCGGCTTCGAGCGATTCTGGAACATAGGCTCCGACGTTCTCTCAACTGCGGAAAACGAAAATCGTTGACAGTCTATTTATATCTTTAAGAAACATTTTCATTTGGTAACCTAGATTAGTGGTTCTCAACGGGTGCTGCAGACTTGTTTTGTGCGGTAGGGAGGTGATGAGTAGGTTTCGAGCGGTCGAGTTATTGCCGTTCTTTGCGTGTTCACAGACAACATTCAGTAGGGAGAAATCTCAGCAAGCGTTTGCATCAGTCATTACTGTTTGTCATCTCAGCTGTGATCAAAATTCGCAGAAATGTGTGTGTTATGTCAGCGTGTTGTCGAGTGAAGGCGATGGCCTTCTCGATGGCTTGAGGTTTTCTGTTGGACCCTACTCAACAAGGATGGAGATGCACTTTCTGCCCGACGCGTTTCCGCCTACTGTTTGCAGGAGTGCACGAAGAATTCGCTCAGCCCCGTTCCTCGGCGCAATAGCTGCAGACTGGAGGGAGGCAGTACATTTACCTAGTGTCTAGTTGGGGGGGGGGGGGGGGGGACAACTCCTTGGTGAAATGGGGGTGGAGGCCAGTGCGGTGAGCTACCGATACCTCCGAGGAACTTGGGCTTCCAAGATGTGACGAAGGAGAGCAAGAAATAATCAAGTCGAATTGTTGTAGACGAATGCATGAAGGTGAAACCCTGAGTCCTCCTTTTACAGTACTTTAACAAGGTAAAGGGAGAGTGGAGGAGGGTGACGTCAGATGACGTGTTTTCTCAGGGGTTCCCCTTGTGTCCTTAATTGAAGAACTAACATATACAAGTAAATGAGTCATTACAGTGTGTACGCGTTGTGATCAGCTAACTCTTCGCATTTCTGTTCATTCACTTCCTTAGCTCAGTGGTAACGAGCTCCGACTCAGAAGTGTAGATATAGTTTAGTCGGGACGATAGGAGGTCGATCCCCAGTCGAGGGAAGTTAATTTTTGATGACTCAACAGCCCAACGCTTCTCCACTCCATGAGCCTGGCTGCTGGACTTGGTACATACGAAGACTATGCAACTTGCCTGAAAACTCTCCATGCCCAACAAGAAACTGTCAGTTTGTGATCCAGAGTCATCCAAGGCAGGATCACTAACTCCAGCTGTAATCATGTCTGGTTGGAGTAGGCTACGCCCCTTCCGTTCCTATGCAGAGCCCACCTGGGCCACCCCTCGTGCCAACTACAGGCATGGCGCTTGAGGCTGAGGTTGCATATGCTCTATTCACCTTATTCAATAAACCCCCATCTCTGGAAGAGGCCCAAGCTTGAGCCAACCATCAGCACTCATGAGGTGAGCCCAAGCCTACACACCATAAAAGAGAACTCCCAGAGGAAGTCTCAATATTGATACAACACAGGTAGCGATTCAGGAAGAACTGATTGAACTTGCAACGAATGAGACGCTGAAAGCAAACTCCCAAGATGATTTTAGGATCACAGAATTTTGGTTTCAAGCTAATATTGCTCCCCTCTACCCTGCAGTTTGGAGCCTTTTTAAAAAGTTTCTGATTGCCTTCCCCTCCTCCTACGTCGTCGAGCGGGTGTTCAAATCACCAAATAAAGGAATCAACTTTCGACTTCGAGAAATCAGGTTACCTAGGCCCTCATCTTACTAGCATAGAACCTGATGTCAAGAAACTGGCTCTCATACACCTTCCACAAGCTTCGTACTGATATTTTTTCAAAAGTAATTTCGCAGTTTTTGTGTTTAACTAACTTTTTCGGGTCTCCATTCTTCCTTTATGGGAGTTGAAAAATATTCAGCTCCTCAGGAGGGCTGCAGTTAGAAAAGGTTGAGAACCACTGACCTGGATGATCGAAAAATCGTCCTCACATGACATACCGAATAGAGAACCTCCTCCTTTGCCCCTAAGGCGGTTTTGAAGTCAGTCAAAACCCAACGGAGCCGTAAGAAGAAAGTAATTGGCTTATTGTATCGGTTAATTATTTTCAATAATGAACCTTTGGAATTGAAAAAGAAAAAAAAATGTTTGACCCCCCCCCCCCCCCCCCCAAAAAATTGTCGTTTTACGTTTCAAGGTACGTAGAATCCGAAAATCGAATAAAACATTTTCCGTCCGTCCGCCGTATGCATTTGGGGTCTAGTTGTCCACCGAAGCTTTGAAATTTTCAATGGCGCCCTAGCTCGAAAAATCTCGAAATGAAGGTATAGTGTTTTCTCCAACTTTAAGTAGTAATGATTTTTTAGAATTTTTCGAGACCACCCGGAGCTCTGTAGGACAAACCGTTCGCTCCCTACGAGAACTTAAGGGTCGGACTTACGATAAATCAGAAACACGAGCGTGAATCGCAAAAGAGGCCTAATTTCTGTTCAAATTTTAGCTGACCGAAAAGCGGTAGTTGTTCGTTTCTTTGAATTGTACTCAGTTCTGCGTCCTTAGCAACCAGTAATTGAATTTCCTAAAATTAGGGTACAATAATAATTCCTAATAATCCCTGTTTTTTTTTTCGAATTGGGTGTGAAGAGTTTGTTTCTTCCAAATGAACTTGATTGTGAAGTAGGTATGTTGTAGGTAGGTATTAACTACGGTCGGTAATGGCAAAGTGGTGGGAATGCAAAGCCAAGTTCTTTGCAGACGAGTGATCTATAAAGAAAAATAATAAAACTTTGTTTTTGCTTCCGAGTCTAGGTAGCGGAATCATTGTTTTCACTTTTCAAGTTTGAGCAAAACTGTTTTCCAAAATCAAAATTTCCACACGCGTTTCACGTTCCAGTCCTTCCTGAAAAATGTTGGTTCTGTGTCTGTCTGTCTGTGTGCCTGTCATGAAATACTTGTAGCTGGATTGTGCGGGTCGGTGTGTGGACTGATGGTATCCACTGCGCATGCGCAAACGTGAATTTCCCTGTAACCGCCATCATTTTCTTCATTTTTGATACGAATTTGATGAATTTTTCAGAGATTAGGTACTCAGGTTGGCGTGTAGATAGTCTCTCATGAAACCATGGCCTCCGGAACGATACTCGTAGTAGTCACACGCCATAACTTCTACATTTTCTGACGTGTAAAAATGGTCCCCTATTAGAGAGGTGCAAGATACTTTAGCTACTTATTGATGTTTTGAGATTAGCTACTAGCATCGGATCATCTAAACAATCGGGTTATGGGTACGAGGAAGCTATGTGCCACACTCACTTAGCAGACGTTCATTTATTTATTTTTTTAAAAGTGAATTCTTATTGTATGGGATAGGTATTTCACAAACAGACTTAGGTTTCCGGTATTATAAAGTCATCATAGTTCTGGTTCTTTAAAGGGAGGTATCTAAAACATCAAGAAATCATCTAAGTCTAGTATCTAGTTCATCTAAGTCAACAATACCTACTAAAAGTATTGAACGTTACCAAATTGTGTAACTTTAGCGGGATAGAAATTAGTAAACATACCGCTTGTTTTCTATCGTTTTGTTCTTCTGCTATACCGAACTCCCATGAGACGAAGAGGAAGAAGACAGCAAGGTGTAATCCCAAATATTTTGTCATCTTGTATCAAACCTACAAATAAATAATAGACGCTACTACGCAGCACATAGAGGTTCCTATAAATTTTCCAGCAACTGGGAAGCTTTCAAAAATTTAATATCGAACTCTTCATCCATAACTTGGCAATTATTTTGATTCAGAAGCGAACGTCGTTATTCATGAATTCAACACAAAAGACTTATTAGTACCCTCCCTAAATAAGAAGCAACCTCTTTCTACGCCCTCTTGTGCCAACTGATCATCATTATTTGATGTAATGACTCTTTATGCCCAACTCACAAATGGCCATTGCTAGTACGAAGTATTAATGGAAAAGCCGAGTTCTATGCAAATGGGTGATCTACACAGTAAACAATTTGCAGCTACGAAATTTGAGGGGAAAATTAAGTTTGAATGCAAAAACGCTGCAAATTATTACACAATGGTTTATTATTTTTCTATATAGATCACTCGTCTACAAAATCACCAACCATCCAATATGAAGAGAAGAAAAAAAAAATAAAAAAAAATAGAAAAAAATAAAAAAGAAATTTAAAAAAAATCAAAATCACCAACTATTGATTGCATTTTGGTCAGCTCTAATTTGAACGGAGATTAGGGCTCTTTTGCGATTCACAATCGTGTTTTGATTTATATATATATATTTCAATATAAACCCTTAAATTTTCGTAGGGAGCGAACGGTTTGTCCTACAGAGCTCCGCGAGGTCTCAAAAAATTCTATAGAATCTTAAATTGAAGGAAAAAGAATACCTTTATATCAAAACTTTTTGAGTTAGGGCGTTTTCAAAATTTCAAAATTGATTTTGGAACCCTTAGAACTGACTTACATCAACCAAAAGCTTCGGGGCACAACTAGACCCCAAATGGAGCCTACATACCAAATTTCATCAAAATCGGTCAATGCTAAGTGGCAAAAGTGCCGCGTACGGCGGACGGCGTACGGCGGACGGCGGACGGACGGCCAAATTTTTATTCGATTTTTGGATTCTACGTACCTTGAAACGTAAACCATCAAATTTTGAGGGGGTGTTAAAAATTTTTTTTTCTTGGTTGATTCCAAAGGTTCATTATTGAAAATAATAAACCAAAAAACCAGTGATTTTAGCAAAAATTGAGTGTTTAATTTTTTAATTGGGAACCTCTGGAAAGTGTTTAAGCAGGAAAAAATCACCAAAAGTTTTGAAAAAAAAAAGTTACAAATTTTCAAGTTCCAAGTTGACACACTATCCTAGTGTACAGTTTTTCTACGCTGGTCGAGCTCTCATTAAATGAAAAATTTAACGCTCTTTCCAACGGTGTAATCAGATTTGAATTTGAGTAAAAAATTGAGGAGTTATGACCATTCTAGTCAAAATGAAGGGAACAATTATAAAGTGGAAAGAAGGGACATTTTAGAGGGGTTAAAAAGGGAAACTAAGGTAAGGGGTACTAAGAGGGAAAAGTTGTTGCGAATTAGTTGTAGAATCCATTCATGAAGTATCGCTGATTCGTATTGTAGACCAAATATTGATGAAAATAGATATGAATTATTTCAATTCTTCGTAAACTTTGTCCTCCGCAGGCCAACGTCACTTTCCCATTAAGATCCTAATAAACCAGTTTACATTCTTGTAATAAACTAGGTAGTTAATTTGCTCGTTCACTGATCTTTATTTCAAACAACATAATATTGAACAATCCCACAATAATTCAGGTTCATTGGGTTTATATTTCATTTCGAAAAAGTATTATGTAATTTGAAAATTGTCGACGAATTGCGATCCAGAATAGTAGACGGACATTTTTAACGACTAAGCAGTCATTTCCTTCGAAAATCATCAAAATATCTTTCAGTTGCAAATAACTTGTACGTCTTCCGGTTTTTTCTCCCCATTAAGCATGCGGATATTCATCAGGCAACCATAACCCTTGAATGTGTAATAAGCTATGAATCTCCGGTTACCATTGGCAGCGCGCTGAAAAATAAAAAATATGGACCAATTTAAATGTGGTGTTACTCATACACCTATTTCATGCAATATTATACTATCTTTTAACTATCTACCTGCTAAAATAAGAGAGAATTCGGAGTCATGTTTTTAAAGGCAATCCAACAATTCACAACGATCAATTGCCTCCAATAGTCATCCTACGGAGGTACAGGTTCAGTTACAGTTTTATATTCCATGATATACGATATGGAATATTTTGTCTAACTAAATCGAGGTATTCCTGGACATTATGACCTCGTCAATCAAGATTTCCATTACGAATGATTTCCTCATTTTCTTCTTCAACATGATAGCAAAAATCAAAATTTGGTTGGGCGATGTTGTCGTTATGAAAAATATTTACCTTAATAGTTGCTTTACCTAAGTTTATTTTAATATAAATGATTCAACTTTTTCAACAATTTCAATGATTTCAACCTACCTGAACAACAACGTTGATGATTTTCTCGATGGTGATACTTCTACGATCAGCAACCTTCATCACAAATTTTGTGTGCGGCCCAGAATAATCAGCGCTTACCTTTGAACAAACAGCGGAAGTTTCAAGGAACCATTTTGTGATTAGTTTTAGTGGTTTTATAACTACGATGAGTAGGCTTTAAATGATCCGCTCGCTCATTCAAGGTGTAATAGATCACGGGACTCTTTCATCCAAGTTTAGACTTGTTAATGGGTGTGCGCATGGGTCGGAAAAACTGTTTTTGTTACTTTAAATCTAAACTAGGCCTCAGTCTGAGAATTTTGACACCAACCGCGACCTTCTAGCGTGAGAAGACCTTTTTCTATGATTTTTCAAAGTTTCGAATGTTTATGACGTCATAGACCGGGTCCCGCCCTGGCGACGTCATAAACGTTCGAAACTTTGAAAAATCATGGAAAAAGATCTACTCATCCAAAAAGAGAACGGCTGGTGTCAAAATTCTCAGAATGAGGTCTACTTTCGATTAAAAATTTAAAAAAAAATCATGCGCACCCGAATTGTGATTTGAGGCGAAAAATCAGTATTTTAGATTAATCATCTTGGAAAGAATAAAGTAAAAGCATTCAAAACACTGTTTCCCAAACCACTTGATAATTTCCAAGAAATTCTTGAGATTTTTCTTAGGTATATTTATACAGGATACTTCCGTAGTCGATTCTACAACTAATTTAAGCGAGAAAATGTCTCATAGCAATTTTGTTTTAACCCCTTTTTTCCAAGTTTTTCCATTTTAAGATTTTTTGTGTGTTTGACTTATACTTACTAAAATTACAATAACTACCTTAATTTACAGAAAACATGTAAAAAAAAATATCCATAACCCGATTATATAGATAATCCGATGCATAGTTGTTAATCTCAAAACACCAATCTCTAAGTACCTTCCGCTACCCTCATAGGGGACCATCTACACGCTAATCTGGACAATCCTAGAAAATTTCATGAAATTCGGATCAAAAATTAAGTGAGTAGATGTATGTGATTGGATAAAAAAAAAATACTTAGCCTCGGCTGGGATTCGAACCCGCGACCCCTGGGGGACAGTTGAAGTTACGGCTGTTACAAGTAATTCACGTTTACGCATGCGCAGTCGCTTCTATCTGTCCGGGGATGATGATTTTCATAGGGGA
This sequence comes from Apolygus lucorum, assembly GCA_009739505.2. Classification (NCBI taxonomy): domain Eukaryota; kingdom Metazoa; phylum Arthropoda; class Insecta; order Hemiptera; family Miridae; genus Apolygus; species Apolygus lucorum. Next base: position 28,127,152 of record CM019173.2, on the reverse strand, counting down.
ATATCTACAACCTAATCCTCATAATCCCTGAAAATTTCATCGAAATCGGGTGGAAAATGTGGAAGTTATGGCCGTTTTTTTTTCTTTTTTTTTTTTCTTCTAACTCTCCTCAAAGACAAAATGTCTTTTTTGACGGAGGGGGCACGCCATAAAATAAAAATAAATAAATAAATAATTAAATAATGGGGAGGACGCCCAGGACTCACCCGACGCCGGCCCTAGGGATGAGGGAAGATGAGGAAGGTGGGGGTGGGAGAGAGGGATGAAGGGAAGTGCCTCTATAAAACGACCACCAGTTCAAATATGAGCCGAGCAGGACACGGGTGGTGATACCACGGAGTACGCCTACTGAGATGCCCAACTCACGCAACTCCGTGGCACTTTTCCCGCACCACACCCCGCGCCATGATAAGGTTGCAGCCATCACCCTGATGTTGTTGGGTGCCACTCCTTTTAGCTCTGACACCGCTTGCCGTAAATCATTTCTATCATACTTTCTTATCTTAGCCCGCCAAGTCTGCTCCATGTCCAAGCTGCCATTGACAACTTGGACATCCAGGATAATGCAAGACTGGTCGGGCTTGACGGCAACAATGTCGGGCTTCTTACCCTGGTCACTTGGCATGTGATACAATCTCTCCCTCTCAACATCCCAGCCGCTAGATGACAAAGCACCTGCTATCTGCTTGGCGACCGCATCATGACGTAAAATGCGGCCCCCATGAGTCCGAGGACATTGCTGCACTACATGATACTGATGTTCATTTCCACTCCGACAGGCGCGGCAAAGGGGTAGAGTTGTCCCACGACTACCCCTCGAACACTGTACCGCAGTTGGCAGAGTTGCCATGCGGACGGCGTGGAAGTGTCGGTAGTCACGGGTCCCGATGCCCTCCGAAGCCCAATCTACCCATTGGAAAGAGACAGGGCTTTCGGAGCACTGTCGGAGTTCTTTACCATCTACTGACTCATGCAGCGCAGGAGCGAACTCAGCAGACAAACTGGGTTTTGGAGCAGATGGTGTTGCTCGGTCGCACCATGCCAACTGCTGCCTGACAAAATCAAGATCAGCAGCCGCACGGGCGACCTCCCAGCTCGACCCTTGAAGGGCTAGCAGGCGCTGGCGGCGCAGTGAAGGGATACATGCCGAGAGAGACACTACGCCAAGCCCACCGGATTTTACCGGTGCGTGAACATAGGCACTTGGGACACCAGGTGGGAACCTCAGCCAAGAGCGCACGGCAGAGCGAACTTGTCGATCTAACTCTTGTAGCCTCCCCGCCGTAAGCCTGCCAAAGACTAACCCATAGGTCAGCTTTGGCAGTAAGTACGTGCGGAGGAGGCGCAGCTTCTGCTGTGGCTTCAATGGAGCCTTGGTAACGCGAGCTAGCGCTCTACCATGGTCCACACGGCTGGCACTAATGGTGGCCACCCCCATGAACACGGATCAAGATGGGATGGGGGATTGTCCTATGACAAAACCCCCATCCACAACTTTCACCTCATGTTGGCGACCCGACGGGACCAAGGAGACCAACCCATACTTATCAGGGTTAACCACAAGTCCACACCTGGCTAGCTGCTTAGCAAATGCATTGAGGGCGATCTGCAAATCTCACGGGTTTCTGGGAGTAGGATAACATCATCGGCAAAAGCCAATGCTCCTACTCGCACCCCAGGGGCGAGATCAAACCCTACTTCTGTGGGCAGCTTACCCAAAGCCGTGTCCACGACCAGGTTGAAGAGGAGTGGTGATAGGGGATCCCCCTGGCGTACCCCACGCCCAATCCGTACATCCCCTGCCTCCAGGACCGTCACGCCTTCCTGGTACAGACAGGCTCGACGGACATACTCGATTAACCGAGATGGGGCCCCGACACCACGAAGGCAATCGGTCAGGGCAAAGTGACTGATTGTATCAAAGGCCTTAGCGACGTCCAGAGCAGCCAGATGGAGTAGGCGGCGCTTCATACAGGCCAGAGAGATGACAGTTTGGAGAACTGTAAGGTTCTCCGCCGTGCCATCTGCTGGCCGAAACGCTCTCTGGACGTCACCAATGATACCAGCCACCTGGAGGCGAGATGCCAGTACTTTCTGGAAGTGGCGGAAGACTACCGAGGACACAGAGATCGGTCGATAGCCTCCAGGCCCACTTCCCTCTTTCTTTGTGATGAACACCGTTCGGGCTCGGGTTACAGCTTTTGGGGGTCTTCCCGCAAGGAGGAGTAGGTTGAGGAGGAGCAGCTTAATTGTCCTTGGTGCTTTATTCCAGCGACGAGCGGAAATACCATCAGGTCCAGCGGAAGTGGAGTTCTTGACACGGCACTTATGTGCCTCATCAGACAGCACCGGCGAACACATGATGCTGCGTAAGGAATCCCTGGTAGAGACTGGGGGAACCACACGCTCTCCAGGGTCGTGACTGGGAGCACTCAGAAGTGGCTCCCAGAAATCCACAAACTCCTGGAGAGGGGGTTGAACTTGATTTTCCCCAGGCTCTTCCAGTACCTCCGCAGCCACACGCGCCGGATGCTTCCTCCACAAACTCTGAACCCGGTGGTACTCCCGCTGTCTTGCTTGTTTAGCTGCTCTGCGACCTCCACGCAACACCACTCTAGGAGGCACCATTGGTAGGTACTACCTACCTCACCATACTGTCTTCACACCTTCACAATCAAGTTTATTAGAAAGAACTAAACGCTTCACACTCGATTCGAAGAATAGACAGCTTCATATGGAAATTTGATTACTGGTTGCTCAGAAAGCAAAACTGTACACATCGCATTTTAGTCCGATAAAATTTGAACGGAGTAGACCTCTTTTGTGATTCACACTCGTGATTCTGTTTTATCGAAGGAAAACCTTCAAGTACTCGTAGGGAGCGAACGGTTTGTCCTACAAAGCTCCGGGTGGTCTCAAATTTGTTTAAAAATTCTATACTGTTTGAAATTGGTGAAAAAACGATAGCTTTATTTCGAGAGTTTTTGAGCTAGGGCACTCTTGAAAATTTCAACCCTTAATTTTCACCCCTTAGAAGTAATTGACATCAACCAAAAGCTTCGCGGCACAACTAGCCCATATACCAAATTTGAACCAAATCGGTCCAGTGTTGCTAAGGAAAGTGCCGCGTACGGCGGACGTACGGAAAAATTTTTATTGGGTTTTCGGATTCTACGTACCTTGAAACGTAAAACATCAAATTTTGAGGGGGGGTTAAAATTTTTTTCTTGCTCGATTCCAAAGGCTTATTATTGAAAATAATAAACCAAAATCGACTTCTTGCTGGTAAGGACTTTTCTAGTTAGGACTTCTAACAACTTTGTCTCTTAGCAATTTTGTTTCAACCCCTTGTTTATCAGAGTTTTTTCAATATCAAGATTTTAACACAAAATGTGTTGTAGCCATGCGCTAACTAGCCAAAAAAGCTAACGAAATCTGGGACAAAATAGGAAGCGAATCCGCCTATTTTGCAATGTTTTTCACTTACGAGGGTGGATCAAATATAAACGTAAATTTTATTTGTTAGAAAATAAAAAGCGGGTATATGTCACTTTTCTACATAGTCTCCTGCTTTTGTGACACATTTTTCCCAGCGAATAGGAAGTTTTTTAATCCCAGCATCAAAAAACGATGAAGGTTGCGTCTGAAGCCAATTGCGCACGAACCCCTCGACCCCCTCATCATCCTCGAATCGCTGTCCCCCTAGGGCTTCTTTAAGTGGCCCAAACAAGTGAAAATCACAGGGCGATAGATCAGGGCTGTAGGGAGGATGATCAAGTGGAGTCCAATGCATTTCTTCCAATTTTTGAACAGTTAGAGCTGCAGTATGGGGCCTTGCATTGTCGTGGAGGAGGATGACGTCACGAATTGGTTGATTCCGTCTTTTGCTGCGATATGCAGCCCTAACCTGAGTCAGCAGCTCACAATAGTAGGCAGCATTGATTGTTCTTCGCTCATGCAAAAAATCAATGAGCAAAACGCCTCGATAGTCGAAAAAAACAGTTGCAAGGACCTTGCCAGCAGTCGAGTTTTTGCTTTCACTGGGGCTGTCTCCCCCTTCCTCCGCCACTCCATACTGGCTTGCTTCGATTCGGGTGTGTAATGATGGACCCATGTTTCGTCGCAGGTGACGATGGTAGCCAAAAATGCTTCCCCTTCTTCCTCAAACCTTGCAAAAAGCCTCTGACAGACCTCCAAACGTCTCAACTTCTGATCTGCAGTCAAAAGGCGAGGGACCCATCTGGCACACACTTTACGGAATCCTAGGTGCTCTGTAATGATCGTTTGGCAGCTCCCATAACTTACCCCTACCTGCTCAGCGATTTCGGAGACAGTCACACGTCGATCATCTTCAAGAATGTCACGAACCGCTTGAATGTTCTCATCCGTAATGCTGCTCCGGGGACGACGATCGTGTTCCTCATTCTCTACTCGTTCTCTTCCCTCCTGAAACTCTTTGTGCCAGGCAAACACACGGGTCCTAGAGAGGGTTTGGTCCCCGAACTGGGCAGTCAACCTTTGAAAAATTTCCGAAGGTTTGACTCTTTCACGGGTAAGAAATTTTATGATAATTCGTTGCTCAATGGAAACGGGCACCTTTTGTTCAGACATCGCGATAACTACTCATGAAAGGTTGTAAAGGGGGAGACGCCCCCCTCATCCACCTTCTAATGAACCTGTTCAAACAATCTCGAAGTGACGCTTCTGTCAACCGTCGGCGCTCAGAGGTCAGAGTCCCGTTTATATTTGATCCACCCTCGTACAACCAAGTCGTTTCTACAGATCTGTATCTTCGTCATTCGTGTTAGTAGAAAAATTGTTCACCATTCGTTGGAAAGCCCTACATTTATGCAAAAATTATATACTGCCAAAACCACTGTAATTATGGAAGAAACCAAGATATACCTCTGAGTTAAAAGAACTGTAAACAACTTTCACGGTATGAGTTTGTTACACGTCAACAAACATATGGAGAAGAGAAAGAATATTATTATAGGTACCTAGGTAGAAAAGTATTTTAACACAGAATGTGTTTTAGCCATGGACTAACTAGCCAAAGAAGCTAACGAAATCTGGGACGACAACATGGATACCGATGATACGGAACTAAGGGTCGTGTAACCTGGTGTAACCTATGAGATATTTTGTTATGACGCGGTGATAATATAAGATTCTGATTTAGTGGGAGGAAAGTTGCAACATCAGTAATTCCGAATCGACGAATGATTGCACCAAATTCTTTGGTTTGCGAAACTTGATGTATAAGATGTAGCGAAATTATGTGAAACGGTGAGCTAAAACACATTCTGTGTTTCAATAATTTTGTTGGTGGTCGAAGCGACTCTGGTTCCTTTTTGTGAATAAAAAGGGAAACGTTGGTTTTCTGTTGTATATTCTTTAGCTACAGTTTCGCTGGGACAACTTGCCAGCATCTTCAGGCTTATCAGTTAATGAAGAAAGTACAGTCTTGCTTGTTTCTTTATCCAATCTTTCAATATTATTCAGAAACGCTCGTTTTATTGGAACCAAACTTGTTTGTTGGTATAAATGTTTGTGAATTATACCAACAAACAATTTTGGTTCCAATAAAACGAGCGTTTGTGAATAATATTGAAAGATTGGATAAAGAAACAAGCAAGAGTGTACTTTCTTCATTAACTGATAATCCTGAAGATGCTGGCAAGTTGTCCCAGCGAAACTGTAGCTAAAGAATATACAACAGAAAACCAACGTTTCCCTTTTTATTCACAAAAAGGAACCAGAGTCGTTTCGACCACCAACATGTCTATATCAACCGACTCAACCCCCTTCAACAATTTCAATAATTTCGTCCGAAGTATGTAAATAGAGGTAACTGGGGGCAAGCCCCCTGGCGAGCGGCGGAGCGCCGACTTTTTCGTGTTTTTGACCTTCCGGCACAAAAATTACCGTAACTAGTTCAAATCAATGTAAAAGTGTAAAAATTAGAGCACTGTTGGGAAGGGTATCAAAAATCCCATCTTTCTAGTGCCGAAAAAACTATTTGTGGGTCCTGATGGATGAGAAATCAACTCTAATAAATTAGTTGTAGAATCGACTCCCGAAGTTTTCCGGTCCTTAACATGGGACGCTGTGTAGTGAATTAAGGTTTGTGAAATGAACCAAGTTGAACCAAGTAGATTGATTCAAATTTTAACTTGGAAAGTATTTGCATTGAAGACGACTGAGTTCAATCATCCAACAACATTAGACGTGAAGTTAAACCTATGATCCTTATTCACAGGTTTATTGGTGAAGGGATGTGATGTCGAAAGCGTAGGCAAATAACGGGAAATGAACGGCGGCCTTTGTCCAGACGATACCAAGGAAAACGTCCTATCTGAATGCTATGCATAGGAGTTTCAACTAAGGACGATTCCTCTAAGGAAATGTCGGGTCAGACGTATTTTGTTTGTTTACCCCAGAAAACTGTAGATAGGACCCATCTTCCGAGAGCTCTCTAGATACGAGTAATTGTTGTAGGACGTTTCAAGACTGCTCAAAGAACAATACACTCTACACGAAATCAAACTGTCAAAAAAATGATAAAAATCGACTTCTTGCTGGTTAAGACTTCTCTAGTTAGGACGGTAGTACAGAGCTTTTTATCATAATAAAAGTACATATATCTAAATTTTCGTTGCCTACCAACAATTGCAAGGTGTTTGAACATTTTAAAAAGTCATCCACTCATCAATCCAGCGAGCCTTTCTTCTCCTTGTTTTCAGAGTTTCCATTTCGATGTCAAATTGCAACCAATGAGTAACTTTGGAATAAATTATGTTTTGAATCGATTCTTGAAATTTAGTTCATTTTCACAATTGCACAATGGATAGTGCGATATCAATATAAGAGGTAAGGTGATCTTTTGTACTGCCCCCCACTTTCAAACTGAGATTTCTCCTCATAAATTTCACTCTTTTAGAAATTTAATGAGTGATATCTAAAAGTCAATACCGGCTGATTAATAAGCTTTGAACGGAGAACCAATTTAATTTTGCATTCGTAGGGTTTTTCATCGGATAAACATGTTGTTACGTAATGCATGTATTCCAGGGGACGTCCCATTGATAAGCGGTAGATCAATTCAAACCTTTTGGTAAACGATAAAACTGTTTCACTCGATGTAATTTATTTAGTACTTCAGGCAAGAAATTGTGGCCCCCCCCCCCTCACCCTTTCCACATAACATTTTTAGCGGCATGGGGGCCTCGAATTTGAAGAGCTTTTGAAAATCCATGATCTACGATACCCAACATGCGAATTCGAGTTCACCCCCCCCCCCCCCCCCCCAAAAAAAAAAACAATGGTGCCAGTCTGGCACCAAAGCTGCGTTACTTCGTAATGTTGACCTTACATCTGTTAGTTTTGGTAGGCAGTCAGTTGATTCAAGGTGAAACACACGAAAAAAAAACACGTAATATGCAGTTTATGGTGCCCTGACACCATGGTGGCTCCACTATTAGTTCCATGGTGGTACAGAGAATAATTCATGAAAATCCGTAGATATATTAAGAATTTTACCTCAATTTCAAAGCTTGGGTACAATTTATTAGTAAGCTGTAAAGGAACCGAAATACTGGAAAATCGGATATTTTGTGAATATTATCCACCCACTCATCCCCTCCCCTTGCTAATTTTGATACTGTGGGGAAATAGTGTGAAATTTGGAAGATTTTTGAGTCGAACAATAAAAGAAACATGCAAATCGGTAGGAAATTGAGGCCTGGGCAGAGTTTACTGGGTTATTCCCGCAAACGCACGTTTTTTGATAATTTATAATAATAATAGTACAGTCAAACCGTCAAACTTTACCCCAACGGGGGTAACTTTACCCCAAAAAGTGAGAATCTTCAATTGTGACGTAAGCGTGGTAGAACTTAGATAAAAGTTAGCTATTGTGTTTCTCCACATCCCAGAGATTCTCTCACACACTCCACATCCCAGAGATGATAATATTTATTGCTAAAGACACTCATATTAACATAATACCACAGAGTAGAGCAACAAGTCATGAATAAGTAATAAATAAGTCATAAGTAAAGAGGGCAGGAGTAAGGCTATGGTTTATGAGAAAGGAATTCGGTAACTGTATAAAGTTCATGGTTAATAAGATAAGCTTTTGGTTGTCTTTTGAACATCGGAAGTGTAGATTTGCTGATAATTTTTTGGAGAAATTGTGTATAATGATTGTAGAGTCTAACTGCACTGTATTCAAAACCACGCTTAAAAAATTTAAGGTGGTGCTCGGGAACTCGCAGCATGCAAGAGCCAAATCTCGTGTCGTGGCTTGTGGTCAATTTTGTAATGGCTAAATAGCCCTTGACGTCTAGTTATGAAGCATAATGCTTCGTAGATGTACAGCGAAGGGAGAGAGAGAAGCCCTTCTCTACGAAATAGTCCACGACACGAAGAATGTGGTGGATGGCCCAGCAGTATTCGGAGGGCGCGCTTCTGAATTTTGAAAATTCTTTCTAAAAAAATCTTTCTTGCTGGGGCTCATCCAAAAAAGAATTCCATAGCGTGCCCTTGAGAGGAAAATCCCATGGTATGCAGTGAGCAAAGTTTTCCTCGATACGACAGGCAAAACACACGCTGCTCAACTTAGATTAACCCCCCTTTCCCCCCTTAAAAAGGGGGAAAATCGAAATTCGAAAAATAAAATCGAAATTCCGGCGACGTAGTACACAACTAGATAGATTCCCACGTCGAATAAAAAAAGAACCACGAAAATCGGTTGGAAATAGAGGCCTGGGAAGAGTACACAAGATTATGCCCAAAAACGCACGTTTTTTTTAGCATTAACTCCCCCTTAAAAAGCAAAATTCGAAATTCTGGCGAAGTTGTGCACAACTAGATAGTTTTCCGCGTCGAACAAAAAACTAACCCTGAAAATCGATTGAAAACTAAGGCCTGTGCAGACGACACAAGATTTTGTCACACACACACAGACATTCACCTGTTTTTTTTTCACGTATTTGGATTCAGAATGATCTAAAACGGACTGGTGTGTGGTTATTTTTTTTCTGTTGAGTGTTGTCCAACTTTACCCCAGATCAATCGCATAAGGACGCCCAAGTCTTACGATGGGACGTCCTAAAAAACTGGCGAGCTGTACAAAAGTTTTACGCAAGTCAAAAACTTACACACCCCTCGGAAATAGCAGGTGGAAAATAACAATAGAAACAAACTCGGCGCTTTGCGCCTCGGCGGGGGGCTCCGCCCCCCTGCACCCCCGGTTTATTTCTTTTTCCATACTCTGTATGAAATCATAGGAACACAGAATGTGTTTTTGCGTTGCTAGTCATCCGTTAAATAAAAAACAACAATAATAAATGTGGAGTCTTTGGCAATAATAAAATAAATAATTGTTAGACATTTAATTTGGTCTAAAACCCTATAAATGTTATATAAATAAATATGTAACTACAAGAAAAATACTACATAAATTGAGAGCTTTCCAACGAATGGTGAACAATTTCTGTGCAATGAACACTGCGGGAGTTCTATTTCCTTACCAACGGCTTGGTTGCACGTGAAAATCATTATAAAAGGCGCGTAACGGTTTTTTCTGTCGCTTTTTCGTGACGATTTTTTTTCGGTAGGTCATCGCAAAAACACATTCTGTGTTAAAAACTCAAACGGGTATAAATAGTATACTATAAACGAGCATAATTATTTTGCATGGGTGTTCATGGTTTTAATGGACTCCATTTAACTTATAAATTGATCAACCTGTCTGATGGTCCCGTCTCCACTAAAATTCACAGAGATGAGGATGAACGTCACAAATATTGTTTTATTTCCTTTATCTTAATTTTTTTATTTTCATTTTTTTAAACGTTTAAACAATTTGTTTGTGAATTTACTCAAACTCAATTGGTCAGGTGAAGAGAGGCATGAAACATTTCAATTTTCACTGGTGGTTAACACTAATAGCCAGAGGGGGGTTGTACTAAAGTTTTACACCAGTCAAAAACTTCAGTACAGCTCCCCAGTTTTTTTATTCGACGAAAAACCCTACGTAGGCAAAATGTGATTGGTTCTCCGTTGAAACCTTATTAATCAGCGGGGATTGTGGTTTTGTAATCACTCATTAAATTTCTACAAGAGTGAGGTTTATGAATAGTAATCTTAGTTTAAAAGTGGTGTGGGAGGGGGGGAGGTACTAAAGAACACCCAAGAGGTAGTTAAGAATATAAATTTCCAACTTACCACTACAATGAGCGATATAAACGCAATAACTGTTGCTTTCAATTCCATTGGAAGGTATCGCTTGTCAAATCTGCCTTTCAGCGATCTGAGATTACCAAGAATGAACCTTTTCTTGCAACGAAATGTGGGTATAAATTTGGTTAGTTGTTGACGGATTTAATTTGAGGACTGAATCACGAAAAATATCTCCGATTTCAAATGAACACGAAACCGTGAGATCGGAATATTTATTGTGTGTTATTTTTTTGTTTGTTGGTTTACTATTTTCAATAATGATCCTTTGGAATCGACCAAGAATAAAAAAATTTTAACACCCCCTCAAAATTTGTTGGTTTACGTTTCAAGGTACATAGAATCCAAAAATCGAATAAAAATTTAGCCGTCCGTCCGCCGTACGCGGCACTTTTGCCACTTAGCACTTAGCATTGACCGATTTTGATGAAATTTGGTATGTAGGCTCCATTTGGGGTCTAGTTGTGCCCCTAAGATTTTGGTTGGTGTAGGTCACTTCTAAGGGTTCCAAAATGAATTTTGAAAACGCCCTAACTCAAAAAATTTCGATATAAAGGTATTGTTTTTCCTTCGATTTAAGATTCTATAGAATTTTTCGAGACCACGCGGAGCTCTGTAGGACAAACCGTTTGCTCCCTACGAGAATTTAAGGGTTTGACGTATGATAAATCAGAAAGACGAGTGTGAATCGCAAAAAAGGCCTAATCTCCGTTGAAATTTTAGCTGACCGAAATGCGATCGATGTTTTTCTTCATGTTGGATGGTTGGTGGCTTTGCAGACGAGTGATCAATATAGAAAAATAATAAACCATTGTGTAATAATTTGCAGCGTTTTGCTTCCGAGTCTACAAAGGTAGAGGAAGCTTTGTTTTAACTTTTCAAGGGTGAAAAAAAAAATGTTCTCCAAAATCAAAATTTTCACTCGCATTTTACGTTTCAGACCTTCCTGAACAATTTTGGTTCCGTGTCTGTCTGTCATGAAATCCTTGCCAGTCATTCATGAAATCCTTGCCAGTCTTCATGAAATTCTGCCTGTCATGAAACTATAAGTCCCGCTATGGAAAAATTAAATTGTATTATTAATTCAGTATGAGCCATTCGTAGTTTTTTAATGGAATGAGAGAAAATTTTCATCTTCAAATCCACATGTTGATCACTTGGATACGTGATGAACAAGCATTTATATTATTGTAGAGTGAACCAGCAATACTCCCCCTACATTGCGTCAAATTGCTCTGAATAGTTGTAGAATCGATCCCTGAAGTTTGTTTAGTCTAATTTGATTCACTGGGTATAGATCGCGCAGCTAAATAACATGGTTGCTTTAAATTTAATTGTCACATAAAAATAAATAACATCACAGACAAACCAATTTGTCTATAAACTTTCCGGTTCATCTTTGAATAAAACACTCGGGATTATAAAAGTCAATTTAACTTTATAGCATGCAGTATACTAAATTGTGCTCAGGAGTCACCCTAGCAAATAATTTCTGCAGACGACGGGGTTCAGTCGCACACACATGAAATGGAATTCGGTTTTTTGGAGTCTTTATCGGTGTTTATTTGCAGTACGCAAGAATGTTTCAGTACACTGTACAAAATGAGGATTCTCTTAATTCCATTTTTCTCCTGAAAATAAACAATAAAAAAATTAAATACGGTTTGTAGGGTAGTTGGCGACTGTCTCCAAAATGATCGTTCCATCGCAATATAAAAAATTTAAATCACGACATATAGTTATATAAAAAAATCGCAAAGTGGGTGAGGCACTTAGCTTCCTCCCAACTATAATGTGATTCCAGAAAAAGTGAAAGACATTTCAGTAGTGTTGGAGATGGTCCAAGGCCTTATTTTTGTTAATGAAGGCTCCATTACGTTTTGGGAAATATTTCTTCAAGAAGAGACTATTGGATAAAATTATTATTATTTAAAACGTTTTAACTTCTCTATTTAGCCCGACGTGAACTCGTTATGTGAACTACATATCATATTATTCACCCCTTAAATAATAATATAAATCACTGTTTCCGAGTAATTCATTCCCATAGAATGTCTCTAAAGATTCAAAAAAGTTGCAGATGTTTATTGTGGCAAGGAACGGTTGATACTGCTAAAAGTAGGAGTCAATACTTGAAAGTATCATTTTATCCATGAAATGGTAGTTTTACTTAATATGTTAATTTTATATCGTGGCAAACTTTTCAGGTATTGAAAATAACACAATTACAAGAGGTACGTAGGGCACTCATTTATTTACATTGTTATTACCTAGTAAAAAAAACCTTGTGAATTTGGATAAATTTAGGAAAATCGTGAAGAGTATTTTTAATATTTTTAAGTTGGATCGTGATGTACGCAGGTCCAGGAAAATCACCTAAAAGTTATTTTTAATCAAGTTCAATCTAAACAAATTAAATATCATAGATCTATTCGTCATTATGGTAAACCATGAAATTTCTCTCTTAGAGGGAAAAACAATAGTTCATAGATATGTCCATTGTTTCTATGAATAAACAGATTTTTTTTTCTAAAAAAAATCCCCGATCGCACGTAATATATTGCAGTATTCTAGATAACCTTAGCTACCGATATGTAGCTATGATTTTGTTTACTGATATCGCGTTGCATTTTTTGTGGCAAAAAAAGTGTTGTGAAAAATTCCTTGATCCCCAGCCAAAAGACATAAGTCTGTCAAAAGATCCGTGTCAAAAGGAAAGAAAACGTCTGAAAAGTATCAGTTTTTTTTAATCTGGCGGAAAAGAAGAAGTATCACAATCCCTAATTGGACAGCCTATTTCTACAAGTGCAGATTTTAGGACTAAAGGCTCTCAACTAGGCTTTTCGCTTTTAGTAGGAGGATCTTACTTGTATCGCCATGTTGACAACTCTTTCTACCTTAAGCCCTCTACGTTCCGCAACTTTCAGTGCATATTGCTTGTAAGCCCAAGGATCTGCAGAGTTTGCCTAAGAAAATAAGTAAACGTAGTTACTCTCAAATTGGAAATTGTTTTTAATCCAAGTAAGTGCCTACTTACAATCTAAGGTATCCATCGATGGTGCAGGGATCTGGTTGAGTACTGTTATTTTCAAAGTAGTAGAAAGTTATCTTGTCATTCGGAACTGAGCATAATAAATCTAAAATTGGCTACTTTTGAAATGAATGTTTGATCCTCGTATCTTCCATAATAATTATTGTGATCCTCCTATTGCAGAAATATCTTGACGAAAAGGAGGTCCTCATCAATTAACATGGCTTCTATAAGGGACATAACACCACGACCCTAGTACGTGTCATTGTAGAAACGATGCTTTGGACAAGAAGGAATCTACCACTAATTGCGACCTCTCCAAGACGTATGACGTCCTATGGAAAGGAAATATTGTTGAAGATGATGGATTTTTATAGTATTCGAGGAGTTGCTCTAAGCTTAACAGATTCGTATCCTTCAGGGTAAAGCCAAATTACCAGAATTGGAAATCAGAAGTCCCAAATATGTAAGTTACCTACCTGAGATAGGGTGCCCCCTGATTTTCATCGTTGCTTTTTCGGACATCCCATGCTGCACATTCTCTTATACCTATTAGACTTGCTGATGACACGAGTCTTGTTGTCTCTAGCAAAACTAATTAAAGTTGAAGAAAATCCAAAAGGAAGAATTCACCAAACTACAAAACTGGTTCAACACTAAACCCAGAAAAATCAAAATATTTTAATAGGTATAATATGTACATCTAAACCAATACAGGATCTCCCCTGAAGCAAAACTGTTGGGCATACTAATTGACGAAAACTTGTATTGGAAACCACATATGAGTCACTTGTAGGACGTCTTCATGGAGCAATCTACGCATTGAGACAGTCTGTTAAGTTCATTCCGAATCATCTTGTAAGAGAGGCATACTTTGGCATATTTCATGCTCTACGTACGTACGGACTGCACAAATGGGGAAATGCACACAGTGTCATCAGTTCTCAAAACGCAAAAAAAGGGCCATACGAATCATTTGTCATGCAAAGTATGATGAACACCGCAAGCCACTATTTAAGAAAATGGGCAGTTGCCGGGCCCGGGAATCCGCCATGGTGGGTGGGGCCCGGCGCTGGCTGGGTCAGTGCCCGGCCAGCGGTGTGGGGAGTCATGTGGACCCCCTCACAACTCCGGGCAATAGTAACCTAATTATTTTATTGTTCTGTACTTATGCTGTACTAGTCATTTTGTTGGTTGTTGTGGAGAAGGAAGCAGAGATGGACGAAGGTAGTTTTTGAGATTTTCTATTTTTGTATGTTTTTAGTTAGAAGAAAGTTCTTCAAAATTATGTTAAAATGTGTTACTGGTTTCCAGTGAGAATAGTTTTCAAGATTGGCAGAGGTGAGAGTTTGGTGATTGAGGAGGGATGGAAGATTGTGGGAGAATAATTGGAGAGTGAACATAGGTAGGTTGTTTTGTTTTCTTTCTATTTTTAATGTTTGTCTGTGTGTTAGTGTGTGTATAGTTCAGTTCTTGGTTGCTTATTTTCTTATTGGTTTTTAGATGACGAAGAATAGGTTTAATCTTGGTGGCTCATTTTTAATGGTTTCATTAAAAAGTAATTATTAAGTAATAACATTTTTTTTACATAATATTTTTGACTGGTTGGTTATACCTACTAACCGTGATTGTTCATGCTACTGTTGTTTTTTAGTCTTCAATTAATTGTTTTTTCTTGTAGGCTTGAGAAAGGGGCCATAGTTTGCCCCGAAAGCTGAATAAAATTTATTCACATTTATTCAAATTTATTCACATTCAATGTGAATAAATATATTGACGTCCTCTGCTTCCTTCTCCACAATAACCAACAAAATTGTTTTATTCATAAGTAATCAATGTTTTCCACGAATGTTGACGCATACATACTTTTTGTAAAAGTTAAAAAATAAAGGATTTTTTTATTGGATTCTTAAATGGGTAATTCAATAACCTATCATGTAATCTTAGCTTCATGTTTTAAATATAAGTATGTATCTCGTTCAGACTTACCACCATGAGTAGTGATACAACAATCCAAAAGAAAGTCCAGTTACCAAACATTCCAAACATTTTTTTTGGGTTAAAAGGAAGAATGTTGTGAAAGGTTTGATTGAATCAATAGGTACCTGTACGGAACGAGAATAAACTTCATTATGATTGTAAAAATGCGGAGTTTTGAGGTTATTTAGTTGGACAGCTCCCTATTTACCGTAGCCGTACAACAGAGTCTGTTATTTTCGTAATTGGGTTCAATTGGGGATCTTTAATGCCCTCGTTTCTTCTTGAAACTAATTGACTATGGAAAATATTGCCACACTACTTAATATTTCCTCACTACTTACCACAAAAATGAAGATTTAAAATGCATCAAAACGTTGTCCAAGTGCGGTGGGAAGTATAGTTTTTTTCGATCAGAATGACATCGACATTATTACACCTACCACCCTACCTGATGTTATAACCAGCTTATCTCAATTGGATTTAGTATGTTCAATGGGAGCAGTACCTATCGAAGAGGAAAGACCTTCCCCAAGATCAATATCTTTTCAATATGAGATGATTTTGAATTAGTCTACCGTTCTTTCTAAATCTCTGAAATTTGATACCTATCCAAAAAATTCGTACCTACATCCCTAAATCGTCCAATATCGTCGTCGTTTTTGTCCAATATCACTTTTTTACCCTCTTCAAATCCGCTTTTTAGGACGTCCCACAGTAAGACTTGGGCGTCCTTATGCGATCGATCTGGGGTGAAGTTGGACAACACTCAACAGAAAAAAAAAATAACCACACAGTAATCCGTTTTAGACCATTCTGAATCCAAATCCGCGAAAAAAACCATAGGTGTATGTCTGTGTGTGTGTGTGTGTGTGTGTGTATGTGTGTGTGTGTGTGTGTGTGTGTGTGTGTGTGTAACAAAATCTTGTGTACTCTGCACAGGCCTTAGTTCTCAACCGATTTTCCTGGTTCTTTTTTTGTTCGACGCGGAAAACTATCTAGTTGTGCACTACGTCGCCGGAATTTCGAATTTTGCCTTTTAAGGGGGGGAAAGGGGGGGTTAATGCTCAAAAAACGTGCGTTTTTGGGCATAATCTTGTGTACTCTGCACAGCCCTTAGTTCTCAACCGATTTTTGTGGTTCATTTTTTCATCAACGCGGAAAACTATCTAGTTGTGCACTACGGCGCCGGAATTTTGAATTTTGCTTTTTAAGGGGGGGAAAGGGGGGGTTAATGCTTAAAAAACGTGCGTTTGCGGGCGTAATCTTGTAAACTCTGCCCTGGCCTCAATTTCCAACCGATTTGCGTGTTTCTTTTTTTGTTTGACTCAAATAACTTCCGAGTTGTACATAATTTCACCCGAGTACCAAAATTCGCAAGGGGAGGGGGCGAGTGGGAGGGATAATATTCACAAAATATCCGATTTTTCAATATTTCGGTTCTTTTACTGCTTACTAACTGTCCCCAAGCTTTGAAATTGAGGAAAAATTCTCATTATACCTCCGGATTTTCATGAATTATTCTCTGTACCGCCATGGAACTAATAGTGGTGCCACCATGGTGCCAGGACATGGTGCCATGATGCTATAAACCGCATATTTCGTGTTTTTTTTTTTGTGTGTGTTTTACCTTGAATACGGATGTGAACCTCGACGGACCGCCTACTAAAACTAACAGATGAAAGTTCAATGTTACGACGTAATTCCGCTTTGGTGCCAGACTGGCACCATTGTTGGCGTTGGGGTGGTGGTAGTGGGGGGGGGGGGACTCGAATTCGCATGTTGGGTGTCGTAGATCATGGATTTTAAAATGCTCTTCAGATTCGAGGCTCCCATGCCACTAGAAATGTTAAGGTGGATAATGATTGGGGGGGGGCAGTATTTCTTGCCTAAAGTAATAAATAAATTACATCGAGTGAAACAGTTTTATAGCTTATCAACTGGTTAAACTGATCCAATACTTATCCAATGGGACGTCCCCTGGAATGCATGCATTACTAAACAATATGTTTTTAACATCAAGTTTTTTTCGTATTTTCGACCTTCCCTCACTAAAACGGCCATAATTTGTTCATTTTCCCTCATAGCCATAATCAACATTTTTGCCAGTCTTAATTAGTCGAAATAAGTTCATAGTACAAAATTTGAAATGGATTGTCGAAATCGTCGTTTTTCTTCGATTTTTTGCTTCGAGTACCTATAGGGGTCTATACTGGTGGGCCTCAATTCAAAAAAATTGATTCAAACTTTTGGGGGGAAAACTGCGTTTAAATGCTTGAAAACGGGATTTTGTCCACCAAAATCCACGTTTTCTCTCAAATATTCGCTTGTTACGTTGAACGTTTAGTGCGATATTATTTTAAAAATTTTTGACGTGGATTCATCGTCATGTTCAATAACATTGTGTCTCATTACTCCCTCTTCTCGGAGAGTGAAACGGAAATGAATGGGGTATTTCAGTCAATTTTTTTTTTTTTTTTTTTTCAAAAGAGTATGGCTCAGGAATAATGGTAATCGGGCTTGTTCGTCGAGAAAATGTTTTTAAAGAATCAGAGAAGCTAAGGAAAGTTGAAGATTTGAATGGTGTGACGTAGCTAGCCAATCGTGATGTAGCTAGCCAACTGTCTTTGAAAAAAGTATCCATGCACAGAAACCCTTGGAGGACCTCTTGGATACTACAAAATACTACTCACACACGCGTGGCGTAGTCCGCGGGGTAGTCCTTGCCTAGTGTGTGTGCATTTATAGTGGCCGCCTTTTTCAAACGTGTGAGCTCTTTAATTAATTTTTCTACCACATGTTATAGTATCATTGGGCTTAAAGTTGGAGTATACATCTAGGTTTTCAAGGGTGCTGAATCCAAATTTGAGGTCAAAAACCTGAATTTCCGACCCACCGAAATACCCCATTGTAGGATCGATTCCTGGATCTCTGCCCAACCTTAACAGAAACTCTTTGTATTTGAGATAATATCTCAAATGAAATATTATTTCACAAGCGTCACAATAGGGTGTGCGCCTGGGTATGAAAAACTGTTTATTGTTATTTTTAATCTAAGGTACCTACACCTCATTCTGAGAATTTTGGTACCAACCGCGACCTTCTAGTGTGTGTAAATCTTTTCCTATGAATTTTCAAAGTTTCGACCGTTTATGACGTCACAGTGGGCTGGGGGTCCCAGGCGAGAGGGGCGCGTGACGTCATAAACGGTCGAAACTTTGAAAAATCATAGAAACAGATCTACTCACGCTAGAAGGTTGCGGTTGGTGCCAAAATTCTCAGGATGTACTCTACTTTCGATTAAAAATTTTAAAAAAAATCAAGGCGTACCTTCATTGTGAAGCACAGATGTCTCGCTAATCCGGCTTCACAAGCTGTGAGATGTTGGGATCTCCTTAAGCCCACTTTAAGAGGTCTCTGAGACGAGCTCTTCACTGATAACTAAGTAAATTGGTACCTATGTTGATAAGTATCTGCCAAAATGCTTTAGGTACTGACATTCTTATTTCTGTACCTATAACTGTCGAAAATGAAAATAAATTAGTCATGAACTTGCTGTATTTCACTTCTCTCAGAGGATCATCTCCGTCGTCATTTCACTTCGCCCTATTATAATTATTTGACGTTTATTTATTCAAATTATGGTAAAAATGCCCAAAAACCTCGAAATTTTTAAGTTGTGCAGGTTTTACTGGGTTTTCCGCCGGCGCCATTCATGACTCCCTCGAAGTTCAGTGATGCCTACTAGGGTCGCTATGATCGTCAACAAATCCCACAAACTGTCAAAACTTGCCCTACTATAATGAGATATGATTGTTCAATCCAAAAAGTTTGTATTTTAATCAATTAAAACATAATTTAAAATCAAATTGCACGATAAATCGATAATTTACCTTCAATTCACTCCAAAAATTTTGTTTTTGACTGTTGGCCAAACTGAATCTTGTTTTTGTGGTCGATCGCCGCGCTCCAAGCGGAATTCAGTCTCAGTTATTTATCTTGTTCTGTTTACGTGAGTGTCGAGTGTCTTCTTGAAGCTGAATTTCCCACGAATTCCGCCAAGGTAATGACAAATTTGATTTGTTTTAGTCGTAAATGGCCCGTATGAGTCGCTTTTAACTTCAACTTCGACCAGCTAGAATGCCGCTATGAATGTACCTCGTTTGTCTGTTTGATGTCAAGCTTTGTCGCCATTACGCACAACTTGCCGTCGGTAATTCAATTTGTTTAGGCGTTTTTCTCACTGCGGTGTTTCTCATTTTCGTTACGAAGTCGAACCCTTTTGCAGCTTTAATTTTTCTTTTCAACGTTATGATGCAACTGGGTCGATTTTGTTGAAAAAAATGTTTCATTTCGAGCCCCTATTTTGGTAAAAATATTGGATTTGGAATGTCGGAGTCTCCCCATCCCTTCACCACTTGCTCTAGTTTCGTTATCGTGGGTCTCTTCTGATACACATCTTCGTTATTTTAGTCTCGAAACTTGTTGCCCTGAAAAAATATTTTACCTACAGTCAAACTACGAGACGATAGTTTTCTTTCAAAATAAACCGTAGGAAACATCCAGATTCGAATGTGCATGAACGACATTATTTAGGGCTGTCCACGCCCATGTTTTCTGATAAGACAGCTGTCAAAAGCTCTTCCAGCATCATTTTCGGCATTCCTTTCATTGTTCTTGGACTTTTCAATACGGTGCGCTTTCGTTCAGTAAATGAGTTTTGTCGTACAAGATGATTAAACTCAATTTTTGACAATATACCATCCTTCCTCGTCTAATTCTGACATTTAAATGAACTTTTATTAAGTAGGTAAAGTGCATGGTATACCGCAATCTTAATAATCAAAATCATTAATCATGCCTACTCTAACGACTGGGGGTTTTTCGATTCTGTTTTTGTGTTGAGAAAAGTGATAGTGTTTTTTTAAAGTTTTGCTCTGTGGATTATTGATTGCTTTGAGGAGAAGGTCACTTGCTCGCTTGAAGGTCTCACCATTATTTGGCACTGTAGTTACACCCCCGCACCCCTCTATGTCACCGCATTGTCTCTAATACGACCTAATAGGAAATAATTCTCATTAAATTAGTCGCTTTAAATATGGAAAATTAACATTTCCCTAATGCTTAGGGTTTCAAATTCATAGGTATTTTCCTTATTGTTCAACTGGACAACTATTATAGTTGACAACTGTAGTTGTATAGTGGACAGCTATTATAGCCGAATAATTGGGGTAGGTAACAGTAAGAAGATTCCTAAAGTCACCACTAAATGCTGAGTTTTCAGAGGCAAAAAATCGTATCATGCCGAATCAGATTTTTTTTTTTTTTTTTAACGGAAGTGGGGAAACTCTTTAAGAGCGAAGGGGAAGTTCACCCCAACAGTGTTGGACTCCCCATGAATTGGGGCTACCAACTAAAACCCCACTCCCTCTGCTTAGGACTCACCCCGGGACCACTTGTACAGTATTACTTCAGGGTGAGCCCTTTTTTTGTGCCAAATGGCTGCTCCTACTTCTGGTCTCCTTCAATTCTATTCCTCATCTTCTTCCTCCCATCTTCCATCCAGCTTTTTTGCTTTGAGGACTGATGTGACAAATACTGCCATTGCGTCCCAGCTCGACTTGTTCTTAATCATCTCATGTATGGACGCAATGTTCCAATGACCTCCTCAGCACACCCCCTCATACCCTCCCATTGAGGACATGTGAAGAAGTTGTGGCAGACATCATCCTCCTCTATCCCACAGTATCTGAACTCTGGGTCAGTGGCTTTCCCGATCTTTACTAAGAAGGAGCGGAAGTATCCATGCCCTGAGAGGAATTGAGTCAGGTAATAGTTCACCTCTCCGTGTTTTCTCTCCAACCAAGACTTTAGATCGTCGATTATGAGGGCTGTCCACCTTCCACGGGTTTCACAGACAAGGTCTGCTTGCCACCTACGGATGGTCTCCTCCCGCTCTTCCCTCTTTACTATGTAATTGTCTCTGCCTTCCTCATTCTTATCCTTTTGCGCTCCAGTGCTTGGTGGTATATTGGGATAGTTCCCGCTATCACTTGTGATGCTGGACCTGAGACAGTTCTAAATGCACTACTGATTCTCAGAGCTCCTCTCCTCTGTACAGCTTCCATACGTGCCCGGTACTTTTGGTACCTAAGGGAGTCTGCCCACACTTCTGCTCCATACAGCATAATTGAATCTGCAGTTCGCATAAGGAGTCTCCTCTTAGCGGGTGATGGGCCCCCTAGATTTGCCATCAGTCGGCTCAGCTTATTTACAATACCTGCAGCCTTATCTGCTGCTCCACTGATGTGCCTCCAGAAGCTTAGTTTCCCGTCCAGCATCACACCAAGGTAGCGAATGGCTGGAGAGGTGATGATTTCTTGTCCATCCACATTCATAGGTATAGATCTCTCAATTCTCGCTGTGGTTAGCAGTACAATTTCCGTTTTTTGGATCGCCAGTGACAGTGTGTGTGCTTCCATCCACTCCATCACTCTGCGCATTGCCTGATTCAGCTTAAACTGGAGGTGTTCCATCCTTCGAGCTCTTATCACCACCACCTAGTCATCAGCGTAGCCAATCAGTGTAATTCCTTCAGGCATCTCTACCCGAAGAATCCCATCATAGTTGATGTTCCACAGATCGGCTCCCAAGCCTGAACCTTGTGCCGCTCCTGAGGTAATTCTTCTCTTTTTGATGCCCTCTTTTGTATCATAAATCAGCCAACGGTCAGCTAGGTAGTTCTGCAGGACTCGTAAGAGGTATGATGGAACATGAAACTGAACCATCAAAGCCTCCAAGATGTCTTTCCATCTGGCAGAATTGAAATGCCGAATCAGAATGCAAGAAGTCGTATCGTCGAAATACTAAGGCCGATTCTCGTAACTGTGTCAACATACGAGTTTTCTTCTTCTGATTCGCTCTGATACGGCTAGTTGCTTAGCATAATCAAGTTAACATGCCTTAACGCAAAAATCGGGAGGCTTGTTTGAGGCTTTTCTAGTCGAGATGCGACTCTGAAACTTCGAAAATCTATAGAAATCGACCCCCTAAACCCCCGGGTACCAATAACTCAATTTGGTCAAATTTTCACGTTACGACTTTCTGGCTTAGCACGGCAGTATAGAACCACGCCTGATTTTGGGCAACTCTAAACTGAGAAATCAAATGTAGGGTCTCATAATGTATGGTATAATCGGGATCAGCGTAAAACTGCTTAAAATAATGCATCGCCAGAAATGGAAAAACGTTGCAAACTATTACGCGAATGTGTGCTATTTTTGTGTGTGGATCACCCTTTAGCAAAGATCACTACTTTTCCTTCGATAGTGCATACGCACCAACCGTATGACCAAGGTTTTTTTTTTACACCAAGTTACACTTTATATAAGCAACATTTTTCTAATGCATAGTTGAGGTACGAAAACTAAGATACTTCACAGTTCTTATTGTCGTGAAATTTGCAATTCACACGAATTAGATCGTGTAACTTGGTTTATTAAGTCTTCTAAGCAGATCATCTTTATTGAGAAGCTGGTCAACAGAAAATTGTCTCCTTACTCAACTCCAAAGTTCATTATTGAAAATAATTAAGTAAAATTGACATAATATGTCAATTCATTCAATTATATTCACTTCAATTATATTATAATGAAAACTACAAAAGAGACGTTAAAGATTTTTTTTAAATTTGCTCATTAACCAATACTGTTTATGGAATTTATGAGCTGAAACGACAGGTTCCCTAGAGACACTATGTTGGCCAATAGAAATAGTAATACATTTAATTTTTCAACGTTGGTAAAATCTGATATACTTCGGGAAACATATCGACAGTGAAGTTTTCCAGAAATTTTACAGGAAACGAGAAAAACTTGCTTCAAAGTGGACTTAACACGTCATTGTTGGTTCATATTAAATAAGAAAAGCAACAAATTTTGTTGCTTTTGACGCATAGAGAAGAGATAGTCGAGTTTTTGCCAGTTTGGCTCCGTTTGATGGATCAAGGGGGTCTCATTCTATCCAAATAGCTAATAACCTTATTTTCGAAAAAAAAATCTGACTTAATGTTTTGCAAGTTCACTGTCGATATATAGGATTTCCAAGTCTAAATCGGAATTTTCCAGACCAATTTCGGAAATTTCCAAACCATATTCAGAATTTTCCAATCCAGTTTCAGAACTTTCTAAGTCAAATACAAAATTTTCCAAGTCAGATTTTTTCCAAAAAAAAAAATTAGAATTTTCCATTTAATTTCAGAATGTGATCAATCTTTCTGTGTGGTGATATATACCTAGCATTTTTCCAAACCAAATTAATCTTTTTCCAAACCAAATGATTCCTTTCCCAAATCAAATTAATTAATCCTTTCCCACAACTTAACAATATATTTCCGTACAGTACCTAATCTCACAAAGTAGATGGTATCATAGGGGACTATCCTCCCAATTCATAGGGGACCATCCTCCCAATTCATAGGGGACCCCCTTTCCATTCGTAGGGGACCATCTACTTTGTTAGATTAGGTACTTTACAGAAATATATTGTTATGTTGTGGAAAAGGATTAATTTGATTTGAAAAAGTTTAATTTGACTTGGAAAAGGATTAATTTAGTTTGAAAAAGATTGATTTGGTTCGGAAAAGGATTAATCTGACTTGGAAATGCTATAAATCACCACACAGATAGATTGATCACATTCTGAAATTGAAATGGAAAAATCTTAATTTTACTCGGAAAATTTTGTGTTTGACTTGGGAATTAATGAAATTGAATTGGAAAGTTCTAAATATGGTTAAGAAAATTCTGATTATGATTTGGAAATTTTCGAAATTCGTCTGGAAAATTCCGATTTAGACTTGTAAATTCTATTTTTTAGAATGTGTATGAAAACAGTCCTTCACTAATTAACTAACGGTGACCATTAATAAGTAAGAACTAAGAATTCGACTTCTTATTCCATTGGCTTATCAGTCCCAAATTAATTATTGAAAATTTTCCAGTCCAAATCTTTAGATTTCTCGTTCTCTTTAAGAACAGTTGAGAGTGTGTACTGGCACTGAAGTGGATAAGTGTGGGTGTAAAAGCGAGGGACAGGAACCTCGTTTCGCTCCGATGAGCGAATGCATGAGCGCCCATTGACCTTTAGGTTCACCACTTTCCCCTGCAACGACAACATCGATAATTCATCCACCCTTGTTAGTCGCTAAAAGTGACAAAAAGAACAAAAAAAGTTGAAAATTTAATGTAATTTATTCAACATTGGTTTATTATTGTCAACAATGAACAATTTTCGATTATTGTGGTTATTGTCAGGTCGAATACTTTCAATGTACAGGTATCATGCAGCGACATTTTACAGAATTTTTTTACTTCACCCAGAGCTATGTGTGACCAATTACCTACCAGAGTTCTCACGTCGTGAAAGAAGTCTGAAAACACCGAAACTTGTTGTTTCACACGAGAGACAAGTATACTTCAAAGGCTTGTTTTCAAATTTAATAAAAATCATTTTGTTTATCGACTTTTGGTTTATTATTCTCAATAATAAACTTTGGAATCGACCAAGAAAACGTTTTTTTAACCCCCTTCAAACTTTGTTGGTTTACGTTTCAAGGTACGTAGGATCCAAAAATAGGACAAAAATGTTGCCGTCCGTCCGCCGTACGCGGCATTTTCCTTAGTTACCATGGACCGATTTTGATTAAATTTGGTATTTGGCTCCATTTGGGGCCTAGTTGTGCCGCAAAGCTTTTGGTTGATGTCAGTCATTTCTAAGGGGCGAAAAATAAGGATTGAAATTGTCAAAAGTGCCCTAGCTCGAAAACTCGAAATAAAGGTGGTTTTTCCATCTATTTAAGATTCTATAGAATTTTTAGAGACCACGCAGAGCTCTGTAAGACAAACCGTTCGCTCCCTACAAGAACAAGACAAGGGACTGACTTACGATAAATCAGAAACACGAGTGTGAAACGCAAAAGAGGCCTAATATCGATTCAAATTTTAGCTGACCAAAATGCGATCGTTATTCGTTTCTTTGAATTGTACTCAGTTCTGCGTCATTAGCAACCAGTAATCGAATTAATTTCCTAATAATTAGGGCATAATAATAATTCCTAATAATCCCTGTTTCTTCGAACTGAGAGTGAAGCGTTTATTTCTTCCAAATAAACTCGATTGTGAAGTAGATATGTGGTAGGTAGGTAGTAACTATGGTAGGTAATGGCAAAGCCGTGTTCTTTGCAGACGAGTGATCTAGAGAGAAAAATAATAAACCTTTGTGTAATAATTTGCAGCGTTTTCCCGGCTGTTTCGCGTCCTGTGTAAACAATCCATTTGGTAGCTACCGTTTTTAGCTGATAACTTAACGAATTACCTCGCTAGACCTTCGTTATACTTCTCTCGATTGACATGTAACATTCCTTCATGTTGATTGTGGTTGTACTGTAGCACATTCGAGGGAGTTCCATTGTGACTACGTATCGCAGAAAAGGTGTACAAAAGGCTCTCCTGATCGATTCTGTAGTTGCAATCGCCCACTTCAAATCAATAGTTTGCATTGGCGTGGGAATGAGAGTCGAGATGTCCGTGTGGTTGGCTGGTTGGAGGGGTTGATGTCATGTAAAACACGGCAGAAGCTGTATTTCAGTCGTTAACCGCCACGTTTCACCTCGTTTTTGCTTCCTCTCTCCCCATGGCTGCTTTTCGTTAGGACGAAAACATTTTTGACATTCAGAATCATCAGAGCTTTCTGAACTTGGGAAGATTTTTCGTTTGTTTTCAGTCTCCAGTCCTTGTCTCGGGCACAACTATACTTAGGCTTTCTTAGCTTGTGCCAAATTAGATAGGTATATTGATCTTTATTCGTTGTTTACAAGGACATGAATGCGTCAAATTTACAAAAATAACAGGTATTTAGGTAAATTATAGGTAACTGTAGGTGTATATCATAAATCACGAAGAAGAACAGAAACTGCGCCAGATGTTGTTTTACAATAACCTAGATCAAATCGGGAACCAATCCTCATGGCACCATCACCAGCTCCAAATTGTTATCTTACTCCCATTCGGCTTCTTCATTGGAATTGCCACCATTTCTGGTCTTGCCAACCTCTCTGTTGACTCTGTCACCAAAATTTGACGGTCCACCAGATGAACTATAAGATAAGATAAGATCTGCGAGGGCAAGAGGACGTCCAAATTACTTGCAAGACTACGAGTTGAAATAAGAGACGGAGAATGTTGTGATATATTTATTATCAACAATTTTCATGTGTGTATCGGAACTTCCAATTCCGAATTTCTGTTGTAATATTTCATTCCATTATGTGTCACGGTTTTTACTCGATTAAAGCCTGATGTTAGAAAAGGCAATTCATTACAACCTTGAAACGTGGAAACGATGCTTTCTTTACCTTGGTAAGTATACTCGGTAGCTATAGTTGGAAAACGCTGAATCCGAAGAGCCTTTGACTGATAAAGCAAAAGCCTTATATCATGAACGTCAGAAAAAGCAGTTCGACAAGCGTCATCCCAGACAACTCCCACAGTTTGAGGAAGGAGGGCAAATTCTAGTTCAAGCAGGTTATAGAGGAAAAGATCCGATCGTAAAAGGTCCATACATCCTGAAAAAAGTTATAAGGATGAGCAACTACCCAAAAACCCTTTATTATGAAGAAAGTGATGGAAATTTAAAAACTGCTGCTGTTCGGAACTGTATTCCTTATCACTGCAGGAGCAGTGATTCTTCTTGAGAGGGGGAATGTAAGTAGGTACCTACCTACTATACTTCCTCTCCGGTTTCAACCCCACGAAATTGAATTGAACAGATGTTGTAGGATAATAGAAAGATTTGGAAAGACTGGAAAAATACAGAAGATTCTAAGTGTTACTACCTACTAGAAAGGTGTTTCTTTATTCTCTAATTATAAAATTAGTCATATCTACATTTATGTAAGTTCTGGTTGCTTACATATTACAAAACTCAGAAAATCCGGTTAACCTGAAAGTGGTTTCTCCAGGATGTCTGCTACTGGTGACGTTACTCTATGCTTGTTTGGTGCAGATTCTCTTCTCTACAAATGGAAGGAAGTGGAACAAGTTGGGCATTAAAAAGACACAAAGAAGGCACCAGACGAAAGTGTCTTAAGAAAAATGGGAACGTTGGTTGGACGAATTGTTTTTGTTCTTCTAGTCTACCACGCAAGCAATGGGGCATAAGCCCCCCCTCTTCCCAGAAAAGGTCGGGGAGTGTTTTTCTTCCCGAGGAAAAGCCTGCATTTCTAGGTCAAGAGTCAGCAAAGTCAGGGGGGCGGATCGATCAAATAGGAGGCAGGAAGGAGCCGTTGGTTAGACTCGAGTGCTAGATCGGGAATTTGCTCTATGCGTGAGCTGACGTGATTACCGGACTCCCCAAAAAAAGGGGGATGTGTCAATGCTTTTCACGATGTAACTGTACCTAGTACGTAATTTGTACGTAGTATGTAAGCATGAAAACTTTTTCTTGGGAAGCGAAAAAAAAGTTAAGCCCCCTCAAAATTTGATGGTTTACGTTTCAAGGTAGGAAACGGAGAATCCAAAGTCAAATGAAAATCTTCTCCCGACTAGGTGGGGTAGGTGAGGATGCATTAAACTTCAATCTTCAAGAAGAAAATATCAATGTAAGGGCTGACAAATCCAACTTATCTTAGAAATGTGCAATGAGCAGATAAAAGTTGGGTAGTAGATAGGTACGGTTGTCTCGCCAGTATTACTTTATTTCTAGTGTTTTATGGGTAGCAGTGCACTAATATTTTGAAAAATTAGCCACCTAGCCAGCAAAAGTGACTCACAGGGAGAGTGCTAGTGGTGAATCCCAAAATTTAAATTGATGGATTTTGGAGAAGAAAAGTTTCATTGGAATATTAATGCCCGTTAATAAATATCACCAAAAATAATTTTCAAAGTCTATAAAAACTGCATGCAGATACATCTGTACATGGATATGTCTTATGATGGTAATTTAAATGATGAGCTCACTCAGCTGATCAGTGACCACTCAGGCGCCTTCAGCATTCTCCATTGACCCGCCCTCTCAAATTTCAGGTTCCTACGTTCAACAGGAGAGGAAATGACCTTGGAGCTCACTCAGCTGATCAGTGATCATCAACTTTGATGATGTATAGAAGTATGTATCGAATGACCCTGCCTCTCAAATTTCAGCTTCCTGCGTTCAACAGCATCAGAAAAAAAACGTTGCATTGTTTTGTGTGTCAAAAATTTTGGAATGACCCCCAGAACTAAGACAATGTCTTAGTCCCAAGATTTAAGTTAGATTTTGACATGGATATGTCATATCCATGTCAAAATCTAACTTAAATCTTGGGATGTACCACCACCACTCTCCCTCCGAGTCACTTTGGCTTGCTAGGTTGCCCATTTTCCAAATTTTAGTTTTCTGCTACCCCAGCAACTTGAAAACTACTCTAGAAATGAAGTAATACTGGTGTCTCACCAGTAGTTTTCAAGTTTACGGTGGTCTCACCGTACCTACCTACTACCTAACTATTACATCTTGTATAACCTTCCCGTAAGCCGAAACTAGCCCAGAGTACTGCTCATTGCACATTTCAAAGATAAATTGGATTTGGGAGCCCTCATAATAGATCATAAACTAAAGACCACGCCATACTTACTATGGTACCCCGCTACCTTAAAAATAGCTACAAACATAAACTTGCGTCTCGGTGCACCGCCCTGAGGGATTCCGAATGCACTCTTGCGGGACTGCGAGGAAGTTTTCCTCAACTCAAACTCTTCTAATTTTAATATCTTTGGAGGAGCCATTCCAGACATTCAATGATTACTTTGGTGAAGTAGTGGATGATGTTGCGAAAGTCAAAGTTGATTTATCAACTATGATTGATTATGATTGATTTTTCTATCACATCGTAAATAATACAGAAGTTATAACCGATGTGATAGAAAAATCAATCATAATCTTTTGTGATTTGCGGGAATTACTAGGTGTGAGTAAAGGAATGATATGTGTGTAAATGTTTAAGGGGTTTGAGAGTGATAGGGGTCGGAATGACAATTGGTAATCCTTAGCAAACTGATATAGCTTTTCCATTACGGTACAATCGAAATTGATTTTGAGATGGCTCAGGATGGTTTCTATCATCTACAAGCAATACTCTCCGTTGTGGGGAATGTTTCGTTCACATCATCTACCCCTTGAATATTGTGGCAGTGATTACAATAAGGTGAATAAATTTTTCCCATGAGGCACCGAAAGAATGGATTATTTCCTAGTCCAATCATTATTTTATCAATGGTAGAGAAAAAAAAGCCCAACTCAAGGTCTCAAATACCGGTCCTAATATTTGATCACGAAGATTCATTCTGGCTCAAATAGATGTCAAAAAGAGAGTAGGTGGAACGTAACGGCAAAAACGACATAAATATTAATTTCCTTCTTTTCAAAATGTTTTGAAATTTCTGCAAGTTTGTCTAAATTTCTTCTCTGTAACCCCAACGTCTCTTTATTTCCCTCGTTCTAAAATAGATGTAATAGCCTAATTATCACTTCATATTACCGATTCAGATCAATAGAATGTATTCAGAGAGCTCTTCCTAACTGAGCTACTGCTAGAAGATACCTAATTATTAAAGACAAAAATATCCAATCCACTGTCTTGTATTATAGGATACAAGATAATATAAATATCGACACCAAACCTTATTTGCTCCCGCGCATCAATAACATTATTGCAAACCGACAGTTAGAAGAATGTAGGAATACGAAAACGAATAATAAAAATACACAAGCAATATAAAAAAAAAGTGTCTTTATTTTTAGTGATTTTACTAGGTAGTCTCCAAAGTATAATATCACAAAATTTAAATTAGTTGATTAAAAATTCGATCAATTCAGTAAATTTCGACTGTAGACTCATGATGTAAGAAGGGTGAACATTATCGCACGATTGACTATTTTCTCTTCTATACGGGGTGTTAAACTCACGTAACTTGACACTGAGATTCTACGACTGAAGTTGAGATTTTACGACTCATGCCGAGCTAAAAGTGTCTCTGACATGCCGAGCAATAAGTGACCCTTATTTCGCTTGCACAGAACAGCGAGCCAGAAAGAAATCAAAGAACGAGCCGGATGAAATAAAGCAATGGGAAGGCAGAATTATTTGAAACGGGACAACACAAATCAAAAACGGACGACACAACAAAAATTAATAATCAAACAGTTATCACTGTTATCAAAGTCCCGATTCACAAAACTCCCGTCAGAGTGCATTCGGAATCCCTCGGGGCGGTGCACCGAGACGCAAGTCAAACATAAAGCTATACCTATAACCAAGGCTGCAACTGTTGAGCATATTATACCTAAACAAAAAATTCTGACGGTGCCGAGAAGGCGAAGTCCACCCAACTTTGTTAAATGACTGATGAGGATCAGCCTTACATACCTAACCCCACCTAATTCTTGGGGATGTAGGGGTTAAAACGACCAATAGGGTGTGCGCCTGGGTAGGAAAAACTGTTTATTGTTATTTTTAATCTAAACTAGACCTCATTCTGAGAATTTTGGTACCAACCGCGACCTTCTAGCGTGTGTAAATCTTTTCCTATGAATTTTAGAAGTTTCGACCGTTTATGACGTCACAGTGGGCTGGGGGTCCCTCCCAGGCGAGAGGGGCGCGTGACGTCATAAACGGTCGAAACTTTGAAAAATCATAGAAACAGATCCACTCACGCTAGAAGGTCGCGGTTGGTGCCAAAATTCTCAGAATGTTTCGATTAAAAATCTAAAAAAATCAAGGCACACCCCCCATTTCGCACGATTGTTTAAAAATCGAAAGAGACCACCCAGAGCTCTGTAGGACTTGACCAGCGTTGATTGAGAAATTAATTATAACAGGGTAGGGATGGCAACGATATATTGATAGATTACGGTTGACATCGATATAGAGAACCGATATTGTTGGTCAATATTGATATATTTACCGATGATATCGCGACTTGTTTTCAACGAGTAAAAATTAATATTAAAATGAATGGATGAGGAGACGCCTGTACCTGTGTAAAACATCAAGTAGTTTTAATCAAAATTTTGTTGGCACGTTGACTTCAGCTCAAACATGATGTATACATTAATTACACCTACAGCTCAAACATGATGTATACATTAATTACACCTACAGTGTCGCTCAGGGCTCAATTATTTGACTTGAGCCGAAAATAATGGACCGCGTCTAGATTAGAACTACCTACTATAATAAAAACGGAGTTGAGTAGAATGTTGTCTATTTCCACGAAAATAATGAGTTACAAGTTAAATCGATTTCGACGGTTAGGTCATCATCAGTAACAAACAATAACCTACTACCTACTATACGCAGTGAAGCAGGTTTTCACAACAATTTTTTTTTGAGAGAAATTATTTTCAAATGACCATGCCTACAGTATACCCCTGTCAATTAGTAAATCAAACATTGCAATGGCAAGGGTATTTTTTATTTAGGTATGTTGTTAGCACCCCTGAGGGTAGTTTTTCCCCAAAATTTGTAACCCCGAAAACCCTGTGTTACGGACATAGTGCTCTGAAACCATGAAATTTCTCGAAGTTTCAGTTTTAAAACTATGAATTTCGATAATTCATACCCAGTAAAACTTTTTGAGTAAGTTAAATACTAACTCTACTAATCGTTCATGGGTTGAAAGCACCGAGTAACGGGAACAAATTGAAAGTGAAAAACTTAACAAACTTTATATTATTTGTAACTTTATTATTTTGATTAGATCACGTTGAATTTAATTTTTTTCTCTTACTTGCAAAGCTACATCAAGTCCAAGAAACCATGATTTATATGTGTCAGTCCATATCAGGATTAGACTCACCGCATATCCTTTCTATTGTCTCTTCATCTAGATGATGTATTTTGCATTTTTCAGATTGATGGTGAAGGCAGGATGGTGTATGATGAAGTTGGACGGTTAAAGTGCAGCTGACCCAACTCTTTGGGGCTCGCGATGACCACGCGACCCGCTCCTTATTCCTACGATGCTCCTCTCCCAGAGGTATTTTATATTTCAAACATATTGTTTAGTAATGCATGCATTCCAGGGGACGTCCCATTGGATAAGCATTAGATCAGTTAAACCAGTTGGTAAGCGATAAAACTGTTTCACTCGATGTAATTTATTCATTACTTTAGGCAAGAAATACTGACCCCCCCCCCCCCCACCATTATCCACCTTAACATTTCTAGCGGCATGGGAGCCTCGAATCTGAAGAGCATTTTAAAATCCATGATCTACGATACCCAACATGCGAATTCGAGTTACCCCCCCCCCCCCCACCTCCCCAACGCCAACAATGGTGCCAGTCTGGCACCAAAGCGGAAATACGTCGTAACATTGAACTTTCATCTGTTAGTTTTGGTAGGCAGTCCGTCGAAGTTCACATCCGTATTCAAGGTGAAACACAAAAAAAAAACACGAAATAAGCGGTTTATGGCATCATGGCACCATGGTGGCACCACTATTAGTTCCATGGTGGTACAGAGAATAATTCATGAAAATTTGGAGGTATAATGAGAATTTTTCGTCAATTTCAAAGCTTGGGTACAATTAGTAAGTAGTAAAGGAACCAAAATATTGAAAAATCGGATATTTTGTGAATATTATCCCCCCACTCACCCCCTCCCCTTGCGAATTTTGGTACTCTGGTAAAATCATGTACAACTCGGAAGTTATTTGAGTCAAACAAAAAAAGAAACACGCAAATCGGTTGGAAATTGAGGCCTGGGCAGAGTTTACAAGATTATGCACGCAAACGCACGTTTTTTAAGCATTAACCCCCCCTTTCCCCCTCTTAAAAAGCAAAATCCAAAATTCCGGCGCCGTAGTGCACAACTAGATAGTATTACGCGTCAAACGAAAAAAGAACCACGAAAATCGTTTGAGAACTAAGGCCTGGGCAGAGTACACAAGATTATGCCCAAAAACGCACGTTTTTCGAGCATTAACCCCCCCTTTCCCCCCTTTAAAAGGCAAAATTCGAAATTCCGGCGACGTAGTGCACAACTAGATAGTTTTCCGCGACGAACAAAAAAAGAACCAGGAAAATCGGTTGAGAACTAAGGCCTGTGCAGAGTACACAAGATTTTGTTACACACACACATACACACATACACACACACAGACATACACCTATGGTTTTTTTCGCGGATTTGGATTCAGAATGGTCTAAAACGTATTACTGTGTGGTTATTTTTTTTTTCTGTTGAGTGTTGTCTTCCTTCACCCCAGATCGATCGCATAAGGACGCCCAAGTCTTACTGTGGGACGTCCTAACAATTGATAATCGTCTCTATTGACCAAAATAAGGATTTTTTAACACTTCTATT
The DNA here is from genome assembly GCA_009739505.2 of Apolygus lucorum. Lineage (NCBI taxonomy): Eukaryota > Metazoa > Arthropoda > Insecta > Hemiptera > Miridae > Apolygus > Apolygus lucorum. The sequence goes on along the minus strand of CM019173.2, from coordinate 28,093,493 downwards.
ACCTTTTTTTGCGACAGAAATGTCAAACGACTAATTTTTAGAAACCTTTCAAAATTCATTCCAGATACATTATTCATCATAAAAATATCTACCAATAAATCATTATCAAATGTAGAGTTAGCAAGGATTGTAGAACATTAACTGATACTACTGAAATCTTTGGATGTTTAAGTAACGTAGGTACTTTCCTTATTGTTGCTGTATACTGTTGCCCTTGATGGTAGTTTCATGTTTGGCCGATGAATAATATCTTTGCTCAGCTGTATAACCCACAGCTTATTTGTTCAAAACAGTAATTTAGGTACTTGAGTATTAAACGGAGGCCACCTAACCTATAGAAATATTTCGTACCGGATACCAAAAATAACTACATAATTGGAAAGAACACACTTTAATAGATTTACAGGTGAAGTTTAGAATTAATCCGACGCCTGATTCTGACGTTGTGCAACCCAGAACGCAGCAATGTCGGTCAGGATGGAGTTGAAAGCGTCGCCGCCGCTAGCAGTCACATCAGATCGCCACATGTATTCTGCCAAATAGTTATCCAAATGATAGAGTAGACATGACTCATCTGATAACGCTCGACTCACAACAATACTAAAATAGTTCTACTACAACATCTATAACAATTTAACCTTCTATAAGTGCCGCGGCGCGTTTCGTAATGGTGGCCTCCGTTTAATACTCAAGTACCGTAATTTATTGCTGCACATGCTGACGTCTTTTTACCAATTTTGGTTTATTATTTTAAATAAAGAGCTTTTGGAATCGACCAAGAAAAAAAATGTCAACCCCCCTCAAAATTTGTTGGTTAACGTTTCAATGTACGTAAAATCCGAAAATCGGACAAAAATTTTGCCGTCCGTCGGCCGTATGCGACACTTTCCTTAGTTACCGTGGACCGATTTTGATGAAATTTGGTATATGGGTTCCATCTGGGGTCTAGTTGTGCCCCGAAGCTATTGGTTGATGTCAGTTATTTCTAAGGGGTGAAAAATAAGGGTTGAAATTGTCAAAAGTGCCCTAGCTCGAAAACTCTCGAAATAAACGTATTGTTTTTAACCAATTTAAAATAGTATTGAATTTTTAGAAACGATTGAGACCACCCAGAGCTGCGTAGGACAAACCGTTCACTCCCTATGGGAACTTAAAGGTTGAATTTTTTCAACTCCGTTCAAATTTTTTCTGACCAAAATGCGATCGGTGTTCGTTTCTTCGTGTTGTATTCATTTTTTCGTCCTTAGCGTCCAGTATTCAAATTTCCCATATCAAACTCCCTATTTCTTCGAATCTAGTGTGAAGCTTTTATTTCTTCCAAATAAACTTGATTGTGAAGTAGGCGAGTAGTAGATAGTTAGTAACTATGGTTTTAGATGGTGACAATGGCCAAGATGTGTCTTTGCAGACGATTGGTCAAAACAGATAAATAATAAACCTTTGTGAAATAATTTGCATCGTTTTTTACTGGTTGTCGTTGTAACATTGGCAACTTCTGCTTACACACTCATAGATTTCTTTGACATAACTGAAGGTATGAATAAAACAAAGACTTTCTTTCCAAATTTTATTCCGAATGAACTGAGAACTTCCAAAAGACCATTTCATTTTTAGCTACTGCAGTACCCTAATATGTTTGACTTTTTTTTAAAATCGTAAGTAAAGATCTCAGTTGGTGATCCACTTTGTTTTTTTTTTCTGACAGAAAGAGCCCCTTCAGTTCGATGTTCAGCTCAAGGGTGCTCCGGAGGAGATCGTTCAGCTCGTCCACAGCATCAAACAAGTAACCAAGTTTATGACGTTTTGATAGTAAACTAATTTATTTGTTATTTTTAGATTGTCGGGTTGTCTTTGTGTGCTACTAAATCATATCCCTTCAGGCATTTTGAAACATTGAGTGATCTTGGAGTAGGCGTTGTTGTTCAAAGATGCTCGGAAACCCTTCCTAGAGAGTTAATTTGAAGAAGCTCAATATTAACAAGCAAAATGCTGTACAGCTCGCATGGCATGGAAGAAGTAAGAGGAAGGCCCGGTCTACATTGAACGGCATTCATGAGAAGATCATGAACCATGCAATCTCTATTTAGCGAGTGGAACTGAAATTAACTTGATACAAACAGTTTGATTGAAATTAATTGTCTAGTGAGATCGATGTAAGCTAATTAATTTTTTTTAAACGTAATAATCATTTTTATTATTAACAAGTTTGAAGGTAGAATGTTAACAATATTGTAGCTTCTGTGTAACTTGACGATGATAACAAGAGTGTATTATGTGCAGAGTGTACGAGAATTTATGGTTTCAATGGTCCACCATGGCTAATTAATTGATTTCTGAAATCGTTATTTCCCATCTAAACAATGGGGTATTTCGGTCAATTTTTTTTATTTTTTTTTTTCAAAAGAGTATGGCTCAGGAATAACGGTAATCGGGTCTGTTCGTCGAGAAAATGTTTTTAAAAAATCAGAGAAGCTAAGGAAAGTTGAAGATTTGAATGGTGTGACGTAGCTAGCCAATCGTGACGTAGCTAGCCAACTGTCTCTGAAAAAGTATCCATGCACAGAAACCCCTCTTGGATACTACAACATTCTACTCACACACGCGCGCGGGACAGTCCGCGGCGTAGTTCTTGCCTAGTGTGTGTGCATTTAAAGCGGCCCGCCTTTTTCAAACGTGTGATCTCTTTAATTAATTTTTCTACCACATGTTATAGTATCATTGGGCTAAAAGTTGTAGTATATAGGTTTTCAAGGGTGCTGAATCCAAATTTGAGGTCAAAAACCTGAATTTCCGACCCACCGAAATACCCCATTCAATGATCATCCCAATTCATGACTTGGAGCTTTTCTATATTATCCAGTACGACTTGAAATAAGAAAGGGGTGTGCGCATGGGCCGGAAAAAACTGTTTATTGTTATTTTTAATCTAAACTAGACTTCATTCTGAGAATTTTGACACTAACCGCGACCTTCTAGCGTGAGAAGACCTTTCTCTATGATTTTTCAAAGTTTCGAATGTTTATGACGTCACAGTGGGCTGGGGGTCCCACCCAGGCGGGAGGGGCGCTTGATGTCATAAACATCCGAAAACATTGAAAAATCATAGAAAAAGTCTCATCCAAAAAGAGAACGGATGGTGTCAAAATTCTCAGGATGAGGTCTACTTTCGATTAAAAATTTTTAAAAAAATCAGGCGCACCCCCCATTCTGCTCACTTGATTCTCCCGCCAACTTATCAGTCCCTACCATCTGCCTTTAATCAGAGCTAAGATGAGTTTTTGTCGGTGTCAAAACGTCGAATGAAAAGCGAAAATTTGTGAAAGAAACCATCCTAGCAAAAGGACGCCATCTTGGAACCCTAAGTTTAGCTGTTCCCACATCTGAGAGGTTCAGAACAGTCTTATCACCTCTTGGTCATGCGTTGCCTGAGGCTTCTATTATTTCCTCATGTTGAACTGATAAGATTATATTTTTACAAAATTCTAAAAATCTCCTTTACCTAATGTTCCAAAGTTCCCTTCAGGATAATTAATTGTAAATAAGCCATAGTAATAGAAGTCACTAAAATATATGTACACTAATTTGCATTTGATTTTCTCAATTTTCAAGTAATATACCTTAATTTTGGGAGAAAAAAGACGTGGACATTACTCAATTAAAGTACTGAAATTTTCTTGCCTTTTTCTTCTACGTACAGATAGTAACGAAGGCTAATGAAATGAGACCTTCTTGTTTGTAGTTAAGGCATGATAATGAGAAAGTTCATCGGATGAGACCCTTTCTATGAAGGTATTCCGTTTTCCACTCATTATCAAGAGTGATCCTTGACACTCTTTAACTAATCATTTCTATCAACTTTAGTCATTTTTATTAACTAATATTTTTGTAAGTAATTATTTTTATCTTATAGATTTTTCTTAATTATTTTTTGTTGATTTTGAACTTAATTATTGTGATTAACTTATAGATATTCTTTCAGCGATTTTCTTGTAATAGAATTAATTCATCAACCAATGCAAATTCTGTATCTAGGTAGAACTGGTGTCAATAATGTGAAACTTAGTGTAACTCCATATGCATGCTTTTCTCCCAAAGCAGGTCTATTCTCTCTACTATTGAATCAATAGTATCGATGGGACTTACGAAGGACAATTTCTACTGATGACGTTCATTACAGGTTGGCGAGCAGTTCCTCTATCACTGGAAAACTTTTCCCATTGTCTTGCCGTCGCCCGTCAATGCGGTGGACAGCGCTCCTCTCAGCACCTCAGCAGACATCCCGTACATCACAGGTCCGTGGCCTTCTATATCGTTATATTTCTCGAGGAAACTTTGTATTTGTTCACCAAGTCAACTCAAATTGGGAAACCTAACAAAACAAGGTAGATTTCTGTAAAACAACGTTATTTCATCCAAGGAATCCTATCAGCAGAGGAATTCTAAAAAATTAATAAAATAAAAAAACCGGAATTTTTTTTTTGTGACTGTTTTTAAATTTAGAAAACCTGTTGCTTGATTGAAATTAATGTTTCACATCAAAGGGTTTGGAAACTTACCAGTCTTCTAATCGATCCAATAATTTTGGTTATTATATTCAATAATGAACCTTTGGAATCGCCCAAGAAAAATTTTTTTTTTAACACCCCCTCAAAATTTGATGGTTTACGTTTCAAGGTACGTAGAATCCAAAAATCGAATAAAAATTTGGCTGTCTGTCCGCCGTACGCCGTACGCGGCACTTTTGCCACTTAGCATTGACCGATTTTGATTAAATTTGGTATGTAGGCTCCATTTGGGGTCTAGTTGTGCCCCAAAGATTTTGGTTGATGTAGGTCACTTCTAAGGATTCAAAAATGAATTTTGAAAATTTGAAAACGCCCTGACTCAAAAAATTTCGATATAAAGGTATTTTTCCATCAGTTTAAGATAGTATAGAATTTTTTGAGACCACCCGGAGCTCTGTAGGACAAACCGTTTGCTCACTACGAGAATTTAAGGTTCAGACGTACGATAAATCAGAAACACGAGTGTGAATCTCAAAAGAGGCCTAATCTTCGTTCAAATTATAGCTGACCGAAATACGATCGATGTTTTTATTCATGTTGGATGGTGGCTTTGCAGACGAGTGATCTATAGAAAAATAATAAACCGTTGTGTAATAATTTGCATCGTTTTTGACTATGTGTTCATGTTATTCTTTGTGAAAAACTTAACTTATAGTTAAGGGGATCTCAGTCGGTCGCTCGTTCGTTCCTCGGGTATTTCCCTAAAGTATCGGCGCTCAAACTTTAAACGTTGTACCTAAATTTGAAGTTTTTGAAATTTATTAGTGCATCAGCCTAGAGCAGCGGTTCCCAACTACATTTTTCCAAGGACCCCTTCATCAAGGTACTACAATGTCGAGGACCCCCACTATCTAAAGTTACCTAAAAAGAACCAAAATATGTGAAATAAATAAATCAAACTAGGTAATGCAATACAACTTAGGATTTATTCGTGAAAATACAGAGGTTAGGGTTCAAGAGATACTAGCAAGTTTCACTAGCGAGAAGAGAGATACTAGCGAGACAAGAGATACTAGCGGTTCGAGAGTCACTGACTTATTAACTTTAACATCGAAAGCATTTTCTCGTTCTTCGTCTGTATGCCTAGGCCGTTTTAACGATCCACATTTTAACCAACGGTCCATAACGTACGCGTAATTAACTTTTCGTGAAAAACAAAGCTTTTCAATCACTAAAATGTTGCACAAAATCACCCATGTAAACAACTCGGTCAGGGACCGCACTAGCAAACTCCACTAGCACTAACTTGTCTCCAGTACTCTGTGAGCACTAGCAATAAATAACTAACAATATTGCAATAACTGACATCTCTGAAATACATAAAGCCAAACTAGAGTGTGCTAGCGTTAGTTGTCACATGAAGCCAGACGCTGAAGTCAACGTTCAGAAGCTGCAAATAGATAGGTATTTAATTTGTGAAGTACTCCCAGAATTACATTATTAGGAATAAGAACTATCGAATTCTTTTATTGTGTCACTCATGACAACCAACAAACAACTATAACTAATGGCCTGGTAGCTTGCCCAGTTACCTACTACATATCTCCCCCCCTAAATCAACTTCTCCAGAAATCTTCTTCCTCAGTTGATCGGCATGTTGGCGATGTTGCAGCCCACCGATGTCAACGTTGTAAGACAAGAGTTCTGTCTTCTTGAGGATTATTCCCGCCACTGGTTCCTTTACGTTAGCCGTCTTTACTCTGACTTCCTCTCCCTCAGAAAATTCGGGGAAATAAATTCCCTCTACGGTTCTTCTGGCCGGTTGCCTTTGAGCACTCTGAATTTTCATATTCAAATCTTGTCGGTGAAGATCCAATCTGGTGCGACTTTGTCGGGCTAATAGCATTTGGGCCAGACATCTTCTTGTGGTGGTATGAGCTGCCTCTCAATACGGGATGAGAAATTTTCGGACCTTCTGTTCTACGGTTCTTCTGTCTTCTACCGTTGCTTACATCGCTCTTCCTCGGCTCCTCAGTTTGACCCACTCTACAGTTACGTGCTCCTTTTGGCATGGGAATCCCAAACGCCAGGGCCCAATCAAATCCGAACAACGGAGTATCATGCGTTTTAACCACGCACAATGATAAGGATTTCTCCTGACCGAATGCATTAACCCTGACTCTCGTGGTACCCAATGTTTCCACGCGCACATTAGTATATGCTCTCAGATCTGCTATTGGAGATAGAGCAGGGTATCCTATTTTCTTCCATACCGTTCTATTAATCACTGTCTGGTCTGTCCCGGGATCATAAAGCATCTCAATTTCAACCCCATTTATTGAAATGTCTAGTAATGCTTTGCTCCCTTCCACGCCTATCTGTCTAATTTGGCCTGAAGAAGCAACAGTAGACCCAGCTGAGCTACAACTCTCATCCTCTCTTAGTACATGCGTTTTCCTTCGTTCCATTCTCTGTTTTACTGGACGGCACATTCTAGCAAAATGATTTTGTTCATCACAGTGGTAACAAACCACTCCCTCTGCTGGACACTTGACACTTTCCTGATGATCAAACCCACATCTCTGACATTGTTTTCCGTTATGTACGACCCGCTCATTCTTCCTGTGAAGTCTATTCGTATTAAACCCGCTTGGTGTGGGGTGGCTAACTCCTTGAGCCGTTTTTGCTGGGTTGTAGCTTTTTCTAGGAGCAATGCTGTTTTCTCCACATCGAGGAACGTAGTCTCTATCTTCTGATGTATCTTTATCAGTTCCTCCTGCCAACTGGGTTCATCTATGCCTAAAACCAGTTGCTCCTGCAACCGTTCCTCTAACGTGGCCCCAAATTCACATGTTTTTGCCAGCTTCTTCAACTCCAATACATACTGGGCAATACTTTCCTCAGCTCTTCTCCATCTTAACGCAAAGGCGCGCCTCTCCGCGAACACACATGTTTCCTTGCAGTAAAACCCCTTCAATACTCGCTTCAATTCCTCGTAAACCACAGTTTCAACATCCTGTGGCGAGAAACTATCCACCACTACGCGAAACGGTTCGGGACCTATGGACGACAGCAAAATTATGGCTCGATCCGCACGGTGTACTATTCCCTGCCTACTTAAGGCGATTTCGAATCTCTTTACATAGTACGACCATTCCTCGATCTCTTGGTCGAACCGATCAAACTTAAATTCTCTTAAACTGCTCTTACCCTTGTCCTGTCTTCTTTGGCTCCGTCCGTCAGACCGTCTGTACTCAAACCCATCTTCTGAGCTGCTCCCCGCGTCCGTTATTTCTTCACTCTTCTCCTTTTTACTCGCCCTCGTATTTTTCCGTCCTTTAACCATCGTCGCCACTGAAGTACTCCCAGAATTACATTATTAGGAATAAGAACTATCGAATTCTTTTATTGTGTCACTCATGACAACCAACAAACAACTATAACTAATGGCCTGGTAGCTTGCCCAGTTACCTACTACAATTTGTATATCCTAAGGACCCCCGGGGGTCCGCGGACCACCAGTTGGGAACCGCTGCCCTAGAGAATTAAAAATCTAAAATATTGATATTGATTATCAAAATCGAACGATATTTGCCGGCGAAAAATGGGACACCCGTTATTGTTAGTTTTTTTTTTTCTTGGTCGATTCCAAAGGTTCACTATTGAAAATAATAAGCCAAAAATTGTTATTTCTGTCAATAATTAGTCTTTCTAAGACCCTTAGAGTACTGACTAGCAAACAGTTTGAAAAAATATTCCCACGGGAGCTATGGGAATTGGAGGGTTAATGATAGGTAAATCATTAATTTAGGTTAATTAAACAAATTTGGTGTTTCTGAAACATTAATACACCCATCCTACCCATTCTCTACCTAATGGCTTGGCAGTGTTGGTTGGAAAACGAGATCATACGTTCATCCTTTACATCTCTCCCTAATGTAATACTCCCCTGTGGGCTCGTATCCTTTTCCTCGTCTCTCTCCAGCTACCGCCCTTTCAATAACAAAGCGAGGCTTCCCTCCTCAACATCCCCCCTCGGCTGAATCTCGCGCGTCACATCTCACACAAAAACTCCACTCGAACCAGCTTCCATTCATGACACGCTGACTCCACCACATTACCTTTTCTTTTGATATCGCCCTCCTGATATCTTCAACCGCCGTGTAATCACGTTTCTGCTTTTGTAAAGCTACTTTTTTCTTTTGCCTCTTCCGCAAAGGTACTCAGACGGCCTTAATATCCAGTCAGTGGGTAGGTACTGAATGTTGTTAATCAGTTGCATACATATACAGACATACAATAAAATCTCCCAAGTGGTTTTGGCACATATTTTCCTCGTACCCATGACTTTGTTGGCTTAGTACCTAATCTCAACGCATTAATCTCTAAGTACATTGCACTACTCTCTTAGGGGACCATCTACACGCCATTCCGTAAAATCCCTGAAAATTTCATCGTCATTGGGCTATAACTTAGAATGGTTTTCCCCTTTACAAGGTACTATTCATGACAAATGTAGAATTTTTTTAGGAAGGCCTAAAACGTAAAACGCGACTAGAAATTTTTATTTTGGAGAACTTTTTTTTCAACCTTGAAAAGTGAATACAATGCTTCCGCTACCTTGTTGAATCGCAAGCAGTATTATACGATTTCAATGGAGTTTCCAAAAAATTTCTTCTATGCGTTTCATGGTAGACTGTAGAGTGTGTGGCATAAACCGAACCACATTTTGATGGAATTTATCTGATATACGTGAATCAATCTCAAGATGGTCCCATACAAATTTCATTCCCGTCGTAGCAGAAGTACCGTCTGCCAAAGCGCAAGTGTAGAAATAAAATTACTGCTAGTAATGGCGATCTCATTGATTCCTGATGGAATACGGTTCTTAGGAAAAAGTGTAGAGAGAGAATTTGTGATGGAAGAGAAAAGTGGATAAGTAGGTAAACCTTATTGTGTAAATATTACTGACAAAATTTCTAAAGGTTTCAAAGTAGGGGTTAAAAATAAAAATAATGTTAAAGCTTCGTTGGGTTCCGTTAGAGATAAAATAAGCATTCAAGATAAAAGGTGGGGTTCATAGTCATTTAATTAAATTCATACGTTCCGAACACCGTCAAAAATATAGTCTTAACACCCCTGATTTTGCTACGGTAATGACATCTGTTCCAAGCAAAACATCACCCATCATGATTCTTTCTTTGCAATTATTGGTTAAATGGATTTTCTTGCTCAGAATTGGTGCAATCACTTCCTTTTGATTTATTATTTTTAATAATGAACCGTTGGAATCGACCAAGAAAAGGTACGTAGAATCCGAAAATCGAATAAAAAATGTTCAGTCCGTACGTGGCACTTTCGTTAGTTACCATGGACCGATTTTGATTAAATTTGGTTTATGGGTTCCATTTGTGGTCTAGTTGTGCCCCGAAGCTTTTTGGTTGATGTCAGTCACTTTTAAGGGGTGAAAATTGAGGATTGAAATTTTCAATAGTGCCCTAGCTCGAAAACTCTCAAAATGAATGTATCGTTTTTTCACCAATTTTAAATAATATTGAATTTTTAGAATTTTTTGGGACCACCCCGAGCTTTGTAGGACAAACCGTTCGCTCCCTATGAGAACTTAGAGGTTGGACTTAAGATAAATCAGAATCATGAGTGTGAATCGCAAAAGAGGTCTAATCTCCGTTCAAATTTTAGCTGCCGAAAATGCGATCTTTGTTTGTATCTTCGAGTTGTACTCAGTTTTACATTCTTAGCAACTAGTATTCAAATTTCCTAATGAAGGCACCCACAACTCCCTATTTCTTCCAATAGAGTGTGAAGCGTTAATTTCTTCAAAATAAACTTGATTGTGAAGGTCTGAAGGCAGTATCTATGGTTGGTAGATGGTGACAATGGCAAAGCCGTGTTCTTTTCAGACGAGTCTATAGAAAAATAATAAATCTTTGTGTGATAATTTGCAGCGTTTTTAATTTTGAGCAGGTTTAAATTAAATTAATGAATTTTAATTAAATTGATTCTTTCCCATGGATTTTTACCATTGATACCTTAAAAATAAATAATTATCTAAAATTACCAGGTGGCGGTGGTGGAGAAGGCAGCAGTACGTTGGGGCGGCGATGCGGGTCCCGACCTTCAAGCCTGCGTGATCTCTTCGTGACGCCATCTTTTGACGAGCTCGACGCTGTCGCCATGGATACGACCGGTGAACCCAGACGCCTCACAGCTAAACAACTAGAAGCTCTTAGAGAACGAGGGTAACGTTTTCCCACTCTTGATATCCATCCTTGGTGACCTCAACTCACACTTTATTTACAATACTACTTACTTTTATTTTATTTGATCAATTTTTTTCACTCTTGATTCTTGTTAGACTGAAAAGCATTTTGGTCAATTTTCCCTATAGGTAGGTACTTGACTCCTACTAGCAACTTTTTTTCAAAATAATAGTAATGAGATATTATCAATTGTTTATCTTTTCTGATTTCCACCTGCAAAACACGCATTCCCCTTTTCTTAAGTTTAGCCACCAATAATCGGTCTTTTGATCGCCCAAAATATGGTTCCTTCGGTTACTTGATAAAGTTTACTTGTTTAAAGGTTACTTGTTTACCCTCAGCTCAGTTTGAGATGGTTCGAGTTTTGGTCACAGACAGTCCCATATTTCCCTCGCTATTAAATCTGGAGAACATCAAGTTCGAAATTTCTCAGATTTTGTCACAGTAGGGCTCATATGAATGAAATGTATATTATATGTATATTATTAGACGACAGATTCTTACTGATTACGCCTGGACAAAAATAACACCAATCGAATAACTCTCAACAAACCTAAGTTGAATCAAGAATCATTATGATAGGAACAGCCCCAAAATTAGGCTACGATTTTGTTGTGTCGTTTGTTCCCATACGACCGTTTATACGTGAGAAGCTGCTAGGGCGAGCATCGAGTGGATGCTAACTTTCCGACGTGAGGCTCACGTCAATCCCATGAGGCTCACGTGATTGATGTTGCTTTAGATTTTTCAACAATAGGTAACGTCAACTCAATCCGCGGTTTTTTGTTTTCGTTGAACCGATAAAGGAAAACAGGAAGGAAATTATAAGGAAATCAATGAAGTACGCTCGTTTATTACCCAAAATAATCGTAAAAGTATAAATAAATAAATGAAAAATGAATGTGAGCACCTAATCGTGCATTTCAGTCCATTTCCTTGTCTGAGGATTAGATGACAGACAACCAAATTCAACGAGATTGGTAGTTTATGATTGACCTCGGACTAATCAATCTTTTCGTATTATATTACAATATTACCTTTTCGAAGTAAAATAAAATAAGTCGGTCAGAAAGGTAGAGGAAACCTTGCCTTCAATGGGGAAGAAATTGAGATCGAGATTGAACATCCGCCTTCCACACTTCAGACGCCGCAACAATCCAAAATGTATAAGGGAGCAATATTCACTTCAAGCGAAATGTATAAGGGATCAACTCTTCAATCTTCAATTCACTTTACCGCGACCCCGAAGATAAAGCACTTGCAAAAGATTCACCGAAACTCTTCAAAACAAAAGAAACAGAATGATCAGCTGATTGATGGCGGCCATTAGAGAGTTCCTAGTGGGTTTAGATACGCGTGACGTATTACACATACACTCAACCCAGCACCGAATTGTGATAAGAACGTGCAGTATCCAATATGGCGCCGTATTATTACGGTCAAATACGTCACTAGGAGGCAATCCTGCACGCCGTATTGAAAACATGGCGGACGATCCGGTTCCAGCGCGCCAGATCGACCCTACTAGGAACTCTCTAATAGCTCAGTCACAAAAACAAGGATTTGACCTAGTAGGTTATCTCAAGTCGAAAACGCGAGAGTCAATCGTCTTCCATGAGCCTAACGTCATGTGCGAGGCTCGCGTTTTCGACGCGAGTCTCGCGTTTTTGTCCGTATCTTGGCCCACTGTAACTCTCGATTTACCTGGACGTTACTCGTGTGGCACATAAACGTTTCTACGCGTTACTCCAGCTCATGTTTATAACTATAAATATTTATAGTTGTTATGAATTTTATCGAACAAATTTCATGATTTTAGCACATTTTGGAGAAATGCGCTTCTAAATTACTACAAACTCTTCAGTGTAAAAGATTTTCAACATTTTCATGGAAATCTGTTTTTGTCCGAAGGATAATTTTCTCATTCAAAATTTACATTTATCAATTTCCATATAATATAACGCGAGTCTGCGCTTTAAGCTAGGCAGAAATCCAGGGGATCGATTACAAGGTATTTCCAACAAAAAATGACTGAGCAATCTTGTTTTTAATCCTGTTTTAATCTTGTTTTAATTTTAAGATTTTTTCGTGTTCTTGACCTTGTCATTAAAATTGCCATAATTCCTGTTATTTACGTAGTAAATTAAAATTTGAGGTTTCCGTTCAGAAAAGTGTTAAATTTTCAAGCTTTCTGTGAAATACCAAGATCTCCTAGAAATAAAACATTTTTAAAAACCAATTTTTATCGCTTACTGGTTGAAATTAATCGAATCCTTAAAGAGGTCTCAGTCAGTGAATAAATGGGTTCCCCCCCATTTTCTTTGGCAAATATTGGTCGATTTTGATGATTCCTGCGGCAATCGTTTATTAATTCAATTCCCTAGGTAGATGCACTAACAAATTTCGAAAATCCTTGAAAATGGCAAATTTAGGTACAACTTTTTACTTATTTTTGACTTTTGGAAGTAAGCAAGTGTGAGGGTGTAGAGATTACAAAAAGATGAATAATGCCACAAGAAACAAGGGAATTGGCTAATTATTTCCTATGAAAAATGGGAAAAACCGTTGATGAAAAATGACCAGCTATGAGAAGGCTGGGGGATGGTGGGTGGCAATGTTGCTCCATCTGACTTGGGTGTGGGAAGGTGCAACCGAGCGGCGGTTCGTAAGACATTAGACTAACCCGGAAAGAAGGGTGATTGACTAAGACCCCCTTAACCAATGGGACGTCAAACACAAGCAAACTTGATTTAGTAACTTGGACCGCTGATGTTACACCAGCAATATCAAAATAACAGGTAATACAAAAGTTGTCTGCTGGAAATCATACAGTGCACTTCCTAGAGACCAAATAAGTCTATTGCCTAGTTTCATGATTATCTCTACTCCTCCCCAGCGTTAATATTGACGTGAATTGTTCATCCTCGCAATGCAAACCGCTCTGGCCGTTAGCTGATTAAATGAACCGGCTCCCAGTTATTTGGACTGGTGGGCAGGGTCACTGGTCCTGACAGTTTTTTGAGTTGAACCATTGGTAAAACCCTCTCCACTTGAGGGAAAGAGGCAATGAGTAGCCATGAGCGCAACCATCAGAACCAATTCCGATCCTCCCTTTGGATGACAGCTGATAGCGGAATGATCAGAACCAATTCCGATCCTCCCTTTGGAAGACAGCTGGTAGCGAAACCATCACAACCAATTCTGGTCTTCCCTTTGGATGACAGCTGATAGCGAAATGATCAGGACCAATTCCTATCCTCTCTTTGGAAGACAGCTGGTAGCGAAACCATCAGAACCAATTCTGGTCTTCCCTTTGGATGACAGCTGATAGCGAAATGATCAGAACCAATTCCGATCCTCCCTTTGGAAGACAGCTGGTAGCGAAACCATCACAACCAATTCTGGTCTTCCCTTTGGATGACAGCTGGTAGCGAAATGATCAGAACCAATTCCGATCCTCCCTTTGGAAGACAGCTGGTAGCGAAACCATCACAACCAATTCTGGTCTTCCCTTTGGATGACAGCTGGTAGCGAAACCATCAGAACCAATTCCGATCCTCCCTTTGGAAGACAGCTGGTAGCGAAACCATCAGAACCAATTCTGGTCTTCCCTTTGGAAGACAGCTGGTAGCGAAACCATCAGAACCAATTCCTATCCTCTCTTTGGAAGACAGTTGGTAGCGAAACCATCAGAACCAATTCTGGTCTTCCCTTTGGATGACAGCTGATAGCGAAATGATCAGAACCAATTCCGATCCTCCCTTTGGAAGACAGCTGGTAGCGAAACCATCACAACCAATTCTGGTCTTCCCTTTGGATGACAGCTGATAGCGGAATGATCAGAACCAATTCCGATCCTCCCTTTGGAAGACAGCTGGTAGCGAAACCATCACAACCAATTCTGGTCTTCCCTTTGGATGACAGCTGATAGCGAAATGATCAGAACCAATTCTGGTCTTCCCTTTGGAAGACAGCTGATAGCGAAACCATCAGAACCAATTCTGGTCTTCCCTTTGGATGACAGCTGATAGCGAAATGATCAGGACCAATTCCGATCCTCCCTTTGGAAGACAGCTGGTAGCGAAACCATCAGAACCAATTCTGGTCTTCCCTTTGGATGACAGCTGATAGCGAAATGATCAGAACCAATTCCGATCTCCCCTTAAGGAGTCGGCTGATGACGTCCCCGGAATGGCAGATGGAAAATTCAATCTGAGGTGGTTGTTTACTTTACTGCTTTTACAAACTCTCAGCTGTATCAACGCTGACTCACCCATGCTGTTAAGGATCAAGCACCCCCAACTAATAAGCTACACGTGGAAATAACTTGATTCTGATAGCAAGATCTTCCTTTTGGTGTCGCTGAATCAAAGCTTCCAAATTTAATTTAAAATACCGCATTTGAGCTCAAATTATCGCATCGCTCACACCTCCTATCTGACTTTTTTTAATCCTCTTGACTACTTTTGTAGTTCTTGCTAAGGGTTATAGTATAGTGAATTATGACAGATGGTACAGGACTGGTGATGGATAAATTGTGCAAAGAATGAAATAAAATCTCGCAACCATCAGATTTTCTCGTTCAACTGGAACTCACTCGGGTTTATTTAGTTAACCTCTAGTTCTTTGCCATCTACGTTGTTTGCTATTGAAAATCTCGTTACTCTATCTTCCACCTTATACTTCATATGTTTTCCATATTCAATTAGAAACCAGGCAATCCAAAACCAGCGTTAGGTTTTGTATTTTCTTTCGTGTTTCGTTCATTCGTATTTCCTCTACTCATCATCACCGGAATCTTCGTCCTCTGAAGAGCTGGAGCTGGAGTCCTTTGCCTTTTTCATGTTAGTGAAGCAAACCCATCCATGACCTGATCCACCGTCACTTTGCTGTTCTAACTTGATTTTGCAAATCTGATTCTCCTTGGCTTCATAGTGCAAGATTACTTGATTTAACGTTGCATTCCTCTGAAACGTTTCATATCTCCTTGAAGCATTAATTTAGAACATTATTCTTGTTTTGTAAACGTCAAATTTTTAACGTTGGGCGGCTAGCAATCATTAGGTGCCAACACACTGACAAATGTCGGAATACATTGACTTAGAATGAACATGAATCTGCATGGCTATAGTTAAGTATGTGGTTTTGAAAGATTTTAGACTAATTGTAGATTTGGAATAGTTTGCATAGAGGGGAGGTCATCTGGCTACAGTCAGGCTTGTTCAAGAAGGAAAAATTGAAAGTTAAAGTAATAAATCTCTCTTACACCTTTAATAGAGCAGAATTCTACTTAAGGCTGGTGACTGGGGTGTTCCAGTTCACTGGTCAACATTCTAGTCTCATTACTGATACCGTGGGTGGGAGAGGGGGGGGGGGGACTTAACCGGCACATTGACCTGGGTCGAAGTGTCACCAGCCTGCCCCTGATTGAGGTAGGCTTTGCGGGAGTCGTGGTTTACGTTACTCTGGATTGCAGTTCTTCTGCAGCCTGGAGCAGCAGGGATCCGTGGACCTTTTGTTGGGGGGGGGGGGTGTGTCATGGTTTACAATACCCTGGACTGCAGCTTAGGGCAGCAGGGATCCGTGGGCCTTTGCGGGAGTAGTGTTTTACGATGCCTGGACTGTAACCCAGGGCAGCAAGGATCTGTGGGCCTTTACCAGGGAGTTGGTCTTGGAGCGCGGATCCTGGCATGCGTGTGGAAAAACTCGAGCTTGCCAAAAAAAACGAGCTGATACGCGCGTCTCAACCTTTGGATTAGAGGAGTATCTAGGGGAAGAAAGTGGAGGAATGGCCTGAGCTCTGCCTAGCGAAGATAAGATGAACCTCCCAGAGCTCAAAAACCAAGGTTATCTCTTATCATTCGGCCGATGTGACGACACAAGTAAGAAGAGAAGAAACAGGCCTTGGTCAGGAAATTTACCTGTTTGGTGGAAGACACTGAAAATTGTGCTCAACTCGGAGAAATCGTAGATGGCAAAGAACTAGAGGTTAACTAAATAAACCTGAGTGAGTTCCAGTTGAACGATCGTAAGATTAGACTAACCAGGAATGAAGAAGGAACAGCGACTGACTGAGACCCCCTTAATAGACATGGAGGTGTACACCAGAGTGCTCTGTTGGGGAAGCTCTGGCTCGCTCTCCAATGCGCCTTCTTGTGATTCCAAGATTCCTGCTTTCTACACGTGGGTTACTATTTACTCCATGATGCCACTTCTTGCAGCTACTGACATTTCCATTCCCTCCAGGGATGTCACATGCCCTAGAGTGGCAATCAGTACGTGAATTCTAACAGGTCTATCCTCAAAATGTGGCACTTCTTGTTGGGAACTCAAGCATGGGAACCCACTCCATGCTTACAACGAGGCAGGAGCTAAGGCTGAGAAATGGAGAAGTATACTCATTGGTCAACGGTCTGAGACCTATTTCAAGCTAATTTGACGAGATAGCTACTGTTGAGGATTGTTGATTCCTACGCACCAATGTACCGCTCGTAAAATATAAAGAAAGAAAAATAATTTTTATGAAATTTTTTTTTTTCAAATAAAAAAGTTGCTGGATACTTTGTATTTCAATGATCTGGATGTAAAACATCTTACAAATTGTTTATCAAATCCAACTGTCGGAAAATGGTAGCCACAAGCAAATACGAGCCAACATATAAAAGGAAGCGAGAACTGGTGTAGCTCCTACCCCCACCACCTGATCGAACTGTAGTACTGTTCGCAGGTAGAAAGAATGCGGCTGGCCAATTTTCCGAAGGGTATACCTGCTAACATAGACGACAACCAAAATCTTAGGTAGCCTGTTGAGTCAGGCTGGGGAAAGGGCCGATCCTCAGTATTCGTAATCCAGAGATCAAGCAACTCGAGTCATAATAAGGTAGAGAGCCCCTCCACTCTGCCAATTGTTGGGAAGGATTTTTATCTCGAATGTGATAAAATAATACCTTCGCGATATTGTATCCCCTTTTCATGCTTGCCTCTCATTTTAACTTTATCTTTTTTCTGTGTTGAGTTGCCACCATTACTCTGTGGAATTAAGCAATCCGAGCACTTTCGCAGTTTGCACCCATCTAAAATTACTCGAGCACAAAAACACTCTAACGTGGTCGTGATTATCAATATATAGTCTAAGAATACTGGAATACTAGAGTTAATCCAAAGGACACAATACATTTCTCGCAAACATCAGATTTCCACATTTAACTACTTTTCTCTCAATTTTATTCAAATCAATATCAATTCTGCCAGTGGAAGATTTTGGTCACATTATCCATGAGACACACAGAAATTATGATACTCAGTTCCATTCTTCGTAATTCAGCTTAAATCGTGGTTTTCTGCTCCCTTCGATGCTGTTCATTCTCCTTTTCCCTTTACGGCTTCCTCAGGAATTATAAGATTACAAAACCACCCTTTACTCTTTGTTCCGTCTTTGAAATTTCGCATTTTAAGGTTGCAAATCTGGTCCATATTTTGATATTTCATTTTGAGAACATCACGGTCTTTAGCTTTCTGAAATGTTCATAACACCTTGAATCACCTATTTATAATTTACCAAAATCAAACTTCAAGCCTAACGTTGTATTCCTTTGATGTCAATACTGAGACTTGAGTATATTTTCAGTGACTTTTAAATAAATATGGGATTGAGTAGATGAGGTGTGATGTATAGAAAATCTTTGTATTTTACAAGGATAAAACTTGTTGAATTTATTAAAAAAAGAGATCACATTGAATTAGAAATACTGAGTTATGAACGTGATGAAAACATTGAAAAAGGAGTTGTTGTTGACCAGGTGTCTTGTTGTTGATGCCTTATCTCACTGTGGCGGACATCACCCGCAGCCCTCCCCTCCCGGTGTCGACGAAATTTGGCCAGAAAGCGCACATCTCGACCTTGTGTTCGGAAGTGGAACAGGGCTGGCATTGCTGGGGTGAACCACTTATGGCTGGGTGATTGGTTCAGTGGTTGTGAAGGTGGGGCAACACTTGGATCATGTGCCTCCTGTGAGGTCAGCTGAAAGGCCGGTTTAAACCTGTCCACGGATATTGATTCTTTGCCTCTGGAAGAGGTAACCTTGTACTTTGTCAGTGCGCGCAGTCACTGAGTAGGAACCATCAGGTAGGCTGGAATAGTCGTCGTACAGCATCTTCGCTAACGAAAATATGGATTGTCTTATCTCACTGTGGTGGACATCACACACGTACACTCCTGCTTGTAAGCAACTTAAAGTTATCAGTTAAAAAGATTGCATCACTAAACACACAACTGAATAAGAAGGGTTATAGGATCTAACGTTAGGGATTTGGTCTTTTTAAATGAGTTTAATGTTGGTAACGTTTTTAGGTGCGTGGATGTACCCTACATTGTCACAAACGTGAAATAAGCTCGGAAAAATAACTTTGGGATTTGCTAACCTCACCATTCAGTTGCCCAGCGTGGAAGAGAACATCGCGTAGCAAATAAGAAAAAAAAACGCTGCAAATTATTACACAACGGTTTTTATTTTTCATTATAGATCACTTCCTGCAAAGAACACAGCTTTTAGTTCTTTTATTTTCCATGGTTCTTTTTATTTTCATTACCTACTTTCAATAAAGAACCATTGGAATCGTGCAAGAAAAAACCTTTTAACCCCCCCCCCCCTCTTCCTCCTCATAATTTGATGGTTTACGTTTCAAGGTATGTAAAGTCCGAAAATCGAATTTAAAACAATCCGTCCGTCAGCCGTAGGCGGCTCTTGGCTCCATTTGGGGTCTAGTTGTGCTCCAAAGCTGCCCGGTTGATGTCAGTCACTTCAGGGGTGAAAATTAAGAGTTGAAATTTTCAAGAGTGCCCTAAGGAGAGTCTGGACCCCAGAAAGTATTGTCGGGTTTCAGCGCTACCTACCGCCACTTCAGCGAACTATTATCCTTTTTCAGTTCGATGTGTCAATTGTCGATTGGTCAAGCGGCATTTCTGAAAAGTAGGCTTACCTCGATTTTACCACCTCGGTTTTACCACTCTCTAATTTCTAAGTTTGGCGGCTTTACTTCCCTGCCTTTTTAACACCTTCAGTGCGGATGACCGGTCGACCGGTCATCCCTGCATACCTGGCATACAGACGACCGGTCATACCTGGCATTTCAACTCTCTTTGCGGAGGGGGCCTGGTACCTCCCCTTTTCGATATATTCCATTTTTTCGCTTTTTTTCGTCTTCAGTATGAGTTCAACTGTCTAAAACATTGTTTCGTTTTTGATGCCGAACTTTAATACGAATTTTGCGTTCCAATTCACCAATATCGAGTTTCAAGCTCGAAAAATGTTCAGTACGGCAGGGTTGCACGACTTTGGGACCCGCATTGAAGGTGTTAAATTGCGAGGAAAAAGAAGTTGATATTGCATTTTTGTGTTGTTTTCAATTGTTGTGTTGTTCTTCTTTGCTACATTGTAATCTTGGGATAACTGCAAGTTAGAGGAGCGACGGTAATGCGGTCGCGAGCGTGATCACCTGATAAGACATCAGAAATGGTAGTTCGATGAGGTGGCGGTAGGTAGCGCTGAAACACGACAATACTTTCTGGGGGCTAGACTCTCCCGAGTGCCCTAGCTCGAAAACTCTCGAAATAGAGGTATTGGTTTCCACCAATAGACGATTTGCGCGCCTGCGCAGTAACCCCATATAGCCTGGTTGCAACCTTCCGCGAAGAGCAGGTTTCGGTACTTGGATTGAGTCGTTTCCTAGTTTTCAATGAAGTTTAGTGCATTGTATCTCCTTTTCTAATGTATTTGTCGGGTTTTTTTGGTTTTAATTTGTGTAATTTCTTTAAAAGGACGTTGTTTTTACTTAGAATGGCGGTCCGGGTCCCAATTAAAGTGGTTCGTCTTAACGAAAATGATGTAGTCGTCCTACCCAATCCGATCGTAGTTGCAAACACTGTCGGTGTTTTGAAGATGTTCTTGGACGTTCGACGTGTTCAATGAAGAACAAATTGTGAGTTGAGAGAAAAGAGTGTGAGTTGATCACACTGGTAGAGAAAACTCTCCGAAAGTGGCACCGTTATCGTTCTATACTAGTACTTAACTGCAAGCAGATGAATGACATTTGGGGCCCACTCACTAAGTTGAAGATGTACCTGCCTACTATAAGAAACAACATTTCTGGTAAGTGAACCTTTTTATTTTGTAATGTTCTATTATCTTTTATTATTCGTTAATTTTTCCAAAAACCGCAGCTCTCCTACTATAAACTTACAAAGCTACGATGGGTCTCATTCAAAGGGGAATGGCCTGCTCTGAACGCTTGAGTGTCGCCTTTAGCATTTTTTAACTTGCCATACCTCTCTAATCTAGGGGCAAAAACTATTTTCTAAGAACAGAAAAATGACAAATTCTCGCGTTTTTGTTTGCAAAAAGTACTTATCTGTAGGTTTGACAAGATTTGAGATCCCAACTCACATAAATACTTTTGTATTCGTAATCAGCATCAAATTTCCAGAAAGAAATGTATTTTTTTAAAGTTTTGGATTCCGTTAAAAATCTTCTTTCTCAAAATCACGCATAACCCTTAAAATTGACCATATCTCTAGAAAAAAGGAGATCATTTCTGATTCATCACCTCAAAATACAAAGAAACTTGGGACTTGGTTTTTTTTTATACACATGTGTTGTTGATATATTGTTATTGTTCCATCCTATGTAAGTCTCACCCTAACTTGTAATAAATTTTAATGAATATTTATCTTGATGCTAAAATGGAAAAGTGAAAATCAGGAGAAAAGAGGAGAGGTTACACTTTTTTCTGGATCGATTCCATGAATTCATTATTGAAAATAATATACCAAATTTATGTCAAAAAAGTAAAGTTAATAATAAATTGAATGAATTTAATATTTATTCATGTCTGAATCTTGTTTCAGCAACGTGTACACTGAATGGAGTTCGAAAAATGAAGAGAAGGCTCGCTAGTGAATGACACTCTGGAAACGAAGTTATTTGCACAGGACTTTGGGTCAATCCTTAAATCAATTTTTAAAAGCTGTGTATTTAATAAATAATAATATAAATATAAATAAATAATATTTATATTATGTGAGTCCTGTTGAGGTACCTGGTTAACAATCTATCAAATTACTATGGGTTGAAAGTTTGTCGATGATCCAGTCTAGATACGTTTTATATTGTTACCAATTTCTTTATCGTTTCCCTCAATTTCCCTTTGTACCTGCGAAAAACTTTTGGAGCCTAGTCAGATCCCCAGATAGGTATGAACAGAACTGAGTTTTTCAAAGTTTATTAGATGCAAAAAGAAAAATAATTTTTCACACAATTATTGTGATGGCTAAGTAATTTTACAAAAGTTTTTTTTTCCAAATATTTTTAAATTTTGGTTTGCAAATGTGTTTCTTGCGTTCCTACTTCGATCATAATAAAAGTATTTCGTAAAAAAGACTCATGCCTTTTTTTTCTTCACTATCTGAAATTGAAAGTCAAACTAAGGATTTAATTGTTCGTTTTCAATTAGTACCTCGAAAAACATACCTATATGAAAAATACAATGCAGTGGCTTAGTCTCTACAGTAGGTACCTAGGCAAAATAGTGAGCGACTGTTTTCTCACTGAAGAGTTATTACTCACCTATCTGCTTCCTCACTTTAGTCGGTACTAATTTAAAATAAACAAATATTGTGATATAGGGTTGTTTAAACTCCCTTAACTGTTAAATAATAAGAGTTATTTCATTTTTATACGAATAAAATTCGTCTTTCCCAACCTCACATTATATTGTTGTAGTCCGCTACCGAAATAGAATTTAGTACCTACGACTGTTAGACATATCTTTTTTCATTTTCTAATGCAATGAGGAAGAAAAATGTATCTTGGATATATCTGCAAATGAACTTCACTTGGAAAGTGACGGATCCGCATTTATTTTGGTTTTAGATTTTTTATTCGATACCTATACAACATAAACATATTAACGTAATTCACCAAAAGGTACTTATTTAACCCAATGAAAGTCAGACGCATGTTAAAAGATGGATAGGTTTATCCTAATAATAATATAGAGAGGTGCAACCTAAAATTATTAATTCATCGTAGAATTTACGATCATTTAATGATAAAAATATAATGCGTCAGAAATGGAATGAAATCCAGACAATGAAAACTAGTATAGAAATTTAAATTATTTGAATAAGAACGAAGCCCAAGGTGTATACTCACCCAGTAGAGTTGGATTGAAAGGGATCATTGCCAAGGTAAACAAAGAAAGAAAGTAAACGGAAAGGTTCAAACAATTTATTGATAAGAATAAGGGATGATTTTAATTGTAGGTACAATAATACATGCAGTTGCAACGTAACTGTACAATTTCAACTATTTAACTAAAGGTTCCCGAAAATTGAGGCGTTTTAGGGGAAAATTATGGACGTTTCACTGAGCGAATCATAGTAGGTATCCTTGTAGATTTGACGAACTTTTTGAAACTTGGAGTCATTTCGTTGCAACGAATTATCCACGTTCAACAAATGTTACATTTGAAACAGCCTTTGACGTGAGATTTCCCTTGTTGGTCATTCCAGTTTAGAACATTATCACGTAGAAATAAACACGACTGGAGAAATCTGTAGAACTTCGCGGAAGGATCGTTACCCGGCCTTCCTGACTTGGAATCACTACTATAATATGCCGTAGCACTAATGGTAAACCATTTTTACTGTCTCGAGTACTTTAGGATCGCAAAATTGATATAAAAACTTTCGAAAACGGAACAATCCAGCCATAAACAAACACAGAATCAACGAGAACCGGGAAAGCCGTTTACCGAAACCTGCGAGATTGTAACCTCACGGACGCGCATGCGCACTGCCACTTTCATTAATAGAAATCGTCTATTTGAAATAGTATTGAATTTTTAGAGACTACCCGGAGAATCCCAAAAGAGGCGTCCGTTCAAATTTTAGCTGTTCGTTTTTTTTCGTGTTGTACTCAGTTTTGAGTCCTTAGCAACCAGTAATCAAATTTCTTCACGAAGGAACCCACAACTATTCATTTCTTCGAAGTGAGTGTGAAGCGTTTATATCTTCCACATAAACGTGACTGTGAACTAGATATGTGGTAGGTAGGCAGTACTTTTTTTTTAAGTAAAAAATAGTGACAATTGCAAAGCTGCAATCTTTGCAGACGAGTGATCTATACAGAAAAATAATAAACTTTTATGAAATAATTTGCAGCGTTTTTCATTTTTTCTACCTACCAACCATAGGTACTTCCTACTATCTACCTTCTTCACAATCAAGTTTATTTGGAAGAAATAAATCCTTCACACTCAATTCGAAGAGAAAAAGGGTTGTGGGTGCCTTCATTAGAAATGTGATGACTGATTGCTAAGGACGCAAAACTCGAAGAAACAAACAACTATCGCTTTGGTCAGCGAAAATTTGAACGTATCTGATTAATCGTAAGTCCAACCCTTAAGTGTCATAGGGAGCGAACGGTTGGTCCTGTAGAGCTCTGGGTGGTCTCATTCGATTCTAAAAATTAGTATTATTAAATTGAAGAAAAAACTTCCATTAGGTATATTGAGAGTTTTGAGCTAGGGCGTTTCACAAATTTCAGCCCTTATTTTTTAACCCTTAGAAGTGATTGACATCAACCAAAACCTTTGGGACACAACTAGACCCCAAATGGAGCCCATATACCAAATTTCATCTAAATCTGTCCACGGTAACTATGGAAAGTGCCGCGTACGGTGGACGTACGGCAGCATTTTGACATTTTCATGTCTTTGCTTTGGCACATAAACTGAAAAATCGTCACGAAAACTTGCTCACGCGACCAATAAATAAAATAGACTCACTGTGTTGCGTAGAGAACAATCAACTGTTTTGATGCTTGGGTACCTTACTTCACTACTTTGTTGTGTAGTGGAAGAAAACACATATGAAAATGTCCCAATGTGTTGCAGACTCGTATGCTAGCACTTATAATTACTTTACTTTAAATTTTATTCAATTTTTGGATTCTAGGTACCTACCTTGAAACGTACCTAATTCAACAAATTTTGAGGGGGGTTAAAAATTTTTCTCGGTTGATTCCAATGGTACATTATTGAAAAGAATAAACCAAATGGTATAAAAGAGTCTGTTCTCAAAATTTCTATCTTCTTGTTGAGAATTCAAACCTGGGAATCCTCTCTGCAACAATCCAACTTATGTGAGTCAGAAATTGCCACTTTTCTTAACATATTTTATTGGAAAACAAAAATTAACACCACAAACTCAACAACTCTAACAAAAAAGCTGCAAATCATTGCCCAAAGGTTTATTATTTTCTGTATAGATCACCATTCTGTATAGATCCCTCCCTACCAACCGTAGGTACCTACTACTTACTAGGGCATTTTTGAAAATTTCAAACCCAACCACCAACCAAATGGAAATGAAGGGTTGAAATTTTCAAAAATGCCCTAGTAAGTAGTAGGTACCTACGGTTGGTAGGGAGGGATCTATACAGAATGGTGATCTATACAGAAAATAATAAACCTTTGGGCAATGATTTGCAGCGTTTTTTTTTTTTTTTTTTACCTACCTACATTTTTTTACCTTCCAACTTTTTTTTTACCTACCAACCTTTGGTAGGTACTACCTACCTCACCATAATGCCTTCACACCTTCACAATCAAGTTTATTAGAAAGAACTAAACGCTTCACACTCGCTTCGAAGAATAGACAGCTTCATATGGAAATTTGATTACTGGTTGCTCAGAAAGCAAAACTGTACACAAATCGAGGAAATGAACAGCGATCGCACTTTAGTCAGATAAAATTTGAACGGAGATTAGACCTCTTTTGTGATTCACACTCGTGATTCTGTTTTATCGAAGGAAAACCTGTTTGAAAAAGGTTTGAAATTGGTAAAAATCTCAAAACATCAATCTCTAAGTAACTTGCACTTCAACGTTGCGCATGCGCACAGGCGACTGTTAATCCGGGAAAGAAGATGTTCGTCGGAGACCATCTACACGCCAACCTGCATAATCCCTGAATATTTCATCAATACCGGGCAATAACTTTCTTATAGTTTTGCCCGTTACAAGGATTTCATGACAGACACACTTCAGACAGACAGATACGAACCCAAAATTGTTCCGGAAGGCCTGAAACCTAAAACGAGAGCGGAAAATTTGATTTCGGAGAAATTTTTTTCAACCTTGAAAAGTGAAAACAATGTGAAAACAAAAACTTCCTCCACCCTTGGAAGACTCGGAAGCAAAAAGGTTCTAGTCAAAATGAAAAAAGTTGAAAGCTAAAAGGTAAAATACTATAATATTAAAGGACGACTTCCAAAAAACTAGATTTTAACTCTGGGCGTAATGAGAGATTGTTCCTCCATCAGCGCTTATCACTACATCTAGCAGGTTTGGTTCCCGCAGGTGTTGCACTCTCTCTGAATCTCTTCTCAATGTAAACCGAAGTACCTACCTAACGGTTTTTTCTCATATGACTTTCATATTTCATTCCCTCGCTGGTCGCGTCATTGTTATAATTATGTTGTAATTAGGTGTCCTGTGATTAGATCCCTGCAAGTTTTACTCTTCTAGATTCAAGTATCAGTTTTCTGTGATTATTATGGATTTCAGCCATTGTAATAGTGGAATATTTTCAAAAATTCGTTAAAAGGATTGAATTTTGAAAAAAATGTAAGCAGATTGAATTTAATGGTGAGTTGGTGAAGCAAAGTGAACGATTGGAGATCTATTTTAGAATAAACAGGTTATCAAATGGGAGAAGTTTCCTTTTCGTTGGCACCTTCATTGAAGTGCTTGGAGTAGTCGTCTTCTGTCCAACTGCGGTTAACTGAATTATCCTGATAGCGCTGTTTGCTTTCCGTTCGGAACAAACCTTTTGGTTAAAGGTTTTTGAAAGCATGACTTAATAATGGAAGTAATAACAATAAAATTTCCTTATTTGTCGGACAATTTTTAATGTTGAAATAATTAAGTACATCCTTTTAAAAAAAAAACTTACCTAATTAGAAACTTTCTAAAGTGCACTCAATGTCTGGCCCCATCCCCTTGAGGTCTCCACCAATCAGGTGCCAGTTCAGCCGCTACATTTTTCCTATATCTTTCCTTTCCATTGTCTATTATTTAAGCAATAGGGTTATGGCACCAGTAACAGACAGTCATACGTATGGACCGAAATGATCCAGTTAGTTGTGGACCATGAGTACAGTGTAGCCTTCTAGTGCTATCAGAGTGAATTTTATGACCCGTTTGGTATTTTAAAGGCTATGGTGGGAGGTTACGCAAAGCCACCACGAAGTCCAGTTGTGCTCGATACTGCAGCTAGTTGGTTAGGAAGATGGTGTGTTTTCTACCATCATTTTCCATTGCAGAATTTCGAAATGAAGGCACGTTGGAGGAGTTTTTGAATGTTTGAATTATGCTCTTTTCATAGTTCTCGTCGCTCTTCATTTACAACAAATTATCGATTTCAATGTGAGTTTTATCTCCTCCAAAAAACCTCGTTTTTCGAGTAAGACACCCGAAGTTTTTCATTGATTTGAATATTCTATGTTTTTATAAAGAAAAAAAAATTGGTACCATCATCCTACTTGTTCCAAGTTTCTTCCTTCTTCAACATCATCTTTCCCTAGCGTTCAATCTTGAATCTTCCTGTCCCAATGCCAGATTCAGTTTATTTAATTTTCTACTGCGATGGGTTTCTGCGTTCAAGTGTGGCACCGCTGATGAGTCGTTCCTTCTTCTATTCATTTTCTCCTGGCACCTTTGTAGTGGTGTTGATTCTGCTTCTCTTACTCCACCATCTTTCCCTTGAAACTTAGTTTTTGTTGTCACTTTTTGTCTTTTTGTTTTTGTTCCTACTGGTTTTGTTGTTTTTTCCTGCTTTCCCAACTGATTTTGTTTTTGTAGTTCCTGATTTTTCTATCGGTATTGTCGTTAATTCTGCGTCTTTTTTCTAGTTTTGTTGTTTTCGATCCTGTTTCTTCACAGATTGTTGTCGTTCCTGGTTTATTTACTGGTTTTGATGATGTTGTTTACAGTATGTTTACTCTTTCTTGCTTTTCTTTACTGCCTCTGTTGTAGAGACGCAAGTCCACCCATGAGACGGAAGTCCCTTTTTACGCTGGCGTAAAAACATGGTGCAAGTCTCAACCTCCCCTTCTTTGTTCTCCCCTTGGTATATCAACGTCATTTTCTCCTTTCGGTCAGTTTTCTGAAACGTTTCATAATACCATGGTTCAGAATTTACGTGAATGGGGTAAACACTAAACACAACAACAACAACAAAAAAACACTAAACACTTCACTTCTTATGCCTAGGTGTGGCGGATTTACTACCTTCATCAGAGTTCACAACCGAATCAGCCACTTAATGAGTAGGTACCTAGCTCAGGTCAACCTTTGTCAGCTAAGTTAACGCAAAATTGACATTGAAAATGTGAGTCAATCAGGTAGTTGTGGTGAATTTGGGACTTGAAACGTGCTTGAACTTGGCGATTGCTCCAAGCTGCAAGACGTCCTCAAGGCAAGGACGTTTGCATGGATATTTTAGAACAAGTGATAACCACGGTTGCCTCATTCCCCTATTCCCGTCATGGTATCAGCTGTTTGTTACAAAATATACCGCAACTTTCTACCTTTTTCATTTGATGATTATAATAAACAACTGAACCTATTGATGAGTTCAAGTGTGCTCTGAGCTCTACTTGTCGAGTAATTTCCATATAGAAGAAAATTGTTTTAAAGACGACGGATTTTCCACTGCGAATTTGCAATTTCAATTTTGCGCCAACTGAAATGTCCGGTGGTCAATTAAATGCAGTTTAAGGACAAAAAGGATTGGATTGGACAGGTAAACCTCTATCTCATTAACGTAAATACTTATCGTGGAACGACCTGCATCTGCATAAGAGTACCTACATTTAGAATTCATCCCTGTCAAGATAGGTTGCTTTCCTAAGTATACGTAAATTTGGAAAATCTCACCATCTAGAGTTAGTCGCTATGCCAATCACAGAATGAAAGAATCTTAGGGTATTTTTGGTCTGAAAGTAACTTCTTCAACCAGTAGCGCGATTACTTTTTTCTATATAAACTATGATTTATCGAAGAAACTAATTTTAATAGAAACTAAAGTGTTTCTAGTAGATAATTTGGCTTAGATACGTCACTGAACAGAAACTACTAGATACTCTCTACTATTACGTCACTATTTTGAGGTTAGCAAGTCTAGGGAAGTATATCATGATGGCGTGATTAGTGAGTTTTTGATGCCAATGAGCTGAGGCTCATTGAGCCCAGGAACATCAACCTAGAGCACGCAATCACGTTGCTAACCGCCCCCTGCGAGTAATCCATCTGGAAAAGATGTTCGTCCGTTGTCATTGACTGGTAACGGATGACAAATGATGACAGTTGACAATGAGGAATTTCACCATGTCGGAATTTCCTATTTTTGACCCCAAAATCGGATTCAGCACCTCGAAAAAACCCCTAAGGCAAACTTTCAGCCCAAACTTAAAAATTTACGAGTAAACAAAACAGTGTAGAAAATACGAATTTTTAAAAAAAAAACCGGGAAAATGACGTCATGCTGGAATAGTTCATTTATGGCTGCTCGAAGCGCTGAGATCGAGAAATCCATAGTCCCCAGATGCAAAATTTCATGAAACAGTAAAGTTCAAAATCGAAAAACTGAAGAAAAAAATAGAAACAGCAAGATGGGAAAAATTAGGTTTCCTCTGTTTTTGTTTGATAACTTTTCTGTTAGAAAACACAATTTCGTCGTCCCAATGGGCAACACTGGGAGGAGATGGCGATCCGAACAGCCCAATCAGCGAGCGTTCCCGCTGCACGTCTGTTTTCCCGGTTAGTTTTGAAATTAAAAATTTTGATTGTCTCCCAAAAATAACAGGAGACTTATTTTCCGAAATCAGCCCGATTTTCATCTATCCCACACCATTAACTATTAAGGAAAAATGCAAACAGAAATCGGTGAAATTCCTCATTAAAAAAATTTACTGTTATAAATAGAAAGGTTAGTCACAGGCCAGCCATGTTTAGGGATTCTAAACAGGTTCCGCCATAATTGGCAACTGGATCGTCACCAATTGTCGACGTTTTGTCACAATCACGGGTTCTGTGGACACCGCGCTCTGTGAAAAGGTTCCACAGGCACGTCAGTGGCGTGCAAAAACTCTCTAATATGAAATAGATTATAGTGTTGTTTGAAGAGGTTATATTGAAGTTCCAGTCACGAAAAATTAATTTCTATTTGGTTCTATTATTTTCAAAAGTGAAGCTTTGGAATCGAGAAAGGAAAACAGAAAAATCGCTGCCGTTAGTGTGTCCAGAAGCCAGTTAGATTTGTTAATGAAATCTGGGGGACACCCTCAAACCCCCGGATCGTTTTGTTATGATCAAGGATAAAAACGATGGAACACAGAAATTGTTTTTGTCATCGAAGAGTAGTTGAAAATCGAATAAAAATTTGCCTGCCGTATCTCGTTTACGTACCCGGCACTTTCCCCAGTTCCCATGGAAAAATGTTGATGAGATTTGGCATAACCCCTCCTTTTGTGGTCTAGAAAGTTCCCCGAAGCTTAATGGGGAATTTGCTTCACATTTAAAATTTTTTTTTTTCCAAAAAAATGGTTTTATTCACTCACGTGGAAGAAAACCATAGTGTGCTGCTCGAAAAAGCATCCAAAAAATTTATAAAATTTAAGGTAGATGGAAATTTTAAATGTAGCGGCAATCTGTATGGGGGCAGCCATGTTGTGACGAATCCAGCTGCCTAACCAATCTGATACCACCATGGTCCAATTAGGGTTAACCATCTGTTCTTAAGTAAACTACCCACAGTTTAATAAAATATCACAGTAATTTAACGTATTAAAAAAACTGTTTAAAAATTAACTATTATCACACTTTTTACTTAATTATCACTTGCTTGCTAAAAGCAGGTAAAACAAATCGTAGATGAACACGTAATTTATTAAAAGAAAAAAAAATGTCACAGCCTGGAATCGAACCCGGGACCCCCACGTTAGGGCGACATACGTACGTACGGTTGGGGTTTTATGTATATAGATAGCGACGATTTTGAAGCATTTGTTGACACCAACCAGAGCTCTGTGTCGGACGAATGATGAGTCAGAAACACGAGTATGAATCTCACGTGATTTGAGGCAAATTTCAGATTATCAAATGCTAGGTACATTGTTTCGTTTGTACGAATAGAATTTCATTGTCAACCAAGAATTTCATTGACTCAACAACCAAGAATCAAATCAATTGAAGGCACCCACAACTCCTGGAGAACAGTGTTTAGCTGGTAGGAACTTTCTCTCAAAACTTGATTGTTAACCATGCGCGATAATTATGATTGGTAGGTACTATCAATGGAAAAGCCATGTTCTTCGCACACAGGTGATCTTTATGGGAAAATAATAAACAGTTGTGTACTAATTTGCAGTACTTTAAGTTTACATTGTTAATTTAAGGGAATTATGAGCATTTAAGTGACGTAAGAAGAAAAAAAACTTGATAATGATAAAACTCCTGACAACGAGGCTTTCAACAAAATTGCAACGAGCAATTTTTTATTGAAAATTACTCGTCGATTCAACCTCTAGAGGTTAACTGTCTTAAGAGTGGACACCCTGTATTTACAG
The DNA here is from genome assembly GCA_009739505.2 of Apolygus lucorum. Lineage (NCBI taxonomy): Eukaryota > Metazoa > Arthropoda > Insecta > Hemiptera > Miridae > Apolygus > Apolygus lucorum. Next base: position 28,062,017 of record CM019173.2, on the reverse strand, counting down.
GTGAAAAGTGGTGAACTTCAAGAGTCAAGTTGGAATGTTCCTAATGTCTGTGGCGAAAATATTGGCGTCCTTGGAATAACTTGATTTTCTGAGAGGGGGGGGGGGGATTCACTGAGAGTGTGCATAGTTAGATGTCTAAAGTTCAATGGAATGTTGGAGGTTTGAAGTTTCTCTTCACTACTGGCCATTCTGTGAGCTTTAAAGATGACCATGAGAGTTTAAGCTGCCTGACAAGTCTTGAAAGCCCCGTCCCTGCCACCTGTTGGAAGCTCTGGCTCCTACAGATCTCCTAGGTATCCATGTTTTCACCCACCCCATTCATCTTCCCTTCTGCCGCATGTCGTTTAAGTGGCTCCAAGTACCAACCAACTCATCCTTCCAGACTGCCTATGCTCGAAGGCTCCATTGGTTGGCAGAGAGATGGAGACGAGACGCACAACGTTATATCTCTCGTAATAGTTGCACTAAACAGTTGTAATGGGATTGTTGCAAAGGAAAAAATAAGTCTCACATTTCCTTGCTCAACAGGTTTGCACCATTGCTATATTTTATTACTTCATGGTTCATTCTCCTCTTTTAGATATGTTTTTATTTCTTCCTTCGTGCTAATCGAAATCATCATCGTCTTCGTCCTTCTTCTTCTTCTTCTTCTTATCCTTCTTCTTCTTATGTTTCTTTTTCTTTTCATCAGAATCGTCATCGCTCTCGTCCGTGTCATCTTCATCCTCGTCATCTTTTTTGAGACTGACAGGTTTACTGGCACAATTCCACCCATGAGCTATCTTCCCTTTGGGGAACTTACGAAGTACTAAGCTGCAAAGCTGGTCATCTTCAGATTCATAGTTCATCTTCATTATTTTAACCTTCTTAACTTTCTGAAATGTTTCGAAATACCTTTAAAACTCTTATAATGTACCTCTGACAATTTTTCTCCGACCAAAGTAGAAGTTGGTAAATTCCAACCTCAATATTTGGTGCCTCCTTAGTAATTGAGAGAAGGAAGACGGGAGTATACGCCTACTGTTTGGTCAAAATGTAATGGTTCATAAATAGTTACGAGTTACGAATCAACTGTAGGCAATCATAAATATTAATTATGATCATATGGGTTATTCACTCAAAGTAAGTTACTAAGGTAATCGGCTTTTCCTTTTATGGCGCCTTGAAAGCACTAGGACCGTGGAGTCCTATTGATTGTGTCGCGATCTGAACGATTGATAGCTCATTGCTCGAATCAACCATCTTGCTACAATCAGTTGTCCACTGGCTTGTAACTTTCAACAACAGTAAGTTGTAACTGTCAACTTAGGCCCAATTCACATAGAGCGGACTTCGGGTGAAGATGTGCCGCGGACCAGGCACAGACGTGGCGGTGATGTGACATGCGATGTTCACAGAAGGGGCAGGACAGTGACGAGAAAGGACATGAGCAATCTTTTGGTTAACGTGGAGTGCAATACAGCTTTTTCAAGCAGTGACGAAGATGACAAAGATGCGCTGGGTTTGATGTACTTGGCTGACGTGAATGAAACAGGAGATATCGGGTTCATTGATTGAGGCTGAAGAAGGGGAAAACTGGTGGAACATACGACGTTAAGCGTGAATTGACTTTGTACCCAGAACGGTTTCTTCCGGGCCTGGGCATTCCTATTACAATAATCCGCACGATTATAATTAATCAAACCCAACTTTTTCAGCAAATTCAATATTGAATTGAAGATCATCACGAAGGAAGTGGCACTTGTATCCCGAGAGAGAAGGTGTAGAGATTTGGCGGGGGCAAATGGGTGGAAAAAGCGCCAAGTCTCTTCTGCGTACATCGGAGTGTTTTTTTACCAGGAGAGACTTAAAAGTACGAAGGTCAGTGCCACATCTTAGCCTGACGTCCGTAATGTGTGAATTGGGCCTAAGGCCATTGATTTACCTTCAGTGCTAGTTGTGGTCGTTGTAGAAAAGATGACGCAGTGTCTTAAGCGGGTCTCAGTCAGAGAATGAACAGTTTTTCCATCTTCTGGTAATAATTATTGTTCAATTTTGATGATTCCAGCGTCAATCTTTTAGTTTTTCAATTCCCAAGGTAGATGCACTAATAATTTTCAAAGATCCTTGAAAATTTCAAATTTAGGTACAACTCTGTACTTAATTTTAACTTTTGGAATTAAACAAGTGTATGGGTGTAAAGATTTTAAAAACAAGAAGAATGCCTCAAGAAACATGGAAATTGGATAAGTAATTATTTCCCGAGAAAAATGGGAAAAACTGTTCATCAAAACTGAGGAGTGGTGGTGGGAAGGGGCAACCGAGCGCCGGTTCGTAAGAGATTATACTAATCCTGAACTAGAGAGGAATGGCGACTCCCTTAACTGTACGCCTGTATAATAAAAATGTCAGACATACCGTACATGTTGAAATCAATACAAAAAATTCTGACCCATGTTGATGTTTTGTTACCATCAATTCCGTCGAAATTGACAATACTTTCCTTCTACGATTGCACAGAACCCTACAATTGTCAAAGAGACTGTCATCCAAGAAAGCTGACATTTAGGAAATACCAAAAGAAAAAAAATGTCCAGTTCCGAAAATGCTTGGAAATTGCTTAATAGGGCCTTAGCCTGATAACTTCGCTCTGTGAACCAAATTTGAACTCTCATCATTGCTACCAACATCTATGTAATTATTCATTAGTATTTCTATGTTGGTGTGTTGGCAGTAAGGAGCGACCCATAATATAATTCTAACAACTAAAAACGCTGCAAATTATTACAAAAAGGTTTATTATTTTTCTATATAGATCACTCGTCTGCAAAGAACACGACTTTGCCATTGTTACCACCAACCAACATGAAGAAAAACATCGATCGCATTTCGGTCTGCTAAAATTTGTACGGAGATTAGGCCTCTTGCGATTCACATATTTTGATTTATCGTAAGTCCAACCCTTAAATTCTCGTAGGGAGCGAACGGTTTGTCCTACAGGGCTCCGCGTGGTCTCTAAAAATTCAATACTATCTTAAATTGATGGAAAAACAATAGCTTTATATAACATTTTTTTGAGTCAGGGCGTTTTTTAGAGCATTTAGGACATTTTTTCAATTTTTAGGACATTTAGGGCGTTTTTTTTAGTTAGGGCAGTTTTTTAGAGCGTTTTCAAAATTTAGGACATTTTTAAAAATTTTAGGACATTTAGGGCGTTTTCTTTTGTTAGGGCAGTTTTTTTTAGGGCGTTTTCAAAATTTCAACTCTTATTTTTCAACCCTTAGAAGTGACCTACTTCAACCAAAATCTTCGGGGCACAACTAGACCCCAAATGGAACCCATATTCCAAATTTCATCGAAATCGATCTATGCTAAGTAGGGAAAGTGCCGCGGACGGCCAAATTTTTATTCGATTTTTGGATCCTACGTACCTTGAAACGTAAAGCAACAAATTTTGAGGGGGGGTTAGAAAAACTTTCTTGGTCGATTCCAAAGGTTCATTATTGAAAATAATAAACCAAAATGGAGGGCGTAATCCATGTTGACGAAAATGCATCCCTGGAATCAGGAAGTTTCGGCAAAACTGTTCAGATACAAGAGTTTTAGCAATCAAGAGGGCGTTTTGGGAAAATCAAATTAAAAAATGGAAATCGTGACTACTGCATAAACCCACTACTAAGGCTTAGTTTTTGTTTACAATGCCACTGGAATGTATTTTTGAATCCTCCTAAACCAAGCCAAACAACTCAGTTATGGTGAGCAGATTTTTCGAATTCTATGTGTTGCTGTGTTTTACTATCAGCTGTTCTGTAGCTTTTCTCTTAAAAGTTGAAACAATCCTTTCTCTCCCAACTGTTCAATCGAGAAGAGGCTCGAGGACTTGTTCGCCTGAAATCGAGGTAATGGGGGTCGTTTTGGGGTTCGAGTTCATCAAAAGAGTGATCAACAAGATTCCTATTTGTTCCGACGGAATGTTCGGATTCACAAGATACTACTCACTACCGTCGTTTTGAACTTGGTACTCCTGGTAGTGTAGTGCTAATGGTAATAGTCTCGTTCTATCAATTTCTTGTTTTGTTCAAAGCTCTTCAGCCACCTATCAGACTGTTGAACGACAATCTTGCAGGACACGAGTCGAATTCATTCCACGTTTTAATCACTGGTGGAAGTGAAAGGAATTCCTGAACAAGGAATCTTTCTAACACTTTCTCAACCCGCAAGGGATCTTTTTAACCACTTGTGGACTGTTGGTTCCTTGAAAGCATCATCTCCATAAAGTTGGTTGAGATTATCAAAAATTTGGCAGCCATTATTGCCGAGTTTTGCGTGAAATTGATGACGCGCTGCTTTTGAATGGCAGCCAACGAAGGGTGCGAAAAACGCGTCACTTCACATGTAATGGAAGGAACCACTTCTTTTCTTAAGGCGGTTGGGCCCACACTGAGCATTGTTTGGATGGTCTAGAAGGTGGTAAGCAGCCAGCTGACCTCCCCACTCGTCTTCCAGACTTCCTAGAATTCTTTTATACAAACTTTCCAGACAGACCTCGTAATGCTCGAATATTTATGAATGGGTGGATACTGTGCTCCGTGGGTACACTAAGGAGTACATACAGAAGACTTGAACATGTCGATACTATTCCCTACATTTGTTTGACCTCTATTTCTTTTTGTGGGCTCGACCACGACTTCTGTGCCTGGACCAGACCAGAATGCCGAGATGGATCCAATTCCTATCAACTATGACTAAAAACTATTTCAATTAAACTTACCTCCATAGTTCCATTTAGCACTTTTTCAATTGCGGGAGCTCCCCATTCCTCTGCATGAGATTTGAAGTAGTCGATCTGCTTCTTGCTCAACTGCATCGAAACAACAATAATACTGGTATTAATGATGTTCAATATGGTGTTTTTTGAAGTCTGCCAAGTAAGTGGGCTATAGCTCTTACATGCTGTTACATAAACGTAGAGGTGCTTGTTCATATTCAGCCTCTTCATTGACTCCAAGCTCGTCATTGTTTAATATTTTATATCGTCTTGTTCTTATTCTACACTTACCGGTTTAGAATAGCAGACATACACTAGACCCAAGAGCAAAGCTGCTCGGGCTAGACTCAGAACACTCATTTCCGGAGGAGAAGTCGATCGAAGGAATTTCTTGCACTATTATATAGAAGTTTTTACTTCAACCAATGACGTGATTTCTCCATTTATCATTCTTCTATCAGCATAAACTATGAAATCGAAACCGTGATCGAAACATAATTAACATCTGTAACGTGATTCAAAAATTCAGATATCACAAAATATGAACTAATATCAAATAATGTGAAGGTTTTCTATGTCGGTTCTCTCAACGGGTTTACGCGATTTAAATAAAATTCTTCTTAGATTTCTCAATAAAATGACTTCCGCAATGGGAGATCTCCAGAAAATCGTCAAGAGTTGGTGTTGTCTTTATGGTTTCGAATGTTTAACTTTATTTTGGGTTGTGAAATCTGATCGTTCGAGTTGAGAGTCTATGAGCGTTCTATAGCAACCGTTTAACCCAAATACCCGGGCATCCGTAGATGCAATCGACCAATGCAAAATCCAGGACACCAAAAACAAGTGGTTGTGGCTCATAGCTTCCCTGTATCTTTTTTTCGACAGGCAAGTGAGAAAATCTTTAAGATCCACAGGTGGAGTTGGATCTCGTAAGATATTTTGAAGGCTTCAAGGTTAAATAGGATTCAAACTAACTAAAAAACGCCTCATTTTCTCCCTCGTTGGAAGCTCAGCCATTACTTCAGGCTGAGTCCTGGGGCGCTTCATCAGTTCTGGATGGCGGGACGAACCAGGATCCCCTCCCTTCTGGTGTTGAACTTTGGGGAGCTAACCCTAGCTCTACTAGCAGCTAAATTCTTTCAACTGCCCATTTGGTGCATTTGGAAAAGCTGTGCAGCGCTTCATCGTCTTCTCTCTTCTGGCAGGGCAAACATGTTGGGGCAGTTACCTTTCCCATGTTACGCAGATAGGCATATAACAGTCCATGTCCTATGTCAATTGATCGGGATTGTGGTCAACTGGAAACAACACCTTCTTCGCCGAGCTTTCGGTAAATTTATTACCTTCTTCAGAGCTCGAAGGTTGTTTATTTAGTGACACCACCAAACGTCCATAAATAAAGAGAAGGTGGAGACGCCACCATAATTATAGAAGATGAATTTACGGTAAAACGAAGAAATTATTTTAAAGCACCGGCTTTTTTTAGTACAGAACAATGGAATAACAAAAACGCAAGGACTCCAGCTCACAGAGAATCTCTGTGTTTTTGTTATTCCATTGTTCTGTACTAAAAAAAGCCGATGCTTTAAAATAATTTCTTCATTTTACCGTAAATTTATCTTCTATAATTATGGTGGCGTCTCCACCTTCTCTTTATTTATGGACGTTTGGTGGTGTCACTAAATAAACAACCTTCGAGCCCTGAAGAAGGTAATAAATTTACCGAAAGCTCGGCGAAGAAGGTGTTGTTTCCAGTTGACCACAATCCCGATCAATGGGGTGTTTCAGTCAATTTTTTTTATTTTATTTTTCAAAAGAGTAAGGCTCAGGAATAACGGTAATCGGGTCTGTTCGTCGAGAAAATGTTTTTAAAAAATCAGAGAAGCTAAGGAAAGTTGAAGATTTGAATGGTGCGACGTAGCTAGCCAATCGTGACGTAGCTAGCCAACTGTCTTTGAAAAAAGTATCCATGCACAGAAACCCTTGGAGGACGTCTTGGATACTACAAAATATTACTCACACACGCACGCGGCGTAGTCCTTGCCTAGTGTGTGTGCATTTATAGCGGCCCGCCTTTTTCAAACGTGTGAGCTCTTTAATTAATTTTTCTACCACATGTTATAGTATCATTGGGCTTAAAGTTGTCGTATATAGGTTTTCAAGGGTGCTGAATCCAAATTTGAGGTCAAAAACCTGAATTTCCGACCCACCGAAATACCCCATTGACATAGTACGTTTTGTTGGGTCGATCTACATAGTTGCTGTACAGTCCATGTCCTATGAAGAACTGTGTAAGGAAAAAGTTCACTTTTCCATGCTTCCTGTCTATCCATTTCTGAATGGTTAGCACTAGCCTTGCAGTCCACCATCCTCCATATTCTCCCGTCCATGTCTCTTGACAACTCGGCATAGTGCGCTCTCTTTCTTCCTTGGCTATGTTTTCTCCTTCATCCCTTCTATCGAAGATTCTTTTTCTCCCTGAAATCATCAGCTTAATTGGGTATGGCACTGGCAAGAACAAAGATAACAGGTTCTGACACTGTTCGGTAAGCACAGGCGATTCATAGAGCTCCTCTTCGCCGTACTTCTCTGTCTAAAATACAGGGAATTCTCCCGCTCTATACAGGAGAATTGACTCCCTGTATCCTTAACTCGATTCTACAGATAGTCCGGTGCGTAGTAGATAATAAAAATCTCCCAGTACCTTGACAAATTTGAATGTCAGATGACGATGACGTTTATAGGTCCTCAACTACATCCTCAACTACACCTCTCCATGAAAATCCCATCGACATCGAATGTAAACAGTAAAACTTATGTTTATTAAGAATCCTGTTGACAACAAGATTCATCGCTGGGAGTTATGGGGGCGTAGGTAGTTAATTCGTTCTACTTTTAAGGTGGGTCTTCTTACTTCTCGAAATACTGGCTGTCCTCCTACGTCAACCCGGACACATGTAATCAGGTTTCAGTGAGTGGGAGCTCACATTATTATGCAACGTATAAATAAATTGTAATCTATTCAAAATCACTTTCTGTTTTCTACCTTTCATTGGGACTGTCTGTGACTCAACCATCAACTACTAAAATTTGAGAAAATTTCGTGTAGGGTAATAACCAATATCCAAACCCAACGTTCAAAAATGTCTCATTTCTTCAAAATAGGTTTCGAAATTGATAATAATTATATTATCCGTTATGAACCTAATTCCGCCCTTTTTTACACTATCACGTTGTCCTTCCTTTGCCAAACGCTTTTTTTTTATCTTTAAGTTATTTTTTGACCAATTTTTGGACATTTTGGGAAGTTTCTTTCTCTTTCTTTTGTATTTTTATTTTTTTTCTTACTAAAATATCAATGAAGCACTGGAACAATTTAGTGCACATTGCATCGTCTCGATTGCAGTTATAATCATTTAGGAATAGATCTTGCATGATGCACAGCTCATAACCATGGTTGATTATTCATTCAAACAAGTTATTTATTTATTATTTTCTTATAAACATATGCAAGGTTCGAAAGGAATCAAGTATATAACTCTCCTCGCTCAGTTCTATGAATACCCGTTAAAACGCTGCCTATGATAACAGTAGAGTTTATTATTGTTGTGTAAAGTAACGAACTTCCAACCTTATTGCGACAGGTCAACAATCAAGTTCATTTTGACAAAAAGTACTTGCCAGCAATAGGCTCGTTTTCCGACACTAGTGAATCTAATTCAATGAAATTCTCATTTTTTTGGATTGCCTAGGAAACAACTGAATGATATGAAACTCTACTAGACGAAACTGGGAAACGACTCCTCCGTGGAGTGGGTGAACTAAAACCTTCCAATGATGATTGCTAGGTAGGCAGCTAGCAACTTGTATTCCTCAACAAGTCGTAGAGTAATGACATGGTGTTCTGGATACCGCAAGACGCATCCAGTCGCTGGAATCCACAAGCAAAAGTGGTCTTATGGGTGTGACATACTAGGAAAACCGCATTGCAGTGACCTCGTTCATCTTTTCTTTGCCGCAATCCGTTGGCGGTTTCCAAAAGTCTACATCCCCACGCACAGCGCGGTTTGGAGGTGAAACCCCAAACAAACAAGTGTCTAGTGACACATTGGTCGGCAGAATTGCAGCAAACCTGTTCACTGTTGATGTTTTGTGCACTGTTCGCTGTTCTCTTTTCCTCATGACTACAGAAACACTCATTTGGGGGGGGGGGGGGGGTTGAGAATCAAACATAAGTATGGATCAAAGTGGCAGAGGTGTACAGGGACAAATAGGAGAAAGAGAAGGCGTGGCTTGCAATAGCAAGAGTGATGTAGCCGGATTGGGATGTATTCTCATCTAAAGATCGACATAAGAAAAATGGATGAAGCAAGCTCCATTTTTGAACTGAACTGAAAAGAGACGCATCTCGCAACTCCCCCACCCACCAACTACAACCCCATTACGGTTTTCTGCGCAGTATGTTATGTAGCTAGCAGTTTTTTGGCACAGAGAACCAGAAACTGGAGGTACATAGTATGCTGTTGAATCATCAAAAATTAACTTCCCTCGACCGGGGATCGATCTCCTATCGTTCCGATTCTGAATCGGAGCTCCTACCACTGAGCTAAGGAAGCGAATGGACAGAAATGCGAAGAGGAGGCTGATCACAACACCCCCCCATTAGGAAATCTTAGGTACTCCGTAACCTAGTCAGGGAGGCTGCTTTGGCCGGCGTTTTACAACCCATTGAGAATGCGTATTTTCGACTGGCTTCGGAGTTTTTTGTTATTGTTCCTTATTGACGGGGCGGGGGATCTGCTGACCTCAACGTTCCTATACGTAGCATCACGTCTACCTCATGCACTAAAAGCCTTTACAACGGACAGCATGAGGAATGTGAACGCCAACTTTGTACCAGTCAGGACCAAAAATCCAGCAAATTGGACGCGACTCTATTCAACGGATAAACCCTTGAGTGTCACTTTACAATGCCCCGGTCTCAGGGAAGTCACTCCCATCCAACCTCAAGTTACCATCATGGGGACGGGAATCCTCAGGAATAAGGCCTCCTGCGATATCCTTGCTCCTGGGCTAATAATGTATGGTAGAGTGATAGGGGAAACCCACCTGAGAAGCAATTTGATGCCCATTCATCATCCACCAATCCTCCCCGACCTACTCAAGGATGGAGGATTGATGACCACGAAAGCGGAAATACCTCACTTAGCTCCCTTGCAGTCATCAGCAGCTCAGTTAGGTTGTAGTGCACCACCAGCCTCCTGCTTGGGATTGCCTTAGGGATCGAATCGTTACAGAGCGCCTTGTGTTCGTATTCGTTTCAAATAATGTAGTCCTACTGATGAAAAAACCATACATTTCATTGAGTGACATGAATTCTGAATCGAGAAAAAGATCAATGCCAAATTTGATCTGATAGTGAATGTTGGGAGGCGGGAAACCTTATCTAATGATGATCCTCAAGTTCGCCACTTGTATTCCTCAATCAAGGGAGCTCTGCAGGGAACGAACTAGAGGTATGTCGGTCAGGAGTGAACGTATTGAAAATACCTTATCTTCAAAATGACCTTGTCAGAACTGAACGGGTTATCAAATGAACACGGTCATTCGTTTAACAACCCACCAATCGAGTTTTCCGGTTAAATTACGAGAACAACGGCAGAAGGCCAACAAAATAAATTAATTGCCCGCAATATGGATGTATAATGTATATTTATATACATGCATGTTTGTACATGGATCATTAATGTGTGAAAATGACAAGGAAGTATCAACAGAAAGAAGTAGATGGAAGTGGTTTTCTAAGCAAAACCTTCCATCATCCAAGTGAAGAATTACGTTCGAATGAACTGAGGACTAAAAAGACAAAACACACTCAAAAGACTGATTCATACGATTCGAATCGATCTTTCATTTGTTTTTGTATTTTAGCTCATTCGATTCATTCAAATCGCCTATTCATTGTAACCTAATCCGACTCGTTCGGTTTACAGACTCGCTCGTTTTTGTGCCTTCTGACCAGTTGATTGTTTGTCTTGTGAGTGAACGGGTGAACGGATTCAAAAGACCTGGTCTCTGTAATGAGTGACCGTTTGGGATTCGAATCCGCTAAATGACCTTGTCTTACACACCTCTAGAACGAACAGTTGGCCCTACAAAGCTCAGGGTGGTCTCGTTCGTTTCTAAAGATTGAACACTATATTAAATTTATGAAAAATCGTCAGTTCTCCATGTTTCTGATTTACCGTTAAATTTTCTGATTTACTTGAAATATAAACCATCGAATTTTGAGAAGGGTCAATTTTATTTGTTATTTTGGTTGATTCCAAATGTTTATTATTGAGCGGTAAACCAAAATTGTCAAGAGTTTTCTTGTTTGTAAGGTTGTTTTTTTTTTCAAGTTATACCAACCTACTTCGTAAATTGCGAACACTTTATTTTGATGCAGTTTGTAGGAGTTTTGTCATTAACCATGGTTATGTTGCCGTACGTAGTGTTACATCGAATTCCTCATACCTAGTCCTAGGTGGTATTATTAGTGCACTTCCCAAAGTGTTCAGAATTACTCTCAAATTCTTCGTATTCACCTTCCAATTCCTTTTCTTTCACACTACGTACATACTTTCATTTTTTGTATATTTTTTATTTACTTATTTGTCTAACCTATAATGATGGAGACTCGTTTACATTTAAAATATTTCGTGAAATCCTGAATGCTTATTTTTTGAACTAGCAGATACAGTGTGATTCACAAAACTGAACAATTTGAAGAAATTTCCAATTACGACATCATGTTGGTGCATTGTGAAAATGATCACAATTCCTAATATTCAACATTTCTGGAGAGTAATTTGAAAATTTCCTACGAATTTGAAATGGATACCTAATTTCTATTAATTTGTTTCACTCCTTATTTTTCAAAAGCCGAGTAAAAAATATTGAATTTTAAAAATCATTTGTGACGATGTGTACTGTGTGTGTAGATAGTGTAAGCTTCTGAATCACCGTGTTTGATGAACTGAATCAGGGTTGGATGGAGAGTGAGAGGAGCGGCGGCGGAGGAGACCTCTTGGGATAGAGAAAATTAAGAGAAGATTTACGAGAGGAGTCGAGCTGATAGATAGGAAGGGCAAATGCTGCCAACATTATTGTGACAATATTCCTACAAGACCCCCTCCCCGAATCCTCCCGTCAAACCGTCGATTTCGTTGAAAAAAAAATCACGTTTTTTCTCATTCAAGCGCGGTTTTCTCCACTAATAAAAATATTGGAAACAGTTCTGACCATACCGTTGGAAAGCCGAGCTTTTGGGTCAACTTTTAGGCTTACAGGCAAGCATTTACACGCAGAAAAGCAGGGACTCATGAGCGGTTGAAAAAAGTTGATATTTTCAAAATTTGACCATTTTTCCTCTTCAAGTTCATTTTTCGCCCGTTTCGCCTATTAAAAAAACTTTGGTTCTTGCTGTGTATTTTGGCAGGAGAAGCTCGTGGGAAAATTACTCCACGAATTATAAATATATCCTTTTATTAAGGGTAGACTGAGCTGCACAAATGGGGAATTTGCCTCAATTTTAGATTCTGGAATTTCAAGTCAAATCCTATAATAGGACCCTAGAATAACGTTCAACACTAGGAATAACCAAGGGGAAAAAATTACCGTAGGAGAAAATGCCTAAACAAGTGAAGCTCTGTTACAAAACACCGCAAAAATCGAGGAATATTGTTGACGTCATACGAAAAAAAAACAACGCGAAAACAACTCCGACAACAGACAGAGTTCTAGCACCGCCACACAAAACGATCCAGTGAAATGGCTATTCGAATAATGTGATTCAAAACTTGAAACTAAATAAGAGAAGATGAAGACTAATAATGCTTGATAAACTAGTAGGTAGAATTGTATTGTAAAAAAGTGAGTAATATTATTTCTTTTGGTCACTTTTGTGTCTGGGTTCTTCCTGCCAGTTCGCGGCGCACTCTTGTGTTAATCCTTGGTAAGCTAAAAGTTCTTGTATGTTCCGCTTCTGTGGTAAGCGCCACAGAACCTCCTTTGAAGTCAGATTGGTAGAATATCCGTTACGTTTCAAACATGGCTGCCTCTTACACATTGCCACCACATTTAAAATTTCCATCTTCCTTAAATTCTCTAAATTTTTTGGATGCGTTTTCGAGCAACTCACCATGGTTTTATTCCATAAAAATAAACCCTCATTCGAAAAAAAAAATGTGAGGCAAATTCCCCATTACGAGATGAGGAAGGGGCTAAAAAGGTTTACTGAACTAACCTTCCTGTATAGATAATACATTAGGTTTCCCTGTCATCGATATAGAAGCATCGATATAATAGTCTCCTCCCACAAATAATTCCTGTAACCAAATATATATAGAAATATGATATTACAAAAGTATAAATACATTATATAAGTTACATTCCTGAAAATTTTCTTGAATATTGAATGCAGTAGGTATTGTTATTGAACCATGTTGAATTAGGTATTCACATTTGCACATAATCGTCTAAATAGGCAGGTGGACGCCGCAAATCTGCTGTGTATTTTGGCAGGAGAAGCTCGGGGGAAAATTACTCCACGAATTATAAATATATCCTTTTATTAAGGGTAGACTGAGCTGCACAAATTACGAGATGAGGAAGGGGCTAACACGTTTTCTGAACTAACCTTCCTGTATAGATAATACGTTAGGTTTCCCTGTCATCGATATAGAAGCATCGATATAATAGTTCTCCATCAGGAAGATAGGAAATTTGACGCTCTTTCCAATGGTATCGTCAAATTTCATTTTATCTAGTAAATTGAAGGAGTTATTGACATTTCAATGATACAAGGTCGAAAACACAAAAAGAGTCAAGAGACAAAAAGGCACTAATTAGTTGTGGAATCCCTAGGCTATGGCAGGAACATAGGTGTTCACCCAGTAGATCACTCGTCTGCAAAGAACACGGTTTTGCCATTGTCACAATTTTATGTTTAGGGAATGTCGAATTCTTCATTTGTTGGTTCTTATTCTCATGGCGAAAACTGTGACCCCTGGTAGACAGATAGGTTCCTGATTCGAGAAAAAATTCTGGGCTTTACAAACCTTCCCAACTAACCTCTCAAGTGATAAAGTTTACTAAGAGCCTACCTTTTGTTGCGCTTGAGTCATTTGACATTCGTTTGATCTCGTGGAAGCACTGATAGTCATGTGACGCGTTCCGTCACAATACACGACGCGTTCCGTCACAATGCATTCAAGTCTATTTATAACCTTCATAACTCAGACAATTCCGAGTCGTGGCTCTTCTATAGCCCAGTGAGATCAAATTTGGATAGCAGAAAGAGGTGTAAAATGTATGAATTCCCTCCCAACTAATACGCTAGATGTAGGTGAATCACACTGTACCTGTACATGAACTTGATCTGTTTGTTTTTGTGTTTTTGGTTTCTGAATTTGTAGAAATTTATCATTTTTAATTTTTCCCAATTTTTATCATGTTCATGGAAAGAGTTAATTTCGTACAATTCTATTTTTCAAATCGATGTGTCATGAAATCGAAACATGAAACAATACAACAAATCAAATAAAGGGTGGAACCAAACTGTACCGATTAAATCTCGAATTGAGTCTATTAAATCAGTAAATTTTCATTTTTTGGCTCCAAAAACATGTTTTTGACGTTTTTTCATGTACAATTTACCTGAAGCCATCCAATCGAAATTATCTTTGATGGACACGAAACTCGATGTCAAAAGAACATTAAATTCTTCACTATTCATACCTTGACGTCATTCAGGCATTTTACAAAGTTAAGCACGAATGACTCAACTTCAAGCTGCTTAAAATGCTGCCAGTAAAAGTAAAAGTAAGTAAAGTAAATGTGGAAAGTAATTCAAATTTGCTGAAAGATGTTGTTTCGGGTTCGGGTGAACTCGTGTGTTTTCGTTGGTCAACGAGCGCCCGACATCCCTCTCTTCCTATCTTATTGTTCGCGTTTGTTCGATACTGTGTAATGATCGAATGCTCATTATAAACTGTTTCGTTTTCGTAGTGAAGTGTTGCCTATTTAAAATAAACCCCCTTCAAAATAGCAGTAAACAACCATCTAAGGTTGGATTATTGTCCGACTGCCATTCCTGGCGTTGCGGATGTCATCAGCAGTCTTCCTGAGGGAAGATCAGAATTTGTTCTGATGATTTCGCTCATGGCTTCCCGTTGGCCTCACCGCCCTGGGTTGTGACGAGGGGGAACTGCGACCGGCTTACCCGAAAATATGCTCCCGAGGCGAGCCTCGAACTCACGGCCCCTCAACCGATCCGAGTCTCGTCTCCAGGGACACACGCCGGAACTCACTCGGCCACAGCTGAACCCTGCTGCCAGTAAATCGTGTCGTGTTACTTCAGTCTTACCTTGCGAATAGTTACTTCAGAATAAAGTTGTTTTCTCCGACCCAAAATTGATTAGTGCAGATGTTTCTCAAGGCGGCATCCTTGGACCCCTTCTTACAATAGCGATCTCCCAGAAATTGAAGGGAATGCCACGACCACGTTTGCAGATCATTCAGCAGTGCTGGCAACGAGAGAAAATAACAAAGAATCAGTCACATAGCTAAATTGCACTATCTCCCCAAAAAAAAACTATCAACGTATGACCATCTCAAATGCTCAGGTCGGAAACGATTTGGGGGTCTTGATGTTCTAAAACAAAGCTGAAAAGTCAACTACTGGTGCCTTTACTGCATCCGCTGCAGCTGGACAAGCAGAGGGCGTTTCCTCACTCCATAACTGATGAGAATCTACTGATTTTTTATTGTTGTCGATGGTGCAGATGCGATATCATGAAGAAATTTTTTTTGAGACACCTCTACTAATAAAAATTCTCTTTATTGGAGACCGGATTCGGGTCAGAGCCCCATCATCAGTATAGAGACCATACATGTTCAAGCAGGACCGCCACGTTCAAGAGCAGTTCAGCAGTCGCAGTTCAGTTCTTGAACGTGGCGGTTCTGCTTGAACATTTATGGTCTCTGGACTGATGATGTGGTTCTGACCGGAATCCGATCTCCAACAATAAGAACTTTTATTAGCAGAGGGGTCGCAAAAAACAATTTCTCCAAGATGAGAATCAATTCTATCCAGCCCTGTAGTGACGCCATTACATCCCATTTTGAAATTGATTATTTTCCTGATTACAATTATTGCCTCACAACCCATTAATGTCATTTTGCGCCTTTTGAACTAGCTCTACGACCTTAAATAGAAAATCAACGCTCTAAGCCTGAGTTTCTGACTCATTGGAGTTGCGATCAACTCCTTGAGATCTTCGGTACAGTTTGGAACAACCCTGTATAATAAATTCACCGAAGCAGACAGAATTTCTGATAGTAGAATCAGATGTACGAAAAATAATCAACGTGAATCAATCTGTACTTAGGCGATTAGTTCTGGACACTTTTTTTAGGTTTTTTGTATATCAGTAGTTTGTGGTGTCATGTTGCCTTTTTCCATTTCGTATGTTAAATTAGGTTGTAAAATCAACGCAATCATATTTTCAAAATTTTTCTTTTGACCTTACCTCTTCAAAATACCTCAGAGGAATCTACTTGAATCATCTTGTACCGATTGAATTCTTGTAATGTTTCCACTAACAGCAGAAAGCTGCTTTACCAAATTAACTTTTGTTCCTGTTTGATTTGTGTGAACTAACCAATCACTAACAATGGATTGTATTTTTTCCTGTATGGAAACAGGATAACAAGCATGTTTTTGGTATTGTGCATAGTTTTGTTTTATCGTTTGTGTTGTGGGAATAGCTAGGAGGAAATTCGTCCCTGAGGTCGTAATAAAAAAATACAAAAAAATGACATACATGAAACTCGTATGCCGACCAGTTCAGGGAGTGTGTGGTATTTGTACAGCTTGCATAAGGACTTCCTGGGAAAGCAGAAGAAACTGATGGCGGACCAGCTAGAGTCCATCAGAAGCACAGGGTATGTTTGAACCCTCTAATCACTCCTTTTCGGACACTTCCTCTTCGTTTCATAATTGGGTGATTCTCGCGTTAAAACGCTGCAAATTATTACACAAAGGTTTATTTTTTCTATACGGGTGTAAGCCTAACACGTCTGCCTTACGGTAACAGTCAATTCTACATCTAATTTGTAACAAAAAATGTCTCTTAGCAATTTTTGTTTAAACCCTTCGTTTTCGAGTTATTTTAACTTTAAACTTTTTTTCTCGTGATTTTGACCTTACGTCATTAATTCGGTCATAACACCTTTAATTTGCTGTGTAAATTACAATTTGAGGATACTGTTGGAAAGAGCATTAAATTTCCTATAGGATAGATGCCTTAACGTTTTTTTGAGTCAAGGTTCGAGACATGAAAAGGTCCTCTAAAAAGAGAGTTTTACGTTATTTTGGAAACCGCGCATTTTTTCAATCGCAAATTGAACTACGATAACCAATATTTGTTCAAGATGCTAGAACACTAAAAACTGCGCCAGAATCTCAGCTTTCCAATGGTATAATTTAGAAATATTTTACAACCGAATTTAGGGGAGAAATTTGTGTTTGAACGCGGAAAAACGTGAATTTTTTCAACGAAATCAGTGCTCCAGCAGCCTGTTTCAGGAGGCCTCATGCCCACCCACCCACTTCATCGTCTGGCCCCTCACACCTTCGAGGCGGAGCGCTGATTTCGTTGACAAAAATTCACGTTTCTCCGCGTTCAAACACAAATTTCTCCCCTTAATTTGGTTGTAAAATATTTTTTAATTGTACCATTGGAAAGCTGAGATTCTGAAGCAGTTTTTACCGTTTTTGCATCTTGAACAAATATTGGTTTTCGTAGTTCAATTTGCGATTGAAAAAATGCGCTGTTTCCAAAATAACGTAAAATTCTCTTTTTAGAGGACCTTTTCATGTCTCGAACCTTGACTCATAAAAACGTTAAGGCATCTATCCTAAAGGAAATTTAATGCTCTTTCCAACGGTATCCTCAAATTGTAATTTACACAGCAAATTAAAGGAGTTATGACCGATTTGATGCTCTTTCCAACGGTATCCTCAAATTGTACTTAACACAGCAAATTAAAGGAGTTATGACCGATTTAATGACATAAGGTCAAAATCACGAAAAAAAAGTTTAAAGTTAAAATAACTCGAAAACTCAAAAGGGTTGAAAAAAAATGTCTAAAAGTCATTTATTGTTGCAAATTAGTTGTAGAAACGACTGATACCGTATGGCAGACCAGTTAGGCTTACACCCTGTATAGATCACTCGTCTGCAAAGAACTCGGCTTTGCCATTGTCACCACCTACCAACCATAGATACTACCTACCTACAGCGATCGCATTTTGGTCAGCTAAAATTTGAACGGTTAGGCCTCTTTTGCGATTCACACTCGTGTTTCTGATTCATCGTAAGTCCAACCTTTAAGTTCTCATAAGAATCGAACGGTTGGTCCTTCAGAGCTCCGTCGATTCCAAAAAATTCAATACTATCTTAAATTGATGGAAAAACAATACCTATATATTGACATTTTTTGAGCTAGGGCGTTTTCAAAATGTCAACCCTTATTAGCTAGCGATATGTTGCTATGGTAGTGGAAACTGGTATCGCATAGCATTTTTTGTTGCAAAAAAAGTATCGCAAAAAATTTCTTGACCCACCAGCCAAAAGACATATCTGTCGAAATCGAAAAAGTCCATTCTAAAAATTTTGAGGCAATTGCAATAGCTTCATTTTTCTTGTAAAGTCCCTAAAAAAATATATATATTACAAAATAAATTGAAATGTGTGTTATTTTTGCCATCCCTGCGCATTAACCCCAAACAAGCTCAAAAAGCCCAGCAGTCTGCATGTTTCGTTTTTTTTTTCTGGCTGTTCTCGAATGCCAATCGCTTGGATTGCTTGACAATTGCCCTAATGAACGGGACGCTTGATCAAAAAAACGCAATTGAACGGCTTGTTTTTGATATTTCATTCCAAACGATTCGTCACCATGAAATATGAATCGTCATTCGGAGGTGCTTATGGAATTGTAATTCTTGAAAATGTAAAAAGAGCTGTTTTTTGGGGGTCAATATTGGATAGGCATATCTTCAATATGAGATCCATTGCTTTTCGGAATCACCCCATAAAAATACCTACTAAATATTATAATAAAATGTTTCTTAGAGATTTTTCGTTAGCTGTATTCCTAAAATAAAAATTTGTAACTGACACCGAATAAACAAAAATTTCAAGTTGATCCCGTCACCTATTTTTGTTCCAAATTGATCAAGTTTTTCTGTAAATGCAAACTGTTTCCCCTAGGAAGAAAAAAAATATTGTTTTCATTTCAGAGTTGAATAGAAAATTACATATTTTGGACATAAATGAACATGTTCCAGTAATAATGGAAAAGAGAAGGGAGGTCCACTCACCACTAAACGACAAGCTGGCATGGGGGTCTCAGTCAGTGAATAAACGGGTTTTCTCCCTTTTCTCTGGCAATTATTGGTCGATTTTGATGATTTCTGCGGCGATGTTTTAACTTTTCAATTCCCTAGGTAGATGCACTCATGAATTTCGAAAATCCTTGAAAATTTCAAATTTAGGTACCTACAACTTTTTAATTTTGGGATTGAACAAGTGCATGTGTGAAGAGATCATAAAAATGAGAAGAATGTCACGAGAAACATGAAAATTCGATGATTATTTCCTGAGAAAACTGCGAAAACCTGTTGATGAAAACTGACCAGCGATGAGAAGGCAGGGGTGACATGGGGTGGCAGAGATTAGACTAACCCAGAACGAGGAAGTAACAGCGACTGACTGAACCGTTACTGTATTCTGGCGAGCCACTTGGATACTAATAGAGGGAATTGTTTTGAAGTAGCAACAACTTTGTAGGGAGTAGTTACAAAAAAAGATGATGTTGGAGTCCATTTTTCAATTTTTCATTGGAACGTGTTTTGGCGAAGCATCGTCGTCTTCTAGAAGCCTTTAAGAAACCGGCCTGGGCTCATTCCTTTCTTTCTTATCTGTACTAGTCGTGACCATTTGTTCACCAACTTTGTTTTTTGCGTATCCATCCTATGTTCCCCTTCTATTTTCATTTTATCATAATTCAGACACAATGCATTGGTCTTGCAGAGGTGATACGAGTTGATAAGTTTTGAAATTATTCTATCTCATATGTGAGACCTTAACTCCAGAACTTTCAATACAAACAATGCCATCTGGTGGGAAAATTCTTAAATTGACCCATTTCGTAGGAGAAATTTTCCAAAACAACTGATAAGGTACACCGGGGTAAGTGTCAATTCGGAGCAAATGGAGCCTAGGGCGAATTTAGCGCTCCAGACAGAGGGTAGCTGAACTACCTTAGCAGGAAAACTACATCAATAACCTAAACTTCGTTGCAGGTATGATGACAGCCCTGCCAGTTCACGTGGTTAGATGTGAGAAAGGTTATTTGTCATTCAGTGTTCATTTAGCTTGCTCATAGACCTTGATTGTTTTTCACTTGTTGGCCTGTGCCAGTCTCATTTCGCGAGGAAGTGCTTAACATTTTGTGGTAAGTCCTTCCATAATACGAGTAGTTGCTTGAACTGATGTAGAAGTTTGGTTGCGATATTTACACGTGGGGATTGATAATTTGTGGCTTTCCACTTTCCCCTGTTTTCCCTACCCGTGGGATAAGTGGATTCTACAAAACCGGGGTAAGTGGAAAGCCACAAATTATCAACCCCCACGTGTAAATATCGCAACGAAACTTCTACATCAGTTCAAGCAACTACTCGTATTATGGAAGGACTTACCACAAAATGTTGAGACTGGCACAGGTCAACAAGTGAAAAACAATCAAGGTCTATGAGCAAGCTAAATGAACACTGAATGACAAATAACCTTTCTCACATCTAACCACGTGAACTGGCAGGGCTGCCATCATACCTGTTAAGATTAATCTCGTTATTTTGTAAGTTCTATTTTGCTCAAGCAACGTGATATTTTAAATAAAGAAAACAATTTTCTGGTCTATTTTTCTTGCGCTATTTCAGTGCCACTTGCCCCGTTCATTTTCTCATCAGTTCAGCACGGAATTGGGCCGGGTTTCCACTTACCCCGCACAGACTGGGGCAAGTGGAAACCCGACGGGAAATTTTGAAACTGTGGAAGACTGATTGAAGTTAGTGGATTTCTAATTTGGGCCGTCGATTTAGGATAGTTTGGAGAACAAATGATGAAAATTGGAGCGAAATTGGTGGAAAATCAATGATTTGGTGAAAGTTCAAAGTGGAGCTAATGAAATCCTAGGCTCCACTTACTCCGGTGTACCTTAACCTTACTTTTTACACCAAAAACAGTAGGTAGGTAAATGGCGCGAAGTGGCTCGATTTTGTGCAGTCTTTGCAAGGAACAAGGTGCAGTGAGTGTTAATGCATTTAGTTTTGCTTATAGCATGTCCCCTCCACTTTAAATAGTCTATTAAAGGAAAATTTAATATTTAAAAAAAAATCTGAAAAGTTATTGCATCAGGGTGTTATTGAGAGAGAGGGTTGCTATTTTATCCTATACTCTATAAGGTAACTTGCACATAACCTCGGATGAATTGGGCCTTCCTTCTCATTACTCCCTGAGAGACATGTACTACTACTGCTCACAGATAGAAAAAATGCGGCTGGTCAATTTCCCGAAGGGTATACCTGCTAACATAGACGACTACCTGTTCCAAAATCTTAGGTAGCCTGTTGAGTCGGGCTGGGGAAAGGGAAGAGCCTCAGTAATCGTAATCCAGGCATCGAGCCACTCGAGTCGCTCAATCCTTTCACTTCATCATCGGTTGGTAGTCAACAACCCTCAGTCTCATTTTTCCTAGCTTGTATGGCAGGTAGAGGAAGGACTATGTTTTTGGAACTGTAATACACATGGTCACCTCTCCAAACCATCCGCATTCTTTCAATCTGCAAACAGTACATTCTCCCTAGTATGTTGTCCCTGATGCTTGCTGCTATGTGCTAGTGAAGTTGCCACAATGCCTCTGCGCTGACCCACGTCAAACTCAGGCCATATCGATTCTTTCTTTTTTTCAAGAATTGCTTTTGAAAACTGAGAGCACTCCACCAGCCCACTTTAAAACGTTATTGTTGAAAGAATAAGTTGTTTGTGTGATGCTTGTGCTGGAAATATTTCTGCTTTCTGTTCTGCACTTAACATTATAACTTTCGGTGTGGGTAACGTTCTGCTATCCCTTCCTCAATAGTTATGGCACCCACATAGGTACTTGTTCAAGTATTGTACAACCTTGTAATAAGTACCATCATCTTTAAATTGTGCCAACTTAATTGAAATGTCTGTTTTTACTTCCACAGGGAGTTCGAAGTACCAAGTTTGAATTTTCCCGGACAAGTTCATCGTTGGAAATTGAGTGGACTCCTTCAGCGCGGTACTCTCAACACGCATGACACACTTCTGAGTGATTTGGCTCTCGCTTTAAGGTATTTGTTTCATTTTGGTTTATCATTTTCAATAATTGAAGTTTGGAATCGACCAAGAAAAAAAAAGTTCAAACCCCCTCAAAATTTGGTGGTTTACGTTTCAAGGTACGTAGAATCCGAAAATCGAATAAAAATGTCGCCTTCCGCCATATGCGGCACTTTCCTTAGTCCCCAAGGACAGATGAAATTTGGTATATGAGCTCCATTAGGGGTCTAGTTGTGCCCCGAAGGTTTTGGTTCATGTCAGACACTTCTAGAGGTTGAAAAATAAGGGCTGACATTTTCAAAATGACCTAGCTCAAAAACTTTCGATATAAAGGTATAGTTTTTTCTACAATTTAAAATAATATTGAATTTTTAGAATTGAATGTGACCACCCAGAGCTCTGTAGGACCAACCGTTCGCTCCCTATAAAGACTTAAGGATTGAACTTACGATAAATAAGAAACACGAGTGTGAGTCGCCAAAGTGGCCTAATCTCCGTTGAAATTTTAGCTCATCAATATGCAATCGCTGATCGCTTCTAGAGTAGATGGCATTTCGTGTAAGTATCTAAGTTTCACATTTTAATGAATAGCAATGCGATTCCTTCTTGAAGTAAGACGGGCAGGCAATGATTATTCGAAGAATTGTGGGCGGATGATGAGGTCGATTTATGATTAAGGAAACTCACTCAACATTCGGGAAACATTAGAAATTCGATGGGCTAACCAATCAATCTAAAACTCAAAGTTTGTGTAGCTCAAGCTTCATAACTGGACTGCAAGAAGCAGTTGAACGGTCAATGGCGGTCACTGCCATCTCACGTCGGGCTGTCGGTTGTAATTAGAGTATTTTTGTACTTGGCGTTTCGTTTTAAACGTATCTACTCACACACGTAAAAAGTTCCTTGACGCCAAAAGCAAACTTTTGGCGTTTGAAAAAATCCGCTGTCTACGCGAGGGTGCGCTACGTGAGGATAACCTCAGAGTAGATGGAGTTGTTTTTCTTCTTCCATGGACTACCCAAGGTATTTTAAGGTTGAACAGAAAATACTATTTGTTTGTACCTACCACTACCTATCCACTTCGTCATTAATATTGAATTTATTTTAATTCAATTCTCATTAATGTTTCATTTTCTATGGGTTCCAATTTTTCTTCAATAGGTTTTACTATCATTTGTTAGGTAGGTACTATCATACTTCTTTATTCATTTTACTGGTATCTATATATGTTACAACCGGGTAAAGACAAAATAAACACGACAACTCTTCTCAAATTCGCACAAAATAATATTTCACTTAAACCAAAAATTGAGAGCCAAAACAATAAAACCGGGAAAGTAACAACAAATCGTCCTTATTCAGTTCTACCATAACCAGGACTGCAACATGCCCTAAAATCGGTAAATTACCGTCAAAACCCACAACAATATATAATATACAGGGTGTCTACACTTTCGATGGGCATAACTTCAGGGTTCAATTCTACAAGGTATTTCCAACAAAAAATGTCTCTTAGCAATTTTCTTTTAACCCACTCAAAATTCCTTTTTTTCCACTTTAATGTTTTTCTTCGCGTTTTCGACCTTACGGCACTGATATGGTCATAACTCCCTTATTTCTCGTGAAAATTCAAATCTGACTACACCGTTAGAAAGAGCGTTAAATTCCTAAGCTACCTAGTGCAAAATAAAAATATTTCAACAATAAAATAGTTTCAAACAATTAAGTCAAAAAGCCAACTCTAAAAAAATTTCGAAACTTGACTTTTTTCGACCAAAGTTTTCACTCTAAATCCCTGCCCATTTCGATGGGCGCTCTTCGGAGAAAACATGCTCAGATTATCGGCTTTTCAACGGTCTATCAATTTTTCTTTTTTACATTCAAATTGGAAGAGTAAATTAAGTTTGAATGCCAGAAAACGTGTGTTTTACAAGCAAATCCATTGTTTTAAGCGGTTTATGGTCCCCCTCGACCTCAAGATGGCTTGACGATTTTGGTATCATTTCCTATGTAATTTTTTACGCTGAATCAAGTAGTGATACTTCCGAATGGTTCCGACTGCTAGAAAGTGGATTTTTCGAAGAAAACCTTCGTTTTTCTTACATAAAATACGCATTATTCGTAGATACAGTCGTGAGCATACAGTAACACCTTAGAACTCAACATAAACACCGAATTTCTAGCTGATTGAAGTTTTTGTTGAGTTCAAAGGTGTTTCTGTATGCTCACGACTGTATCTACGAATAATGCGTATTTTATGTAAGAAAAACGAAGGTTTTCTTCGAAAAATCCACTTTCTAGCAGTCGGAATCATTCGGAAGTATCACTATTTGATTCAGCGTAAAAAATTACATAGGAAAGGATACCAAAATCGTCAAGCCATCTTGAGGTCGAGGGGGACCATAAACCGCTTAAAACACTGGATTTGCTTGTAAAACGCACGTTTTCTGGCAATCAAACTTAATTTACTCTTCCAATTTGAATGTAAAAAAGAAAAATTGATAGACCGTTGAAAAGCCGATAATCTGAGCATGTTTTCTCCGAAGAGCGCCCATCGAAATGGGCAGGGATCTAGAGTGAAAACTTTGGTCGAAAAAAGTCAAGTTTCGAAAAATTTTTAGAGTTGGCTTTTTGACTTAATTGTTTGAAACTATTTTATTGCTGAAATATTTTTATTTTGCACTAGGTAGCTTAGGAATTTAACGCTCTTTCTAACGGTGTAGTCAGATTTGAATTTTCACGAGAAATAAGGGAGTTATGACCATATCAGTGCCGTAAGGTCGAAAACGCGAAGAAAAACATTAAAGTGGAAAAAAAGGAATTTTGAGTGGGTTAAAAGAAAATTGCTAAGAGACATTTTTTGTTGGAAATACCTTGTAGAATTGAACCCTGAAGTTATGCCCATCGAAAGTGTAGACACCCTGTATATGCATATCATGCAGTTGATTATTGATAACTATTAAATAATATCTATAATGAAAAAAATTTCTGAAATGGGGTGCTTTTTCACTAGCAGAAACCTTAAATAATCATCGAATACTTGCTCAAGTTCCTTCTCAGTGGAGGAAGTCTCCAGATGGACTCACCTCATGGACTCCATCCATTCTTCAGTAACTTCTATCATGATACTTGGAACATGAAAAAAAATTAATATCCTATCTGAAAGGGAAACAAAATTTGAAATCGACAAGGAGTAAAAATCCGCCAAAGTAACCTTGCCAACTTAACTTATAAGCATCACGTTAACGTCACTACAGGAGTTCTCTTTTCACGATTTCATGGAGGAGATCTGAAAAAAAATGATGTGGAAAGTTAGCATCTACGAGTGCTCGCGCTAGCTGCTCTTTTTCACGTTTCGCGTTTTGTCAACACGGGAAGTACAAAAATACTCTATTAACAGTTAGGTTGGAGTGTTTCTTTATTTATTGGAATTTTGCCAATTTGCGCAGTAGAGTGTTCATCTCGAACTGGAAGCCTTTTTTCTTTTGGTTGGTGGTGGTCTTCATGGTTTGGCAAAACTGATCACTAACAGTGTGAAAAGACAGAAAACTATTTGAGAAAAGAACTCATTAAGTATATGACTAGGATTAATGGGGATTTGAGAGAACGAAAGTTGGACAGTAGATCATTAATAGTTCGCTCACGGCATTACATCACCGGAAAGAATACGTATACTACATTATAATGTACTTCCTTACGTAAGTCTTCATCAGTAAAGTAGTAATCCCCCAAGTAAACCCCCTAATTTCCCACTTGTTCAAAACATTTGTTTTTTCGGAATTTTTTATAAATTTTAGTGTATTTTTACAAATTACATGACATATGATGTCCGATTTTGGTTTATTATTTTCAATAATGAACCTTTGGAATCGACCAAAAAAAAGAGTTTAACCCCCCCCCCCAAATTTGTTGGTTTACGTTTCAATGTACGTAGAATCCGAAAATCGAATAAAAATTTGCCGTCCATCCACCGTACGCCACACGTTTCACACTTAGGATTTACCGATTTTAATTAAATTTGGTATATGGGCTCCATTTGGTGTCTAGTTGTGCCCCGAAGATTGGTTGATGTAGGTCACTTCTTAGGGTTGAAAAATAAGGTTTGAAATTTTTAAAACGCCCTAACTCAAAAAATTTCGATATAAAGGTATTGTTTTTCCATCAATTTAAAATAGTATGGAATTTTTAGAATTTTTTCAGACCACGCGGAGCCCTGAAGGACAAACCGTTCGCTCCCTACGAGAATTTAAGGGTTGGACTTACGATAAATCAGAAAATACGGCCAGAAAATACGGCCTAATCCCCGTTCAAATGTTAGCTGACCGAAATACGATCGATGTTCTTCTTCAAGTTGGTTGGTGGTGACAATGGCAAAGCCGTGTTCTTTGCAGACGAAGGATCTATATAGAAAAATAATTGATAAATCAACCTACCTCCTGGGCAGGGTTGATTGGGATTATATTAGGAGGGGAAGGGAATTGTTAATACTGGCAGCAGGTCCGTCCTGCACTCCGTTCAGAACACATTTCGAAGAAAAAGAGAGAAAAAAACCTCAAAACTGGGGATTTTTCGATATGGTTGGCAGCCCTGCTCCCTATTTGGGGAGTTTCCGATACGTACGGTTGGTAGTCATTGTAGTATAAAGGCATCACTACAGATAAATGACCCTAGCAGGTGGATGCTGGGATGGGAAGAACGTGTGTTAGATCACGTTAGCGCCGCCTGGACGCACGTCCCTCATGCCAGGCGCCCTGGGTGGGACTGTCTTAACAATTCCCTTCCCCTCCTAATATAATCCCAATCAACCCTGCCCAGGAGGTAGGTTGATTTATCAATTATATTTCGGAGGGTCCGGGAATTGTTAATACTGGCAGCTGTTTGTAGATCCATCCACCAGCAGAGGGCATTTTTTGGCCCCGGGTCGATCTCTGGGCTCCTCTCATCATAGGGAAGCAAGCAATGGAGCTGTACCTGATGATTTCTTCTCGATATAGGACCTAAAGTTACCAGGTCCATAATAAAAAGGGAAGAAAAAATTGAAAGCTCCACCTCCCCATGATTCCATACCCCAGACTGTTACTCCGGCATCCTTGTGTGGGGCTACACGCCCAAAACCAGACTCTCTTTTTGTAGCGTGTTTCATGCATGATAATTGTGTGCATGTGTACAGGGTACTCCTCGAGCACCCATTAGTTCAAAGAAGATAGACAAATCAATCGCAATTCGTTTTTCGTTTGGCAGTAAGGTATATTGTGGCAACAGATAGTGATGATGACATGAAAAATATAAACAACACTTGACTTATTAGTCTAAGATCGCCCGTGCAAAAACATCCTGGGAAGAAACAGGGCGGTTATAGTGTGATCGAAACACCTGGGAGTTGGGCGACCATCCAGCCGCTGCGAAAATGACATTGATAGGTACCTCTTTTCTCGCAGCAGCTGAAACGGAGGCGTGACGAGTCGAATGGGACTTGAACATTGAAACATCAATACCCGCCCTACCCAGCACCTCTCGTACCCATCTTGCAAGGGTGGGCGCTGAAGCTGGCCCCTGAGCTCCCCTAGTGGTCAACAAGAGAGGACCATCTGACGCCACCAAACCGGCTGTCAAATCAAGATATTTTCTAAGGCACGAAGGCACGCAAACAGTTGGGTCTTGAGGTAGGTACGGGAAAGTTAAGGAGGGGGCTACCGCCCCTGGTCTCGACGTTTTGATCAGGGTGGGTATAAATATTCGTACCATAGCATCTGAAAAATGAATATTGTTTCTTGTAATAACCCTGATAGTCTGCATTCTCTGGCCAGAGGCCAGCAACAACAAAACCAACAGTTTTCTGGATAAAAACTCAAGTGAATTATCGGTTGAGGATTTGAACATGTTGAGAACCTCTGATGGGTCCCAAGTCGCTTGGTACTTAGGTTCTGGAGGTCGAAGTCTATATACTGATTTCAGGAAGCGCTTGACGTCTGGATGCGAGCCAATATCATGATCAGATATAAGTGCCAGAGCGGCTCTATGAGAATTAAATGTAGAAAATTTATGTTGTTTAGTGTCCAGCAGAAATTGAAAGAAATTGACAACTGATGTGGGTGTTACTTGATAAAAATTCCATTGAAATCTTGTGCAGAACATCCGCCACATGCGGAAGGAGGACGAGTATTGGCGGATCGTACTCTCAGCCAAAGAACAAACCATGGTTTCAGCAACCCTCACGGAATATCCTTTGTTGATGAAGGCTTGGCGGATAACACTGCGCCCATCAAGGTCAGCGTCCCCGCTGCGGGATGCGGCGTCACACTATATGGAGAAAACAAGAATTCCAAATCTGGAGGTATAGTGACTATGTCAGATACAACAAGTGAATTGAAAATTGGAAACCAAATTTGTGTCTCCCATTTGGGCGCTATCACGATTCCCGTCGCTCCCTCCGCCCTGATCTTTTGAAGGGTTCGTGCTACCATGGCAAACGGAGGGAAAGCATAAAAGTACAAATCTTTCCATGGGTATGTGAAAGCATCCACACCCTCTGCTAGTGGGTGTGGAAACCAACTGTAGAATCTTGGACAAAGATGTAAATCAGGGGAGGCAAACAAATCAATATCAGGTAGCCCAAATTTTGACACTATCATATTGAAAACATGGGGTGTGAGGCCCCACTCAGTGTGACGAAAGTCCCGTCTGGATTGAAGATCTGCTTCCACATTTTCTGCCGACGGTATGTAAGAAGCCACGAGCCACAATCCTCGTTGCTCACAAAACTTCCAGATATCTTCCGCCAGTTTTTGAAAATGTGGAAACCTTATACTCCCTGCTTTATTAACAACAGAGAGGGCTGTTGTGTTATCTACCCTTAGTAGAACAGACTTATTTTCCCATGTGTGAGCTAATGCTTCTAGAGTTAACAAAATCGCCCTCAATTCCTTCTCGTTTATGTGGGTGTGACGTAGATCGGGTGGCCACCACCCTCCCACTCGGTGTGGTGCGGAGAAACCTCCCCACCCCTCGTCACTCGCATCTGTGAAAACCACAACGTCATACTGATCCTGACGAATAGTGGAAGGGGGCCCTACCACAGCTGCCTTCCACCAATCCAAGTCCCCCTGAATTGAGGCTGGTATAGAACATACAGCGTTGTAGTCATCAGCAGCTGAGGCCAGGGCTAGGTATTTTATCCTTTCCAAATTCCTAATGTAGATTCGTCCATAGGGTATGGCTGGAACCACCGACCCCAAAGACCCAATAACCTGCGCTAACCTCCTTATACTCAAATCCTCCTGTACTCTAAGCAACTGCAACATGTTTACCAACTTAACCTGTTTCTCATGCGGTATTCCTATGGTCATTGCTGGTGCGTTGAACTGAAACCCCAAAAATGTTACCTCTTGACATGGTACGAGGTTGCTTTTCTTTCCATTTATGATAAAACCCAAGGACTGGAAAAGCTGTATAGATTCATTAGTAGCCTGTGAACAGTCGTTAAATGAATCCCCCAACACAAGGGTATCATCTAGGTAGTTCACTACTGTAACCCCTCTACTGCGTAGGTGACCTACAACTGGTCGCATCAGTTTATGAAAAATAAATGGGGCCGTCGATAGCCCCATGGGCAACACATTCATGTTGTAAAGCCTCCCATTCCAATAAAAAACTAGATAACATCTATGTTCTGGGCATACTGGCACCATATAGTATGCATCAGTGAAATCAATCACTGTGGCGAACATGTTTGGGCGTAACATCCTCAAAACCGATCGGTAATCCTCTAACTTAAAACGTTCCGGAGTCAGCCACGTGTTTAATTGCTTAAGATTTAGAATAAAGCGACACGAGCCATCCGGCTTAGGAACCAAGAAGACAGGTGATTGAAAAAATGGCTGGTTACCTGGGAACACCGAGATGGCCCCCATGCGTAACAAATTGCAAACCTTTTGAGACATTACAGATACCTGTTCCTGAGTCACATTCATCGTCGATCTACAATTTGTAGTAAGAGGCGGTGGGGTGACGAAGGGAATTTTATAGCCCTTAACCCAATGTAAAATAGTGGAATGGACTCCTAGAGCCTTCCATGCAGGTAAAAATCTCAGTAATCTACCAGCATAACGTACCTCTGGAGTTAATATCTGCGCCTGTTGAGTTTCGCCGTTTTCTGGGAATATTGGTCCCGACGATGGTATGGCTTGTTGTAGTCCTGGTGACGAGATGGGGGACCTGAACCCTTGGGACCCCTGTAGAACTCCTTCGGCTGGTTCCTCCGAGGAGCGGGGCAGGAGAAGTTTCCCTGGTCCTGATGTCTGCTCGCCTGCTTCTGGTTTGTCTGGGCAGCCGGGGGCGGCTTTCGAGGAGGTAGCTTCTGCTTCTTAGGGATAAGTTGAGAGGAGACTCTCTTACCCTCCTGAATTTGCTGAACCCAAGCTTGGGCTTTACCATCAAAAAGTTCCTCTTTTCCAACATCCGCCGCCATAGCTAGCTCTTTGAATTGATCGCTAAATGGGGTAAGCAGAGACCTCTTCCTCTCCGTAGATGCTTTAAAAATACACGCACACTGCAGTGCGGTAGAATGCCATAGGTAATCAATGACCCCTTCCCTAGTCGAAGGGTCATTCATGTTGACTTCGTCAGACGCCAGAAGAGAAAGAGCCGCCCCCGACGCCACCAGAGCCGCTGCTTGGATGCCCTGCCTCCTCACTGAGGAGTCATCGCGAACTATACCCCACTGGGGTACCGCCTCTTTCACCATACTATCGAGTTTCGGGGGTTGAAACATACCTAAGGGTCCCCGGGGGCGGTATTTTTCAGTCAGCTCCTTATAATATTCCAACTGGAGCCCTGATCTCATGAAAGTCGTCAATTGGTCTGATATTGAGGGGTGAATATATGGTACCTCTTCTTCCGGGGATTTGGCTTCCTCCAAATGTCGTTTCAATAAAGCCGGTGTGGCCACCACCGGTGGTCCCCAACCACGAAATTCATCAGAAGCCGATTCTGAACAGGACTCGTCCTGAGCCTGCAAGCCATTTCCCTCCAAATTGGCTGGGCGGGAAGCGTCAAGGTCATAGGGTTGCCCACTTGACCCGGCGGAACCCGAAGGCCCTTGCGAAGCCAAAAAGGCCTGAGAATTACTCATATTTGTGCCAAACTGAGGGTGTTTCCCAGCAAAAAACATACCTGAATTTTCCGGAGGGTATGAAAGCCGTATAAGGCTCGGCACCGACGACAAAGAGCGTTGAGGACCAGGGTAGTCAGGATTTGGCGAAGCAGTCACCGACTGTCTATCCTGAGTACCCTGTCGAGCAGGATTTTGTGAAGCATACAGAGTATGTCTATCCTGTTGACGATCATTCGATACGTCAGAAGCGCATTTGCATTTGCAAGCAGCAGAAGCGACGTGAGAGAGAGCTATGGGCTCGGGCGAAAGTGGATCGTTCGGGTTCGGGCGATCGACAATGGCCGCGTCGGTCGTTACCGCGTCGGTCGGTACCACGCGCTCCGATGTAGACTCTTTTTGACGAGAAAACATTCCCGACGTCGCACTTCTGCACGACTTTGACGAAATCGACGAAGAATCGACAAATGTACGCCGTTTTTGAGGCACAATGTACCGATTCGAAGACGGATCGGACATTTCGACCGATCGTGACGAGCGTAAAACGGGTTTGGACGTTTTCATCGCGAAAACACGAACTCAGTCGAAATTTTTCACCCGCGGAGTTATCGCGACGCGAAAAAACACTTTTCGAATGAAAAGAACTAAAAAATAAAAGCTAAATTGAGATTTTGAATCGAAAAATAGGCAAAAAGACCGGAGATGCGTTCGAACGAAAGTGAGAACAAAGACACAATGACTACCAACCGTACGTATCGGAAACTCCCCAAATAGGGAGCAGGGCTGCCAACCATATCGAAAAATCCCCAGTTTTGAGGTTTTTTTCTCTCTTTTTCTTCGAAATGTGTTCTGAACGGAGTGCAGGACGGACCTGCTGCCAGTATTAACAATTCCCGGACCCTCCGAAATATAATAAACCTTTGTGTAATAGTTCGCAGCGTTTCGTCAATTCGATGGTCAAAGGTCAATTCGATGAAAACCGGGTGGTATCTTTTTGGGTACCTCCCTTTTTGGGTCTGTTGTCAGGTTCTACAAAGATACTTCAAGAGGTATCGGTATTTTACCAAAAAGGTACTTCAAGACCGGAGAAACAACTTGAAAACGATGAATTTTTTCTCCAATCAAGTTAACATCATTGAAAAATTTCGATTTGACAATGGAGAGAAAGGAAATTGAACGCACTTTTCAACGGTCTTCACAGTCGTTTTAGTGATACAAGTTCGAAATCACTTCAAACATTTTAAATGAGAAAAAAGGCGGATTTTAAGTTGGGCTAAAATAGTAGTTGTATGAAATCGCTATACTACGTGGTGTATTAGTGTTAATTTTTGTTATTTAACGGAATATGGTAAGAAAAGTGGGAATTTCGGCCCAAGAAAGTCCCCTTCTACTTGCTAGCAGACGACATCCATTAAAGGCAATGTTTTTATCCTTTGTTTTTCTATTCCAGGTTCATCATAGTGACGGCCAAAGCTCGTTTAGTTTCCCACTTCTTCAGCGTCACAGAAGCTGTAACAGCCTTCGTTACTGGACTCATTAAACTATTAGGTACGGAATTATCATTTACATTTATAGTACCGAATAAACATTTTCTAAGGTGTAAAACACCCCAATATAGTGGCTTTACATATAACA
Source organism: Apolygus lucorum (assembly GCA_009739505.2). Classification (NCBI taxonomy): domain Eukaryota; kingdom Metazoa; phylum Arthropoda; class Insecta; order Hemiptera; family Miridae; genus Apolygus; species Apolygus lucorum. The sequence goes on along the minus strand of CM019173.2, from coordinate 28,029,055 downwards.
GCACGTACGTGCAATAAAATTCAAATATTTAATTTTTTCTATTGTTTTCTGCAGATATAATTCTCGGCGTTCCCAGCGTCCTGGCTCACAATTTAGAAGGCAAATTAAGAGAAGAAAGAAGTAGGTACTTAGTTGCTGAACTCGTTTGCAGGGTCAGTATAATAAAGTTATTACAAAACAAATCATGTAAGGTGATTATGTAATTGTGTTAATTCTTATTACCTACTTGCTTTAGCAAGTATTAAAATACATTTCAACGAAATTGCTTGGACTGCATAACCAGAACCTGCCATTAAATTTTAATTTTGAGGAATCTCGCAGCACATCTACTTCAATCAGAAAGTAGATTTATGGAGTTGAATTTTTCCTTTCTGAAACTTACGCAAATTTTGCTATATTTCGTGGAGAAAACGATTCAATTGAATGAGAAGAGCGTATAAAAATCGCGATATCGCGAAGTATGTTGGTTTCTGATGAGTACAAAGATGTACAGCATTCCATTTGATAAACCACTGAAGCACATGGGTTGAGTTTTGGTCCTCTCAAGCCTGATTGAATAGTATGATGCGTCGTTTCATTCGATCAACTCCATCGAGACCCTTGAAAGTTGAAGAAATTGCCGACTCTCGCGAGAAAAAAACTATTTAATAAACTAGCTAATTTCAATCAGTATTTTCGGTATTCCTTTGCCACAGTGGAAGATTTTCTGGGTGTTTAGTTAAGACTCAAACTACGACTTTCATCGAAAATGTCGTCTATTACACTCATATTCACATTTCAACTGGATTTCTGCGACCTCTTCGCCTGCTTTAACATTACTCAAGTCTCGCAATTGAACATCCAGTTAACTTACATTACGCCGTAGGATCTATTCAGATGTGCAGAACAGATAAATCGTAGAATTTACTAAGAAAACGGCTCCTAAGGTTCCCGCTAAACCTAATATAGGGTGAAAAACTAAAAAAGTTTCAATTATTTCGACATTTTTAATCAACCGAAGGTGCAAACAAGCCTTTGAAGTGGTTATTTCTCTCGAGCAAACCAACAAGTTTAAATGATTTCGACCTTCATTTTCGACATTTTTGATCAACCGAAGGTGCAAACAAGCCTTTGAAGTGGTTATTCCTCTCGAGTAAACCAAAAAGTTTCAATGACTTCAACGTCCATTTTCGACATTTTCGAACAATCGACGGTGAAAACAAGCCTTTGAAGTGGTCATTTCTCTCGAGTAAACCAACAAGTTTCAATGATTTCTACGTTCATTTTCGGTTTTTTCAATCAATCGAAGGTGAGAACAAGCCTTGGAAGTGGTCGTTTCTCTCGAGTAAACCAACAAGTTTCGATGATTTCAACGTTCATTTTCGACTTTTTAAAAAAACCGAAGGTGAAAACAAGCCTTTGATGTGGTAATTTCTGTCGAGTACCTAATCCAACAAGTTTCAATGATTTCAACGTTCATTTTCGGTTTTTTCAATCAATCGAAGGTGACAGCAAGCCTTGGAAGTGGTCGTTTCTCTCGAGTAAACCAACAAATTTCAATGATTTCGACCTTCATTTTTGGCTTTTTCGAACAATCGAAGGTGAAAACAAGCCTCTGAAGTGGTCATTTCTCTCGAGTAAACCAACAAGTTTCAACGATTTCAACGTTCATTTTCGGTTTTTTCAATCAATCGAAGGTGACAGCAAGCCTTGGAAGTGGTCGTTTCTCTCGAGTAAACCAACAAGTTTCAATGATTTCGACCTTCATTTTCGACATTTTTGATCAACCGAAGGTGAAAACAAGCCTTTGAAGTGGTCATTTCTCTCGAGTAAACCAACAAGTTTCAACGATTTCGACCTTCATTTTCGACATTTTTGATCAACCGAAGGTGAAAACAAGCCTTTGAAGTGGTCATTTCTCTCGAGTAAACCAACAAGTTTCAACGATTTCAACGTTCATTTTCGACTTTTTGAAAAAACCGAAGGTGAAAACAAGCCTTTGAAGTGGTCATTTCTGCCGAGTACCTAATCCAACTAGTTTCGATGATTTCAACGTTCATTTTCGGCTTTTTTTTAAATCGAAGGTGACAGCAAGCCTTGGAAGTGGTCGTTTCTCTCGAGTAAACCAACAAGTTTCGACGATTTCAACGTTCAAATTCGACTTTTTCAAAGAATCGGAGGTGAAAACAAGCCTCAGAAGTGGTCATTTCTGCCGAGTACCTAATCCAACTAGTTTCGATGATTTCAACGTTCATTTTCGGCTTTTTTTTTTAAATCGAAGGTGACAGCAAGCCTTGGAAGTGGTCGTTTCTCTCGAGTAAACCAACAAGTTTCGACGATTTCAACGTTCAAATTCGACTTTTTCAAAGAATCGGAGGTGAAAACAAGCCTCAGAAGTGGTTATTTCTCTCGGGTAAACCAACAAGTTTCAATGATTTCGACCTTCATTTTCGCCATTTTTGATCAACCGAAGGTGAAAACAAGCCTTTGAAGTGGTCATTTCTCTCGAGTAAACCAACAAGTTTCGACGATTTCAACGTTCAAATTCGACTTTTTCAAAGAATCGGAGGTGAAAACAAGCCTCAGAAGTGGTTATTTCTCTCGGGTAAACCAACAAGTTTCAATGATTTCGACCTTCATTTTCGCCATTTTTGATCAACCGAAGGTGAAAACAAGCCTTTGAAGTGGTCATTTCTCTCGAGTAAACCAACAAGTTTCGACGATTTCAACGTTCAAATTCGACTTTTTCAAAGAATCGGAGGTGAAAACAAGCCTCAGAAGTGGTCATTTCTGCCGAGTACCTAATCCAACTAGTTTCGATGATTTCAACGTTCATTTTCGGCTTTTTTTTTTAAATCGAAGGTGACAGCAAGCCTTGGAAGTGGTCGTTTCTCTCGAGTAAACCAACAAGTTTCGACGATTTCAACGTTCAAATTCGACTTTTTCAAAGAATCGGAGGTGAAAACAAGCCTCAGAAGTGGTTATTTCTCTCGGGTAAACCAACAAGTTTCAATGATTTCGACCTTCATTTTCGCCATTTTTGATCAACCGAAGGTGAAAACAAGCCTTTGAAGTGGTCATTTCTCTCGAGTAAACCAACAAGTTTCAACGATTTCAACGTTCATTTTCGACTTTTTCGAACAATCGAAGGTGAAAACAAGCCTTTGAAGTGGTCATTTCAGTCGAGTACCTAATCCAACAAGTTTCAATGATTTCAATGTTCATTTTCGGTTTTTTCAATCAATCGAAGGTGAGAACAAGCCTTGGAAGTGGTCGTTTCTCTCGACTAAACCAACAAGTTTCGATGATTTCAACGTTCATTTTCGACTTTTTGAAAAAACCGAAGGTGAAAACAAGCCTTTGAAGTGGTCATTTCTGTCGAGTACCTAATCCAACTAGTTTCGATGATTTCAACGTTCATTTTCGGTTTTTTTTTAAAATCGAAGGTGACAACAAGCCTTGGAAGTGGTCGTTTCTCTCGGGTAAACCAACAAGTTTCAATGATTTCAACGTTCATTTTCGGCTATTTCGAAGGTGAAAACAAGCCTCTGAAGTGGTTATTTCTCTCGAGTAAGCCAATTTCGATGACATTTTTGGGGATTTTGCGGGTTGGCGTGTAGGGTCCCCTATGAAAATCATCGGACTTATAGTAGCCGCTGTGTAGCGGAAACGAGAATTCCTCGTAACATCCATAACTTCCACACTTTCTATCTGATTCCGATGAAATTTTCAGGGATTATGCGGATTAGGTTGTAGATGGTCCCTTAAGAAAATTATTACCCCCGGATTGGTAGTAGCCTCTGCGCATGCGCAAACGAGAATTCCTTGTAACAACCATAACATTTTCCATCCGATTTCGACGAAATTTCTCAGGTTTGTTCAGATTGGCATGTAGATGGTGCCCTATGAGGGTGGTGCAAGGTACTTGGAGATTGATGTTTTGTGATTAACTACTATGCATCGGATCATCTATACAATCGGGTTATGGATACGAGGAAACTATGTGCCACACCCACTTATTAGTGCTTCCTGGGTTATGAAATTTGATTGTTTTTTTTTTTTTTTTTTTACAGACTGACTATGAGGATTCGTTAGAAGTTCTCTGTTTATTTGTTAGACGACAATTGAGAAGAGCAGCGACGGAGAAATTCGAAGTGGAAAGAGAGGCTTCTCATCCTCCAGTCCCAATCCCGTACCTCTTTTATACGCCCAAGGTAATTTGAACGCTTTATTCGATTTTTTAGAATTAAATTCGAGTTGTGGCTCCCTCCTCGTAAAGGGAAGTTAATGCTGGAAAGAGCGCACGCCTCAGGTTCACTTTTCTGGTACTCAGATGGGTCCTTGATGAATGGAAAAGGTGGCCTAGAGATCAAATACCCGAAATTCAGTCTAACTCAACCCCTAGGATCGACAGCCACCATTTGCTGATCACCAGGGCCAAAGCTCTGATGTGGGCGAAGGCCTTAGCGCCTTGGCAGGCCTCCTCACCAGATACCATCTCTACTTAGGAGGACAGTTGAATGTCTTCAGCAAAGGAGTCGAGACAGCAGGCACTCGCCGAGTATTTGTTGCCTCAAAACACATGCTCAGTGAGTGCCCTGCAATAATTATAGATTCGATTATTATTTCGAACGTATCGATAGTCTCTGACGTCACAAAAAACGACCAACAATGTTTCATAAACCTACCAAGATTATCATTCTAATATTCCACTGCAGGGCACCGAAGTAGACTTGAGGCTGTTCAGTAAGGAAATCATGAGGAAAGCTCTACCCATCCTTATGAGTATTCTCGAGCGTGAAACCCGAGGCTGGTTCCTCCATTTTCGAGAAAGGCTCATCGTCGAATTAAGGCAGCAGAAGAGGTCCGATGAAGAAATTGAGAAGGTACCTTAAGTAATCAACGTCTATTTTTTCAAATAATGAATTTTACAAATCTCTTATAAACTAATACGAGGGGCGTCTCAAAAGTTGTTTCCCTATTTTTTTTTCTCGGGATGTGTGCGTTCTACAGACTTCTATTTTGTCTACAGTTGTTGGTACGGATGTAGTGGCAACACTGGCGAAGCAGCGTCACTGTGCGATAAGCGGTTCGTTATCAGTATCAGTTTTACCATGGCAACCTCCAAGCCACCTGTGTCCACCTCCGAGCTCCGCGCAGTGATTCGTTTTTACACTTTAAAAAATAAAAATCCGACCGAAATCCATCGAAAAATATCAGAAGTTTATGGTGAAAAGTCGATAAGTGATCAGATGGTCCGTCGTCGGTGTAAAGAGTTCGAAAATGGCCGTGCAGAACTTCGCGATAAACCACGCAGCGGGAGGCCTTCCAACGAACAAGACGACGAGGTTGTGGACGCAGTGAGAGCAATTGTTGATTCGGATCGCCGCCTCACTATTGATGAAATTATGGAAGAATTGCATCCCAAATCCAACATGTCGCGTGCCACTATCCACAGGCTGATCATCAACAGAAAAATACAGCGCAAGGTTGGTTAAGGCAGGCGATCAAACGGAAAAGACCAGGCCTATTGTCAACAGGAGTCCTTCTGATGCATGACAATGCGCGCCCTCATTCAGCTCGCATCACACAAGAAGTGTTGGAATCGTTCAATTGGGACATTTTCCCCCACCACCCGTACTCTCCGGATCTTGCACCATCGGATTATTATTTATTCCCAAAATTGAAAGCGTTTTGGGAGGCAAGAGGTTCACCACCGTCGAGGAACTTTGCAACGCAGTCCACGCCTACTTACTGGAGGTGGACCCGCAGTTCTACGAGGAGGTTCTGAAGAAACTTCACTCCCGCTTTACCAAGTGCATTGCAAAAAACGGTGACTACGTAGAAAAATAGTTAAGATCTGTAGCTTTCAGAATGTACCTTTTTTTAAAGAAAAACTTTGTCTTCATTTTAAAAAAATAGGGAAACATACTTTTGAGACGCCCCTCGTAAATGGACTGAAAACACTACGATTCCTAAGAAGAATGACGGAAATGTTACATTTTCTCACTACAAACATCTATTTATGGATATTTCCGGACTGCTGTGATGTATATGAGATGCAGTCATATTTAGCTCGCCCAGCTGGTCAGAGAGAAGCTCAGAATGAATGAATGGTTAGTTTAATTGTACAAAGGTTGTCAGGTGTATAAAATAAATTGATAAAGTAAGTCAAATACAACAAAATCATAAATCAAAGCTTCTCATTAGAAAATCGCTCCGTCACTTGAGGCAGACAATCGCCAACGGTGGAGGCTTCTCAAAAAAACAAGCCTAATTGCTTGTTTGTCAACCCTAAATTTGTCCAACATTATCGCAAACCTTCGTATTTGTCCCTGAAGGAGGTGAACGACGCTGTGATGCGCGAGTACCTGGAGAGAGTCTACGCTGGCATCCACAGCAACACGGAACTTCGAGAACTTGGCGATGGAATACCACAACTGCTTGTTGAACAAGCCCAAGCTGTCGTTCTCATGCACAGGTAAGCCAAATGTGCTTCGAAAGATCGATTAATTTGATTAAATTAAAAGGGGGATTCGTCGACCTGCTTGAAGGGTTATCAAACCCAGTACGAAACCATTGAGGGGGTCTCAGTACGGGTTAGTATAATCTTACGCACCGGCGCTCGGTCCCCTCCCTCCAAACAGCTGTTTGCTCCCTTCCTTCTCCATTTTCTTGGATCCAAACCACTTTTTCCTCCAGTCTGTCAGAACTGGACCATTAGGGATGGGTATCGTTATGGAAAAATCTATTTTCGGCCGATTTTTAAATCGGGTCTATAAAATCGATTCTCTAAAAAATCGAGTAACAAAAAATCGATTTTATGAAAAATCGGTTGTAAAATCGGCGTCATGTTTACTTTTTTTAAAAAAGAAACGATTAAAACAATTGTAATATGAGAAGCTGTGATCCTTGGCTCAGAATTTAATTAGTATAAACTCACCTAAGTGAGTTCCTTATTATGTCTGTAATGCTGAATACCAATACCTAAGTTAGAGCTCAGTAATCACAGTTTTCTTTCATTGATGAAACATCATACGCATCAAGTTACCCACATCATGTAACTTGGACTGGTAGGTAAAAATTGAGGACTTGAATTTACAAAAGTTATACGTGTTTTATTAATACATTTATTCATAATGTAGGATAAAAGGTATGTATGAATAAAAATTCCCACAAATCTTCATCGAGGCCTTGGAGGAAGAGTAATTTTGAAACCATCTTCCCGCCTAAACGAATCTTTGCTGTGGTAAGGAATAACTAACTCTCTATTGTTTCAACTTCTACATAAATAACATTTAATAATAATAATAAATAATATATTTTGATTCTATTATTTATATTTCTATATTTCTATTAATTATATAGTCGATTCTCAACAAAATCGGTCAACTCAAAATCAATTTCCAAAAAATCGATTTTAAGCAAAAAAATCGATTTTTCAAAAAATCGAGTATTGATACCGATAAATGTAACACGTCCTCGACTTCACCTGTATTGCATAATGAGAATTTCCATTGCAGCTCAATACCCCTCGAAGGGAGGTGTGTTGAATGTGCTTGAAAAGTTCGAGATTGAAAATGTCTGAATGAGGTGGTCCCTCAACATGTTTCACCATTGATAGGTTCCTTCCTACAATAGCTTGGTCTCCCCTTCACAATGTTACCATCACCAATGTTTGAGCTCCCTTTCACTTTGTCTGCCTTGATTGGCATTTGATGATCCTCCCAGGTCCCTTCACTTCTCTGAGCCAATAGGATTCTCCTTTCACTTATCTGATTGGGTATGACTTTCACTTTCTCGACCAATGGGATTCAAGCTCCCTTTCACTTGTGACTATATAAGCTATGCTCTCTGTGATGTACCTTCAGTTATTGTTTGTTACTGATGATGACCTAACCGTCGAAATCGATTTAACTTGTAACTCATTATTTTCGTGGAAATATACAACGTTCTACAAACTCCGTTTTTATTAAAATGGCTTTCCACAATCTCATCGCGAGTGATTTTATTCGTAGGCCTCCTCTCATCTAATTATATCAACCTGACTTGGTGTACCTTTTCGTCTTTATGTATGGCATTTGCTATTGTTCCTCATCAGTCATGATTATTTTTCTATAATGGGTATGGAACTGCGACTGCTGGGCTTTTGCTAGGTACTGACACAGTTTATAATGAATAATACATAAAAAGGTTGATTGTGATCGATCATTCTATTTTCTCTTCCAGTTATAGTTGGTGTACTACTGCGATTCACCACGTTGATTCTTGTTTTTCAGAGCTGTTGGGAACGTGCAGCAAAAACTGTCCAAATCAAAAGATACGCTTAAAGATAGACTTGAGAAAAATTACCCCGTCAGATCCCGGATTGGTCCTTGGCTGAGGGACAGGCTGAGGAATGCTGAAGTACGTTGCGTTTTTATTCTTTAGAATAACATGGTTTGTCCCTCAATATGGTGTTGCGCTTAGCATTCTTAACCTTTTCGCGCCCGGATTCTCAAGAGCCTACTGTCCCTCACAGCCCGCCCGCCGGCGGGCCCCTCTGTCCCCTCAGTACCGCATTATTTTGGCAACTCGGTGGTTCGTCCGAAGTTGTTTCGTTGCTTTTATGCATTATTTTATTGTACTTTTTTCGCGTGATACTTTCTGTTATGAGTTCTTGAGAATTATTGAGATTATGTGTATAATTTATTAGTTTACTAGCCAGTTACCATAATGGGAATAATTAAATTAATGTAGAATAATTATGATATCTTTTGACTCGCTCCGTTTTTCATTAAATTCATTCAATGTAATTTATTGTTTCTCACTCATTCTGTTTAGGAAAATTCCCACAATTTGATAATTATTCATAGTGGGGAAAACCAAAGGTGGGAAGTGTATGTAAGAAGAGGGACAAAACATTTTTGCGAATATTCCCGAGCAGGGTTCAAACAGGCGGTGAAATATCCGAAGGGCGGCAATATCTTTGACTGGCCTACCGCCAAAAGTACCAAAATGAAATTAGAAGGGTTGAAAAAAAAATACAGAGAACGAATTGGCGAAGATCAAAGAGAAACAATTGTTTGAGGTGCCGCTGCATCAGAACGTACCTATTCGATCAAGGATAACTTACCGACCAAAAATGCCGACAAACAATGAGATTAGAGAAGAAAAAAAAAAACACTTAAACTGTTCTAGGAATATATCACTGTTTATGAATGCAAAATCATGAGGTTTGTAATGGAAATTACACCCTGGAAGAACGTAGTTACACAGTGAAAGAGCTCAAGTGCCTGAACAGCTATTATCGGCGGCGGGCAGCTACAGAAAGGCCGATATTTGACCGATATTTGACGTTGGCAGGCAGCTACGGAAAGTACAGCTGCCCGATATATGACGTTGGCGGGCAGGAAAGGGTTAATACAATATTATTAGTTATATTTATTCTAAGCCGTTGATTTCGTTGTATGATGCAGCTAAGCTTATATTCTTGAGAACGCCAATTTGACCTAAAGACCTTCTGACTAGAGCTGACGAGACCATAAGACCTCATTTGGACCAGAAGAGGCTCTTGTCCTGATTTGAGAGCCCCAGCGGAATTTTCAAGACACCTGAAGAATATGTTTTGGCCTTCTTGTGCTCCAAGAAGATCCTTGTGTCGAATGCATTCCAGTGGCAATAATTTATTCGCTATCAAGTATTGGAATATTTGTTTTGCCGAACAGTGTATGTGGCTATGTGTTATCATTCAATCGTGTACTTGAATTTTTCAGGAGTCTTTCATAGAAGAATGCAAGTGGAGTGCTCATGAAGAAGCCTTGACCCTCTGTAACAATCAACATCTCAGCCAAACTGTCTACTTCCTCAACAGGGATCTCACGTTTATGAAAGAGGTGTGGACTTAGCTATTTAGGTTTGAATATTATTTACTAAAAACATTTAAACTTAATATTGGGTATTTTTTTGTTGTGTTTAGAGAGAACCAGTACTGAAAAAGGAATTAAAGAATGACAAGTCTCCAACCAGAGTTTTCCACTGGAGGACGCACATCTGGTTCCCGTCCAACTGGGTTGTCCGGAGAAGTTTTCAAGGTCACTCAGAGATCATACCCACCGTCCTCAGCACCACCGCCACATCAATCACCACACCTCGCTCTGATCCCAGCCAAGTAAGACGCCATCTTGGTTTTGAATGAGGAATTTCACCATGTCGGAATTTCCTATTGTTGACCCCAAAATCGGATTCAGCACCTTGAAAAACCCCTACCGCAAACTTTCAGCCTGTACTTCCTAATTTACGAATAAACAAAACAGTGTAGAAAATATGAAGGTTTAAAAAAACCGGGAAAATGACGTCATCCTGGAATAGTTCATTTATGGCTGCTTGAAGCGCTGAGATCGTGAAATCTATAGTCCACAGATGCAACATTTCACAAAACCAGTAAAGGTCAAAATCAAAAAACTGAAGAAAAAAATAGAAAAAGCAAGATGAGGAAAATTAGGTTTCCCCTGTTTTTGTTTGATAACTTTCCTCTTAGATAACACGATTTCGTCGTACCATCGGGCAACACTGGGAGGAGACGGCAATCCGAACAGCCAATCAGCGAGCATTCCCACTTCACGTTGAAGAGGTCTGTTTTCCCGGTTATTTTTTGAAATCATAAATTATGATTGTCTCCCAAAAATAACAGGAGACTTGTTTTCCGAAATCAACCCGATTTTCATCTATCCCACACCATTAACTATTCAGGAAAAATGCATTCAGAATTCGGTGAAATTCCTCATTGTTTCTAAATCATAAATTGTGTCAAAATTGCCGTCATAATTTATTTGTCTACTTTTTAGCCGGTGTTTCTGGTTGAAAAAGAAATAATACGCACAACTACGACAAGGTGGCCTCTGTGGCGATGGATCAACTACTGCCACCGAACATGGAGTTGGACGTGGAATGCGATGTTCTTCTTCGGAGTACGTTTTCTCTTCTATCTGTATTTCTTGCCTTCACCAGTTTGCTAATAGCAGTCATATTGAGATCATAGTTTAAAGAACTTCTAACTTGTTTGGAAACCAGTGATGTTCCACAACACCTTTTTGGAGACCTCTATAAGTTGTATGAAGGGTCTCAGGAATGTCAAAGTGTACAATTTTGGTTTGCAGGTCGTTATTCCATGGTGCAGCCCTGTGAGCGTTCGTGCGCTTTTCTGCATCGCACCGTTCACCCCTGACCTTGAGCTGAGTCAAGTGAACGGCACTCTCTTCCCCCGCCAGAGTTCTTCCACTACCACCATGATCTCCACCCTTCGGGCCCTCGCCCGTCACATCTCCAAGGCCACAACGCAGTTCGAGTCAAAACCAGACACGGGTATGTTAATAATAATAATTTATTTGTCAAAACACCTGCTTCCATCCCTCCAAATAGTGAGCGAACAACAAATCGAAGGGCACTAAGTCAAAAGCTTCAGACATGCCAAATAGCTGTAAAGAGATCTTGTTGTCACAAGATGTGTGTTGGTGCTTACATTACTCATTAGTCGCTGTTCAAATATGGATGGTCCTGGATAGAATGAAGCACAGTTTCCGTGGAAGTAGTGAATCGGCTGATGTTAATGCGAAATTGATGACGTTAACGTGACGCTTATTTATTAAGTTGGCAAGGTTACTTTGTTAGGTGTTTACTACTTGTCTATTTCAAATTTTGTTCCCCTTTTAGATAGGATATTTTTTGTTTTTGATATTCCTAGTATCATGATGGAAGTTGTGGATGAGCTGAGTGTTGTGATGGAGCTTATGGCAGAGTGCATTGTACTGAGGAGGAACTTGAGCACGTATTCAATGTTTATTTTAGGTCTCTGCTAGAGAAAAAGCACCCCATTTCAGAAATTCTACGTTCGGGCGTTTTCAACTGAGGACAATGACAAGAATGGAAGTTTCAACTTTCGTTTCAAACATCAGGATATATCAATATATACCAAAACTGACCTGAGGATTTAACATAACCACTTGGGCAATCTAGTACTCCCTTACAGATCAAATTTTCCGAAGTTTTTATCATTCACTTCAATTAATATTTTTTGATTTCTTATAAATATCATAAGAAATTTTATTTTTATTATTAGTCATATTAAATTATAAATAGCTAATAATATAAAACGCCAACCGTACATACGTACTTATGCACGGAGGGGTTGGAGGAGTTGGGAGAGTCGGCGGAATCGGAGATGGGAGGAGTTGGGGGCGGGAGGAGTCTGAGGAGCTGGGGGCGGAGGAGTTGGAGGAGCTGGGGGCGGAGGAGTTGGAGAGAGTGGGTGGCGGAGAGAGTCGGCGGAATCGTTTTTGCCTACTTTTAGTAGGCTTTTCAGCTAGTTTATCAATAATCAACTGCATATCAGTAATACCAGTAAAATATAGATATGTACCAGTAAAATAAAGAAGTATAGTAGTACCTACAAACTGATAAACTATAGGAGAAAATTTGGAATCCACCTTAATGAAACAATAGTGAGAATTGAATTGAAATAATTTCAAAATTAATGACGAAGTGGGTAGGTAGTCCTACAAACAAATCTTTTCAGTTCAATCTTCAATATTACGTTTTGATATGATTGCTGTTTTCTGCCTTGAGTAGTCCATGGAAAAAGAAAAACAACTCCATCTACTCTGAGGTTATCCTCATGTAGCACACCCTCGCGTAGACAACCGATTTTTTCAAACGCCAAAAGTTGGCTTTTGGCGTCAAGGAACTTTTCGCGTGTGGGAGTAGATACGTGTGAAACGAAACGGCAAGTACAAAGATACTCTAGTTTCGAGACACACGGGACAAAGTTATGTATCTTAGGTCCTGAAAAATGTATTGTAGTAATATAAGTCAGATTCATCTTGTTAATGAGATCACTCGGTGCAATAAACGCTTTAAAAAAATCAATGTTAATAATATTGTAATCCATTTTCAGGTTTTATCGGCAAAGGTATGACCAGGCAGCTGAATAAAACTTGGAACTACATCGGGAAAGGCGTGTTTGGTACGCTTGGAATCGTGTTGGTTTTTCCCATCGTGTGCCTCCTCTCGACGATTCTTTGTTTGGCTGTTGCTGCAACGGCATTTATTTGGTAAGTACACTTTCAAACGCATGCTTTCGTGTAGCTAAGCCTCAGGCATCGACCTTGGAAAGGTTTATGTTCAGAATGTCTTGAGATGTGGTCACGAGCTGAGACCTGAGATGGGGGTTAGTTGGTTAGTATACGAGTAAATTAAAAAATCAATTAAAACTAAGAATTGAATTCATTCTAATCGGTTTTTTTTGGGACGAGGCAAGCCCTTTGTAACTTAGACAATAAATTTTGATCTATTGTGACAGAATTCCCTTTCCACTCAAGTGCTCGCCTGAAAACTACTTCTTTCATAAAGCGAAGGAGTTTTTGGGCGTTTTTCGAGCAGTGGGGTATTTCAGTGGGTCGGAAATTCAGGTTTTTGACCTCAAATTTGGAATCAGCACCATTGAAAACCTCTATAATCCAACTTTTTGCCCAATGATACTATAATATGTGGTAGAAAAATTAAATAAAGAGATCACACGTTTCAAAAAAAGGCAGGTCTCCATGAACGCACACACACTACGCAGCAGGTGTGTGTGCGTATTATCTTGTAGTATCCAAGGCTACAAGGCGTTCGAGACTGCACAGGATTAGTGGAATGTTAATACGGCAAGTTAATACGTCACAACAACTTACTACGTCACATCATTCAAATCTTCAACTTTCATTAGCTTCCATAATTTCTTCTAAACATTTTCTCGATGAACAGACCCGATTACCATTATTCCTGACCCATGGTCTTTTGAAGAAAAAAAATTTTTAATTGATTGAAATACCCCATTCCAAACTGTAATGACTCATTTACTCGTATATGTTAGTTCTCCAATAAAGGACACAAGGGAACCCCTGAGTGACTCATCGTGCCAGGTAGGTAGAGTGAGGTACAGGGGACAATCACGTCATTTTACGTCACCCTCCTCCACTCTCCCCTTACCTTGTTAAAGTAGTATAAAAGGAGGACTCAGGGCTTCACCTTCAGGCATTCGTCTTCAAACAATCGACTTGATTATTTCTTGCTCTCCCTCGTCACCTTTCGGAAGCCCAAAGTTCCTTGGAGGTATCGGTAGCTCATCGCACCAGCCTCTGCTCCCTTTTTGCCTAGGAGTTGTCTGCCCCAACTAGGACCTAGGTAAATGTACTGCCTCCCTCCAGTCGGCGAGCAATCGCACCAAGGATCGCGGCTGAGCTGAAGTCCTAAAGCACTCCTGCGTGCGGTAGGTGGAAACGCGCCAGGCAGAAAGTGCTGTCTCATCCTTCACCTTCGTTGAGTAGGGACCAATAGAAATCGACAAGCCGACGTGAAGACCATTGCTTTCACACGCCGACATAACACAAACCTTTACCGAAATGCCAGAACCTGGTAGATGCTACAGCAGGGCACTCATAGAGTATGTGTTCTGCTGTGTCGACTCCTTTGCAACAGAGTCGCCATTCAACTGTTCTGGCCTGGCCCATCTTGTTGAGATGGTATCTCAAGGGGAGTGGCCAGTGAGGAGACCCATAATTATGGTGTTCTACAGAGCTGTTACCGAGTTCGCCAAAGGGATTGCAGAGTTTCTGTGGTTGGTAGGCCTACAGTATAGAAAAGTCTTAGAGTTTTGAAAGAGGTTGACAAATTTGAATGCGTTTTTTCGAAACCGAGAATGAAGCACCTTGGTGTGCAATTATACAATTTGTTAAAGATCTTTTTATTGCATATTCAGGATTGATGTTAATGTTTTTGCAGGATGCCAGCCGTAACGCTGCTTCTGCAAGTGGGAATGGGCGTGTTCTGGGATCTCGACAGCCCAGTCGCCGAAAGGAACAAGTACCTGGTGGTTCTCGAGGCCTTTCTGTGGGACATCGGAGTCCGAGGACTTCTACAACCGGTTGCGGCGGTTTTCGTGAGCTGCGTCATTTGTCCCCTCCTGGCATTGTTCGTTATGACCGGTGAGTGTCCAGTAAAGAAGTAGCACTACTGATAGGTATACCTTTACAATTAATTTATACTCTTTCATTTTTTACTTGTCAAATTAAAAAGGAGGCTACCTTAAATGTTCTGTGAGCGTGGTAGAACCGTGGATAAAAAACAAGACCGAAGACAGATGGGACTTCACTTTATAATGACACTTCTTGACAGCTACACAACGACATATGACATTGACGGCATTAACCAAACTAATGTTAATTCGACAAATTGACGCGAGGAAAGCTACTGCTTCGAGTCCATGCCATTAATCCAAGGAAGTAAAGTTGTAAGATCCGACTCAAACAGCGCGTCCAACTGAGTTAACCAGCTACCGGTCGTTGGTTTTCACTATATTAATAAATGAGTTACTTATATCAATTACTGAATTCATATTTTTCATTAATTGTCTTATTTTGGTTCCAGTGGGGGCGCTCAGGTTCGTCTGCAGATTAGCTTGGGACGCAGTTGTCTTCCATCTCGTCATCAAGAAGCGAGGAAGGATCCCTGCTTCGGATTCAGTCATCGTAAAACGAATCGAAGGCCCCGGCCTCAACAACAATTACTATTACCAGGTAATCTGATTTGTTGGCGATTGAATGGTACTTAAGATAGTTGTGAATTTGACTGGTACTAATTTAAACTGGAAATTTCACTCTTGCGATCTGACTGACAGAATCATAGATAAAATACTTTGACTGTAGGTTTGAAATTTAGGAAAAATCTGAAAAAAATTAGAATCGAATGAGACCTCCCAGAGCAGGGCCTGTAAGATATTTGTATTCAGTGTGTTGGTACAACTGGAGAGAAAGGGCGCTAAGGTGGGGAGGCTGGAAGACATCTTGTATTTGTGGAAAGCTTGTAATGTGTAGTTGGTTCTCAAGTAAAAACATTAATCTTGTTGTATAATTGTTTTTATTGGCATTCTCCTGATCTTACAGGGCCTATGGAACTTGAAAACTTGGGACTACGGAGTTACAATAAATAAGAAACACGAGAGTGAATCGCAAGTGAGGAGTGAGGAGTGATCTCCGTTCAAATTTTAACTGATCAAACTGCGATTCCACTCAGTTGTTGTGTCCTCAGCAACCAGAAATCAAATTCCCTAATGAAGGCACCCTCAATACTTCATTTCTTCAAAATAAATAAAAACTTGATTGTGAAAAGAAAATGTGGTTGGTTGTAATAGAATAACTGAGTTATACGAGAAAATTATTATTATGGAGAGAGAAATGACGGGAGCTGGACGATACGTTTGACACTTTGCTTTAGACTGTTTTTATTGAATCGAATGTTAATCAGTGTACGACTCAATCCATAATAATCGATTTTGGTACATCAATAGGTAGGAAGTAACAATAGCAGTGTTCTCTGTTGTATTTCTCCTTCGATAGGAGTTTCATGTGACTCGGTTATGGTCCTTTTAGCAACCAAGAACCAAATTTTTTAATGAATATTGGGGCCCTCACGCCTCACGGATAAATATTGTTTTGACCAGTAGGTAAGCGATAAAACTACTGCTGATTGTCTTGCGAAGAGAGGCTCAGAGTCCCTGCCAATTGGGCCGGAACAATTCCTGGGAACCACCAAAAGCTGCTTACAGAATGTGGTTAACAACTGGGAAAGAAATGAGCGAGTAGAATACTGGCAGAACCTCACAGGCCTGAGACAGGCAAAACTATTTGTGACGTTCTCTAAGAAACGGGCTAAAGAACTTATAGCTATGCCTAAGAAGGACTTCAGAATACTTGTGGGTCTGCTAACAGGTCACTGCCCACTTCGTTATCACCTAAAGAAGATAGGCAAACTAACAACGGACTTCTGCCGCTTCTGCGACATGGAAATGGAAGATGCCGAACACATCATGTGCCACTGTGAAGCACTGGGTCGAGCTAGATACACAATCCTCGGAAGTGATGTCTTAGCTCCTGACACCATCTCTAAGTTGGCATACGCCGATCTTCTCTGCTTTGCCAAAAAGTGGGGAGAAGGGGTGTTCAGTAAACACTTCTTAGTGGGCTAACATAGCCTGGAGGCACTCCACAATAGATCTTGTTGTTCGCAGTGGAAGGAGTTTGTATATCAACTCATTTAAGACCTCCTACTCTATTAAAAAAAAAAGCGATAAAACTATTCGTGAAACATAGTCCCATTGGATAAGCATTAGGACAATTTAAACCAGTAGGTAAGCGATGAAGCTGATTCACTCGATATAATTTAGTATTTTAAGCAAGAAATAGTCTCCCCACCCTTTATCCACCATTTCTAGCGGCGTGGGAGCCTCGAATTTGAAGAGCATTTTAAAATCCATGATCTACGATACCCAACATGCCAATGGGGAATTTGCCTCACATTTTATTTATTCATTTTTTTTTTCGAAAGAGGGTTCACTGATATGGAAGAAAACCATAGTGTGCTGCTCGAAAAAGCATCCAAAAATTTAGAGAATTTAAGGAAGTTAGACATTTTAAATGTACTGGGAGTCTGTGATGTGACGAGTTGCCCCTTACGACAGCAGTGCTACCTCTGATAGCGCACATGAAACTTGCCGTGGGACGTCCTAAAAAGCTGTTTTGTCTGCTGCCACCCTATACAGAAAAAATAATAAACCGTTGTGTAATAATTTTCAGCGTTTTTCGTTAAAATGGTTTTATTTTAGATGCAGTTATTTTCACTCCAACCGTGTTCCTGTTCGTTTCAGATACGACCGGAGCAAGCGCTAGCAGCTTTCGAAGCCAAACTGGAGCTTGATGAACTGGCAGCCTTCCAGCATCAGATGGAACTCAAAATTATGCTGCCTCAAAAGGATTACAGGTTTGTGAATCTTTCAAATGATCGATTAAGAACTTGGATGTGAGAAACAACACTGTATTTGCGTGTAACATGCTTTAGCCTTGGACTAACTACCTGAAAAACATCACGCTGGAGGGTGAGGCGAAAGTGTCAGGCGGGGTTTGTTCTCCACCCATCCCTACTCCGCGGCTATAGCATGTTCCATGTTTCTTGAATTTTAACGAAAAGTTCGAAGCAGCAATTTTCAATTTGTCAGTATTAGATTAGGTGCTATTTTCGTTTTTTGCTGTCACTGTCGTTCTTTCAAACCGATATTAATTGTTCCATGGTACAAACCTTAATATAATTTCTGCTGTACTGCCGTGCTAAGCCAGAAAGTCGTATCTTTACTTCACCCAACTTTCGGGAAAACGACCTAATAGGTTTCGTAGCGAAATAATTCTTTCGCGGGATTATTTGTCCTCCTTTTACCACAAGTATAGGTTTTTCTTAAAAGAAATTAGTAGCCGAATCGATTTCTGGAGTCAAAATTAAACATTTTTAAGTGTAAATTGTCTAAAAACGATGATACGAGTTTACGCTCTTGTAAACCCGAAGTTACGACTATTCTGTTCATTTTAATTCTTGAAACATTAATTCATTCGAATTAACATTTTAATTCAAGAAACCATTTCACGTTGATTATTTTGTCATCTTACTTGGCTCAAAGTCAATCGTATTTCATATCTCTGTTTAGAGTGTAAGAAAAAACTGCTGAATCTATAAAAATAAACGTTTATTCACTTAGAGTACAAACGTAAAGTCACCACTAAATGTTGAGTTTTCAGAGGCAAAAAGTCGTATCATGCCGATTTAATGCAAGAAGTCGTATCGTCGAAATAGGCAGATTCCCGTATTAGTATCAAGATACAAGTTTTCTTCTTCTGAATCGCTCTGATACGACTAGTTTCTTAGCAGAATCAAGTCAACACGCCTTAACGCGAAAGTCGGGAGGCTTGTTTGAGGCATTTCTAATAGAGATACGACTCTAAAACTCCGAAAATCGATAGAAATCGACCCCCAAAACCCCCGGCGGCCAATAACTCAATTTGGTCAAATTTTCACGTTACGACTTTCTGGCTTAGCACGGCAGTGTAGGCTCGGGGTTCTTGGCCGGCCTGGGGGCGGCCCCCTTGGCGCTTGTATTGAGATGGGTGGTCTTCCTGTATGGTGGACCGCGCATGTTCATAGGGGCTTTCTCTCCAGTATTGGATTGGTTGCCCCAGGAGCCACCGGGGTGGGTGGGTCCGGGCCGGCCGGGACTTTGATTTCCAGTGTTGAGCAAGTTCCCCTTTGTTTGTTTTTTTAAATTGTTCTCATGACGACTGTTGTTGATATTGTACCTACTATGATGTTAATATTAGTTGAATATTTATTCGTTGAGACTGAAATTATGCTTATAAATGTTGACTTACACTATGTACGAATATGTACCAACAGTGCGAAATAAAATATCTATCTATCTAATATCTACAGCGTGATTTTATGGATCGATATTGTTCCGTTTTCAGCCAATTCGTGTCCGCATGTTTCGGGCCATTCAGCGCCACCCTGGCGCGGGTCGGTGCCTACAAATCCCTGGAAAGAGAAGGGCACGATTTGATGACGTCGCTGCAAGAAAAATTGGAGCGGAGGCGGCGGGACCTCCATACGGGCCTTGCAACCGGCCTCCGCTCCAAGCTCAAACTCAACACGATCGACCTCAAAGTGAGTGCTATCTCCTGTGAAACAAGCTCGTCTAGAGTGAGTCATTTTGTTTAGGACTAGCCAGCTAACTGTGTGTTGCATCGACCCACATTTATGAGTTCGTTTGTTCTGCTGATAAAATATAATATGTTAAGCAATTCAGTTAACACCGGAACAAATTTTTTAGTTATAAAATGGCGGGAAGTAGAAAGTTTCTATGGTTTCCCAGTTAATGTTCGGTGTGTACAGTAAGGTAGTGTGGGCCTTCCCTTATGTAAAAATTCATTAACAGTTAATCTAGTTACTAGAAAGAATATTATCGTCGCTAACCATCGCCAGAGCTTGCAGATCTCCATGGCACCCCAAAATTGGACCTGTTGCTGTAGGAAACAAACGGACTGAAAGTTGAAACGAACAAGCTATGGCTATGGGCAGGAAGTTGCAAAAGTAGCCCTACGAACCATTTTTGGCGATGAACTTCAGCCCTTTTTCCTCATGGCATTCATGAGTTTCCGCAAGTGACGGGCTTGGGGTCCTTAAATCCACTGAATAAACAGGAACCATTTTTCGACAAAAAATTCACAGGGAAATTACCACTTCTGATTTCAGAGAAGGACAAATAATAACATACAGTCCAACTGAATTATTTCAACTAGGAAACATAACTCTTTCGTTGACTTCGCAGTGAAGGCAGTCCCTCGATCTGAGATCAGTCTTTCAGGTACACCATGAACGGGTATATAGCGAGTTGCAAGGATTCGTGCCACGGTACTGGTGGTACAGTCGGATACGGGGTAAGCTTCCGCGAATTTGGTAAAGTGATCGATGGCGGTCAAAATGTATTTCTGAGTAGTTCCGGACATGACTGGTCCAACGAAATCTACGCCTATAATTTGGGCCTTTTGGGCAGGAGAGGCTTCTGGATGGGATGGCGGAGTACGGTTGGCGTGTTATGGCGTTGACAAGTCTCGCATCTCCTTACGTACTCCTTGACGTCCTTGGATAAGTGTGGCCAAAATCCCAGTTTCCGAACTAGTTTTTCGGTGGTCTCCGCTCCAGGATGTCCTGACCACTCGTTTCCAACAACCACTCCCTCAAGGATACAGGCATAAGGGGAACCCATTCGTCCCTCCCATCCAATCGGACCTGTTTCCAAAACTCCGTTTGTCCGCCGAGTTCTTCCACCTTTTCCAAATATAACCGTCGATTGGACCCATGAATCGATGTTCTGCGCTGCTATCATCAGATTTCTCGGAAATTCCAGCATTAGTGCGGCCACATCCATTTGGCTCAGGAACCCTCAAATCACTAGCAATTCCCCTTTAACCCCACTAGTGTCCAATTCTCACCAAATCCAACCCAGTGTATGTGTTTTCTTCTTGTTGTTTGCCAATGTCCGGATGAATGATAGACGTGGATAGGGTGATGAATGGAGTAAGTGGATGTTGCGGGTGACAGTTCTTCACTCCTCATACAGGGTGTCTACACTTTCGATGGGCATAACTTCAGGGTTCGATTCTACAAGGTATTTCCAACAAAAAAGTCTCCTAGCAATTTTCTTTTAACCCACTAAAAATTCCTTTTTTTTCACTTCGAAGTTTCTTGTCGCGTTTTCGACCTTACGTCATTAAAACTGTCATAAAACCTAATATTTACCAAATAAATTCAAATGTGAGGATATCGTTGGAAAGAGCGTTAAATTTCCGAGCTACCTAGTGCAAAACCAAAATCTTTTGGCAGTAAACGATTTCTAAAAAACCGAGTCAAATAACAAACTTCAAATTTTTTTCGAAATATGCCTTTTTTTAAATCGAAGTTTTCACTTCGAATCCCTGGCTATTTCAATGGGCGTTCTTCGGAGAAAACATTTTCAAATAGTCAGCTTTCCAACGTTCTATCAATTTTTCTTTTTAACATTCAAATTGGAAGAGTAAATGAAGTTTTAATGTCAAAAAACGTGTGTTTTACAAGAAAATCCAGTGTTTTAGGTGGTTTCTGGTCCCCTTCGATCTCAAGATAGCTTGACGATTTTGGTACCATTTTCTTTGTAATTTTTTACACTGAATCCAACGGTGATACTTTCGAATGATTCCGACTTTCTTGTAAATCGCGCGTTTTTTGATATTCAAACTTCATTTACACTTCCAATTTGAATGTTAAAATGAAAAATTGATATACCGTTGGAGAGCTGACTATTTGAACATGTATTCAAATTGGGTTCACTAGAGTTTATTTGACATCTTTGACATCCATGCGCATGGATGTTAAAGCTTTCAGCACAGCTCACGTATCCACTTCCTTTCAACGTATGGTCTCTTTATTTTTGTTTCTTATCACAATGTTGCACTTGATTGGGCTAAAGATTTGAGTTATTTCTAGATTGTTGTGTCAAAGACTCATTAACTTTCCAGAGCCTAAATATGGTGAATGCACTGCTGTTATTCTCGCAAAATAGGACGCCACACCTCTTGCGTCGCTATGAACATGTCGTAGTATGCTTTCATGAGTGATTTTGATTGCAGATCGCTATCCAACAGGGCGCTCTTATGTTGGAAAGGTTCTATCCATCTCATGTACTCTGGCGGCTCGGCATCTCTGAACAGGTAAAATAAGATAAAAATGTACTCTGAGTAAGTTGTTGAATCTTTTTCATAGCCGTGTAAGAGCCTATCTGCATTTTTTGACCCGAGGGCCAAACAGTAACTATTTCGAAGTCACCAGAGATGAAATTATAATAGTTAATTTGGTCTCAGTCGGTTGCCGTTCGTTTTTCGTTCTGGGTCAGTATTTCGCTAATTTGAAGGCGCTCAAACGATAAAAATTGTAGGTACCTAAATTTGACATTTTCAAGGATTTTCGAAATGCATTAGTGCATCTGCCTAGGGAATTGAAAGACTAAAAAATTGCCGATGGAATCATCAAAATTGAACTATAATTGCCAGAGAAAAATGGGAAAAACTTAACTGAATAAACGGGTTTTCCCATTTTTCTCTGGCAATTATTGTTCGATTTAGATGATTCCAGCGGCAATCTTTCAGTTTTTCAATTCCCTAGGCCGATGCACTAATCATTTTCTAAAAATCCTTGAAAATTTCAAATTTAGCTACATTTTTAAACGTTTTTACCCCTGCAATTTAGGGAAATACTGACCCGGAACGAGAAACGAACGGTGACCGACTGAGACCCCCTTAAATTAGGTTCAAAAAGGGTAGAGAGTGTGACCTGAGAGCTTGGCTATGAATTTCAAAGTTAATTGAGCCTTGAAGTGCTCGGAGCAATGATGAAGCTATTATTGCAGAAACGTGAGGGAAAACCTGGAAATCGGGGAACTCTAATTTAAAAATGTGACTTCGAATGAAAAATTTACGATTTTTTTTAAAATTTTTTATTTGTGAGACATTGACGGAATTTAAACCGAGTTAACCTATCGCGATAAGTGAGTGTTGGACCTCACAAGCCCCTTCATTCTTAAAGATGTTTCCCTGAACTGCCTTATCTTACTGTGAGAAAATATGTCTGTATCATTGGTGCTTGTATTAAGTGGCGAGTACTGCTTGCAGACTGAAAGAATGCGGATGGCTTGGTAAGGTGTCCATGTGTATTACAGTCCCAAAAACATCGTCCTTATTCTACCTGCCACTCAAGCCAGGAATAATGAGACCGAGGATGACTACCGTTGACTACCGACTGATGATGAAGTGAAAGGGTTGGTTTATTAGGTACTGGCCAGATCTGCCAGGGCTTTGGTGTTTGACCTAAAAGCAGTGGTTCCCAATTCTATTCAGGGTATCTACTACTCAGATGGGCCAAACTTCAAAGATCGACTGTACAACTAATTTGTGTATGAAAATTTCTCTTAGCAATTTTGTTAACCATTTGTTTTTCCAATCTCAAAATTTGTTTCTCTTATTTTTGACCCCGTGAATAAAATTATCGTAACTACCTTAATTTACCGTAAAAATAAGGACATTAAGGGACTGGGCGTCAAATTTAATCAATTATCGACTATCATTATCAATTTATTATCTACCGAATTATCTACCTCATTATGACTCAAGTATGCTCTATGCCTGGATTACGAAATGGTGAGATACGGAGGCTCGGCCCTTTCCCCAGCCCGACTCACCAGGCTACCTAAGATTTTGGAACAGGTAGTCGTCTATGTTAGCAGGTAAACCCTTCGGGATATTCGCCAGCCGCATTCTTTCAATCTGCTAACAGTAGGTCGATGGGAATCACACTAGCTATCGCAAATACAGCAGGCTCCTCTTCTCTGAACCGACAACATTCTCGTTCTGAATTTCTTGAACCTTATCGGCTCTACCCATATATCAGCCCCAAAATCTGTAGAGTCTGTGACCCCCATTAGAAACCTTCGCGTTGCTGGCGAGAGACTCTCCCATGTTTTCCTCTGTTGACGTGGTAGTGAGCTCGACTCAGGTTTGTGCAGTAAAGTTGCAAGTCTCGAGATCAATCCCTCGTCGAAGGAAGTTTTAACACCTTCAGACCGGGGCTCAAAACCCAGATTGTCCCCAGGACCTAGGAAAATTTTGGAACTTCACAGCAAAACAGTCGCACTGATGAGAAGCCGGCATTTTTGCGTGATAACATGCACTGATATCCAAAACCGAAAGGTTGGGATGGTAAGGTGGGTTCATTCCGAAGCAATTGAGACCAAAAAGACCCCTGTTGGGGGAAAAATGAACTATCCAGAGCGTTTCGAAAAATGTTCATGGATCCACCGAATCATGAGTTCATGGATCCACCGTGGAAGCAGCCGTACCAGGCGAAGGTTTTGCGTGGATCCAGGGTGGAAGCAGCCGGTCTGAACGTGTTAATGACATTAGTTCCGGTTCTTGTATGGATGATTGCTCTATTGTACGACGCTGATACATTGAACAATTAAGTAGAGACTTTATAGTTCGTCGAATCATCATGTTAAAATAGTTATTTTGTTAAATACAGGAATTCTGGGATGGAAAAGCGTTGCAGATGAATGACTGGCCAGGGCTGGCGGCTCTCCTTTATGCTGATATTTTCAGCCTCGACTTCCTCACTCCTTTGGACGAATCTGACACGAGCTTCCGACTTGAGGTGGGTAGTAAATTATGGTTGTGCTTGGCAGCCTTTTTTCCCCCTATTTTCAGCACATGACAGTATAAAGGTGTTTTTTAGCGTTGGTCTGTGAATTTTTTCGTTGTTTTAAGATAACTACTTGTGTGCTATGACACTAAACATAGCACTGAAAGGTCAGTTAGCATGTTATTGTAAGGTATGTCGTTTGAAACGAAGATACACGATTGTGCATCATTTAACGTTGAAGGTAATTAGTGGTGTACCAAACAGTGTGGGTTTGGTGATTACGGAGTGGCGAACTTTGAGATAGTCCAAGTTCTGGAGACCTGGATGTCACCTGTCACAGAGCAGGTGTCTCAGACATATTATTCGACTTTGGTGGCCTGGGACTATGAAAAACTAATATCTTAGGGCAGTAACTGGACAAGACCCAATCGCAACGAAGCCTTCAGCAGAAAGGGGCGATCGATCAGTCAGAAAATTGCTCTGGACTGGAACCTCCAAGGTGGACTCGGACCTGAATGATCCATGTGGCGAAAGTCGATCCAGAAAGGGAAAGAAAACACCAGAAAGACAGGTTGGCACAGGACAGAGATCAGTAGAGACTGTTAATGGATGCCCTGCTCCAAGACAAGTTCAACAATTCAAGTTAGGTTCTTAATAAGATAACGATATATCGATATATGAAATATATCGATATATTACGTTTGATATATCGATATATTTATATCGATATAGAGAACCGATATTGTCAATATCGATATATTTAACGATATATCGCGACCTGTTTTCAAGTTTTAAAAAAATTTATTTTTTTAGTAAAAATGAAATATTGAAATGAATGGACGAGAAGGGACGCCTGTACTTGTAAAAACATCAAGTAATTTTATTCCAAATTTTGTAGGTACCAGTAGGTACCAGGTATCAGTAGATGGGTTGATTTCAGACTGTTGACTTCAGCTCAGACATGATTGTGTACATAGTATTCACCTACAGTGGCTCTCAAGGCTCAAATACTTGAGCAAAAATTAATGGAGGCTCGTCCAGCTTAAAACTACCTACTATACGAAGTGAAGCAGGTTTTCACAACAATTATTTTCAATTTTGAAGGATCATGATCGTCCACAGTACCTATACCCCTGTCAATTTATAAATTAAATTAACATTGCAATGACATTTTCGCACTTTTTTCCAGTTTTTAAACAATGAATTTCGATCATTCATACCCAGTAACTTTTGAAAGTAGGTTAATACGTATTTCACACGGTTTTTCCAAATAGATCTTCCGATATGTCGAGTATATCGATATAATTCCCTCTAAATGATGTTAGTAACTTTTCTATTCACCTACCTACTTCTTCAAGTTTTTCCTAGTAGATACTCCGATATGTCCATAAATGTCATCCTAAATTATTTTTATATTGTTTTAAAACTATTAAATTCACCTACCTACTTCACATGTGACATTTTAAAGTAGATCTTCCGATACGTCGAAAAATTGATATATTTTCTCCGATACATCGAAGGTATCGATATCTCATTGACGATATATCGTTTGATCGATATATCGATACATTTCATTCGATATGCCATCCCTAGTTCTTATAAAGCAGGCTTTCATTTCATCACTCTTACATGTTCCTTATTGTCACTCATATTCGCTTTGTGTTTTAAAGGCTTCGCCTCAGGTGGACCTAGCGAGGTACTCTGAGCTGGTACGCGGTGCTGGCGGCCTCGACCTGTTGGGTCCTGTGTACGCTCCAAGGGCCAACATTCAAGTCCATTCTCCGTTCCTGGACGTTTCAGCATTCAACCCTCGATACCGCCCAGTTCAAAACAACAAAAACAGGTAAGCTATATCTTTCAGAGCTCGACACACGACCATGTTTGATTTTGTGTGACATCACATTTAATAAGTTTGATGGTGGAAGCGTCAATCAAGCAAATGATTTTCTGCTTGAAACAGAAGCTTCCTGAACAATCAAGTAATAGGAAAGTTCGCTCATGATTACAAAGCATGTTGGAATAAAATCGTCTACTGCTGCTGGGCTCTGGCGAAGCGTAAGAGAAGTATCCCAGCGAACAATAATGGATGAGGAGACAGATGGAGTCGTTGGAGCAGACATTTTTAAACTAGTTTGTCCTACATACGATAAATTATACACAGGTAGCTAGGTATACACCCTCCCTGGGACCTGCGCCTTAGTTTCCTACTTGCTCTATCAGCCAGTAATAAATGTATATTTCATTCATCATTATTTTTTCTCAGAGATACCGGCACTGGGCAGTCTACGATCCAAACGACGCTGATCGGAGGTGGGATTGGTGGAACTGTCGGACGGGGGACAAGGTGGTGGCCTTCAGTGCGTCCATGGAAACGCCCTGAACACCCGTATTCAGCGGAGAAACTGGTCATCCCGTTACCGATTCCTCATCCGGCTCAAATCGCTTTGACCATTTACAACAGAGACACCGATAACCCCATTCCAGTCGACTCCGAAACGTGCAGACATGTTTTAAGGTGAGTATGTGAACGAAACAAGAGAGCCCATGTTAACCTTAAGTACAATCAGGGCATTAGGGCGGCTGAAAGAAGCCAGCTGCTAGCAGAGCTGGGGTTAACTCCCCAAATTTCAACACCAGAAGCTGTCGTCAGCAAGATGCTGGAAGGTGAGAGGAGCTGGAGTCTTGTGGCAGAGTACGCAGAGAGTATCCTGACAAGGAAGACATTGTTAGAACAAGAGAGAGAGAGAGAGAGAGAGAGAGAGAGAGAGAGAGAAGGGAACACCTGGTCCGTCCCGCCATCCAGAACTGATGAAGTGCCCCAGGACTCAGCCTGAAGTAATGTGTTAAACAGTTCCAAGCTGAGCATCCAAAAAAAACCTAAAGTACAATGGCCTCATTGAACGTTCTAAAAGAGCCTAGAAGAGCTTGTGCAGCCACCCACGAAGCTTGGCAGGATTGGATTCCCAGTAACGGTTGGATAGACATGTTTATTTGGCACCATTTTGTACAATTTTACAAAAGAAAAATGCTGGAAGGGGTGCGATTTGCTCAGTTTTCCTACTTGGATTGTGCTGTAGGGTAGGATATTTGCAAAGTTGCTCCATCTCGGTAAGTAAATTATTCTTACTGTACATTGCAGTGATAAGAACTGACTGTCACCGGTGTCTCCCGGGCCTGAGTCAAAAAGTAAGGCGCCTGGTGGCCCCAAGGCTGAGTGTTACGGTGGACCCCTGTACCTACAAACAAATTTTCCTTCCCACTTTGACAGACTTAGGACTGTCTGCACTTCAGTGCAGGTGTGGTTAAAAATTTGAAAGTAGAAAACCTCGGGCCCTACCTACTAATAAGTAAATGATAAGTAAAAAGTAAGTTATACAAAAAATAAATAAAATACTTGAGTGAGTCAGTCAACGACAAAAATGTCAAAAAGGTCAATTAGGGGAAACTTAGCCCTTCGGGCCTCGCCTTACTGCTTAGAGCCTTTGGTAAAAATTTGGTTAAAAAAAAAAAAAAAATGGAACACGCTTTAGCCGCGCTTTTGGCAGAGTAGAGATGTGGTGGATGGGTGGTGACACGAAAGTGTCACTCCCCCATGAAACGTTTTCAGGTGGTTAGTAGAAGGCTAAAACATGTTCCATGCTAAAAGGTGGAACACCATTAGTCACTGTCTGAGACCCTCTTAGGCCCACTTTCACCAAAAGTTGTTCTAAACTTGCTTAGCTAAACGCGCTAATAGTTAATCTGAAGGAATAAACCCGGCAAGATGGCGAGCGTCTTTCACCAACCCAAATCATCGTTAAACGTTGTTTAAGATAATCGAGTTTGTCTAAACTTGAAATTTCGAGCCAAACGAATGAAAGTTGGACATTATGACGTATTGGGGCAATAGAAACGTCGAACAACAACCACTCCCGCGCTTTCCATCAGCAGATTACTGCCTTGTGTATCTTTATCAGTGTCGGTTTTTCGAATTCCTCGTTTTTTTTTTTTTTATTTGCTGATTCCTGTGGTTTGTTTCGAGTTTTCCGGTTCCCTTCGTTTCATTTTGCTGAATATTTTCATCACCTACCTACTTATTGAGTTATTACACATCATCACCTTTAGCCGCAACGAGCGCAATAACTCCAGTTTCAGACTGATTCTTCAGACTCAAGTACCTTCCTTGGTGTATCCTAGTGAAACACAGTGGCCGCCGCCTTGTTCTGAACAGTAGGAATGTACTTCGATAATTTGAATGATTACCGATGGATGTAAACTCGAAGATGAGGGCCCCGAATTTCACCTCAATAGAAATTTATTTTGGTCGAACTGGTCTTTTTGTATAATAGGTAGTCAATTTGTATAATTCGTCCGAATAGAAACAACCACGGAATGTAGGTTGCCTATTATGTTATTGAAAAAACCATTATTCATTTTAAATTAACGTGTTGAACTTATTTGTATGACGGGAACTCGAGGCGAGTGTCAATCTAGTCAAGCACTTGGACAACTCGGGGCTTGGAAAGGCGGAAATTCAGTAAAGTACATCTCGGAATGTGGAATCCAATCCAGGATTTGACTCGGACGTCGTCGTCATCATCAGACGAGTCAAAAATAATTCGCAATTTCATTTCGAAAACAATCACAAATCAATGCGCGGCCATATTGAATTGGTAGTTAAACGAGGAGAGCTAGTTTATTCGGCCGACTTTCGACCGTTTAAACTCGAACCCCCCGAGATGGAGTTTAAACTCGTAAATCGCTCTGGTGAAAGACGTTATTACTTTTCAGAGAAGGAATAAATAATATCGAAGAGTCCAACTGAAACTGTGTATTAAAAGAATTATCTCAAACAGAAAATAGTGCAAAAATCCCCCATGAATCTCAACAAATCATCCTGTAACCCCTCTGTAGGTCGATTCTCTAACTCGTTATGGGATAATAGCGACAACGTTGTGTCGTTATGATAACAATAACGATTAATAGCGACGATCGCGATTCTGCAGACGCGAAATAGCGACAACTGTCGCTCAGTGGTCGCTATTTCGGCCGAAAAGTGTCGTTACCATCTCGACGGCTCGAAACCCCCCGGTATGGATTACGACAACCGTCTTTATGAAAAAGTAGCTTAAAACGCTCTTTAATTCCTAACCTATTTGAAGTCATATTTCAGTTTCCGAGTTGCTGTGTGCATTTCCATATTGTGGGTTATTAGTATTGTTAATCAAATCATTTTGAGAATAAACTTTATACATTCGTACATAATTTCCGGTGAATATTTAAAAAATAATATCCGACCCTCATAATGAGCAGTTTATTCGCCATTTTAATTTGTGTCTTACTTGATTTTTTTCTACAATTGTATTAAACAAAAATCGTAGTATTTATATTATTTCAAGTTGTTAATTCGTATAGAAATTCATGTACTCTATTGATCATGGTTAAGAGACTATTTTTCAATGGAATTGAGTTTTTGACAAACTTCCAACAGCATTTTTTATATCAACATTGAATGATGATAAAAATAATTATACTGTCATTTTCGGAAATTGGTAGGTAAGTACATAAAATTAAAATAGTTAGCTTATAAAATAGGTAGATTCTAATTGAATTTTTAACTGTTTTATTAAATGTGTGTCTGCATAAAAACTTCCTAAAATGAAGAAAAGCCCTAAAATTGATAATTTTTTGCTAAAATAATTGTGCTGATAATGCTCTTTTTTATACCAACTTACCTGCTATTACCTGAGAAAATATTTACCACGAATTTACGATTGTTTATATCCGTAATCGACATCGACGGTAGGAGAGAATATGACGTGGTAGATGAAAATTGTAACATAAAATTGACTCAAAGAAATATGAATGTGGAGGTAGATAAATAAATTACGTCATGAATCTTACGTTTTATTGAATACAATATTATGTTCGTTCAGTCTTATAACGTACATGAAACTTTACATGAGTAAAACAGCGATTCATAAATTTTGAAGTGGTATTAGGTTTTTTTACCCTTGAGAGTGAAATACATCTATTTTGTTCTGAAAAGACATCGAGAACTCCGAAGTTTTCGTTAGTAGGGGTTAGGTACTTGTTTCCCGGAATCTGTAACAATAATGTATACCGCACACAATTAGGCAGTTAGCT
This sequence comes from Apolygus lucorum, assembly GCA_009739505.2. Lineage (NCBI taxonomy): Eukaryota > Metazoa > Arthropoda > Insecta > Hemiptera > Miridae > Apolygus > Apolygus lucorum. The sequence goes on along the minus strand of CM019173.2, from coordinate 27,998,332 downwards.
ATGGACTTCTCACTTTAAGTAGTTGAAGGTACCAATAAGTATGGTTGTGTGAGTATCTATAAACGATAAATAACAAGACGATTCATTACCTTGTAGTAAGATGGACAGGCAGTTGATTATTCGAAGCATCGTGGACGGACGAAATTCATACCAACGTGACTGATGAATTCGATTTATGAAAAGGAATTCTTTCCATTTATCATTATTCCATGATACAAAAGCACGAATCACGAGAAAAATTCCATTTTTACGCGTCATTCCTTTGTATATTCACCACAGCAAAAAATATGAATCCGACATTTTGCAAACTGCAGTGAACTTCATCTATCCGTGATAACAATTGGAAACTATAATCAATACGTCTTCCCATTGGCTAAAAATCACGCGTTGCTACGTTTCGCTCGCTCTAGACCGAAATATTGTCGGATCACATAGCGACGTCGTTATTTTGAAATGCAACGACCAAACTTCGCTATGCCCGATTAGAGAATTCCAATGTCGTTATCGACCTGTCGTTGCACGGGAGGGATACCGAATCCGACGCCATAACGTCAACCAAATAGCGAGTTACAGAATCGACCTGCTGGCGTCCTTCCCCACCGAATCCGACCCAGTATGTGCGTTTTCCCTTGTTGCTTGTCGATGTCCGGGTGAATGGTAGACATGGATGATTGTGATTGAAGAGGGTTATGGATGAAGTAGGCGGATGTCGCAGGTGAAGGTTCTTCATTCCTCTGTTATACTAAACGTCGATTATCTCTCGCTGCTTTTGGTTTAAACTCGTTTCGAATGTTTGGTGAAAGTGGGCATTACAGTTGAAATTAACTGACTCCGACATTAACATTTGAAGAGAATCCAGATTTAAAAATTTCAGGACATACTTTTTTCAAGATATAAAATTTCAAGACAAAAGACCCCTTATTAATAATCTTGATTCATAAAATCCTCCCTGTATGCTGGTACATGTACACCCGTACGAAACCAGTTAAACGAATTTTAAAATGTCTGCCAAGTGGGTGTGGCACATAGCTTCCTCGTATCCATAACCCGATTATATAGATGATCCGATGCATAGTTGTTAATCTCAAAACACCAATCTCTTAGTACCTTCCACTACCCTCATAGGGGACCATCTACACGCTAATCTGGACAATCCTAGAAAATTTCATCAAATTCGGATGAAAAATTAAGTGAGTAGATGTATGTGATTGGATCAAAAAAATACTTAGCCTCGGCTGGGATTCGAACCCGCGACCCCTGGGGGACAGTTGAAGTTACGGCCGTTACAAGGAATTCACGTTTGCGCATGCGCAGTCGCTTCTATCAGTCCGAGGATAATGATTTTCATAGGGGACCGTCTACACACCAACCCGCACAATCCCTGAAAATTTCATCGAAATCGGACAATAACTTCGTATAGTTATGCGCGTTACAAGGAATTCATGACAGACACACAGACCGACAGACACGGAACCAAAATTGTTCAGAAAGGTCTAAAACGCAAAACACGAGAGAAAATTTTGATTTTGGAGAACTTTTTTTTTCGTCCTTGAAAAGTGAAAACAAAGCTCCCGCTACCTTGGTAGACTCGGAAGCAAAACTGTTGAGATAAACTAAATTTTATTCTTTTTACACCATTCCATTTATGTTGTTCGCTAGGGGGCTGGAAGAAGGCGGAGATGAAGGGACGGGAGTCGCTCGCTACAGAGGTGGAGCTGGCGACGGAGGCTCAGCCGACACGATCAGCAGCAGCAGCAGTCAGCGCTCGATGGGGGAGCCCTGGGCTGACTGGACCACTGGCGCCATCGGTGGTCGACCCAAGAAGTCCTCCACAGCCGTCCGCGTGGACTTGGCGTCCCCCGAAGACATCACTCTCGACTCTGACTCCACCCGCGTCGTCTTCTCCGCCTACGGCACCACCGTATAGTTAGATTTTCTATTAAATCCTATTATTGTGATCAGAAACCAGAATCTCATTACGATGACAAAAATTGTTTCAATGAGCTATTTGACAGCTTTTTTTTTTTATTTTAAGCTAATTTTTAACTACTATTTAACGAGCTCTCTGTGGCTTAGGATTGCCATCCTCTCCTAAATCAAAATGTTAAATGAAGATTTATGATCGATTCGTAAATTCCACGCATATCTGTTCTAAACTAGGCAAAAAAACCTAGCTCCACAGTGAAAATTCGACCGCTGTTCGCGTATAATTTCAATAAGAACCGAACTTTTTACTCTAGATTAATTTAGTTAACTGAAACGGTACAATTTAGCAATATTCAGGCTACCATAAATATCCCGAATCTCATTTGCTCTCTTATGTTGCGTTGTAGTTTTGCTGCAATGGTGCGTGGTGCAGCTGGAAATTCAAATTAAGTAAAGTTAACCTCTACTGATAATCTGTGTAAGAATATTAATTGTAAAGAGGTGAATTTATTTCATGGTTTCAACGTTGTGTTGAGGACAAACAACAGTCACTGAAGGGCGGGAGTTTTGGAAAGGGACGTCACCCAGCTGCTGCTGAAGACTTGGCACATTATAATTGAAATTAATACCCATGAAGTCCGAGATTTTATGAAGCTCCAAGTCAATTAAAATGGCTTTTAGCTTGGATCCTGACAGATCCCTCGGTAAAACTTTCATCTAGAGATGAGCATCGATGGTCGATACTATCGAACTAGCGATTAGAGATGGGCAAAACGGTTCACCAAGAAGAACGGCTCTGAGCGCTCCGCTCATTCAAAAGAGCCGGATCTTTTCGACGGATCAGTGGCTCTTTTGAGCTCGTATTTATTGTAGAGATGAAAATACGATGAAAAACGATACAAATTGTTACACAACGGTTTATTGCTTCCGAGTCTACCAAGGTAGCGGAAGCTTTGTTTTCACTTTTCAAGGACGAAAAAAAAAAGTTCTCCAAAATCAAAATTTCCACTCGCGTTTTGCGTTTTAGACCTTTCTGAACAACTTTGGTTCCGTGTCTGTGTGTCTGTCTGTCTGTCTGTCATGAATTCCTTGTAACGCGCATAACTATACGAAGTTATTGTCCGATTTCTATGAAATTTTCAGGGATTGTGCGGGTTGGTGTGTAGACGGTCACCTATGAAAATCATCATCCTCGGACTGAAAGAAGCGACTGCGCATGCGCAAACGTGAATTCCTTGTAACGGCCATAACTTCTACATTTTCCATCCGATTTCGATGAAATTTTCAGGGATTGTGCGGGTTGGTGTGTAGACGGTCCCCTATGAAAATCATCATCCTCGGACTGATAGAAGCGACTGCGCATGCGCAAACGTGAATTCTTTGTAACGGCCATAACTTCTACATTTCCCGTCTGATTTCGATGAAATTTTCAGGGATGTCACAGATTAGTATTTAGATAGTCCCCTATGAAAATCATCACCTTCCGACTGATAGTAGCCACTGCGCATGCGCAAACGTGAATTTCCTTGTAACGGCCATAACTTCCACATTTCCTACCTGATTTCAATGAAATTTTCAGGGATTATGCAGATTAGGTTGTACATGGTCCCCTATAAAAATCATCAACTCCGGACTGATAGTAGCCGCTGCGCATGCGCAAAAGTGAATTCCTTGTAACAGCCATAACTTCCACATTTTCCGTTCGATGTCAATGAAAAGTTTCAGGGATGTTACAGATTAGTATTTAGATAGTCCTCTATGAAAATCACCACCCTCGAATTGACAGTAGCCACTGAGCATGCGCAAACGTGAATTCCTCGTAACAGCCATAACTTCCACATTTTCTACCCGATTTCGTTGACATTTTCAGGGATTATGCGGATTAGGTTGTAGATGGTCCCCAATGAAAATCAAGGCCTTAAAATTTGCAGAAGCCTCTGCGCATGCGCATACGTAAAATCCTTGTAACAGCTATAACATTTACATTTTTCATCCGAATTTGATGAAATTTTCTAGGATTGACCAGATTAGCGTGTAGATGGTCCCCTGTGAGGGTAGTGAAAGGTACTTTAAGATTGGTGTTTTGAGATTAGCTACTATGCATCGGATCATCTATATAATCGGGTTATGGATACGAGGAAGCTATGTGCCACACCCACTTGGCAGACGTTTTTTAGTTCTACCCGAAAATTTTTATTCGATAATTGGATTCTACACTACCTTGAATCCTAAACCATCAAATTTTGAGGGCGGGAGGGAAAAATTTTTCTGTTGCTCGATTCCAATGGTTCATTATTGAAAATAATAACCCAAAAAGCGCTGTTGTTCAATAAAGATGCTCAAAAAATCCTTTAAAAATCAACGAAAAACTATAAATGAACACGATTAAAGCAATGAAAAAGTAAGACTTGAAAATACAGTTTTTTGGTAAAATATTTATTTATGTGAAATCTGCATTTTTTATGCCTCTAATGACAAAACCACAATTATTAAAAAAAAATTAGTAGGTATAACATTTTGATGTTTATATCATGTTATTCAACAGGAATTTTAAGGTAACCAAGGTGAAAGAGAATAAACGAACCAATAAGTACGTAAGCTTCAATATTGATAATAATGGTAATAAGGATGTGCTTTTGCTTGCCTTTTGAACTTGTATCAGAAAGCTCCTCACAAAAAATCATGATGTAAAAATCAAACAGGGAGAAAAACAACGGAATGAATCAGAAAGTGGGTCACAGAAAACACTGGAAAAATACGGTGAAGTTTACGACCAAAAATACAATAATGCATAAGTGGTGGTTCGATACAATTCCGCGAAATTGTATTATTTGATCGATTTATATCGTATTTTTCCTCTGAATTATTGTATGGGTTGGCAACAGTGAGCTGAAGAAAAGGAAGTCCGAATTTTCCCGAACTCTACCGATCTCAAAAGAACCGAAGATGGAAGAGCCGACGTTCATTTATTTTGACTGGATCTCAAAAGATACAAAGATCGAAGAACCGCGATTCATTTATCATTTTTACTGATCCGCAGTTCACTCGCTCTTTTGGGAAACGGATCTTCATCTACACTGATCTCATAAGATCCGAAGTGCGACGGTTCATTTTTACTGACCCGTGGTTCACTCGCTCTTCTGAAAGAGTCGGCTCAATAAGCCAGTTCTTTATTGAGCGACCCATCTCTACACCCAGCTGCTGCTGAAGACTTGGAACATTATAATTGAAATTGATACCCAAGAAGTCCGAGATTTTATGAAGCTCCAGGTCAATCAAAATGGCTTTTAGCTTGGATGCTGAGATCCCTCGGTAAAACTTTCATCTAGAGATGAGCATCGATGGTCGATACTATCGAACTAGCGATGTTTTGCATCCTATAGTCGATGTTTTCACCATCGATATTTTAGAACCGATGTTTTCTCCATCGATGGTTTAGAACCCATCGATGGTTTCATCCAATGTTGAATTCAACTCGAAACATACAAACGGACGATTAATTGGTCCTGTAATGGTTAGGATTAGGTGCGTTTGGTATTCATTCGGCAACGAAAGTGAATTCTTGAAGCTCTCAGACTCGAAGGAATGGTAGGATTGCTACATCTTCTGTCCTGAGACTTCTTATCTTCTTCCTGGCCCCCCTCAGTCTCATAGATACAGCCCGCAAGATGGTTCTGAACTTTACTTCAACAAGCCCACTTCGGACAGGTCTCTTCCCCACTTTTCTGACAGCTTGATTGCTGCTTCTTTTCAGGAAGGCCTGGAATTCTCTGTGAAGAGCTCCATCATATGAAGCAACCAGAAGTGTTAACAGCCAGGAACGTCTTTGGCTGCTTCGTCATACTTAAGACGCTTATCACGAGCCTCTTGCTGTGGCAACGGTTGACCATTTTCTGGTGCAGTAGGTGGGAGCATCAGCATTGATAATGCGGTTGTCCAAGAACGCCACTCTCCCGCTGTCACAGACTTCATTGGCCTGAATGTCACCAATCAGGCTGCCTCTCTCATAACTCGCTCTGTGGCCACCCCACCCCGTGCAAGGTTGGCCAGCATAACACACTCATCCCGCACGTAATCATTCCATTCAGGGGTCAGACTCATGCTTTTCCCTCGCCCATCACATGAAGCTGGGCATCCACCCTTATCTCAAGGCGATGGCAGTGATGGGAAGGACAGATAGCCATTGTGATGCATTTTCTTCTGCGATTCTTTGTATTTTTGCTGCCGTTTGTGGTCTAACCCTGCAATTGCTGATTCGCTTTCAGCCCTCTGTCTTTTCATAGGAATTTTCTCGCCTCTCTGAGCGTGGACTGAACCAGGAGCCCACGCTGCATTGGTTAACCTGTAATTGGTTAGACGTATCAAGATGACCCCATCACGAGGCTGCTCCCTCTTCCCAGTTCCGCATCTCTCCTCCATCTCAGCAGCCAAGTGACGTCCCTTTCCGATAATCCCGCCCTTCAAGAGTGACAGTGCAGTCCATCCACCACAGTTGTACCTGCGATGTCATACTTTGAGATCCTACATCACCAGAGCAGTCAACTTATTCCTGAAAATTCGCATAAAATGAACCTCATTTCTACCGATCAAATCGTGAAGATTTATCAGAGGGCGACCAAAGAAATTGCTTTCTTCAATGATTACTCTGGGCTACGTATTGTCTTGGGCGACACCCCCACCTGTGGATCATTCAGTACTAACCATTACGCTTTTTAGTCAATGAACAAATTTTATCTAAAATACTTACGAACAATCGTTCGTGGCCGTAGATTCCAAATTTGAGCATAAGTATTATTTGTTGATTTTTCACTCAACTATGTATTACCTAACCATGATTTCCAATTTGTAATTTTACTATCTAATACGTGTTCTTCACAGTGTTCTGATTTTGAATAACGTTTCCATATGTATTATTTATTCGTAGGTTTTACAGCATAATTATGAAATTCAAACTGTTCAACTCCTTACAGTATTAATATGCTTTACAATTTTTTTCATGAGTGAGAATTATACTCGTATTTGGTTGTACTAAGGTGAACAATAAGTGACGTAGGTCAGGATAACTACACTACTAATTTATGTGGTTTTTGATCGCTTGACGTACAGATTTAAGTTCATGAACTGTTTTCTTTGAAATTATGGTAGAATCAATCGAATAACTTCGTTCTTTGGATCTGTTTCGTGATGTTGATTCCCTCGTTTGATGATAAAAACGTCCCTCTGCGATTACAGTTTAAGTTCCTCATATACTGCAGTGTTTGAGTGCTCATGAAGGAGCATCTAGGGAGAGAAAGTTGTGGAACGGCCTGAGCGCTGCCTAGCGACGATTAGATGAACCTTCCGGAGTTCAAAACATGCGTTATCTCTCTTATCAGTCCCCCGATGTGATGTAGGCGATTCCTAAAGCCGGGTTCCGTAGGACGAATTGATGAGGTGGGAGTGAGCTTCGCGGATGACAACTAACTAATTTAAAAATTAGATATTTTACGGATTATGGACGGATTTATACTTGAAGTAGGGATTAATTAATACTTTAGTTCAGATACTTTACAACACAATTAAATTACTTAGCAATCACAACTTTAGGTGGAATACAAAATAAATCAATAAAATGACTACGCCAAGTAGGTATCAATTCTACAGAGCTTACAAATTTTGGATTTGATGAAATGAAAGTAAGTTCAGGTTAGCACTTCGTCACAGCGAGGTAATATACGGAGAACCCGTCGTCCAGATTCTCTCACTTGGGGATTCGCGAAATCAGGGGAAACACGCGCGGAAAATCAGCAAGGCAAAACTACTAGAATTCTCGGTAAAAATGTGCCAATACCGAGTTGTCATAACATCAGCGGACTGATAAGAGATAACGTAGGTTTTTAGCTCCGAAAGGTTCATCTAATCGTCGCCAGGCAGCGCTCAGGCCGTTCCACCACTTTCTCTTCCTAGATGCTCCGGCTCATGATCTGAAAGGTTACGTGCCGGTAATCACATGGAAGCACTCTGGTAACACCACGCATTTTAGTATGAAACATGCTTTAGCCTTGAACCACCTGAAAAACTTCACATCAGAAAAGTTCCTAAGGACGAGGCCCTTCATCGTTTGATTTCCTAATTTACAATCATATGAATGAATTTTTAAAATGAAGTCTTAAATCATGATTTCAAAGTGGTTCTGAACTCTCAACTGAGGAAGTTCTCGATTGTAATTGTGGATGATTTCTGTTAATTCACTGCCAAATTTCCCTTGCCAATTTTCATTTTGTACGCACCACCGAGTGTCTTATGATATCATGACCATTGCGTAATATTTCGCACACCATCATTCATGGCTTGGCTGATTTTACCTCCGCGTTTCAAAGTCATCCTGGAAGGATAGAAAATATTGTTAGAATTCTCGCAAGCTCAAAAACAGAATGTCGATTGGAATATTCTGACATTGATGTGTTTCAAAGTAAGTAAGGAATGACGAGTGGATGAAATGATTGTAACCCTGCATCCTGGCGTCCCGGTTTCAATTCACAGCATCTCAGGGTTCTCTTGACAGTCGAAAAATTTCGAACTTACCAAACTTAGCGTTGATTGAGTGAAAGTTGGGCTCTAGGGAAGTTGAACAGTAGATGGAAGAAAGATCTAACAGAAATTCTGCTATGACGTACAAATGTAATTGAAAGCACACTGATTGGCTTTTTCCTGTTTCCAACGTGATGATTCATTCTTGTGTAGATGTGGATGTGTCTTATAGTTGGGTGTCATCCCAATGGTAGGAAGAAGAAGGGTGTCAAAAGTGGTTGAACTACGACCACTTGGATAATACACGCCCAAACGGCTGAACTACAGGGGGTTCATACATCGGCATGTTAGAAGGGTTTTATGACTTCACCTTCAACATTTTGGAACGCAGGAGAGGACCAGTTTCACCAACGCAGGTTAACACGTTCAAAGTGAGACTGGATTGGCGTTCTTCAGCCCCTCAAGGGATATTTTAAGGAGTACAACACATAGTGTGACGTCACTTCAGACGTTTGAGCGGCTCCAGGCGAAAATGGTGACCTCTGGTGGGCAGAGAGGTTACTAATTCCACTAAAAGATAGGAAGAGTTCCACTCACGTTATTTCAAACCTTTCTCAAGAACCCCACGAGTAATTATAACAGAGAAAACGTTGGAAAAACAACTAATACATCGTCAACGTAGCCTGTTTTAGCTCTTCCGCACGCAATTTTTGTCGAGAAGTATTATTGTTGGAGGCAGAAAGGCACTCCAATGAACCCGTATGTACCGAAGTACTGGCCACTGCGGTTACAACACAAGTTTCTCCACGTCGGGCATCCCCGATTCTTGAAGGAGATCCAACCTGGTCAACAGGCACACAGTCGGTAGGCTTTTTGTGAGCAATTTCACATGCCTGTGGCTGAACCCCACTCCAAAGAAAATTCGACGATGACACAGCTTCCGAAGTCGATGCCGGGCGCTTCATTCCGAACGCGCGAGAACTTGGCGGACCATAGCGTCCTACCCGAGTTGATCTTAAAACATCCGCGAAAGGATTATCACCCGTGGACTGCATTGAAATTGCGCGAAAACGAAAGGACAAATAAAACGGAACAAAAAGATTGCCAATCCACAATAAAACACTCGAAAAAACTCCGATAACAAGGAAACTCGGAATGTTTTTTTCGAGAGCGAAAGAGTCGATTCAGAACAACAAAACGTAATGAGGAAAATGGCTGTTGAGCGAGCGATGGGGACCTGATAGCAGGGTTTCCAACATATTAGGACGAAAAATCTCAGTCATTCTAGGGTTGTTACCCTAAAACTTCCTTTTTTCTGCAAAAGTTGTATTCAGAGACAGCAGAGCCTGCTGCCAATGTCAAATACCAAATCCTGTCCTTCCGTAGTATAATTACCAACTTATAAACAAAGTAACCTTACATCAAGGTAACATTGAGACAGTGCTGCCAATAAACCAATGCGAAAGAAAAATTACTTTACTTCAATAGCTTTGTGTTATGTGAATAATTCTGCATTGAATGTGTTGAGGGCGCACGTACACGCTCAGTTTATCACGTGTGATGCCATGTCTGAGCGATCAACTGAGGAAACTGCTCATCCCTGACTTCTTGAGCCTGGATTGGCTCGTGTAAAGGCTTTAGTAACGCCTACCACAGAGATCGCCACTGTCAGAGGAAAGAAGGGGGTCTTTGGAGAGATCGTTCCTCCCAATTCTTCCACAATGACCTGCCGTGGAAAAACAATGCAGATCAAGTCAAATGGAAGCATTCTGAAGTTCATCAATAGAAGGTGGATCGTATGAAAACTTATGGATCCTATAGATGGGTGGATACTACATATGATGTATTCTGTATAAGGTTTGTTTCATCAATACCAAACATGTTACAATGACTTTCCAATGGTTTTCACGAACAGCTGATCCTTTGGGAATCCATAAGACATCCATGATTCTATATGTTGTAGTGAGCTGTATTTCAGTTTATATCTCATCGTGTTTTCCCTATTCGTTGGAAGCTCTATGGTACGTTCCATCTAGGTTTAAAGGATGCAGGGTGCTTGAACGGTATTTGTGAATGCGTAGAGTCTATGTATAAAACAACTTGATATTGATAGGATTTAAACTACGTCTTCACGACACGTGTGGCTATGATTTTAAAAAAATGGAACACAAACTTTCTCTTTTTTCATACTGATGTACACCTAGATAATTAAGTATAAGAAAATACGATTCATATTTGTTATAAAAATGTATATTGTAACCAGGAAATGGTACAATCCATTTGTAGAACAGTATCAAGAAAGAGGCGATTGGGTTTTATCATTCCGTCACAGTTAGGGGACAATCTCAGGGATAAAAACTCGTTTTAAGGAATAAAAAACCGAAAATGTGTGAATGGATTTTGTGTGAAGAATTGAATGAGTGTTGCGAACTGTTGAATAGAATCGGAGAAGCGTCGTGTGTGTGAGTTGCAACGTGATCTTGAACTTGTAGAAAAATGTTACAACTCGAGAAAGTTGGAGGAGTAGGTGTGGCACATAGCGGCTGGGAAAGTTATGCAGGTCGGAGGTTATTATGAGGTTTTCTCTCAGGTAGGTGGAGGGTTCAGTGCTGGTAAGGCTGAACTGGAGAAAGTTTCTGGTAGCGAAGAAGAGTGTGGGGGGGGAGTGGGGATACATCACTATTCAGTCTTATTCTCACTGGAGAATACAGAGGGAAATGGCAGGAGGATCTCACTGTACCTACTACATGACTGCCGACGTTTGTTTGTCTACTCAAGTCAAATTACGTCAAATTTGAAGTTTTCCATTTCAAGTTGGAGGATGATGGAAATGGTTCATGTCCATTTTAAATGCAGCGGCGCTTGCCCGCTAGAAGGCGAATCAACAGGCACCTTCAAAAGGAAGCGACGGGTGGGTTGTCTTCATCATGTTGAACAGTGTAGGTATTTCTAGAAGCACCAGGTTTTCCCGCCTTCCAAGATGGCTAGCATCGTGGAGTTTAAAATGAATGTGAGTGGTCACTTTCATAATCATCATCCGAAAATTATGACTCGGAGGGCGACATTTCCATTCGACCTTGGTGACCTTGAAGCCCAACACGCCGTTATCGATCACGTGGAGACCTGGATCGTTCATTTCCATTTTGATCACGCCGATATTTAGGTCGACTGATCCTTGAAGTTATTCTATTGCGAGGAATAATATTCAACTCACGATTACGGCGATCGATCCCGATTCCGGAGCTTCCTCCAACTCGATCGACATCCGACTGCCCGATTCCGATCTCCGAAATATGGCCGTTTTTTGAAATTTTCAAAAGGAAAAAACTGAGGATTTTGAAAGAAATAAGCACGCATGAAAAAATTGATAGTGAGGCTTTCGAACTCAAAAAATGCTATGAAGCCATTTTGTCCCACAGCTTACAATATCGGGAGCGAGGTAAGGGTTGGCAACTAAGGGTTCAAGAACACCAAGACTGGATTCCTTAAGCTGGGTTTACATGGGCGCGGTCAACGCGGTTGTGGGACAAGGCGGTTACGCGTTCGGGACGCGGCTGGTGTCTAGAGGTTCACATGGCGCAGTTACCCGACAGCTTTTCGACTTCTATTTTCCCGCACTTCAGTTGAAATCCTTTTATGTTTTGAATCCTATCGTTTTTATTTTCACATTGTGATTCGTTTCAGCTCTTCCGATCTATATGAATCACTATAAAATCACCAATGTACCTCCTCATCAAGGGTGACTGGGGGGTACATCAAGTAGGTACATTTTTACTGTTCCTACGATGTTCCATTTCATTTTTAAATACATCAAAGATAAACAGTATTTTACTGAATCGAGATAGATACCGATACCTACCAACTCCAAAAATCGGAATTCTGATAGCTTTATTTTATTTGTAATCATTATTATCAAAGTGAAGTATGATGTAGAATATTCCTACGAAAAGCGTAATTATTTATAGTTTTGTTGTAGGTGCTAATTATGCAAAAAATCTTGGAAATCACCTCAAGTGGTTGAAATTCTCATCAATTTGAGTTTCCATTACATATATAAATCACAGATCATATTTATTAGATAGGTATAAGTTTTATTTCATTACGATGCATTCATCAAATGTCTACAAGAGACCAAAATAAACGAAAATTATGAAAATAAGTAAAGTAAAAAATACTCGTCGACCGCTAACTTAAAATCCACAGCTCTCTTCTCTCCTTCAACTAATTCAATTACAATTTCACTAAAACTTTGATTCATTTTGGATCAAGCTTCCAGAAAAATCACAACACACCAGTTGAAACCCTTGCTGGAACAAGTGGTGATAACAAAAAATGTAAACAAAGGGCGCGCGGTTACGCGTCAAATATCAGAATTTTTGAAACGTGACAGTCCACTCCAAAAGTTCTCAGGCGGCTGAGACGCCGCCAATCAAATGGCTGAACGCATAACCGCCTCGTCGCACAACACTTGCGTCTCGGTGCACCGCCCTGAGGGATTCCGAATGCACTCTTGCGGGACTGCGAGGAAGTTTTCCTCAACTCAAACTCTTCTAATTTTAATATCTTTGGAGGAGCCATTCCAGACATTCAATGATTACTTTGGTGAAGTAGTGGATGATGTTGCGAAAGTCAAAGTTGATTTATCAACTATGATTGATTATGATTGATTTTTCTATCACATCGTAAATAATACAGAAGTTATAACTTCTGTATTATTTACGACTAGCTGAAAAGCCTACAAAAAGTAGGCAAAAACGATTCATCCGACTCTCCCCGCCACCCACTCCCTCCGCCTCCCGCCCCAGCTCCTCCCGCCCCAGCTCCTCCAGCCCCCAACTCCTCCGCCCCCAACTCATCCGACTACTCCCGCCCCAGCTCCTCCGCCTCCTTTCGCCCCCAACCCCTCTGACTCTCCCCGCCACCCGCTCCCTCCAACTCCTCCCGCCTCCGACTCCTCCCGCCCCCAACCCCTCCAGCCTCCGACTCTCCCCACTCCCACGACCCCTCCGTGCATACGTACGTACGTACGGTTGGCGTTTTATATTATTAGATGTGATAGAAAAATCAATCATAATCTTTTGTGATTTGCGGGAATTACTAGGTGTGAGTAAAGGAATGAGATGTGTGTAAATGTTTAAGGGGTTTGAGAGTGATAGGGGTCGGAATGACAATCGGTAATCCTTAGCAAACTGATATAGCTTTTCCATTACGGTACAATCGAAATTGATTTTGAGATGGCTCAGGATGGTTTCTATCATCTACAAGCAATACTCTCCGTTGTGGGGAATGTTTCGTTCACATCATCTACCCCTTGAATATTGTGGCAGTGATTACAATAAGGTGAATAAATTTTTCCCATGAGGCACCGAAAGAATGGATTATTTCCTAGTCCAATCATTATTTTATCAATGGTAGAGAAAAAAAAGCCCAACTCAAGGTCTCAAATACCGGTCCTAATATTTGATCACGAAGATTCATTCTGGCTCAAATAGATGTCAAAAAGAGAGTAGGTGGAAAGTAACGGCAAAAACGACATAAATATTAATTTCCTTCTTTTCAAAATGTTTTGAAATTTCTGCAAGTTTGTCTAAATTTCTTCTCTGTAACCCCAACGTCTCTTTATTTCCCTCGTTCTAATATAGGTGTAACAGCCTAATTATCACTTCATATTACCGATTCAGATCAATAGAATGTATTCAGAGAGCTCTTCCTAACTGAGCTACTGCTAGAAGAGACCTAATTATTAAAGACAAAAATATCCAATCCATTGTCTTGTATTATAGGATACAAGATAATATAAATATCGACACCAAACCTTATTTGCTCCCGCGCATCAATAACATTATTGCAAAGCGACAGTTAGAAGAATGTAGGAATACGAAAACGAATAATGAAAATACACAAGCAATATAAAAAAAAGTGTCTTTATTTTTAGTGATTTTACTAGGTAGTCTCCAAAGTATAATATCACAAAATTTAAATTAGTTGATTAAAAATTCGATCAATTCAGTAAATTTCGACTGTAGACTCATGATGTAAGAAGGGTGAACATTATCGCACGATTGACTATTTTCTCTTCTATACGGGGTGTTAAACTCACGTAACTTGACACTGAGATTCTACGACTGAAGTTGAGATTCTACGACTCATGCCGAGCTAAAAGTGTCTCTGACATGCCGAGCAATAAGTGACCCTTATTTCACTTACACAGAACAGCGAGCCAGAAAGAAATCAAAGAACGAGCCGGATGAAATAAAGCAATGGGAAGGCAGAATTATTTGAAACGGGACAACACAAATCAAAAACGGACGACACAACAAAAATTAATAATCAAACAGTTATCACTGTTATCAAAGTCCCGATTCACAAAACTCCCGTCAGAGTGCATTCGGAATCCCTCGGGGCGGTGCACCGAGACGCAAGTTCGCACAACCGCGTTGACTGTGCTCATGTGAACCCAGCTTTACTCTTTTTTCTTGTTTAAAACTGCGTTGCCGAACGCATTTTCAAAGATATTTCTTTGAAATTTGAGGTGAGCGTGTACTCGAAGAATACACTACATGTTTAAATGTCCTAAAGTGCCCTTCCAGATATAATTATGAATGAACTTCACGAGTTCGTTTATTCTTCAATTTCGCCTCACTGCTCGACCTCCAGACCTACTCAGTTATTCGGGGTGCCCTCCAGATTGATTTTTTTCGATTCGTAACGCTCTTCTACCTGTTCTTGGCCGATTGTGATCGAAATGTTCTTGATCCGTAACCTCACCTAAGATGTGAGTTACGATGGTTTAGCCGTAGCTTGTAAGTCCCACCTAAATACACACATGAATAGACTGTACTGTGCGGATTCGTTGGAAAACTACCCGTTTATTTGTAAGATTTTGAATTCCTCGTGAAATTGCTCGTTTCTGTTCATCCTTTTTATCAAAGCGCGTCATTTGAGCTTTCAGTGTTGTTTTTTATATTTTTTTTACATTTTCCTTTATTTTTTAATCGACGGATGCAATCCGTTAAAAATTGTATTTCAAAATCAAATTGATGAAAAACCATGAAATGTGGAAGGATAGGTATTTAATTAGTAATTCGAACTAGTCAGAAGATTCAAAACATCATAAATTTTACAATGTTTTTCTAATTGCGATAGGGAGGCGCATTATTACGTATTTATCACTGTTTTCCTTGTGTTTTTCCTTTATAGCACGCAAACTGTTCCTTCTTCCCCCCCTCAACAAATAAAATTTTATACGAAAAACAAATTTATATTAACAATTAAGAAACTAATATTAGATTTTAAGGAATTGGTTTTCCCGTATGAGATACCCGAGATTCCTGATGTGGCTTTATTCATTGAAATTGCGCGTACAAAATAATCTTTATACGTAAGTTTTTTTTTTATTTGAACGAGTTACAAAACTACGTTGTAACGGAGTAGCTTCACGTATGAAGCGATGCTATGAGGGAGGACGTGGTAAAGAAAGTAGGTTTACTGTATTTGAGGTGTTCTGATGGTTTTTGTTTTTTGTATTGTACTGCCGGTTTCTCCCTCCCTTCCTCCGCTTGTATTTTGCTATCTTTGTTTCTATTTTGGATATATTTTGAAAATTTTCGTATGTTCGTCTTTTCATTTTAATTCCTTCAAATTTATTTATTGTAAATTGAATAAAAATACCGTTGTTTCTTAATTCTTCGTGTTCTTCGTTGTACTTCCTGTATTTCTGTTTCGTAGTTGAGAAAAACGTTATTTCTCGTTTCATGGAAAGATTCTGATGATATTCTGATAACTTTTCGTTGGTTGTCAGTAGGGACGGCACGAAACTCCAAAGTATCGATACTTCTTTCGATACGATATTTCTCAGGAAGTGTCGATACTCGATATCTTTTTGATACCGATATTATTAGATATCGATACTTCGATAATATCGGCTCAAAGGGGGGGGGGGGGGTCTCATTTGAAATAACGAAGTTGGTGTGCGTTGCGCACGTTTTGCGCAATGCGCAATATGGTCATATTTGAGATCCTTGGGAAAAATCATGAAGATTAAAAAAAAAAAACTTTTTTACCACTATCTGGACGATTTTAGCAGGGGTGTGAACAACTTTTGAGACACCCTGTATATTTCTTTATTCATTCTAGAGATGGGCGAAACGGTTACATTTGCGTATTAGGTTCCACCGTTACCGCTGTAGGCTGGTAATAGGTTCCAATAACCTGTTCCAGAGTATCATTCCGTTGATCTCTAGTTTCCGTTTCCTACTTAAGTTGGGGTTTCTATCAAGTTATTCCCAACTTTCGATTAAAATTCTTTTTCGATTAAAAAACCCAAGCTATTGTTCTGGCTTCACACATTTTGGAGCCTTCCCTGGAAATTTATTTAGTAACACGATTATTTTGGTAATAGGTTCCAAGCGGAATTAACGAAACCCGGTAATACGTCATTTTTAACTGTTACGTTAAATACCGCCCATCTCTAATTCATTAATTTCCCTCTAACAGTAGCTTTGTATCTCGTTTTTTAGGACGTCCCACAGTAAGACTTGGGCGTCCTTATGCGATCGATCTGGGGTGAAGGAAGACAACACTCAACAGAAAAAAAAAAATAACCACACAGTAATCCGTTTTAGACCATTCTGAATCCAAATCCGCGAAAAAAACCATAGGTGTATGTCTGTGTGTAGGTGTGTGTGTAACAAAATCTTGTGTACTCTGCACAGGCCTTAGTTCTCAACCGATTTTCCTGGTTCTTTTTTTGTTCGTCGCGGAAAACTATCTAGTTGTGCACTACGTCGCCGGAATTTCGAATTTTGCCTTTTAAGGGGGGGAAAGGGGGGGTTAATGCTCGAAAAACGTGCGTTTTTGGGCATAATCTTGTGTACTCTGCCCAGGCCTTAGTTCTCAAACGATTTTCGTGGTTCTTTTTTCGTTTGACGCGTAATACTATCTAGTTGTGCACTACGGCGCCGGAATTTTGGATTTTGCTTTTTAAGAGGGGGAAAAGGGGGGTTAATGCTTAAAAAACGTGCGTTTGCGTGTATAATCTTGTAAACTCTGCCCAGGCCTCAATTTCCAACCGATTGACGTGTTTCTTTTTTTGTTTGACTAAAATAACTCCCGAGTTGTACATGATTTCACCAGAGTACCAAAATTCGCAAGGGGAGGGGGTGAGTGGGGGGATAATATTCACAAAATATCCGATTTTTCAATATTTTGGTTCCTTTACTACTTACTAATTGTACCCAAGCTTTGAAATTGAGGAAAAATTCTCATTATACCTCCGAATTTTCATGAATTATTCTCTGTACCACCATGGAACTAATAGTGGTGCCACCATGGTGCCATGATGCCATAAACTGCTTATTTCGTGGTTATTTTTTTGTGTTTCACCTTGAATACGGATGTGAACTTCGACGGACTGCCTACCAAAACTAACAGATGAAAGTTCAATGTTACGACGTATTTCCGCTTTGGTGCCAGACTGGCACCATTGTTGGCGTTGGGGAGGTAGGGGGGGGGGGGGTGAACTCGAATTCGCATGTTGGGTGTCGTAGATCATGGATTTTAAAATGCTCTTCAGATTCGAGGCTCCCATGCCGCTAGAAATGTTGTGGTGGATAATGGTGGGGGGGGGGGGTCAGTATTTCTTGCCTAAAGTAATGAATAAATTACATCGAGTGAAACAGTTTTATCGCTTAGCAACTGGTTTAACTGATCTAATGCTTATCCAATGGGACGTCCCCTGGAATGCATGCATTACTAAACAATATGTTTATCATGTAAATTGGGTTTGCCCGTATTATTATAAATAAATTTAAAAAAATAAACCTTTGGGCAATAATTTGCAGCGTTTTTATAAAATCTTTACATATTTGTTATTACAATTTAAAAAGCCAGTTGGAGTTGTTTAATTTTTTCCGCGAAAATTGTGCTAAAAGTGTTTATAAGCTTTCACACCTGCAGCTAATGAAAGCTAACCCGCACTGCGCACCTGTTTTTCCTCAACTTACTAGTCTGATTCTGGTTACCATATTCATTTCCATACTGAGATTTTGCTTCCGAGTCTACCAAGGTAGAGTAACTTGTTTTCACGTTCCAAACTTGAAAAATCAAATGTTCTCCAAAATAAAAATTTCCACTACCTTTTTACGTTTTAGGCTTCCTCGAGCAATTTCGGTTTAGTGTTTTTCTCTATATCTGCCATGAAATTCTTGTACTAGGCAAAACTATACGAAGTTATAGTCCAATATCGATGAAATTTTCACACATCACAACAAGGTAGCGAATAGCTGGGGAGGTGATGATTTCCTGCCCATCCTCATTCATAGATACAGATCTCTCAATTCGCATTGTGGTTAGCAGTACAATTTCCGTTTTTTGGACCCCCAGTGACAGTGTGTGTTCCAGCAAAGCCTTCAAAGTGCCCTTAAGGTCGTATTTAGGAATTGAGCAAAAATAAGAAAACATGATAATATTTCTATAAAATATATTTAATTGTCATATAAGCATAATTAGTTTACCCGAATAACATCGCAAATACTCTGCGTACGAACGACGGAAGGAGAAAACGAGGAGTCACGTGTATTCAGTAAAGTCCTGGATGTTCGTGTTGAGGTTATCCGAGCCGTGATGGCTGCTGGCGCGGGCTGGCGGGCGGTCTTCGGAGGTTTTGGACAGAATCCGCTTGATCTGTCTGAGGCGCTCCAGCCAGTTTGAGGCGTAGGGTTCTTGCTTGCTCTTGGATACAACTATAGCTGCCAGCTGTGAATAATAACAATAGATAGTAAGTTAGATGTAAATAGTTTAGCAGTAAGTTAGTTTTTAATGTTATTTTACTTTAGAATAGAATACCACGTGGTAAATCTATATAAAGCATTTTCCAGTTTAATTAAACCTTTTTCCAAAAGAATTAAACCTTTTTCCAAATGAATTAAACCTTTCCCCAATACAATTGAACTTTTTTCCAAAATAATTAAACCTTTTTCCGAAACAATTAAACCTTTAGTGGGAAAATAAGGAATTGCAAGTATATGAATCGCGAAACAGTTTAATCATGAATTAGGTTGAATGAATGGCAGAAAAGTGAACAACAAAGGCGTGAACACAAACTTCTTTTTTTCAATAAAAACACTCAGGTATTTCCCACGTCTCCGTCTGACATTCTGACTAGCGATAGTAGATTCTGATGAACTTGATTCACTTTCGATTACAGCACTAATCGCTAGCACTCATGATCATTCGTTCGAACAGAACCGTAGGTACAGCAGAAAGTGGTGTGCGGCTAGGAGAAACTGTGGTCAAAAGACGTTGGGTCATTAAGGAGGAATAGACGATATCACTCGGAATCCAAGTGATATCACTCGGAAGGGATTCAACAGTGGTGTCATCTTCATGCTCACTGACATTTCACTGGTCGCTACGTCTAATTATCTACGTTTAATTATTTTGGAAAAAAGTTTAATTGTATTGGGGAAAGGTTAATTCATTTGGGAAAAGGTTTAATTGTTTCGTAAAAAGGATTAATTCATTTGGAAACAGGTTTAATTCTTTTGGAAAAAGGTTTAATTCAACTGGAAAATGCTATACATAAAACGCCAACCGTACGTACGTACATATGCATGAGGGGTTGGAGGGGTCGTGGGAGTGGGGAGAGTCGGCGGAATTGGAAACGGGAGGAGTTGGGGGTGGGAGGAGTTGGGGCGGGAGGAGTCGGAGGAATTGGCGGTGGAGGAGTCAGGGGCGGGAGGAGTCAGAGGGAGTGGGTGGAGGAGAGTCGAAGGAAGTTTTTGCCTACTTTTAGTAGGCTTTTCAGCTAGTTTATAATAATTAGCTAATAGGCACATTTTTAGGACGTCCCAGAGTAAGACCTTATGCTTCCTTATGCAATTGATCTGAGTAAATGGTGACAACACTCAACAGAAAAAAATCACCACACTAATCTGTTTTAGACCAATCAGAATCCAAATATCCGAAAAAACCATAGGTGTATGTCTGTGTGTGTGACAAAATCTTGTGTCGTCTGCACAGGCCTTAGTTTTCAACCAATTTTCCTATTTCTTTTTTGTTCGACGCGGAAAACTATCTAGTTGTGCACTATGTCGCCAGAATTTCGAATTTTGCCTATAAAGGGGGGAGGGGGGTTAATGCTTTAAAAACGTGCATTTTCGGGAATAATCTTGTGTACTCTGCCCAGGCTTTAGTTTTCAACTGATTTTCGTGTTTTTTTTTTTTTTTTTTTTTTTTTTTTTTTTTTTTGGCGCGGAGAACTATCTATAGGACTACCACAGAAACTTGCGTCTCGGAGCACCGCCTCGAGGCATTCCAAATGCACTCTTGCGGGACTGAGAAGAAATTCTCCTCAACTCAAATTCTTCTAATTTTAATGTCTTGACAGGAGCCACGCCAGACATTTAATGATTACAACGATGAAGTAGTGGATGACGTTGCGAGAGTCAAAGTTGATAACTTTTGTATTTATGATGTGATAGAAAAATCAATCGTAATGAGGAATTTCACCATGTCGGAATTTCCTATTTTTGACCCCAAAATCGGATTCAGCACCTCGAAAAACCTCCTAAGGCAAACTTTCAGCCCGAACTTCTTAATTTACGAATAAACAAAACAGTGTAGAAAATACGAATGTTTAAAAAAACCGGGAAAATGACGTCATCCTGGAATAGTTCATTAATGGCCGTTTGAAGCGCTGAGATCGAGAAATCTATAGTCCTCAGATGCAAAATTTCACGAAACAGTAAAGTTCGAAATCGAAAAACTGTAGAAAAAAATAGAATAAGCAAGATGGGGAAATTTAGGTTTCCCCTGTTGTTGTTTGATAACTTTTCTCTTAGAAAACACAATTTCGTCGTCCCAATGGGCAACACTGGGAGGAGGCGGCGATCCGAACAGCCCAATCAGCGAGCGTTCCCGCTCTACGTCCGTTTTCCCGGTTAGTTTTGAAATCAAAAATTTTGATTGTCTCCCAAAAATAACAGGAGACATATTTTCCGAAATCAGCCCTATTTTCATCTATCCCACACCATTAACTATTCAGGAAAAATGCAAACAGAATTCGGTGAAATTCCTCATTGTTTGTGATTTGCGGGAATTACTAGATGTGAGTACAGAAGGATGAGATATATGTAAATATTTAAGGGGTATGAAAGTGATAGTGGTTAGACTGATATAGCTCAGGATGGTTTCTATCTTATAGCAATACTCTCCGTTGTGAGAAAAATTTAGTTCATACCATCTACCCCTTGAACATTGTGGCAGTGGTTACAATAAGGTGAATCAATTTTTCCCATGGGGCACCGAAAGACTGGAGTATTTCCAAGTCCGATCATTATTCTGTTAATGTTAGATGCAGTTTTCTCAGCGTAGAGATGTACGTACAGTTGCACGGGCTCACTATCGTAGCAATTGTAAACCATTCTTGTCGGAACTAGGAATATTAACATTACCGGCCCAATATAATATATTGGGTGCTTGGCAAGGATATTATCTTAGAATGTCTACTGTATGTTGCCAAGCACCCCCACGAATTTTCAAAGCCCGTACATACCATACACGCCGTATTGACCTGCTTGCATTACCCTCATGCAGGCTTAATGTAGCCCGAAACTCGATAGGGTGGTGGTGCTGCAAATTTTATAATGTTCTCCCTATGAGGGCTAGGGAAGTAAGCACAAATTTCATACCCTTTAAAAGAATGTGCAAATCTATCCTCGTATCTAAGGCACCATTCGACTTTGATGAATATTTTTGTAAAATTAGTACCTCCTAAAAACTAGACTCGACGTGGTATTAAATATTTATTTGTAATTTTAGTATTAGCTATACAAGTGATAATTTTTTTTTGAACCCGAGGAATATTGTTTAAAAGTACTTGCGCTCGTTCATGATTTAACTTAGGTGGAACTCAGTGATGCAACTCTGTGATTAATTTTTTAAGTAAATACTCTGTGATAGCTCTGTGGTAGCTCTGTGATACTCTGTAAATAGTCCCCTTTCAATTCTTCTTCTAGTCATTCTTGAGTTGTTGTTTTAGTCCTGGTCTGTTTTGTGTTGTATGTATGTTACCTATATGTAAGTGTAAAAAGTAATAGAAATTGGAATTTCTATTTTCACATCTCTAGTCATCAACAAACTCACGTTGCAATGAAGAGCCAGCTGGCGAGCGAGGATGGCGACGCTCTGGTCAGAAATGACTTTGTAATCCGTGTGGCACATGTGAGTCACCAGCTCATCTCTCACTTGGACTTTGACCTGATTCGTACCGTGCTCCAGAGGTTCGACGACCACCACAGCGTAATTGAACTGAGCCTGAAACATAGGAATGAATTGAATGAAATCCGAACCAAACCTTACAGTTATATGGCGAGTCCCTTTAGTTGGACGAGTCCTACAAGGTCTCCCTACACCATTTAGAATGTTCCTGATCTAAGGTTGCGGGTCAACGCCATTCACAATGACTTGAATAGCAGATAGGGAGTCAGAGCAAACGACTGTTCATTGATCTTCACTGCTGACTATTGTCAGTACTTGGTGCGATACATTCTGCACTGTATAATAGAAGAATAAGATGGAAGAGTCAACTTGTGAATCCAAGAATCAGTGAGCATACCACAACCAATCCATGGATTCTTTTACATCCATCACAATGTGCGATCGTGAAGTTTATTTTTCATAATAATAACACACATGCATCTATCTGCGCTTTATGCGCATTTATGATCAAAGATAGTATACGGAAGCTTTACTGCCCATCTGTAAATTTTTTTTCTTCGCATTTTCTGAAAGAGTCGTTGATAACCACCTTACCTCCAACTCCAAGTTTGTGAGGAATCTGGGCAAATTCCGACGTATGACTAAAATTAATGAGGCCCAATCTCTTTTTATGTAAAGATTTCACTGCCTCGTAGGATTTGTCAATTTTGGTGACAAATTTTGGTGGACACTGGTGGTCTCTTTCCAGTGATGGAGCTAAATTGATTTATCAATTTCCTTCCTGACCCGAAACTGGCATATTCACCTGCGATCATCATTGTCCAGTTACGCAGTCCTGTGGTCAGCTCGTAGATGACGTCACCCCCCCCCCCCCGCCTCTACCTTGAGCGTCCCTCCGTCAGAAATGGGAAGCCAGCCGCTTCCCCTCCACCTGCAAGCTGCCGACCATCCTCCAACAGAGTGGAGGGGGAACCACTCCAACAAACCCAGGCTACAGGACCCCCACTCTTCAGTCCCCTTCAAAAAGTCACCCAGTATAGTCAACGCGAGCCCAGCAGCCCATGAACTAGTACTGATCCCCCTTTTTGTCACGATCGCCATACGTTGTAAGACCCTGGTGCCATCAATGTTGGACCTTCACCATACTTCGCCACATCAGGTTGAAAAGATACCTCAGGGCCCTGAAAAGCGTGAGTGCACTAACTTAAACATACATTGGCCAATGATATAGTGAATTCCAGTGTAGAAGTAAAGCTTTGAACGATAAACACAATCGCCACAACATTTTGAGTAAACTGTCTAAAACTCTACAACCAACTCTTAATTGCTACTTATCTCGCCACATAACACAGCTTTTGAACATTGATATACTAAAGGAAAACGATGTTGTAAATGAAACCGGTCTTGTGTATAAATTGTTTATTGATTCAGTTGAGCCATTCTTAACATTTGCGCCCATCAGGCTGTGCCGCCACAGTTCGTGACGATCTAGTCAACTCTTGTGTCTTTTTAATAAAATTCATACTAGATGTAAAACTGTAGTTGTTCATTTGAGTTCACGTTCTCAGTACGTAACAAAGGAGCAGGTGCATCGACAAACTCCACCACAGGTATTACGAAGTTCCCTTCAGGAACATTCCTAGGCCCTTCCGGCACGGACACACTAAGTGATCCACCTTTCTTTCATGATACGACCTTAAGGCTTGCAACTTTCAGCGTATTCGCCACGAACTTCCGATTTGCCGCTACAGCGCCACGTCCAGGTAATTATCATTTCGCTACCCTTTTAAAGTTAACAGTGTTTTGAAATTTGTTTGCAGACCCCCCCCCCCTGAGCTCTCCTCGTTCGACCTTACCATCCTTCCGACGTGGACACACCTCCGTGAGGTTCTGTATCCAACGTCACGAGGGATAGTTGGGATTGAACACGTTGGGACTTATTAAACTGGAGACTTTGAGATCAACACGTGAAGTAAAACCTATGGATCGATCGCAAACTCGCCCCGGCGTAAGACCCCAACACCCGAACACATAAACCTTACAAATTTGGTGGCAGCGGTGGGATCGCAGTGGTCCCATACACAACCACCACAAGTAAGCGCTTACAATATATTTCTCAAGTTTCAAAGATCAAAATAAAAACCACCAATAAGAACCCACCTTGAGTATTTGAAAATTGAAATCTTCCCCGCTGTCGTTGTAAACGATGGTGGCGAAATTATTTCCGATGTGCAATTTCTTTTTGTTTCCTTTTGGGTCGTTGGGGTGATTGGGCATGAGCGTGGCCACGTGGAATATCACCTTGAACAATCAAAATTATACATGAATAAATGCGTCTATTAGATCATATTCGTCAAGAAAACAAAAATTTTTTACACTGAGCACAGAGTGCGTGAAGGAGGAGCACAGAGTAATGGAGACAAGTTAACAGAGAAGAAAGCCAATGGTTAAAATGGTGTGCAAGCATTTTTGAGGCTGCCTCAGTTGCGCTATCTACTTTCAGCTAGGATTGAGGAACTACTACGGAAGTGGTGGGGAGGGGGAGGCCACACTCTTCATACCGCTTCTTTTCAAATCCTTTCGAATGACCAGAAATTGATAACTTTTCGTTTCATCATCATTTAGATTTGCAAAAATTACTTGGAAAAACCAATCGAGGCGAAAGGTATTTTCAGAGTTTCTCATGCAATTGTTGTTGTCCCTATCGCCAGTAGTTCAAATATTCAATTGACAACTGCCACCCAAAGAAACGTTTGAAACCCAGTGTATTATTGAAAATCGCTCGATTTTTTCGTGCATATCGCGAATATAACTGAATGTTATCAAATTAATTACTTAGATGCGGCCAGTAACGCACCAAGGATAAAAATATGTGATAAACAAGGTGACTTGTTGTGATGAGGTTGGGAACAAGTGATCATGAATGCTATCTGTTGCTTTCCGCTATAACTACGTCCTGGAGCTCCACCAATCAGAACACTTCTCGGGCTCCCACATTCAGCTTTCAGCCCAGTGAGGAGGAGACATGAAAGCACGATTGGTTGTCAGTTTTTGATCGACCCTCACCAGTCAATTCCTTACATTCACGTAAGAGCACTAAAACGTAAGCTTCCTCGACTACAACAGGGAACTGCCCTTGGGAAAAAGGTATTTTTCACTTTTTACATCAACTCACAAAAATTGATATTGCTTCTCGCATTGTCAATAATTTGAAACTAAAAACGGTAAACTTGTCAAGAAGGAACTGGTGAACAGTGAAGAAGAACATCCACAGATGAGCGCTAGTATCGCCCTCCCTGCGAGCTTAAAAACCTCGTCTGTGGATGTTTTACAATGAAATATATTCATGCTGGGTTTGTGAATGGAACGCTTCCCAGTATCCAGAAACATTGTAGTTTCCCTGAAGTAGCTCTAGCATCTGGTGCCTACTAGAGAGTTCCTGGTAGGTTCGGTTCGGCCTAGATAAAGCGTGACGTATCCTTCAATCCATATTGTCGATAAGGACGTGCTGTATCCAATCCAACACCATGATATTGCGATAGAAACTGGCGCTGCTTATAGCACGTCTTTCATCGACAATATGGCGCCAGATTGAGGATGTCACACTGTATCTAAGCTGAACCAATCTTACTAGGAACTCTCTATTAACTCGCACCACTGGGCTGAAAGCTGAAGCTGGGAGCCCAAGAAGCGTTCTGATTGGTGGAGCTCCAGGACGTTTGTTCTAGATGAGTGCAACAGATCGCGTTCATGATCGCTTGTTCCCAACCTCATCGCAACAAGTCACTTTGTTTCACACATATTTTTATCCTTGGTGCGTTACTGGCCGCATCTAAGTAATTAATTTGATAACATTTAGTTATATTCTCGATATGTAAGGAAAAATCGAGCGATTTTCAATAATACACTGCGTTTCAAACGTTTCTATGGGTGGCAGTTTTCGATTGAACATTTGAACTACTGGCAATCCCTATTGCCACCAATCGAGGCGTATTTACCAAATTGCCCTTACAATTGTTGTTATCCCTATAACAACAATTGTAAGGGCAATTTGGTAAATACCTTTCGCCTCGATTGGTTTCTCTAAGTAATTCTTGCAAATCTAAATGACAATGAAATGAAAAGTTATCAATGTCTGGTCATTCAAAAGGATTATGAAAGAAGCAGCATGAAGAGAGTGTGGCCTGCCCCCACCACTTTAGTTTCCGTAGTAGTTCTTTAGATGAAAGTAGATGGCGCAACTGAGGCAGCCTCAAAAATGCTTGCACGCCATTTTAACATTCATCGCACAAAGTTTTTGGTACTTGAGTATTAAACGGAGGCCACCATTACGAAATGCGCCACGGCACTTATAGAAGGTTAAAGTGTTATAGATGTTGTAGTAGAACTATTCAAGCATTGTTGTGAGTCGAGCGTTATCAGATGAGTCATGTGTCTACTCGCAGAATCCCCTCCAAGTAGGCCAAGGTCAGGGTCGTTGACCGGAGCGACGGCAGCAGCGGCGACGCTTTCAACTCCATCCTGACCGACATTGCTGCGTTCTGGGTTGCACAACGTCAGAACCAGGCGTCGGATTAATTCTAAACTTCACCTGTAAATCTATTAAAGTGTGTTCTTTCCAATTAAGTAGTTATTTTTGGTATCCAGTACGAAATATTTCTATAGGTTAGGTGGCCTCCGTTTAATACTCAAGTACCAAGTTTTTTCTCTCTACTAGTTTTGTAAAATTTTATCAAAAAATTGGATCCAAACTGGTTTGGTTTTGTTTAAAAAAAAGTCTGAGTTGCCAAGGAAAGTGGTTTTTTCTTCTATTTTGAATTTTATCCGAAAATTGGATCCAAACTGGTTTGGTTTTGTTTAAAAAAAAAAAGTCTGAGTTGCCAAGGAAAGTGGTATTTTCTTCTATTTTGAAGTTAATATGTTCAGGAGATCCCCTTCCCGCAACCAGGAAGCCAGATGGGGTTCTTCTGACATGGATCTTGAGCGATCCAGATTGAATGAAAATTCGTGATACCTTCGCACAAAATTCGATTGCGAATCAAATTTTCGCCGATTGCGTCATCAATCGCAGTCTCCGCTGAATCGAGGTTGTACGTGGCGTTGTCAGCGGGTTACCGAACCGAGCCCTGAGCACAGTTGTTTTCACAGTTTGGACGATGAAAATTCCGAGTCTTCACGTTCGTACGCTGCCGAAGATTCTTTTGAAGAATATGAAAATTCGAATTTGAGGACCACACAGCCCAAAACATCGACCCAAACTCAAAGTTTGGGCGATGTTATGCCATCGGCTACCATAACCCGAACCCAGAGTTTGGGCAAAGGTACATCGTCAGAACCCAAGGCCCCAGATATGGCAGGTTCACCCGATTTCGCGGGTTTCTCCATGCCGGGGACCGACGAAGTTTCCAAAAACTTGGATTTGGGGATAGACCCGGGTTTGTTGAAGGCGTTGGGGGAGAACCCTCTGGTTCCTCCACCCCCGCCCCTGCCTTGCACGAGAGTGTGGCGGACAGGTGGAACAGGGGCGTTGGGTGACCTCTGAAAGTGGTGGGGCACCAAACCAGAAAATACATGAACTTGACCCTAGGATCACACATACCTACATACTTTTGCGTCAAACAGAGGACCCAGTGGGGAAACATCACATCTCAACTTCATTCCAGTAAATGATGAAAAAAAAAAATCATTTCTGGGACTCGAAAAGATAAAAATGTTAATTTGTTACTACGAGTAAAACATTAAATACTCAATTTTTTTTTAAAAAAAAAGCACATAATTTCTTAATCATAAAGACGAGATCATAAAAAAAGTGTATCAACAAATTCTACATATTAGTCGAAATGTCTATAAGGCTTTTCGTGGGTCATATTCCCTTTGATGACTTTTAATTGTCTTTTGCAACGCCTACGTAGCATTTATATATGAAAAGTTGTGGAACTGAAGAGCACCAGGCTGCCTATTGTATTTCCCCATACCGAAATGTTGAACAGAAACGAAAAAATACGATAAGTAGGTAGGTAAGTCTAATCAGTGGTCAACTCCATCAGATCGTATTACAACAAACACCAAGACGACTTGAAATGCAGGGAAAATGGAATGGAAAACCGAAAATGATAAGAGGACCAGGAACGTAAACTGTCATTGTTTCAAGACACTTTAGGGAACACAGTAGGTAAAGAGCTCCAGAGAGACTAGTCATTTCGGAGAAAAACCCCTGTAGATAACAACTTCAACAATATTTTAAAACTTCGTTTCAACTTACAATAGTTTTAACTTACTTTCATGCCTATGTGACAAAATCTCTGTGTAGCAAACGCCATCCACAACAATGATAACACTCCAAAAATCATAATTTTGCTGTCAATCAGCAAAATGGTATCATGTCAAGATGTAACCACCCTCCTGTTTATCAGATAAACTTTATCTCTTGTCGGTAAACACACAAAACACCTAATTGTGCAGTCTGGGCAACATACTGTGAAAATCTGTAAAAGTGGGGAGTATCCATTCAATTTTTAACCCATCTATAACTGATATCAGAAGTACTCCATGCGTTTACATCCTATGATGAGTCCATTGTTATACAATGAACTTTCATGGCAACCTGAACAGAGTATCCATCCATCTAGTTGAATCAAAACTAGTCATCATCAGAAAGAATAAAAAATCGATTTTGTCTTCCAGGGCAGGGGCCGAGAAAGGGAGGGGATAAACTAAAATAACACTACTGCGCATGTGCGGACGGGGAAAAACTAAAAATAAACAACACGTTGGCATGACGACGCCGGGGTCTAGTAGGGTCTAGCCCGAGATCTTGGGAATTCAGGAGTGGAGAATCGATTGTTTGATACAAATCGATTGTTGGATACCTATCGATTCCATCTTACATCTTCTCTCTCGTAGCAGGCCATGGAGACAGCCTTGGGCATGGACCTAGTAGTAGGCATGGAAGCTAGCTCCATGGCCTCGGGTTTTACCATGGAAATTTGACATAATAACTGCATGTCAGTGTAGAATTATTTTTTACTTGTAAAAGCTCCATGCTTCCATGGATCATGAGTGAGTTTTGAGGAAAAAACTTTCTGCTAGGGATTTTTTTCTACTTTGTGGAGAACACTTTTTGAAGGGAGTTTTTCCAACTTTGGGGTAAAAAATCTAGGTTACAGTGAGAGAAATTTTGCCGGGGCTAGACCCAAAGTGGCCTTATGGACGCCACGCCCCTGAGGTGGAAACACCATATTTTGCTTGGTTTGCCGGCTGATGTTTTTACGTCTATAAAGGAAACTTACCCGGTTCCGGCCAACTTACAATTACTATCTCCTCCAAAACTGAACCTGGAGATAGTGGCTTCTGTCGGTCATCAATTTTGTGTTGTTTGGTCTCATTCTGACACAAATTTTACGAAGAATTCAAATTCACTAATAGATATTGTAGCATAAGCTGATAGGATGTCGTTTATTGAAGGGGGTCATACAATTTGGGGTTGAAAAATCCATTAGCTGGTCGGTCGAGCTCCAAGCGTTGCCGATTCATGGCGGGGGACGAAGGGGATTTGTACCTGGCAACCTGCTAAGAACGCGTGGACAAGGTATAGAAGTAATTTCAGGCACAAGATTGTTACATTAATCACGTTTGAATTCAGAGATGATTCGAAGAATTTTCCTTTTTTCATGAAATGGTCGATGTATCACTACATTAATTAGGTAAATAACAAAAATTTAATGAAATAAATACCTGCATAACATCGTCTTGCCACATGTACGAAAATTTTCCATCTTCTCCGTTCGTTTGTAGCCCACCAAGGAAAACCTGTTGACGATCAGCCTCGGCTAGATTGATAAGGGTGCCCAGCCTCTGGAATGAAATGAAAGGTTGATGTTACGAGTGAGGAAGAATAAATTAGGTTTTCGAATAGATCAATACTCAATTCGGGGTCAATGGTTGGACGCACACCTCCGACGGTTTTTAAGTAAGAAAAATTGAAACTATTGCCACGATAGATACAACTCACGGATAACTAACAGTAGTGCATAAAGTAATATGAAATCCGAGTTATTTTTACCTGCAGTTCCTCAAAAATTGTGATTGGTAATAGTTACCTGATTTATTCGAACTTACTTGACAATTTCAACACTGGAATGACAAATTCTCACCTAGCTTTTCAGTATTTTCTATACCTGTTGAATTAAGAATAAATGGTGTCCATTTAAGACGGAGTAACAATTTTTTCATGAGCAACATGACACAACCTTTTGTAAATTTTCAGAAAACTTGGCACAAGTACTCAATATAATGACGAATTGAACGATATTAGTTCGCTTGAAGTTTGGAAAGATGAATCATAAGAATGAGAAAAAGACCAAGCAATCCACAATGAGCATTTCAAATGAGTTTTCTTTTCCTCTCCTACACAATAGCCCAAATTCAGTTGTGTCATGTAGCTCCGACATCGACGATATATGAAATTCCAGTCATTTTTACCTGCAAAAACTGTATATAACGGGGGGATCCGTATTCATTCCTGAGTATATCCACTTCTGAGTTGACCTGGCCAGGTCCCACATATAGTACTCCGATCTGTCAAGCGAAAATCGTCATTAGTAATCTTTCATCAAATCACATTGCAATCTTATCATGATAGGTTGTAGATTGTAGCTGAATCCGCGGATCAGGGTGATAGGAGCCCAAAGCGCTGAAGCCTAGTGGCTTTTTGTGTTAAGCTTGGTTCACATAGGTGCGTAATTGGATGCTGTTGACTGGAGCCAATAGAGGGGGCGGGACTGATCTTTGCGGATGTCGACTTTTGGAGCTGAGTGTATCGTTTTGAAAAATTGGATATTTTGGGCATTACGGATGAACTTCGACAATCTTCGGTAAACTTCGTAACAAGCTCTCGTCATTTGTTCACAGAAAGTTAATTGAATCGGTCTCGTTTATTGACAAAACAACCGGAATCATTGTTTTGGTTTGGGAACAATTCTGCGCAGAACGTACTACGCGCTTCTGCGTAATCGAGTAATCATTCAGCCATGTCTGCATTACGCTCTTACTGCATTACAGAACACCCCCACTTCTTCTTTTGCGCAATACGCATTACGGACTTTACGCACCTACGTGAACCCAGCTTTACTCCGCGGATTCTGTTCCCTAGTCAAAGAGTCCTAGCCCTTTGGCTAGATTTTTGCTGGGAAAAGCCTCCATGGGTGTATGTGACCCGAGGAGGTGAAACCTGCTAATTGATAGTAATTCGCAATCGAATATTATGTGGGAGGGTTTCTCTTCAGCCTCTCCACACAGCCTGCAGAGGGTTGTATTCTGGATTACCCCAATGCGGTTGAGATGGAATCGGAGTGGAGTAAAGCCCGTTACCAGGCCAACCACTAACCTGATTTCCTTGCCGCTGCAGCTCTTTGGTGACGCTGGGGTTAGGTTTGGCCACCATGCGCTTACTTAGAGCATGCCCTCTAAGGTTTGACCATCTACTAGTGGTTTCATTGGTGACCCACCGGTTTATTGTCGCCCTAAAGGAAGATTTGGGAATGCCGATGGCAGGCTCTGAACCAATGAACAGGGTTAGTGAGCCCCTTCTGGCCAGTGCATCTGCTTTCTCATTTCCCATTACTCTGCTGTGTCCTGCCACCCACTATAGAGAGACTCTGTTGTGTTGCGACAGGAAGCAGAGAGTTTGGAAGCACCTTGAAATGTTGGAGGTAGGAAGGTTTGGGTTCATAAGGGCTGGGTTTGCAGGGCTCACGTGAAAATGAAAGACTTGGACAGAATGAATAATATAAGTTGTATCGTTGAGTAACAGTGATTGAGTGATCTACTGGTTGAGTTTTATCACTATAGGCTACATGTTGCAAATTTCTTCATTCTTTGGAAAACAAATTTGTACCCCTCGTGAAATAAAACATCGTTTCCTTTACGCGACCCTCCTGCAACAAATACTGTGCTTCCTTCTGGGTTCATTTTGGTTTATTATTCCCCCCCCCCCCCCCCTCAAAATTTGTTGGTTTCCGTCCGTCCGCCGTACTTTCCTTAGTTCCCATGGACCGATTTTAATTAAATTTGGTATATGGGCTCCATTTGGGGTCTAGTTGTGCCCCGAAGCTTTTGGTTGATGTCAGTCACTTCTCAGTGCCCTAGCTTGTAAACTCTCGAAATAAAGGTATCGTTTTTTCACCAATTTTAAATAGCACTGAATTTTTAGAGTCCACGCGGAGCTCTGTAGGACAATCCAGTCGCTCCGTACGAGAACTTAAGGGTCGGAATTGCGAAAATCAGTGTTTTAGTAAGATGACTAGCGGGTTTGACAAAATCTAATCTTAATTAAGTTTGTATTTCAAATAAAGGAAAGATCTCTCAGCTGTTTACAAATTAATAATGAAATTAAAACGGGAAGTTTTGAGCGTCCACATCTACACGACCGATTCAACCTTATCATAATCATAATCTCAAACATTCTCATGGCCTACCTACATGATTGTTCGAAGCACTGCTTTCGAAAAAATCAGGAACACGAGTGTGAATCGCAAGAGAAGCGATAGCCGTTTGTTTCTTCGAGTTGTACTCAGTTTTGCGTCCTTAGCAACTATTCATTTCCTTAGCAACCAGTAATCAAATTTTTAAATGATGAATTCTTTGTTTCTTTGAATAGAATGTGAAGCTTTCGTTTCATCTAAATAAACTCAATTATGAAGCGAAAACTGGTAGGTAGGTAGTGACAATGGCAAAGCCGTGTTCTTTGCTGGCGAGTGATCTGTACAGAAATATAATAAACCTTTGTGTAATAATTTGCTGCGTTTTCCTACTCAACTGGCAAGATTGGCGAGAACTGGTTCAATTGCGAGATGTCAATATTTTGAGCCTGTGTGTCTAAGGAAATAGGTCCCCGATAGGGTCCTTCTGATTTTTCTTCAATCCGTGTGTCTAAGATAACTCGTCTGTCTAACGTAACCGTTGGCCACCGCTCATTTCCTCTCGCCGAGTCTAACGTCAACCGTCTTTACCGTAGTGTTCGATAAAGATCAGTTTTTCAAAAGATCGAATGAACTGTTGGTCTGCGAATAATACATGAACGGCTATTCTTAGATCTTTGGTTCTTTTGTGAATGGTAGCGTTCGGAATCCCTTCTCGTCAACTCACTGTTGCCAGCCCATACGATAATTCATTGGAAGAATACGTTAATTCAATTGAAAAGCACAACAATTTTGTGGAAACGTGTCATACTAAAGTATTATTGTACTTGGTCGTAACTTTACTGCATTTCCAGCGTTTTCTGTGACCCACTCCTGTTCACGAAAGTACTCGTATATCAAACCTTTTCGAGGGTAGGGCGTTTTGAAAACGTTCTTCCCCATTTTTTACCACTTGGAAAAGAGCGGGAATTGAGCAAAGTGCACGGACGGACAAACTTTCATTCGATTTTTGGATTCTATATATCAAATTATAAGGAGGGGGGAGGGGTAAACCCCTGAGAACCCATCGATTTTTCAAGGCTATCCATTTTCTTTTGTACCTTGATGAACATGCAAGAACTCACTCTGTGGGCTTCGTACGGAGGGATCCAATTCAAATTTTTTATGGCGTTGGTGTGAGTAGCATTATTGAGGAGGATGGGTTTTTCGTGAGGGCATCCGAAACAAGCTGAATGGTACAACTGAAGAAACACAAAACTGGAAAAAAAGAAGAGAAATTGAGGTTGATTAAAGGACGGAAATAAAGAACTGGTAGACGTAAAAGAAAAAAAATATTCACATTTCTAAACATCGAATTTGGTAATAAACAACTGGTGGTGTTCATCAACACCTTTCCGTTTCAAAGAAACCATTTTGGACTCGGTGACTGTTTGGTTCCATCTGTTGGTTTATGCTCTTTCACACCACTGTAGACTAAGCAGCCTTCAGTAGCCACGCTGTAGAACTACCCAGTTTGGATGTAACGGTTTTAAAGAAAAACTTTAATTCGGTACTTTTAGGCCCACTTTCACAAAAAGTTGTTCAAATCGCGTTTAACTAAACGCCTTGATTGTTAATCTGAAGGAATAAACCCGGCAAGATGGCGAGCGTCTTTCACCAACCCACCAAACCCACCAAAGTTAAATGGCGATTGAGATAATCGAGCTTAGCTAACCTTGAAATGTCAAGTGAAATGAACGAAAGTTGGACATTATGACGCATTTGGGGCAATAGAAGCGTTGAACAACAACCACTCCCGCGCTTGCTATCAGTAAATACTCGCCTTTATCAGTGATGTTCAGAGATACGAGTTCGTCGCGAGTTATTTCGATTTCTTTATTGCCAATCACCTACTTCTGATACAATATCGGTTATTTTAATTTTTTGTTAGTTAATAATTCGCATTAATAACGGTAGGTAAGTTAAGGACGACCTTTCTTCTGTTCGACCTGTTCCCTGTTTACAAGGTATTTCTAGCCGAGTATCAATCAAATCTAGGACTTTGATGACCGGGGGCTTGGTAGTGTGGAACACATTGAAGGATGGGGTGTGCGCCTTGATTTTTTTAAGATTTTCAATCGAAAGTAGACTACATCCTGAGAATTTTGGCACCAACCGTGACCTTCTAGCGTGAGTAGATCTGTTTCTATGATTTTTCAAAGTTTCGACCGTTTATTACGTCACGCACCCTTCTCGCCTGAGGGGGACCCCCCAGCCCACTGTGACGTCATAAACGGTCGAAACTTTAAAAATTCATAGGAAAAGATTTACAGACGCTAGAAGGTCGCGGTTGGTACCAAAATTCTCAGAATGTGGTCTACCTAAGATTAAAAATAACAATAAACAGTTTTTCCTACCAGGCGCACACCCTATTCTCCTCGGATGTCTCTTGGAGACGTCGCCCTTGCGTCAGACGAATCATAAATTATTTGTAACGGCATATCCATTTCCAAACACAAAACACTTCCGAGAACACACACAAAATCTCACAACGATAAAAAATGTTCACTGCGCAGCCATATTGAATTTGTAGTTAAACGAGCATACCGAGTT
Source organism: Apolygus lucorum (assembly GCA_009739505.2). Taxonomy (NCBI): domain Eukaryota; kingdom Metazoa; phylum Arthropoda; class Insecta; order Hemiptera; family Miridae; genus Apolygus; species Apolygus lucorum. Next base: position 27,962,666 of record CM019173.2, on the reverse strand, counting down.
TATTCGGCCGACTTTCGACCGTTTAAACTCGAACCCCTCGAGATGGAGTTTAAACTCGTACATCGCTAAACGTCGATTATCTCTTGGCACTCTTGGTTTAAACTCGTTTCGAATGTTTGGTGAAAGTGGGCATTAAAGAGTTTTATCAGTGGAAGATAGCTTTTGAAGAAGACACGGGGCTTATTCTGTAAAGCCTCAGCCAGCTGTTGAAATTAAAACCAATGAGAAGTTTTTATATGAACGCCACCGTTCTGGTGTTTTACAATCCAGTGTCAAAGGACTCCGCCATCTAAAAACAAAAGGCTCAAAGAACATGTGCTGAGATAAGATAAACGGTGAAACCCAATGGTCTTTTTGGTCATGAAGCTGACCTGGCGCTGAATCAAAAAGAAAAGTCCTGTCGCTAGTAAAATGGCTTCATAAGTATCCTTCGTTGACAGCCTTTTTGAACGTTACACCTAATTATGAAAAAAGACCTTCATAACATCGAAGCAAGTTTCAATCTCCATCAGTGAAACGTCATTCTGATCCGCTTAGTGTCGATGCCTGTTTTACAAAGAAACTAAAAGAAATTTAGGGGTCTACATCGTGTTCCTAAAGTGGTAGAAAAATCACAGGAGAAAAGAGATATATGGTCTGAGAGGCAGTCCTGAACGGTTCGGAGGGGTTAAGAAGAGCCCGGAGGAATTTGGAGGAGTCTATTCGCCTCTATCCCCTCCCCTTTTCAGTTCCAGTTTGGTTCCGAACTGGTTCCAGACTGCCTCTCCGAACTAAGGATGGGTATCGTTACAAAAGTATCGATATTTTGTATCGATACTGTATCGTATACGAGTAACGATATCCCAAGTATCGTTGGGCATGAGTATCGATATTTTAAAATATCGAGTATCGATACTTTAGTGTCATAAACTATCAATATTATCCAATATTCCCAAGAAAAATGATTTTTTCAACAATTTTTATTCATTTATTACTATCAAGTGTCCAAGCAGAGTGATTTTCTCCATGATAAAAACGTTATTTGTGCAACCAAAGAGTAATGACCCAGAAGCCTCTCTACCTTCATTTTTTAGCCATTTTTCCTCCATTTTTAGAATTTTTCTCGAGTACTGTATCGATATTTAGAAATATCGGATCCAAAGTATCGATATCCAAAACTATCGGAAAGTGCAGTATCGATACTAAAATATCGAGTATCGGTACAGTAATATCGATATTTTGAAATATCGAGTATCGATACCCATCCCTACTCCGAACAGACCCAATGAGTGCTCTACTCCTCCTCCTTCGTGAACTAAATATGGTTGGGACCAGACGTTCGTCGTTTGAAAGCCATGACAGCGTTGAATAAGAATCAGACGGGACAAGAAATTATAGCAACTTACGCAGGATTGACGCCGGAAGTTATCCTCGGGTTGTCCTTGAGCTTACTCGATGACGAAGAGGACGAAGACGTCTGGGATTTCGAATTTCCCAGATCCCAGTCTCTTCCGGGCTTCCGTGCTGGGCTCATAACCGAAATCGTGTGCCCTCGATCCCGCTTGAAAGCCAGAGGTGGAAGACTCGCGGGATCTGGACCCCTCGACTCTGCCTCCTGCAAAGAAGTCGATTTGATAAGTTTTGGGGTTGCAGACATTGCATCATCGATGCTCTGCTAATTATGAAAGAGCTGTAGAAGCAATATGATATCCCCAATTATATCAGAGGATCATCAGAACGGATTCCTTCAGTAAATAGTGAGAGAGAGAGTATTTTTATTTGCCATTATACAAAGTACATTGCAATAGTCATTACAGTAGTTTACTTCGTGTCCAAGAAAATACATTTCAGATTGTGTGCACCAGGTGTGATTGGGCTCTTACAACCCCCCCTTGTGCCGGCAGGGAGCCACCCGGCTAGTCGCTTGAGGTAGTGGCTTGAGAACCCGCAACGCACACACAAAAGTTTTCAAATTTGAAGTTTTATGGTTTTGACATTTTATTTCACGAAATTTATTTATTTATGTCACAAAATAAATACGCCATTAAAAACGACAAAAAATTTAATTTATGCATAAATTTAGGGCTTTCCAACGAATGGTGAACGATTCCGTAGTAACGACTTGGTTGTAAGTGGAAATCATTGAAAAAAACTAACTGTAACGCTTTTTCGTGACCAATTTTGTGACACTTTTTCGTGACGTTTTCTCGTTTATGTGCCAAAGAAATGGCATAAAATGTCAATTGTGACGCTTTTTTGTGACGTTTTTTTAGTTAATGTGCTAAAATAAAGACATGAAATATCAAAAGCGTCACAAAATTGGTCACAAAAAAGCGTTAGAGTTAGTTTTTTTTTAAGGAATTCCACTTACAACCTGCATACATTATAATATAATGTATTTCATATTATGAAAGACATAAAATATCCCAATGTGTTGCAGACTCGTATGCAAGAGTTTTTACGTTTGCGCAGTGGCTACTATCAGTCCGGGGGTGATGATTTTCATAGGGAACCATCTACATGCTAACCCGCTCAATCCCTGAAAATTTCATCGAAATCGGACAATAACTTCGTATAGTCTGCCTGTTACAAGGATTTCATGACAAAATTGTTCAGGAAGGCCTAAAACGTACAACGCGATTTTATTTAAATTTTAGCGTCCGTTACATTGGTGAAGTTTGTTTTTCGATACGACCACTAGGAGAGTTGCAATTTGCGGTTTGGTCAGCAACAAATATTCAAGGTCTGACTGATCAATATTGTATTTTCGTCCCTCGTTTCTCCCGTAAATTCGTATTCACAGTTCACATTCCAAGGTTCTGATGTTCACTTAATACAACAGAAATATTACAAAACAACAAAATGGATTAACGAATTGGCATTTGAAGTCCAAGTTGTACGTTTTGAAACTTTCTAAACGAGTAACCCAGAGGTCATGCCACCATAAATATATTAGGTGTGGTGACTCGGTTTTTATAATGAGTTTAGTTGCCTAGTTACCATCAAGCACCAAGGCGCGACTGGACGTGGCTGACGTGTACTTAGAATTTGTTCAAGATTAGAATCTGTCAATTATGAATTATGACGATCATGAATATACAATTTCGTTCATTCGACTCTACGTTATAATCTATTTGATGTCACGTTAAATGGCGACGAAGAGGGTGAGCTACGCGTTCAACACGTAAGTGGACTTATATTCATATCAAAATGGCTAAAAGTCGAAGGAAGGCAGAAGAAGAAAAATCCGATCTTGCCGAACTTACTGCAAATATTAATAAGCTCGTCTCTGCTTTAGCTGTTCACTCTCAAGCTCAATCTATTTCGTCTCACAACAGTGTTTCGCTTCAATTTGAAGCTTTTGATGAGTCAAAGGAGCCGTTCACAAGCTATAAAAGTAGGATCAACAATTTTTTAGAGTTACCTACGAGGAATTTTGGAGGACTCCCCTACACGCCCAAGAGTACTGCTCAATTCAATTGGTAGTAAATATTATCAACTTGTAGCCACATTAATATCTCCAGACTTACCTACTAATAAGTCGTACGATGAGCTCATTACCATCCTAGAGAAACATATGTGTCCCAAACCCAACCCAGTCGTAGAGCAACACAGGTTCCTCTCTGTTTTTCAACAACCTGATGAAACTGTTGCCCAGTTTGCTGTGAAGTTACTTAGCCTTACTACTACTTGCGAATTTAAATGCCCCGACGAATTCTGTGGGAAATCCATCGCAGATATTTTCTTGAGGGCACAATTCATTCGAGGGATAAGGGACAATACAATCAGAGAAAAATTACTCCTAATTCCTGCAAAAGATCTAAAATTTGACACTGCTCTTGAATTGGCCAAAACGCTCGAGTCATCTAAAGTAAAAAAATCTAAGCGTGGGAGATAGGGTGCAAGCAAGAGTATACCAAACGAATGTCATGTGGAAACGGGGCACGGTCCAAAAAGTTCTTGGAAGATTGCACTACTTGATAGACTTGGACGAAGGATACACTCTCAAGCGGCACATAAATCAGCTTAGAAGCACAGAAGTTGAGAAGACAGTTCGCTTCAAACTCAATCCCGAAATTCGAGAAATACCTAGGTCTTCCGACCTGAGAAATTCTGCAATTCTGGATCAACATGAAGAGGCTGAACACCCCAGGACTGATCTTGTTGTTCGCCCAGATCCATCTGCCCTTCTGCGACGGTCAGGAAGGATTCGAAGACCTCCTCAACATTTTGGATCCTCCTTTCATCAACTATTCTTCAATATTTACTTTCATTTATACATAACTTGTTCAAATTTTCAAAATTATTCCAAATTAAGCGTGGGAGAACTGTGGTGACTCGGTTTTTATAATGAGTTTAGTTGCCTAGTTACCATCAAGCACCAAGGCGCGACTGGACGTGGCTGACGTGTACTTAGAATTTGTTCAAGATTAGAATCTGTCAATTGTGAATTATGACGATCATGAATATACAATTTCGTTCATTCGACTCTACGTTATAATCTATTTGATGTCACGTTATTAGGTATTGAACGAAACGTGAAAACTACACAGAACTATAAAAACAAAGTCGGTGTAGGATATATCTTGCACCCATGGTATATTTTAACTCGCGGAAATAGATGATGAGATGAGATAATACGAGTATAGCAGATGAGTATCATTATTACAGTCTTGGCTGGGTGATGACATTGTTGTCACCCTCAAGCTATCACGTAAAATAGGAAACGCCCTTACTACCACGAATTACCTGGGTATTTCAAATTGAAGCAAGTATCAACAATTTGACTCCGTCCAACCAACACAACTATCAGCGTTTGTGGAGCTAGTCCTAATCAAGAAGCACAAGATACCAAATTTCTTAACATTTTCCATTAGCCCAAACTTTTCAAGGTCTCCCGGCAACTACAATTACCAGCTCAGGGTTATTAATTCTACTTTTGCTGGAAACAATAATAATTACGATTTCTTGTCAACTTTACCTTTGAAAGCCCTGGAGAGATTGGATCAGGGGCTTTCTTGTCGCTGTGGGTATCTTGCGATAAGAGCACGGCCTCTACCGATGGAGGCGTAGTACCCACTTCTTCTGGAATCGCCTCACAGTTCACCCTAAACACGAGGGAAAAAGTGATTAATGATTCATTTCAAGAAAAGAAAATACGAGTTTCACTCAGCGTCTTTCATTGTTCATAAATTGACGGTCACTCACCTCATATCTTTGGAATAATTTTGTTTCTTCTTGGAATCCCCTAAGTCACCTTCTAAATCAGGGTTCAGCAAAGGATTTTTCCAACTGGAACTCATTTCAGGGCTCGAATTAGACCTCCTAACTGGATTCCTACTTCTGCCACTGCCTTCTTCGTCGTGAATAAGATCTATTAGGGGAGCAACAGATAAGTCCCATTAGATTCAAGACACGCAATACATAAATTTCTGGCAAGTCTGCCACGTGTGAAGCCATTGTTGCTGAATAGATGGATGCTATAAATACATGGAAGACAGAAATTGGTAATAAACTTTTGTTTCAGCTAAAAAAAAAAAACGAGTTCGTCAACAGTCATGTTCCTGTTTCTTGATTCGCAACTGATGGATTATAATGTAATTTTGTTTTATTATTTTCAATAATAAGCCTTTGGAATCGAGCAAGAAAAAAAATTTTAACCCCCCCTCAAAATTTGATGTTTTACGTTTCAAGGTATGTAGAATTGATGTCAGTCACTTCGAAGGGGTGAAAATTAAGGGTTGAAATTTTCAAGAGTGCCCTAGCTCGAAAACTCTCGAAATAAAGGTATCGTTTTTTCACGAATTTTAAATAGTATTGAATTTAAAAAAATTTTTGAGACCACCCGGAGCTCTGTAGGACAAACCGTTCGGTCCCTACGAGTACTTGAAGGTTTTCCTTCGATAAAACAGAATCATGAGTGTGAATCGCAAAAGAGGTCTAATCGCCGTTCAAATTTCATCTGACTAAAATGCGATCGCTGTTCATTTCTTCGATTTGTAAATAGTTTTGCCTTCTGCGTAACCAGTAATCAAATTTCGATATGAAGCTTTCTATTTTTCGAATCGAGTGTGAAGCTTCTTTCTAATAAACTTGATTGTGAAGGTGTGAAGCCAGTATGGTGTGGTAGGTAGTACCTACCAATAGTTGGTAGGTAAAAAACGCTGCAAATCATTGCTCAAAGGTTTATTATTTTCTGTATAGATCACTGGTTCTCCATCAATATCACCTACCACCATCTGTATTCTCCCTTGACCTTCCCTCTCAAATTTCAGCTTCCTGCGTTCAATAGGATTGAAAATGGCTTCGGAGCTCACTCAGCTGATCAGTGCTCTTCCAGGCGTCTCCAGCATTCGAGGAGATCTTCTTCACTCTTCAGATCACTGATCAGCTGAGTGAGCTCCGAAGCCATTTTCAATCCTATTGAACGCAGGAAGCTGAAATTTGAGAGGGAAGGTCAAGGGAGAATACAGATGGTGGTAGGTGCTATTGATGGAGAACCAGTGATCTATACAGAAAAAGTTTTCGGGCGTTAAGATTGATTGGAACAGTTCTTTATGGACATCGCATTCCAATCTTAAAGCTTGACACAAGAATATTTAAGAATTTAGTAAATTCGCAATTTACCAGCAGGATAGTAATCAGTCAATGAACGTCTACATTTCCTTCTAAGTTCTGAATTTAGAATTTCAACTATCAGGTAGCAAAACAGGTTTTGGGTGTACAGTAGCCAAACTGATTGGGATAATCGAGAATAAAAACTTGGGAATATTAGAGGACATCGTTCGCAGACAGGCAGACTGAGGGAGAGTAGTTTAGTCGGACAAGTAAGCAAGTGCCCTTCACAGGCCAGGACGTGTCCTTATAAGGGAAGGGCGTCGAGGTGGGAGACGAGTCTCCTCTGTCCTTCTTTTTGGTCGTCTAGGCGTTCATTAGGATAACTAATTATGAATATTCAGCATGTAGTAAGACAAAACAAGACTGGTCATTTCGCCACCTGAAGTAATAGTTATGTGTATTTTTTCCCCGAAAATGCGCTTAAAAAACGGTCTACTCATACCAAGAGAAAACCCGTAAAAGGCCCAAAACCATTAACAATTGTAACAACTCGAAGGACAAGAATCGGCCGATCAAAGTCCGGAAAACTGAAGTTCACCGCGTCGGTACCCTCCAACTGAATTCAATTTATGCTTGTATAATAAACGAATTTCAAAATTATTATTATTACAGGGTAAGTAAGTTTTCCGTTTATTATTTTCAATAATGAACCTTAGGAATCGACCAAGAAAAAGTCAAATCAGTGAAATGTCGACAGGAAAGGAAACCAACATTTCTCCGCAATTATGAAATCACGGATGCAATCACTGAAAAAAATTAGTAGCCAAATCGATTTCTGGAGTCAAAATCAAACATTTTTGAGTGTAAATTGTCAAAAGTGTGTTACTTCATTTGCTAAAATCGAGCTGAAATTGATAATGGTAGCTACAATCGTTTTAGCGATACAAGGTAGAAATCACGGAAAAAAGAAAAACGCTTGCATACGAGTCTGCAACGCATTGGGACATTTTCATGTCTTTACCTATTGCTTTTTACCTCACTATAGGATTTTATAACCCACCCTCCGTTGTTGTCAGAATGTGAAACGAATCATTAACATAATAACATAGATATAATATATTAGACATAATATTATTATGTTACAAATTGACACAATTATTAATATTAAGAGGTAGGTACCTAATTTCAATAAAATAGACGATTCCGGATTAATTATCTTCTACACTCACGATCATTAGTTTGTAAACAAAATATGAGAACAGTTATGCCCATAGCTCCGCTATTCGTATAGTCAATATGTTATGGAGAACATGAAAATGTTCTTTAAATCGAGAGCTTTCCAACGAGTGGTGAACGATTTTTGTGGGTTAAAAAGTGTAGAAAAGGAACAAACCTAACAACGGGGTCGTTGTAAGCGGAAATCATTATAAAGGCACTGTAACACAATTTCGTTACGCAATTTCGTGACAGTTTTTTGTGCTATGTGCCAGGGCAAAGACATGAAAATGTCAATAATAAACCTTTGGGCAATGATTTGCAGCGTTTTTTATCATTTGTATCGTCACAATAGATACACATTAATGTCTGTGAACTTAGTCTTTAAAATACTGAAATCAAGATTTATTAACTGTCCTTTTATTTGGACAATGGTGTAACCATTTAGTACTTCAATAAATTCATTATCGAAAAGTTCGAATGGAAACTGTAGAACTTAAGCTTGTTACAAGGAATTCAAGTATGCACATGAGCAGTGCCAACCAGATATCCAAACACAAAGAAATACTGAATCTCAAACGTAAAATCCCATAAAATTCCCTCGGCATCAGATAGAAACTGCACAAATTTATGCTTGTTACAAGGATTTCAAGCACAATCTTTTTTTCTTCAGCAAACTAAAGTGAAATCGATACCACTTTTAAACCTGATAAATTGATTTTGCAATCGTAGAGGTTACAAATTTGTTTATTTTGACTCACCAAAATCATCCATATCGTGATGGACGTTACGCCTGATGGGTGACTGAGGGATGCTCACAGGATCAGAACCGACTCTCTCTTGTAAGCGGTCTCTATCTTTGGCTATATACTAAACAAAACAAATACATCATTATAGATTGAGACAATCACGCCTGAAAAATACAGATATGCAATTAACGGTAAGATGTGAGAGCAAAGGCTACTTACTATTTCCTCATTTTTTCCAGGTATGAACAAAGTAGAAATGTCTGAATTGCTGTTATCTTTCCAGTCTTTCCAATGAACTGAATGAGGTTCATTCTGCAAGCGCATCGACCAAGACATAGAGCCTAGAAAGACATTACAGACGGTGTAACACGAGTTTCTATTAGTTTTCAGAGTATTTCGATATTAGAGAGTTTTCGCCACGTCTTTTGTGACGACCGTCCGCGTGTAATATCCATGCAACCGTCTGAAAATGGTGACTGCGCATGCGTGACGACTCGGATGGCGAGCTCGGTCGTCATGGACGCCACCAAATGCTGGCTTTTGGCGGCGTCGAGGACGACAGCTTTCTTGACGACAGAAAGGGATGTAAATAGGTATCTAAGTAGAAAAAAATGTATTGCTTTTTCAATAAGGCAAATATTCTAATTTTCGATCTGAAAAACTCATTTCGAGACCCCCCCCCCGGAGTCTGAATAAGCTGTTCGCTATCAGCCATTTTCTTGTGACTTCACAGGTCGGCAGCTGTTTAGCGTCACTTCCAGAGTCCGCACCTTATTTTGTGACAACTCGAAAACCACCAAAAAAAGTTAGCATCTGCGTCTGCTGGCCCCATCTGTCTCTAGTTGTCACGATCTCAAGTCGTCGCGTCTGATGTGGCGAAAACTCTCTAATGCCTGAGGTTCCTTATAAATCAATTGAGGAGTGGATTCATACAAACTAACGACCACTAAACATTGCAATGAGAAGCAGACGATGGTGCTCTATTGTAGGATGACTTAGGTGCTCACCTGTAGGTCTCTGAACAAGTATCTCCGCCCAGCCTTTGCACCAACAAGCGCAGACTTGATGTTCCTGAGACTTTCCTGTGATTATGAATGAGACAAACAATGAATATTATTGTCACGAGACATTCAATTCTCATTGCCTAGTTTATGGCAATGAGGAATTTTCCTCACAATTTTTTTTTTTTTTTTTTTTTTTTCGAAAGTGGGTTTCTGATATGGAAGAAAACCATAGTGTGCTGCTCGAAAACACATCCAAAAAATTTGAAGAATTTAAGTAAGATCGAAATTTTGAATGTAGCGGCAGTTTGACGTGACGAGTTGCCCCTTACGACAGCGGTGCTATCTCTGAAAGCGTACATGAACCTATTAGCTTACGTGATTGAATACAGGAGAGCGCCATGAAGTGGCAGAAAGAACCCACAAACAAGTGATCAAAAGAAGCAATTTCACTCACTCTTTTTTACAATACGATTCTATCTATTAGTTTATCAAGCGTTATTAGTCTTCACCTTCTCTTATTTAGTTTTTATATTAGTTAATTTTGATATTTGAATCACATTATTTGAGTGGATCGTTTCATGTGGTCACGAGGGCGTCTACAACTAGGTAAAAGCACCAATTGTTGACACTATTCCTAATGTTGACACTTCAATTTTAAAATGTAAAAATAAGCTATTGGGTCACTGTAGGTACTCGAAATTGGCATCATTCTGTTGGTTAGAATGTAGTTATTGAGGTTGGCCGGCTCCACTAGTTATAATATCCGATATAACTAGGCTGGCTGAAATTGAAGCTGATGACTGCTGTATCATTAGGGTCTCATGAAATAGTTTGTGTCCTAATGTTGACACCTGTGTCAACATTAGGGGAAACTGTTGATTTGGTTGCTAAGGTGATATTTGGATTTGAATAATTGTGTAGTGTATCACGAATATCGACTTTTTCAATTTAACGTGGTGGAACCTTAAGTTGACACCGTCTGATCCCAATGTTGACATTCAGTTCCTAATGTTGACATCAACTTTTTTTTCTACTTGCAAAGAAAACTATATTTTATCAAATACATCAAAAGAAGACATGAAGCGGCAGAAGAAGAAATGAAGAAGAAGAAAGAAGAGCTGAAAGTTAAGAAGTCGCGACCGATCAAGAAAAGTAGAAGGAGCGTAGGTTCCTCGTCACTATCAGAGAGTTCAAGTGAATCAGAGGAGTGGGCCCCATCGATTGCCACCGAGGACGATATAGATGTATTTGAGAATTTTAGGGACATGGATGAAGACAGCGATGTTGCCCAGCAGAATACCGTAATTGGAGGAAGGGAAGAGGAATTGTCAAATGAAGTGGAGCCAGTGGAGGAATCGCTGAAAGAAGATGAGCCGATATCCTTAGCAGCAGGGGCCAGCAAACAAAGTGGACCTTCAAACAGTGAAGTCGACCAGGCAAAACTAAGTCCACAACGCTGTGTTGCTGAGAAAACCACCACCGTGGAAGAAGTAGGACGTTGTGCCATGTCGAGGAAGAAGTTGGACGAATAAATGAAGGAGACATGGTTGAGGCTGTGTTGCCTAACAAAAAACGTGAGACGGAATGCGTTTGCCTGGTTGTCAACGTTGATTCTGAAGATGCTGCGGAAGTAACACCACTTCTTCCCTGCAACAGACTGAGACGGTTTTTAAGCGTTCGCGCGACGGGAATCATCTCCTACCGGTCAATAACGTCAAATACAAACTGCCCAAGCCCAAATCTTATGGGGCCAATCCCGATAAATTTGTGTTCCCTGTTTCCGTTCTTGTACCTCTTTAATCAAGTATGTTCCTGTTCCTCATTAATTTGGTATGTTCTTGTTCCTAGGTAATTAGGTATCTTCTTGAAATATATTGTAACCTATTTCGAATCTCTTTTGTTCATTTAGCTTGAGCAATAACTTCAGGAAAGCGATGGATCAGTATTTAAATTGGTGTCAACATTAGGAACTGCAGATGTCAACAAATGGAATTTTCTAGGACAAATTTGTCAACATTGGGGGCAAAAAACCATGTTAGAAAAAAATCGTTTATGATAATATAAAAAAGTATTTTGGTAAGTCCAATACGTGCAAACTGTTCACAAGGAACTCATAATTCATAATAACTACTTAAAACTTTCATTTTCTTGAACCCTTTTGTGGAACGCAGAATTGAATGATTTTTCTTTCTAATAGTGTCAACAATTGGTGCTTTTACCCTATACCTGTTGACATTCTCTGACTCTATTTGCCAAAACTCTTTGTACACTTCGCCAGAGCACAGTTTTGCGGGAGGAACCCCCCCAGATTGACTTGATCACTTTCCCTCTATCTTCGCGGTGTTTTTTGACAAAGGCTTCACTTGTTTAGGTTTTCCCCTTGGGTATTTCTGGTGTTAAACGCTATTCTAAAGCCCTATTATAGGATTTGACTTTAAATTCCAGAATCAAAAATTGAGGCAAATTCCCTATTGACACGCAGACAAACAAATCCTTGATACGACTAAAAGCCTTTAGCCTAGTATAAAACAAGTTATAAGACACAATTAACTCTTAATATTCAGAAGTATCTTTTTGGAAGTCCAATTTTTACCCGCAACAGTTTATCCACTTTTAAGCCAAACCTGAAAGCTGTTGCTCTTAATACTCCAACTATCGATTTTGTAAGAAAACGTGATAGTAGAAACATAATAACTCAAAGAAAAAACAAAATAATTCCCGAGTTGACAGAGTGTAATAGGGCCTCATTCTCACCTTGTAGGGTATTAGTTTGGTTTCCTCATCAGAGGTGGCGCCACCGTCTGAGGCACCATCATTCATGAACTGAACCTTCTCCACCTTAAGGGCCCCATTCACTTGTATGTCCGGAGCCGCCGCTGCATCCCTCCAGATACTCCCCGAAGCCACCTCAGTAGTCCATTCACCTGGCTACCAAAACTACCTGACTCTGCCGAATGGCGGACCATGCTACCAACCATCGCTTGCTCAGATGACGAGAAGTGAGGAAAATGGTAGGGCTACATACTGTACTGGTGGGGGTGCGACTGGGCGTCAGCCTCACTTCAACCATTCACAGGACTGCCGAGGATAAACCTGGCCGCAATTTTTGAGCATGTTCGATTACCTGCCGAGCGGCGGACGACCGCCAGACCTCAAGATTTTGTTAACCATTCACGGGTAGTTTTCCCCTTTGATGGTGGCTAGGGACGCAGCGGCGACTCCGGGCATACACGTGAATGGGGCCCTTTATTCCTTAGTTTTGTACTTATGAGAAATAACACACCCCAACCAAGGATTTTTCCAAGTATGCTTTTTCTACTACAAAAAAATTGGGTTTAAAGACAGATTCTGCTGATACAGATAGGGCTAGTAACGCCTATCTTAGCTAGCGTGAAAGATCTTTCTTGAGCTGACAGTCTGTAATAGAGCCTTTTGAGGAAAATTCTTCTCAAATATTCTATAAATTTGTCAAAGTACACCTGAATTTAATTTTAGATATCCGAAAAAAACAATTTTTTTCCACAAAGACTAATAATGAATAATCAAATGATATGTGCGATTACCGTAAATCAATTGATCAATTTTGGCTTGCTCGGGCTCAGGGAAGGCAGTTTTTTCTTCGTCCGGCGTATTCGGACCAGTAGAGCTGGTAGAGGCGTTACTCTGTGGCGAACACAAGTCACAATTTAACAATTAGCCTTGAAATAATACGACACAAATTATATTTGAACCATCAATTTGGAACTTACTTCTGAACTTTTATTTTCAGATTTGCTGGATTTCTTGTCCTCAGAGCCATCTTTCGATAAAGCATATCCTGCACGGAAGAAAATAAGAAAATTCATTTTAAATTGCAATTTTGAAGACAATAATTGTCAAAAAATCGGTGCACATTATTACACAAAAGGGTTATTATTTTACTGTACAGTTCACCCATCTGGATAGAACGAGGCTTTGCGTTCATTAAAACTACCTACTGGCAATAACTTCGCTATCCGAGAGTTATGCCTTCATTCCGAAATTCGATTCTTGGTTGCTAAGGACGCACAAATGAGCACAACTCGAAGAAACAAACAACGATCACGTTTGATCAGTAAAATTTGGACAGAGATTAGGCCTATTTTGCGATTCACACTCGTGTTTCTGCCTTATTATTCGTCCAACTTCGTCTTTATAGGGAGTGAACGGTTGGTCTTCAGAGCTTTGGGTCGTCTCATTTGACTCTAAAAATTTAATACTTTAATACAACTTATAAATTAAATCCCATTTCTGGTTTCTATCTCATTAAATAAATCCTTCGTTTGTAATTTCATACTCACGGGGCTCCACTCGACAGATCTGGTAGCAGCGATCACATAAACCATGTTTCAGAGCCTTGAGAGTGCATCCGCTCGTAGTTACAGTGATGAGCTTGTGACCGAGGAGCCACGTCATGCTTTTGCCGCCATTCAAAACCATTTCGGCAGTATTTTGTCTGCAATGGAAGCATATCTTATAAATTACAGTTTTCCCCGTTTCTACTATGAAAAAATAGCATTTCCTCTTCGGAATTTAATAAAACTTAGCTGTATTTATAAAACACAACCTCTGAATTAAACTTACATAATTTTCAGCGTATGTAAGGTCAAATAGGTCAATAGAGTAACCCTTTTCTACGTATTTATACAATAAAAATAAATTTACATCATTTTTCCTCATTTCTCCTATGAAAAATAGCATTTCCTCTTCGGAATTTCATAAAACTTAGCTGTATTTATAAAACACAACCTCTGAATTAAACTTACATAATTTTCAGCGTATGTAAGGTCAAATAGGTCAATAGAGTAACCCTTTTCTACGTATTTATACAATAAAAATAAATTTACATCATTTTTCCTCATTTCTCCTATGAAAAATAGCATTTCCTCTTCGGAATTTCATAAAACTTAGCTGTATTTATAAAACACAACCTCTGAATTAAACTTACATAATTTTCAGCGTATGTTAGGTCAAATAGGTCAATCGAGTTACCCTTTTCTACGTATTTATACAATAAAAATAAATTTACATCATTTTTCCTCATTTCTCCTATGAAAAATAGCATTTCCTCTTCGGAATTTCATAAAACTTAGCTGTATTTATAAAACACAACCTCTGAATTAAACTTACATAATTTTCAGCGTATGTAAGGTCAAATAGGTCAATAGAGTAACCCTTTTCTATGTATTTATACAGTAAAAATAAATTTACATACATTTTTCCACATTTATCCGCGTATCCGTCTTCCTAACCAACCTGATTCCATTGCTCAGTGAAACCATTCCTTTTTTCTGGAATTATCCACGGAAAAGTTTTGCAAACAAAGAATAAACGTGAGACAGTGATTAGTCGTGATTCAAGTAAAACTCAAGTGAAATCTCATTATAGGGAGGAAGAAACTGGCCCGAACCGAGTTTTCGCTGCGGCAAACTTGACTTGTGACAGCTGGCGGCCCTCAACCTCCCTCGATTTGCACGGTGTTTTTGACAGAGGCTTCACTTGTTTAGGCATTTTCTCCTTGTGTGATTTTTCCCCTAGGGTATTCCTGGTGTTGAACGTTATTCTAGGGCCCTATTAAAGGATTTGAATTGAAATTTCAGAATCTAAAATTGAGGCAAATTCCCCATTCAGCGCTTCCAGAAAAAATGTCCTGCTATGGTGCATACAGGTACTTTAGAAATGACGGATTTCACAATGAGCTGCAGATTGAATCCGTCAATGAGGTCATTCGCACCCAAGCCACGAATCACCTTTTGAGGCTCCAAGATCATGCAAATGAGGATGTCGCCCAGCTTCTCAACACTGATGATCTGCTCAGAAGACTTGAGAGAAACTAACGATCGAATTCATTTAGTGTGAGCATCGCTAAGTGCAAATTTCAGGACAATAAGAACTAAAGTATCTTAGTTCTTTTAGCGTACACCAACTATGTATTAGAAAAATGTTGCTTATAAATTGTATCTTGGTTCAATAAAACAACTTAAAAAAATAATAAAAAATTGTTTTTTTCTTCAAATTTCTAATTGTTTACATATTATTTTATGGAAATTGTTTACCCCTCAAAATTACATCACCAGTTTAAAATTTATGTATATTTTCATAATTAAAACTGTCTTCATTAGACACTGAAGTTTTTAAGGGGGTTCATGAGCCAAAATCGAAAACTTTTCGACTTTTTCGTTTTTATTTTTATAAAATTCTGCAGGTTTTCCCAGACATTTTTGTATATAAAAATATTAAATTTGAGCTGTGGAAAGCAGAGATATGAATTTTCAAAGATTGAGGAGCCAATCGCTGTTTCCGGGGGATAGTTGTTTCCCGCTCCAGGTTCATAGTTTTTAAATTTCTGCAACTACCTACCGTTCTTTCGCTGTTCATAAGTTCTGATTGATATACTATGTCCTACTCCATGGTTCTAGCACGGGTTACCATTCCACCAAATAGTACAAAAATAGCATAGCACTAGACTAATGAAGAAATCAAGTGAACCAATAGTGTATAACCATTATTCTTATCAGTACTTCGTGATATGAATACCTAACCGGTGCAAACACTGACTGATAAGAATCATAGATAAGGAATAATCAGACCTCATTTTAAATTCCTTCAATATGAAATAATTACGAACTATCGATCAAATACCTCAAAAAACGGTAACCTTTCACAAATCGCGGTTTTTCTCCAAACCGGAAAAACCCTTGTTTTTCGTCACTTAGGTACCTGTTTCTCGACAGCTAATAGAGCTGGCAACTTTAATTTTTTTATATTGTCGAGAGGGGTTTATTACAGTCATTGTACAAGTTTGGACGGAAAACTCCCAACAGAAACATGGCTAGAATTAAAAAATCATAAGCATGAAAAATATGAAAAAACTGTTTTGCTATATTGTCTCTAGGTAAAATAATATTAAATATTATGTAAATGTGTAAATTTTGTAATATGTGTAAATTTTACACAACAGAGTTGAAACTCGCTCAGTGGTTATGTGAAGAGTAGATAAAGAATTTAAAAAAAGGATGAACATATCATGAATATATCCAGAGAAACAGGTACATGGAAAAGTGTTAAATTAGAACCGACTCATGAACCCCCTTAATATGAGAACGATCAATGGTTGATACTCTCATTAGAATGGTAGATGAAGTTAATGTCAGGTAAACCAACCGTTTAGGTACAGGAGAACAAGTAGAATACGTGTACATAGCCATGAGATCGATGCAGGTTTCAGTCAGCTCTTTGTGGAAGGACATCTGCATGTTATCGATGGGTGGCGGCTGTGGCCGGGAAATACTCGATAGCTGGTGCCTCCTCCTACTGCCCTGAAGAATATAAATACCACGGGAATAGTGAGACAAGGTTAAATTATTAGTGGATTCAATGTAAGCTAATATTCGTGGAGACGACTAGTTTTGGAGGTTTTTGTTTTTAAATGCTGCAAGGTATAATCGGAATCCTGGTGAAATTCTCTTAAAACGTTTCTACCTTATAAAATAAACTGAATGAATAAAATTATTAAAGTGAAAAATAGCTAACAATCGGTTCAAATGGTATTTCTTTGAAAACTAGCGCATTCAGTCAAGCTGCACAAATGAGACTTTTCTACAATACTGTTGTCAAAGCTAGATCAAGACATTCGAAATTTGTTTTCTATATTTCGCATACCTACATGTCAGTTTAAGTCATGTTGTGACGCACAAACATCGCGATTCAGGAAAAGAGAACTAAATAAAGAAATGAATTTTAATGGAAATTTGAGTTACATTCGCTTCTTCAGTTCCAACGTGCAAAGCTGTTGTAAAAAATGTTAAAAATGCACAGAGAAGAGATAAGCGAGAGAATGCTCTTCTATGGTGTGTATTACAAACATCAGGGACACAATTACATAGAAAAATATTGATATCAGTGAACATCTGTGTTTTATTTTCGCTTCCTAACTACCAACGTGTAAAGCTTTTGTAGAGAACAATTAAAAACGCACAGAGAAGAGAGCGCGAGGGAATGTTGCCCCTTTTTCCAACATTTGAGATGTATAGGAAAGTAGTTAGGCACATATTGATAACAAATATGGAAAGGCCTGACTACAAAACGAGACAGACTGCTATAAAGCAGTAACATTTTTGTTTGCGGAAAGTGAAGCATGTCGAGAACTAGCTCTAGGGTAGTACTCGTAATAATGAAATGAGTAGGTTGGGCATCTAATCAAACAATAGTGATTATCAAGTGTTATACGACTATTGTGAGAGTATTGTTGTTTTACTATACGATGCATCCTTGCATGCAAAGGATTGCGAATAAAGATTATTATTATTATTAATACCAACATACCTGTTCGGTCAAGCTGGAACTTCGTTTTCTATTGGAAGAATCTTCGTTGACTATTTCTTCTCGAACCATCATCCTTCCTTCTTCAAAGGGAACAAGTATATTTGCTTTCAAACCCTGCAATGAACCACAACATATCCACCACGTTCATACACGTACGTTCATACACCAATTTGGTTGTATTTTGAATTACAATAGGAAGGAAGTATTTACACATAACTAACCGTTGTGATAAATTTGACGAAATCTCGCCTGAAGGGTAAGCGGCATTTGAGGAACCAAGCGGCAATGACGTGGTGAGCCAAAGACACGGTGTAGTGATTATACTTGAACGGGTTTGTGTAAGGAAGGGAAATAGCAAAAACTGACATGTACTGATCCTGGACGAAATTTGCGAATAAGTTGGGTAGTTGTGTCAAAGCTGCAACAAACCAAATGTCATATAACCAAATAACCTAGGTACTCTACAGCATTAACGTCAAATTGGAGGTTCTACACATCAAATCGGAGAATGATAGAAATACATGATTCAATTCTGGGAAAGCAGTAACAACCAATTAACGCGAGAAAAGGAACCTTTAGAAGAATGACAGTTGGAAGGGATGGATACACGAAATGGAGTATTTTCGTCATATTGCACGGAGAAGGTATTTCCGGACACACCAGGGTTTTCCTCCTTTTCAGCATGAGGCGGTGACAAGGAGAAGGTACTTCCAGAAGCACCGTGTTTTTCCGCCTTCTAAGCGGGCGGCGGCAGCACGGAGAAGATATTTCTGGACACACCGGTTGTTTCCTCCTTTTAAGCATGAAACGGCGGCACGGAGAAGGTATTTCCAGAAGCACCGGGTTTTCCTCCTTTTAAGCATGAGGCGGTGACACGGAGTAGGTATTTCCAAAAGCACCGTGTTTTTCCGCCTTCTAAGTGGGCGGCGGCAGCACGGAGAAGATATTTCTGGACACACCAGGGTTTTCCCGCCTTCCAAGCATGAGGCCATGACACGGAGAAGGTATTTCCAGAACACCGGGTTTTCCTGCTTTCCAAGCATGAGGCGGTGACACGGAGTAGGTATTTCCAAAAGCACCGTGTTTTTCCGCCTTCTACGCGGGCAGCGGCAGCACGGAGAAGGTATTTCCAGACGCACCAGGGCTTTCCGCCTTCCAAGCGGTGGGGGGGGGGGGACAGCACAGAGAAGGTATTTCCAGAAGCACCGTGTTTTTCCTCCTTCTAAGCGGGCGGCGGCAGCACGGAGAAGGTATTTCCAGACGCACCAGGTTTTTCCGCCTTCTAGGCGGAGGGGGGGGGGGGAGCACAGAGAAGGTATTTCCAGACGCACCAGGTTTTACCGCAAGCGTCGTGGCATTTAAAATTGATGTGAATGAACCATTTCGAACATCCTTCAATTTGAAACGGAAAACATCCAAATTGATTTGTAAAACCTCCAAATTGATTACGTGTACTTATATACCAAAAATTTAGAGCATATTCATATTTGGCGGATGTTTTATAATCGAGCAGAGGCGCCCACACTTCGAGAAAAGGACCAAAAATATTGTTTAATGTAGTTGTTCCAACTATTTTGGAAACTTGAGGAGTTACAGGGAAGGGCGGAAATGTTAGGTAAATGCTGTACTGATGGAGAGCACTTGCACTACCTGCCCCTTCTCTACAAACCTCCTCGATCATAAAGTGAGCCAAACACTATCACTAAGAGCAAATATGAACGCAAAACATCTCAACTCACTGGAAAGAAACTCCAAAATAGGAATGGCTATGTGAACGGTAGCAGATATTTTGGAGAGATTGAGGAGCACTTCTGGCAGTAGTTTGACCATCGCATCTCGCATTTCCAGAGTACAAATCGTTAAGGCGTTTACACACAGTTTTGAACATCTCGAGGACAGCCCAACTGCAAGAGGAAACAAGAATAGCAGTGAAAAAACAACAGATTGATGACAACAACAGTCACAGTCAAATTTAAATTTATTACTCTAAATAATTAAACTAGTTGTACGTAAGAACCAGTAGGGAGCGATCGATCCGATTTCGATGAAATTGTCAGGTATTGTGCTGATTGACGTGTAGATGGTCCCCTATGACGGTAGTGCAAGGTACTTAGTGATTGAAGTTACGAGATTAGTTACTAAACATCCATATGGGTACGATGAAGCTATGTGCAACACCAACTTGGTAGACTCCTTTGTTTTCTTTGTCAAATAGATTTTAAATAACAAGGCCTGTGTTCATCTTAACCACCCTCGTAACAAGCGATAAAAACGTGTATGAAGAAACGGATTTTCGACTAACCGCATTCCAGGCACTTGATAATCCTTTGTTGAAGCGATGGTTCGAGATGTGTCTGGTAGGGGATGAGAGCCGCAAGCACAGGGAAAACGTACGATTGAAAGTCGGACCGAGTAAATTTCGGAGGAGTGTTGACCAATTTATCAGGAAGACAAAGCCCACGATCACAAATCTAGAGAAACGAGAAAAATCGTTAGTACTTATAAATAATAATTGTTACAAATCTAATACGGCTTGATTGCTTTTCCTTGAGGTAAGAGTTGCTTGCGAGTCTACCAAGGTAGCAAAATAATTCATTATTTTCAGTTTTTTAGAATAAAATTTGGTTTTTTTCTTCCAAAATCAAAAGTTCTTCTCGCTTTTAGAAACGTCTAAACAGCACCGGCAGTATTAGTTCATCTATTCTCCGCTAGGGCTACATTCAGCTTCTTCCACAGTAAGTTTGATAACTTACTGAGCTGCTTAGCATTATCTTGAGCTTTATCAAACACCTGACGAGCTTATCTCATCTGTCCTGTCGTTGTCATTCTTATCTAGTCGCAGCTTTCCAACTAATGATGTTAATGTTTATTTTGTGCATACAATGATCAAAAAGGGAATTTTGTGTTTTTTTTCAACATCGTGTTAAGTTTACAGAGATCGGAAGAGTTTGAGTAGGCATCTAACCATTGGGGGTAATTTCTCATGAATGTGCTTAGTGACGATTCGATACTCTCGATATTTATTAATATCGATATTTTGTTTCAATATTTCCGATATTTGTATCGATATTTTTCTTGCGATGTTATCGAATATCGGTAGGAAAATATTGATATCGAAATAAATGAAATATCGTTTGTGATGGTTATATTTCTTCCCACTGTAATTTATCAATTTCCCCATAAATATGAAAAATAATAAAAACGCAAAGTAAATAGAAACGGAAGATGAACGGAACTCATAAACAACAATGTTGAAATAACATGACAACTATGTCCGACGTGCAGTCCTCATGCTCCATAATCGTAATGGGAAGAGGAACAAGACATCGATCAAAAAATTTGCTATAACATATTCGATATCAGTGACATTTTTTCTTTCGATATTCTATCAATATCACTGATATTGATTTAAAAAAAAAGCAAAAACATATTCGATATCAGTATTTTTCTTTCAATATTTTGTCGATATCACTGATATTTATTTTTTTAAATATGCAAAAATATATTCGATATACTCGTAGGTGAAATCAGTATTTTTCTTTCGATATTCTATCGATACCACTGTTATTGATAAAAATAAATATGCAAAAACATATTCGATATAAGTGAAATCAGTATTTTTCTTTCGATATTCTATGGATATCAGTGATATCGATATTTTTCTTCCGATATTTTATCGATATCGATACTGCTTTCCGATATTATTTCGATGTTAAATATCGCATCGAAAGGTACATCGAATCGTCACTAAATGTGCTTATTCTCCTAACGGTAACCATTGACTCCCGAGTGGAGGATACGTGAACTATGCAGTCAGTGTGGTTTAGACGTTAGACCTCTACGCACAAATCATTGTGACAAACATAGTTACCGTCAGTCTCAATCTTCAGGAATTGCATGATTGGGATTCCAGATGGTCCCCCGTAAAGTTCATTGACATCGTATTTTTGATGTTTTACTAAATATTCAAAAAACGTTACTTAGTAATACATTACAGTATTCCTCTCTAACAACGATTTTCATTCGAATACGAACCATAGCACATATCGCAGTAGCTACACAGTCGATCTGCAAATCACTTTTTTGCCGAAGAAGTTCAGGTTCGGTTACGAAAAGAGCTCGATTTTGCAGCATTATAGGTAGTTCCCTGAGTATCATCAGCATTACTTTCCAATCTGAAAACCATCATGAGAACATTCAAAATGTGTTGGCTGTTAAAAAACTAGTAATTGTGCCAAAATTGGCTAAAAAAAGAAGCTAAAAACTTCCAGGCGAAAAACCAGCTGAAATGCGATGGTGAATCCAGTTGGCGCTCCTGGAAGCGAATTCAGCTTCAGATGACATTAAGTTATTCGTGTTTTCGTGTACTCTTAAGAGTTATTCATACATTGCATTGTCGGGAATCATCTACAGTGAAGAGAAGGTTCTGAAATCTACTGTTAGAAGTTACTCAAGATGAAAAGCGAGAGCTCGTTCGGACGAGAGAATCGGTTTGAAAGCAGACCATGCGGAATCAATCACTAGAAACATTACATATGCAAAACTAGGAAATCAAAATTAAACGTTGTCGTGAACAGCAAGAAGCAAGCTCGCTCCTGCAGGCTTAAGAAAGACTGAACTGCAGTGGCGATAAAAAGTTATTCCGATTAACAGGCCAAAAACCTTCACCGTTTTATCGCGTCCCTTCTCATCATTCCATTCCTCTCCTGGTCCTACCTCGTGATCTATTTAAACAAAAACTAGTAACTTATGAGGCCTGATTCGATTCGTTATTATCAGTGTTGTGATCAGCTATCTCTTCGCATTTTCTGTCCATTCACTTCCTTAGCTCAGTGGCAAGAGCTCCGACTCAGAAGTGTAAATATAGTTTAGTCGGAATGATAGGAGATCGGTCCCCGGTCGAGGGAAGTTAATTTTTGATATGATTCAACAAAGTGGCGCAGTCCGTAGGACCCGAATGGGCACCTCAGCATTCTCTGAGGACAATAATAAAATTAGTGTTATGTCATCAATATAACACCCCCTAAGACACGAGTCGAGCCACTGCCTATTCGGACAAAGGTTGAGGTCAGCAGATCCCCCGTCCCATTCAAGAAGGAATAACAACAAAACTCCGAAGCCAGTCAAAAATAGAGCATTCTCACTGGGTTGGCCCCTCACCACCTTGTCTAGATAACCCCTTGCATGGGGTCCTAGTCCTCGTCTTCTGCTTAGACTTCTTCATTTCCTCTACATCGCCCTGGAGAACCAGTAAAGTCAAAGTTTGTCTTCTCTCTCTCTCAACGCCACATATAAGTTCCCCTTTAGTTATAGCTGTAGTCGTAATCTCCCTCTCACCACTTTAGATTAAGTGGCCGGAATAAGTAGGTAGGGACAATTAAGGAAGCTCCTCCCACCCCAAGGACTAAGCCAGCTCTGTCATCAATTTTTTTTAAAACCCTTGAACAAAATTACCAACGCCGTTTTATTTCTTTTCCCTTTTTCCTCCTACCCATTGACAGATAGGTAGATCACTTGTTGGGGTTTTTTTCTATTTGTACTCCATAAACAAAAGAGGAGTGGCGCCCTTTTGTTTTGTTCTTTTTAAAATAATATTTTAAAATATTTTATTGTATATATTATATACATCGTGCTCTAAGATAAGCCAGGATAAGTTACCTGAAACTGGCCTTACAATGTTGATTTATCCTGTTTAATGAATGGGCCTGACAATTTTACTGATCTTTTTGGGAAACAAATCTTTGAAGTTACGTTGCGATGATATAATTGAATTACCTGTTTCCCCTTTCAGTGCTTTAACGATGGCTTTTGTAGCGGAGGCGATGGATAGCGTATGCAGCACGTCACAACCAGTCACTTCATAATGTTCGTTCAACTCCTCAGAGGCGGTTAGCTCAAAGGATTGCGATTGATGGAATTCTGGTAACAAAGGATTCCTAAGAACGGGAGTCAAGGGCGGTAGCTTGACCTTTCCAGTATCCGGTGGGGCATGAGCCATCAAAAACATGCTGTACAGAGGGTCGTGTCCAAGGACGCCAACGCGGTAGAAGGAATCCGCCCGTAGATGTACTAAGCTCTCCAATATCTGTAACACGACACATTCGAACTCACTTGACCTGATTGAAGAAGACAGATAGATCTTTATTCATCGTCTACAAGGACATGAATGCGACAAAGTTACAAAAATAATAATATATAGGTAACTGTAGGTGTACATTATAAATCTCTCTAAATTGAAAATAAGAACTCGTGTGTTTTAACGTTTCTAATACAGCCTGACCAAAAAATGAGGAAAAGAGACGGCCCAGCCGAGACCGGACCCGTCCACCATGACGGCTCCGAGGGCCCGCTTCCTATCACTAGTGGACAACCCTAAAGTGTTTACACACTAAAGACTACACCAGGCCACCCCCCAGGCCGACCAGACCACCCTACCTGAAGCCACCAACTATCGAACAACAAATACAAAAAAAAATTAAAATAAAAAAAAACCATGTCGGAATTTTCTATTTTTTACCCCAAAATCGGATTCAGTACCTCGAAAAACCCCTACTACGGCAAACTTTCAGCCCGTACTTCCCAATTTACGAATAAACAAAACAGAGTAGAAATTATGAACGTTTAAAAAAACCGGGAGGATGACGTCATCTTGGAATAGTTCATTTAAAGCCGCTTGAAGCGCTGAGATCGTGAAATCTATAGTCCTCAGATGCTACATTTCACAAAACCAGTAAAGATCGAAATCGAAAAACTGAAGAAAAAAAAGTGGGTGTGGCACATAGCTTCCTCGTATCCATAACCCGATTGTATAGATGATCCGATGCATAGTAGTTAATCTCAAAACATCAAAACAAGATGATCTGTAACATCCCTGAAAATTTCATTGAAATCGGATGGAAAATGTAGAAGTTATGGCTGTTACAAGGAAATTTACGTTTGCGCATGCGCAGTGGCTGCTATCAGTCCGAATGTGGTGATTTTGATATGGGACCGTCTAAACACTAATCTGAAACATCCCTGAAAATTTCATAGAAATCGGACAATAACTTCGTATAGTTATGCGCGTTACAAGGAATTCATGACAGACACACAGACACGGAACCAAAATTGTTCAGAGGGTCTAAAACGCAAAATGCGAGTGAAAATTTTAATTTTGGAGAACTTTTTTTTCGTCCTAGAAAACTGAAAACAAAGCTTCCGCTACCTTGGTAGACTCGGAAGCAATATAACAAAATACTCACAAAACATCACACGAGTATCACAGTCAATATAGTAAGAGTTTGAATCAATTAATTTAATGTACACCCACAAAAATACATGCAAACCTATAAAATTCACGCCAGTAAGAGTACTTTTACTGAAATTCCTCTGCACCATGATGAGATCTACTTTTTTTCTACTTATGTCCAATACTTTAATCAATGTAATTAGCGAAGTCTAGCTTATGAATGTCGTCGATTTTATATAGTGGATTGTAAGTTAGTGCTGCTTTGATCGCGCTCTTAAATCTTGATTCACCGCTTTCACATGTCGAGCTTGGGATTTCGTAAACCCATTCCAGATTGACGTGATCATACTTGTATTGCGCCAAACGCATGAATTAAGTCCAACAAATCCTACCATATTTCGTACTGAAGAAACCTGGTTCATATACTCAGGTTGGTCATAGTGGCTGTTCAAGTGCGAAGTCATGAGAAGAAAAGCTTTGATAGCCGGAGTTGGGTTGGAGCGGTACATCGTAGTAGTGAAGCCCTGGATCAAACCGTGAGCTGCATTCTTGATATCTTCGGCCTCTTCTTCCCTAACCCGTATCTTCCGGTCAACTGCTCTGTTGAGAATCTGTAACCCAACAAGGTGTTCAATCAACCAGTGAAGTAGGAACTAATGTGCGTTATATGCAATAAAAATCTGGAGTTCTAATCCCAGGAATACAGTCCTCTGGAGATTTGAGATTCTGACCCAAAAATCCAGCAGTTGTCCATATAAATTCTACCTATCGTTCATGGTGTATGATTTTTCTTAAAATTCAACATAAAATAAACACTTTAAGTGATCAGATTATTTCATGATCATCATCAAAATTTCACATTCTTATTATTTACTTATCAATATTTATTAGCACCGTCTGTCTTTGTTCAAAGTTTAAATGAAATAAAACTAGTTTGAAAATCAGTTTTCTGGATTCTCTTACATACCCAGTTTCTCAAGTTGCAAAACAGAACCTACAGAAATTGATAAGGCCGCTGTATCCAAAAAGTACTTACCTTCTACCTATCTTATGATTCATATTTGTCGGTTCTCTGTTCGAATAATAGATAAACTAATTTACCTAATGGAGAAACTTTATAGAGATAGCTTTGGTCCTTTGAAATGGTGTTTTGAAGCACCATGAGGTAGAGCAGCTTTGGCCGACCTGCGAGACAGTTTTCATTTCCAGCTGAATTTTGTGAACACTAAATAGGTGTTTAAATAGTGGATTATTTCCTTGCCCCGGCGATATCTTATTATTTACAGTGAACAATAAATAAGGGATGATTAATTGGTTCTGATAACCCATAAAATCAGGGATACAAGACGAAATCCTAACATAATCCACGAGCCACCATCAATTTTCTCGAACAGATAACCACGATAAACTTCATCCAACCGCAGACCTTTTGTGGGGTACGTCACCCAGGTAAACAGGAATACCACACTTGATCAAAGAAGTATCGACATTATCGAAAACCATCGATAGTTCAGTACTAGAGATGGGCGAAACGGTTACAATTGCGTATTAGGTTCCACCGTTACCGCTCCGGGTCGGTAATAGGTTCCAATAACCTGTTATTTATTAATAGGTTATCTCAGGGACCTTCTCAACTGGTCATTCCAAGATATCGTTCCTACTTTTTTTTCCTTACGTCCGTTCGTTTGTTTATCATGTTATTTCATTCCAAAGTATAATTTCGTTGATTTCTAGTTTTCGTTTTCTACCTAAATTGGTTCTTCTATCACGTTATTCCTGACATAATTACGTTTCAGCGTATTTTCACTCTTTTTACCAAGCTATTGTCCCGGCTCCGCACATTTTGGAGCTGTCCCTGTAACCTTATTTAATAACAGGGTTATTTTGGTAATAGGTTCCAAGCGGAATTAACAAAACCCGGTAATAGGTTATTTTCAACTTTTACGTTAAATACCGCCCATCTCTATTTAGTACCAATGGTTTTCAACAATCGATGGTTGAATTCGATAGTTTATTTGATGGCGACTATTGATAGTTTCCAAACGATGCTCATCCCTACTGTTAACTAGTTTACTAGAAAATACTCTTTTTACTTGTATAAACCCATTGTTTACTACTCAGTTCTTCTCAACTAACATCATTCACGGGTTTCCTTTCAATTCCACTTCACACGCTCAAACTCCATGAATGAACTTAAACACCTCCGTACTGAGAGGCATTAAAAAATAGTATAGGACTTGTGTCACACAAGCACTCGGCATCAAAGTGGTATCTTAAGCATGACATACTTAAGATATACTACAAGACATACTAGTATGTACATTGTACATACCATTATTAAAGCAGAAATGAATCGAATTTAAAAAAAAAAGACGATTGTCTAAATCACACCTACAGCATGAGTTCATGAATCCTCCGCTAGGGATAATAAAGCGTTTTTCCTTTGAATCAGATGAGATAAGCTCAGTAAACTATTTTGGTAAAGCTTGAGATAATGCGATGCAGCTGATTCAAGGGAAAAACGCTTTACTATCCCTAGCAGAGGAAATGGGTCTGTTCGGAGAGGTAGTCCAGAACCAGTTCGAAACCAACCTGGAACTGAAAAGGGGAGGGGATAGAGGCGAATGGACTCCTCCGGGCTCCTCCAAACCCCTCCGAACTGTTCAGGACTGCCTCTCCAAACAGACCATATCGACACCTGTGCGCCCAAAGGGCCAAACTGCTTCCAGAACTACTATTTCTAAAACGCAAGCGATTGTAGCCAGGCCAGTGTACATGAAGTCAACTAGGTTTTTTTTGTAATTGGTCCAAAATCTACGTAAGATTGAATTCCAAACCGTTTTTTGAATCATCCGCAATTTGTAATATTAAGAAAAAAAGAAAAACTGGGAAGAGGTCAAGTTTGGCCCTATGGGCATAATTTGACCTTGAGATTTGTGAGCGAAACTGCCAGTTTGGCCCTAAGGTTTGCGACTTTCCTATACCTGGAAATTGCTCTGGTCAATCTGTAATTTTTTCTTCAATTAATACATCGGTTGAAATTAAACGTTAATAAATTATTATAATTAACTACCCATTTTTACAACTCTCTGGGTATTTGGTACCTATCCAATCACTTAGGTTTTCGTCTTTCTCTGAAACCCCGATTTTAACTCACGTAGGTATGGTTGAATAGTGCCATTCTATTACCAAAAACAGCAATTAAGTAATTTCTGAAACACGGATAACGAAATTTTAATTATTCCAATAGTAAATGAACACCATAGCATTTGAAACTAATCTAAGAATCATTGATGAATAGTAAGATATCGTCATCTATTCAGCATTGTCCTCTTCATTTGTCTCAATGAGGTCATCACGTATGTTGAGCTTATTCTTCATATGGAAGTATTCTGCGTGGTACTGGTGAGGAATCGCCCCTTTGCTACACAAACTGAAGGAAAAAGCAGGAGTGGTCACAGTGACACAACTGGACGGCAAGAAAATTATCATTACACTTGACAAGTT
Organism: Apolygus lucorum; assembly: GCA_009739505.2. Lineage (NCBI taxonomy): Eukaryota > Metazoa > Arthropoda > Insecta > Hemiptera > Miridae > Apolygus > Apolygus lucorum. The sequence continues at coordinate 27,934,083 of CM019173.2, read as the reverse complement.
ACCTATCTTTCTGGTGTTCAGACTTCAACTCAATTGATTCAATGCAATTTGATTGATTTAGTTGATAAACTGAATTGTCTGTACCTAAGCAAACATCAGGACTTGAAAGAACGAACTCGATTCTGCCAAATCTTACGGACTCTAGAGCCATAAAAAGTCAGAGTCATAAAAAATATTCTAGTCAATTTAATCGAAACTATTCGAATCATCATTATATACCTCTCTCAGTTGTTGTAAGGCCCGAAAAACCATGAGCTGAGATCTGGTTGAGAACACTTTCCCTTGCTTCCCCCGTCGAGTTCTAGCCATCGTTTGAAATCACCTTTTCCAAAACCACATTAGAAAAAGAACCAGTGGATGGAGAAAAGATTGTACTAAAGACAATCAAAAGAAACGCCTGCCAAGTGGGTGTGTCACATAGCTTCCTCGTATCCATAACCCAATTGTGGGTAAAGTTGATCCGATACATAGTAGTTAATCTCAAAACACCAATCTCTAAGTACCTTTCACTACCCTCATAGGGGACCATCTACACGCTAATCTGGACAATCCTAGAAAATTTCATCAAATTCGGATGAACAAGTAGAAGTTATGACAGTTATAAAGATTTCATGTTTGCTTTGAAAATAAGAAAGTTATGGCTGGTACAACGAAATACACATTTGCGAATGCGCAGTAACAACAGTTGTTACTGTTTACTGATAGTTACTATCAGTCTGTGGGCGATGATTTTTATAGGGGACCATCTACACGCTAACCCGTACAATCCCTGAAATTTTCATTGAAATCGGATGAAAAATGTAGAAGTAATGGGTGGAAGTATGGGTGAGACAAGGATTTCATGACAGACACACGGGCAAACAGACAGACACGGAACCAAAATTGTTCAGAAAGGTCTGAAACGAGTGGAAACTTTGTTTCTGGGGAACATTTTTTTTCAAACTTGAAAAGTGAAAACAAAGCATCCCCTACCTTGGTGGACTCGAAAGCAAAAAATGATGGAAAAACAATACCTTTACATCAGAATATTTTGAGTTACGGCGTTTTCAAAATTTCAACCCTTATTTTTCAACCCTTAGAAGTGACCTACATCAACCAAAAGCTTCGGGGCACAACTAGACCCCAAATGGGCCCATATAACAAATTTCATCAAGATCGGTCAATGCTATGTGGGGAAAGTGCCCCGTACGGCGGACGGACGGCCAAATTTTTATTCGATTTTTGGATTCTACCTAACATGAAACGTAAACCAACAAATTTTGAGGGGGGGGGAGGGGTTAAAAAAAATTGTTTCTTGGTTGATTCCAAAGGTTCATTATTGAATATAATATACCAAAAACACAGGATGCAACAAGTAGGTAGGTAGTGGACGTGAACATAATAAAGGATCAGAAATCGATTTTCTAGTCAGTTGTTGTGGTTCTGTGCCATTATATTTGTCTCTGACACACAAATAGCAATCAGAGTAGTTTGTGGCTGCGTTTTAGTAGGTAAGATCAGCAGTTTGGCCCTATGAATCACGTAGATGGATGCAGTTTGGCCCTAATAACTTTTCGTTTAAATTCCAGTTTGGCCCTTTGGACTTCTGACATTGAAACTGATTTCAGTTTGGAATCGAAGTTAATCACAAGAATGCTAAAAGTAAGCAATTTGAAATCTAAACCTGATCTTAAAATTAGATACTCACTTTTTCCAAAACAACTATAACATCGATGGCGTATTCTGGTCTGGAGTTGAGGAAGAGGTCAACCAGCAGATTAGTGGCGGAAACACGGATGGTTAAATCCGGTTCATCGGCCACATCTTTCAAATGGTCAAGTACCATTTTGACCAGTTGTTTCTCAAACAGTAATCTGCAACGATGCACGAAATCCTGTTATTACAGAAAGTCAAGAAAACCGCGGCAGATCATACGAACGCAAATACCAGCTAAACATCGTTATCCTTCAATTGATCTGATTCTTGGTTGTTAAGGAAGCAAAAGTTGTCTTAAACTTTGAATACTTAATTTAACGACAATAAATTCAAGTAGGTACGTCGTTCACAGTTTTTCCAGTAATACAAATGTTTAAAGTAACATAAAAATAATTTGGGTAAAACAAAAGGAATTAAGATCTGTGAAAAACCAATTGTCCGGAACAGAAAGTAAATGTGAGGCGGAAAGCGAAAAGGGACCTCTTGTCGACGTTCGTCGAAATGGAGTTATTGCTATTTTCTCAATCTGTATAGATTTATGAAGAATTTAAGACCAAAAGCATCTTTGTAGCTCAAAAAATGACGAAGCTGCAGTATTTCAGTGTTTTATAACAGAAAAAATGGATTTTGAGAAAAACGAACATAAAATTCAAAATGCTACCTTAAATTCTAGATTCTTAAATCGATATTTTCTTATTTAGGTTACTTTCGATTCGATTCGATCTTTCAGGCCTATATACTTGGGTTCTAGAGGGTCCAAGGACCAATAATCGATAGAAAGTGAAAAATCGATACTTTCGACCTTCTTCCAGTTTTTAGCCTTTTCCTCGAAATCAGCTTTGCCGACAAGAGGTCCCTTCTTTTTCCCTTTTGTTCCCTTTTCCCTCTGTACAGTATACTATTATGAATTGCTAATCACGTGGTGTACTGTTGTTAGTGATGGAAATTCCCGAAATATATTCATTCGTATTCTTGAGTTCAATCGGTCACCTTAATATAAGATAAGGGATATATTGAAGTTGCTACACTGGCGACAAAGGATGCCTCGAACAAATAGAAGACAAGTGTCTTTAGGAGGTGGGGGTGATGAGTCAAACCAGGAAGATTCAAGAAGGTACCCCAAAGTGAATATTCGAACTTTTGATCCAGATACTGAAGGATGGGAGTACTATCTTCCGTACTTCGAACTGGAGTTGAAGGTAGCACGGGTACAGCATGAAGAGGATAGAAGGGATCTCCTGCTGACCAAAGTGGGATCTCAGACGTTTCGTATGTTGGTTGACAACTTCTACCCAGATAGAGTTGGTGAAAAAACGTACATTGAGTTGCTGCATGCCATTAATAACTACTACGTCCGAGAAAATGCAGTTACAACCAATCGGGTTGCATTTACGCTAAGAAAGAGAAATGAGGAGGAAGACATCGGAAGATATATTAATGCTTTAAGGGCATTGGCTGGGAAATGTGAATATGGCACTTCGCTTTCAGAAAGGGTGCGAGACCAGGTTATCGTTGGAATAAATAATGCAGACTGGCAATATGAACTCCTCAAAGCTTTCCCGGGTAACAGCCACACATTAGCACAAGTTGAAGCATTGGCCAAGAAGCTAGAACAAGGACGCAAGGAACAAAAGAGGTTGTCCGAAATGGCTGTTAGTTCATCGCGTGTCAACAAAGTGAGTCAAAACGAAGGCAAAAACCGAAAAAAAGACCGGAATGACAATACGAAGAGAAAATTTGTACTAGTAAGAGGTAAGCACTGTTATAAATGTGGTAGGAGACAACATGAAAAGAGTGAAACATGCCCAGCGACAGGAAAGATATGCGACTTGTGCGGTAATCCAAATCATTTATCCAAAGTATGTTTCACCCATAAACGTGCTATAATAAAATCAGAGCAAGTTAACACGAACCACACCAATGCTATACAGGACCGAAGTTATGATAGTAGCAACCCCTCTTCCATTAGTGATGCTAATTCAGAATTTGGGGTACGGCAAATTTCGAAGAAGGGAACGAAAGTGATGTTAAACATAGAAATTAATAAGAAACCCTTGAAAATGCTTTATGATCCAGGGGCCAATCAGTCAGTGATAAGTAAGCAAACATGGGAACAAGTTGGTCAGCCTCCTCTAGAAGCTTATCCAAATTTGATAGCATACACAGGTTTGGAGGTGGAGACGCTCGGTAGAACTCAGGTTGAGGTGAAGGCGTTCGGAAGAACTATGGAACTTTCACTTATAGTCGTAAGAAGACACGATATTCCACTTTTTGGACTGGATTGGGTATTGAAATTTGATCTTCCCCTTCCACCGGGAGCGGAAGTATGTGCTGTTCAACAACAAGACCCAGGCCAAGCTGAAAACAATAAACGGGAGTCTAATATTCCTAATGAAATAAAAAGTTTGTTCAAGCGTTATTCAGAATTGTTCATTCCGTCAACAGGGACTATACAGGGGCACAAAATAACAATAATGTTGGAACAGGGGGCAATTCCAAGGGTTTTTAAACCACGACCAGTACCTTTTGCGCTAAAGCCTGCAGTTGAGCAGGAACTGGATCGTCTCTTGAGTCAAGGTGTAATAGAACCTGTTGATCCAGCAGTTACACCTATTCAATGGGCTTCACCATTAGTTGTAGCTCCGAAGGCTAATGGAAAAATTCGACTATGTGCGGACTTCAAGGTCACGATAAATAAGTATATTTTGATGGACATGCATCCACTCCCAACCTTCGAAGAGGTCAGTGCGCATCTCGCTGGAGGAGAGCAATTTTCGGTAATAGATTTAAAGGATGCATATTTACAGCTAGAGGTAGAGGAGGACTCAAAAAAGTACTTGGTACTTTCTACTCACAAGGGATTTTTTCGATACAGACGCATGCCATTCGGTATCAGCTCAGCTCCAGCCAAGTTTCAGAAAACAATGGAAGTTATCTTGGCTGGGATTGATGGGGTGAGTTGTTATCTCGATGATATCATTGTTACGGCTAAAACCAAAGAGGAGCATATCATAACAGTAGAGAAAGTACTCTCAAGGTTGAGTAAAGCCGGTATGAGGGTGCAGCTAGCTAAGTGTAAATGGATGCAAGATTCAGTAGTATATTTAGGGCACAGATTTGACAAGAATGGAATATATCCGACTAGTGAACACATCACAGCAATGCAGAAAATGAGAGAGCCAACTAACCAGAAAGAGTTACGGTCATTTATGGGCTGTATCAATTACTACCAGAAGTTTTTGCCAAATCTCCAAGGAAGTTGTGCTGTTCTTTACCAGTTGTTGAAGAAAGGAAGTAAATGGATGTGGTCTGAAGAACACAGAAACAAATTTGAGGAATTGAAAGGGATTCTGACATCGTCAACAACGCTGGCACATTACAATCCAACGCTACCACTCATAGTATATACTGACGCCAGTGAAAAAGGGGTAGGAGGGGTATTGTGTCATCGATATCCAGATAAAACCGAGAGGCCAATAGCTTACACATCCAGAGTTTTGAGTAGCGCAGAGCAGAAATATTCTGTGATTGACAGAGAGGCGCTGGCAATCGTACACACTGTGAGGAAATATGAAAGATATCTATATGGACGAAGGTTCATTCTAAAGACAGACCATAAGCCACTGACGTATATATTCGGAGACAAGGCCGATTTGCCGAAAGTGGCCTTTTGCAGGATAAGTAGATGGGCTGTAATGCTGGCCGAATTTGATTTTATAATAGAGTTTATCCCAGGCAAGGACAATAGCCCTGCAGACATGTTGTCACGAATGCCAGAGGAAAAGGGAACAGTAGAGGAAATTGAAGATTTTGGCAGAAAAGTAGCACTGACTCGGTTAAAAGATGTTTCCATTTCTAGGAGATTGCTGAAAAACAGAGTGTTGGATGATCCGCACTTGTCAAAAGTCATTCAATACTTGCGGAGTTGTTGGCCACTGAAAGCAGAAGTATCGGAAGAGATGTTCACGTACTTTGAGAAGAAAGACGAAATATCCTACGAAGAGGACGTACTGCTCTGGCGAGGGAGGTTAATCATACCAAAATCATTAAGAGACCAGGTGATGCATATTTTACACGAGGGTCACCCTGGGGCGTCAGCAATGAGATCGGTAGCGAGGATGTATGTCTGGTGGCCAGCAATGGATAAGAATATTGACAACTTTTTGAAGCACTGTAAAACTTGTCAAGAAAACCGGCCATGGGATCAAGAATCTCCATTGTACTCATGGAACATGCCATCTGAAGTGTGGTCTAGGATTCACGTGGATTTTGCCGAGGCTTTTGAAGGCTACTACTGGTTGTTGGCTGTGGATGCCACGAGTAAATGGATTGAGGTTGTCCCAATGAAGAGCATTACCACAGATCGGACCATAGGAGTGCTGCAGGAGCTATTCGCAAGGTGGGGACTCCCCAGAGTTCTAGTGTCAGATAATGGGCCTCAGTGGATCTCCCAAACATTCAAAGATTTTTGCTCTTTGAATAATGTACGACATGTGACTACAACACCTTACCACCCTCGGTCGAATGGGTTGGCGGAACGAGCGGTGAGAACGTTTAAGCAGCGGTTCTCATCTTCCAAAAAGGAAGGTGAAGATATCCATTCAAGGCTGAACAAGTATTTGTTGTCATACAGGTCGTCGGTACACCGAACAACAAACAGGACACCAGCGGAACTGATGATAGGACGGCAGCTCAGGACGAAGCTCTCACTCCTGAAACCAGACCTCTCTAGTAGAGTGGAGGAGAACATTCTCAAGCAAAAACTGTACCATGACAAAGGGAGAGGAGAGGTTGCAGTGAAGGAATTTGAGGAAGGAGACACGGTGTGGGTGAAGAGAAAGAAAGAGGAGAAAATTTTCAAAGAAGGTATCGTGAAGATGAAAACAGGACCACTCTCATATGTGGTGATCGTCGAAGGAGTAGAAAGAAGGGTGCATGCGGACCAAATGAGGAAGAGTTGAGGAAACCAAAGTTGGGGGGGGAGATGTTGTACAGTATACTATTATGAATTGCTAATCACGTGGTGTACTGTTGTTAGTGATGGAAATTCCCGAAATATATTCATTCGTATTCTTGAGTTCAATCGGTCACCTTAATATAAGATAAGGGATATATTGAAGTTGCTACAGATAGAAAGTGAAAAATCGATACTTTCGACCTTCTTCCAGTTTTTAGCCTTTTCCTCGAAATCAGCTTTGCCGACAAGAGGTCCCTTTTCGCTTTTCGCCTCACAAATAAACCTAACAAAAATAAACCTGACAATAAGTGTAAAAAATAAACCTGACACAAGTGAGTAAAATTAAATTCTACTTGAACGAAAAAAATGACATTTTATCAGGTGAAATTTGGTTCACTTCCGTCAGCGAACGTTCATATGAGAATCACACTGTGTTTCTCACTCCCCATTCGTCCAACACAGAAACTGATACAATAGAGTTTTCGCCATTTCAGGCGCGACGACTCGAGACAAATGGGGCCAGCAGACACGGATGCTAACTTTTTTGGTAGATTTTGAGACACTAGAAGTCAGGCTGAAGGGCTACCGACCTGTAAAGTCACTCGAAAATGGCCGATAACGAACGGCCGATAATAAGTTTTCAGAATGAAAATTGGAATATTTGCCTTATTGAACAAATTTATTACTAATTGGATACCCATTTACATCCCTTTCTCACCTTATATTGCGATATAAAATCCTACCTACTGATGATTTTGATCGAATTCACCTTTAGAAAGTTAGATTATAAACACCTCAAACCTAGATTTTCCAGAGTTTTTAGTGAATTAGGATATAGTATTGTTTGCTCGATTCAGCAAAACTTGTTTGGTAACTTATACTGGATAATGTACTTGTTGAAACAAAACGGATGAGTCTGCCATTGTGCTGGATGATATATTATAGTACCTTTTGAAATGAAATGGAATCTTCGACCTCGTTTTTCAAGGGAATAGAGTAACTTTTCCTCCAAAACGATCGTATTTTTTGTGAAGAACTACCGTCCTAAAACCCCGGGAAAGTGTTAACTCAATTTCGACGAAAATGGTCTTTAGTACCTTTCGGAATCAAACTCCTCATTTGTGGACACACAGACCGACTGAAATAGACAAGAAACCAAAATTTATCGTTCAAGAAGGTCTTGAACGTAAATTGCGAGACAAAATTTTGATTTTGGAGATTTTTTGAACCTTGAATAGTGAAAACAATGCTTTTGCTATCTTGGTCGATTCGGAAGCTATGAAGTGGACTTCCCTCTCGAGAAAACCAATCGAAAAGGCCGATTTCGCCTGTCTTTTTCAACATGTTGCAACAATTGAGCGTAGAACCGAAAAGTCGAAGAAATGGAGTAGTTTTTTCTTGCCAATAAGACATTTGAAATTATTTCAGACTCCACGCCAGAGTGAAATGGGACAAAACAATGGTAGCACGGATCCCTCGTCACACACTCGTGCATAATTCACGATCGCTTTGAAAGTGTAACTCCGATTAGCGGATTTATAGTTCACCTTCAGAATCTTAATTTTTCACATTCAAAACCGTTATGAAAGTTCATACATATGAGAATTTTTATTTCGTAACTTTTTTTCTTAATAACAAGCAGGTACCTGTTCGTCGACACAATTTCACAAAGTAACGACAACACTTTGAGACGAACGCTGCTCCTGTCCTCGTCGTCATAGAACCTGGTGATGAGGGCGTCCAGTCGAGAGAGCCAGTCTTCTTGAACGGGCGATAGAGTTGTGGAGTAATACTTGATGAGTCTTTCAACAGAGGTTTCCTACAATTACAATATAGAGATTTTTAGGAACCTGAATAGTATTGAGTAATATGTGTGGAAAATTTAAATAGCATAATTGAATCAATTTCAAGTGGCGTCTCCTCCAGACAAACAGCAAACACTTTTTGCTATTCCAAAAATATGCAAAATGAACATATTAACTTTTGTTGAAATTCTCCTATATTTCCATTTTTCGCAAGTAATATATTATACTATTTAGGGACTATTTTATTATTACTCAGGAAGTTAGATGAAATAGGAGAATGTAATAAGGACGTATTTAACAGAACACTAGCCGACACGAGTTTTTGCATCCTTGATCTTTGAAGAGATGCCATGTTCGGGGCAGCACACAGTACTGTATGTGTAAAAAATCGAAAAAACGAACGTCTATTAGTATTGGAATGGAGTGCAAGAACCTATCCCCAGATAGTCTTTGAGCACGTTTAAATAGGTTTCCTGACCTCACAAGCCTCCTACGGATCACCAAGTTCCGCGATCATTTATGTTAAGAATTCATTTCACCCAAAACGCTTACGATGAACTACCTGCTCATTATGAGTGCGGATACCGTCATATCGATACCTTAAAGCACAAAGGAGCTATATCCATCCACCTTCCACATTTTTTATTTATTTTTTTTTTAATTTCAGAAAAACTCAAATTCAACAAAACTATTATTGAGTTTTCTTGACGATAATAGCTAGAAAATTTATTGAGGAAATTAAAGAGTTTAGTGTAATTTTATTTTAGGAATTGTGCATTGGTGATAATTTCTTTTGCGTTTTTCTCAAAACTCCGTATTTGGACAAAGCTCCTTTGTGCTTTAAGGTATCGATACCAACAAGTTGGGTCTTATTGCTATTCATGACGAGTCACGGCATAAGTATGTGATTTATTCCCGTTTTTTAATAATTTTTGAAGTATGACTTTCCCCTAAGCACTCGGTAAAATCGTCACAATAATAATTCCCAATTTTTCTTCTCAAACGTTAACATTAAATAGTGAATTTCTCAAAAAGAGGAGGAATGAGGAATTAGAGCATTTGATGAATGTTTTCTGGCACTATCCCTTGACTCAATCCCGTTGGAATTTGCCGCGACTAGCCGCGACTTTTTTTCTACGAAATTTTCAATCCTAATAGAAAGTTTTTTGAAAAATTAAAGTCGCAGGAAATTGTGGAGAGAAAAAAAAACACATACTCGCATTTTTCATATCGACAGAACAGAACAGAAAAGATTATGAAGTCAACAACCAGTATCTGCTTAGGGATAACTTCATTGACACGACCACCATCCACAAAACTGATACCTAATGCTGTACCAAGCACATCTAACGCTATGGAACTGAGTTGTGGAAGCGCTCTCTCCAGCATCAGCAGCGCTAATGACAGTATAGATTTAGATTCATCAATCAGTGTAATGCACTTCTAAAGACATCTAATTATTACCTATGTTACGGTAACTAAACTTTTGTAAAATTGGCGAAATGTTACTTTTGTTTTGAATTTAAAATTTCAGTATTTTTCATAAACTTCTTCTAATATTATTTATTGTGCAGTTTTCTTTCCTTAAAATATGAAGTAGTATGAAATCCATGATCATAGCAACCTTCCCAAACAGAACTCTCCACAAATTGATTTTTGATCACTTGACCTATAAACTCACAGTACTGTGCAGCATGGGGATTGCTGCAAGTTATTAACAACTCCCAAATATAATTCATACTCATCAATTAATTAAACATTAACGCATAATTCATAACCAATCAAAAGGGCCACATCAAGTATGACTGTGAAAAAGATGTATTAATTTTCACCATGACAAACAAACCAGCGATTATGAGTGCCTGTAGATACAAGTTGAACTTACTGGACGAGATTTATAACACTTTGATATAATGGCGTAAACGGGGGAAGGAGAACCCTTGAATGCGTTGGTCTCAATAAGATCCTCAATGCTCGACAGAGTATCGTGAAGTTGGCGTGATAGAATGTTGACGGCGTCACATCTCTCAGAACGATCTATAAAAATACATATTATGTTACATTCGATTGATTAATCCTCGGACGGGTCGCAAAATGAATTAATTAACCCATTCAAGTACTAATAATGTCATGGAAATAATACTAGCTCTTTCTATGAGACAATTAGAGAGGAATTGGAGGAAGAAGAGAACAAGAGAGGAATTGGAGGGGTCGGGAAGGTGTCATTCCAACCATTGTGTTGCTCTATTTCATCACCAACGTGGAAACGTACTTCAGCACTCTGTTTGCATGGATGAGTTGGTCAAAAACAATAACTCTGTTGAAAAGCAGTACGTGAATTCTACATGTATTGAGCATTGCCCACAGGTCTGAACTTCGCTGATATTTCTCAACAATTGCTCTTTTTGATGATAATTGATGGGACACATGGAATTGTTGGGTGACGTAAGCCTCCGGACATGAGGCGGGCAGAGCTGCATTGTACCAACTACTGTCGTATTGAGGGAAATCAATGGCTACCCGGCACACTCTATTGCACATGGACGATAATGAGGAATTTCACCGATTTCTGTTTGCATTTTTCCTGAATAGTTAATGGTGTGGGATAGATGAAAATCGGGCTGATTTCGGAAAATAAGTCTCCTGTTATTTTTGGGAGACAGTCAAAATTTTTAATTTCAAAACTTACCGGGAAAACAGACGTGCAGCGGGAACGCTTGCTGATTGGGCTGTTCGGATCGCCGTCTCCTCCCAGTGTTGCCCATTGGGACGACGAAATCGTGTTTTCTAAGAGAAAAGTTATCAAACAAAAACAGAGGAAACCTAATTTTCCCCATCTCGCTTTTTCTATTTTTTTCTTCAGTTTTTCGATTTCGAATTTTACTGTTTCATGAAATTTTGCATCTGGGGACTATGGATTTCTCGATCTCAGTGCTTCAAGCGGCCATAAATGAACTATTCCAGCATGACGTCATTTTCCCTGTTTTTTTAAACATTCGTATTTTCTACACTGTTTTGTTTATTCGTAAATTAGGAAGTTCGGGCTGAAAGTTTGCCTTAGCGGGTTTTTAGAGGTGCTGAATCCGATTTTGGGGTCAAAAATAGGAAATTCCGACATGGTGAAATTCCTCATTTGAGATTCCCAATTCAATGATACCCAATTTTTTTTTTAATTTCTCATAACGAATACTCGAATTATTGACTTTTAATAAAGGTATGTCGCTGTCACTCATCCCGGCTATAACTTTGTTGTTACCTAGAATCAACTTTTGTCTTCAGGTATAGTTGGAAATCGTCTGGATAGGTCGTCTGTTGGAAATCGGGCATAGAGGGTGTTTGGACTTCCCGCCTAGATTAAGCGGGAGACCAAAGTTAGTTCCTGCACCGACCGCTGCACAGTTGGCTAAGCGCCCACCCTGGGCCGATTTTGTTCTCCTCATGCAATCATTAAGTAATTTCATTCCGTAATAGTGAACCAGAATTAGATCAATAGGAATTATAATATCAAATAGACCAATGAACAATCGGGAATTTTGGTGGAGGGAGTCGATCTATGTGGCTGCGGCCATTACGAATCTTCAGGCAACCGCCCATCGCCATCTTGTACAACAAATTCTCTCTTATTTATCTGATTCCACCAGTGTTATTTCAATATAACAAGTTGTTAAAACGTTTATATTGTGTTCGCTTTTAGTTCTTTTATCCCGAGGAATCAACAGAGGGAGAGCATAAGCCATCAGAGCCTGAAATTCTTTTCCAATGGCAACACCAAGCAGTGAATGAGTGAACCTCACGAAAACTTTCAAATTCAATTCACAGCTCACGAGTAGTTTAAAGAAGTATAAAGTTCTCTGCTTTCAAATGGAAAATGTATATAATGATGCTGTTATAATTTACTTACAATACATCAACTGATTGGGAAAGGGGTCCTCTGGAATTCAACTCCTTCTTTGCCGATCTTTCGGTAAATTTATTACCTTCTTCTGGGCTCGAAGGACGTTTTACTCAGTGAGCATACCAAGCGTCAACACAAAACATCATTCGAGCCCTAAAGAAGGTAATAAATTTACCGAAATCTCGGCAAAGAAGGAGTTGAATTCCAGAGGACCCCATTCCCAATCAGCTGACATAAATTTTGTTGGGTCGATCTACATATTTGCTGAACTTACTTACAATAATGGAAATAAAATTAATTACCTATATGCTCCAGAACCATAGAAATGATTTGGATGATGAATGACCACGATGGATTCAATAGGTAGTTCCCTTGTGAGCTGACCAGACGCTGAAGGCCCAGGATTACTTCGTACATAACGAGATTGTGCTGGCACCTCAACGCCTGAATAAACAAACAAGTGATGATAATGGAGTTCTTTGACACATCGTTGTAATTCAACAGAATGAATCTCTCATCCAAGTGCAGTAGTATCATCTTAATCTTGATAGTAATACTTAATCGTCGCAGTAGCCGAACAACAAAGATTCAATTACAGTTTTTTTTGTGTATATCTCTGGCTCAACTGGGAAGTAGTACCTCCTTAACATCAAATAGTTGTAGAATCAACCCCGACCAAGATGATTGAGAGACTTCAATGTTCTGAATAGGTGCAAAGCCGCTCGGCTACTCTGATTACTTCAACGGGGTAACTTACAGTGATATAGGAAGGCAATACAGCAGTCGGCGTCACTTCTAGTTTTTTTATCCTCCCTGAACTCCACAGCACCATGTTGATATAGAAAATGGCTCCCCGAAGAAGACCAGGATCGGAGAGCGAGTTGTCACTCTTCAAGATTCCAAGCATAGTGCATAGAGAAGAATGGCCTAGATGCGTACCCATCAAATTTTTCATAATCTGAAATAAACAGAGAGAATTAGGGATTCTTCTTAGGGGAAAACAAATTACGGTATCCACCAGTTAGGGATAGTTATGGAGAAGAACAACATCTTTCAGAGTATATTTCATAAATAATAATAAGACTTATACAGGTTTGAATGCGTCATCGCGACAGTAGGCAAAAATGAGTTTTAAAAAATTCATTCACAATGAAAATGTGAGGGGCGGTCTGGCCGAACCCGGACCCACCCACTATGGCGGCTCCCGGGGCCACCTCCTATTTCTAGGCAGGCAGGCCTAAAGGCTCGGCCACACAGAACGCGGGCTGACCGCGCGGACAGTTCGCGCGCGAACCGACAGCAGTCCACAGCGGACAACCCCTGCCACACAGAACGCGGACAGCCACGGCGGACCAGTGTTAATAAAAACCAATGTTCGATCATGTCGAGTAGCTCATCGGACGAAGAGGCCTTACTCCTTTTACTTGCTTCTAAATCAAGACGAAAAATGAAATGGGTGTGTTATTGTCACTACGCATGTGCAGGTGTTCCGAGTTTTGATTTTGAGTTCGGAGTTCGCAGTGACTTTCGAACCCAGAAGTCGTGACTTTCGAACCCTGTCTTCTGTTCGGAATTTTTTCTCGAACTCTTATATTATCTGTCATTATTTATTGCGGTATTTTTTTTTTTTTTTGTAAATAAAACGCGGGGGTACCTACTATTTTTTATGGTGTTAGGTCTCCTATGTTTATTCCCAATTTTGCAACCCCGAAAACCTTGTGCTACTGACGAAATGCATTAAAAACCCGTGAAATTTTAGTACTTTTCTAACAATTAGGCAAGTACTTTCGAACTGTGATAATTTCAATAATTTATGTCCGGTAACGTTTTAAATTAGGTTAAATTTGCAACAGTTTGCGACCAACTCGAGCTCTGTAGGTTGAATAGGTACCCAATTACGGAGATACAACAATATCCAAAAATAGATAATTTTTTTCCTCCCAAAAAGTGGAATTGCTCGAAATGGTTCAATAGCATGACTACTCATTTTAGAAAAAAAAGTAAGAAAGAGGAATTTGATTGAAATGTAGGCAATCAGCATCAATTTGAAACCTTTTGAAACTTTAGTTTTCTCAAAAATTAATAAAAACCAAAAATAAATAAATAATGTTTTGAGAAAAAAGTAGGAAAAGTCATTTAACCTATAACATTAATATAAACACATTGATTATATTTTGAGGAAAATATGGAACAATTTTAATTATAGTGCAGAATTTGAAGTTGCCCGCCGCGGACTCTGTAAAAAATTACAACCTGCCCGCGCCCTGGCGCGGACAGAAGTTGCCCGCCGCGGCAGTCTGCGCTCTGTGTGGCAGGGGCAATGCGAAATGCCTTGTTACAGAGTCCGCGGGAGTCGGGCGAACCTGTCCGCGCGGTCAGCCCGCGTTCTGTGTGGCCGAGCCTTAACTATCGAATAAAATAAAAGAAAGGACTAGGTACCCACCAGCCGGCCAAGATTTGATCAGTTACATTATATAAATCACACAATATCTAATATAATAAAACGCCAACCGTACGTACGTACGTACGTATGCACGGAGGGGTCTTGGGAGGTGGGACGAGACGGAGGGGCGGGAGGGGGGAATTCGGAGGCGGGAGGAGCCGGAGGGAGTGGGATGCGGGGAGAGTCGGAAGAAGCGTTTTGCCTACTTTTAGTAGGCTTTTCAGCTAGTTTTATAATAAACGAACAACACATGTCATAGTATTTCAAAATCAGAATAAATTCAAAAGTAAATAAATAAATGAATAAATTAAGAAATAAACATAAATACGAGGGGTTGCCCTATATAATGTCATACATTTCTAGTCAATAGTTCTCCAATAAAGTGACGCGTAGGAAAACCCCAAGCAGGTATGAGTCATCACCAACATGGGTGAAGTGAGGAAGGAAAAAACACGTCACTTGACGTCACCTTTTTTCCACTCTTCCCTCACCATACTAACTTGAGTATATAAGCCACACTGAGGTTATACACTGACTCATCATTTCTTGTCTTACCTACAGCCCCAGTTCTTCCGTGGGAACGGTTTGCCCCATAAAGGCGCCGATCCTCTAGCTCCCCTTAGGGACCTCTTCACAACAGTAGGCCTCACTAGGTAAATGTTCCGCCTCCCGCCAGTGAGTCTGTCATCAGATGCCGAGGTTTTCGGATAGATTCTGACGCACTCGTCCTTACGGTCGGCCGCGAGGCGCCGCAGATGGAGTGCTGAAGCCCTAGGCTTTTAGGGATCAATCTCTCCGTTGAGTAGGATTCAGGCTAGGAACTAATCAGCGCATCGAGAGGACCATCGCCCTCACTCGACAACACGCAGAACACAACACCCTACATCACGTTTTATATTCATGAAATACACGTATTATCTTACTTTCCAACTTTGATGACAGTACACTTCTAGATTCACCGCGCGGCACAGTGTTGAAATGAACGCGGGAAGTGAATCGATGGGAAGTTCTGAGTAGCAGACGACAGCATCAAACACCTGCAGGCAGCTGAGAACCACTTTTTCGTTGGTGCTTTTACAGCAGAGAACACAGACAGACCTGGAAAATTGTATTATGATACTAATTGATAAACTATGTAATTCTTGCAGAAGCATTCTGTGTCAGTTTCAAGCAAATTTTGAGAAATCCTCATGAAAATCCATGATATAAAAAATAGTAGCTGTAGCACATAGCTTCCTAGTGCCCAAAACTCGATTGTATCGATGATCCTATCCATTGTAGCTAATTTCAAAACATCAATTTCTACACCTCATAGGGGACCATCTACACATTCGACTCTACAGTGTCGACATTAGTGCTTTATTCCTTTTAGCTTAACTAGCCCTGATTATTAGCTTCACAATGAAGTAGCTTCATCCTAATAAAGTGATAATAACCCCTGATGACATCTTCGAAACATCTAAAATCTATTGAAAATAGATCGCTAACAATACTAGTGGCATTTTCAAAACGTTTTTACGGGAAAATGGAATTAAACATACATTTTCACCCTGCAAGCAACCGGCCTCTAACGGAGCTGCAGAAAATTTTGTGGGAACTTATAAAGAGCATGTGGATAAAATAATAAAATCAGGGAACTCCCTAGACAAAGCAGTTAATCTTTTCTTACATGATTATAGATTTTCAAATCATTGTGCCTCTCAAAGATCTCCAGCTTAAAAGATTTCTTGATTGAACTTAACCTTCCGGTGGGCGCGCCTTCGAAACTCACACGAGGAGGCGCGTGCAGCATTGAGTGCTGCCTCCAGAAAATTGGCTTTTCTGCTCATGTTTTCGAGGTAAAGAAGGTAAAATCATTTGAAACAACTCTCATAAACGAACTGAACTATATATTTGGCTCTTTGGCATATTACAGCCTATCAATATATTTGATTTCCAATGGTAAAATAAATTACTAAAACAAAATCACGAGTATATTCCATTATCGTTGGTAACAATATTTTGTAAACTATCCTTTTGGAAGAAAGAACTTACATTATTTCAATACAGCCAATTTCTTAAAAATCAAACATATGATCAAATAAAACTAGAATTTGTCAGCCAAAATAATAAGTAGATTCTTCATCTTCAAACTGCTCAAGAAGCCGCCTGATCTCCTCATCAGAAATGTAATGTTTTGCCCTAGATAAAACATAATATGTTTTAATATTTAAAACATATTATGGCATTGAGGACCAAAAGTAAAAGATAGGTAAATATAAATAGTAGTTGCAGTGTAGGTAGGCAATGATAATATTTGCGTTACACTGCTGATATGAATAGATGAAACAGGTAACCCATCATACTGATAAAATTTTGTTGATTGCATGAAAAACAGTTGATCTACCTACTTACTTCTACTAAATAATTGGAAAATCAACCTACCTCCTGGGACAGGTTGATTGGGATTATATTAGGAAGGGAAGGGAATTGGTAATTTACTGGCAGCAGGTTCACCCTGCGTGAATTGAGAACACAATTTCGTAGAAAAGAGGAAAAATTTCCTGTAGAACACAGATATTTCGTTCAACAATGTTGGCAACCCTGCATCCACAGACGCCTGCGTCCACCATTTTGTCATCACCTCATTGAGTACAAAGAAAGAAAAGAGCTGGTGGACCACAGGGATGGGAAAAGGACCATAGGCCTACGCTAGGAAAACATTGTTCAATCACCCAAGCGTAGGGGCTCCTTGGGTGGGACGTAATTACCAATTCCCTTCCCTTCCTAATATAATCCCAATCAACCTGTCCCAGGAGGTAGGTTGATTTTCCAATTATATTTCGGAAGGTCGGGAATTGGTAATTTACTGGCAGCTGTTTGTAGAACACATCCACCAGCTCTAAAGCACACCACACCCTGGGGCCTCATAGCGCAAGAAGGCTCAGCCAGAGAGTGACAAACTACTGACAAATGCAAACTGAAAAATTGAAAAAAGAAACCAACGTCCTGTCAAAAGATGTTAGCACTCTCAGCTGACTTTATTTGCGTGAGTAAAGGCAACCCAAGCTCCGGAGCCAACCTTTGATGCCAACTGCGTCTCCCATTAGTCATAAGAACACAACAGGATTGCTTTGGTAGTACCAATGTAAGAAAACAAACAAGAAAATGCCATACCATGCACCGGTTTATATTAAACATATAAAGGTAAAACAAATATTTTTTATCCGTGACAAACACATGAGAAGAGTATACATAGGTATATCAAAGTAAGGTCAAAACTTAGTTGAATTGTCAGAAAAAACTGAGAAGAAAAACTTTATTGTTGGAGATCAGTCTACGGAGTGAGGACTGCTTGAGCAAACACCCCCTGAAACGAGACCGGCCGATTATAATAAATCTGGAACATATGGGAGCGGGAGGACCACCCTGCCGCTGCAAAAATAACATCAATGGGTACATCCTTTCTTGCAGCTGCAGAAACCGCTGCATGCCGGGTGGAATGAGGCTTAAAAATTGATACATCTACCCCTGCTCGACTCAAGATTTCTCTAACCCAACGAGCTAGGGTTGGGCCTGAAGCTGGGCCCTGGGAACCTCGTGTTGAGAGGAACAGGGGACCATCCGGGTCCCCAATCACAGCAGTGAGCTCTAGATATTTCTTTAGACAAGATGGAACACAGACAGCAGGTTCTGCAGGCAAGAAAGGAAACGTAAGGGAAAGAGCCCTTGACCCTGGCCTTGAGGTCTTCAAAATGTCTGGAATATGTATTGTCAGCATTGTATCTGAAAAATGTATGCGATTCCGGCTGATGGCCTTAATTGTCTGCATCCTTTGGCCAGAGGCTAACAGCAGAAGCACCAATAGCTTACGAGACAAAAACTCAAGAGATTCGTCCAAACACGTTTTGAAAAACTGTAGAACCACGGCTGGGTCCCAAGTAGTTTGATATCTAGCCCCAGAGGGTCGAAGCTTGAAAACCGACCTCAAGAAACGGCGAATATCAGCATTAGACCCTAGGTCCTGGTCGGTTAATAAGGCCAAAGCAGACCGATGTGTATTGAACGACGCATAGGCCTGAGGGCGAGAGTCAAGCAAAAACTGAAAAAAGTTGATAACATTTGCTGGTGTCACCTGATATTTATCAATAGCAGCACTTAGGCAAAAACCATGCCAAAGGCGATAAGAAGACGTATATTGTCTGAGGGTTGTCTCTGCCAGGGAGCAGCACATCGTATCAGCTACCCTCTCGGAGAAACCCCGTCGTATGAAGGATCCCCTGATAAAATTGCGGCCATCAATGTCATTGTCTGAGCTGCAGGATGGGGCTGTAAACTGTAGGGACAAAACAGAGGAGATAAGTGAGGATGTATCCAAACTATTTCTGAAACAACCAGAGACATGAAAACAGGGTACCACACCTGTGTCCTCCATAATGGAACTACCACAATACCACAGGCCTTCTCCTGCTGAATTTTCTGAAGTACTCTGGAAATCAGAGCAAAGGGAGGGAACGCATAAAAAAAATATTGTTTCCAACAGAAGGTGAAAGCATCCACCCCTTCAGAATCTGGATGTGGAAACCATGTAAAGAATTTTGGACACAGGTGTAAGTCAAAAGATGCAAATAAATCTATATGAGGCATTCCCAGCTTTGAAGATATCATATCAAAAATATGTGGTTTCAATCCCCACTCAGTATGACGATAATCCCGCCTAGACTGAAAATCGGCTTCCACATTTTCAGCAGAAGGAATGTACGAAGCTACCAACCATAAACGACGCTCCTCGCAAAACTTCCAAATTTTCTTGGCTATTTCTTGAAAGTGAGGGAAACGGACACTCCCCCCTTTATTTATTATAGAAAGAGCTGTAACATTGTCCACCCTGAGCAAAATTGACTTACGTTCCCAGCAATTAGCCAAAGCTTCAAGCGAAAACAGGATTGCCCAAATTTCTTTTTCGTTTATATGCTTACTGCGGAGGTCTCCCCGCCACCAACCTCCCGCCTTATGTGGAGGAGAAAAACCCCCCCAGCCCTCGTCACTAGCATCTGTGAAAATTTCTACATCATATTTGTCTCCCCGAATGGGGGCGGGAGGGCCTTCGAGAGCCGACAGCCACCACTCAAGCTCTTGTCGAGCTGGCATTGATAGGGAACATAAGGCACCATAGTTATTATTACTTGAACCTAATCCCAGGTACCTATCTCTTTCCATAGACTTAACATACAGTTTACTGTAAGGCACTGCCGGAACCAGCGCAACCAGATGACCAATAATCGAAGAAAGTTGTTTGATAGTCATTATTGATTGTAAATCTAACGCTCGTAGTTTACTTTTGATCTTCTCCCTCTTCTCATGCGGAACAGCGATAGTCATATCTGGCGCACTAAATACAAAACCCAAAAATTTAAATACTCGAGAGGGCTGAAGCTGACTTTTGTTGACATTTATGATGAATCCCAATTTCTGAAATAATTGTAAGGAGTGTGAGAGGGCCATGGTACACTCTTGGAAAGAATTCCCCAAGACTAATGAGTCGTCGAGGTAGTTTACAATAACAATACCCCTGCTACGTAATTCCCCCACCACAGGGCGCAAAAGCTTATGAAAAAGAAGAGGGGCTGTGGACAAACCCATAGGTAGTACATTCATATTATACAACTGGCCCTCCCAATGAAATACTAAATATCGCCTATGTGGTGGGTAAATCGGTATCATAAAATAAGCATCAGTGAAATCAATCACACCTGCATACATTTCGGGTCTTAACAGGCGTAAGACCGAACGAAAATCATCCAACTTAAAGTGATCTGGATTTAGACATGAATTCAGTTCCTTGAGATTTAAAATGAACCTGAACGAGCCATCTGGCTTTGGAACCAGAAAAACAGAGGACTGAAAAAATTCCCGATTTTCTGGAAAACGTGAGATTGCCCCTATTTTCAATAACTTCGATATTTTCTCATTCATAACAGGTATCTGATCGAATGGTACATTCTGTGTTGGCCGAACCGACACAGTAGTTGGAGGAAGGCTAACAAACGGGATATGGTACCCCTTAATCCATCCCAGAATAGTGGGATGGACCCCCAAAGCCTTCCATGCAGACAGAAATTTTACTAGACGCCCTGCATAACTTACCTCTGGAGTCAATATCGGCGCCTGGAGAACTGTTGGCTCGTCTGCCTGTATGGTTCCTGATGGCGAACGTTCTGCCTCCGGCCTTGGCGATGAGCAGCCTGTTTCACTCCCTTGAAGCCCCTCGAGGCATCCTTCGGCAGGGTATCCCGGGATGCAGGGCGAAAGGAGTTTCCCTGGTTCTGTACCGGACGAGGTGGAGGCGGGGCTGGCAGGCGATAAACAGGCTTCGGCTTTTTGGGTAAAAGTTGATTAGAAAACTTTTTCCCCTCCTGAATTTGTTGCGTCCATTCTGCAGCCTTGTTATCGAACAAAAACTGAGCCCCAATGTCCTCGGACATTGCCAGTTCCCTGAAGTCGGTATTGAAAGGGGTCAACAAAGCCCGTTTTCGCTCCCTCGAGGCACGAAAAATGCCCGCACACTGTAAAGCAGAGGAGTGCCATAAATAGTCAATTATAGCATCCTTGACCGCGGGGGAGTTAAGGTCGACTCCGTCTGAACCAACTATAGACAACGCCGCACCAGACGCAATCAGAGCCGCTGTCTGAATATTTTGGCCCTTAACCGCGAGTTCATCACGGATCATCGCACTTTTTCCAACCGCATCCTTAATCATTTTGTCCAAACGGGGAGGTGCCAATACCTCAAGGTTAGCGCGCGGTACATACTTTTCCATCACAGATTTGTAATAATCCGGCTGTAAACCTGAATGCAAAAAACTGGAAAACTGTTCCACAATCGAACCTGTGACCTTCGGAGTTTCTTGTTGCGGAGCCTTCGCGTCATCTAGGTGACGCTGCAACCAGGCCGGAGTGCCCTTCTCTTCGGGTAACTTTGAATTTTGAGGTTTTGATAAAATATCATCCTCATAATCATCGTCCGAGGCTAACTCCTCACCCCAACCATAGAAATTCGATTCTGGGGAACTCACCTCTCCCGTGTATTCTGGTCCCGAAGTACCCGGCAAGGTAAAATCGGGTGATTGAGATCGGCCCGAAAGGCTCGGTAAAGCACAAGCGGGAGGGTCTGCGCCTATAACACGCGGACCCCGAGACCGAACTGGCCCTGACGATATTTCTTCACGGCGGCAACTTTTGGGTTGAACAACCTCGGAAGTATCAATTGTGCGTTTATTTCGCCTTTGAGGGACGACGTAGCGCGACCCGCAAGCCGGTTCGTCCATTACCGACGCGGCCTCACTCGAAACCCCAACCGGGGCGCGCAAAACCGAACTCAATTTATTCGAATTCATGTCGCCCCCAACATAAAAACCATCCAAAAAGGGAAAAACAAACACTCGCGGGCACCACTCGAACGACTTGAAGCGAATAAACGAATATAAAAAGAAGATAAAACGTGTAAAACGGCAAGCAAAAAAATCGTAGGTTCTCAACTCACAACAGAACAAACTCGAATGAGGTGATGACAAAATGGTGGACGCAGGCGTCTGTGGATGCAGGGTTGCCAACATTGTTGAACGAAATATCTGTGTTCTACAGGAAATTTTTCCTCTTTTCTACGAAATTGTGTTCTCAATTCACGCAGGGTGAACCTGCTGCCAGTAAATTACCAATTCCCGACCTTCCGAAATATAATTATGATAAAATTGTTGTACAACAATAAAACACCTTATATAGAGCCAAAGAATCTCGTAAAACAATAACCCACATCAACATTCGGAAAGTAAAATTACTTACATGAGTGAGCGCGTGCAGCACAGAGTGCTGCCAAAGTGGAGTCCTTACGTTTGACTTTGACTAGTGACTGCTACGAGGATGGAAAATTACGTGTGGCACGTGCGTTGTGTTCCCAGTGTAGCCAACTGCAGGTACTGAAAGTCCCCAGCCCTTTAAAAAAAAACTACTACCACTTATCACATGAACTTTAGCGTGGCAGCACTGAGTGCTGCCACGCGCCCACCGGAAGGTTAATTCTAAAGGAAATTTCAAATTTTAGCGCAGAGGAATTGCGATGTATTGTTTACTTTCCGATGTACCTTGAGAGTAGAGGGAGGGGAGGTTGGCGATCCATCGACAGGTCAGCCATTCAGTTTCAGTACAGTTGTATCGATTCTCCAATATAGACCTGCTCCTATGTATTCCGTTGTTTTATTTAGAAAACTTACCATTAACAACACACTTCCCGCATGGGGAGAGTGGGGTTGCTCCGGTCACTTAACTTTGGAAGTCTACATGCAAGTCCCAAATGGAAATAAATCATAGCTAAATGCACAAATCACTTCTTACACTATTAAATTTCAATCACCCATCTTATTTCGGTGGTAAACGTTCCCATAAGTGATAATAATTGAAAAGTTCTTAGGGTTTGAGGGTGAGGAATTGTAAGCAGATCCTCTTTTGCTGCTAGTCCGAGGGCATTCGTTTTTAATAAAACATCTTCAAGGTTCTCAAACACATGAAGGGTCACGGGGAAAAAGGATCAAACTCCTCTTTTCCTAAGTCCGAGAAAATCAAAAAACAAAGTTTGAAGTCGTCCCAGACAGACGCTATGCATAAAAAATGTGAACTATATGGGCCACCTGACCGGGAATTTAATTATGTTCAAGTGACAAGAAAGAAAATTAAGTAGGTCGAAGATAATTTCCTGAAATAATTAGAAATGTCAAACAAGGTAAGGACTTTGATCTTTTTTCCCCACAAATATCCGCGTTTCGGTTACCTTAATACCTAAAATTATATCACCATGTTACCTATTGTTTATTCAAATTTCGTAATTCACTTCAGTAAATTTACTAGGGTTTGTAGGTACCTTACTGTCACCTCCAGAAAAATGTTGGGCAAAAAGTGGCTTTATTTTCAAAATTAGGGATAGTTTTGTACAAAACATTAATTGCAGAAAGGCAAAAAAATCAATAAATAAATCATTCATCTAAAGGATCGTCGCAATATGAAATGGCGTCATCATCTCCTACATTCCCCAACCTGTTGGACAGTGACTCAGAAAATGTTGACACCGGGGTTGACGAGAAACTGACACAAGACTTGTGTCTGTTATATTATAACAGGTACGTACTAAAATTTATAAATTAAAGAAGAAAGAAAAACGAAAGCGCTCGGAATAGTAGCAAAAGAGCTTCTACTTACAATTCCTCACCCTCAAACCCAAACATTAATGATCAACCATCGCCACGAAACCACAATGAATTAAAAAGTTGATAAAAGGAATTTTACCGGCAATGCCCCACCCCTGGGGTCACTTTAGACAGGGGTTTCGGTTACCCTTGTCAAGAAGTCGTCAAGTAATTCTTCCATTTACTCTGGTCAACTTAATGATAATTGTATTGTTCAATGCATATAAAAGCTTTGCAAATAGGTTTTCTACAGAAGAAAAGATTTGACATGAGTGTTAAGAAGGGAAATTACAAAAAACAGACTGCTACCTCGAATCTATAACTTGATTGAGTAGATGATCCGATGCATTTTAGCTAATCTCAAAACATCAATATTTAAGTACCTAGCACTACCTTCGTAAGGGACAATCCACACGCCAATCCGCACAATCCCTGAAAATTTCATCGTTGTCCTTCAAATTGTGGAACAACCCCACTACCGGTCGTGGAGAAACGCGACCCTCCGACCGGGCCGAACCCACTCTTCCCTACAAATGGAATTTAGGGATCTTCTCAGATGATTCTCCACTTTCACGATAAAAATTAAAAGAACAGAACAAATAGGCCGGTAACGCTCATTACTTACCTCATAATACCAGTCATCACGTCTTCATCGATGTAAGAAGCATGGTATTTGATCACATTGATGATTATTCCCAGTAATTCTATTTCTTTACCACCACTGATACAAGGAGACATGAGTTCCAATAAGAAGAACCCGATCTCTTCTTCGAAGTAAGTTATGGTCTTCCCACTGTCTGTCAAGCTCTGTAACAGCTCCAACCTGCCAATATGTAACAGATCATCAGTATTAATTTACCTGAGAGGTTGGTATTTGTCAATATACTGGTACAAGTAGATTTGCATGGAATAATCAACATTTAAACGCTATCATTTTCAAAAACAATCATTGCTAATATTTATAGCATTTTAACGTCAAATTGGAGGTTTTACATATTAAATTGGAGGATGACAGAAATACATTATTAATTTTGTGGGAAAGCAGTAACAACAAATTAACGCCTGTATAGGCTCCTTTAAAAGAATGGCATTTGGAAGGGTTGGATACATGAAATTGAATGGCTTCGTCATGTTGCACGGAGAAGGTATTTCCAGAAGCACCGGATTTTCTGCCTTCTAAGCGGGCGGCGGCAGCACGGAGAAGGTATTTCCAGAAGCACCGGGTTTTCTGCCTTCTAAGCGGGCGGCGGCAGCACGGAGAAGGTATTTCCAGAAGCACTGGGTTTTCTGCCTTCCAAGTGGGCGGCGGCAGCATGGAGAAGGTATTTCAGAAGCACCGGGGTTTTCCGCCTTCCAAGTGGGCGGTGGCGGGCGGGAAATAGACCACTTCCTTTATACCTACTTCAATTTGAAAATTTTGATTATGAAATGTAAAACCTCCAGATTGATATGTAAAACCTCCAAATTCATGTGTAAAACCTCCAATTTTACGTGTAAATGCTTAATATTAAATAACCATCCGAGGAGGGTCACATGAATGTTTTTATTTGTCGTATAACAGAGTGCAATAACATTAGTCAACATAAATAACACTGAGCATGCTCCAGATGGACGTTGTTCATGTCTGTGTGGGTCACTGTTTATGTTAATTTCTGACCGGTTATGCTTCTAAAAGACCTACTCAACCATTCGGTCGCTTGCATTTGTTTGTAAAAAGTGTTGCAGTTTTTCCCGAAGTCTAAAAGTTTACAATTTCGGCAGTTTACTAAAAAGTTTACAATTTCGGCAATGGACACAGACCACGTTTAAGTTGAATATTTTAGTCAATTTGAATTCATTTTCAGAAAATGTTGATTTTTTTTTTATTAGGAATTATTATGGAGTAAATGCAGTTTGTTTAGATTTATTTATACATAACAGGTAACGTAAAGAAATTTCTAGACCAATGTTGAATTCGAGTTGAAATTTGAAGAAGGCACGATCGTGTGTCCATTGTTTCTTTTTCTATTGTTTCACGTGATTTAATCTTACACAATAGTCTTTGAATAGTCGTTATTTGCACCTAAGAGAATGAGAGATTACATTTATTTCCGATCTTCTCTTATTTTCACTCTTCATGAGACTACAGAGGGCGAGTTTGACGAATACGTCATACCTCACCTCCGATCCTCAACAAATGCAGGAGTTTTTCCAACAATTCATAGGAGGGTTAATACTTAGTAATCTTTAATGTAATCGTTGTAATGTTCAAGTAATCGTTATGAAATTATTATTATTACACTGACATATTAGATTTCTTCGTTGAGCCCTTCAGCTCTTTGTTATTTGATATCGTTAAATGCCATCAAGTTTCCAGACCTTCCTCAAAATCATCTGGATTCATAATAAAATACAAGAAAACGGAACAAACCGAGGGCCAAGATCATCAGCGATGTTATGAGCCTTGATCGCTTTGAAGAACTGGGCTCGCATGATCCCAAGTTTATCCCATTGTCCCTGGATGAGGCTTCGGAAGAAAGAGAAAGCGAAGTGGCGATTTTCCTTAGACACATTTTCCTTCAACAGATCTTCGACCAAACACCAGAACTTTCCCACCGCATTCTGTGAATACCACCAAGAATTGATTCATCAATGGATCTGTTAATTACGTATCTTAAAAGTAATACTAAAGGAGAAGGGATCGTTTTCCCCATTAATGATTTCCTAACAGAAATCGATGCTTTTTTCCATTCGCTGACAAAATTGATAAATCGTCCTCCACTTCCAAGAATATTCCAAATATGAAAAAGTGTCAATGAAGAGGCACTAGGTACTCGAGAATCTACCCATGAAATAAACGTGGACAACTTCTTAAATAGTTAGCGTAGTGCATATTGATGATACGACACTGGCAATAGAGAGGAATTCTCATGAAGTGGTACATAAGGGAAGCGTAGTCTGAATCCCTGAATTGACTAGGTTACTACGAGTTCAACAAGAATTTTCTGAATCAACCAGTTACACAAACCGAACTTGACAGTTAATCGACAAAAGGGCCAAATAAGCAGTACCTACAGCGTTTTGTACAGAAATTACACACAGTTAATTTCTAACAAATGGTCTAACACCTAACCCTTAGTTATTTCTTCTATTAAGCCATTTTCCCGATTCATCAAGGTTTTTTCAACAAAAAAAATAAGAGTTTTCTTCTGTAAGACAGGTGACTGGGTCGCTAGATTTGACTTAGCTGTTGTTTGTTTCACCTAGACATGGCGGGGAAGGAAAACAACCTCACTTACCTAACGCTCACTTATGAATCACGATCCTTGCCTTAACAATCTCATCTAACATTCAAAAAACGAAATTAATAAAAATATTTATTTATGCGACGTTACTCTCTTCTAATTAGCAAACTGAACTAATATTGTACCTACTTAGTTCAATTTAGGATCGAAGCTTATTGTTACGCTAAAATTTCGATCTTACCTATTTGATCTCTTAAAATTTGTAGGTACTTAAATACTTATACAATGATAATGTGATTTTTTAAATTGTAAATAAAATTGCACCTAAAGCTTTAACTCAAGCGACCTTATGAGACTGAATAAAAATTGTGATATGTTGTTGAATAAGTTATAAATAATCGATAAATTTTTATTTTGAGGAGCTATCTCTCTTGAGTAATGGGGTATTTTGGTGGGTCGGAAATTCAGGTTTTTAACCTCAAATTTGGATTCAGCACCCTTGAAAACCTATATACTACAACTTTAAGCCCAATGTTACTATAATATGTGGTAGAAAAATTAATTAAAGAGATCACACGTTTGAAAAAGGCGGGCTGCTATAAAAGCACACACACTAGGCAAGGGCTACACTGCGGACTACACCACGCGCGCGTGTGAGTAGTATTTTGTAGTATCCATGTGGCCCTCCAAGGGTTTCTGTGCATGGATACTTTTTTCAAAGACAGTTGGCTAGCTACGTCACGATTGGCTAGCTATGTCACACCATTCAAATCTTCAACTTTCCTTAGCTTCTCTGATTTTTTAAAAACATTTTCTCGACGAACAGACCCGATTACCGTTATTCCTGAGCCTTACTCTTTTGATTAAAAAAATGACTGAAATACCCCATTCTCAACACGCCATTGACAAAATTATAATTTCTATGATTATCGTGAAAATAATACTATTATTTATATTATAAATAAAACTATTAAAACTATTAAAATAATACTATTATATTGTATTATAAAATAATACAAAATAATGTATTATTTTGGAAATTCGGAGGAGAAAAGCCTGCAGTTCTAGGGACAGCACAAGAGAGCTTACTAATTTCTTTCACCACAATAATATTACTTCTTTAAGGTATGAATTTGAAAGGCCAACACTAAAGCCCAGAATTGGCAAAAGGCGATTCAGCTCTTCTTCGCATTATGTGGAAACACTGAACCCACAGCCCTTCTATACTCAGAACACCCAGCACTGAAAACACCGCTGATTTGTTCAGAATAGCAATCCCATCGTATTGACGTCATTTTGTAAAGTAGTTTTCTTGACTTTTTCGGGTCTTAACCACAAAATGTTGACCTGCCATGTATTGTTTTGTAATATTCATGAAACCAAAGGGAAAAAAGGTATGAAAATTACATTTTCAGAAAAATGAGAATTCCTGAATATTTCCCACACTACATACCTCTTCAAGTCTGTCTTTGAGGACGATTTCATTCAACTCTTTCAGAGCTTTGATGCGGGTCGCCACAGAACTTTCGGATGAAATTTCCTTCTCGATTTCCGGTGTCAGAATGAAGTCATCTCTGAACCGGCAGGCCCCTGTAATGCATGAGGGACAAATCGTGTATTCGAAAAAACGTTCGTTAATAGTTTTCAATAAACATTTGTTCGTGGTGTCTACTTCAGGAAGATAAAATAGAGGAATGCAAACTCAGAGTGACTGGACGATTCTCAAGCAGCACCTTTGCCAGTTTTGCTTTCAGTATCATCTACTCCATGGTGAGGGATACAAAACAGTGAATCCCTGAGCTATTTTGAAATGGGGGGTGCGCCTAATAATTTTTTAAAATTTTAATCGAAAGTAGACCTCATCCTGAGAATTTTGACACCAGTCGTTCTCTTTTTGGATGAGTAGATCTTTTTCTATGATTTTTCAAAGTTTAGAATGTTTTTGACGTCACGCGTCCCTCTCGCCTGGGCGGGGCTCCCCAGCCCACTGTGACGTCATAAACATTCGAAACTTTGAAAAATTATAGAAAAAGGTCTTCTCGCGCTAGAAGGTCGCGGTTTGTGTAAAAATTCTCAGAATTCGGTCTAGTTTAGATTAAAAATAACTATAAACAGTTTTTCCGACCCATGCGCACACTCTATTGAATGATGAAATGATCTGTAGAGTACTTTTCATAATAATGATTTCATTGAAGCAATCCATTGTAACCACAACATACGAAGGGGCAAGTTTACAAAAACAAAAATAATATACATGCAAGAGTCATGTGTGGTACAAGCGAGTGTGCAGTATGAGACAGTGGTTATCACATCGAAGAGACACATCTTGACTCCTGTGTTTTTTTATAGAGATGTGACGTTCTACTTGAAACAATTTCAAGCCTAAAATCATGAAACCGGATCTCCGCAAGAAAAATGAGGAAACCTTATCAGCAATGTTTACATTTTTTACAACTAAGTACACCTAGTTACCATATTCGAAATCTCCAAGCTCTGCCAGGAATGTGGAAACAAAATAAAACTTCCAACTTGCTGGGACTGCAAAATCTTGATCAGGCCACAAGATGTTGAATAAAATTATAATTTGAATTAGGTATAACGTCGATATGATTGAAATACTCACCAGGATTTGACTTCTGGAGCCTGAAAAACTGCTTTAGCTTATCCAGGGCTTTAATGTCGTCTTTCGAGCCTTTCGTTGACATAATCCGGTACCCAATCAGAAAATCAAATTCGTGCTCCCGAACACATCACTGTGGAAGAATCATCTATTTAAGAATATTTAGAGAACTTAGAGACAATCAAGAGATTTCATTAAAAATAAATAGGAACGTAATTCAAAAGGCGGAGCCATGAGAAAAGGAGAGCTTATCCCATTTAACACAACCTCTTATCGAAGATTCCAGTTTATCGTCAAGATCAAACATTTCTCTCTCTCTTTTAGAAGATGAAAAAATGTAGGAAAGTTTTCCCCAATCCTGGTCCTGTTTGTTCAACGCATCACGATTTATGAAATACCTGATGATAAATATGCCTTTTTGCACTGAGTAGGTATTTGCAGCATCACAACAGAAAAAAAATCTGATTTTTCTGGTTACCACATTGTTAAAAGCTCATTTTGGACCCACCGATAAGACATGGGCCCCTACCTATTCATGTCAAAATTAAAATTATTTTTCGTACATTTTACGTAGGTATTTCATAAATTAGGAAAATGAAATAAATTAATGATTTCTTACCGGATTGCAGCTACATGAGAGAACAGAACTACAGGAACAGGAGATATCAGACACTTCTTCCGATTCGATTTGTTTTTGTTGTACAAGTTCAAACTCTCTTCCATAACGTTCAATGCATGGATGAAGTATTCTATGATGTCTATGAAGTCTACTTATGATGTCTACTTCTATGATTCTATTATGTCTATGAAGTCTACTTATGATGAAGTCTACTTATGATGTCTACTTCCATGATTCGAAAAATACTTTCATCCATTGTGCACAACTCAATGTGCATACAAAACATCAATGGCCACTCAAGGCTGTTCCCAAGACGAGCTCCTAGAGTGAAGAAGAAGAAGAAGAAGAAGAAAAACTATGGACGAGGGAGAAAAAAATCATTGCTTTTCGTCATCCCTTGTCCCATGTTCTTTGCTTTGCCGCATTGCTTGATTTGTATTCTATTCTTGAGTTGCAGTTGTTCTTCTCTGTAAATATTCAGTAGTAGTATAGTCGTCTGCATTCCTCTAGGCTCAAGTGTTCGTGTAATCATGCAGATGCAGAGGAATTTCATTGTAGATGATACCTGAGTAAGTACCTTTCATCCTCATATCTTTATTTCATCTTATTTGGACTTGAATTGCTTCATCTTGAATCCGTCATGATCAACCCAGATATGTATACAACATTATGAATTCCTTGGTAGTATTTCGCCTTTCAACAATCATCTTTTGGAATTTAGCTCAAAAGAAACATTTCTGTATGTTCGAAGAACTACCTACTTACCTAGTCGATATTCAATACAATTGGGCAGAGATTGTTGAAGTACCGACTTGAAAATGATACCTAGGGTGAAATCCTCTTTTCATTAATAGTAAAGATTTTATATTCTTTGGCTCGGCAGCGTGCTTGCTGGAACGTCGTCAATGAGGTTACCCACGTGTCACCTCTGGAAGTGGGCTCCCATAGTTTATTGTGGTCGTTAAAATTTCTCAAAGTGTTGATCACTAGTGATCATTCACTTACAAAAGCAGCATTTTTTTCAAGTATTTGTAGATTTTTTCAGAGATCGATATAATTGGTATTGAAAGGTTTATGTACCTACTTACTTGTCTGATTAGTTATCACACCAAACGGTTGTTTCCGTCTTTGATCGTGTAGAGATGATATCATTGATAGGAACTTCAGCAAATCTTTGACGAACTATCACAGTACTGACACACAATCTGCTAGAGGCCTCAGCTCAGTTACTTAGGTGAAATTGTGTGTTTGATCATAATCAGTCTGGAAATAGTTGTTGGTGTCAAAGTACTTGACAAAACCCACATTCAAAACGATTAAGATCAGCTTAAGAAAAAAACATTTGGGTTGGTTTTCCTCTCAGCATTTTTAATAGTAGATTGTAGATTGTATTTTGTTGATGGGTTGATCAAGTCGTCTTCCTAATTATGCATAAATATCTTTAAAAATCTTCTCTGCCCTCTGAATTCCTCGTGATTGTGTTATGATGATATCTTTGATAGGGACATCTGCAAATCTTTGATGAACTATCACTGTACTGACTCACAATCTGCTAGAGGCCTCAGCTCAGTTACCTAATGACTTGGAAAGCATAAAATGAGGATATCTTACACGACGGTCTTCAGACCACGACGCTAAAACACCTTATGGTGAATTTGTGTATCTGATTATGCTCATCTATCTGTGAATATTATGATATACTTATCTTGTCCATAATGTTAGATATGCATAGATATCTAAAATATCTTCTCCGCCCTCTGAATTCCTCGTGATTGTGTTATGATGATATCTCTGATAGGGACATCTGCAAATCTTTGATGAACTATCACAGTACTGACACACAATCTGCTAGAGGCCTCAGCTCTGTTACCTAATGACTTGGAAAGCATAAAATGAGGGTATCTTAGGGATGGTTAGACGCTAGAACACTTTATGGCGACATTGTGTATCTGACTATGCTCATCTATCTGCAAACGCTAGATTATACTTATCTTGTTGATGGGGTGATCAAGTCGTCTTCCTAATTATGCATAAATATCTAAAATATCTTCTCCGCCCTCTGAATTCCTCGTGATTGTGTTATGATGATATCTTTGATAGGGACATCTGCAAATCTTTGATGAACTATCACAGTACTGACACACAATCTGCTAGAGGCCTCAGCTCAGTTACCTAATGACTTGGAAAGCATAAAATGAGGGTATCTTAGGGATGGTTAGACGCTAGAACACTTTATGGCGACATTGTGTATCTGACTATGCTCATCTATCTGCAAACGCTAGATTATACTTATCTTGTTGATGGGGTGATCAAGTCGTCTTCCTAATTATGCATAAATATCTAAAATATCTTCTCCGCCCTCTGAATTCCTCGTGATTGTGTTATGATGATATCTTTGATAGGGACATCTGCAAATCTTTGATGAACTATCACTGTACTGACACACAATCTGCTAGAGGCCCCAGCTCAGTTACCTAATGACTTGGAAAGCAGCATAAATTGAGGATAATATCCTCAATTTATGATACTATATCCTCAATGTAAGATATTATCTTACATGTCGGTCATCATACCACGATCAGGTTGTCTTTCCTTATCTATATAATTCTTATCTAAAATACCGGTATA
Organism: Apolygus lucorum; assembly: GCA_009739505.2. Classification (NCBI taxonomy): domain Eukaryota; kingdom Metazoa; phylum Arthropoda; class Insecta; order Hemiptera; family Miridae; genus Apolygus; species Apolygus lucorum. Next base: position 27,900,982 of record CM019173.2, on the reverse strand, counting down.
ACATAATTCTTCTTGCATAACATAAATCGTTAGCCTCTCCGCCCTTTGATTTCCTCTTTGCTGCGATTGTGTTATGATGATATCTTTGATAGGGACATCTGCAAATCTTTGATGAACTATCACAGTACTGACACACAATCTGCTTGAGGCCTAAGCTCAGTTACCTAATGACTTGGAAAGCATAAAATGAGGATATCTTACACGACGGTCTTCAGACCACGACGCTAAAATTCCTTGTGGTGAATTTGTGTATCTGATTATGCTCATCTATCTGCAAATATTATATTATACTTATCTTGTTGATGGGGTGATCAAGTCGTCTTCCTAATTATACATAAATATCTAAAATATCTTCTCCGCCCTCTGAATTCCTCGTGATTGTGTTATGATGATATCTTTGATAGGGACGTCTGCAAATCTTTGATGAACTATCACAGTACTGACACACAATCTGCTAGAGGCCTCAGCTCTGTTACCTAATGATTTGGAAAGCATAAGATGAGGATATCTTACACGACGGTCTTCAGACCATGACGCTAAAATTTCTTATGGTGAATTTGTGTATCTGATTATGCTCATCTATCTGCAAATATTATATTATACTTATCTTGTCTATAGGGTTAGATATGCATAGATATCTAAAATATCCTCTCCGCCCTCTGAATTCCTCGTGATTGTGTTATGATGATATCTTTGATAGGGACATCTGCAAATCTTTGATGAACTATCACAGTACTGACACACAATCTGCTAGAGGCCTCAGCTCTGTTACCTAATGATTTGGAAAGCATAAGATGAGGATATCTTACACGACGGTCTTCAGACCATGACGCTAAAATTTCTTATGGTGAATTTGTGTATCTGATTATGCTCATCTATCTGCAAATATTATATTATACTTATCTTTTCTATAGGGTTAGATATGCATAGATATCTAAAATATCCTCTCCGCCCTCTGAATTCCTAGTGGTTGTGTTATGATGATATCTTTGATAGGGACATCTGCAAATCTTTGATGAACTATCACAGTACTGACACACAATCTGCTAGAGGCCTCAGCTCTGTTACCTAATGATTTGGAAAGCATAAGATGAGGATATCTTACACGACGGTCTTCAGACCATGACGCTAAAATTTCTTATGGTGAATTTGTGTATCTGATTATGCTCATCTATCTGCAAATATTATATTATACTTATCTTGTCTATAGGGTTAGATATGCATAGATATCTAAAATATCCTCTCCGCCCTCTGAATTCCTAGTGATTGTGTTATGATGATATCTTTGATAGGGACATCTGCAAATCTTTGATGAACTATCACAGTACTGACACACAATCTGCTAGAGGCCCCAGCTCAGTTACCTAATGACTTGGAAAGCATAAAATGAGGATATCTTACACGACGGTCTTCAGACCACGACGCTAAAATTCCTTGTGGTGAATTTGTGTATCTGATTATGCTCATCTATCTGCAAATATTAGATCATACTTATTTTTTTGATGGGGGTGATGCGGTTGTCTTCCCTAATCTGAATTGTTATCTTAAATACCGGTTTGAACATACCTCGTCAGCCCTCTGAATTCCTAGTGGTTGTGTTATGATGATATCTTTGATAGGGACATCTGCATATCTTTGATGAACTATCACAGTACTGACACACAATCTGCTAGAGGCCTCAGCTCAGTTACCAAATGACTTGGAAAGCATAAAATGAGGATATCTTACACGACGGTCTTCAGACCACCACGCTAAAACACCTTATGGTGAATTTGTGTATCTGATTATGCTCATCTATCTGCAAATATTATGATTTATTTATCTTGTTGATGGGGTGATGAGGTTGTCTTTCCTTATCTGTATGTTATTTAAAATACCGGTTTTAACATAACTCGTCAACTCGTCCGCCGTCATTAGATTCTACCGATTTATATTTTGCGGCTAAAACACCATCCAAGATGTTTAAGATAAGCATTAGCAGAGACAATTTGGCGACAATAATGACTGTTATTTCTACGACTTCTATATCCACAGAAGCTGTAAGCTACCCAATTATCCGTTCATGACGACCTTTTCTCGCAGTTTTCAATCACTTTTGGATCGTTGAAACAATCCTTAACCAAATGTTTTGTCCGTGATTATCAGCTACTCATCTATTTTACTATTTTTCATACATTCATGTAGTTTCATCTTAACTTCGTTGTAAGAGTGGAGGACTTCGATTATTTTAGATGATCTCTCGACTTCGCTAATCACGTCTTTGGTTTTTCAGGAGGCAAGACATCCTGCGGTACAGCGTCTTCTGAAAAGAACAAGAAACCAAGTACTTCTCCATTTCAATAAGATTTTACTCCCTATGTTTTTACTCCGTTGCCATTACCAATGGAATAACGCATTTTCGATGAATTTTAATAAATTTACTGTGCTACTCAACTGTGTCATTATTCTCAACTGCCTTTTCACGTAGAATTAATCTATATTACCAATGTTCATTTTTATCTACCTCAATTGAAAAACATATTAAGGGTTTCTTAGCAAGGAATACCTGAATTTGAGAAAATATCCCTGCATAATATCTAAGTTTCAAATAACTAAAACTAGATAGCGAATCAATAACTGATGGGGTCACTGATTTGAAAAAACAAATAAATATCGTCCCTATAAAGCCAAAACCATGAATGTGCAAAATTGAAGTTTTGAGAAAAGCGAAGAAAACTGTTTTCAGAAATGAAAACCTTTTTTAGTTTAAATTAACCCCTTTTTCATTTACACTTTTTTACTTCCATTTAAACCTTTTTCAGTTTCATTTAAACACTTTTGCATTGAATTAAACCTTCGATTCCCAAATAGGAAGATCAATTTTTTGAACAGAATGAAAACTCAGTCAATGGCCAACTAGGGGAGTGGGTGGCACATTTGACAATGGCTGTTTGTCACACAAGATTTGAATTTTACCGGGATTTTGTGTTTTTGTATTGTGAAGAAGAAGAACCATTCCAGGTGAAAACCGTGCAGGTTACAAATCATCAAGTCGGCTCATGGCGGTTTGAGTGTTTGGACCCCTCAAAAGTAAGTTTTTTTTTCATTTTGTTTTTCGTTGATTACCGAGTGGATTCAGTTTTTTTTCAAATGTAGCTCATCCAGTTTGTCAGTCGTATATGTCTCCATGCAAGTGTTTTCCTTGGATTCTTCAAAACAATTCATCGTTCGAGGTTGGCTTGGGTTTTACCGTAATGGCTATAGAGATGGGTATCGTTACTAAAGTATCGATATTTTGTATCGATACTGTATCGTATCCGAGTATCGATATCCCAAGTATCGTTGGGCATGAGTATCGATATTTTGAAATATCGAGTATCGATACTTTAGTGTCACAAACCATCAATATCATCCAATTTTCTCAAGAAAAATAATTTTTTCAACAAGTTTTATTCATTCTTCACTGTTAAGAGTCTAAGCAGAGTGATTTTTTCCATGATATTAACGTTATTAGTGCAACCAAAGAGTAATGACTCAAAAGCCTCTCTATCTTCTTCATTTTTTAGCCATTAGGTTGAATTTTCCGCGAGAACAGTATCGATATTCGATATTTAGAAATATCGGATCCAAAGTATCGATATCCAAAAATATCGGATAGTACAGTATCGATACTAAAATATCGAGTATCGGTACGAAAGTATCGATATTTTGAAATATCGAGTATCGATACCCATCCCTAAATGGCTACCCTAGGGGTAGTTTTGCTAGGGGAACATTTGACATATATTTTTATATGCCTATGAAGTTTGTCAATGCTATGTTGATGTAGGATTTTGAATACCTACTCGACCTGACGTTTTTCAATAAACATCTTTGTTTTGATCATTATTTTTTGTTACTTCAATTCCTACATCCATAAAACTTTGTGTTCCTTTGAGAAAGAAGAGTGGGTACTCATCTAATTGAAATTGTGTTGGTAGTGTTGATTGTTACAGGCTGCAGGGTCTATAGTTGTTCTGTCTGACTTAACATTATTGCCAGATAATGATTTGCCGGACGTTCCATGGTTTTTTGGTAAGATTAGTTTAGAATTATGGTACTTTCTGTGAACTGTCAAAAGTGCCCCTTTCTCATGCCAATTGTGCCCCACCGGTGGGGCACAATTGTCACTTCCTAAGCATTTTGAAAATTTACAAAAAAAAAATACTTGGCAAGCAGATTGAAAAAGGAACGAGATGTATGTGGGTAGCAAAAATACCGTAGTTAACGATAGAAGAAAGTAATTCAAGACCTCTCGTTCTTTCAACCTTGTAGGATGGAAAATGCGAAAAAGTGTCAAATGTGCCCCCCACTCCCCTACCTCATTGGCACACTGTAAAAAATGTTTGAATGAAAGTGAAAAAGGTTTAAATGCAAGTAAAAATGAAAGTGGAAACGGTTTAAATTAATGTAAAAAATTCGGCGCATCGCGTCCTTGCGTGTTTTAGCCAAATTTAGTGCAGAACCGTTAGTCGTTGGTAGGAATAATACAAAAGTTATATTTTCCCTAGCAACATAAATCTAAAATGCATTGAAGAGCTCGGCGTATTGAAAAAAGGTTTAACTAAAAGGTAAAATACTATAATTACATACTTTAACATGATTAATACAAATATTTTAATGCACATTCGCGGTTAGAGCTCATGGGTAGGTTATGTAGGTACTCACTGGTTTTGGTTTAAAATAACAAACTACTGACTGCGCCATGTTTTAAGTAGTACGATCATTTTAAAAAGGTACATCTATGCGAACATTCGCTTATTCAACAATCGTCTATACAATCATGAACCGAAACATCAAGGAGCAAAAAAACATCAGCAAAATAAGTCTTATCTATGAGGTAAAGTCGAGATGTTGATTCGTGGGGATTTTTGAGACTCTTATATCTCCTACCGTTCATTTTTCAGTGGACAATAGATTTTGTTATCACTTTTCAAGGTTGAAAGAAAAATGTTCTTCAAATTAAAATTTCCACTCGTATTTTACGTTTCCACCCTTTGTGAACAATTATTTCTCAATTTGTTCTGGGAGTGTGTCTGTCATGATAGAAATGTTCAGGGATTGTGCGGATTGGGGTCTTGATGGTCCCCTTTGAAAATGACAGTAGCGCATGTTCAAACGTAAAATCCAGTAACCGCCATAATTTTTAACATTTTTCATCCGAATTCCATGAAATTTTCAGGAATTGTGTGGGTTGGTTATCACCCCTGGATTTATAGTAGCGCATGCGTCTACTTATAATCCATTTCGATACCTTAAAGCACAACGGGGCTATGTCCAAAAACGGAGTTTTGACAAAAACGCAGAAAAAGTTATCACCAGTACACAATTCCTAAAATAAGTAATGGCTTGTTACACCAATCTCTTTAATTTCTTCAAGAAATTTTCGAGCTATAATCGTCAAGAAGGTCAATAATAGTTTTGTTAAATTTGAGTTTTTCTGAATTTGAAAAAAAATTAAAATGTGGAAGATGGATGGACATAGCCCCTTTTTGCTCTAAGGTATCGATGGAAGTAAATAATACGAAACCACCCAGAGCTCTGTAGGACCAACCGTTCGCTCCGTATGAGAACTTAAGGGTTGGAATTATAATCAGAAACGAGCGTGTGAATCAAACCAGTATTTAATCAAATTTCCTAAGTGTGAAGCATCTATTTCTTCCAAATAAACTTGATTGTGAAGTAAGTAGGTAATGGCAATGGCAAAGCTGTGTTCTTTTCAAGGGAGTGATCTATGTAGAAAAATAATATACCTTTGTGTAATAATTAGCAGCGTTTTTTGTTTTTCGACGAGTTTCAAAGTAAGGATACAAGATATGAGTTTACGACGTCATGATTCATTTGGAAGGGTCGTTGTGAAGTGCTGTGGTGTAGCGCTGCTACTACACTAACGGCCAGTGCTTCAACTAAATCTAGAAGTGGGGATGAAAACGAGTTTGGTTTCGTCAACTGCGGCAGTAGCAGTGCGCGAGGTTGAACTGGTGCCATCCGGGCGGGGTGTTTTCGTCGGATCTTTCTCTCCTTTATTTTATCATAAGTCAGGAAAATAAGAAAAGTGAATACTCCACGTCATTGCGTGTAAAGTGTGGATTTATCAAGAATTGCAGCGGATTTGGTGGAAGACTATCGACTGAGTAAGTGAGAAACCCATTCCGTATTTTGAAACTGGGAGGATTTTATCGTTCCCCGGTGCCGAGGGGTGTGTCCTTCCCTCTGGTGCTTCATTTTCAACCGCATTTCTCGCAACTAATCAGCGATACTTGGTTGAGAATGATCATTATTGAGTAGAATGTTATGAACTTCAGTTGCTTAGTACGTCCTAAACAATCCAAATTCGGATTTTGACACTTATGTTATCCCGACCTCACATTCGCTGCGGTTTTATCTTAGCCGCCATCCACAATGGCCGCCCCAAGCGGCTTTGAGTTTTACTTCTTTGAATTGAACTCTTGGTCCTTCGGAATGTCCAATCGGCAAATCGCCAATTTACTAAAACTCGGTTACCCAATATTCTTTTGCGTTCAATAAATCCAACTCGCTGTATTATTTTCAGCGCGTATTGTTTACTTCGTTGTGTCAACGAGTGTAACCGGTTTTCCTGTTTGCTGTACTATGCTACCCCGAACGCAAGAGCAGCTTCCTTCTAACCCAAAAAAGTATTGCATTTTGAATATACCTAGTTGATATTATTACCATGATATAGTATCAAGTAATTACTTACTACATACCTACTGAAGAAAATCAGTTATCGTCGCTAAGAATAATACAGAAATTATAGATCAGTTACCTTATGATTACTAGAAATCTACATACCCACTTAGAACCACGTACCTACACGTACAATACCTACAATAAATTACCTACTTACCACGTTTATGAAGGTCGAAAGGATTCTAACAAGCTTTCACGTAGGATTTAGGAGTACTTAATCTACTTTACAAATTATCCCATACAAATTACTTGTTCTAATTTATGTTTCAAAGTTTTGATTGATAATTACATTTGAATTTCCGTAATAATCCCTATTTACTCGTGGCCCTTACCTTTGATGGGAGTTTTTTTTAGAATGAAAAATGATACATAGGTCTACCTAGGGAGGAGGTACTTTTACTCCAGTTTGTCTTGCATTTTTGTTTCCATTGGAAGGGAGGTGCATTATCTTGATTGCACACATTGAGAAGGCGTTGAAACCAACGTGATTGCCGTTATGAAAAATTTTCATTTAAATTTTAAAATTTAATTTGCGTTAAGTACCACTAAATTGCCTTGCTTCTTACTTACCTCGACCCTGAATTATCTTGAAGTACCTATAGATAATCATGGCATAACTGGAGGAAATATTAAGTTATCATAGCACAACTAAGCTGTTTTCCTTAGCAAACCTCAGTCGGGAAAACTGCAGTACTGCATCTATTGAGGTAGCAAAATCGGTGCCGAAACAAAAAAGGAAGTCAACATACTTAAGCGTTATTCTAAGGAAATTATAATGTATTTTCGCTCCCCTGGAAACTGAGAAGAATTTGGTTATGCCATGATGGTTCTTAAGCGACGAAATGATTGTAAGTTGCTCCATCTTGGCTAGCAGCTGTGAGCATCATTTTTGTTCATCCCCTCATCTGACTCAAACATCACCAGGCTCAAAAATCATTCATTTCATTTAGTACATACGTTGTTAGTTGCATTACCAATCTTCAATTTTCCTGGCATGGTCATTCCTTCCATCAAGATAACAGTTAAGGAATATCACTAAGTGATATTCTAAGTACTACATACTACTATTCTAAGTACTACAGCTTCAATTTTTTCGAAAATTCGCTGAAAGACATAAAGAAGACATTGAAGCACTCGCATTTTTAAGTCTTAAAAATGCGAGTGCTTCAATGTCTTCTTTATGTCTTTCAGCGAATTTTCGAAAAAATTGAAGCTGTAGTACATTTTCTTCATTGAAATCCTGAGGTTTGTTGACGTCAGAAAAACGGAAACTGAAAATTCGCTCATTCAGCCATGCTGCCCGCATAGAATCTTCGTCTTTCAGTTCGGATTAAGTACCTAGGCACTCCTTCTCAGATACTTGAAAATCTACGTAGGTATGTCGAAAAATCAAGAATATTGCAATTCCTCTTCCATAGATAAGTGATTTCTTATGAAAAGGAATTTCATCAAAGATAGTGTGCTTTGCTCACGTTTTTCTTCACTTTCTAGGTTAGTGTGACGAATGTCCATTCTCATTCTCGGAAGATCAAAATTGACCTTCGTCGGGTATAGTATACTCTCCACTCTGAACGCGATATTTTCTGGTTTTAATCAAGGTCCTTCAATTCTAGCTCAAATGGGGTATTTCAGTCAATTTTTAAAATTTTTTTTTTTTCTGAAAGAGTATGGCTCAGGAATAACGGTAATCAGGTCTGTTCGTCGAGAAAATGTTTTTAAAAAATCAGAGAAGCTAAGGAAAGTTGAATATTTGAATGGTGTGACGTAGCTAGCCAAAACTCTGAAAAATATCCATGCACAGAGAAGAGATGAAACCTAAACGTTCTAAACATTTTCGCTGTCCAGATTTTGAGTCTGTATGAAATTTGAATTTTTAATTCAAAAATACATGTAATCTTTGGTATGCATCAACCTACGTTTCATCGATGTGTAGACACAGATGTTAACTGGAGATCACTTCACGAGATCTTATGATAGTATGATAGAAGTCATCCATGAGCCTTACGTTCTTCCGTAGGGTGATTTTCTGAGATATTTAACATGTATGCTGGCTACAGGCAAAAAAGACAATTCTACCAAACTTTTCTGTCTGTTTTGCTGGCTACAGACAGAAAAGTTTGGTAGACATTTTTTCATTTCATCCTACACCTACTTCTTACCTCAGAAGGTGAGTAGGTTTTAAGGCCAATTTGCTAGCGACCTAACGGTGTCGCCCGTCGGATAAGATCCCATATGAGAATGTGAGATAGCGGCGTTATAAATGTGTCATCCTATTTTTACTGCCTTCGTGGAATCTTATCAAAGGAAAAAGGTCGAGGTGGGTGCAGGTTCAACAATTTCGGAATTGAGGAATGGAGTTAAGATATTTAAACAGGAAATCGGGATTTAGGGTGAACATGACGAGTTCTATCCCGAGGTTTTGAGGTTTAGGTTTTCTATCGTATCTGTCCTCTACAGTGAGGTGATTCTACAACTAATTTGCAACAAAACATGTCCTATAACATGGTATGTTAGGTTATATTTTTTATTCAACTTGGAATCCGACTTTTATCACATTCAAGATTTTAGTCGTGATTTCGACCTTGTATCACTAACTACTGTCGCTATCATAATTAACTCAGTAAGTTCAAATCTGATGATACCGCTAGGAAGAGGGTTAAATTCCCTTTCTCCTTGATAACAAACCAATCTTGATTGATGGGATTTATTTTTTGAACAAACTGCCTGAACATTGAATTTTCAAAAGTATGAGGAATAACAATTTAAAAATGTATGTTTGAACGCGAAAAAATCGTAAATTTTTAGCGATTTGTGGTTGTGGGAAGGGGTAGATAGCGCTCCCTGTGGTAGCCCTAGGGACGGGTATCGATACAAAAAGTATCGATACTGTATCGTATTCGACTATCGAAATCTCAAGTATCGTTTGGCTTGAGTATCGATGTTTCAAAATATTGAGTATCGATACTTTGGTATCACAAGTATTATAATATATTAATTATATTATAATTGATGTTAACTTAACATTAAAATTAATTCTCAAGAAATCTTAACTTAGAAGGAAAATATTTTTCTCAAAAACGTTTATTCATTTCTCACTATCTATCAATAGTACAAGCAGTGTGTATTTGCTTAATATACCCTTAGTTATTAATAACTGAGAATATATTGGAGAAAATTTTCTATACAATACAAATTAATTTTATCTGTAGTATTAATTATCTGACAAAATTCGGGGTCACTAGTGGGTCAAGCTACAATTAATGACCCAAGAGCTTCCCTATCTACTTCATCTTTTCATTTTTCTTAGTCATTACGTTGCATTATTCGCAAGAACTGTATCGACATTCGATTTTTAGAAATATCGACGAACAAAAATAACGGATAGTGCAGTATCGATGCTAAAATATTGAATATCGGTACGAAAATATCGTGTGTGAGTAGTATTTTGTAGTATCCAAAAGGTCCTCCAAGGGTTTCATCTCTTCTCTGTGTATGGATACTTTTTTCTAAGACAGTTGGCTAGCTACGTCACACCATTCAAATCTTCAACTTTCCTTAGCTTCTCTGATTTTTTAAAAACATTTTCTCGACGAACAGACCCGATTACCGTTATTCCTGAGCCATACTCTTTTGAAATTTTTTTTTAATTGACTGAAACACCCCATTGAAATATCTATCCCATTCCTAGGTAGCCCCGGAGTCTCATCCCAAAACGCCGATTTCGTTCTGAAAAATCACGTTTTTCCGCGTTCTAATACAAATTTTTCTTCTTAATTCGATTGTAAAAAATATCTGTGCCGTTGGGTATATATTTTTATAAAGTTGAAAAGCTAAAATCACTGGCCAGTCAGTCTTTATAGATCGGGTATACGAAAACAACAGACGGTTTAGCTAAATGTGAAAATGTTCATGCAGTTTTTTGAAAAATCCCATTGAAACGTTTGATTTGACATCAGGGAGAAAGGAAATTCAGCTAACTTTTCCCTACAATATTCTCAGATTGAAACTTACTATTCTTTTTTTTAAGAGAGATAGAAAAACATTTATTGGACATTTAGGAGTACAAAAATCGAAACTCGAGGGATTTTGCAAAAAGATTAAATTGAGTTGCCACAAATTAAATTTGATTATATGGTAATGGGGGGTACGCCTTGATTTTTTTTAGATTTTTAATCGAAAGGGGACTACATCCTGAGAATTTTGGCACCAACCGCGACCTTCCAGCCGGAGTAGATCTGTTTCTATGATTTTTCAAAATTTCGACCGTTTATGACGTCACGCACCCCTCCCCAAGGCCCACTGTGACGTCATGAAAGGTCGAAACTTTAAAAATTCATAGGAAAAGATTTACACATGCTAGAAGGTCGCGGTTGGTACCAAAATTCTCAGAATGAGGTCTACCTTAGAATAAAAATAACAATAAACGGTTTTTCCTACCCAGGCGCACACCCTGTTACAGACGTTTTAAATTGAATTTCACGATTGAAATGTGAAAATAGTCGGTTTTTAAGTTGAGTAAAGATATATGTTATAGGACATGTTTTGTTGCAATTTAGTTGTAGAATCGCCAATAAAATACAGACCACTATCTGATACTCCCCGTATATTGATCTCACGCTGACGAACTCACTCGAATGTGCAAATAGCTCTTTTCGCATCTCTTGTCATTGTCTCGTAGAACTCCTTGTAACCTCTTAGGGTCCTGGAGTTGTCATCGTTTTGACGGCTCATGAGCCCGTTGAACCGGCTTCTTGGGCGTGGCCCAGCTGGAGAGACTTGTGAGACGGCGTTTATTTCTGTTAATAGGGCTTATTTAATGTTCTCCTCACCAACTGTCTGTTGGCTGCACCGCCCCAATCTCTCCATCGAGTATTTTAACGAGAGCACATTGAAGATCGAACCGGTTTCTTTGAATGAACTTTCTTAAATCTGGAGAAATACGATCTTATCGACAGGTTATTGAACTACTGGTATTGGAAAAATACTTATTAATCTTCTTGAAATATGGTCAACTCCCCTTCTTCCCACATCGGGAACAACGGTGGTTGTTCTGAATCCAGAAGTTTGATGGTTGCTTTGCATTCTTCCTACTCTTTTTTCGGGTGTGAGGAAACTTTAAGAGCGAAGGGGAGGTTTCACCCCAACAGTGTTTGACTCACCTGCTTGGGCATACGAACTAAAACCTCACTCCCTCTGCCTAGGACTCACCCCAGAACCACTTGTACAGTATTACTTCAGGTGAGCCCTTTTTTTGCCTAAAGGCTACTTTCACTTCTGCTCTCCAGTCAGATATCCGATCTCGCCAGCAATCCCATTCCTCCTCCTCTTCTTCTTCTTCTTCTTCTTCTTCTTCCCATCTTCACCCAGCTTTTTTGCTTTGAGGACTGCTGTAACAAAATTTGTTACAAACAATCATACGTGAGATGATTAGGAACAAGTCCAGCTGGGACGCAATGGCGATATTTAATATCGCCATTGCGTCCCAGCTGGACTTGTTTCTAATCATCTCACGTATGATTGTTTGTAGTTGCAATGTTCAGATGACCTCTTCTGCACTCCTCTCCATACCCTCCCATTGTGGGCATGTGAAGAAGGTGTGGCAGACATCATCCTCTTCTATCCCACAGTATCTGCACTCTGGGTCAGTGGCTTTCCCAATCTTTACTAAGAGAGAGAGGAAGTATCCATCCCCAAGGAAAGCTTTGAGTTATTGTATAAATAATTTAGTTCAAGACATTTGTCACCTAAATTTAGTATAATGACCGACACTTAATTGGGTTCCATTTCTTTTGATAGTTTTAGCAAACTCCCAACTTGATTGAGACAAACACTTGATGGTGTCTTCGTTTCGTGCTTACAATAGGGATGGGCAATAGTCGATAGTTACTATCGAAATATCGATAGTACTATCGTTAATCATCCACTATCGATAGATTTTTACTTTTTTTTGTATTTGTAATTCTCAGCATTTGGAGAGCTGTGATAATACTGAGACGAGCAGTGCAGCCTCAACTCCGGCAATTCCATGTGAAAGAACTCCTCAATTCACCGGTATTCTCGAAGTTGAGGCTCGTGTCAGTACTTTATTAGATATTCATATGTATATATTTCATATATTAAATCGCATATTCACCACTTTTGCAAAGACACAAAATTCGTGGTATCGACTGTACCTCTTACCTTCACTCTCCCTAGCTCTCTACTGGCAATATGTGGCTCAAGGAGCAATGCTAAACTGGAAATTATTTTTATATATTTTAAATAAATTGTTTTTGGTTTGAAACCTTTGTGTAATCTTATGAATATATCCGAATCCTGCAAGTAATAGATAATTCAATTCAATTACATTAAATTCTCCATCGGACATGTAGGTACTATTATAGTACCTACATGTCCGATGGAGAATTTAATGTAATTGAATTGAATTATCTATTACTTGCAGGATTCGGATATATTCATAAGATTACACAAAGGTTTTTTGTAATATATAATAAGTATATAATATAGGGAGAGACTATCAAAAAACTATCGATAGTGCTGAACTATCGCCCATCCCTAGCTTACAACTCAGGAATATAGGTGTTAGTAATAATAATATTTATTGTAAAAAACGCTAATACAACAATAATTACAGATTGGAACAAACAAGTCATTAATTATATAAATAAATTAGGCAGAAGTCGAACTTGGAATAACCTGCAATGAATTTGGAAACATTGTAAAATTCGTTATAACAAGGAATAATTTTAGATGACGTTTGGAGATGGGAAGTGATGATGTGTTGGAGATATTGGGTATAGTTGTTGAAAAGTCTCACCCCATTATATTCAAAGCCACGCTTGAAAAATTAGAGGTGGTGCTCAGGAATTCTTTGCATGGTAGAGCCAAATCTCGTGTCGTGTGAGTGGTGGATCTTGCAGTGGCTGTATAGCCCTTGACGTTTAGTTATAAACAATGCTCCATAAATATACAATGAAGGCAGAGAAAAAAGACACGAAGATTGTCTGCAGAGTTATCTATCTACTTGTGCTGTACAACCAGAAGTTTGTCGAAAGCTCTCCACGAATTAAAAGTGATTTGAAACGACTAAGAAACGACTGAAAAGTTCACTTCTTTGGTGTTCCGAGTGATTTTGATTTTGTGCAATGCAAATAACACATTGGTCACTATTTTTAGAATTTAGCTCATTGCAATTATCTGGGCTATTAATAATACAACTCCTACAACACAATTCACTCCATTCTCATTAAATTCATCACAATCTAGACAAAATTGTGCATTTCATGTTAGTGCGACTGAATGAGGAACGATTTTCTTCAAAATTGAACTGAAGCATTGGTTCGTAGGCACGTTTTAAGGCTAACGCCGCCTACTGCTGATCTCATCATCTTGGTTGCCTATAATAATGAATCAGTTTTTCAAAACTGGCCGAGAAAGAAGTTTAGGTTCACGCTGACTTCGAAGCGGTATGTGAAATCGAAGGCAGCTGGAACAAACAAGTTGACTACCTTCTAACAGTTAATTATACACCTATTCAGTTCTATTCATACCTAGACATCTGACTTTATGATAACCCCTTCCAAAAAGACATTCCCCGCCCATTAGTCACAGTTCCTCGCCAGGTCTGCCCCATCCAACCAGACTCCCGAGTGGAAGACCAAATTATCACGGACTCCGCCGTGTTTATCTGCAGGGCTGCCAGATGACATTGTCATTATTCCATTATCATCGTTAAAATGTTCCCTTCCTTTCAGTAATGCAGAAGGTAGTTCATCTCTTTGTTCCAAGCAGCAGAACCAATCAGTTTAGTGCTGCTCCCGTAATACCGCAGAAGGGAGATGCTTTTTATTCGTATAGGATCTCGTAAGATTCTTGCCCTCTATAATCCAAACCTATAAGCATGCTACTTTCACCATAATTTTGATTCCCGACTTTGACTTACTTCTGTGGCTGGACAAGGGCTAGATTTCCTAGCTTCGCCATGAGAAGAATAGAGGTGAAGGCCCTAGTGGGAGACAGCCTCCATCTCTTCACCTCATTCAGGAACATTCCAGTTTTCCGACCTATTTCCTATTTTCCTATATAAACCTATTTCCCCACACAAATTAAAGGGATTGGAAACGACTAAGGACTCTAAATTTCAAAAAACCCCACTTAGGGTGGTAGCACCAGTCGCATACATCTACCCAGTATCATACACGTTCATCTTCAAATCCAAATGATAAGTTCTTGGTGACATTGGTAGGATTTTCTAATCTCCAAATATTTTTTGCTTCCATAGTAGATCTGAAAAGAAGAGGAAGAAGTTTTTTTCGGGTTTCTCACATGCAATAGGGACACCTTGTAGTAAGCAAGTTCATAGTATAGTTCATGGCATCTGCTTCCACTTTAGGTTAAGAAGAAGAGTCCTCTTCTTTATTAGTATTTTCACACAAATTTCGTCTTCCCACACATTTGATGTTTCCGCGCAAGTGTATGATACTGGTTCCGAAGGGTGAATGACACCGATGTCACCCAATTTTTGCCATGTATGAAACCGGAGAAACAAGGAGTTCTCGAAAATCATTCATCATAGCTGAAAGAAACCGAACATTTTATTTCTCTAGGTTTTACAGCGTTCTCATACAGTCATTCTGGCTATTTCGACCCCTGTACTATTTGTAGGATGTAATCTGGCCTAGGTATGGAGCAAAAACGGGATATTTTCCGTTACAGTGTATGATACTGGTGCCACCACCCTATTTGGAAAATAAGAAAAAGTCCACAACCACAACATATTGTGAATGTGGAGTTAAATTGGTATCCAAGAACCATGATGGTATTGATTGCACATCACGGATATCACCTCATTGCGAGTAAAGTTTCAGGAAGTAATGTCTCTCTCGAATATTTTCAAAGCGAAATCTTGAGAGTTTGGTGATCCACCAGTTCCCCGTCCAAGTCTGACGAAACCGTTGCACATCAAGTACGGTTTCGAGTCGAACCCGTCTCCCACCATTCCTTCTCTTTGTCGATCACCGATCTCCCCTTCTGCCACGTTTCCCGGACTTCCATGTCGAGGCTTTTAACGACCTCTTTTGTTTGCAGTTGTATCGCCGGTAAAAGACTTCCCGCGCAGTGCGAGTCAGGCCGAAGCGCCTCTCATTCTCAACTATCCGTATTTTACTACACAGCAGGATGTAGATCGTGCGAACTCTAACGGCTCATTTCTCACGCTGATTGGGTCTTCCTCTTCCTTTCTTCTGATGTGTCCTACTTATTTGGAATCGCTCTCATTTGCCCCCAAGTGTCCCGATTTTCCTCTTTGAAGTGAAGAACGGTTCTCGTAATTGTAGCTTAGCCTTGTACTTTAAAAATTGAGCATTCAAGATATTGATCACGTACATAATATTGTTATACTGAAACGAAGAACATTTTCTGTTCTGATAAGTCTTCCACTACAGTTTGAAGAAGTGGTTGAAGGCAATGGCATGTTGCATGATATTATTTCACCAAAAAAATCTGTGTAATGAATTTTTATTTTTAAAAATTCTTCCTCTTCCTAAAAATTGAGTCTTTAAAAAAATGTATTTTTGGATTCAAGCGGGAAACCCTTTGCACAGCTAGGGCACAACCGTGAGGGGACTATGAGAAAACAACAAAAATGTGCTTCATTACTGTGAAATTAAAAGAGAAATTCAAAGATGCAGAGGCGGAAAAATACTTTATTCTATTAATTTTTTTAATCATCATCATTTTTGCATCCTTATTTCAATGTTTCTGAAATAGTTGAATCTGTCTTCGATTGCTGTGATCTCAACGCTCTATCGAGAGATTTCTTTTCCTCGGTGACATCAGAGTTGTTCTCCGGCTCTACCGCCAACAGAAGTTAGGCTGGTATTTCGTCATAGAAACACGGCTAAACTAAATGAAATTTTGAACTAATACGTTTTAAATATCTACATAAATTTGTTATTTGGTGTCAATTTTAATGGTAAAACTTGAAATTTTACCTTCAGTCAAGTTTATTTTGAAATTTCTTCCTTAGAAGGGAATATTGTTTCTACGAATAAACAGAATATTTTTTTCTTAAAAAAACTCTCCGATCGCACGTAGTATATCGCAGTATTCTTTAGAACCTTCATAGCTACCGATATGTAGCTATGAAGCTCGCGCTGCATTTTTTGTGGCAAAAAATAGTGTCTGGAAAAATTCCTTGACCCCCAGCCAAAAGGCATAATATGCCTCTTATATTATAGGAACCCATTCAAATAAACCAAAACTGGTATAGGAACGTTTTCTATTGCGCCAAAATTTGAATCTGACGTCAAAATGCGAAATTCTGATCTATGCAACTACCCAATTGAATAATAATCAGTGCTGTTTTCACGAAGAATTATGTGATGTTTTTGGCCCTCTAGGCTTATTCAACCAGACTTTTGCGAATTGGTTGTAACTAAGGTTTTTAACCTTATACCCACAAAGGAGCTGGTCCTAGGAGCGAGCAAAGATTTTGTCTACTATTTGGTCTACGAATAGTATCCGTGCTTTTCTCATAGCAGCTTTGGACTAGTTTCTCCACTATTGTGAAAACTTTACTAGGTATACCAATCCAAGTAGCTACTTATCTGGAAAGTTTATCAGTGAGCGTGACTTTCAGTGAGTGAACGTTCCAATTCCAAGGGTTTTGGTGGACTGCTATTACAGGGTCTCTCGAAACGCAACTCGAAACTCTCGAAAGCAATACTTCAGGAATCGATTCTACAACTAATTTGTAACAACTTTTCTCAATCATTCATTCCGCTAGATGTAAATCGATTCCTGAAGTATTGCTGATTGGTTATGGGACATCCTGTATAGGCAGTGGAAGAAGAAGAAATGCGTTTTTATTCAAAAAACGAAAAATTCATCACTGGAAAATTAAAAGAAAACATGAATAGGATTTTGCAGATTGCCGTCAATCCGAGTCTGTTGATAATAAATACTCGCAATACGAAGTTGTACCTAACAATTATAAACAATTTTATGAAAAGAAATTACTTGAGTAGTGTTCATTCCTTCCACATGCGTCACTCCAAAAGTTGAATTACATAAAATGAACAATGAAAACAGAATAGAAAATTGATGAATAAATAATTGTAAAGTGAAATATTCTCTCTCCAATAATGTAGGTACTTTTGCTTCCGAGTCTACAAAGGTAGCGGAAGCTTTGTTTTCACTTTTCAAGGACGAAAAAAAAAATTTCTCCAAAATCAAAATTTCCACTCGCGTTTTGCGTTTTAGACCTTTCTGAACAATTTTGGTTCCGTGTCTGTGTGTCTGTCTGTCTGTCTGTCTGTGTGTCTGTCCGTCTGTCATGATTTCCTTGTAACGCGCATAACTATACGAAGTTTTTGTCCGATTTCTATGAAATTTTCAGGGATTGTGCGGGTTGGTGTGTTGACGGTCCCCTATGAAAATCATCTACATTTTTCGATTATTTCCTACCACTTACTACCACCATTTTAGGTAATAGATAGAAAGAATGATTGATATGAATTAGAAATGAAACTGTTCAACCACAAACTGTCTATATTTTAATGGGTCCCTTACAGTTGGTCTTTTTGGTGCTGATTAATTTTTCCACCACTTCCTCTCCCTCAAAGTAACTTCTACCAAAATAGAAAAATCTGAATTCCGAAATTATTGGACATTTACATAAGAAATGAAAAGTATTTTCCTCCTGACCTAAGTTACACAATGAACATTATTAACCTCTTGTTTTCCTCGGGTCCAAAGTCTCGATTTCAAATTAAGTTCTTCGCACCTCAGCCTTATTTACCTTATTTAACCTCCATTCTTATTTACAAATCCCTGCTGAAATGATCTGTATTGTGGGAAATTTTTGGAGCTCCAGAGCAGCTGTAAAACTCTGCCATCTCCTGTATAGGTAGAGGAGTGTTATTGAAGATGTGTGGAATGAAGATAATGGAATTTTGTTAATAACTAAATATGCTTGTGTTGGCAAGATAAGTGAGTTGCTGATTCCTTCGAACGGTTTCCAAACACTCCTCTTACTCTAATTCCCGAGGTAACTTGTTGCGTTTCTCTTTGTCGCTTTCTTGTTTATTTAATAAAGGCAGTTAGATTACACTTGGATACGGAGGATGATGTGAGCTGGAAGAGGCCGTTGAAGGCTCGTCTGAATATTAAATCAGTAACAGGATGAAGCCATGAATCAAAGGGACTTGAAGTGGGCTGCAGAGGCGACGATGGTCGAAGGGAAGGAAGGCGATAGGGGGAAAATGATGCGGGGCGTCAACTGGCCTGAGGGCGTCCGTAGGAAGGAGTCGGGAAGACATCGCAGAGGTCATCGGCCCTTCGCGGTACACGTACGCACCCGACCTGATGGTACTCGAGGAACCACTGGGGTCTCTTCCTACCATCTTCCTCATTTCGGATTGTTCACTTTTTCGTTTCATATCCGCTTCTCTCATCCTTGACTTTCTATTATCATTCATTAGGTACAGTTGTTTTCTTCTCGTCATAACACGTAACAGTAAGTAAAGCCCATAATCCCCCAAAAATTGTGCTGAGTGTAGTGCCAATCATCCTTGAATAAAGAAGATTAAATAAACTTACATGGTAAGTGTATACTTACCTATCGCGGTAAGAATATACTTTGGTCCAAAATCGGGAAAACTTCAATATTGACGTCATCTTCCTGATGACACAAGAAACATAAATTTCATTTAAATGAGTTCCTTTCAAGTTCCATTGATGTTTTGCAGATTGATCTCTTTTTTCATCTAGTTTTCGTCTCTAAAGCTATAATTGAAGACAGTAAGTAAAGCCGATAATCCCCCAAAAATTGTGCTAAGTGTAGTGCCAATCATCCTTGAATAAAGAAGATTAAATAAACTTACATGGTAAGTTAACACCTATCGCGGTAAGAGAATACTTTGGTCCAAAATCAGGAAACCTTCAATATTGATCATCATCCTGATGACACAAGAAACTTAAATTTCATTTAAATGAGTTCTTTCAAGTTCCATTGATGTTTTGAAGATTGATCTCTTTTTTCATCTAGTTTTCGTCTCTAAAGCTATAATTCAAGACAACCTCCATCTAGTTCAATTTTAGTCGCATGACTAACTGAAATGTCGTTTTTATCCCAAAATGTGAAAAAGTATACCTCTATCAGTCCAAAGCTTGAAAAGCATTATTTTCACATAGGTTTTGGAAACTGGACGTGAGTATCTACCCAAAAAAGTACAAAAACCATGCAAAATTATTTTTCTAGTGGTCGTAGTTCGATTTGTCAGGTTATTACAAATCAATTTTTACATTTAGAATTTTTGATTTCTTATTGCGTCCTAATCTTCAATTTCGGATTCACTCTTGACGTTATGTTTTACCACGTCTACCTGGATGTAGAATTGTTTGATGATCGGGCAAAATTTCGTCATGAAATGAGAAGAAAAAGTTTTTTCTAAAATAATCTTAACTCTCCTCAATGTTATAAAACTTCAACAGAGAACCCTGAAATGACCGTAGAAAAGAAGTTATCTTCATCTTTATACTGCTGACCCTCCAGTTCAGTTACTGTGGGCTCCAAGAAACAGTGCACCAAATTTCAGCGATTCTGGTTGAACCGGACGTGAGTTTGCTTTATCGCTCAAGGTACTAATATGACCTCCAAACTCCTCTAGTTGCTTTCAAGGTAATGTAGCAACTCTGTGCTCTAGGATGAGCTGGAGAAATAAGTTGGTTCATCTGACTTCCTTCTGATTTTTCTCGTGTTTTAAAAGATAATAAGTACAACATGTCTGCTGTTACTAACGAATTGCATCTGAAAACGATTTATGTCCTCGAGCAAGGCAAAAGAAGGTAGCCCTAATGAGCCTATGGGAGAAGATGGTCCAATACATTGATGGATGACCACTACCCACCTTCACCATGGCTGCTTTGGACAATACTTGTGCTCTTGGTGATCTGAGATATTCAAGTTGTTGCCTTTTTTTGAACCAGTGACCTTTTCCATTCCATTCTTCCTTTTGAATACTCGAAACACTGAATTGCCAGGTTCAACAACCGTAGAGCGACGCGTAGAGCTCACCAAGCATCACCGATATCGATCAGTTATGCGGGTGGCGACAGACGCCAGTAGCCGGTTCCGTGCCAGTCGGGCCAAGTTCTTCAGTTGGGCTGCCATCGCAATCACGTTCCTCGACTGTTTTTACGGCTCCGGGAACTAACCGGACGAACGGATCAATAGAGTCGCTCAACAATGCATAAGACACTGCTAGGTGGCGTTATGGAAACCGATAGTCCCTCCAAGGTTTACTAGCGTCGGTTTATTCATCCTGGGGTTGCTATCAAAACCCTCACACGTCATTATGCACCCTCCACCACTTTATCATCCCAGGACAAACTCCTAGAAATGATACGAATAAAATACGACAACCAGACAGGTGATCTGATACACGTGAAATCAAGACGTCAATCCCCAAGTAGGTACCCTTCAATATGTTCAAATTTTAATTTGAACACACTGTTGGAAAGTTGCTGAATCTGCTGTTCAGTGCTCTGTTTCCCGAAGAGAACATTTGGGCATCGTTACAATTGCCGTCAAATTCTACAGAATTTATCTAAATTTTTATTTTGGCGTAAGTAGTTGTTCACGTACTCCAAGTACGTACCTCTGCTCGGGTGAAAAACTTTGATTGATTAAGGAGCAGGGAAATTTAATGCTTTTTCTATCGGTATCCTCAAATTTTAATTTACTTGTAATCTAAGGGCATTTTTACAAATTGAGATCGAAAAAAGGGGAATAAAATATAAATAAAGAAAAGTCATGTTGGATGGGAGGTCGGTATTCGGCTGCGAGACTAGGTCCATATATAAGGGCACGTCGAGTGTCCACCTCCACCCATTCAATAAGCTCTAACCTTGTACATCACTCCACTCTCAACCCCCAACAATCTCATTAGATTTGCAATGAGATTGCTAATCTGGTAACCTGGTTTTGTGAAGACCAGAAACCATCTCCTCTCCTTCAGTAACCTGGCTTTGTGAAGACCTGAGGCCGAACATCCTATCTCGTCAAATTCTCCTTCTGAAGACAGTTTAAAGTCAATAAAATTCAGTCAGATAACACTAACATTCCCTGAACGAAAAGTATATTTTATTTTATTCAAAATCATTGTTATGATTTTGATTGTTATTAAAATCATAGGAGTATCTAGGGGAAGAAAGTGGTGGAACGGCGTGAGCGCTGCCTAGCGAAGATAAGATGAATCTTCCTCAATGCATGCTTCCTCAATGAATGCTCAGCTTCATAATGAATGGAGCTCAAAAACCTAGGTTATCTCTCTTATCAGTTGGCTTATGTGATGTAGGTATCATGTGTTGTGTTTCTAATCCTTTCTTAAATAATACAATGCTTCAAAAATTAATGTTGTTTACCTAAGAGTACATAGATTTTCATTTCAGACTGAATGCCTTTCTTATTGATGCCTCAAACAGATTTGATTGCCTTTTTCATTGAGGGCAAATTTCTGGTTTCCTATAGATTAGGAGGGATCGACAGACATTACCACCGGTCGATAACGGAGGTGCATCCATCATGCCAAAAAAGAAGAGAAGGTTCATTTAATCGTCGCTAGATAGCGCTCGGGCCTTTCCACCACTTTCTTTCCCTAGATGCTCAGTTGTTGTAAATTATTCGTACAATCAGTCTCTGTAGCTTGGATCATTAATTCTGGGACACCCTGTATCTCTAATAACATTTGATTTTGAAGCTCCTGGAACTTATATCTTACTCAACTAAATACGATTTTTCTTTACCGAAAAGTTATTCTGCGTTTTTTCACGTTGATCGTTATGACATCTAGTTTCATTTTCACCTGTGCCTCGTGTTTTCTAACTTCTATTGAACGTTTTCAACGGTTTTTCAGTTTGTAGGTAGTGTAAAAATGTTTATAGACATAAAGTTTTATCGTGTTCCGTCTCGACCGAGTGAATCTGAAATGGAAATATCATTGCGGTCAGACGTTTGTACGCTCGACGTGCGCCACGCCAGGCATCTAATGACAGACCAGGCAACTGTGTCAGGGACATAGACGAGGTTTCAAGACTGGGGTAAAATCCCTCACTCAGGATGGAGTTCATTACTCGTTTCCCAGTGAATGCCAGAACACGTTCAATTGGATGAATAGGCCTGGGTGGACGTTTTTATTGCTCGAGCATGTAGCTCTCGATGTTTCCAGGCAAATTGGACTATTTTCAGTCGATATATATCCAAAAAATAATTGAAAACTGCAATTATCGAGTAAAAATTTGGTTCTGGTACATAGCATATTGAAGCCACCATTATAAATGGTACTTGGCTGTGACGTTTTCGATTTGCATTTGTTGCGGTTTCGTTGAACTCGTAACACGAATGACGGTGCCCACCTACTCCAAGCAATAATTACTAATCATCAGAGCTGAGGTAACTACTTAGCATATCAGCGTCATTATGTACCCATTAAGGGAACTGCGGACTTCCGTTCCACAAGATGTTCTTACCACTGGGTAATTATAAAGTGTAAATCAGATGGATCTCATTAATGGCTCATAAGGATTGTTATGAATCCAACTAGTATGCGATGTGGATGTCTGACGCGTTGTGTAAGTTGAAACCATTAATTATTGTATACATGGATAACAAGAGGATTGGTTTACTGATGAGCGAAAGTAATATCTCGTCCCAGAAGCATGAAAATATATCAAAGAAACACGCAGTGAATAGTACCTACCTCCTACTTGAAAATGAAGAATTTTGAATGAAACCAAGTAGTGGGAAAATGATAGCAGCATCTATGGGAAGAAAGTAGTGTAATGGCCTGAGCGCTGTCTAGCGAAGATAAGATGAACCTTCCGGAGCTCAAAAACCTTGGTTATCTCTCATCAGTCGACCGATGTGATGTAGTTGCTGTGTTTCTAATACTATAAAAATAAATTAATACATGAATTCTTGAGCCATCAGAGCTTAAAACTCTTTTCCAGTGGCAACCCCAGGCAGTGAGAGTGTTCCTAATTCGTTTCTAAATATTCCTTTATTATGGGGTAGTTGCATGATATTTTTTTGTATTTTTTGTGTGTAGAGAATCTCTATTGAAGTACGTATCTGCAAATAAAACTCCCGGAAACGCTTCCAAAAAATTTAGAGATTTTTTCGAAAAACGGGATTTCGGATTCAGGCGGGAAAACCTACACACGGCTTGGACACTGCGGGGTGGGGGCCACGTCACGGGTGTGAAGGGGGCCAAGAGACCCCTACACCACTGTTACCCTGACGCAAGGTTACTGTGCCGGAGGGATCCTTTGCCCGGGGGGGTCCTTTGATAGCAACCCTCTATTGGGTTTGTTTACGTTCATTTTCGGCAATAAAATTGGAGAATCACTCACACTTTGTGGTGCTTTCATACTGAATTTTGCTAGCTGCGCAATCGAAACATGTTGCATCAAAGATTTTGTTTCCTACTGGCATTCCCTCCACTGTAACTTAAACCTCATATGGTTGTGAAGAAATGCGGTGTTCTGGTGTTACTCGAGCCACAACCTCGCAAATTTGCTAGATTCTTCTAAGTTGGACATAACCAACATCGTTTTATTCAACAATTTACAAACACTCATTGGTACTACGTTGTACAGGATAATGACACTACAATGAAACTTCCAATAAATGAGCAACCATTTGGATGAAGAAGTACTACACACAAGAAATCACAATTACAACTGACCTTTTACTATAAAAGTGTCAACTTACCTCACATTATTGGCTCCTTTTATTTCGGCACTGACGAACTTGTTGTTATTGACGTAAAAATCGTACAACATGCCAATATTTATGTACGGAATATTTTCCAGGGAAGCTTCCTCGAAACTCTAGTCGATGGGTCTCCTTTTTGGCATATTGACATTTTATGTCAATACTTTGGCACATAGGTAAACGAAAAAAAGTTACGGTTGTTTTTCTGATGATTTCTACTTACAGCCAAGTTGTTCCTATCGAACTTTATCTTCGTCATTCGCGTTCGTAGAAAAATCGTTCACCATTCGTTGGAAAGCCCTACATTTACACATGAATGATATACTGCCAAAACCGTTGTACTTACGGAAGAAAATGAGATATACCCCTGAGTTAAAAGAACTATCAACAACATTCGAAAGCAGATTGGGTAGGTAGCGGGAAAAACTGAAGACATGTGTTGCAGACTCGTATGCAAGCGTTTATTAAAAGCTTCTTGAAACTTTACAGTGAACATTATCTTTTCCAAACCAATCAACTAATAAATTATGGTAAATACTGGTGTAAACTAACAACTGCAACAACTCGGACCGCACTACGAGAAAGGGCCACCCGAAAAACTGATAACGTGATAACTATGACCGTAAAAGCAACGGGGTTGCTATCGAAGTACCCCGCGCCGATGTCCCCCCCCCCCCCCCCGGCATCGGCAAAACAGCCAAAATTAAGCTTCAAAATTTTCAATTTAAACGATTAATTCAAACATAAAAAACCTGAAAAATATATTTCAAAGTTTTTTTAATCATCACCATCATTTTGCAAGTATATTTCAATGTTTCTGACTCGAATTGTCTAAGTAGTTGAATATATTTCAAAGTTTTTTTTAATCATCACCATCATTTTGCAAGTATATTTCAATGTTTCTGACTCGAATTGTCCTCGACTGCAGTGATCTCAACGCACTCTATCGTGAGATTCTCGTTTAGGGATGACGTAAGAGGAGTGGCCCGCCAACACTAAAAAGGATGGTACTTCTTTATTGAAATACGGCTAAACTAAATGGAATTTCGAACTGAAAACTGGTCCATATACGTTTTTAAGTGCGCTAAATTCGAATCTGAAGTCAAAAACACGAAATTCCGACCCATGCAACTACCCCATTATGCTCATAATTCATGGTTCCTGTACATAATTCAAGGTGTTCATAATAAATTCATAATGTATCAGTGTAGTTCCAATATTACTTACTTATCCTTTGATTTGAGAATACTTTGAAAAAAGAAGTTAAGATTATTTTTAGAAGATATGGTGAAAAGCACGATATAACTCGAAAACGAAGTATTTAAAAAAAATATAATATATTATATAGGTGGTACTTTTTGTCAGAAATTACTTCTGGAATTTATCCCTGGTTTGTTTCACATTTTTAGGTAGTCAGCTGTGCATATGGGGGCTCCCACCAGAGACTGAAATAATATTATTGTCTAACTTCAAACCAAACAAAATCTGCTTGGATCCGCCTCAGACAGACAGGCAGCTACCTCATTTGATGGTCAGCTATTTGCTCGTTGAAAATTTTTCCCGAAACGTGGTGGAAACCTTTTCAAAATCGAAGAATTAAGTACCTAGTAGAGCTTCCAATTCTGCGTTTATAGACCACCTGAAATGCGCCAAATTGCGATGAAAAAACTTTGTCGTATCAAAGTTTCATGTCCAGGAGAAAGACAGCTTTTCATGCAAGGCTTATCAGTACATTCGGGATCTACTCAAAATTTCTTCAAGAATGCTTACAAAAATTATTTTGTCTACCTATGAGTACACGTTCATTTCAGACTGAATGCCATTTTAATTGATGCCTCAAACTGATTGGAATGACTTTTTTATTGAGGTAAAATTTCTGGTAGATTAGGCATGGTTTTCTACGGATTTGGCCTGGGAAAGAAGGGAAGGTTCATCTTATCGTCGCTAGATAGCGGGCCGTTCCATCACTTTCTTCACCTAGATGCTCCTCAAAAAGTTGAATTGTGTGAATCCTGATCACTTTCTCAACAGGACGTAACCTAGTAGACTGGGTTAAAATGTGGTTTGATGTTGAAAAGATTCATCTTCCGTCTTCATGTTCTAAAAACTACCACTTGAGTCGGAAGTCCAATATTTTCGTGATTCTTCTTCAGACTGTCATCGTTATATGCCAGGGTTTCTTGTGGTTTTGGACGGTTCTGTCTGATTTCCTTGCTCCTCGATGACCTTTGCTGCTTCTACTCCGTTCGTTGTCTTGTCCCGGGTGAAGGGAAATCAGGGAGGTAGGTAGCCGGTGGATGTTGCGTTGCTCTTGAGTTCTGGCTCTCCCTAATCACTCCGACCTTGCGGTCTGTCGGCCTCGGTCTCTCGAAGGTTCATTTTTCGGGTGCTTTTCTTCTTCGATATGAACCGGTTTTCATTGTTCATAATCTCTTATTGTTCGCAGTGCAACGCACTGTAGTGATCTTCGAGTAGACTGACACGCCGAACTTTGAAAGAACTGGAATTGTATACATTTCAATCTGTAATTTTTTGATCATAAGCTACACGTTTCTCCACTAGGAAAAACATCGAAACCGTTGTATTCTTCTCGAAAAGATGCATTTTACCAGCTTGACCCCTAATGTCCTGAGGTATCTTTTCGGAAGTCGGATTTTTTTAGCATTCTGCAACACTGTTCAACCACGTTTAAGCCAAAACCGATATTCTGTTGGTTACCTCAAACAACTATTGTGTAAAAAAAAAAAAAACGGAAAAAAACATCTATCCCTGAGATGATATCTTGTTAGGATCAAACCCATCCCTACCGTGAACTGAGAGACAGTACGTAAATCATTGTTTATTTCTGTCAAATTTATCAAATTTATTTTTAAATCTTAAAATCTTACGGAAAAACAACTTAAGTTGAGCAAATAAAGTTGTCGAATACCAGAAAATTTCAATTATTCAAAGATGTATTTATGGATTTATACTTTAGGAGCAGAGGTGGAGAGTTACTCCAGAAAGGAGAGGGAGGTCTTATTTAAATTTTTAAAATAACTATAGCCCCCCCCCCCCACCCAAAAAGTACCTACCTATCTTTTTATAGAACCTCACTAGACACCGACCTCCTGAGGTGTCCAATAATATAACGTCCGGTTTTCATCAAATTAAGAAAATTCACATGATATACACCAAAATCGTGAAAAATTCCGAAAAAAAAACAATTTTTTGGTTAATTATCTTGTGCCGTGTTCAGAAAATTTCTGAACACGGCACAAGATAATTAACCAAAAAATTGTTTTTTTTCGGAATTTTTCACGTTAATATTTAATATTAACAAAAACTTAGGATATTGGTTTTTTCAATTCCTCTGAAAGCCAAAATAGCTTTCAAACTTTTATCCACTTAGAATTCAGCTCGAAACCTAGTGGGATATGAAATGTGTTCACTCCCCGACCGAAACAAGCAACCTAAAGTCTATGCAATCCACGTCTCCATGAAACATTTCAATTCAAAATGGTGCGGAGATTTATGAGGAATTCATATTTCTTGATAAGCACGAGTGATGCCTCCACTTTTATGGAAGGTAATGTACGAGTAAAAGGCTCAATAAAAACGCTGCAACTTATTACACAAAGGTTTATAACGTTTCAATCCTTATTTTTCAACCCTTAGAAGTGACTTACATTAACCAAAAGCTTCGTGGCACTACTAGACCCAAGTGGAGCTCATATACCAAATTTCATCAAAATCGGTCCATGAGAACTAAGGAAAGTGCCGGACGGGCTGCAAAATTTTTATTCGATTTTTGGATTCTACTCACCTTGAAACAAACCAAAAAATTTTGAAGGGGGTTTTTTTTCTTGGTCGATTCCGAAGTTTCATTATTGAAAATAATAAACCAAAACACAAGACCTATGTTGTCTAATGTGAGACTCTTCTGGACGGACTGTTTTCTGAAGACGTTGTAACAGTGTTGGATACAACGTAACTGGAATCGTTCTGAGTAATCGAGTTCCGACTGTACGTGAGATATGAAACTCAAAATGGAGAAAGCTCGATTATTGAATCATCAGAACCGCTCCAGCCTTCTGCCGCCGACACCTCGTCTGAAACGCAAGAGGCCGAGCTTGAGGTCTTATAAATAGCACCGTTAGGCTCTCTCAAGTCCGCCTTAGGAACAAAGAAAAAAGAAACACATCTTATTGGGGGTTGGAGCCGTGAAGGAACAATAGAATAGTAGACGTCCTGCCACTTGTAGCTTCAATATCAATCAATAAAGAGATTGAAAGGAGCGGAGTATCTGTCCGGTTATCGGATGACTCGGTTATAATAAGATGTTAGAGACCTCCTCGTCTCGTTTTATCCGGCATTCATGTTTGAATTGAGACTGGAATGTTAGTAACACATTCCCTTGAAATATTGCTCAGAGTGGAAATCACGGATTGCCCATAATTGAATCCAAATCGAGCAAACTACTGTACACTGGTGGAAGAATTTCTATACATTTTCCGCTTTGCCTTTGCAGCTTTCAGTTTGTCAAACGATGATCATATATTCAGTAATTGATGAGCGGGTTGGGCCGTGGATGTCCCCTATAAATTGCATCAAGGTTGGAACAAGAGCAAACTTGGAGCACACGAGAACCAAAAAACCCTTCTATTCTTCATCAAAAACCATCTTCTTCGCCAGACACCCAATTCCTTTCCAACTTCGGCCAGGCTTGTCGTTTAGTTGACCTGCAGTTCCGAGTTTATCAATTCCGGAGTAAAGACAAAGAATCCCGGTTATATGATGCTTGCTAGGTTACTCAATCTGGGTCTTTATCACTGCTGTATGATAAGTCGATTGTTCATTCATTGTTGCCGATCTACAGTTTCGAGTCCATTGTTGCCTAAGATCGGATAGGAGTAAAATTTGTACTATATTCCTCGCGAAGTTATCAATCATGACGGAATCATCCCAGATTTCCGCAGCCTTATTTCTGGTTTATGGTTTGCTGACGAGGTCCGGGCCAACTACCAGACATTTCGATGGTGTAATTGCCTCGTTTTAGTCGATTTTGGGTTATGGTGAGAGCTGGCATTTTTTGGAAGGAACTCCTATCTTCAATATCCGTGCTATGGATTTTTGTAGAAAATTGTCGAAATCATATATAATGATCTTCGTATTGATGAGTGAGTCATCTTAGCTTTTCGTCAGCATTGTTTGCTGAAGGTCTTCAAGCCTTTTGTACTACGACTGACTAAGTTGCTTTGCTTCCGTTGCTCATATAGCAACAGCTCTATACCTATAATATATTCACGTGTCCATTGTTGCAGAAGATGCTTTCCATCAACACTTGATGCTTGATGCTATCACTTGTACGCACACATGGCCTGTTTCGGTTGAGAGTCACAGAGGAAACGAGATAGTCAGTGAAACGTCAGTAGGAAAACCCCTGCAAGCCGCAGCCGCAACAAAGCTCAGCTTCCCATCGTTGATTGCTGGTTTGCCGCCTCTCCAACAAAACAGAATCCTCCCCAAGTTGCTAATGAGGCAGACGCTATCGCTGCCGCTTCCACCCCCGTCTCTTCCGGTCGCCTACTTCAAAACAAAAGACCGCCAGCTCCACGGAACCATAACGCCATTACCCGCGGTTTTGTGGACGTTATGCCACACAGGGATCTTTTGTTCAGGAATTGTGTACTCGAAACTTGACATTTCATTGATTAGGAAGAGCTCTAGAAGAACACAGACAGAAGATCGGTCACTAATATCACCATATCCCACCTAATTAGGTTACCCGTACATACTCTCCAGTACATGTACCTAACAAAGTGGTGCTTTATATAGTACCTATAACGTTCAAGTCCGACAGCATTTGGGCGTCATTGTGTCATAGATCCCATTTCAAAGAAACTGATGTGATTACTTTCCGTTATATACCTACTATTTATATTTTGGTAACACGCCCACTTGTCTCAACCTACAGATTTCGAACTCAGAAAGTACTTGGACAGGTTATTGGTTATAGAGCGTTCCATTGATATAAGTAAATTAATTGATAGTCCCAAAATGTCTGAAATTTCGTGATTTTATAGCTATGAAAAATTTGGAACAGTTCTTTCTTGGTCATGGTCCTTTTAATCTAGTTTAAATAAAATTGAGAGCGACTGAACAGAGTATGATTGGTTACTCATGACCAGTCTAACGAACTGCTCTAAAATATAATTTTGCTTTTCTCTCGAGGAAGTGAGTTCTGTTTGAGTGCAATTTTACCCAGGCAAACTCATCGGCGGTTGCAGAGATGAGAGCGTGGCAAAGAGGACCGAGTACTTCCCTTCTCTGTTCTTACTCTAACCGGTTCCACAAATAGCTGATGCCGTCACCGGCAACGACCGGACGGCCCCATGAATAACTTGGATCTTGGAGGGATCTTAACTTGATTCCATCTACTCGAGCGAATGAGGGACTTTGGGACGGTTTCCAGGATGGAGAATGAATCTCCGAAATAGCCCAACGAACCCTTGGTTGACTCGAAGGGACATAAATAGTAGATTCTCGTAAAGAGCTTCAATGAAATCATTACTTCTCTATACAGGCTTGAAAGTGTAACCGATGAAAGTCAAAAACTTCCCAAAACATCGCGTTGTTTGAAAAAGCAAAAGTTTAATACATTTAATTCCGCAAACGGATTTCTCTTCAATATTAACGTAGAATTGAGGGTAATTGGTTCAAAAATTGTACAAATTTTCTTTTCATAGTTGAAGAAGGTTTCAAGTTTTGAACATTTCCATCAAGTGGACTAAATGTAACCATCCGCCCTGCAGCCAGAAGCTCCCGAACGCGCTCCTTGCCTGGATATTCTCAAAAACGACGGTAGTGGTCGAGTAAAAACATCTGAAAGCGGGTTTGTAGTCTTTAGAGTGTAATGCAACTATAAAGACACTTTTTGTGAATGTTTAAAATTTGAATAATTGTTTTTTGGAACTGTGAAAAAACGACTCCCAAGTTTACGTGGACCGATGCATAGTGGATTATCTCAACCATCAATCTCCAAGTACCTTGCACTACCTTCATAGGGGACCATCTATACGGCAACCCGCACAATTCCTGAAAATGCCACCGAATTTGGATGGGGAATATAGAAGTTTTGCGTGTTACAAGGGGTTCACGTTTGGGCATGCGCAGAGGCTACCATAAAGTCGGAGGCGATTCTCATTGGGGACCGTCTACACACCAACCCGCACAATGACAGACAGACACACGCGAATCCAAAATTGTTCAGAAATGTCTAAAACGAGTGGAAAGTTTGATTTTGAAAGACTTTCTTTCCATCCTTGCAAAATGAAAACACCGTTGAATTGACTATACTTCATGTGCTTGAACTTACCTGAGGTACCGTCAACCGGGGTGATATGAATCAGCCGGGGTGATATGGATACTTTGGAGGCAGCAATGCTTTTAGCGATTGCAGCGCTACCTGGTGACGTTTGGATGTAATCTGGTAGCAGAATATTGAACTAGGCATTTTGCTTCACCACCTTCATCCATGATTCAGTCGATTCAAGGATGTTAGAAGGTCATCCATGAAGATTATCAGATCCACAGAAACGCCGCACTTTTGTGTTGCTTGTTTACGTTCATCTGTGTAGCCAACCTATGACCAGAAAACTTGATCTGCGTATTTTTTTTATCATATCAACAACTTCTCATGAAAAGAGATCGATTTTGTGTTTTGTTTCAACTTAAAACCCCCCTTGTCAGTGATTGATTTTGTGAATTTCGGAGTTTTTGAGGGGTGAAGTGAATCGGGAGAAAATGCCTCGACATTGCCAGGTCATTGGGCATCTCAAAAGAGCTCGAGCACTTATTACTTGGGACACTGTCAATGATTATTTTACTGAACTGAAGAACAGTCAAAAAAGAAAATGAAAGGTTAAAAAAAGAAAAGGGCTTTGAAATGCGGAAATTGACGGTGCATTCAGGCTTCGATGGAGTGAAGCCTGAATGCACCGTCAATTTCCTAATTTCAAAGCCCTTTTCTTTTTTTAACCTTTCATTTATTCGATCTTCTATTTTTAAAAATAATTTTAGTGATTCATTTCACCTCGTTAATGGATTGGAGTGAATTTTACATCAGTTTTTGGCTTTGATCCATATCACCCCGACTAACGGGATGATATGTATAATGTTTCATTAAAAAAATAAAAGTGAAAAAAGGTGCAAATCACAAAAATTGACATGGTACCGTCTTCTTGACATCTCAGAGAATCTATATTCGGAAAGTCAGCTCGCTCTAAAAAGAGTGGGGTCTGATTTTTCAATAAAAACTGCAAAAAATGATCCATATCACCCCGGTTGACGGTACTTGGCTAACCTCACTTTTGTAAGATTAATTTTCTTTAATGTAAGAAGAGTTATCAGATCTGAGGAAAACGCGAGTTTTGTTGTTAGGGAAGTAAAAATCTCCATATGAAAATGTCAATAATTTAGTGAGTTGATGTGGGTAATCCGTTCTCATCGTAATTAGAAAATCGTTAACGACCTTCCTCGACGCCCGTGATGAACGAGAAGAACGGATCGCTGGAATGTAGTGGTTATAATAGTCGATTGGAAGTAGGTTGAAAGGCGATTTCCTGAGCTCAAGTGGAAGACTCGCTTCGTCGCCATGTGCGGTCATGACGTGTTTTCTCTCTTGTCAAGTGTTATCTTTCAGTCTCGTTATGTCACACCAATTTCCTATAGCCGCTCATCCCATCGGCCGTTCGGCAGATGGTTATATTTTTCTTGTAAAACTTGTGTCGGTGCGCCACATAAAAGTAATAATAGGGTGTGCGCCTGGGTAGGAAAAACTGTTTATTGTTATTTTTAATCTAAGGTAGACCTCATTCTGAGAATTTTGGTACCAACCGCGATCTTCTTGCGTGTGTAAATCTTTTCCTATGAATTTTTAAAGTTTCGACCGTTTATGACGTCACAGTGGGCTGGGGGTCCCGCCCAGGCGAGAGGGGCGCATGACGTCATAAACGGTCGAAACTTTGAAAAATCATAGAAACAGATCTACTCACGCTAGAAGGTCGCGGTTGGTGCCAAAATTCTCAGGATGTAGTCTACTTTCGATTAAAAATCTAAAAAAAAAATCAAGGCGCAACCCCCATTGCTTGTATTGCTCTCTCGCACACAAGTTCCACGCATTTCTCAGAACATTGTTGCAACTAACATCATCGTAATATTGATAAGTACTCCCTTGTAATGAAGAGACATTGGATAAAGTGTGGGATCAATAATAATTGGAACCCATTTATCAATTTGGAATAGTTTTTGATTTAGATCATGGTAGAGCTATCTAATTTCATGTTTGAGTTGCATCTACTCTTGCTAGGAAGTGAAGTAGCCTCATATCTCCATACTTTAAGTGAAGTAGACAACAGTTTTTAGTTTAGGACGTATGTATTATTTTGGTACCTCGTACTCGTACAAGTTCAAGTTTATATAAACAAACCAATGAACAACTAGCAATGATTACTGACCTAAAGATTCGATTGATTACTTTAAAAGAAAGAGTTGAGAGAAGAGAATTTGAATGGAATTTTCATATTATCCTCGGCAGGTATGATGAGTTATATCATTGTTATTGTGTTCGAAATGGCTCCGAGTTTTGGGTCCTCTTTAGATAAAAAAGCGCTATTGGTTTTGTGTGTTTTTTTTTTTAAATTTATCTACCGTTTTGTTGGGCGAACTTGCTAGGATCCTCAGGCTAAAACAATTTAAACAGAACAGAACTTACTATAGCCACATTTGGCACATAATTTCTTTTTATCATAAGTTTCGTTAAATTTATATAACTAAATTCATTAAATTACTGCCATTACATTGATTGAAGTATGGTATTTGCCTCAATGGTTCCAGGTAAAATCTGAAAATTTTTCAGTATAAGCTTCTTTCGGGCAAAGATAATTACACCTACTCAATCCACTCCATCAACTTCAATTAACTTATCAGCCAACTAGATAGAGATATTTATGTCTACATTATGTCAAAGTTAATTCCAGTAGGTATATAGATCCCTACACTGCTTATTTCTACTGGTCATATACTTATTCATATTATATTATGGTTGAAACCATTGACTGGTACCGGCGAGAGCCTGGTTTTACAAGATTACAAGGTCAGGACAATAACATTGGTATGTGGTGAAGTTGAGACGTTAAGACGAATTTGTTAATACTTCAATATGACTGTATTACCACATGATAGTATATTGAACCACTCCTTTCATCAGAGAAAAGTACCTACTCAAAAAGCAGATCCAAAAGCTCTTACAGACAGGTTCATATTCTGATCAGGTACGTACTTACCTTGTCTGGTACTAAAAATGGGAACAAATTCGTAGGTATAAGGTAAAAAATTGCTAGTAGTAAGACATCAACGAATTTTCGTAGGTATAAGGTAAAAAATTGCTAGTAAGACATCAACAAAATTTTCAAGTAATTGAAAAAAAAGAAAAAAAACACCCAAAACCATCGTCGCCTTCTTGTTTTAATAGGACCCAAAACCCGGACCAGGACCAATAACAAGATATCATCTGACTCAGCAATGTACAACTATGTAGTGGATCGATACTTGACTGTAATCGATACCTCATCCCAGTATCCTGTAGGCCTTTAGTTGTCCTTTAATTTCGTATTTTTAACGTAAAGTTCAAATTTAGCGCAATTGAAAACGTTTTCAATTCAGCCGTATTTCCATAATGAAAGTATTACAAAGAGATACCTTCTTGGTGGGCATGGACCTAGTTTCCTAGGATACTAGGTCCATGTTGGTGGGAAGGAGGTAGCAGAAAGGTTTCTTCTCACTAATTTTGCTACATTCATACTGTTATGATATTTTCAAAAATAAGATCACGTTTGGTTGTAACTTGAAATGTTCCCTATCATGTGTGTTTTACTTGTTCTTTTGGCGTGGGAACAGACAAAAACCATGACACTCGAAACGGAGATGCCTTCTCCTTCTGGTTTTGGGGTGTTTTTGAGTCTTGAGTCCTCAGATCTTCCTCGCCAAATCAATCAGAAGTTTCAAATCAGTTGGATTTTGATAATAAACTCATTGTAAGTAATTTATTTGTTGCCGGATACGATTCTCAGTTGCGACTAGGTTTGTAAGTGATGATTATTACGTACAAATTTGAACGTTGACATGCGCTTTGCCATATTTCCATTCAAATAGCTCTTTGACATAAAGAAATTATGTTCGGTAAATGTAGGTAGTTCGCCCGAAGGAAGTCGAAAAAAAACATAACAAGCTATGACGTCATCGTTCCATTCAATTTATTTTGCGATCCCTTTAGGCCGGCCGGTCCGTGCATTTCCGGTGACCTCACCCGCCTCTGAATACTCAGTGGGATTCGATTATAAGAGACCTTTTTTTGAATGCGTAAAACCCTGAAGTTTACCTGCACAATGACGTAAAATAGAAACGTTCGCCAAGTTGGGTGGGCAGTATTGGTACCTAGCTCACAACCTCAAATGGGAGCAGATGGGGTACTACAACTTTGTGTCACTTTTTGAGGTTTTTTGGTTAGGAAGTTCGTTTTTATTGAGCTACAGCTGGAAATTTTACCCAGCATACCTTCATATCTCAGGTATCTGATCAATGTGTTGAAAAAAATCCAGATGCACTTGGGGAGAGGGGGGAATTTTTTTAGCATGGCACATTGTTGTATGACGCTGAGCGGCAACTATGTGCCACCATCCATTTTGCATTGAAAATGCATTAGAAACTCACTGTGGCACATTTTTGTCGTTCTGATCGTCTTCGCAATAAAATTTACTATAGAACAATTTTTTTTCCTCGAATTTTTGAGGTTGTAATAAATAAAAAACAAGTCAAAATGTTGAATTTTATTAGTATATAAACAGAACAGGAACTTCTTTACACATTTTAGGAAACCACTTGAAAACTTCGCACACTGGGAAGAACACTGGTGCATCTCCGAAAATGCGCTACTCAACAACCTTCGGAACAAGACTTGATGAACCACTGTTCTTGCCAACTGCACACGCTGTTTATAACGTTCAGAACCTCAACAGTTCGTCTGCTCTCTAACGGACTCAGTTTCAACTATCGTTGATCCACTATTACCCCCAGGTAGACCACTTCAATCTTTATCTCATGGTATATCATATTTGTGGAGATGTACCAGTGTTCTTCCCAGCGTGCGACTTGAAGAATTAAAACTCATTTCTGCTACTAAATAATAAAAAACATAAGATTCAAAAATATTAATGTTCTTCTTCCAACAATTTTAGCAAACTTTCAAATTGGGAAAAATTAAGGCACTTTGTTTTTAAAAATAAATCACTTTGAAGGCTCCTCGTTTTCAAAAATTACTTCAAAATCAACGTTTTAGCAAACGGTTTTCAACACCTCCTTCAATGTCTCATCTGTATAATTCCTCTAGGCACGTTCACCTCCCCTCCTTCGAATCTTTGGACCCATCTTTAAAAGATAAATATAATAAACATAACATGAAACTAAATCCAGCACAAAAAGGACAAAAACCATGTGTGGAAGTGAACAAAAGTGGAAAAAACTGGTGGCACATAGTTGCCTCACCACTTTCCCATTTTTCGATAACTGATGAACAACTCAACCCTAAAAACAATCCTTTTGGGACATTTACCTTTGATAGTATAGTAATGAAACTGAGTACTTACCACGAATCAGAAAGGGCCCCTACTGGGGTGGCTAGAGGAGACTCTGGAGGCAATCAGCTAGGGATGGGACATTGATATCGATAATATCGAAACATCGATGTTTTGCTCGTAATATCGATGTTTTACACTCGATGTTCTTCAAACATCTACGTTTCGGTCCGATGATATCGATGTGTCGGCGAGATGGTCTGATAACATCGTTTGATAAATTTGACCTACGAGGTACTGCTAGGGAACCAGACACAATCCAATTTCAGACCAATTAACTTTATTGAATTTACTTGGAATTTGAAGAACATCTCCTACCTTTCAATTTTTGTGATCAGCTACCTCTTCGCATTTCTGTCCATTCACTTCCTTATCTTAGTGGTAACGAGCTCCGACTCAGAAGTGTAAATATAGTTTGGTCGGAACGATAGGAGGTTAATCCCCGGTAGAGGGACGTTAATTTTTGATGATTCAACCCAATCATCACTTTATATAACAATATAATTAATGGGAAACAAAAGAAAGAAGTCTCTTTATGCTTGAACCAATAATGGAAATGGGGAAGGTATGGGATATCCTAATGAAGTGCATAAAAATAAGATAATTATCACGAATGAAAAAAATTGTAATGGAGTAGGTTATCCAGTAAAATAAAAGCACGTCAAAAGAAAATATATCTACTTCTTATGAATGGAGGAAGAGCAGCCTCATCAGGTTTTCTCCCTTGATTCTAATTTGTTGACAAATGAATTAAATTTCCCGCTTTTTAAAAACATCGATTTTTCACCTAACGATATTATCGACATTGATGTTTTTCATACGATGTTTCATCGATATCGATGTTTCTATGAAATATCGACATCGACATTGATGTTTTCTGTTCGATGTCCCATCCCTACAATCAGCTGAACCGGAAAAATCACGTTTCCACGTTCCAACTTCAATCAGCTAGAAATTCGGTGTTTTTGTTGAGTTCAAGGGTGTTACTTTATGCTCACGACTATATCTACGAATAATGCTTATTTTATGTACGAAAAACGAAGGTTTTCTTCGAAAAATCCACTTTCTAGCAGTCGGAATGATTCGGAAGTATCACATTCGATTCAGCCATAAATTATAGTCATAATTATAAAAAATTACATAGGAAATGATACCAAAATCGTAAAGCCATCTTGAGGTCGAGGGGGAACATAAACCGCTTAAAACACTGGATTTGCTTGTAAAACACACGTTTTCTGGCATTCAAACTTGATTTACTCTTCCAATTTCAATTTTAAAAAGAAAAATTTATAGACCTTTGAAAAGCTGACAATTTGAGCATGTTTTCTCCGAAGAGCGCCCATCGAAATGGGCGGGGATTCACAGTGAAAACTTTGGTCGAAAAAAGTCAAGTTTCAAAAATTTTTTCAAGTTGGCTTTTTGACTTGATTTTTTTAAACTATTTTATTGATGAAATATTCTGATTTTGCACTAGGTAGCTTAGGAATTTAACGCTCTTTCTAACGGTGTATTCAGATTTGAATTTTCAGGAGAAATAAGGGAGTTATGACCATATCAGTGCCGTAAGGTCGAAAACGCGAAGAAAAACTTTAAAGTGAAAAAAAGGAATTTTGAGCGAGTTAAAAGAAAATTGCTAGGAGACATGTTTTGTTGGAAATACCTTGTAGGATCGAATCCTGAAGTTATGCCCATCGAAAGTGTAGAAACCCTGTAGAATAGTCTCCACTAGGTATTTTTTGGAGTTTAATGACAAAAGTATGCTCGTAGGTAGAGGTTGTAACGTGCAAATATTAAATGAGCATAAGGGGGGAAAACTGGTCCAAAAATGGCGACTATTCGGAGAAACTGGTCCAATCCGAACAACTCCATATCCAGACCAATTCACCCACTCCTGACCTGAAGTTGTGGTGTCGTCTTCTTGATCCCATTTGATAGGACTGCTTCACTCGTTTTCGTACTCCGGTGTTTTCAAACATCTCCCGAACAAGGCGGAAACGAAAACAAAACAAAAGAAAAACAGGTTAACGAGGTGGCCACTCGACGAGTCGGGATTCCAGAAGTGACCCAGTTAGGCGAATCAGAGGGGCTGCCGCACAAGAAGCAATCCACGGTCGATAACCTCGCCTTTCGAGGAAAACAATTTTCAAGAGACTTCCAAAATACACCTTCATCTCATCCAGATTTGAAATCTCGATCGGAGGAAACATTTTGAACTCCATTTGAATTATTTTCAGAGTCAAACGCCTGATTCACGCCTACAAACGCCCGAAACAAATATTTTTTTACTTACGAGGAGATCAATTTCAAGCAAATTGAATTTTTGTAATTCCAATTTGAACTTTCGGCAAATCCCTTCCTTTTCGACAAATCCAACTTTTTTACTCTTAAAATGTTAATAAATATTTCTCTCTCATTTCAAACAAGGGAGAACAAAATGTATGAAATATACTAATACTGTCTGAATAAACGGAAACAACGGACTAGTTGTAACAGAAAAAAATCCCATTCGTGGTTGATGAGTGAGCGAATTTTCAGTATTTTATCCAATTTTCAGCCGTTTTTGACTTGAAACCCTAACAAAAATCCTCTACTCGTCTTCACTGACTCAGAATACCCACGCATTAATATTTTGTTAATTTCCGCTCTCCATACGGTAAGCACAGGTTAAGTTTTAGCCCTTGGCGATGTAGCTTTAATGCAACAACAGTCTTCCCACGTCGATCAAAACATCCCAAGACTTTTTAATGGTTCAAATTCGGATATGTGAAGACAAATTGCGCGGAATTACCTTATTTCTTGTTCATTTGGGAGGAAACTTCTCGAATGAGCTTGTTATGATGGTTTAAATTGGGATATTTGGAGAAAAATCTCTCTCAATTTCTTGTTAATTTGGGTAGGAATGGTTTTTTCAACAAAATTTCTAGAATTTTTCTTCTTTTTTAGAGTTTTTTAGAGGTTGACAAAATTTCTAGAATTTTTCTTCTATCGATATGTTGACAATGTAGCTTTAAAGCTACACCTGTAAAATTGATTATTGCGATGGCCTAACGCCATAATGTTTTTCTAAACAGCATTTTCCCCTTGTTTGGTTGCGTTTGTTTGTGTTTGGTGTTGGTCGACCTGCATTTTTCTTGCCAAGTTAAGGATTAAAGATATTAAAATTCGATATTCATACAACTTATGATGTACCCACTCGACACTGAGTAATCGACTCTCTACTGCCTAACAGTACCTAAACTACCTAGATTGAAATAAATGGGGGTTTTCTTGACAATAAAAGTCTTTAGTCGTTTCCAATCAAGAAAACCTCCACAACCGTAACACCTTTGACAATAGATTGAATGAACGAAATTTTTGCTTTTACAACGCCAACCATCTCGACTCCTTCCCAACCAAATTCAGGAGGGAAAAAGTTCATCAAAATCAATCATTCAAAAGTCATCTGGAAAAAGTTTCTCAAAAAACGGCTCTTTCATCATTTTTGAGACCCATTTTTCCTCGTGCTGTTTATAATTCTCGTTATTGAACACTGAAGTCCATAGTAGCCCAATGGTAATGTTTTCACATTTCTATATTGTTATTCTAACGGAGATTTTTTTTCGGTTTTCAGGTAAGTTGTGGTGTTACCCTCTCACGAAAAGACTTGTAACCTCAAGGGTCAAGCAAGTGAGTGTAATCAACATATTCCGGTGAAAATCTTCGCACTACTTTCCTTATACACATAGTGAGTGAAATACAATACCTAATACAGAAGCAAATTGTACTTACCTTGTAATTTAGAAAAATTATTCTCTTTCTCACGCCATTGAAGGAGCCAGGGAAAACATCAGCTTTTTCAAGGCCTTGGATCCATTTGGAAATTATTGATAGAATCAATCAACAGTTTTTTATTGTAAAAACCACAATCAGTGACAATTAGCTTAAGCACACAGGCTACAACTAAGTAACAAAAAATAATGATCATAGAAGAGGAACAAAACTCATAACATTTATATTGTGGTTATGAAGTTATAAAGGAGAACCGCGAGGAACGAGTGAGAATATTTTATATTTTCACAAGACTCAAATCACAGAAAAAGGGAACAGGAAAAAGTAAGTTTCTAGGTAAACGAATTTGCATAGCAACCAGCTGTTGTGGGGTTGGACCTCCACAGTACTCCCCCCCAAGTGTCAACGATACCAGACTGGGAAACGAACATGACGACCAGCACGAGTCACTGACGGCCGGTTTGGTTGGTCCGGATTGGCTGCGTTGACTATGTTGGATGGCAGATTGCTTGAGGATGATGAGGGATTCGGTGGTGATGCGGTCTCGGTAGTATCGACTAAAAATGCTGGCTTCAGTCGGTCTATAGACAGCGTTTGCTCTCCACGGGGCGTGGCAATCTTGAACACTTTCTCGGTCCGCGAAATCACCAAATAAGGGCCATCGTACGTCGGTTGGAGTGGCTTTCGGACGGCGTCGTGCCGGACGAAAACGTGCGATGACGTACGCAACGCCGGGTGTACGAACAATTTCCTGTGGGTGTGATGCTCGAATGGTACTGGCCGAAGCTTTTCAACGTGCTCACGTAGTTTTTCAATGACTGCTGGCACGTCAGAAGGGCTTGAGGTCTGTTCGAAGAAATCTGCTGGTAAACGGATGTTCTCGCCATAGAGGAGCCCAGCTGGTGTCACTCCGCAGCTTGGCATCAAAGTAGATCGCAAACCGAGAAGAGTGAGAGGGAGGGCGGAAACCCAGTCGTCAGAGAGCTGTGCTTTCAACGCCGATTTCAAGCGCCGGTGCCAAATTTCAATTGCACCATTTGACGCTGGATTGTAAGCCGTAGTTCGCAGGTGATCTGTCCCCAGCAGTATGGTGAGGCTTTTGAAAAGTTGGCAGTCAAATTGCCTGCCCCGATCAGTGGAAATACGGCGGGGGACGCCAAACCGGGAGACCCACGTTGAAACGAATGCTGCAGCGACAGTTTCGGCAGTGACGTCTTGAATTGGCGTTGCTTCTGGCCATCTGGAGAATCGGTCGACCATGGTGAGAAGGTATCGGAACCCCTGAGAAATTGGCAAAGGCCCTACAATGTCAACATTGACGTGGTCGAACCTTGCTTCCGTCGGAGGGTAGGAACCTATCGCACTGGAGGTGTGGCGCCATGTCTTGGCTCGCTGGCATGGTATACACGTCTTGGCCCACAGAGCGACGTCTTTCTTGAGGGATGGCCAGCAGAAACGAGACTGAACTAACTTCACAGATGCGGAAATCCCTGGGTGAGCCAGGTTATGAAGGGAGTCAAAAATACTTCGGCGAAACTGCTCAGGAATGAAAGGCCGGAGGGCTCCCATGGACGTGTCGCATGCCAGTTCCAAACCATCACTAAGCTTCATGTGCTGAAACTGGAGCTTGCACTTGGGTGATGACTTCAAATGCCGAAGTTCGTCGCATTTTAGCTGAGCTGTGGCTACGGCTTGTAGCAGGGCTGTTGAGGAGAGTTCGATGGCTGACAAACGAGAACAAAAATCAGCTGGAACATTTGAGGACCCTGGGACATAACGGATGTCCGTCGTAAATTGTCCAATGAAGTCTAAGTGCCGGAGTTGTCTCGGGGATGCCTTTTCTGGTCGTTGAGCAAAAGCGTAGGTCAGCGGTTTGTGGTCCGTATAGATGGTGAATGAACGTCCTTCCAGCATATAACGGAAATACTTGACCCCACGAAACGCTGCCAGTAGTTCGCGGTCGTAGGTGCTGTACGAGCGTTCGGCCGAGGACAACTGCTTCGAGAAAAACCCGAGTGGCTCTAAGGTGTCACCACGGCGTTGGTGTAACGCTGCACCAAGTGCACTGTCGGAAGCGTCGACCATCAAGACTACAGGCAGCTCGCAAGATGGGTGGGCCAGAAGTGTAGCGTTTGAGAGAGCTAGCTTCAACTGCTCAAACACGTTTTTTGTCTCATCTGTCCAGTTAACTTTGCGGCGGTCACGTTTCCTGGGACTAAGGCACAAGTCAAATAATGGCTGTTGTAGCACTGCAGCACGAGGAAGAAAACGCCGATAAAAATTCAGCAAACCCAGGAATCGACGTAAGTCTTCAACTGTATCAGGGAGTGAGTAGTCGGAAACAGCTGAAACACGCTCAGGAAGAGGCTTGATGCCTTTGGCGTCGATGAGGAAACCGAGGAAAGGGATGGCTGTTACTCCAAATAAGCACTTGGCAACGTTGATGCATACTGAGTGGGAGTCAAGTTGCGAAAATAGCTGTTGCAGATGGCTTTGATGTTCTTCCACCGATGATGATGCTACGAGAATGTCATCTAAATAGACGTAAACGAACGGTAATTCTCGGAGAATTGCGTGGATGTAGCGTTGGAATGTTTGAGCTGCATTCTTAAGCCCAAATGGCATCCGAACGAACTCAAAAAGACCGAATGGTGTCACAACTGCTGTTTTGGGGACATCTTCCTCGGCAACCTTGATGTGGTGGTATGCACGAACGAGGTCAATTTTTGAAAATATAGTTTTTCCGGCAAGTTGGGCGTTGAAATCGTAAATATGTGGTAAGGGGTATTTGTCAGGGACTGTAGCTGCGTTCAGTGCCCTGTAATCGCCACATGGCCTCCAAGTACCGTCTGTTTTTCGAACCATATGGAGCGGACTAGCCCAGGCACTTTTAGATGGGCGGCAGATACCCAAGTTTATCATATGTTGAAACTCCTGTTTGGCTTGTTCCAACTTGTCTGGCGGGAGTCGTCGAGGTTTGGCTGCAACTGGTGGTCCTTTAGTCTCGATGACGTGTGAAAAATCAGACGTAGGATCGCAGTAGGCTGGATTGTTTTTAAGGAGTTTAGGGAAGGATAGGAGCAATTTAGCATACTTATGGCCAGGATCAACGACATGAACAGATGAGTGATCGCTCACTTCTCTTTCTGTCACTGGTCTCCACAGATGCGTCGAAGAGTCTATTAGGCGTCGATTCTTGATGTCGATGAGCAGCCCGAATTCGCCTAGAAAATCGGCTCCAATAATGGCATGCTCGACATCTGCAATCACGAATGGCCAGCGAAACTGACGACGTAAGCCTAAGTCCAGGGAGTAGAGTCGTTCACCATACGTGCGTATTGGTGTTCCATTTGCTGCGAACAGGAAGCGTTTGGTCGGTGAACGACGATCAGCAGGTGAAGGTGGAACGACAGAAATGTCAGCCCCTGAGTCAACTAGGTATTTAGTGTTATTGAGGAGGTTGAATACAAACAGACGACGAGAA
The DNA here is from genome assembly GCA_009739505.2 of Apolygus lucorum. Lineage (NCBI taxonomy): Eukaryota > Metazoa > Arthropoda > Insecta > Hemiptera > Miridae > Apolygus > Apolygus lucorum. Next base: position 27,856,554 of record CM019173.2, on the reverse strand, counting down.
TGTTGTGTGCCCGCTCTCCCCGTTGCCGCATTTAAGGAGGGGGCTGTTAGTTTTCCGCCTCAGTGTCGGATAGTGCGGGTTTAAAACTACATGGGAGCAAACATCGTCGAGCTTTTACACCGTAACGTTTGTGGTACATGCAAATCTCAATTTCAGACTGACTAGTTTTCGGCTTAGGGGTTCGAGAACGAGGTCGATGATCACGGGACCCACCTTGGGAGGATTCACGTCCCCTGAACTTGAGCTCAGCTAGAGCCTCAGAAATTTGGGCAACTTGGGCTTCTAACCGGCTGAAACGGTCATCTGAGGCGTTGGCGGACCCAACGGCATATACTGCATGGCTGTGCGACGGAGAAAACTCTAAAATTTTATCAGCCATCGAGGCCAGGGTGTCTAGCGGGTCCGAGGATGACGCCAGGATGGCTCGAACGTTGGTAGGTAAACGTTGGAGGAACATCGTTCGAAGGAAACTGTCCTGTACCTGTGATCCTGCTAATGAACGCATTTCTCGCAACAGCTGGGACGGTCTACGGTCACCTAGGTCGAGTTCAGTAAGAAGTTTGGAAACTTTTTGACCCTCTGAGACCTCAAATTCAGCCTGTAAACGATCGAGGAGATCGTTGTATGGAGTCGCGGTCAGCGGTTTCAGTAGGAAATCTGAAATAAGTTCGGCAACGTCGCTATCGAGTGAGGCAAGAATATAATTATATTTTGTTAGTTCGTTCGTGACTGGTGAGTTGGAAAATTGCGCGTCTACCTGCATGCGCCAAATTTTTACATTTCTACGCCATAAGGGTGGTATTTTATTAGAAATTCGCGCTACTTCCCTTTGGACAGTGCTGTCGGCCGAGCTGGAACCACCATTGCCACCGGAGGAGGTCATCTCTGAGCTCTGGACAAAATTGAACCGTAGGAAAACCGTAAAACTCGCGAACCGGACGACGATCACGAAATTATTCTCGAGTACCGGGAATTCTCGTACACTCCAAACCGATTTGTTATATTCGGGGTCACCACTGTGGTTATGAAGTTATAAAGGAGAACCGCGAGGAACGAGTGAGAATATTTTATATTTTCACAAGACTCAAATCACAGAAAAAGGGAACAGGAAAAAGTAAGTTTCTAGGTAAACGAATTTGCATAGCAACCAGCTGTTGTGGGGTTGGACCTCCACAATATCAATAACGTGAAATAAATTTGGTAGGTAATTGTTTTAAAATAAACAAAAAACATTCCTCTTGTCAGTTTTACCTTAAATTAAAAAAAAAAAATAAGCTGGGCAATCACCATGCCAAAAATTCAGATGGTGAATGTTATTCTGCGTGAATCAGACGGACCTTCAGAGAGTTTTGATGGTGAATGGCCACAAGGAAATGGTTAAAAAGTCGAATTCCAATCTGCTTAGGGTTACTCTTCATAGTTGTGGACAGGAGCGCTAATGGCTAATGGGCGTAAGTTGTGCCGATTCCGTGTTGAGTAGACATGAATATTCGAACCTGTTTCGAAAACGACTCAAATTATCAAAGAAGCTTCAGCACAAACGTTTCAGCTACCAATTGGGTCCTTGACGTACGCTATCTTCAATGTAAAAGAAGACTTCGCCAGTTGTCCTTCGAGTTTCCCCGTCCAAGGATAGAAATGCAATTCTGTCTGAGGTTTCCAGTTTTTCTTTGATGCCCCAATAAAAAAGAGCGTTAATAATTACCGAAAAACTAGGTAACTTTTCTGTATTTTTTCAACATTGGCGAATTCTCAAGGAAAATGAATGAACACTTTAAGCATCGGCTTTTAAAATATCTTTTTTCTTCACGGAAATCCGTTTTGGAACATTCTAAAACGATTCCTGGAGTTTGTTCAAAAATCATTATTATGTTGGTGCATGTGTGTGGTGTCACTCCAAACAATAAGTTGAGTACTGATTATTGTTTCGAAAAAATTTCAAGTTTTTGTCAAAACATTCATAATAACAAATGAAAAGACCATTTCGTTTAGCCAGGAATGTTGGACCAACCTAAGGGGTTAAAATTGTTTAAAAAATAGGCCAAAAAACTTTTTAGTGTTTTTTTAAGATATTACTATCATAATCATAGTAATGTATTCATAACAATATTCGGATTCAGCTACACCCACAAGGCTGACTGCTCTGTCATGTAGCTAGTATTTCGTTTTTTCAACCATATTCCTTGAAGATTTTTTTTTTTTAATTCGCTCATTTTCTCATATTTTATGAATGGCATTTCTTATATTCCATTCTAGTTGCCCTTCTAGTTGAATTCTCCAAAACCCAACAAATCCATGTATCATAGGCTAAATTTTTATTTATTCATTTACTTTATTATTTTTTGTTGAACTTTGGAAGAAAATTGTTCTAGACTGCCTTGTAAAATCAATTCAGTTAAAATTGATTTTTTAAAAATTTTCAATCGAAAGTAGACCTTATCTTGAGAGTTTTGACACCATCCGTTCTCTTTTTGGATAAATAGATCTTTTTCTATGATTTTTCAAAGTTTTGAATGTTTATGACGTCACGCGCCCCTCCCGTCAACCCCAGCCCACTGTGACGTCATAAACATTCGAAACTTTGAAAAATCATAGAAAAAAGTCTTCTCTCGCTAGAAGGTCGTGGTCGGTGTCAAAATTCTCAGAATGAGGTCTAGTTTAGATTAAAAATAACACAACAGTTTTTCCGACCCATGCGCACACCCCATTGGCTTCCAAATCCTTTTTCTTGTTCTCTTGCGATTTGTAGTCACCATTTTATTCAATGTAGAATGAAGTGCTCCACACATATGACCCTCAAGAATCTTTATTTAGTAAACTCTCGGTCGGTAATGATCCATCTGCTGTATGTTGGTTTCGTGCCTCCTGGTTCGACATGTTTAGATGCTCTTTGGCGCCGACGTCGAGCTGTCTTGAAATCGTATTTGAAATCATAACATCCTGTTTTTCTTCAATAAATCCGATTTGGTTTGAAAACGATAAACTCGTATGGACAGAGGATTGCTTACTTAGAACCAAATATTCAAAATTTTCCGTACCTACTGAAAATTTTGAGACTGCAGTAGATTCTTCTTTCTAGAAAATACGAAAAAACGAGATTGTGAAGGATCGATACAGCACGCGCAAGTTCAGCTCGTTAGTATTCTAACAGCCTCTGACTGACCCCCGAAGAGGTGACCCTCTTTGTTACTGAGGACGTGACCTACCGGGGAGTTTTGACAAGTTGGAAAACATTCGGGAAGCGGGGAGCCACGGATGGGCTGGCTGGGTTTGAAAAGCTCTGTATCGGAGAGGGTGCCAGTCACATCGCTGTCAATAGTATTCTGGTGGACGGTGATTTGAAATGTTCAGAAATGCCTTTTTGGCAGATGCTGCAAGTTGGTTCGATTCTTGAGAGTTCATGGAGAGGGGCGTTGAATCAGTTTTTGAACCGCATCCTCTACTGAGTGCCTACCTATCTCGTATATATTGGTGGGTATAGAGCTGGTCAGAAAGAATATAAGAAGAAGAGAACCCAGATAGATCCATTCCTGAGTGTTGATGGAGAGAAGCGTAGAGTCAGTTTTTGCAATTATACGAGTATACTCACTAATATACTACGTGTGGATTTGAAATGTTCAGAAATTCCTTTTTGGCAGATGCTGCAAGTTGATTCAATTCTTGAGAGTTGATGGAGAGAAGCGTTGAATCAGTTTTTAAACCGCATCCTCTACTAAGTGCCTTGTACTCTGGTGGGTACAGAGCTGGTCAGGAAGAAGGCTATTATCCCTAATTCAGATAGAACCATTCCTGAGAGTTAATGGAGATAAGCGTAGAGTCAGTTTTTGCAATATATTTGTGTGCCGATTTGAAATGTTCAGAAATACCTTTTGGCAGGTACTGTAAGTTGGTTTTGCTCCTGAGAGTTGATGGAGAGGGGCGTTGAATCTGTTTTGGAGACTATTCTAACACAAAAACTGGGTTTTTCTATGGCGAAGTTGAATAATGAGAGTATCCTCGTTGTTGGCGAACTCCAGTAAGTTATAAATCTTTAAATATGGAGATTGAACTAAGGAAAAATTCAGGAGGACCAGTAGAGTGGGAACATTCTTGACACAATCACCGTGGCATCCGATGTCAAACGAGGCAGTGGCCCACTTGCCGGAGCGTGGGTCGGGCCTGTCTTCAACTCTTAACAGGGTAATTTATTACTATTGGAGACCACACACATCTGATAAAAGGCAGTAAATGGGAAGGACACCAATGAGTTGATTCGAGGGCTATGGATTACCAACACGGTTCATGTTGATTTTCACTTCTAAAGCTGGAAGCTAACAACAGCCTGCAGATGAGAAATAAAAATTTAATGATAAAACTCGAATAATTATATCATTTTGAGATGTTCTAACTGGCAAACGTCTAAATCACGTAAACATATGTGAATACGAAGTGATTTCACTTCGTAGGTACTATACATAGCATTTCCAAGCATGGACCTAGTATCCCATGGACCGGGCCTCCACCCCTTTCACCACCCATCGCCGTGCTGGTGGAAATTGGTAGTGAGTATGGTGGGGGAACGGTACTTGGGAGGTGTGGCTTAAAGTGAGTCGTGGGGTGGGGGGGCCCATCGTCCCAGTACGTCATGAGGAAGCACGAGAGTTGCACTCCCTGCCTTTATCAATGCGTTCGAAGAAAAGCACCTATTCTGTCCCTTCTCAATAGCCTCTCCTGATCTCTGTGCACCCCCTGAGTTTCGGGGCAGCAGCCGCCACTGAGCTGTAGATATAATTTGATAATATTTGTACAAAATGTGATAATATTAGGACTGCAAGGCGTTCATAGGACCTTATTTTTGTAATAATTTACTAATGCCTACTTTAATGTAATAACTTTTTTTGTATTAAGAAGTAACTGCAAAATGTGATATTTTGACAAATAGCTTTCGTATATCCTTGTTTTTATGATAATATATCCTGTCAATAGCAATTAAAATATATTAAATATATTCAAACCTTTAAATATATTTGAACCTTGGGACAGATTCTTCCCCCTACTATAAAATGGAAATTTTTTTCAAGTTAGAAAAAATTCTGCGTTATAACATTTGAGAATAATTTTGATTTTGAGATTTATCATACTCTGAGGCCCCTCAAATGAAACACTTTCAACGAAACGTTTTTATTCTTTCAGAATCACAAACTATCACAATAGTATTAAAGAATCGCAACATCTTTGTATCTAATAAAGAAAATATCTAATATCTATATAAATATATCTATCTATTTTGTCGATTACCTTGAAACTAATAATATAATAAGCGATAGACAGTTCGGTTTTCGCAAAGGCCGAAGTACAGATGATTCTATAAGCTATTTGGTGCAAAAGGTAGTTACTTCGCTGGATGCTGGGGAGAAGGTAATTTCAGTATGCATGGACATGACCAAGGCGTTCGACACGATCCCTCACCTCAAGCTACTTGCAGCAGTTGAGCAGACCGGTGTCCAAAAAAGTTTTGTCAAATGGACAGCGAGCTACCTGGAAGGGAGACGCCATGTAACAAAGATAGGTGATACCATCAGCGATGAGAGAACTTGTATCTGTGGTATCCCACAGGGAACAGTTCTGGGACCAATTTACTTCATTGTTTTCCTTGAAGGGCTTCTTAAGGAACAAATGGATGGAGTGGTTTTCTCATTCGCAGATGACACAACAATTATAGTATCTGACAAATCTTGGGAACTGGCAACTAGGAGGGCTGAAACCTGCCTCATGAAAGCTGCCTTTCGTATGGGTAACATGGGAATGATGATCAACTTTGCGAAAACGAATTTCATTGCTTTTGCCCTGAAAGATAATGACGTCCCTCGTATTGATGCCATCAAATGCCACAATATGACTTGCTCTCGCCTTGATTGCCCTTGTCCAGTAATAAATCAAGTGAGGGCCACCCGGTTTTTAGGGGTTGAAATTGACCAATGCTTGAGATGGGACGGACATATCAATGCATTGGTAGCGAGAATGAGAAAATTAGTTTATATTTGCCTTGAGGTGAGAAATTTTCTATCCAGGGAAGCCATTAGAATGTTATATTTCGCCCTTGTTCAGCCCCTGATGATATATGGAATCTCTGGATGGGGAGGAAGTGGTACAAGCCTACTAGACTCCGTGTTTGTGGCACAAAAATTATTAATTAAGGTATTGCTAAAAAAGACAAGAAGACATCCATCGGCTGAGTTGTTTAGGCAGATGAAAGTACTCCCATTTCCGCATCTCATGAACAAAATTACACTTATTAGAATACATAAATCAGCATTCGCGAATCACGAATTGGCATTTCTGGAGGAGGGCGTCACCAGAGCCAGGGGACAAACATTTATAAAACTACCCTTTCGTAGAACACATCGTGGACAATTAGCGTATGATTATAGGGGTGTTAAATTATTCAATGACTTGCCAGAACACCTTCGCTGTATTTCTGGGTTACAAGTATTCAAGAAAAGGCTAAAAGATCACTATAATCATTTGTACCTTGCCTGAAGTGGTCGTCTTAGTTGTTGTCTTAGTATTATTGTCCATTGTTTTTTAGATAAGTATACTAAAATTATATTTAAGATACTCGAAATTATATTAAATTTTTATATTAGGTAATGAAGTACATAATCATTTTTCTATTAAATTGTAAAGCAACTGGTAATGAAGTACATAATCATTTACATTAAATTGTAAAGCAACTCCTCCCCACAGCACAAGTCCTAGACTTACAGTGGGGAGTAGCGTTTACAATTGAAATGTTATACTATTATTTACATTTGCCTCATTACAAATAAATGCATTAAATAAAAAAAAAATATAAAAAAAAATAATTTAACTAATTATAATTTAATAAATATCTAATTATTACTATCACATGTTTCATAATAATCATTCATAATTATCACAAATTTTGTGATACGTGAAAATGTGATATTAATTTGAATGATTATTATGAAACATGTGATAGTAATAATTAGATATTTATTATATTATAATTAGTTAAATTATTAGATACAAAGATGTTGCGATTCTTTAATACTATTGTGATAGTTTGTGATTCTGAAAGAATAAAAACGTTTCGTTGAAAGTGTTTCATTTGAGGGGCCTCAGAGTATGATAAATCTCAAAATCAAAATTATTCTCAAATGTTATAACGCAGAATTTTTTTCTAACTTGAAAAAAATTTCCATTTTATAGTAGGAGGAAGAATCTGTCCCAAGGTTCAAACATGGGTGTCCCCAGGTACTACATACCATGTTTGAACCTTGGGACAAAATAGACATTTAAAACAATCGAGTTTTGTGGTAAGTATTTAAACATTTTTAAAAATCATGGTTCGTGCATATTATTAAACCTCATGAGTAGTAGAGTATACACCCTTCCTTTAATTGCTAAATTACGTTGTAATGGAAAAAATCGTCCCAAGGTACAATACTTTCCCTCTAGATACTGATTTAATACATCAGCAGGTTGAAATTCATCACCATACTACAAAAATAACATTAAATTGAAAAAAAAAAATCCGCACGTGGCCTAGATTCGAACAGTACACCTTGGGCGTCGCAGACCGACGCTCTAACCAACTGAGCCAAAGTTGTGGAGTGGTGGGGGGAGCCCCTACACTACGGTACTTCAGGGGGAATGCCACGCCCCTCGGAACCGCCACATGCCCATTTTCAGATTCCGCACGCATTTTCTGAGCACGGAGTACCGGTCCATTGGATACTAGGTCCATGTTTCCAAGCCAAATGAAACCTTTTCCAAGTCAAATGAAACCTTTTCCAAGTCAAATGAAACCTTTTCCAAACCAAATGAAACTTTTTCCAAACCAAATGAAACTTTTTCCAAATCAAATTAAACCTATTGAGAAAATGAGTGAAATGAGGTACCTAGATAGGTAGATACTCTGCAAATTTCAGATCGATGCAATTGTACCTATCGTTCAAAGAAGTTGCCAAAATGAAAATTCAATGAATTTTAGACATAGGATTATCGAAGTAGATTTCACCTTAGTAGAATAGGAAACAAGTAAGTTTGAGAAATTTCTGTTGAATGTGAGTGAATACCTACCTACTCGCCACGCCCACACGGAGAAACCGATAATTAAGGGGAGTCACCAATACTTACATTGACTGATTGAACTTCTTAGACTGAATTTCTGAAATTTTGTAATACATTATTCATCTACGATGTTTACTTTACAGAAATACACTATGTTTGGAAAAAGTTTCATTTGATTTGAAAAAGTTTTATTTGACTTGGAAAGAGTTTCATTTGGCTTGGAAAAGGTTTCATTTGGTTTGGAAAAGGTTTCATTTGGTTTGGAAAAGGTTTCATTTGGTTTGGAAAGGTTTCATTTGGTTTGGAAAAGGTTTCATTTGGTTTGGAAAAGGTTTCATTTGGTTTGGAAAAGGTTTCATTTGACTTGGAAAAGGTTTCATTAAATGAAAACCAAATTTTGGTTTGGAAAAAGTTTCGTTTGACTTGGAAAAGGTTTCATTTGGCTCGGAAATGCTATATTATTCATCTACGGTTGTTTACTTTACAGAAATACACTATGTTTGGAAAAAGTTTCATTTGATTTGGAAAAAGTTTAATTTGACTTGGAAAAAGTTTCATTTGGTTTGGAAAAGGTTTCATTTGGTTTGGAAAAGGTTTAATTTGGTTAGGAAATGCTATATCATCCCACTGTTTCTCATCTTACCTACTAGTACAATTTATACAATGCAATAGCTATATAGCCAAATCTCAAGCCTAGACATCGGTCTAGCAAACAAAGCAAGAAAGTTCTGATTGTGAAAATTGAAATTTTTGGAGCGACAAATGTTGAAAATTCCGAAATATTCAAATTTGAAAGTCATAACTGGGAAACCTAGAAGTTGGTACGTACTCTCCTGCGAATTCATTGTTTTTCAGAAAATTATTTGGTCTCAAAATAAGAGTCCTTAGTAAATATATAATACTTAGTTGATTCAAGGGAGACAGGGGCAGGTAGAAAAAGGGTTCCACCTACCCATTTGATGTCACAGTCCAGTCCTGGTCTCGTGATTGTCTTAAGAAGTTTCTGAGAAATCCCAAGATGGGAACAGGCTAGTTTTTAATGCGAAAGATCTCCCTCCTCCCCCGTCAACTTGAGTATGAAGGTACCTGCTCGAGCGAATATTCTGGGAAAAGTCGAAATAACTGTTGATTTTACAGCGCTCTCAACGTCTGAGATGCTCAAAGTACAACAAGCAGTGTTGTGGAAACCCTGGGATTTTGGGTATGGACTCCAAGGAACCAGCACGTGTAGGTCTCAAGCTCCAGGTACCAAGAACCTATCTTTTCCTAGAATCGCCAAGAGGAGCAACCACTTGTGTGTGAATTTGAATACTTCTAGGCTCTCGGGACTGAATAGGAAACAAAAGTCCATTCATACAGCATGGGTTAATGAGCAAATTTTCGTAGAAATCTAGTAGGTAAGGTTTTTTTTTATAGTCATCACAGGAGATTAGAACGCTCCAAAACGAATTTCTGTGACTTTTTTCTCAAAAAATTCCATTTTTAAAGTTGTGTGGCCATTGCAATAGCTTGATTTTCGTTGAAGAAACGCTAACAAGTGAGCTTATGTCACAAAATGAATTAGGCATCATTTGATGTGAAAACATTTGAGAATTTGGAGAAAATACCCACTGCAAATTTTATTGAGCATTTTCTCCATAATAATAATTAATTTTATCCGAGTTAAGACCCAACAGCCTCTCTACCTTCTTCACCTTTTCATCTTTCAGCCGTATGTTGAATTCTCCGCGAGAACTGTATCTATATTCGATATTTAGAAATATCGGATCCTAAGTATCGATATCCGAAAATATCTTATAGTGTAGTATCGATACTAAAATATCGAGTATTGGTACAAAAGTATCGGTGTTTTTTTTTTTAATATCGGGTATCGATACCGATTCCTAGTCCGTATATACTTTGGTAAATTGGGAAATAAATAATAAAGCTGTGTTCTTGAATGGGGACGTCTAGCAGCCTCCAACCATTTCTGCCTTCTCTCTCCTCGGAACAGTGAATGCTCGGCACAGTGATGAATATTTTCTCTGTGCTATCATTGACGCACCCCTTCATAAAACACTGTTTTTATGTTTCCCCATTACAAATTTCCACTTGAAATAACAAAAAATCACGACACTTCGATGAACTCACGTGGATTCTTTGTTTACATAACCTTACCCGCGGATAACCCCAGAGAGAAGGTGTCTCATGGAGCAAGGGAATCCTGATTCGTTGAACATTTCGTGACTTTTCAACGTGGCTGCCCCTTAAACAGATTGCCGCTACATTTAACACTTCCATTTTCCTTAAATTCTCTAAATTTTTTGGATGCTTTTTCGAGCAGCGAACTATCGTTTTTTTCCTTATCAGTGAACCCTCTTTCGAAAAAAAACATATTGTTTAGTAATGCATGCGTTCCAGGGGACGTCCCATTGGATAAGCATTGGATCAGTTTAACCAGTTGGTAAGCGATAAAACTGTTTCACTCGATGTAATTTACTTATTACTTTAGGCAAGAAATAGTGACCCACCCCCCCCCTCCTCACCATTATCCACCATAACATTTCTAACGGCATGGAAGCCTCGAATCTGAAGAGAATTTTAAAATCCATGATCTACGATACCCAACATGCAAATTCGAGTTCACCCCCCCCCCCCCTCCACCAATGGCGCCAGTCTGGCACCAAAGCGGAAATATGTCGTAACATTGAACTTTCATCTATTAGTTTTAGTAGGCAGTCCGTCGAGGTTCACATCCGTATTCAAGGTGATACACAAAAAAAAACCACGAAATATGCGGTTTATGGTGTCCTGGCACCATGGTGGCACCACTATTAGTTCCATGGTGACACGGAGAATAATTCATAAACATATTGTTTAGTAATGCATGCATTCCAGGGGACGTCCCATTGGATAAGTATTGGATCAGTTTAACCAGTTGGTAAGCAATAAAACTGTTTCACTCGATGTAATTTACGAGTATTTATTACTTTAGGCAAGAAATACTGACCCCCCCCCCCACCATTATCCACCTTAACATTTCTAGCGGCATGCGAGCCTCGAATCTGAAGAGCATTTTAAAATCCATGATCTACGATACCCAACATGCGAATTCGAGTTCACCCCCCCCCCCCCCCCTCCCAATGGTGCCGGGCTGGCACCAAAGCGGAAATACGTCGAAACATTGAACTTTCATCTATTAGTTTTAGTAGGCAGTCCGAAGAAGTTCACATCCGTATTCAAGGTGAAACACACACACACAGACATACACCTATAGTTTTTTTCACGGATTTGGATTCAGAATGGTCTAAAACGGATTACTGTGTGGTTATTTTTTTTCTGTTGAGTGTTGTCCAACTTTATCCCAGATCGATCGCATAAGGACGCCCAAGTCTTACTGTGGGACGTCCTAAAAATCTGGAGGTGAAATGAAAATTTTTCCTCAATTTCAAAGGTTGGGTAAAATTGAAAAGCAGAAACGGAACTAAAATATTGAAAAATCGGATATTTTGTGAATATTATCCCCCCACTCACCCCTCCCCTTGTGAATTTTGGTACTCTGGTGAAATCATGTACAAGTCGGAAGTTATTTGAGTCAAACAAAAAAAGAAACACACAAATCGGTTGGAAATTGAAGCCTGGGCAGAGTTTTCAAGATTATGCCCGTAAACGCACGTTTTTTAAGCATTAACCCCCCCTTTCACCCCCTTAAAAAGCAAAATTCGAAATTTCGACGCCGTAGTGCACAATTAGATAGTTTTCCGCGTCGAAGAAAAAAAGAACCACGAAAATCGGTTGAGAACTAAGGCCTGGGCAGACGACACAAGATTATGCCCAAAAACGCACGTTTTTTGAGCATTAACCCCCCCTTTCCTCCCCTTAAAAGGCAAAATTCGAAATTCCGGCGACGTAGTGCACAACTAGATAGTTTTCCGCGTCGAACAAAAAAAGAACCATGAAAATCGGTTGAGTACTAAGGCCTGTGCAGACGACACAAGATTTTGTCACACACACACACACACATACACACACACACACAGAGAGACATATACCTATGGTTTTTTTTCGCGGATTTGGATTCAGAATGGTCTAAAACGGATTACTGTGTGGTTATTTTTTCTTTCTGTTGAGTGTTGTCCAACTTCACCCCAGATCGATTGCATAAGGACGCCCAAGTCTTACTGTGGGACTTCCTAAAAATTGAAAAAATGTGAGGCAAATTCCCCAATCGGGGTCTAATTGCCCTAAATACGTTCAATTTATGGGTATTTTTTACTTAGTTTGAAATTTAAAAAATATAGTAGAATGACTTGATAGTTGGATGATGATTGTTTGCCACAGTTCGCTTCCCCCCCCACACCTACAAAATCAAGACACCTGTTCATTCGAACCGATTCCTCTCCAACACTGCGATTACCGTATTTCGTTGTTGAACAGCCTGCGACGAGGACAGGCTCAGCCTCGGGGGTTTCTTCTCCTTCCGAGTCTTTTTCTTCTGGTGAATTGGATAAGGCGGGAATGATATTATTTCTTCTCGAAAATAATTGGTAGGTTCTCTTCAACCGCTTTTCTCAAACGGCACCGCACGTCGTGTTCACGATCCGTAGATTTTTTTGTTGCTCCCGCAGGCCTTGCGCCGCTCGTTTGGTAAGCATTTTTTAAATTTTTTTTTATTACAGAATCTGTAATGTTACGTTTATTTTCCTTAGCGCCTTTTCCTTCTACAACAAACCTGAAGATGCTCTTAATATTGAAAATATTAGCAAACCGACGTTTCGGATCTCGAACAAGTACCTACCTAACTAAATTTTATTTGTAGTAATCATGAATTTCAATAAGTACAGTGTGGTAATGGGAAGCTACCTTACTGAGGAATGTTGCATGAAATTCTTTCCGGAGGAGATGATATTCATAGGGGACCGTCTACAAGTCAACCCGCACAATCCATGAATATTGCATCCAAATCGGACAATACGTTCGTATAGTTATGCCCGTTACAAGGATTCCAAGATAGACACGGAACAAAAATTGTTCAGGACGGCCTAAAACGTAAAATGTGAGTGAAATTGTTGATTTGAGAACAATTTTTTTTTTTCAACCTTGAAAAGTGAAAACGATGCTTCCGCTACTTTGGTAGACTCGGAAGCAAAAAAAAAAAAAAACAGACGGAAGGATTGGTTACGATATTGTTACCAACAATGTTTATGAATTATCAAGATAATTTATTTTTGTTATCAATAATGTTATGTATGTTAATAACAATGTATTCCACTATCAATTGGTTTGTAAGCACCTTAACGATTGCGAAAAGAAAATGTAAAAAAAGGTGAAATGAGATGAAAATTACGAAATAATTCTCATTAATTTACCAAGAATTATCAAGGCTATTAAAGCGAGAGAAAGCCAGTTGTGGAATAAAGGGTGAACGAGATGGTTTAGTTACGGCTTGTTGGGCGCACTAAGTATAGAAATACTCAATTCTCCTGTTCTCACATCCTTCAAACGCCATTTTCCGAGATTTTAGAGATCTTCGCTCAATTAATATTAGCCATTTCACTCTTATTTTGGAAAATAACAAGCGAAACGTCAATCTCTTAACTTGACTGGTTCTTCAGGGTTGACTGAAGTTGTCTTCAGGGTTGTCTTCTGGTTCCATTTCAGAAATTCAACGATTGAGCGTTTTCAACTGAAGACCATTGCAGAAGAGGAAGTTCTTGTCAACTTCCGGTTCAAACATCAGGATATACCAAAACTGACTTAAGATTCGGCAACATAACCACTTTGGAACAATCTACTCCCTTACAGACCACAATTTTCCGAAGGTTTTATTATTCAATTCAATTAATATTCGGATAATATAGGTAATAATATTTCAAGTAATAGGATTTGGCAACATTACCACTTTGAGACAATCTAGTGCTCCTTTACGGGCATAATTTTCAGAAGGAAAATTAAAATTATTCAATTCAATTAATATTCGGATAATGATAATATTTTAAGTAACAGGATTCGGCAACATAACCACTCTGAGACAATCTAGTATTCCCTTACAGGCCTAATTTTCAGAAGGTTTTATTATTCAATTCAATTAATATTATAGATATTATTTATCATTTATTTTTAATATTATTGATATTACTTACATTATAGATATTATTTAATATTTATAAATTTTGAGATCCTTGATATTAAGTATTTATTAAATATTTGAAATTGACTTATTAAATACTTGAAATTGGGGTCATTGATTGCCTGTCGGCATCTTTATTATTTAGTTGCCAGAGACTTGCAGTAGGGGCGGTAGTAGGTAGTTATAGGGCATATAGCAAATGCAAAGAATATAATATATTCTTTGCAATATGCCCTATAACTACCTACTACCGCCCCTACTGTATATTATACATTTACATCCCAAAATGTGTCACTACTGTGCCCATCAATTTTTTTTTTTTACCACTTGAATATTTGTATTTTGGTTTATTATCTTCAATAGTGAACCTTTGGAATCGACCAAGAAAAAAATTGTTTACCCTCCCTCAAAAAATTTGTTGGTTTACGTTTCAAAGTACGTAGAATCCGAAAATCGAATTTAAAAAAAAAAAAATCGAACAAAAGCTTTTGGTTGATGTCAGTGTGCAGCCTTCTTTGGGGTGAAAATTAAGGTGAATGGTGAATTCTGTCCCGCAATTTGTATTTGTGTTACCAGGGAGCCTAGTAAATAATTATACGTCTGGAATTTCGTATGGCTTCGTTCTTTTCAGACATGTATCTTAGGTAGAACTATCAAAATGTATAGTTCTGGAACACGAAATTCTTCTCTGAAGTGCTTCATGTGTCTGCTGTCGTCGTCCCCTCCTCGACATGAAACACGGGAAGGAAGTTCGGTTTGTGTCAGCTAGCGGAGCAACAATCTTGGCCTCGTGCCAGTCCTAAATCCGCGAGTGGAAAAAAAAATAGAAAAAAATCTCCGCTCATCTCAAGACTTTTGGCAAAGTTTGGGAAGCATAAACTCCGACGAAAGGGAAATAAAGGACATGACTGGATTGGATAGCAGGCTTTTCCGATATTAGGGCGGACAATAGAGACTATTCTATTTGGATCGTATAAATTACACCCCACCCTTCGTACCCTACATAAAAAACGCTGCAAATTATTACACATTATTTGTCATCAAAAAACACGGCTTTGCCATTGCCACTATCTACCTACCATAGGTATTACTTACCTATACAGGTTGTAACGGTTAAGGTCGTACCACCGGCCAGGGTTCGATTCTTCAACTAATTTGTGACTTTTTTTTGTCTCTTGTCTTTTTTTTCATAACCCCCTTAAAATCGGACTTTTTTTCACTTTTAAGATTTTTTTTCGTATTTTCGACCTTACGCCATTAAAACAGCCATAACTCCCTTGTTTTTCAGTCAAAATTCAAATGTAATTATACCGTTGGAAATAGCGTTAAATTCTCTATCTCCCTAGTTTTGAATACTACTTTTTAAAGAAGACTAAGATGTTGAAGAATGAGCCCAAATAGTAAAATCTCGGACATTTTTCGTTTTTTCAAACGTTTGTAACACTCACTGAAACTGCCGGTTAAGTTCTCACTGTAACCCCAAAAGTTGACCCAGAATCTCAGCTTTCCAACGGTATGGTCATAAAATTGTTTACAGTGGACTAATGGTGTAAAATCCTCGTTCCCGTGCCAAAAACCATGGATCTTCCGAAAAATCGACGTTTTTCGCGAAAATCGAAATTTTCACCCTAAAATGAGTTAGGCAGCCATCTTTTCGTAATTTGTAACTCTGAGTCAAATGATGACACAAGACTTATCGAAAAAGTAGTCACTGATAATATCAGTGATATTATCTTGTCCAATTCACTTTTCGAAAACTGTCTTAATTTCTGTTAATTTGTATGCCAATTTTTTTATTACTAGATCGGCCAACGTAACGAATTGGCATATTGGGTATCGTAGATCATAGATTTTAAAATGCTCTGCAAATTCGAGTCTCCCATGCCGCTAGTAAGGTTATGGTAGATAATGATGAGGGGGGACACTATTTCTTGCCTAAAATACTAAATAAATTACATTGAGTGAAACAGTGCGTCCTATCTGGTTTAAATTGACCTAATGCTTATCCAATGGGACGTCCCCTGGAATGCATGCATTACTTAACAATACGTTCTTCGATGTTCCGTCATTAATTTTGGTGGCAAACCCTCAGATTCGGACTCAGCACCCCACAAAACACAAGGAATCGAAGAAATCAGAAACCCTCCAAAACTCTCCGAAGAGTTCTGCAAACTTTCCCTTATTGGCCTACCTGAGTCGGACGGAGTTTCCTCTCTACGTTCTAGCTCTATGGGCATCATGGGATACTGGGAAGCGAGATATCAACGCATTCTCATTCTCTGTTCTCCCTTTCCCAAAATAGAGGCAATAGCGGTCAATTCCTCGAATGAGTCATATTTATTCTTAAATTACTCTTGTTTATAAACTTCGGTGTCGCCCATTTTCCCTTTTGATAAGCTTTAGGTACGAAACATTTATGTAAATTGCCTTCGAGGATGCACACGGTCGGTAGGGTGAAGTCGACCCTCTGATATTGTGGTAGGCGTCTCTTCACCGAAAATAAATGTACTTGTAGGCTGGAAAGGTGAAGTTGAAGGTTCTGGTAATTCAATACTCTTTTAGTCGGCTGGGTTGAGTAATGAAATCGGAAATACGTCAAACGGCTCCATATGGGCTGCCAAAGCTTATTACATTAGTTACTTCCTCCAGCGAGTCAAGTCTCGAAGTCGCTTCCTTGAGTCAGCGAACGCCCTTTCATCTTCACCACTCCCATCTTAATGAAGGAAATTCCATTAAACTACGGAATTTTTGGATCTGAACGTTCTCCCGAAACATCGAAGGTTTGAAGCACCAATAAACCCCAGAAATTCTCTAACACTTGATGTAATTTTTTCATATTTCAATAATTTATTGACAAGATGGGTAATCGTCACACAGAACATGGGGGCCACCATTGAACTGATATATTTTATTGATAACGATACAGAAATCTGTGTGTGTGCAGTACAAGCTGTTTGATGCATGGAGGATCCATAGAAGCGTGGGAAATATACTTCAAGGTAGGGAAAGTATGTGTATATTGTGGTGTATCTTCTGCTAGGGTGGCTTCTTTCTCCTCCAGACCTTCATAATGGCTTGGCAGCAGGTCTCCTACAGACTCCCTCTCACAAAGTGAGAATCCAGCGATAGGCTATGAGTGGGGTTTGGATGTTTGCTCAGATTGAGAAATGTGATGAATCTTGATGGGTGCAGCTGATGACCCCATCCTTGTTGCCACTTGTATACAGGGTGTCCAAGTAACTACGCTCCCCCACTTATTTTCTCTAATTGTGTGAGAAAAAAATTGTACAAACGCTATTCTTCATAATTTTTTTGCGTAGAATTCAAAAATGACAAAATTGCGCAATCGGGCGCAACCATGACCAACTTTGTTTTTGGTTTATTATTTTCAATAATAAGCCTTTGGAATCGAGCAAGAAAAAAAATTTTTTAACCCCCCCTCAAAATTTGATGTTTTACGTTTCAAGGTACGTAGAATACGAAAATCGAATACAAAAATTTCCGTCCGTCCGCCGTACGCCGTACGCCGTCCGCCGTACGCGGCACTTTTCTTAGCAACACTGGACCGATTTGGTTCAAATTTGGTATATGGGCTCCATTTGGGGTCTAGTTGTGCCGCGAAGCTTTTGGTTGATGTAGGTCACTTCTAAGGGGTGAAAATTAAGGGTTGAAATTTTCAAGAGTGCCCTAGCTCGAAAACTCTCGAAATAAACGTATCGTTTTTTCACCAATTTTAAATACTACAGAATTTTTAAAAATTTTTGAGACCACCCGGAGCTCTGTAGGACAAACCGTTCGGTCCCTACGAGTATTTGAAGGTTTTCCTTCGATAAAACAGAATCATGAGTGTGAATCGCAAAAGAGGTCTAATCTCCATTCAAATTTTATCGGACTAAAATGCGATCGCTGTTCATTTCTTCGATTTGTATACAGTTTTGCCTTCTGCGTAACCAGTAATCAAATTTCCATATCAAGCTTTCTATTTTTCGAATCGAGTGTGAAGCGTTTAGTTCTTTCTAATAAACTTGATTGTGAAGGTGTGAAGCCATTACAGTGTGGTAGGTAGTACCTACCAATAGTTGGTAGGTAAAAAAAAGTTGGTAGGTAAAACAATGTTTGTAGGTAAAAAACGCAGCAAATCATTGCTCACTGATCAGATCACTGATCAGCTGAGTGAGCTCCGAAGCCATTTTCAATCCTATTGAATGGAGGTGCTCTTCCAGGCGTCTCCAGCATTCGAGGATATCTTCTTCACTCCTCACATCACTGATCAGCTGAGTGAGCTCCAAAGCCATTTTCAATCCTATTGAATGGAGGTGCTCTTCCAGGCGTTTCCAGCATTCGAGGAGATCTTCTTCAATCCTCACATCACTGATCAGCTGAGTGAGCTCCAAAGCCATTTTCAATCCTATTGAATGGAAGTGCTCTTCCAGGCGTCTCCAGCATTCGAGGAGATCTTCTTCACTCTTCAGATCACTGATCAGCTGAGTGAGCTCCGAAGCCATTTTCAATCCTATTGAACGCAGGAGCTGAAATTTGAGAGGGAAGGTCAAGGGAGAATACAGATGGTGGTAGTTGCTATTGATGGAGAACCAGTGATCTATACAGAAGGATGATCTGTACACAAAATAATAAACCTTTGAGCAATGATTTGCAGCGTTTTCAGATGGGAACCCCCATTTTTCATGGCAGATTCGAATTCTACGTCAAATTTTATGAACGTTTTACTTCGACAACTTTTTTATTTAATGCGCGCAACCCGCTCAGCGAGCGCTCAAAGATGCGCAACCCAGGGATTGCGCCATATTTGAGATGGAGGTAAACCTCAAGTGTGGCACATCACTTAGCACTGTTTTTCCACCCTGAATCGCGTGGTGATGTCCCTTTCTTGATTTGATTTCATTTTACCTCATTTACAGCCGAAAAAGTCACTTTTTGAGGAGGAAATCATCGACTTTACGTGGAATTTTTTTCGAGTATCGCTTCCTTTCCAAATTATTTCTTCTCCGACACAGTTTTATAAATCTTACAGGTTTTTACACTTCATTGAGATGATTCATTACCCTTCATAAGAAAGTCGATGATTTCCTCCTCAAAAAGTGACTTTTTCGGCTGTAAAATGAGATAAAATCAAGAAAGGGACATCACCACGCGATTAACCTAAAAAAAACAAGTGCTAATTGATGTGCCACACTTGAGGTTTCCCTTCATCTCAACTATGGCGCAATCCCTGGGTCGTCATTTTTTAATTCCACGCAAAACATTATGAAGAATAGCGTTTGTCCCATTTTTTTCTCACACAATTAGAGAAAATAAGTGGGGGGAGCGTAGTTACTTGGACACCCTGTATACCTATGATTATAAACGTGAGCACACAGAGCATGGACGCCGTTGAACTGAAATGTTTTATTGACAACATTGCAAAAACTATATGTTAGTAGGGTTTTACTAACTGTACGAGCTTTTGGATGCGTACCACAACTTTCATAAATATTTGAGCTTTTTTGTGTAATTTAGTGCCATCTTCAAAACAACTCAGGTTTCTCAACAACAAGAAAAGGTGTGAACTTACACGTGCACCTCAAAATAGGGTTAGTTCTCAATTCAGCAAAGTCAACGTAAGGTTCTTCAAAAAGAAAATTTTGCATTGGGTTCTTTTGGAAAGAGTTACTGACTGATGTTTATCGAGAAGTCATTCGCTCATCACGCAGGAGGTTTCCTCCTCCCTGCACAACAAACTACACGAGGTAGGAATCACTGGTCTTGGCTGAAGTAATAGCATCCCACGGACGACCCGTCCTAAAAGCGGAGGTGCTGCCAACTGGGCTGTGAAGACCATCACAAAATTCAACACACACGGGCTGTGGGTCACGCGAACAAATTAAAAATTACGTCTGTTCTTGCTCGTATATTATTTCATCGAACGATATAATATATCGTTATATTATATCCAATTCATCGGGACTGCTCAAGCGAAACCTGCTCACTGGAGCATCAGCTGCCGCGTTCCTTTGGTGTGCCCTGAATACAAGATCATCTGATTGTGTTGATTTTTGGCTTATTATTTTCAATGATGAACCTTTGGAATCGACCAAGGAAACAGAAGAAAAAATTAACCACTCCTCAAAATTTGTTGGTTTACGTTTCTAGGTACTTAGAATACGAAAATATAATAAAACTTTTTCCGCCTGTCCGCGGCACTTTCCTCAGTTAGCATTGACCGATTTTGATGAAATTTGGTCTACAGGCTCCATTTGGGGTCTAGTTGTGGCCCGAAAATTTTGGTTGATTTAGGTAACTTCTAAGGGGTGAAAATTAAGGGTTGAAAATTTCAAGAGAGCCCTAGCTCGAAAACTCGAAATAAAAATAGGTATAGTTTTGTCACCAATTTTAAATTATATTGAATTTCAGAATTTTGTGAGACCACCAGGAGCTCTGTAGGACAAACCGTTCGCTTTCTACGAGAACTTGAGGGTTTTCCTTCGATAAAACAGAATCACGAGTGTGAATCACCAAAGGGGTCCAATCTCCGTTGAAATTTTATCTGACCAAAGTGCGATCGCTGTTCGTTCCTTCGAGTTTGATTAAGTTTCACTTCCTTAGCAACCAGAAATCAAATTTCCCGTATGAAACTCTTTTTTTCTCTTTATTTTTGACATTTTCATGTCATTGCTTTGGCACATAAACTGAAAAATCGTCACGAAAATTTGCTCATGCTACCAATAAACAAAATAGACTCACTGTGTTGCGTAGAGAACAATCAACTGTTTTCTTATTTTGATGCTTGGGTACATGAACTAACAACCTTACTTCACTACCTTGTTGTGTAGTGGTTGACATGAAAATGTCCCAATGTGTTGCAGACTCGTATGCAAGCATTTTGTTACAAGGATTTTCGGACACAGATCTGACACGAAATGAAAATTGTTCAGTGAGTTCATCAGAGTATTTTTCAGTGAGTTCATCACTGCGACGCCAATAACCCATGACTATCGAAAAACCCGAATTTGAGTTTTTCGGTTCTGTTTAGCCACTAGGATAAAGATTATATAGCAATTTAGCCTGCGGCACCAACCAGTTTCAGATGAGATTTTTTTTTTTTTTAAATTTGGTCTAAAATGTACAATTATTCTCAAAAAGCGTTTTTAAAAAAATCAATGAGAGCAACTTCGAGCCATATGAAGTTCTGGAATTCGCTCATTTATATCTATAAGTAACCTAAATAGCAGCTTTTTAATGTTTCATAACGAATTACTAAAGAGTAAAAGAACAATGTCGAAACGTAAGGCATTTGCCAAACTTTCAAATTGGTAGGTATGCCAAAAGTTTGCATACCAATTAGAGTCTGTTTCAACGTCTCGATTTCTCAGGGAGTAATCTGAAACTTTGACAGCGTGAGCGAACGAATATCTATTGCAATTTATTTGTATCTGAAATAAATTTTAAAACAGACTCCCTTCTTACATTTTCACTACCAGTCTCGCATCCACAGACCGTCAGGACAGGACTTCTGTGACTCTTCTGTGGACGTCTGTTTTCTTTTCCAAATAAACTTCAATGTGAAGGTAATTATGTAGTAGGACAATTTTTTCAGAATTCAAATTTAAGAATCGTTCCAATTTTGTGTACTGTCTCGTTTTGTCTCTCAATTGGACATGATCATCAGTAAATACGTAGAGGAGCGCTAGTGTCTCCCATGCTTTCTATTTTATCACCAGCATCCATGGATAAGATATCCATGACATGTCTATCAACGAACCTGGATTGGCTAGCAAAACTAGATTGGGTTTTTTGGCTGAAAATTGGTACAATTTCTTACATTTTAATTCAGAGCTAATTGAAAGTAGGAGAAGGAAACTTTTCATAATTCATTAATGACTTAAGACAGCGTTACTATGTTCATTTTAACGCAACATAAACATTTAAACATTTTTTGGTGGAAAAAATGGCTTAAAATTATTAGCTATTAAATGATCTGACTATAGAACAGTAGGTCTACCGTCATAGTTATTTTTCTCCTTACAAGCCAATTTGCTGTATCGAAGTTGATGGTCCGCAAACCATAGATAGCTTAGGTAGGGTAGATGAATCTCTACTTCATTCCTTCAAATGAAGGCTTCTTCATCTCTTTCTCGGGCCCCCTTTTACGTCCAAAATGCAGGAAATTTTCCGCTAAAGGCGCCACTTTCCCAAAGACCCTTCTACTTCCAAACTCCGCAAAATTTCCCGCTGAAAGTGCCGTCTCCCCAAAGCTCTTTTGGTTTATTATTTTCAATAATGAACCTTTGGAATCGACCAAGAAAAAAAAAATTGTAACACCCCCTCAAAATTTGATGGTTTACGTTTCAAGGTACGTAGAATCCAAAAATCGAATAAAAATTTGGCCGTCCGTCCGCCGTACGCGGCACTTTTGCCACTTAGCATTGACCGATTTTTATGAAATTTGGTATGTAGGCTCCATTTGGGGTCTAGTTGTGCCCCGAAGCTTTTGGTTGATGTAGGTCACTCCTAAGAGTTCCAAAATCAATTTTGAAATTTTGAAAACGCCCTAACTCAAAAAATTTTGATATAAAGGTATTGTTTTTCCTTCAATTTAGGATTCTATAGAATTTTTAGAATTTTTTGAGACCACGCGGAGCTCTGTAGGACAAACCGTTCGCTCCCTACGAAAATTTAAGGGTTTATATTGAAATATATATATATAAATCAAAACACGAGTGTGAATCGCAAAAGAGGCCTAATCTCCGTTCAAATTAGAGCTGACCGAAATGCGATCGATGGTTGGTGATTTTGATTTTTTTTTTTCATTTTTTTTTTTTTTTATTTGTTTTATTTTTTATTTTTCTCTTTATATTGGATGGTTGGTGATTTTGTAGACGAGTGATCTATATAAAAATAATAAACCGTTGTGTAATAATTTGCAGCGTTTTTTCCTCAAAACTGTGCAGAATTTTCCTCCCCAGAGCCCTTTTCTCGTCCAAAATGCGGGAAATAACCCGCTGAAGGTGCAGTTTCTTTAGATACCCTTTTACCTACGAGTATATATTGCGGGAAATTTCCCGCTGAAGGTACCGACTCCCTGAAACCCCTTTTACCTTAAGATTTGCTTTCATGGATTACTTTTCAACTCCACTAATATCCCTGTAAAATTATCCAGTTTATCCACCTTTCGTCTTATCAATAATTGTGTGACTTGAGTTCTTTTCATGTATTAAAGTTCGTTATTAACTTCGAATTTCTTTCCAGGTCCCACCAAAGAGGCGACCTCGATACCTGATCTGTCATCGCTAACAAGTGAGTTGCCTTTCTCCGTGTTTTATGATCCAGTAGTAAATTATTGATTATTTGTTTTGCTATTGGTTGTCATGGTGTAACTAGCTGAGTAGTGTTGTTTATTTGTTAAGTACTGTTGAATTTAGAATAAAACTATTACTTGAGAAATGTACTTTTATCGATCTGACTGACTGAATTTGTCTGATATGTTTATCTGTCTCTAAAATTGAAGGTGAAGTGGTTGATGTTAAGAGGTTTGGAAAATTGAAAGGAATTTGGTTTGTGGTCTGCACAAAACCAGGTTTATTGAGGTACCTACCATATTTGCATACCTGATAGTGGTTTTTATTGGTTCATTATTGAAAATAATGAACCTTTAGAATCGACTAAAAAAAAAATCCCCTCAAAATGTTTTGGTTTTTGTTTCAAGGTATGTAGAATTCGAAAATCGAAAAAAGAAATTTTGCCATCCCTGCGCCGTACGCTGTATTTTCCTTAGTTACCATGGACCGATTTTGATGAAATTTGGTATATGGGCTACATTTGGGGTCTAGTTGTGACCCGAAGCTTTTGGTTATTGTCAGCCACTTCTAAGGGTTGAAAAATAAGGGCCGAAGTTTTCATAACGCCCTTGCTCAAAACATTTCAATATTGATTTTTCAACCATTGATAGTAGTATTGAATTTTTAGAATCGAATGAGACCACTCAGAGCTCTGCAGGACCAACCGTTCGTTCCCTATGAGAACTTGCGGGTTGGCACACTGCAGCACATGACATGTGCTATACATTGTATATCTTGCATTTAAGATAAATCAGAAACACGAGTGTGAATCGCAAAAGAGGTCTAATCTCCGTTCAAATTTTAGCTGACCAAAATGAAGAAGTGAGTTGTACTTTGTAGTTGTATAGTTTCGCGTCCTTGGCAACCGGTAATCAAATTTCCTAATAAAGGCAGATGGGGGAAGCTGTGTTCTTCGCAGGCAAGTGATCTATACAGACAAATAGTAACCTTCGTTCAATAATTTGCAGCGTTTTCGAAACAGTTATCAGATATTCTAGTCTTTGGTTGGAACTTTAAAGGCGTGGCAATTGGAAATGGTTATTCACCGTATTCTACTGTATTCATAATGTGATTGTAGACGTACGTGTTTCAGAAACCAGTTTTTTTTTATAGGTTCCCTGAAACGACAGACACGAAACTCACGAGTTTAGGTTTAATGGGTTCTCGAGCCCGTAAAATCGGTAATCACAAGGAATATGAGTTATTAAAAAAAGAACGGGAATTTGTGGGGAAATTTCAGCAGCAACAACGGAGGTGACGGGCATATTAATTTATACTGATTTGAGTTTCTCTCCTTCATCGGTAGATATTTTGTTTTCAAATAGCCGATGAAACTTGGTGATCGTGAGCACGGAAAATGTTCATGCAAGCTTCACGATGTGATTATACGGCAGATGAGTATTGTCGCTGGAAACGACTTTTTTATGGAGTCGCGGAAACGACAGAAATTAAAAACGTTTTCGAGTTCAGGTTTAATGGGGTTCCCTAGCTCTTAAAATCGATAATTATTTTTGGAAGGGATAAAACGGGGAAGTTCGTCGGGCAGATCCTGGTGGCGGTGGCTGTCTGTCGGACCGGTTCTCCCGCCCACGTGGGAGGATGCAGCAGCCGGCTTCCCCGGTCAACTTCATCCGCCCGAATCACAGTTCGCAGATGAAACCACCGACTCCAAAGAAATTCAACGGTGGTTTTCGACGAGGGAACTTTGAAGGAACGAGAAACAGTAGGCGATAAAGAAGAAAGGGAAGACTGCATAGATTTAAAAATTGATAGATGCTCTTCATGAGGAATTTCTCGTTAAAGAAAGAAAAAGTCTGCCAAGTGGGTGTGGCACATAGTTTCCTCGTATCCATCACCCAATTGTATAGATAATCCGATGCATAGTAGTTATTCTCAAAACACCAATCTCTAAGTACCTTTCACTACCCTCATAGGGGACCATCTACACGCTAATCTGGACAATCCTAGAAAATTTCATGTAAGTGGACAGACACGGTACCAAAATTATTCAGGAAGGTCCAAAAAGTAAAATACGAGTGGAAATTTAATTTGGTGCACTTTTTATTGCAATCCTTGAAAAGTGAAGGCAATAATACTTGGTCGACTCTCTAGCGGAAAATGCCTAAAGACATTTTTTCGCATAAAACTAAATTTTTTCAGGAAACTTCCCTCTAAAACCTTAAAACTGACGTACCGATGGAAAGGTGAGATCTTGGGGTAGTTTTTCCCGTTGATTGTTCCACGATAGCGGTATTTTTTTACGGAAAAATCGTTGGCCTGAAAAATGTCGATTGAAAATCGACATTTTTCAGAAAATCAACATTTAATGTTGACTTTGATTTATTTTTTTACTTTTACAAATGACTTTAAGAAACTGGGTTTCCCACTAAATGGATAGGAAATTTAACGCTCTGTTAAACGGTGTACTCAGATTCCAAGTAGCATGATAAATAAGGGAGTTAAGACCATTTTAGTGCTGCAAGGTCGAAAATACGAATAAAAACTTTAAAGTGGAAAAAAAATTTAGGTGGGTTAAGAAAACTCGCTAAGAGACATTTTTTGTTGCAAATTAGTTGTAGAATCGATCCTTGAAATTTGGTCCAAATGGTAGACACCCTGTATACAGCGTGTACGCCTAACTGGTCTGCCATACGGTACCAGTCGATTCTACAACTAATTTGCAACAAAAAATGTCTCATAGCGATTTTTCTTTAAACCCTTCGTTTTCGAGTTATTTTAACTTTAAACTTTTTTTTCGTGATTTTGACCTTATGTCATTGAATCGGTCATAACTCCTTTAATTTGCTGTGTAAATTACAATTTTAGGGTACCGTTGGAAAGAGCATTAAATTTCCTATTGGATAGATGCCTTAACTTTTTTTTGAGTCAAGGTCTGAGACACGAAAACGTCCTCTAAAAAGAGAATTTTACGTAATTTTGGAAACCTCTCATTTTTTCAATCTCAAATTGAATTACGAGAACCCATACTTTTTCAAGATGCAAGAACAGTGAAAACTGCACCAGAATCTCAGCTTTCCAATGGTATAATCAAAACATATTCTACAACCGAATTTAGGGGAGAAATTCGTGTTTGAACGCGGAAAAACGTGCATTTTTTCAACGAAATCAGCGCTCCGGCAGCCTGTTTCCGGAGGCCTCGCGGTCTGCT
The DNA here is from genome assembly GCA_009739505.2 of Apolygus lucorum. Taxonomy (NCBI): domain Eukaryota; kingdom Metazoa; phylum Arthropoda; class Insecta; order Hemiptera; family Miridae; genus Apolygus; species Apolygus lucorum. The sequence continues at coordinate 27,829,865 of CM019173.2, read as the reverse complement.
GCGGCGCCCACCCACCCACTGTTATCGTCCGACCCCTCAGATCGACTAGGTGGAGCGCCGATTTCGGCAACAAATGCACGTTTTTCCGCGTTCAAACACAAAATTCTCCCCTAAATTCGGTTGTAGAATATGCTTTGATTATACCATTGGAAAGCTGAGATTCTGGCGCAGTTTTCACTGTTCTTGCATCTTGAAAAAGTATGGGTGAGATTGAAAAAATGCGAGGTTTCCAAAATTACGTAAAATTCTCTTTTTAGAGGACGTTTTCATGTCTCAAACCTTGATGCAAAAAATAGTTAAGGAATCTATCCGATAGGAAATTTAATGCTCTTTCCAACGGTATCCTCAAATTGTAATTTACACAGCAAATTGAAGGAGTTATGACCAATTTAATGACATAAGGTCAAAATCACGAAAAAAAAGTTTAAAGTTAAAATAACTCGAAAACGAAGGGTTTTAAAAAAAATTGCTAAGAGACATTTTTTGTTGCAAATTAGTTGTAAAATCGACTGGTACCGTATGGCAGACCAGTTAGGCTTACACCCTGTAGATTTGCTATGTGAGCTCCATTTGAGGTCTAGTTGTGCCCCGAAGCTTTTGGTTGTTGTCAGTCATTTCTAAGGGTTGAAAAATAAGGGCGGACATTGTTAGAGCGCCCTAGGAAATTTCAATATAAAGGTTTGGTTTTATCTTCAATTTAGAATATTTTCGAATTGTTAGAGCTCTGTAGGTCCAACCGTTCATTCCCTGTGAGAACTTGAGGGTTCAACTTATGATAGATCAGAATCAAGAGTGTGAATCGCAAAAGCCGAAAGCCGATATTTTGTAGGCCAATAAATTCATCATTATTATTGATTCTGAAGGATATATTGTCTTAAATTTATGTGTTTTATATTTGAATTCTTCGTAGAATCGTGTCACAAAAATTCCTACTTTTAAAAGCGTAAAATATTGTCCCATTCAAAAATTATAATTCTTTGACAATTGAATTTTATTTATGGTTCAAAATGGTGGAATGTCGGATGAAAAACAGGGATGAAGACGAAGTACTCTGCGAGGTGTAGGTGAAGGAAGCTTCGAATTCCGTCGAATATCCCACCCAAGACTTTGACAGAACGGTCTGCGGGAGGACGGATGCCTTCAAACCCACTCATTACACGGCGAATCTGCCCGAGATGACCTCGAAGATCCCCGAAAGGATTCGAGTAGATTAGGATCGCTTTCTGTTCCTCCATACCCTGCCGGACGGACCTCAAGAATCACGACTGACAGATGAAATCGGTCCGATTCGAGCAGTGAAACAAAAACGCTGCAAATTATTACTCAAAGGTTTATTATTTTCCATATAGATCACTCGTCTGCAAAGAACACGGCTTTATCATTTTTACCACCAAACAACTCTTTTCAAGTTCATTTTTCACCCGTTTCGCCTGTTTAAAAAAAACTTTGGTCCTGTTCTCCATCAGGAAGATAAAAAAATGTCCAATGGTATCGTCAAATTTGAGTTTATCTAGTAAATTGAAGGAGTTATTAACATTTTAATGGTACAAGGCCGAAAACACGAAATAAAGTTTAAAAGTGAAAAAAGTCGGATTCTAATGGGGGTTAAAAAAAAAAGTCCAGAGACAAAAAAAGGCACAAATTAGTTGTAGATAGGGACGGCACGATACCACCGATATATCGGAGAATCGATACTTTTTTGGTATCGATACCGATGTTTGTATCGATACTTATGATGCAAAACTAAAACCGATGTATTGGTATCAATACTTTGCCTAAAATATCGGAGGTATCGATACTTTCTTGACGATATTATCGAAAATTTTGCCAAAGTAAATTGGCGAAAAAATACCAAATAAGTAACTAGAAAATAATACCATATATTGTCTGCCACAGAATGACACTCAAAATAGGCTCGGAATAGTATCAATTGAAACGGTATATCGCCACGATAGTCTCAAAATTGTATCAATATCCAATGTGAGTTTGGAAGGAATTTAAGCCCGTTTTCCCGTACTTACAAGAAGTGGGAGGCATGCAAAATTTTTATCGTGATGGTGACATCAGTCATGTGCGAACAGCTTTTTTCGAATAATAAATAGTATTATTTGTAATGTAACTGATTTATTATCGATCCTTTCGATTTCTAGGGAAGGAAAACATAATTTCATTGAACTGAGATTTCTTGCAAGTAAGAATTGGAATTGAAATAAAATGGAATGATTATTCACTTTTATTACATTTTAAATTATTGGCTTTTATTACATTTTTAATTGCTATTGACTTTTATTACATTTTAAATTATCGTAAAAAATATGTTGCCTTTTCTCAATTAATAGGGTTTTTGTTTGGGTTGAAAAATTATCGGTGGGATAATTTGAAATATCGGTGGTATCGATACTTAAAGCCAAAGTTATCGAAGTATCGAGATATTTTATAATATCGATATTGAAAGAATATTTAGTATTGATAGTTCCTGAGAAATATCGTATCGAAAGGAGTAACGATACTTAGGAGTATCGTGCCGTCCCTAGTTGTAGAATCAATCCCAGGTTATGGCAGGAACATAATATGTAACACATAATATTATTATGTGTTACACCCACTATAGGAAGCTATGTGACACACCCACTTGGCAGAATTTTGAGGTTGTGGGGGGGGGGGGGGGTCGGCTCTTAAATTCTGAAAGGAGATAAATATGCAACAGTTTACGTGTGAAGCAGCCTGTAGCATAATAGAGCTACTGCAATAATATAGAGAACTCATAGAGGGGTGGGTGAAATGCTGGGGGGGGGGGGGGGGCTCTGGCTCCCATTGGACGAGACTAGAAGGCGCCAGGGCACCCCCGTATCGAACAGCTGGTTGCCATGGAGACGGAGCTATAACCCTGCCGCCCCCTCGATCCCCCCCCCCCCATCCCACCGCTGTTTCCGCGGATTTCATCCCTCCCGGAGGCGACCAATCGATCCCCTAACCGGGTCACTAAGCCCCCTCCCCCCCTCCTCCTGCAGCCTTGGTATTGTTTTTTCGGGAGGTGCTGGAAAACAGGAGCTCACCCTCTTCGTCGCGGGATCCCGCAAAATTGAAATAATTTTTACCTGAAAATTATCATTTTTTTTAGTATTGAAAAAATCACTTCACAATCCCCAACTTCCCTCTAAATTTGAATGAAGACAGTTCTGGTTTTAATTCCCGTGTCAAGGCAATTCATAGGGGACCATCTAGTCCGCGCAAACAAACACAATTTCATCAAAATCGGCTCGTTATCTCGAGTAGCCTGAGAATAAAATTGTCCTCAGTTAACAAATTCGTAACCAAATTAGTTCAAAACCTCTGAAACCATCGAAAACTGCAAATAAAATATAAATATTGAAGTACCCAAATAGGGAATGCGCATTGGTTGGGAAAACTGTTTATTGTTATTAGAGAGTTCGTTTAAAAGTTTTTGTTAAAAACTGTTTATTAAAAACTGTTAACGTTTAACACTGTTAAAGTGTTTTAAACACTGTCTTCAACACTGTTGAAAAACCTCTGCCAAGTGGGAGTGGCACATAGCTTCCTCGTATCCATAACCCGATTATATAGATGATCAGATGCACAGTAGTTAATCTCAAAACACGAATCTCTAAGTACCTTCCCCTACCCTCATAGGGGACCATCTACACGCTAATCTGGACAATCCTAGAAAATTTTATCAAATTCGGATGAAAAATTAAGTGAGTAGATGTATGTGATTGGATCAAAAAAATACATAGCCACGGCTGGGATTCGAACCCGCGACCCCTGGGGACAGTTGAAGTTACGGCTGTTACAAGTAATTCACGTTTGCGCACGCGCAGTCGCTTTTATCAGACCGGGGATGATGATTCTTATAGGGGACTATCTACAACCTAATCCACATAATCCCTGAAAATTTCATCAAAATCGGGTGGAAAATGTGGAAGTTATGACCGTTACAAGGAAATTCACGTTTGCGCATGCGCAGTGGCTACTATCAGTCCGAAGGTGATGATTTTCATAGGGGATCATCTAAATACTATTCTGTAACATCCCTGAAAATTTCATTGAAATCGGATGGAAAATGTAGAAGTTATGGCCGTTACAAGGAATTCACGTTTGCGCATGCGCAGTCGCTTCTATCAGTCCGGGGATGATTATTTTCATAGGGGACCGTCTACACACCAACCCGCAAAATCCCTGAAAATTTCATAGAAATCGGACAATAACTTCGTATAGTTATGCGCGTTTAGTTACAAGGAATTCATGACAGACAGACAGACAGACACGGAACCAAAATTGTTCAGAAAGGTCTAAAACGCAAAACGCGAGTGGAAATTTTGATTTTGGAGAACTTTTTTTTTTCGTCCTTGAAAAGTGAAAACAAAGCTTCCGCTACCTTGGTAAACTCGGAAGCAAAATTAAAAAGCACTTTAAAAAACACTTTTAAAAACAGTTCATGGTCTGGGAGATTCGACGTCGAATCTTCGAATTTGGAGATTCGACGAGTGTCAATGCGCATGCGCATCCGTATTACGACGATTTCGATTACGACGGGCTGAAGGCGTCGTAAACCGAGATTCGACGTCGAATTACAAAATGTGATCCTAGCGCTAGCGGCAGTTCTGTGAAGCAACTACCATAACATCAATCAACAGATCTTCTCGCCCTTACATTTTGAATTTTTATTTTAACAACACCTTTTTTGTTTTTTATTCCGTTTTCCATTCGTTTATATTCTGTTCGAAGTGGGTTTTTTTTTCTCGATTAATAAATGAGTGGAGCTGAGCCACCCAAGCGGCTAAGGAAAAACGCGACCATCTGATGGTCTGCTGGAGAAGTGGACATGTTGCTTGCTGGCATTGAAGCGAGCGTAGCATATTATCCTTTCTAGCATGGAACATGTTTCAGCCGTGAGCTAAGTACCAAAATGCGTTCAAAATTGTGTGACGGAAATAGCAAGGGTTTCTCTTTGAGACAAGACTCCTCGTCTGTAGGTACCTATTCAGAAGTCTGAAGCATGATCCTTTTTTAATTCTAGCCGTAGATTTTTTCGTTCGTGTACTAGGAACTTTGTTAAAGGATTTTATTAGGAACCTCTGGAGTATTCCCATCTTGGTTTATTATTTCCAATAATGAACCTTTGGAATCGACCAAGAAAAAAAAAATTTTAACACCCCCTCAAAATTTGATGGTTTACGTTTCAAGGTACGTAGAATCCAAAAATCGAATAAAAATTTGGCCGTCCGTCCGCCGTACGCACTTTTACTACTTAGCATTGACCGCAGCATTGATTTGGTATGTAGGCTCCATTTGGGGTCTAGTTGTGCCCCGAAGATTTTGGTTGATGTAGGTCACTTCTAAGGGTTCAAAAATTAATTTTGGAATTTTGAAAACGCCCTAACTCAAAAAATGTCGATATAAAGGCATGGTTTTCTCTTCAATTTAAGATTCTATAGAATGAATACCCCTAGTGAGATTTCCTTCATAGTAGGTTAACGCGGGGTAAGGCTGTAACGAGGTAGTCTCAGTTCATGGCGAGAACCTTCATCACGGGCTAGTTAGGTTGTGTCCGAGGTAACTGCGCAGTTAGCACGTTCCTTCGTACGAATCCCTAGCCCTTCAACGACCTAGCGGCCATTTGTTTGCAGCAAACTTCCTATTTTTAATCTAAACGAGACCTCATTCTGAGAATGTTGACACCAACTGCAACCTTCTAGCGTGTAATGACATTTTTCTATGATTTTTCATAGTTTCGAATTATTATGACGTCACAGTGGGCTGGGGGTCCCACCCAGGTGGAAGGGGTGTGACGTCATAAACATTCGAAACTTTGAAAAATCATAGAGAAAGATCTACTTATCCAAAAAGAGAACGACTGGTGTCAAAATTCTCAGGATGAAGTCTACTTTCGATTGAAAATCTTTAAAAAAAAAAATTGGTTGCCTGTAAAGTCGGTATACGGGCGAAAGTTTTATTACGTGACAACGACTTTGAGTGGTAAAATAATTTTAATGTTAATATTCATTCGTATAGTAGGAAGAAGGATAATATTATTATTATTATACATTTTTTTATTATAATAAAAATTGCATTTGGAAGGGATGGATAGAATTCTTTGTCAAGTTGCACAGAGTAGGTATTTCCCGTAGGTAGTAGGTATTTCCCATGGGTGGGGGGGGGGAGTGAGTGCCAGGGAAGGGGGGCGGGGCGCTCCCACTTTTGTGAGCGCCGGGGAAGGGGAGGGGCCGCCCGCCTTTAGGGAGCGCCGAGCTGCACCCCCTCCGTGAGCGGAGCGTAACGCAGTTTCTTGAAGTGTCTCCCGGTAAACCAATTTATAAGACGTTGTCACGTCAAAATCATCCGCAAGTCTGAACAAAAGCTTCCTCTACTTTTTAGGACGTCCTACTTGGGCGTCCTTTAGGCGGTCTCAGTCGGTCGCCGTACGTTCCATGTTAGTATTTCCCTAAATTACAGGGGCTCAAACTTCCAAAGTTGTCCAACCTAAATTTGAAATTTTCGAAGATTTTCGAAATTCATTAGTGCAATAGTAGAAAAATGGGAGAAAACCGTTTATTCAGTTAGGTTTAATTCCCATTTTGGTTTATAATTTTCAATAATGAACCTTTGGAATCGACCAAGAAAATTTTTTTTTAACACCCCCTCAAAATTTGATGGTTTACGTTTCAAGGTACGTAGAATCCAAAAATCGAATACAAATTTGGCCGTCCGTCCGCCATACGACACTTTCCCCACTTAGCATTGACCGATTTTGATGAAATTTGGTAGTATGTAGGCTCCATTTGGGATCTAGTTGTGCCCCGAAGACTTTGGTTGATGTATGTCACTTCTAAGGGTTCAAAAATGAATTTTGAAATTTTGAAAACGCCCTAACTCAAAAAATGTCTATATAAAGGTATGGTTTTCTCTTCAATTTAAGATTCTATAGAATGAATACCCCTATACTCTTGCTTTTATTTGAAGAGCTCTGGGATTTTTGAAGGCCCCGAAGGTTCGGCATCGCTGCAAGAATCCGAGCCCCAGCGGAAGGTCGAGGTATACCTGCGCGACCCCTCCGCCTGTGAACCCCCCCAACCCCCCAACAGTTTACCCTCTTCTGCAAATGCACACTTGATTCACAAATTATTTCGATCATCCCATCACCAAAATCGTGATCAGCGAGAAAAATTGAACATATCGAGTATAAACTCGAGGCAGGTACAATTAAAACTCAGCAGCCCTCTCCCGGCCAATCCACTCAAACGAATTACGCTCTCTTCGCCGAATTACAGGAAATTTGGACTCATTTTCATCAGAATAATTAGTACTTTACGAATTTAAATTACAAAAAATGTTCACCGAACGATAAATAATTAAATTGTATGTTGATAGAAGAGGAAGATGGAAGAGGGATGGTGGGTTTTGACCGCGAAGGGTTGTGAGTTGAGACCCCAAGGTGAGCACCTTGCAACGTTGCCACCTCTTGGCAGGGAAGGGGCTTTGGAACCCGCAGTCCAGAGCTCTTTAAATAAAGGCAAGAGTATAGTGAGATTTCCTACATAGTAGGTTAACGCGGGGTAAGGCTGTAACGAGGTAGTCTCAGTTCGTAAACGTGGGCTGGCGAGAACCTACATCACGGGCTAGTTAGTTAGAGGTAACTGCGCAGTTAGCACGTTCCTTCGTACGAATCCCTAGCCCTTCAACGACCTAGCGGCCGTTCGTTTGCAGCATACTCTCTATTTTTAATCTAAACTAGACCTCATTCTGAGAATGTTGACACCAACTGCAACCTTCTAGCGTGAAATGACATTTTTCTATGATTTTTCAGTTTCGAATTATTATGACGTCACAGTGGGCCGGGGGGTGACGGGAGGGGCGCGTGACGTCATAAACATTTGAAACTTTGAAAAATCATAGAGAAAGATCTACTTATCCAAAAAGAGAAAGACTGGTGTCAAAATTCTCAGAATGAGGTCTACTTTCGATTGAAAATCTGAAAAAAAAATCATCCGCAAGTCTGAACGAAAGCTTTCTCTACTTTTTAGGACGTCCCACTTGGGCGTCCTTTAGGCGGTCTCAGTCGGTCGCCGTTCGTTCCATGTTAGTATTTCCCTAAATTGCAGGGGCTCAAACTTCCAGAGTTGTCCAACCTAAATTTGAAATTTTCGAAGATTTTCGAAATTCAGTAGTGCAGCAGTAGAAAAATGGGGAAAACCGTTTATTCAGTTAGGTTTAATTCCCATTTCGGTTTATAATTTTCAATAATGAACCTTTGGAATCAACCAAGAAAAATTTTTTTTAACACCCCCTCAAAATTTGATGTTTTACGTTTCAAGTTACGTAGAATCCAAAAATCTAATACAAATTTGGCCGTCCGTCCGCCGTACGGCACTTTCCCCACTTAGCATTGACCGATTTTGATGAAATTTGGTAGTATGTAGGCTCCATTTGGGGTCTAGTTGTGCCCCGAAGAGTTTGGTTGATGTAAGTCACTTCTAAGGGTCCAAAGTCAATTTTGAAATTTTGAAAACGCCCTAACTCAAAAATTTTTGATATAAAGGTATTGTTTTTCCTTCAATTTAAGATTCTATAGAATTTTTAAAATTTTTTGAGACCACGCGGAGCTTAGTAGGACAAACCGTTCGCTGCCTACTAGAATTTAAGGGTTGGACGTACGAAAAATCAGAAACACGAGTGTGAATCGTAAAAGAGGCCTAATCTCCGTTCAAATTGAAGCTGACCGAAATGCGATCGATGTTTTTCTTCATGTTGGATGGTTGCTGACGAGTGATCTATATAAAAATAATAAACCATTGTGTATTAATTTGCAGCGATTTCTGTAGCAATTATTGCTCGATTTTAATGATTCTAGCGGCAATCTTTTAGTTTTTCAATTCCCTAGGTTGCTGCACTAATAAATTTCAAAAATCCTTGAAAATTTCAAATTTAGGGACAACTGGTTGTAATGGAAAATCCTTATCCAGTGAGACTTCCCCTGGAATGTGTGCATTATTAAACAATACGTTTGCAGTGAGGAAACAAAATGTTTATGATGAAGGTTGTCATTCAACACGTGGGTTCGCCCATTCATTGGCACTCATCGCTGGACCCTCAAGGTCGTCTCATTAGCCGGCTTCTCCATCTCCAGTGTTCAGCCCTTCTGTCCAAACATCCGAGGCTCGACTGAAGGCCTTCCGAATTCTTCACGCTCGTCAACTTCTCAACATCATCCGCTGGTTGTTCTCTCGGTCTCATCTGTTGCATTTCAAACCAACTTCCAACTGCGACTCGCAGCTTAGTTACCTACTTGGTGTGCATCCCTTCTCTGTGCCTCAGACCTCCCTCGTGTCATTCAAATACGCTGTGAGTAGGGTTGGAATCGAAAGTTCAACTCCTCATTCAATGGGACGTCCCCTGGAATGCCTGCGTTACGAAACAATATTATTGAGTAAACCTTCTCCAGCTTGCTTCTTCCTTTCCTGTGGACATGCACCTTCGGCAAAGGTGATTTTTGCGGTTCAGAGGAGGGCGATTAGAGTTCTAGAGGGTGTTCTTTGATCAATTAAGGCAAGATTATCGAAACTCGTACAAAACTCAAATAATATTTTGGTTCCGAGGTTGTGATTCAAACCTAACCCTCGACTTACGAGGTTTTAGTCAGAGAGGAGGGATGAGCAGAGTAAAGTCGACGTGAAAAACTGAAAAAATGATGTAATTTTTCAAACTGGACATCTTTGAAGCCACTCTAGTTGGTAGTAAACTAAAATAGCATTCTTATTTCTAAGAGTTAACGAGGTAGGTAGTTACGTATCTGTCTCTCGATTAGATTATTCAAGTCTGTCCATCACTTGTAAATTCAAATTCTTTCCAACTTCTCAGTAAGCCCGAAAAAAATCCATCTTAAAACCTGAACAAAATCACAGAACAAATATAACAGGAATTGGTGCATTGTAAGCTCGCATAAACATTCAAATTCTCATTCAATATTATTAATTCAAAGTTTGACGTAGAAAAAATTACAGAACGTACAAAGCCCCACCTTCTCCCCCTTTTCCTAACGATACTTGAATTATTATAAAAACTTAGGAGACCCAGGAGAGAAATAAAGCAGGCGAAACGAGCGGTTCATTTTCAAAGTATTTTGAGTCACAAAGAAATAGCTTTACACACAGGGATCCTCATTTACCGCTTGGTAAATGAAAATGATACGAAATACTGAACTGAGTAGGTATACGAATCACGAATCGGAGAGAGAATACGAAGTGATTCTAAAGATTATCCAATTTCAGGGTTGGAAAAAAAAAATGGAATTTTTTGTTCAGCACAGTTAAACCCATTTTTTACTCTGTGAGACAAAGGTTGTTTATACTGTTTTAAACACAGTTCAAATTACGAGATTATGAGATCTCTCCAATCTTATGAGATTGGAGATCTCTTTAAACACAGTTCAAATTACGAGATTATGAGATCTCTCCAACTCTCCACATGAATTACTACGGGAGCTTGTGTGTACATGAAAAATCCAAACAAAACAGTGATTCAGGTGCCTGCAGGGCTGAAAAATAATGCATCCAAATTTATTTGGTAATAAACTCTTATTTGAAGCATGCACAGGAAATTTACTGAAAATGAACATTCTGCTAGAAATACACAGAGTGCGCAGGATGACAAAGATTGAATGAATTTATTTTAAGCACGTTTTTCACGATACAAAAATTATAGGAAGTGATTCTATCACATGATTACATACACAACAATAAATTAATCCTCAAACTGGAGTTACCATTGTCCAACACTCCCCCTCAAAAATAATCCTATCATTTGGATATTTTTGATTCGTCAGAACCAAGTCCAAAACACTTGGCCTACTCCACATGTTTGGGATTCGGTAATTTCGTTTGAATACATCATCAATCCTCCCCCTCGCTGGTCGCAGGAATCATATTGTATTCCTTCTTGGGTCTCCCCCTTTTTCCTGTTTTGATGATTCTTGGGCGACCGGGGCCTCTTTTCACTAAAGGTTGACTGGTTTTTACTGGTGATTCGAAATTTCCGTTTTCTCTCTCATTTTCGGAATCCGTCAAGTGTAGTTCCTGTCCTTGGTCTTCATCCTCAAATTCCGTTTCTGCTGGGGTTTCTGGTATGTTGTCTTCTTTTGGTTTGAAGAATTCAACCTCCATTTCCAATTTATGTTTTTCATCAGGTATTTCCAAACCTGTCTCGTCTTCCTTGGGATATCCACCTGTGAATCTCACGTCTCTACTTCTGTAAACACTTCGTGTTTCGGGGTCCCAAATTCTGTAGGCTTTTGACTCCGTTGAGTAGCCAATAAAAATTCCTACCTTCGATCTTGGACTGAATTTATGTTTGTTTGGAGATTTGTTCAACCAGTACACTTTCTGCCCAAACGTTCTGAAATACCTTAATGTTGGAGTTTTTCCAGTCCACAGAGTAAAAGGTATTTCTCCATCAATGCTGTTTGAGATGCACCTATTTCTCACGTAGTTTGCGGTAGATACGGCTTCTCCCCAAAAACTCATTGGTAGATTCGATTGGAGTAGCAAGCATCGTGCCATTCGTGAGTATTCTCCTCCGTTATCACTCCTCAAAACTTTTAGTTTTTGTCCTGTCTGTTTCTCAGACATATTTTTATATTCTTTGAATTTTTCGAATAGTTCAGATTTCTTTTTCAAAAAATAAACTTCACACCATCTACTCTTGTCATCAATGAAAGTAACGAAATACTTAGCCCCTCCTTTAGACTGTACTCTAAACGGCCCACAGATGTCAGAGTGTACAAGACTAAGTAGTGGGCGTCGGTGGTCTAGTGGACAGTGTACCCGACTGCGGTGATAGGATGAGAACCGTCTAGCGGGGACGCGCGTTCGAGTCTGGTCGTCGCAGAAAGTTTTCTGTCTATTAGACGATCGGCAATCTCTCGTTCCAACCCAGGGCGGTGATGTTTGGGAAGCCATGAGCGAAATCATCAGAACAAATTCTGATCTCCCCTTAGGGAGACAGCTGATGACGTCCGCGACGCCAAGAATGGCAGTCGGACGAAAATTCAACCTGAAATGGTTGCTTACTTTACTTTACTTTACTTTACTACAAGACTAAGTAGTTCTGTTGAGTTTGATGATGATTGTTTGAAGGGTTTCTGCACTTGTTTCCCTCGTAAACAAATTTCACAAAGAGGTAATTTTTCTTTAGTATTGCAATTGATCCCGAATGCTTTTTTCTTGTTGATTGTCTCTTTTAGATCTTGTTCATTCACATGACCTAATCTCTCGTGCCACTCTTTCAATGACACTGTTCCAGTTGATGCAACCTTTGCCGATTCACTGGATCCTTCAACATAATATAATTTGTCATTTCGTTTTGCAGTCATGATTATTTTACCATTGTCAGGATCGAAAATTGTTGCTCTATTCCTCGAGAAGTTTACATGTAGTCCTCCATCCGTGATTTTAGATACGGACATCAAATTTGTTCGGAGATCTGGTACCAACAGAGTTTCATTCAGTTTAACTGTAACATCCTTCCCCAACTTGAGTCGGACAGTACCAATTGCCTCGATTACTGCTGAATTGCTGTTCGCTAAATTCAACTTGTTAGCGTGAGGTGTCCTCATGTCTGTGAACAAATTTCTGTCATTGCACATATGCGACGTTGCTCCTGAATCGAGACACCATTCGAGGTACTCATCATGAGCTGTAGCTTTCAACGAAAACTCTGCATTCCTCGATGATTCGTCTGATTTATGTTCTTTCGCATTATTTGTTTCAGTGTATGCCATCATTTTCGTTCTGCACTCGAATGATTTATGTCCCATTTTCTTACACTTGAAACACTTAGGCACTTTCTTTTTATTGTCGTTTTGAGCTTTTGGATAACTCTTCTTTGCGTAGAGGACTTCCGAATCATTTTCACTGCTCTTTCTATGTCGACGGTTCTCAAACTCTTCCAGAATTTTTATTTTCAATGGTTCTGGCTTCAAAAGTTTTTCTTGAGTTTCTATCGCGACTTTGAATTGTTCATATGAGTCTGGGATACTGCACAATAGTAACACTGACACAACTTCATCACCAACTGAAATTTCCATTTCCTTGAGTTTGTCCAAGATTTGGAAAAATTCGTCGATATATTGTCTAACATCGTCATCTTCCTTCATCCTGAGCAGTATTAGCTTCTTCAGCAACAATGCTATTCTCGCAGGACCTTGGGATGCGTGTATTGACTGAAGTTTGTCCCATACTTCTTTGGAAGTTTTGCAAAATTTTATTTGAAGCAGTTCCGATGGTTTCATTCCTAAGATAATATCTGACATCGCTTTGCCATCCATTGTTTGCCATGTAACATCATTTTCATCTCGCGGCTGTATGGTTCCATTCACATAGCCCCACTCGTCATTTTTCATGAGAACAGCTCGCATTTGAATCTTCCATGTTTCAAAGTTTTCCTTTGTTAGAAGTTCGATTTTCGTTGAAGCCATTTTTGTTTTTCACCGATCGATTCGTTACACAACAATTTCGCCTACATTTTACGTGTGTGCTGCCATAACCTGCTAGAAATACACAGAGTGCGCAGGATGACAAAGATTGAATGAATTTATTTTAAGCACGTTTTTCACGATACAAAAATTATAGGAAGTGATTCTATCACATGATTACATACACAACAATAAATTAATCCTCAAACTGGAGTTACCATTGTCCAACACATTCATTTAGGCACAATCCAACCTGTAGAAATTTCATCAAAATCGGACAATTCGTGCAGTTTTGCTCGTTAGAAGGATTTCATGACAGACACACCGACTGATACGGAACCAGGTAGGACTAAATTATTGAGAAAGGAGAGTAATAAATTTTGATTTCGGAGAACTTTCATCCCAACTTTGATAAGTGAAAACAGTACCTCCGCTGCCTTAGTAAACTCGGAAGCACGATGGTCAATTCAAAAAGAAAAAGGTTTAACTATAAGGTAAAATAGTATAATATTATAGTATAAAATCCACAAAACTAGATTTAAACCACAAGGGATAGTTTCGGCACGCCCGTTACTAGCTTATCACTACATCCATCAGGTTTGGTTCCTGCAGGAGATGAACTTTCTTTGAATCTCTTCTCAATGTAAACCGAAGAAACGTATTTTCTCCAGTGCGATTTTTCAGATTTCGTCTCCTTACTAGGGTTGAGTATCATTACAAAAGTATCGATACTGTTTTGTATTCGAGTATCGATATCCCATGTATCGTTTGGCTTGAGTATCGATATTTCAAAATATCGAGTATCGATACTTTAGTGACCCAATATATCAACATATCCTATATTCTCAAGCAGAATATTTTTCTCAGCAGGTTTATTCATTTCTTACTATCAAGAGCCCAAGCTGTGTGTAATATTGAACATTTTCTCCATAATATTAATAAATTTTGTCAAAGTAATGACAAAATTACCCCCTACCTTCTTCATCTTTTTCATTTTTAAGCCATTACGTTGAATTGTCCTTGAGAACTGTATCGATATTCGATATTTGGAAATATCGGATCTACAGTATCGATATTCAAAAATATCGGATGGTGCAGTATCGATACTAAAATATCTAGTATCGGTACGAAAGTATCGATATTTTGAAATATCGAATATCGCAACTCCTTACGCGTCGCGTCATGATCATAGTTTGTAATTAGGTGTTGGATCGTCAAACATCACCAATATTATGAGATTGGGGATGTTTCTACCAATGTGGAAATTAGTTTGAGGCCGATTCGCTTAATCCCTGGAAAATTTCATCGAAATTGGATAGAAAATGAAGAAATTAAGTTTGGGTGTTTCAAGGAAATTCACGTTCGCGAATGTGCATTGGCTACTGTGAGTCCGAGAGCGATCATTTTCATAGGGGACCATCTAAACCACAATCTACACAATCCCTGAATATTTCGTTGAAATTGGACAATAAGTTCGTATAGTTATGGCCGTTAAAAGGAATTAATGACAGACACGAAACCAAAATTGTTCAGGAAGCCCTAAAACGTAAAACGCGAGAGGAAATAGTGATTTTGGAGAATTTTTTTCTCAAATTCGAAAAGTGAAAACAATGCTTTAGCTACCAGGGTTACGTGGTTGGGGGTGTAGATAGTCCCCTATGCACTCGGATTTAGAGATAGAGGTACTGTCAAGTAGGTACCTTCATGTCGTAGGTGTTGAAACAGATAAAATGCGAGAGAAAGAAAAGTATCGCCTTCGATACTGGGAAAAAAGTATCGATACTTTGGGGACATCCCTACTCGGATTGACAGTCAGTACCCTCTGCGCACGCGCGAACGTTCATTTTCCTTGCAACAGCCACAACTTCTGCATTTTTCATCCGAATTCTATGCAATTTTCCGGGATTGTTCAGATTGGCTTTTAGACGGTGGACCTCTAAGAAAATCATCGCTCCTGGATTGAAAGTGCGCATGCGCAAACGTGAAACCCATGTAACAGCCACAACTCCTACATTTTCAGTCGGGCCTCTATCAGGGTAGTGCAGTACTGATGTTTTGAGATATGCTGCTATGCATCGGATAGTCTAAGCAATCGGGTTATGAACACGGAGAAGCTATGTGTCACACCCACTTGCCTTTTTCATTTCAAAATGTCTTTAAAAACCTGAATTTTGAGAAATTACGATTACATTTATACTTCAGTTAATTTAAAACCCTTGAAAACACGAAAATTGACTCTAGAAAACCTGAAAAACTCA
Organism: Apolygus lucorum; assembly: GCA_009739505.2. Taxonomy (NCBI): domain Eukaryota; kingdom Metazoa; phylum Arthropoda; class Insecta; order Hemiptera; family Miridae; genus Apolygus; species Apolygus lucorum. The sequence continues at coordinate 27,814,121 of CM019173.2, read as the reverse complement.
GGGAATTTATTTTCGAGGAATCGCTGGTTTTGTATTTCACCATCCTGTTGTTTCCACTGAGGTCATTTTCATTGTATGTGTTAGGAAATACGGTGGTAGTGGGGAGGGAATGTTTGACTTTGCTAAATAATAACGTATTTTCGCTCCCCCGAACAAAACAAGCAATTTCTGAGACCCCTCCCAGCTATCCATTTCTCTCGGGTCCATTACCGTTATTGCTTTATGAGAGACGGAGGGTGTTCGTAACTTAGTAATTTATTTTGTTGATTTCACCCGACTTTCTTGATGAGATTCCATGAATTTGAAAATTTAGGGTTTGGAAATTCAATACCGAAAAATCTCATGAAAATAACAACTTCAATGTTAACCAGTAAGTACTATCTATCCCCAATAAGTATAATACTATCTATCCCCAATAAGTATAATCCATGAAATACTACGCTTCGAATTTGAATGTGGTCGTGACAAGATGGTGGAGTTTTTAGTACTTACAATAATCCAATACACTCACTGTCTCACTACCACCCAAATTTGAGTGTTTTTGAGTTGACAACCTACGAAGAAGCTATGAAGCATCTGACGAACACAATTAATTCGCAAAATAATAATAATTATTTTAATTATTATTATTTTTAATTATTAATTATTTTAATAAATAATCATAATTATTATAATTGAGGATTGGATTTGTAGTTGTTACAGAATATTATTATTTTCTGGTTAACCTACTAATATTGCTTCCGAGTCTCCCAAGGTAGCGGAAGTTTTGTTTTCACTTTTCAAGGTTGAGAAAAAAGTTCTCCGAAATTGACATTTCCTCTTTACGCGTTCTACGTTTCAGACCTTCCTGAACAATTTTGGTTTCGTGTCTGTCTGTGTGTCTGTCACGAAATCCTTGCCACAGTCATAACTTCTAATCCGAAATTCTACGAATCAATCCTACGACATTCATTGAAGGTGAAAACAAGCCTCTGAAGTGGTCATTTCTCTCGAGTAAACCAACAAGTTTCGATATTTTCAACGTTCGTTCGCGACTTTTTCAAACAATCGAAGTCTTTGAAGTGGCCGTTTCTGTCTCGTAAACCTACAAGTTTCGATGAATTCATTGTTAATTCTCGACTTTATCCAAGAAGTGGTGGTTTTCTTTTGTTTCTGTCATGAAATCTTTGTAATGGGCAACACTATTCGAAGTTATTCTTCGATTTCGGTTAAATATTTGGGAATTGAGCGAATTGGGTTGAAAATCAGAGGTCCCTTCTGATCCCCTTCTGGCCACTTTTACAGTTTCCATCGAACTTCGATGAAATTTTTAGGTTGTATTGATGAAATTCGGGTTGTATTGTTGATGAAATTCATCGCCTCGAACTGATAAGTACTTGGAGATTGATGTTTTGATATAAGCTACTTCATTTCTAATGCTTCTTCATTTCCTCTCCCCACATCCTTTAATCCTCTCTTTATAAAAAAAAACTCTCTTTTTCCCCACCAGAAACGTTTATCCCACAGATGTAGAAATTTTGTTTGAAGTATTAATCATAGTGTTGTAACACTCAAAAAACAAAGCTTCCGCTACCTTGTTAGACTCGGAAGCAAAACCTCTGGTTGATTTTAGAACCGAAATGGATAGTATCAATTTCAAAGAAGGTCACTATAAAACGGCGAGAGGTTTAGCAGTGAGGTTTCAGTCTGCTTTTCGAACAAACATTATTCCTCGGGTTGTTTAACGACCGAAATGAAGATGGAGGGCCGGTAGGTTTGAAAGGTTAAATTTAGCCGAAGGGCAGCACTGGAATGTGGGGCGCGGGTGCTTCCAAACTTCCAGCTACCGAGAGTCCTAAAATGCGGATCTGTTGGGGAAACCAAGTTGAAAAAGGCGATGGTAATTTTAAGAGCGAAAAATAAACTCGAGTGAAGTCAAGCCTCAATAAATCCTTATTTTGGAGGATAAAATAGCGAGTATATTTGCGTCCAATTTATTGGTCTACCGTCCTTCTCTCTTGCTAGATAAGTACCAAAAACGTTTCCTACTAGAATAATGAATTACTATCATGAAACGTGGCTGTACAATCGTGGGTCTATAGATAGAGTACCTAGAGTAAAAGGCATCTCTGGTACCGTCGGACTCACGGGTCTGGATGCTAAAAGAAAAATCCTAGAAAGAACAGGAGAGGTACCCAAGAATACCTGAATTGGAATATGTTCTATGTTAAAATGTTAATTTTCCTCTGTGATTTAGTACCACCTCGGGGTTTCTTCGCGAAAACGACACGAAATCTGACAGACTTTGCCTCTTTCCTCTTCGCTCAAAAACGTGTCAACAGCACGTCTTGACTGTTACATACCTAACTGCAATAACGTACGCAATAAGAAATATAACTACAATAAGTCAAAAACTTACATTGAAATGGTCTTCACTACAATAAAGCGGTGTTATTGAATGTGGACGTACAGCAGCCTCCAACCATTTCTGCCATCTCTCTCCCTGATGAATGCTCGGCACAGTGACGAATATTTTCTCTGTACTGTCATGAAACACGGTATTTTCTTCTTTACCATAACGATTTTTCACTTGAAATAAGGACAATTCAAGACTAATACAAGAACTCACGTTGATTCTTTGTTTACATAACCTTTCCCGCGGATAACCCCAGTGAGAAGGGGTCTCATGGACCAACGGAATCCTGATTGGTTCAAAATTTCGTGACGTTTCAACGTGGCTGCCCCATAAACAGATTGCCGCTACATTTAACATTTTCATTTTCCTTAAATTCTCTAAATTTTTTGGATGCTTTTTCGAGCAGCACACTACGGTTTTTTTCCATATCAACAAACCCTCTTTCGAAAAAAATATTTAAAAAATTTGAGGCAAATTCCCCATTGGAAAGAATACCTGATTATTTCTTTCACCCTCGACATTTTTTTGTGAAAAGAAATAACAAAGTTAAATCTCACCCGGATATGAAAATTGCTGTTTTCACCCAGTAGGCAAAAACTAAACTGGGTAATAAATTATAAATTATATCCCCTTAGAGAATGTTGCATATTCACAAGGTTAATGATTAGGTTACACTTATATATGTGGCTACTGTATGTTGTGAGTATCCCATAAAGGCAAGTCTTCCTCCAAGTGCAATTCGAAATCATAATCCGACCATTTGTGCCTTCGGTATAGGTCGATACGCAGTGTTGGGCAAAAATTAGCTATAGCTAAAAGCTACTGCTAAATTAGCTACGATTCAGCTGAAGCTAACAGCTAAATATTTAGCTATTAGCTGTTGAGGAACAGCTAAAATTTCCAACTAAATTAGCTATTATTCGAAAACTTATAGCTAACAGATTTAGCGGCGGAGATTTAGCTGTTCCTCGACAGCTAATAGCTTTAGCTGTAGCTGACAACTAATAGCTAACGCTGAAAAAAAATTTATTTCTCCACACGAACAGCTAGTAGCTAATCTAACCATTTCAGTTTTAGCTGGCATCAGAATTAGCTTTGAAACATTTTATCGAATGAATTCCACTGATATTACTACAAACCCAATTTGACCTTTTCTCTCTTCTGGCCACTTAAAAACCAAATCTGAAATATAACGTTTTTTTTGTTAGGTATTCCTTTTATGGGTGACCCCATTCTCGATCACCTTGAGAAAGTTTTGTTAAAAATCAGTATGTTTTAAAATTTTAATTCATTGTTTTAATTTTGATTTATTCGATCCTAAAAAAATATTTTCATACGTGTGTGTGTGTGTCAAACATGTTTTGAACTACTTTAATCAGGTAACAGGTCACAAACAACTAAGTTACCAAGGACCAATTTTGATGAAATTTGATATATGGGCTCCTTTTGGGGTCTAGTTGTGCCCCGAAACTTTTGGTTGATGTCAGTCACTTCTAAGGGTAGAAAAATAAGGGTTGAGCTTTATAAAAGGCCAAATTCATTCGATAAAATGTTCCAAAGCTAATTCTGATGTCAGATAAAACCGAAATGGTTAGATTAGCTACTAGCTGTTCGTGTGGAGAAATAAATTTTTTTTCAGCGTTAGCTATTAGCTATTAGTTGTCAGCTACAGCTAAAGCTATTAGCTATTACCTGTCGAGGAAATGCTAAATCACCGCAGCTAAATCTGTTAGCTATAAGTTTTCGACTAACAGCTAATTTAGCTGGAAATTTTAGCTGTTCCTCAACAGCTAATAGCTAAATTTATCTTTTAGCTATTAAAAAAAAGCTATAAGGTAATTTAGCTATTAGTTGAAAAATTAACTAGCTAATGCTCAACTCTGGATACGCATCATGGAAGTGGAGAATTCCATTCTGTTTCCAATTGAAACATTCATTTTCCACAACACTCCTCTCTCTCAATCCCATCTTGATCAATAATCCCGCCCTCATACCTAATCCTCTGAGTTCAACAGAAATGTCAATCGAATGGCTGAATATCCTGTGGAGGTTCGAGAACTCCCTCCTTAGCCTCTGAAATTTACCAACTTATGAATATTCAACCGTCCAATATTCATGGACTAGGCGCCATCGCCATTGTTGAAGGGCTTCCCAGTTGTTAGCTTTTGTGTGGTAGGAAACGCTTTTTTTTGTTCTTCCCTGTTTAGTGGTAACTCAAGTTGTTCTCTTCATCCGTGGCCACAAATATTTACATCTTTCTCCTTGTGAGTGGGTTCTATTATGGAAAATTCGAAGTTGAAGAAGTCAACTATTGTTTCTGGCAACAGGGATATTAGCCCACCTTCAGTTGGAAAATAACTAGATTTCTATGCAGCTCAGTGATTCACCGTAGATTCGTTTGTTTTCTGAGTGGATCTGCACGGAGTTTATATTATGTAACTTGACCGGGATTAGCCCCTTCAACGCTGGGGCGGAAGAGGGTCAGTCGGAAGCCCTTGATATCCCCGGAGATGGTCTGTCGGCTGGTATGGTCTGAAGGCTTCCACTCCTATCACATCTTCACCCAAGCACAGTTTCTTCGAACAATCAATGTCTTTCGAAGTCGTTTTTGAGAAATGGAGTTGAATGGGGTAGTTGGATATTTTTTAAATTTCTTTCTTTGTAGTGAATCTTCATTGAAGTTCGTATATGTACGGTAAAACTCACAGAAACGCTTCCTGAGAAAAAATTAGCCTTTCAAAAAACGGAATTTTCGTATTTAAGCGGAAAAACCTTCACAGATATTTGCTCAGGCATGGGATCGCTCCACCACTGTTACGTCGGAAATTCAAGTACCTATGCAGTGGCTAAAAAATTTGCTTTATTGTTTTTTTTAATCATCACCAGTAATTTGCTTCCTTATTTCATTGTTTGCAGTGATCTTAACGCGCTCTATCGAGATTCTTTTTATTTTTTTTAGAGAGAGAGAAAAACACTTTATTGAACATTGTAGAGGGAATGAAGGTGGACAAGGACTCCAGTAGTTGTCGAAACGTAATGGATCTGCCGAAAGTTCAAAATGAGTTGCCAAAAGTTCAAATTGGTATGCCAAAAGTTTGCCGAAAATTGAAATTGATTTATGCCAAAGGGTTTTTTGTTTTTGCGAGCGTGCGAGCAAGCTTTTATTTAGTCTCACCTGTCCCGTTGTTTTATTATTTACAAGCTTTTATTTAGTCTCACCTGTCCCGTTGTTCGATTGATTTTCCATTTTTTTCCTGGTATTGCATCTTCATTTTTCCTCATTTGCGTTTATTCTGTTTTATCTCCTTTATTTTGTCCCTTAGGAGAATATTTTAGGTCGACTTTTCCCCAGATCACTGAGGTGGTAGCAGAGGTCTGCTTTCAAATAGCATTTGGCTGGATAGAGTTGATTCTTATAGAGTTGGTGGGTTGAATGAACTCCACCTGTTGCTTGAATTACATTGACGTTTGTAGTGCCTTATTTTAGGATAATAAAAATTTAAAACTTTTTGAATTTTTGAATTCTGAATAGATTAGTTCCAATTTAGCCATGATTGCTACATCAGTGAAGATACTGCTTGTAATTAAAAGCTTAGAATTTCAGATACTTCCTTAGCCACATTCCATTGACGAAATGGGAGTCAAATAGTCGAAAAATTGAGAGACAGCTGGCGAAATGAGAGGCGGCGCCGGGCAACTGGGTCAAGGGAACTTGTTTTGGCTCGTCCGAGTCATTGACCACTCTGCTCTCTAGAGGTCGGCCATCAATCCAGCGAAATGCTTCTTCTGCTTCTACTTCACCTCAATTCGTGAAAAGTATCGTAAGCTGTATCTCCTAGAAGCCATATTCGAGAACTCCTTAGGGACAGCCTTTGTAGGCACTCAATCTGATCTAATTCCAAGACGAAATAGCCCAGTCAAAATGTGTTTTTCACAGGAAAGTTATGGGAGGTTTCTAATTTCTTCGATTCTAATTCTAATTTCTAGACGAAATAGCCCAGTCAAAATGTGTTTTTCACCGGAAAGTTTTGGGAGGTTTCTAATTTCTTCGATTCCCTATGTTTTTTTGGGAACCTGTATCCGAATCTGAGGTTAGCCACCAGAATTTGACGCAAAAATACAAAAAAGTGATTTTTTGAAACGACCAACTTTTGACACAAAACGAAATATGTAAAATGAATTCTTTGAAAAATAACAACAATAAAATGAAAATTTTCTGCAATTTTCTCTACTCGGAAACTCTGATTGTCATTCATGTATTACTGAGAACTCAGTTACGAATCCTGAAAAATCCGAGTTATTAAACAAATTGGAATATGAAAATTCATTCGTGTAGAGGACAAGTAGATTACTGAATGATTTTGGGAGGTGAATGACCAGTCTTGTCGATAGTAATATAGTAATAATAGTCTTGTCAATCGTAATAATAGAACCTCATTCTTGCTGATTAATGTAGCTACAAATCGTATATCTTATTCCTTCTAGACTCACATGAGTAGGATCCAATTCCTGTGGTCGAAAGGTCGTGAATAAAAAGAAAAAAATGCAAGGCAAGTCTGGTCATTTACCACCCTGAAAAATGCATACCTACCTTTAATACTTCATCTATTTTTTAAAAATTACTTAGGTACTTATAATATTGATAAACTTCACAAGAGCCCGCACACACGAGTGTACATCAGCACACACATACTGCAGCACATGTATGCGGTCATAGATCGTCTAACTACTAGAGATAGCATAATACAGATTAATACAAATTCACAAAGTACAACTGGAGTGCCTAAAATGAAAAGAACAATGTTGGTGGTGACAAAGAAAGTTATAACAATTGGTGATTTCCTTGTTTTATGTAGAACCAAAGTTGTTCATTTCATTATAGGTACTCCACATGACGAGGACCCGGCTCCTGAGTAGAAACGTTTTGGAAACCATGAAAAATATACAACGTATTTTTCGAACAAGTCTAGTTTGGTCATCTACACCCCAGATATAAATTATTTTATATATCACACCAACCAGTTAACAAATAATTGATAGTAACTCGTGTGTAAGGAACCTTTAGGCATTTTAGGGACTCGTGTGCAAACAATGAAAATTCCGGCAGCCCGGCCGGACCCGGATCCACCCACCCCACATATCCAGCTCACATTCTCGAGATCAAAGTTTTTACTCTGTACCTGAGGAATATCTTTCAGTACATGTCCTGAGTAGTAGATAATTATTACATTCATGTTTCACATTTTCCTTGACGACAATGTTCGGAGGCCTCGAGGTAGCAAAAGAGGCCACAAAGGGGGACGTGAGTAGATGTGAAATATTCATCGGGGCGTTAACCATCTCCTTCAGCCTTGTGAAAGGCGTGTGTACATAGACTTCGGGCGGATGAGATGGAGTATCGATTACAAGCCTCAAATTGAGAATTTTTTCAACCAAGAATAAAGTGAAAATGTTGAAAATAACTTACACATATCCATTTTACGAACATAAAACCTACTAGCTTTGGTTCTTTCCACGCCTATTCTAGTGCATTTTGTGTTAATTAGGACTAATGTGTTTCAATAAAAGTAGAATTAAAAAGTATCCATGACCATCATGAAGAATGTTTGAGGGAGAGGGGGATATGAATATCAACCGTATGCGTGGAAGTATACTTTTTATTTCCTTGACAAAAATTTGAAGAAAATACATCATGACATTTTAATTGATTCATCAATTTGATAACTTGGAAGTAAGTAAAAATTAATATCCATGACCATCATTGGAGTAAGTTGGCTATCCTGTTTGCATGATTACATGTGGAAGGTTTCGGAACTTTGGTAATTAAAGGTAATGAAGTCAGGATGATTTCAATCTAATTCGCAGATTGCCAATTCATTTGTTAAATTAAATAATGAGAGAGATAAAAAACACTTTATTGAACATTGTAGAAGGAGTGAAGGTGGACCAGGACTCCAATAGTTGTCGAAACGTAATGGATTTGATTTAATTAAACATTAAATTGTTGTACTTGCACAGTGATGACATGAAGGTTCCAATCGCCACAGCTGACGCATTATTTGTCTTAACGCGGACGTCACAGGTCTAAAATTTCCAACAATGAGGTATTTCAGTCAATTAAAAAAAAAAAATTTTTTTTCAAAAGAGTATGGCTAACCTGGAACCCCCTTTATTGACGCTGGTGTGATATTCACATCCTTCGAGCCCCGAGGAAAAGAAAACCCCGAAAGCTCGGCTAAGGAGGAGTAATGTTCCTGTAGACACCATTCCCACTCAATTTGACAGAGAATTGTTTGTTGGGTCGACCATCATATTAATTTGATGTTTTAACATGTTTAATGTTTTAGGGCTGGGGGTCATTCTGTGAATTCCGACACGCAAATCTGCAACGCTTTTTTTTCTTAGTTACCACGGACCGATTTCTTAGTTACCACGTTATATCGGCTCCATTTGGGGTCTAGTTGTACCAAGATGGTCACTGATCAGCTGAGTGAGCTCCAAGGCCATTTTCTCTCCTGTTGAACGCAGGAAGCTGAAATTTGAGAAGCAGGGTCAATGGAGAATGCTGAAGGCGCCTGAGTGGTCACTGATCAGCTGAGTGATCGGCAATCTAATTTCTCCCTTGCGAGGGAAAAACATTAAACATGATTTAATGTTTTTCCCTCGCAAGGGAGAAATTTACTAAAAGTCTTCGATTTGTATACAGTTTTGCCTTCTGCGTAACCAGTAATCAAATTTCAATATGTTTGGGACATGTTGTAATACATTGATGAATTATTTACTGTTTACTCAAAATACAATCAAATTCATCTTTTAGAAACTTGACGAAGTGACTTCAATGGCACTCAGACATTTTTATTTGAGGGAGGTTATTGACCACAAATATTTCATTTTAAGGGCAATTACGTGAAACTTACCTGGAAATGAATCTAGACTGTAGTAATTCCCACTTCGAGCTGCAAACTTCTAAAGGCACTACGTACCATTTTGTTGGATAAAGGTTAATCGATTCTTGAAGTTTTTACACAAAATTATTACTAAACAACAATTGAATATGTTTGGAGACTTCAATCCGGAGATTTTAATTACCATTACCTTTTCTGTTATGGGTAATGGGGTATTTCAGTCAATTTAAAAAAAAAAATTCTAAAGAGTATGGCTCAGGAATAACGGTAATCGGGTCTATTTGTCGAGAAAATGTTTTTAAAAAATCAGAGAAGCTAAGGAAAGTTGAAGATTTGAATGGTGTGACGTAGCTAGCAAATCGTGACGTAGCTAGCCAACTGTCTTTGAAAACATTATCCATGCACAGAGAAGAGATGGAGGACCTCTTGGATACTACAAAATACTACTCACACACGCGCGCGGCGTAGTGTGTGTGCATTTATGGCGGCCCGCCTTTTTTTCAAACGTTTGATCTCTTTAATTAATTTTTCTACCACATGTTATAGTATCATTGGGCTTAAAGTTGGAGTATATAGGTTTTCAAGGGTGCTGAATCCAAATTTGAGGTAAAAATCTGAATTTCCGATCCACCGAAATACCCCATTGAAAAACTTCAGTTTTCACGTTATGCCTTTATTTTTGTTGCTTTCAAGTGGCCTGAATTAATCTAACAAAAACTTCACGTGAAACATGAATTTAACGTATTTTTGTTGTTTCAGGTACGTATATCATCAGTTCTTCGAGAGTCGAGAAATCAGTGTCACCTCCATTTTAGTGAGTTCCTTCCCACCTTCCTGTTGTTTAGAACAGCAACAAGTGTTTGTGATTACTTAGAGTTGAATTTGTTTTTAAATCTGTAATTTTTGATACATTTTAAACACGGATTTTATCATAATTTGTCTTATATTTATGCCTATTTAGTTAAATTTCTTGAACGATGGAATGGATCTTTATTAGTTCATTCAGCTTGGCTAATTAGATTCTTTTCGATTAGTATCTACAATTTATTACAGCTGTCACTTCATCTGTATGCTCTCAAATCTCAATATGTACTTTTAGATAACATCTTTATATATCGCTCAGGTAGACTGACTAGATGGAGAATCGAAAAAAAAATAGTTTTACTGATATTAACAATCAGGATTGACAGATTGGCAGGCTCTCGTCGTTTGAGGTAAACGAGAGAAATTGCGTATTTCACTAGTCTTCCACAAATAAATGAAGTGAGCCGCGCCTTTTTGGATAACGTCATTCTTATACTGAGTGCAATATCTTCTCTGTGTGGTCTCGGAAAACTCTTTGCGGGTCCGAGAATTTATTCCATTGTGAAGCTTTGAAAGTCATTTTGATGCAAATATGAAAGAATATTCAAGTCAGCAGGTAATTGCGAACTCTGTCTTGATTTCTTTAGTTGCAGTGTTATAGTTTATTGTAATTGCAGCTCCACTCCTTTTGGTTTATTATTTTCAATAATGAACCTTTGGAATCGACCAAGAAAAAAAATTTAACACCCCCTCAAAATTTGATGGTTTACGTTTCAAGGTACGTAGAATCCAAAAATCGAATAAAAATTTGGCCGTCCGTCCGCCATACGCGGCACTTTTGCCACTTAGAATTGACCGATTTTGATGAAATTTGGTATGTAGGCTCCATTTGGGGTCTAGTTGTGCCCCGAAGATTTTGGTTGATGTAGGTCACTTCTAAGGGTTCCAAAATCAATTTTGAAATTTTGAAAACGCCCTAACTCAAAAAATTTTGATATAAAGGTATTGTTTTTCCTTCAATTTATGATTCTATCGAATTTTTTTAAATTTTTGAGACCACGCGGAGCTGTGTAGGACAAACCATTCGCTCACTACGATAATTTAAAGTTTGGACGTTCATGTTGGATGGTTGGTGGCTTTGCAGACGAGTGATCTATATAGAAAAATAAAAAATAATAAACCATTGTGTAATAATTTGCAGCCTTTTTCGGTCTGAGAGGGTGCATCCAAAATTTGGAGCACGGTTTCAAAATCTATGTCGAAAGTAGTTCACACGATGATTCTATGCAAGCAGAGTGATCCAGCCGGTACTGTCGATTGTAAAAGTTTACAAGTAGGTTACCCAATAAGGAATTCTAACAATGAGATTGATGTGTCTGCTGAATCCAGGATCGATTCTAGTAGTTCCTATAATCAATAATCAATAACACATAAAAAATAATATAGAACCACCACACATTATTATTGTTGTAAGAAGATCAAGATGTAGTGTACACGTTGTTCATGACTCGATTCAACGACTAAACTAGGAAACTATTCAGAAATGTAAATTGCTTTCCCACGTTCCTCTATTGCGCGGGATGATTGCTGTTATCGTGCGTTGGGATAATATTATTCCACCCTCCACTCCACATGAGTGGTTGTTAGGGGAGTTCCTATCCAGTTCGACGATTCGGTTCATGCCAGACACGTGTCCTTCCTCTTCTAATAGGTTATGACACGTGTCATCCCACCTGTGCCATGCTATAATCACGTTAAAATTAACGATGACTTCACGCCATTTGTACTGAAGGTATGAGAGCGACCGGTGAACTGAACGGAGTCAATAAAAACTGACTGTCGAAAGTAATGATTTTCTAAGTCGAGTAAAGAACAGCAATTCAATTTTATGTAAAGAGAAAATGCCTAATAGGTTACTCAATAGTTACTTTGAAAAATTTGCTCCTGCTTACGTATTTCTTTAGACATGCTGTTCAAAGGCACAAAAGATGTGTAGTTGTTGATGAGCATCAGTCTTCCCAGTTCTGAGTAAGAAAAGCTGGATCCTAAAGGGCTAGGATACCCCTATTTTTATAGCAAATCCATCATACAATTTTGGCCTTTCAAAGTTATACCAGAAAGTTGTTATGTAATCATTATAATGGAAGAAATTAGTAAGCCCTCTTGTACTATCCCTAGAACGAATATTTTCAGAAGACATCATCTTTAAGATAACCTGTTAAAGAAAGAAGAAGTCTATGAGCACCTTCCTAAAGCCAAACTCGACATTTCGAAAAATTAATATACCCGTTGTAGTAGGCCTTGATTTTTCCACAATAATAAGCACAATTTACCATTTGAGGCGTTTGGGAACAAAAGCGGTTAAGTCCACGAACTAAATTTTACAGAAAAGGCCAGAGTACGTTTGGATCCACCAAAACAGTTTGGATTGCATAAAATGGCAATTTTTGATATCCCACAAGTATACCCATTTTGTTACTTGGTGAGTCCTCAATTTATTCCTCAAATTTTGAACGGATTCAACTTTTATTTGTCTAGATATCCCCAAAAAATATTTTCTATCTGATTTTAAAATTCAAAATTTATACGTGTTTTAAACTAATTCTGCTGCAAATATAAACTGTTATCCAGAAATTACTCTAAAAATATCACTCAGCAACACTTTCGCATTCTATTTATTTGTTTACAGTTGAATTAAAGAGGGAGGGGGTGGCAAGAAGGAGAAAAGGGAATAATTAAACACACTGGTAGAAAATTTAACTTGAAACGTTTCTCAACATTCTCTGAAATTTTGGTTTATTATTTTCAATAATGATTTCAATTGATGATTCAATTTAAGATTCTATAGAATTTAAAAAATTTTTTGAGACCACCCGGAGCTCTGTAAGACAATCAGTTCGCTCCCTACGAGAATTTAAGAGTTTTACGTACGATAAATCAGAAACACGAGTGTGAATCGCAAAACCGGCCTAATCTCCGTTCAAATTAAAGCTGACCGAAATGCGATCGATGTTTTTCTTCATGTTGGATGGTTGGTGGCTCTGCAGACGAGTATCTACATAAAAATAATAAACCGTTGTGTAATAATTTGCAGCGTTTTAAATTGAAGATCGATTTGCTTTTAATTCGTTTTTGAACATTAAGTTTATCAAAGAATCAAATTGCTTCATTAAACTTGAATTTTTCTGGATCTTCTGACATTTTGAAGTTATCCGGTTTTGATCCTCAAAGCCTCATTTGTACTCGTAATAGTCATCTTCGGGTGGATTTCTGGCGTTCACACTCCAAGACATGGCGCTAAGGGTGGAGAGTAAAGATTAGTAGTTGAGTTGGAGTTTTCTCTACTAGTACCAGGGGTGTGAGAGCAAGGATCATGAATCGTGAGGTCATTTTGCTCACCCGTCAAGTCAACACGAAACAATCAACAGTTAATCCACTTGTAAGAACCCGGTCACCTGTCAAAATATCACATCTTGTTACAAGAAACTCCTATTTTTCTGGAAAAACTTCAGAATTGGGAAAATGACTTAATAGAAGAAAAAGGTTAGGTTCAAGGAACATTTGTTAGAAAATATCCCTTTGTATTTTTCGTTCAAAAACTGGCAGCTGAATCTGGCAGCACCGATAAACAATGTTTTTATCGTACTTGTGCTTGTTGTAAGTTCCACCTGGAAGTATTTAAAAAGTTGATCGCTAACCATGTGGTGTTTAATCCAGGCCTTTGCCAGAAGGGTTGCGTTGAACATGGGTGGTTTGAGTGAGGTGAACAACCTTGAGGCCACTCACACCTAACAAACTTCCCCTCCCAAGGCAGCCGATTTTCCTCCCCTGTTATCGATCCAGCCTCAGGCAATGCGACTTATATTCGGTCTGGCAGTGCCTGCCCGGCTCCTGTTCAGTCGTTAAAGATGAAGAGAGTATGTATCCCCTTGATTACATCTCAACTCTTCTTTGAGTTGAGCTGAATGGTCAAGCAAAAATAATTCATATTTACATATTTGGACGAGAAAAAGATATTAATCGTCTCCTTCAACATCAAATGACTCCGTGCAATGTAGTGTCAATCATAATGTATACAGTTTTCTTTTCATTTTGGTTAAATTTTGATAGCTGGTGTGGTTTGATGGCCCTCTATGAATACCGTGACAGTAATATTGATTGATGAACGATACAATAATTAAATCATTCAAAATGACAAGACTTAACCACGAGCATGCCTATTTGACCAATCTGACCTTTGTTGAATGAAGGAAGAAGGAAAATGAAGGCATCAAGATGCGAAAAAAGATTTCTAACTCCATTCCAGGAGATAAGAGAGCAGTGTGACGTCATAGTTATTAGAAGGAATGAATGAGTGTAGCGGGGAATATGACAGTGAGAAGATTACGTACCCTTGGAAGGCAATCAAGCGGCCTCTCTAAACGGGGCCAATCAGGATGTGCCTGGGACTGCATCAGAGCATCCAGCCTGGCGAAATGAGGCTGCGGCCGGTGGAAACAGTTGGAAGTTGCGCGGGACGGGTTTGGAATGATGAGATCCCTTTTCTTCGAGGAGAGACCAGGCTGTGAATACTAACGGAGACAAGAGTGAAGCTAGACGTGATTTACATGGCTGATGCATTTTCATAGAACTGTCGGTACAGCGGTTCAAACAGTCAATGACTCAAGAAACTGCTTAAACTTACTTGTGGTCTTCGCTGCTTGATCTTTTTCACAGTTAGTAAAAATTAACCCAGAAATATCAAATTTCCACATTCATCTATCTTTAATCATGAGCATTTCCTTGATGTATCTTCATAGAACTGTGAGCAGAGCAGTCAAACTATCAATAAACTCATGAATGCTTTTGATTACTTATGTTTGGTGGAACACAATTATTGTAATTGTGTTATTGATGAAATGAAGTGAAAATGAGACGGATTCATAACAGATAATTTTGAGTCCATGTCTCGTCATGTTTGATTTTCACTTATTATTTTCTCCAATGAATCATTGGAATCGAGTTAGAAAAAAGTCAAGGGATGAAAAACGGGTTGAATTGTTCACCGCGCATAGTATAACATTTTTAGGAGCCAATGAGCCAACCCTTCTTCCGCTTTAAAGTTGAGTGGAAAGTTAATCAGAAATACAAGTAGAGATCAGACTTGGAAGTTTCAAGTTCACAGTTCAATCGCTAGGGTGTACAAGGAGGCTCAATTTTTTTGTTTTCGGTATTCTTGTCACTCAGTTGAGTTTCCTTACAACTGAAAACCTAAGAGAGAGAGCTTCAGGGTAGGGATGGGCGATAGTCGGTTGTTACTATCGAAATATCGATAGTTCATGAAAGTCAGCAAGTTCCCATTGTATGGCTAGCTCTTCATCTGTTGGCTTCACAATGAGGCCGGTGACATAACCCAAATATTCGTTTTTTGTTAACAATGCTTCAACATGCATCTTCCAGGTGTAATAATTATCCCGCCCGAGCGGCTCAATTTTCAGCATACTAGAAGTCTTTTTTTTCCCCCTCAAGTTCTAAGTCTCATAATCTTGTTACAACAATTCACAACGGAATCACTTTACGGAAAAACATTTCATTTTACAGTAACTAATAACAATCAATATGGTTGAAGTTGAAAAGATACATTGTAGAAGATAACATATCTCAACACTATCGATAGTCGTACACTATCGATAGACTTTTAATTTTTTTTGTAAATTGAATTTTTTGAAAATCTCAGCATTTGGAGAGTTGTGATAACTGAGACGAGCGGTGCAGCCTCAACACCGGGAATTTCATGTGAAAGAACTTCTTAATTCACTGGTATTCTCGAAGTTGAGGCTCGTGTCAGTAATTTGTTACCTGCTGTATGTTGTGAGTAACCTCATTTCGAGAAATCAGATATTCACCACTTGTGCAAAGACACAAAATTCGTGGTATCGACTTTACCTTCCTACTCTCTTCCTATCTCTCTTCAGGCAATATGCGGCTCAAGGAGTAAAACTAAACTGGAAATTCTTTTAATACTAATTATTAATTAATTTTTCTATATATTCTATAATAAATAATAATTTTATTAATTTATTATATTACATTATATAATTATTAATTTTATTAAAAATTATTTTTTAATAAAATTGTTTTTTGTTTGAAATCTTGGTGTAATTTTATGAATATACCGAACTCTGCAAGTAATAGATAATCAAATTAAATTAAATTAAATTCTTCATCGGATATGTAGGTATATAAGGAATAGGGAAAGCCACCATCAAATAACTATCGATAGTTTGTAATTGATAGTATCGACCTATCGATAGTGTTGAACTATTGATTATCGCCCATCCCTATTTCAGGGCTCAACGGATATGTTACCGAGTCACAGAGTACCGTAGACTAGTGAACGACCCACAAGCGTCAACAAACAACCAAGTACCTAGTTACCGAAGCCACTGCCCGGTCTCCCAATTGCGTCTAGTTTAAAGATCCACATTGGCGAGAGAAGTTGTGATCCTGTGTAATAATCTCCGGTGACAATGTGGTTTCCCAACCAACCAAGTGATGAAGATTCCGAATGATCGGGAATCGCCACACCACCATAACTGGTGACAAATGAAGATTTGGAGCTATTGCAGGTAAAATGAAAAAAGGGGGGGAGGGGGTAAACGTTATTTTCCAAATTAAGCTGTCGAATTATAATTAGCTTTTGATCCTCACATTTCCCCCTCCCTTTTTTCTTTTTACCTGCAATAGTTCCAAATCTTCATTTGTCACCAGTTATGGTGGCATCTTTAACTACCTGGTGGTCAATTATTGTGGTGTGATGTTCACTCGGTAACACAGCCTTCGAGCCCTGAAGAAGGTGATGAATTTACCGAAAGCTCGGCAAAGGAGGAGTTTTATTCCTGAGGACCTCATTCCCAAACAATTTGACAGAGAATCGTTTGTGGGTCGATCATCATATTTGCTGATCTTCATAATTTTGTTCGTATCCTGTGATGTCAGAACTCCTTCTTGGTCATTCCAGGAAAGAAATCGTCCTCCAGCGAACACTCGTAGATCTGAGCACAAACAAGAAAGGGAAGCCATGTAACCGAATTGGAAGGAATTAAATTAAAGGGAAGATTGGCGATGAGTCCCGAGCGACATTTCACTGAAGCCGGGGGAAGCGCGACAGGCGGTGCGGAACTGGAGCCGGGCACGAGGCCAGTGGACAGACAAACGGCCTTGGCCCGAGAAAAGTCTATTAACATTTTGATGAGACGACTAAAAAAAGGTTAAACTACTATTTTATCTTTCTCTCTAGACTAGAAGGATTAAAAAAAAGTCGTGGGAATAAAAATGAAAGCTTTCGCACATAAATTCAGGTTAATAGGAGACTGATGATTCCCTATAAATGGTATCGTCATCGAATTTGGAGGGTAGTGGTAAATACTCGAATATTGAGGTTTTGACTCTCCACTGTGGATGACCTATACAATCGTGTAATGAAGGAGTTTATGTGCTACTCCCACTTGGCAGATTTTTTTTCCGATCTGCAGTTCGAGATCCAAGTTTTCTAATGATGAATCCCTAGATGTGAGTCTGGGATGATAATTTTTCTAGGGATTTTTGTTTAGTTGAGTAGGTGGGTTTTGATAATAATTCAAATTTATATTCATTTTTCAACATTTTTATTATGTGATTGAATTTGAGTCTACCAAGGTAGCGGAAGCTTTGTTTTCACTTTTCAAGGATAAAAAAAAAGTTCTCCAAAATCAAAATTTCCAGTCGCGTTTTACGTTTCAGACCTTCCTGAACAATTTTGGTTTCGTGTCTGTGTGTAGACGGTCCCCTGTGAAACTCATCATCCCCGGACTGATAGAATCGACTGCGCATGCGCAAACGTGAATTCCTTGTAACGGCCATAACTTCTACATTTTCCATCCGATTTCAATGAAATTTTCAGGGATTATGCGGATTAGGTTGTAGATGGTCCCCAATGAAGATCATCACCTCCGGACTGATAGTAGCCGCTGCGCATGCGCAAACGTGAATTCCTTGTAGCAGCAATAATTTCTACTTTTCCATCCGATTTCAATGAAATTTTTAGGGATGCTATAGATTAGTATTTAGATGGTCCCCTATGAAAATCACCACCTTCGGACTGATAGCACCCACTAACTACTATGCATCGGATCATCTATACAATCGGGTTAAGGATACGAGGAAGCTATGTGCCACACCCATTTGGCAGACGTTTTTATATTGAATTTGGGTATTTAACGTTGCGTAGCCTGATAGTTTCAAAAATTCGGCGCAAGGGGGCAAGCCCCCGGACCCCCGGCTACCTCTATTTACATTCTTCGGACGAAATTATTGAAACACAGAATGTGTTTTAGCTCACGCGTTTCACATAATTTCGCTACTTTCCTCCTACTAAATCAGAATCTTAAATAATCACCGCGTCATAACTAAATACAGCATAGGTTACACCAGGTTGCACGATCCTTAGTTCCGAATACTAACTAATGCAAAACAATCAAATGATCTCATTTGATGATTTCATAACAAAATATCTCATAGGTTACACCAGGTTACACGATCCTTAATTCCGTATCATCGGTATCCATGTTGTCGTCCCAGATTTCATTAGATTTTTTGGCTAGTTACTCCATGGCTAAAACACATTCTGTGTTAAAAGATATTTTAACATGTTTAATGTTTTAGGGCTGGGGGTCGTTCTGTGAATTCCAACACGCAAATCTGCAACGTTTTTTTTCTTAGTTACCACGGACCGATTTCTTAGTTACCACGTTATATGGGCTCCATTTGGGGTCTAGTTGTACCAAGATGCTTTTGGTTATTGTCAGTCACTTCTAAGGGGTGAAAACTAGGGGATGAAATTTTCAAAACGTCCTAGCTCGAAAACTTTAAATATAAAGGTATTGTTTTTTCATCAATTTAAAATAGACTGGAATTTTTAGAATCGAATGAGACTACACGGAGCTCCGTAGGACCAACAGATCGCTCCCTCGGAGGTCCTTCAGTTTGGACTAGTGATAAATCAAAAATATGAGTGTGAATCACAAATTAATGTTCATTGTATAGAAACAATTTTCTCTCCTATTCAACGCAGGAAGGTGAAATTCGAGATGGTGGGTCAAAGGACAGTAATGAAGGCACCTGACAGATCACTGATCAGATGAATGAGTTCCAAAGCCATTTTCTCTCCTATTCATCGCAGGAAGCTGAAATTTGAGAGGCAGGGTCAATGGAGAATGCTGAAGGCGCCTGAGTGGTCACTGATCAGCTGAGTGAGCTCCAAGGCCATTTTCTCTCCTGTTGAACGCAGGAAGCTAAAATTTGAGAAGCAGGGTCAATGGAGAATGCTGAAGGCGCCTGAGTGGTCACTGATCAGCTGAGTGAGCTCCAAGGCCATTTTCTCTCCTGTTGAACGCAGGAAGCTGAAATTTGAGAAGCAGGGTCAATGGAGAATGCTGAAGGCGCCTGAGTGGTCACTGATCAGCTGAGTGACCTCCAAGGCCATTTTCTCTCCTGTTGAACGCAGGAAGCTGAAATTTGAGAGGCAGGGTCAATGGAGAATGCTGAAGGCGCCTGAAGGGTGACTGATCAGCTGAGTGAGCTCCAAAGCCATTTTCTCTCCTATTCATCGCAGGAAGATGAAATTTGAGAGGCAGGGTCAATGGAGAATGCTGAAGGCGCCTGAGTGGTCACTGATCAGCTGAGTGAGCTCCAAGGCCATTTTCTCTCCTGTTGAACGCAGGAAGCTGACATTTGAGAAGCAGGGTCAATGGAGAATGCTGAAGGCGCCTGAGTGGTCACTGATCAGCTGAGTGATCGGCAACTTGATGACGATTATGCCTTTAATGTTAATATCAAACGGCATCAAATCCACAAGTCGTCCTATTTGACTGGTATGGTTAAAAAATCACACGTAAAGGCTTGGTTGGGATATCTACAATCGAAACCCCTGTATGCTAATATAAAAATCGATAAGTTATTTTTCATATCATAAGCCATTATTGAGTATTTCCTGTAAATAGATATATATAAAATTTATATACATATAAATATTTAATATTATAAATTGTTTTGGTTAATTAGATTCTTTTCTTTTTTCTTGACCTTAAAAAAAAAACTTAACTTTCTTTAACCTTTTTTCTTGAACAGAGAAATAAACTGCTTCAAGTTTGTTAGAAATTGTCCAATGACCGAGGCTATCCTCCTGCATTGGCAAGTTCTCTCTCGGAGTGATTCTGGCAGCTGATCCACCGATGATCAGTATCACTGTCCTTACCCCTCTTGCCAGCATCCGTCCTGGCTTCTCCAGCAATTTTTTATTGCCAAAATTTATTATTTTGTTGAGTTTAAGTATTTTGGGTTGCGTAGTCTGTGATAGTTTCAATGAAACATTTTTTTTGTTGCCAAAATTTGTTATTATTTGAGTGAATTTTAGTAATTCCCATTGCATAGCCTGTAATAGTTTCAAAAAATATTTTTTTATTGCGAAAATTTGTTATTTTTCATATTGAATTTGATTATTTTACGTTGCGTAGCCTGTGATAGTTTGGGAATGGGCCCTCTTTAGTGTACAATGTATACAAAAGTTTTGGAATGGTACATTCTCTCTACTTGGCAACTTCGCCCGCAAAATTAAATCTAACTAAAACACACCTAATCGAAGTCTCATAATATTAAATATTGCAACAATTGGTGGTCTTTATTTGATTGTAAATAAAAGTTACGGATGTACGACCGAATAATTATGTTATTAAGGCGTTCAAAACCTCTACTAGGGCTTTTGGTGAGATTGGAACGATGTATTTCTCCTTTTTTTCGCCGAGAAAACGTTCCCAGCCTTCGACGACATTTGAACATTTTATCAAATCAACAGACTTTTATCACGCGGCCCCCCCTTATCTCCCCGGTCTATTAATTTGTTCCTTATCGCCGTAGTTTACATTTCTCACATGGGGCAACCTCTAAAGCACTTGAGACCAGCAGTTATACGTCTGTAAATGGTTTTACAAAATGCTCTTCCCTTCTAGGATAATGAGAGTAGTTCGAAAAAGTTTTGACTTTTCGAAAGAGGATTGACTTCACTCAGAGATGCCTTCACCTGTTTTGATGTTCGAGGTAATCATTCAAGAAATTGAAGGCTCTTGAAAGAACGAATGTATATTATTTTTGAAGGGATCCTAGGTTTATCTAGTTTTAGGTGCATCACCGTAAGTCAATAATTTTGGAAGTTTTTAAGTAACCGATTCACCTCTTAGGCCCCTGAAGTAGAATACTCTGCCCTCTTCTCTGGGCATTCATTCAATCTCTTACTGGGCTGGTAGAAGATTCACAGATTCGATTCAAAGGTCTTCAGCTGTGAAGAATGCAATGCAGACGTAAATTAGCTAACTTATGATTTTCTCCCAGAAGTAATTTAGGAGCAAATTAGCTGGCGTAACTCAGGTTATTCTTCTGAGTTTCAGCTTGGGAACTTTCTCACTCATCACTAACTTTAGATGAGCTGCCTTGAATAGTTTCTCTGGACCCTCAGGGGCTTGAAAGTCTGATGTAACCAACAGGAGACTGACGGAAATATACAAAATAGTAGTTTGGATGTTATGGGATCACGTAGTGCCAATCGCGGGTTTAGTGGTTTCAAAAAAAAAAAAAAAAAACAGAACATCATTATCTGGACATGGATTTTTTCAGGAAGCTAAGAGTACATCCGACATCGTAGCAAATACAAATCCGTCGTCAATTTCAATCTGATTCTGCCAGTGGAATGGGACCCTTGAAATCTGTTTCGAGTGTTTTTCTTTGTTCTCTAACCTCTCGCATTCCATGTTTGGAGTGTTCTCTTCCCGTGGGAACATAACGTTTGTATTACACCGAAATGTTACCTTCTTGAAAATGCATCGGGGTTCTGTTCTCAGCAGCAAAGTCCACAGGGAACTGATTCCCATCTCAGTCAGGCAAGGCTTTCCTGAAATCTTCTAAACATGAAAGTCATAAAAGACGAACATAATTGTTGTCTTTAACCTTGAGAAGTGATCTTTGTAAACAAATCAGTTAGACGTACACCAACTTTTCAGTAAATGTATCCCTCAATTTTTGATGCAAATTTTCAAACGCATTCTTCTAATTAAAGAACTTAGGAGAAGGCATTCTTGGGCATTACCTACCCATTTAGAGACCCTTTATGTAAACGTTGTTTGATTTGAAAGAAAGACTTTGCCTTTAGAAAGGCTTAGTCGCACAGAACTCAACGATCAGAAAGAACACGTAAGAATGCATGAAATGAGGAAATCGACAGTGAACTTGCAAAACCATGTAAGTCCGATTTTTTTTCGAAACTAAGGTTATTAACTATTTGGATAGAATGAAACCCCCCTTGATCCATCAAACGGAGACATACTGGCAAAAACTCGACTGTCTCTTCTCTATGGGTCAAAAGCAACAAATATGAACCAACAATGACGTGTTAAGTCCATTTTGAAGCAAGTTTTTCTCGTTTCCTGTAAAATTTCTGGAAAACGACTTACATGGTTTTGCAAGTTCACTGTCGAAATGTAACATGTCTACAACATGATCACCTGGTTATCCAGGTAACCAGGATTATAAATACCGGCACATTGTGTAAGGCATAAATCGTATTAGCCTTATGTGTAACGGTGTGTGTTTGTGGTGTACGTTTAGGAAGATGGGAGATGTTCGTGGTGTGACGTCACTTGTTACCTAGATAACGTTTACTTCTAAACGGACGTTAATTGCGAGCTAATAGTTCGATATTTCCAATCAGCCATCAACACAAATAACGATTATAAAGGGAAAACAGGATATTCCAGAACTTTTGTTAACTCTTCATTCCTTGCAAGCGAAACTAGATCGATCGAGCGCCAAGTGCAGCACCGAATAATTTCCAGCAGAAAGAAATAGCTTTCATTTTCCAATTTGGAAGTTGTATGGAAGTGGCATGGAGGAAGTTGTTCATGATGTGACGTCACCTTCGCGAGTTACTACTTGGAGGTTACTTCATATCAAACGCTGGGTACTCCAAACTATAAATTCGATATTTTCAATCAATTATTAATACAATGAACGATTACAGAGGGAAAAAGGAAATTCTAGATCTTCGGGTAATGTTAATAAGAACTATTTTTGGGCTCTTTATTGTGTGGTACTGAACTTGCATTGCTGCAAAAACAATTCTACTCGGAATTTTCAGGTAGGTAGTTGTGTTAATTGAGCCAGACAAATTCAGGTTAAAGGGGTCTCAGTCGGTCGCCGTTCGTTCCTCGTTCCGGTTTAGTATTTAGCCAAATCGAAGGCGCAAAAACATAAAAAGTTGTACTTAAATTGGAAATTTTAAAGGATTTTAGAAATTCATTAGTGCACGGACCTAGGGAATTGAAAAACTTTAATATTGCCGCTGGAATCATCGAAAATCCAAATCGAACAATAATTGCCAGAGAAAAATTGGAAATACCGTTAATTCAGTTATTTTTTCCCATAAAATGTAGCTAAACTTGAAATTTTCAAGGATTTTAGAAATTCATTGTCGCACGGACCTAGGGGATTGAGAAACTGAAATATTGCCGCTGGAATCATCAAAATCGAACAATAATTGCCAAAGAAAGCGCTGCAAATCATTGCTCAAAGGTTTATTATTTTCTGTATAGATCACCCTTCTGTATAGATCACTGGTTCTCCATCAATAGCACCTACCACCATCTGTATTCTCCCTTGACCTTCCCTCTCAAATTTCAGCTTCCTGCGTTCAATAGGATTGAAAATGGCTTCGGAGCTCACTCAGCTGATCAGTGCTCTTCCAGGCGTCTCCAGCATTCGAGAAGATCTTCTTCACTCTTCAGATCACTGATCAGCTGAGTGAGCTCCGAAGCCATCTTCAATCCTATTGAACGCAGGAAGCTGAAATTTGAGAGGGAAGGTCAAGGGAGAATACAGATGGTGGTAGGTGCTATTGATGGAGAACCAGTGATCCTATACAGAAAATAAATAAACCTTTGAGCAATGATTTGCAGCGTTTTCTTCGATTTTGATGATTCCAGCGGCAATATTTCAGTTTTTCCATTCCCTAGGTCCGTGCACTACTGAATTTCTAAAATCCTTTAAAATTTCCAATTTAAGTACAACTTTTTAACTGTTTGCCCCTTCGATTTGGCTAAATACTAAAAACGAACTGCGACCGACTGATAACCCCTTAATTACTTATTGACTCCATAGTGTTTTTTTCGAATGAATACATATTTACCTTGCCATACATATACAAATAGATACCTTTATTATTAAAGATGCCCTAGTTAATTTAGTTTTTCCTGATTTTCAATCCATGTTGGTTCCTCTCAATCAAGTTGGATATTTTCAACAAACTCTGCAACAAAGACAAATTGTCTGCTCCTGACTCTGACGTCTTAAATATCGTGTGACTGAATTTCGTTCTGTTTGACTTAGTGACCGCCAGTGGAATAACCTGTCCTGTAAAAGGAAGGTAAAACTGATTGAAATGAGCTTAAATGATGAATAGGCACCTTATGCGAAACAGCTGCGGCTAACTCCATGGTGACTCGTTCAACTTTCACATTTTACTCGTATCTCTCCGTGGGTTTGAACCCAGTGCAATGAATCGTGTATTTCATAAGCTTCGGAACTACATTGAAAATTGAGTGAAGTAATTCTTAGGTCGGAGCCAATATATATGACTTCCCGGGGCTGCAGGGCAGAAGGTGAAGACGTCGTGACTTGTTTCTTTCCCTCTGTCGAGCTCGGTTCTTGGCTCTTAGATGTGAAAAGGCGGTGACGTTTGAATTTTCGAAAGTTCTTCATGTTTGTAGTTGAAGGAATCTGCATCTTAATCTACATCACGTAGATACCTGAATAACCCATGTGGACGAAAAAAAATACGATACAGCGAAATCCAGGTCTTTCTTTACAATACAGCTGATGAATCCGACACTACCAGTTCGTAGATCAAGTTCGACGAGCTGAAGAGCCTTTTTACAACCTATCCCGTTGTTGTCTGTCAGTTTGTAATAAAATATTGCAAGTTAAATTTGATCCACTTCCCGGTTTCCGATTGAGGTGAAATTTTCCATGCACGTATAAATCGGATGACAATGCAATATTATTATAATATAATAAAAGGTTGTCTTTAAAAAACTTTTTTTTTTAAATGTTTTAAACGATCGCTTGTAGGTTGCGATCATCTTGTTGTGGCAATTTTCGCCTAATCAGAATAAATATTTACCTACCAAATTTATTAATGAATTTTTCATGACTCGTGTTTCTGATTTATCGTTATTTAGCGAAAAATTTGTCCTACAGAGCTCTGGGTGGTCTCCAAAAATTCTATAAATTCAGTACTATCTTAAATAGGTGAAAAAACAATACCTTTACTTCGAGGGTCTTCGAGCTAGGGCACTATTGAAAATTTTAACCCCTTATTTTCACCCCTTAGAAGTGACCTACATCAACCAAAAGCTTCGTGGCGCAACTAGACGCCAAATAGAACCAAATTTAATCAAAATTTAACTTGAATTTAATAAAATTTAATCAAAATTGACCCATGGAGCTGAAAGAGTGCTGCGGACGAACGGACAATTTTTTATTCGATTTTTGGATTTTACGTACCTTGAAACGTAATCTAACAAAAAAATTTTTTGGTCGATTCCTGAGGTTCATTAATTATTATTCATTAATAAACCAAAATTGTCAATATCGGGGTTTTTTCAATCATTTTGGTGATATTTTTCTTGCTAAAACTCGGTTTTCTCCAGAGGTTTACAAAAACTTATAACATGTGTCCTGTAAAAAGCTTTAAATGTAAAATTTGAGGTGAGAAATGAACAAAATGAGCGTTCCGGCATGAGACCCGTGGGTTGAACGGTGGGGGGGGGGAGTATTTCAACGCTCATTTCGTTGAGAAAAATTCAAATTTTCACATTCAAACACCATGTCTTGAGCTAATTTCTTAGTACATCTAAAAAAATGGGATACCGTTGGATATCTAATAGAAAAAAGGTGGAAAACTGAGTTTTAGCCGAAAAAAATGATCAATATGATTTCAAAAAAACCGAAATGGACAACTTTTTAAGTTTGAGGTTGAATGATTACCCTAGTGTTCAGTTTTTCTAGAATGTTCAAGAGCCTTTTTGGGAAATTTGACGCTCTTTCCAACGGAGATAAGAATTTGCATAGGAAATGAGGGAGCTATGACCATGTGCCGAAGGTCAAAAACTCGAAAAAATCGAATGAAAAAAAGTTTTTTTGCATTTTTAAAAAAGTGATTGAAAGGGAAAAGTTGTTGCAAATTAGTTGTAGAATCGACTCCTTAAGTACTTATTGTTGATTGAACCTGCAGTCGAATGGAACCACCCAGCCGATCAACTATCAATGAGTAATGATTGTGGAATTTTTCAGACCTGATTTTTGAAGTGTCCGACCAGAACGTCCTGTATTTCTAGGCCAATTGGCATAACCTAATCAAAGACGACCAATCCAGACCATTCAAAATGCCAGTTGCCTCGTCTCGTCAATGAAGAACAGTTGAATGGTATCTGATGGGAAAATAAGTCTGATTGGATGGGGATATGCACTGAAATGTGGAAGGAATCCTCCTTTTCATAAAGATTGTACAATGAGCACTCCTCACGGGAATCCAAAATATATGGCCTAGTATTGAGTTGTAAACGCCCCTTTTATACGAACCCTGAAGATCCACCTCAGAGCATGCAAGGCTGCTGAGTGATCAACACTCAAGAGATTAGCACATTTAACTCTTGGGTCCAATGCCCGGCATAACGTGAATGCTTCCTGAACTCTTCGATCTAAGTAGGCTTTCTTCTGGCTTTTGAATCCTTACAACAACCTCCCACATCAATTTTCAGTAGAGGGTAGATTATAATTCACTCCATGCATTGCTGCCAGATTTTTCCAATTCTCTTCTGTAAGGTATTGAAAAACAAAGGAAGCCGGAAACGCGGAACAAATAGATTTTAATAAGTAGAATAATACGTTTTGAACAATAATGAGAACTAGGAAAAAAATGGTTGTCGCTATCAACACGATGCTGCGACTTCTATCAAGGTCTTCTTCCACTACAGTTTTACTGTCCTGACTAGAGGTGACACAAACATTGTCGATTAATTTCAACACCCCCTCGTAATCGGCATACATAGTAAAACATCAAACAACAACATAAACAATTTGGAATGAATTCATAAAGAGCAACCTACATTGCAAGATCGACACATAATCACAAGATCAAAGTGGTAATAATATAATTCAAACTTTGAAGCACTGATATCACTTAACCAAACCAAGTTTCGACGCACAAAATTCATGTTTTGAAGGACCTAGTCCTTTGGTCATTATATCTGCCACCATTTCTTCTGTAGGGACGTATTCGAGTTCCACTTCTCCATTATTGACAGCATCACGAATGAAATACATGCGAATGTCAATATGTTTACTTCTGCGATGAAATACAGGATTGGTAGATAATTTCTGGGCTCCTTGGTTATCATTGCATAGAACGATGGGTCCAGTTCTTCCAGTGAGTTGATTAAGCAGCCTCGACAAGTAAAGAGCCTCTTTGGTCGATTCACTAAGTGCCATGAACTCTGCTTCAGTCGAGGAAAGGGCGACGCTACGCTGTTTTCGGGATTCCCAGGAAACTGCTCCACCCCCGAAAATGAAGTTCTATCCCGTGAAAGATTTTCTATCGGTTTCATCGCCACCCCAATCAGCATCAGCGAAGCCCACAATATCTTTTCCGGTTCTTCGAAATTTTAGGCACCGGTTTTTAGTTCCTTTCAGGTACCTTAGAACCCTTTTGGCTGCCTGCCAATGCATGTCTCCAAATTTAGTATTAAATTGGCTCAACTTTCCCACAGCATGACAGATATCAGGTCTCGTTAAAACTGACAAATACATTAAAGTACCAATTAAATGTTGATAAGGCTTGTCACTTGCATTTTCTTGTTCTTTCTCCGACGGATTGATTAACTTTACGTTCACGTCAAGAGGTGTGGATGTTGGCTTGCAATCGGTCATCCCAAATTTTTGCAGGATTTGATCAATATATTCTTCTTGGTCAATTAGGATTTCGTGGTCTTCATTTCTTCTAACTCTCATCCCTAGGCATCTGGATATTTCGCCCAAGTCCTTGACCTTGAAATTTTTCTTCAAATGACATTTCAATTTAGCGACATCCTTTTCATTATTATAAACAAGGACAAAGTCGTCTACATAGAGACCAGCCAAGACTGTTGAGCCGTTGGTCTTCTTATAATAGACACAAGGATCACAGTCTGTTTTCATAAAACCAACTTCTCTCATGACTTTGTCAACCTTTTGGTTCCATGCCCTAGAAGCCTGTTTAAGTCCATAAATCGCTTTATTTAATTTGCAAATTTTATTTTCTGACCCTTTCATCACAAATTGTTCAGGCTGGTACATATAAACCTCCTCTTCTAAATTTCCATGAAGAAAAGCGGTGGACACGTCCATATGGTCGACTCTCAATCCATGTTCAGCAGCAATGGCCAAAAGTATTCGCAGAGTAGAATGTCTCATAACAGGTGAAAACGTTTCAAAATAGTTAACACCATACTCCTGCGAGAATCCTTTTGCCACAAGTCGGGCTTTGAACTGTTCAGATTCGCCATTCATTCCTGGTTTTACTACAAAAACCCATTTATTTTTAATTACTTTCATATCGGGATTTTTATCTATCAAACTCCATGTTCCATTTTCCAACAATGCGTCGTACTCTTTCTGCATAGCCAACTCCCATTTCTTGCTATCAGGAGATGACATAGCTTGACTGACAGTGTCGGGTATGTAACTGGAACTGATGGCGGCATATGACACATAGTCATCAAATTTCGTTGGAGGTCTTCTCTCCCTTGTTGGGTATCTTCTCACAGTAGATCCATCACTATCTTCACTATTTATAGGCAAAGGTTCAATTTGAACAGAGAACTGCTCCACCTTTTCATCCAAATTTCTTAGCTTTTCAGCACAGGACTGATCAGATTCCAATACCGAATCCTCTATGAATACAACATCACGTGCCTTGACTATTCGATCAGGGTTGTTAGGATTGTATAATCTATACCCTTTCGTGGCATCACAATACCCAACCATGATGAGCTGTTCGGTTTTTGGATCGAGTTTTGATCTGCGATGTTTTGGTATGTGTGAATAGGCTTTGCTACCAAACACCCTCAGGTGGCTCAAATCCACTTTATGACCGGACCATGCTTCCTCTGGAGTAGCATCTGTAACTGCAGCTGTCGGAGACCTATTTTTGAGGTAAATTGCCGTGTTTACTGCCTCACCCCAGAATTTTTTGTCCAAACCAGAATCATGGAGCATACGCCTGGCTTTCTCAACGATGACCCGATTCATTCGCTCTGAAACGCCATTTTGTTGGGGCGTATATGGAACGGTGGTTTCATGCTTGATACCATGTTGTTTGAGAAACTCAGAAAATTCCTTGCTCGTGTATTCTGTTCCATTATCGGTTCTCAAGACTTTTATTTTCTTCTCAGTTTCGTTTTCACCAAGCATTTTGAACTCCTTAAATTTTGTGAAGGTTTCATTTTTATGTTTGAGTAGGTATCCAAATGATTTACGTGTAAAATCATCGGTAAACATCAATAAATAGCGGACACCACCCCATGTTATTTCACCAAGTTCACAAATATCAGAATGAACGAGACCCAATTTTGATTTGGCTCGTTTACCTTTCATTTTCTTGGTGAAGGGATTCCTGCATTGTTTACCCTCAAGACACTGTACGCAACGCCTGAATGAATCCGATTCAGCAAATTGTATACCTGTTGCCAAGCCATTCTTGAGTTGAATCATACCCTTGTGATTCAGGTGGCCGAGACGTCTATGCCAAAGATTGTGATTCTGTGACGTCATAAAAGCGCTCTCTGATGATACCGCCGGGCCAAGGTTTTCTAGATCCAATTTATAAAGACCATTCACCTTAGAACCTGAAAGAACAGCATTTCTCGGTAACCTTACATCGGCGGTATTATAAGCTCTACATCCATGAGCATCAAAAACGACAGTGAGGTCCCTTTCAGTTAATTTTCCGACTGAAAGCAGGTTCGTAGGAAGTATAGGTACGTGCATAACTTCCGAAATGACCTTCTGAACATTCCCCTTTAAATTTACCGGGATGTTTCCAGTTCCCACACAAGTTATTTGTGTGTTATCAGCGACTGTCACTTTTGATTTGGTTGCATCATCATAATCACGAAACCATTCTCGATTCGTACTCATATGTGAAGTACATGCAGAATCCAACAACCATTCCGAAGGATTGAAATCGCATGCAGCAAACGCAGAGGCTAACGAGACTTTCACTTTTCTTCGGTTCACTCTTAGTATCGTTTTTGCTGTTATCATTTTTTAAATACCGACAAAACCGCTTGATATGTCCACTCTTTTTGCAATGGTAACAAGTAACTTGATTTTTACCTTGTTTTTGAGGTGTTCGTAAGTTACTTTGCCTAGCAGCGAGCACAGCATCATCGGATGGAACAGTAAGTTTCTTGATATCGTCATCAAGAAGTTTCGTTCGTACTAGTTCACTGGTGATCGTAGTATTACTGCTTTCCAGTGCCATGATCATTGGCTCGTAGTTAGGAGGTAAACCATTCAGGAGTATTACGCCTACAAATTCATCTTCAACTTTGGCGTTAATATCCTCCAATTTCTGGGTAATGGACATGATATCGTTAACATATTCCTCAAGCGAACTATAATTGTTTAGTTTTGCCGCAAATAAACATCTCAGCAAGTGTAATCGCCGGGACAGACCTTTATTTTCGAAAACCTTCGCAAGATTATCCCACGCTTCCTTGGAACTGTTCGTTTTTCTTACATGCGTGTACATTGAAGGAGTGACACTTAGGCATATTTTCGCTAAAGCCTTTGAATCATTCACCGCGCTTTGATCGGTACCTTCAACACACTTCCAGAGACTTTCATGTATGAGATACATTTTCATTGCGAACTTCCAATTGTTGTAGTTTGTTGATCCTTGCAGTTTTTCAATCTGTGGCAAACTTCCGCCGACAGATACAGAAACATTCGATCCAGTTGACATCGTATATTTATATTGTGGTCGGAGAAACAAAAGAACCAAACAATAATTCTGAACGCAAGTTCCAATCGCGATCTCAACCGGTACTACAACGGACACTTGTGGAAATAGATTACTGTCAATTCAACGTAAACGAATAGGTCAATCTATTATACTTATTCCGCACAATATTTCCACAAACTGAGCACCATAACCAATGTAAGGTATTGAAAAACAAAGGAAGCCGGAAACGCGGAACAAATAGATTTTAATAAGTAGAATAATACGTTTTGAACAATAATGAGAACTAGAAAAAAAAATGGTTGTCGCTATCAACACGATGCTGCGACTTCTATCAAGGTCTTCTTCCACTACAGTTTTACTGTCCTGACTAGAGGTGACACAAACATTGTCGATTAATTTCAACATCTTCCCAGTATATTTCGACTTTTATAACCTCCTTGGCCAGGATTCTGGGCAGACGATTGTCTGGCATCCTTGCCACTTACAGAATGTACTTGAGATGTATCGTAAAAAGGGAAACTATCGGAATTTCAAACGACTTCCAAGTTTATTATTTGTTATGTTGGTTCACCTGACCAACCTTCACCCTTCGGTCTATCTTTCATCAAGTTACGATTAAAAAACCCTCTATTTCTGTAAACTCGTTTTATTTGTCTTCTGTCCTTTTTCAAGAGGTTTTTCCAGCACGCTTCCGCTGCTCAACTCTCCTTTGGCTTTTTACAGTCTTCGGTGCCTTTCATAAAGCGATTCAACGTTAAAAAACAATGTAAATACCGACTCTGTCATTGTCTCCCGAGTTTTAAGTATTCAATGGCCTAATTGTTGTGAGCAGAGGTTGGAGGAAACTCCGCTTTGTGGACTCGGAAAAAGGCTATTAAAAGGTCATTCAGCTCGAATAACGTTATTTACAAGTAACAGGTCGTTCACTCCCCGACTTGTCTTGTTATTAGTTTGCTTTACGATAATTTATAATTTCTTTTTAGGCTTCAGGAACGGTTGTTATGCATCTGTTCTCACCTATCGAATCACCATTTTGCTTCCTCACTACCTATACATTCCATACATTCTTTACTTGGTAGCTCCCAACTTGAAAAGTTCAAAAATTTAGTTTAAACCGCCAAACCTCAAGAAATTTATTTACATCTGCCAAGTCAAGGAATCTAGTGAAAACCTTGTTAGTGTTAGAACAACATAAACCTTCAAGATTATTGTTTGTCGTATAAATTAACCGACTCCATTACTCGATTATGGAGATATATTAATGTTAATTTACACAATTTCAACGGATAATTGCCATATTTTATGGTAATAACATGTTATGGCGAGAGAAGATGGCATTTCTGACCCACGAAAGTTGCCCATTTTGGGGTCTGTTCGGAGAGGCAGTCCGGAACCAGTTCGGAACCAAACCGGAACTGAAAAGGGGAGGGGATAGAGGCGAATGGACTCCTCCGGGCTTCTCCAAACCCCTCCGAACCGTTCAGGACTGCCTCTCCGAACAGACCATTGGAATATTTACTGTGGTTGGTCCTTTGGTCACAAATGAATCAAAAACGTTCCACTATTTCTAGACTCCTGTAATGTGTAGGAACTTCCTGTTATTCCATTGAATATCTTGAAATGTGTAGAAAAACAGGATGAACAGAAAATTAATCCCATTGAAGATTATTATGTTCTATGAACATTACCGAAACAATGAAAATTCCTGAAAAGAGAAGACTGAACGATTCATTCAACTTGAAAGAAGACTATAAAGGAACGAACTGCGTGGAGGAGGTAACGAATAAATCTACCCGAAGTGATAAGATAAGATGGCATGAAATACTACCCACTGAACTGGGAGATAACGGCCAACAGCCGAGGTTTATAAATAAAGGTTGCATCATTATTGATATCGGATAATTTTATTTACTTTTAGGGAAGTAGGATCCGAGGTGACATCGTGATCCTACGGGATAATTTATCAGGTGTCAACTTTTACGTGTAAAACCTCTTTCAATTTGAGGTGACGTGTCGAGAATATGAGAGGCCCATAAACGCTCACAAAAGGTTGGAGGTCATAGACAGGTGAGTCACTCACTTTCATTTTCGCTCCAAGTCAATTCATTTTCACTTTCGTGAAGACAGAGTTTCTTGTTTTCCTCCAAAATAACAATGTACACTCGAATTTCGGATTTTGAACCTTTTCGGTCTTGTGAAGCATAAATGAACGCATCTTCGGCCATTTTTTGAAGGTTTTCCTAGTTTGTCTTCATACGAATGTTCTCGAGAGTATATGACTGAAATAATTTCGGTAGACGGATCCGATATAAAAATATATAATAGATAATATTAGAAACGAGAGTCTGCACTTGAACAGGATGATTTATTTGAGGAAGACTTTCCCCGAGAGAATGGGGCGGACGACTGACCAACACTCTTCTTCTTGTAGTGCCATCTCCATTATTGAAGGTTGGCGATCATCTCTGCATATCTCTCACGGTCCTGCGCCAGGTAAAACAGGTCCGCTGCTCGGTCAATTCCCGTCCAGTTACATATATTGGACAACAATGAGGCCTGCTTCCTTCCAACTCCTCCACGTCCGCTGATTTTGCCCTTCAAAATGGTCTGCAAAATCCCATACTTGGGCCCACGCATAATGTAATGTCATACATTTCTAGTCAGTAGTTCTCCAATAAAGTGATGCGTAGGAAAACCCCAAGCAGGCAAGAGTCATCACCAACATAGGTGAGGTGAGGAAGGGAAAAAACACGTCACTTGACGTCACCTTTTTTCCACTCTCCCCTCACCATACTAACTTGAGTATATAAGCCACACTGACGGGTCTTCCTACATGCATTCGTTCCTCGTCTATCCGACTTATCATTTCTTGTCTTACCTACAGCCCCAGTTCTTCCGAGGGAACAGTTTGCCCCATAAAGGCGCCGAACCTCTAGCTCCCCTTAGGGACCTCTTCAGAACAGTAGGCCTCACTAGGTAAATGTTCCGCCTCCCGCCAGTAGGTCTGTTATCAGACGCCGAGGTTGATGGATAGATTCTGACGCACTCGCCCTAATGGTCGGCCGCGAGGCGCCGCAGATGGAGCGCTGAAGCCCTAGGCTTTTAGGGATCTATCTCTCCGTTGAGTAGGATCAGGCTAGGAACAATTCAGCGCATCGAGAGGACCATCGCCCTCACTCGACAACATGCAGAACACAACACATAACATGACCCTAATGGGAAACCTCGAGCCTTTTTATTGTTATTAGCAGTTCGCGCATCAGAGAGTTTTGCTAAAGGATATACTCATTGCAAAGTCCGGCGGTCCAGGGGATTCTTAGCTTATGTTGGATCAGCCACATTTCAAAAGCCTCCAGCCGGTTAACGTCCTTGGCTTTTAGAATCCAAGTCTCCACTGCATACCTATAGACCTTATGTAGCACTTCATCACGCCAACATAACGCGAAATTCAAATCCCAGTGACACAATATACCATAACTTATCTCCAGTACTCTGTGCAATATACTCCGACCACGCAGCTCCTCTTTGAGTGAACACGTTTCTGACACTCATTGGCCCAAGTACTTGAACTGAGCCACCGGCTCGATAAGTTGCCCGTCGACTGACAGTCAAATACCGCTATTTACAACCTTCGATATCACCATCGACCTCGTATTTGCTACGTTAATAGCCAGTCCATATTTCCTGCAGGCAATTGCCACCCTGTCTAAAAGAGCTTGAAGCTCAACCTCCAAGTGCGCCAGCAGCACAGTGTCGTCAGCATATCGTAAATTGGAGACTGGCAATCCGTTCACAGGGATACCGATATCACCAGAGCCTCCTTGAACACCTGCTCCGAATATTGAGCCTGACCAACTCAACCTACCTAATAATTATTAATACACATGGAAATAGAACCAAACACGGAAGAGATTATAATATAGATGCACTTGAACTACTGCATGGATGAACATGGATACTCGACAGTATCATGTCTATAGCCATAATCACAATTTATTATGGTCAACTTCACTTTTTTTTGTATTTAATGGGTGTCAGAAGGTTTCAAACTCCGATCACCGATAAACAATGCATGAAAATCGAACTTGTAATTGCAACTTACAATAAGGTACTTAGTTGGATGGGTTAGAATTTCGTATTTTGGCTTATTATTTTCAATAATTAACCTTTGGAATCGCTCAAGAAGACAATTTGTAACTCCCCTCAAAATTTGTCAGTATACGTTTCAAGGTTTGTAGAAACCGAAAATCGAATTAAAATTTTTCCGTCCGTCCGCCGTACGCGGCAGCTTTTTTAGCAACCATGAACCGATTTGGTTGACATTTGGTATATGGGTTCGATTTAGGGTCTAGTTTTGCCGCAAAGCTTTTGGTTGATGTCAGTCCCTTCCAAGGGTTGAAGTTTTTAAGAGTGCCCTAGCTCGAAAACTCGAAATAAAGATATTGTTTTTCACCAATTTTTATTGCATTTTTAGAGACCTCGCGGAGCTCTGTAGGACAAACCGTTGGCTCCCTACGAGAACTTAAGAGTCGGACTTACGATAAATCAGAATCGCGAGTGTGAATCACCAAAGAAATTCAAGTCTTATCTCCGTTGAAATTTTGCTGGCCAAAATGCGATCGCTATTCGTTTCTGCAAGTTGTATTCAGTTTTGCGTCCTTAGCAACCAGTAATCAAATTTCCATACGAAGGAACCCCAACTCCCTATTTCTTCGAATCGAGTGTGAAGCGTTAATTTCTTCCAAATAAACTTGATTGTGAAGGTTTGAAGGCAGTATGAGTAGTTGGTAGGTAGGTAAAAAATAGTGACAATGGAAAAACTGTCATCTTTGCAGGCGAGTGGTCTATACAGAAAAATAATAAACCTTTGTGTAATAATTTGCAGCGTTTTTGATGTCAGACTCGAACAGCGAACTTGGAAACGTTCCTTTGCCAGTTCTCAGTTTTATTTTAAGTCGTGTTTCCATAAGAAAACACCCTCACTTGTGTTGGTGGAACGTTGATGCCACCGGGCAAAAAGTATCTCTCTATAGAGCGCGTTGAGATCTCTGCAATTGTCGACAGATTCAAGTCAGAAACATTGAAATAAGCATCCAAAATACCTAATGGTGATTAAATGAACAATAAAATATATTTTTCTGCCTATGCAAATTTGAAGTTTTATTTTAATTTCATAGTAAGCAGCATATTTTTTTCTGCTCTCCCTAAGGGCTTCTGACTTTCCCCTCTTGAATTCGAAAATCCCATTTTTGAAAGACTCTGATATTGATTCCCTACAGTACCTATGTTTCAATTCGTTGGTGTTTTGTTGCAGAGGCGGTCAGATATGTCAGAGCCGGTGGCTGCTGAGGTGCCTCCACACACCAACGGAGTCCCTGAGGATGCCGATGATGACGAAAGAGGGAAGATGAGGCCAGCAGACATTGACGCTGTAAGTTGATGAAAACAATATTCGTTATATTGAATGAATAATTTTCGGTCAATTTTGTTTCTTGTCAATAAATTTTTACTGAGCTTTGAAGAAGGATTTGTATTGAAAGAAAAGATCAGACCGTGAAATTCTCTTCCCAACGTTTAGCATCAAGTTGATGAGGTTGATGATGTGATGCTCCCAAAAACCGTAATCCTTAATTTCCCACTTTTTCAAAAAATTAGTTTTTTCGGATTTTTTAAATCAAGTTTAGATTTATATTGATCAATCTTTAGAATATTTGAGCAGAAAGTTCCTCAAAGGCCCAATTACAGTGTGTCAGCTCAAGAATGATCTTTCATGGGGTCTGTTTGGAGAGGCAGTCCTGAACCAAACCAGAACTGAAAAGGGGAGGGGATAGATGCGAATGGACTCCTCCGAACCATTCAGGACTGCCTCTCCGAACAGACCCCAAGGGTCACACTAGCGCCATCTGTGTTAGCAGAATCTGTCTATAAACCGAATTTTGTTGGAGTAAAAGTAGGAAACTTGGAAAAATCCTTGGTGGGATGTTGGGGTCAGTTATTTCTCATAAGTACAGAACCAAGGATTAAGGTGGAGAAGGTTCACTTCATAGAGTAATCTAAGCTGCCTCAGACAATGGCGCCATCTCTGACGAGAAAACTCAACTAATAGCCTACAAGGTGAGAACTTAGGTTAGATTATACCTCAAAAGCCCTATTACAGCTTGCCAATTTTTTTACAGTTGAGAATGTTTTTCTTTGAGTTAATTTGTATTTATTATTACATTTTTGTTGTGACAAAAGGGGGAAAAGGCGAATAATACGTTCAATTTGCACCTAAGGATTATATTGAAAAAGAGCGGATTTTGAGTGATACTCTTTTTTTTTGCTGAAGTCCGTGATGGACATTTCCTCGTAGACTCTTGGAGTTTCTCTTCTACTTCTTTGTAGGTGTACTACCTACGATTATTTGGTCTGCACATGAGTAGTAGATCTTGTAGTATTTTAACGCTAACGTGACTACAAGAATTGGGTTGTGGTTGCAACAATTTGATGCGTGGATGAATAAATTACAGTGTCTTATACAATCGATAGAGTATCAAGGTAGCCAGTGGTTCTCAGTTTTGGTTTAAAAGTTTATAAACTGTTGCGGGTAAAAATCGGACTTCAAAAAATATTTTTCAGGATATTAAGGGTTAACAAATCACAAGGATGTTGCGAAACCTTGTTAATACTTAGTTCTCTCTTAATAATACCTTGTTAATACTTAATACTCTCTTAATAATAAGTTCTCATTTTATAACCTCCCTAAATAGGCAAAATGTGGCTTCATCCTTAATTTAAAAACATTTTTCTTTCTTGCTCGATTCCAATGGTTCAGTATTGAAAACAATAAACCAAAAAAGAGCCAATCCTTTTCCTTGACTATCTTGATGTAGTTGATGAGACTGAACGTGGCGCTCACACAGATTCCACCATAGATGAACGAACGTGACAGGTCTTTTTGGACTAATCACAATACTATACCCCTGACTACTACGACACAAACTAAATAGTTGACAAATAGGAATGTGCAGATGAAAACATTTAAAGTTCTAACATAAGTCTGTTGCTGTTAATGAAAAAAATTCAAAGCTCAGAATGAGTGGAAGAATGTGGAGGTGATGGTTGATAAGGAGTGAGGCGGTTTGAGTTCCTGCTGTATCGTGAGATGTGTGAGATAATTTCCAAGTAAACGACCCTAATTAGATCCACCCTCGGGTCGCACTCGAGTTCTCCTCAATGTATCGTCTTCTAGTCTAGTTATACAGGTCAGTGTCAATTAGTTACTCGGCTTTCAACAGTTTACAGATGCACCTCCCTTATCTCATGATATGCAGCAAGATTTGATTCCACTGATTGAAGATTTGTACAATTCATCTATGAGTGTAAATGAGAACCTTAACATTGTTGTACTCAGCTTTTGTCAGTGTTTGCCTCGTTTCATCTGCATTATTCCCTCCATCATTTGTTCCCTCGCGGGTACTATCCTCTTACCAATACAAGTGACTGCACTGTTCTTATCCTGCGAAATTAACTCTAAAAACAGTACTCCCGCTTGCAGGTGTTTGTGGAAGCGAGCAAGGAAAAAAAGTAATCCCTCATAATTTGATTGTTTACATTTCGAAGTACGTTGAATCCAAAAATCGAATAAAGAAATTTTACGTCTGTAGGGTCAGGAGGGGTAAATGTAAACAAAATTTGAACGTCTCTTATCAAAGTTCTCATCGACTTTAATGTAACTCCTAATAAGCTAACTAAAGGATTTTTTTTTGTGAAACTAAAGTATCTGCTGTGTCAGATGGCACAAAGTTTTTTACTGAAATTACATTAGAGGCGAGTCCAGAGCATTTATCCCACAGGCTAGGGGGTTAATGTTTTTTTTTTTTCAAATTATATTTATTGCACCAAGTAATTCAACTTATTAGCAACATTTCTCTGACAATGTATATAAATAACTGAAAAGAGAGTGTGGTACATAGCACACCTCCATACTTCATTTGTCGGCTATTTTATGTGCCTTTTGACGCACAAGATTCACAGGAGCGCACAGCACAACACTCACTGAACAACTTCAAGAAAACACCACTCCCTACGGCCACAGATCGTGAGGTTTTCGTCTTTTCAGCCGCCTGAGTAGATCATCAACATCCAGCAACTTCACAGCCTCCTCGTTGATATGACCTTGTAGCCTCTGGTGATGGGCTATTGCTTGAGTTTTGATGACTTCATTTATTGTGGGAATTTCAAGGTCCTTATGGATGTCGTCATTGGTTGAGTACCAATACGCATCAACGCATGAGCGCAGTACTTTGTTCTGAAAACGCTGTATAATGTCACGATTGCTTTGAGAGGTGCAGCCCCACAGTTGTGCACCATATGTCCAGACTGGCTTAAGGACCTGATTGTATAAGGTTAGTTTGTTCTGTATTGACAATTTTGATCGTCTACCAACCATCAATACATTTTTCGGAGTTTGATGTCCAGTTCTGTTCTTTTATTTTTCACATGCACCCTCCAGCGGAGTTTCGTATCCAGAGTCATACCCAGATATTTTGCCTCATTAGCATAAGGGATGACTTTGCCATTAAGATATATTGGTATATGTTTGATATGGCGGTTGGTAAAATCAACATGGACTGATTTGGCTTCATTCATCTTGATTCTCCACTTAATTGTCCAGTCATGGAGTTTCTCGATGGATCTTCTAAGTTTTAAAGTTGATTCGCGATTGTCTTCACCAATAGCAAGGACTGCAGTATCATCTGCAAATGATGCCAGGGTGTTACCCTCGTGTTCGGGTAGATCGCTAGTGTATAGGACGTACAAGAGGGGGCCAAGTACGCTTCCTTGCGGGACTCCAGCATGAATCATTTTTGCTTCTGAGTATGCATCATCTTGTTTGATTCGGAAGTACCGATTTGATAGGTATGAGTGGAGCAACTCAGCATATTTTGCTGGAAGCATTTGTCTGAGCTTATGATTAAGTCCCTCGTGCCAGACTTTATCGAACGGGGGTTAATGTGAACAGGTATCATTCAACCAGGTGTACCTATGGCAAAACCGTAGCAGATACAGGTGATGTGATCCCGCATTTTTCGTCCGTGTTTTTGGTTTATTATTTTCAATAATGAACCTTTGGAATCGACCAAGAAAAAAAAATTTTAACCCCCCTCAAAATTTGATGGTTTACGTTTCAAGGTACGTAGAACCAAAAAATCGAATAAAAATTTGGCCGTCCGTCCGCCGTACGCGGCACTTTTGCCACTTAGCATTGACCGATTTTGATGAAATTTGGTATGTAGGCTCCATTTGGGGTCTAGTTGTGCCCCGAAGATTTTGGTTGATGTAGGTCACTTCTAAGGGTTCCAAAATCAATTTTGAAATTTTAAAACGCCCTAACTCAAAAAATATTGATATAAAGGTATTGTTTTTCCTTCAATGTAAGATTCTATAGAATTTTTAGAATTTTTTTGAGACCACCCGGAGCTCCGTAGGACAAACCGTTCGCTCACTACGAGAATTTAAAGTTTGGACGTACGATAAATCAGAAACGCGAGTGTGAATTGCAAAAGAGGCCCAATCTCCGTTCAAATAAAAGCTGACCGAAATGCGATCGATGTTTTTATTCATGTTGGATGGTTGGTGGCTTTGCAGATGAGTGATCTATATAAAAATAATAAACCGTTGTGTAATAATTTACAGCGTTTTTAATAGTCCTTCAAAACTGCACTGTTTGTTTCGCCCCACCCTGTACGAAGGGATAACATTGAAAACAAGGAAAAATTTGACAATCAACTGTTCAAAAATCATCAAATAATCGTAAAAAATATTTGTTTACATTGACCCCATAGCGATGGCCTTTTGATTTATTGTCAACGAAGACGATAAAAACGAAGAGGGAATTATGGGTGAATTTCCGCATTAGACCTGATTTAGGAAACGAAATATTGAAAAATTGGATATTTTGTGAATATTATCCCCCACTTGCCCCATTGTGTGCAATTCGGAAGGTTTCTGAGTCGAACGAAAAAATAAACACGCAAATCGGTTGGAAATCGAGGCCTGGGCAGAGTACACAAGATAATGCCCGAAAACGCACTTTTTCCTAGCATTAACCCCCCTTAGAAGGCAAAATTCGAAATTCCGGCGACGTTGTGCACAACTAGATAGTTTTTCTTGTGGAACAAAAAAAGAACCACGAAAATCGGTTGCAAACTAAGGCCTGGGCAGAGTACACAATATTTTGTCACAGACATTCTCCTATGGTTTTTTTGCGGATTTGGATTGAGAATCGTCTAAAATGGATTAGTGTGTGGTTATTTTTATTTATTTTTTGTTGAGTGTTGTCCAACTTTACCCCAGATTAGTCTCATAAGGACGCCCAAGTCTTACTGTGGGACGTCCTAAAAAAAGGTTGAAAACACCGAAACTCGATGATTCACTCGAGAGACAAGACCACTTAAAAGGCTTTGTTTTCACCTTCGATTCTTGAAGAGTTGAGAAAGAAGGCTGAAAACACCGAAACTCGATGATTCACTCGAGAGACAAGACCACTTAAAAGGCTTTGTTTTCACCTTCGATTCTTGAAGTATTGAGAAAGAAGGCTGAAAACACCGAAACTCGTTGAAAACGTCGAAACTCATTGATCAGTTTGAGGGACAAGACCACTTCAAAGGCTTGTTTACACCTTCAATGCTTGAAAAGTCGAGAAGGTTGGCTGAAAACACCGAAACTCGTTGATTCATTCGAGGGACAAGACCTCTTGAAAAATAAAACTTGTAGTAAAAATTCAAGTCCTACATACGCACCCCTCTCCTTCCTATTTATCGATGGATTGGGGTGACAGTCGCATATCAACTCAAACATCTGAGTTGAAATTCGAGGCATGTCCAGAAAGTAAGTGTACTCGATTTTTTTAGGGTCCAAAAAATTTATATATATAAAAAAAAAATTACGTGGTTACATAGGTATACATCTAAGTTATTTTTCTACGTAGTCGCCATTTCTCTCGATGCAGGTGGTTAGCCGGGGGATCAATTTTTTTATGCCTGCCTAGTAGAAATCTGCCGCCATCTCCTTCCTCCACTTGTCGACCTCCCTCATCACCTCCTCGTCCGTTGAATATTTTTGTTCCACCCATGTTCGTCTTTAGAGAAGTGAAAAGATCATCAGAAGAAAAAAGTTTCATCTCCAGTAACAATACACTTGAGAAAATCATCACCCTCCAGTTCATACCGTTCCAAAATCTCTAGAGGTCTGCACTCGATTCAACTTGTGTTATTCAGCTGTTTTGGGACCCATCTTACGCACAGTTTATGAAATCCGAGGGTTTCTGTGATTGTTTCGTGCAGCAGAGATCTGAATATTTGTGGAAACTTCGTAGAAATTTCGTCCAGAGTCAATCTGCGATCGTCACGGATCGCATTCTCAATTTTTTCCACAAGTTCGTCAGTCGTAATCGACGGTCTCCCACTCCTCAAATCGTCATGCACATTCGTACGACCGTTCTTAAACTCCCTACACCACTTGTACACACTCGTACGATTCATATGTCCTTCACCATAAATTGCCTACACATCATTAAAAATCTCAATCGGAGATTTCTCCTTCACAACGAGGTAACTAACGGATTACCGCGCGGATTTCGCACTTGGCGGCAGAGTCGATCGACATCTTTCACGAAAAATGCTCCTGAGACCACAGTTTTCAACGTACTGACCTCGTTTTGGTCTTGTTTCGAAGGGGATGAGTCACGCTACACGGCAGTGTGCCTTACATAGCAAAAAAAAAATTCCCTACGGCCGCGGGAGCTTCAGTACACTCACTTTCTGGACATGCCTCGTACAACTAACTTCAGATTTCCCGAACCGTAGCGAAAATTTCTGGGAGTAACCAAAATTTTGATTTTCTTTTTCCAGGATGTGAAAGAAATGGAGAAGAGGAAACGAGTGGAGATGATTATGGGATCCAGGCTGTTTCGAGAAGAGCTCGAGAGGATCATCGAGTCCCAAATGAAAGACGGCGGTGGACCTGCTGGTCTCATCCAACAGCTTCAAGACATGGTTGGGGGTGCTTCCCGCCTCCATGCAGGCGCCATGTTCAAAAGTCAGTATCCACGTTTCCACTTTTATTTTGCGAGCCATGTAATAGTTCCAAAATTAGAATCTTGAAAGGAGCAACTCAACTTTTGTAA
Organism: Apolygus lucorum; assembly: GCA_009739505.2. Lineage (NCBI taxonomy): Eukaryota > Metazoa > Arthropoda > Insecta > Hemiptera > Miridae > Apolygus > Apolygus lucorum. The sequence goes on along the minus strand of CM019173.2, from coordinate 27,770,724 downwards.
TGCTTATACTTCATTTCAATAGAGTCATTTACCTCATTTCATCCTTAACTGATCTTGTTACTAGGATTTGACTTGTGTGATTGCTCAAAAGCGTTTTGATCAGGTTCACTCTGTTGGTAGTTGTTTGTAGCCCAATCATGATTTTGGAGTCGACTCGTAGACTTTCGACTCCTTGTTATGAACGCAATGCGTACTTACCCTATTCAGTTGTGATTTAATGAAGTTTTATTAATAATGACGAGTGTTAATAATGATTACATTTCACCTTCATTCTGTGGGTCCTATGACCCACAGTTGCGCTCTGGTGGCATTTTTGAAAAGTAGGCTGATTGGAGTAAAAATGCCGCCTTGTTTGTGTGTAAAAATGTAATGTGAAGAACTGATCCGCGTTCCCCAACTGTTTTCTCCTTAACTGATCCAGCTTATCCACCTTGTTTTCTTTGTGGATAGCATTCTTGACGCCGAAAGGGAAATATTCCAAGGAACTCCATTGGTAAACGGGGAAGGAGATGTCAAGGTCAAATCTACTCTATTATTTGCACAAGTTGTGTCCATATTGAATGTATTATCATTCTAGCTCGTATTGGTCTGTGTTCTATTTCCATTCATTGTCCAACAAGATATCCTGTATATCAATCATTTATCAGGGTGACCCTTCAACTGGAAAATTTGAAGGAAACCCGGAATAGACGGAACTTTCATATCGGGGAAAGTCAAGGAATTGGGTGAAAATCACGAGAACCCAGGAAAATCATGAAATATCTAATAGGTTGTAAATCTATTTTTTTTTTCAATTTCAAGTCTGAAAAAATTAAATAATAATAAAGAAATCATGAAGGTTTTAAACTGAAATGTGAATCGAATCATTATAGCCATTATGGAGAAACATTTTCTCGGCAAGAAGTTCTCCTTACAGTATTCTTCATCAAATTCTGCATTAAAATCGATCCTCCTCCCCAAAATACAAACAATTTGAAATCAATTCTCTTTTCGTCACAATTTAATAAGCCCCACAAGTAAAAACGTCAAATTTTGAATCTAGCCATAAAATGAGGTACAATCTAGGTAAAATGAGGTAGGAATACTACTTTTCAAACTTGCCCATCAGAGCGCAGTGGCCTTAGAACGATGGGGAGACGGAAGTGGTTAATGTTTTTCAAAATTATCTAGTCGAGACTGTTTAGTTGGTTTTAGAAGGCCTAAGGGTCACTTGGAGGTTTGAGCAGCCAGTGAGGCGTGGCGAGCCTTACCAGATAATGGAATTATCTCGAAACCGAACGCAAGCGGAAGAGATTAAGTTGGAATAGAAAACGTCCAAGTAGGTAGTAACGTCGAAGACCGGACCATTTAACAGAAGAGAAGCTGTTTCGTCCGAATTATTTGGAATGTATTGCTTACACCTCTCCCAGGAGTCCAGTTTCAATGCGTCATTATTGTCTTCCATAGGTTGCCAAATGACTGGTGACGCTTGAGTTTCTCAATTTCAATAGATAGAATTCATTATCAACTATTTCGTCTTTGATTTCATCGCGGTTAAAAGTGTGGTTGTTATTCGATCCTGTGACAACCTCATGATGACAAAGGATAAAAAAAAAGTAAAGAAACAACCATCTCAGGTTGAATTTTCGTCCTGGCGTTGCGGACGTCATCAGCTGTCTTCTGTTGCTTCTGATGATTTCGTTTATGGCTACTTATTGCAATGTTTCTTAATATTTTGATTATTGTCAATCTGTTTGCAGATTCGAGTTGTGTCGTGCCAATAAACGATATTCGAGGCGTGGAGAGCATGGGCTACGCCAAAGGAGAAAAACTTCTCAGGTGTAAATTAGCGTGCGTTTTCAGACTGATGGACCTGTATGGCTGGACCCACGGAATCCACAATCACATCACGGTAAAGATTTCAGTATATTGTTCTTAATGGAGTGATGGGAATTGTGCTCACGTCCTCATGTTTAATCTATCATGAGGCGGGGTATTCTTCTGAGACTGGTATATAGTCTACTTTGGATATTCTCTGGCAGACCTTGACTAGAAGTTATCTACAACGAAGGTATCCATAGGCTCCTTCATCACTCAGGGCTGAGTCCGCTGGCCTCAAAGCACTACACACAAAGCACTGGATGGTTACAATACTGCCGTCCTCAGCAAGAAGGGCGCATCTCCGGAAATCAAGATTTTCAGTACAAGCACTTTTCGTTTTTTAAGTTTCGCGTCCAGTTAATTATACTTTACCCCATTTTCGGGACATCATACGGTAGGTCCAATCATTCTCCAACTTACTACGACCTTTTTTTCATGGGAATTCAAGTCATAACCAATTTAGAGGAGATACGCCCTTTCCGCTTAGTAAATGAGGGTGATATTCGAGATATACGCCTTTTTTGTGAAGCATTCCAAGCACTTCAAGCGGTTTCCTGGCAGATTTTAGCCGAGTTTTTTAACATGATTCGTTAGTTGTTTCTACACTACTTTTTTTTACGCAGATTATTAAATTTAATCATATGGAAAAGTTCGGTGACGAGCCTCCAGCCAGTTTGTTTGGTGACTTATCATTAATAAGCGAGCACCCTACGAGATCCGGCTTTTCCGCTAATCATTTTGGTTGCCAAGAACATATTTCGAATTTTTGCTAAGCAAAAAAGCCGTATCTCAGGAGATGCGGCTTTCTTGCTTAGTAGAGAAAGGTATTCGGCATGATATCCGCCTTTTAGGCTAAGGAAAAACGACATACGCCTGATCGCCTAAGGGTTTCAAGAAATTTCAGAGATACGCCCTTTTTCACTAGCGTTTTTTGTGTACCTTTTCGTACCCATAGGTACATGAATGAGGTATCATAAGGTGCAGAAGACTCCAAAGATTCTAGATATGCAAGAACTTGAAAATTGTCAAAATCCGAGATACGCCCTTCTTGCTAAGGACGGCAGAACAGTTGGCCCCTGTTGCCTGAACTAGTCATAAATTAGCCCAAACACGCTAATTCAAGATCAGATGTCTCCGCACGAACATTAACGTAATTCTCTCAATAGAGAGTTCCTAGGAGATAGCGACGTTGAGATACCACACTTTATCGCCTCGTGCGCATGCGCCGCCACCGAACAGATACCACTGGTGGCAGGAGATGCCACAAATTTATCTGTGGGAAAGATACCACTCCTTATCTCAATAGGGATGAATCGTATCTTTTGGTGGTATCGTGAAGTACCCTTCCAAGATTATAACACTATTGTAACCAGAGGAAACATTTTTCTTTTGTGAGTTGGAGACTAGGTATCTACTTATCAAAATCTACTGGATGTTTAATTGATTCTCCACACTGAAATTAAGTTAAGTTGACTAAAAGTTAAGTTGGATTTATGTAAGTTGTATACATTACTATTTCAGTGACGAAAGTTTGTAAATGCAAATCCTTCACACATTTTTAGACGTGGATTAACGAGGGTGATGAAGTTCTTTTACTGTTTGCTCTGAGTCAATGCTCACTGTAAACTCGTTAGTTGTGTTAATTTTTTATCAAGTAAAATGTTTTATATTTATTCAGCGTTCTTCACTAACCATCAGTTTTCTCCTACATTGTCGGTCTGGGGGATAAACCTACCTTTCCGACCCAGACTAGCTAAATCCACCTTGCACTTTTCCAGTTTTTAACTGTAACATCTAAAATGTGATGATTTCAATAGTTTATGCCCAGTATCTATTTAAAGCAGGTTAAATTTGCTACTGGTTTAGACCAACTGGAGCTTTACAGTTCAATTACGGAAATACAGCAATTCAAAAATAGGTTATTTTTTCTTTGAAAGTGCAAATTTAGAGTCGCTTTTATTGAAAGTCGTGTTTTAAGAGTTCAACTAGCTAAACTACTAATTTCAACAAATAAATAAGGAGAGGAATTTGGAGGCAATCTCAGCTACAATTTGGAACTTTAATCGTGTCCGTAGCCATAGTTTTCCCAAACATTAAAACCAAAGAAAAAAAAATTGAAAAATATCCCAACTCCTAAGTAGTTAGCGTAAGTAAATTAGGAAAAATTCGAAATTTTCCAACGGCATAACCAAAGTTATCCTTTAGAGGAAAAAACATTAGATCATGGATATGTCCATTGTGGTCGGTGTAATTTGAAAATTGAAAAACGTACCATCTCTTCTAATAATACGTACCTACCTATTACGAATATCTGTCAAAGGGTCAGGTAAGAAAACTGCATCTTTGGCGTAGAAATGAAAAAGAAAGCAAATATATTTCAGGTAATATCTTGAGTAGTCTACTAACTAATATTGTAGAGGCGCATATAGGTATACTTTCATACGACCAACTTTCATAAGAAGAGTAACAGCTCTCAAAAACTAAATACTCAAACACTGTTGTCAAAAGGCCACTGGAGTGTAGTCAGAAAATATTTTCCACTTGAGACATTCTAGAGAAATTATCACAATCAGCAATTTTTCTTCGAGAGTAAACCAAACAGCAGCAGAGAGATTAACCAGAAATAGCAAATTCTTAAAATTTTCGGAAAAGAACTTTTTTTCGAGAGTAGGTAAAATAACAGTTAAAATCACGTTAATGTGATTTGCAGGTGCAGATGAAAAACGAGCTGATAAAAATTTTGATAAGCTAGAGTCTGTATCGCCGCCATTTTTGGTTAGCCTCCACTTCGGTCGCTCTAGACACAGTAGATACCACAATTCGTATCTTTAGGGTCGCTATCTCCTAGGAACTCTCTAATATTGTTTGTGATCCTGCTACTTAACCTAATACATTGCTACAACCACCTTTCAATTTCAAATCCAATACATTAATTATCAGTAAGTATTTTTAGTTGAAGTATTAGTGAACATATTTCATCGTTTTCAGGCGAGGTTAAATCAAGAACAGGAACACTTCCTTGTCAACCCATTTGGAATGCTGTATCACGAAATCACAGCCTCTTCCCTGGTCAAAGTCGACATGCAAGGTAAATTTCTTGTACCTTTTTCAGTTCTTCAACCACTTGAGTGCTTTATTGGAATGGTTGCTGTACCACATTAGCTCCCTCACAAGGAGTCCTTATGTTCTAATTCCATGTATTCTTATATTTTTCAACTTTTTCCAGGTTCATGTTTGTTTCCAACGAGCGATCAAAATGGATTTATACAGGTTAATTGTTGGATATTATTGATTTAATGAAAAACTTGTTAACCTCTTTGCAGGTAACGTTGTGGAGCAAGGTACGACGAATTTCGGTGTGGACACGTCCAAGTTTCAACTGCACGGAGCCGTCCACGCTGCGCGTCCGGACGTCAAATGCGTGATCCACATACACACGCCGTCGGTCGTCGCGATATCGTCGTTGAAAGCCGGTCTGCTGCCTCTGGGCAGAGAAGCAGCTGTTCTCGGGGAGGTCAGCACTCACCGGTTCTTCGGAGGTGTCACCGAGCCCGAAGAGAGAGACAAGATTGCCAGGAGTCTGGGACCAATCAACAAGGTTAACGTCTTCTTCGATCGTAAAATGATATTTTTATGGCCTGACGACGCTCATTAAACTCATTCAATCCTGTTATAATGGGACTTAGCGCTGCTCCCTGATGTGAATCGTGAGACGATCATATTTTTTAAAGTCTCATTAGATCTCGTTCAGGACTTTGGTGTTCATCCACTCTAGGATGAACCGCTTGTATCAGCTTACAAGCCATAGGTAGCCACGCCAAAGACCACTAAACTTCAGGTAACCTTTGTTCCTAACACTTTTATTTGATTTCGCTGCAGGTTGGCAAGCTCTGATGCAGCCTCTAATAGTGCGTCATTTTCATATTTCTGAATTTCGGCAGCACTGATGTCTGGAAGTGATCCAGAGCCAGACGTCAATACCCAAGACATCAATAATGAAGATTCCTCTAGATGTTACCTCCATCAGAACAATAACCTCGTTGTTCGTTGTTCTTGAAGTGTGGCTCATGCCATCTAATACGTTGAAGAGTTATGATGACGGGCACATTTGTCGTACCATTGATGAGCAAATCTGGAGCGCATGTGTGGATGTTTCATGGGTTTGACCCTCTATTCGGCATAAGTGAACGTCGCCGACACGCTTACCTCTCGTCTTTCTCCTCCCAACGACCTCAATCCATATAATTTCGCTAAAGGGTTCCAGGTTCACAGGTTCTTCGGCCCGAAGAGACAGACAAGAAGTCTGGGACCAATCAACAAGGTCAACATTCCGTCTTCTTCGATCGTAAAATAATATTGTTATGGCCTGACGACGCTCATTAAACTCATTCAATACTGCTATAATGGGGCGGTTGCAGTTTTTAACTCATGTTCATACGGCGTGAGTGTCGAGTAAATTTCCAATGAGGTATTTAAGCTAATTTCCGAGCGGGAATTTTGTAATCAACCCGGAGTGAGGAATTTCACCGAATTCTGTTTGCATTTTTCCTGAATAGTTAATGTTGTGGGATAGATGAAAATCGGGTTGATTTCGGAAAATAAGTCTCCTGTTATTTTTGGGAGACAATCATAATTTATGATTTCAAAAAATAACCAGGAAAACGGACCTCTTCAACGTGAAGCGGAAACGCTTGCTGATTGGCTGTTCAGATCGCTGTCTCCTCCCAGTGTTGCCCGATGGCACGACAAATTCGTGTTATCTAAGAGGAAAGTTAACAAAAAAAAAAAAAAAAAAAACGGGAAACCTCTTTTTTCCCATTTTGATTTTTCTATATTTTTCTTCAGTTTTTCTATTTTGAACTTTAGTGGTTTTGTGAAATGTTGCTTCTGAGGACTATAGATTTCTCGTTACCTCCTCATTACCTACGTACCATGATAAATTATGTTCCTAAAATATTTGAGGTTGTACCGTTAAGTGGTAATCTTCACCGGAAACCTTGAAAGCGTTGGGGTTTTTACCCTTTTATGCCCCCTTTTCATCGGCAGTGTACCCCTACGAGTATTCCATGAGTCCTGACCAGTGCAAAACTTCCGTGAGTCAGCTACTGTTTGAAACAGCACACTAATAAATTATTATATTATTTATAATATTGGATATGCATTCTATGAATTTCGAGAATCGGTCAGGATAGTTTGAAAATATTTTTTCCATCGAATAACTTATATAATTTGTGAAGGAATTTACTACAATAGAATATACAAAAATTGCTATATCAGCTCTGAACGAAATGTAAAATACACATACATTTGCTCTTGGAGGACCCAAAATTTGCGGGCTTGTACCTTCCTTATTGAGAGAGCAAGCAAACTCACCTCTTTACCTTCACTCGTATATCTTCGTTTTCTCCTCATATTGAATTAATATAAGATTATTACGATGTACATACAGATTCCACTTCTTTTGAATTCATCAGAATGTAAACATTCAATTTGGTAAAAACTCTCTAAAAACTCTCTCTCTAATTTGGTAAAACTCTATTCTCTTTATATTATCCCAGATCGATGCATTTTTGTGATCAGCTACACTTCCTCGGCTCCGTAGTAGAGAGCCTGAGTTTAGTCAGAGGTCTGGAGATTGATCCCCAGTAGAGGGAAGTTAGTTTTTAATGATATAACAAAGTGCCGCAGTCAGTACGGTCGAAATGCCTCCTCAGCATTTTCTGAGGACAATTATTGTTGTCATCAAAACAACTCCCTTAAGACGCGAGTCGCCGCCGATTCGGACAAATTGTTGAGTTCAGCAGATCCTCCGCCCCGCTCAAAAAGGAATAACAACAAACTCAAGAAACAAATATAAGAAAATACTGGGTTGTTCAAAGGCTCCTCACCTTTCCTAACACTAACATCCTTAACAGGGTAGAGATGTTGTGATGAGCTACCTCTTCGCTTTTCTGTCCATTCACTTCCTTGGCTCAATGGTAGAGAGCCCGAGTTTGGTTTGAAAGATTGGACATCTCTCCCCAGTCGAGGGAACTTAATTTTCAAAGACTCAACAGAATTACCCTTGAAAGCCTGAAAGTGATCGGAATTGAGCTAAATGTGACGATCTCGCTCCAAGTAGGTCTGGGTGTTCGAAATAATCACACGGACGAGAGGGGAATCGGTTTTTGACACTGTATTGATCGTCAGTCCAAATCAGAATGAGACCTCTTGCCACTTACAAAATCGTGCTTTTACATATTTTCTGCACTCCTTGCACTTCATATAATTTTGGAAGGGGACTGGAGGTCTCATTCTGATTTGGACTGACGATCAATACAGTGTCAAAAACCGATTCCCCTCTCGTCCGTGTGATTATTTCGAACACCCAGACCTACTTGGAGCGAGATCGTCACAGCCTGGCGCAGTCAGTAGGACCTATTCTCCTAAAATACAACAGGTAAGTATACTAGTTAAGTTTATTACTAGTCCCTGTTTACTATATATGAGTTTCACACGTGAGGGGGAACGTAAGTAGGTCACCCACGTTCATTTCCAACAACGTTCTATTCTTTATTATTATTAGGCAAAGGTTTATTTAGCTATTAAACCTTCCTTAGCCATATTATCCTAAGAATCTCTTCCCGTTTTTCCTCATTATTCGATCTTAATCAATCAATTCTCCTCTCTCATAGGTACATGTTCAATTTGGAATTGGGGGTTTAATACATCTGAACTTACCATCACATATACTTCCAATTCAACCTACATTATTATTCTAGTCAGAATAGTACCTATTCACTTCTCTTTTTGCAACCCTCTTTTGTGTTCCTTCAACCTCACCCGCATCCCTATCCAATTTTTTTTTTAAATGAAAAAGGTGTATTCTCCACAAGAGTTCACCCCAAATTCAGTCCCATCTGTAATCAGAAATTAACTTCCCTCGACCGGGGATCGATCTCCTATCATTCCGATTCTGAATCGGAGCTCCTACCAAATGAGCTAAGGAAGCGGATGGACAGAAATGCGAAGAGGTCGCTGATCACAACACCCCCCCCCCCCTCCCGTTAGGAAATCTTAGGTAGGTACTCCGTTACCTAGTCAGGGAGGCTGCTTTGGCCGGCGTTTTACAACCCAGTGAGAATGCGCGTATTTTTGACTAGCTTCGGAGTTTTTTGTTATTGTTCCTAATTGACGGTGCGGGGGATCTGCTGACCTCAACGTTTGTCCGAATAGGCGGTGGCTCGACTCGTGTCTTGGGAGGGAGTTGTCTTGATGACTTAATCTTAATGAATTATTGTTTCTCTGAGAAATGCTGAGGAGACCATTTGGGTCCTACCGACTGCGCCATACTGTTGAGTCATCAACTTTACAACAGTCATTAACTTCCCTCGACCGGGGATTGATCTCCTATCGTTCCGAATCTGAATCGGAGCTCCTACCACTGAGCTAAGGAAGCGAATGGACAGAAATGCGAAGAGGTCGCTGATCACAACATAGATCAGCTGAAGGAAGTTGATCTCCTGTTCTATCGATAGAAATTCAGATCAAAGTATGGTTATTAGAGTAATCTAATTTCCAAGTAATATACACATATTAGTCTTTAGAACGCACAGGTAACCAGCTTGTAAAACCTTTATTTCTATTCTTATTAATGATTTCGTCCTTTCAGGTGCTGTTGCTCAGCAATGCGGGAGCTTTGTGTTGCGGTGAGACGGTAGAGGAAGCTTTCTACAATGTTTATAACACGGTGCTGGCATGTGAAACGCAAGTGAGTTACCTACCCATCTCAGTAGAAAGAATCGCAGATTCGTAATTATGTAGTTTGATATTGAAATATCCAAGGTTGCACTATGTAGTAAATGTTATTCTAAACTGATGACGTCATCATAGTATGTAAGTACTACCGCACAAATTCGGTCATTGCTCAGAATTTAGTGAACCAGCCTCAATCAGCTGACGTCATCTTCACAATATTCTCAATCAGCTTCTCACAGTACTTGCAGGGCTTTGGTAATCTACGAGTTTACTGGAACTGAAATCCTGCTACAGTATGACCTTATTCATCTGTGAGGGGGGGGGGGGGGGGTACTATGAAGTGATAGTACCTCATCTGCGTTGAATGGGTTAAACACTCCTCTTTCATTCTTGGTTTCCATTTCAATCATGTCAGTCATCAGTTTCCCAATCCTTAGAGCAGCTCGTATCTCAACCTTCCAGGATCCATAGTTTTCCCTCCCATTCAGCTTAGCAATTTGACTGATAAAAGACTGATAATGTCTTATAAACTGAGAAATAAAACGAGCGGAGAAACGCGAAAAGAAACACCAAATAGTAATGAGAGTGGACGAACTTGGTGTTTCCGCAAAAAAAAAAAATACTCCAAAGACCACAGTGTATTTATTGTTATTGGTGAAACCCCATCTGGGTGACGGAAGAAAAACAATTCAATTTAAGGGCCAATAACCTCTTGTAACAGACAGAAAATTGAGGGCTTTTCAGTCGTACCAGGATGACAGACTAAAGGGGAGGTGGAGGTTGGTCAGGTGTACCAACATTACAAAAAAATATTAACCATTAATGTCCTGAAGTATCTTTTTAGAAGTCCAATTTTTTAAGCATTCTACAACACTGTTCAACCATTTTTAAGACAAAACGATATTCTTGTGGCTATCTTGATACTTCAACTATTGTTTATACAATACACCTTCTAAACCTCTGATATCCAAAAATACACCATTCAAAAATCGAAATTTTCCGCTATTCTTGGATGCTTCCAGCCACAACTTTTATTTCATCAACATCTTGGGTTGTTTTTTGTAACATTTAAAATTAAATCTGTCAGAATAGTTGTTATATATCCGAACTAATTCATGAAACTGATCTTTACTGTCCCCCAGTTCATGGTAGAGGTAGATATGATCTTAAGATACTACTGAAGGGGGAGGTCTTATTAGGCTAACAATTTTAGTTTATTTGTCATTTTAGTTTTTATTTATTTGTTTCAGAATAAAAAGCTGCTGGTTCCGTCCAGTCATATTTGTTTACAATGTATTCTAAGTACCTATATATTTTTAAAATAACGATAGCCATCCCCCCCCCCCCCCATCATCCTGAAAATATACCAACCAGTTTTCATCAAATTATGAAACTTCACATAAATCCCGATCAAAACTAGCAATTCTATGGCACTGGTTGGTCAAAATACACCAAAATCTTGAAAAATATCCTAAAATACAATTTTTTGAACAAGTGGGAAATTAAGGGTTAAACTGGGGTCATTTGACATTCCAACAATCTGATTTCTTTGAGCTCAGTTCTTTAGCATTAAAATATCATTGCTAAGTTGAATTCCTACATTGTGGTGGTGAATAATCCAACTTCCACGCTTGTGAGTTCTTTGTGCTAGGATTATTGGACTTTGATACTAATGATAACGTTGTTGTTCTGAACTGAATGACCTAACCACCAATTTTCTCCTCCCAGTTTTCGAGTACACCTTCCTAATTAGTATTTTTTTTAAACTTGATTATTCAGTGGTGATCCAACCCTTTTTGTTTTATTTGAAACTCTTCCAGTTCCCCGTAATACTTTGTGTGATCATGTTCATATTCCATTTCATTTAATTTCCTTTTACCGTCTCCTTTTGAAATCCTGAGCATTTTGTCTTAGCTTTCTCATTTCCAGGTCGGTGCTGTACAACAAGATGAAAAATTGTACGTGCCATTGAAAAACATTAAGTGAAGTCATCTCCAAGTGTTTCTTTCTTTCAGGTTAAATTGATGCCAATGGGAATAGACAACCTTGAAGTTCTACCGGACGAAGCGAGAAAAGCAATGTACGATGCCGCTCGGAAAGCTCCAGATGGCGCCCTCCCTAAGAACGTCACTCCTCTCCCTCCGGCCCTGGAGAAGAAGGAAAAGAAATGGCGCATTGGTGGCATGGAGTTCGAAGCTTTGATGAGAATGCTGGACAATGCTGTAAGACAATTCAGAATTTGTACTCAAGTCCAGGTTCGCATTAGGTAGAATTTTCCAATTCGCACATCGAAAGCCTTGTAAACTCATGTGCCAGTTCTCAACTTGAAATTAGGCTTAGTTTGTTCTTATGAAGAGGTTGAAATTGAAAAGAGACGTCACATAAGAAGTCTCGTTTTCGGCAAGTTTCCCTCACCATTTTATGGAGTCCTCATCATTGGTTTTGTATCCTCTTGCCTGATTTTGTATGTTCTTGAAATTATTATTGAAATCATTTCAAGAACATACAAAATTAGGCAAGAGGATTAGACCATAACGATACCTTAAAGCACAAAGGCGCTTCCAATTTTTTTATTTTTTTAAATTTCAGAAAAAATCAAATTCAACAAAACTATTATTGAATTTCTTGACGATAATAGCTTGAAAATTTGTTGAAGAATTAAAGAGATTAGTGTGGTAAGCCATTATTTTAGGAATTGTGCACTGAAAAAAACTTCTTTTGCGTTTTTCTGAAAACTCCGTTTTTGGACATAGCGCTTTTGTGCTTTAAGGTATCGATAAGATTTTATTATAATATGTTTAGGGAACCAAACATAAACGAGATTCAGCGTTGGTCCTTGATGATCCTGAATTGACGTCCTAGGAGAAAGTGTCTCAATTTCCTGAGCTTCCACTATAGCAAGAGCTTCTTCCTCAACTGTAGGATGCTTCTCACACCCTGTCAGTTTTCTAGAAAAGAATGCTACTTTACTTGGTAAATAACAGGAGTTGTGACAATTTCAATGACGTAACGGTCGAAAACACGAAAACATCTTTAAAGTGGAAAAAAAATGAAAAAACAAGGGTTAAAACAAAAGTGCTAGGAAATTTTTTTTTAGAAATACCTTGTAGAATATAACCCTGAAATTATGCCAATTATGCCTCAATACCTCTACTGAGGATTCCTCCTAGTCAATGAACTTGAGTCCTACTTTGCCTGGCTGCTGGTTCTGAGTTTTTATTGATTAAAAATGTATAGACAAAATTATAATAATTTGGTAATGGTGAAACCGTTACAGTAAATAATCTTCGAGATAATTTATTTTTGTTACCAACATGTTATGTACAATGTTTTGTTAATAACAACGTTTTCCGCATACATTAGGTCTGTAAGCACCTTAAGAAGTGACTTTGCTCATCCCTCGTCCAAACCCATACCTAAAATTAAGGTTAGCAACTAAACTGTATCCTCTTCAGTGCAATACCTAATTTATTATTCTGTTCTTAGGGTTTCCGAACGGGTTACATCTACAGGACTCCACTAGTGAAAGGAGAACCTCCAAAACCGAGAAACGACGTCGAAGTCCCACCTGCAGTCTCGTCCCTAGGATACCTCTTTGAAGAAGAAGAAATGTACAGACAAGGGTGAGCTTAGCGTAGAACCATAGAAACTGGTATTCCCAAGAGTAGCTAATATAGCTTATAATAAGTAATGAAGCTAATATAGCTTTTCCAAATTAAATTTAGAATTTTCCTAACCAATTTCCGAAGTTTCCAAATTAATTTTAGAGTTTTTCAAGTCAAATACAGAAACGTCTATTTAAATTTTTAGATTGTGATCAATGCAGAATGTGTGCAATGATTGATGAAGTTCTGAACCAAATAGAATCAGGCAAATTGGTATCAGAATAAAGAAATACAAAAAATTGTCTCGTTACACACCAAAAAGAGAACATCCTCCTTCGCAACAATGACAGTTTTGAAGCCAGTCAGAAATGGCGAATGCTTGATGCGTCTACACGTTTCACAATTGTATTAATCGTTTTGTAATTTTGAACACAGATAGTGACAATAGTGAAACGTGTAAGCGATCCCTACCCACTTACTTACGTCTCCTCGCCTTTGAACTTAAGCAATCTTCGGTGTGAGTGTTTACTTTTACTTGATTTGCAGTCAATGCAAAGTCCATCTCAATATCCGGTGACCCCCAAGCCCCTGATACCTGCTACAGAAGATTGCTTGGTGTTAGAACTCCATTAGTACTCTTAACCTTCCGTCGGTCGCGCCTTCCCACACGCAAAGTAGGTTGCGCTGCTGTGTTTACACCGCAGTCATTCTCGTTGCGTATTTTGCTCAAAATTTGAAAATTTGACAATCAGAGAGACAATAAATTGAGGGACGCTTGCTTCAGTTAACATTTTTATTCATAAAATTGCAAAATATTGGGTAGAATATGTAAACTTGAACAAAACAATAAAACCTCAGAAAGTTTCATCGCGCAGCTGTCCAAACACCGCGCAAGCCTTACTCGACGACGCCTGAAGCAAAACTGAATAGCAACTTTTACGTCGCTCACAACGTGGCGACTCATATGCAATCTAGGGAGTGAGATCCTAAACAAAAAATACAGAGGGGGTTGGGTGAATTTTTGGAAATTCAAAGAGCAAGCTTTTTCTTCTGAGTGTGGTGTAAACACCGTAGGCGCGACCGACGCAAGGTTAAGATGTATTCTGGGATGGAAAATTTTGAAATTGGTGTGGAAAATTCCAAATTGGACTTGGAAAATCCATAGGGTTGGTGGGGAGAAGTTGCTGAACGGGGAAAGTATTCAGACCTCTCGTGATGAGACCTACTCAAAAAATATCAAATACCTCCATGGTACTTTTCCAGAAGGAAAAGCCTTTCTCATTCGCTCTTCGTTCTTCTTTTGTTTGCCATCCACTTCACCCTGAGAAAACAAAGTTAGTATTAGTACGTTGAAATCATTCGCTCGTGACAAAATTGTAAAACAGCAGAGGTGGGAGGACGCACTCCCTTGAAGCCGGCAACAGAGGACAAATGGGCAATTCAGGGTTGTAAAGTAAAGTAAACAACCATTTCAAGTTGGATTTTCGCCCGACTGCCATTCCTGGTGTCACAGGCTTCATCAGCTGTCTTCCAAAGGGAAAATTAGAATTGTTTCTGATGATTTCGCTCATGGCTTCCCATTGCCTCACCACCCTGGGGATGTGATGTAACGAGGGGGGCAGCGAGCCCTGGACACACAAAAACGCCCTGGCAGCGAGATTTGAATGCACGACCTCCCGCAGTAGTGTGTTCGTGTCTCACAACTAAAGAACACGCCCCTGAGCGACTCGGCGTATTTCAGGATTGTACGCATATATTTTCGTAGATTGTAACCAAGTTTCTAACAAACAAGGAAAAAATTAAACGGAAAGCTTCTAACAATTTATTGATGTCGCACTGACTCATCATTTCAAGTGGAATACATTTGAACCTGTGGGAACTTCCCCCCCC
Source organism: Apolygus lucorum (assembly GCA_009739505.2). Classification (NCBI taxonomy): domain Eukaryota; kingdom Metazoa; phylum Arthropoda; class Insecta; order Hemiptera; family Miridae; genus Apolygus; species Apolygus lucorum. Next base: position 27,755,632 of record CM019173.2, on the reverse strand, counting down.
CCACCTGAGTACCTACTATAATGGTGGGTTCACAAGCATCTGACTCTGCGTTTCCGACTCTCTCCGTTCTGCCCGCTGATTGGCCAAGAACAGACGGAAAAACGGAAACAACCAATCAGCGGGCAGAATGCAGACAGTCAGAAACGCAGAGTCCGACGCTTGTGAACCCAGCGTAATTGAGAAAATCTTCAATAACAATACGTTACAATCTGATACCCAAATTTCAAGACTTTTTAAAAACATTTTGTTTCAACTTTCAGTATTGTTGTACTACTTATTTGTTTTGATATCAGCTGTATAATTATTACTATGGCACTTGTGCTGGGGTTACTGTCCAGTGACACTCCTTACAGTATAATCAATAACAATTGTCCATAACATTCAGCTACGGTGATTTGAGTCCAGTATATCAGGTGCTCTTTTTCTCATCAAACGTCTCGGCTGTTGAGATCCCCATTGTAAAAGTTGAAGCAGAAGAAGTAGGTTGCAAGGGACCAGGTTAGCATGAGTTACCATTTTAATTTGTCCGCGTAATTCGCAGTCTTGTCTTTTGAATGGTGATTACTAATAAACGAAGTTCTGAAGACCTATTCTTTCAGTTAAATAATACACACGTGTTACATGGTGTTAGCGTAAAGCTCGTGTTTCAAGACGGCTTGCAAAGTAGTAGTCGAACATATTTTGGCAGTGTTGTGTTCATCACGTAAATACTTCCTGTATGTAGTGTTTCCGAACTCCTTCGTTGGTCATAATTCATTCGAATCAATCAGAAATAATGGCAACAGCTGGTTTCGATGCAGTTAAACCTGAACCATTTGTGTTCAATGAAAATGCGGCAGCATTCTGGGTGGAGTGGAAACAGGAGTTTAAATTGTTCATAAGAGCAAGCGGTCCTACTGATAAGAAGGAAGAGTACAAAGTAGCCATATTTTTGAATGTAATAGGTAAAGAAGATAGACGTCTTTTCAACTCTTTTGGTTTAAATGAAGATACCGTTTCGCTTGATGCGGTCATCCTTCACTTCGACAAACATTGTGCACCATGCACAAATTTCGTAATGGAGAGATACAAATTTCTTTCCATCCAACAAAAGGAATCGCGCGGACAAATTAAAACGGTAACTCATGCTAACCTGGTCCCTTGCAACCTACTTCTTCTGCTTCAACTTTTACACCCATAGTGATATAGGATTGTGGAATGTGAGACTTATTTTTGATGTTATTGTTTTTCAGCCAATGGAAAAAAGGTGCTTACAGCAAGAACGACCGCACGCGCTGGCTCAACTCTCCGAACGTATATCAAAAAGTCGAAATCCTCGAAACCGGGACTACAGACCCAAAAAAGATCACGAAGGTAGAGGTTCTTACATTCAACAGCAATTAAGAGTGCCGCCACTCAGTAATCCTTTTACACGCTAATTATCCGTTTCACGTAAGAATTATCCCGTTTAATTGATATTTCAAACCCTTTTCTCAAAGTATGAATTGAAAATGTTAGGTGATGGATGAATTATTTGAGGGAAGTTGGAGAAAATTCGTTTTGGGCTCGAAAACAGTAACTGCCAAATTCTGAATCTCTCAGAATCCAATTTTCTCTGAATTCTTGTGAAAAGGTTCCTGCACACGTAGAGAATCGGAACTGCCGTTCTATTGACTAACAGTTTAGACAACTTTTCAACGATTTTTGACATTTTAAAACTTCGGCGTGGTTTTTGTAGGAAATAGTCAATTTTTTGAAATTCAACGAGATTAACTAGATCAGCCTAATGATGTCGTGTTATTAAAACTGATATTAATTGTATTAAAATAATGATATTCTATGATAGGTAGGTAATCACGTTTCAACCTTGAGATTTCGTTCTAGTGAGGTAAGTTGGTAAGCGAACACCCATTAATTTGTAGAACGGAGCTCGAAGTAGGTCTCACAGATGAGTACAAAGTCTGTTCAACTAATGTAAGAGGACCCTTCATGTAGCGGATAGTATTTATCGCCGCCATTTTCAATCATTCTCGCCCATCTCGAGGTTTCATTGTGCAGAACTGTTCTCTGCCGCATTTGGTATTAATTGCTTCTTACATTTGAACGAGTCTCTGGAGGTGTGGAATCTGAAAACTGCGTGGCTCGGATGTCGTAGTCTTGACTACTTCGACATCTAGCTTCGGGGAAATACCAGAACTATGGTGACCTTGGTCACCCAAGGCCACACTGTTGATCAGGGTGACCTTTATCAGGCTCAGTATCAATCTCTTGTCCCTGGTGGCATTGGTGTAGAGATAGCTTCTACTTTCCTCTTATTTACACTCTGATGTTCGATGGAGGGGCAGAGGCTATTTTCAACTTGGTGCTGTAGCCATGTTGGACCTTGACCTCCTCTACAACACTCCACCAATCAGATCTGATCTTGTGTTCTGATTGGATGTCCAGGTATTTGTTTCCACCATTGGTGAACTCCACTTATGATAAGTGAGAAAAATATGAGGAAAAATGCAAAACCACAAAACGCTGCGTTAGTATAATGACGTAATGGCCTACTGTGCTTTTTTTTCTTTTTCTTTTTTCGGCAGGCAGGTGAGAAAATCTTTAAGATCCATAGATGGAGTTGGATCTCGTAAGATACCTGGAAGGGTCCGCGTCCTCCAGGTTATGTGGAATTCAAACCCACTAAAAAAACACCTCCTTTTTTTCCCCCTCATGTTGGAGCTCAGCCTGGAACCGTTTAGCACATTACTTTGGGCTGAGTCCTGGGGCGTTTAATCAGTTCTGGGTGAGGGGGCGGACCAGATGCTCCCTCCTTTCTCTTTCTCGTTCTAAGAGCATCTTCCTTGTCAGGATGCTCTCCGTGTATTCTGCCACAGCAGTCCAGCTCTTTTCACCTTCCAGCATCCTGCTGACAACAGCCTCTGGTGTTGAGCTCTGGGGAGCTATCTCCAGGTCTGCCATCTGGTGCATTTGAAGAAGGTTTGGAGCACATCATTATCTTCTCGAAACTCCCCCACCCACCAACACCAACAGCATTACGGTTTTCTGTACAGCATGTCATGTAGCTCCAAACACTGTTTTCCTCCCAGTTTTGCAGTTGCAGTGAACTGGAAACTGGAGTTGCATCGTATGTTATTACACTTACTTGCGAATCTGCAAGCACAAGTTGTACAGAGAATGACAAACCGACAGATTTAGACCGATAGGTTACTAATTCCACTGTAGGATAGGAAAACTCGGCGCTTCGCGTCTTGCCAGGTGTATCTACTTAACACCTACGGCTTAAATGATAAAAACATGGAACATGTCTTAGCTACATTTAGTGCAGAACCTTCAGTCGTAGGCAAGTTTAATACAAAAGTTATATTATCCCTAGCAACGTATCTAAAATGCATTGAAAAACTCGGCGCTTCGCACGTCAGAGAGCCCGCGTGACATTCCCGCATCACCCTCCCAGCGTAACGTTTTTTGGGTAGTTACTCTAGGGCAAAAACGTGTTCCATGTTACAATTCCACTTGACTTTTGATGCCTCTGTCTCTTATGACATCTTCCACCTTGTGTCCGTGATGGTGGATACCATCTGATTACAGCATCCCACCGTAACATCCACGTCAGGGTCCCAAAAAACACCCGTAAATTTTGTGATACTTTCACTGTGTGTGGTATGAGGGTACTCTTGTGAGCCTATCTTCAGTTCTGTCTAATCTTTCTTCAATGGGTTCTCTATTACTCCTTCATCAACCTGAATTCGGTCAAACAGTCAGCTAACTAATTTCTTCCATAGCATAATATGCTTATTATGCTGTTTCTTCCCTCAAAATCACCTTTCTATCATGAAATCGTTAATTTGAACGTGCCATTTTGGATATTGTTAGTGCCACTGGCACCAAGGTTGTCTCGATTGAAATCCTTCGTGGTATTAAGGCTTTTATAAATTTAATACTTGCGTTTGCAATTAGTTTTTTGGGGAAATGTTTCTTTCTATCATAAGATTTTGTTTTTCTGGGAAGTTGGGGCTTTAGGGAACAATGCTGCTTGATGTAATTTAGTCATATTTTCCGTAATATTTATCCTTTCAATTCTTGCTTGCTACCTCTTGATTGGCCTGACGAGTTTGTTTGCGTGCTTTCACTCAACGCTACATATCTAAATCCATATGATATTCAATTTTCGTTCGAGCAGAAGGCTTTTGAAGTTATCGATATTTCAGAAATATTGTATTTAAATGTTTTCTTTTCCACAACTCCCACTGCTCTCGTAAAATATAACGAAATGGTCATAGATTTTTCGAAATCACTTCCTCTTCTGAAAATCATCTTCAGCTCTAAGTAGGTAAAAACTAACCAGCCCATTTTGTTCGTCAAAAATCAATAGAATCTCAAAAAAGCACACAAACGCCTATTTCTCTGCTCTTTTTAATATAAGATCTTTTCAATGTTGTTGGTAATTATTTCGGAGATGAAATTCTATTTTTATTGATATTATTGATGGTTAAGTATATATTTGTATTGTTGATGCCACCTATATTATGATATGATTATGAATTGAATTCACTTTTTCTTTAGGTTTATAGTGATAGGTTTGAAAAAACTTGGCTTGTTTATTTCCGCTCTAGTCTAGGTTTATAACTGAACGAAATGAAAATGGTCTAACTTCTTCATTAGGTAATGCTAGCTGCTAATTTTAAGTTTTGTTGACGTAATGTGATTGGTAATTTAAGGGGTTGGATTCAGTAAAAAAAAATAGGATCGAACGGAGATTTTTAAAGGTAAATTCCTCCACACATTATTGTACTAAGTGCAAATATCTGATATCAATGTCAAAGAAAAATTAAAAAGAAACAAATGAAACATAATTTCGTCAAAAGTTTTAACTTTTTGAGGTGGCTGTAGTATAAAAAAACTGATCGTCATTTTATGAGAATTTGATTCTTGTTGTGGACTGACAACACTGTCTAGAAGTTTGGGTGGAAGAGGATCAGGTTGTCAGATGCGGCCAAAGCATGTAGCAAACTGAGCTGGATTAGCATTATGATAGGCGCTGGAAGGTTGATTCTTCTACTCATTATGGGATAATAGAGAGTTACAGTGACATTCAGAACCCTTACTCTGTGAGAAGCTGCTAGGGTGAGCAACGAGTGGATGCTAACTGTCCGAGTGTCAAGTCAATCCCATGAGGCTCACGGGATTGGCGTTGCTTTAGATTTTACAACACTTCATAGGTAATGTTAACTCAATCTGCGGTTTTTTGGTTTTGTTGAACCAATGAAGAAAGAATATAAGGAAATCAATGAAGTATGCTTGTTGAATTCTTCAATCTTCAATTCACTTTTCCGTGACACCAAAGATGAAGTACTGGCAAAAGATTCACAGAACACTTCAAAATGAAAGAAACTGACTGATAAGCTGATTGCTGCAGGCATACGAAAACAAGGAGTTGAGTAAAGGTTATCCTCACGGGATTTCTGTGACTCTCGCTGTACCCACGAGAGAAGGATATTCTGTGAGCCTCACAGATTCCATGGAGCTCGTGTTTTCACCCTGTCTCGCGTTTTTTCTGTATCTTTGCCCACTGTAACTCTCTAATTTAGAATTTTTGCACGCCAATACCTGGGCCCGTAGAACCTCCTCACAAAGTTTGGGGGTTGTGAAGTTGACAGTTGCTGGAGTCAACAGTGGGGGATGATAAAAGGGTCCCCCTGACAGCCCCAGCTCGAGAACCTCCCACCACCATTACATAGCTTGAGGGTTACTCGAGGTAGTCTCCTCCTAACAGAGCCCCGTCACATTTCGGCAGCAAAGACACTGTTGTACGTCCACAACAATCGCAGGTACATTGTGTTGAATCTCATTAAGGATCAAATAACTACTATTTGGTTTTAAGGAGAGCTGATCCAACCAGGATTTCGCTACCCCCTCCATCTGCAAGCAGATAGATGGAGCCCCGAAAACCCTAGGAGGGTGATTGAGGGAGTGGAAGGAACTCACCACCCGGGAGCCCCAGGGGAGCTAGTCATAACTATCAGTTCCTCTAGGTACCTGTTTGTGTTAACACCACAGGTTAGGCCGAACCTCCTAGCTAAGGTTCTACCAACTAGACAGGTTGGTACCCGAGTTCATAACAGAACTCACATGCCGAGAGACATCTTCAGGGGGCTAGCCCTTGAGGAGGCCATCTCTCCCCTTGTAGCCTTCTTGGTACAAGCCCATGAAGTAGGGTTTGCTCAACCACGACCACCACGAATCCAACCTCAACTGAGGGGCAGGCAGGTGATGCATTGACCGAGGTCGGTGCATCTGTAGCCTGGGGCTCCCTTCGCCCGTGGTACTGGTAATTGAGATGAGTAAAAAGCCTTTTACGGCATTACTGCTATCCCCGGAAGCCCGACCAGGTAACAGGCCCGGAAGCAGAGAATTTGTACCTGCTCCCTGACCGCTCTACTCCTGTCAGAGGCATGTGCCAGAGCCCTAACATTAAGTTAAGGGGGTACAGGAGAGGGAGGCATGGTGCGCGGTGGTACCCGTGAAAGGATCAGTTGGAACCTTGTCAAACCTCGTGAAAACGATCTGGTAACCAATTAGCTCATTGCGGTTCTAATTCATGATTTCAATTAAATATTCGCTCACTCAACAAGAACCTTTTTGGAAAATTAATTTAGAAGTTTACTTAATTAGTAGGATCATCCCACCGCTGTTTACAATAATATTATGGAAATGTAGAGAAAATCCAACTTTTGCCCTAAAATTTCCCTCTTCAACAAAAACCACCTGACTCAGCTCAGGATGATGAACAGAATGTACAAAAAAAATGCACAAAATTAGAATTCTTAATGTGCAATACGTTGGAAAAATAAGCCCTAATTACATTATATCTTAAGTTTTGCATTCCTACGCTAAATAGACGTTATTCAACCTATATTATGAATAATTTTATAATTTCTTTGAGAAATGAATTATTTAACTATATTTTCATCAAGTTTATCGATGTAATATTATTGAGGGATATTGTAATTTATGTAATCATGTTTGATATAAGCAGTTTGCATGATATATGTTGGAGCATGGCACTTCATTTTCATGTTATTATTTTCTGATTGGCTCTTGATAAGTTGATGTTTTAGTGGATCCTGTTCGAATAATAAATATCTTGGTGACGCTGAAGTGTCGTTCCATTTATTTGGAACGCTGGCCCAAGATTTTTTTACAATATTTTAGGGTCGTTAAATGTTCATTTTCTCCGTCGTGAAATGATTTGATGTTTCTATTCTGCCTTGGATATTCCTTCACGATTCGTGGAAGTAGCGCTGACTTGTTTGTGTTTTCTACTTCACTTGTTGAACACGATTCCGACAGAAACAATTTTACAATAGTCAAGATTTACTTACAGCACAAAACATAAACTTGGTCATTGTTACAAGACACATCAAATTGAATCCGTATTAGAAGAATCACCTCATTAGAGTCATCTGATGTCACCTTTCTTCCTCAATACTCAACATCTCTTTGATGATTCGTGGTGAAACCAAAACAACACTATTCTCTCAAGTGTTCAACTCGCATCTCGCTGATGAACCAGATTCCTATCAGTTTGGGCGAACACCGCACAGGCCTGACATATTATTCCACCTATTGTATGCAAAAGGGGACCCAAACATAACGAGACGATATAACTGTTTTATTTTGCAATGTTTTCACTCTAAACGTTTGTCCCCTTCAAAGTACTCACCATTGACCATTTGCATTTGTCCAATCTTTTGTACCGGGCCTGTGACCAGTCATGGCTTCTGGGGCGCAGGCTGTGCCAGCACACTGGTTAACAGCCCTACCCTTACACTGGTACCACGGGTGGGGGGAGCCCCAGGCTACCGGCACACCGACGAAAGTCAAAGTGCCACCTGTCTGCCCCCCAATTGAGGTCGGATTCGCGGGGGTCGTGGTTTACAAAACCCAGGCTGCAGTGCGGGTTCTGCAGAACTGGGTAGGGATCCGAGGGCCATGGCCAACATGTTGACCTGGCACTCGGATCCCGGCATGAGTTTTGCGAATTACCAAAAACTCGGGCGCCAGACCTGCTAAGTCTGGGAGCATGAGCTAGCACATGCGGCTTCTACCTGTAAGAAGTAACAGGGAGATGCAATTATGCATCGACGATGATTGTGTGAACAATCCATCTCCGGAGGAGCTTTTCCTCTGCTGCTTGCAGTGGAGGGAGAGAGCATAAGGCTCAGCCTCAGTCCTCCTTTTAACCAATTTCCACTTTGGAAAGAGGTAAGACATTCAATGTCCAATCTTTTCAGGCACTGTTGGAAGCAATTTTTAAATTCACTTCATATTAAGTGCATTTTAAGCCCTCTTGCGGTTTTTATTTTTATTTCTTCCACAGAACCAAAGCTTCGCTTACATGTTTCTTTTCAGTTTGAGGAATAGGGAGAAATCAGACAGTGCCAGGTCGGGTGAATTGGGGATGGGAGGGTGAACAATGGCGGCCATCACATTTCGACATTTCGCCTTTTCTGAATCGTGGAAATCACGCAAAACTACGGGCCCTACTCAACGCATCTTTCATGTCAGCAATTTCAACCATTTCCGCGACAATGGGAAATTTGATTCAATTTTAGATTTTGGTAGATTTCAAGTCAAATTCTATAATAGAGCCCTAGAATAACGTTTAACACCAGGAATACCCAAGAAAAAAAAATGACCGTAGAAGAAAATGCCTAAACAAGTGAAGCCCCTGCCATAAAACTCCGCAAAATCGAGGGAAACAGATCACGTCACGCCCCAGGGTTCCTCCCGCAAAACGATGCGAAAACTGACCAGATTCACAGTGCTGTAAGAGAAGATTCAGGAAATAGTCAAAGAACAACTACCTTGTGACCACACGAAATGATCCACTCAAATGACTCCTCAAATAATGTGAGTCGAATAGGTAACGAAATAACTAATATAGAAACTAAAGAGAAGATGAAGACTAATAATGCTTGATAAACTAATAGGTAGAATCTTATTGTAAAAAAGAGTGAGTAAAATTGCTTCTTTTGGCCACTTGGCATTTGGGGTTTTCCCTCTCACAGTCACGCCCTCCTGTGTTTAACCACGTAAGCTATAGATCTGATTCATGTAAGCTTCCAGAGGTAGCGCTAGTATCGTAAGGGGCACAGATCCTCCTATGAAGTCAGACTGATTAGAAAATCCGTTACGTTGCACCATGAACAAATTGCAGCTAATTTTTTGGATGCTTTTTCGAGCAGCACACTAAGGTTTTTTTCCATATCAGTGAACTCTCTTTCGAAAAAAGTGAGGTAAATTCCCCATTTCCCAGGGAGTGCAGTCCTCCACACCTTCATATACTGACTCAACAAGGGTACTCCTACCACCAGTTTCCATTAGTTCAACCTCTGGCCGCCTCCACAGCGGCAGTCTCGTTATTTTTCGGTCCCCCCGTCGTACTTTCCTGATTTTATGACACATTTTCATCTGATTTCCCGGTTTTCACCACACTTGTCACCTTACACTTCTCACACGACGAACATCACTGACATCAACTATTACAAATCATTATTTTATATCGATTCATCATTTTCTTAGTTTGCTGTGATTTTGTTTTCGTTACCTGCATGTTCTTATGTTTTTCTTTTCTTGAAGTGTGCTTTATTACCGTACAAGCCTCTTTCATCTCTCATTCACCTTTCAATCAGTTTAGTTGATTTTGTACAATAACCAACGAGGTAGTATCACCAATTCATAGTGTAAGAGACTTCTTGCTGTTTTCCGAGTGACGAGTTTGTACATTCATACTAAGCGAGTAGTAGGGGTTGACACGTGAGTTACTCTGAGTAGAGGCGGCTAATCACACATTGGCCAATCATTTCAATTATGGGTTGAAGCTTGAGGATTCTGACCTGAGAATCAGATTCAGAACTATCGAATACTCCAATTTTGAGCTCCATTACTCGTATAATTTGGAAGAATCAAGCGAGAGCAGAAGCACATAGAAACGAAATTGTAGCAATAGCTGGAACCACCCTGAATGCTGAAAGCCAGAGAGGTTGACTTTAGCGATGATTTGCACGCTTCACTGCCAAAAATGTCGTTCATTACCCTTATTAACATTTTTTGGGTCATGTTTTATGGATGTTCGCCCAAATTTGGATTTGACATGTGCAAACCTGTTGCATTATCGATTCCAAACCATCTCTTATTGCTGTATTTAGTTGCCTTGAGAGAAAAAGACTGATGAAGCTTGTAAAATGCAGTAAAATTACGAGTGGGGTCTCATTGTCTCTCTTTCCACAAATGTTTGGGATGGGGCTTGGAAAAATTCTTCATGTTCTGGCTGAACTGAAGGCCTCAACCCTAAAGCCTCGTTTACCCAAGCAGGGTTGGACCCAACGCCGAATATTGGTGTGAAGTCGCCAAATGTTCGCTTATGGACGGAGTTTACTGAGTTTTGGACGTACACCCTGTTCACACGTGCAGTTTTGGCTTTCAACGACGAGCATCGACGAACGATCGGGCAAGCGTTGATGGAGGCAGTCAGTCAAAAATCCGCCAATTAAATGTTGAACAACACCTTTGAAGTCCCAATCGTGCAGCATAAATGGTGAATGAGCGAATTTTCGAAGTGTGTTATCCAATTTTTAGCCATTTTTGCTACAATTTTTTGTAGTTTTGGAATTCTCATAGGAAATTTTATGCTGATTCTGAATGTGATGCACATAATATCAATAAGTATAGAACTGTAACTTCCACGCAAAAAAAAAACAAAAAAAAAACACGGTCTTGGACACTGTTTTTTGGACTTTGGACTCCTTAAAATTGTCCAATATTGCTGGCCGAAGAACTTGAACTTTGTCATTATAGACATTTGGTCAAAATTCAAATTGGCTTTTATTTGGCTCAGAAAACAAACCCGATAAAATGTGAAGACAGTGATTGAATACAATAGTTGGTCGGTGTTGGATCCAACATTCGCCTCATATCTTCAGCTTTGGTTAGCATCTTCAAATGCTTGCTCTAACAGAAGTCTGGCAACATTTTTGCTCGCTAAAACTCTCTACTGCCTGCACATGGGCGGTAGGTGGGCACCGAGGTTGTCAGATAGTTCAGGCAATCTTGCCTTGTTGATACGGGCAATCAGGGGGTTCCCTTGTGACGACCTGACAAGGTTTTCGTCAATCCAATTTAAGGGTCAACATTTGATTGTGACTCCACTAACTGTAACTTCCACTAAAAAACACGGTTTTGGACGCTGTTTTTTTGGACTTTGGACTCCTTAAAGTTGTCCAATATTGCTGGCCAAAGAACTTGAACTTTTGTTTATCATTATAGACATTCGGTCAAAATTAAAATTGGCTTCTATTTGGCTCAGGGAACAAACCCGATAAAATGTGAAGACAGTGATTGAATACAATAGTTGCCAATATTCTCCGCCTTTGACTCTGCAAAATACCGCCAAATGAGCGAACATCCCTGTGCACGAGCGCTGGCCAACATTCGGGCATTTGTTTTGCATCTACGCTGGAAGAGGGTGACGAATGTTCGGTGTTGGTTCCAACATCCCCCTCAGATCTTCAGCTTTGGTTAGCATCTTCAAATGCTTGCTCTAACAGAAGTCTGGCAACATTTTTGCTCGCTAAAACTCTACTGCTGCACATGGGCCGTAGGTGGGCATCGAGGTTCACTCACTCACTCACTGCTTGGGTTACCATTGGAAAAGAGTTTCAGGCTCTAATGGCTTATACTCTCCCTCTGTCGAGGGCCCTTAATGTTAAAAGAGGATTCCGCAGGCCACCCCTCTTCAGAGTTTGTAAATCTTTTGCTGAGATCAGCAAATTTCTTTAGGCGTTTCCACAAAATTACACGCAAAGATGCGCGCTCCACTATGTGGTGACCAAATGCTTCTGTTCTGGATCTCCAGAATCGGTCGCATCTGCAGAAGTGTTCAGCTGTGTCCTCTTCTTGTTCGCATGGACACATTGATGAAATACGACTGTCCATGATATTCAGCATTCTTCGGAAGCCGTAATGTCCCGTTAGAATGCCTATCATTAGCCTGATGATGTTTCGACTTTTTGAGGTCAACCAAAGGGCCTGTTTTGCACCATACGAGGTGATGAGCATTCTGGTCTGTCTGTGTCTATCAGTTTCTTTAGACCATAGTTTATTAAGGTCTTGGGATTCCCTTTTTTTACCTTTTCTTTACAAGCATTCTTCGAAATGCCGATCACTAGTGAGGGTCCAATGAAATTATTTCTTGAGCCCTTTTTGGCCAGGTTGTCGGCATATTCATTTCCGGGCTGATTGGAGTGTCCGGGTATCCATTTTATGGAAATTTTATTATTTCCTAAAAACAGATTATTTGTTTGCCTTTTCGTTTCCCATACCAGTTTTGAGGTACTGATGGGATTTTGAAGGGCTTTTATACCAGGGCATCGAGGTTGTCAGATAGTTCAGGCAATCTTGCATTGTTGATACGGGCTATCAGGGGGTTCCCTTGTGACGACCTGACTAGGTTTTCGTCAATCCAATTCAAGGATCAACATTTGATTGTGATTCTTGATTGTTGGTCTCTCTAGTAAGAGAGCAACATTTGATTGTGCTCTGTTAGTAAGTCTGACTTGTCTCTCGAAAACTGCAAGATAGTCCACTATAATTATGGTGAATTCAACTATAAAGTAATCTCTCGTAAATTAGTGATACCTCTAGTTGTGTAACCATAATCTTCGCTCAAATCGTTTAACAACCAATCCATGCTAGAAATGACTCTATGTATATCATTTCATGTACATTTAGTCTCCATTTGCGTAGCATTTTGTACCGTCTACTACCCAAAATTGTCTAGAAGTTTCTCAATGTATAGAGTCCATCAGTAGTCGTGATACACCCCCTCAAACGTATTATCCACTATTCCTAAAATGTACTTATATCGTTTTCATCGCACATTTCTATTTCAAATCCATTTGTTCCGTAAGGTGAATACGACGATGGTCTAGGCCTGTTTTTTTGTATGTAGTGTTTTTTTGTTTTTATTCTGTAATGTTTTGTTTAATGTTTTAGTGGGTGGACGCTAATAACCAAGAAGAGGTAATTTCGATTTTCGTTAATATAAAATACGTTCTATTTATTTTTTTCGGGAGATCCGTGGAATGTTTTTGAAGAAATGCTATTTTCGAGTTAGAAATAATCGATAGTTTCGTAGAAGAGTTAGAATAAATAAACTTGAACTCACGTTTTTCATCATTCTTCCATGTAGTATTAATGAAAGCGTTTCAAAATTTGAATCCAAAAAAATGGTCGCATTAAACTTAATATGATGCAACTATAATAATAATTGATTTAACAACAGAAAACTATTCAAATATCTCACTTTCGCCGTTCATAAGTTCTTATCTCTTCGAATTTTTAGTGAACATAAAAAATCAAAATTACTTTCGTAAAAGCGTGAATATTTTGGTCAAGTTTTCTTTTAATTTTTGAAATCGCACTAGCTTGTGTTTATTGATTTTGTAGTGCATAGCTTTTTACTACACCGTTTTATTGCTAAAATATTTCCTTGATAGCTTTTTTTTGCATTATGGTAATTTTTGTTTTTGATGTTTTTTTATGAAACTTTATTTATTATTAGCGTAAATTATTCATTCGAAATGGAATTGAGGATCGACGCTTCCTTATTATTAAAATTAAAATATATAAAAAATCAAGAGATCTCAGACAACTCTTCTCACCAAAGTATGAATGGGCATCACTCTTGAGCCTGAACTCAATTATTTTCATTGTAATCGCTCCAATTTATGATGAATGACGAGAGACGAGGAATAATGGGGTATTTCAGTGGGTCGGAAATTCAGGTTTTTGACCTCAAATTTGGATTCAGCACCCTTGAAAACCTATAAACTCCAACTTTTAGCCCAATGATACTATAACATGTGGTAGAAAAATTAATTAAAGAGATCACACGTTTGAAAAAAAGGCAGGCCGCCATATATGCACACACACTACGCCGCGCGCGTATGTGAGTAGTATTTTGTAGTATCCAAGAGATTCTCCAAGGGTTTCATCTCTTCTCTGTGCATGGATACGTTTTTCAAAGAGTTTTGGCTAGCTACGTCACGATTGGCTAGCTACGTCACACCATTCAAATCTTCAACTTTCCTTAGCTTCTCTGATTTTTTTAAAAACATTTTCTCGACGAACAGACCCAATCACCGTTATTCCTGAGCCATACTCTTTTGAAAAAAAATTAATAAAAAATTGACTGAAATACCCCATTATTAGGCCGCAATAACGTTGAAAATGACGTAATAAAGGTAGGTTTCTGTACCAGTGACGTCACACCTTGAACCATTCCTCCATGTCACGGCAGACGCTATAATTTTCTGCTGGCAATCACACGGTGCTGCACCTAGCGGTGATCCTTGTCAACCTCACTTCCGATAATATTTGAGAGATTTCTAGAATTTAACATTTTTACAAAATCCATTGTTATGTTGTGGTACGTTGCCTAAATTTAGGACTCACTCTCCATTTCGAATGAAGTATGAATGGTATATTTCAGTAGTTAGTTGTTACATCGAGTTTCTTCTGGCTTTTATTTACCTGCAGTACGAATCCTGCAAATTTTGATGAGCCGATTTTCTACTTTTTTTTTCAACAAATTTACTTCTGTTGACTCTACTTACGAACCTACTAAAACATATGGAATATCCAAGAGCTCGTTGGGAAAAATGAAAGAAAAAAAATCTTGTGCCTGCCGTTCTATACAAAACCCTGTTCCTTTTACTTCACTTCCTCTTCAGGAATTTATTTATTTATTGTTGGTTGTATTTTACTCAACTGCTATTCTGACGTCATCAGTCTGTCAGTTTTCCAAGCGAGCCCACTTGTAGACCAGCCACAGGCAAAACCATGTAACGCAATTTACAAAGGGGTCGTTTAGGAATTCGAATAATTGACTCTTCGAGAGTTTTTATCATGTTGAGAACAGGCACAGAGATTTTTTTGCTAGTTTCCCTAATCTCTTGAATATTGCATATATTTTCTTTCTTTTTTCTTGAATCAAATTCCACATGTGTTTTGGGATGCGTATAATCGTTGACATTAGAGTTCCTTCAGTCGACCCCTTGTGATTGATTGGTTTTGTCTGTGGTTGTTTCGTCTCGCTAGTGGGTGGCTGAGAGTTCCCCGAAACACACGAGTACGCCTGTCAGGATCGACGCAGCCCTTCAGTTCGTGCCGACGAATACCAATCCGAAAGAATTCAAGAAACTTCAACAACAGGTGAGCCAACTTATTGCAGTAGAAATAAAGAGGTAGTAAAAAGTAATCGATCTTTACCTGGAGTTCACATGCAAAAATTGAATGAAAAACAAAGATTACTACGAAGCTCACTGCTCAGAGCCTTTTGGCTAAAATTCAAGAAACATGGAATATACCGTAGCCATGCTTTTCGAGGAGAGTCTAGCCCCCAGAAAGTGTTGTCGGGTTTCAGCACTACCTACCGCCACTTCAACGAACTACCATTTCTGATATCTTATCAGGTGATCACGCTCGCAACCACATTACCGTCGCTCCTCTAACTTGCAGTTATCCCAAGATTACAATGTAGCGATGTACATGGACTTAGTTGACTCGAGAACATTTATTTTTGAGTTTTACAATTGATTTGAATGCACTAGTGGTGAACTTGATGTGTGTCGAAAAAGAAATAACTAAACAGTCAAACTTAGAAATTAGAGAGCGGTAAAATCGAGGTAAGCCTACTTTTCAGAAATGCCGCTTGACCATGCTCACACTGAGCTGAAAAGGATGGTAGTTCGCTGAAGTGGCGGTAGGTAGCGCTGAAACCCGACAATACTTTCTGGGGGCTAGACTCTCTTTGCATTTTGGGGGAGTAGGGACGGGTGGAGAATAACCCCCGTGTGACACATGCCTGTCACCCTCTCCACGCCACCCCTCCCACAGGACGTTTTTTGGGTGGTTAGTCCAAGGCTAAAGCATGTACCATGCTAAAAGCAATAGTCTATTCTGTGCAAGGAAGGCCATTGGTAAGAAATGGGGCATCACTCCAAAATAGCAATATGGTTAATAGGTTACAAAGGCTGTTAGCTTGGGTGTGGTGTTGTTAAAATCTAAAAGGTAACGTGTTGCTATTCACCTAGGGACTCTGGTAGCAATGGTCTCGGAAGTACGAGGCCATTTCCCAGGTTGAAATGCAAAGAAAGCTGGAAGCGCGAAGCTTGTTGATTTACGGTGGTAAGCTGGAAGAGGAACGTCTATTTGGAGGGTCCAGCAGTAATCAGCCATCATGAGACAGTCACTTTTATCTTAGTAGCGCCGTTCCTCTCCCAGCTAACAAAAGTAAATCAACATTAATGAGCTTTCATTCCAAAACCTACGTTTAAAACAAGAGTTAAAAAAAATCTTTATTTCACTGTCTATAACATAGAAACAATCCTCACCGATCCAGTGGCTAAGGAAGGTCCAGGAACTGACTTACACTACGTTGGAAAGAGTGAATTTGACCTACCCTTTAGAGTGATCATTAATGATCGTTAATGCTGGGAAAGAGGCACGCCTCAATGTAAACCAGGTTCACTGATGGGTCTGTGGTGAATGGGAAAGCTGGCCTAGGGGTCAAAGGCTCAAACTTCAGCCTAACTAAACCCCCAGTGAATATTTATCAGGTTGTAACCCATGCCTAAGAAATATGCGCACTAGAGATCGCCAGAAAACGACTCAAAGGTGCGAGAATTTACACAATGTCATCCAGGCAGTCCTAAAGGCCATTGCAGCGTACTCAATAACATTAAGGCTAACCTGGGATTGCGATAAGTTGACTTTGCTCTGGGTCACTGGCCATGAGGGAGTTGATGGCAATAGAGAGTTTTTGGCAACCACTAACAGGCCCGTGGAACCTCTTCACAAAGCACGGAGGGGTGATGATGAATTTGCCTCCTGAGAACAGTGGGCGACGATGAAAGGGTGCCCCCCAGACAGTCACCTGTTCCTAGAGGCCCACCGTCACGAGCGCCTCCCTTCCCCCTCTGTCCATAGTTAATGGGCTTCCTCCTTCAACTGGGTAGCATCCTCTGTTGCTCGCGCTAGTCTCCCCCTAATGGGGCCTGTGAGATTTTGGCACCAAAAACTCTCTAATGAACAAGCCGATCGCCTTGTCAAGCAGGGTTCGGTCCTGAACCCCTACTTGGGGTTACTAAGAGCTTTAATACTCAACAGGTCAAGAAATGGGTGTTCAGCAAGAGAGCTGTACAATGGCGCAACACTCCAAAGCAGAGGCAACCCTGATCACATTTCTAAAAATAGAGCAAAAGCTCTGCTGTCACTGAGGAAGAAAGACCTTCGCACCATAATAGGCCTCCTCACTGGCCCCTTGAGATACCATCTCAACAAGATGAGCAGGACAGTTGAATGCCGACTCTGCTGCGAAGGAGTCAGGACAGCAGAACACTTACAAATTCAAAATAGAGAACACAAATTCAGAATTCAAAATAGTTTTACTTCATTTTATTTATTGGGAGGTATATTGGCCTGGTTATTGGAAACCTTCTACTAGGTATCTATTTTAGTCTGAGCATATAAAGCGTGCATTGTAAACAAATTTTTAAATGACTGGATGACCTGATATAGTTGAACCCGGTTTCGTCGAGGTCAGTGATTTTGAAATGTCTGACGAAATAAATAGTTATTTTCAGATCTAAAGACGAGAACAGACTAGAATTTTTCCAGTCCTAATTTTCTATTCTTAGCTCATGAAATTTGAAAGCGGTGCAATCGAAAAAGTTAGGTGATATTCGGATTCAGCATTAAATTTTGCGTAAGCACTTATTCTGGACGTGGGTTTTGGTGAAAAATCCTGTAAGGTTTGTCCAGGAAAAAAGTGAAAACTAGCTATCATCATGGAAAAACGAGCTAAACAAAACTCGGCGCTTTGCGCCTCGGCGGGGGGCTCCGCCCCCCTGCACCCCCCGGTTTATTTCTTTTTCCATACTCTGTATGAAATCATAGGAACACAGAATGTGTTTTTGCGATACTAGTCATCCGTTAAATAAAAAACAACAATAATAAATGTGGAGTTGACATTAACATGAAAACCAATAAACATATCACCAGTTGTTTTTTCTGTCGCTTTTTCGTGACGATTTTTTTTTCGGTAGGTCATCGCAAAAACACATTCTGTGTTAAAACGGACCTCGGATTCGGATTCAGCACATCAAAAATAACTTGAGAAACCGACAAGCTCCGGTCGGATGCAAGACCACCCCTGAATTTTATAAAGTAGTCTAGGTAATAAAATATCATCCATTAATTTCAAAAAGAAAAAGGTCTAATGGAAAATATTTACAAATTTATTAAGAAACGCTGCAAATCATTGCTCAAAGGTTTATTATTTTCTGTATAGATCACCCTTCTGTATAGATCACTGGTTCTCCATCAATAGCACCTACCACCATCTGTATTCTCCCTAGACCTTCCCTCTCAAATTTCAGCTTCCTGCGTTCAATAGGATTGAAAATGGCTTCGTAGCTCACTCAGCTGATCAGTGATCTGAAGAGTGAAGAAGATCTCCTCGAATGCTGGAGACGCCTGGAAGAGCACTTCCATTCAATAGGAGTAAAAATGGCTTTGGAGCTCACTCAGCTGATCAGTGATCTGAAGAGTGAAGAAGATCTCCTCGAATGCTGGAGACGCCTGGAAGAGCACTTCCATTCAATAGGAGTAAAAATGGTTTTGGAGCTCACTCAGCTGATCACTGATCTGAGGAGTGAAGAAGATCTCCTCGAATGCTGGAGACGCCTGGAAGAGCACTTCCATTCAATAGGAGTAAAAATGGTTTTGGAGCTCACTCAGCTGATCACTGATCTGAGGAGTGAAGAAGATCTCCTCGAATGCTGGAGACGCCTGGAAGAGCACTTCCATTCAATAGGAGTAAAAATGGCTTTGGAGCTCACTCAGCTGATCAGTGATCTGAAGAGTGAAGAAGATCTCCTCGAATGCTGGAGACGCCTGGAAGAGCACTTCCATTCAATAGGATTGAAAATGGCTTCGGAGCTCACTCAGCTGATCAGTGATCTGAAGAGTGAAGAAGCCTTTGAGCAATGATTTGCAGCGTTTTTTACCCACCAACATTTTTTTTTACCTACCAACTTTTTTGGTTTATTATTTTCAATAATAAGCCTTTGGAATCGAGCAAGAAAAAAAAATTTTAACCCTCCCTCAAAATTTGATGTTTTACGTTTCAAGGTACGTAGAATCCGAAAATCGAATAAAAAAATTTCCGTCCGTCCGCCGTACGCCGTACGCGGCACTTTTGTTAGCAACACTGGACCGATTTGGTTCAAATTTGGTATATGGGCTCCATTTGGGGTCTAGTTGTGCCGCGAAGCTTTTGGTTGATGTAGGTCACTTCTAAGGGGTGAAAATTAAGGGTTGAAAATTTCAAGAGTGCCCTAGCTCCAAAAATCTCGAAATAAAGGTATCGTTTTTTCATCAATTTTAAATAGTACAGAATTTTTAAAAATTTTTGAGACCACCCGGAGCTCTGTAGGACAAACCGTTCGGTCCCTACGAGTATTTGAAGGTTTTCCTTCGATAAAACAGAATCATGAGTGTGAATCGCAAAAGAGGTCTAATCGCCGTTCAAATTTTATCTGACTAAAATGCGATCGCTGTTCATTTCTTCGATTTGTATACAGTTTTGCCTTCTGCGTAACCAGTAATCAAATTTCCATATCAAGCTTTCTATTTTTCGAATCGAGTGTGAAGCGTTTAGTTCTTTCTAATAAACTTGATTGTGAAGGTGTGAAGCCAGTATGGTGTGGTAGGTAGTACCTACCAATAGGTAGGTGTGGTAGGTAAAAAAAAATTGGTAGGTAAAACAATGTTTGTAGGTAAAAAACGCTGCAAATCATTGCTCACTGATCAGCTGAGTGAGCTCCGAAGCCATTTTCAATGCTATTGAATGGAAGTGCTCTTCCAGGCGTCTCCAGCATTCGAGGATATCTTCTTCACTCCTCACATCACTGATCAGCTGAGTGAGCTCGAAAGCCATTTTCAATCCTATTGAATGGAAGTGCTCTTCCAGGCGACTCCAGCATTCGAGGAGATCTTCTTCACTCTTCTGATCACTGATCAGCTGAGTGAGCTCCGAAGCCATTTTCAATCCTATTGAACGCAGGAGCTGAAATTTGAGAGGGAAGGTCAAGGGAGAATACAGATGGTGGTAGGTGCTATTGATGGAGAACCAGTGATCTATACAGAAGGATGATGTATTCAGAAAATAATAAACCTTTGAGCAATGATTTGCAGCGTTTTTTACCTACCAGCTAGGTACTACCTACCACACCATACTGGCTTCACACCTTCACAATCAAGTTTATTAGAAAGAACTAAACGCTTCACACTCGATTGGAAGAATAGAAAGCTTCTTATGGAAATTTGATTACTGGTTACGCAGGAGGCAAAACTGTATACAAATCGAAGAAATGAACAGCGATCGCATTTTAGTCCGATAAAATTTGAATGGAGATTAGACCTCTTTTGCGATTCACGCTCATGATTCTGTTTTATCGGAGGAAAACCTTCAAGTAATCGTAGGGACCGAACGGTTTGTCCTACAGAGCTCCGGGTGGTCTCAAAAATTTTTAAAAATTCAATACTATTTAAAATTGGTGAAAAAACGATACCTTTATTTCGAGAGTTTTCGAGCTAGGGCACTCTTGAAAATTTCAACCCTTAATTTTCACCCCTTAGAAGTGACCTACATCAACCAAAAGCTTCGCGGCACAACTAGACCCCAAATGGAGCCCATATACCAAATTTGAACCAAATCGGTCCAGTGTTGCTAAGAAAAGTGCCGCGTACGGCGGACGGACGGAAATTTTTTTATTCGATTTTCGTATTCTACGTACCTTGAAACGTAAAACATCAAATTTTGAGGGGGGGTTAAAATTTTTTTTTTTCTTGCTCGATTCCAAAGGCTTATTATCTAATTATATAAAACGCCAACCGTACGTACGTACGTACGTACGTACGTACGTATGCACGGAGGGGTCGTGGCAGAGGGAGAGTTGTAGGCTGGAGGGGTTGGGGGCGGGAGGAGTCGGAGGCGAAAGGAGTCGGAGGGGTTGGGGGCGGGAGGAGTCGGAGGCGAGAGGAGTCGGAGGGGTTGTGGGCGGGAAGGGTCGGGGGCGAGAGGAGTCGGAGGGGTTGGGGGCGGGAGGAGTCGGAGGCGAGAGGAGTCGGAGGGGTTGGGGGCGGGAGGAGAGTCGGAGGAATAGTCTTTGCCTGCTTTTAGTAGGCTTTTCAGCTAGTTGAAAATAATAAACCAAAAGTATCAGGTTTAATTTAACTAAAAGGTCAAGTGTTATGACAACCTATTTGATTCTGTTGTTCATTGTCTTTCTTTCTTTCATATAATTTTTTAGTGCATTTCTTATACAATATTGTTTCTCATCGTAGATCAAAGAGAATCGACGAGCTGACAAAATCACGTCCGGACCCCAGTCACACATTCTCGAAGGAGTCACGTGGGAGGAAGCTAAGAAATTACAGGTACTTGATATTATAGTTTGATTATATTATTTTGAGTGAGTATTCGACTCTTCATCAGTACTAATGTCTTAGTGTGTCGATCGACACTTCAAATAATCGATTATTGCGCATAGTGAATCTAGTGATTGCTTAGTGACATCTTAGACTATCGATTGGCTTCAGATAATCCATTATATCGGCCTCCTTCGAATGTCAGCCACGTTGGATCACATCCCTAAGTATGTTTAATGCCTAGTTAACCCCTGGTGTGTGTAAAGTGTCTGACAGACACGAGTGAAATTTCATTCTATTATGTTGACAGCAGTGAGCCTCTAGAATATCCCAGGCCCTCCAGTACCTGCCCCCCTTTTATAGATGGTTCATTTCAAACCTTCAGCTCTGATCTAACCGCTACGAAAAGTACTTTATTCCCTAGTTTCTGAAAACCACCGTGTCCCTCAGACACTTTATATCTAGGCAACCAAAAAACGTACCTTTTAGGGCATACTTTTTTGTACTCTGACCAGGCCTCGATTTCCAACCGATTTACGAAATTTTTTTTTGTTCAGATGACTTCCGAGTTCTACATTATTTCACCAGAATATAAAAATCATCATGAGGAGGGGGGATAATATCCACAACATACGCATTTTTTTTAAATTTCAGCTAAATAAATATAGCAAATATAGCTTTGAATTTTCGTGAATTAAGTATTCTTTGTACCACCATGGTGCTAGGGCACCATAAACCGCGTGTTTCGTGGGTTTTTGTGCGTTTCACCTTGAACACGGATGTGAACTTCTGCGGAATACCTACTTAGACTGGCACTGTAGCGGGAGCATGGAGCATTCATTACTCTGGTAGGGGTATCGAGCAGCTGTTGAGTATCATAGATCATAGTTTTTGAAATTCTGTTCAAATTAGACTCATTGAGACCCCCGTAGACTACTTGGGAGTAAGTCTAATTACTTTTTTTAAACTAATAAAATGTTGGTTTGACAAAAAAAAAACTTTACAGTTGTTGCGTGTCTGTCAGACCCTTTATACATTGGGATTCCATCTGAGGGTTTATACACTATTTAATAAAGTTTTCTTGGAAAATAGACTCCTGGGTTTTCGCTCTCTGATTCTTTATTTCTGGGACTTTATTTCTGCACAATATTTCCTGCTACACCCTACAATCGCGCACTCTGGCATTTTCATCAAAATGCCCTGCTTACTGCTAACAAAATCTACTTACACCACCTGACCGCGTAAACCACAGAGTAATGGGGGATTGCAGCGCTAACTATTGATATGGATTTCATCAAAACATCGGATAAAAGACTGAATCACGGTTAACTAGGCATTGAACGCACTGATGGAAGTAATCCAGCTTGGCTGACATTCAAAGGAGGCCGGTGTAATCGATCCTTTGAAGCATATCGATAGTGTATGACGTCACGATGCAACAATACCTACCTGGTTGTTGGTGCTATTTTCGAACATATTCGATCGACAAAAGACAAACCGAAAACTCAAAATGTTCTTTTCTATTTTACAGGACGCTACAATCAGTATGACCGGTGATCACGTGATACAAATTGGGGCCGCCTCCAAAGGCATAATCCAGAGAGGATTCCAACACAACGCCACAGTGTACAAGACACCCTACGCCAAAAATCCTTTCGACTGTGTCTCGGACGCGGAACTCGAAGACTACAAAAAAGTTGTCAATAGAAAACAGAAAGGAGATTATTGTGAGTTCCTACGTGATTTTTTTGGTTTATATAGATTGTACCTTTCAATAACAAACCTTTGGAATCGACCAAGAAAAAATATCCAAAATTTTTAGTTTTTTTACTAATTTAATACGGTTTATCCATTAAAGTAATTTAAATATTTTATTCAAATTTCTCCCTTAGAGGGAAAAACAATAGATCATGGACATTTCCATTGTTTCTATGAATAAACAGACTTTTTTCCTAAAAAAAAAACCCGATCGCACGTAATATATCGCAGTATTCTAGAGAACAGTATATCTTCATAGCTACCGATGATACGGTATACATATACAGGGTGTCTACAGTTTGGATGGGCATAACTTCGGGGTTCGATTCCACAAAGTAATTCCAACAAAAAATGTCTCCTAGCAATTTTCTTTTAACCCACTCAAAATTCCTTCTTTTTTTCACTTTAAAGTTTTTCTTCGCGTTTTCGACCTTACGGCACTGATATGGTCATAACTCCCTTATTTCTCTTGAAAATTTAATTCTGACTACACCGTTGGAAAGAGCGTTAAATTTCCAAGCTACCTAGTGCAAAATCAAAATATTTCAGCATTAAAGTAGTTTCAAAAAATCAAGACAAAAAGTCAACTTTAAAAAATTTTTGAAACTTGACTTTTTTCGAACAAAGTTTCCACTCTAAATCCCTGCCAATTTTGATGGGCGCTCTTCGGAGAAAACATGCTCAAATTGTCAGCTATCCAACGGTCTATCAATTTTTCTTTTAAACATTCAAATAGGAAGAGTAAATGAAGTTTGAATGCAAGAAAACGTGTGTTTTACAAGCAAATCCAGTGTTTTAAGCGGTTTATGGTTCCCCTCGACCTCAGGATGGCTTGACGATTTTGGTATCATTTCCTACGTAATTTTTTACGCTGAATCCAATGGTGATACTTCCGAATGATTCTGACGGCTCGAAAGTGGATTTTTCGAAGAAAACCTTCGTTTTTCGTACATAAAATACGCGTTATTCGTAGATATGGTAGTGAGCATGAAGTAACTCCTTTCTACTCAATAAAAACACCGAATTTCAAGCTGGTTGAAGTTTTTGTTGAGTAGAAAGGTGTTACTTTATGCTCACTACCATATCCACGAATAATGCGTATTTTATGTACAAAAAACGAAGGTTTTGTTCGAAAAATTCACTTTCTAGCAGTCGGAATCATTCGGAAGTATCACCATTGGATTCAGCGTAGAAAAATTACATAGGAAATTATACCAAAATCGTCAAGCCATCTTGAGGTCGAGGGGGACCATAAACCGCTTAAAACACTGGATTTGCTTGTAAAACACACGTTTTCTGGCATTCAAACTTCATTTACTCTTCCAATTTGAATGTTTAAAAGAAAAATTGATAGACCGTTGGATAGCTGACAATTTGAGCATGTTTTCTCCGAAGAGCGCCCATCAAAATAGGCAGGGATTTAAGAGTGAAAACTTTGGTCGAAAAAAGTCGAGTTTCAAAAATTTTTGACGTGATAACGTCTTATAAATTGGTTTACCGGGAGACACTTCAAGAAACTGCGTTACGCTCCGCTCACGGAGGGGGTGCAGCTCGGCGCTCCCTAAAGGCGGGCGCCCCCCCCCCCCCCGCGCTCACAAAAGCGGGAGCGCCCCGCCCCCCTTCCCTGGCACTCACTCCCCCCCCACCCATTGGAAATACCTACTACCTACGGGAAATACCTACTCTGTGCAACTTGACAAAGAATTTTATTTTATCCTTCTTCCTACTATACGAATGAATATTAACATTAAAATTATTTTACCACTCAAAGTCGTTGTCACGTAAAACTTTCGCCCGTATACCGACTTTACAGGCAACAACACAGGGTTTTTAAAGTAGGCTTTTTGACTTGATTTTTTGAAACTATTTTATTGCTGAAATATTTTGATTTTGCACTAGGTAGCTCAGGAATTTAACGCTCTTTCTTACGATGTAGTCAGAATTGAATTTTCAAGAGAAATAAGGGAGTTATGACCATATCAGTGCCGTAAGGTCGAAAACGCGAAGAAAAACTTTAAAGTGAAAAGAAAGGAATTTTGAGTGGGTTAAAAGAAAATTGCTACGAGACATTTTTTGTTGGAAATACTTAGTAGAATCGAACCCTGAAGTTATGCCCATCCAAAGTGTAGACACCCTGTATAGCTATACAGGGTGTCCAAGTAACTACGCTCCCCCCACTTATTTTCTCTAATAGTGTAAGAAAAAAATCAGATTAACGCTATTCTTCATAATTGTTTGCTTAGAATTCAAAAATGACAAAATTGCGCAGTGCGCGATCGCGCAACCATGCGCAATCATGATCAACTTTGTTTTTTCAAATGAGAACCCCCACTTTTTATTGCAGATTCGGATTTTACGTCAAATTTTATGAACATTTTACTTCGACAACTTTTTTATTTGGACGCGCGCAGCCCGCACAGCGAGCGCTCAAAGATGCGCAACCCTGGGATTGCGCCACAGTTGAGATGAAGGTAGAACTCAAGTGTGGCACATTACTTAGCACTGTTTTTCCACGCTGAATCGCGTGGTGGTGTCCCTTTCTTGATTCGATTCCATTTTACCTCATTTATAGCCAAAAAAGTCAATTTTTGAGGAGGAAATCATTGATTTTCTTACGAAAAGTAAGAATCCTAATCCTAATAATCCGATCATCCTAATAAAATGTAAAAAAATTTTGTGATAATTATGTAGTAGTTTCCCGTTATTTTACAATTTTAAAAATTTAATTTTTTTTACATTTTACTAGGATGATTCATTACCCTTTGTAAGAAAATCGATGATTTCCTCCTCAAAAATTGACTTTTTTGGCTATAAATGAGGTAAAATGAAATCAAATCAAGAAAGGGACACCACCACGCGATTCAGCGTGGAAAAACAGTGCTAAGTGAGGTGCCGCACTTGAGTTCTACCTTCATCTCAACTGTGGCGCAATCCCAGGGTTGTGCATCTTTGAGCGCTCGCTGTGCGGGTTGCGCGCGTCCAAAAAAAAAGTTGTCGAAGTAAAATGTTCATGAAATTTCACGTAGAATCCGAATCTGCAATAAAAAGTGGGGGTTCTCATTTGAAAAACCAAAGTTGATCATGGTTGCGCGATTGCGCACAGCGCAATTTTGTCATTTTTGGATTCTTCGCAGAAAATTATGAAGAATTGCGTTAATCCGATTTTTTTTCTCACACTATTAGAGAAAATAAGTGGGGGGAGCGTAGTTACTTGGACACCCTGTATATTATATAGCTATGATTTTGTTTACTGGTTGCATCGTTGCATTTTTTGTGGCAAACCAAAGTGCCGCGAAAAATTCCTTGACCCCAGCCAAAAGTCATATCTATGTCAAAATTTAAGACGCCCTCGAAATTTGTTGTTTTACGTTTCAAGGGACGTGGAATACGAAAATCGAATACAAATTTTGACGTCCGAACGCCCTACGCGACTTTCCCTTAGTTACCATGGGCCGATTTTGACGAAATTTGGTATACAGGGTGTCCCATATGTTATACACCAAACTTTGGGAGTCGATTCTAAAACTAATTTGCTTCAAAAAATGTCTCCTAGCAATTTTTTGTAACCCCCTTAAAATTCAACTTTTTTGACTTCTGAAATTTTTTTCGTGTTTTCGACCTTACACCTTACAACGGTCATAACTCCCTTAAATTGCACTCAAAAAATTAAAAATAAGGATACCGTTGGAAAGAGCGTGAAATTTCTCAATAGATGAGCCGTTGACAAATTGAGAAAAACTGAACGCTAGAGTAGTTCTTTTACCTCAAACTTTAAAATTTGTCAATTTCTGTTTTTTTCCAAAAATTTTGATGATTTTTCCCCATGGAAACAAGGTATTTGCCAGAGAAGCTCAAAAGCTTAAAAACTGCTCCATTTCATCAGCTTTCCAACTGTCACCCAATTTTTAGTTTTACTGTGGAATTAGAGGGAGAAAATGGTGTTTCAATCCGAAAAAACGTGCATTTTTTTCAACGAAATTGACGGTTGGACGGGAGGAATCCGGGGTCTGCTCCGCGGCCCCTCCTCCCAAGCACCACGTCAGACCGTCGATTTCGTTGAAAATAATACACGTTTTTTCGGATTGAAACACCATTTTCTCCCTCAAATTCCACAGCAAAACTAAAAATTAGGTGACCGTTGGAAAGCTGATGAAATGGAGCAGTTTTTAAGCTTTTGAGCCTCTCTTGCAAATACCTTGTTTCCATGGGGAAAAATCATCAAAATTTTTGAAAAAAAAACAGAAATTGACAAATTTTAAAGTTTGTGGTAAAAGAACTACTCTAGCGTTCAGTTTTTCTCAATTTGTCAACGGCTCATCTATTGAGAAATTTCACGCTCTTTCCAACGGTATCCTTATTTTTAATTTTTGAGTGCAATTTAAGGGAGTTATGACCGTTTGAATGGTGTAAGGTCGAAAACACGAAAAAAATCTTAAAAGTAAAAAAAGTCGGATCTTAAGGGGGTTAAAAGAAAATTGCTAAGAGACACTTTTTGTTGCAAATTAGTTGTAGAAACTACTCCCGAAGTTTGGTGGATAACATATAGGACACCCTGTGTATGAGCCCCATTTGTGGTCTAGTTGTGCCCCGAAGCTTTTGGATGATGTCAGTCAGTTCTAAGGGTTGAAAAATAAGGGCTGAAATTTTTAAAACGCCTTAGCTCATAAACTTCCTGTGAAAGACTTCCTTCCATCAATTTAAAATAGTATAGAATTTTTAGAATCGCATGAGACCACCCGGAGCTCTGTAGGGCAAATAGTTCGCTCCCTACGAGAACTCAAGGGTTGGACTGGATAAATCAGAAATACGAGTGTGAATTAGAAAAGAGGCGTGATAAAACGTGGCCTTGAGCACAGTTTAGGATTGATGAACAACTTCTTATTCCTTCTTTATGGTAAGTTGTAATAACCTTCACGTCGGAAACCTCCCCTATTCGAGGTTGGTTTTGACACTCCGCCTTTTTCTTGAGGATGTCGATTTGCTTTTTTCGTCCCTTTCAATTTCTACTTACGATGTTTCTCAAACTTTAATTTCGTGTTTTCCGCGAATCCTCAGATGACGAAGACGCCAGTGAGAGCGAACCTCTCTCCTCCTCAGCAGCGCTGCCCTCAGACATCAAGTCCCCACCTTCCGAAACCGAAGACGACAGTAGAACAGGTAACCAAGAATCCTTCCAATCTTATTTAATTAGTTCTTGTTATACATTGACATGTTTCAGGGGTTTGGTTGTATTACGAACATCGGTGTAAAGATATTGTTTGAAGATTGTGTCATACCTTGTACAGCTTTCATTCATACTCGAGCTTCACCCAATTCAATGGAAATCGAAGTTCGGATTTCGTTCATCTTGGAGGATATTAGTGGTACGATATACCTGGGCGGTGTGGTTTTCAGTACAACCGTTTGTGTCATATGATGGGCACTGGGGATTGTGCAACAGTAGAGTGTTTTTAATGATGACTTGTACAGCCCTATTCGGCGCAAAATTGTATCTTCTTGCGAAAAAAAAGTACCCAGAACAACTGATTTTACAGCGAAAAGCTTGGAAGACGGAAACTCTCAAGCCCCTTCTTCGTTATATTCCGTACTTTTCGAAACGATGAAGTACATTTGGCCTCAGAACGCCTCGGCCACTCTCCCCCTGAGGAGCAATAGGTCCTCTAAAGAGGTCACCCCGGTACCTCCTCCCAGACGGCTATCCCAAGGGAATCCCACGCTCATCACGCCACAAGGTAGGTATCAGTCCCTGGGTGATTCCTTCTGCCTGGTAAGTAGATTGAGGCAGGTTGTTCGAAGTCGATAGTGAAGGGCTCGCAAGCTTACCTACCTAGCTCGCCACCTGTACAGAGTGTACAGCCATAAGTAAAGGCATTTTTCTGATGTGTGGCTCACTTTGATTCATCGAAAAATCATTGTGAGAAACAAAAAAGTACCTATTTGGTTGATGTTTACAAAAACAAAATTGAAAACTTGGGAAATGGCTTTTTGGAAATGATGAATGCAGAAAGATTTTATAATATTTAACTTATTTATTGAATACAGGGTGTCTACAAAACAGATTTCATTCCTTCAAGGGGTCGATTCTAATTTGCGACAAAAAATCTCTCTTAGCAATTTTTTTAGAGACTTCTTTACCGATTTATTTCAATTTTAAGTTTTTTTTTCGTGATTGGTAATAACTCCTTTAATTTGATGTAATAATGGGGTATTTCGGTGGGTTGGAAATTCAGGTTTTTTACCTCAAATTTGGATTCAGTGCCATTGAAAACCTCTATATTCCAACTTTTTGCCCATTGATACTATAACATGTGGTAGAAAAATTAATAGAGATCACACGTTTGAAAAAAAAAGGCGGGCCTCCATGAACGCACTCACACTACGCCATGGGTGTGTGTGTGTGTGTAGTATTTTGTAGTATCCAAGGCCTTGAGGCGTTCGAGAATGCACGGGATTTTGGAGTGTCTCGATCCAAGGTAGTCCTAGAACCCTGTTAATTTTGATTAATTAGTTACTAAAAATTAATGAAAAAAATGTCCAAACATAATTAACCGAAAATTATCTATCAAAACCTACAGAATGGCCTTCGCAGATTTCAAATCCAAGTTTCCAGTCATGTGAAAGTGGTAATTCAAAATGTGATCATTTCAAGAGGCTACTTGGTGGCGAATTTGGGAACTAAAACCGGAACACAGCCTTAAAGCCTAAGCCATAAATTAAAAAACATTGAACATGTTTTAGCCAAATTTAGTGCAGAACCTATAGTCGTAGGTAGGTATAGTACAAAAGTTAGATTATCCCTAGCAACATAAATATCCCTTTCCGCCTCAAAAACTGGAGTGTCAGAAAAGGCGCGTATCGGAGTGTCGGAAAAGGGGCGTGGCTGGAGTGTTTAAAAGGCGTGTGACCGTCGCGCGTCCCCCTTCCGCATAACGTTTTTTGGGTAGTTACCCTAGAGCAATAACATGTTCCATGTTAACATGCCTAAACAATTCAATTGACCGAACCTCAACAATCTTCGCACCCCCATTAATTTTTACATAAATGTATGTGTGTACTTATACACCGTTGGCTAAGGCCTGGTGAAAATCTCAAAATAAGTCGCTGGCTTCGTCCACTCACTTTTTTTCACTACGTTAATACCAAATTCTCAATCTATTTCTCCACCTTTTTCAAATTATCTCAAAAATAAAGTAGCCATGCCTCGTCCAAAGACTCCAAAAGTCACTCAACACAGAAGACCCCAAAACTTGTTTATTTACAGGGTGTAACGGAAGGTTGAAAGCAACGGTATGCAAAATTCTATGGAATGGAAAAAATTCCCCGATTCTTGAACAATCAAGTTGACTACTCAACATTCGTCTAATAAAATAAGCAGACAACCCAACACCTAAACGCCGGGCTTCGATCTGAAGAACTTTTCTTTATTATAATACAAATATTAAGAAATACCGTCAATAAATTGAATCAATGCGAGCCATACATCAGTCTATGTTTTCGGACTAGTGGTATTGCTGACGTCAGCCTGTGATCTCCTGACTTGCTCAGACTCCTATCAAACCGCCTTTTTCTACTCATTGTGATACCTCCCACCTAACCAGGTATAACCCACTGTCTGGAGGACAACGTGAAAGTTTGATTTTTCCTCACCAATTTACCTAATATTGTTTAACCCTTGTTAAAATAATTGGTTTTACTTACTGTTTTTTTTAAATTATGAAACCTGCTGAAATGCGGGGTGTTTTTACGATTAAATTCCTTCAAAAACAGTTTTTTCTTTGTGTGACGTTTGGTACTCCTACTTTGATGAAGAACTAAACTTCCCCTGTTCTAACAACTGTTTCTTTCTAAGGATTCAATTTTTGATGCTGCCTGGTTCGTCTTGGTAGTTGTAGGGTTCCCCACAAAGGTTGAAATTCTCGTTATTCTCCATCGAGAGGGGATGTTCAAAGGTTTTTCAATCATTCCTTATATGTTTGGGGTCAATTTCATGACCTAAGTAATATTTCATAATCATCT
This sequence comes from Apolygus lucorum, assembly GCA_009739505.2. NCBI lineage: Eukaryota > Metazoa > Arthropoda > Insecta > Hemiptera > Miridae > Apolygus > Apolygus lucorum. The sequence goes on along the minus strand of CM019173.2, from coordinate 27,724,318 downwards.
AATTTTTACGATTTTTTTAAATTGGAGAAAGTTGCGTTCAACAACACAAACCCCAATGTAAACAGAACGAAGGGTATAAACAACGCACCTGAAACAGTAGACAGACGTTAACACACGTTTCAGTTATGAAAAAGGCTATGAAAAACGTTAACAAACAATCGACGAAAAAGACAGTTTAAAAGAACCGTTTTTTTCTAGTTCTAAAACTGGTAATTGCCAATGAAACAAATTTTGGCAAGATTGTGATGATAGAAGTTAGTTAATTCTTAATTGAATCTGAAAAAATGATCCCACCTACCTGCAATCGGCGAGGGTACACAATCTTTATCGGGAAAAAAGTAGCACCAATCACTCACTAAATTTGAAGAAAGAAGCAGGAAACCACTCAGAATGAAAACTAGAGTTGAAACTCTCTTCCCTCCCAATGGCTTCAATGGGGTGTGCGCATGGGTCGGAAAAACTGTTTATTGTTGTTTTTAATCTAAACTAGACCTCATTCCGAGAATTTTGACACCAACCGCGACCTTCAAGCTTGAGAAGATCTTGTTCTATGATTTTTCAGTTTCGAATGTTTATGACGTCACAGTGGGCTGGGGTTTCCCGCCCAGGTGGGAGAGGCGCGTGACGTCATAAACATTCGAAACTTTGAAAAATCATAGAAAAAGATCCACTCATCCAAAAAGAGAACGGCTGGTGTCAAAATTCTCAGTATGAGGTCTACTTTCGAATGAAAATTCAAAAAAAAAAAAAAAATCAGACGGCACTCATTGGATAATGAAATAGCATAGGTAAATCTAGTTGAAAATGAAAGAAACGAAACGTGCAACAAGTAGGTAACGAAAAAAAAACTGAGAGAATATTAAAAACTTGAAAAAAAGCGCAACGACAAAACAAGAGAAAGGAAATTAACACAATGTAGTAATGGACTATGGATGTACCTACTAAAAAAACGAAATCGAGCCATGGATGATTTACACTGAAAACTCTTGAACTACCTTGACTACTAAAATGGTTCAAAATATGTCATCTCTACAGACATATAGGTACCTAAAAAGCCAATGGGGAATTTGCCTCACATTTTTTTTTTCGAATGAGGGTTTATTTTTATGGAATAAAACCATAGTGAGCTGCTCGAAAACGCATCCAAAAAATTTAGAGAATTTAAGGAAGATGGAAATTTTAAATGTGGTGGCAATGTGTAAGAGGCAGCCATGTTGGAAACGTAACGGATATTCTACCAATCTAACTTCAAAGGAGGTTCTGTGGCGCTTACCACAGAAGCGGAACATACACGAACTTTTAGCTTCCGAGTAGTGCGCACAAGAGTGCGCCACGAACTGGCAGGAAGAACCCAGACACAAAAGTGACCAAAAGAAACAATATTACTCACTTTTTTACAATACGAATCTACCTACTAGTTTATCAAGCATTATTAGTCTTCATCTTCTCTTATTTAGTTTCAAGATTTGAATCACATTATTCGAGTAGCCATTTCACTGAATCGTTTTGTATGGCGGTGCTAGAACTCTGTCTGTTGTCGGAGTTGTTTTCGCGTCGTTTTTTTTTTTTTCGTATGACGTCAACAATATTCCTCGATTTTCGCGGTGTTTTGTAACAGAGGTTCACTTGTTTAGTCATTTTCTCCTACGGTAATTTTTCCCCTTGGTTATTCCTAGTGTTAAACGTTATTCTAGGGCCCTATTATAGGATTTGACTTGAAATTCCAGAATCTAAAATTGAGGCAAATTCCCCATTCCTTCTTATTGCATTTGTCCTAGGTCAAAAATTTAAAAATTGATTCGTGACATCAGATTATTTGTAGCCAAATAACTTCGCTGTGAACCAATTTTGATCGAGAAGTAATGCTACCATCATTATTACTTAATATTAAAAAAATTTATGTGTGGCTTCATAAGAAAATGTAGCCACATAACTTCGCTGTGTGAACCAATTTTGATCGAGAAGTAATGCTATCATTATTATTACCTTAAAAAAACATTTAAAAAAATAATTCGTGATGTCATCAGAAAATGTAGCCACATTTAACTTCGTTGTGTGAACCAATTTGATCGATAAATAGTGATGCCAACATTATTACCTAACATTTAAAAAATTGATTCTTTTTGCCACATAACTTCGTTGTGTGATCCAATTTTGATCGAGAAGTAATGCTATCATTATTATTACCTAACATTTAAAAAAATCGATTCGTGACGTCATCAGAAAAGTTTTAGCCACATAACTTCGTTGTGTTAACCAATTTTGATCGATAAATAGTGATGCCAACGTTATTACCTAACATTTAAAAAATTGATTCTTTTACTTTACCAATTGATTCTTTTACTAAATTATTATTGTGCCTGTTTTAGAGCCTCGAGTTTTGCGAATAGAAACGAAGACGGCACCTGTACCTAGCCAAGCCGAAGTGGTGCTCAGTGACGGTAAGTTGACGATTCATCCCAAATTGGATTCATGGCACTTTTACTCATATCACAGAACACCCTTTGTTTACGAACCATTGGTTTTCCTTCACGTTATTTTACTTACACCACGATAACTTACTGTATTCGATCATCGAAACGATCGATGGAGGTTTGAAAATGACAAAAATCAACGAAATTATTCCTTTTCGCCTTGAGCTAAACTTGTTTTGAAAGCGCATGGAAAAGTGAAGAGTTTTCCTTATTGGCCAAATCTATGTGTGAATTTCTTTCCGTTTGGCTTTTGAAAAATTCAGTTGTAAAAACAGAACTTCAAAGCAGAACTATCGAAATTGGAACAAAGAACGTGGATATCGAAGTTTATTAGGGTAAATTAAAAACTTCCGCCAAACTTTTGGGATTGATTCTACAACTAATTTGCAACAATTTTCAGTAGCCAGTGGTCGAAATTAGAAGGTCGAAATTACAAAATCCGGAATGAATGATGATGAAAATCATGTTGGCCGTAAGGGAAAGAGGGTAGGAACCAGCATTAGGTTCCTAATCTTTGGATATTTATTAATTCCATTCGAAATATTGGAATTCAACAAAAAAGTCTACCAAGTGGCTCATGGCTTCCTCGTAAGATGGTTGGATATAAGCCATTAGGAAGTCACCAAAACTATCACTAGGATTGAGAAAAATCGGACTGTTTTAGTTAGAGATTAATGTTTTGAGATTAGCTACAATGCATCGGATCATCCGTATAATCGGGTTAAGAATACGTGAAACTAGAGATAGGCGAATTCTTATTCATAAATACGATTATGAATACAAATCATATCTGCGATTTTATGATTATGAATACGAATACAGGTATGAATATGAATACGAATGTGTTCACACTTTGAGTATGATTTTCCCCCGTATTCGTATTTTCAATACGAATTTATAATTTTTTCTATGATTTCCCTAGAAATCGAATTTTTTAAATGATTTTTTTACTTTTTTATGATTTTCTCCCGGACAATGGACATATTTATGACCTAACTTTGTCTAAATAGTCTATCAAAATTCGAAACGCTCGCCAATTCTTATAGGATTTTTCACGCAGAATCGAATGAGACCAACCCGAGGTCGCCACGACCAACCGTATAGAAACTACGACGTAATTTCTACTGAATTTTTTGTAATCATAATTTTCGCTGAACGTTATTGTTTTACTACAACTTTCACCGAATGTTCTTAACGCTAAAAACATGTTTACAAAAAATTTAGTAGAAATTACGTCGTGGTTTTTATACGGTTGGTAGTGGCGACCTCGGGTTGGTCTCATTCGATTCTGCGTGAAAAATCCTATAAGAATTGGCGAGCGTTTCGAATTTTGATTGATTATGTTGACAAAGTTAGGTCATAAATATGTCCATTGTTCGGGAGAATTGTAAAAAAAATTGATTTTTAGGGAAATCATAGAAAAAATTATAAAATCTTATTCAAAATACGAATACGGGGGAAAATCATATTCAAGGTGTGAATACGATTGTATTCGTATTCATAATCATGAAATCGCAGATATGATTTGTATTTATAATCTTATTTATGAATAAGAATTCGCCCATCTCTGCGTGAAACTATGTGCCACACCCACTTGGTAGACTTTTGCTTCTTGAGGAACCAAGGCCATGGAAGTTGGAGGGGTGTTCAACGTCCAGCTTTTCAAAGATTCGCGAGTCTCCCTCGAAAATTCTAAATTACTTCAAATATTATTGAGAATTCCTTATTCTCGTCAAGATACAGTCTGGGGCCAGCGTTCCTCCTCCCCACCAGGCGCCACTGGTACGTATTTCGACAAATCGGACGATTTCCGTGTTTAACCCTAGGAGGTCACACATAAGTTTTTGCGACATGGAGCTCACACAGGGTTACAAATGTACCTCAACTTACAAAAAATTAAAATCTTGTGTCTGTTGCCATTTTTAAATGAAATTATTGTTGCTTAAAATTCTATAAGCATCTAAACAATGATAAACATTATTGGGGATTCAAATAGGTAATAGTTATATTTTTTATTGGACATTCTTGTTGAAAACCAATTTTCAAAACTGTTAAATATCGCTTCTCATTCAAAATTCGAAATAAAATTTGTTTGATATGGACCTTTGTTACTTTTGATTATGCAAGTTTGCAATATTCTGAGTTGGAGGAAAAAATTGGCATCCAAATCCAATGAGTAGTTTCCTTATTCTACCACCCCAAAGATCACCCTTCTGTGATGCACTTGAACCCCTATTCTGCTACTTCTGAGCGTTCCCTTCTTCCCAATAAAGGTCATGTGCAATATTGTTACGTAGAAATGGTAGTGGGGTAAAAAGGGCGGTTCTGGCAGAGTTACTAGGCATCTCGGCAGCAGTGCTCTGTGGTATCATGTAACCTCCATGTCAACTTGACCCCCTTTCCCAACCACCCTCCAATTCCGTATCAGTGCTCTGTGGTGTCATGTTACCTCCGTGGCAACTCCACTCCCTTTGTCCTCCATCTCCCAATTCATAAGGGACCATCTCCCAATTCATAGGGGACCAACCTCTAATTAGGATGTAACCTCTGTGGCATCTCCACCCCCTTCCCCACCTCCTACCAATTCATAGGGGGTCATCCTACCATTCAAAAGAGACCATCCCCTATTCATAGGGAACCACCCTCCAATTCTGCATCACCTGTGGTGTCATGTAACCTCCGTGGCAACTCCACCCCCCTTCCTCCAACTCCTACCAATTCATAGGGGGTCATCTTACCAATTCAAAAGGGACCATCCCCAAATCATAGGGGAACCACCCTCCAATTCTGCATCACCTGTGGTGTCATGTAACCTCCGTGGCAACTCCACCCCCCTTCCTCCACCTCCTACCAATTCATAGGGGGTCATCCTACCAATTCAAAAGGGACCATCCCCAAATCATAGGGGACCACCCTCCAATTCTGCATCAGCTGTGGTGTCATGTAACCTCCGTGGCTCTTTCACCCCCTCACCAACAAATTGTTGTGGCATGGTGGCTCAAAACAGTGAGGATCTAAAATTTACCTATAACGGTTCCAGGGATTCACACTGGGGTAATTTTGTACCCCACCACGAAAAAAGACGCAAACCACACGAATTCTCAGAGCCGACTGGACTCCAGACAGTGCGTTTCCCGCTCACAGGGGTACCAACATAATTTACGTGGGTCCCATTTCGGGCGGGAAAATGTTTTCGCGGATGTGCACCCAAAAATAGGAACAGTGGGGTACAGCTGTACCCCTGTCCTAGGGTTAAGGATTTCTTTCAACTCTTGAGTCCTACTCTAAAAAATAATCGGTTGTACACATCGGGGATAAGAAATTCATCTCTTTTCCCAACGGTGTAATCGGATATCGATTTCACCTAAAATTGAAGTTATGACCATATCAGTGTCGCAACATCGAAAACAAGAATAAAATCTTATAGTTGAAAAACGAGGGTTCTCGTTGAGTAAGAAAAATAAAGTTTGGCAAATTAGTTGAGAATCGACCCCAGAAGTTTGGTGAGTCGAGTTTCAATTACCCTGTATTCGTATTCTCGGGTTTTATTGATGGCAATGACTGCAATATGAGTGTAATAATAATTATCTATAGCATTTTCCAGTTGAATTAAACCTTTTTCCAAAAGAATTAAACCTTTTTCCAAAACAATTAAACCTCTCAAAAGAAGGGGATGTAATAGAAAATAAATAAACGACGTAGCGACCAGTGAAATGTCAGTGAGCATGAAGATGACACCACTGTTGAATCCCTTCCGAGTGATATCACTTGGAAGGGATTCCTTCGTAGGTATGCGTCGTCTATTCCTCCTTAATGACCCAACGTCGTTTTACCACAGCTTCTCCTAGCAGCATACCTACGAAGGAATCCCTTCTAAGTGATATCACAAGGAAGGGATTCAACAGTGGTGTCATCTTCATGCTCACTGACATTTCACTGGTCGCTACGTCGTTTATTTATTTTCTATTACATCCCCTTCTTTTGAGAGGTTTAATTGTTTCGGAAAAAAGTTTAATTATTTTGGAAAAAAGTTTAATTGTATTGGGGAAAGGTTTAATTCATTTGGAAAAAGGTTTAATTCTTTTGGAAAAAGGTTTAATTCATTTGGAAAAAGGTTTAATTCTTTTGGAAAAAGGTTTATTATTTGGAAAAAGGTCTAATTCAACTGGAAAATGCTATATCAAATTCTTGAGGGTTCAGTGAAAAATAACATAAAAACGTATTTTCTTCATAAAGAGTAGGTACTTATGTGTGTTCTCCGTATTTTCTTGGTTCAAAAGTCTACTTCTTAAACCCTCTTCGTATCGTGGAAAGTTTCACTCCAAGAAATCCAATTATCGTGTTCAAACTTCCAAATTGTCTTCATAACCTGACTGGGAGTTCTGATTTTACGTCTGATGATCAAAATTTGATTGTGATTAATACCGCTGCAGTTTAAAATCGAAATTGAGTTGTATCATTCACCTGCTTATCGATGTGCTACCTATTTCGAGTTTTTTTGCCGAGCTTTTCCCCCTCTATTTTTTTGTTTGTATTTTTCCAGGACTACTTTTTCTGGTTCACAAGACCAACAGTAGAATTTGACGTTAGGCACTGTTGATGTTTCCCCGTGTAGGTTCGGGTTGTTCTTGTGGTTAAAACCATCCTTTGTAGTTGTTGACAACTTAAAGTGTTCAACCCTGTTTCAACTCGATACGGCGTCATTGAAAACACTCCCACCAGCTGGTCTATATTTTCCACCTTAAACGTTTAAAATGTAGAAAACCTCTTTGTAAAACGTTCCAAAGCGTGGTTGACGTTGCCACGATTTAGAAGTGAAATGAAATTGTTCACTCCTTTCCAGCTGGATTCAAGTTTTGAGTTAGTAAGTACGCCGTCTTCAAACCCTGAGTAATGTAGGAAAGTAAAGTTGGGACTCTTCCTTTCTCTATTCTCGGCATGTCAGGTGTTGATTGTAAAGTTGAATCGAAAATCCGAATGAATCACCTCGAAATTGAATAAAAACGGTCGCACAATCTCGTCGCGAGTGATTTAATTCGTATTGGAATTGAATTGCAGATTGAAGATGAATGTATTAATACTTACCTATTTTGGGTGAAATTACTTCTCGTTCTAAAGAAAACGTCCAAAAAGTAGAAAAGACGCAGGTTTCGCAAATTTACAATGCCGATTGTAGATTCTCCACAGTGGAGGCCTTCAGTCCCACAAATGACCGTCGTTGCATTTTCACGTGTACGATTTACCCAGTTTTCCAAAGCCTCTTCTCAGGATTTTCTTCGTCACGGATTTTTTTGTTGGTTTTTAAGGATTGGTTGACCAGTGAAATAGAAGTTGGTTGTTCAACCAGAGCTCCTGAACAACCTTGTTCCATGAATTTCATCTCAACCACCTTTAAACCTTTGGGTTGGGACTAATATTTTGGATTAAAGGAGAGCTGATCCATGCCAGAGTGGAACCCCCTCCATCTGCATTAAGATGGACAAACCTCACTCACACCACCTATGTGGGAAGAGGAGGGAATAGGAGAAACTCACCACTCTAGAGCCCCAGGGGAGTTGTTCAAGACTATAACCCCCTGGGTTTGCTGTTTGTCTAAAACACCAAGGGTTAGACCGATCTTTCTAGCAGAAGCAGATTGGTGCCTGGGTTCAGAGCTGAACTCAAATGCCGAGACATTCTCAAGGGATGTGCCCTTGCGGATGCCAACTCTTCCCTTGAAAACTCCACAGACAAAGACCATGGAGCAGGGTATGCTCATCGATTCCAACCTCAACTGAGGGGCAGGCAAGTGACACTGTGCCCAAGGTCAATATGTTGGTAGCCTGGGGCTCCCCTCTCCTGTGGTTCTGGCGATTGGGATGAGTAATAAGCCTTTTACAGGTAATCCTACTACCCCCAGATCCCCAACCAAGACAAGGGTCCGAAGGCAGAGAGTACCTGCCCCTTAATCGCTCTACTTCTGTCTAAGGTCAATACTATAGCCCTAACGTTGAGGGGGTACAGAAGAGTGAGGCATTACGCTCGGTACCTCGAAAAAGTGGTGGAGGCTCCCAGAGAAGGCTCGAGTGACACTGGCTGCATAGAGCTGTGTCTACCCCATGAGCTACAGTGAGTTTCCGAGGCCATTCTCACTGAGGGCGATATAAGTGTCCCGTGTAGACCTTTACGATTCAGATTCAGACTTGAGGGAACATCTTTTAATTATTTTTAAAAAGAAGGGCACCTATTATGTGCGATCATTTTGTAATCTGAGTCCAAAACATCATTGTGCTTTAAATCAAGCATTATGCAGTTGATAACCAAATTTACTGCATGTTTTCATAGGGGGATACTCCGTTGCCAAGAGAACAAATTTCAATACAATTTCTTCGAAAATCCGCTAAAACTGTGCTCACACCTGAAGTTTGAAGTGGCTTTATTTCTAAATCAACGAGTTTTTAGTCGTCATTCGACTCGTTTTAGCAAAAAGTCGCTAATGATTTCAATTTGGACGTTTTGTCTGACTCAAAAACGTAGCTATTGTAACTTTTAAAACTTATTTCGAATTCAATGTACCAAATCTTTTCAATTTCCGTTTGGAAAACTGGGGGAGAACCAATATGGCGCGGTTGACTCACAGTATATGAGATACATCTCGATGGGAAGCAACGATCATGTTTAATTTGAATATGCCGTGCTGAAGGTGGCCTGCTGAACATTGAGTTCACGTTGTTTTTACCAAAATCTCCTCTGTGTAATAGCCAAACGTTTCTCATTATCCCTATTTCGACTCATCCACTAGTATCTCTTTAGATCGCTCGCTAAATGACGATTCAACTTTACAATCTGAACCTCCTTCCAGCATGTTCACCTCATCATAGACAATACGGACAGTGAATTCACAAAACCATGTGTCTTTTCTGGATATTTTACTGGAGACAATAATACCTTAGGGTTCACGCATTATTATGATAAAAGAAACATAATATGTTTCTTTTATCATAATAATGCGTGAACCCTTTGATGGAAATTGCAGAGTTCCCTTCATATTTGTAGAAGTAGGACATGAAACGATTCCGCGACAAAAGACGGAACCTGTGGAAGAGGAAGAAGGCAAGGTGAAGACGAAGAGAGCGAGAATGACGAGACGGGATTGTTTTTGTTTTGGCGGTTATCGAATATCTTTTCCCGATTTTGATACTTACACTTGTTCATTTTGAATTCCATTTTAATATAACGTTAATTAAAGAGTTTTCTGCATAAAGGGAGTGTTTGATTCAATTTACATCCAGTACTGGGATCAGGAGAACGATGACTACATCAACTCCGACATATTAATGCGTCAACCTTGAAGTTTGTATAGGAGCATCTAGGGGAAGAAAGTGGTGGAAGGCCGTGAGCGCTGCCTAGCGAAGATAAGTGAATCTTCCGGAGCTCAAAAACCTAGGTTATCTCTCTTATCAGTTGGCTTATGTGATGTAGGTATCGTGTGTTGTGTTTCTAATCCTTTCTTAAATAATGCAATGCTTTAAAAATGTGCATAGATTTTCATTTCAGACTGAATGCCTTTCTTATTGATGCCTCAAAAAGATTTGATTGCCTTTTTCATCGAAGGCAACTTTCTGGTTTCCTATAGATTATGCAGGTATCGACAGACATTACCACTGGTCGATAACGGAGGGGCATCCATCTTGCCAAAAAAAGAAGAGAAGGTTCATTTAATCGTCGCTAGATAGCGCTCGGGCCGTTCCACCACTTTCTTTCCCTAGATGCTCCTAGTTTGTCTTGTCTCATGTAAAATTTTCCGAAAAAGACATCATAGGTGGATGGTTTTGTGATTTCACTGTCAATGTATTAGTTTATAAAAGTGCTATTCTTCCTGATACTATCGTGCATGTCACCTTAATAATGCATGTAATATTTTTGACATAATGAATTATTTTACGCCTTGCTGTACAGTCGAACAGATAGACGCTCTTTTAGAACAAGTAGAGCATGACTTGCCTGACCCGCATGTAGAACGGTCAAAATCTCATCGTTTTCCACCTGTGGAAGGTTGGTATAACTTATTTCATATTAATCGTGTTAGTTGGTAGTTTTAATGAAGAAGTGTTGGTTTTTCAGGGTTCAATCGCATGCTTTTCAGAGGTGCTGCAATAGTACGTTATTTTAATATCATGGAAGAAAGAATGAGAGATTTCCTGCAAATGTAAAATCGAAAGCTTGTGGTTCCGTCCATGTAAAAAGTAAAAGGGAAAAGTAATAGAGGTGTAAGTGCTACCATCGGCCACAAGAGCTGTTGGTATGCAAAAATGGGGACCATCTTACGCCCTCAGTTCTCCACAGAACCTGCTTTGTCTGAGGACTTGTTTCACCAACGCAGATTAACTAGAATTGATCCTTGACTGACGATAAAGGACGATGATAGCAGATAATCACTATCCATTCATTGTTATCTAAGTTATTTCCTCTCTAAGCTGTGATACATCATTACATGTTTCTGATTGTTCTGGATACTAATTTTCCCGAAAGCTGGCGTTTAAATTAATATCATCATTTAATACCACAAAATTTAATCTTCAATAATTATGGTGGCATCTCCACCGGCAAATTTCATATTGACGCTTGGTATGTTTACTGAGTAAAACGTCCTTCGAGCCCTGAGGAATACAATAAATTTACCGAAAGTTCGGCAAAGAAGGAGTTGAATTCCAGTTGGCCACATTCCCAATCAGTTAATGTAGTTCGTGTTACATACAGTTATTCAACGGATGATAGCTTTTCATGAAACAATCAGAATCCTGATGAGCGGATTTAATTTCAATCTTGAATCCGACGTTCGTCCACGCTGGTGAAACCGCTGGTTAAACGCTGGTGAAAGCTCGAATGAAACAATATTTTTGACGAACTCAGCAGACGAGCTGGGTTTTGGATCGGATGGTGCTAAGGGGCGGTTTCACCAGCGTGGACGAACGTCGGATTCAAGATTGAAATTAAATCCGCTGATCAGGATTCTGATTACATACACATTATGTATTCTGTGGATTTGAGAAGAACAAAGTCGCGGTGTAGGTATAATCAGAGATCTGCTGGACCTTCCTCATTCTTTCTTCCATGGAATAATTGTATATTTTAAAGTATATTGGAACGATATCTTATTAAATAGGTACATGTTGCTGCATACTTGAAACCATCCAGAAATCCAAACTTGGATAATTTGGAAGGTTTGGCCTCCCAAAGTCCTTGCAACTAATTCAAGACTCACAGAATTCACATCAAAAATATGATTTCCAATTCAACACCATCCATTTCTTGGAATGAAAGTACTTATGAAACATGTCTTTGTCTTTGCTGATAACTGTAGGTGCTTCTTATTAGTAGATTTTCAGTTTGTTAGGTTAAAGTTCAAAAGATGTTTCTTTGGTAATATTGTCTGGTTCCGAATTACTTTACCGGATTTTTCGGCCTTGTTCTCATGATTGGTTGGGATGGGTAAGATACCCGATATTTAAAAATATCGATACTTTCGTACCAATACTCATGGTCTGTTCGGAAAAGCAGTCCCGAACCAATTCAGAACCAAACTGGAACTGAAAATAGGAGGTGATAGATGCGCCTGGACTCCTCCGAATTCCTCTGGGCTCTTTTTAACCCCTCTGAACCGTTCAGGACTGCTTCTCCGAACGAACCTTCAATATTTTCTGATATTTCCTGATATCGATACTTTGGCTACGATATTTCTAAATATCGAATATCGATACAGATCTCGCTGACAATTTAACGTAATGGCTAAAAATGAAAAGATGAAGAAGGTACAGAGGCTGTTGGGTCATTAATCGGATAAAATTAAGTACCATTAGGTAGAAAATGTTCAATAATTTATTCAAAGTTATTAATTAACTGTATGTTGTGTAATTACACTCATCTTGGACTCTTGATAGCAAAAAATTAATAAACATTGTTAAGAAAAATATTTTCCTTGAGAATCTTGGATATGTTGATATTTTGCGACCCTGAAGTATCGATACTCATGCCAAATGGTACATGGAATATCGATACTCGAATACAATACAGTATCTATAGAAAGTATCGATGTTTTTGTAACAATACCCATCCCTAATGATTAGACCATGAATGGTTGTAGTCTTCTGCTTCCCGAAGTAATCGGCACCAGACAGTACAAGGCATTGTATATAAATATGTATCGTGAATGGTGGAGGGTTTATTGAATTCTCTAGATTCCTCTGTCTATCGAAACCTTTTTCATGCTTACCGCCCTGCCTTGCGTATCTACTTGGTTATAGTTGCTCATGGTAGTTGAACGAAACCCATTCCCGCATGCCGGGTTTTACAGATAAGAACAAAGGGAAAAGGAGCGCATCAGCTTCGCGACCACCCAAGCCGCCCCCACGGGCTGGCAGAGGTAAATGCGTGTGCCCCCACCAATTTCTTCCGTTTCCTCCTTCCTGAAATAATACTAACATGGCTATTTCCTGGTTGTATAATAATTTTCGTGTTTTTGCTCACTTAGTACGAATTGGAATCGTAAAGGTATAATAATGGAATAGAGGAAGCACACTGGTGATACGGAGGTATACTTGGATTGCCCTTGTCCTTTGCTGCCTACTCTGCTTAGATGGTACCTGCCAGGAAATCACCAGAATAATATCCATGATTGCAAAAAATGCAGTCTACTACCGCAGGGAATTGAACGGTTTTTGAAAAATTACGTCTTGCGAGTAATTACGTTAGGGAAAGTCAACCAGAAGGCAGCATGTGTCAAGCTGATAGGCAAGTTGGTCATCATCAGTGCAGCTCTGTTCCATAATTATTCGTGGCCATCCTACGTATTTTCAAGTAGTTTTGACGGATGCACATTGTTGGTGGCGTTTTGTGAGGCTATTTCACAGTTTTTGCGGTCGTGTATTGTATGTGTTTCTATACTCCGTCAGATGTTTCTGTGTGTAGAGGGGGACGACCCCTCTACAGTACTATTGGTGAGTGGTGGCCAGTGAGCCCAACCTAACTGGAAATAATATCCCTGCGATCTACTGAATCTAATTAATCTCCGAATTATCTAACCAGTGCCAGAACTAGTTTTGAATTGAATCAAATGGGAAAAAAATCACGATGTTATTGAAAATTAAACAAAAACGAGCTGGAAGGGAAACACTCTCTGGAGAAGGGAAATATCCCTGTCATGGAAGAACTCAACGTTGAAGGCTAACTTTCATCCTTGCACGTAGGAATATCTGATGGAGTAGGTGGTGTCGGATGATTCTGTAACTTAGCGCTCATCTTGAGGCAAACAAGAAGTGAACAAGTTTAGCAGAAAACACTTAGTTTGGTTCAAAATTCACTTAGGAAATAGGATTTCTGAGTATTTTCTCCTGTAGTTATTGTGAACCGTGATTCCCTAATTTTCCTGATTGGTCACATTAAACTAAATGGGAGGGCTGACACTATTAAAAAGGTTCTTAAAGGTTTCCCTGTTTCAACTGTGGAGATTAACTTCATTGTAAGTGAAGAAGCTACTTTGATGGGTGTCTGTTAAAGAACGTAGCTGAACTGCTACCATTCTGCTCTTGAACGTGGTGGTTCAGCTTGAATATAATTATAGTCCTACGACTGATGATGGGATTCTAGCCCAAAACCGGTCTTCAATAAAGAGAATTTTTATTTAGCAGAGAAATCTCAAAATGTTTCCTCCATGACATCGCCTCTGCACCATAGGCAACAATCAAAAATCAGATGTCTGGTTTTTAGTTACGAAGCTTTTCACTCATTTTGTCAGCACGAGGCAAAAAAACAAACAATTAACACATTTCATAGAGTAAAGACGTGTTGAATCATCAAAAATTAACTTCCCTCGACCGGGGATCGATCTCCTATCGTCCGACTAAACTATATTTACACTTCTGAGTCGGAGCTCGCTACCACTGAGCTAAGTAAGCGAATGGACAGAAATGCGAATAGGTCGCTGATCACAACATCCCCCCCCCCCCCCAGTTAGGAAATCCTAGGTACTCCGTTACCTAGCCAGTGAGAACGCGCTATTTTTGGCTGGCTTCGGAGTTTTTGTTATAGTTCCTTATTGACGGGGCGGGGGATCTGCTGACCTCAACATTTGTCCGAATAGGCGGTGGCTCGACTCGTGTCTTGGGAGGGAGTTGTTTTGATGACCTAATCTTAATGAATTAATGTTTCTCTGAGAAATGCTGAGGAGACAATTCGTGTCCTACTGACTGCGTCACAATGTTGAATCATCAAAAATTAACTTCCCTCGACCGGGGATCGATCTCAAATCGTTCCGATTCTGAATCGGAGCTCCTTACCACTGAGCTAAGGAAGCGAATGGACAGAAATGCGAAGAGGTCGCTGATCACAACAGACGGATAAACAGTGAAGTTAGCTACTAAAGCATGGACAAGGGTATGGACCTTCCCTATTGTTGATACCTTCACTGATTATCTCGTTTCACTCTATGAATTGTGTCGAATATTCGGCTGAAATTGGTCACAAATTGTGCTAGAAAAGCTTTGTACTAAATACATTCAATGGTTACCTAAAGACATAGTTGTCACCTTCAATTATGAAACTATTCTTGGAAGAATGTGTCATTAGTTTGACGAATCTGTATTGTTTAGATGAAAAGTCGAATGGACCGGTGAAATTGAAAGTCAAGCTCTTGTCGTTGAAAGATTTGCGCGGATGGAAAAAGCAGCCGTCCCCTATTCAAGAAGAAGAGGAAGAAGGGGAAAAGCAAGACGCGGAAATAGGAGAGAAATTTTTAAAATTTACAGGAAGAAAACCTAATTTAGGGACAATTACGATGTACTGTAGTCAGAACGAATCTAGAAACGGGAGAGGGGATTGTGTGAAGATTGAAGATTCAAGTATTGTTGTTAATGAGAGGAAACGGAATAGGGATCTTGGAATGGATGGAGGTGATGATGGTGGGATCAAAAAAGAGAAATTGCACGACCAAGGACTAACAGTCGCGTTTGACATGCCTAAATCGATACCAAAGACGGATATTGTCAGCGAGAAGAACAAATCCATCAAAAACAGTGCCAGTTCTCAGAATGAGGAGTGCTCGAGGGATTCGAATGATTCCACGTATAGTATCCATTGTACGTGTTGCTGCAAAAGGTTAGAATCTCGTGAAATATCAACTCAAACGAAGTTGCGAATGTGGTCGGATGAGTCTGAAAATGAAGCGGAGTGTGGAGCGACTATTCCCTTTCCACCTGCATTGCTATCAGCTCCAAATCAACGCTGCTTTGACAGCCCATCGACGAAATTGGAAACTGCACATAAGAAGACACACCACGAAGAAGAGATAGAACGACGAAGGTCAGCCATGTTCGCCATCCACAATGAGCTCACGAAGAAGTTCGAATCTTTCAGAAAGGTCAAGGAAGAACGCTGTCTGCCAAGGGAAGATGGTGAGGGCAATGTAGAGGAGATTGAAAGGCGCCGTTCAGCAATGAGTGCTATCCATCAAGAGCTCAAAATGAAGTTCGAATCTCTCAGAAGTGTCAAGATCAAAGAAGAACCTGCTCCGTCGGTTCTTATGGATGACGTTGAAGAGGTTTCGATTTCTGTTTATTCTCATTCGCTCGTTCTGGACAATAAGACAGTTGCGGAAGCTGGTATGAAAACTGGATTCAGCTCAGACGACACCGGCAACTCTGGGGAATTCCCCAGTTTGGAAGAAGACAGGCATGAAGAGGTGGATTCCAACGAAAAAGATACTTCGATGCAAGACTGCATCGGTGAAGAGTATGAAGGTGCCGAGCACATGTCCGATCGAACGTTGTCTGACACAGAGTTTGGAGATATTTCGCCCATTTCATTCCTCAACGAGACCGACGGAATGAAATTCGACGATAAGGATTCTTCGATTTTCAGCAGCTCTGTGAAATTCCAAACTAATCATCACGTGTCAGGCGAAAATATTTGCTCAGACAGTGCTTTGACCATTTCCATGAAGTCTTCGGGTTCGGAAAATGGGAAGTCGAGCGATGGAGACGTCGAGAAAAAAGACATAGTTGGAAATCAGTACGTGAAGATTTCTCATGCGTTGGTATTTCACGTTGAATGCGATGGCGACAATTCTAAACGAGATGATAATGAAGTCCAGCTGGGTTCTGACAGCGCTTTTGCTCCATCGAGTGACTCTTTCAGCGTTGATGATGGCGCCATGACGGTCAATGAGAACAGCGATGAACGAGTCAGGCGTGATTTCGTTGTGGCTGGTCCTGTCAGTATGAACATCACAAAAAAGGGAGTTGTGTCGTTCATCATGGAAAACTCAAAAACTGCTAATACGCCCAAGAAAAGTTCTGATTTTGATGACAATCATTCCAATAACACCGTTGAAAGTCCGTCAGACGAAGTATTCCTTGCTGAACGTGAAGTGACGTATTTTTTTGTTAGCGATTCTGAACAGAACAGTGATATTCCTTGTGAGAACCATATGGCAGGCTCTGAGGTGATCAATTTATGTGATACTTCTCAAGACACTCTTAATGATCACCACGTAGGAGCTAAAACAATTCCACATCCTTTAAACAACTCGGAAAGTCAAAAGATCAGTTGCGATTGCTCAAATCTTGCTCATTTCGATACAGAAGATTCAACAAATATTGATAAACCTTCCACAAATGTCGGTGAAAGAGGAGATTCAATGATTTGTGAACAAGCTGTGGAGAAATCTGGCAACAAAGTTGGCATTGTGGATTTGATTATGTCTGATCCGAATAATCAGTGTCGTAATTCGGATGGTGTCGTGAGCCTAACAGATAATGAATTGAACGACCTGGTTGACGAATCGCTGCAGTTGAACAATAGTCCAACCAAAGCAGGTCCACAGATCGTGAATGTCAAAGACTTCGCCCGAACAGCAAATCCTGGTGTTGCTGAATGCAGTAAATTGGAGGATGGTTTTGTGGAGACCATTGATTTGACTGAAGAGTACGAAATTCGCACCCCTAAAAGTTGCATAGATAAATTATCGGCACTCTGTGCCAAAGTTATTTTTGAACAACAATGTTGCATTAAAATTCTTGACGATGTACCATTTCATAAGATGTCTGGTGTTGGGTTTGACATCGAACCCAATTTGACTGCAACAGCACCATCTTCTGAGGTGAATCTGATGAAATCTGATTCCAAAGAAAAGGAGACGCATGAGGGTTTATCGTTGATCGAGGAGACTGCAATACTCAAACGTGGCGCTGATGGGTGTATCACGAAGAAATGCACTTTAGAGAATATGTATCTTGAACAATTGATGAAAATGCATTCAGAGTCAGGCTCACATGATGTCTCAAACTCTGATGTCGGGCGTCCAAATTCGGTTCAACCTGAAACTCGAGAAAAAACGGGATCCCTTAGTAATGTCCAATCTACTCTTTCCTGCAATTGCGCTGAGACAGCGGGAAATGAACGATTCCAGCCGTATATTCAGGATTCTGAGGACTATGGCTACACCGATGATAGTCCCTACGTTACCAAGAAACGCCCAAAGAAGAAGCGCGTGAAAACAAAATCTCGTAGAAGTGATTCTTCTGAAGTCAACACACCAGTGAACAGGCAAGACCAAAGGCAGTCTACCCCGTTCTCCAGTGTCGTGAGTACTTCGTATGATACAGCGTGTGCTAATGTCACAGATGACAATGTGCAGTATTTTGATTTGCCTTCAGTTGATTCTACTCCTAGGTTCACATATTCTGCCTTAGAAACAGCCCGGGCCAATTTGGATTTGATTCGACGAGTTAGCACAGCTAAGAGCATCACTTCCAGTTTTGACTTGTCTGATACATCACCAGAGTCGCAATTTTCCCCATGTCCGATGCATCGCCAGCTCCCTTTGGTTTATTGCAATAACTTGATAGCAGACCACCAATGCTTAGCTTGGTTCGATCCACAACACCCTGGTTTCAAGAGTTACTCTCAAGGGAGGTGTCCACCGTATTCCTGTTATTGCACGTGCACCAGGCAGTGGGTTACGCCACAGGGTTTTGCAGAGAACAGTTTGCCTTACTTTTCCAACGAGTACAACAGCGATGAAAGCGATTTGTCTGGGTCGTTCTGTGCTGAAGACGCTGTCCCAAACGAATATCGCCTTCAACTCAACATTGGGTTCGATAGAGAAAATCAACGTAAACTCTCTCCATCTATGGAAGGAAACAGTGACTCTGCAGTGGGTGATGAGAATCAGGACAGCTTGGCTCTGAGAAGCCCATCAAAATGCCCTTTCAACTACGGCTCCCCGGACTTGCGAAGCCTTTTCTCAGAGCCTCCGGATCAAATTCAAAATGGCTCCCCGGACTCTGGCTACCGAGCCGATGCTGAGACCTCCTTGAACACCCTCCCCATTGGTTTCGACTGCCCCCCACGTCTGTCCACCATTGATCAGTTTCTCCTCTTGGAAAAAGCCTGCGACGTCGCTCCCCCTCCACCCGGGTCAACCATCCCCTCTCCCTACAGCTCACCTGATCAATCTCGTACTCTCTACACCATTTTCGAAAATTCAGAAACCTAGTTAGAGATCACCATTTTGCATGTCAAGACACAATTTGAAACTTCACCAACTTTGTGAACACCTTTTTTACGCTTTTGTGACCTGCATGCTAACTAATTTTATATCCAATTGTATAACCTGTTCACTAACCTACGCAATTACTTTTATTTATTAATCCTCTTACCTTTTTTGCTTCATGGACACATGATAAATACTGCTCGTAATTTTCTCTTTGCGAAATATTTATTTGAATGACGTATACGAATTTTTGTGATTTGCAATTGTAGGTGAAATTTATTATTTGCATTGTAGTTCTAATTCATATTCCTACTTACACTCTTTTGTCCAATAAAAATGTCATCTTTTTACGCGTTGATATTGAAATAACCTAAATAACTTTGAAATGCAATAACAAAAGTTGATAATAATTCGAAGTTTCTCAAGGAAAATCTATTCAATTTATTTTATTGACCGACTGGCCATGATACCATTCAGTCAATAAATCACTAGCAGTCCAGTAAATCTTCGCTGAGCTGGTACTGAGCTTATGTGCCATGTCGTTTCCCATGGAGCATAGGGGGCACATGGGATTTTGGGCTGTAGGTGCGCCTGGAGGTAGTCGTGTGAGGTGACCAGCCTGAAACAAGCAACTGATACCTCACGAGGTAAGTGGTGGTATTCAGCCTTTTGGACAGATCAGTTGAATAGGCCTTACCTTCACAGCTCTGGGCAGATCTGAGATGAATAGGCCTTTCCTTCACAGCTCTGGGCAGATCTGAGATGAATAGGCCTTACCTTCACAGCCTCAAGTTTAAAGGACTTAGCTGGACTCTTAGCAGTGATAAGAAAGAGGTTTTTCTGGCTGTGGCATGTAGGATCCTGCCTTAACAAGAGTATCAGCTCTTTCAATCCCCTGTATGCCGCAGTGCGAGGGAATCTACTGAAGAGCATGGTTTGGCACGTCCATGTGTTCCACCACGTTACGAAATGATTGAATCGATTCATGAGAATGCCAAATTGTAACTTTTCAGTGGTATTTTCCTTACTTTTTCTGATTGAATTCTCTCGCACAACAATGCCAATACAGAGTTTTGAATGCTGAATCCGAAAATAATGTTTATTTCAAATTCATACCCGTACAAGGCCTTTCCCAGTTTCAAGTTTTATTTTCCACCAAGAGCTGTTAGCTCAAAATAGGCCATTTTAGTACCATGGTTGTATACAGCCATCATCAGGCCTGCAGCTCCTACTGCTCCTGTATGATGACCCAAATCCAAGCGGTTGTCCAAAGTCCTAAGAATTTGCTTGGGTATTACTGGCACACTTGCCCACTTGCAGTAATCAAGGTACTTTTGAACCTCTCGCCGTTACTTATTCGTGTACAGAGAGTGGCCTTCTTGGGGGCTGCTGCGGCTGGGATACATTAGACCTGGATTCAGGGCCACCACAGAAATGTTGAGGAAGAAGAAGGGAGAATGCTCTGACAGCCCCTGATCTTACGATAGAAAAACAGAACTTTGAAATACCTTTCACGTTGGTTATCAATTGAGGAGTTTACTTCCAAAAGGACATATATCCATTTTTACCCTTTGTTCAGAAACTGAAGATACAAAATATCTAGTGGCCCTGATAACATTTAATGGTTTTCCAAATTACTGAATTGCTTAGGTCTTAGATCGAGTAATAAAAACGGAAGTTAGGAATTTTCTTGAATTTCTGAGAAACTTGGATAAAAGACTTTTTGAAGAAAGATCGGCGTCCAACCGAATTCATTATGTATATTGCATGGATTAAGCTCATTGACATAGAAAATCTTCAGTTCACACACACACACACACACACACAAAAAAAAAACCTTGAAACAGCGGTCGAATAGAAATGTTGCGTAAAACCATATTCCTATTATATTCTCGACAAGTGCTGCGCTCTAGTAGCTACCCCCCAAACAACAAGCAAACACTCATCACGAGAAAGAGAAACACTTTTATGGATTTGTTCCCTTTTGAAAAAACCAATCCTTATGTACTGGATGAAGGATATTTATGTTCCATGTTGGTGGCAAACTCAATTTTCAGTTTTGATGTGGGATGGAAACGCTTTTGAAGGGAAATCGATGCACAGGTTACAGCTCTTTCTTGAGATCAGAGAAACTTCTAAAGTCGAAAATTTCCCCAAGATGGATGTATGTCCTTTTGAAAGTAAACTCCTTCAGGGCTCTGTAGTGTGGTATACAGATGATGTGTTTGGCATAGGCATTAAAGGCCCTTTGGGTAAAGTCTTTAGGGGCGAAATCCACGATATTTCAGCCAGAGACTCAGAAATGGCAGCGCCGAAGAAATGCTGAATAAGGATCCCAAAAGTGCCAAAGTGCCCTTCTGAAAGTAAACTCCTCTGGGCTCTGTAGTGTGGTACACAGATGATGTGTTTAAGATTTGGCATAGGCATTAAAGACTTAAAGGCCCTTTGGGTAAAGTCTTTAGGGGCGAACTCCACGATATTTCAGCTAGAGACTCAGAAATGGCAGCGCCGAAGAAATGCTGAATAAGGATCCCAAAAGTGCCAAAGTTCACATTTTATCCTACAGTCAGACTGCCCTAAAGTCCATTTCTTCGTACACTTCAGTTCGAAGATGGTCTGGGAATATCTGAATACCCTCGAGCAATCAGGTCACCATTCTCCGGATTCCCGGATATGAGATCATAAGGGTACCTGAAATTTCGAGAACTGCACTAGAAACGAGCCTCTGTACTGTTTGCAGATTGAAAGAATGCGGATGGTTTGGTGAAGTGCCCATGTGTATTACAATCCCAAAAACATCGTTCTTCTTCTACCTGCCACTCAAGCCAGGAAAAATGAGACCGAGGGTTGTTGACTACTGACCGATGATGAAGTGAAAGGATTGATTTATTACAGGAAAAAAAAACATAAAAAATAAAACAGGTTCCTTACCCTTAGAAAAGTCTTATCAATTAAGAGAATATACATTCATTCAAAAATAAAATCACATTTCCAGTAAAGGAAGGTGCTTCTTTCAAATTTTAAAGGCGACTGAAGGGTAAACAGAAGGGCAAGTGAACTCACATTCGAGATAAACATTCTTCCTAACAACTGACAGAGTGGAGAGGCTCTCTACTTTTTTATTTTATTTTATTTTTTATTTTTTATTTTTTTTTAAGCATTGGACCTACTAACTAAAACTCCACTCCCTCTGCTTAGGACTCACCCCGGAACAACTTGTACAGTATTACTTCAGGGGCTATCTACCTTATTATGACTCGATTACTGAGGCTCGGCCTTTTCCAAGCCCGACTCAACAGGCTACCTAAGATTTTGGAACAGGTAGTCGTCTATGTTAGCAGGTATACCCTTCTGGAAATCGGCCAGCAGCATTCTTTCTATCTGCGAACAGTACACAGGTAGACGACAATATGGCGGATCCTTTTTGAGATCTCCCCGAAAATGGTGTGTGGACCTATATTAGCAACCAAATCCTCAATAATTGAGGATTTGAGATAATTATTATCAATATTATTTCCTTAATTGATTTTTTCTTCATTTGTTCCACCTAACATTGACCTCAGTAATATAGATGTACAGTAATAATTTGATATTTCATACTAATTTAAATTTTGTATTAGTGCGTTCTGGGTGAATGGCTGTAATTTCGCATTTTGAATTATTTTGCTTCGTAATTGTTTGACAAGGTTTGGCTTTTGCTTTTAATTAAACCCAAGTCCACAGAGAGAATTTGTTCAAGATGGTATGGCTTGCCTGCTTACTAACCTCAAACTAACATACAGGTAACGAATTATTTTGAATAATGCCTTGAATTATTATTTTTGATAAGTTACTCAGTAGTTTTGATACGTTCTTCCAGTGCCTGTGTAGAAATGCCTCGTCACATATCACACTCTTTACAACAGTTTTGCATGGCCACCAACATTTGTCTACAAAACACTCAATTTTGAACAACCTTCCGTGTCTACGTGGAGTTTTGTACATACAATTCATCAAGAGCGACAAATAATCCTGCTCTTTAAAAATGTTAATTTCATGTGTACATATGTATCGCCATTTCAGGCATTGCTTCACTAGATTTAGAGGATAAAAGTGTTTATTTATGAATACTCATTAACTTTTCTTATGTTAACTCATATCCGAACATTTTGAATAACTCAGTTCTTTTTCGAATGAATCCAATTTTCATAGTTTTGGGTTAGACGTAAATTTTGGGAAAGATAAACAACCCTAAAATGGTACACGATGGGATGGCAAAAAACATCGATGTTTTTAGTATTACCGCAACGTCCTATGGTAAACAACAACAAGGACCGACTCACTGCTAAAATTAGCGATGAGAAGGTTTTTGCATAAGGAAGGGAATTGAAGAAGGTTACAGTTAGAAAGGTTACGAACTCTACAAGATACAGCAATGGGACCAATATTTTGATTCAGCACATCATAAATTCCTTCATCACATCAATTTTCGATTAAATTTATCTATTCTTCATTCAATTTCAAGGATTTGCCGTTGAATTAATTTTAAAAAGACCCAATGATGGACAAAAATTTATTCATTCATTTAAATTTATTTATTCAACTAATTTGTGAATACTTGTTAATTTTTGCTTACTTAAACTCAAATCCGAACATTTTGAACAACTCAGTCCTTTTTCGAAAGAATCCAATTTTCATAGTCTCAAGGTTACACGTAAATTTTGGAAAGTATCGTACTCACAACGAAAGTGATGAACTATCTACAACGGTAGGTACATGATGGGATGGGAAAAGCTAAAACATCGATGTTAACGTAATGATATGGTAAACAACAAGAAACGAAGAACAACTCACTGCTAAAATTAGCAAAGAGAAGGTTCTTGCGTAGGGAAGGGAATTGAAGAAGGTTACAGTTAGAAAGGTTACGAACTCTACAAGATACAGCAATAGAACCAATTCAGCACATCAATTTTCGATTAAATGTATCTATTTTTCACTCAATTTGGCGGACTTTCCGTTGAATTACTTTAAACCAAAAAATTTATTCATTTATTTAAATTTATTTATTCAACTATTTGTGATTACTTGTTAATTTTTGCTTACGTAAACTCAAATCCGAACATTTTGAATAATTCAGTTCTTTTTCGAATGAATCCAATTTTCATAGTTTTGGGTTAGACGTAAATTTTAGGAAAGTATCGTACTCAAAACAAAAGTGATGAACTAGGTACGCTGTGATACTACTAAATGTATCTATGTTTCATTCAATTTCACGGACTTTCCGTTGAAATAATTTTAAAAAGACCCAATGAACTTTCTTCAATGGCCAAAAAATTGATGTATGATGTAAAATAATGATA
Source organism: Apolygus lucorum (assembly GCA_009739505.2). Lineage (NCBI taxonomy): Eukaryota > Metazoa > Arthropoda > Insecta > Hemiptera > Miridae > Apolygus > Apolygus lucorum. The sequence continues at coordinate 27,699,977 of CM019173.2, read as the reverse complement.
GCCAACCATCGATGGTCCAAAAAACATCGTTGGAAACATTCGTGTTTTCCTCAAAAACATCGATCACCACGGAGGTATCCACTTGTTTATCCATCATTGTAGTAACCAAGCAGGTAGTTTTTCACGGTATACGCGTATATATAGTGTATTTGACGTAAAAGGATGAATTTTTAAGTTTTTTCATACACCCAAAATTGATATTTTTTGTGACGATTTTATCATTACAATGTTTTTTAAATCATCAATCACGTAACAAGTACCGAACGTCGCTCATAACATACTCATACTCGCTGCTCGTCGACTCTACTTGAACGTAACCGTAGCATTTCGTTCCATGCTAATTGCTATTCTTGTATTCACAGGTGAAAACACGTACAACGGTGATCATTCTGACGCCCATCAGAGCACATTTTCTGAAGGAAGCAAAGAGGTGAGTAACTTCGGATCTTAACTTTGTCAAGAATACCACAGTTGTAACCTGCTTCTCTCGTGACGTCATATTTTAGTAGTTCCATGTTTTAAGCCCTCATCCCGCCAAACAGCCTCCCGTAATGAATTTTACCTGACAAAACGGCGCTGATGAGTGACTGATCACTATGAAGCTTTTCTCTTCTCTAGTTGGACTAATTTCCTCGAGATGTCGTTGGTTTCCTTCTCGTATTACATTTTAGTTCATCAGCACGCGTTCAAAGTTCATTCCAAACTTATTTCGTATTAGTACAGTTGTTTTTCCAAGTTTTCTAATTAATGGGGTATTTCGGTGGGTCGGAAATTCAGGGTTTTGACCTCAAATTTGGATTCAGCACCCTTGAAAACCTATATACTACAAATTTAAGCCCAATGATACTATAACAGGTGGTAGAAAAATTAATTAAAGAGATCACACGTTTGAAAAAGGCGGGCCGCTATAAATGCACACACACTAGGCAAGGACTACGCCGCGGACTGCCCCACGCGCGTGTGTGAGTATAATGTTGTAGTATCCAAGAGGGGTTTCTGTGCATGGATACTTTTTCAAAGACAGTTGGCTAGCTACGTCACGATTGGCTAGCTACGTCACACCATTCAAATCTTCAACTTTCCTTAGCTTCTCTGATTTTTTAAAAACATTTTCTCGACGAACAGACCCGATTACCGTTATTCCTGAGCCTTACTCTTTTGAAAAAAAAAAATAAAAAAAATTGACCGAAATACCCCATTGTTGACTCTCTTCTGAATTGTGCTAGAAATCAAATTTAGTGATATTTGATTAAAATTACCTACTTACTAAATTGACTTTGTCTTCTAGTCGCTACTCTGGTGAGGAAAAGAAGGGTTTTATTTAGTTTTTTTTCTTTCTACGTCTGTCATTATCTCCTGCTTTTGAGAAATAATGTTGTTATTGATTGAAGTGATGGAAATTAGTCTAGTTACTAGATTAGCCCAAAAATCCATGGCGTAGTCCAGAATGGATGAATAATCCAAATTCCGATTATAATTGATTTATAATTCAAAAAATCCATTGAAAAAAAAAATGACAGAAGGCCCGAGGGGGTGAAGGTAAATGAGGAATTTCACCGATTTCTGTTTGCATTTTTCCTGAATAGTTAATGGTGTGGGATAGATGAAAATCGGGCTGATTTCGGAAAATAAGTCTCCAGTCAAAATTTTTAATTTCAAAACTAACCGGGAAAACAGACGTGCAGCGGGAACGCTCGCTGATTGGGCTGTTCGGATCGCCGTCTCCTCCCAGTGTTGCCCATTGGGACGACGAAATCGTGTTTTCCAAGAGAAAAGTTATCAAACAAAAACAGAGGAAACCTAATTTTCCCCATCTCGCTTTTTCTATTTTTTTTCTTCAGTTTTTCGATTTCGAACTTTACTGTTTCATGAAATTTTGCATCTGGGGACTATGGATTTCTCGATCTCAGCGCTTCAAGCGGCCATACATGAACTATTCCAGCATGACGTCATTTTCCCGGTTTTTTTAAACATTCGTATTTTCTACACTGTTTTGTTTATTCGTAAATTAGGAAGTTCAGGCTGAAAGTTTGCCTTAGGGGGTTTTTAGAGGTGCTGAATCCGATTTTGGGGTCAAAAATAGGAAATTCCGACATGTTGAAATTCCTCATTGAAGCTGCAGGGTTGGGTATCTCAATCGAACTATTGGTTGGGTCTGATACTGTAGTGTTGATCAGTCAATAATCCTATGGATAATTGTATTGGTGGTTTCACCGTGTCGACAATAATAATTATTGTCAATTATTGATTATTATTATATAGGAAACTGAAAGTAATAGCGATAAGGCTCTGATATGCGAGCATCCATCGTTAAGCATATTAAGATATTTCTGTGTGGGTGGGTGGAAGTGCGCTTTCAACGTTTGGCGGCCTGTAGAGGGGATAGGGATGTATGATACTCCTAAATGTATTTATACATATCTTACCAATATTTTAAAAATTATCGAAAAGTACTTCGAAAAAGTATCGATACTGTTTACAAACTCAAAATTAAAAAAGCCAGTTTTTACATTTATTCTAAAAAAATTATTTAAAAAATACTTGAACAATATAAGAACATTTATTAACACGTTCCACGCGGATTGCCTACCGGCAGGCAAAAGTAATTCTCTCGCCAGCGCGGATTGCCTACCGGTAGGCAAACAAAATCCCACCCCCTGAGCGGCTCACGTTTCGAGCGCTTTCTATACGTTGTATGAACTACTAATTTCGGGCGAAATTGCAACCCGTTTTGTACCTTGAACACAACCTAGTGGAGAACCGGTATTACTAAACGAAATCACTTGGAGAAATCCTGTTGAAAAAAATTACCAACTGGTTCAACTAAGAAGAAACAGATGGCAGTAGAGTGGCGAAAAAGTACCTACCGGTAGGCACCCCGCGCTGTCGGGAAGACCACCCTGTTTGGGATCCGCATTGGTGATGAAATCGCCGTTTTGGGACCCGTGTGGAAGTAGTTCGCTCTTAAATTCCTAACAGATATTTTTGACATTGACATTGGACAACACAATGTGAAACACAAATGCACTAAAGTGGAATAAGTATCACTATTTTATATTTTATAATTCTATTTCTATGGTGTAACTGGAACACTGGAAGGGGAAGGCGCGAAATGAAACAACAAACTACACAATCCACAAGGCCCATTAGGTGTTTATTTGTCCTGGCATAGCCTGACATAAGTGCACAGTTCTGCTGACTTAAGTATCTGTTGTGTTGGATGGATGGATGCTCTATTTTTCAAGTTGCCAAGGAAATTCCGTTAGGCAATAACGAGAGGGGGTGTTGTTTCACATTTCCAGTCCAACAAGATAGAGTTTTTGCATGCCTCTACCGGGGCCCGTGGAACCTCTTCACAAAGCTCGGAGTTCACAGGTGACGATGAATTTGCCTCCCGACAACAGCGGGCGACGATGAAAGGGTGCCCCCGACGCCTTCCTCCCCCCCCCGTCCATAGTTAACGGGCCTCCTCCTTCACCTGGGTAGCATCCTGGGTTGCTCGCGCTAGTCTCCTCCTAACGAGGCCTGTCAGATTTTGGCAGCAAAAACTCTTTGATGCTGGACAGAATCAGTTGAAAGAGTGATCATCTCCTGTTTTATGTCACGGTTGTTGCTCCATAGTTGACAAATAGTGAGACTTAAGTATGGAAGCGATCAGGCTTTGCAGTCTTCCGTGAAACTTGGAAGTAAGAAAAGATCTTAAAAAAAAAGTATCGAATCGTAACCCACACAGAAATGTCTGACAGAGTTTAGCATCTCAGCAGGGCTGGTGGATCTCAAACGAACTATTGGTTATTCGTGGGCCAGTCTGTGATAATGCAGTTATTAAGAAATGTAGTGTAGGTTACTATCGATTTTGTAACTGTTGGTTTCATTTGGTTAACTAGTAGGTTAAAGTTAGTTAAGAGTCCTAGTAAAAATTTTAGCAGTAATTTTTCTGTATGACTATTTTTGACACAAACAGCCACTTGGGTATGCTCAAAACCTTTTGTTTTCCACATTCTAAGAAAATAAATATTATATTAAATAATTTATAGATTGAATTCTAAGGAAATAAACATATTAAATAATTGATAGATTAGTAAAATATAGATTCTACATTTGAAATTTGTCTTCTAATTTGTTCATGGTTTAAATAATTTTTTCATGCTCTCTCTTCTCTGAATTTCGGTTAGTAAATTTCGATTTTAAGTACCTACTTTTTTTTGTGGTGCTATACTATTTTTGTTTCTCTCGATATTTTTACTTATTTCATTTTTTATTAGAAAATTCTATTACTTATTACTTATTCTTAACCAGGTTAATGACAAATACCATGATAACTTCTTAATTTCGAAATTTGTTTTCAAAATTGCTTGCCTTTTGGTTTGTAATTCGAAAAGCATACTTATTGAAACATCAACTTTTAATGTTTCAGTTTGAATTGAAATTGTTTGAATTTTAATGTTTCAAAACAAGGTTCATTTTTGTCTGTGATTTGTGGAAGAGTTCAAACTATCGCAACAAGTCCTGCGCTACAAGTCTACCACAGAAACTTTGCATTCGTGTGGCGCTCCCTAGGTGGCGGATCTGCAAACTATAACGATCGGGTCAACCTTCCATGGTGAAACCTTGACATGGAATTTGGAGCCGTGAGAAATTTGATGTTCGTGTAGTGCCACGAAATTTCAATTTCGGAAATGCACGAATTTCAATCTGCAGTAGGAGGAAAATCATGTCACTTTTGAGGGGAGAAATTCCCGAAAAATTATTGTACGCGCGGGAATCTGCTTAACGATAAGAGATGATTAGTTCTATGTTCTCCTGAAGAATGCGCGAAAGGGATGCAAAGTTTCTGTGTCAGACCTATAGTTGACGATTCTTCAGATTGTGGCAGAACTGTGAAGTTCCAAATCACCTTTTTTTCTTCAAATTGCGCACTAAAAGCCGCAATCCTCTTGGTTTTTATCATACATTTGCTTTCCAGTTTCAATATTTCTACGTAGAATTGCAATAAATAGTAAGGCTGGTGGAGGCAAAAGCGTTCCATCAATTCCATCGAACTGTCTCTGGATTTTGGAAGATAATTTAGGAGGCTGTGAATGGCGGTCTGACTGCAAACCTCCTGAAGGAACAAACCTTGAGTCCAGGAGCATCTAGAAGAAGAGTGTGGTGGGGAGGCTCGAGCGCTGCCTAGCGAAGCTCAGATCAACTTATCAGAGCTCACAAACCTCCATCAGTGATAACGAATTACTTACGGCAGAAGAAATAGGAGTCTGCATTGAAGCATCGATTTTGATTGACTTGTGTGTAAAATCAGACGATTACGAGCTCAAACACCAAGTTAGAGAGAAGAAACAGGCCTTGCTCAAGAAATTTGGGTACTCGTTTGGTTGAAGATTTTGAAAATTGTGCTCATCTCGTAGACATCGATAAAGCTTTACTGCTTGTACTGCACACCATAAAGGCACTGGGAAGGGCTCATTTGGTTTAATATTTTCATTAATAAACTTTGGAGTCTAGGAAGAAAAAACTGCGGGGAACTTTTTCAAAATTGATTAAGGACCCCTATAAAGTAAAAAATTAAAAATAATTAAAAAATAATGAAATGATAATAGTTTTAACAAAAAAGAAACGACCTCGAATTTCTGGTTTCCTACAGATAATGAAAGATTCTACAAGGAGAGTCTAGCCCCCAGAAAGTGTTGTCGGGTTTCAGCGCTACCTACCGCCACTTCAACGAACTACCATTTCTGATATCTTATCAGGTGATCACGCTCGTGACCGCATTACCGTCGCTCCTCTAACTTGCAGTTATCCCAAGATTATAAACTTGAAGTTATCTCCACTATAATAAGGCATTCTGCTTGATTCGTCACTCCAAAACACAAAAATGCAATAACAAGTTCCTTTTCTTCGCAATTTATAAAGGTAGGGAAGTAGAGCCGCCAAACTTAGGAATGAGCGGTAAAACCGAGGTAAGCCTACTTTTCAGAAATGCCGTTTGACCACGCTCACATCGAGCTGATAAGGATGGTATTACCTCCCTTTACAGAGGGAGGTGGATTCATCTAGCCAGGTTCCTGAGGGATCACCAAAGTGAAAGCCAGTTGGCCTGGGAGATTATCTGGATTGTTGACCGCATGAGGGCGCTATAGCTCCGCTGGTATTGATAATTTTTTGGTTTGAATCTGGATCGTTGGTGAACCCTCCTTTGCTTAAGTGAGTGAGCCAATAAGTAGCCATGTGCGAAATCATCAGAATCAATTCTGATCTTCCATTTGGGAGACAGCTGATGATGTCTGCGAGTCCAGGAATGGCAGTCGGCCGATCATTCAACCTGAGATGGTTGTTTACTTTACTTACTTTCTGTTTGTCCATAGAAGCAGTCCCGATAGGTTCGGTACTGGACACGCCCATTTTTGCCTGTCGAAGAAATTCAGAACCAGTTATAAGGAGTCTAGAACTGCGTGTTAGTTATTCGTAGAAGATGTTCAGAACTGTTAAGAACCAGTTCAAGTGGTTGTTTTCTTCAGAACTGTTGATTCGAGACAATCGCAATAGATTATTCACTCTTATCACACTAGATTACTGATTTATTCATCTAGCCAGGGAACGAAGGGAAGGTTCATAAAATCTTCGCTAGGCTGCGCCCGTGCCGATTCACCGCACTCTTTACCAAAATCCTCTCTGAAGTCGATAGAGCGCTCTGCCCCCACCTACCCTACATCTCCAATTCTCCGTGTTTTAGGAAAATTTGACGCCTCATTCAATATCCCTTTGTTTTTCAGGGTACCCCACTCAAGGATCCGTCAACTGAAGATTCCAAGAAAGAAAAGAAGAAGAAGAAGGGGCTGAGGACGCCATCATTCCTCAAAAAGAAGTCCAAGAAGAAAATTGCCGAGTCTTCTTAAAACCACTCAACAACAACACTATGAAATGTTAATTTTTTCTCCGAAAGAAACTTTTCAAAAAAGGTTGAAAATCGAGAAGAGACAATTTAATGGGGTTCAGAACACAAGTTTATTTTTTAAAATTGCCACGAGCCGTTGAATGGTTCAAGATTCACACTGCCCTAATTTTCGCCCATTTACCTCTCTCTCGGCATTTTTAAAAATAACCCCCACCATTTTACTGCCGACTTCTTTTTTTTAAAAAAAAAAAAGCTTAAAAGAAAAAGTAAGGACAACAAAGCGTAATTGTAAGGCTTCAGCCCTCCCAAAAAATTAATTTAAAGGTAAAATGTAAGAATGCTTAGCGAATTTGCCCGCTCCCCTCACAAGACCCACAAACCCGGGCTTCGGCTCCACTCACTCCCCCCTTTCGACACCCAAATCACCCGAAAACTCAAAAGGCGGGCGCACACCACAGTGAAATGGTCCGGGGGTCAACGAAATTCTGATTTTGAAACTTGAATTTTCGAACGATGACCAAATTTTGGACGAGTGGAATGAACTTTCCGCGAAGAATGACTACCGAGGAACATTTGCGAAAACAAAATCAGTTTTTTTAAAAAGTATTGTTGTTATATAGTATTTAGATGTTGTATTAAATAGAACAAAACCACTCATAGATAACAAATTTTGTATAAAATTTCATATTTCCATTATAAACCGCGTGATTCGTTGCCACGCTTTGAAACCTTAACGAACGTATCCCTTCTCAATGGTATTCGTATCAAGTAGATTGACAATGAATTTCATACGTGCCCTCGGACCTATTCGGCAATGTTTCTCTTTGAAAATATAAATAGAAGTTAACTATATTAAAAAAAAATGAAATTTTAATTTAATAATAAAGATTTATATATCGAAGGGGAGCCAGTTTCTCTGAGATGCTTTGCAATTGTACAGTTAAAGTAATATATTTAGGCAAAGAGTTTAAAAAGTATATTATAATCATCTGCTCGCTTCTTCAAACGTACTTTTATCAATTTTATCGGATTTTATTCGTCTTTAATTTTATATTTATATTTAAATCTATTCCTTTTATTTTCTTGTACCACATTTCCTCCTTCATTCTGTTTATTTTTATGTTTTCTGTTTCTTTTTCCTTCACGGAAACTAGCACAACTTGAAACCTGTGGATTTGTGCATTAGGTACCTAATTTATTGGATTGTTGACACGATTGACTCGAAGTCGATGTGAAGTATGTTTTATTGGGAATCATGAACAACATTATGATGGAGAATCAATAAATAATGAATAGTGAGGACGGAAATACACACCATTCCTTGTTAGCATTACCTGTTGTAGCTGCACGGGTAGATTCGGTGCTGTCTGAATCGGGCAAAGCTCTCTATCTCCCTGTGGATACTACGAGGCACCTCATAAATAGTAGCATCCATGATCTCGTTTCATTGCAACCTCAATTGAGTGAGGTTATGTTCCTGGAATGGAATCATGTACAGAGAGTGATGTTTTTTTGTCATTATCAACATTTTCCACCTGTTAGTTGAGAAGAGAAGAAGATTATGAAAATAATACACCATAATGGACCAGAGAGAGAGCTGCGATCTGTTGGTACCTTGAGGAAACATTCTGTGATGGTCTTGAGCAAAGTACTCATGCTGATTACTTCAAACTCTGGTCCTCTATGAAGCATTCTTCTTCCTCCCTTTCCTTATTAAAACACATTAAAAAACAATTATACTTACCTGGTATCTTAGGTTTGTATAGGTGCCAAATTTTAATGCTGAGGCGGAATCCCAACTTTCCAAATCTACATTATTACTATACTACCTAGCAGGTACTGCGTTGACTACATCATTCAAGTACCTAACTGCCTGTAAGTACTGCATTTTCGTGTTCAACTTGACCAACTTTCTTTTTGTACAGGAATAACAAATTGCAAAACCAGTTCGTGTCGCACCTTGTCAATTCGTGCTGCTTTACAAATATTTGTTTGCTCTCAAAAAATGTATAAAATCCGTTTCCGTTTTAGGTTTTTTTATTTTTTGTTCTATTTATATATTATTTTCTGTTTTGAGAGAAAAAAGGCCACAACCTTTTGGATTTATTGTAATATTTACACTACCTGTTGAATACAATTTATTTCAAAAATGAAGGCGCTGTGTTTCATCATTTCTTCCCTCCAAGCCTGAGTGGTGGTGACGCCCAGAGATACCGCTAGAGAAGAAATTTGATCTCATGCAATTACCTGGTAAGCGTCAAAGTCGATTGTACTCATTGTGGAGGTAGTTGACATGAGAACTAAGATGTCAGACTTTGTCTTTGGGGTTTTTTTGATGCGCTCTTCCTGCTATTCTGTCAAAATGTGAGAAAAATTTTATCGATAAATTTTGTCCGATATATCGATAGTATCGATATCTCATTGACGATATATCGACACCTGTGCGCCCAAAGGGCCAAACTGCTTCCGGAACTACTATTTCTAAAACGCAAGCGATTGTAGCGAGGCCAGTGTACATGAAGTCAACTAGGTTTTTTTTGTAGTTGGTCCAAAATCTACGTAAGATTGAATTCCAAACCGTTTATTGAATCATCCGCAATTTGTAATATTAAGAAAAAAAGATAAACTGGGAAGAGGTCCAGTTTGGCCCTATGGGCATAATTTGACCTTGAGATTAGTGAGCGACAAGGGGCCAAACTGCCAGTTTGGCCCTAAGGTTTGCGACTTTCCTATACCTGGAAATTGCTCTGGTCAATCTGCAATTTCTTCTTCAATTAATACATCAGTTGAAATTAAACGTTAATAAATTATTATAATTAACTATCCATTTTTACAACTCTCTGGGTATTTGGTACCTATCCAATCACTTATGTTTTCGTCTTTCTCTGAAACCCCGATTTTAACTCACGTAGGTATGGTTGAATAGTGCCATTCTATTACCAAAAAAGGTTTAATTGTATTGGGGGAAGGTTTAATTCATTTGGAAAAAGGTTCAATTCTTTTGGAAAAAGGTTTAATTCTTTTGGAAACATTTACTACGAAGACATAATGTTTAATGTTCAATTTCTCCCTTGCGAGGGAAAAACATTAAATCATGTTTAATGTTTTTCCCTCGCAAGGGAGAAACTCAGCTGATCAGTGACCACTCAGGCGCCTTCAGCATTCTCCATTGACCCTGCTTCTCAAATTTCAGCTTCCTGCGTTCAACAGGAGAGAAAATGGCTTTGGAGCTCACTCAGCTGATCAGTCACCTTTCAGGCGCCTTCAGCATTCTCCATTGACCCTGCCTCTCAAATTTCAGCTTTCTGCGTTCAACAGGAGAGAAAATGGCCTTGGAGGTCACTCAGCTGATCAGTGACCACTCAGGCGCCTTCAGCATTCTCCATTGACCCTGCTTCTCAAATTTCAGCTTCCTGCGTTCAACAGGAGAGAAAATGGCCTTGGAGCTCACTCAGCTGATCAGTGACCACTCAGGCGCCTTCAGCATTCTCCATTGACCCTGCTTCTCAAATTTTAGCTTCCTGCGTTCAACAGGAGAGAAAATGGCCTTGGAGCTCACTCAGCCGATCAGTGACCACTCAGGCGCCTTCAGCATTCTCCATTGACCCTGCCTCTCAAATTTCACCTTCCTGCGTTGAATAGGAGAGAAAAAAGTCTGCCAAGTTGGGTGGGCAGTATAGCTTCCTCACTCATTGTAACATGGACGTATAGAATCAGTTGGCGAAAAAATTATGATTCAAAGAGTTATTGAATACCAAAATATTAGCGGTCCACCGTCTAGGACCTAACCCACACAATCCCTGAAAATTTCATCGAAATCGGTTGAATAGTTGCGGAGTTTTGGTTGTAACAATAAATTGAAAGTTCGCGCATGCGCAGCGGCTATTGCTTGACCAATTTGATTGAAACTTATAGGGTGTCTCTTAGAAGTTAGTCCCTAACTAACCTCCAAATTTGAGCAAAATCGGTTCATTAGAAACCGAGAAACCGAGGTCCCAGGAAATTCACGTTTGCGCATGCGCACTCGCTCCTATTGGTCCGAAGGTGCTGAAATTTATAGGGGACCGTCTAGGACCTAACCCGCACAATCCCTGAAAATTTCATCAAAATCGGACCACAGGTTAGTATAGTTTTGCCCGTTGCAAATTTGCGTGTCGTAATTCACAGAATGACCCCCAGCCCTAAAACATTAAACATGTTAAAAACAGCAATTAAGTAATTTCTGAAACACGGATAACGAAATTTTAATTATTCCAATAGTAAATGAACACCATAGCATTTGAAACAAATCTAAGAATCATTGATGAATAGTAAGATATCGTCATCTATTCAGCATTGTCCTCTTCATTTGTCTCAATGAGGTCATCACGTATGTTGAGCTTATTCTTCATATGGAAGTATTCTGCGTGGTACTGGTGAGGAATCGCCCCTTTGGTACACAAACTGAAGGGAAAAGCAGGAGTGGTCACATTGACACAACTGGACGGCAAGAAAATTATCATTACACTTGACAAGTTACCTATCTTTCTGGTGTTCAGACTTCAACTCAATTGATTCAATGCAATTTGATTGATTTAGTTGATTAACGGAATCGTCTGTACCTAAGCAAACATCAGGACTTAAAAGAACGAACTCGATTCTGCCAAATCTTACGGACTCAAGAGCCATAAAAAGTCAGAGTCATAAAATAGAGTGATAAAAAATATTCTAGTCAATTAAATCGAAACTATTCGAATCATCATTATATACCTCTCTCAGTTGTTGTAAGGCCCGAAAAACCATGAGCTGAGATCTGGTTGAGAACACTTTCCCTTGCTTCCCCCGTCGAGTTCTAGCCATCGTTTGAAATCACCTTTTCCAAAACCACATTCGAAAAAAAACGAGTGGGTGGAGAAAAGATTGTACTAAAGACAATCAAAAGAAACGCCTGCCAAGTGGGTGTGTCACATAGCTTCCTCGTATCCATAACCCAATTGTAGGTATAGTTGATCCGATACATAGTAGTAGTCTCAAAAAACATCGATCTCTATGTACCTTGCACTACCTTCATAGAAGACTATCTACACTCCAATTTGAACAATCCTGAGAAATTTCGTCGAAATCGGATGAACAAGTAGAAGTTATGACAGTTATAAAGATTTCATGTTTGCTTTGAAAATGAGAAAGTTATGTCGGGTACAACGAAATACACATTTGCGAATGCGCAGTAACAACTATCAGTCTGTGGGCGATGATTTTTATAGGGGACCATCTACACACTAACCCGTACAATCCCTGAAATTTTCATTGAAATCGGATGAAAAATGTAGAAGTTATGGGTGCGACAAGGATTTCATGACAGACACACGGACAGACAGACAGACACGGAACCAACATTGTTCAGAAAGGTCTGAAACGAGTGGAAACTTTGTTTCTGGGGAACATTTTTTTTTTCAAACTTGAAAAGTGAAAACAGAATAAAGTAGGTACTTAGTAGTAATCCTTCCTTGGTGGACTCGAACGCAAAAAATGATGGAAAAACAATACCTTTACATCAGAATATTTTGAGTTACGGCGTTTTCAAAATTTCAACCCTTAGAAGTGACCTACATCAACCAAAAGCTTCGGGACACAACTAGACCCCAAATGGGCCCATATAACAAATATCATCAAGATCGGTCAATGCTATGTGGGGAAAGTGCCGCGTACGGCGGACGAACGGCCAAATTTGTATTCGATTTTTGGATTCTACCTAACATGAAACGTAAACCAACAAATTTTGAGGGGGGGAGGGGTTAAAAAAATTGTTTCTTGGTTGATTCCAAAGGTTCATTATTGAATATAATATACCAAAAACACAGGATGCAACAAGTAGATAGGTAGTGGACGTGAACATGATAAAGGGTCAGAAATCGATTTTCTAGTCAGTTGTTGTGGTTCTGTGCCATTATATTTGTCTCTGACACGCAAATAGCAATCAGAGTAGTTTGTGGCTGCATTTTAGTTGGTAAGATCAGCAGTTTGGCCCTATGAATCACGTAGATGGATGCAGTTTGGCCCTAACAACTTTTCGTTTAAATTCCAGTTTGGCCCTTTGGACTTCTGACATTGAAACTGATTTCAGTTTGGCCCTTTGAACAAGAAAATGCAGTTTGGCCCTTTGGGCGCTCAGGTGTCGATATCATTTGATCAGTATAATGATATATTTCATTCGATATGCCATCCCTAATCTTAGCAGATCGGAGGCGGCGTTGTTAAGGAACCTGTAATTAAGTATAATAATTTCATAGAAAAATTAGGGGGTTATTCGCGTTCTAGGTTAGTTTAATATCTTACGAACCGGGGCTCAAAGTTAAAAAGTGGTATACTTAAATCTGAAAATTTCAAGCATTTTCGAAATAGATTGCCGCTGGAATCATCTAAATCGAACAATAATTGCCAGAGGAAAACGCTGCAAACTATTACATTTGAAGAAATTAACGCTTCTCACTAAATTCGAAAAATAGGGGGTTTTGGGTACCTTCATCTCTGGGAATTTTATTACTGGTTGCGAAGGACGCAAAACTGAGTACAACTCAAAGAAACGAACAACGATCGCATTTCGGTCAGCTTTAATTTGAACGGAGATTACCTCTTTTGCGACTCACACTCGTGTTTCTGATTTATCGTTAGTCCAACCCCTTAGTTCTCATACGGGGCAAACGGTTGGTCCTACAGAGCTCTGGATGTTCTCATTCGATTCTAAAAATTCAATACTAAGTATTTTAAATTGATTAAAGAACAATACCATTATTTGAAAATTTTTGAGTCAAGGCGTTTTGAAAATTTCAGCCCTTATTTTTCATCAACATCAACCAAAAGCTTCGCGGCACAACTCGACCCCAAATGGAGCCTACATACCAAATTTCATCAAAATCGGTCCATGGAAAATTTGTATTCGATTTTTGGATTTTACGTACTTTGAATAGTAAACCAAGGAAATGTTTTGCTCCCGAGTGTATTAAGGTAGCGGAAGCTTTTTTTTTCACTTTTCAAGGTTGAGAAAAAAAGTTCTCCGAAATCGAAATTTCCACTCGCGTTTTACGTTTCAGACCTTCCAGAACAATTTTGGTTCCGTGTCAGTCATGAAATCCTTGTCACAACCATAACGTCTACAATTCTCATCCGATTTCGATGAAATTTTCAGGGATTGTGCGGGCTGGCGTGTAGATGGTCCCCTATGAGGTTAATGCAGTGGTAGAGATTGATGTTTAGAGATCAACTATACAATCGGGTTATGGATACGAGGAAGCTATGTGCCACACCCACTTGGCAGACTTTTTTTGGGAGGGGACAGCAATTTTTTGATCGATTCCAAAGGTTTATTATTGAAAATAATAAACCAAAAGGGGAAAACCGTGACCTACGTCTGTGGATAAAGTGTAAGTCACTTACCTTCATCTCTTCTTGAAACACCTTAGTGAAAAGATCACAAGTGAAAAATTAATGTTACGCTCGTTCTGACCTACCGTCTTTCAATATTTGGTGGGCACCGCAAGCTCTCTCTTCGAATTTACCCAACAAACCCGCTTTTGTGACTCGTTTCCGAATTTGCACTCGAGAGGAGTGTGGCAATTCGCGTGTTGTCGGCGGCGTGAAAGTCGAAGCGTGAGCCCGACGAAAATATAGTTATGTCACGTTTTATTTTACATGTTGCGATATGAGAAGGCAACTAATACGCACAAGGGGCTCTTCCTCTCTTAACCCACAGCGCGACACCACCATTCTTACTCTCCAGAGAGTATAACAGACTCACCAATCCTCAAAATTGAGAGAACGGGTGGATCCACGCTATGTTGCAACGTTCTGCCGATGGACAGACCGACAAACGCTCGACAAAGTTATTCAGAGAGTTCTAAAACGCGAAATGCCGGTAAATAATTTAATTTGGAACAAACATTTTGCTTCAGAGTCTACCAAGGTAGCGGAAGTTTTCACTTTTCAAGGTTGAAAAAAAAGTTCTCTGAAATCAAAATTTCCACTCGCGTTTTACGTTTCAGACCTTCTTGAATAATTTTGGTTCCGTGTCTGTCATGAAATTCTACGGCAATAACTTTTACATTTCCCATGGTCGAACGTCAAAATTTATGTTTTCATAGTAGGTATGTTTTGTTCATAGTGAATTTTGATATAAAGTTATTGTTTTTCCATCAATTTAACCCATTTCAAGCCGAGGGTAGAAATAACAGAGTAGTGAGAGGAGGAGGATGAACAGTTTTATAGGATGGCGGCCGAAATTAGGCATAATTTGCTTACCGATTGAGAGCGAAAATAATCCAAATTTTATGAATTTTAAATTTTAATGGGATTTAAGAGGCCTCAGTCTTCCAAATCGATGTGATTTATCTAATTCATTGATGTTGATAAAATGTAAAAATCTATCTTATGGACCGGAATCCGTTCCGACTCGTGGCCCAGAACGCTCAATCGCTCAGGATCGAATTTGAGCTCCATAATCAAGCTTTCGGCCTTTTCAACAAAAAATTTCCAAAATCGCGTCGAGCTCCCGAACTTCGAAGAATTTTTTAGACGAGTTTAAAAACAGCATGAACGAGAAAAAATTCTTCTACGAAGATTTTCCACTGTTTTTAATAGGTAATTAAAAAAAAAGAAAAAAAGTGGCCGGAAATGGGTTAAGATAGTATTGAATTTTTAGAGACCACGCGGAGCCCTGAAACCGTTAGCTCCATTTAGGGTCTAGTTGTGCCCCGAAGATGTTGGTTGATGTAGGTCACTTCTAAGGGTTCAAAAATAAATTTTGAAATTTTGATTCTATAGAATCTTCAGAATTTTTTGAGACCACGCTGAGCTCTGTAGGACAAACCGTTCGCTCCCTACGAGAATTTAAGGGTTGGACGTACGATAAATCAGAAACACGAGTGTGAATCGCAAAAGAGGCCTAATCTCCGTTCAAATTTTAGCTGACCGAAATGCGATCGATTTTTTTTCTTCAAGTTGGTTGGTGGTAACAATGGCAAAGCCGCGTTCTTTGCAGATGAGTGATCTATATAGAAAAATAATAAACCTTTGTGTAATAATTTGCAGCGTTGAAACGATCATTTCGACAGCCCCACTGCAAAACCCTGTATGTTCAATACCAAAAAGTTTCCAGGATACGAAAAAAACTGCGACTTTTTAGGACGTCCCACAGTAAGACTTGGGCGTCCTTATGCGATCGATCTGAGGTGAAGCTGGACAACACTCAACAGAAAAAAAAAATAACCACACAGTAATCCGTTTTAGACCATTCTGAATACAAATCCGCGAAAAAAACCATAGGTTATGTCTGTGTGTGTGTGTGTAACAAAATCTTGTGTACTCTGCCCAGGCCTTAGTTCTCAACCGATTTTCCTGGTTCTTTTTTTGTTCGTCGCGGAAAACTATCTAGTTGTGCACTACGTCGCCGGAATTTCGAATTTTGCCTTTTAAGGGGAGGAAAGGGGGGGTTAATGCTCGAAAAACGTGCGTTTTTAGGACGTCCCACAGTAAGACTTGGGCGTCCTTATGCGATCGATCTGGGGTAAAGTTGGACAACACTCAACAGAAAAAAAAAATAACCACACAGTAATCCGTTTTAGACCATTCTGAATCCAAATCCGCGAAAAAAAACCATAGGTGTATGTCTGTGTGTGTGTGTGTATGTGTGTGTGTGTGTGTGTGTGTGTAACAAAATCTTGTGTACTCTGCCCAGGCCTTATTTCTCAACCGATTTTCGTGGTTCTTTTTTTGTTCGTCGCGGAAAACTATCTAGTTGTGCACTACGTCGCCGGAATTTCGAATTTTGCCTTTTAAGGGGGGGAAAGGGGGGGTTAATGCTCGAAAAACATGCGTTTTTGGGCATAATCTTGTGTACTCTGCCCAGGCCTTAGTTCTCAACCGATTTTCCTGGTTCTTTTTTTGTTCGTCGCGGAAAACTATCTAGTTGTGCACTACGTCGCCGGAATTTCGAATTTTGCCTTTTAAGGGGAGGAAAGGGGGGGTTAATGCTCGAAAAACATGCGTTTTTGGGCATAATCTTGTGTACTCTGCCCAGGCCTTAGTTCTCAAACGATTTTCGTGGTTCTTTTTTCGTTTGACGCGAAATACTATCTAGTTGTGCACTACGGCGCCGGAATTTTGGGTTTTGCTTTTTAAGGGGGGGAAAGGGGGGGTTAATGCTTAAAAAACGTGCGTTTGCGTGCATAATCTTGTAAACTCTGCCCAGGCCTCAATTTCCAACCGATTCGCGTGTTTCTTTTTTTGTTTGACTCAAATAACTTCTGAGTTGTACATGATTTTACCAGAGTACCAAAATTCGCAAGGGGAGGGGGTGAGTGGGGGGGATAATATTCACAAAATATACGATTTTTCAATATTTCGGTTCCTTTACTGCTTACTAACTGTACCCAAGCTTTGAAATTGAGGAAAAATTCTCATTATACCTCCGAATTTTCATGAATTATTCTCTTTACCACCATGGAACTAATAGTGGTGCCACCATGGTGCCAGGACATGGTGCCATGATGCCATAAACCGCTTATTTCGTTTTTAAAATGCTCTTCAGATTCGAGGCTCCCATGCCGCTAGAAATATTTTGGTAGATAATGGTGAGGGGGGGGGGGTCACTATTTCTTGCCTAAACTAATAAACCAAATTACATCCAGTGAAACAGTTTTATCGCTTACCAACTGGTTAAACTGATCTAATGCTTATCCAATGGGACGTCCCCTGGAATGCATGCATTACTAAACAATATGTTTGGGCATAATCTTGTGTACTCTGCCCAGGCCTCAATTTCCAACCGATTTGCGTGTTTCTTTTTTTGTTTGACTCAAATAACTTCCGAGTTGTACATGATTTTACCAGAGTACCAAAATTCGCAAGGGGAGGGGGTGAGTGGGGGGATAATATTCACAAAATATCCGATTTTTCAATATTTTGGTTCCTTTAACTGCTTACTAATTGTACCCATCTTTGAAATTGAGGAAAAATTCTCATTATACCTCCGGATTTTCATGAATTATTCTCTGTACCACCATGAATTATTCTCTGTACCACCATGGAACTAATAGTGGTGCCACCATGGTGCCAGGACATGGTGCCATGATGCCATAAACCGCTTATTTCGTGTTTTTTTTTTTTTTTTTTGTGTTTCACCTTGAATACGGATGTGAACTTCGACGGACTGCCTACCAAAACTAATAGATGAAAGTCCAATGTTACGACGTATTTCCGCTTTGGTGCCAGACTGGCACCATTGTTGGCGTTGGGGCGGTGGTGGGGGGGGGGGGGTGAACTCGAATTCGCATGTTGGGTATCGTAGATCATGGATTTTAAAATGCTCTTCAGATTCGAGGCTCCCATGCCGCTAGAAATGTTAAGGTGGATAACGATGGGGGGGGGGGGGGGGTCAGTATTTCTTGCCTAAAGTAATAAATAAATTACATCGAGTGAAACAGTTTTATCACTTAACAACTGGTTAAACTGATCTAATGCTTATCCAATGGGACGTCCCCTGGAATGCATGCATTACTAAACAATATGTTTAAACATATGAACCTGGCTTACAGGTGCCTGGCTTATTACATTTCACCATAAAAAAGAAATGAAAAGCCATAGCCCGGTTTTGGCGACACTATAATGTGTGCAAGAGCACAATCTATCGGAAAGGCTCAAATCCTTATTTTTGGAAAAATTGGAACTTACAGGGTTTTGCAGTGGGGCTGTCGATTTGCTAAAATATAAAAGAGGCTATGAATGAGTGAAGTCTCCCAGAAACGACCAACGAGGCATTAACACCGTCGGTAAACCTTTGATCAGGATTTTGCAGGAATGGAAGTTTTTAGAGGTCGATCTTGATTAGAACGTCAGTCTGGAAACCGATTCCGAACGGGCGACAAAACCCTGTTGATCTCCGCATCTCAGGCTTCGAGTTATGCTGCTTGGGTGTTCTCGACTTCTCATCACGTAAGCTTTTCATCTTTTCAAACTGGACACTAGAATGTAGCGTTTTCTGCAATTATAGCAGTCGCACTTGTAAGTAAACCTTTCGCGAATTATATTAAAGTTTCCGCAAATTGAATTAGAACTAAATACGTGAAAAGTATCGAACCACCTCGGTTTCAATTGATAGAGCAAACTACGTGATGGATATGTTTCTGCTGCTCCTAACAGCTGCTCCTGGACTTCCTCTAGGACCTGTTGCCTTTTGATTTATTATTTTCAATAATGAACCATTGGAATCGAGGAAGGAAAAAAATTTACCCCCCCCTCAAAATGTTTTGGTTTTTGTTTCAAGGTATAATATACCTACATATTATGTAGAATCCGAAAATCGAATAAAAAATTTTTCCTTCTGTATACGCCGTACGCGGCACTTCCCTTCCCATTGACCAATTTGGTTGAAATTTGGTAGGTATATGTGTTCCAATTGGGGTCTAGTTGTGCCCCGAAGTTTTTGGTTGATGTCAGTCACTTCTAAGGGTTGAAATTTTGAAAATATCCTAGCTCAGAAACTTTCGACACGAAGGTACCTATTGTTTTTTCATAAATTTGATTTTTTAGAGACCACCCATAGCTCTGTAGGACCAGCCGTTCGTTCCCTACGAGAACTTGAGGGTTGAGCTTACGATAAATCAGTAACGCGAGTGTGAATCGCTAAAGAGGTTGAAATTTTGGCATTTTTGGCATTTTTTGAAATGTGGCTAATCTCAGTTGAAATGTTAGCTGTCGCTGTTCGTATCTTCGAGTTGTGTTCAGTTTTGCGTCCTTAGCAACCAGTAATCAAATTTCCTATTAAAAAACTTCTAAGGGGTGAAAATTAAGGGTTGAAATTTTCATGAGTGCCCTAGCTCTAAAACTCGCGGAATAAAGTTATTGTTCTTAAAAGTACTCTACGGATACTTGAGGGTTTTCCTTCGATGAAACAGGATCGCGGGTGCGAATCACCTAAGAGGTTTCACTCATCACCGTTGAAATTGTTTCTGACCGAAACCAGAAATGCGATCGCTGTAGGAATGGGTATCGATACTTTAAAATATTGATACTTTTGTACCGATACTCGATATTTTAGTATCGATACTGCACTATCCGATACTTCCGCATATCGATACTTCGGATCCGATATTTCTAAATGTCGAATATCGATACAGTTCTCGCGGACAATCCTAATACATAAAACACCATCTGTATGTAAGTATGTCGTCCAAACGTGGGGAACCCGAGTTCGATTCCAGGCCGTGACATACAATTTTTTTCTTTGAATAAATTACGTGTTTATCTACGATTTGTGTTTGCCTGCTTTTAGCAGGCTTTTCTGCTACATAATGGCTAAAAGATAAAAAGGTGAAGAAGGTAGGGAGGCTGTTGGGTCTTGACTCGGATAAAATTAATTATTATTATGGAGAAAATGTTAAATAAAATTTGCAGTGGGTATTTTCTCCAAATTTTCCATTGTTTTTACGTCAAAAGATGCCTAATTCATTGTATGACATAAGCTCACTTGTTAGCGATTTTTCAAGGAAAATGAAGGTTTTGCAGTGGCCACACAATTTTAAAACGCTGCAAATCATTGCCCAAAGGTTTATTATTTTCTGTATAGATCACCCTTCTGTATAGATTTTCTGTTCTTCATCAATAGCACCTACCACCATCTGTAATCTCCCTGACCTTCCATATCAAATTTCAGCTTCCTGCGTTCAACAGGATTGAAAATGGCTTCGGAGCTCACTCAGCTGATCAGTGCTCTTCCAGGCGTCTCCAGCCTTCGAGAAGACCTTCTTCACTTTTCAGATCACTGATCAGCTGAGTGAGCTTCGAAGCCATTTTCAATCCTGTTGAACGCAGGAAGCTGAAATTTGAGATGGAGGGTCAGGGAGAATACAGATGGTGGTAGGTGCTATTGATGGAGTGATCTATACAAAAGAAAAAAAATTTTTACCAACCAACTTTTTTTTTACCTACCAACCATTGGTAGGTACTACCTACCACACCATACTGACTTCACACCTTCACAATCAAGTTTATTAGAAAGAACTAAACGCTTCACACTCGATTCGAAAAATAGACAACTTCATATGGAAATTTGATTACTGGTACAAAACTGAATACAAATCGAATAAATGAACAGAAATCGCGTTTTGGTCAGCTAAAAATTCAATGGAGATTAGACCTCTTTTGTGATTCACACTAATGTTTCTGTTTCATCGAAGGAAAACCCTTAAGTACTCGTAGGGAGTGAACGGTTTGTCCTGCAGAGCTCCGGGAGGTCACAGAAAATTTTAAAAATTCAATACTATTTAAAATTTGTGTAAAAACGATACCTTTATTTCGAAAGTTTTCGAGCTAGGGCACTCTTGAAAATTTCAACCCTTAATTTTCACCCCTTAGAAGTGACCTACATCAACCAAAAGCTTCGCGGCACAACTAGACCCCAAATGGAGCCCATGTACGAAATTTTTTTATTTGATTTTCGGATTGTACATACCTTGAAACGTAAAACATCAAATTTTGAGGGGGGGTTAAAATTTTTTTTCTAGCTCAATTCCAAAAGCTTATTATTGAAAATAATAAACCAAAATGGAAATTTTTTTAACACAGAATGTGTTTTTGCGATGACCTACCGAAAAAAAATCGTCACGAAAAAGCGACAGAAAAAACCGTTACGCGCCTTTTATAATGATTTTCACGTGCAACCAAGCCGTTGGTAAGGAAATAGAACTCCCGCAGTGTTCATTGCACAGAAATTGTTCACCATTCGTTGGAAAGCTCTCAATTTATATAGTATTTTTCTTGTAGTTACATATTTATTTATTCAACATTTATAGGGTTTTAGACCAAATTAAATGTCTAACAATTATTTATTTTATTATTGCCAAAGACTCCACATTTATTATTGTTGTTTTTTATTTAATCGATGACTAGCATCGCAAAAACACATTCTGTGTTCCGATGATTTCATACAGAGTATGGAAAAAGAAATAAACCGCGGGGTGCAGGGGGGCGGAGCCCCCCGCCGAGGCGCAAAGCGCCGAGTTTTTGAGAAAAAAAATCACTGAAATCCGTTTTGGAGCGTTCTAATCTCCTGTGCTGACTGTAGAAAAACCTTACTAGATTTCTATGAAAATTTGCTCATTAACCCATGCTGTATGAATGGACTTTTGTTTGCTATTCAGTCCCGAGAGCCGAGAGGTATTCAAATTCACACACAAGTGGTTGCTCCTCTTGGTGATTCTAGGAAAAGATAGGTTCTTGGTACCTGGAGTTGAGACCTACACCTGCTGGTTCCTTGGAGTCCCTTTGGTACCTACTACCTACTAGGGCATTTTTGAAAATTTCAAACCCAACCACCAACCAAATGGAAATGAAGGGCTGAAATTTTTAGAAATGCCCTAGTAGGCACCTATAGTTGGTAGGGAGGGATCTATACAGAAAATAATAAACCTTTGAGCAATGATTTGTGGTCTCAAATTTGTTTAAAAATTCAATACTGTTTAAAATTGGTGAAAAAACGATAGCTTTATTTCGAGAGGTTTCGAGCTAGGGCACTCTTTAAGATGTTAACCCTCAATTTTCACCCCATAGAAGTGACTGACATCAACCAAAAGCTTTGCGGCGCAACTAGACCCCAAATGGAGCCCATATACCAAATTTGAACCAAATCGGTCGAGCGTTGCTAAGAAAAGTGCGGCGTACGGCGGACGGACGGAAAATTGTTTATTCGATTTTCGGATTCTACGTACCTTGAAACGTAAAACATCAAATTTTGAGGGGGGTTAAAATTTTGTTTTCTTGCCCGATTCCAAAGGCTTATTATTGAAAATTATAAACCAAAAGTGGTGTCCCAAGGTACAAGACTCAACATGTTCCCTAGGTACAAGAACAGCTACTTTATAAGTTTGTAGTAACCCGAAATGTGTTTGGTAGTGTAGTATAATAATAATAATAATTAGTTATTATGAGAATTAATAAGACATCATTCAGAACAAAGTAAGAACTCACTATATTTAGTATCAGCGTTTCCATGGTAACATATGGAGCATTGTAGAAAGGTGCAGTAATGACTGAAGTAGTAATTACCTAACACTACATCTCCCTTTCTTCACTTCTTAATATTTTGATAAACATTTCTTATTGAGGATATCTCGATGGTCTCGTGATCGTTCTGCCACTTCTCCGAATTACCTGTTGCGTAGGTGGTGTCGTATTGGAATCATCTCCAGCTGGTGGTGTGTCATCTTCGAGTAGTCGTTTCTTGGGCTTTACTATGAGATGCCATCTATTTCTTCTCACTGTAGCTCCATCAGTGCATCTTACAATGTATGATCTTGGATGCTGAGCCTTGGAGATCACCATACCGTTTCGCTTCAAATCTACGATCCATACTTCATCACCTATAGCTAATTCGGAAAGAGTTCTTGCTCCTCTTCTGGCGTCATAATTCCTCTTCATTCTCTGCTTCACTTCACAATCCTTCCCGATGAACTGTTCCAATTGCTTTCTCTCGATCCTCTGAAAATTGTTTAGAGAAGGCAGCGTAGATCTTATTTGTCTGCCATACAGTAACTCAGCAGGGGAGAAACCAGATTCCAACTTTGTTGTTCTGTAAGCAAGTAAACCTAGGTTGGGATCTTCATTCTTCAACAGTATACTCTTGGCTATCTTGACTGCGTTCTCGGACTCCCCATTCGATTGAGGGAAGTGAGGACTGCTAGTTGTCGCCTCAAAGCCATATTCCTTGGAGAACTGTAGGAATTGAGTTGAAGTGAATTGTGTTCCACCATCTGTTCGTATTTTCAGCGGAATTCCGTGTCGAGCAAATACGTTCTTCATCTTCCCAATTACCATCTGTGAAGTAAGTGTCCCTAAATTAATAATCTCGATAAATCTTGAATAATAATCTTGTAATACGAGATACCATTTTTGATTGAGTTTCATTATATCCGCTCCCAAAAATGTCCATGGTTCCTGAGGGAGCTTTGTCGGAATTAGTGGCTCTTTCTTATTTGTACGATTTTCAATACAGATGACACAACCTTCCACAATTTCTTTTATATCAGTTGCACATCCCGGCCACCAAACCGATTCTTGCGCTCGCCGTCGACACTTAACTATACCCAAATGACCTTCGTGTATTTTAGATAATATCTCTTTCCTCATGTTTCTAGGGATGAAAATCCTCCTTCCTTTTACAATTAGCCCATCTTCCAATACTATCTCATTTCTGTATTTCCAAAATACGGAGTTTTGTCTCCAATTATTTTCCAAGATTGATTTTTTTATTGTCTGTGCTTCAATATCATTCTCTTGATTTCTTCGAATCTCTTCCAAACGCAGATCTGAACATGGTAAAGCTTCTATAATGCTTCTCACAAACAGTTCTTCTTCAGAATCTGTTGCTCCACAGCATACTTCTTCGACTTCAGGTGAGTTTCTCGACAAGCAATCGGCAACGTGGTTTTCACGACCGGGAAGGTATGTAATCTTGAAGTCATATATTTGGAGTCTCATTCGAAATCGTTGAAGTCTTGCAGATAAGTCGCTTATTGGTTTTGTTCCTAGAATTTCTACAAGTGGTTTATGGTCTGTATAGAGTTGAAATTCTCTTCCTAAGATGTAACTTGAGAATTTTTCACATGCCCAAGTCAGACTTAGAGCTTCCTTCTCGATTTGAGCATATCTTGATTCAGTTTCTGTCATACTTCTGGAAGCATATGCTATTGGTCGCCATTGTTCTTCGTTCATTTGCTCAATAACTCCTCCTAATCCGTGAGACGATGCATCTGCAGTAATACGAGTTAGTGCATTTCGTTTGTACGTTGCTAAGACCGGAGCTCTCGTTGCTGCTTTCTTCAAATCTTCGAAAGCTCTCTCTTGAACTGACTCCCATATCCACGTACTTTCTTTCTTCAATAATATACGCAATGGGGCAGTAATTTCAACAAGATTTGGAACAAATTTCATTAGTTGGTTTACCATTCCAAGAAATTGTCGCAATTCCGTCACATTTATTGGCGACTTCATATTAGCGATTGCTTTGGTCTTTGCAGGTTCGGGACAAATGCCATTTTCAGTAATCAGATTTCCCAAAAACACCACACTCTTCATTCCAAATGCACACTTGCTTTTATTGAGAGAAACTCCATTTTCAGTCAATCGTTCTATCACAAGTTTAACTCTCTCGTCATGTTGTTTTTCGGTTGTCCCCATTATCAGTATGTCATCAGCTTGATTGATGACCCCCGGTATATCACTTATTATTTGGCTGATCCGTTTTTGGAATACTTCTGGCCCCGAACAAATGCCAAAAGGAAGACGTTTGAAATAGTATCTTCCGAATGGTGTAATAAACGTAGTAAGTTTATAGGAGTCTTTTTCAAGGGGAATTTGCCAAAAGCCGTTTGCCGCGTCCAATTTAGAAAAGAATTTTCCGTCTTCTAATTTGGATAGTGATTCTTCTACCGAAGGTAATAAAAGCATTTCGCGTTTAACATGTTGGTTAAGTCGTGTATAGTCAACACACAGCCTTATTCTACCTCCTTTTCGAGGAACTACCACAATCGGGGCGCACCATTCCGTTGGCTCAGTAATAGGCTCAATGACACCTTCCTTCATCATCCGATCAAGTTCTTCTTTCAGTTGATTGTGGAGAGAAATTGCTACTCTACGGGGAGCTAGAACTGCATAAGGTCGAGCATCTTCCTGTAACTTAATCGAATAAGGATTGTCTAGTTTGCCCATCCCATCAAATGCTTTTGGAAACATTTTCCCAACGATTTCATCATCTATAAGACTGACGTTAAATGAGAGGAGTTCCAGATTTAAAAGGGCATTTCTACTCAGAAGGGGTGAATTTTGATTGGCTAGTACGTAGATGTCTTCGTTAAGGGACCTTTCTTTGTATTTCATTTTGACATTGGCTACTCCTAATACTTGAAGTTTTGTCCTCCCTGGGCCATACAGAGCTTTTGATGTTGGCTGAACTTTTAAACGGAGTGATTCTGCTTCTTTTGCACCCATCACTGAAACGTCAGCTCCGGAATCCATTTTGAAGCTTACCTCTTGATCATTTATGATTAAACTTACTGTCGGGCACTGACGAAAAGCTTCAGCAGTTCCAATTTCACCTAGGTAAGAATCATACCGCTCTTCGTTTTCGGATTCCGCATCCAACTCATTGACTCTTTTCTTTCTGCAACATTCCGGGAAGTGGCCCAGTAAACCACAATTCTTACATTTTTCCCTAAAAGCTGGGCACGCTCTTGAGCCATGCGTTTGCCCACAACGATGGCATTTGAATGTTTTGTTCTTATTATTTTTATTTTTAAATTGTATAGCATGAACGTTGTCCAGTGATTTTTCTCGGACGACCTTCTGTTGTTTAGCAACTGCTTCTGCTTGCCGCGCTTTCGTAATAGCTTTACTTAGCGTGAGAGTCTCGTCCATTTGAAGGTTTTCAGATAACTTTGCATTGCCTATTCCTATAACAATCAAGTCTCTGATAAGACTGTTTTTCAATTGACCAAACTCACAAGTCTCAGCTAACTTATGGAGATCGTTTATGAACCCGTCTACCGGCTCCCCAGGTTCTTGTTTTCTTTTCAGGAATTTGGCTCTCTCATATACAATATTCTTTTTCAGCCCAAGATAATTTTCAAAAGCCAGAACAACTTCATCATAGCTTAACTCACTTTCCTCACCTAGATTGAATGTATGGAAAAGTTCTTCGCCTTCATCCCCGAGTGTGTACAATAGCATGCTAATTTGCTGCAATTCAGGTTTGATATTCAACTCAGAAGCGAGACGGAATCGCTCAAACTTTTTAATCCATCTAGGCCATACTGCAGGATTATTGAAATCAAAATTGTCGGGAGGAGAAACATGATATTGAGATAACATACCTGGTCGGGTTTGGACGACTTGCTGTACAGTTTTACCTTTAGTCGATCGGCCGGCAACTTCGACGTGCGTGTTTTCTTCTTCCGATCCACTCTCCCCCCAGTCTTTCTTGGGATCCTTTCGATCCTTCTTCTTACTAATTTTCGGCATCTTAATTCACCAAATTATAATACACCTGACACCATGTAGTATAATAATAATAATAATTAGTTATTATGAGAATTAATAAGACATCATTCAGAACAAAGTAAGAACTCACTATATTTAGTATCAGCGTTTCCATGGTAACATATGGAGCATTGTAGAAAGTTGCAGTAATGACTGAAGTAGTAATTACCTAACACTACAGGTAGGTAGTTGGGTTGATAGGTATTGTTGACCTTTGTAGGCGATTTAAAAAAAATGTGTTGAGATCTCCAAGGGTACTTGATCTCCAAACTTTCCAAATCCTTTCTACTCAATAAAAACATCAATCAGCTAGAAATGACATGTTTTTTGGCATTCAAACTTGATTTACTTTTCCAATTTGAATTTTTTTTAAATTGATAAACTGTTGGAAAGCTGACAATTTGAACGTATTTTTTTAAGAAGAGCGATTCATAGTAAAAATTCGATTTAAAAGAGTCATATTTCGAAAAAAGTTGAAGTTTGATTTTTGACTTGATTTTTGGTTTATTATTTTCAATAATAAGAATTTGGAATCGAGCAAGAAAAAAAAAATTTTAACCCCCCCTCAAAATTTGATGTTTTACGTTTCAAGGTACGTAGAATCCGAAAATCGAATAAAAAAATTTCCGTCCGTCCGCCGTACGCCGTACGCCGTACGCGGCACTTTTCTTAGCAACACTGGACCGATTTGGTTCAAATTTGGTATATGGGCTCCATTTGGGGTCTAGTTGTGCCGCGAAGCTTTTGGTTGATGTAGGTCACTTCTAAGGGGTGAAAATTAAGGGTTGAAAATTTCAAGAGTGCCCTAGCTCGAAAACTCTCGAAATAAAGGTATCGTTTTTTCACCAATTTTAAAATGTACAGAATTTTTAAAAATTTTTGAGACCACCCGGAGCTCTGTAGGACAAACCGTTCGGTCCCTACGAGTATTTGATGGTTTTCCTTCGATAAAACAGAATCATGAGTGTGAATCGCAAAAGAGGTCTAATCGCCGTTCAAATTTTATCTGACTAAAATGCGATCGCTGTTCATTTCTTCGAGTTGTATTCAGTTTTGCCTTCTGCGTAACCAGTAATCAAATTTCCATATCAAGCTTTCTATTTTTCGAATCGAGTGTGAAGCGTTTAGTTCTTTCTAATAAACTTGATTGTGAAGGTGTGAAGCCATTATAGTGTGGTAGGTAGTACCTACCAATAGTTGGTAGGTAAAAAAAAATTGGTAGGTAAAACAATGTTTGTAGGTAAAAAACGCTGCAAATCATTGCTCACTGATCAGCTGAGTGAGCTCCGAAGCCATTTTCAATGCTATTGAATGGAAGTGCTCTTCCAGGCGTCTCCAGCATTCGAGGATATCTTCTTCACTCCTCACATCACTGATCAGCTGAGTGAGCTCCAAAGCCATTTTCAATCCTATTGAATGGAGGTGCTCTTCCAGGCGTCTCCAGCATTCGAGGAGATCTTCTTCACTCCTCACATCACTGATCAGCTGGGTGAGCTTGAAAGCCATTTTCAATGCTATTGAATGGAAGTGCTCTTCCAGGCGTCTCCAGCATTCGAGGAGATCTTCTTCACTCTTCTGATCACTGATCAGCTGAGTGAGCTCCGAAGCCATTTTCAATCCTATTGAACGCAGGAGCTGAAATTTGAGAGGGAAGGTCAAGGGAGAATACAGATGGTGGTAGGTGCTATTGATGGAGAACCAGTGATCTATACAGAAGGATGATCTATACAGAAAATAATAAACCTTTGAGCAATGATTTGCAGCGTTTTAGAAACGGTTTATCGCTAAAAGATTTTGGTTTTACACTTGGTAGCTTGAAAATGTAACGCTCTTTCCAACGATATCCTCAAATTTTAATTTACAAGGTAAACAACAGGAGTTATGGCAGTTTTAATGATGCACATGCTGTGAAAACGTAAATTTTTACGTTCGACCTCTACGAGTTAATCAAAATCAAAAATCATAATCAAAAAGTTTCATGTTTCGACCTTATCTGTGGTGTCTGCTTTCGAGAAACCATCGAACGGACAAATTGTTGTCAGAGTGACTTTTTAAACGCGTTTCAGCCAAACAGTTTCCATCTACAAGGCTGAGAAATGACGTTCCATTCTCCCGTGGTGTTTGTGTTTTCATTGATTCGCTTCAGATACACCGTTCATCTAAAACCACCTTATCAGCCAACGTAAGAGTTCTTCTTGTGAAATGGTAACGCCAATAATAAATTAATTGGAGTTGGAAATTATGCGGGCGATGAAGGATATGGGATTATCCTGCTCACCATCACGCTCTAGATTCCATCGAGCTGTTTCGACAGGACTTCCAACACCCAATCCAACGGTCAGTGATCCGATCTTGAAAAAACATTGTAAGGATGATACTGTGCGTAGTACTTGATTAAAGTTTCAACCTTCAAATATCTATCTCAACCATAACCATCAAAACGACTGATTTTTTTCATTAATTTTTTTTACTTTTATGTAAAATTCATGGTTTATGTAGGTACTTTTCTATTATTTTGATATTATTTAATTAAAAGGTAAGTATGTGTACAAAAATGTTTTTAAATTGCGGGTGGACACGGGCCACGATGACACCACACGACTTCCTTCGGATGGAAGGGCGCACAGGTCAACAGCCGCCACCTGCGCAGCATCTGCTCCCGATCTCTTTCTTGCTAGGTCAGCAACTAACGAGTAGAGATTGACTCTTGAGTTTGGGTGTGGACTCATCTATCTTCCAGGAAACGTACATCTCTTTGTTAACTTCAGGTAGGTACATTTATAGCTCGTGTCATCTTCATGTTCTGGTAGAGTACGAGCACATGTCGAATATATGGGATACTGTAATGCAAGTACGTGTATCCCTGAAATTAATGTTCTGTGATCATTTTTGACATACCTTATCCTCTATTGAAATTTATGTTAAAATTATACTCAGCCAGGGGTAGCCATGGGTTCACCGCTGTCTCCTTTGCTTGCGGATATTTATATGGATCATCTTGAAAAACGCTTGCATACGAGTCTGCAACACATTGAAACATTTTCATGCTGATCTGGGGGCTCGATTTTCGACTCAGCTGATCTGGGAGCTCGATTTTCGACTCAGCTGATCTGGGAGCTCGATTTTTGACTCAGCTGATCTGGGAGCTCGATTTTCGACTCAGCTGATCTGGGAGCTCGATTTTCGACTCAGCTGATCTGGGAGCTCGATTTTCGACTCAGCTGATCTGGGAGCTCAATTTTCGACTCAGCTGATCTGGTAATATCAAACTGTAAAGTACCTACCTAACTGTACCTACCTGTAAAGTACCTAACAACTTCACTTCTGATGGTCATAATCATCATTGTGGCGACTTGGGACAAATTTCGTTAGCAAATTTCGTTAGCAAATTTCGTTGCAACAAATTTCGTGACGATTTTTTTTTATGTGCCATATGAAAGACATGAAAATGTCAAAACATCCTGATAACTCGCAGTTTTGGAAATTCATGAACAATAATACGATTGAGGATTCGGTTCCACACTAGGTCAGGTAGTTATGCCCTGTTTGGTAGGCATCAAGGAGTTCTTGGATTTTTTTAAAAGCCTGTTTTTCGAGAATATTCCAATTTTGAAATTTTTCGTGTTGTTAATTTCCATCTAGAACCTTTGGAATCGACCAAGACAAAAAACACTTTTACCCCCTTCAAAATTTGTTGGTTTACATTTCAAGGTACGTAGAATCCAAAAATCGAATACCTACAAAATTTTCCGTCCGCCCGCCGTAGGCCGTTCACGGCACTTTCCTTGTTCCCATGGACCAGAGTTGTAAAGTAATGATTACTTTGAGTAATGATTACTTTTCAAAATTACTTTTTTTATTAGCAATGAAATGAGTGAAGTGATTATGATTATGTACACATAAAACCAATAACTGGGGTTTTAAAAGACACTTTAATCCAAAGTAATTGCCATTCCCATTACCCATTCCTGTAATGGGAATGGAATTTTCAATTACTTTTTCCAATTCCTTGTAATGGTAATGGTTTTTCCAATTACTCATTACTCGTAGTTGGAAAAGTAGTGGGTCCTTCCAATTACCCATTACAGGAAGAGTAATGGGTAATGGGAAAACCAATTCCCCATTACCACCATTCAATCAGTAAGTTGACCATCCTCCAATTCATAAGGGACCATCCTCCAATTCATAGGGGACCACCCTCCAATTCATAGGGGGCCATCCCACCATCCATTTCGTTGGGGACCATCCTCTAATTCAAGGGGGACCATTCCCGAATTCCTTGGGGACCACCCTCCCAACTCATAGGGGGCCATCCCACCATCCATTTCGTTGGGGACCATCCTCCAATTCAAGGGGGACCATTCCAAAATTCCTTGGGGACTACCCTCCCAATTCATAGAGGACCGTCCCCACATCAAATTCCTTGGGGACCATCCTACAATTTATAGGGGACCGTTCCCAAATTCCTTGGGGACCATCCTACAATTCATAGGGGACCGTTCTCAAATTCCTTGGGGACCACCCTCCCAACTCATAGGGGGGCCATCCCACCTTCCAATTCATCGGGGACCATCCTCCAATTCATAGGGGACCACCCTCCTGAATCATAGGGGACCATCCAACGATCCCCAACTACTAAGATGGTGGGATGGTCCCTTATGAATTGGGAGGGTGGTCCCCAAGGAATTTGGGAACGGTCCCCCTTGAATTGGAGGATGGTAAACTTACTGATTGAATGGTGGTATTGGGGAATTGGTTTTCCCATTACCCATTACTCTTCCTGTAATGGGTAATTGGAAGGACCCATTACTTTTCCAACTACGAGTAATGGGGGATTGGAAAAACCATTACCATTACAAGGAATTGGGAAAAGTAATTGAAAATTCCATTCCCATTACAGGAATGGGTAATGGGAATGGCAATTACTTTGTTCCGAAAGTAATTGGAATTGGTAACGGGAATTGGAATTCCTATTTTAACAACTCTGCCATGGACCTATTTTGATGAAATTTGGTATAAAGGCTCCATTCGGGGTCTAGTTGTGCCCCGATGCTTTTGGTTGATGTAGGTCACTTCTATTGGTTGAAAAATAAGGATTGCAATTTTGAAAACGCCCTAGCTCAAAAAATTTAGATATAAAGGTATTGTTTTTCCACCAATTCAAGATAGTATTGAATTTTTATAGTAATCGAATGAGACCACGCGGAGCTCTGTAGGACCAACCGTTCGCTCTCAATGTAAACTTCAGTGTTGGACTTGCGATAAAACAGAAACACGAGTGTGAATCACAAAAGAGGCCTAATCTCCGTTCAAATTTTGCTGATCAAAATGCGTTTATTCATTTTACTCATTTTAACGTCCTCAGAAATCAGTTATCAAATTTCCTAATTAAGGCACCCGCAACTCCCTATTTCTAATTGAGTTTGAAGCATTTATTTCTTCAAAATAAACATGATTGTGAAGCGAAATATAAAGGTTGGTAGGTGGTGACAATGACAAAGCTTAGAAAAGTAAGGTTTTGGAGAACATTAAGTGTGGCACATGTTTTTTCATCATTTTTTGACGCTGAGTCACAGGGTGTCATCCGTTTTGAGGAAGAACAAGAGTTCTAGAGAAAAAATTAATTTCTTTCATAAAATCATCAGTTTTGTGGTCGAAATCATGTTTATTTTTTATTTTCTCTCCTTTTGAACGGGCTTGGGACCGTCTACGGTGGAGGTCAATCCAAAAAAGCTGCAAATTATTACACATTGGTTTACTATTTTTCTATAAATCACTCGTCTGCAAAGCCACCAACCATCCAACATGAAGAAAAACATCGATCGTATTTCGGTCTGCTATAATTTAAACGGATATTAGGCCTCTTTGGCGATTCGCACTCGTGTTTCTGATTTATCGTACGTCCAAAACTTAAATTCTCGTAGTGAGCGAATGGTTTGTCCTACAAAGCTCCACGTGGTCTCAAAAAGTTCTAAAAATTCTATAGAATCTTAAATTGAAGGAAAAACAATACCTTTATCTCAAAACGTTCGGACTTAGGGCGTTTTAAAAATTTCCAAATTCATTTTTGAACCCTTAGAAGTGACTTACATTAACCAAAATCTTCGGGGCACAACTAGACCCCAAATGGAGCCTACATACCCAATTTCATCAAAATCGGTCAATGCTAAGTGTGCAAAAGTGCCGCGTGCGGCGTACGGCGGACGGACGGCCAAATTTTTATTCGAATTTTGAATTCTACGTACCTTGAAACGTAAACCATCAAATTTTGAGGGGGTGTTAAAAAATTGTTTTCTTGGTCGATTCCAAGGGGTTATTAAAAATAATAAACCAAAATTGGTTTGGGTACGAATTTTTCATGAAATTTGACGTAGAATCCGAATCTGAATAAAAAACGCTGCAAATCATTGCTCAAAGGTTTATTATTTTCTGTATAGATCACCCTTCTGTATAGATCACTGGTTCTCCATCAATAGCACCTACCACTATCTGTATTCTCCCTTGACCTTCCCTCTCAAATTTCAGCTTCCTGCGTTCAATAGGATTAAAAATGAATTCGGAGCTCACTCAGCTGATCAGTGATCTGAAGAGTGAAGAAGATCTCCTCGAATGCAGGAGACGCCTGGAAGAGCACTTCCATTCAATAGGAATGAAAATGGCTTTGGAGCTCACTCAGCTGATCAGTGACCACTCAGGTGCCTTCAGCATTCTCCTTTGACCCTGCCTCTCAAATTTCAGGTTCCTGCGTTCAACAGGAGAGGAAATGGCCTTGGAGCTCACTCAGCTGATCAGTGACCACTCAGGCACCTCCAGCATTCTCCATTGACCCGCCCTCTAAAATTTCAGCTTCCTGCGTTCAACAGGAGAGAAAATGGCCTTGGAGCTCACTCAGCTGATCAGTGACCACTCATGCGCCTTCAGCATTCTCCATTGACCCGCCCTCTCAAATTTCAGGTTCCTGCGTTCAACAGGAGAGGATATGGCTTTGGAGCTCACTCAGCTGATCAGTGACCACTCATGCGCCTTCAGCATTCTCCATTGACCCGCCCTCTCAAATTTCAGGTTCCTGCGTTCAACAGGAGAGGAAATGGCCTTGGAGCTAACTCAGCTGATCAGTGACCACTCAGGCGCCTTCAGCATTCTCAATTGACCCGCCCTCTCAAATTTCAGGTTCCTGCGTTCAACAGGAGAGGAAATGGCCTTGGAGCTCACTCAGCTAATCAGTGACCACTCAGGCTCCTTCAGCATTCTCAATTGACCCGCCCTCTCAAATTTCAGGTTCCTGCGTTGAACAGGAGAGGAAATGGCCTTGGAGCTCACTCAGCTGATCAGTGACCACTCAGGCGCCTTCAGTATTCTCCATTGACTTTTGATTATGGAAATTTGATTACTGGTTGGTTACGCAGAAGGCAAAACTGTATACAAATCGAAGAAATGAACAGCGATCGCATTTTAATCAGAAAAAATTTCAACGGAGATTAGACCTCTTTTGCGATTCACACTCATGATTCTGTTTTATCGAAGGAAAAGCTTCAAGTACTCGTAGGGACCGAACGGTTTGCCCTACAAAGCTCCGGGTGGTCTCAAAAATTTTTAAAAATTCAGTACTATTTAAAATTAGTGAAAAAACTATACCTTTATTTCGAGAGTTTTCGAGCTAGGGCACTCTTGAAAATTTCAACCCTTAATTTTCACCCCTTAGAAGTGACCTACATCAACCAAAAGCTTCGGCGCACAACTAGACCCCAAATGGAGCCCATATACCAAATTTCATCGAAATCGGTCCATGGTAACTAAGAAAAGTGCCGCGTACGGCGTACGGCGTACGGCGTACGGCGTACGGCGTACGGCGTACGGCGGACGGACGGAAATTTTTTTATTCGATTTTCGTATTCTACGTACCTTGAAACGTAAAACATCAAATTTTGAGGGGGGGTTAAAATTTTTTTTTTCTTGCTCGATTCCAAAGGCTTATTATTGAAAATAATAAACCAAAATCGCTGCAAATCATTGCTCAAAGGTTTATTATTTTCTGTATAGATCACCCTTCTGTATAGATGGTTCTCCATCAATAGCACCTACCACCATCTGTATTCTCCCTTGACCTTCCCTCTCAAATTTCAGCTTCCTGCGTTCAATAGGATTGAAAATGGCTTTGGAGCTCACTCAGCTGATCAGTGATCTGAAGAGTGAAGAAGATATCCTCGAATGCAGGAGACGCCTGGAAGAGCACTTCCATTCAATAGGATTAAAAATGGCTTCGGAGCTCACTCAGCTGATCAGTGATCTGAAGAGTGAAGAAGATCTCCTCGAATGCAGGAGACGCCTGGAAGAGCACTTTCATTCAATAGGATTGAAAATGACTTCGGAGTTCACTCAGCTGATCTGTGATATGAAGAGTGAAGAAGATCTTCTCGAATGCTGGAGATGCCTGGAAGAGCACTTCCATTCAATACGATTAAAAATTGCTTCGGAGGTCACTCAGCTGATCAGTGATCTGAAGAGTGAAGAAGCCTTTGAGCAATGATTTGCAGCGTTTTTTACCCACCAATGTTTTTTTCCCTACCAACTTTTTTTTTACCTACCAACTATTGGTAGGTACTACCTACCACACCATACTGCTTCACACCTTCACAATCAAGTTTATTAGAAAGAACTAAACGCTTCACACTCGATTGGAAAAATAGAAAGCTTCATATGGAAATTTGATTACTGGTTACGCAGAAGGCAAAACTGTATACAAATCGAAGAAATGAACAGCGATCGCATTTTAGTCAGATAAAATTTGAACGGCGATTAGACCTCTTTTGCGATTCACACTCATGATTCTGTTTTATCGAAGGAAACCTTCAAGTACTCGTAGGGACCGAACGGTTTGTCCTACAGAGCTCCGGGTGGTCTCAAAAATTTTTTAAAATTCAATACTATTTAAAATTGGTGAAAAAACTATACCTTTATTTCGAGAGTTTTCGAGCTAGGGCACTCTTGAAAATTTCAACCCTTAATTTTCACCCCTTAGAAGTGACCTACATCAACCAAAAGCTTCGCGGCACAACTAGACCCCAAATGGAGCCCATATACCAAATTTGAACCAAATCGGTCCAGTGTTGCTAAGAAAAGTGCCGCGTACGGCGTACGGCGGACGGACGGAAATTTTTTTATTGGATTTTCGTATTCTACGTACCTTGAAACGTAAAACATCAAATTTTGAGGGGGGGTTAAATTTTTTTTTTCTTGCTCGATTCTAAAGGCTTATTATTGAAAATAATAAACCAAAACGCTGCAAATTATTACACAATGGTTTATTATTTTTTATTTTTCTATATAGATCACTCGTCTGCAAAGCCACCAACCATCCAACATGAAGAAAAACATCGATCGCATTTCGGTCAGCTTTAATTTGAACGGAGATTAGGCCTCTTTTGCGATTCACACTCGTGTTTCTGATTTATCGTACGTCCAAACTTTAAATTCTCGTTGTGAACAAACGGTTTGTCCTACAGAGCTCCGGGTGGTCTCAAAAAATTCTAAAAATTCTACAGAATCTTAAATTGAAGGAAAAAATACCTTTATATCAAAATTTGTTGAGTTAGGGCGTTTTCAAAATTGATTTTGGAACCCTTAGAAGTGACCTACATCAACCAAAATCTTCGGGGCACAACTAGCCCCCTAATGGAGCCTACATACCAAGTTTCATCAAAATCGGTCAATGCTAAGTGGCAAAAGTGCCGCGTACGGCGGACGGACGGCCAAATTTTCATTCGATTTTTGGATTCTACTTGAAACGTAAACCATCAAATTTTGAGGGGGGTTAAAATTTTTTTTTTCTTGCTCGATTCCAAAGGCTTATTATTGAAAATAATAAACCAAAAGGGGGAGTTCCATTTGAAACAATGAAGTTAGTATCAATTGTGCTCAATTGCGCGCAAGTATTTTTCCTGAATTCCTCAAAAAAAAAAAAAAAAAAAAATCATGAAGATTGGCGCTGGTCCCAATTTTTTACGCTGTATTTTGGGGAAATGAATGGGGGAGTAACCTTTTCCTGAAACACCCTGTAGACATAATAAACATTTGTGTAATAATTTTCAGAATTTTTGCTTCCGAGTCTACCAAGGTAGCGGAAGCTTTGTTTTCACTTTTCACGGATGAAAAAAAAAGTTCTCCAAAATCAAAATTTTCACTCGCGTTTTGCGTTTTAGACCTTTCTGAACAATTTTGGTTCCGTGTCTGTGTGTCTGTCCGTCTGTCTGTCTGTGTGTCTGTCCGTCTGTCATGATTTCCTTGTAACGCGCATAACTATACGAAGTTATTGTCCGATTTCGATGAAATTTTCAGGGATTGTGCGGGTTGGTGTGCAGACGGTCCCCTATGAAAATCATCATCCCCGGACTGATAGAAGCGACTGCGCATGCGCAAACGTGAATTTCCTTGTAACGGCCATAACTTCTACATTTTCCATCCGATTTCAATGAAATTCTCAGGGATTATGCGGATTAGATTGTAAATGGTCCCCTATGAAAATCATCACCCCCGGACTTATAGTAGCCGATGCGCATGCGCGAACGTAAAATCCGTGTAACAGCCGTGCGTACGTCACGACCTTAAATTCTACACTACCTACTGCCTGACGCCCGTAGCACATGTGCAGCGAGTCAATTTGAGACATAATATGTCTCATATTATGAGGTCCCGGGTACGATTCCCAGCCGTGCCAAGAAATTTTTGGATTTTTTGAGTAGTGACTCACTTACATTTTTCATCCGAATTTGATGAAATTTTCTAGGATTATCCAGAGTAGCGTGTAGATGGTCCCCTATGAGGGTAGTGAAAGGTACTTAGAGATTGGTTTTTTGAGATTAACTACTATGCATCGGATCATCTATATGTGATGGATTGATGAAAACGAAGACTCAAACCCGGATTGAACCCGATTGAACGTTTACCATTTTAATTGCATTATCATCAGATTCACTGACATTGTTATTTTAAACAATCTTTATTATTTGAAACTCGAGAAACACAGTAGTGTCGCCAAAAGCTGCTCGTAAATCCCCTCGTGACAGGTTTTGAAACTATTGAGAGAAGAGAGGGGGCACCTGTTAAGCCCTCCTTTAGTTCTGCCCGAACAGTTATCGTTGTAGCTCGCTTGAGTGTGAACCTTTGAGGTGTCATGTGATCATTTTGATATCAAATTTGTAGTAAATACTGTCCGAGGGGGAGTATCGCTAACTCGAGTTCCGTTTCTGAAATAGTACAGTTTCTTCAGGTAATAAAATTAGTTTACAATTCGGAAGTGTTGTTCCTTTGCAAATACCGTGTCTTCCGACAAAGAGGAAGGTCAGCTTCGGGAGGAGGAGCCCACCATAACATATATAATCGGGTTATGGATACGAGGAAGCTATGTGCCACACCCACTTGGCAGACGTTTTTTTTCCTGAAGTTGAAATTGCTCTTGAAACTTGGTAATAGAACAATTGATGAGAAAAAAAATATAATATTACAATATTCATGAGAATCGCTATGCAAATACTTTTTTATTGGTTATTACTAAAATTGAAATATTATTGTATATGGTTTTGGGTTTCCACTGGAGACACCCCCCCCCCCCTCTTCCAATTCCTGGCCTTAAGGAATCAAAATGTCCATCGTATATACTATATAGTTGTGATTTCCACAAGTTGTGAGAAGTCATTTTAGAAAATTACCTATACCTACTGTTTTTAGTTCATTTTCTCTATTCAGATGTCTTATTGGACGTAATAAATTTCTTTCTTTCTCCTTTCACAATTTCAACATTTTGTTGTTATTTAGTTATTTCATTATCGTGGAGAAAGGAGGAAGAACTGTGTGGTCGGACTGCTGTCCCATTGTAACCCTTGGAACAAACCTAACGAGGCCTAAGCTCTTGAAAACGGTCAATTCTCCGAAAATCTCAGATAGCCTTCCTGGAAGAACGTTGGGTGTCGCTTCTCCTTGCAGGCATGTCACAACATGTCTCAAGAGGGCAAGGGTACTATTTCTTATGGTCAGGGGGGGGGATAAATATACTACCTTTCAGAAAGAAAGCAGGTCGGTGGGTGTCACCTGATTGAAGGGTCAATGTTTTTCCTAATACCATAACATTCATCTGCACCCACTGAGCCTTCCTGCTAATCCTCAGCTAGTCAGTTGCTCCTCAGGCGCGTTCTCAGAATATTTGTGCTCCGCTTCTCAACTTCCTCTGTTCACAATGATCTTCAACTCAACCGCGACTTCGCAATTTTACCGGCGCGGTCGGTTCAAAGTGAAAATGGCCAATTTCGAAACGTTTTGGCACACCGCTTAGTCAAATTTTGTGAAGTGAAAGTGATGAAAGTGTTGTTTCGCTTGTCAAATTCCGTCTCTCCAGAGGATCCATGCCTTCATTCAGGGAACTCCAAGGTAAATTAACCTCATTTTCCAAATCTACTGATTTGCAACACATTTTTCAAACATTTTGCTTCCGAGTAGACCAAACGAATAGTTTTGATTGAAAACTATGTTACTTTTTCTTAAGAGGCCTACGATTCTACTCGAACTAAGAAGTATAGATAAGTTGCTAAGGACCTGCGTACAACTCAAAGAAACGATCAACGATCGCATTTTGGTCAGCTACAATTTAAACGGAGATTAGGCCTCTTTCGCGATTCACACTCGTGTTTCTGATTTATCATAAGTCCATCCCTTAAGTTCCCCTGGGGAGCAAAAAATTTTCGAAAAATTCGATTAAAAAATTCAATACTACACCACAACAATACCTTTATATATAAAATGTTTGAGCTAGGTCGTTTTGAAAATTTCAACCTTTATTTTTCAACTCTTAGAAGTCCCTGACATCATCCAAAAGCTTTGGGGCCCAACTAGATCCCAAATGATGCCCAAATACCAAATTTCATCAAAATCGGTTCAAGGGAACTAAAGAAAGTGCAGCGTACGGACCGCAAACTTTTCATTCGATTTTCGGATTAGGCGTTCCTTGAAACGTAAACCAACCAATTTTGAGGGGGTTAAATGTTTTCTTGGTCGATTCCAAAGGTACATCATCGAAAATGATAACCCGAAATGAGTGAGGCAAATAAAATAGTAAAAGTATCTTAGACGGGCCATTAGAATTGGCGGTTTACAATCGTTAACAACTTGGAAAATCTGTAGCTACATAAGAAAATATTTAAATAAGTTAGTATTAAGTAAATTGTGACAATAATTGAATAAAGGTAAAGGAAGCATAAGTAGGGTAAAGCACGAAAAATATAGATAAGATAAATAAATGTACCTACCTACCTACCAGTTGACGGCTTCATTGAGCCTAACTATACAACGTAAAATGTCTGCCAAGTGTGTGTGGCACATAGCTTCCTCGTATCCATAATCCGATTTCATAGATGATCCGATGCATAGCATCTGATCTCAGATCTACAAGTCAAGCCGCACAATCTTTGAAAATATCATTGAAGTCGGGTAGATACTGTAGAACTTATGGCTGTTACAAGGAATAAACCTATGCGCATTGGCTACTATCAGTTCCGGGGCGATGATTCTCATAGGGGACCATTGATGGTGTAGATCTACACGGTAATCTGAACAATCCTGGAAAATGCCATCAAATTTAAATGAAAAATGTAAAAGTTACGTCTGTTACAACGATTTTACGTTTGCGCAGGCACAGTGGCTACTATTTCATGGGGGTGATTTCATGAGGGACCATCTAGGTACATAAAACCCACACACTCATTGAAAATTTCATCGAAATCGTACAATAACTTCGTATAGTTTTGCCCGTTACAAGGAATTCATGACAGACAGACAGACACGGGGCCAAAGTTGTTCAAGAAGGCCTGAAAAATGAAAACTATGCTTCGGCTACTTGAGTAGACTCGAAATGAAAATCATTCACACGAAAGGGGCTGGTTTGTTGCAATAGAGAGAAAAAACAAGAGTGAAAAACAAAAACTTCTGCCAAGTGGGTGTGGCACACAGCTTCCTCGTATCCATAACCCGATTATATAGATGATCCGATGCATAGTACGATCCGATACTCGTAGTTAGTCTCAAAACACCAATCTCTAAGTACCTTTCACTACTCTCATAGGGGACCATCTGCACGCTAATCTGGACAATCCTAGAAAATTTCATCAAATTCGGATGAAAAATGTAAATGTTATGGCTATTACAAGGATTTTACGTATGCGCATGCGCAGAGGCTTATGTAAATTTTAAGGCCTTGATTTTCATTGGGGACCATCTACAACCTAATCCGCGTAATTCCTAACAATGTCATCGAAATCGGGTAGAAAATGTGGAAGTTGTGGCCGTTACAAGGAATTCACGTTTGCGCATGCGCAGTGGCTACTAACAGTCCGAAGGTGATGATTTTCATAGGGGACCATCTTAATACTAATCTGTAACATCCCAGAAAATTTCATTGAAATAGGATGGA
The DNA here is from genome assembly GCA_009739505.2 of Apolygus lucorum. Taxonomy (NCBI): domain Eukaryota; kingdom Metazoa; phylum Arthropoda; class Insecta; order Hemiptera; family Miridae; genus Apolygus; species Apolygus lucorum. Next base: position 27,658,569 of record CM019173.2, on the reverse strand, counting down.
AAATTTAGAAGTTATGGTCGTTACAAGGAATTCACGTTTGCGCATGCGCATTCGCTTCTATCAGTCCGAGGATGATGATTTTCATAGGGGGCCGTCTACACACCAACCCGCACAATCCCTTAAAATTTCATAGAAATCGGACAAAAACTTCGTATAGTTATGCGGGTTACAAGGAATTCATGACAGACACACAGACAGATAGACAGACAGACAGACAGACACGGAACCAAAATTGTTCAGAAAGGTCTTAAACGCAAAACACGAGTGAAAATTTTGATTTTGGAGACTTTTTTTTCGTCCTTGAAAGTGAAAACAAAGCTTCCGCTAGCTACGTTGGTAGACTCGGAAGCAATAAAGTAACACCCTTCTTGTCCTCAACGCCTTGTTGTAGGTACAGTAAGATCCATTTTCGCAGGTACTCACGTTCAGGATCTGGTAAAATTAACGAGTAGTTAGTTATCAGTGAGGGAATTCAACGGTGTGCTATTTATTATTCAATCTTCAGTTCCTGGTTGCCGTCATTCGTGATGACTTCATTGGAAATTCTTCCATCTATCGACGACGGTAATTTGCGCTGTTTACGAGGGTTGAGAGGGGAAGTCTGGTCTTCTAATCTAATGGATGCCTGTATTCAAATTGTAGGGGGGGTACCAGACATCATAATACCTGCACGAGTACGGTTTAGGAACCTGCTCGCCCAACTTTCACCTTCGCTTCGGCATTCCTAATCGTCAGTTTGTATCTCGTAGTCGGCCTTCCTTCCTATTTAGATTTGGTGCGTCGACAATCACTTACGCGGGAGTTGGTAGGAGAAATCGATAAAAATAAGGAACCCTGAGACGGATCTACTTTGTAACGGAATTACGATCTTTTCATGCGATCAATTCGCACGATGTGCATTCAGAAATTTATAGTATCTCTTATGTGACCAGTTAGATCTCACCTAGCTGGTATACTGCACAGGTCAGATGATATGTGAGTTGGTTAGTTATTACGTCGGACATACGAGTATTTCTCAAATTGGTACCAATGCGCAGAGATTATCTACCGTCGATTACTAGGCGTAGGAAATCTAAGGAGATTTCTACATTTAAGTGAGATAAAACCGAAAATCCAATGAAAAATTTTCCCTCCGCCCACTTTCCTCAGTTACCTGTGGTGTTAATACAAACAGGTACTAGTACCTGTTCTACTACTAGTACCTAGAGGAGCTGATAGTCATGACTAGCTCCCCTAGGGCTCTCGTGTGGTGAGTTCCTTCCACTCCCTCGATCACCCTTCTAGGGTTTTCGGGGTTCATCTATCTGCTTGCAGATGGAGGGGGTTGCGAAATCCAGTTTGGATCGGCTCTCCTTGAAATCAAATAGTAGTTACCATGGACCGATTTGGATGAAATTTAGTATAAATAAATGCCCCGATTTGGTTGTCAGTCAATTATAATGGGTGAAAAATGGGGGTTGCAGTTTTCAAATCGCCGTAGCTCGAAAACATTCATTCTACAGGTATTAATTTTTCACCAATTCAAAGTAGAATTGTATATTTAGAATCGAATGAGACCATCCAGAGCTCTATAGGAAAAAACGTTCGTTCCCCATAAGGACTTGAGGGTTGAACTTACAATAAATCAGAAACATGATGCCAATCTGAACAACCCCTGAAAATTTCATCAAATTTGGATGAATATTGTAGAAGTTATGGCAGTTACATGGATTTTACCCTTGCACATGCGCCGTAGCGCATCCTCCTATCAGCTCGGAGCGATGATTTCGTAGGGGACCATCTACACCCCAAACCGTACAATCCCTGAATAACTTAGTATTAGTTATGCCTTTATAACCTAGTTATAGTTATGCAAGGATTCCATGACAGACAGACAAGGACCGACAATGACCCAAAATTGTTCATGAAGGACTAAAACGGGGGTGGAATGTTTTTTCAACATTCAAAAGTGAAAACAATGCTTCCGCTACCTTGGGAGACTCGGAAGCACAAAGGTTCATCTATAAGGTAAAAATCAAAACTATGACATCCAAAGAAATAGATTCAAACGCTGAGCGTGATAAGAGACAGTTCCTCCACAGCTGTTACTCGTCAGCGCTTATCACTACATCTACCAGGTTCAATTCCTAAAGTAGATGCACTCTCTTTGAATCTCTTCTCTCTGTAAACCGAAGAAACGAATTTAATTTTTTCAGATTTCATTCACGTCATGGTCATATTTTGTAATTAGGTGTAATATAATTAGTTCCCTGTAGGTTTTACTTTACTAGTTTCAACTACCAATTTTCTGGGATTATTAACGCCCAAGTTCAGGATTTTGCTTTCATCTTTAACGTTTTGTCGATAGATTTCAGAGTTCGTTACATACATTCTGAATAAAGTGAGTAAATGAGCTTGATAGAGCTGAATAAAATGAGCTTGATAAGAGACAGTTCCTCCATGGCGGTTACGCATCAGCGCTTATCACTACATCTACCAGGTTTAATTCCTAAAGTAGATGCACTTTCTTTGAATCTCTTCTCACTGTAAACTGAAGAAACGTATTTTTTTCAGATTTCATTCGCCTCATGGTCATATTTTGTAATGGGGAATTTGCCTCAATTTTAGATTCTGGAATTTCAAGTCAAATCCTATAATAGGGCCCTAGAATAACGTTTAACACTAGGAATAACCAAGGGGAAAAAATTACCGTAGGAGAAAATGCCTAAGCAAGTGAAGCCTCTGTTACAAAACACCGCGAAAATCGAGGAATATTGTTGACGTCATACGAAAAAACGTCTGCCAAGTGGGTGTGGCACATAGCTTCCTCGTATCCATAACCCGATTATATAGTTGATCCGATGCATAGTAGATAATCTCAAAACACCAATCTCTAAGTACCTTCCACTACCCTCATAGGGGACCATCTACACGCTAATCTGGACAATCCAAGATAATTTCATCAAATTCGGATGAAAAATGTAAGTGTTATGGCTGTTACAGGGATTTTACGTTTGCGCATGTGCAGAGGCTACTGTAAATTTTAAGGCCTTGATTTTCATTGGGGACCATCTACAACCTAATCCGCATAATCCCTGAAAATGTCATCGAAATCGGGTAGAAAATGTGGAAGTTATGGCCGTTACAAGGAATTCATGTTTGCGCATGCGCAGCGGCTACTATCAGTCCGGGGGTGATGATCTTCATTGGGGACCATCTTCAATCTGATCCGCATCATCCATGAAAATTTCATTGAAATCGGATGGAAAATGTAGAAGTTATGGACGTTACAAGGAAATTCACGTTTGCGCATGCGCAGTGGCTACTATTAGTCCGAAGGTGGTGATTCTCATAGGGGACCATCTACAACCTAATTCGCATAATCCCTGAAAATTTCATCGAAATCGGATGGAAAATGTCGAAGTTATGGCCGATACAAGGAATTCACGTTTGCGCATGCGCAGTCGCTTCTATCAGTCCGGGGATAATGATTTTCATAGGGGACCGTCTACACACCAACCCGCACAATCCCTGAAAATTTCATAGAAATCGGACCATAACTTCGTATAGTTATGCGCGTTACAAGGAATTCATGACAGACACACAGACAGACAGACACACAGACACGGAACCAAAATTGTTCAGAAAGGTCTAAAACGCAAAACGCAAAACTTTTTTTGGAGAACTTTTTTTTTTCATCCTTGAAAAATGAAAACAAAGCTTCCGCTACCTTGGTAGACTCGGAAGCAAAAAAAATGACGCGAAAACAACTCCGACTACAGACAGAGTTCTAGCACCGCCACACAAAACGATCCAGTGAAATGGCTACTCGAATAATGTGATTCAAATCTTGAAACTAAATAAGAGAAGATGAAGACTAATAATACTTGATAAACTAGTAGGTAGAATCGTATTGTAAAAAAGTGAGTAATATTGTTTCTTTTGGTCACTTTTGTGTCTTGAGTTCTGCGTTCTGCCCGCCTTCCTAGTTAACACACTCTTGTGTTAATCCTTGTAAACTAAAAGTTCGTGTATGTTCCGCTTCTGTGGTAAGCGCCACAGAACCTCCTTTGAAGTCAGATTGGTAGAATATCCGTTACGTTTCAAACATGGCTGCCTCTTACACATTGCCACCACATTTAAAATTTCCATCTTCCTTAAATTCTCTAAATTTTTTGGATGCGTTTTCGAGCAGCTCACTATGGTTTTATTCCATAAAAATAAACCCTCATTCGAAAAAAAAAAAAAAAAAAAAAAATGTGAGGCAAATTCCCCATTAGGTTAATATGCTTAATTAGTTCCCTGTAGGTTTTACTTCACTAGTTTCAACTACCAGTTTTCTGTGATTGTTTACGCCCGAGTTCAGGATTTTGCTCTCATCTTGAACGTTTCATTGACAGATTTCAGAGTTCGTTACATACATTCCGAATAAAGTGCCGTACTTACTATCCCTATTTTGGGCCTAAAAGGATCAGGCAACGCGGTTCATTATCAATTCGCCTACAATTCGTGAGTTTTGTGTTAGTGTGTGAATAGTGGTTGACAGCTGGATCATCAAACATTCAACAATATCACGAGGTTGGGTTTTTTCCTACCAAGGTAGAAATTAGTATTGGGGGTGATGATTTTCATACCTACCTCACAATACCAATGCTCAGAGAGTACCTTCAATTACCAAACGTAGAAGAATGAAGGAGTGTCGACACTCAAGTTGGTAAAAACCGAAAATCCAACGAAAAATTTTCCGCCTGTCTGCCATTTTCTCTCTTACCATAGATCGATTTGGATGAAATTTGGTGTATGGGCTCCATTTGGGGTCTAGAAAATGCCCCGAAGCTTTTATTTGTCAGTCACTTCTAATGGGTGAAAAATGGGAGTTGTAATTTTCAAATCGCTCTAGCTTGAAAACTCTACTTACAGGTATTAATTTTTTACCAATTTAAAGTAGAATTGAATTTTTAGAATCGAATGAGACGATCCAAAGCTCTGTAGAAAAAAACTTGCGTTCCCCATAAGGACTTGAGGGTTGAACTTACAATAAATTAGAAAGAAAAACAAGATGCCAATCTGAACAACCCCAGAAAATGTCATCAAATTTGAATGAAAAATGTAAAAGTTATGGCTGTTACAATGATTTCACGTTTGCGCATTAGTTTGGAGCGATGATTTTCGTAGGGGACCATCTACTCGCCAACCTACACAATCCCTGAATATTTTTTTAAAATTAAAAAAAAATTTTCTCGGCCTCCCGTGTGACGTGAGATGATCCTGTGACGTGATCTCAAATCCTATGCAGGGTAACACCAGGCCCCCTTAGCTCAGACGCAGTGCTTCCCATCAGAATCCCACAGAAAATTTTTTTGATCCAATCACTACTCACTTACATTTTTCATCCGAATTTGATGAAATTTTCTAGGATTGTCCAGATTAGCGTGTAGATGGTCCCCTATGAGGGTAGTGGAAGGTACTTAGGGATGGGTGTTTTGAGATTAACTACTATGCATCGGATCATCTATATAATCGGGTTATGGATACGAGGAAGCTATGTGCCACACCCACTTGGCAGACGTTTTTTACTTACATTACTACTAATTTTTCATCATATACATTTTCCTGATGAGGAAAAATCTTCAGGTACCATTTTTTATGAGAAACAGGGAAGTAACCGTTCTTTTCTCAATCTTGATTTTGTAACATAAATAAAATGTTATATTGTAAAACGAGAAGATATTCTTACATAAAACTACGACCGAATATCAAATTAAAAAAAAATAGTCTAGTGACATATAAAAAGTAGGAACTAAAGAAATATTAATTCTTGAAATTAAAAATTCTCGTAAAACAAGGTTATTTTAAGGAATTGCAATTTATGAAGGCATTATTTGTGTCTTCTAAACTTTCATGATAATGCTATGAATTATTGACTTTGGCAAAACAATTCTCGCACATATTGCGCTTGTGTTCTCCACACATAACTACGAATAGTTCTGCCCGTTACATGAATTTCATGACAGACACACAGAAAGGACCGACAGACAATTTCCCAAAATTGTTGAGAAAGGTCCTCAAGAGTGGAAATTTTGATTTCGATGAAATTTTCATGGATTGGGGTGTAGATATCTTATTCTTATTATCTGGATATTATCCCCTATGAAGATCATCGCTCCCGGATCTGCTTATTTGAAATTAACAGCCAAATGGAAATTGACTTTGAGTTTGCGAAATTGATGATGTTTGAATCACCAGCTTCGCTGGATTTGGCTTCATCGAGAGCTGGAGTGTCCGTCGGGAAAATGTCGCAAGTTGCGCCCACGCGTTGCTCCCGCAGGTTACTCACTCGGTTCTCCGCCTCATCAGCCATTCCGGATCACCTCAAGTCCGGTCGCCACAAGCCGTTTCTCAGGTTGCGACACGTCGACACGACGATTTGGATGTCGCTCGCGACGAATCGCGAAGATGTCACCATGTCGACGACGCGGGGCGAATGACAATATCCACGTTTGTGGTCAAGGGCGCATCTCGATCCGACCTGTGGGCAGCCGGGAGGGTCAACGCGATGTCGACATCTTCCTCGGGGGTTCTCAAGGTTCGAAATGTAACGCAATCATTTTCGATTGTGCTGATTCGCGACTCGAGTGTTTACGACGTTTTTAACGCATATTGGCCAAGTCGTTGAAATTTATTGGTGGTTTGATAATGGCATTAAAGTATGCTTGAAAATAACCGATTACATCGTCCTCCGTCGAATTTTAGCCTTTTTGGAACCGTTCCCTCAGAGTGTTCAATGCCTAGTTGTTATTGTCGTAAATTATTCGGAATACCTCCTCTCTTTCCAGCAGATTCGACATTTGGTATCTCCAGCGATGTGTTGAAAGAAACCCCATTAACAGAAGCCCAACAGGACGCTTATCGCCAGAAGATGAAGAGTTATTTCGACAAAAAACACTGCAGCAAAGTACCAAATATCGCGGAAGGTGATCAAGTTTTGATACAGTTCGGAAATATCGGCAAATCACCAATCATTAAGGGCTCATACACCGTAGTAGAAATAGTGAGAATGGAGGGATTCCCGAAAACCGTCATATACGACAATGAAGATGCCAAGAGATCGAGTGCTGCAATAAAAAACGTTCTTAGGTACCATTGCAGGAGCAATGTTGGATCTTAAGTGGGGAAGTATGTTACGAAACTACTCCATTACTACTCTAATGTAATGCGGTTACCATAGGTACGGAGTTACAAATTAATGTTGAATAGATAAGATAAACAGAAATGAATAAAGTGTTGTGTAGTTTGAGGTTTACGATGGAATGGTTTGTATTTTATTATAAGTATTTCTGGATTCATTCCGACCTTGGACAACAGTAGCATAACACTAGTTAACTGGTTTTCACTTTGTTCTCCCTATTTTGGTGGTATCTGAAACAGTAGGTATGGTACTATTAATGGTCACCTAAGAATCGGAGGGTAGCCCCTCAAAACTGGAAGATGGTCCCGTAGGAATTGGAGGATGGTCCCCTATGAATTGCCGGATGTTCCCCGACGATTTGTAAGATGCCTATTATGAATTTGAGGATAGACTCCTATGAATTGAAGGATGTTTCCTTATACATTGGAGGATGTTTTCCTTTGAACCTGATAATGATCCACTTCAAATTATAGGCGGATTCTCACTATGAATCTCTAATTCAATAGTGTGAAATTCCTATTCATAGTGTGAATAGTGTGACATTCCACTAGAATGTCCCCTGAGAATATTGTAGTAAGGTTTCCTGTGAAGTCGTGTGTTTATGACGTTTTTAACGCATATTGGCCAAGTCGTTGAAATTTATTGGTGGTTTGATAATGGCATTAAAGTATGCTTGAAAATAACCGATTACATCGTCCTCCTTCGAATTTTAGCCTTTTTGGAATCGTTTCCTCAGAGTGTTCAAAGCCTAGTTAACTGGTTTTCACTTTGTTCTCCCTATTTTGGTGATATCTGAAACAGCAGTTATGGTCCTATTAACCCATTTCAAGCCAAGGGTAGAAGTAGCTGATTAATGAGGTGATTAGGATGAACTGTTTTACAAAATGCCGGCCGAAATGAAGCATTATTTTTTGCTCACCAATCGAGAGCAAAAATAATCGATATTTTATAAATTTTATTTTTTAATGAGATTTGAGAGTTTTCCAAATCGATATGATTTATCCAGTTCATTGATTTGGTAAAATGTAAAAACCGGACCGGAATCTATTTCAACAGCATCAAAACAGAACAGAAATAATCGATATTTTATGAATTTTATTTTTTATTGAGATTTGAGAGCTTTCCAAATCGATATGATTTATCCAGTTCATTGGTTTGTTAAAATGTAAAAACCGGACCGGAATCTATTTCAACAGCATCAAAACAGAACAGAAATAATCGATATTTTATGAATTTTATTTTTTATTGAGATTTGAGAGTTTTCCAAATCGATATGACTTATCCAGTTCATTGGTTTGGTAAAATATAGAAGTCTAAGGGCCGGAATCTGTTGCAACTCATGGCCCAGAACGCTCGCTCGCTGAGAATCGAATTTGAGCCTCCATAATCATGCCTTCGGCCAAAAGGCCTCATTTTCAAAAAATTTCAAAAATCGCATTGAGCTCCTAAACGTCAAAGACAATTTTTTCAAAAAAGTTTAGGAACAGCATGAACGAGAAAAAATTCTTCTGTAAAGATTTTCCACTATTTTCAATATTTAAAAAAAAATCATAAATATGAAGATGTGAAAACGCATCAGTGACCGGAATATGGGTTAATGGTCACCTAAGAATCGGAGGGTAGCCTTCTCAGAACTGGATGATGGTCTCGTAGGAATTGGAGGATGGTCCCCTATGAATTGCCGGATGTTCCCCGACGATTTGTATGATGCCTATTATGAATTTGAGGATAGATTTGGGGTGTGCGCCTGAGTCGGAAAAACTGTTTATTGTTATTTTTAATCTAAACTAGACCTCAGTCTGAGAATTTTCACACCAACCGCGACCTTCTAGCGTGAGGAGACCTTTTTCTATGATTTTTCAAAGTTTCGAATGTTTATGACGTCACAGTGGGCTGTGGGGTCCCGCCCAGGCGGGAGGGGCGCGTGACGTCATAAACATTCGAAACTTTGAAAAATCCTAGAAAAAGATCTACTCATCCAAAAAAAGAACGGCTGGTGTCAAAATTGTCAGGATGAGGTCTACTTTCGATTAAAAATTTAAAAAAAAATCAGGCGCACGAAGGATGAAGGATGTTTCCTTATGCATTTGAGGATGTTTTCCTTTGAACTAGAGAATGATCATCTTCAAATTATAGGCTGATTCTCACTATGAATCTCTAATTCATAGTGAGAATAGAGTGACATTCCTATTCATAGTGTGAATAGTGTGACATTCCCCTAGAATGTCCCCTGAGAACATTATAGTAAGGTTTCCTGTGAAGTCGTGTGTTTACGACGTTTTTAACGAATATTGGCCAAGCAGTTGAAATTTATTGTTTCTTCTCCTAATTTATCATTTCGAACGGAATAGCTGCAATCTATCCATTTCGATTGGCAAAGGTCGACACTATGTTGGATCTCGTTTGTGGTACCTATTACAACATTGTTATTATTTTGAATTATTTTATTGAAATAAGTGATCTTTTCGTATGAGAATCCAACACAATAATGAAATTTTATTGAACCAGAAATATAACATGCATCTCCCACATATGGTCCCTAATTAATCTGATGCAAGAAATTTCGTGGTGTCCGTTCCGGACACTGGGCTAATTATTGGGTGTTTCATGTTGCTCCTTCCACGCGTCTCCAAGGAGAACGTCAATTTTGTCAGGTTTTGGAGAGTTTTTACCGCCTCCAACTGCGTCTATATTGCTTTCTGCAGGGAGAAAACGCTGCAAATCATTGCTCAAAGGTTTATTATTTTCTGTATAGATCACCCTTCTGTATAGATAACTGGTTCTCCATCAATAGCACCTACCACCATCTGTATTCTCCCTTGACCTTCCATCTCAAATTTCAGCTTCCTGCGTTCAATAGGATTGAAAATGGCTTCGGAGCTCACTCAGCTGATCAGTGCTCTTCCAGGGGTCTCCAGTATTCGAGAAGATCTTCTTCACTCTTCAGATCACTGATCAGCTGAGTGAGCTCCGAAGCCATTTTTAATCCTATTGAATGGAAGGCTTCTCCTCTAATGCTGGAGACGCCTGGAAGAGCACTTCCATTCAATAGGATTGAAAATGGCTTTGGAGCTCACTCAGCTGAACAGTGATCTGAGGAGTGAAGAAGATCTCCTCGAATGCTGGAGACGCCTGGAAGAGCACTTCCATTCAATAGGATTGAAAATGGCTTTGGAGCTCACTCAGCTGATCAGTGATCTGAGGAGTGAAGAAGATCTCCTTGAATGCTGGAGACGCCTGGAAGAGCACTTCCATTCAATAGGATTGAAAATGGCTTCGGAGCTCACTCAGCTGATCAGTGATCTGAAGAGTGAAGAAGCCTTTGAGCAATGATTTGCAGCGTTTTTTACCCACCAACATTTTTTTTACCCACCAAATTTTTTTTACCTACCAGCTAGGTACTACCTACCACACCATACTGGCTTCATACCTTCACAATCAAGTTTATTAGAAAGAACTAAACGCTTCACACTCGATTGGAAAAATAGAAAGCTTCATATGGAAATTTGATTACTGGTTACGCAGAAGGCAAAACTGTATACAAATCGAAGAAATGAACAGCAATCGCATTTTAGTCCGAAAAATTTGAATGGAAATTAGACCTCTTTTGCGATTCACACTCATGATTCTGTTTTATCGAAGGAAAACCTTCAAGTACTCGTAGGGACCGAACGGTTTGTCCTAAAGAGCTCCGGGTGGTCTCAAAAATTTTTAAAAATTCAGTACTATTCAAAATTGGTGAAAAAACGATACCTTTATTTCGAGAGTTTTCGAGCTAGGGCACTCTTGAAAATTTCAACCCTTAATTTTCACCCCTTAGAAGTGACCTACATCAACCAAAAGCTTCGCGGCACAACTAGACCCCAAATGGAGCCCATATACCAAATTTCAACCAAATCGGTCCAGTGTTGCTAAGAAAAGTGCCGCGTACGGCGTACGGCGGACGGCGTACGGCGGACGGACGGAAATTTTTTTATTCGATTTTCGTATTCTACGTTCCTTGAAACGTAAAACATCAAATTTTGAGGGGGGGTTAAAAATTTTTTTTCTTGCTCGATTCCAAAGGCTTATTATTGAAAATAATAAACCAAAAGTATTGTTTGTCACTTTCCAACAACTTATAAAGCACTGGATGCGTTTAAATTCGTTTAATAAACGTAAATATTACTCATCAAGTAACAGTAGTGTTGAGTGTGATTGACAGTCTATTTTTCAGGTTTCAATTATTTCTTAAGGTCACAAAAACCGCAAAAGAGGTTTCACTAGTGCTATCAACACATCTTCCATTGAAACTAATTTGGAAAACTTGAAAAATGACAACAAAAACGCTGAAAATTATTGCACAAAGGTTTATTATTTTTGTGTATAGATCACCAGTCTGCAAAGATCACAGCTTTGCCATTGTCGCCATTTTAAAAATTTTAAATTTATTTATTTTTTCTTCTTAACTCCCTTCAAAGACAGATTGCCTTTTGTGACAGAAGGGGGCACGCCATAAATTGAAAAAATAGACCAACCATAGGTACTACCTACATACTAAACAAATACAGCCTTTCCACCTTCACAGTCAAATACATTTGGAAGAAATAAACACTTCACGCTCGATTCGAAGAAGTAGGGAATTGGGATTCGATGGTATGGAAATTTGATTACTGCTTGCTAAGGAGGCAAAACTGAATACAACTCGGAATCGCATTTTGGTTAGCTAAAATTTCAACAGAGATTAGACCTTTTTGTTGATTCACCCTCGCGATTCTGATTCATCGTAGGGAGCGAATGGTTTGTCCTACAGAATTTGTCCGGGTGGTCTCTAAAAATGATAAAAATTTAGTAGTTTTTCAAAATGGAGCAAAAACAATACCTTTATTTCGAAAGTTTTCGAGCTAGGGCACTCTTGAAAATTTCAACCCTCAAGTTTCATCCCTTAGAAGTGACTGACATCAACCCAAAGCTTCGCGGCTCAACTAGACCCCAAGTGGAGCCCATGTACCAAATTTCAACCAAATACGGCCGACGGATGGAAAATTGTAACATGGAACATGTTAAAGCCCTGGAGTAACTACCCAAAATACGATATGCTAGAGTGTCACGAGAGCTTTTCGAGGTGCGAAGCCTCTAAGATTTTAGATAGGTAATATAACTTTTGTACTATACCTTCCTACGACTAAAGGCATAAACATGTCCCATGTTTTTATAATTTACGCCGAGTTTTTTTATTCGATTTTCGGATTCTACGCGGGTACCTTGAAACGTAAACCGACAAATTTTAATGGGGATTAACTTTTTTTTTTCCTGGTCGATTCCAAAGGTTCATTATTGAAAATAATAAACCAAAACTTCTTAAAGTGTAGAGAAATCATAGACAATAATGGATATAGTAACGTGCAAGAGCTGAATATTAGCCTTACTTTATTATTTCCCTATATTCTGAATTATGTTACGTATAGGTACTTTTGTTTGTTTTGTAATATGGGCTCGGTATAGGTAGGAATTTAGCTGACGGTACCAGGAAGTTCCTGCCCCGATTCGCTGTAGGTTCGGAGGATATACCTTCTCCTTGGTGCCTGACACTATGCTTATGCCAGCCCAAGTTGTCAAGTTGAAGGTATATTGGATTTTTGTACTGAGTAAATTCCGCTTGGTGCCTGTCACTATGCTTTTGACAGCCCGTCAAGTTGAGGAAGTTTACAACATTTAATGGAAGGATGCAATATTCCGCTTGGTGCCTGACACTATACTTATGCCAGCTGTAAAGTGAAAAATTGTATGGGTAAGGAGGTTTTGGAGATTTCAAATACTGACCAAATTGATATATAGGTTTTTGGCAAGGTGTTTGAGTAATAAGACAAGAGTTTGGGCAGAGTGACACGCTCTGGGTCTTCCAACTACTACAGTGTACCTGGCCCTTGAGGGCCAGGGCCCTATATACTAAGTTCCCCACTTGGGGCCTGGGGAAGCCCCAGGGTCCCGGGGAATGACCCTGGTGTTGTGGTTTCTGCAGTTGGATGACCTAGGGATGAATTTTATTTAGGTAAATTATGAATATTACGCCAGCTTTATTGGGATTTGGGTCCAACAACAAAATCCTCCTCTTTCACCAAATTTTCGAAAAATTTATTTTCTTCATCAGGGCTCAGAGGATGAGTTTATGTTTGAACATCAAAACCACGGTCGGGAACGAAGAGGTATAAACCAGGAACACTAATCATTAAATTGGTGTTAAAAAACTTGACTATTATAACTAAAATTTGGAAAAACACAATAACATCAGGCTTTGATATAATAATATTGGTGAAAAACAAAACAAGACAGTCAGAAAGACACAACAACAATAATAATGACTCGAATGGATAAGAGATAACAATAGAGATAATAAGAGATAATAATAGATGTTATCTCTTATCCATTCTAGTCATTATTATTGTTGTTGTGTCTTTCTGACTGTCTTGTTTTGTTTTTTACCAATATTATTATATCAAAGCCTGATGTTATTGTGTTTTCCAAATTTTAGTTATAATAGTCAAGTTTTTTAACACCAATTTAATGATTAGTTATCCTGGTTTATACCTCTTCGTTCCCGACCGTGGTTTTGATGTTCAAACCTAAACTCATCCTCTGAGCCCTGATGAAGAAAATAAATTTTTCGAAAATTTGGTGAGAGGAGGATTTTGTTGTTGGATCCAAATCCCAATAAAGCACCTGTGTGAAATGGGCCATAGACGCCCAGCCATAGATTTAAGGCGCGCCTAGACTAACCCGCAACACTTCCCGAGCCGCGCGGCCACATCATTCCGTTACAACAGAACTTCTTATTCGCCCAACTTCTCGAATCCATCAATAAACGAATCTCCACTGAAATTTTCTTGAAGTTCTGACATGAATGAAGCCTGTAGAACTATGGACAACTATTTTCAACAACATTAATTCGTGCATTCAACAAGATAGGTAGGTAATAGGTAGGTACAATAGTACGCAGAGTTGAACATACTGTTAACTAAATTACTTTTTTAAATCGAAATTCCCACCCACCATTTTTTAGTATAATGTTGAGGATATAATACTCTAACATTCACTAGAGTTTGGAGACATTTGAAGATGACTATTTTTTGTAAAGTGCGAAAGTGTTCGAAATTTCTACTGAAATCAGCTATCACCCAAAATCGGGCGTTCATAACTTTTCTCCTATTGATCCGGAATCTACCAAATTTCAGTATAATATCCACCAGTTATATAAGAAACATATCCCAGAATTTCGTGCATGTAGCTCAGTCGTAAGTACCCAGCCATAGATGATTTGTGCGAGAAAACGTGTGTTGCGGTATCAGAACAGGTGGCACACCAACTTCATACATCCATTAATTTTTTTAAACTAAATTCCCACCCACCATATTTTAGTATAATGTTGAGGATATGTTACTGTAACATCCACCAGAATTTGGAGAGATTTGAAGATGACTATTTTCTGTAAAGTGCGAAAGTGTTCGAGAATTCTACTGAAATCAGCTATCACCCAAAATCGGGCGTTCATAACTTTTCTCCTATCGATCCGGAATCTACCAAATTTCAGTATATTATCCACCAGTTATATAAGAAACATATCCCAGAATTTCATGGATGTAGCTCAGTCGTAAGTACTCAGGCATAGATGATTTGTGCGAGAAAACGTGTGTTGCGGTATCAGAACAGGTGGCACACCAAATTCTTACATCCATTACTTTTTTTAAACGAAATTCCCACCCACCATATTTTAGTCTGATGTTGAGGATATGTTACTGTAACATCCACCAGAGTTTGGAGAGATTTGAAGATGTCTATTTTCTGTAAAGTGCGAAAGTGTTCGAAAATTCTACTGAAATCAGCTATCACCCAAAATCGGGCGTTCATAACTTTATTCCTATCGATCCGGAATCGACCAAATTGCAGTATATTATCCACCAGTTATATAAGAAACATATCCCAGAATTTCGTGCATGTAGCTCAGTCGTAAGTACCCAGCCATAGATTTAAGGCGCGCCTAGACTAACCCGCAACACTTACCAGCGTCAGAACGGGTGGCACACCAACTTCATACATCCATTACTTTTCTAAATCAAAATTCCCACCCACCATTTTTTGGTATAATGTTGAGGATTCGTTACTCTAACATCCACTAGAGTTTGGAGAGATTTGAAGATGACTATTTCTTGTAAAGTGCTAACATGTGGTAGTTGGTTCATCAGAACAGGTGGCACACCAAATTCTTACATCGATTAATTTTTTTAAACAGAATTCCCATCCGCCATTTTTTAGTATATGGTTGAGGATATGTTACTGTAACATCCACCAGAGTTTGGAGAGATTTGAAGATGACTATTTTCTGTAAAGTGCGAAAGTGTTCGAAAATTCTACTGAAATCAGCTATCACCCAAAATCGGGCGTTCATAACTTTATTCCTATCGATCCGGAATCGACCAAATTGCAGTATATTATCCACCAGTTATATAAGAAACATATCCCAGAATTTCGTGCATGTAGCTCAGTCGTAAGTACCCAGCCATAGATTTAAGGCGCGCCTAGACTAACCCGCAACACTTACCAGCGTCAGAACGGGTGGCACACCAACTTCATACATCCATTACTTTTCTAAATCAAAATTCCCACCCACCATTTTTTGGTATAATATTGAGGATTCGTTACTCTAACATCCACTAGAGTTTGGAGAGATTTGAAGATGACTATTTTTTGTAAAGTGCTAACATGTGGTTCTGTAGTAGCTATGATTACAGAACCTCCTCAACTTCCAAGATCGATTACTTTTTTTGATCGAAACTCCCACCCACCATTTTTTAATATAATGTTGAGGATATGTTACTGTAACATCCACCAGAGTTTGGAGAGATTTGAAGATGACTATTTTTAGTAAAGTGCGAAAGTGTTCGATAATTCTACTGAAATCAGCTATCACCCAAAATCGGGCGTTCATAACTTTTCTCCTATCGATCCGGAATAGACCAAATTTCAGTATATTATCCACCAGTTATATAAGACACATATCCCAGAATTTCATGGATGTAGCTCAGTCGTAAGTACCCAGCCATAGATGATTTGTGCGAGAAAACGTGTGTTGCGGTATCAGAACAGGTGGCACACCAAATTCTTACATCCATTACTTTTTGGTATATGTTTATGGTATTTTAGTTGGTTCATCGAATTTAGTTGGTTCATCGAATTTAGTTGGTTCATCGAATTTAGTTGGTTCATCGAATTTAGTTGGTTCATCGAATTTAGTTGGTTCATCGAATTTAGTTGGTTCATCGAGAATTTAGTTGGTTCATCGAGAATTTAGTTGGTTCATCGAATTTAGTTGGTTCATCGAGAATTTAGTTGGTTCATCCAATTTAGTTGGTTCATCGAGAATTTAGTTGGTTCATCGAATTTAGTTGGTTCATCGAGAATTTAGTTGGTTCATCGAATTTAGTTGGTTCATCGAATTTAGTTGGTTCATCGAGAATTTAGTTGGTTCATCGAATTTAGTTGGTTCATCGAATTTAGTTGGTTCATCGAATTTAGTTGGTTCATCGAATGTAGTTGGTTCATCGAGAATTTAGTTGGTTCATCGAATTCAGTTGGTTCATCGAATTTAGTTGGTTCATGAATTTAGTTGGTTCATCGAATTTAGTTGGTTCATCGAGAATTTAGTTGGTTCATCGAATTTAGTTGGTTCATCGAATTTAGTTGGTTCATCGAATTTAGTTGGTTCATCGACTTTAGTTGGTTCATCGAGAATTTAGTTGGTTCATCGAATTTAGTTGGTTCATCGAATTTAGTTGGTTCATCGAATTTAGTTGGTTCATCGAGAATTTAGTTGGTTCATCGAATTTAGTTGGTTCATCGAATTTAGTTGGTTCATCGAGAATTTAGTTGGTTCATCGAATTTAGTTGGTTCATCGAATTTAGTTGGTTCATCGAATTTAGTTGGTTCATCGAATTTAGTTGGTTCATCGAATTTAGTTGGTTCATCGAGAATTTAGTTGGTTCATCGAATTTAGTTGGTTCATCGAATTTAGTTGGTTCATCGAATTTAGTTGGTTCATCGAATTTAGTTGGTTCATCGAATTTAGTTGGTTCATCGAATTTAGTTGGTTCATCGAATTTAGTTGGTTCATCGAATTTAGTTGGTTCATCGAATTTAGTTGGTTCATCGAATTTAGTTGGTTCATCGAATTTAGTTGGTTCATCGAATTTAGTTGGTTCATCGAGAATTTAGTTGGTTCATCGAATTTAGTTGGTTCATCGAATTTAGTTGGTTCATCGAGAATTTAGTTGGTTCATCGAATTTAGTTGGTTCATCGAATTTAGTTGGTTCATCGAATTTAGTTGGTTCATCGAATTTAGTTGGTTCATCGAGAATTTAGTTGGTTCATCGAATTTAGTTGGTTCATCGAATTTAGTTGGTTCATCAAATTTAGTTGGTTCATCGAATTTAGTTGGTTCATCAAATTTAGTTGGTTCATCGAGAATTTAGTTGGTTCATCGAATTTAGTTGGTTCATCGAATTTAGTTGGTTCATCAAATTTAGTTGGTTCATCGAGAATTTAGTTGGTTCATCGAATTTAGTTGGTTCATCAAATTTAGTTGGTTCATCGAATTTAGTTGGTTCATCGAGAATTTAGTTGGTTCATCGAATTTAGTTGGTTCATCGAATTTAGTTGGTTCATCGAATTTAGTTGGTTCATCGAGAATTTAGTTGGTTCATCGAATTTAGTTGGTTCATCGAATTTAGTTGGTTCATCGAATTTAGTTGGTTCATCGAGAATTTAGTTGGTTCATCGAATTTAGTTGGTTCATCGAGAATTTAGTTGGTTCATCGAATTTAGTTGGTTCATCGAGAATTTAGTTGGTTCATCAAATTTAGTTGGTTCATCGAGAATTTAGTTGGTTCATCGAGAATTTAGTTGGTTCATCGAATTTAGTTGGTTCATCGAGAATTTAGTTGGTTCATCGAGAATTTAGTTGGTTCATCGAATTTAGTTGGTTCATCGAGAATTTAGTTGGTTCATCGAATTTAGTTGGTTCATCGAGAATTTAGTTGGTTCATCGAATTTAGTTGGTTCATCGAGAATTTAGTTGGTTCATCGAATTTAGTTGGTTCATCGAATTTAGTTGGTTCATCGAGAATTTAGTTGGTTCATCGAATTTAGTTGGTTCATCGAATTTAGTTGGTTCATCGAATTTAGTTGGTTCATCGAATTTAGTTGGTTCATCGAGAATTTAGTTGGTTCATCGAATTTTGTTGGTTCATCGAATTTAGTTGGTTCATCGAGAATTTAGTTGGTTCATCGAATTTAGTTGGTTCATCGAATTTAGTTGGTTCATCGAATTTAGTTGGTTCATCGAGAATTTAGTTGGTTCATCGAATTTAGTTGGTTCATCGAATTTAGTTGGTTCATCGAATTTAGTTGGTTCATCGAGAATTTAGTTGGTTCATCGAGAATTTAGTTGGTTCATCGAATTTAGTTGGTTCATCGAATTTAGTTGGTTCATCGAATTTAGTTGGTTCATCGAGAATTTAGTTGGTTCATCGAATTTAGTTGGTTCATCGAATTTAGTTGGTTAATCGAATTTAGTTGGTTCATCGAATTTAGTTGGTTCATCGAGAATTTAGTTGGTTCATCGAATTTAGTTGGTTCATCGAGAATTTAGTTGGTTCATCGAATTTAGTTGGTTCATCGAATTTAGTTGGTTCATCGAGAATTTAGTTGGTTCATCGAATTTAGTTGGTTCATCGAATTTAGTTGGTTCATCGAATTTAGTTGGTTCATCGAATTTAGTTGGTTCATCGAGAATTTAGTTGGTTCATCGAATTTTGTTGGTTCATCGAATTTAGTTGGTTCATCGAGAATTTAGTTGGTTCATCGAATTTAGTTGGTTCATCGAATTTAGTTGGTTCATCGAATTTAGTTGGTTCATCGAGAATTTAGTTGGTTCATCGAATTTAGTTGGTTCATCGAATTTAGTTGGTTCATCGAATTTAGTTGGTTCATCGAGAATTTAGTTGGTTCATCGAGAATTTAGTTGGTTCATCGAATTTAGTTGGTTCATCGAATTTAGTTGGTTCATCGAATTTAGTTGGTTCATCGAGAATTTAGTTGGTTCATCGAATTTAGTTGGTTCATCGAATTTAGTTGGTTAATCGAATTTAGTTGGTTCATCGAGAATTTAGTTGGTTCATCGAATTTAGTTGGTTCATCGAGAATTTAGTTGGTTCATCGAATTTAGTTGGTTCATCGAGAATTTAGTTGGTTCATCGAATTTAGTTGGTTCACCGAGAATTTAGTTGGTTCATCGAATTTATTTGGTTCATCGAGAATTTAGTTGGTTCATCGAGAATTTAGTTGGTTCATCGAATTTAGTTGGTTCATCGAGAATTTAGTTGGTTCATCGAGAATTCAGTTGGTTCATCGAATTTAGTTGGTTCATCGAGAATTTAGTTGGTTCATCGAATTTAGTTGGTTCATCGAATTTAGTTGGTTCATCGAATTTAGTTGGTTCATCGAGAATTTAGTTGGTTCATCGAATTTAGTTGGTTCATCGAATTTAGTTGGTTCATCGAATTTAGTTGGTTCATCGAGAATTTAGTTGGTTCATCGAATTTAGTTGGTTCATCGAGAATTTAGTCGGTTCATCGAATTTAGTTGGTTCATCGAATTTAGTTGGTTTATCGAATTTAGTTGGTTCATCGAGAATTTAGTTGGTTCATCGAATTTAGTTGGTTCATCGAGAATTTAGTCAGTTCATCGATTTTAGTTGGTTCATCGAATTTAGTTGGTTTATCGAATTTAGTTGGTTCATCGAGAATTTAGTAAAAAAGTAAAAAAAAGTAATCGATCTTGGAAGTTGAGGAGGTTCTGTAATCATAACTACTACAGAACCACATGTTAGCACTTTACAAAAAATAGTCATCTTCAAATCTCTCCAAACTCTAGTGGATGTTAAAGTAACGAATCCTCAACATTATACCAAAAAATGGTGGCTGGGAATTTTGATTTAGAAAAGTAATGGATGTATGAAGTTGGTGTGCCACCCGTTCTGACAATGGTAAGTGTTGCGGGTTAGTCTAGGCGCGCCTTAAATCTATGGCAGGGTACTTACGACTGAGCTACATGCACGAAATTCTGGGATATGTTTCTTATATAACTGGTGGATAATATACTGCAATTTGGTCGATTCCGGATCGATAGGAGAAAAGTTATGAACGCCCGATTTTGGGTGATAGCTGATTTCAGTAGAATTTTCGAACACTTTCGCACTTTACAGAAAATAGTCATCTTCAAATCTCTCCAAACTCTGATGGATGTTACAGTAACATATCCTCAACATTATACTGAAATATGGTGGGTGGGAATTTAGTTTAAAAAAATTAATGGATGTATGAAGTTGGTGTGCCACCTGTTCTGATACCGCAACACACGTTTTCTCGCACAAATCATCTATGGCTGGGTACTTACGACTGAGCTACATGCACGAAATTCTGGGATATGTTTCTTATATAACTGGTGGATATTATACTGAAATTTGGTAGATTCCGGATCAATAGGAGAAAAGTTATGAACGCCCGATTTTGGGTGATAGCTGATTTCAGTAGAATTTTCGAACACGTTCGCACTTTACAGAAAATAGTCATCTTCAAATATCTTCAAACTCTGATGGATGTTACAGTAACATATCCTCAACATCAGACTAAAATATGGTGGGTGGGAATTTCGTTTAAAAAAAGTAATGGATGTAAGAATTTGGTGTGCCACCTGTTCTGATACCGCAACACACGTTTTCTCGCACAAATCATCTATGCCTGAGTACTTACGACTGAGCTACATCCATGAAATTCTGGGATATGTTTCTTATATAACTGGTGGATAATATACTGAAATTTGGTCGATTCCGGATCGATAGGAGAAAAGTTATGAACGCCCGATTTTGGGTGATAGCTGATTTCAGTAGAATTTTCGAACACTTTCGCACTTTACAGAAAATAGTCATCTTCAAATCTCTCCAAATTCTGGTGGATGTTACAGTAACATATCCTCAACATTATACTAAAATATGGTGGGTGGGAATTTAGTTTAAAAAAATTAATGGATGTATGAAGTTGGTGTGCCACCTGTTCTGATACCGCAACACACGTTTTCTCGCACAAATCATCTATGGCTGGGTACTTACGACTGAGCTACATGCACGAAATTCTGGGATATGTTTCTTATATAACTGGTGGATAATATACTGCAATTTGGTCGATTCCGGATCGATAGGAATAAAGTTATGAACGCCCGATTTTGGGTGATAGCTGATTTCAGTAGAATTTTCGAACACTTTCGCACTTTACAGAAAATAGTCATCTTCAAATCTCTCCAAACTCTGGTGGATGTTACAGTAACATATCCTCAACCATATACTAAAAAATGGCGGATGGGAATTCTGTTTAAAAAAATTAATCGATGTAAGAATTTGGTGTGCCACCTGTTCTGATGAACCAACTACCACATGTTAGCACTTTACAAGAAATAGTCATCTTCAAATCTCTCCAAACTCTAGTGGATGTTAGAGTAACGAATCTTCAACATTATACCAAAAAATGGTGGGTGGGAATTTTGATTTAGAAAAGTAATGGATTAGTTGGTTCATCGAATTTAGTTGGTTCATCGAATTTAGTTGGTTCATCGAATTTAGTTGGTTCATGAATTTAGTTGGTTCATCGAATTTAGTTGGTTCATCGAGAATTTAGTTGGTTCATCGAATTTAGTTGGTTCATCGAATTTAGTTGGTTCATCGACTTTAGTTGGTTCATCGAGAATTTAGTTGGTTCATCGAATTTAGTTGGTTCATCGAATTTAGTTGGTTCATCGAATTTAGTTGGTTCATCGAGAATTTAGTTGGTTCATCGAATTTAGTTGGTTCATCGAATTTAGTTGGTTCATCGAGAATTTAGTTGGTTCATCGAATTTAGTTGGTTCATCGAATTTAGTTGGTTCATCGAATTTAGTTGGTTCATCGAATTTAGTTGGTTCATCGAGAATTTAGTTGGTTCATCGAATTTAGTTGGTTCATCGAATTTAGTTGGTTCATCGAATTTAGTTGGTTCATCGAATTTAGTTGGTTCATCGAATTTAGTAGGTTCATCGAATTTAGTTGGTTCATCGAATTTAGTTGGTTCATCGAATTTAGTTGGTTCATCGAGAATTTAGTTGGTTCATCGAATTTAGTTGGTTCATCGAATTTAGTTGGTTCATGAATTTAGTTGGTTCATCGAATTTAGTTGGTTCATCGAGAATTTAGTTGGTTCATCGAATTTAGTTGGTTCATCGAATTTAGTTGGTTCATCGAATTTAGTTGGTTCATCGACTTTAGTTGGTTCATCGAGAATTTAGTTGGTTCATCGAATTTAGTTGGTTCATCGAATTTAGTTGGTTCATCGAATTTAGTTGGTTCATGAATTTAGTTGGTTCATCGAATTTAGTTGGTTCATCGAGAATTTAGTTGGTTCATCGAATTTAGTTGGTTCATCGAATTTAGTTGGTTCATCGACTTTAGTTGGTTCATCGAGAATTTAGTTGGTTCATCGAATTTAGTTGGTTCATCGAATTTAGTTGGTTCATCGAATTTAGTTGGTTCATCGAGAATTTAGTTGGTTCATCGAATTTAGTTGGTTCATCGAATTTAGTTGGTTCATCGAATTTAGTTGGTTCATCGAGAATTTAGTTGGTTCATCGAATTTAGTTGGTTCATCGAATTTAGTTGGTTCATCGAATTTAGTTGGTTCATCGAATTTAGTTGGTTCATCGAGAATTTAGTTGGTTCATCGAATTTAGTTGGTTCATCGAATTTAGTTGGTTCATCGAATTTAGTTGGTTCATCGAATTTAGTAGGTTCATCGAATTTAGTTGGTTCATCGAATTTAGTTGGTTCATCGAATTTAGTTGGTTCATCGAGAATTTAGTTGGTTCATCGAATTTAGTTGGTTCATCGAATTTAGTTGGTTCATGAATTTAGTTGGTTCATCGAATTTAGTTGGTTCATCGAGAATTTAGTTGGTTCATCGAATTTAGTTGGTTCATCGAATTTAGTTGGTTCATCGAATTTAGTTGGTTCATCGACTTTAGTTGGTTCATCGAGAATTTAGTTGGTTCATCGAATTTAGTTGGTTCATCGAATTTAGTTGGTTCATCGAATTTAGTTGGTTCATCGAGAATTTAGTTGGTTCATCGAATTTAGTTGGTTCATCGAATTTAGTTGGTTCATCGAGAATTTAGTTGGTTCATCGAATTTAGTTGGTTCATCGAATTTAGTTGGTTCATCGAATTTAGTTGGTTCATCGAATTTAGTTGGTTCATCGAATTTAGTTGGTTCATCGAGAATTTAGTTGGTTCATCGAATTTAGTTGGTTCATCGAGAATTTAGTTGGTTCATCGAATTTAGTTGGTTCATCGAATTTAGTTGGTTCATCGAATTTAGTTGGTTCATCGAATTTAGTTGGTTCATCGAGAATTTAGTTGGTTCATCGAATTTAGTTGGTTCATCGAATTTAGTTGGTTCATCAAATTTAGTTGGTTCATCGAATTTAGTTGGTTCATCGAATTTAGTTGGTTCATCGAGAATTTAGTTGGTTCATCGAATTTAGTTGGTTCATCGAATTTAGTTGGTTCATCGAATTTAGTTGGTTCATCGAGAATTTAGTTGGTTCATCGAATTTAGTTGGTTCATCAAATTTAGTTGGTTCATCGAATTTAGTTGGTTCATCGAGAATTTAGTTGGTTCATCGAATTTAGTTGGTTCATCGAATTTAGTTGGTTCATCGAATTTAGTTGGTTCATCGAGAATTTAGTTGGTTCATCGAATTTAGTTGGTTCATCGAATTTAGTTGGTTCATCGAATTTAGTTGGTTCATCGAGAATTTAGTTGGTTCATCGAATTTATTTGGTTCATCGAGAATTTAGTTGGTTCATCGAATTTAGTTGGTTCATCGAGAATTTAGTTGGTTCATCGAATTTAGTTGGTTCATCGAGAATTTAGTTGGTTCATCGAATTTAGTTGGTTCATCGAGAATTTAGTTGGTTCATCGAGAATTTAGTTGGTTCATCGAATTTAGTTGGTTCATCGAGAATTTAGTTGTGGTTCATCGAGAATTTAGTTGGTTCATCGAATTTAGTTGGTTCATCGAGAATTTAGTTGGTTCATCGAATTTAGTTGGTTCATCGAGAATTTAGTTGGTTCATCGAATTTAGTTGGTTCATCGAGAATTTAGTTGGTTCATCGAATTTAGTTGGTTCATCGAATTTTGTTGGTTCATCGAGAATTTAGTTGGTTCATCGAATTTAGTTGGTTCATCGAATTTAGTTGGTTCATCGAATTTAGTTGGTTCATCGAATTTAGTTGGTTCATCGAGAATTTAGTTGGTTCATCGAATTTTGTTGGTTCATCGAATTTAGTTGGTTCATCGAGAATTTAGTTGGTTCATCGAATTTAGTTGGTTCATCGAATTTAGTTGGTTCATCGAATTTAGTTGGTTCATCGAGAATTTAGTTGGTTCATCGAATTTAGTTGGTTCATCGAATTTAGTTGGTTCATCGAATTTAGTTGGTTCATCGAGAATTTAGTTGGTTCATCGAGAAGTTAGTTGGTTCATCGAATTTAGTTGGTTCATCGAATTTAGTTGGTTCATCGTATTTAGTTGGTTCATCGAGAATTTAGTTGGTTCATCGAATTTAGTTGGTTCATCGAATTTAGTTGGTTAATCGAATTTAGTTGGTTCATCGAGAATTCAGTTGGTTCATCGAATTTAGTTGGTTCATCGAGAATTTAGTTGGTTCATCGAATTTAGTTGGTTCATCGAGAATTTAGTTGGTTCATCGAATTTAGTTGGTTCACCGAGAATTTAGTTGGTTCATCGAATTTATTTGGTTCATCGAGAATTTAGTTGGTTCATCGAGAATTTAGTTGGTTCATCGAATTTAGTTGGTTCATCGAGAATTTAGTTGGTTCATCGAGAATTCAGTAGGTTCATCGAATTTAGTTGGTTCATCGAGAATTTAGTTGGTTCATCGAATTTAGTTGGTTCATCGAATTTAGTTGGTTCATCGAATTTAGTTGGTTCATCGAATTTAGTTGGTTCATCGAGAATTTAGTTGGTTCATCGAATTTAGTTGGTTCATCGAATTTAGTTGGTTCATCGAATTTAGTTGGTTCATCGAAAATTTAGTTGGTTCATCGAATTTAGTTGGTTCATCGAGAATTTGGTCGGTTCATCGAATTTAGTTGGTTCATCGAATTTAGTTGGTTTATCGAATTTAGTTGGTTCATCGAGAATTTAGTTGGTTCATCGAATTTAGTTGGTTCATCGAGAATTTAGTCAGTTCATCGATTTTAGTTGGTTCATCGAATTTAGTTGGTTTATCGAATTTAGTTGGTTCATCGAGAATTTAGTAAAAAAGTAAAAAAAAGTAATCGATCTTGGAAGTTGAGGAGGTTCTGTAATCATAACTACTACAGAACCACATGTTAGCACTTTACAAAAAATAGTCATCTTCAAATCTCTCCAAACTCTAGTGGATGTTAGAGTAACGAATCCTCAACATTATACCAAAAAATGGTGGCTGGGAATTTTGATTTAGAAAAGTAATGGATGTATGAAGTTGGTGTGCCACCCGTTCTGACAATGGTAAGTGTTGCGGGTTAGTCTAGGCGCGCCTTAAATCTATGGCAGGGTACTTACGACTGAGCTACATGCACGAAATTCTGGGATATGTTTCTTATATAACTGGTGGATAATATACTGCAATTTGGTCGATTCCGGATCGATAGGAGAAAAGTTATGAACGCCCGATTTTGGGTGATAGCTGATTTCAGTAGAATTTTCGAACACTTTCGCACTTTACAGAAAATAGTCATCTTCAAATCTCTCCAAACTCTGATGGATGTTACAGTAACATATCCTCAACATTATACTAAAATATGGTGGGTGGGAATTTAGTTTAAAAAAATTAATGGATGTATGAAGTTGGTGTGCCACCTGTTCTGATACCGCAACACACGTTTTCTCGCACAAATCATCTATGGCTGGGTACTTACGACTGAGCTACATGCACGAAATTCTGGGATATGTTTCTTATATAACTGGTGGATATTATACTGAAATTTGGTAGATTCCGGATCAATAGGAGAAAAGTTATGAACGCCCGATTTTGGGTGATAGCTGATTTCAGTAGAATTTTCGAACACTTTCGCACTTTACAGAAAATAGTCATCTTCAAATATCTTCAAACTCTGATGGATGTTACAGTAACATATCCTCAACATCAGACTAAAATATGGTGGGTGGGAATTTCGTTTAAAAAAAGTAATGGATGTAAGAATTTGGTGTGCCACCTGTTCTGATACCGCAACACACGTTTTCTCGCACAAATCATCTATGCCTGAGTACTTACGACTGAGCTACATCCATGAAATTCTGGGATATGTTTCTTATATAACTGGTGGATAATATACTGAAATTTGGTCGATTCCGGATCGATAGGAGAAAAGTTATGAACGCCCGATTTTGGGTGATAGCTGATTTCAGTAGAATTTTCGAACACTTTCGCACTTTACAGAAAATAGTCATCTTCAAATCTCTCCAAATTCTGGTGGATGTTACAGTAACATATCCTCAACATTATACTAAAATATGGTGGGTGGGAATTTAGTTTAAAAAAATTAATGGATGTATGAAGTTGGTGTGCCACCTGTTCTGATACCGCAACACACGTTTTCTCGCACAAATCATCTATGGCTGGGTACTTACGACTGAGCTACATGCACGAAATTCTGGGATATGTTTCTTATATAACTGGTGGATAATATACTGCAATTTGGTCGATTCCGGATCGATAGGAATAAAGTTATGAACGCCCGATTTTGGGTGATAGCTGATTTCAGTAGAATTTTCGAACACTTTCGCACTTTACAGAAAATAGTCATCTTCAAATCTCTCCAAACTCTGGTGGATGTTACAGTAACATATCCTCAACCATATACTAAAAAATGGCGGATGGGAATTCTGTTTAAAAAAATTAATCGATGTAAGAATTTGGTGTGCCACCTGTTCTGATGAACCAACTACCACATGTTAGCACTTTACAAGAAATAGTCATCTTCAAATCTCTCCAAACTCTAGTGGATGTTAGAGTAACGAATCTTCAACATTATACCAAAAAATGGTGGGTGGGAATTTTGATTTAGAAAAGTAATGGATTAGTTGGTTCATCGAATTTAGTTGGTTCATCGAATTTAGTTGGTTCATCGAATTTAGTTGGTTCATGAATTTAGTTGGTTCATCGAATTTAGTTGGTTCATCGAGAATTTAGTTGGTTCATCGAATTTAGTTGGTTCATCGAATTTAGTTGGTTCATCGACTTTAGTTGGTTCATCGAGAATTTAGTTGGTTCATCGAATTTAGTTGGTTCATCGAATTTAGTTGGTTCATCGAATTTAGTTGGTTCATCGAGAATTTAGTTGGTTCATCGAATTTAGTTGGTTCATCGAATTTAGTTGGTTCATCGAGAATTTAGTTGGTTCATCGAATTTAGTTGGTTCATCGAATTTAGTTGGTTCATCGAATTTAGTTGGTTCATCGAATTTAGTTGGTTCATCGAGAATTTAGTTGGTTCATCGAATTTAGTTGGTTCATCGAATTTAGTTGGTTCATCGAATTTAGTTGGTTCATCGAATTTAGTAGGTTCATCGAATTTAGTTGGTTCATCGAATTTAGTTGGTTCATCGAATTAAGTTGGTTCATCGAATTTAGTTGGTTCATCGAATTTAGTTGGTTCATCGAATTTAGTTGGTTCATCGAGAATTTAGTTGGTTCATCGAATTTAGTTGGTTCATCGAATTTAGTTGGTTCATCGAGAATTTAGTTGGTTCATCGAATTTAGTTGGTTCATCGAATTTAGTTGGTTCATCGAATTTAGTTGGTTCATCGAATTTAGTTGGTTCATCGAGAATTTAGTTGGTTCATCGAATTTAGTTGGTTCATCGAATTTAGTTGGTTCATCAAATTTAGTTGGTTCATCGAATTTAGTTGGTTCATCGAATTTAGTTGGTTCATCGAGAATTTAGTTGGTTCATCGAGAATTTAGTTGGTTCATCGAATTTAGTTGGTTCATCGAATTTAGTTGGTTCATCGAGAATTTAGTTGGTTCATCGAATTTAGTTGGTTCATCGAATTTAGTTGGTTCATCGAATTTAGTTGGTTCATCGAGAATTTAGTTGGTTCATCGAATTTAGTTGGTTCATCGAATTTAGTTGGTTCATCGAATTTAGTTGGATCATCGAGAATTTAGTTGGTTCATCGAATTTAGTTGGTTCATCGAATTTAGTTGGTTCATCGAATTTAGTTGGTTCATCGAGAATTTAGTTGGTTCATCGAATTTAGTTGGTTCATCGAGAATTTAGTTGGTTCATCGAATGTAGTTGGTTCATCGAGAATTTAGTTGGTTCATCAAATTTAGTTGGTTCATCGAGAATTTAGTTGGTTCATCGAATTTAGTTGGTTCATCGAGAATTTAGTTGGTTCATCGAGAATTTAGTTGGTTTATCGAATTTAGTTGGTTCATCGAGAATTTAGTTGGTTCATCGAATTTAGTTGGTTCATCAAGAATTTAGTTGGTTCATCGAATTTAGTTGGTTCATCGAGAATTTAGTTGGTTCATCGAATTTAGTTGGTTCTACGAATTTAGTTGGTTCATCGAGAATTTAGTTGGTTCATCGAATTTAGTTGGTTCATCGAATTTAGTTGGTTCATCGAATTTAGTTGGTTCATCGAATTTAGTTGGTTCATCGAGAATTTAGTTGGTTCATCGAATTTAGTTGGTTCATCGAATTTAGTTGGTTCATCGAGAATTTAGTTGGTTCATCGAATTTAGTTGGTTCATCGAATTTAGTTGGTTCATCGAATTTAGTTGGTTCATCGAGAATTTAGTTGGTTCATCGAATTTAGTTGGTTCATCGAATTTAGTTGGTTCATCGAATTTAGTTGGTTCATCGAGAATTTAGTTGGTTCATCGAGAATTTAGTTGGTTCATCGAATTTAGTTGGTTCATCGAATTTAGTTGGTTCATCGAATTTAGTTGGTTCATCGAATTTAGTTGGTTCATCGAGAATTTAGTTGGTTCATCGAATTTAGTTGGTTCATCGAGAATTTAGTTGGTTCATCGAATTTAGTTGGTTCATCGAGAATTTAGTTGGTTCATCGAATTTAGTTGGTTCCCGAGAATTTAGTTGGTTCATCGAATTTATTTGGTTCATCGAGAATTTAGTTGGTTCATCGAGAATTTAGTTGGTTCATCGAATTTAGTTGGTTCATCGAGAATTTAGTTGGTTCATCGAGAATTCAGTTGGTTCATCGAATTTAGTTGGTTCATCGAGAATTTAGTTGGTTCATCGAATTTAGTTGGTTCATCGATTTTAGTTGGTTCATCGAATTTAGTTGGTTCATCGAGAATTTAGTTGGTTCATCGAATTTAGTTGGTTCATCGAATTTAGTTGGTTCATCGAATTTAGTTGGTTCATCGAGAATTTAGTTGGTTCATCGAATTTAGTTGGTTCATCGAGAATTTAGTCGGTTCATCGAATTTAGTTGGTTCATCGAATTTAGTTGGTTTATCGAATTTAGTTGGTTCATCGAGAATTTAGTTGGTTCATCGAATTTAGTTGGTTCATCGAGAATTTAGTCAGTTCATCGATTTTAGTTGGTTCATCGAATTTAGTTGGTTTATCGAATTTAGTTGGTTCATCGAGAATTTAGTAAAAAAGTAAAAAAAAGTAATCGATCTTGGAAGTTGAGGAGGTTCTGTAATCATAACTACTACAGAACCACATGTTAGTACTTTACAAAAAATAGTCATCTTCAAATCTCTCCAAACTCTAGTGGATGTTAGAGTAACGAATCCTCAACATTATACCAAAAAATGGTGGGTGGGAATTTTGATTTAGAAAAGTAATGGATGTATGAAGTTGGTGTGCCACCCGTTCTGACGCTGGTAAGTGTTGCGGGTTAGTCTAGGCGCGCCTTAAATCTATGGCTGGGTACTTACGACTGAGCTACATGCACGAAATTCTGGGATATGTTTCTTATATAACTGGTGGATAATATACTGCAATTTGGTCGATTCCGGATCGATAGGAGAAAAGTTATGAACGCCCGATTTTGGGTGATAGCTGATTTCAGTAGAATTTTCGAACACTTTCGCACTTTACAGAAAATAGTCATCTTCAAATCTCTCCAAACTCTGATGGATGTTACAGTAACATATCCTCAACATCAGACTAAAATATGGTGGGTGGGAATTTCGTTTAAAAAAAGTAATGGATGTAAGAATTTGGTGTGCCACCTGTTCTGATACCGCAACACACGTTTTCTCGCACAAATCATCTATGCCTGAGTACTTACGACTGAGCTACATCCATGAAATTCTGGGATATGTTTCTTATATAACTGGTGGATAATATACTGAAATTTGGTCGATTCCGGATCGATAGGAGAAAAGTTATGAACGCCCGATTTTGGGTGATAGCTGATTTCAGTAGAATTTTCGAACACTTTCGCACTTTACAGAAAATAGTCATCTTCAAATCTCTCCAAATTCTGGTGGATGTTACAGTAACATATCCTCAACATTATACTAAAATATGGTGGGTGGGAATTTAGTTTAAAAAAATTAATGGATGTATGAAGTTGGTGTGCCACCTGTTCTGATACCGCAACACACGTTTTCTCGCACAAATCATCTATGGCTGGGTACTTACGACTGAGCTACATGCACGAAATTCTGGGATATGTTTCTTATATAACTGGTGGATAATATACTGCAATTTGGTCGATTCCGGATCGATAGGAATAAAGTTATGAACGCCCGATTTTGGGTGATAGCTGATTTCAGTAGAATTTTCGAACACTTTCGCACTTTACAGAAAATAGTCATCTTCAAATCTCTCCAAACTCTGGTGGATGTTACAGTAACATATCCTCAACATCAGACTAAAATATGGTGGGTGGGAATTTCGTTTAAAAAAAGTAATGGATGTAAGAATTTGGTGTGCCACCTGTTCTGATACCGCAACACACGTTTTCTCGCACAAATCATCTATGCCTGAGTACTTACGACTGAGCTACATCCATGAAATTCTGGGATATGTTTCTTATATAACTGGTGGATAATATACTGAAATTTGGTCGATTCCGGATCGATAGGAGAAAAGTTATGAACGCCCGATTTTGGGTGATAGCTGATTTCAGTAGAATTTTCGAACACTTTCGCACTTTACAGAAAATAGTCATCTTCAAATCTCTCCAAATTCTGGTGGATGTTACAGTAACATATCCTCAACATTATACTAAAATATGGTGGGTGGGAATTTAGTTTAAAAAAATTAATGGATGTATGAAGTTGGTGTGCCACCTGTTCTGATACCGCAACACACGTTTTCTCGCACAAATCATCTATGCCTGAGTACTTACGACTGAGCTACATCCATGAAATTCTGGGATATGTTTCTTATATAACTGGTGGATATTATACTGAAATTTGGTAGATTCCGGATCGATAGGAGAAAAGTTATGAACGCCCGATTTTGGGTGATAGCTGATTTCAGTAGAATTTTCGAACACTTTCGCACTTTACAGAAAATAGTCATCTTCAAATCTCTCCAAATTCTGGTGGATGTTACAGTAACATATCCTCAACATTATACTAAAATATGGTGGGTGGGAATTTAGTTTAAAAAAATTAATGGATGTATGAAGTTGGTGTGCCACCTGTTCTGATACCGCAACACACGTTTTCTCGCACAAATCATCTATGCCTGAGTACTTACGACTGAGCTACATCCATGAAATTCTGGGATATGTTTCTTATATAACTGGTGGATATTATACTGAAATTTGGTAGATTCCGGATCGATAGGAGAAAAGTTATGAACGCCCGATTTTGGGTGATAGCTGATTTCAGTAGAATTTTCGAACACTTTCGCACTTTACAGAAAATAGTCATCTTCAAATCTCTCCAAATTCTGGTGGATGTTACAGTAACATATCCTCAACATTATACTAAAATATGGTGGGTGGGAATTTAGTTTAAAAAAATTAATGGATGTATGAAGTTGGTGTGCCACCTGTTCTGATACCGCAACACACGTTTTCTCGCACAAATCATCTATGCCTGAGTACTTACGACTGAGCTACATGCACGAAATTCTGGGATATGTTTCTTATATAACTGGTGGATATTATACTGAAATTTGGTAGATTCCGGATCAATAGGAGAAAAGTTATGAACGCCCGATTTTGGGTGATAGCTGATTTCAGTAGAAATTTCGAACACTTTCGCACTTTACAAAAAATAGTCATCTTCAAATGTCTCCAAACTCTAGTGAATGTTAGAGTATTATATCCTCAACATTATACTAAAAAATGGTGGGTGGGAATTTCGATTTAAAAAAGTAATTTAGTTAACAGTATGTTCAACTCTGCGTACTATTGTACCTACCTATTACCTACCTATCTTGTTGAATGCACGAATTAATGCTGTTGAAAATAGTTGTCCATAGTTCTACAGGCTTCATTCATGTCAGAACTTCAAGAAAATTTCAGTGGAGATTCGTTTATTGATGGATTCGAGAAGTTGGGCGAATAAGAAGTTCTGTTGTAACGGAATGATGTGGCCGCGCGGCTCGGGAAGTGTTGCGGGTTAGTCTAGGCGCGCCTTAAATCTATGGCTGGGCGTCTATGGCCCATTTCACACAGGTCAATAAAGCTGACATAATTTACTTCGGGTCGATTGTCATACACTACTAAATTATGAATATAACATAATATGTTATGTGGTACCCGTTACCCATGTTATGTGGTACCCATAACATATTATGTGGTACCCGTTTGCTTCATTCAATTCCGACGAAAATGGTCTTTAGTATCTTTTGGAATCAAACTTCTCATTTGAGGCTGAAGGGGCTAAAAAGAATTAAATTTCGTTACTCGGCCAGAGTTAAGTGGGCACCTGCAGCCGTAGCGTCCGGTTCGCCTAATAATTATGCAACCCCGAGTCATCACCTCTGAAGACGGGGAACTCCCTCTTCTGAAGGATCCTGGGAAAAGATGGGAAAAAAAGACCTTCGGATCCTCGCGGCTCTGGGGTTGACTTCCAGCGACCTGCAGGGGTGGGAGCAGCGAAAGTGGTCTGCTACCCGCAACAACCCTCATCGTGCGCCCGGCAGTCTTCAGTCGCACCTCGCCTTGTGCCTCATCGCGCTTCCCTGTCGCCCACGGCCGAATCGATCTATTTGAACAGATCTTTTTTCGAACGTAAATTACAATCGTCGTATCGATTAGTCGGATCACGAGTTAATCCGCGGAACTCGCGGTTTTTGCCGGATTTCCTTCGTTTTAAAAATTTTGGTGCTCGAAATACGAGGACTTTGGCAGCTGTCCATCATGATGAGATTCACAACATTTTTGGCTGGGTATGTTAATTTTTTTTAAAACTAATTTGTTACTTGAATGCCTGCATGCGGGTAAATTTTATTTTTTTAATTTGAAAGATCAAAATGAGTTTTACAAACACGTATGGTATACTATACGTGTTTATAATTTGTTCAAATTTGAACATTTTAGGTGTTTTTTAAAACTTTTACCAAGTTTTTCTAAGGCCAAAGGTACACTTTCAGGGGAAAATTGTTTTTAAATCACCATAGAGAAACTTTGCCCAGTAGGGTGTTGAAAGAGTGCCATCGCTCAACTATAAAATATTGGTTATTTTCGAGTGCAAGCGAAAGATATTCTGTCACTTTTGTATCAACTTTTACAAGGGTACTACTTAAGGAATCGATCCTACAACTAATTTGCGACAACTTTTCCCTCTTAGCTCGTTTGCTTTATTCCGCTTAAAAGGACACTTTTTCACCAATTTTTTTAACGTAAATTAGAATCATTATATCGATTAGTCGGATCACCAGTTAATCAGCGAAACTCGCGGTTTTTGCCGGATTTCCTCCGTTTTAAAAATTTTGGTGTTCGAAATACGAGGACTTTGGCAGCTCTCCATCAAGATGAGATTCACAACATTTTTGGCTGGGTATGTTAATTTTTTGGGTAAATTTTATTTTTATTTTATTAGTAAAAACTTCATTCATGCAGCATGAGTTAATGAGCAAATTTTCATTCAAAAAATAGTTTCTTTATTTCAATTTTATTTTTTATTTTAAAGTCTTAAGGGATAGTTTTAGAATGTTCCAGCCGGATTTTAGGGATTTTTTTTTTCTCGAAAAAGTCCATTCTACACATTGCAATAGCTTCATTTTTTCGATAATTCGCTAATATTGGTATTGTTCAGTACAAACGAAAGATGTTTTGTCACTTCTGCATCTATTCAGGGTGTCCAGAAAAAAATGTGTAAACACTTTAAATCGATACTAGAATTAATTTGAGACAACTTTTCCCTCTTGGCTCGTTTGTTTTGATCAAAATGCCACTTTTTCACTTTCTTAAGAATCGTAGTATTGTAATAAGGTGAAAAAAATCTAACTAATCAAAATTCTAACACCCTTAAATTTTACAGCAAACCTAAAAAATGGGTACCGTTCAAAGTCGATGAAATGGAGCATGTTTTGAAGAGAACGTTCGCAAGAAGAAATCACTAAAATGTTTAAAAAATACAGAAATTGAAAAATTTTTCAAGTTTGCGGTAGAAAAGGTATTTCTGTACAGTTTTTCTGAACTGGTCAAGAGCTCATCATATGGGAAATTTAACGTTCTTTTCAACGGTGAATCAGATTTGAATTCGCACGGAAAATTATAGGTTTATGATCATTTTAGAGCCGCAAGGTCGAAAACTCTGAAAAAAGTGCCATTTTGAGCAAATTAAAAAAAGTGCTGGTAGTGAAAAGTTTTTTCAAATCAGTTGTAGAATCGATTGGTTTCGTGGAACCCTTTTTAAAATGTTCCAGGTCCATTCATGGTTCTTGGAGGTACCTATTTTCAACATCCAAAATAAAAATGAAGAAGTAGGCAGTTTATAAAGAAGTATAAGATACATTTCTTCTTTGATGAGAAAAACAGTAGATCATGGATGAGTCTAGGTATTATTTTCTTCTTTAAGGGAAAAACGCTGCAAATTATTACACAATGGTTTATTATTATTCTATATAGATCACTCGTCTACAAAGCCATCAACCATCCAACATGAAGAAAAACATCGACCGCATTTCGGTCAGCTTTAATTTGAACAGAGATTAGGCCTCTTTTGCGATTCACACTCGTGTTTCTGATTTATCGTTCGTAAAACCCTTAAAGGCTCCACGTGGTCTCAAAAAATTCTAAAAATTCTATATAATCTTAAATTGAAGGAAAACAATACCTTTATATCAAAATGTTTTGAGTTAGGGCGTTTTCAAAATTTCAAAATTCATTTTTGAACCCTTAGAAGTGACCTACATCAACCAAAATCTTCGGGGCACAACTAGACCCCAAATGGAGCCTACATACCAAATTTCATCAAAATCGGTCAATGCTAAGTGGCGATAGTGCCGGATGGACGGCCAAATTTTTATTCGATTTTTGGATTCTACGTACCTTGAAACGTAAACCATCACATTTTGAGGGGGTGTTAAAAAATTTATTTTCTTGGTCGATTCCAAAGGTTCATTATTGAAAATAATAAACCAAAAGTATTATGAAGGTTAATACCTAAAATGACTGCCGATTGACAGCCCAACAAAAAGAGTGGGCTGACCTGTTGACACCCAACAATTCTGAATAATGTTGTTTTAACGGATTACGTATCATTAAATGTTGTTATTTGGTACATACCAAATTGATAACTGTCGGAATTACAAAAAATTTGATTTCAAGGCCTGGAATCGAAACCTATTAAAGCTAAAATGCATTGTCATGTCAAAAACTGGTCCTTTTTCATGTTATGGAGAATAGTAAGCATTTAAATCGAGACAACTATTGAAAAAAATAAGAAAATGAAGAAAAATCTCCAGTGGCCATGTCTGGAATCTATTGACAAATGCGTTTTGAAAGTAAATAATCGATGAAAAATATCTATCATCTGGAGGGTCGAAGACCAGAAATATTTCACTGTAGTCACCTGGTGTTTCACTGTTTGGAATAAGAAAGGTGACATAGTTTTCAGCTTATGATTAAACACGTTACCTACCTGGAGTAACGCGATCGTATTCCCATTGCCGTAACGTTAGAGGTTCGCACTCGCACATAATAAACGCGTTTCCCACTATTACACCCACTATCAAGTTATGTGGGGAGTATCGTTCATTACAACGCCCCAGATATCACTTCTAGGTGTGGTTCCGTATTTCCCGGTGAAACAGAACCGGTGTCAACATTTCTCTAGTTCTAGAGAGACTTTTATGGAGTGAAGTAAACTTAAACTCACCTAACTTTACTTTTAGCGAACCTTTAGGAAAATTAAGCTATTGCGCGGCCTCAAAATTTGTAGGCTGAAATCCGTTTTGGAACATTCTAATCTCGTGTGCAGACTGTAAAAAAAAAGAAAAAAAAAATCAAACAAACAGACATCATCAAATGGAAGATCAAAAATTGGTTCGATGAATCCGCTCATGGGCTACTTATTGTCTCACGCCCTTAAGTAGAAAGGGGCTTAACAACGGCCCAACTCTAAAAAACAGGACCTGATATCCCGCCCACGAGAGGTCACCAATCCAGATAATCTCCCGAGCCGTTTGGCCTCTCACTACACTTGTCCCGGTTGGCGATTTCATCAACATAAGTGTAAACGATTTCACAATCGTGTTGCTGATTGTTGACATCAAAAATCAGCTTTACGATCGTGAAAATCATATCACTTATTACTTTATTAGTGATTTCATCACCGAGACTGCTCGACAATACGCTCATTTACACCAACCAATTCTGGAAGTCCATTTTATTCTATGAGGACTATACTTCCTACACAACTTGTTCAACATTTATATCTTATTATTTGGAAGATTTTAGTGGAAGTTTTTCAAAACTTGGTTTTTAGTAGAGACAAGATTATACATATTTTGAATGTTCAGTTTTCACGCTCTGACTGTTTATAGGGATCCGTTTTGGGGGATTTTGAGCTGTTTCCAACTATTTAAACAACTACAATAATAATAATAATAGTAATAATAATATTTTGGTGGATAATAATGGATTTTTTGCTTATTTGGGATCAATAAGCATATTTGCAGGGTTTTGAGTATTTTTCGAATAATATTCGAATATATTCGAAAATATACTTTCGCTCAAAATTAGAGGATCACCATCTATTTCTTTGTTTGTCCCCTTCTTTTTTCCCTTATTAAGTTTTTATCCATTTGCACACATTGTTTGTAAACGCAGAAGGAAAAAGGTAACCAAAAACGGCATAAATTCGAGAATAGAAGATGTTTTTAATAAATTAAAGAAAAATGTACTTCTTGTGGTAAAATGATAAAAATTGAAAATGTGAAAAAAAGGTTTGAATTATGCCAGTTTAGCTTTTCAATAGTTGGTACTAGCTCCTCTAGCTCGGATAAGGGCTTGAAGCCTTTTACCCATGCCTCTATTAAAGTTTTGGATATCCTCCTGGGGATATTGTCCCGCTCTTCTTTCGCTGCTGTGTCCATCTGCTGAAGATTGTCTTGGGGTGGATCTCTGGCTCTAATTCTTATTTTCAGCATGTCCCAAACATGCTCTATCGGATTCATGTCTGGGCTACTTGGTGGCCAGTCCAGGATACACAATTTATAAGGGAAGAAGGAAAGAGACGAACGAAAAAATGGATGGTGGTGCACTAATTTTGAGCAGGAGTGTATTATTTATTTGGATAGTTTTATAAAACAAAGAAAAAATGAAATCACCGGAATTTTTTGTGTGAACTATTTATTGGATGCGTCTTGTTTAACTAGAATAAAAAAATGCTTTGTATACCTTCTCAATACTGCATGAATATCCTGCAGACCCCTAATTTTCCCCCTTTAGAAGTGACACATCAACCAAAAGCTTCGTGGCACATCTAGACCACAAGTGGATCCCATTTACCAAATTTAATCAAAATCATCCCATGGTAACTAAGGAAAGCACGGTAGACGGATGTAAAATGTTTTATTCGTTTTTGTTGGATTCTATGAACCTTGAAATGTAAACCATCAAATTTTGTGGAGGGGTTAAACAATAATTTTTCTTGTTCGACTCCAAAGGTTCATTATTGAAAAAAAAAATACCAAAAGATAATACTTTTACTCTTGATAAGTATGTTTTGGCAAAGAAAGAATGAATTGAAGAATGCGTTGGATTTAGAACTCGCATAAAAGATTGCAAACGGGCTCGAATTTTAGAATATCGATCTCGTCTCTGGTTATTAGTTATGAAAGGGTATCCGGACGGTGAATCTGACCTGAAAATTGATCTCAAAATATTGAGCGGGGTGTGGGATGGAAAACCTGAATGAGTCACTCTTATTGTCCTTTTTGGCTCCAGCTAAACGTAATGCTGATTCTGATTCTATAAATTGGCGTCTGGGTTTTTTTTTTGCGCTGAATCATGTTTCGAAGGTACCTACCTAACATTCCTACCCATACAAATCCCGATTTTTCTTCGAGAAACTTGGACCAGCGAGGGAACGGCGGAAACTCCCTATTCTCGGCATTGACTCCTCAACAGATGAAGATTTGTGCTCAATTAACCCTGACATCAAGTTCTCGGTATCTGTGACTGGAGACGTATCGTTGAATGACTTGTGCAGAGTCATAATCCACCGGTGATTCGCTTCTAATACGAGGATAACTCTTCTCACCTCAATGTTCGTCGTGAATCAACCCAGAATGATTTCTATGGGAAATGTCCGCAAATTCATAGAGAATTTTTACAAGTTCGTCCAATTTTCAACTCAAAAATTGTAGTTGAATCGAATTTTTTAAGAAAAGACTAATAGGTACAATTCGAGCATGGACAATTTTGAAATTTTTCTCCAATGAAATCCGTTCTGGAACATTGCAAAACGCTTCATGAAGTTTTCCAATTTGTTACATATATTCACATTTATCATGTGTCTCACATCGGACCATAACTTGAGTCACCAAAAATTCCAAAATTTAAAAATGTTCCCAAAAGTTTGTGCCAAAATGTTTGTAATACAAACGAAACGTTGCTGTATTCCACACAAAACGACGAGTTAGCCAAGAGTTTTGGACTTTGGGTAAACAATTTCAAAAAATGGGGTCAAAAACTAGATTTTCATTTTTTGTGGAAGTTATTGATTTAATCGTAGAAATGTAATTAATCCATGTTATAGTTGGGAACAACTCATAATTTTTTATTAATCTATCATTTCAAAAATTCAAGTTGGCCAAAAATTGTTGCAGTTTTGAATTTTAGGGGTCAGGTATTTTGCCAAAAACGTAATAACTCAGTAGTAGCCGGGTATTTCATGAGACGAGAAAACATGAATGGGGGGGAATATCTTCAAAACATACCCTACGGTACGATACGGTGGTGTGGGATACTGAAAATCGAAAAAATCAACACTTAACGTGTAGTTACTTTATAAGTATGAGGTGACTAGGAGAGTATTTTTTGAAGTAAACAAGAAAACTTTGAAAATTCGCTCATACTCTCGCGTTGAATAAATGGGATAAGTCGATAATGACGTCGATAATAAATTTTAAAATCAAATAATGGTCCATTCATGCAGCATGAGTTAATGAGCGCATTTTCAAATAAATCTTTATTTGAAATTTCGGGTACAAAAAATGTACACAGGTTTTCATTATTTATGTGATGGAGCTGGAATAACTCTTATTCCATTCTCCGCGGTATTTCCTTTTCTTCCAGGAGGTTGTCAGGATCATGAATCACTTGCGTATAAAGAAACAACTTTATTCTACAATAACTTGGCTCAAACGGATTATGAATCTTTTACATAGCTCTAGATAGTACCAGACCGCCAAAACTCCTCTTGCAGTCAGTTCACTGGCGCGTCCTGAACCCGACTGGCGACTGAAGAAGTAACTAGGGAGAACCCTGGGCCCTACCTTTTCTTCCAGGGTGTATCGCTTGGAGATACAAATTGTCTAGTCTCGTACTATTTTGGGGGCGCCTACATATATAAATTATTTATTTATAATGTTTTGAAGTTTTTAAATTTTGAGTGTACTCATATCAGAAAATTAGTGCTGAATCATGTTACTATGATTATTAAGGTAATGTCCACAAAAACCCTAAAAACACGTTTTTTGGGCTATTTTTTGAAATTTGGAGCCCCTTAGTCCAAAATTCCTGGCTAACGAACTCATCTATTCGTTTGTTATTATGAACGTTTTGGCAAAACTCGACATTTTTGCAAAAGAATTACTCAAGTTATCGTCCGGAATGACACAACATATTATTTCGATATATACGAGTATATATCGTTTAATATATGATTTTTGGAAAAACTTTTGGAATTTTTTTAGAATGTAAAAAAATCCATGCTAAAACATTTGAGTTTATTTCAATAGCTTCATTTTCTTTGATGCTACCTTCCTTTACACCCAACTCGTCAAATACGAACTCGTAATTTCAAAGTTCTGCTCCTGAGTCCTGACAGCGAATTCAAGTTTAGAATTGCGCATGCGCACACGCTGTATAACAGTTTGTTGATCTACCACCGAATGTGTGTAGTGTTGGTTGATGGAGTGTGAGGATATGTTTTTTCCTCGAACGGTGGAAAACGAGGTAATTCGGCTCATTGGTGCTCAACAGATTGGAACCTTCCGTCTTTCTTGTCTACATGAGCGTGCCCGTGCGATATTGAAATCAGTGAAACATCTGGATTTATTTAATCATTCACCGTCTGTCTAGTCTGTGGACATCTGTTTTACCGTCTACCACCTACCCTATCTATAAATAAGGGCAGCTCGAGGGACCACCTTCTCTTATTGCTGTCGACAATTTCGTCTTGTCCACTTCAAACGCCTTTTTTGGTTTATTATTTTCAATAATGAACCTTTGGAATCGACCAAGAAAAAAAATTTTAACACCTCCTCAAAATTTGATGGTTTACGTTTCAAGGTACGTAGAATCCAAAAATCGAATAAAAATTTGGCCGTCCGTCCGCCGTACGCGGCACTTTCCCCACTTAGCATTGACCGATTTTGATGAAATTTGGTATGTTGGCTCCATTTGGGGTCTAGTTGTGCCCCGAAGATTTTGGTTGATGTAGGTCACTTCTAAGGGTTCAAAAATGAATTTTGAAAACGCCCTAACTCAAAAAATTTCGATATAAAGGTATTGTTTTTCCTTCAATTTAAGATTCTATAGAATTTTTAGAATTTTTGAGACCACGCGGAGCTCTGTAGGACAAACCGTTCGCTCCCTACGATAATTTAGGGGTTGGACGTACGATAAATCAGAAACACGAGTGTGAATCGCAAAAGAGGCCTAATCTCCGTTCAAATTTTAGTTGACCGAAATGCGATCGATGTTTTTCTTCAAGTTGGATGGTTGGTGGCTTTGCAGACAAGTGATCAATATAGAAAAATAATAAACCATTGTGTAATAATTTGCAGCGTTTTCTTCTTCAATTGGCATTAGCCATTGACCACAGCCATGAAAATTTTTATTTATTGCTGAACACAATTATGAAATTTTTACAATAAAATTACAAAATAAAAATAGTAAGTCTAAATAATTCCAATATGTTCAAATTAAATCCCAATTCCTTCTTCTCGATTAACGAACAGATAGCTTACAATTAATTACTTAACACGCATCAGGAGTGAACCAACTGGTGGAATATGTTGTGGTTTTGGACTTTTTCTTTTATTCGAGAAGAAGGATTAAAGAAAAAAATATAAATAAAAGTCCCACGTCGATTCCAATCACTTTTTTCCTTGGAGGGCTTTCGACAACCCTTTGGTTCTCATTGTCAATCCAACAACAAGAGGACAAGATTTCAGTGAAGTGAACAAGTAGCCACTATAGCCTTTTTTTTCTTCTAAATCACCTTTTTGTTATTTTCTCCATATTTTTTCTATCCTTATCTACTTTGTGACTAGATACACTGTTGAACTTGTGAATATGTTTCTTTGATTTAACAATTTTGAACTTGGTAATAGTATTCTCAATGTGCTCGTCTAATCTATTGAGATTGTTGTTGCCAATTATTACTACTTGGTGCTTATTAAACGAAATCGAAAATAATTTAGTCTTATCAGTAAGGGTTTTGAGAAAAGCGTAATGTACTTTAATGTGGGTATTCAGAAGCTTCAGCATTGTCTGCCTTTTGACGTCTTGAAATTTCTTCTTGAGGGGGGAAGTTGTGAACAGTGGAGATGAGAGAGTTGCAGCTATTTGTGATGAAACGAGGAAAAATACCATGTTCCTTGCACTTCTTGAGACATTCAAGATCCAGTTGGTGGGAGACCAGTC
Source organism: Apolygus lucorum (assembly GCA_009739505.2). Lineage (NCBI taxonomy): Eukaryota > Metazoa > Arthropoda > Insecta > Hemiptera > Miridae > Apolygus > Apolygus lucorum. The sequence goes on along the minus strand of CM019173.2, from coordinate 27,615,934 downwards.
GTTTATTGTTCTTTATGTGTCTGTTGATTGTTTTGATAGCATCATTTCCAAACTGTCGCCTGATTAGTGTGAGTATATGGTCGTCATCTATAATTCAAAAATATGTTGTGGTTTCTGACTTTTTCATTTATTCAAGAGGGGTTTTTTTCACATTAAAAATCCCTTGTCGATTCCAATCACTTTTATTCTTGGAGAGCTTCCGACAACCCTCTGGTTATCATTGTAAATCTAACAGCAAGAGGACAAGTTTTCTGTGTGCTGAACAAGTAGCTACTGCGGATTGAATTCTTGGGTTCAATTCACGGTATTTGACTCCCACTACGGCGTTATCGTACACCTGTTGCCATCGTGTCTTTACTTCTCTACGGATATAGGCCTATAAATCGGTATATGGCAGGCGGTAAATCCAAGACTGAACCGTTTTGTCGAGCAATATTGGAAATGGAGTCAGCTCTTTCATTACCATATCCCCCGGAATGTGACCTTGCCTACACAAAATGCTCCTGATGCCCCACATATCTCAAGAGCAACACAAATATATTCAATATTTCCATGAGAGTTTTATTGAAATCTGCTTTCATAGCAGAATTTGCCAGTATGCCTACGATCATTTTCGGTTCTGGGGCTGGTGATCTTCCTAACCATTTACATCTATTAACGGTTCTGTGTGCCGGTTAGATCAACCCTCACCCATACCTACGAGTAAGTTGTGTAATAGGGTGTGCGCCTGGGTAAGAAAAACTGCTAATTGTTATTTTTAATCTAAGGTAGACCTCATTCTGAGAATTTTGGTACCAACCGCGACCTTCTAGCGTGTGTAAATCTTTTCCCATGAATTTTTAAAGTTTCGACCGTTTATGACGTCACAGTGGGCTGGGGGGTCCCGCACAGGCGAGAGGGGCGCGTGACGTCATAAACGGTCGAAACTTTGTAAAATCATAGAAACCGATCTACTCACGATAGAAGGTCGCGGTTGGTGCCAAAATTCTCAGGATGTAGTCTACTTCCGATTAAAAATCTAAAAAAAAAATCAAGACGCACCCCCCCATTGGTTTTGGGCCGCAGACGAACTCCTCCCTAAAATTGACTTCCTCATCTTTTCCAATTCGAGTAAATTTTAGCAAAAGCTAATAAATTCACTTTGTGGTAACTGAATTCACAAGTCAGTCCAAAATGTAATAGTCTGAAATAGCTGAACACAATCCATTCATTAGGTTATTTCTTGAAATTCTCTAGTTCCTTAGATGTCTCCACACTGAGTGAAAGAGTCGTTGAAGTTAGGAGGGAATACTAGTGAGAGGAAGAGCCGTGCTGCCTTGCCTTTTCTCCTCTCTCGCACTTGCTTTCTCTCACCTTTCTGTCAATTTTATTAAATTGGCAGACGAACTCCTCTCTAAAATTAACTTCCTCATTTTGTCCAATTCGAGTAAATTTACAAAAGCTAATCAATTCACTTTGTGATAACTGAATTCACAAGTCAGTCCAAAATGTAATAGTCTGAAATAGCTGAACACAATCCATTCATTAGTTAATTTCTTGAAATTCTGTAGTTCCTTACATGTCTCCACACTGAGTGGAAGAGTCGTTGAAGTTAGGAGGGAGTTCTAGTGAGAGGAAGAGCCGTTTTCTTCTCTCTCGCACATGGTTGCCCTCCCAAATCCTATGGATTCTATCATCTCTATGACTGAACTGGAGAGTCTGACCACAAGTTTCGGTAACCTGGTTTTGTGCGGACCAGAGACCGAAACTCCTATCTCTCCTTCCAATGTCAATGTGTGGCTGTTTCAGTCATTTAAAAGAAAATTATTTGAAACATACCAAGTGGACTGTGATACGAAAATTAACGATAAAATTGACAAGAAATGAATCAAATAATCAAATTTTGAAATTGGAGATGGTTCAACAATGGTACAACGTGGCAGCTCACCTTGATTATCCTGTGCATCGATAGTAGGTAGGCAATCCAAATTTGGCGAGCACACCATGCGGGAGGAGGAGGTATATCGCCCGACACCCCGGGTTGAACACACTTCCGCAAATTTGAGTATTTTGAATTTGAATGAGTTATAGAACGAAACGTTTGCCTCGAAGGACGTCGATAGAAGAGAGGGAGACTGACTCGCGCCGTCCTGCCGTGATTCGCCTGTGCAGGGCTGCCAGTCTGCCACAACTAAATTGTCCATCTCCAATTTATGAGAATTAAATTACGAAATCAATCAATTTAAATTACGATTCAACAGTCAATTTTACTCAATTCGATTCAAAATCTAAATTCAGTCAGATAAAAAGTAAAATTTCGCTGTTCGTTCATAAATTCTATATTTTTACACCGAAATTCATACCATGAGAATTCATACTGAGATGATCTCATCCCTTCTTGACTCACCACTTTAACCTTTGAATATTCAAGAAGGTCGGTAACCCCTCTCACCTCAGAGTGAACTTGTGTGTTTCCTTTCCTTACCGCATCAGCTCATCAGCAGCACAAAACCACATCGTCCCTGCTTCACCCACTACCACAAGAGTAAACCAGAAGTACTCATCAATGACGACAAGAGGTTGTAACAAATTATTTGACCTGCCACAGCTTCCATCATTAGTGGTTTATAAAATGGTGGTTTGTGGGTTATTTATTGAGCTAAAGCGTACCAGTAATGCTTTGGTAAGTAAAGAAAGAACCGTCCGCCAGTCCTGAAGAGTGGATTGCGTGGATGTTTGACCATCGGATCAGTGAATAAATAAACCCACAAAACCCGATTATAAGAAAATCTGAGGCCGGCACAATCCATTTACGACCTTCCAAGAAGGAAAAGGCATGCGTCCGAAATAAACCAGTTACGTCATTCAATGTGGTAATAAATTTGAACCTTCATCGTCTGTTCATTTTTGATGACTCGGGCGTGTATTATGATGATCCCATCATCCGACTTTCTCTCTTCAAATCCTGCTCGGGGTTGTACCTGCTCTCGAAGTACCCGACAATTATTGAAATGAGAGTGACTTTGATATCTGCGTCCTTTAAATGTCAGTGTTTTCAATTTACATTCGCCACTCAACTATTTCAAAACGGTTTGGAATTTCAAGTAATTACTTGGCTGTGGTGTTCGATGATTGAGGGCTAAAACAGCCCAACTGTCTGAAACGCGTTGACGTTACACTAGAAACATTAGTGTATAATTTTCTAGATTTATAGCTAGAGGCGATTTCTTGAAGGCTCAAAAGTGATTATAGTTGCTCCAAAAATATTCCGCATGGAAAACTTCATAAATCTCAGGGCTACGGCTGGCTAATTGGATCGAATAACTACATACACACATGGAAAAGAGAAGTTTTGCATACCCACTTATATTTAATACTTTGGAAGTGTTTGGTATTCTTTTCTTTATAGCTAATTAAATCACGGTACATAGTCACAAGTAGGATGAAAATTTTAGACAAAAATTCGGACGAAAATTTCAGACAAATCTTGACCGTATAGACCAGGCAAATTAGTGCTAAAAAGGTGTCTAGCCCCTAAAAATTGCTCGAGAGCTGGAAAATTGTTTTAAATCCTTCTGGGGGTCCTGAATGATGAGTACGAGTATCTGAGTTTGCGACGGTTTCTAGGTCGTGCTTCAGATTTGAGCGCCTAAATCCGCGGAAAAAATTGTACTGTTATCTTTTTTAAAAGGCATTAAATTGTGCGTCGAATGGCGTTTAAAACATTCAAATCAGTTAACCCGTACAGTGAAGTTGGACCAAAGATAGGCGATTTTTACAGACTTGGCCTAAAAGTCCTAAACGCTCAACTTCTAACGCCTGTAGGCCATAAAGGACCACACCGATTGAAAAATGTCATAGGACCAAAGTTTGAAGTTGAAATTCGTTCACTGGAGTGGAGGAAACGGTACATTTTTTTGGCAGGATGCTTACTTTTCAAGTTATAAGCAAATGTCTGAAAACAGTGCGAAAACTTCGCGGTTTTTGGGCTTTCAAATCTGAAGCACAACCTAGAAACCGTTGAAAACTCAGATATCCGTTATTCAGGACCCCAAAAGGATTTAAAACGATTTCCAGTTCTCGAGCAATTTTTAGGGGTTAGACTCCTTTTTAGCACTAGTTTATCTGGGCTAATAGGTAATATCGTGGAAACCGGATTGAGAATAAACAGTTCATGTTTATTTATATGAACATATGAACCGTATAACCACGTAAGTAACGAACCGATATGAACTCATAAATTTACTAGTACCCTGAATTGACACCATGGTGTTTCCCATACACTTTGTTTCTCGCTTTTTCCGATTTCTGTGAATCACAGATTCTTTCGCCCTTTATCTAAATTAATACCCCTCTCCCTTAACGTACTCCCGAACTTGCAAACTAGTTTTTAAGATGGTTGTAAACTGTAGCTGAAGCATCATAAGTTCTACTAGGTACCTTTTTTTCTCAGGATTATACAGGGTGTCTACCATTTGGATGGACCAAACTTCAGGGATCGATTTTCCAACTAATCTTCATCAAAAAAATTTTTCTATTCAATGCAATTTTTTCTTAACCCACTCGAAATTCTTTTTTTTCCAATTTAAAGTTTTTATTCGTATTTTCGACCTTGTGGCACTAAAATGGTCATAACTTCCTTATTTCTCATGCTACTTCAAATCTGAGTACACCGTTGCACATAGCGTTACATTTCCTATCCGTTCAGAAGAAAACCCAGTTTCTTAAAGCCATTAAATGGCGATTTTCGAAAAACATTATAAATATTGACTTTGACTTATTTTTTTACTTTCACAAATTTTGTGAAAGTAAAAAAATAAGTCAAAGTCAATATTTATAATGTTTTTCGAAAATCGCCATTTTTCAGGCTAACAATTCCCCCGTAAAAATAGCGCTATCGTGGTGCACTTTTTTTTTGGTGCACTCAACGGAAAAAACTACCCCAAAATCACATCTTTCCAACGGTATGTTAGTTTCACGGTTTAAGAGGGAAGTTTCTTGAAACAATTGAGTTTTATGCGAAAAAACGTGCTTTTTTAGGCATTTTCCGCTAGAGAGTCGACCAAGTATTATTGCCTTCACTTTTCAAGGATTGCAATAAAAAGACCTCCAAGATCAAATTTCCACTCGTATTTTTAGTTTTAGGCCTTCCTGAACAATTTGGGTACCGTGTCTGTCTATCTGACAGTCGGTCTATGTGCCTGCAAGTCCTTGTAGATGGCAAAAGCAATACGAAGCTACTGTCCGATTTTGATGTAATTTTCAGCGATGTTCTCTATGAAAATCCAAGTCAAAGCATTAAATTTTCAAAATCAAATACAGAATTTTTAATTTTTTGTCGAAAGTTACCATTTCTAAGTTTTTTGTTTGCCCATAATATGAAGCGCTCTCGTGAGCCACTGAACTAAAATAAAATTGAAGAAGTTGCGGGAGTTGCTACTTCCTTTACAGATACCGCCTAGTAAATATTAGCAGAAACAATTGTTATTGTAACATAGCTACCATTACAGATACCACAATGTGTTGTTGGTACAATGAAGGACTTTCATTGTCGGAGTGGAAAGTCAATTGTTGTAAAAAAAGTATTATTGTTATTGAAAATCTTCAATGTTATTCTTTTGCTGCAAAACGTAAATTTCATGATGTTTATTCTTTGATTCTGAATTGATTCTTAACGTAGAAAAGATGTGATCCTGGGGTATTTTTTCCGTTGAGTGCACCACGATAGCCCTATTTTTTACGGGGGAATCGTTAGTCTGAAAAATGGCGATTTTCGAAAAATATTATAAATATTGACTTTGAGTTATTTTTTTACTTTTACAAATGGCTTTAAGAAACTGGGTTTCCCTCTGAACGAATAGGAAATGTAACGCTCTGTCCAACGGTGTACTCAGATTTGAAGTAGCATGAGAAATAAGGAAGTTATGACCATTTTAGTGCCACAAGGTCGAAAATACGAATAAAAACTTTAAAGTGGAAAAGAATTTCGATTGGGTTAAGAAAAAATTGCTACGAGACATTTTTTGATGAAAATTAGTTGGAAAATCGATCCCTGAAGTTTGGTCCATCCAAATGGTAGACACCCTGTATAAGGTGCTCTCAGCATGCTACGACAATTCTATTCAACAAACTTGTCTTCTTCTTTTCAACTCTCAATTTTCCTGATAATTGAACGATTTCGGCCCATGTTTTGTCCTAATGGTCAATGGACATTAGAGGCTTTTTTTATTTGAATGTTTTTTTTCTTCGACAATTTCAATTAGGTTAGTTTTTTGGCGCTTTTAAGAATTTTTAAGAAATTGTGTAATTAGATACACTTTTCAAGAATTCAAACCCAACATTTTTTCCTTGCATATTTCTGACTGAATCCGAGTATTGCAAAACTTTTTTTGATGTGTGTATTTAACACAACCCTGAATATGAGAAGCAACACTCGACGCATGGATCGAGCGTTCACAATAATGTTGTTACACAATCCAAGTCCAATAGCCAGGAATCATTAATGGAAAAACAATTTGCCGCGTTCAAAAGAATCAACGCCCATTGAATTCCTCGTCACTGCCGACGATGTTGAGTAAATTCTGTTTGAATCAAAAGGCAAAAATTTCTCCTAGTGACGAATGACTTGGACTTTCGCTTGTTAATGCTGATTTGACTGATGGTCTTGACTGGGTCATTCGAGAGGATTTGAAACATGGAAGACGTTTTGTTACGAGTGATACAACCTACCTAGTTAGTTGTTACGAGTAGTTACGAGATAAGAGCCAGAGGTGTAATATTACCGCATGTGCATGATTCACAAATTTGAATATGACGAAATATGAGGAGTAAAAGTGCCTACATAATGAAAACTGTTTATCACTGGGATGGAATATGTTATATGAGAAGCAATTGATTCAAGTTTAGATTCAAAATTGGGGAGAAAGCCTCAAACAAGATTCATTTGGAAAATGACATGAAAACAATGACCTACTGATAGATGATTACGATTTAGGGATACAAAAAATTATCGATTCAATAAAAACTATCGATATTTTTTGATCATTTTTCCCCGAAAAATCGATTCATAATTTCGAGAATTTGTCTGATTATTTTCATTAGCTGGTTGAGGAAAATAAATTGTCATCAATAAGAATCATTACAACCAATAGCCATCAAGGGGAATGAAAATTCATGAAGATCATTGCTTATCACAACCTATTAATTCATGACGTCATTCAATTATCCCAATTTATATAATTGATGGAAGTTTCATTAAGAAAAAAGTCTGCCAAGTGGGTGTGGCATATAGCTTCCTCGTATCCGTAACCCGATTGTACAGATGATCCGATACATAGTGATTAATCTCATAACTTCAATCTCAAAGTACCTACCACTACCCTACAAAGTTGCTAATCAGGTGACGATGAAATTTTTAGGGAACCATCCAGGTCTAAACCACACAATACATAAAATCCCATCAAAATTGAATAGACATTTTAGAAGTGGATTTCGTAGGGTATCATTTACACCCTAACCCTCACAATCCCTGAAAATTTCATCAAAATAGGACAGTAATTTCGTAACGTTTTACTTAACTGTTTAAAAACTACCTAGGTACCTATTTTTTTTTTTTTTTTTTTGAACTCCCCTCAAAGACAAATTGTCTTCTGTGACGGAGGGAGCACGCCATAAATTTAAAAAAAAATAAATAAATCAAATATAATGGAGAGGACGCCCAGGACTCACCCGACGCCGGCCCTAGGGATAAGGGAAGATGAGGAAGGTGGGGAGAAGGATGAAGGGAAGTGCCTCTATAAAACGACCACCAGTTCAAATATGAGCCGAGCAGGATACGGGTGGTGATACCACGGAGTACGCCTACCGAGATGCCCAAGTCGCGCAACTCCGTGGCACTTTTCCCGCGCCACGACAAGGTTGCAGCCATCACCCTGATGTTGTTGGGTTGCACTGCTCTCATAGGGAACCATCTACACGTCAACCTGCACAATTCCTGAAAACTTCGGATAGTTTTGCCCGTTACAAGGAATTCATGACAGACACGAAACCAAAATTGTTCAAAATCTAAAATGCTTGTGTGTCTAAAATGCAAAACGCGAGTAGAAATGTTGAAAAAATCGATACGATTTAACTGATACTTGATACTAGTTAAATCGATTCATTTAGAAGAATCTGACATCCCATCTGAGATGATTTCAACAGAGTCTTGAACTAATCTTCATGCGCCAGTCAACCTGCCATTATGCATTCTGTTCTGCCAACTGTCGTTCATTTTGCAACAGAATGATGTGTCTAGCAGGAGCTATACATTGCAAAAATCAATCTCCGGTGACTAAACGGCTCAGCTGTGACGAGTGCAAAATATCAGCACAAGCTTGAAGGTTGATGGGATACGAAATGCGAAATGGAGTTTACTGGGTCAGACAAGCGAATGGCGCCTCACACGAAAGATACTTTTGAAGGAAGTTTGTTTGGCTCCTTCACGCTCTGGAAAATTCATTTTTATCTCAGCTGGAATAAAGAGCCGTCCGTCTATTGTCCCAAAAGCATATGGAGACAGTTCAACAGAGAAGCCTAGGGTTGGAACGCCAATTCATCAATGACGTAATCATGTAAAAATCACTCGGTTTTTGTGTGTTACTACGCCATTTGGTGTTCTTCACCATTACCCAGAATAGTTGGAATATTAAGCAATACAGTTTCTAATTCTAGCTCATACATACCTCTAGAATGGTCGATTCATCTATAAGATTTGAGCTCTACTTCTCAACTACCTACCTACCCTATTTCCTCAGTTGGGAACGTCAACCATCCCTCAAGTCGATAAGATGACGACATAATGTCGTTTATTCATCGACCTCGCCACCGTCAGTTCTGCATGGCAATCTAATTAACCTGATTCTCTTAGACGAATCTGCTTAGGGTGGATTTCAAGGATTTCCGAAAGGACAATCACTGAATAGGGGACGCGTTTTTATCTCTGAACACGAACCTGCCACACCACTCGCATTCACTACAGCCTGCAGCTAGGCATTTACAAAATTATTTATTATCACTCACTTTTGAGCCCTTGGAAGGTATTTTGTCTTGGGTCCCGTAAGATTTATCTAATTTATCCCTTCTGGGGTTTACGATGAGTTATAGTTATACTACGCGTACTATCTCTTCCCAATGAACTACCTACGAGTATAGCATGGTATGGGATGGTTTCACATTGAGAAGGGATTGGTAGTTGGTATAGTGAGATTGGTAGTACCGTCAATAAATATTGCACGTTAGTTGTACCTGGTTTGTTTACCTCTTATAAATGAGGTTGGTTAGCAAGGAGTTATACACTACTATCTCTTCCCAATGAACTATGAGTATAGTCTGCACTGGGATGATATCACATTGAGAAGGGATTGGGCAGTTGGTTTTGTGTGTTTGGTAGTACCTTCAATAAATATTACATGTTGTTTGCTTCTGGTTTGTTTACCTCTTGTAAATTAGGTTGTTTGACGAGGAGTTATACTACTATCTCTTCCCAATGAACTATGATGGTTTCACATTGAGAAGGGATGGTCTCACATTGAGAAGGGATTGGGTTGTTTATATTATTTTCTGTGTGAGGTGGGATGGTTTCACATTGAGAAGGGATTGGGTTGTTTATATTATTTTCTGTGTGAGGTGGGAGGTGGGAAACTACTCTTCTGGACTACCTACTGTAGATATGGAAAAAGATGATAAGGTTTCGACAGACATTCTTATTGCCTCAGTGATAATAATCTTGAAAATCAAGTCTAGAAAACAGTCGGATGAGCTTCGACTTGCTTGTAAGTAAAGACGCTAGAATCCCTTTTTATTTGTTCCTATTGGACACCAGGGTAGTTGAACTTAGTGGCTGCTATTTGTCACTATGAACTTGAATGGTACATCATACTTTATAATTTCAAGGCCAAAGGAAACGTAACTAACCTCCTACCCACATTAGACATAGTATGAGGCTTGTTGCACCTGGTTTGTTTACCTCTTACAAATTAACTTGAATATCTTATGAAGTTACCTATTAGTAAATCTTATATTATTTTCCTGTTGTTTTTGCGGATTTTATCGGTGTTTCTGATTGTATTGCTAGCAAAAAAGTGGGCTTACTGAGACTCAACAATGTTTGCGTTCTCTAAAGTGATTCCTCTGATTCATTATATTCGCTGCAATATGATGAAGTTTCATTGCATTTTCTTAGGTGATTCAATGTATCTAGGTATTATTTTCAAGGTTTCCTGAGTCGGATGTTCACCGTCAACGTTTAGGATAGCGAAAAAATGCAGTTTCTTTTTTTTCCCTCACAATGTACCTTGCGTGCGTCCTCTTTCACGGTCCTTACTACCCGGTGGCGCCCAGCACTCCTTGAACCCTCTCCAATGTCAAGTTGAACGGCATATTTATGTAGTTGCAGAATATTTTTCTCTTTCCTCCCGTCAAGGTTTTTCAGCCCAGCCCCATTAGGGTCAATCCGATACAACGCCTTATAAGAGCGGTCTGTCCAGCCAGGTGTCTGTCAAATCACTGCTCCCAAGTGAACGGAAATTTATGAACCACTAAACGCCCTCGTTAGAGTTTGCAAGGTCTTCAATATGGATTCTGTTGTTGGTATTTCGTCGATTCCGAAAAAATACGTTCCTTAGAGTCGAAATGTTTCAAAATTTCCACTTGGGTGAACAATTTTGGTTTCGTGTATGTTTCCAAGTCGGTCTGTGTGGTTGTCTTTCGGTCTGTCCGCAAATCCTTGTAACAGGTAGAACTTTACGAAATTACTGTCCCATAATGATGAAATTTTCAGGGACTGTCCAGGTTAGGGTGTACACGATTCCCTATGAAATCCACTTCTAAAATTTCCATTCGGTTTTTGTGGGATTTCAGGGATCGTGTGGGACACTGGGTGGTTCGCTGAAAATGTCATCGTCACCTGATCATCAACTTTGGAGGGTAGAGCTGGTACTTGGAGATCGAAATTATGAGATTAATCACTATGTATCGGATCATAGATACGAGAAAGCTATGTGCCACACCTATGTGACTTTCTCATTTCAGTGCAACGGAGTTTAAACGTTGAAATTTTGAATTATACCCAATTTAATAGTTCACACTATTAATATTTTCCCAAATCTCCAACTCTTTCAAATTAGGACAGGACTCAAATCTTTAATAGTATTCACTTATTCAAAAAGGAAGACTATAAAACTATATTAAATTTGTATTTTAGTCAAATTCCTTTTATATGATTTTATGTTATTTTTAATATTTTATTAGGGAGGGGTTGGCTTGGACTGTTGCTCTACACGTTGAACATTCGACACGTTGTCCACACCACCATTATTTTGAAACGTGAAAACGTATCTGATTGAGAATAGCATTAAATAATTTTGAAATTCAAAATCTTTTCAAAAAATTTTAGAAGTTGTATTGTTTTCAGGATGATTTAGGAATAATTAATTCAATTTAATTAATTTATTTTTTCAATTTGACGACCGGATCACTTTTATTAATATTTATTTGTTCCTATTGTGTCTATATCTATGATTATATCTAGCAATTCACAGTTAAAAATTGCCTCACTATCTGAAATATCGGAATCTGATGGCAAATTTACTGTCGTCTTGAAACCTTCCTTAGGATTACTATTGCCCTTCTTCCAGCACCCTTCGCAAAGTGATTCGTGTCCTCACAAAAATTACAGCACTTTCCATGAGCAGGAGAAACGGCTCATTTGTGTTTACTACCACATTTCTTACTGAATCATTTTCCATTTCACCAAATTTCTTACTGGCTCGACTTATCGGTGATTGGCATCCACTTCCAACGAAGTTCCTGCTTCCTTAGGTTCTGATTAATTGTATCTTGATTCGAAACCCCGAGTTCAGCAGTCCTGCAGATTTTTTCAGCCCTTTTCAAGTCTAAATAATCCTTACAAAGTAACAATCGTTGAGTGTTACGATCGCGAATTCTCTAGACGATACGGTCTATGTACGAAGTTTGACAATCATTATTACTACACTCGAAAGCACAAGATCTAGCTTGACTAGTTCAGTGACAAAAGCGACGAAAGACTAGTCCTCTTCCTGAATAATTTTACTGAACTTGAAACATTCGCGTGACAAGTTTATTGACGACACACAATTATCAAAATGTAGTATCAAAATGAGCGCAATGGTAGCCAAAGTATCGAAAATTTCAACTCCTTCTTCTCCTAGCAATGCCAATAAGATGGCTATTTTCAACTCCTCATCCTTCTATTTCTTTTTACCCGTTGCAGTCAGATAACGTTTGAAAACGTTTCTCTACTTATCAACGATGTCTCCCTGTTTTAAAGTTAACCGAGAGGTAGAGCCGGTAATGCAGGTGGCATTGTTTCCATTATTAACTTTTATCCAGGCTTCTAGAGGCTCTTCTATTTTAATCAGAGATACTCACGATTGATGTACGATGGGTTCTTGAAGTTTCCTGACACCATGTATTGTGTCTTAGGATGATTTAGGAACAGTTAATTCAATTTAATAAAGACTTGATCGGACCACTTTTATTAATATTTTTTCTTCGTATCAGTACTTAGCTGGCATTTTTTCAATGTAAAAAATGTTGAAAAATTACAGTAGAGCTTAATTGCTCACCCTACAAACAGCAACTATCAAGTTTGATAACTGTATTTATTTTATATAAAATTGAAATTTGAATAAATAATAAGGTTTGTATATTTAATTGCAAAATTTGAGAAGTCTGGGTCAGGTTTTTTTCTCAATTTCACTTTCCAGAAATGGCAAAGTTGTAAAACACTTCAACAGCCCGTAAACGAACACTTCTAACTTTCTTCCAAATGAAAACAGTTAAGTAAGTAGTTGAGCGGCTCTGAGAACTGAGTAGTTTACTGGGTACTTCACCTGCTCCGGATTGAACCTGGTTGAAAGATTGGAGTTTAGATAATCGCATCAGGAAGTCATTATGCGTGGCTCCACTTTCTAGAAATAGCTTCCAAGCCCATCGACTCCCGCCGCCGCCGTACTGACATACAACATGCAGTTCACCTCTTGATATTTTTTAAGATTTCGAAATAAAAATTTATTGATTTTTCCCCCTTCACAAAATCATATTGAAATCTAGAATATAAGTCCTGCAAGGAGGCAAGTAAATTTATTTTGTTTTCAGCATTTTTCTTAGTTAGTTTTTGTCCGATTTTGATGCGGTTCTCCTCTTTATTAATTTGATTTCACCTACTTTCTTCACCTATATTTATTTTATTCAACTTGATGATTTTTGCTTCCTCACCATCGAAGATACTAACTCGACAATTTGCGATTAATTTTCAACATTTTGAGTGTCAATTTGCGAGAACTCGATTTCTGACTGAAGTGATCAAATTGACTTTAATAATTTGGATTTTAAGCAAATGCTTATTTTAAGCTAAAAAGCTTGTTTCCGAAGAGTTTAGGCATTTTGTCAAAGCGACGTTTAGTCAAAAGACTTTTTGTCACAAGACTTTCGTCCAAAGACATTTTTGTCATCAGCCGGTGACTCACCGTGTGACGAAAACGATTGACCAAAGTCCCATCTACACTGAAATTAAAATTGACTGCTCCTTCTGCATCAAGAATGCTTTGGCACAGTCAAAACATTTCAAATTCCCACTTTCAGTGGTGATCGTTTTGTTTCGATCTTTCGGATCTCTTCAGCTAAGCGTGCGCAAAGTAGCCTTTTCAGGTTGAGTGCTAGCTTAGGACAAAGTTGAGTTTGATAGTTGACGAAAGTCTTTTGACAAACAGTCTTTTGACAAAACGCCTTATTGACAAAATGTTCTTTGGACGATAGACTTTCGTCCAAAGACTTAGTCTTGTGACAGTCTTTTGACTAAAAGTCGCTTTGACAAAAATGTCTTTGGACGAAAGTCTTGTGACAAAAAGTCTTGACAAAACGTCGATTTGACAAAAATGTCTTTGGACGAAAGTCATGTGACAAACAGTCTTTTGACTAAAAGTCGATTTGACAAAAATCTCTTTGGACGAAAGTCTTGTGACAAAAAGTCTTTTGATAAAACGTCGATTTGACAAAAATGTCTTTGGACGAAAGTCATGTGACAAACAGTCTTTTGACTAAAAGTCGATTTGACAAAAATGTCTTTGGACGAAAGTCTTGTGACAAACAGTCTTTTGACAAAACGTCACTCTGACAAAATGACTTTAATAAAATTGGCAACGTTTGGAATTTGACTTGGAATTTACTCTTATTGTGACTTGTGATGGAGTTAGTTGACTGGAACCGTTAAAACGACGTAGGTAAAGCACGCCGGGCCAAAACCAATTGGTATGATGTGGGTTTGGTTGGTGGGAATATCACCCGGCCCGAAACTGTTAAACGGTGGTTTTAGGAGGTTGTTGGGTAAATAGTGAACCAGACAGGGTTTTGGACTAGAATACATTGTCGTTAGATACTCAGGTCTAGGTCAGACAAAAGAGAGTTGGGCGAGACGAAGGGAAGATGGCGCCAGAGTTGGGCAAAACCTTACTCATGAATATGATTAAGATGTTTAATTACAGGAATATGTTTCTATGACTAAGAAAAATATTAAATTCGTATTCAATTTTAAGATTATGATTAAAATAATAAACACTTCGGATTCTTGATCACAGGAAGTGTGTAATTAATCACAGAAATCGGTGATTATTAACAGGAAATGTATGAATAATCATATAAATCCGTGATTAATCACAGAAACCCGTGAGTCATCATGGGAAAATTGTGATAAGTCGCAGGAACCTGCGTTCATCATAGATTAATCACACATCTCCTGTGATTAAGAATGTATTCTTATTTTCAATCATGGAAACATATTCCTGTATTTAAAAATCTCGATCATATTCATAAGTAAGATTTTGCTCAACTCTGCATAGCGCCCACCTTAGTCACCGGTTAGATTTGGACACTGGTTTGTGAGTTAAAACGCACACCTGTAGTTTATTGGAAAATATGTTTGGCAGGAGGACGTCACGACATAATAGATAATGAGATATAAAGAAATTGAGTGTTGTACTGCTTAGTCGTGGGTCCGTTTACATGAAGCAAGGTTCAAGAACGTATAGGTACTGATGAAAGTAATAAATTTTTTACAGTCCTATAATGTAGGGTCACAATCCCATGGTGTAAGGTTTATGGTAATGGGTGGTTTATTCTCCAACTGCACTTCTCATCAGGATAAAATACTAATTTGTTATGGACTAAATTGGTGAAGTCTCCGCACTTTTCGTAGTTAAATATGGGATCCGCAAATGCATTTTCGCCAGTGACGGGAGGCCTTTTTGCCAAAAATTCGGTTTAGATCTTTGATTTCGCTCAATGTGAGCGACGGCTCATTTTGGTGGTCACAGGAGGACCTACTTAGCTCTAAAAAGATACGAAACTTTAATAAGACATCAAGTAAATGGCAGGATGATGAATAACTTAGGATTCGCTCAGATAGGCTTGACTGCAATTAAAGCCAATCGCGATAGTATTTGTGACTCTCAACACTGAAAGTGTTAAGAATGCAAGCTATCTAGTAAATCCTTATTTTTTCTACGTACACTGACCCAGTCATCTCGAGAAAGTTACATATTGATGAAATGTACGAGGAAAGCTCGAAGTTTAGAACAGAATTTCACCATAAGCACCAAAATATATTTTATATGTTTTTCTATAATACAATATTTGAAATCATGGAACAGTGTTTAAAATCCACCTTGTAGTGCAAATCAAATAAAACATTTGGAAAAGCATAAATCCCCCAGAAGTGAAACGTGATCTTTCCACCCATGGTAAGGCTCTGTTTAGTAAAAGGTTGTCCCAAGAGATGGTGATAAAATCATTAGACAATACAGGAACAAGTAAGCTGGCGAATTCCAATAAGGACGAAGGGAAGTTTTAGTATGCGGGAGAATGGGGAAATTTCTTGATAGAATTACTCAACACAAGATGGCAAGGACATGCTACTAGTAAAGGAGACGTGTGACAGGAGTGGAATCCTTGACCAGATTTCGTTCGACTTTAAAAGGTTGACCAGCGACTAATAGAACGGTCATTGCTTCTGCCCTAGTTGACGCGATTTATGAAACACATGGGTGACCGAACTTACTGGTGTCACCACAAAAGTCTCGGTAGTCGAGTGATGTTGATTTGTTCGGAGTTCAAAACATTGTCTGCCACGGGAAAGGAATTAGTCTCGATTTCTGGGACATGAATGAGTCCTACAATCACCTAATTCCGGTTCCTCATGAAGACTCACGAGGCATCGATGAAATTGTCAGCCCATGGTTCATTATCCTCGTTTATATTCATTCTCTAGCTTCACTAAACTTGTGAATCCAAATATATCAAGAAATTCACTATATTGCTGATCAATATGCAGCCTAACAAAAGCGAAGCACGAAAAACCACATTTGATGATCTCACATTGAAATGTGAGGCTCTGATACTCCTGTTACCCTACATTATTAATTGTATCAACCTATCATAGTTGTTAGGTAATGATTACTTGTCAAACTTACATTCTTATAAGCAATTAAATGATTATGAGTATGATTATACAGGGTGTCTACACTTAAGATGGGCATAACTTCAGGGTTCGATTCTACGAGGTAATTCCAACAAAAAATGTCTCTTCAAAAACTTAAATCAGCTAGAAATTCGGTGTTTTTATTGAGTAGAAAGGTGTTACTTAATGCTCACTGCCATATCTACGAATAATGCGTATTTTATGTTCGAAAAACGAAGGTTTTCTTCGAAAAATCCACTTTCTAGCAGTCGGAATCATTCGGAAGCATCACTATTGGATTCAGCGTAAAAAATTACATAGAAAATGTTACCAAAATCGTGAAGCTATCTTGAGATCGACGGGGACCATAAACCGCTTAAAACACTGGATTTTCTTGTAAAACACACGTTGTTTGACATTCAAACTTCATTTACTCTTCTAATTTGAATTTTAAAAAGAAAAATTGATAGACCGTTGGAAAGCTGACTACTTTAGCATGTTTTCTCAGAAGAGCGCCCGCCGAAATAGTGAGGGATTTAGAGTGAAAACTTCGATTTAAAAAGAGGCATATTTCGAAAAAAATTTGAAGTTTGTTATTTGACTCGGTTTTTTAGAAATAATTTATTACCAAAAGATTTTGGTTTTGCATTAGGTAGCTCGAAAATTTACCGCTCTTTCCAATGATATCCTCAAATTTGAATTTATTTGGTAAATATTAGGTTTTATGACAGTTTTAATGACGTAAGGTCGAAAACGCGACAAGAAACTTCGAAGTGAAAAAAAGGCATTTTGAGTGGGTTAAAAAAAAATGCTAGAAGACATTTTTTGTTGGAACTACCTTGTAGAATCGAACCCTGAAGTTATGCCCATCTTAAGTGTAGTCAACCTGTATATTCCATGCCTTCAAGCAAAAACTGGGGTTTTAAGCACAATTAACTCCAAAGGAATTTCAATTACCATTACAATACTACCATTACCATTCCTGTAATGTGAATGGTTTTTCAATTACTTATTCCGATTCCATGTAATTGTAATGTTTGTTTTTTTATTCCCATTACTTATTGTTGGAAAAGTAATGGTCCTTCCCAATTACCCATTCCAGGGACAGTAATGGGAACCCATTCCAATTACAGAAATTTTATGACATTTTCAGGGATTGTATGTTGTGTATGTGTATTGTTAGTGCAAGGTACTTCTGTTGAGATTAGCTACAATGCGTCGGGTATGGATACGAGGAAGCTATGTACTACACCCATTTGGCAGATTTTTTTTGAGCTGAATGAATGATAACGCTGTTGAGCTTCTTTAAAACCCCATATTTTGTGCATTAATGCGATATTTCGTGGTGTGTTCTAATTTCACTTACTGGTGTGGTGCCGGGTAGGAGAGGAGGTGGTACAAAAGGTTCAAAAACTATTATTATACCTGTAAGTAGGTATAGATGCAACATTTCACAAAATTCCTGTAATGGGAATGGATTCCCATCACCCATAACCTTTTCTGTAATGGGTAATTGGTAGGACCCAATACTTTCCCTATAACAACTAATGGTAATTAAAAAAACCATTACTATTACATAGAATTGGAATAAGCAGGTACCTAATTTAAAAAATCATTCCCATTACAGTAATGGGTTATGGTTGATATTGCTTTCTTCCTAAAGTAATTGGAAAAAGTAATGGTAATTGCAATTCCAATTTTAAAAACTCTTCAACTTTGTTTCAATTGAAAAACTTTAGGATCTGCTGTATAGACAATTTTCAAAACTTTTTGATGTGCAAAATGAACCTAACTCAGAATAACTAGTTTGCAGCATACATTCATCATGCCGAGTGAACGAATTAATTAATTCCTATTCATATTCATTTCATCTCCATCAAAGAGGTATCCTAGGGACTCAAATTTGAATTTATGTAGAAAAAGTTTCAGGGTCAATCTGGGTTTGAAAAACGCTGCAAATCATTGCCCAAAGGTTTATTATTTTCTGTATAGATCACCCTTCTGTATAGATCCCTCCCTACCAAACGTAGGTACCTACTACCTACTGGGGCATTTTTGAAAATTTCAACCCCAACCACCAACCAAATGGAAATGAAGGGTTGAAATTTTCAAAAATGCCCTAGTAGGTAGTAGGTTGCTACGTTTGGTAGTGAGGGATCAATACAGAAGGGTGATCTGTACAGAAAATAATAAACCTTTGGGCAATGATTTGCAACTTCTTTTTTTTACCTACCTTTTTTTTACCTACTGCCTTGACATCTTTACAATCAAGTTTATTAGAAAGAACTAAACGCTTCACACTCGATTCGAAGAAATATGGAGCTTCATATGGAAATTTGATTACTGGTTGCTCAGAAAGCAAAACTGAATACAAATCGATGAAATGAACAGCGATCGCATTTTAGTCAGATAAAATTTGAACGGAGATTAGACCTCTTTTGTGATTCACACTCGTGATTCTGTTTTTTTCGAATGAAAACCCTCAAGTACTCGTAGGGAGCGAATGGTTTGTCCTGCAAAGCTCCGGATGGTCTCAAAAATTTTTAAAAATTCAATATTATTTAAAATTTGTGAAAAAAACAATACCTTTATTTCAAGAGTTTTCGAGCTAGGGCACTCTTGTAAATTTTAACCCTCAATTTTCACCCCTTAGAAGCTTCGCGGCACAACTAGACCCCAAATGGAGCCCATATACCAAATTTGAACCAAATCGGTCGAGTGTTGCTAAGAAAAGTGCGGCGTACGGCGGACGGACGGAAAATTTTATATTCGATTTTCGGATTCAACGTACCTTGAAACGTAAAACATCAAATTTTGAGGGGAGGGTTAAAAATTTGTTTTTCTTGCTCGTTTCCAAAGGCTTATTATTGAAAATAATAAACCAAAATCTGTCCATTGTATCGCCTGACTGAGATACTTGGTGATTAGGTACCCATTAATAAGATAAAATAATGAATTACGTGATGAAGTTACATTGCTCATCCAACTTGGCAGAATCCCTTACTTGAAATGTGGATAGAGTACTAACTCATCTTCGTCCGGTAATGAAGGTGTGTGTAACGTAAGAAGTACGAAGACTTCCTGTTCGGAGGATGTGAAGCGCCCAGCCAAGGTCGTGCCCCCCGAGTTCATGTCAAGCAGTGAAAGTAGGCACCTTTCGGATACCTTCTTCGTCTTCTATTTGCTCTCCTCCATCTCGTCGTCTTCTTCTCGTCATCTTCTTTTCTTTCTCATTTCCTCATTAGCAAGTCGTTCACGTAACGCACCCCCTCCCCGACCAGACAGGGCGCGGCACAAGTCTCAGTCTCAGGCCTCAAAACTTGCGTTTGTAACAGTCCCTCCTTATTTCTGCTCTCACCCTTCCACTATGTAGGTACCTACTCTTTCAGAAATGCAATGAGAGAAACTCTCTCCCGCCCTGTTTTTGATCCCTATTGTTTGTCACTTGACGGGACCGACCTCGAGGGACGGTCCCGTTCAAAAAAGGCGGGGGTTACGTGCGATTGATAATCAAAGAAACGCGGTCGTTCCTGCGACATTGAGAAATCGTCTGAGAAGCGTGACGAAAGGAGGAAGTGGGTTCACTCGTACTCATCTAGTATATAAATGCCTACAATCTATCTTGCAGAATGGGAAATAGATGTAGACATGCAACATGCAGTGGGATTAAGTGTGTGGGGGAGGTTTTGCGTGCATCGTCTATTTTGAAAGACTCTGGAATTTATGTTCGGCAAGACTTGCCAAAAACGACAAGAAACAAAAAAAATTAATTAATTAATTAATGAGAATAAGTAAAGAAATCAAAACTAAGATGCCTTTCCTTCAAGTTGTTACCCGTACCGACAGAATTGCTATAAACGGAACTTTTTTCAAGTGGGATGGCGACTAAGGTCTAATCACCATGGATGGAGGTGATGGGATCCTAGAATGTGCGAGTCGCTTTCAAATTGATCTGGGACCACTAGTCGGCTCACTGAGAGAGGCATCGATCTGCCGAGGAGGAAGCATAAAGGATGTATCGTTGGGTCTCGTCTAAATTTATATATGTATACTTGCTCAGCAGTCCATATCAGCTAGATCAAATCAACTAACAAGAGTAGCAGTAACTGTAGAACAATCATGTTAATGTAAAAAATGTAAATCTTGGGGAAAAAAGTATATATAGCATTTCCAAGCTAAATGAAACCTTTTCCAAGTCAAATGAAACCTTTTCCAAGTCAAACGAAACCTTTTCCAAGTCAAATGAAACTTTTTCCAAATCAAATGAAACTTTTTTCAAACATACCTAGCGTATTTCTGTAAAGTAAACAATCGTAGATGAATAATGTACCTATTACAAAATTTCAGAAATTCGGTCTTAGATGTTCAATCAGTCAATGTAAGTATTGGTCCCCTTTATTATCGGGTTCTCCGTGTGGGCGTGGCGCGTTACTCTACTACTTACCTACCTAGTACTTACCTACTGTAGGTAGGTAACCACTCACATTCAACAGTCAGAAATTTCTCAAACTTACTTGCTTCCTATTCTACTAAGGCATCGATCTAAAATTTGCAGAGTATCTACCTATCTAGGTACCTCATTTCACTCATTTTCTCAATAGGTTTCATTTGATTTGGAAAAAATTTCATTTGGTTTGGAAAAGGTTTCGTTTGGTTTGGAAAAGGTTTCATTTGGTTTGGAAAAGGTTTCATTTGACTTGGAAAAGAAAGGTTTCATTTGACTTGGAAAAGGTTTCATTTGGTTTGGAAAAGGTTTCATTTGACTTGGAAAAGAAAGTTTCATTTGACTTGGAAAAGATTTTACTTGGTTTGGAAAAGGTTTCATTTGACTTGGAAAAGAAAGGTTTCATTTGACTTGGAAAAGGTTTCATTTGGCTTGGAAATGCTATATATGACAACTAAAATAACCAGAAATTTGAGTATGAACTAGAATTATTTCCAAAATCAGTTACAGGGAACAAATACAAGACAAAATTATACATAATAATGGTGATAATGTTGTAATAATAATTATGTGACAATAGGAATTTAATAAAATAATGAGAACAATATGATAAACATGAAATAATAATTATGTTTCATACTCCCCCCTGACGGCTCTAGAGCCATGGGGTACAGCGTGAATAATTATTGTATAAAAAATATGCATCTATTTCTGTTTTTGAAAAAAAAAAAAGTTCTCCGAGTAAATGCGCTTTATCTATTTATCTATCTATCTATCCAAGTGTGCACCCAAAACCAAACACCGACAGTACTCACATAGGGTGGGTGGTGGCAAAGGTTAGCAGCTTTGGGTTTTCAATTTTTTGTGGGCCCCTATGACGTCTTTTTGTTACAACTAATGGGAAATAGGTGCAGACATGCAATGCAGTGGGATTGATTGCGCACCCAAAACCAAACATCGACAGTACTCAAATAGGGTCGGTGAGGGCAAAGGTTTGGAGTTTTGAATTTTCGATTTTTGTGGGCCCCATGACGACTTTTTGTTACAAAAAGTGGCTTTCGTTGTTGTCACACATCTCTCCTTCCTTCCATAAAAAGAATGCAATTTTTCTTGAACGATTTGATGCCGAATTTTCCTTTTCACCGCACTAGGTACCTCTTTGCCGTCATAAATGTTCACACCAGGTTTCCTCTGCGAATCTTAACATCCATTGAAGATTGAGAGCCGGGTAGGTACAGAATCTCACAAATGATTGACCATCTTTATTAGGTAACATAAACCTACGTTTTTGGCCATAAAAAACGCATTTATTTTCTAAAATGACAACTTGGAAACATGGATGTATGTATGAACCGCCCTAGTAGAAACGGGAGGTGTTTCCTGAAATCTTGGAAATAACCAATTTCTCCCTTGAAAAACAAAAGTTCATGGATATCTAAATATTATTTTTCCCAATAAGTAAGGGAGAAATATGATGAAGGTTAATACTTGAAATTACAGTAGGATGTAGGCTGGAAGAGAAAACAACAAAATTATATGTTAAAACGTAATTTATTTTATTAAATTGATTTTTTTTTTTTTTTTTTTTTTTTTTTTTTGATGTGACGTCCTGGAATCGATTCCGGGTCTCCCAGACTAACGATTTCTGCAGTCTAGTTACCAACCGAATTTAGTTCATCGATCTCGGGTTACTCTTTTTCGGGCTGATTTTTTTTTTTGCAGACCCCAAGCTAACAAAAGTCTCTATGGGATACCATATCGTTCATTTTAACGGCGGTTTGAAATAATTTCAAAGTCAGTCACAATTATTGTGACTTCCAGGCGAATGAAAACCCTGTCTTACAACGAGCGACAAAATACGGTGGAAAGCCGGGATTTCGAGAAGTTCGCGTGCGTTATGAAATCCTTGGAGAGGCGCTAAAAGTCCATTAGCATTAGGCGAAGGTCCTCGGTCGGGTATTTTCGGTGGGAAAAAGAGAAAAGATGACGATATTTGCTCACACATTGGCGGTTTTCGAAGAAGAAAGTTATGGGCGAGGCGTTTCGTCATCCCGGTGATCGCTGGGGGGTTGGAAGGCCAAACCCCTGGCCTAGTCAGGAATCCTGATTACAATGAGTATGAGTTGGTGCCCAGTATGATTTCAACTTTCCTTGGCTGATTGGTTGAGAGAGAGTGTTTATTGTCATTATCAAAGAGAGAAAACATATTTGAATAAATAAATATAATTGTATTTACATCCTAGCGTCAAAAACAAATGATCCCACAAAGAAAATAAAAGTGTAGCACTGCATGCGGCGAACACTGCAGCAGGTGGTGCGGGGCCGGCGGAAATCACCCCCCGAACCCGCCCACCATGGTGGCATCCCAAACCCAAAAACAACGAAAAATCGCCGGTCCAAGTGATCAGTAAGGCCACCCCCGAGCAGGACAAGCACCACAACGCACGCACACCCACACAAAATTAGATTCATACCACGCATTAATAGCGATAATAATACAAACAAAAATCGAACTAACAGTAGCTAAAAGTTATCACAGTGGAACAAAATGTATCACAGATTCTAGGCTGAATTAGTTAATAGATAACATAAATAATTGGTTATAAAAATAAGTTGAAAGTTAATTATAGTTATAAATAAATAACAAGTACGATACTTTTTGTTCCTTCTCTACCTACATACCGAAGTTCGGAGAATTTTATATCGGTGATTCCCACTCAAGCGTCTTCCTTTGGATTTCTACCAAGGTAGCGGAAGCACTGTTATAATTTTATATCAAATTTGAAGACCTTTTAAAATGCGAAATGAGATCTCGGCATGAATCTCCAAATTTCATTAATCAAACAAATTTCCTCAAATTTCTTCTTCTGTTGGTGTTTTATCGCTGCTGCCATTCTCTGCTTCTTGATCTTAATTTTGCTTCTGAGTCTACCAAGGTAGCGGAAGCTTTGTTTTCACTTTTCAAGGACGAAAAAAAAAATTCTCCAAAATCAAAATTTTCACTCGCGTTTTGCGTTTTAGACCTTTCTGAACAATTTTGGTTCCGTGTCTGTCTGTCTGTCTGTCCGTCTGTCATCAATTCCTTGTAACGCGCATAACTATATGAAGTTATTGTCAGATTTCGATGAAATTTTCAGGGATTGTGCGGGTTGGTGTGTAGACGGTCCCCTATGAAAATCATCATCCTCGGACTGATACAAGCGACTGCGCATGCGCAAACGTGAATTCCTTGTAACGGCCACAACTTCTACATTTTCCATCCGATTTCAATGAAATTTTCAGGAATGTTACAGATTAGTATTTAGATAGTCCCCTATGAAAATTACTACCTTCCGCATGATGGTATCCACTGCGCATGCGCAAACGTGAATTTCCTTGTAACAGCCATAACTTCCACATTTCCTACCTGATTTCGATGAAATTTTCAGGGATTATGTGGATTAGGTTGTAGATGGTCCCCTATGAAAATCATCATCCCCGGACTCATAGAAGCAACTGCGCATGCGCAAACGTTAATTCCTTGTAACGGCCATAACTTCTACATTTTCAATCCGATTTCAATGAAATTTTCAGGCATGTCACAGAGTAGTGTTTAGATGGTCCCCATAACTTCTACATTTTCCATTCGATTTCAATGAAATTTTCAGGGATGTCACAGAGTAGTGTTTAGATGGTCCCCTATGAAAATCATAGAGAAATGTTTTTCATAGAGGGATTCATTCATAGAGGAACGGTCTCCTGTGAGAGAGACGAGGCTTCAATAGCGCAGAGGATTGAGTCTTGTTTGTGCTCTAAGGATCGCGGGTTCGAATCCCAGTCGAGGCTAAGAATATTTTTGATCCAATCACATACATCTACTCACTCAATTTTTCATCCGAATTTGATGAAATTTTCTAGGATTGTCCGGATTAGCGTGTAGATGGTCCCTATGAGGGTAGTGAAAGGTACTTAGAGATTGGTGTTTTGAGATTAACTACTATGCATCGGATCATCTATACAATCGATACGAGGAAGCTATGTGCCACACCCACTTGGCAGACTTTTTTCTTCTTTTCTGCTTTTTTTCTACTTTCCACCGAATTTTGCTTTTCCTTTTCTTTGGTCCGTCCAAAACAATTAGATTCTCGTAAAACTGCTGTGATTAATTTTTGAACTTTTTGGAGTGCAAATTTTCTTGTTTAGCAGCCATAATGGACTCCCTCTGGATGTTTATGTGCTGTTGGGTTACAATAATTATTCTGAGTGATTTTGAAACCGTTCTTCCCCTACACCCTTCTCAGTGCCCTGAAACTGTTTTTCTGTTATATCTTTCGAATGAACATTTTCCCCCTCCTAACTATATCCTAATCCTAACTAAATTAATGGACCGATTTTGATGAAATTTGGTACATGGGCTACATTCGAGGTCTAGTTGTACAGCGTAGCTTTTGTTTGTCAGTCACTTCTAAGGGGTGAAAAATAGGGGTCGTAACAATTTTCAAATCGCCCTAGCTCGAAAACTCTCAATACAAAGGTATTGATTCTTCACCAATTTAAAATAGAATTGAAATTTTAGAATCGAATAAGACCACCTAGAGCTCTGTAGGACAAAACTTCCGTTCTCCACGAGGACTTCAGGATTGGACTTACAATAAATCGCAAAAGATTGTGCACTGACGAAAATAGGCCTAACACCCATTCAAATTTAAGCTGATCAAGCTGTTAGAATCGGGTCGTTTCTTCGAATAGAGTTTCATTTCACTCAGTAGGGCTTCCTTAGCAACCAAGATAAACATTTCATTATGAATGCGGACGGTTAATCTATGCAGTAAAATAATAAAAAATTGTGTAATAATTTGTAGCGTTTTTCTTCTTCAAATAAAATATATTTATTATCTTCACGAGACGTTCTTCAAAGGAGGCAACCATTTAGGCACCTCATCTCTAGAAGATGGTCTAACATGTTTCATGATCGGTCTTCCAAATAAGTACCTACGTCGAAATGAGTTTTTATATAAGTACTTCTCAACAAATTGCGTAACTCGTGGATCGCTTTGCCAAGTAATATTCGGGTAGCCGTTATGAAGATTGTAAAAAAAGGAAGTGACATCAGGCTCTTCGTTTTCGGCAGCGCGATCACCTCGCGACCTCTGGAATTCTATGAGCATCTTCCGTTATTACTCGGGTCGTTCAAAAGACTTCAAAACTCTTGAGCATAATGCCCAACATGAAACTGTTATGGGGTGAGGTAATCGCCTCATCTGGAGACGTCTCATCCAGAAGAAATGAACAGAACGCCTTCATACAACTTTCTAAGTTCGTTTTACTTCCTCGAGCGACGGGGCACGCATTTCTCGACGGCTAATGATTTATTGGTCGTATTGCTCCGGATCTTCCTTGTTTTCCAGCGCTCTGGAGAAATGGGATTTGACTCCATCAGCGTTAGGATAAGGGCAGACACGTTCAGTTTATTAGATAACCTTCCTCTCCTCTAACCTTGTAATTTTGTCTGACTCTCAGAGTGTCATGAGTAAACTGAGAAACATTAGTCCCTCTACTCCCCTCTCCTTCATAGAAGCGACCATAGCGGATCTCTCAGCTACGGCAAATAAACTTAGCAGTCCACTTGGTTTGGGTACGTAGCCACAAAGGCGTGATGGGGAACAATGAGGCAGACCAAGAGGCGAAACTAGGAACCAAATCTCGGCAGCACTTGACACTACCAGAAAAATACAATTATAAAGACCTGTACAGGAAGTTTAATGGAAACGTTATGCACAAATGGCGAAAACAACACAATCAGTACCCTGCTGGCCATCAGTACAAGTTCCTGTTTCCCTCTCCATCAAAACACAAATGGTTCCAGTTTATTAGTGACTCGCTCTCCAAAAATTTTCACAAAACCGTTACCAGACTGGGAAGTGGCCACGGTTTATGCAAAAAATACTTTCATAAAATTAAGCCAGATCGGTTTATTCCCACTTGTCCAAGATGTCCAGAGGAAGAAAGTCTTTAGCGTATCGTCCTAGTCTGTCCAGCCCTGGTCACGAGTCGAGACATCCTTCTCCAGAAAATTACGTCATCCAGCCACACCATACTACACCCACTAAACTTGGACACACTCATGTCAAGTGGGGAGGTAGCCATCTACAAGGCCATATTCGACTTGCTCAGCCAAAACAATATTACCATTTGAACTACTACCATTTACTCGAGTAAACCGACAAGTTTCGACGATTTCGACGTTCATTTCCGACTTTTTCAAACAATCGAAGGTGAAAACAAGCCTCTGAAGTAGTCATTTCTCTCGAGTAAACCAACAAGTTTCAATGATTTCAACGTTCTTTTCGACTTTTTCTAACAATCGAAGGTGAAAACGAGCCTTTGTAGTCGTCGTTTCTCTATATGTTTCAATGAATTTAATGTTAATTCTCGACTTTATCCAAGAATCGAAGTCTTTGTTGTGTCTGTCTTGAAATCTTTGTAACGGGCAAAACTAATCAAAGTTATTCTTCGATTTCGGTTAAATATTCAGAAATTGAGCTAACTGGGTTGCAGATGGTCCCCTATGAAAATAGCCACCCTTTCACTGATAGCCACTTCTACAGTTTCCATCCAATTTTGAAGAAATTTCCAAGGATAGTGCGGATTGGAGTGCAAATAAAAATCATCGCCCCGGACTGATAGATACTTACAGATTGATGTTTTGAGATAAACTACAGTATTTCCAATGCTTTTTCAATTGAAAATGTCCTTGAAAACCTGAATTTTGGGAAATTATGATCACATTTATTCATATTCTATATGATTTAGAACCCTGGAAAAAGTAGAAATTTATCCTGAAAAACTTGGAAAACTCAGGGAATTTTTTTGGGAATTCTGGAGACCCTGAATAATTTAAAATTTTAAATCTTAAAATCTCAAATTACTAAATGTTTTATTTCTAAAATTTTCATATCCATGAACTCGTGAAACAATCCTCGGGATTTTATATAAGAATAAGATTTGATTTGATTATCTCTGTAGCTGGCTTATGGCTGCCTTTGATATTATTCTAACTCAAATTAGTTTCGCTGGCAGCCACACGCCAGCTACAGGAATAAGTTGGAGTAAAAGCGGATGAGAGGTAAAGTTTGAAAGCCTTCGAAGTGTGGTCATTGCGTAATGAGGATTCTGAAGCAGGTTTAGGATAACATTTGCGGCGAGTCGGTCAGAATAGACAGTAGAAAGGTCTTTCGCCATTCCGCTTCGCAACCTCTTCGGACCTTCCAAGAAAGTTTGTTTACACCGAATTCGACACTCGTAGGAACCTATAGGTAACGGGAGAATTTCTGGAATACAATCCATACTGTGACGCTGTCACAATACCTGGGTACCTGTTTACTATTGATGAGTCCCCTAGAGAAAGAATGACCCTAGGATGTAAGAGGGATATCGCTTACGGCGGACTGACGGTACATTTTTTAATTCGATTTTCGGATTGTACGTACCTTAGAACGTAAACCAACAAATTTTGAGGGGGGTTGAAAATTGTGTTTCTAAGGTTCATTATTGAAAATGATGAACCAAAACACTATTGGAAATTTGAATAAGTACTTATAGCCTAGTCTAAATGTATTTTTCACAGGAACGTTTTTTTTTTGGGGGGTTCATTCCTTCGTCTCCTTATGTTCTGTGGGGTGATGAATCCAAATCTGAGATTTGCCACCAAAATATTGTGACGGAACTTTTTTTTAAATGTGAAAAATGTGACTCTTTGATATATATATTTTTTGCCTATGATTCAGAAACGCTGACTATTTGGCAAAAACAAAGCACGTTGCGTTTGCTACATATTTTATTTCGTTCGTTTATTTTGTTGGACTAACCGTTTAGGCCCCAGAGCTAGTTGAAAATATGTGTATTTTCGGTGTCACCCCCAACATCGCCTTTCCTCAACTCGGAAACTCTGATTCAGTCATTAATGTATTCTCAGTTACGGATTCTGAAAAATCCAAGTTATTACAAAAATCGGAATATAAAAATTCATACCTATAACAGTTCATTTATTAAAATAAAATAAAACGTGTTTTGTTTGTTTGCTGTTTCCTTTGCAGTCTCAATCACAACAAAGGTATTCTCATAATTAAGAAATCGAAAACATCTAAAGCGTCGAAGAACACATCACAATAAAAGCCTGCGTTCACAACAATATCTCGCCTAGGTTTCAAGATCCTTTGATTACATTCCAACCAAGCCAACCAACAACATCAATATAATCCATATAAATCGATGTTGGTTTTTACCGCGAATGTTGTTTACAGTTCTTTTAAATCAGAGGTATATCTCAGTTTCGTCCATATTTATAGCTGTTCTGGTAGACTACCAGTGGTACATGTAGACTACCAGTGGTAGTATATAATTTACGCACTAATTGAGTGCTTTTCAACGAGTGGCGAACGATTTTTGTGGGATCAAAACCAACGGCGATACATTTCACTATAAAAAACGGGTCGGTTGTAAGTGAAAATCATTACAAAATCCCGCGCTACTTTCGTTCCACGGTTTCGTCAAGTTTTTGTCCAGTTAGGTGATGGCTAAAGCATGTTCCATGCTAATAACTAAATACTTTGAATATTAAAAACTTAACTTACACACGAGTGCACATCAGTACACATAATATACTGAAGCACATGTATGCAGTCGTAGATCACCTAACTACTAAAGATAGCATAATACCGATTTACACAAATTCACAAAATACAACCTTTCATTTATTATTACTAGTTATGAACTTGTGGAAAGTTTTCAACATAGTTTCCACGTAGTTTGGAAAGTTTTCCACATAGTTTCCACCATGGAAAGTTTTCCACATAGTTATTAGGTAGTATGTGGAAAAAGGTGATATTTTTGGTGACGTAATTTTTCAAAATTTGGGTTCCATAAAGGAAATTTAAATGATCTTCCTATGGTATTCACAAATTTAAATTAACGTGTAATTGAGGGTGACACGACGGCCAATTTCAGGAATTAAGATCGAAAACACGAAAAAATGAAAATAAAAAAAAGGGGTTGAATGGGAGGTTTGGAAAAATGTTATACTTACCTAGCACTAAATTTGTTGCAAATCTATATACATAAAACCCCAACCGTATGTACGTATGTCGTCCGTACGTGGGGGACCCGGGTTCGATTCCAGGCCGTGACATAGTCTTTTTTTCTTTTAATAAATTACGTGTTTATCTACGATTTGCTTTTGCCTGCTTTCAGCAGGTTTTTCAGCTAGTTAGTCATAAAGCTAGTCTCTGAAGTTTAGATCATTAATCTGGGACTTGCTGCGTTCTCCTTATTCCACTTGGACAAAAGACTCGAAAAACAAGAAAAACTAGACAAAATTTCTTATAATATAAGAAATAAGTCATATTATGACTTGTGGACTTCTGCAAAAATGAATAAAATACCGAAAAACACGAATTATACAGAAAATGTAGTAACTGTAAGGTGAGCATTTTACTGGCATCTCATATTATAACCATGATCGAATGTGAACTATAGGGAAATATTACCTCAACAAAATTAGGGATTTGAAGTCTAAATCTACAAGAAACCTCATTATGGTAATGGCAAAGTTGATGGGTACTTTGAAATTTTTCATTGTTGCAGTGAATTTCTATGTGTGTACAAACTGGAGTCCTCAGTAGGTACTTACCTAATAACATGTTGTCTAAAACCCCCTCATGTTGTCTAAGGCTCGATGTCTCGCACGTTTCGCAATCCTCAGACTTTCTCCTGGATCACGCAATATTGATAATAATCCCCTCTCGCCCGAAATGACGAACTCGAGTTTTGTTGATGAATCCAACTTGCCGTCCCACACGGAGAAGTAATGAATTTGACGTATGAGGCGAGTACCTGCACGATGATTGCGCCATCCCGCCGGCATCCCGTTGCAACTCGCGATTAATTGAGTGATAATTTATTATGTTCGAGTTGATTTTAAGTGATGACCATAATACTAATTGCCATCTGGATCACCTGTACAGTCACAATATACCTGCTGGGAAGCCAAATTACGAAAGAAAAAAATCGTATGGAAGTACCTATGCTCTTTGCTTGGCTTGAGTCGTAGAATCTCAACTTTGTCTGTGTCGGTTACGTTTAATTTATTCATACCGATTAATTGTTTCAATCGATTGTTTATTCCTTGCTGCACAATCGTTGGTAAATAAGATTATCACTCGTTAATTTTTCATCTCGTCAGTTTGTTACCTCTCGAGTTGAATAAGTGTCCCTCTGAGATCCAACAAGTTCGCCTACTTCTTGCCAAGTGCTCCAGGATTTAATCACTGCTATTTATTTGTATGTTTTGCTGAGTTAGGTTATGTTTGAGGCTCCTCTCCTGAACTTGTGTTTCTTTGTCGGTGAAGGTAACATCGGTAAGATTGATGTGAGTGGGTTTGCTTTTTTTCGTTTTTAGGTTTTCGTAAACCTATTCTTCATTCCACGAAACGTCCTGTATCATTCAGGGCACTGAAAGTCGTGTTGTGATGCGTGGAGGCAAAGTTTTCAGAACGGAGCATACTTGCATACGAGCCTGCAAGCTATTGAGACATTTTATTTCTTTACTCAAAATATAAAATTTCTAGACAAAATTATTATATAAACTCGTAATTTTGGTTCATTATTTTCAATAATGAACCTTTGGAATCGACCAAGAAAAAAAATTGTTTAACAACCCCTCAAAATTTGATGGTTTACGTTTCAAGGTACCTACGTAGAATCCAAAAATCGAATAAAAATTTGGCCGTCCGTCCGCCGTACGCGGCACTTTCCCCACTTAGCATTGACCTATTTTGATGAAATTTGGTATGTAGGCTCCATTTGGGGTCTAGTTGTGCCCGACGATTTTGGTAGATGTAGGTCACTTCTAAGGGTTCCAAAATCAATTTTGAAATTTTGAAAACGCCCTAACTTAAACAATTTTGATATAAAGGTATTGTTTTTCCTTCAATTTAAGATTCTATAGAATTTTTAGAATTTTTTGAGACCACCCGGAGCTCTGTAGGACAAACCGTTCGCTCACTACGAGAATTTAAAGTTTGGACGTACGATAAATCAGAAACACGAGTGTGAATCGCAAAAGAGGCCTAATCTCCGTTCAAATTAAAGCTGACCGAAATGCGATCGATGTTTTTCTTCATGTTGGATGGTTGGTGGCTTTGCAGACGAGTGATCTATATAGAAAAATAAAAAAATAATAAACCATTGTGTAATAATTTGCAGCATTTTTTATATTAAAAAAAAAGCATTACCCGGGTTTTCCAGACTAATAAAATCTTGCAGTCTAGTTACCGAATTTGTTTGTCGGTCTCGCGTAACGCTTTTCGATTGTATGTGACAAAATATAAACATAAAATGTCAATAGCTCTACTTAGAGCTTACTCTATATAAGCCTACTTAGAGACTTTACTCAAAATATAATGATGTAGTCTCTTTACCTTTGTAATGAGTGGACTATATATGTAATGAGTGGACTATATAATATGAGTGGACTATATTGTAATAATAAATTGCCTTGGTTTCATTCCAAAATCAAACTGTAAGTTATTTAGGTAAACATGAATTGTACCTTGGAGAATAAAGTTTCCATGTTTCCCAACACAATCCCTACTTTTTGACATAGATATTCTAGTGAGAAGTCAATAAATTATTTCCCTACAATTATTGCAATCCAGAATCAAACTAAATTTTATTTAGGTAACTATAAATTGTACCTTGGAGAATACAGTTTCCATGTTTCCCAACCCTATATTATTCTAATAACCAAGAGTACCCAAGTTTAACAGGTGAGATTACTCTAACTATACTTTCTAATAAATGAGATTATAAAACTGATTCTAAATCCCATATTTTAATAACTGAGAGTACCTAAAAAATTATCATTGGTTGAAGGGAGTTACTCAAGAATTTGTCGTTTCCCGTGATAGTAATGTTATGTACCGAGTTTAACCTAATAACCTGACCACTAATGAAAACCTCCATGAAAACAATAATCTCCCACGGATGTTTTTCGAATCGCTGACCGCATAGATGGTTTTCCGCTTTTCTATACGGAGGCCACCACGAAAACCGCAAAGCCCATCATTACGCTGTCAAGTAGAATTTCTTCATGTCTACTCAGTGTAATAACGTTGCATCCCTTCTGAATGTAATCGACCGTATCTTTGGTAGGTACATATTTCGATTAGATTACCAACGATGAGGTAAAACAAGGAGCTACTTATCTGTACCCACTCCTTACTCTCAACCGCACTTTGCTATATGAATTATTCATCACAGAGCAGGTAACGTAACTTTTTTCGCACATAATATATGTCGCTAGGTTCGTTCCACTTACGATGCCACAGTTATTATTGCATTGAGTTAACCAATAGTGCAGAAGGCACGAAACTCCTCTAGGAATCTTCCGAAGTGTTGATAATAGAAAAAAAATTCCTCGTATCCATAACCCGATTGTATAGATGATCCGATGCATAGTAGTTAATCTCAAAACATCAGAACATCAAAACAAGATAATCAGTAACATCCTTGAAAATGTTATTGAAATCGGATGGAAAATGTAGAAGTTATGGCCGTTACAAGGAATTCACGTTTGCGCATGCGCAGTGGCTACTATCAGCCTGAAGGTGGCGATTTTCATAGGGGACCATCTACAACCTAATCCGCATAATCTCTGAAAATTTCATTGAAATCAGGTAGAAAATGTGGAAGTTATGGCCGTTACAAGGAATTCACGTTTGCGCATGCCCAGCGGCTACTATCAGTCCGGGGGTGATGATCTTCATAGGGGACCATCTAAATACTAATCTGTAACATCCCTGAAAATTTCATTAAAATCGGATGGAAAATGTAGAAGTTATGGCTGTTACAAGGAATTCACGTTTGCGCATGCGCAGTCGCTTCTATCAGTCCGGGGATGATGATTTTCATAGGGGACCGTCTACACACCAACCCGCACAATCCCTGAAAATTTCATAGAAATCGGACAATAACTTCGTATAGTTATGCGCGTTACAAGGAATTCATGACAGACAGTAGACAGACAGACAGACACACAGACACACAGACACGGAACCAAAATTGTTCAGAAAGGTCTAAAACGCAAAACGCGAGTGAAAATTTTGATTTTGGAGAACTTTTTTTTTTTCGTCCTTGAAAAGTGAAAACAAAGCTTCCGCTACCTTGGTAGACTCGGAAGCAATATATCAAATATAATATATCATATAATATAGCTATATATAAATATAAATAGCAAATGATAAAAAGTTGGTCGAATGCAATACTCCAAACTCATTTTTTCTAACATTATTTCTCAGGTTAATTTAATCCTTGGGTGAAAAATTTAACCCTTAAGAACCCAGCTTGCTTTAAAGCAACATTGATTTTGATGATTTAAAAAAAAAAAAACGGGAAGAGTTACAACATTGGGAAGGTATTCTGAAACTCTTCAGGATCTCTGTTACCCAGTGTTGCCAATTTTGTTCAGTTCAGGTAAAATAGAACATTGATAAACGTTAATATTCGTGAACATGCCATTGAAGAGTAAGGGCGACTGTGAGAGGTTAAGTTTGAATGATGTTTTACATAATTATTCTTTTTCCTAGCGATCAGCATCAAATTTTTCTAGTTTAATTGTGTTCTATATTACCTAGACATGATTTGAAATCGGTGATTTTCTAGTTAGTATTGTTGGCACGATCGTATCTACTTGTGTTCCTTCAAAGCAAAAGTGGGCAATGAGGTTCTCAGAACATTGGAGTATTGGTGCTTCAAAGCAACAGTGGGCAAGCAGCATGTCTGTTTGCCAACATAAAATGGATGTTTTCATAGAAAGATTTTGTTCGTTGCCAACTTACGATGCCGAAAGCGATTGTCAATAGGTCGGTGTACTGAATCCTGCAGTTCTGGTTTGTTGACAACAAATAATTAATTGACAACTAGGTGAATCAGCTTCGTTAGAAATTCACATTCGTTAGAAAATTCGGCGAATCACCTAACTAATTTAGCTGTTCCTGAATTTTTCCTTGGCATTTAGAATCTTGGTAGGTTGGCACGAAAATGATCATTTATCCTCATTTTTATACATTTCTACCCCAATCATGAAATCAAGAGGCAAGTTGTTGCTGAAAGCTGCCCTCACGAAACCAGACGAAACCATACTGTCAGAGCCATCTTATCAAATTATTGTTCGGTGGTGATGATTTTCATAGGGGACCATCTACACGCCAACCCGCAATCCCTGGAAATTTCATCGAAATCGAATGAAAAATGTAGAAGTTATGGCTGTGGGAAGACAGGAAACAGGAAGAAGTAGAAGTTATGACAAACAGACAGGAAACCAAAATTGTCCAGGAAGGTCTGAAACGTAAAAGGCAAGTGGAGAATTTGATTTTGGAGAATTTTTTTTTTTTTTCAACAATGAAATGTGAAACAAAGCTTCCGCTACCGGTAGACTCGGAGGCAAAAATACGAAAGGAACTCAACAGAAACCAAAGAGATCAACCAAAACTCTTTTCAAATCGAACAAAGATCCTCTAAAAAACGCTGTTATCGCCATTGTGACCTACTTACAACCAATTGATCCAGGATCTGATGCCCCGTGTCGCTTTCAAGCAACACCTGTATTGCGGGTTTGGAATAAGTCTCCCCCATGTTGCTTCTTAGGATGAAGCAACAGTCTCAGTAATTTTTGAGGAAATAATATTTTTTGCTTTTTATCTTCATTTCCCTCTCCTTTAAGCCAATTGATCAAAAGGATAAGAAAAACATTAGCCAAAGTCAAAATTTCGATGCTTGGGTTTTTAAGGGGCATCTCAACTTGGCTTCTTAAGTTGGTCGAATGCAGAAAGTACTCCATACTAATTTTTTTTCACACTATTTCTCATATATTGTCTTGGGCTTTACCTCGACACCGAAAAGGCCTTTGATAAAGTATGGATCCCAGGTCTATTATCTAATAATATAAAACGCCAACCGTACGTACGTACGTACGTATGCACAGAGGGGTTGAAGGGGTCGTGGGAGTGGGGAGAGTTGGAGGCTGGAGGGGTTGGGGGCGGGAGGAGTCGGAGGCGAGAGGAGTCGGAGGAGTTGGGGGCGGGAGGAGTCGGAGTGAGTGGGTGGAGGAGAGAGTCGGAGGAATTGTTTTTGCCTACTTTTTGTAGGCTTTTCAGCTAGTACAAAATAAAGCCACACTTACCCCACACATACTTTCGAATAGTCACAAGTTATCTTACTGGTCGCACCTTTTCTGTAAAATACCATAATTCTGTATCCAGGGCAGCTAGTACATCGTCAATACCGCAGGGTAGTGTCTGGGGACCCTTTTTATACCTCATGTACGCTAGTGACTTTCCGACTCAAGAAGGAATCATGCTGGCCCAATTTGCGGACGACGTGGCTGCTTTAAGCACAGCACCGACCTGCGACGAAGCTAAACGAAGCCTTCAAGAGTATTGTGATTCGGTGAGCGAATGGTGTTATTCGTGGCGCACGGTAATGAACGCTCATAAGTCTACAGTGGTGAAATTTTCGTACCAAAGGAGAAATCAGGAACCCCCCACCATCACCCTCAACGGAACCAACATCCCACTCGCTGCAAATGTTAGATACTTGGGAGTCCATCTAGACGAAAAACTAACATGGGCCGAACATGTGAAGATGCTGGTAGCAAAAGTGCGTACGAGGATCCGCTCCCTGAAACATTTGCTGGACGAACGCTCCTCACTTTCCCTCGAAAGTAAACGACTCCTTTACTTATCTCTCATCCGACCAATTTGGCAGTTTTCTTGTGGACTATGGGGATCAGCAGCGGAAACCCACTTAAAGAAAGTACAAACCACACAAAATCGAGTGTTGAGAATGATCACGGGAAACCAATGGTACATCAGGAACTCGGTCCTTCACTCTGATCTCAGCATTCCCACCGTGCAAGAGACAATAAAGGAAAACTATGAGAGGCTCCACGCAAAAATGCTGATCCACCCGAACCCTCTCATGAACCAGATGGCTGAAAATCCTCCCTTACCTCGATTAGAACGACGACTCAAGCGCAAACGACCCCAAGACGCCATACTATAAAATATTTAAAATTATTACTGTACTTTTCAAATTATATTATTTACTGTAAGGGACAATCGTAGGATTGCATCCTTAATCATGTACCATGTTTTTGTTATTACGTGTAGACAGCACAACTGTAATATTATATCTATAATAATAAAGTTATCTTATTAAAAAAAAAAAACTATTTCTCAGGTTAATTGAATCCTTGGGTGAAAGATTTAAGGCTAAATGTCACGAGGTTTTAGTGAGATTCTGAGATAAGAGATGGCAGCACCATCAGGGCCAAATTTCGTTTACTTCTCATTTGAGAACGGATCGAGATATTTCAATTCCGCAAACGGATTTCTCTTCAGGATCACCGTAGAATTCCGGGTAATTGGTTTATAAAGTGTGCACATTTTTTTTTTTCATACTGCCCCAACAAAAATTTGTTCGAATTTTGAAAATTTTCAAAAAGTGGCCTTATAGCCACTTGCAGAACTTAATTAAGAATACAAATCCGTTTGCGGAATTTTTCTAACTTGATCATAGCCGTCGGATTCGCGTTTTTACGATTTGGGCGGGGGTGAGGGGGGCGATCATGGGCTGGGGGCGAGGGGGCGGCGGCGGCGGCGTTCAAACGCCCGCCACCCGCGCGACCTTCACCTTCTCTCTGACATTCATGTTTTGATAGTTTGCACCCTTTCATCACTATTCTTTTTTTCCTGGTCACTTCATAGGTACCATCAACCTTCCCATTTCCAACTTCTCTTCCTTGAGGTTGAACGAATGTGGTGAAATTGCCATAAAAAGCAAGATTCTCATATAATAACTTATGATCAAGATTCTATTTTAATTTGATACTGATAATGGTTTGCACTACTAAATAGTTGGTTCTGAAATTGTGGTAGTTTTAGTTCATTGTACATGGAGTAGGTAGGTACCTATTTGTTCAAATTTCAATGTACCTAGTTGCAAAAGTGATCTAATATCATTCTAGACTCGACCGTTTATTTAGTTGAACTAGCAATAGAAGGTTTATGGGGGCATATTTTCCCCAAATTCCCTTTTAATTATTCTAGGAGTTACACTATTAATTTTCCTTGTTTTTAAAAGTCATTCGTGATTTTATGTAAATATAACGCCTAACAATACTGAAGTGTTGCATTTTGAGGTACCTACTAAATTACAAACTTGACTGTCCCAAAATTACCGTTAGTACACAATAATAAATACCCTAGAACTAGGGATAGATTCTCATATAATTAACTTATGAGCAAGATTCAATTTAAATTTGATAGGTACATATACTTAATGGTTATCATTAGCTTCTTATGCAGAGGCTACTTGATTGATCTTGGGGCGATGATTTTCATAAGGGATTATCAACACGTCAACCCGCGTAATATCCCTGAAATATTTTGAAAATCGAAATTGGACAATAACTTTGTATAGTTTTGTGCGTTACGGGGATTTCATGACAGACAGGCTCGTAACCAAAATTGTTCAGGAGGGTCTAGAACGTAAAACTGGAGTAAAAATTTTGATTTTGGATAACTTTTTTCAACGTTGAAAGGTGATAAAATACTTCCGCTACCTTGGTAGACTCGGAAGCTAAATTAAAATTTATGATTTCCCAAACATTGTACAGAGCACAAAAAAAGGTAGGTACTACGCATTTCTTATTTCCGAGTCTACCAAGCGGAAGTAGTTTTCACTTTTCAAGGTTGAAAAAAAATGTTCTAAAAAAAACTCTCCGATCGCACGTAATAAAAATGTTGCAGTATTCTAGAAAACCTTGCTTCAAAGCTACCGATATGTAGTTATGATTTTGTTTGTGCATTTTTGATGGCAAAAAAAAAAGTGTCACGAAAAATTTCTTGATCCCAGCCAAAAGACATATCCATGTCAAAATGATCTCCAAAATCAAAATTTCCACTCTCATTTTACGTTTCCGACCTTCCTGAACAATTTTGGTTCCGTGTCTGTCTGTCTGTGAGTCTGTCGTGAAATCCTTATAACGGACATAACTATACGAAGTTATTCTCCGATTTCGATGACATTTTCAGAGATTGTGCGGGCTGGGGTGTAGACGGTCTCCTATGAAAATCATCACTCCGGACTAATAGTAGTGACTGCGCATGCGCAAAAGTGAGTTCTTTGTAACAGTAATAACTTCTACATTTCCCATCTGATTTCGATGACATTTTCAGAGATTATGCGGATTGGGGTGAAGATGGTCCCACGAAAATCACGGCCTCCAAATTAACAGTAGCCTCTGCGTATGCGCAAACCTTAAAATCCTTGTAACAGCCATAACTCCTACATTTTTCGTACGAATCCAATGTAATTTTTCAGGATTATTCAGATTGGCTTCCAGATAATCCCCTATGAAAATCACGGCCCCGGGACTGATAGTAGCAATGCGCAGAGTTCTTTTATCTTTGTGTGTCCTCCTTTACCCCAGATTAATCGCGTATGGACGCCCAATTCTTACTGTGGGCCGACCTAAAAAATGATGTTAGTAGTGATCACTGCGCAATCACGGAAACGGAAGTGAAATCAAGGTAAAATCACCAACGCCATACTATAACTCGAACGTCAACTGTGCCCCGATGTTACCGGGATTGCTAGAGAACGAGAAAGGGGTGCGACCTTGAACTTTACGAGTAATCCGTAAAGGTAAACACTTGGGGTTGCCATCTGTAAGAAAATTACCTTGTAAGACCACAGCACTATCCCTAGTTCTAGGGAATTTATTACAGTGCACTAACGGTAATTTTGGGACAGTCAAGTTTGTAATTTAGTAGGTACCTCAAAATGCAACACTTCAGTATTGTTAGGCGTTATATTTACATAAAATTACTAATGACTTTTAAAAACAAGGAAAATTAATAGTGTAACTCCTAGAATAATTAAAAGGGAATTTGGGGAAAATATGCCCCCATAAACCTTCTATTGCTAGTTCAACTAAATAAACGGTCGAGACTAGAATGATATTAGATCACTTTTGCAACTAGGTACATTGAAATTTGAACAAATAGGTACCTACCTACTCCATGTACAATGAACTAAAACTACCACAATTTCAGAACCAACTATTTAGTAGTGCAAACCATTATCAGTATCAAATTAAAATAGAATCTTGATCATAAGTTATTATATGAGAATCTTGCTTTTTATGGCAATTTCACCACATTCGTTCAACCTCAAGGAAGAGAAGTTGGAAATGGGAAGGTTGATGGTACCTATGAAGTGACCAGGAAAAAAAGAATAGTGATGAAAGGGTGCAAACTATCAAAACATGAATGTCAGAGAGAAGGTGAAGGTCGCGCGGGTGGCGGGCGTTTGAACGCCGCCGCCGCCGCCCCCTCGCCCCCAGCCCATGATCGCCCCCCTCACCCCCGCCCAAATCGTAAAAACGCGAATCCGACGGCTATGATCAAGTTAGAAAAATTCCGCAAACGGATTTGTATTCTTAATTAAGTTCTGTAAGTGGCTATAAGGCCATTTTTTGAAAATTTTCAAAATTCGAACAAATTTTTGTTGGGGCAGTAGGTATGAAAAAAAATGTGCACACTTTCTAAACCAATTACCCGGAATTCTACGGTGATACTGAAGAGAAATCCGTTTGCGGAATTGAAATATCTCGATCCGTTCTCAAATGAGAAGTAAACGAAATTTTCTTCATTTTGGTGCTGCCACGTGGTGGCAGATTTCTCAACTAAACTCGGGACATTTAGCCTTAATGTACATTTTCGAGTCATTTCTCAAATTAAATCTTCGTTGATGAAATGACAAATTAACTTTTTCGTACGATTTTGAAAGTGGTAAGTACATTTTGAACGACGACGTCGTTAGAAAATAAGATAATCGAGAACCGGATCCTGAAAACCCCTATTAGAGTAAGAGAATATTAGATGAATGTGGGTAATGAAGCGACGCTGTTGCCGTGACGGCTATTTACTCGAACATGTGGAAATACGGTCGGACAAACATCTGAAATCATCGAAGAGTGAAAGCGAACAGAGATGAGTTTGTTCCAAGAAAATGAAGAAGACTGTGGGTAGAATGTGGAACATCATGACAAAAACAGCCGTCAGTCTCCAGATATGAGGAGAGGCAGTGTATTAGCAACCCTATCGTACGACTCAGCAAAGAATCGGACGTCCAATTAAAATGTTGTGGTCAGTTAGAAACTTAATTCATTTTCGCTTTCTACTTGTACTTCACGTTCTCAGTTTATCCAAACTCTGATAATGTCTTCAAAATCGGACTATGGTTTCTGGTAGTTGTGCCCGGAATAACGATTGAAGTCATACAGTCAATACATAGGTTGTCTACACTTAAGATGGGCACAACTTCAGGGTTCGATTCTACAAGGTATTTCCAACAAAAAATGTCTCCTAGCAATTTTCTTTTAACCCACTCAAAATTCCTTTTTTTTCACTTTAAAGTTTTTTTCCGCGTTTTCGACCTTACGGTACTGTTATGGTCATAACTCCCTTATTTCCCGTACAAATTCAAATCTGACTACACCGTTAGAAAAAGCGTTAAATTCCCACGCTACCTAGTGCAAAATCAAAATCTTTCAGCAACACCGAATTTCTAGCTGATTGAAGCTTTTGTTGAGTAGAAAGGTGTTATTTTATGCTCACTGCCATATCTACGAATAATGCGTATTTTATGTACAAAAAACGAAGGTTTTCTTCAAATAATCCACTTTCTAGCAGTCGAAATCATTCGGAAGTATCACCGTTGGATTCAGCGTAAAAAATTACATAGAAAATGATAACAAAATCTTCAAGCTATCTTGAGATCGAGGGGGACCAGAAACCGCTTAAAACACTGGATTTTCATGTAAAACACACGTTTTTTGACATTCAAACTTCATTTACTCTTCCAATTTGAATGTTAAAAAGAAAAATTGATATACCGATGGAAAGCTGACTATTTGAGCATGTTTTCTCCGAAGAGCGCCCATCGAAATGGGAAGAGATTTAGAGTAAAAACTTTGGTCAAAGAAAGTCAAGTTTCGAAAAAATTTTAAAGTTTGCTTTTTGACTTGATTTTTTGAAACTATTTTATTGCTGAAAAATTTTGATTTTGCACTAGGTAGCGTAGGAATTTAACGCTATTTCTAACGGTGTAGTCAGATTTGAATTTTCAGGAGAAATAGGGGAGTTATGACCACATCAGTGCCGTAAGGTCGAAAACGCGAAAAAAAACTTTAAAGTGAAAAAAAGGAATTTTGAGTGGGTTAAAAGAAAATTGCTAAGAGACATTTTTTGTTGGAAATACGTTGTACCCTGAAGTTGTGCCCATCTTAAGTGTAGAAACCCTGAATATGAGAGTTGTTAACCCTTAATACCCTGAGGTATCATTTTGTAAGTCCGATTTTCACCTGCAACAGTTTATCCACATTTAAGCCAAAACTGGTACCCGTTGGCTATCTTGATACCCCCACAACTATTGTAAAATTGTGTAAGAAAATGTAATAGATGTAATAACTCAAAGAAAAAACGAAATAATTCTCGAGTTGACAGACTGAAACAGGGTCTTCGAGGTACCTTCTATCCTAATTCATAAACTTATCGGCTGTTAGTTGGGTTTCCTCTTCAAAATAATAAACCAAAATTGCAACACTTTTTCTTCTGGTTGGTAAGTTTAGTGAAACTGAGAGCCAATAATTTCTCATGGGTGTTGCCTGAGCGCTCACTCAAGTATTCCTCTCATGCCAGGAGCCAGGACGGAACGTGACTAAATGTTGTTATCCCTATTTCCACTAGGAACTAAAAGTTGTTATTGATCCAGCAAGTAGGCCGATTACGTATTCAAACCTATAAGGCATCTTGATTAGTTGGGTGTTAGCACTTAGAGCTCCTGTTCCATCACTAATCGTTACAATGAGCGACACTTGTTGGTTGCAAGTCGTCCAATTTTGCTAGAGCTCCATTTCGAATTGTTGAGATAATCGAATGAGTTTGTTGTTCCTTCTCGTATTAGAGACTCTATTTCTGACAAAATGTTCGTAAAGTTGGTTTATGTATAATTTATACATAAAACAACAGATCGGATCGGTTTTGCTACTTTAGCAAAACTGAAATATCAATTAGATACAATTGGATATTAAATTGAACTTTGATTCAGATCTTACTCTAGTGAAGAAACAGGAGGTGATATGGAGAGGGAGATTGATGACATAACCGTGACTTAGGTGTGGGTGGGGAGAAAATAAAATCGGCTCG
The DNA here is from genome assembly GCA_009739505.2 of Apolygus lucorum. Classification (NCBI taxonomy): domain Eukaryota; kingdom Metazoa; phylum Arthropoda; class Insecta; order Hemiptera; family Miridae; genus Apolygus; species Apolygus lucorum. The sequence continues at coordinate 27,572,667 of CM019173.2, read as the reverse complement.
TTAAGGGGGTTCATGAGTCGGTTATAATTTAACACTTTTTCATGTACGTGTTTCTCTGGATATATTCATGATATCTTCATACTTTTTTTTAATTCTTAATCTACTCTTCATATAACCGCTGAGCGAGTTTCAACTCTATTGTGTTAATATTATTTTAACTAGAGACAATTTAGCAAAACAGTTTTTTCATATTTTTCATGCTAGTGATTTTTTAATTCTAGCCATGTTTCTGTTGGGAGTTTTCCGTCCAAACTTGTTCAATGACTGTAATAAACCCCTATCGACAATATAAAAAAATTTCAAGTTGCCAGCTCTATTGGCTGCCGAGAAACAGGTACCTAAGTGACGAAAAGCAAGGGTTTTCTGGTTTGGAGAAAAGTTACCGTTTTTTGAGGTATTTGATCGATAGTTCGTAATTATTTCATGTTGAAAAGATTGAAAATGAGGTCTGATTATTCCTTATCTATGATTCTTATCAGTCAGTGTTTGCACCGGTTAGGTAAGGTTATTTCATATCACGTAGTAGGTACTGATAAGAATAATGGTTATACACTATTGGCTCACTTGATTTCTTGATTAGTGCTATGCTATTTTTTACTATTTGGTGGCATGGAAACCAGTGCTGGAACCATGGAGTAGGACAAAGTAGGTATCAATCAGAACTTATGAACAGCGAAAGAACGGTAGGTAGTTACAGAAATATAGAAACTATGAACCTGAAGCGGGAAACAGCTATCCCCCGGAAACAGCGTTTAGCTCCTCAATCTTTGAAAACTCATATCTCTGCTTTCCATTGCTCAAATTTAATATTTTTATATACCGAAATGTCTGGAAAAACCTGCAGAATTTTATAAAAATAAAAACGAAAAAGTCGAAAAATTTTCGATTTTGACTCATGAACCCCCTTAAATAATGTGGGTTTAGTAGGTGGGATGGTTTTTCCTTCCCAACACTGTTGAATTTATCTTTTGGGACGAAGGTGAGGTTTGAAATAACTAGGAAGAGTTTAGGTCTAGAATGGGTACTTGTATCTCGAGTGGGCCTCTTATAAGAGGAGTATAAATACTCCTAGGAGTCGGAGGAGGACAATAGATAGAGAGAGGGAATACAAAGAGTAGCTGACGCCGTTTGTCTTGACTGTTACTAATGGACAGTTTTGAAATACAATGCATACCTGTTGGTTGGAATGGAGTGAGGCGGGACCAACCCATTACCTCTGAAAAACAAAATAAAAATAAGGTAGATACCTATTTTCTGAAAATTGAAACTCAGAAGGAAAAATTGTAATTTACGTAGCAAATTGAAGGAGTGATGACCAATTTAAAGACGTAAGGTCAAAATCATGGAAAAAAATTCAAATTGAAATAACCCGTAAAGAAATCTAGAAAAAATTTTTTTGAGAAGAACTTTTTTCGAAAATTAGTTGAAGAATTAATTCCTGCAGTATGGCTGACTTTTGGCTTACACCCTTTATAATGCCAATTAGAAGCTACTGTTGAAGATTTGTGAGGAGAAGAAAATAAGAAGATGGATTTGAGAAGTTGTAAAGATACTTATAGTGACAGAACTGTATGGTTTGTCTGCCTATCCCTACCTATAGTTCCCATCCTTATTAGAGAGTTCTTACTAGATACAGCCTCTAAAGATGAGGATAGTACAAAATTTGTACTAAACGCCCTAGCTCAAGAAATTTCGATATAAAGGTATTATTGTTTTTCCATCAATGTAAAATAGTGTTGAATTTTTAGAGACCACGTAGTTCTGTTGGACAATCCGTTCACTCCCTACGAGAATTTTAGATTGAAAATAAATTGATTGTTTTGTAAGACTGATGGCAACTTATTGACTGTAACGACAGCAACGGATAAAGAAAAGAAATTTTGTTTAAAAGAAACCATGAATTCACTAGTATCGAACTCACGAGGTTGTAATTCTTGTGTGCTAGAATAAAAGATTATTTTTTCACCAATTTCATTAATTCACCCTTTCACCAGTTTCATTATTTCAAGACTTTAATAATTCATTGAAAGTACCATTACAGTACTTGGTATGTATCAAGAGCTATCTTCTAGATTTCAGAAATTATTACATGCTATCTAATGCATTTTTTTTATTATTGCAGTTTTGAACAAACCATTCTAATTCTTAACTAACCAGTCTTCTTAACTAATTCTTAACTAGTCGGATTCTAATACTTAACTAACGTAAAAATATTTAAAAAACAGCAACTAAGTCGAAAGTAGCCCCTCAAATCGGTTTTTTGTCTCTCCTGAAAAGTTGGAAAAAGTAAGATAGCCCATGATAGTTCTTAACCATCGAAATACTGTATCTATCGCTACCGAAGTGGAGGCCAACAAGAAATAGCCTCGATACGGTCACTAACTTACCTATCTGTAAGTTTCTGATCTGAATATTTAGGTTACATTCTATTGAGTTTTTTAATCGTTTAGTGGACGTTGTATGGTTATCTTGGTTACAAGAGTGTTATGAAGCTGGCGTGTTTAGTATGTCTTGAAAGGTTACTTCACGATACCTTCTCCACGATGCAATTCATTCGTAGTGAGATGTGGCGTAGAAAGGTATGTACAGATAAATTAAACACATCTACAATACTTTCGGTGGTATTACACATGGTAATAGCCATTTCTGTCCACCTGTGGTTTATTTAGAAAATATGTCTGTTAAGAAGAGATCACTACTATTGCCAAACACACAGTTTCTCTATTTGCATAATTCCCAAATCCACCGTAGAGATGCACTAAAAGCTCTAGTGTCATTCTGGTTCGACAAAGTACCCTGATAATTGAAATCAAGCAGGAAACCTCGACAAAGTACATACCCTGATAATTTAAATCATACAGGAAACCTGATGATGACTTTTGAATGTCAAACGGGAGCTTCATTCATTGGAGTTTGAAAATTTACTGATGTATGGAATGAGAGAGGTGACGAGAGACAAATATAGTATATTTGACCTACCATAACTATTGACTTTCCAAGTTTGTGAATTTTTCTAAAGGAACGTAACTATTTCTATTAGAATAGATCGATTTCAGTCTTCGATCTCAAAATCTGTTTCCTATTCACCTTATCAAGGCAATGTCCAACGTTCATATGAGGTCAGGTAAAGAGGGGCGAGCGTTAGGTAATAATGGACAAACTATCTAACTAGAGCGGGAGACATCGTAAAAGAAACACAAAAAGGATTTCTCTTACGACAACGGAGCTCTAAAACATTAATTTAGTACTAAAAAGGTTTGAAAAACTTAACTAATCAGCCTGAGGACAACGTTTTGACGAGCGACAGTGCAGCACACCGGTTCGTGATAAGAGCTTATAGTTGATAGGGATGGTTAAAACAAGTTGAAAACTGGCTCGAAAAAACGGTTTTTGAAGAGAAAATGAAAGAAGCTTTAACCGATCAACCTTCGTTATCATATCTTGCTAGTTGAAGCACATGAAACCACCTTATCCAGGAGTTTCAATCCCTAAAAGATTACACACCTCTTCGCAATAGATCGAACGGCCTATTAAAACTAAGCATTACAATAAACACTTACTGATCCTTAGGGGCAGGCTTAACTGAAAATGACTAACTTTTGAGTATTTAAGATCGGAGATGTTGCTTGGGCTTCCACTTTTTAAAACTTGACGGTTTTCTCGAAGCATTATGTGCTGCGCATGAATTACCAACTCACAAATTGCCTGATCAATGCGCCTTGATTTTTTTAAGATTTTTAATCGAAAGTAGACTACATCCTGAGAATTTTGGCACCAACCGCGACCTTCTAGCGTGAGTAGTTCTGTTTCTATGATTTTTCAAAGTTTCGACCGTTTATGACGTCACGCGCCCCTCTCGCCTGGGCGGGACCCCCCAGCCCACTGTGACGTCATAAACGGTCGAAACTTTAAAATTCATAGGAAGAGATTTACACACGCTAGAAGGTCGCGGTTGGTACCAAAATTCTCAGAATGAGGTCTACTTTAGATTAAAAATAACAATAAACAGTTTTTCCTACCCAGGCGCACACCATATTGATAAAGAAAATAATATTATTATAATTATTGTTTATTTTAAAATATTGAATTTCATCCTCAGCCCGTGGGATGTTTATGTGGAGCAATCTTAAAACTATTGACGCATTTTTAAAGTTATTGTAGTTTTTAGATTGTAGGTAGTTATTATTATTCAGGGTAGGTTATTGCTATAAGTAATATCCTACGTTTTTGATTACGTCCAATAGGTACCTACAATTATTCGTGTCGTGGGGGTAATCAAACTTGGATTTGTTATTATTAGGTCAAAGTTAGTATTGCGGATTAAGCCGCTTTGAGGTCTTAAGGTAATTTACTTAAACTACTGTAACTTCCCCAACAGTACCATCTGGGGCTACTGTTAAAATCGTTTCGAAACTTTTTCACATTCACCTAAATCCCCGATCACTAGTTGTGGCTGTTTGTAGGTTAAAATGCGTTGTCACAGAGAAGAGATGCGAGTTGCCAACAACTCTCTAAGATAATTGTTTACGTTGGGTCTCCGGCTGATTCTGTTGGTAGTTTCTACAATTGAATAGGTGGCTGGAGCAACGTTCAATGTTAAAAAACTCTACTTTTCAGGAACGCTGTGATTGATGAAAATTTCCTTTTAATTTCAAATTTTCTCATCGCGCATACATGAAACCAGCTGTCTACGCAGTGTATCGGACATTGTCGGGACTAATATTCTTACATTTTCTGATCCTCCTTTTCACAATGAACGTCGTTCAACCAAAAACCGATTTTGTCTGAAAGTAACATTGAACGTTGCTCCAGCCACCTATTCAATTTCTAGCGGAATGACTCGTTTTAAAATTCCAGTGTTTCTTATTCTCCCTGTTTCGAGGGAAATGCAATATACATGTGGGAATATCAAGTCGTCATATCGAAGGCGACCTATTCGAGTTGGAAGATGGAAGTGTTGAAATCTCCAGGAGTGTGTGTCGTCTGTGTGTGGGTGTGTGAGGAAATGAATGTTGGCCAGGGACGAGTATGCAAATGTCGTGGCGCCCGGGCGAAAGTGAAGTCGAGTAAGGCATGCGGGCGGAGATCTATGATGTCTGCAACAGTCTGAAGTTTCAAAATTTACCAAACGAATACTATTAATCGTTTACTGTACGTTAACTTCGAACATCGAAAGCGAGAATGAAAAACTTCCAGCAGGAAGGGCCTAATGATGATTTATCCGAGTTAACAACGATATTCAGGTAAGAGATAAAAATCGAACCATTTGTCGAAAAGTTTTGGAATCATAGTAACATAATTTCCGACAGACGTTCCTTTCTATGATTTCCTGTGTCCCTTCCTCAAGTATCTAAACATCAGTCCAACTTACAAAGACTACGAATCTTGAATTCCGTTGGCTCACGTGTTGTTTACCACGTGCGAACAATAATTAGTATTAAGGAGATTGTGATAACGACTTCCTGTTGCTAAACAAGTGCCGATTGACAGTTCAATCAAGGGTCCACTCAAATCCAAAAACAAGGAACTTAAGCGGTACATTCTCTCTCCCTCCCTCTCTATCAAGATATTTATGTGTTTAGCACTGCACTTTTACTACATTTACTGATGTTTATGCTCAGCAATCGATCATTTTCATATAGCCTTTCGCAACATCACTATCATTTGCATAATTTTTTCACACGTAGACTAATTTAATTTAATCTAATTATTGTGTTATTTAGGTGTAAGTCTGGTTAGGTGTAAGAATGGTCAACTTCGACCAAATCTTGCCAGATTTTGTAAATAAAGCGATATCAATCAATCTCTCTCTCTCTCTCTCTCTCTCTCTCTCTCACTCTCTCTCTCTCTCTCTCTCTCTCTCTCTCTCTCTCTCTCTCTCTCTCTCTCTCTCTCTCTCTCTCTCTCTCTCTCTCTTGGCATCATTGTACAAAACACTCTTTCCTGGGACTCACAAGTAACCAACATGTGTAACCAGGTCTTTAAAAGTTTATATCAACTTAGAAGAGTGGCCATTGATTTCCCCGTGCAGGTGAGAAAGCAATTGGCCCAATCCCTTCTTCTCCCTATTTTCGATTATGCCCCGGTTGCCCTCTGTGACTTGAAGAGTGAGGATATTGATCGACTGCAGAGAGAGCAAAATACTATTGTGAGGTTCGTCCTAAGACTAAAATTTGATGAGCATGTAACCCCACACTATTTAAAACTAGGATGGCTGAAAATAGCAGAAAGAAAGAAGCTACAGGTTGCCGTACTAATGTTTAAAGTAATAAAATTCAAAAGACCTGCATATTTATTCAAGGATTTCACTTTTATGTGTGAAGTACATGGAAAAGAAACAAGAAACGCCAGAAGAATCATACAAATTCCAATACACAGGACAGCAATATTTAACCGTTCATTTCTCGTTCAGAGTATTAAAATTTACAATGAAATGGTGGACATGTTTTTACCAGACAAAAAAATAGAAACTTTCAGGAGTGAACTGAGGGACATGTTACTCAAAAAATATCAAATTGATTAGACTATAAGTGACTACAAATGTAATAAATATTGTAAAATAGTGTAAAAGTGGATACTTCTAGAAGAGTTTTTTTATTTTATAAGTCATTAATTATTATTTCTACTTATTATAATACACATAAGTGTTATAAATATTGATCATTGTAAACGATTGCTTGAGGACATATTTTTTTTGTTTTTGTAGCCAGGGAGAGTGGAAGAGAGGGCCTTAAGGCCCTAACTCTCCCTGGTGGATAAATAAACAATTTCAATCAATCAATCAATCTCTCTCTCTCTCTCTCTCTCTCTCTCTCTCTCTCTCTCTCTCTTTCTCATATTTGAATTTAATCTTCAGTGAAAGAAGGTAGAAAGTTGGTATCAACAAATTCCAGTCATGCAGCGTCTTCATGGGCGAATTTTAAAGAAAAATATTAGTTATTTCATCATTGCTTTTTCCTTCTTGCTGAACGAACAAGATAAACCTTGTTTCTTAATTCACGTGGAAATTAACCACCTTTGTAAAAAAGTCGTTTCAATATTTTTAAGATTGATGAATCTTGATTTAAATGAGAATGTCGAAACTCAAAAAATGCAATATGTTGTGTCTTTCATGTTGATAGTTGGTTTAAAACCATATTTCGATAGTAAAAGTAAATCCTTCTAAGTCCAAAAATATACATTTTTCAGAGGACAAAAAAAAAAGAACTACGTCAGGGGCTGCCCCTTTCTGTATCTCTTTTGGATGGAGAGATTAGCAAGATAGTGGAAAGTGAATCCTATTTGCAAGACTTCTGTGCACAAAGACGTTTCGTATTTATTTCGGTATTTATCACATGATTTTTGATCCAAGTCTCCACCATCAGTCAACCTTATTTTTCCTGAAACATTTTCTAGTGTTGACTGAAGTTCTGTATTTCATTTTTGTGAGTTCAATAATCCATCAGATTTGGACTGTTTGCTAATTCTCTCTACTGATTATTGATAACTGATGTATAATCTTGATAGTTTGCACTGGAAACATAAGATGCGATGAAGGTGGCTCAAGGTACACCCTAGGTGGCCCCAGGTTCAGACCATGTTTGTACTTGGGGCAAGTTTGGAAGGGTTTAGGGAAATTGATGTTGCGAATAGAGAAATGATGATTAATGTCATATTTTCAATGACTGAGTACTTTGGCCAACTAGTTTCCCAATGGATGTAGACTAAAACCATTAAAATCTAATCATCATTGCCATCAGGAAAAATCATAATCCAATAAGTGGCCCAAGGTACAGCACCTCACCCTACTAACTGTGCTTTACATGAGCTGAATGTCAACAAATAAAAAGCGCACCGTCATTTTGATTGGTGAAATAGTCGTTGATGTCGACGTAGTTCCAAAATTAGCGACTCTTGAGCAGGTTGAGACAATGCGGGAACTTCGTGAGGAGTCAGCGTTCGGAAAAATGGGAATTACTAAACTCTTACCAACGTTTTATTTCCTGGCTTCGGCAATCCGACGACGATACAACGAAATATCCCGTGATGTGCAGATTTTGAATTTTTAGCAGGTGCTCCGAGTTCGTTGATGGAAGAGCAGTTCAGAAGAAGCTGTTTGAGGGTGGATGTATCAGAACCACTCATGATGGAAATGTTCAGTTCAAAATATTTCCTGAATTCAGATCCCATATGGGTGGAAAGATCATTTTACAGGAGAGGGTCTAATCGTTGTCTCTGAGTGTTCACGTCAAAATGAAATAGTTTTCCTTGCCTCGAGGTTAGAACGCGGCAAACTCGGGGGAACAGGTATGTTTGTTCCTTGGAACGGTTGTCTAAACCTTGGGAATAGTTTAATACAACGATAGGGCATGAACAGAGAAGATTATCATCCAAGACTCGATGTTATAATCAAGTTCAACGACCTTTTTTCGCAGATTTTACTCTGCATATTTTCTAACACATATTTGAAAAAAGGATTTTCAAGTAAAATTTCAGTTTCAATATTTTGCAACGCATTTTGTTACTCAGATTTACTTCATTTTCCATCCATTCATTAATTTAGGTTAAACACACAGGGTGCCCTTTATTTTCTAATGAAGGGTAGTGAATCAATCCCATTGAAGTGTACACAAATTGAAAAATTTATAAAATTGTGTCTAGCTGGACAAGGAAGAAATACTTCGTAAAAAAAGATACAAGGAAAAAATTTCACGAAAAATCGATGATTTCTTCCTCAAAAAGTAACTTTTTTGGCGGTAAAATCAAATCAAATCAAGATAGGTATATCACCACGTGATTCAGCGTAGGAAAACAGTGCTGAGTACCGTGCCACACTTGAGGTCTACCTTCTTCTCAATTTTGGCTCAATCTCTGGGTTGCGCATCTTTGAGCGCTAGCTAAGCGGGTTGCACGCGTTCTAAAAAAAAAAAAATTGTCGAAGAAAAATGTTTATAAAATTTGACTTAGAATCCGAATCTGCAATAAATAAAAAAAGGGGGGTTCTCATGTGAAAAAAACAAAGTTGATCATGGATGCGCACATCGCAATTTTTTCATTTTGGTTTATTATTTTCAATAATGAACCTTTATGTCAGTCCTTCTAAAGGTTGAAATTTCGAAAACTCCCTAGCGCAAAAAACTTTGATGTAATGGTATTGTTTTTCCATCAATTTAAGATAGTATTGAATTTTTAGAAGCGAATGAGACCACCCAGAGGAGGGTTGGTCTTACGAAAAATCAAAAACACGAGTGTGAATCGCAAGAGAATCCTCCATTCGAATTTTAGCTGCCCAAAATGCGATCGTTGTTCGTTTCTTCGAGTTGTACTCGTTTCTGCGTCCTGAGCAACCAGTAATGAAATTGCCTAGTGAAGGAACCCACAACTCCCTATTTCCCCGAATTGAGTGTGAAGCGTTTATTTCGTCAAAATGAACTTGATTGTGAAGTAAAAGTATGGTTGGTAGTTAGTGGAAATGGCGAGTGATCTACACAGAAAAATAATAAGCCTTTGTGTAATAATTAAAAGTAAGTAACGCGTTAACTTACTTAAAAGTAAGTAAGTTAACTTACTTCCACATGACCTTGTGAAACAAGAAAAACTACCTCTGAATTTATTTAAAACGGTGGATACAGCTTTCGTACAAGTACGCAACCACGATAGACATTTTATGTCTTATGTTTAATAAATTGAGAGCTTTCCAATGAGTGGTGAACGATTTTTGTGGGGTGGAAAATGAGGAAGTTAGTTTTCCCTAGGAACGATTGGTTGTACGTGGAAATCATCAGAAATTTCCGCGTAACGCTCCCCTCATAACGCTCCCCGCGTAACAAATCCCGCGTGACGATTTTTCATTTATGTGCCATAGTAAAGACATAAAATGTCAAAATTAATCAAGGCGTACTATTTTAGTTTACTTTAATAGAAAATATTGTTGTTAGCCTACAGTGTTTAACAAATAAAAATTATGTTACTATGATTACTGTATCTATTCTAAACTGAAATTATGAACATTTTTATGCACTATCTGGAAACTGTATTATAATAACATTGGTAGTTACCAGGTTGAGGAAATTGTAACTAGGGTAAAGACGCTCCAGTTCCCAGCACAAGATTTTTCTTGAAGGGAACTGTTGCATTTGGCATATGAAATGTATATTGTGTAATGATGAAATTATGAAAGAATAAATGCTTATTAAAAAAAAAATTGTGCGTTTTTGAATTTTAGACAAAAATTATGAAGAATACCTTCGGCTTCGACTACCTAGGGTTCGTCCAATTTTTTTTCGTCCACAATTTGAGAAAATAAGGGGGGGGGGGAACAAAGTGTATGGCATTGAGAATACTAGTTATGGTTTGTGGGCCACAACTTCAAGGAATTGAAGTTTCAGAAGAAACACCGACTAATGCCCCTGCTAACTGTACCTACAATCAAAGTAATTGGTGAACTAGTCCCTGTCGAAGTACTTAATTATTTTTGGTAGATTTGTCCCATAGTCTTGTCTACCTGCCTTGGTAACTTTCCCAGGTCAGTCTCTTCGGTAAGTTCGATTCGTGGCACCTCCTCCAGGACCCTCGCTTCTGACCTCTTCCGACAACAAGGCAGGTCCCGGTTTCCTCAAGGTCCAGTGAAAGTGGTCGAGGTGCTTGTGAGTCAAGCTAGAGCCTGTCCTGTCCAGATAACATAACGACTAGCGTTCTCGTTCGAAATTACCTCACCCCCTTCGTTAAATTCTATTCTGCCTATCTATTTCCTCGGTCTGGGGACTTCTGTAGCCACCGGCAAGGTCGCTCCGTCCATTGTCAGGGTGCTATGGGTGTGGCCAGCCATTTCCACTCCTGTTGAGAACAAATTCCAACATTTCCTCTATCCCATGAAAAATCGAGTTTTCATACCCAATTCTCCATTCTGACTATAATATTCAAAAAGTAATATAGTGAAAATTTACACATTTTGATACCTACTGAAGTTAAACGTGGCTTGGAATTTATCATTATGAAAAAAAAAAAAAAAAAAAAAAAACGCTGCAAATTATTACACAATGGTTTATTATTTTTTATTTTTCTTTATAGATCACTCGTCTGCAAAGCCACCAACCATCCAACATGAAGAAAAACATCGATCAAATTTCGGTCAGCTTTAATTTGAACGGAGATTAGGCCTCTTTTGCGATTCACGCTCGTGTTTCTGATTTATCGTACGTCCAAACTTTAAATTCTCGTAGTGAGCGAACGGTTTGTCCTACAGGGCTCCGGGGTCTCAAAAAATTCTAAAAATTCTATAGAATCTTAAATTGAAGGAAAAACAATACCTTTACATCCAAATTTTTTGAGTTAGGGCGTTTTCAAAATTCATTTTTGAACCCTTAGAAGTGACCTACCTCAACCAAAATCTTTGGGGCACAACTAGACCCCAGAAGGAGCCTACATACCAAATTTCATTAAAATCGGTCAATGCTAAGTGGCAAAAGTGCCGCGAACGGCGGACAGACGGCCAAATTTTTATTCGATTTTTGGATTCTACGTACCTTGAAACGTAAACCATCAAATTTTGAGGGGGTGTTAAACTTTTTTTTTCTTGGTCGATCCCAAAGGTTCATTATTGAAAATAATAAACCAAAAAGTTGACACCTCAAGTTTTGGTAAGTCAGTTTTGTGCAGACCTGAGGCCGAAATTCCTTTCTCATCAAATTCTCCTTTTGTTCATCACTTGAACCATTTTCGAGTCAAAAGTAAATTTAGTCTGATAATCTGAAAATTTCCCAGTTCATTCAAATGTATCTATTTCATTCCGTTAATAAATTTTACGTATTGAAATGCATAACAGTGGTGACCCCGAAGCGGGTTCACCTAATGATATTGCCACAATATCGTGACAGGTCGTTTCATGGAGGTTGAGGGAGGTGAAGGAATAAGTCGATTGCATGAGCTACCTAGAGAGGGTCTTATATACTCAAGTGAGTCTAGGGTGGACAAAGCAAGATGTGCGAGACGAAAGGAAGCTGACGCCCTTGGCCTTGTCCGTTAGAGTTGGTCGCCTGGCTCTCGAAATAACACGGACACTTGTTGTTTTATTGGGATGTAATATAAATGTACTGTAGTAAAAAGTAGTACTCAATCTACTCTCTGGATTACCCACATCCCCACAAAATACATTTGAAGCGTGCTTTTCCGTGTTTTTTGGTTTATTATTTTTTCTACATTTTTCATCTATTTTATAAAATTTATAAAATATTATATATAAAATATTATGTTATTTAATAACAGAAGTTAAACTATGTCAGTGAGAATCAAACCCCGCTGACGAGATGAGGTTGGTCTGCTGTTAACATTTTCCCAGCCCTGAAGTCGTCTGGCATCATCGTGGGTTATTCAATTTGCTTTATTTGAATAGACACGATGAACTACCGAGTGATGAATTGGACAAACTCCCTTTTCATTTAAGGCCAAACTCGCCTCAACAAATTTAATCTTTTCCAATGTTTTTGGTCTCCATGTTTTCAGTTTCCGTTTCAGTTCTCCAGGAGCCACCATTGAATTTGAAATGGCTTCTTATTTCAGAATTTCAAATCCTACGTAATTTGAGAATTAATGTGTAATTTTGATTTTCAGACTATCCGTGGTGTTGGCCGCTGACCCGCTATGCCACCCGAGTCCCTACAGAGCTTTGGATGGAACTTGCAACAATGTTCGGCATCCACGAGCGGGATCGGCATTCACTCCATACGTCTACCTTACAACTAGTAAGCACAATTTATATAAGTATTTAGGTAGTAGACGGTCACTTTGGGGCCCACTTAATGTGTCCGATTTAACCTAAATTCCTTACCCACAAACATTTTTTCAAGGGAAAAATAGGTAGATTAGTCAAATTAAAGCATGTAAATTCTTTTTATTACAGCCTTGTCGATATTGTACACAAAAAATTGTACGATAGAGCTTTTTAAACATTTTGATAATCCCCTGATCTAGGAGTTGAATGAGGGAATTTCAATGTAATGTTCCTGAAGACTAGACCGATTGTCAACAAACTAGGAGCACGATTTTATGGGTCAATTTCGAGCCTTACTTCCTCGAATAAGCTTCAAGCACTCGTGACGTCATCTAGGCATTTCCATTGCTTTTGTGGTGAACTGGAAGGGTTTTCACCCCTTTGAAACATGGTGGGTTTGCCTATTTCCTATAACGAGCGGTTTAAGTTTCCTGTCCCAGTCATGTTACACGTCAAAGCTAAAGTGATCCTGTCTTTGGTTTTCTTTCCGGCTGAAAGGTTGACCATGATCGATAAAACAGTCGGAAATCAAAGCTGTATGGCCTATTCCGTTCCTTCCCTCGCGTCTTTCACCAAACTCAGTGAATACTGGATTAAACAGATTTTCCGGATCAAAAAAAAACTCATTCAAATTCAAACAGGGACCGCAATAAGCGGCATCTTCTGTATAAATAATGGTGTATTTATAGTTTGTAGCTGTCAACATCATGTGCCACAATCCGAAGTAATCATATCCATGTGTGGGTCTCACTGACCTGGAAATACGTCCATGTTGAAATCTTATGATGAATCCTCACTATGTATTCCCGTGGCAATCAATTTCGAATAATTTATTTATCGTGCCATAATTCGAATCATACGGTGGTAGGTAGGTGGAATTTCAGTTAAGCAGGATTGTACTATTTCTCAAATTCCAGCAATGTGCGGGTCTTACTGACCAGGACTTTGAAATCTTATGATGAATCCTCACTGCACATTCCCTTGAAAACCAATATCTCTAATATATTCCTGCTCAAAATTAGAGCACCTCCATCTATTTCTTCGTTTGTTTTTATCCATTTGCACACATTGTTTGCAAACACAGAAAGAAAAAGGTAACCAAAAAAGGCACAAATTCGAGAAAAAAGATGTTTTTATAAAATTAAAGAAAAATGTACTTCTTGTAGAAAAATTATAAAAATTCGAAATGTGAAGAAAAAGGGTTTAATTATGCCAGTTTAGCTTTTCAATACTTGGTATTACCTCCTCTAGCTCGGATGAGGGCTTGGAGCCTTCGAAAGATACCTCTAATCAAGTTTTGGATATCCTCCCGAGGGATATTGTCCAACTCCTCTTTCGCTGCTGTTTCCAGCTCCTGAAGATTGTCTGATGGTGGATCACTGGCTCGAAATCTTCTTTTCAGCATGTCCCAAACAAACTTGGCTTCTTGTTGGCCAGTCCAGGATACAAAATTTATAAGGGAAGAAGGAAAGAGACAAACGAAAAAATGGATGGTGGTGCTCTAATTTTGAGCAGGAGTGTATATAGCCCGTTTTTGTAATTAGGTTGTACATCTATGTGAGCCAAAATAAAGTTTGATAAATCGAGATTTCCAGCGTGTTTAGAGTTTTGGAATTATTGAGCAGCGATGCGACTGAAATGAGGCAGCGGGTGACGGAGACAGTCACGCAGAGTAGGCCTCAAAGCGCAAGAGAACACGCCTTGTTGAAGCCACGGGCCAAAAGAGCTGTAATGTCTTTAATGACAGAGTGCTGGCCAGAAAACAATATTCCTCCGAGTGATTCCTGTTTACGCACGACTTGCAGCTCATGCTGATCACACAGCCAGAAGTAGCCGTCACACGGACTGAGTAGCAGTCAGCCCGAGGTAACTGCCTACCGACGAGTTTCTATCCAAAACTGAATCGATTAGTTCCGCAGTTTGAACATCACTACGCTCGAACCACTGCTTCTCCGAAAAGTCATAAATCGCCAACTGATTACCATATTTTCCCAATCGGAGGAGGCAGGTTCTTCGGAGTCTATATCTGTAGTTCTAATTACTTTGGAGATTCACCCATCAGTCCTGTCTCCAGCTGATCAGCTCTCGGGACATCAGACACTTCCTGCAACCTCAAAATCTTTATCTGAGCAGCTACGTCGTTGTATGCCTTTCTGCGAAGAGCAAACTTGCAAATCGTCTCCTGATTTGTTCTTCTCACTGCTCTTTAGCCACTGCTCTTCCAAAAAGCCATAAGTCTGATTAGAGGAGTCATGTTCTTCAAAGTTTGTGATTCTGCCGTTCAAATTCTATTAGTGATTCACTCACCAATCTTGCCTCCGGCTGATCAGCTTCCAGGACATCAGATTTTATCCGTGATTCCAAAATCGGGTATTTCGGTCAATTTTTTTTCCAAAAGAGTATGGCTTAAGAATAACGGTAATCGGGTCTGTTCGTCGAGAAAATGTTTTTAAAGTCAGAACAACTCAACAAATGAACTAAGTTAAAACCTTCACAATCAAGTCTATTAGAAAGAACTAAACGCTTCACACTCGATTCGAAATCATAAACTCAATTTTAAATGTTTGCATACGAGTCTGCAACACATTGGGACATTTTCATGTCAACCACTACACAACAAGGTAGTGAAGTAAGGTTGTTAGTTACCCAAGCATCAAAGTTTCCGTGCCAAAGCAAAATGTAAGGTTGTTGATTGTTCTCTACGCAACACAGTGAGTCTATTTTATTTATTGGTCGCGTGAGCAAGATTTGCTTAGTTTCCGTGATGATTTTTCAGTTCATGTGCCAAAGCAAAGACATGAAAATGTCAAAAATCAGAGAAGCTAAGGAAAGTTGAAGATTTGAATGGTGTGACGTAGCTAGCCAATCGTGACGTAGCTAGCCAACTGTCTTTGAAAAAGTATCCATGCACAGAGAAGAGATGAAACCCTTGGAGAATCTCTTGGATACTACAAAATACTACTCACACACACGCGCATTTATGGCGGCCCGCCTTTTTTTCAAACGTGTGATCTCTTTAATTAATTTTTCTACCACATGTTATAGTATCATTGCGCTAAAAGTTGGAGTATTTAGGTTATCAAGGGTGCTGAATCCAAATTTGAGGTCAAAAACCTGAATTTCCGACCCACCGAAATTCTCCATTGTCTTTGCCAAGTAGTTAGTTGTGGCATATTCATTGAAACGACACTCGTGGCTTGAATCAAACATACATCTAGGCTGTTACACGTTGGATTCTAATGGAGTAATGGAAAGAACAAATTTCCATTAGTTCAACATGATTTTCATACTATTCTCCCGATTAAAGGAGGATATTCTCTTAAGTTTGTGATTTCTGCCGTTCAAATTCCATTGGAGATTCACACCAGTCTCACAAGTTGTTCATGGCTTCAGCTCAGCATCTCTCGGGACATCAGACTAACTAGAGCACCAAACTTGTCTCTGCCTAGTAGTGAGTTAAGTATGTCACATTTACGGAAACAACACAAGAGGCGTGTAAGGATGTTCCAACGTATATTAGGGCTGCTAAAACATTGGATTCTTATTTGCAAAGAATACGAATCCAGGAACATTTTCTATAAAATTAATCATTCAAAACTGAATCGATTAGTTCCTCAATTTGATCCTCATTGGTCAAAATCCACTGCTTTTCCAAAAAACTACAAATCACATTCATAATAATTATGATATTATCAGATAATCAGTTGTGCTTTTTGAGGGAAGGGGTTTTTAAGTCCAAAATCATAGTTTTGAGAAATTCACAATTGAAAGCGTGGAATTTTGTTATAAATCCTACGTACCATAAAATTTTTCTATTTGGTGCTATTCCAATTTGATATATATTACTGTAACTACCGACAGCCTAATTTTTGATTGCTAGAAGCTGCTTCGGTATCTCATCTCTATTTCAATTCATTTTAGCCAATTTTGGACTTAACCTTGTATCCCTAACAAGCACGGATGGCAAGTCTTCAAAATCTATCGTCTTCTTGATTAAAATTTGTTTGAAGATATACAAACACTCGTATTTAGGCGTATACATGTGAGGCCTGACATTTCGAAATCGATCTACACGGTTTAGATGGGTTGATGTCTTGTTTTGGTTTGATGGTCTGACGGAACAAACACTCGACTGGATGCGGTGCAGATTCAGAAAACCTGGTACCTGTTGGAGAATGTTCGCCAACCTAGCAAACGAGACCTGGCTTCAACCTGCTCTCCCATAAACCGATGGAATGTCAAATTCGAGCTGAGTAACTCGTCGCGAGCAGGAAACACTCGGAAGGAATAACTCGGTCACTAATAACCGGATTATTTCTCTCAGGAGCCAGGAAGGAACACCAGTCATTACTCGACTCACGCGCGTGTTCAACCGCATCCTGAATGCGAAAGTCTTGAATATTCAATCGCCTATTGATAGTTCGATATCGAATATTAATTTATGGCAGTCCTGAAAACGGCCCGAAGCTCAGAATTTACTGTCAGATCAATAAATTAGAAGAGAAGTCAGCAGACCAGCCTTTTTCTAGAGCAATTTAAGTCTTCTCAAGGATTTAGTACCTACCAAGTTTTAAGAAATTTCATCGAAATCGGGCAATAACTTCGTATAGTTTCGCCCGTTACAAGGATTTCATGACAGACAGACAGGCATGGAACCAAAATTGTTCAGGAAGGTCCGAAACGTAATACGCAATTGGAAATTTTGTTTTTGTAAAACTTTTTTTTCAACCTTGAAAAGTGAAAACAAAGCTTCCATCACCTAGGGAGCAAAATAGAAAATGCTGGCTCGACATTTAATTAAAAGAAGTATTATTTTCAGTATGTTTATTGAAGAAAGTGATACAAATATTAACTGCAATTTAGTTTGTCGTTAGCGCTGACCACAAGTATGGTTAGTTGGGTAAGTGATGAACATAATGATGTCGTCAATACAGATCAGCACCTCTTTCCTAGTCCTCTTTCTAGTAACGGAAGCATTGTTTTCACTTTTCAAGGTTGAAAAAATACTATCGATAATCGAAATATCCACTCGCGATTTACGTTTTAGGCCTTCCTGATAAATTGTGATTCCGTGTCTGTCTGTCTGAGTGTAATAATTAATTTAATGTAATTTATAATTATTTAATGTTTAATAATTTTATAATTAATGTAATTTTCTGGGTTTCAAGTGTCTTCAACAAAAGATACCTATGTAGGTACAACATGTTTATTGCAAGAGACATTATGCACCTCAGCCAGGTGTTTGATTCCAATTGGACCCCAGTTATTGAAGCCACTCAAATTAGTGATATCCTAGCCTTGAAAGTCTCTGGTAAAGAAGGGTTCTTGGTTCCTAGAGGGAAGAGACAGATGCTCCTTTAATGTTGTTCTCTGGTGTCTCCTACCCAGAATTCCAGGTAGCTGGTTAGAGTCGACTAATCCTACTTGGCTTTGTAAGTTTTTGCCAAGAAAAATTGTTCTACTTTTCCCAGAAAATTGACCGAGGAGCATCTCTGCAGGTACTCACGTGTCGCCTCAGGGTCTTTCTATGAATGCGAAAAAACAAGGTCTCAGGCGACCATCTTAGATTTCCTTGGAAGTAGGACAATACTGAGAACAACTTTTGTTGTTTCACATTTGCAGACAGGGTTGCCATGTGACCCCCTATTTCTTATTTCCATCATTTTACCATAGAAAAATTCTGATCTTCTATGATTATGTTGGTGTTTCCACCATCCCCCTTTTTTATGTTGACGTTTGGTGGGTTCACTAGATAAAACATCCTTCCAGCTTTAAGAAGGTAATAAATTTACCGAATACTCCGTGAAGAAGGTTTAGAATTTCAAATTGACCCTAGTCCCAATCAATTGACGTAAATCTGTTTGTTGGGTCAATCTACATAATTTGCTAACCATATGTAGGTCCTACCTACCTACTGCATACTTCACACCTTCACAATTGGTATTTGGAAGAAATAAAAGCTTAACACTCGATTCGAAAAATAGGGAGTTGTGTTTCCTGGTTGATAAGGAAGCAAACCTGAATACAACTCGAAGAAACAAAATTAAAATTCAATTCGAGAGTTTTCGAGCTAGGGCACTCTTGAAAATTTCAACCCTTAATTTTCACCCCTTAGAAGTGACTGACATCAACCAAAAGCATCGCGGCTCAACTAGACCCCAAATACCAAATTTCAACAAAATCGGTCCATGGTGGCTAAGAATGGTGCCGCGTACGCCTACGAGGCATTTTTTGCTGAAATGAATGAATGTTTTTCATTTGCCATTCCACACAAAGTGTATCGACAATAGTCTATAAAATATAATTATAAAACAAAATATAACAGAGTAATAGGGGTAAACAAAACAATGGGACGCTAGACAGGGCACACGGGTAAAAAAAAGAACGAAAAATGAGATCTTCCAGAAGACCAAGTCAGCGGAGCCCAGCCGAGCCCGGACCCACTCACCATGGCGGCTCCCGGACCGTGTACCCATACCGGGCAACAGTCTTGTCTTGTCTGCAGCCTTTTGTACCCATTGTTTTGTTTACTGGAAATGAGCTCTGCAATCGATTCCTGGCCTGTGACCGGGTCACGAAATTTAACACATAAGTTCTATTTACATGGACAATTTAGATTGATTTTTCAATAATTAAACTGTTGGATAGGTCCTAGGTGGTACAACGCCTTTAAGACAAATTCTGCCAGTACTCGGAGGGTTCTTCTCTTGATTTAACCCTAGGAGGTCACACTGGGGTCCCCAGGGACCCTACCTTTCCATTTTTGACATATCTTTCGGAAAACAATTTTCCCCGCTGTTCGGTTTTTGTAAATTATGTTGGTGGTCCACCTGAGGCCCCGACGGCCCTACTTTAAATGATGTCCTTTGAATTGCGCCTTTACCAAATCAGTTATTTAGGAATCTTCTTGTTAACTCTAGGCGGTCACAGTGGGATCCCCAGGAACCCCACCTCTCCATTTTTGGAGCATATCTTTCGGAAAAAAATTTTCCCTGCTGTACGGCTTTTTGTAAATTATGTTGGTAGCCCACCTGAGACCCTGACGGCCCTATTTCGCTCAGTAGTGCTCTTTGTCTCGTGTGAGAAAGTTGTGAAGTGGAGTTGGAGCTCTTTGGACCCCATTGTAACCTAAGTGGTTCTTTGGGGCTTTATAGGTTTTAAATTTTGAAGTGGAACATCACAGAAAAAAGATGAGGTTTCGAAATAGGCCAAGTTAGGAGGTCTTATGGCTGAACAAGTTGTAGTGTGATTTTTTCACTCTCAAAAAGCATTTTATAATTGGTTCTCGAGGAAATTAGAACTTTTTGGTATTGGGGTCATTTTGACCCCACTGTGACCTGTACGTCATAAAAACATACGTGTCTTCCTAGGGTTAAACAGTCTTCCCGGTTGACACCATTTTTGTCTAATTTCACTGCAGGACCCGAGAAAATGTAACACCTCGTCCGTCTGCTCGCTTTTGCACATTGAATATGCAAGGTTGGAATGCACCTCTCTAAACTTTGTGGATGAACTTGTTCCCGAATTATTTCAAATTAAATGAATAGACGAGTTTCTTGGCAGTTGGTTGCAAAATGAAATTTGTGTTTGACTCATCGTTGAACGAGATTTGTAGGCTCTGTATTTGGCTCATGGACGGAGCCGTCGACATTTGCTCGATTGAGAAATTTCGGTCCTCCTCTTAAGGAATATTTACTACGTTTCAAAAAGGTCGGCAGCTGCGGGGAATTTCGTGAATCGAGTTTCTAGTGAAGACGGTTTCTCGCGTCGGAATGTTTGTTGCCGAGGTATGAGGAGGTACCTAGTTGAGCGAGTAGAAAATCAAGTAATGGATAGGTCTGCCTACACCACCGCCTACTCTAGTCTTGATGGAAATCTTCTGTCCGGACCTTATGCAACTTGGAGGTATAAAAAAAGACAGAAAAAAGGCAATGAAATCATGCATGTAACGAGGTAGGCCGATGGAATAAGCGTAATACCTGTGGGGAAATTCTTCAGTGACAGAAACACTTCTCTATCTCGCCTATGTGTTCGTAACATCCACATAAACCTGTTACAAGATTCAATCTCCAAAGTGTGTTTAGTTAAACAAATAATGAATTATGACGATTTTTAATGAGATTCTACATTTTTCCAGCCAACCAAAATGCTCAAGACTCCAATAATATATCATAGGTTTGATCCTACCAACCGACTATCATGCAAAAAGTCCCATTCGTGCAGCATAAGTGAACGAGTGAATTTTTAAAAGAATCTTCAAAATTTCTCTCTCGTCTCCACAAGCTTACAGAAAAACGGCGGACGGACGGCAAAATTTTATTCGATTTTTGGATTCTATGAGCCTTGAAACGTAATCCAAGCAATCTTGACCAAGGGTGGAGGGGGGAGGGGTTAAATTAGTTTTTCTTGAAAATAATTCATTATTATTTTTTATTATTGAAAATAATAAACCAAAACCACACGAAAATTGTGTTATGATTTTTATAAAATAGTCATGCTGAACTTGTCTCTTTGAACTCATATATAGCATTTCCAAGTCAAATTCAACCTTTTCCAACTCAAATTCAACCTTTTCCAAGTCAAATTCAACCTGTTTCAAAACAAATTCAACTGTTTCCAAGTCAAATTCAACCTTTTCCAACTCAAATTCAACTGTTTCCAAAACAAATTCAACCTTTTCCAACTCAAATTCAACCTTTTTTTAAAACAAATTCAACCTTTTCCAAGTCAAATTCAACCTTTTCACTATCATTAGGGAAATGACGAAAAATACGCACAAGCCCTAAATGTAGTACCAGATGCTTGTCTGTGATTAGGGACTGGCTGAAAACAATACTTTAAACGCAGTAGGTAGAAATCAACAAAAAATATAACCAAGAAAATGACTACAGCAGGAGCACAGAACAAAAATATAATTTATAGCATTTCCAAGTCAAATTCAACTTTTTCCTAGAAGCAGTTTAAAAAAAATTAATCTATTGATTCAAATTTTCAAAAGACTCTTTCGCCATTTTTTCGTAAGTGAAAAAAATTGAAGATAGACTTTCTACAAGTAAGATTTTTAATTTAAAGACTTTTAAAATATTAATTATGTAAAGTAGTGATAACAGTTTTTCTCATTTTTCGTCATTTTCCTAATAATGGTGAAAAGTTTGAATTTGACTTGGAAAAGGTTGAATTTGTTTTGGAAAAGGTTGAATTTGAGTTGGAAAAGGTTGAATTTGACTTGGAAAAGGTTGAATTTGACTTGGAAATGCTATAGTAGCTACCTACTCGAGTTACTGCCGTTAGAAGTAAAAACGTCTGCCAAGTTGGGTGGACAGTATAGCTTCCTCACTCATTGTAACATGGACGTATAGAATCAGTTGGCGAAAAAATTATGATTCAAAAAGTTATTGAATACCAAAATATTGGCGATAATATGCGGGATAGGGTTGCAGGTATTAATGTTTATAATAGTGTTGAAAATAGTTGTGGTAACCCACACAATCCCTGAATATTTCATCGAAATTGGTTGAATAGTTGCGGAGTTTTGGTTGTAACAATAAATTTAAAGTTCGCGCATGCGCAGCGGCTATTGCTTGACCAATTTGATTGAAACTTATAGGGTGTCTCTTAGAAGTTAGTCCCTAACTAACCTCCAAATTTGAGCAAAATCGGTTCATTAGAAACTGAGAAACCGAGGTTCCAGGAAATTCACGTTTGCGCATGCGCACTCGCCCCTATTGGTCCGAAGGTGCTGAAATTGATAGGGGACCGTCTAGGACCTAACCCGCACAATCCCTGAAAATTTCATCAAAATCGGACCACAGGTTAGTATAGTTTTGCCCGGGACAAGGATTGACCACAGACAGACAGACACGGAACCAAAATTGTTCGGGAAGCTCTAAAACGCAAAAAGCAAGTGGAAATTTTGATTTTGGAGGACATTTTTTTTTCACTTCTTTCACGAATACAAAGCTTCCCTACCTTCGGTAGTGAGGAAGCAAAAAGGTTGAGAGAAAATTTTGATAAAATTCAAAACTTTCTGATTGAAAAATCAAAACGGCTGGCAAGAATGTTTCGTCATTCGATGCGGAGGAAAAACAGCTCACCTAAGAGCGTTTTTAGGGAATAGAGTTTAAGGGGTCTCAGTCGGTCGAGCGTTCCGGCTCAGTATTTCCCGAAATTACCGGAGCTCAAACTTTAAAAGTTGTACTTAAATTTGAAATGATCAAGGATTTTCGAAATTCATTAGTGCAGCAGTCTAGGGAATTGAAAGACTGAAATATTGCCGCTGGAATGATCAGAATCGAACAATAATTGCCAGAGAAAAACTGTTTATTCAGTTGAGTTTTCCCATTCTTCGCAAGCTATGTGCCGCACCCACTTGGCAGACGTTTTCGACCTATTGCACAAAACTCATTAAATGAGTCTAAAATCTAAATGAATCTAAAAAAATAAAATTTTTATTTGATACGCAGGAAACAATATCAAATCGACAGCCCAAATTTACCAAATTGATTAAATACCTGGAGTAGAAGAACTAACCTTTTTGGTTCACCACCGCCGATGATTACCGAGAACGTGTTGATTGTATCGCCTTATCCTAGCAACCAATTTTCATGTTATTCCTCTAATTGATCTAGAGAAAAACGTTGTTTTGAAAAATTCTTGAGGATCGTTAGTCCCACTACAGGCCTAGGGGCGCTACACGACCTTCATCATGTCTGTTCGCTTTCTACATCTTCTTCCTTTACTCGTTCCCTCCCTTATAAAACTGTGACGAATCCCTTCTCTTTTGTCATTCCTTCCACATGCTCTCGAGGGTAATTTAATAAACTTTTTTATAACTAGATTTTCCTCACGTCCCGTCTCGCCGGTCGATTCCTTCTTTATGTTCTACGTCCCATCACTCACACCCGTGGTTTTATAATCCAACATATTCCTTGTTTTGTGTCTCACTTAAATAGAGTGAGGTTTTTCTTTATTCTAAGTATTTTATTATTCAAAAGTTCTTCGTTTTTTCCAAAACTTGAGAGTCAACAGCCGGTGATGAAACTTGATCTGGGAATTTTATTGCCTCTTTTTGGTTTAATATTTTCAATAATGAACCTTTGAAATCGACCAAGAAAAAATAATTTTAACCCCCTCGCAACATTTGTTGGGTTACGTTTCAAAGTTACGTAGGATCCGAAAATCGAATAAAAATTCTTCCGTCTGTCCGCTTTCCGCGGCTCTTTTCTTAGTTACCATGGGATGAAATTTGGTATATGGGCTCCAATTGGGGTCTAGTTGTGCCCGAAGCTTTTGGTTGATGTCAGTTACTTCTTAAGGTTGAAAAATAAGGGTTGAAATTTTTAAAACGCCCTAGCTCAAAAACTTTCAATACGAAGAGGTACCTACTTACTGTTTTTTCATCAATTTAAAATAATATTGAATTTTTCGAATCGAATGAGACCACCCAGAGCTCTGTAGGAGCAACCGTTCGCTCCCCATGAGCGCTTGAGGGTTGGACTTACGATAAATCAGAAACAAGAGTGTGAATCGCAAGAGAGGCCTAATCTCCGTTCAAATTTTAGCTGACCAAAATGCGATCGCTGTACGTTTCTTCGACTTGTCATCAGTTTGGCCAAAATTTTCGAATGAAGGCACCCACAACCCCGCTATTTTTCCGAATTTAGTGAGAAGCGTTTATTTCGTCAAAATAAACATGTGACGCGAAAATTTGGCAAGTGATGTGGATGGTCTCCTATTAGGGTAGTTCAACGTACTTAGAGAATAGTTATTTTGCATCAGGTTATAGGTACGGTGGTGCTATGTACCAAACCCATTTGACAGAATTTTTTGTTATTTTCCTGCCCTCACGAAAACTCTGACTTAGCCCCCACCCCACGGTGTACTAGCCGGGTGAAGGTTTTCTCGTTTGAATAAGAAAATACCGTTTTTTAAAGACTAGTTCCTCAAGGAGCGTTTTTAGGACCTTTACTTAGAGATATATGTACTTCAATGGAGATTTTCCACACGGAAAATGTTTTTAAAATATGTGAGGCGGAAAGCGAAAAGGGACCTCTTGTCGGCAAAGCTGATTTCGAGGAGAAGGCTAAAAACTGGAAGAAGGTCGAAAGTATCGATTTTTCACTTTCTATCGATTATTGATCCTTAGACCCTCTAGAACCCAAGTTTATAGGCCTGAAAGATCGAATCGAATCAAAAGTAACCTAAATAAGAAAATATCGATTTAAGAATCTAAGAATTTAAGGTAGCATTTTGAAGTTTATGGTCGTTTTTCTCAAAATCCATTTTGTCTGTTATAAAACACTGAAATACTGCAGCTTCGTCATTTTTTGAGCTACAAGGATGCTTTTGGTGTTAAATTCTTCATAAATCTATACAAATTGAGAAAATAGCAATAACTCCATTTCGACGAACGCTGACAAGAGGTCCTTTTTCGCTTTCCGCCTCACATATCTAGTAACTACCCTTGTTATATGAGCCCACGTTTTTCTTTCTGAGGAAAAGATCAACTGCCTACCCTACTTGGCGTTTTGCCCCCCGAAATCTCGCTACAAATAATATAGAGTAAAGAGTTCCCAACTGGTGGAACAATAGACTTGGATGAACGACTAGCTACCTGCCTTCTTCCTTTCCAATAGAAATTTTCCCTAATTGGCATTCTGCCTGATATCGAGAAGCTACGGAAGCCGTCTCGCCTAATCGTTCCCCGCATATTGATATAATTAATCGATTTATTTAAATTAATTAATCAAATTAATCGAGGTGGATCGCAAGTGCACGCCGCAGGGGAGGCTTGTTGGAGCGAGAAAAGCTATTGTTGCTCGTGGAGGTCCTAATTGAAAAGAAGGGCGTTTGGTGTGAATGGAGCGATTCAATGGAGTGAAAAATGTTCTCAGGGCGATGTGGTGGAGCGATAAACCTGGAAGAATGAGAAGTCCACCTCGGCTTGTGCCTCCATTGTTTTGGTAATCCTCCTTAATTATTCACTTTGCGTTTGAACTATTACTTAACAACTTACCTTCCAGTTAGAAACCAATAAGAAGTAAGAATGAAATTTTAATTAGGTTTCGGATTTGGATTAGGCTGCTTGTCTTGGGTAGGAGGTCCTGTAATACTCGAACGTTTTGAAACCGCGTTCCCTGTGTAAGCGGATATTTTCATCTCTCGAGACTAGGAAGAAACACGGGGATAATAAAACCCTTCAAACGGAGGCCTCATTGAATATGCGTAGTTTCCATATCATCTGTATCTCACCAATTTTTAAGTAGATGAAGTTTGGCGAGCTGAAGTACTTTTTTGGGGTTTTAATCAGCTGGTTGATCTTCAGAGCTTCCAGTAATTCCTATTCTGCTCACCCTAGAGACTTTAGATTTAGTACACACCCTCTTGATGAGCACTGAAAGTGGTTATAATCAATATTCAGATCACTAGCCTTAGCAATAGTGCTGGATTTTCACCAATTCATCCAAGATCACTTAAACTTGGTGTACAGCCTCGTAGAGACCAACACTTTTTAGTTGAAACCCACCAAAACACCAGGTTGGTTAGACAGATGGGAGTTAGGTTGGCACAACATGAATACCTACCACGCGTTTCTTGGGTAGTGACGATTCGATACTTTCAATATTTATTGATATCGATATTTAGTTTCGATATTTCCGATATTTGTATCGATATTTTTCTTGCAATTTTATAGAATATCGAAAGGAAAATATTTATATTGAAAGAAAAAAAACTATCGGTTGTGATGGTTATAATATAACCATCACAACCTTCATATATACTAATATATATACTAATACTTCATACTGTAATTTATCAATTTCTTCTAAAATATACAAAATAATAAAAAACCAAAATGAATGGAAAAGGAAGATGAACGCAACACATAAACAACAATGTTGAAATAACATGACAACCCACTATGTCAGACATACAGTCCTCATGCTAGATATGGGAAGAGGGACGAGACATCGTTAACACTTATTTTCGTTTCGATTTCGCGTTCGCCATTTCTGTTTTGTATTAATGTATTATATATTATGAATTGATACAACTTGTTACGAGTAAAATTTGAACTCGCATTATGTTAGTAGATAATATCTACTAACGATATATTATATCGATAAAAAACGATGCAAAAACATACATTCGATATCAGTGAAATCAATATTTTTCTTTCGATATTCTATCGATATCACTAATATTGATTAAAAAAAGGACGCAAAACAATTTTGATATCAGTGAAATCAATATTGTTCTTTCGATAATTTATCGCGATCACTGATATTAATTTTTTTAAATATGCAAAAACATATTCAATATCAGTGATCAGTATTTTTCTTTCGATATTCTATCAATACCACTGATATTTATTTTAAAAAAGCGATGCAAAAACATATTCAATAGGTATCAGTGAAATCAGTTATCTTTCGATGTCTTCGATACTGATTTAAAAAAAAAGATGCAAAAACATGTTCAATCTCAGTGACCTTTCAGTTTATCCTAGCGGGATATTAGGTCCATGGTGAAATCAGTATTATTTCTTTCGATATTCTATCAATATCACTGATATTGATTTAAAAAAAAAATGCAGAAACATATTCGATATCAGTGACATTGTCATCAACATTTTTTTCGATATTCTATCGATATCAGCGATATCGATTTTTTTCTTCCGATATTTTATCGATATCGATACTGCCTTCCGATATTGTTTTGATGTTAAATATTGCATCGAAAGGTACATCGAATCGTCACTATTCTTGGGTTCGTTTTTACGGAGTATTGGGGGGGGGGGGGTGCTTAGTAAATACCTATATACTTACGGTATATACTTACATCAAGAAGAAGCAGCCTAAAATTTATTTCCAAATCGTTTCATCGACAAGCTAATGTGAGTATGTTTTAACTAGAGGAAACAACAAGAAAGTACTCGTACTTAGACCTACTATATCCGGGTAAGGTTAGTTAGGATCGACGAGTCCAGGAAACAACTTTTTCCTTTTGAGATCACAAAGAGTGATAACATCCCGAATCTCAGCCCTGCAATCTTTACTCTAATAAGATTTCTTGGCATATCAACTGGACCGAAGGAATCTTTTTTCCTAATCAGTGTGGTCATTATTTGCGTGCGAACTAGAGACTACCAAGGTACTTGCCTATTATGTACTTCGGCTGCTTACACCCGGAAGATGTTCTTTGGAGTTTTAGCAAGTGATAACCTAGTTACAAGTAATTATTAGGTAAAAGTATTTTCCACCAAAGAGGGTCTTAGTGCTTGTGTAGGTGATACCTACGCCACGATCTGATCCGAATTAAATTAATGCAATGAATTCAGCGTTTACAGATCAATACAAGCCTAGACTAGCCAGTGGCGAATCTGAGCCTACAATGGAAAGCAGTTTTTTAAGTCTAGACAATAGCGAATTCAAGCCTTGCCCAGACGGTATCGAATTCAAGCTTAGACTAACCTAGAGAGAGTAACCAACTCCTGGCTAAAGAATTCGTTTTGGAAGTTGGCAAGTATTGTTGTTGATATTTTTTGCTGAAATTCAATAGAATCAAACCTTATTGGAGTTTTAAAACATAATCTCTGGCCTCCTACTTGTTGGCTGGGTTCAGTCTAACACAAGGAGTACGCTATGTGATCATTAGAGCTTGGAATTTGCATATTTTGCATATCTTTTATTATGCGGTATATCTTTGTATTTGAACGTTTTGAAGGTTTCTGAAGAAATTAAATTGCATATTTTTGCATATTTCGGTCATTTTGGGGATTTTACATTTTTTGGTCATTTTGGGGATTTTTGCATATTTTTCAGCATATTTTACCAGTTTTTAGCGTATTCTGGATTTTTTTAAAAGTCAGTGATGGCTGTTGACAATATTCGAAATCGAATGTTGGAATGTTTTGTCCCCTCACTCACATCACCCCAGAGGTTCAAATCGCGAAAATTCTCAAAGGAGAAGGCAGCTCATGGGGCTCTCCCTACTCTTCAAAAGAGATTTCCACTTTTAAATTTTTGCCTATTGTATCTTGCGATGTAGAGAGATCGTTTTCTGCATTGAAAGAAATTTTAAGTGACAGGAGACACTGTTTTACACCTGATAATTTGGAGCGTGTAATTGTTGTCCAATATAATATGTAGTTCATCTTTACATTTTATACCTAGTTCGTACAAATGTATAAAAGTAAGTAAAAAATGTATAACTGATTTTTTGAATTGCTTGTTTACTTTACCTGATGCTTCATAACTTTTTTCTAGGAGAATAAAGGGCTAAAAAATGTAATAATATGGAACATCCTTTCTTAAAATACTGAAATTCCAAAGTCGTATGCAGTTTTAAGGGCAAATGCATATTTTGCATATTTTTCCAGTTTCCGGTGCATATTTTCGGGAAATTTTCGTGCATGTTTTCCGAGCTTTAGTGATCATTGACGAATCCGCCGAATTGACGGCCTGTACGAATCCGCACTGTAATATCCTACGAATATCTATTTAGTTCTCATAGATGATGTATTGGAGGGTATTTGTCATGGAATATTGCCACGTACGGGTAGAAGACTTGAAGGTAAAGTGTGGACTCGCCTTTCAACCGTCATGCAAACGAGTCTGGCCAGCAGGAAGCCTCAAGGAGTTTACCAACTTCAAATATTACGCTGCGTTTTCCCCGTACGTCAAATACTCGACATGAAAGGTGAAAGTGAAATGTCATCGGAAATAGGGATGTTTCCATAGAGCGTGTTGATCCCTGAGGGCTACTGTGGTATCTTAAAATCCCCAGGATGTTGTAATTTACTTAAATTTCAATACACGTAAAACATTATTTAAAAAATCAACTGCTGACACGTGTTGCTCCACTCCTTATTTTTTGGCCATAGATTTATCCCAAATTTTCTTTTGATTTCTCCAAAGTATTCTAAGACATGAATGTGTGTTTTATTTTCATTGTACATAAGTATATAACAGTCGTCAATAATTAACAGTAATATAAAGTATTTATAAAAAATAGTCATAATAGACCAGCCATTATGTAGCAATGTCGATTAATAAAAACGCTGCAAATTATTACACAATGGTTTATTATTTTTTATTTCTCTATATAGATCACTCGTCTGCAAAGCCACCAACCATCCAACATGAAGAAAAACATCGATCGAATTTCGGTCAGCTAAAATTTGAACGGAGATTAGGCCTCTTTTGCGATTCACGCTCGTGTTTCTGATTTATCGTACGTCCAAACTTTAAATTCTCGTAGTGAGCGAACGGTTTGTCCTACAGAGCTCCGGGTGGTCTCAAAAAATTCTAAAAATTCTATAGAATCTTAAATTGAAGGAAAAACAATACCTTTATATCAACATTTTTTGAGTTAGGGCGTTTTCAAAATTTCAAAATTGATTTAGGAACCCTTAGAAGTGACCTACATCAACCAAAACCTTCGGGGCACAACTAGACCCCAAATGGAGCCTACATACCAAATTTCATCAAAATCGGTCAATGCTAAGTGGCAAAAGTGCCGCGTACGGCGTACGGCGGACGGACGGCCAAATTTTTATTCGATTTTTTAATTCTACGTACCTTGAAACGTAAACCATCAAATTTTGAGGGGGTGTTGAACATTTTTTTTTCTTGGTCGATTCCAAAGGTTCATTATTGAAAATAATAAACCAAAATAATACTTGAGACTATTATGAAGGAAAGAATTTTCTAAAATATGCCTCACAGCATCCACTTCACTTCATGAAACACATTTAGAAAATAAATTGCCCCTTGTAGGAGAGACTTTCACGAATCTCGATTTTTTTTGTCTAATTCCTGAAGTTGTTGAGGAAGCAATTTAGAAAGCCTGTTTCTATTTGGATCGCACATACATACAGCAATACACTGAGGCGGGTGAATGGAGGATTCAAATTTTTTAGGCTCTTCGTGGGGTTATTCATTGTCCGATGCTTTTGGAATGGAGGACAATACTTACATTCCCGGTGCAGTAAGTATCCAATTTCGAGAGAAAAGGATACAAAGTGCAGGTGTGCTTCCAGGCTAAATTGCTTTGGATCCTTACTGCTCTTTTTTGAAGCCTGAAAATTTCAATCGTGTGACATGAATTGCTCCACAGAATTATATTTATATAACAAATTCTGCACCAAAAACAGGAATGATAAACTGAACGGATCACCTCAGTGGATGTTATGTTGACTAATTAACGAATCATAAAAATTTCAGAAGAGAGCTTGGGCACCAAGCAAGTCAATGTGGATTTTCCAAGACATTCGATTGTCAATAACACTGCCCAAAAAATTAACTGACTGATTCAATCGGCAGTTCAGTCCAAAGTCAAGAGTTTGTCTCTTGTCTCCATTCAAGATCAGAGCATTAGAGGCTCTACCATTGCACCTCAACACTTCTGCACTTGTTTCAAAGTATCGTTGAATGGTCTCACTGATAATGTCGTGATGACATCGGCGAACAAAAAGATACTTCCTGGTTCTCCAAACTGAAATGCCCTCCATAGTATAGTTGGGGGTTTGTGCCGTAAAGTAACCGAGGCCCTTTGTGACCTTACGTAAAACACTTGGCTGTCAGGCTGTGTTCCCTGCAGAAATCAGAGAAATCAGCTGAACGGATTCACCATCCTTCTTCACGTAATACGCAGTAGACTTGTCGAGTGTTATACGACTTTCCATTCTATCACATCTCTCTCAAAATTCACACAGAATCTTCACCTTCGCCATTTGCACCTCCGGATTTAATTTACAAGTTGAGGTCCGACCAGCAACAAGTTTCACCGCATGATGACTTCAAGTTCTAAAATTATTCCAACTGAGTTAGGCGGGTGAACGAAGAAGTTGGTTCTGATGATGACTATTGAATCCAGCTAGGGGAGATAGGAGATAAATAAGTTAACTTTCACCTATTCGTGAATGTCGTTCGGAATAGTTATCAGTTGGGTTGGAAATGTCTTCCGATTCTGCGTGGCTGCGGATTGAACTCTCTTTCGGATTCTTTGTGGCTTACTATCGAATTAAAATCAGAGAAATTTTAAAACTATTCGTCAGATCAACCGTACGCATGATGAAAACGCCATCAAACTTGGATAATTGCATCGTTTAGTTTTACTCCGGACGAGGAACGTTTCCCTGTTCTTTCCTTAACACGTTCACTGCGTCGCCAAAATCTCGGACTTCGCCCCATAAATCAAACACTTTTTGACTTCGATTACATTCTTGTGTCTTTTTTTTAAATCAATTTTAAGCAACAAAAAATCAGTATTTAGCGAAAAAAATTGTTTTTTGTGCAGTTTGTGAAAAAGCCCAAGTGTTTCAAATAATTTCACAACATTTATCGTTGTAAATACAAGGTAAGTATAAGTAAACAAAGAAAAGTAGTAAGTTTGAGTATTCAAATAAAGAAAAACGTCTCTACTTACAGGTGTTTTTTTTTCTTCAAAATTTCAAAATCTTTCCGTTTGTGAATTCTCTGAAGCAGTTAGGAATGACCGATTTTGATAAAATTTGGTATATGGGCTCCATGTGGGGTCTAGTTTTGCCCAGAAGCTTTTGGTTAATGTCAGTCACTTCTAAGGGTTGAAATTTTGAAAACACCCAAAAAAAATTTGATATAATAAAAGGTTTTTAATAATTTTTAAAGAATATAGAAGGTGATTGTTTTTTCATTACTTTGGTATAGTAATAAATTTATGGAATCGGATGGGACCTCGCAGAGCTCTGTAAGACCAACTTTTCGGTCCCTTTGATTTTGGTTTATTATTTTCAATAATGAACCTTTGGAATCGACCAAGAAGAAAACAATTTTAACACCCCCTCAAAATTTGATGGTTTACGTTTCTAGATACGTAGAATCCAAAAATCGACTAAAAATTTAGCCGTACGCGGCACTTTCCCCACTTAGCATTGACCGATTTTGATGAAATTTGGTATGTAGGCTCCATTTGGGGTCTAGTTGTGCCCCGAAGATTTTGGTTGATGTCAGTCACTTCTAAGCGGTGAAAATTAAGGGTTGAAATTTTGAAAACGCCCTAGCTCAAAAACTTTCAATCGTTCTTTTTGGATCATCATCCTCACTAATTCTGCATCGTTCCTCCAGCAGAAGTCAAATTTCATCAAATTTGATTAACACATTTTGTTGGAAATTAGTTGCAGTACATGTGGTTGAGCTCTACTACCCTGTATACATTGACTAATATCTATTAGTTTGCTATACTTATGTATAATGATCATTGCTGAGAATTCCTTTGAACTTGTTGTTGATTTGTTGATTTCAGTCACTTACTTCTAAGGGGAGAAAATTAATAGTTGTAATTTTCAAGAGTGCCCTAGCTCGAAAACTATCGAAGTAAAGGTATTGTTTTTTCACCAATTTTAAATAGTATTGAGCTTTTAGAGACCACCCAGAGCTTGATAAATCAGAATCGCGAGTGTAAATAGCAAAAGAGATCTCCATTGAAATTGTATGTAACTGAATGCGTTTCTTCGAGTTGAATTCAGTTTTGCGTCCTTAGCAACTCGTAATCGAATTTCCACATGAAGGAACCCACAAGTCTTTATTTCTTCGAATCGAGTGTGAAGCGTTTATTTCTTCCAAATACTCTTGATTGTGAAGGTAGTGTGTGTAGTTGGTATTTAATGGGCCCCTGTAGGTACCTATGGTTGGTAGGTAAAAAAAAAGTGACAATGGCAAAGCTGTGATCTTTGCAGACGAGTGATCTATACAGAAAAATAATAAACCTTTGTGAAATAATTTGCATCGTTTTTTCAAGTCTCATAATTTCATATTTTTTCGTTTTCGACCTCATAACATTAAAATTACCATAACTACCTTAATTTATACGTACAACGCTGCAAATTATTACACAAAGGTTTATTGTGTTTCCGTGTAGATCACTCGCATTTACGAGTACCAATGTCACTAACTACCAACCATATTTTTCGCTTCACAGTCAAGTTAATTTTGATGAAATGAACTTGTTCGGCGATTTTAGTGACGTAAGGTCGAAACCACGAGAAAAATCTTAAAATGTTAAAAATCGGAAAAACTAGGAGTTGAAACAAAATTGGTAGAAGACATTTTCTTACTAAAATTAAAATTAGAATCGACTCCCGAAGTTTTCCGGTCTTTAACATCGGAGACACTGTATAAGAAGCTGGTGGAACTCTTTTCTTCGCCAAAGTTGATGACAGGCGGTGTGTAGCTCCACATGGATGGGATTCGGTACTTACTATGCAACGTATGCACAAACGTGGAATAGTTTTTATGAATCATAAGTTACGAAAACCGAAAAATCTTCGAGGCGAATGATCGTTCGGCACTCGACCATTACGGCAACGAGACGATGCTAATCCGACCTGCATCAGCCTCTCTCCTATTGTTCCGAAGTACCGCCAGGGAACGTGTGCAGATACGTTAATGTCGTTTAGATCGGTCGTCATAAATTATTTATTTGCGCGGGTCACATAGAGAAGACATTGCGCCGTCACGGATTCTGGTGAGAATTGATATGCCGGAGTGCCCTTCCAATGGGAGAGGACGATTATACGCCGATGTGACGTAACGAGGTGGAATATCGATGCTAATGGAGGTGGTGTCATTCTTACTCCACCATGATAATATGTAGTTCTTAATAGGTGCCACGTTATTGTGTTCATATTTTTTCATTGGGAACCGTAGAAGGACTCCGCATGGATAGAGTTCTGTCACAACACTTTTCCATTCTAAACAACTCATACGTTTTATTAACTCTATGAATATGAAACAGCTACTGTTGATAGATGATTGATCACCTTTCTTCGGTGCAATACTTACTATCTGAAGCGACCAACACAGTCCGGCTTCTGAAGTTTGAAATGCAGGCCAATCATGACAACTTTCGTTGTGCAGATTTTGGCTTTATTTTGGTGATGCATAAGCACTCCTATGTTTCGAAAAATCCAACTCAATGTATGGAGTGCCACTTCAATCCCACAGTTAATGTAAGATCATTGAATCTATATGGTGAAGCTTGTAGTCCAGATGAATTGGCATCCAAAAGGGAGGTCATCTTGCATAGACGAGGGTAGAAGGTTTTTACCCTGATATTTTATATTATAATTGATGATGCTGCAATGTGTAATCCAAGTTTACGACCTGAAAAGCATCCCTCGTCAGGTTCAAATACTCGAAAAACCTCCAGATGAATCGTCAGCCAAAAGGGAGGTCACCTTGCATAGACGAGGGTAGAAGGTTTTTACCCTGATATTGTATATTATAATGGATGATGCTGCAATGTATAATCCAAGTTTACGACCTGAAAAGCATCCCTCGTCAGGTTAAAATACTCGAAAAACCTCCAGATGAATTGTCAGCCAAAAGGGAGGTCACCTTGCATAGATGAGGGTAGAAGGTTTTTACCCTGATATTGTATATTATAATGGATGATGCTGCAATGTATAATCCAAGTTTACGACCTGAAAAGCATCCCTCGTCAGGTTAAAATACTCGAAAAACCTCCAGATGAATTGTCAGCCAAAAGGGAGGTCACCTTGCATAGACGAGGGTAGAAGGTTTTTTCCATGATGTTTTATATTATACGGGATGATGCTGCAATGTATAATCCAAGTTTAAGACCTGAAAAGCATCCTTCGTCAGGTTCAAATACTCGAAAAACTTCGAAAACCTACCAAAATAAAAGTCACTACTTATGCCACGAAATTATTGGCCAGCTAAGGAAGTTGTATTTGGAAAATTTGGAAAAGCATTTTTAAATATAAAATTGAAATCTCTTTTCTTAAAGAATGGAGCATGTATTATTGTTTAGTCATGCATGCACCTCAGGGGACGTCCCAGTGGATAAGGATTAGTTAAATTTCAACCAGAAGGTAAGCGACAAAACAAACATTTTTATTTACCGTTCCACTATACAGTACAGTTTCACCATGTTATTTCATGTTACTATATGTTATATATCATATTATCATACGTATCATTATGAGAACCCGAACCATGAAATTTTGATGTTGGAAAAGTGGACTCTTCGCCCTTTACTATCTCAACATTTCTAGCGACGTGCTAGAATTTGGACAGCTTTTCTAAATATATGATCTCCGAATACCCAACATGCGATTTTGGGATTGAAACACAATTTTTGGAAAAGTTGACAAAATTCGCCACTTTGGGGGTACAGGAACCGCCGAGTTGGTCCGATTCTAACTTTTGTATGGACGAACAATTTTGTCCTCTTTAATTGCGTTACGTAGTGACATATTTTTTTCTAAAATGAACTGTCCCAAAGTTGTAAGCCTAAAACTAAGAAAAATGTGACAATTTTCGAGGTTTTCAAGTAGGTATTTGAACATCACGCATTGTGTTAAAATTCAATTTTTCCGGCCTTTTATGTCGAAAACGGGAAGTAATTGGTCCAAATGTTGCACAATAAAAGATTTAAAAAAAACTTTCTGTTAAATACTCGAAATTCTTGTTTTTAGGGTGGTTCAAAGTTAACCAGGCAATCAGGGTAACTTTGAGCCACCTCTGGTTTTTTGTCTGTAAACTGCTAAATTTCGGAACATCAGTAAAGAGTAGATTAAATTTGGCATACATTGAGTAAGACTCAGAAGAGGTGGGGTGGTTTCCTATAACTCGGCAATTGAAAAATAATCTCGGCTTGATTCTGAGTCCAGAAAGAGCCTGGACAATTTACTCTTAAAACACCAATTTCCCTTACATATTATTCTTTTTTTTCATCAACAAAATACTAGACTGTCTACTTCGATATTCACAAAAAAAAAAAAAAAAAAACTCCCGTTTAGATCATCAAAAAAATCATTGTGGCCCCTACAGAAGGAAGTCCGATGTCGCCTTCAACAATATTGATCCACCTGGTGCAATGTTGGACCTGAGGTTTGATTTCACAGGAGAAAAAGAGAATGTGATTTATGCGCCTCCACGTCCTTAACTTAAATGGCCAACTTTGCACCTGCTGCCCTGATTTTACCTCATTTTGGAGATGGCTTCAAAGTTTCGTGATTAGTTCGCTTGGAAAATGAAAATGAAATCTACTCGCAAGTAATCCCAAAACTAGAAATACAAACAGTAACCATGGAATCAAAATGTTACACACACCTAAAGAGCAGATATTCCTAATAACGAAACGAAAACTGGCTATCAAAACTGGGCAGTGATAATCACTTGGAAAGATGAATATTATTGTTCGCACGCGGCGCACGTTTTCTCCTTTCCAGATGTTTTGGCTAATACATGAAGGTCTCATCTTGCTTATAATTATTCAGCTAAGGAACTACACATTTTTATAAAATTGTAAGCGTTAAATGAAGTAAAAAAGTAAAGTGGTTCAAAGTTACACCCCATGGCTCAAAGTTACCCCAATTGACTGTAACTTCATGCATTTGGAAGAGATGCCCGTAAAGAAGGGACTTACATACCGAAGGAATTCTTGGATTCTTTCATTACAGAACTTAATCAGAATTAGGACAGGTAGGTACTTAGTTTTGCGGGCGAGGATCGCCGTTC
Source organism: Apolygus lucorum (assembly GCA_009739505.2). Taxonomy (NCBI): domain Eukaryota; kingdom Metazoa; phylum Arthropoda; class Insecta; order Hemiptera; family Miridae; genus Apolygus; species Apolygus lucorum. Next base: position 27,535,395 of record CM019173.2, on the reverse strand, counting down.
ACACTGAAATTGACTTGTCAACTCTCTAAAAATGTGTAAAAAGTTCAAAAGCAATTTTGAATTTGATGTTTTTTAATCTTGAATTTGATTTGGAAAATTTTGGATTTGGTTTGGAAAATCTAGAATTTGGTTTGAAAAATCTTGACTGACTTGGAAATGCTATAAAAATGGCTCGAACTCGTATTAATTTTTTCCCTCCTCGCCGACACAAGGGAGAAACTTAATACGACCGCTATGGGAAATGGAGTCGACCACTCCGAAGCTTTTCCATATGATTTCTTCTCGGAAAAGCTGTTCGCGGCCATCAATCCTTTTTTACATGTACACAAAAAAACGAAAACTGGGAAAAAATTCGAGAAAACTCTTCAAAAGTCGCAAGGGAGTGAGGTTTGAGGTGTAAAAGATAATCTCTGACCGTAAAAAGGAGATTTTTCACGGTTGGGTTCGGAGATTTTCAGCGATTGTCCCGTCCTGGAGCTACCCGATGGACTTCGAGTCCCATGAAAGTGAATCCAGAAAGCTCGATTATACGTTGTGTGAAAATTGGGGACCTGTAATATAATCGCATCTTCTTCTACGGAGTATTTTATCTACGAAAGTAGATTCTAACCCCTCAAAAACGCGTTACTATGGTTTCTTTGTTTTTATGGCTGAGAAGTCAGCATAAAATTTCGGCATTTTCTCAATAATTGAGAAAACCCCTTTATGCAGGTTGCTCGATGGAACAGTAAGTTTATGCAACATGTTATCGAAATATGTTAGCTAATTATTAGCTAACATATTTCGATTTTGTTACCCGAAGATTTCTGTGAAAATTCGCTCATAACTCATACTGCATAAATGGTTTTTTTTCAGAAATAGAAAAGCGTTTTTAATGGTTTTTGGTACCTATTTATAAATGACCTTTCTAAACATTGGCTCATGATATTATTAATAAATTTGGAATTTGTGAAATATTCCACTAAAACGTAGGTACCTGCCATAACGTTGTAAGCTTTGGACTTCACTGTTGAATTTAAGATTCTCGAGTAAGTCCGTTTTAAAACCGATCCAAATATAGGTTGAGAGGCTATATTGACATAAATAATAGGTAATCTAAATTTAATGAATTTACTGATAATTACCTGGTAGACAGCTGTAGCGGCTCGGAGGTAGCTGAAGGCTTTCAATATCAAGGTAATACCTGAAGGGTTGATTACTGATTGTTACGAAATATTATTATTAAGTCTGAAGGACAGAAGTATGTTTCCTGAAGGGAACTAAGAGTGCACGAAAAATGATACGAGTGCACGGCGAAATTGGCGCACGCACGAAAACAATGCGTCGCACGGAAATAATGTGATTTGCACTAAAATGGTGTGATCGCACGAAAAGAGTGCGTTCACACGTAAACCTGTCTGTTACGGAATAAGGTGAATGAAATGAGAAATGCAAAATTGTACAATCTAATAGGAACGTTTTAATGAAAATAAATGTAATTTGACTCTACGTTAAGTTCTGTTGCAAGCAAGTACAAATTAGACAAATAAATGGTTTACATGAAATACGTGCGTTTGATTTCTCCTTCTCTCTTTCTCTTATACAACTTTACGATTTACGTTACTCAATTTTAACAACTCTTGACTCTTGTCTTGACTGACTGACTTTACTACTAAAATTGTTCTTTACTTTACTATGACTGACTTTATATCTACACAATTCGAACACAACTATCATTGGCCAATGTATAGATATTTTTGTTTGTTACACTCACAGCGTCGGGGCCCGTAGGAAATCCGTCGGTAGTGCGTAGAAATGTTCTTGGGGGATGGGTGTTCAAGCTGGATGTCACGAAGTCTTACCAGGTTGAACAGGGGGTTGGCTCAAATAATAAACTCGCGGGCGACAGGGCTCTCACCGGAATATTACTGAGGGGATCCAGTGACTGACTTGCACAAGGGGTTCGATAAACGTGTATCTAGCTGGGCAAGAGAGTGTGGATGTTCGCATCAAGGACTGGGGAGGTTATGGCCGCTCCACGCGGTCACCAGTTGATTTCTTTGTCGAGGTCCCCACCCTCCAACGGCGAGTACTGCGCAGGGCTCCGCGGCGGCCTGCGATTGGCGGACGGTGACGTCAAGGTGACATGAGCGCCTCCGGTGGTGGGCGCCTGAAGGTGGTGGTGGCGCCCTGGAGCGGGGACGGTACAATGCCCGCTCCGACCTGTTGACCTTCGGTGGTGGAGGAAGGGGAGCTTGGATGGTGGTTGCTCACCCCTTTAATTCCGGATTTAAGCCGTGAGCTGGGGCTCACATCCTCCGCCCCTTCGTGAGCCAGCGTCATCGAAGATGACGCTGGGCACTGGCAGGGTGACGGAAGGATGCGCCTTCCTGAACGCCAACTCATATCGGTATCGCCGACAGCCTCTGCATGCGATGGGGTCACGCTTTCCAGTATGGTCTTGAGAGCACGACGGGATGGGTCTGCCTTGGAGATAGGTGGCTCGGAGTCGGTGCCAAAACTCCTTGCATGCGGGGCACCTGAAGTCGTACAGGCGAGGCGTTGGGCGGGTACACACAGGGCAGGTCAGTTGGTTCTTCTTGGTCTTTCTTGTCAACTTGACCATGATCTTGGGCCGGGAGTCGGTTGCCTCACTCACCGGTGTTGGTGCTGGCTCGTGGGTAGGTGTTGGCACCCACTGGATCTCCGATTCCGAAGAGGAGGAATAGAGACGGCAGGATCGTTCGCGCTGGTCATCGTCTTGCGGCATCTTAGTGGGCGAACTGACTGGCGAACACGCATCTCCCTCTGGTTCCTGGGCTGGAGCAGGTGAGGGTGCTGGAGAATCAGCCACCCCCGCCTCTTCCTCTGCAGTCGGCGCCGCAGGTGGCTCTGCGGTCACAGGTGCGGGCTCCTCAGCATCCACGGTCCTCGCCGCAGGTGGCTCTGCGGATGACTGAGTGGTGGCTTCTCCCACCCTCGCCCTAGCTGATTCGAGTTCCCGGACCAGGCGTTCTCGCTCCATCGTCCACTTTCTTTGACGGTCGAGAAGGGCGTCACGTTCTTCGATAATGCGCTGGTATGACGGGATCCACTTTGCCATTTCCACCACCGTCATCATAGCCGCATGGCAATTGGTCTTCCTGGCCAGGTGTGTCTCGGCGCAGTCCGAAAACCGAATATAATTTAGCAAGCTCTCCAACTGGAGGAACGGGGTAGGGGTGGGTTCAGGCGTCTCCAAAAAGCCAGGGGGTTGGTCGTAAACCCTGTCCTGCTCCTCTCCGACTCTCTCTCTTAAGACTTGAATAATGGGGTCAGGGGTCGGCGGTCCTCCATCGGCAATCCATTCCTCTATTTGTTCTTGCGCCATATTCTACCTACAACAAATGAAAACCCTAATGTGTCATCCAGCTTAGGAAAAGTGATCAAATTTAATTAGGGGGAAATTTACGGCCTTGTTTTAAATGATGATTTTTGTGTTCAAATGTGCAATAGAATTCGTTAAGTTGTGTTGTAATAATTTGCAGGTAAGTAGTTCGATCTGAAGGATCCAATAAATTTCTCGATCTGAAGGATCTACAAGTGTAACTTTACATTAGTTATAGTCGGTCTGTGTTACGTCCTATTAGTATGTAAGTACGTTAATAATTCTTTCCCAGGTGGAGGCGGCGGTAATCTACCGGGGTGGCTCGTCTGCGCAGCACGTATCTAGGCTCGTCGTGGTCGACTTCATTCCGACTTCTTTTGGGCGGGGGATCCTCCAATGTCCCTTCGTATTCTTCGGAAGACGACGGTACACTGTTGGAACACTCCTCGTTAGGGGTCGGATTCAGATCGACATGGTTTTCGAGTCGATGCGTTACGTCGTGCGTGCGCGTGCGTGTGATCGCCTCGTCCGTGGTTTCGTCGGGCGGTCTAGCATTGTGGCGGGTTGATGGCGAAGGTACTCCCGATTTCATCTTCCAGGATGGCTTCTGGTTTTCATCAGGTAAGTACTTCTTTCTTGTTCCAGGTCTATTTTCAGGTGGGTGGACGGCGGGGTGAATGGTTTTCGTGCGAGGTTCGAACTCGAACGGGTTCGCGAACGCATCGTTCGGTACGCCCCTCACAAACGCAGATTCCCGATTTGAGTGCTTGGGTCCAAGTGGCGGGTCTCGCCGGGAGCACGTTCCGCAGCGTTTTATCTGTTCCCGCACGTCATTTGTCAGGTTAGGCCAAATTCCTAGCCTTTTTACCATATTGAGGGTGGTCTCCTTTTCGACGTGACCAGTTTCGACACTGCGATGACATCGATTGATCAACCATTTTCTCATGGATTCGGGGATGAGGGGAACCCATGATTTGGAGTCGGTCGGTTTGGTCTTTAGTTCCCACACGCCATTATTCCGACGTAGATTGTTTCTCTCGTGATGTGGAACGGTCATTTGGATCCATGCGTCTCGCTTTTGCGCGGCCATGATCATCTCTCGGGGAAAATTCAGCGTCGCGGTACCATTTTCGTGATACTCCTGTTTAACACTCTTTTCAGGAGGGTTCAATGGGTTTTTAGGCTCATGCTTCGGTTGGTAGTATATTCCGCGTTCATTTTCCCTTGGCATTTTTCCGCCAACGATTCCGATAGTTCCGGCTTCTTTTGCGTCAGTTGCGGAACATTCTTTGTCTTTGTTCATGGTTAATTCTTCAAAACCGTTCGGTGGATTACGGTCGTAACTCGTGGGCGTGTCGATACGTTTTCCGTATCCGTGGTCAGAACCGGTCTCATCCTGTCCGTATGTATCGGTGTGCGCAGGCGTATCAGTTTCCATGCGGCTTCCTCCCGAATTCTCATGCAATCGCAACTCGGGGCGTCCATCTTCTTCTGGCAGGTCCTCCATGTTTTTGGCGGGCACAATTTCTTCTAGAGGCTCGGCGTACGAGACCCTTTTTCCGCTCGGTTCCAGATCCTGTGCGGGTGCAATATCCCGCACGTCTGTTCGACGACCCTTCTCGGAAAGGGCTGTTACAGCCGGAAAGGTACTGGGGAAGGGGGTGTCCGGTCCGCATTTTGGTTGGCGAATTGCAGACACCCTTGGTTCCCGCCCGTCCGGCCGCAACGCGCTCCCCGAAGGCCTTCGCCCTGGGTCGATTTCAACAGAGTACGGTGATGGTTCCTCGTCCGTGCACGCCTGAACGGTCATTTCGGATCCCAGGTTCAAAGTCAACGACACCTTACGCAGGATATCCAATCCAATCAGGTCCAAGGTTGCGCTTTTTCTTGCGAATACCAGGTAGGTGTGTTTGAACGTGGTGTCGCCGATTCTCGTCATCAGGGTTTGTTCTCCGGCGAACGGTAGTAGAAGTCCGTCCGCTCCCCAGGCCATCCTACGCGTCGGCCTCATTGGGACGCCCTTTACGGGGGTCGCTAACACCGAAAACGCGGCACCCGTATCGATTATCATTTCCCTTGACTCGGGACCCAAATCCGCAATAACGGTCAGGTTTCTCGTTACCGGGGCCTCCACGGCCGGTATGTGTGTATCCCCCGACTGGATCTGATACCGCGCTATTCTCATGGGATGCGCCGGTTCTCGTTCTGGGTTGGATATTGGAAGGAGCTTCTTCTTTTTAAAGCAATTCTCTTCCAAATGCTCTCTGGCTCCGCAGAAGTTACAGAAAATTGCCATTTGCGGGTTAAACGGGCAGTCGATCGGATAGTGTGCAAAATCCGCGCAGAACATGCACGGGAAACGTGGCGGGGGTTTCGTTTCGACGTTTCTGTCCTCCGATCGTTCCCGTCGTCGATCCTCGTCATTTCTTCTCTGGTACCTCGGTAGCGGTTCGTTCTTCTTGGGACATTTCGCAGCGAAGTGTTCTAGGCTGCCACAGCTGTAGCATCTACGGTCTCCACTAACGGCCGCTAATTCCCATTTTTCGTCAAGGTCGGGTGTTGTATCGAGGGTTTCTTCAAGTTGTTCCGCTTTTTTCAGCGCTTCTTGGAGTGAACGTGGTCGGTTTGCGACGAGGAATGCGCTCACTTGCTTCTCTACTCCCCGGATGAATGCACTCAATGTTTTGGTTTCGACCCATTCATTTTTTTCAGGTCGGCGGAGCGTCTTCCCCTCTTCCATTACTGCGCAGCGTGCAAGGTTACGCACTCTGTCGGCGAACTGGCGGAGCGTCTCGCTAGAGTTTCGTTTCACCGTCCACAAGAGCGCGGCTGCGTGCTGGGGGTTCTCCTTTTGAAACCACGTGATCATATCCGCTTTTGCCGCTTCGTACACGTTATCCGTATCTAACGAATCATCCCGGTCAATTAAGAATTGTTTTGCAGTACCTCGGGTTTTTGTACGGAGAAGGCGGTATTTGAGTCGTGAATTTAAATCCGCGGCTACCAGATCAAAATTGGCGAAAAACGAGGTTACACTCATCGCGCCCGTTGCATCCGGATCCCATGGTTCAATTTCGGAAGACACCGAACGCGGAATCTCGTCTCGGTTGTTGTCGGTTGAACTCGTGTTTAACCGTTGAAGGAGTAAGTTCATTTCCCTCATGGTTTGGGTCATCACCTCAACGGCTTCGGTATTTGCCGTTGAAGGTGTGTCGTCATCATCCCTATCGCCATTTGTCAGAAAGTTGAGCGACATGTTGTACGATAGGTTTTGTTGGTATGGTCACAATTGGTAAAATACTTCCACTGGAAGGAAAGAAAATCTGTCTTGTCTGTCTGTTTCTGTCTAAATCACAAGGCGATTCAGCAAACGAAAGGCAAATAGGGAGTGCTGGTGTCACTTTTCCTAAGAATAACAAAAATGGATGCACATCCTACCTATTTTCCACCTGTTCCGTTTTCAGACAGTTCGACCTCAGATTTCGATTTGGTTCGAAATATTTATGTCGGATTGGTTTGCTTACTTTTCCTATTTTGTGAGTTCGTTGCAAGTGAAGCTTGCACTCCTAATCGCATTCGTTAATTACTGAAGGTAATTTTCGAATGTGATAATCCTAACGCGCTGCCACCATTTGTAAGCTTTGGACTTCACTGTTGAATTTAAGATTCTCGAGTAAGTCCGTTTTAAAACCGATCCAAATATAGGTTGAGAGGCTATATTGACATAAATAATAGGTAATCTAAATTTAATGAATTTACTGATAATTACCTGGTAGACAGCTGTAGCGGCTCGGAGGTAGCTGAAGGCTTTCAATATCAAGGTAATACCTGAAGGGTTGATTACTGATTGTTACGAAATATTATTATTAAGTCTGAAGGACAGAAGTATGTTTCCTGAAGGGAACTAAGAGTGCACGAAAAATGATACGAGTGCACGGCGAAATTGGCGCACGCACGAAAACAATGCGTCGCACGGAAATAATGTGATTTGCACTAAAATGGTGTGATCGCACGAAAAGAGTGCGTTCACACGTAAACCTGTCTGTTACGGAATAAGGTGAATGAAATGAGAAATGCAAAATTGTACAATCTAATAGGAACGTTTTAATGAAAATAAATGTAATTTGACTCTACGTTAAGTTCTGTTGCAAGCAAGTACAAATTAGACAAATAAATGGTTTACATGAAATACGTGCGTTTGATTTCTCCTTCTCTCTTTCTCTTATACAACTTTACGATTTACGTTACTCAATTTTAACAACTCTTGACTCTTGTCTTGACTGACTGACTTTACTACTAAAATTGTTCTTTACTTTACTATGACTGACTTTATATCTACACAATTCGAACACAACTATCATTGGCCAATGTATAGATATTTTTGTTTGTTACACTCACAGCGTCGGGGCCCGTAGGAAATCCGTCGGTAGTGCGTAGAAATGTTCTTGGGGGATGGGTGTTCAAGCTGGATGTCACGAAGTCTTACCAGGTTGAACAGGGGGTTGGCTCAAATAATAAACTCGCGGGCGACAGGGCTCTCACCGGAATATTACTGAGGGGATCCAGTGACTGACTTGCACAAGGGGTTCGATAAACGTGTATCTAGCTGGGCAAGAGAGTGTGGATGTTCGCATCAAGGACTGGGGAGGTTATGGCCGCTCCACGCGGTCACCAGTTGATTTCTTTGTCGAGGTCCCCACCCTCCAACGGCGAGTACTGCGCAGGGCTCCGCGGCGGCCTGCGATTGGCGGACGGTGACGTCAAGGTGACATGAGCGCCTCCGGTGGTGGGCGCCTGAAGGTGGTGGTGGCGCCCTGGAGCGGGGACGGTACAATGCCCGCTCCGACCTGTTGACCTTCGGTGGTGGAGGAAGGGGAGCTTGGATGGTGGTTGCTCACCCCTTTAATTCCGGATTTAAGCCGTGAGCTGGGGCTCACAACGTCTTTTTAAATTTTATTGTTAAAAACAGCTTGCGGTCGGAGAGCTTCGATTCTTTCCACTGTAGCCGTAAAGAACAATTCATTGCGTAAATTAGGGAAGAGAGTTAAATTCCTTTATAAATCATTCGTCTGCAAAGATCACAGCTTTGCCATTGTCACTACTTATCTATTTTTTGTTTTTTACCTACCAACCACAAAAAACTACTACCTACTAGGGCATTTTTGAAAATTTCAACCCTTCATGTTCTCCTCTTAGAAGTGACTGACATCAACCAAAAGGGGTGAAAATGAAGGGTTGAAATTTTCAAAAATGCCCTAGTAGGTAGTAGGCACCCATGGTAGGCAGGTAAAAAACAAAAAATAAATGAATAGTAACAAAAAGCTGTGTTCTTTGCAGACAAATGATCTATACAGGAAAATAATAAACTTTTGTGAAATAATTTGCAGCTTTTTTTCTTCCATTGTACCCAAGTGACAAACATATTGTTTAGTAATGCACGCATTCCAGGGGACGTCCCATTGGATAAGTATTGGATCAGTTGAACCAGTTGTTAAGCGATAAGACTGTTTCTCTCGATGTAATTTATCTATTACTTTAGGGAAGAAATAGTGACCCCCCCCCCCACCATTATAAACCATAACACTTCTAGCGGCATGGGAGCCTCGAATCTGAAGAGCATTTTAAAATCCATGATCTGCGATACCCAACATGCGAATTCGAGTTCACCCACCCCCCCCCCCCCCCCCCCACCAACACCAATGGTGCCAGTCTGGCACCAAAGCGGAAATACGTCGTAACATTGAACTTTCATCTATTAGGTTTAGTAGGCAGTCCGTCGAATGTCACATCCGTATTCAAGGTGAAACACCAAAAAAACCAAGAAATATGAGGTTTATGGTGCCCTGGCACCACGGTGGCACCACTTTTATTTCCATGGTGGTACAGAAAGTAATTCATGCAAGTCCTAAGGTATAATGAGAATTTTTCCTCAATTTCAAAGCTTGGATACAATTAGTAAGCAGTAAAGGAACCGAAATATTGAAAAATTGGATATTTTGTGAATATTATCCCCCCACCCATCCCCTCCTCTTGCAAATTTTGGTACTCTGGTGAAATCATGTATAACTCGGAAGTTATTTGAGTCAAACAAAAAAAGAAACACACAAATCGGTTGGAAATTGAGGCCTGGGCAGAGTTTATAAGATTATGCCCGCAAACGTACGTTTTTTAAGCATTAACCCCCCCTTTTCCCCCCCTTAAAAGGCGAAATTCAAAATTCCGGCGCCGTAGTGCACAACTAGATAGTGTTCCGCGTCGAAGAAAAAAAGAACCACGAAAATCGGTTGAGAACTAAGGCCTGGGCAGAGTACACAAGATCATGCCCAAAAACACACGTTTTTTGAGCATTAACCCCCCCTTTCCTCTCCTTATAAGGCAAAATTCGAAATTCCGGCGACGTAGTGCACAACTAGATAGTTTTCCGCGTCGAACAAAAAAAGAACCAGGAAAATCGGTTGAGAACTAAGGCCTGGGCAGAGTACACAAGATTTTGTTACACACACACACACACACACACACACACACACACACACACACACACACACACACACACACACACACACACACCTACACACACACACACACACATACACACACACACACACAGACATACACCTATGGTTTTTTTCGCGGATTTGGATTCAGAATGGTCTAAAACGGATTACTGTGTGGTTATTTTTTTTTCTGTTGAGTGTTGTCCTCCTTCACCCCAGATCGATCGCATAAGGACGCCCAAGTCTTACTGTGGGACGTCCTAAAAACAAGCGGCATTGTTCACTACATCCATTAATAACATTAATTAATAAAATGACGATGTAAATACCTACCAAGAACAACTACGAAAGAAATTCGTGATAAATCGAGAGCGTTCCAACGAATTGTGAATCATTTCTGTTTGTTCAAAACTAAAGAAATTTCATTTCCCCAGCAACGGCTTGGTTGTACGTGAAAATCAACAGAAATCATCTGTTAAGACAACATAAAATGTCAAAAGTCTGCTAGTAGGATGGGTAGCATCAGGCAGAGCTGTTAGGTAGTAATTATCACTTCGTGTCATGATTACTTTCCAAAATAGCAATGAAATAAGTACAGTGAGTGTGATTAAGTATTCCTACAAGCAAATGACTGTGGTTTTATGCCGTTATACCAAATTTCATCAAAATCGGTCCATGAGAAAAGCAAAGTCCGCGGCGGACGAAATTTTGACATTTTCATGTCTTTGCTTTGGCACATAAACTGAAAAATCGTCACGAAAACTTGCTCACGCGACCAATAAACAAAATAGACTGTGTTGGGTAGAGAACAATCAACTGTTTTCTTACTTCACTACCTTGTTGTGTAGTGGTTGACATGAAAATGTCCCAATGTGTTGCAGACTCGTATGTGAGCATTTAGCTTGGACTTTGATACCAAAATTAGTGGTTTAAATAGAATTCTTTTCACTACGGTTTTGCCCAAAAAATTATCATTAATTATTATTTTTGTCTCGAGTAAACAGACAAACTCGGAACCAAAAATGTCCAGAAAGATCTAAAACTTTACTTTCCACACCAATACAGAGCTTCCCTTTCTTCGATGATGATGAAGCAAAATCCCATACCGAAATTTTGGCTCTACAATATGGGCTTCGAAAATTCGTTGAAACTACTTTTTCACGAATTAGACCTACAAGAAAGGTGTTTCCTTACACCTTCCATCTACCACTACACGGGAATACTTTATCACAGCCCTACACTGATAAATGTGATATTCCTCACCGAAGATCAATTTAGCCTAAAATCCAGATTATTTATTAGATTTTTGGATTGTAAGTACCGACTTTTAAACGTAAAATATCAAATTTTGCATGGACAAAGAATAGGAGAATCTCCCGATTCGTCCCGAATGCTGTGAAAAGAGCTTTGTAAATTTCCTAAATTTCAACTTAATTTCCTAATTTGGAATACGATTTTCAAATACATTATACTGAAATCTGAATATCTACTACATATTATCAGGTAGGTACCTACCTAGGCTTCTGTTGCCTCGTGCCGGAAGCTTGCAGAGTTCATTCAGTTTTCGGGAGACGCGTTCCATCAAAAGACACGTAGTTCCTGGCGTGTGGAGGACTTGCGGTGGCTGTCGATGAATTGCGATCGGAGGGATAATCGCTGCGGGCGACCTGCGATTCAGTAGCGACGATTAGACGGTATCAGAGGAGTTGACGACCGCCGTTCGTACGGGCAAGATCATAGTCATTGTCGATGACCTACTTATATGGTTTCTTGGTTCAGCGCCTGTCGCATAACACCAACTCTGGCACTGGAGAAGATGAATGGCGAATCCCAATACCCACCCATGATTTGAAAAGAGTTTCCAACCAATATCCAATCATCAAGTTGTCCTAGTTTCTCTATAACAAAGAATAAGTTGCGAAGACTTTTCTCCTTCCAAAATCCCCTTGCTATATTATTAAAATGAGTGAAGTAGATGCTATAGAATAATTTTATATATGAAGTGTTCTAGAAAATAATACGAGAACGACTAGCTTCGACAAATTCAAAAGACATAATGTATTTTTCAATTCATGGTTGAACGGGTGTTAAATATGACTGGTGGTGTTGTGTTGGTGATCAAAATATCTTAATTTAGTAGGTAGTGACTTTAACATCCTCCCAAATTTTTGTTTTCTTCCCAAATTATTAATTTTGATTTTCTGATCACTCGAGTTCCACCTTGACTTGAAAGTATGTTGCGATGGGCAACGCATATCGACTTTCTTACCACCAAATCTTCACCGAGCCTATACTTGCTCAGGAGACAGTCAAAAACTGTAAGAGTGGAGGTTCTTCTATTAGTCAGTGCTGTATAAAGGTCTAATTATCCAGAGAGGAGCTTCAACCACAGAAGACCTTCCAAATCCAAAAAAAAAAAAAGAAAGAGTTCTAGCTACCAAAAAATTTATTTAAGAACCCCGGGCTGCTTACCATGTATAGACAATATTGGTACAAATTGTACATGATCCTCATATTACTAATGAATACTCACAAATTCACATGGAATTATTTGTTGTAATTTATTGTAAATGCGTTGATGATTGTTATGTACAAAAAAATGCCAATGGCAGTAAAAAAAAATAATTGAAATGAAGAACCCCTATCTCACATTATACATAATACTATATCTGCCGGCATTCTTTTATTCCCTGATAATATTATACTCTTTAAGAGTGACCTACAATAACTATGTATGAACTGAAGACTGGACTAATCTGAAGACTGGATTCTTACAAGTCATAACCACTTTGTTATGGTATCGTTATCCGTATAATAGAGACGAGATCAAGGCACGACCAGAGAATGCAGTTACGGTGGATTATCTTCCCTTTCCGAATCAACAAAAACTGCGAATACGCACCCGAGTCCCATTCAACCGAAAGGCGTAGGTACAGCTGTTGAATTTTCGGCTTTTCAAAGAGGAAGGCAGCAGTGGAAGAAGGAAGAAATGCCTACCTTGTAGAGTAGAAAGCCTACCTACATTGTCCTTTGTTGTGATTTCCGCATTCCCTAAGAACTCAATTCTACGGTTGATTTACAGCAGAAGATTATAAAAAATTGTGCTAACTTCGTTTAGCTATGCCATAGCTGCTATGGGATGTTCATCATAAATATCCATTTTTGGAACATCCACAAATCTATATAGAGCCATAAGTACGTCCCTTTTGTCTAAAAAGTAAACCTATGAAAAAACGTAGTGAGCCTTGTATCTACAGGGTCCGGCAGGGAGGTATGGATGATTTGAAATAATAGCTACACACTCATTTTCATATGAAACTAAAATTTTATCATTTCAGTGTGTACCTTGGATGATGCCATTATGAAAAATAAAGAGGAAAAAAATAAAACATTGATGACCTCATTTCGTTGCGTGGAGATGTGGAGTGGCCTCCTCGGTCACTAGACCTGACACCTTGTGACTATTTTTTATGGGGCTACTTCAAATCACGTGTATACATACACAAACCACGTACACTTGAAGCCCTGATTGAAGCAATAACTCAAGAAATTCGAGCAATACCACCTCCAATGCTACAGAAGAGTATGGACAACTTCTCACAACGTCTACAGGAGTGTGTGGACAAAACGGACACCACTTATCAGATGTTATTTTTCGTACATAATCAATGTTTTATTTCTTTCCTCTTTAGTTTTCATAATGGCATCATCCAAGGTACACACTGAAATAATAAAATTTTAGTTTCATTTGAAAATGAGTGTGTAGCTATTATTTCAAATCATCCATACCTCCCTGCCGGACCCTGTACTACTACTACTTGTGGATTGGCTATCCATAATTTTTATAACTGGGAAGCAGAGGTTTGATTTTGTAAACGCTTGAGTAATGAGTATCCGTTTACATTCAGATGACAACTTGAATTTGAGATAGGCGACGTTCAGCATGCGGAAGTTATAGATGGATATATTGGATATTCCTTCATCATGAGCGTTCCTTCGTTGTGCACTCTGCATGTTTGGCTGTGTGTAAAATGGGTTTCTCACTATCGAGCAGCTACTGGAGCGGGTGGAATTATGTTTACTCGAGTGTTTACAAAATCAACCCTCTTTTTCCATCAGTTCGCATCTTTGGTATCCAATCGTAAGTACATACGTACCTAACAATGTAGGTAGAGACCAGCTTTTCAACAACACTGATAGAACAAAGTTTCTGGAAATTCTTCAAATAACCTGAAATTGTCAATGAAAAAAACCTGCGCTTGTAGGTACGACTGACCAAGTAAAACCTTCGACACTCGCCGTCTTGTCGGGTCATTATCACGTTGAAGTTAATCAGGTTCGACAAAAAAAAAAGAATGTTACGGAGAGATGCTGTAACCGAGTATCCGGTCAAAAAAGGAAGTAAAATTGTCGAACTGGGTCACTAAGTCGGTCGATAACGACTTTTGGGAGAGACGCCTCAAATTGGACCGGAAACAGTCCTCAACTCGAAGGTTCGTTTTAAATTGGAGGGTTCAAAGAACTCGTTTCTTCAAAACCAGACGGTAGAAATTATGTGAATGGACACGAACCAGTAAACGCGAGACCTGGTGGTCCGATTTTTTCAGTGAGTATTTCTTGTTCACGTGTTGCCCATGAATTTCAAATATGAGGTACCTGGCTACATTAAAACCGATTTTGGTGACAATTTCAGTGATTGTGTCGTTTGGGGTGTAGATGGTCCTCTATGAAAATTACTCTTCCTGGATAGAACTTCTGCCCATGCGCCATTGTACTCGTAATAACCTGAGTTGGGCATTACCTAACTAATTGTTTAGCCAGTTAATTTTTCAAGTAATAGATAAATTAGCTTGTAGCTTTTTTCAATAGCTAAAAGATAAATTTAGATATTAGCTGTTGAGGAACGGCTAAAATTTCCAGCTGAATTAGCTACCTACTATTTAAATGTGTAGCTAACAGCTTTAGCTGCGGTGATTTAGTTGTCAGAAGCAGCTAAAGCTGTTAGCTATTGCTGTGGCTGACAACTAAAATTGTATTTCTCTGAATTGTATTAAATGACCGAGCTGCAAACGGAACAAAAAAACAGTTAAAAAAGGTAATTGTTTAGTAATAATACAATAAAAGTTATAACTCAAAAGTTCCTTTTTTTACTTAAAATTTTCTGTTAGAACCTAGCCTGTTTATTTTTGTTTTTTTTAAAAGAAGTCATTGTCCAGTTATTAATATTAACAATATGATATTCCATATAATCTGTCCATGTGCCTACTAGTGCTGAAAATGGGCGCCCATTTTTTCGAAGAAAATGCACAAAATAATTTGGAGTCTTGAGTTGTAAAGTGGTTGTTCTTAATCACTGTGTAAGTAACATGTTTTTAACAGGGTTTTTAAAAAATTACAAATGTTTTATTTCCGTATTTTTAATAAGTTTTAAAATACCTAGTTATTTTAGTGGTACTCGTTTTTTGTGTCAATTTTTTAAAAGATCTTTGAAGAATAAAGAAAAAAGGCAAGAAAAATTACACAGCAAGAAGGTATAAACATAAAAATCAATTTATTGTTGAGAAAAAATAATAAAATTACTTTATGCTTTTTTGGAACTATAAACGCCGTAAAGTGGATGACTGAGGTACATAACACAATACAATAATTTTCAGCGTTTACTATCACCTATTAGTTGTCAGCTTTAGCTGCCCATGATAGCTAAATTACAGCATTTCAAAGCGGTGATACACTTGATGCTGTTAGCTACACTTTTCAAATAGTAGCTAATTTTGGTAGACATTTTAGCTGTTCCTGAATAGCTAAAAGCTATTTAATTAGTTTTTAGCTCCACCTAAATCGTAGGCGATTTAGATGTAGCTAATTTTTGCCCAACACTGGTAACAACCATAACTTCTTCACTAGACGCTACGTTATCAATGGCCGTTGGTCTCTGGTAGCCACTGCGCATGCGCCAACGTAAAGTATCGACAGTTTCCATTCGATTTCAACTGGATTTTCAGACATTATATTCTTAGTTGAAATTCTGGATGGTTTGCTTCAAATTCATTGTCATGTGAGTGGAAGGTATATACTTGGTGATTAAAGTTTTGATTTTAGATAGGTACCTAATCGTGTTTTGGATACGCGTAAGCTATGTGCCACCCACTCTGCAGGCGTTTTTCAGTGTTACGAAGTTTCAGGAAATGCAAACGGTAGGGTAGGCCTTCCCTTTCCCGGACATTGCGGTTGAGAAATGAAGCTCGTGCCGCCGCCACTTTATGCTAACCAGATCGATTCATCTCTCTGGAAAAACGTGAAAGTCGGCTTTTGCGAATCTCCAGCGAAGTCCTGGCAAAGGCCAAAAGCGTGGGCTGTTCCTACCCAGGTCCTGGGGGCCCGTCGAGTAAAGGGCCCACCTCTGGCCGAGGATGAACCGCCAAATGGAAAGCGAATGTTTACTGGGGGCCCCCTCACTCGGGCATTAGGGGCCCCATCATGCGCCCCTGCCGACCTTTTTCTGTCGTTAACTCGTCCGATTCTGTTACTCTGGGCATCTTCTTCTGTCTGGATGGCTTCAGGCGCGGAAATTCCCTCCTAAGGCTTTCTCTTTAGTGAGGGTCCTTTTGGACAACCCAGGTCGTTTTCTGTAATGTCGTTTTCTTGGGTTCCTTCAGGTAGGTTCCAAATTGTTTTAAGATGCCTACAATAGCGATGGAGTTGAGGAATCACTTAGACTTTTTGACATTTCCGGTGAAGAGACTCCGGAGGTCCAATCAACGAAAGGTTTGGTGCCCATTCCAAATTTAAAATAAATACCAACATCTAATATAGTAGGTGCTAGGCGTAAATCAATTTATTGTGTTTATCTAGATTTGTGAGGTTTCTTAGTTCCTTTTGGATTTTCTCGATTTTTGCTTCCGAATCTACCAAGGTAGCGGAAGCTTTGTTTTCACTTTTCAAGGATGAAAAAAAAAAAAGTTCTCCAAAATCTATCTTGTTTATATATCTTGTTTTCACTCGCGTTTTGCGTTTTAGACCTTTCTGAACAATTTGGTTCCGTGTCTGTCTGTCTGTGCGTCTGTCATGAAATCCTTGTAACGCGCATAACTATACGATGTTATTCTCCGATTTCTATGAAGTTTTTAGGGATTGTGCGGGTTAGTGTGTAGACGGTCCCTCATGAAAATCATCATCCCGGACTGATGGAAGCGACTGCGCATGCGCAAACGTGAATTCCTTGTAACGGGCATAACTTCCACATTTTCTACCCGATTTCGATGACATTTTCAGGGATTATGCGGATTAGGTTGTAGACGGTCCCCGATGAAAATCAAGGCCTTAAAATTTACAGAAGCCTCTGCGCATGCGCATACGTAAAATCCTTGTAACAGCCATAACATTTACATTTTTCATCCGAATTTGATGAAATTTTCTAGGATTGTTCAGATTAGCGTGTAGATGGTCCCCTATGAGGGTAGTGAAAGGTACTTAAAGATTGTTGTTTTGAGATTAACTACTTTGCATCGTATCATCTATATAATCGGGTTATGGATACGAGGAAGCTATGTGCCACACCCACTTGGCAGACGTTTTTTCAACTTAGTGGAAAATTGATCATGATTAGTCTGTTCTAAACATAATGATAATTTATGTACCAAATTCCTTTATGCCTTGTTTGCCTTGGTATCACATTCTTTCACCTCACTAGAATGATGTAACCAGTAATATTGCCTTGTTCCATCGTACAATAGCTACTCACAAAATAGAAAACCATTTAGGATCGTATTATTATGTGAGCTAAAAGAGAACTACCCCTGCACCACGCCATATGAGAATTTTCAATTAGGAACAATTCAAAGACCTATGACGTAAAATATCGCTCCTCAGATAGAGCTGTCAGCTTATGAGATGCCTCAGACGTTGTGTACGATCCTAAAGTAACGGAAGGCGGTAAAGATTCTTTATATTCTGTTATGTAATGCAAGTGTGTTGCGGTAACCTGGCGTTTTGTTAATGTCACATCCATCTCGCATGGTTAGCTGGCACCATTGCATTCTGATTCGAGTTTTTCCTAGTGCAGTTGCAACAGCCCCATCTCTTGCATCAGATATCAACCATAAAAACTTTACAAACACGTAATTTTTCAACTATTCGATCTTAAAAAATGAATTTCCCTTTTGTGAAAAAAATTTAGATACGAACATTTCCTTACTGCAGAAATGTTCAGTATGCTCAAATGTTTTTGCCAATGCTCCTACTTGGGAGCATGATTTTCGTTCCACAAACACTTTTTCCCTCACTAGCCACAAGGGGATAATTAGTTTGTTGTAGAATCGATTTATGAAGTATTGCTGATAGGTTTTGGGACACCCTGCAATAGCAGTTTAACTGGAGAAACCATGTTCTTCGCAGACCTTTGAAAAAAGATAATCAACCGTTGTGTAATAATTTGCAGCGGTTTTTACTTGCTGCTCGGAAACGAAGATTCCTTATCCTCGATAGTGAGAAAGCAAGAAAGTTTATTCAGATTTTTGAAGTTTTGCTGATAGGTTCTGGAACACCTTGCATTATCAGTTTTACTGGAGAAACCATGTTCTTCGCAGACGGGCGATTTTTACAGAAAGATAATTAGCCGTTGTGTAACAATTTGCAGCACTTTTTACTTGCTGCTCGGAATCGAAGATTTCTTGTCCTCGATAGTGAGAAAGCAAGAAAGTTTATTCAGATTTATGAAGTTTTGCTGAAAGGGTCTGGGACACCTTGCAATAGCAGTTTTACTGGAGAAATCGTGTTCTTTGCAGACGGACGATTTTTGCAGAAAGATAATTAACCGTTGTGTAACAATTTGCAGCACTTTTTACTTGCTGCTCGGAAACGAAGATTTCTTATCCTCGATAGTGAGAAAGCAAGAAAGTTTATTCAGATTTATGAAGTTTTGCTGATAGGTTCTGGGACACCTTCCATTAGCAGTTTTACTGGAGAAACCATGTTCTTCGCAGACGGGCGATCTTGGCAGAAAGATAATTAACCGTTGTGTAATAATTTGCAGTAATTTTTACTTGCTGCTCGGAAACGAAGCTTCCTTATCCTCGAAGTGAGAAATCAAGAAAGCTCTTTCAGATTTATGAAGTTTTGCTGATAGGTTCTGGGACACTCTGCAATAGCAGTTTTACTGGAGAAATCATGTTCTTCGCAGACGGGCGATCTTTGCTGAAAGATAATTAACCGTTGTGTAATAATCTGCAGCGCCTTTGACTTGCTGCCCGGAAACGAAGCTTCATTATACTCGATAGTGAGAAATCAAGAAAGTTCTTTCAGATTTATGAAGTATTGCTGATAGTTTTACTGGAGAAGCCATGTTCCATGAAACCGTTGTGTAATAATTTACTGCGTTTTTTACTTGCTGCTCAAAAGCGAAGCTTCTTTAACCTTTTTAGTGAGAAAGCAAGAAAGTTTTACACGTCTTCTCTCTGATACTCTTGTGATCAACGTTGATTTTCCTATCATACCGATATTGTTTCGCGCTCATCAATCTTGGTTGAAGACTGCTGAAGTGAATCCTGCGTAACTCAGGTAAAACTTTTAACTACCTCACGTCTCATTGAACGGGCGGGTTTATGTCACGTAATCGTGTACTTGTGAGAAATGAAACCAGGTCAGAACTGAGCACACAGGGAACCCTCTAATAACGGCCAATGCGGGTTCTGACGATGCAAACGCCCCCGCATTGGGTGAAAAATTGGTCTGAATTTTGCAATGTCCGTTTTCTGGTTGCAATCGAGTCGGGGTGTCCCCTATGTATAAAATTTTGTGAAGGAAAGCTTCGGGTTGAACTAATACTTACATAATGCAATATCTTTGATTGTGTCAGCCGAGAAATGAAAGCGACGTGATAAATTACATCGATTGGGTGTGTGCGTAAGTCTAGCCTGGATTAGAAGTACTGAATGATGAATTTTATCATTAGCTAGCGAACCCGCTCGCTCATTACAACCGGTGAAGCTCGGACTTGCTCATGCAGGTGGTTTTGATTTTCGGTTTTAAGGATTGTAATCTTGGAGGGTTATAGTTCTCATGTTGCCCAACTCCTTCCCATACAGTACACAGCATTAAGTTACCAATTTGTGGATTTAAGATGAGATGATTGAAAGTAATCGGTTCAGGACTGTCGACGAAATATCCTAATAAAGAGGGAAAAACACGAAACACGCTTTTTTAAAATCACTATGAAAAAATGAAACAAACATTACTAATACTAACAAATACTAACAGACAAACAAACATTACTAGTACTACAAAATTTGTAGTACTACTAATTTGTAGTTGTTGGTCTGCTATTTAATAGCAGACCAACAAACAAATACCTACTAGGTAACAGACAAACATATGCAGAGCCTATTTATACACAAATTAGGACAAACCGACGTCAATGAATTTAAACATTGTGGTGGTTGATTGTGAGGATTCAGAGCATAATATAATTTTAATTTGCCCAGAATATGACACCCATAGAATTGTTATGTCGAATTCGGTATCTGAATGGGTGACCAACTCACTTAATTTAAATGTTTTATTCATTTCTCAAAATTTGAGGTGTACAATATTATTTTCAAGTATTTATGATGGAAATGAGCAAAAAAACTTCCCTTCGAAGTTTCTTGTTTTTGAAAAGGCAAAAAACAGTAAATTTTCGCACAATCAACACGTGTTTTGAATTCAAACACCATTATTTATTTACTTATATTATTATTTATTACTCAAATATCGTAGTACCTACTTAACCATAAAAAGCTGCAAATTATTACACAATGGTTTATAATATTTTTCTATATAGATCACTCGTCTGCAAAGCCACCAACCATCCAACATGAAGAAAAACATCGATCGCATTTCGGTCAGCATTAATTTGAACGGAGATTAGGCCTCTTTTGCGATTCACACTCGTGTTTCTGATTTATCGTTCGTAAAACCTTTAAATTCTCGTAGGGAGCGAACGGTTTGTCCTACAGGGCTCCGCGTGGTCTCAAAAAATTCTGAAAATTCTATAGAATCTTAAATTGAAGGAAAAACAATACCTTTATATCAAATTTTTTTGAGTTAGGGCGTTTTCAAAATTTCAAAATTCATTTTTGAACCCTTAGAAGTGACTTACATCAACCAAAATCTTCGGGGCACAACTAGACCCCAAATGGAGCCTTTATACCAAATTTCATCAAAATCGGTCAATGCTAAGTGGCAAAAGTGCCGCGTATGGCGGACGGACGGCCAAATTTTATTCGATTTTTAAATTCTACGTACCTTGAAACGTAAACCATCAAATTTTGAGGGGGTGTTAAACTTTTTTTTTCTTGGTCGATTCCAAAGGTTCATTATTGAAAATAATAAACCAAGATGAATTACCTACCTTTGGAAAGCTAATGAAATGGAGGATGTGTGCTTTTGAGGGCCTCTAAAGAAACTCGTATTTTTCCAGCGGAAAAATAACCAAAATGTTTGAAAAACGGAAATAATTGACAACTCTCTAAGTTTGAGGTAGAGTTTATCCTAGTATACTGTTTATATGACCTGAAATCAATCATCAAGACCTCACAATTAAGTATATGGGAATTTTAATGCTCTTTTCATCGGTATAATCAGATTTGAATCTGTATGGAGCGTGTTGGAGTTATGACCATAAAAGTGCAGCAAGACCGAAAACACGAGAAATTTTGAGCGTAGTCCGAAAACCGTTCGGACAACTTTAGTTGGAAATTGATTCCTGAACGCTTAAGGGGACGACAGTTGTGCGAATGAGAGTGGGAATACCAAACTTTAATCTAGCTGATCTCTACAACCGATCAACCGATTTTCATTTTTCAATGCATTTTGGATTTGTCTCGACGTAACCAAACGCGAAGTCATACAATTCATACAATCATTTAAAAAAAAAATTCACCAAAAAAAAAGTTGACCTTTTATAGTACTCTTATTTTGCCTATAAATATACTTTTGTGCCATTGTATGTCCTCCCCTTTCAGCTTTTTGAAGCCATAAGACGCTAATTTGGCTCCCAAAAGTGTTACGTAACACTTTTGGTCAGAAATTAGTTGTAGAAGACATAGGAGAGGGCGACAACTCATTATTAATTATGGCAAGAAACGAGCGATGACTTGAAACCAACCTAAGAAGTAACCTCAGGCAATACCTGGCAGAAGAGTCGTCCATAAATTTCATGCAATCTGTGGATCTGTGGTAATTTAGAGGCTATACAGTCACTTCTTAAAAATGTTCAAAATTTCATTAATTTTGCTGTAGGAGAGTGTGAAAAAATGCACACCAATTGTCTTAAATTCTTTGGAAATCTTGTAAAGAAAACCGTTTCCAGATTAAAAAAATAAAATAAATAAAAATAAAATGAAATGTCCTGTTCCGTCACAAACGTTAACCTACTTGATAGTTGGTCATAAAAATGTCTTCAAAAGCCTTTGCAGTAAACTTTCGTCATTCACTTTCAGCCGAGTAAGGAAAGTAGGTAACAGGTGAGAAATGATGTCAGGTGGGTGTGTATCAGTCGGTCGGCTTCCGAACGGGTTTGTTGACGGACGTGCGAGTCGGAGAAAGCTCGTTGGCTGTTACGTCAAGGTCGCAGGACTCTCACTCTCTGTAGGTCTCCACTCCTGGTAGTTATGGGGAGTTAGCTCATCGTCTCCACACTCTAATCGGATCTAAGCTCGTAGTTCTTGCGCCTTGAGCAAATCAGATGAAATTTTACTCTCAGCCGATTTCACTGTTCCGTTGGGGACACGTGGTAGGTTGGGATGGCATCGATACATTGAAAATATCGATAGGTACCTATATTTCGATTTATTTATATTGAGTTACGATATACAGATACATCGGTATAGGTATGTATTTCTATTAGTATTATTTAAATTTGAACCCGTTTTTTTAAAGGGGCTATGTGACATTTTCGGCCATTTTCACTTTTTTTATTTTCTGGGTCTCCATACTTGGTTGCATCGATTGCGATTAAAAGGAACCTCGTATCATTGACGCTTCCCATAGAAAAAACAGGTTGAAATTTCCGATGTCTTTTGAAAGGGGCTATGTGAGCCACATAACCCCTTTCAAAAAAGAACTTACTCGCTATGAGGTCGACGAGGAGTTTCGAGACTCAAATAATAAACTGTCAGGTTGGTTTATAATAATTAATATGTCGGTAAAGGGAGGGGTTAATTTTTGTGTCTTGGCCGGTTCCTAGGCTTTGTTATTGAAAATAATTAACCGAAATCACTTCCTTTTGAATCTCCACCTCGCCCTAAACTAAGACAATTCCAAGTGGGTGTGGCACGTAGCTTCCTCGTATCCATAACCCGACTATATAGATGACCAGATGCATAGTAGTTACTCTCGAAATATCTATCTCTAAGTACCTTCCACTACCCTCATAGGGGACCATCTACACGTCAACCCGCACAATATCTGAATATTGTTGCAAAATGTAGAAGTTATGGCTGTTAAAAGGATTTCACGTTCACGCATGCGCATAAGATACTTTCCACCAGATGAAACATACGTAATGAGCTGGGAAGTATAATTTTTTCAAAATATTTATAACGGAGGAATGAAGAACCTTCACCCGCGACATCCGCCTACTTCATCCATAACCCTCTTCAACCACAGTCATCCATGTCTACTATTCACCCGGACATCGGCGAGCAACAAGGGAAAACGCACACGCTGGGTTGGATTCTGTGGGGGAGGATGGTTGAGGGGTTGCAAGAGGAATAGTTGAGATTCGCGGGGGATTTTTGCACTATTTTCTGTTTGAGATGATTCTTTCGATACACAGTTTCAGTTGGACTCTCCGAAATTTATATTATTTTTAATCGTCAAAAATGTTGGTGATATTTATGGGAATATCCTCTTTGTTTATCATCTTTGCCCTCAGAAGCCGTTCAGCTACATTGATTGGTCTAGATGAAGTCTTTGCCATTGGCCTGTATCTCCGTCAAATCGTATACCAACCTGTTCAAATTCGAATTCGGTAATTTTTCTTGTTCACAGGTAAAGCACCGCCTGGGTCGACGGACGCCGCGGATGACCCAGAAGTCCTGAGATGGATCCAGTCGGCGGAAAAAAGCTCGTCCCATCACGACCACGTGACGGCGCTCATCGGTCTCTGGGCGGACCTGCTCCACCGTGACCTGTCACTTCCTATTCCTACTCGTGAGTATTGGTTCATTTCATCCGTATACTTCAAAAATGTTTGAGTTAGAGTGTTTGAAATCGTCTGTACGAAGGAGGTGTTAAGAAACAAGGCGAGGTACCCATACTGTGCTAACAGACCAGAGCCGAGGACGAAAAAAGTTGTTTCCGATTTGAAAGCTACAAACCAATTTTTATTAAAATGTCCCCCAAAGTGAGACAAAAACAGATGTCTTTCAAAAATGTTTGAAAATGTCAAATTTAGAGAAATTATTACTTTTGCTGGATATTCATGGGGGGTGCGCCTTGATTTTTTTAGATTTTTAATCGAAAGTAGAGAACATCCTGAGAATTTTGGCACCAACCGCGACCTTCTAGCGTGAGTAGATCTGTTTCTATGATTTTTCAAAGTTTCGACCGTTTATGACGTCACGCGCCCCTCTCACCTGGGCGGGACCCCCCAGCGCATTGTGACGTCATAAACGGTCGAAACTTTAAAAATTCATAGGAAAAGATTTACACACGCTAGAAGGTCGCGGTTGGTGCCAAAATTCTCAGAATGAGGGTTACCTTAGATTAACCCATTTCAAGCCGAGGGTAGAAGTAACTGAATAATGAGGAGAAGAGGATGAACTGTTTTACAGAATGCCAGCCGAAATAAAGCATCATTTACCTACTCCCCAATCGAGAGCAAAAATACTCGATATTTTCCAGGAATGGCAGTCGGACAAAAATCTAACCTGAAATGGTTGTTTACTTTTACTTACTCAATATTTTATGAATTTTACTTTTGACATTTTCATGTCTTTACCCTGGCACATAGCACAAAAAACTGTCACGAAATTGCGTAACGAAATTGTGTTACAGTGCCTTTATAATGATTTCCGCTTACAACGACCCCGTTGTTAGGTTTGTTCCTTTTCTACACTTTTTAACCCACAAAAATTGTTCACCACTCGTTGGAAAGCTCTCGATTTAACGAACATTTTCATGTTCTCCATAACATATTGACTATACGAATAGCGGAGCTATGGGCATAACTGTTCTCATATTTTGTTTACAAACTAATGATCGTGAGTGTAGAAGATAATTAATCCGGAATCGTCTATTTTATTGAAATTAGGTACCTACCTCTTAATATTAATAATTGTGTCAATTTGTAACATAATATATCTACACTCTTTCGTAGTACCTACCTCTTTACACGGTACCTACCTCTCCTATTAACTGTTGGTAGTTGAGATTTGGTATGTAGCCTCTGCAGTTTACCCTGGCACATAGCAACAAAAAACATCACGAAATTGTGTCAATTTGTAACATAATATATCTACACTCTTTCGTAGTAAGAAGACAGTGCCACCTATAATAGTATTCGACTTAGATATTATTATGTTAATGATTCGTTTCACATTCTGACAACAACGGAGGGTGGGTTATAAAATCCTATAGTGAGGTAAAAAGCAATAGGTAAAGACATGAAAATGTCCCAATGCGTTGCAGACTCGTATGCAAGCGTTTTTAAATAGAAAATCTTATATTTTCTCAGTTTCTTCCGTAAGTACAGCGGTTTTGGCAGCATATAATTTATGCAAATATTTAGGGCTTTCCAACGAATGTTGAACGATTTTTCTACGAACACGAATGACGAAGATAAAGTTAGGTAGGAACGACTTGGTAGTAGAAATCATCAGAGAACCAACCGTAACTTTTTTCGTTTATGTGCCAAAGTTTTAATGAGATTTGAGAGGCCTCAGTTTTCCAAATCAATATGATTTATCCAGTTCATTGTTTTGGTAGAATGTAAAAGTCTATTTATGGACCGGAATATGTTCCAACTCATGGCCCAGAAAGCTCACTCGTCCAGAATCGAATTTGAGCCACCATACTCAAGCCTCCTCTTTAAAAAAATTCCTAAATTGCATTGAGCTCCCGAAAATCAAAGAAAACTTTTTCTGAAAAGTTTAGAAACAGCATGATCGAGGAAAAATTCTCATGCAAAGATTTACCACTATTTTCAATATTTAAAAAAAATCATAAATATGAATGCAAAAACGCATCAGTGGCCGAAAATGGGTTAAAAATAACAATAAACTGTTTTTCCTCCCAGGCGCACACCCTATTCACTTTGAAATATTAATTATAAAGGTAGAAAACGAGTCTGCCACCCTCCGTCACCTTCCCTGTACTGACAGTCGATCAAATTTCGTCAAAATTTTTCCCATTTTGGTTTATTATTTTCAATAGTAAACCTTTGAATATGAACAAGAAAAAGATACCCCCCTCCCCCTCTCAAAATTTATTGATTTACGTTTCAAGGTGGGTAGTCCGCCGTACACAGCACGTTTTGTTTGTTTTTAATATACCTACACATTTTAAAAATACATCCTTGCAAAAATAAAACGAACAACAAAAATATTTTTGTTGTAAATTCAACTTACTTTTCCTACATTCATAAACTGTAGTGTACAGAGTTATACAGAATTGTTGGTAAATGGTAATGTTTAAAAACAAAAATATTCTTGATGTTAATTTCAACTCACTTTTCCTACAGAGAACGGGCTCGTGAACGGCGCAACGGCTTTCCTAGACGGCTCAAATCTTTACGGAGTAACGGATGAACAGGCAGACAGGTTGAAATCTTTGGGAGGCTACATCGACATCAACCAGTGCGATCAGTAAGTCTCTTTAAGTCAACTAACATGAATCTCACCGTAGTTCTGGAAGATACGAGTGTAGATCGAGCAAAATTAGTACCTATCCTTGTAAGATTCAATTTTACCAGCAGAATGGGTGTCGCAAATACCTTTTCAAATGACCCATAATTTTACAGTTAAAGTTTAACAAATATTGAACCCAAATGTTAATTTTCCGAATTTTCCACATGTAGGAACCTTGGCTCCTACTAATTGGGTTTTGATGAAGTCAGAGTGCTTTCCTGTGGGGCCCAAATTACGTAAAATTAGGGTGTTATATTAAATGAAAATGGTTTTCAAGTTGAATCTGGTTTGTCTGTTATTGCCACACGCTGCTTTTTGTCTAATGTTTATGAGGGCGGTATTCATAGTCATGACTCGAGTTGGAGGACTCCTCCAAAGTACGCTTTGAGGAGTCCTTTCCTCCTCGAGCTATTCATAGTTAAGCCTTAAGCCAAAGTCAAGGCCAGACTCATCCTCCAAGTCGAGGAAGGTCTCGAGGAAGCCTTAAGGAGGCCCGACGGCTCCTTAAGCTATGCATAGTCGCCACATTTCAAGGCGTCCTCGAACCGCCAAAGGCGTCCTCCAATGGCGGTATTCATAGACGACTTCGGAGGTGGAGTCGAGAAATTTGAAGGCCGAATCGAGATATTTCGAGTCGAGAAAGGGGCTTCGAGCTTCCTCAGCCCAAGGTAGGTGAAAAGGTACCTTGAGGAAAGATTTTGATGATATCTACCTACCTGTTATCACAAGCGTTGTCGTTATAAAATATTCTACGGATCTATTCTTCGGTTATTTCGTCCGAAAACATGAATTTCGAAGATATTGAAAGATTGGAGGAATTTGATGAGTATTTGTAGGAATCTTCGCGAGATCAGCGAAGGCTGAAATGTTACTTGCAGGATCAAGAAAACCCTTTGGAGGTAGGTACTCAAAAGTTATGATAATAATGATAAACACGGTGAATGCCAGTAATTTTGTTATGTTCTTATTTGTATAGGTAGGTATTGGATGATCGAACATTTCGGAAGAAATTTCGTTTTACAAAAGAGACCGTGATAAACGTGCTACTCCCAATTTTCTTCCTGCCCGAGAGTATTTCTGTGAACAGGAGAGAACAGAATCTATCTCTTCATCATCTAGGGCTGGGTACTTACGACTGAGTTACTTGCACCAAATTCTGGCATATGTTTCTTACATAACTAGTCGACAATATACTGAAATTTGGTCGATTCCGGTTCAGTGGAAGAAAAGTTATGACCGCCCGATATTTGATGATAGCTGATTTCAGTAGAAATGTCGAACATTTTCGCACTTTACAAAAAATTGTTATCTTCAAATAACTCCAAACTCTGGTGAATATTCGAGCAACATGTCCTCAACATTATACTAAAATATGGTGGGGGGATTTCGAATAAAAAGAAGTAATCGATCTTAGAAGTTGCCGAGCCATCTGTTTCGAAGCCGAGGTTCTGTAGTCAGAAGCACTACAGAACGACATTTTCGCACCCTACAAAAAATAGTCATCTTCAAATAACTCCAAACTCCGGTGAATGTTCGAGCAACATGTCCTCAACAATATACTAAAATATTGTGGAGGAATTTTGAATTTAAAAAAGTACCTAATCGATTTTAGAAGTTGCCTAGCCATCTGTTTCGAAGCCGAGGTTCTGTAGTCATAAGCCCTACAGAACGACATTTTCGCATTTTCTAAAAAAAACTGTCATCTTCAAATCGCTCCGAACTCTGGTGAATGTTAGAGCTACATATCCTCAACAATTTTCAAAATATGGTGGGTGGGAATTTCGAATAAAAAAAGTAATCGACTTTGTTCAACTCTTCATAGTACTGTACCTACCTATTAGGTACCTACCTTCCTTGTTGAAAGCACGTATTAATACCAATGGAAATTTGTTTCATATAGTTCTAAAGCCTTCATTTGTTTCAACCCATAGGGGAAAAAGTAGAAATTGGTTTTTCTACTGATTTGAGAAGTTCTGTTGTAACGGAATGACGCGGCCGCGGGACTCTGTAAGTGTTGCGGGTCAGTCTAGATGCGCCTTTAATCTATGGCCCATTTCACTCAGGTGAAAAGCGCTTTGGTACTTTGTAAATTACAAAACAAAGAACGAGCGCAAAAAAAGGAGCACCAATATAAATATAATATACTTATTGAATATAATACGCTACTTTCTGTTGGGTACTTTCCACTGGAATTGAAATCACTCGCGATTTTCTCCCAACACTTTTTTTCCGACAATTGAGACCGCATCTGTTTTTTTCCACAATGTCCTTATTTTCAATTATGAATTTCCCCAACGTAGTTTATTCAGCTTCGCTTAAAAACGGCTCTCTTCTTTTCTCTTTTCATTTGGAAATTAATATAAAAAAATTAAAAAGTAGCAAACACTATTTTATTGAAGAAGGAACGCAAACAATAGGAACAGTGATGGTCCAAAGTCAAAGGTGAAAAACAACACCAACCATTCTGAAATAAACAATCGAACCTTCTCCATGAAACCTTCACTGAGCTGTTACCTGAACAGGGCTGCCAATTCTTCCTCCACCGTCGTTTGGTAACTCGAGGTCTCCTCGAGTTGAGGATGAGCTGAGGTCGACCTCCAAATGCGTTCTGTTCGTCTATGAATAGGGTGAGGAATCCTCGAGAAAAGATAAGTTGGAGGAAACCTTAACTCGAGTCGAGGAAATCCGCGCCTTGAGGAATGACTATGAATACCGCCCTGAAATTCAGAGGAGAAAGCTCAAAGTTTACGCAAATTTTGATTCATCAAAGTCGGATCATGATTTTACGCGCATGAAACCAGAGCCTCCTTAGCGTCTTTTTTCCAAAATCACGGAAATTTGTTTTGCCGTTCTACAAGTTAGATTGTTCCTATTGAATTTTCAGAGGTTTTAGTATTTTACAATGCTACATAAATTTGAAAACATTGTTCACTAAAATTTAGATTTTCTATTTTTTTCAAATTTTATTTTTCTGGACATTTTGGTCCGTAAGTATAAAGTATTTAATATTCAATGAACTGAGAAATGTTTTGTGAGAGGTTTCTTATTCACCACACAGAAATCTTTTCCTCTTGATGTTGGATTGATAATGACAACCAGAGGATTGTTGAAAGCTCTCCACGAATAAAAGTGATTGGAAACCTCATGGGACTTTTATTGTATAAAAATAACCCTCTTACTTGTACCCAATATTGTTGACCTGATTCAATCTTGACAGTGGCGAAGCAAAACCGTATTTTTGAATGGTTAGAAGTATGTATAATTGTAATATTTTTGCAAGTACCTACTCATGATTGTAATCAGATCATTTATCGTTTTGTTGAGGCTAAACTGTGATTCTAAAATAGGTAGATACCCCCCTTTGTAGGTCACTAAATATATTTATTCTTCGCTTTTCCCGTAATTTATAGGTGTTGATGTTTTACCACTCCCTCTTAGGGAGAATGTCTCTTTTCCTCCCTCTGGTATAAGCAGCTCTTTGTCTATATTGTGTCTGATTTTTTCAATAATTATTCTCTAATTTCAGTTGTAGGAGCGGTTCTGGCATCGGGTCGCTCTACACTCTGCTGTACAAAGAACACAACCGACTCGTGGACGAGCTGTCGAGGATCAACTCAGGATGGGCGGCCAACCAACTGTTCGAAGAGGCGAGGAAAATCGTTACTGCGGAGATTCAACAAATAACTTACAACGAATTCCTTCCCATTATACTCCCACACGTGAGTGCTTGAAACTCCATTGGGTCATCTACCTACATTTTTAATGATTTAAACCTTATCTTAGACCATTTGCCTCATGGTATTGCTGGAGTCTTTGGTGGTTTCCAATATACGATCACGCTAAATAGTCGGTTTGTTACAGAATGAAATGGCTCCTCAGCTGAAGAAAAGAGGGTTCAGCAGTGACTATTCGAGCACCTACTTGGCTGGAACAATCTACGAAGCTGCCATGACGTCACTCATCATTCTCCCCACCATGGTACCCGCACCTCTGGTAAGACCAAGGCTTCAATGATTGAAAAGAAAGAGTGTATAGAATACTAAATATATAACAACCAATAATTTATAGATCATTATGTGTGGTAGATAATTTACACCCACCCAACTTGACAGACATTTTTATAGGAATCCCCTTGAATTTTTTTTAACTATTCATGTTTCAAAAGTTCTACTATTATTATGAAATGAGAAATAAATCTTTAATTATTATTTATAACGTAATACATCATTTTTAATAACGTAATAATATTGTTTCGTAGCATTAGCAAACTGAATTAAACCTTTCACAATTAGAATTAAACCTTTCACAAGTAGAATTAAACCTTTCGCATACTGAATTAAACTTTTCGCAATTAGAATTAAACCTTTCACAAATAGAATTAAACCTTTCGCATACTGAATTAAACTTTTCGCAATAAACAAACAATTTAATAAATTTGTAATAAACAAAAATAATAATAAATAAACACGTTAAACTATCTATTTATAAATCAATGTTCTAAAGTAAACTATCGCATAAATAGTCCGATTTTTCAAGAAAGGTGAAGGTCAGTGGAGGGGTTGGCCTGTACCTGCAGCAGGAAGTACGAGATAGACGTCCATTTTCAACGGGATTTTCAAGGAATTCGACCGTTCAGCAATACTCACTGAACTAATATTTAAATCGCTGTCGCTCATCACCACAACAATGTTCCTCACAAAACCAAAAAAGTGAAAAAACCTATGAAACTTTTATGACGAGAATGTTGACGAGAAGGGAAGGGTGACTCTACACAGTGAAGGTCAATGAAAGTTTGCCTGTCCACAGGGGAGTAATTGACCATCCACAGGGAAGATATTGTCCGTCCACAGATAAGGCATTGTTTTGGGGACTTCACTCACTCTTATGTCCTCTGATCATGTTTGGTCACCAAACATGAACAGTGGATTAATTTTATCACCAAACATGAACAGTGGATTAATTTTATGAAGGTTCACTTGTAATTGGGAAAGGTTTAATTCAGTTTGCGAAAGGATTAATTCAGTTTGCTGAAGGTTTAATTCAGTTTGCTAAGGGTTTATTCAGTTTGCTAATGCTATAACATACGAGTATGTTATGTTTAAAACTATAGAAATCACGAACAGTTCACAGGTTTAATACGAAGTTATCTTCTATACCTGAAGTCATTGTAAAAGATTCGTCCAAGTAAGGGTGGTGATTAGGGTAAGATAAAAACCTGTCTTTGTGGGCTAAACCCCAACTTACCTCAATTATCCTGACCCCAACCCCAACTTCCTTCATTTAGCTAGACCCCAACTTACCTCAATTAGATAGATCCTAACCCAGGGGCAGCTACTGATAGAAGCATAGGCGCATGTGCACCCCCAGCCATTAAAAAAAAAAAAATTCAAAGTTCTTTCCGCTTTGTTTGAGGAGTAAGTTGGCTAGTGACAGAAGACACGATAATAGGCACTCTGCTAGTTGAATCTACGTGCAAAAACAGAGGTGGGAGCTCCCTCTTTCCTGACCAATCAGCAGCGTTAAGAGCATCAGTGGTTTTCTGCTCCGTGTGTTTTAAGTGTGACATCATGGTGACTTGTTTCGAGGGAGGCGGGCACGTGAGATTGACCAACTGAGAGCTGGAGATTTTCTCGTGTTGAGCAGAATTGATTCAGTGCACCCCCGCCAGAGAGCTCTGCAATCCAGTTTTCCTTATCGAGTTTGAGGCAAACTAAACTGATAAGGGATTTTCGTCTTTGGCCCACTGTTTTGTTCACTGCCTCGCCAGTCCCTGTCCCTGGCTTTTCAAAGTATTGTGATTATCTATGAGTGTTGGAACGATGAATAATTCGGTGCATCATAATATGATGCAAACCAAACAAACTAAATAGTTTACTTTAATAATATTAAAGTAAACTATTTAGTTTGTTTGGTTTGCATCAAAGAATGATGTTGAAATTAAAAAATCATACTGTAAGTTTAACGTCGAATATTATAAGAAGGTGATTGGCTTTGTGGGTGTGAAGTGACTAACAAATTATTTTGCTACATTTCAGCTATTGCAATAAGATGGATGCATTTCTTGGGTTTAGACCTTTGATGATCAAGTATTTCAGAATTTCTGTTTACCACAAGAGAACATTTTTCGTGTCTATTGTACGTATTTAGTATCGTTTGCAATTTTAAGATGGAAAAGTTACCAAGATTTATCCCATTTGCATAACATTGAAATTTCCATTTGGCTGAGAAAAGCACCTATTCTGCCCCTTCTCGATAGCCCTCCTGATCTCTGCACCCCTTGAGTTTTGGGGCAGGAGCCGCCACAAGTTGGGGTTAGGGCCTAACCCCAACTTCCCTTCAAGGGTTAGCCACTTTCCTTTTAACATCCGTATCCATGTTATTAATATTCATGTTCTACAAAAGCGATGGTATGTTGAAGTCATGTAGTTTTCGTACGATGTTGGTTGTAATTCTGGTTGACATGTTCTCTCACTGCAGCATTTCTCTCTCACCAGGTATCGATGGGTTTAGTCAACTCAAGTCAAAGCGACATGAGCGCAGTCCTCTCTGACATGATGACGTCATCCTTCGCTTCTCCCGCCAGGATCCCCAACCTCCAGTTCAACGTTCTTGGCGGATGTAAGTAAAATTTCCATTTACCCACCACTCAACTCAGTTTGAAGTGCAAGGAGTGTTTTAAATAGTATGTTCACTTTAAAAAGGACACAATTATACGAACATTCGTTTATTCGTCAGTCGTCTTAACATTCATGATCAAAACATCAAGGAGCAAAACATTCGCCAAAAACGTCTTATGTCTAACTGGGCTCACATCGAAACCTTCAATCGATGTCTACTATCGATACTAAATGTCGATACGTTGTATCGACAATGATACATCCAAACATGTCAGACACAAAAATTTTGGGTACCCCAAAGCGTGAAAAAATCTGCTTTAGATTCAAAATTACAGCAGATGCCGATTTATCCGCGATTCCATCCAAATCCAACCATCGGGAATAGTAATCAACCAAGACTAGGTAATTCACTCCATTATGTTGTGCAATATCAGCTGCAACTTTCGCAAATGGCAGATCAGGAATATCATGTGATTGGAGAGGATCCTTAATTTTTTCTCTCTGAAACCTATTACATGTTGGGCACGAAATTGCAAGGTTTTTCAATACATGATCTGTCTCTGAGAGTCCTACACTGAGAGTGTCCTACTGACTGCGCCATGTTTTAAATAGTATGTTCACTTTAAAAAGGACAAAATTATACGAACATTTGTTTATTCGTCAGTCGTCTTTACATTCATGATCAAAACATCAAGGAGCAAAACATCCGCCAAATCACACATCGATACCTTCAATCGATGTCTACTATCGATACTAAATGTCGATACGTTGTATCGACAATGATACATCCAAACAAGGAGGTGGTGTTTAAAGAAAAAAACTGCTTTGTATCGATGGTTCCTTATTATCCACTTCCCAATTTACCAGACATGGCTCAAGAACTTCACACCAAAACTATATTTTCTAATAAAATTAATTTAAAGCTATTCTTGAATCTAATTTATCTACATTTGACCTACCAAAAACCATATTTATTATCTCGACTCATATTTCATACGAACGTAACCTACTTACCTAGGAACCTCTTGCCATAAATAATTGACTTCAGAAGTTACCTTTTAGGACAAAATGAACACTATGTGTTTGTTGTAATACGATATAAATCCTATCCAATCAAATTTTCAACATCCTTTTTTCTTAACCACAGCTTTAACCTAAAGATTTCTTTGAAAATTAGTTCATTGATTCATGTTGCTTGAATGGACTTTCTTTTCTAAGCTGAGTCAAGTGTTGATATTCGTTTTGGCTGCAAATAAAACTATGAACCTTATAAATAAGAAGAATTAGGTACCAGCATCCCACATGAAGTTAAATGAGGCTGAACTAACTTGTATACAGGGTGCCCAAGTAACTACGCTCCCCCCACTTATTTTATCTAGTAGAGTAAGAAAAAAAATCGGATTAACGCTATTCTTCATAATTTTTTGTGTAGAATTCAAAAATGACAACCTTACGCAGTGCGCAATCATGATCAACTTTGTTTTTTCAGATGAGAACCCCCATTTTTTATTGCAGATTCGAATTCTACGTCAAATTTTATGGACATTTTACTTCGAAAACTTTTTTTTTTTGGACGCGCGCAGCCCGCTCAGCAAGCGCTCAAAGATGCGCAACCCAGAGATTGCGCCAAAGTTGAGATGAAGGTAAACCTCAAGTGCGGCACAATACTCAGCACTGTTTTTCACGCTGAATGGAGTGGTGATATCCCTTTCTTGATTTGATTTCATTTTACCGTATCTACAGCCGAAAAAGTCACTTTTTGAGGAGGAAATCATCGATTTTCTTACAAAGAGTAATGATCATCCTAATAAAATGTAAAAAAAAAAATGAATTTTTAAAATTGTAAAATGACGGAAAACTTCTACATAATTATCACAAAATGTTGCAAAATAATATTCAATCTCCTAAAAACATGATTGGATGAACAATGATTGAAACAATTAAGCGATAAACTCTTAATAAATTAAGAATTCTTAAATAAACTCTTAATAAATAATAACTCTTAATGTAAACTGTATTGTCTACCTGCACAAAGGAGTAATAATTCGAGAAGAAAACAATACTCGGAAAAAATTCCACGGAAAATCGATGATTTCCTACTCAAAAAGTCACTTTTTCGGCTGTAGATACGGTAAAATGAAATCAAATCAAGAAAGGGATATCACCACGCGATTCAGCGTAGAAAAAAAGCGCTAAGTATTGTGCCGCACTTGGGGTTTACCTTCATCTCAACTTTGGCGCAATCTCTGGGTTGCGCATCTTTGAGCGCTCGCTGAGCGGGTTGTGCGCGTCCAAAAAAAAGTTGTAGAAGTAAAATGTTCATAAAATTTGACGTAGAATCTGAATCTGCAATAAAAAATGGGGGTTCTCATCTGAAAAAACAAAGTTGATCATGATTGCGCACTGCGCAAGGTTGTCATTTTTGAATTCTACGCAAAAAATTATGAAGAATACCTAGCGTTAATCCGGTTTTTTTTTCTTACACTATTAGAGAAAATAAGTGGGGGGAGCGTAGTTACTTGGACACCCTGTATACAGAAATTAAGAGGAACCATATAATAAAACTAAGTACCAAAATACTATACAGAACTAAATGGAAATACACTAGGAAATTTATAATAAAAATAAAACTCTGAAGATGTTTAGAATAAAAGCGAAAGCGATTTGAAGAACAAGAGAATTGACTCAACATTTTCTCACCCACAACCCAAAATATTCATCACCAATGACTGCTAAACCCACAATACTTCTAATAAAATATTGATTCATTCCAGATCCAACTGCTCGGCAGCTTTTGGAGCACATGAGAGCCAGCGGGATGAGAGGTTACGCGGAGGTTTTGAACGAGTGTTTTGACGGCGAGGTGACGGAATTCCACCAACTGAATTTCATGAACCAAGACAACCTGAAATATCTGTCCAAGCTGTACAAGTGAGGGGAATTTGTAACATTTGCTTTTTCTGTTTGAAGACAGCTCGTAATTGTTGTGAAATTGACTAGTTTTCCCTGGTAATTTCCAATTGTCGACAGTATTTCAAATAATTTCAAAATGATATTTTTGATGTAATTCTCAGGAATGTGAAGGACATCGATCTGCTGGTCGGAGGTTTGCTGGAAACTGCCGCACCCGGTGCTCTTTTGGGACCCACGTTCAGCTGCCTCATGTCCAGGCAGTTCACCAAAGCCATGGAAAGCGACAGGTTTTGGTTCGAGAATGATTTCCCGCCGGCTACATTTTCGAAAGGTCGGTGTTCAATTAAGCGGTTATACGTGTGAAAGGCGTGGCACTTATCCTCAACAATTGTGTTCTTTAGTTACCTACTTGTTCCTGCCTTTTTGATCTATTTGGGTACATTCTCGGATTTCCTTGATATGGATATGAGAAACCTAGGGAATCTACCGAATATTTTATAACATGATTGATTGATTGATTGATTAAGCTTTTTATTTACATAACCAGGGATGGATAGGGCCAAGTGGCCCTCTCTTACTCCGTCCCTGGCAAAAATTATTTACACCTCCTCGCTAGGTACTTAATCACAATTACATTGTTGTTATTTTAAAATTGAAAGTCTATTAAATATTTTTAAATAAAAGGAGTCTTCTCATTAAACGATGGTTACATGTACTTTGAATAATGTCTACAATTTCGGATAAACATTACATTCATCTATATGCATTTATAACTACTATACTGCTTATTTATACTACTATACTATTTATTCGTAAGTTTCCAAAAACTCCTTTTAAAGGTTGGTTTTGAAACCACTTACGGACATTGTGGTGTCGAATTTGTCAATGTGCATGTTATACATTCTAACTCATTGAACAAGGAAGGATCTCTCGTAAATCGTTGTTCTATGCATTGGACAAAGGAGCGTTTTGCTTGCATGCCTTGTGCTTCTTTCGTGTATATGGTCAACGAATTTCAACTTCATATAAATAAGAAGGAGTTTTGAATTTTAGAATTTTGAAAATCATTGTTGCCATTGTTACTTTTTTTCTGTCATTAAATTTCAACATACCTAACTTCTTGTAGTACGGTGTTACATGCATGTCCAGCGATAGCCTAAAGATGAATCTGATAGCAGCGTTTTGAGTTTTTTGAATCATATTTACCTGTTCTGCATTAAGGTCGCAAAATGCTAGTATACTGTAATCAAAATTTGGCATTAACAAAGATTGAACCAGCTGCAGTCGTACATATTGTGGAAAATCTATTGCCATTCGACGCAGTTAGTATATTCCCCTAAACATTTTAACACAAACCGACTCCGTTTGTTTATCCCACGAGAGTGTGTCTTGGATCACCACTCCAAGATTCTTAAACTCATGTTCATATTCCAAAAACACTCCCTCTATTTCTACTTTTGGGATTTCATTGCGATTAAGTTTGAGCAACTGTGCTTTGTAGCCTATCACCAGTGCCTTACTTTTGCTCGGATTAATGGCCATTCCATGCTAGCGACACCAGGCTATCATCCGCTCAATGTCATAATTCAATTTCTGAACAGTTTGATTAACATTTTCTCTGCCACAAGATAAATAAAGCTGAAGGTCATCAGCGTAGCTAACATGCTGGCGGAAAGTAAACGATTTAAAAAAAAAATACATATAGTGAAAACAAGGTTGCCGATAGAATGGGGTATTTCGGTGGGTCGGAAATTCAGGTTTTTGACCTCAAATTTGGATTCAGCACCCTTGAAAACCTACATACTCCGACTTTTAGCCCAATGATACTATAACATGTGGTAGAAAAATTAATTAAAGAGATCACACGTTTGAAAAAGGCGGACCGCTATAAATGCACACACACAAGGCAAGGACTATGCCGCGGACTAGGCCGGGCGCCTGTGTGAGTAGTGTTTTGTAGTATCCAAGAGGCCCTCCAAGGGTTTCTGTGCATGGATACTTTCTTCAAAGACAGTTGGCTAGCTACGTCACGATTGGCTAGCTACGTCACACCATTCAAATCTTCAACTTTCCTTAGCTTCTCTGAATTTTTAAAAACATTTTCTCGACGAACAGACCCGATTACCGTTATTCCTGAGCCATACTCTTTTGAAAAATAAAATTAAAAAAATTGACCGAAATACCCCATTGACCCTTGAGGAGTACCCGAACGAACGCTATGCCACGAAGACAATATTCCGTCGGGGCCCTTGCTCTCTACCCGCCAGATATTACTGAAACCGTTTCACTATAAGATCAGCTACACCAATGGATTTCAGGATGTCATGTCGCACCATGACATATGCACGGGAAAAGTCGATCGTTTTTCATCCATTCCTTTCCAAATATCATCTAGTAGCGCTATAAGCGCGGTTATGAAGGCATACATGAAGGCAGAAACCAAAAATGTAGTTAATTAACTACGAGTCTAGTTAGTTAACTATTAGTTATTTAACTCCTTGGCTCCTTTAGGCCTCCCTTTAGATTCCTTTATTCAAAACTTTTATTCATTATGACTCTTGTATGTTACGATGCAATTAATCTGACAGCAAAGTTGATAAAACTCGTATTGTTCAATTATTAAGTAATTCTTCTTGAAAATTATATTCGTAACCGAGTCTAAAGGTATGTAATTGAAACTATTATTATTTGACAGCTCAACTGAACGAATTGAGGAAAGTTTCTTTAAGTGGACTCATTTGCGAAAACACGAGAGGACTCCAAGGAATGCAGCCCAAGGCCTTCGTGCTGGAGGACCCTTACTTGTAAGTTTTCATACTTAAGGTGTATGTATTAAAAGTAGTTGATCAAAAAACCTGTACTTTCCTACTTAAGTAGTTTCATTTTTCGTTTTTTGAGTTGCCCGCAACAATAACTTCACGATAAGAGAGGTGTGCAATGACCTCAATGGTAGGAAAGTAGAAGAAATTGAAATCGCTGTCCATCTTAACTTGAAGGCATAAAACATGTCAAATTTCTAAGTTCTTCGATATGTCTAAAATATTTTCCACGTTATTATTTTCTGGAATTATTGTCCCCATTAAGGGGGTCTCTGTCTGTCGCCGTCTGTTCTTATTATTTCGCAAAATTGAAGGGGTAAAAACTTGAAAAATTGTACCTAAATTTGAAATGTTAAAGATTTTAGAAATTTGTTAGAGCACGTCCCTAGGGAATTGGATAACTGAAGTATTGCCGCTGGAATCATTAAAATCTAACAATAATTGCCACAGAAAAATGGGAAAAACTACTGAATAAACAGTTTATCGGCAATATTCCAGTTATTCAATTCCCTAGGGCCGTGCACTAATCAATTTTTAAAATTTCCATATTAAGTACAACTTTTCAAGTTTTTGCCCCTTCGATTTGGCCAAATACTGACCCGGAACGAACGTCGACCGACTGAGACCCCCTTAAGGGTGAAATTAGATAAAGGCTGGTACTTGAAATGAACGTAGGAAGATGTCGGCAAGAAGAAAAAACAACAAAATTATTATAAAAACACAGTTACTAAATTACAACAAAAGTATGATGTCACGACCTGGGATCGAACCCGGGTCTCCCAGACTAATCTGGCGTCCACGTAAAAAAGCCGTAGGGTCAATATTTTGCGATTTTTGGGTTTTGATATGGTGGATTCGTAATTTTGAGTTCTAATTAATCGTTCAGAAAGAAAAATTCGGAAAAATGTATTAGGAAAGTTATTGTCTAAAAATTTTCCATCAGTAGAAAACAGTCTTTGCTCTACGGTGTTTATTTGTTGGAACAATGTTAATAGTAATAGATAGAGTACGGCTTTTTCTCGTTGAATTAATCTCATATTTTTCTGAAGAGCCGTACCGTTTTTTCACGGTTTTTTGCTTCCGAGTCTACCAAGGTAGCGGAAGCTTTGTTTTCACTTTTCAAGGACGAAAAAAAAAGTTCTCCAAAATCAAAATTTTCACTCGCGTTTTGTGTTTTAGACCTTTCTGAACAATTTTGGTTCCGTGTCTGTCTGTCTGTCTGTCTGTGTGTCTGTCTGTCTGTGTGTCTGTCCGTCTGTCATCAATTCCTTGTAACGCGCATAACTATACGAAGTTATTGTCCGATTTCGATGAAATTTTCAGGGATTGTGCGGGTTGGTGTGTAGACGGTCCCCTATGAAAATCGCCACCTTCGGACTGATAGTAGCCACTGCGCATGCGCAAACGTGAATTTCCATGTAACGGCCATAACTTCTACATTTTCCATCCAATTTCAATGAAATTTTCAGGGATGTTACAGATTAGTATTTAGATGGTCCCCTATGAAAATCGCCACCTTCGGACTGATAGTAGCCACTGCGCATGCGCAAACGTGAATTTCCATGTAACGGCCATAACTTCTACATTTTCCATTCGATTTCAATGAAATTTTCAGGGATGTCACAGAGTAGTGTTTAGATGGTCCCCTATGAAAATCATAGAGAATTGTTTTTCATAGAGGGATTCATTCATAGAGGAACGGTCTCCTGTGAGAGAGACGAGGCTTTAATAGCGCAGAGGATTGAGTCTTGATTTGTGCTCTAAGGATCGCGGGTTCGAATCCCAGTCGAGGCTAAGAATATTTTTGATCCAATCACATACATCTACTCACTTAATTTTTCATCCGAATTTGATGAAATTTTCTAGGATTGTCCGGATTAGCGTGTAGATGGTCCCCTATGAGGGTAGTGAAAGGTAGGTACTTAGAGATTGGTGTTTTGAGATTAACTACTATGCATCGGATCATCTATACAATCGGGTTATGGATACGAGGAAGCTATGTGCCACACCCACTTGGCAGACGTTTTTTCTTTGTAGTGCGATCATCTCGTGAAAGAATCAGGTGAAGAAGTTGAGAAATAATGACCTTTGCCTGCGCTTTTCTCGGAAAATTAATTTCTCGATGGACTCAGTTCTACGGCATTTTTACATTGAACGGTAGTGTAGTGGCTTGCGACTCCTATACAGAGCGTACCAGTCTCTGCATCCACTCCACTTCCCCCGTACTCAGGCTTCGTTTTACAAAGTAGTGGAATCTGAACTCATACAGTGCTGGGTACACTGAGAAAGTGGCTACCATCCTCAGGGATGCGCATGTTACACATAGAGCACATGGCCTCGCAGGTGATGCAGGCTGACGAATGGCTTCCAGTTAACGTTCATCAAAGAGCCTCTCAACTTCAAGATCCAGTTCAGAACACAAAAGAGGAACAGCTGTTACTCAGCGAGGATGTCTGAATTCCCCATGATTAACAAACCGCCATAACCACCGCATTGAACTCCTGAATCGAATGAGACCACTTGAAGCTATGCAGGAAAATAATGAACCGTTGTGTAATATAAACATTTCCGGCCATTGATGCATTTTTGCATCGTCATAATAATGATTTTTTAAATATTGAAATAGTGGAAAATCTTTGTAGAAGAATTTTTTCTCGTTCATGCTGTTCCTAAACTTTTCAAAGAAAAATGTCTTCGACATTCGGGAGTTCAATGCGATTTGGGAATTGTTTTTTGAAAAAGAGGTCTTTTGACCGAAAGCATGATTATGGTTGCTCAAATTTGGTCCTAGGAGAGTGAGCGTTCTGGGCCATGAGTCAAAACAGATTCCGGTTAATAAAAATAAATTTTTAGATTTATATAGATTTAAAAAAAAATGTTTGACAATGAAGAATAAAAGGATAAATCATAGGTATCGATTTCGAAAACTGAGACCTCTGAAATCGTATTAAAATGTGAAATTCATAAAATTTGGAGCATTTCTCGATTAGTGAGCAAATGATGCCTTATTTCGGCCGGCATTCTGTAAAATAGTTCATCCTTCTCCCCCCATTACTCTGCCTTTTCTACCCTCGGCTTGAAATGGGTTAAGTAGCGTATTTCCTTCCCCTGTTTCTCCCAATTCTGATAATTTCTGACCCATTTTGGAGAGCCCGAACTATGATGTGGAGAAATGAAAGAGAAACACGAAAAATCCCGTTTAGAAGGAGAAAAGACGTGAAAATGAAGGTAAACCCGGTTTTTGGTCACCCTCGAGAAGGGATAATATTTAGAAATTCCTAACTGTAAATCTACTGACGATCATCAGCAAGTCTCCAATCAATTGTGAATCACTGTGCGCTATTCACCGCATGTCCTGTGTGTGAACTTACTTATTTGAATTCGTGATGATTATTTCAGGAACGCTCTGGTTGGTTGCGACCACTTCAATCAAATCGACCTGGCGCCGTGGAGAGACGAGACGGCGAGAAGTGACGACTCTTTGTTGACGATGGACATCGTCAAGGAAGTCCTGAAGAAGGCCGCCGAAGACGTCGCGAGGCGACAACGTCAAGAAAGAATTTCGTACAAAGACCGTAAGTTGAATTTTTTCTACGATTAAAGATGCAGTGGTTTTTCCATAATGTTCAAGACAACAATTTCCATTATCCATATTTTGTTGCATGAGAAATATATCGATACCTTGAAGCGCAAAGGCGCTATGTCCATCCATCTTCCAGATTTTTTCTTTAAATTTCAGAAAAACTCAAACATATTTTTGTTGTAAATGGGGAGTGCGCCTGGGTCGGAAAAACTGTTTATTGTTATTTTTAATCTAAACTAGACCTCCATAAAAATCATAGAAAAGGATCTACTCATCCAAAAAGAGATCGACTGGTGTCAAAATTCTCAGGATGAGGTCTACTTTCGATTAAAAATTTAAAACAAATCATGCGCACCCCCATTAAATTAAATTATTATTGACTTTCTTGAAGATCATAGCTTGAAAAGGTCTTGAAGAAATTAAAGTTTAGTGTAATAAGCCGTTATTTTAGGAATTGTGCTCTGGTGAAAACTTCTTATGCGTTTTTTTCAAAACTCCGTTTTTGGACATATCGCCTTTGCGCTTTAAGATATCAATAATTAAGTAATGGGGGTGTGCCTGATTTTTAAAAATTTTTAATCCAAATTTGACCTCATCCTGAGAATTTTGACACCAACCGCGAGCTTCTATCGTGAGAAGACCTTTTTCTGTGTTTTTTCAAAGTTTCGAATGTTTATGACGTCATGCGCCCCCCCCCCCCGCCTGGGTGGGACCCCCCAGCCCACTGTGACGTCATAAACAATCGAAACTTGGAAAAGTCACAGAAAAAGGTCTTCTCACGATAGAAGCTCGCGGTTGGTGTCAAAATTCTCAGAATGAGGTCTAGTTTATAGATTTAAAACAACAAAAGCAGTTTTTTAAACCCAGGCGCACACTCCATTGTGTTTCCCGCGTTCAAACACAAATTTCTGTGATAAGTTCCACTTTAAAAATAAAAATTAGGTACTACACTTTAGGAATGATGAGATTTCGGTATAGTAGAATATTGGTTCTCTTAGTTTGATTTCCGATTGAAAAAAAACTCAATGTTTCCCAAATAAAGTAAAATTTCGTTTTTAAGGGGGCTTTTTCACGCCTCAATCCTTGATTCAAAGAAAAGGTCTAACCTTCTCAAAAGAAAAAGTCTAACCTTGATTTAAAGAAATCTAACCGATAGGAAATTTAATTCTATTTCCAACGGTTTTCTCAAATTTGAATTTACACAGCAAATCAAGTTACGACCGATTTAATAACGGAAAGCCGAAATCACGAAAACATCTTGAAATTCAAAACAACTTGGCAAAACAAGGGGTTAAAAAATTGCTAAGAGACATTTTTGTTGCAAAGTAGTTGTAAAATCGACCGCTGAAGTTATGCGGGCCTAAGTTGCTCTCTCTGTATAGTAGTCGTCGAATACGCTGTCCTTTGCCTTGAATGAGGTTTTCCTTTTTCTCGAAGTCCTTAGTGACTTCGATTGAATGAACAGTTTAGGTGTCTGATATAAAGCATATCGCACGCTCGCAAAAAAAAAAAACCCTTTGGCATAAATCAATTTGAATTTTTGGCAATTTTTTGGCATACCAATTTGAACTTTTGGCAACTCAATTTGATCTTTCGGCAAATCCATTACGTTTCGACTACTACTGGAGCCCTTGTCCACCTTCATTCCTTCTACAATGTTCAATAAAGTGTTTTATCTCTCTCTCAAAAAAAAATATATCGGTATTATGTTTACGCTCATTAGTACACGTAGGTACCACCGCGTTGGAAACAGGATTTCGGTCAGTGCAGTGCACGGTTAACTTGGTGGTAATACATAATAATCCTATTTTTGGTTTAAATCTGTCATTACTAGAGGAGAAAAAGGTTAAGCAACTTGAAAAAATTATTAGCGAAAAACCACCGGAAAGTAGGTATGTTTCTGTGTAGAGTATCCTCAAAAACCATTTGGTGTACCTACTTGGTAATAAATAACTCTATTGTCAAATGAAATTGCTCCGTTTTCTCTGTACCTCTGTGTAATTGTTGAATTTATTTTGTATTGATATGATTTGTTTTGTGCAGTTGGGGTCGCTGATAGAAAATCCGCTCAAAGTATCGCCGCTGCCTTCAGCACTCCCACCACAATGGCGCTTCGGATGGCCAACAACTCACTTCTCCTGGAATACGCTACCGCTGAGCTGATGTCCATGGTTAGAGCCAAGTAAGTGCGAGAACGATGAACATTCTATGAAGTTTAAG
The DNA here is from genome assembly GCA_009739505.2 of Apolygus lucorum. Classification (NCBI taxonomy): domain Eukaryota; kingdom Metazoa; phylum Arthropoda; class Insecta; order Hemiptera; family Miridae; genus Apolygus; species Apolygus lucorum. The sequence goes on along the minus strand of CM019173.2, from coordinate 27,490,517 downwards.
GATATTTGAAAGGTAGTTGGGGTTTCGTCTTGGTTGGATCATCGGAAGCCCCTGAGAATGTGCTACATCTCTGGATGGATGAGTGGAAACTCCACGGACGATGATATTAGGGGGTTCTATTTCAACAGTTTTCATCAGACTAGTTATCACAATCTGGTGAGAGCAAGTTTCTAACCGCATGTATCTATAACAAGGAGAAACTTGACCCAGGACTCTTCACGCAGGTTCAATCCAGTGGAAATCTTCACTTTTAACCTCTTTCTGATGTATGTGGTGTATGCTGTGGTGTTAAAAAAAAAGAGTGCCGATTATTGGAAACAAGGACTTACTCTAAAAAAAAACAAAGAGTGCCGTTTGTCCAAAAACGAGAGTTGTCCAAGTTTTTATTCAAAAAATAATTATCGTTATGTAACTTAATTATCATTATTAGTTATCGTGTTATGAGACCACCTGTCTTGCAGCTCAAGGCGTGACTGAGCGAAAAATCCCTCCATCCACACCCGTCGCATGTAACAGGCATTTCGACTGGCAACCTCTTGTATCTTAATGCCAAGGCGTCACGAAATTCGTTTGGGGACATGTTGAAATTATGCTTTTTCAATGGCAGAGCTGATAGCCAGCTTGAACTCTTTGTTCTCGATGCCTAGAGCACTGCTTGCTGGATTGTTCTTTTCCTATCTGGCTCAAATTTTGCGAGTGATGATTCGAGAAAGTTGTCTTCCGTGAGATTTCGGTTTCTCATTGCTTCCTTTCTTGCTGCATAGAGATGGGTCACATGGTCACCTAGATCAAAGGGCTGACGAAGCCGAATGGATCTATCTATAACTGCAGTGCTAGAATTTGATGTTTGAAACATTGCACTTGCTGTTGAGACCGGATCTGTCCAGACCATGCCACCTTTGTTTACTGGTAGCGAGAATATATCGCACTCCTCTGGTGACACGCCTCCACCAAAAATGGCTGGCATGAAAGTAGTGCGAATAAAGTCTCTCAGTGGCCTGAACGCTCCTTCCTCACATTCTACTACTCTCTGAACAAACTGCCATCGAAATTTCATGGATTTGGTGAACGCCGAGTGAGCGTCTTGAGGATGTTTTTTGCCTGCAGCTGACACCCTTTCAATCAGTTGAGTCCATTCGCTGATCTATGGGTTCGCCTATATATCCCCTTAGGAAGCGGTGGCCAGTTACAACCTTGATTCCTGTGCCCTCAAAGACTACTTCTGCATCCCTCTTCTTGTCTGGGTGTACAAGGTACGACTTTTGGCCTTGAGGATAGTATCCAAAACTCGGACCATGTCTCAGTAGTTGCTCCCACCAATTTTTGAGTTCTTGTAGGTTTCCTTGCGCTGATGAATCGTCAGCGTACCAACACTGAGTGACATCTGGGCAGTTACACTGTAGCAGATTAATCAATGGCAGGGTAGAAATTCCATACATGAGCATAGCCAGCGGATTAACCTCTTTCTGATGTATGTGGTGTATGCTGTGGTGTTAAATAAAACTTATTATTATTTTAAAAAAATACCTATTTACCTTAAAATAGATGCAACCAGTAGATTTCTACTACACTGCAAACATTTTTTGGGTTTTGAACCATTCTTTGTGTTGACATGAACGCCACAAACAATTTGAGAAATCGGTGCATTTTGATTGACAGGCAGAGGAGGAGGCGTCAGCTGGAAGGAGACAACGTTATCGGATTCGATTTCCCGGGTAAAGACGTCTTCGGCGACGTTGACATCACCGACCTCTTCCCAGGCGCCAAATTGCCGGCTGAGTGCCCCGATGAGACCAGCCCCTGCAACCCAAGGACTCCCTACAGGACGTTCACCGGCCACTGCAACAACTTGGAGCGACCCAACCTGGGCAAGAGCATGACAACCTTCGCTCGTCTTCTTCCCGCAGTGTATGAAGATGGTAAATAGCTGTTCTATCTTCCACAGTTCTGTCTAGTTAATGTGTTCAGCCCTCATGGTTGCATATCTATCTAATTGCATGCTAATCCACACTTAGCTCTGGCTCAACTTCAAGGTAAGTGTTACGACTATTCAGCCGCACCACATTTGCACCATCCGGTGGCCATTCCTAGCATGGGTAGAGTTCGGGGGGGTTCGTTCCTGATAGGATTATATAGGTACCAAAACAAAGTCAAAATGGGCGTCACTCCTCTGATATGGTTTGATTTGCTTATGCCCTTAGCTAGAGGAGAAACTATAGGGCCATTCAATAGAAATGCAAATGAAATACAAAAAAAAAAAACAGTTTATTCAGTTTTGAAATGGGATCAAATTTGGTAGGTTGCCAATCAGCCTGCAGCACCGCTCTAAATCGCCCTAGTCTAAGTCCTAATTCCCTAGTGCCCCTAATTTTTCTTAACGAACTAATTATCAATAAGTTGGCGTCAGGAGTGCTGAGGATGACGGCGTCACAGGTATTGTAGGTACGAGGAAACCACGTATGTTGAATAGAAGAGTAGGAAATATACTCGGAGAATTGAACCCCATTTATGGGGTTCTGGTCAGCACATTTTCCTATCCAAGTAGGTAGTTGGTAGAATATTTCGAGAGACCCAATGTAGAATAGAAGAACCCAGAAGGTTACAGGATTCCTGAAGATAGATGACGTTCTGCTTGAGAAGGTACAAGCAAGAATATCGTGCTGAGACGCAGCTCCAGCACAGCAAATACGATAAATTGAAGAAGGGCTTTCAGCAGCACACATCCAAAGAATTATACCAAAAGGCAATACTGATACAAAATGAAAATTAAAATCCTGCACTTGCAGAGAAGAACCACCTGAATTTTACTATTATCCTGCCTAGCAGAAGTGCGAGATTCAGGGCGGTACTGATTGATGGCTACCGAATAACTTAGCAGCTTGGGGTCCAAATCAACAAGATAATGAGATGAAGGCAAGACGGCGCTCGGGGATTATTGGGGCCCCCTTTGGGTCTGACCGCCTACCTATTTGCGAATAATTGTTACTCGTGTAACATAAGTATCTGGTGATGCTCATCAAACAGTTTTGCATGTTTGATGGTTTCGAAAGTGGTTTCACGAGGTTTTTCAACATAGCAACATTTGGGTGACTTTTCTGATATGACCTACGACTCGTATGCAATGGTCTTCTTCTTCAATGATGCTACAACCATGACCTAGCACTATAGTCATGACCTCCGGTCGGGATTGAGCGGGAATCGGAGGTAACACCATCCAACCAGCGAAGTTTCAGGCGCCCGATTCCTCGCTTGGTGTGGATTCTTTCGTCGAGGATCTTTCGAGGCGGTTCCTTTAGGCTCATCCTGGCAACATTGCCAGCCCACCGGAGCCGTCCCACCTTTATAAATTGGATGACGTCTTGGTCCTTGTATACGTCCATGACCCACTCAGGATTCTCCTCAGTACTTTTTTCTCAAAGCAGCGTAAGTCCTCTTCCAATGCTCTGGTCAGGGTCCATGTCTCAGAACCATAGGTAAGGGCAGGTCTAATTAAGGTTTTTATACAGACGTAGCTTAGTCGGCCGTTAGCTGTGGAACTAATCCGAATTAACATCCAGTAACCACCTGCATCCTTCGCTGCACTACAAACTTCATTATTATTTGTTACCAGAGATCCCAGGAAGACGAACTCATTCACAGTGTCGAATGTGTATCCGTTGACCTGAATGCGTTTCAGCCCTCTTCTCGTAGCATTAGTTATCATGTATTTGGTTTTCGACTGGTTGACTTCCAGTCCACAGTGCAGCCACAGCTTCAAGATTTGTGAAAGCCTCACTCATGGCTGCAAATGTCCTACCTAATATGTTGATGCCATGACAGGTCAGAAAATAATAATTATTGATGGAATTATTCCATCAATTTTTCTTGCAGGAGTGTCTTCTCCCAGAGTGACCTCGGTGACTGGTCAACCTCTTCCGTCTCCCCGATTGGTTTCTTCGATGATACACGCTGACATCTCTTATCTTCATTCTAGGTAAATACCACCCTTGCTGTGAGTTTGGTCTAACTTGAAAAAGTGAAAAAGAACCATTAGGAAGTGAATCACTCATTTCGACGAAATTGATAAGTATTAAAATTATCGAATCTATATTCATCAGTATGATGTGAAATGTTCTTCCATTGTGGTCCTGAAAATTACCAGCGTATAATTAATCCTGTATTGTAAATATTACTATAATTCACTCGTGTTAACATGGAATGATCCATCGCAAATTTTAGTTGATCGATTTATGCACCATCTCCTGAATGGTGGGATCTCCAGGACCACTAATTTTGCTATTTCTGTCTACAACCAGTCGAACGGATTTGAGGTCGATTTTACGTTCACCAAATCTGTTGGAGCAGCGTGTTGAAAGTAATTCCCATTTTCCGTGCCCGATTCCATTATTGTCGAAATACCACTTTTGGCTTTTCTTTTCCAGATACACCCTGAACGTCATGCAGTTTGCCCAATTTGTTGACCACGATCTCACATTCACGCCCAACCACAGAGGTAAGGCATCCTCCACCGTATTTTAAGGACTATTTGACTGACTTCTAGAGAGGAGTGATAGTGGTGATCATGACAATTCCCTGCAATCATCATGTTGTATCCTATATTAACGTTAGATAGACGTAAGATTGGTGAACAAACGTAGGTAAGATTTTATTGAATACTGAACCGACAGAATTTTAGATGGACACGAAGTAACAGAGAACAAATTCAAATTGCGATATCAAAAACACGTCAGCTAACATCAGCTGATGTTTAGCACCTGGCCACTGTAGTCAGTCAACACCCACATCACCCCCCCCCCCCCCCCGTGTCAACGAAACCGAACTGGAAATTGCACTCGGCGACCGCTCTTGGTCTTCGCAGTTGGTGCCGGATCTGAGTCAGGAAGGTCTGGGGGCTGTGGTGACACCCTTTGGCCTTTTTGAGTTTGTTGCCCTTCCATTTGGCTTGAAGAACGCTGCGCAATCCTTTCAATGTACATCCACTCAATCCTGCAAGACCTCTCTTTCTTGTATGTTTACCTGGACGACATACTAGAGAGTTTTTGGCAACCACTAACAGTGGTTAAATACTGGGCCTGTGGAACCTCTTCACAAAGCACGGAGTTCGCGGTATGACGATGGATATGCCTCCCGACATCAGCGGGCGACGATGAAAGGGTGCCCCCAGACAGTCACCCGTTCCTCGAGGCCCACCGTGACGAGCGCCTCCATTCCCCCCCTGTCCAAAATTAACGTGCTTCCTCCTTCAACTGGGTAGCATCCTCTGTTGCTCGCGCTAGTCTCCTCCTAACGGGGCCCGTGAGATTTTGGCACCAAAAACTCACTATTGATCGCGTCATTGACCCCACACAGCTCATCTGCGATGCTTGTTCGAACGCCTTGAGGCTCATGGGATCTCGATCAACGTCTCCAAATGTGTCTTTGGAGTGCTGGAGACATCGTTCTTGGGTTACCTTGTTAGTGCCCACGGCATCAAGCCACTTTCAGAGCGAGTAGCTGCCATTATGGAGTATTCACTGCCTGAGACTATTGAAGGCCTCCTTCGCTTCCTCGGTCTGATAAATTTCTATCGCCGGTCTCTGCCACATGCTGCTGTCTTGCAACAGCCTCTTTTTGACTTGTGCCAGAGCCCTCAAAAGAAAGATCGACACCCAATTGAGTGGACAGACAGTACCAAGCTTGCATTCACACAACTCAAGAAGGCATTGACAGAAGCTACCTTACTGATGTTTAGCATCTGGCCACCGTAGTCGGCCAACACCCACAGTGTATCGTTGTGTGTCCAAGTGTGACTTCCTTAGTCACTAGGAGGAAGTCATGACGTCCACATCTACCGCGCTTCTCGAAAACACAGCGGGAGTTCATAAGTTTACTGATAGATTCGTGTCGTGATTGTCCAAAATTGTGGAAAGTGAAGAGAAGATTGCGCTATTTTCTTTTGGTGTTGTTTTTCTACTTCGGGGCAACTAGTGTTGAGGCTAGGAAACCCAAATCAGTATTTGAAACCATTCAGCACCGAAACAAAAAACTAAAAATCACCCATCGAATCTCAGTGCTTCACGGCTTCCACTGATGAGGATCGAGGAAGTTGCTAGGTAAAGAACTATGATACTATAGAAATACCATAGATCGATAAAAAAAATGAGGACCGTTGTGGAAGGGAAACTGGTAATTGGATATTTGAAATAAACTGATGAGTTCAGGTGTAGGTTGAATAGGTACAAGTAAGTGTAATTGATTAAATCGGTATAAATTTTGATAGAAAAACCTATGGAGCTCCGAATACATAAAAGTGGAAAATATGCTATAAATTTACTCGATTTCCTAAGGAGTTTGACGCTTAGAAATAAGGAAAGAGCCGACCTTATTGGGGGAACGCGGAATTTCGATTCTGGAAGGATCCAAAGCGTTACCAGCGGTCGTCCTCAAGGCTGTCTTACGGACCTGAAATGCTGCAGGTTTGACGAAGGCGACAGCGACTGGAAAGTGAGGAGAGCCTTCAGAGATCATTTCAGAAGAATCCGTGGAATAGTCCGTCCGTTGTAGTCCGAAATATAGTCCGTAATATGGTCCGAAATATGGTCCGGTTTCCCAAGGAGCTGCGGAAGAAATGCGGTATGGTCAGCATAATAAATCAATGCAGATTTAGCAATATTCCTGCTATTCCTGCTGGGAGTGCCATCGTTTTCCAAAACTTACGTCGATTCCTTGAAGATGTGGATGAAAATCACTGCAGAATTTTCCTGAGATGCTAAAGAATTAGCAGAAACGGCCGAGTAAAAACGCCGAAAATGTTGGTGGAGCGTCAAGGTGTTCTGGAGAAGGTAACTTTTGCACTGAGCTCTTGGTCGGAAGGTGTTAGTAGACGGAGGGGAGCGTTAACAGATGAGAACCGCATGTCCTTTCACGACACTTAATACAAAACAATAGGTGCAGACACCTCGGGTCGAAGTTGCGAGAACAGAAGTTTTGACCAAAAAATTGAAGGTTTGATTTAAGTACGCTTGAAGCTTCATCAGTCGGAGGTTCAAGCATTTTGAACAATCTGCTTGATAGTGTAGGGGCTCCTTTATCTGATACACCCTGTATATTACCTCCGAAAATGCTTCAGAAACCTCTTACCCATGTATTTTATAACTGTTGTTCATCTCGTTTAATCCATTTATACATCCGACAATTCCAGGTTTCTTCTCATCCATTCCTGATTGTCGTCCTTGTGACTCTGCCGTCAGTGTCCACCCGGAATGCATGCCCATCCCGGTACCCCAGGGTGACCACTTCTACCCTCAGAGGAACGTCAGCACCGGAGAGAGGATGTGCCTCGCTTTCATGAGATCACTTCCCGGTCAACAGCATCTCGGTAAATTTTCGGGACTTAAATAAAATAGAACGTGTTTTTAAAAGAATCGTTTACTCACGACTGTCATCCTACAGGCACTAGAGAACAAATCAACCAAAACTCTGCCTACCTGGACGGATCGATGATCTACGGCGAGCACGCATGCCAGGCACGTGAGCTGAGAGGCTACAATGGCCGACTCAATGTCAGCACTCCTTCCAACAGGGGAAAAGACCTCCTTCCCATCTCGACGGTGCACCCCGAATGCCGCGCACCCTCCGGTTACTGTTTCATCGCAGGTACGAGAATTTGGAACTTTTAAATCAGCTGATCTGCAATTAACGGATTTCTGTCTTAAATACCAATCACCCTTATCAGAGTCACAAAAACGATTAAAACAGAGAATAAATCGAATGAAACCAACCCTAGATCGATGGTAATATCAGTTACGCAATTTACAGTATTTGTCGAAGACAACGATTTTTTTTTGGGAAAACCAACAATTATTATTACATTCATCTTTAGGCAGAAATGGTAACTGATTCAGTGTTTCTCCGCCAGCATGAGCAACACTGAATTATTGGACTTCTGCACGATGAAGTTGCAAAGTATGTAAGATTAATTCTCATTAGATCTTCCAGGTGATCGGTAGAGGCTGTGTAAAGTTCCAGCTCAAATTTTGCTGGTGATCAAGAGGGAGCTGAGATTTCATTCGTACACAGCAGTCCCTGAAGGACTTCCTGTGGAATTCCAGCTTTTGGGGCCACAAGGTGCAAAATCAGTTCACCCAGCTGAAAGTAACTCAGTTTGTCAGTCGTACTCAGCAGTCCCAAAGCGAGTCCCAGCGAAGTATCAGCTTCAGCTTTTAGCTTTTGATCCCTGTACTGTAAAGTCAACTGGAGCGAATTTAGGTCGCCCAGCTCTGTTTGTAATTTGAACACATCAGTTCCAAATTGCCACTGGGAAATACAAGCGAAAACTTCCTACTCGCTGAATCTTCGTATAGCGTGTGTCCTCGTTTATAACAACTGTTCTCCTACTACGTAAGGGTAGATGCGTTTCTAAAATAAAGAAATTATCGTTTCTTCACGAAAATTACTTCCTTTCCAGGCGATGGCAGAGCAAGTGAGCAGCCAGGTCTGACTGCCATCCATACTATCTTCATGAGGGAGCACAACAGAGTCGTGGACGGTCTCCGATCTATCAACCCTCACTGGGGTGACGACAAATTGTACCACCAGGCCAGGAGAATCGTCATCGCTTCTTACCAGCACATCCTATTCAACGAGTTCCTCCCGAGGATCTTGGGATGGAATGCCGTCAACCTGTACGGGCTCAAGCTTCAACCACAAGGGTATTACAAAGGTGAGCGACAAGTTACTTGTCTGTACAGTTCCAATCTCTTGAAGATTGAGATACAGGAATAATTCTCTCTTAAGATCTTTGAAACTATTTTACAAATCCTGGACTTGATTATTGCGCTATAGAGCAAAGAAATTTGGATGCTGTCTCTATCTTGAGGAAATCTGGATGCCAAGAGCCATTGTGTCTCAAATGGTCGTATCAATGGTCAATTCCTGACAAATCTGAAGAGTCCACGTAGTTTCGAGCATATCCTCGTTGCATATAAACCTGCCTAACAACCTAACTGTAGTTGATAAATGTCGGAGAAAATACTGAAATAGGGTTAACTAGGCATTGAGCGCAACGAAGAAGTGGTCAGTCATGCCAATTTGAATATTTGAAGCACATTGATAGTCCATGATGTCACACCACCAGTACAGTTGTTGACTGCACAACAGTCATCATCAGGCATCTTTTTCATGGTTTAGGGTAACAAATTTGGGGTCATATAGGGGACTGGTGACGGCAAATTTTAATTGGTGATGAATTTTGGGAGGCATCCCTGGGGAAACCATCCTGGCCCACCAGTTGGATAATGAATGAAACTAAGGGTTAAGTAAAGATATGTAGGTAAATTTGAAGGGACACTGAGGAGCAGAGTTGTAAGCAGTGGGCGTGGTATGTAAATAGTGGGCAGGGCGGATGGAAGGGGATCAGGTGGGTTCGTGCAGAGTCGGGCAAGCGCGCGTGGATGCGAGAAAGTTAAGCGTGTAAACTATCCATCTACACGAAGGCGGGAGGTCGTCAGCTGATTAGGAGGTCCGTAGGATCGGAACAAAATAATCGTGATATGTACTATGCTCGGGATACCATGTAATGATCTCCAGTCGGGGATCTAATTACTTGGAAATTGGGGAGAAATAAGACACGTAATCTGACGGGAATAAGGAGGTATATTCAATAATAACTTACGTGAAGCGGGCCGGACTTAGAGAACAGAGACGTCGAGCCGTGATCGCGATAATACTGACTTATCACATCACCTCGACCCCTCTCTTCCCCTACTTGGGAAGTGTCATCCGTCCTTGAGTGATTGTATCATCACACAATTGTGTGGTCCAATCTACCAAGTAATGCTAGTTATTACTTAGTTGTTGCGTTTTACAACAAACAATTAGGTGTGACGCAATTTGTGCTCGACGGCACAAAGAGTCAGTTCCTTGCCAGATAATAGGCAGACCAGTGGCTCAATAGAGCTACCAGTTTGGGACACGTATCACAGATCAGCGGACAGTTTGAGAGCTCATCAACAATTTAGAACCATTTTGAATAGTTGAAGATGAAGTGAAACCAGGGCAATGTGGAGGGGGGCTTGTGTCCTCCCCTTCTCAAGCGTGATCCACACCTCTATGGGCCCTAGGTTTCTGTGCAACACCCTCTTGACTTCCATTGAGGGCTTCAGAACTGCTTGGATGATATAGGTCTTGGGTGAGTGAGCTTCTTCCATGTACGCCTCATTGACATGGACCTTGTTGTGGTTGGGCGCCTTGGATGTTGTTTGGCGCCCTTTGTGATTGCTGTTTTCTTGAGGTTGTCAGCTCACTCTGGCACAAAACACACAAACAGACAAAGATGGTTGTGTTTATTTGTATTGATATATAGATCCGATTAAATGCAATATTGGTTTTACAGGTTACAGTCCCACTTGCAACCCGACCATCGTTACTGAATTCGCAGCAGCCGCTTACAGGATCGGCCACAGTCTCCTTCGACCTCACATTCCTCGGATGAGCTCGTCCTTCTCTCCTGTAGAACCAGCCATCCTCCTGAGAGACCATTTCTTCAACCCAGACATAATTTACACGGTAATTTGTTGCAAAGTGAAGGTGTACAACATTAACCCATTCAATGCCAGTGTTGTTATATGACAGCCTCTCCTTTGAGGATTTTTCAGTCCAGTCGAATCAGTGGCCTGTTGCCAAAAACCACTCTTAATGCTTCTGGTTTGCCACGAACGTCAAGAGGAGCCCCCCCCCCCACCAGAAAGAGTTGGCTGGGAGAAACCCGGTTTCAGGGAAGCGTTTTACCAGTTTATGTGAAGCACAGTTTTCGGTCTCTTTCAGTGATACGTGGCCTGGGGCGAAATCGGTGGACTCAGTGCTGGCATTGAACGGGTTAACGAACGGGTGTAACACGTTGGTGTTAGTAACACATTGTACGGATCTAGAAATACGAATAATATTCCAAGAATGGATACAAATGAGCGCAATTGTTCTCAATAACTATTTCGGTCGTATTTACGCTCCAAAAACCCCTCTGGACCCTCCAGATGCTATCTAATTATAAAAATGCGGAACATGTTTTAAGCATTAAAATAAAACCTCCGCTACCTACCTATAATAATGTGCTTTCTCAATAATTTTTTGTTGTGTAACAAAGCTCTTGCAGCAAATGTTGCTTATAGTTCTCTAACTCAGGGATATATCTCAGTTTCTTCCATAATTACTGCGGTTTTGGCAGTATATCATTTATGCATAAATTTAGTGCTTTCCAACGAATGATGAAGGATTTTTCTACGAACACGAATGACGAAAATAAAGTTCGTCCCAACGACTTGGTTTTAAGTGGAAATCAATGCAAATTAGGGGAAGTCGCGTTTTCGTAACGCAATTTCGTTACCATTTTGGCCAGTTAGCTCACGGCTAAAACATGTCCCACGTTAAAAGTTGACTTGACTAACCTGGTGAATCATCAACATGTAGTGAAACCTCCTCGTTTTTTAGCCACACATCATCGACGAGATCATGAGAGGACTGTCGTCAACTCCGATGGAAAATCTCGACCAGTTCATCACTGGAGAGATCACCAACCATCTCTTCGAGGACAGGAGGGTGCCCCACTCAGGAATGGATCTCCCGGCCATGAATGTTCAGAGAGGTAATTAGTTTCCCAAACTCCGCAGAAAATTAGTTTCCATTCCTGATGGAAAACTATTATTATCAACCAGTGCCTCGTGCTGCTATCTGTGGTCGACCGTATTTGGTGAATCAGGTGGAGCTGAAGCTCCTGTTTGCAGGTATTAGCGAGAAATACTCGTAATTTCAACTCAAATGTTTACCGAGAAATCTCATTACCACGCAGCTTAGAGGAATTTTTATTTTAATTTTTAGCGAATTTTCGGAATAATGTTTCTATTGCAATGGCATTGAAATGTTTAAGCATGGAAGAAATAAGAGACCTAATCTCTTTATCTAGGGTAAACCCCGTTGTTAGGTGGTTATCATTTTTTTTAGTGGAAAATACCGTCTCAATCACATTGATATCTGCGTTTCAAAGGATGCTGTAGACTTCAGCATGTCAGGCTTCTTGATGTCTAGGTTTGAGAGAACTGGTAGGCAAATGCCACCACTATGAATTCTTTCCCATTGATACATAGCATTTCCAAGTCAAATTCAACCATTTGCAAGTCAAATTCAACCTTTCCAAGTCAAATTCAACCTTTTCCAACTCAAATTCAACCTTTCCAAGTCAAATTCAACCTTTTCCAAGTCAAATTCAACCTTTTCTAACTCAAATTCAACCATTTGCAAGTCAAATTCAACCTTTTCCAACTCAAATTCAACCTTTCCAAGCCAAATTCAACCTTTTCCAACTCAAATTCAACCTTTTTAAACTCAAATTCAACCTTTTCCAAGTCAAATTCAACCTTTTCTAACTCAAATTCAACCTTTTCTAAGTAAAATTCAACTTTTTTCAAGTAAAATTCATTCTTTTTCAAAACAAATTCAACCTTTCCAAGTCAAATTCAAACTTCTCCAAGTCAAATTCAACCTTTTCTAACTCAAATTCAACCATTTGCAAGTCAAATTCAACTTTTTCCAACTCAAATTCAACCTTTTCCAAGTCAAATTCAACCTTTTCTAACTCAAATTCAACCATTTGCAAGTCAAATTCAACCTTTTCCAAGTCGAATTCAACCTTTCCAAGTCAAATTCAACCTTTTCTAACTCAAATTCAACCTTTTCCAAGTCAAATTCCACCTTTTCTAACTCAAATTCAACCTTTTCTAACTCAAATTCAACCTTTTCTAAGTAAAATTCAACTTTTTTCAAGTAAAATTCATTCTTTTTCAAAACAAATTCAACCTTTTCACCATTATTAGGGAAATGACCAAAAATACGCACAAGCCCTAATGTAGTACCAAAAGCTTGTATGTGATTGGGAACTGGGCTAAAAAATAATACTCCAAACGCAGTAGGTAGGTACGTATACATAAAACAAAATCATGTTTTATTAAAAAAAAAGAAATCAACAATTAATATTTTAAAAGTCTTAAAATTAAAATTCTTACTTGTAGAAAGTCTATCTTCAATTTTTTTCACTTGAAAAAAAAAATCTTTTGAAAAGAGAGATTTTTTTATTTTAAGTCTTTTAAAAATTTTAATCAATAGATTAAATTTTTTCTAAACTTCTTCTAGAAAAAGGTTGCATTAAACTTGAAGATGCTATAAATTATTTGTTGATTTCTTTTTCAATAAAACATGATTTTGTTTTATGTATTGGTACCTACCTACTGCTTTTGGAGTATTATTTTTAGCCCAGTTCCCAATCACACACAAGCGTGCGTATTTTTGGTCATTTTCCTAATAATGGTGAAAAGGTTGAATTTGTTTTGGAAAAGGTTCAATTTTACTTGGAAAAAATTGAATTTTTTCTTGCAAAAGGTTGAATTTGACTTAGAAATGCTATATTAAGCCTTTCCATTGACTAGAAGCATGCAAGCGTAATTAGAGGCGAGCAGAGGCAAAGTAGTGTTTTTTTTTAATTTTTATATTAACTTCTTTGAGAGTCTGAAGGCTCTCTCCTGATGGCTCCCTGAAGATATTAGTGATTGGAGGTGTACAAGCCCAGTTCACCTGAGTAAGTGACCCCATCAGGTCACTCGGAAGACATGTTTACTTGGAAGAGATCGCCAGTTCAGAGCGGACCTGCGACCTGCTAGAAACTTGTCAGTTAGAAACCACTTTAGCCTTTCAGTAAGAGCCCCCGCTGTATTCTCTCAGATGGAGAAGGTCACCAATTCACTTTGTCCAAGGGTAGTATGTGCGAGCGGGACCTGCGACCTCCTAGGAAGTTTTGAAATAGATAAGAATGAGGGATAAGTTCGAACTGAACTGTCAAGAAGAATAGCGAACTGGTGACCTCCTCAGGTTGGTGAGTGGCAAGAGTGGAAGTGGAGCTCTCTGAGAGCAGGTCCCCCATTTGGGACTCTGGAGAAACCCCAGGGAATGGCGAAGTAGTGAAGTGCAAATTCCCTCTGCAAGTCATTTGGAACCAGTTCACTTTGAATGAGACTCTCACTCGATATCCACCTCTAGTGAGGATAGGTAGGCTTTGGTTCAGCCTCTACCAGAGAGATGGTGCAACACTCATTCATTCATCACGTGAAACTGGAGGAAGTTGGCGAGTAGAGCTTCTACAGAGAGAAAACCAATCAGTGTGCCGGGGGGTCACTTAATGATTCATTAACCCGAAACAGCCTGTTTCGAAATACCTTAGTTTCTATGGATACCTGCCTTTTAGTTACGATAACAGTATCACCGTCAACCAAGGAAAAACAAAGTATATGGTTTCCAATAGAAACTTGAATGAAATTTGGACACCAAACATTCTCATTGGACCGTACCAATTTGAAAGGGTTGAAACTTTCACTTACCTTTGCTCCACTGTACATGAATGCAATGATTCCCCAACCGAAATCAATGCTAGAATTCTTTCTGCCAACCGGCGCTACTTTGGACTGTTGCCACTCCTCAAGTCTCGAGCCCTCTCCAGAAAAACTAAAATAACGCTGTACAAAGTACTGCTTCGCCCTGTACTAACCTATGGGTCAGAAACATGGGTGATGACAAAGCAGTCTGAGAGTAAGCTCAGTGTTTTTGAGAGGAAGATTCTTCGGAGAATCCTGGGCCCACTATTTGACCATGGACAATGGAGACGCCGAAAAAATGAACAACTGTACCAGCTGTACGAGGATTACGATGTAGTAATGTTCGTGAAGCTGGGACGGTTGAGATGGACTGGACATGTTATCCGAATGGATGACGACGACCCATCCAAACAGCTGCTGCTCTCCAGACCAAATGGTACAAGAAGAAGAGGAAGACCGAGGCAGAAATGGAGTGACAACTTAGAGGAGGACACAGCACGACTTGGGTGCTGTGAATGGATGACAACGGCACAGGATCGGACAAGCTGGAGAGGTGTCTTAGTGGAGGCCAAGGCTCACCCTGGGCTGTAGTGCCAATTAGTTAGTTAGTTAGTTAACAGTATAACATAGCATAAATGTTCTATCTCAAATTCACTGTAATATTGAGTTATGTATTCACAGCTCGTGACCACGGGATTCCACCGTACAACGAGTACCGGTCACTGTGCAACCTGAAGCGCGCTGCTACCTGGGAAGACCTTGGAAGGGAACTCCCTGCTGAAGTCATCGCTCGCCTCCGACTCATCTACCCTACTGTCAACGACATCGACCTCTTCCCTGGAGGTGCCCACTATGTTTCTATACTTCTAATAATATTCACCCTATCAGCACCCATGTTATATATAGGGTGTGCCACGTAAGGGGTGAAAAGAAAGCTCATATATAAGACGTTATAGCTCAAAAACTTTCGGTATAAAAGCATGTTTTTTCCACCAATTGAGAATAGAATTTAATTTTTAGAATCGAATGAGACCAATCAGTGCTCTGTACTACATTCGCTATGTACTACGTTCGATAGGACCAGCTGTAGGTCCCCATAAGGACTTGAAACAGAAACACGTGTGTGAATCGGAGGCAAATGGTCTCTGATGGGAGTAGGCCAAATCTCTGTTCAAATACGATTGCTATTTTGTTTCTTTGACTAGAATTCCAAAATTATAATATAATTCACTACCTACTGATTCGTACATCATCAAAATATCGTAGAAAATACTGAAAAACAGTTAACTAGGCGTTCAACATACTGGGAAGAAGGGTTGCAAAATGGCTGACATTCGAAGGAGGCCGATGGAAAAGATTATCTTGAAGCATATCGATAGTCTATGACGTCACAAAAGCCACCAATCCAACATTGTGAAATGTCATTTTTGTTCCAGAACATTCTCGTTTCACAGGATTTTTCAGAGTAAGACGTATCTACTGTAGAAATAAACATTGAAAATTTGTGTTTCGTAATTAAACGTTGTTGTTGTTTCAGGTTTGAGTGAGCGGTCCCTCCAAGGAGGTCTCGTGGGTCCCACGTTCGCGTGCATCATCGGTCTCCAATTCAGACAGCTCAGGAAATGTGATAGATTCTGGTAAGTTCGACGAAAATGAGGGATAATAATAATAATATATTTGTAAGTCACCAGTAATTGGTATTACATCGTCAAATTTCCAATAGGTAGTAATCATGAGAAAAAAAAGGAGAAAAAAAAACAGTGTGAAACATCCAACACAAGTAAACATATAACATAGATTAATATTCCTAGTAACTCATTTATAAGGTTAAATCTTTAATGGTTTCGATAAACTCTTGAATGGAGTACATTGGCGTTCTAATAAGGAATTTAGTAAGCGTTGCTTTTAGATGTTTTGGCGATAATGATCTCAAGTTCGAGGGTAGGGAGTTGAAAAGCCTGACGGACACGAAGCTGATGTTGTACTTCTGGCTTGAAGTCAATCTACAACGAGGAATCCTCGGGTTCTCATGATTCCTTGTGAAGTAAGGGTGGTTGTGGGAAGGAAACAGCTGTCTATTCGAGTGTACCTCCATAATAGACGCAATGATGTACCGTCCATAGATTGTCAAGACTCCTATGGATATAAACAAAGGTCATGCCGACCTTTGTACGACCCATGTCGGGTCGTAAGAACCAGCTCCGCACATAATTCGTAAAGCTGCTTTCTGGAGGCAGAGGATTTCAACAACACTTGGCGAGTTGCCCCACAACAATAAGCAGTAGTCGATTCGTGACTGGAAGTGTGCAAAGTACAACATTTTTAACACTTCCTTGGAAACACATCTAGAAAGTTTACGTAATAAGAAGTTCGTCTGTGCTAACTTTGCTTTTAAAGATCGGATGTGCCCTGCCCAACGCAGATCGTCACTGAGCACCAATCCAAGGCAGCTCGCCGTCTTGCCTTCGCCTCTCTTAAGTGAGATTGGCAGCTGTTCAGTTTTGCTGGTGTTTAATTTTAATTTATTGAAAGTGCACCACTCGTCCAACCTCGCCTTTGTCTGCACTTCCAGTGCAATTCGCTCCAAATAGGAATCAGCAGAGATACTGGCCATCAGCATGTGTCATCAGCATACATAAGTATCGCAACCTTGGGATTTTCCACGTATCTAGGGAGATCATTGACCTATATATTAAATAGCAATGGCCCCATTATGGACCCCTGTCGGACTCCATATAGAAGGGGTAATGCCTTGGACCGGATGCCGATAAATCTTTCTATTTAGAAGAAACTGAATAAATCATTCGTATAATGAGGATGTCACTCAGAACTACCCAATAAGGGCTTTAGGAAGTTGGGGAAGGTTGATGTGGGAGAGATGAATGAAAGGGATTGCCACTATAGAAATACCACCAGTTCAGATATGAGCCCTGGAGGATGCGGGTGGTGATACCACAAACACTTCCAGCTTGGTAACTCCTTAGTAACTTCACTTGGTCACACGGAAGGTAGACATCAACATTGTAGTGTAGGTACGATTAAAACCAATGTGCACGTAGAGCAGCTTTACCTGCACTACGAGGGAGGGTCCAGACAACTGGTCCGTGTGGCGAAAAAAGGAGGACGACAGATCCGTGTCTTCTGGACAAGTGGTCCACCATTTTGTTGTCAGTGTTGAGCCTTTGGCGAGTGTGTCGCGGGTTGAGGCGGCCTTTGTCCCACCAGAGGGAGGCATCTTCTCCTGGTTTTGTCCTTGGGCCGAACGTGCAGAGCATCACTGAGTACGCTTTGCTTTTGGGGCGCCACCATGGTGGATGGGCCCAGGCGGAGCTGGGGTTCCTCCGCAACTCACACTCCCCTCTCTCAGTCACGCAGCGCTGTATATTGACTTGCAGTATATTGAATTGTATGTACTCGTATTTGTTGGCCAATTAAATTCAATTATTTCCATCACGTTCAAAACTGACTTGGACAAGTGAACCACAAATTTTCCTTCCCACTTGTACAGACTTAGGACTGTCTTCTTAAGAAGGTGTGGTTAAAAATTTGTGGTTTTTGTAATGAAGTGATGATAGCAATGCCATGAAGGCGAATATAACGATATTTATCACCTATATTTATATTCGTGCGTTTATGTAGAGATACAAGGGTGGATCAAATATAAACGGGACTTTATTTATTTTTTTTAATTTTATTTGTTAGAAAATAAAAAGCGGGTATATGTCACTTTTCTACATAGTCTCCTGCTTTTGTGACACATTTTTCCCAGCGAATAGGAAGTTTTTTAATCCCAGCATCAAAAAACGATGAAGGTTGCGTCTGAAGCCAATTGCGCACGAACCCCTCAACCCCCTCATCATCCTCGAATCGCTGTCCGCCTAGGGCTTCTTTAAGTGGCCCAAACAAGTGAAAATCACAGGGCGATAAGTCAGGGCTGTAGGGAGGATGATCAAGTGGAGTCCAATGCATTTCTTCCAATTTTTGAACAGTTAGAGCTGCAGTATGGGGCCTTGCATTGTCGTGGAGGAGGATGACGTCACGAATTGGTTGATTCCGTCTTTTGCTGCGATATGCAGCCCTCACCTGAGTCAGCAGCTCACAATAGTAGGCAGCATTGATTGTTCTTCGCTCATGCAAAAAATCAATGAGCAAAACGCCTCGATAGTCGAAAAAACAGTTGCAAGGACCTTGCCAGCAGACAGTCGAGTTTTTGCTTTCAATGGGGCTGTCTCCCCCTTCCTCCGCCACTCCATACTGGCTTGCTTCGATTCGGGTGTGTAATGATGGACCCATGTTTCGTCGCAGGTGACAATGCTAGCCAAAAATGCTTCCCCTTCTTCCTCAAACCTTGCAAAAAGCCTCTGACAGATCTCCAAACCTCTCAACTTCTGATCTGCAGTCAAAAGGCGAGGGACCCATCTGGCACACACTTTACGGAATCCTAGGTGCTCTGTAATGATCGTTTGGCAGCTCCCATAACTTACCCCTATCTGCTCAGCGATTTCGGAGACAGTCACACGTCGATCATCTTCAAGAATGTCACGAACCGCTTAAATGTTCTCATCCGTAATGCTGCTCCGGGGACGACGATCGTGTTCCTCATTCTCTACTCGTTCTCTTCCCTCCTGAAACTCTTTGTGCCAGGCAAACACACGGGTCCTAGAGAGGGTTTGGTCCCCGAACTGGGCAGTCAACCTTTGAAAAATTTCCGAAGGTTTGACTCTTTCACGGGTAAGAAATTTTATGATAATTCGTTGCTCAATGGAAACGGGCACCTTTTGTTCAGACATCGCGATAACTACTCATGAAAGGTTGTAAAGGGGGAGATGCCCCCCTCATCCACCTTCTAATGAACCTGTTCAAACAATCTCGAAGTGACTTCTGTCAACCGTCGGTGCTCAGAGGTCAGAGTCCCGTTTATATTTGATCCACCCTCGTACAAACAACACAAGCTCAATCCCAGGGGATATTCAAAACCCCGTCTTTCTTCTAATTTTGACAAAGATTAATTCGGAATATAAAAAACAAACCTGTTCTGTAAAAGTTCATTCCATATTCGTATTGACTCATTGTTATGCAGGTATGAAAACGACGATCCGATCTTGAGGTTCACCGAGCCCCAGTTGACGGAAATACGGAAGGCCACTCTTGGGAAAATGATTTGCGACAATCTGGACCACCCAGGAGACATTCAACGATCCGCTTTCGATCAGCCCAACGACTTTTTGTGAGTACTTGGACGAAATATTGTTCTTTTTTTAATGGAAGTTGTGGGGAGTCCATTTACAGACACCAAATTGAGTTTACCCTTCGCGATATAGAAGTGTTGGACTCGCCTAGTATCGGATTTTTTTTGTTTTTAAATATATCGATTTCTCCTCAGAGACTGAAGATTTTTGGACGGAGGGGGCACGCCATAAAAAAGTTAAAACATGTAAATGGGGAGAACGCCCAGGACTCACCCGACGTAAGCCCTAGGGATGAGGGAAGTTGAGAAAGGTGGGGGTGGGAGAGAGGGATGAAGAAGTGCCTCTATGAAAAAACACCACCAATGGGAAATTTGCCTCACTTTTTTTTCGAAAGAGGGTTCATTCATATGAAGGAACACCATAGTGTGCTGCTCGAAAAAGCATCCAAAAAAGAGAATTCAAGGAAGATGGAAATTTTAAGTGTAGCGGCAATCTATATGGGGGCAATTATTATCTACGTACCGTATTGGAGAATCCATCGTAACCAGCCAGTAAAGGAGGCGAGCGCTTTCGATGTAAGGACATCATCTTCAGGCCGTCGAGAGAGTACTAAAGTTTGTCAGTCAGTCGTTCTATTTATATAGTCTGGGTGAAAGGGAGGTGAAAGGATCAGAAAGGAAAGGGGGCCACCTAGTAACGAGACCACATGGTGAAAGGTTGTTTGTCTGTCATGTCATGTGAAAGGGAGAGATAAAACTAATCCTATTAGCTAATTGTACATTCACAATAAATTTAAAAAAAAAATAAAAATAAAATTTTTTTTAAATTTATTTAAGTTAGAAATAGATATAGATAAAAGTTGATAATTTTAGCAATAAGTTAGTTATATAAGCTAGTTTATAATATATTCATAGTTTAGAATAGAATTAGTTAGACGCTATTTATTAATAGTTTATAATAGGATTAGTTTTATCTCTCCCTTTCACTTGACATGACAGACAAACAACCTTTCACCACGTGGTCTCGTTACAAGGTGGCCCCCTTTCCTTTCTGATCCTTTCACCACCCTTTCACCCAGACTATATGAATAGAATGACTGACTGACAAACTTTAGTACTCTCTCGACAGCCTGATGATGACGTCCTAACATCGAAAGCGCTCGCCTCCTGTATTCGACTTGCTGGTTACGACAGATTCTCCAATACGGTATGTAGATGATAATTGTATTCTAACTCCATTCATTTACGGCGGAATTCACAGTCATTCCTCAACGCCGAGGAACTCCTCAAGGAGGCGATGAGGAACCGTCGCATTTCTCTGCGCTATTCACAGTCGTCATGTCGAGGAAATCCTTGAGGAGTTCCTCGAGTCGTATGACAATTTCCTCAGCTTCGTATTCACAATCCTAACTCGACGTTGAGGAAATCCTTGAATTCGGCTTAAAAGGAGCAGAATATCGAGGTACATGAAAAGGTCCCTCAAGGAGTTCCTCAACACTTTTTTTGTTAACTATCGGGTTGGGTTACCCACTTTTTTCCAATTTTCTGTAGTCAGAATCCTTAGATAATGCTTCGATAATCATAATAGAAGGCCTTGCTCAAAAAACGAGCTATATGCATTTTTCACAATTTGTTGGGAATCGAAAAAAGTTTCAGAAATTCCTGCTTCAAAATTTTAAAAATCCAAGTATACTAAATTAATTATGACAAGGACGGATAGCAACTATATAATTATGATTTGATTTTTTTTAAATAATTTACTCGAAGCGCAGCAAGCATTTGAAGTTAGCAGATAGCTCGTTTTTCCAACCAATAGTTTTCCAAATGCCTATTTTCATCACTAGTTTGTTAAAAAAATTTCTCCTATAACTTTCCAACCACATTAGGTATATGAATCATTAATATCATCGGACTTTTTTACATAAACACTCCATCATTTTTTAGGAACATAAATATGAGGGGTCGAATAACGAGGTAAATAGCGAGTTAAAAAGAGGTAAATATAGCTCATAATTCAACCCAATAACGTATTCGAGTTGTCAAGCTATCTGCCGGATGGTTCGATTTTTTACATTTAATTTACATTTAATTTTAATTTTATAACTGTCGGAAGGCTAGCGGCTCCTCACAAATGAAGCAGTATGTTTTTCTGACCCCAAAACTGTACTTACGGATGTCAGTAAATAAATAAACGTTGTATGCGAAGCTGTATACGTTTGTATTTAGAGCAATGAAAATAGAAAAACCAGATAAAACAAATCACAGATTACAGGAGAAGTTATGAATTTTTGATCGCATTCTTGTTTCTCGTTTGCAGACAACTTCGGTGATTTGTTCCGACAGTACTCACATCCGAATTCGCAGTCCAGTAGGATACAATGTAGAGGTCTTCTGGAATCACTAGGATACTTTTCAATGTTCAGATTGTCAGCCGTCCGAACGATGAAATTCGTGATATTGTTTGAAGGCACAGCCCATGATTCGGGAATTTTCAAGCGCAATCAGACTCTGCCTTGAGAAATGCTATCATCAAATAGACCCTAATCCGTCTCAAATAATCACCAGCAGAAGTCGCACAAACACAAAACCAACTGACTTAAATAGAAACCACAGAGTACCGGAGACTAGAGAAACAAAAATAACAAATCCACATGCCAGTATAACCTCTCAAAACTGCTGTAACCACAGTGATGTTTGGCCGGGGGGAAATTCCTCGTTTTCTTCAAAGACAAGCTAACAGTGTTGCCAACTGCTGGTTGAGGAACTCCTCAAGGCTCAGATCGAGGAGTTCCTCATGTCAAGGAGTTCCTCAAATCGAGGAGATCCTCGAAAGATGAGGAGTTCCTCATCTGAACTATGAATACCAAAATTCGAGGAGTTCCTTATCTCTCTGAGGAGTTCCTTGGGTGAGGAGTTCCTCGACGCTTCCTTGAGCAATGACTGTGAATTCCGCCCTTAATATATGGGGGCAGCCATGTTGTGACGTATCTGTCTGCCTAACCAATCAGATTCCATCGCTCGGTGATCTAATTTCCTTCTCTCTGGGGTTACCTATATTAGGAAATAGTTCCATTTTCTAACAAAAGGAGGGCGCAAGTGCCCAAAGAAATCGATTCTACTTAGGGAGATGAATCTAACGACAGGTACTTTTGTATTGTAGGTATGATAGGTATTTTGTCACTTAAGAGGTATTTTTGCATAACGCGGTCCAATTGATGTTAAAGCGTGATTTATAAGACTTTGATAGTTAAAAAAGTTTGAGATCAAGATAAGAAAAAATGTCTATAATTTGCCTCTGCTGCACTGCTGCACTCTCGGGGCCGCCTTGTCAATCGCTCATTAACATCAAATTTATCGGTAACATCGGTCATCCCAAATATCCTGCGCTCCCCGTGGGGCCAGGGAGAACTAGCGCCGGTCCGACACCTAACGTCTAGTCAAAGCAAAGTTTGAGGCTGTTTGTAGCAAAGTGTTGATGGCTCTAGCACTTTGCAATCGCATCATTTGGGAAATCAATGACAACGGACCAACATCTTTTCCAGCTAGCTTACTCGCTGGAGGTGGTTAGCAATGTGATTGGGCACTCTAGGTAGACGTTCCCAGGCTCATTGAGCTGACGTTGCCCGTTGGCTGTAAAAACTCTCTATTGTTGCAGCCATCACCCTGTTGTTGGCCATCAGGGGGGAGAAACCTACTAACCTTATCCTTGATGCTGAGTAATTTTTATTCAATGTTATTGTTGACTTTCAGGAACCCGAGGGTGCCTTGTTCGTCGCTGCCGACCGTCGATTTGAACGCCTGGAGAGAGACTGCTCAGCAGGGATGTCAGATCGCAGGCCGAACGGTTCCTGTTGGAGAGTCGGCGATTCCCACGCCCTGCACCAGCTGCATCTGCACTTCTGAAGGAGTGAGTAGCGTACAAGTCTTGAAACTAAGCGATATTTATTTTGAATATGAATTGAGTAGACAGATTGATCAGGTAAGAATCTAATGTTGAGTAGTTTTTGCACTAAAGTAGGCAGCCAGTGCCAGCAAGTCAGATCTCCCTTGCCTATACTGGAAATATAGTCAAAATAATCCGTTTTCAAACCAAATGAATCCTTTTCCAAATCAAATCAATTCTTTCGCAAAAATATTATCCCAGTGAAAATTTTTGCGAATTGCAGGCGTTGTGGAAAAACGTGAGAAGTTTTTTGATGTAGAATGTGAAGAATTTACGATTCTTCTGTCGGATACCTTCGGAGGCTCCCGAAGATGGGGCTGATAGGTATTCCTTCCTAATGCCATTTCTCTCTAATCTTCAATACCTAAAGCTTTTTCCTTGAAAATATACACGAATTTTAATTTAATTTCCAAGATGATGATCTGATGATACTTACTTTGTGAGATTAGGTACTTTACGCAAATATAATGTTATATTGTGAAAAAGGATTAGTTTGATTTGAGAAAAGTTTAATTTGGTTTGGAAAAAGTTTAGTTTAGTATGAAAAAAGATTATTTTGGTTTGGAAATGCTGTGGACTCGTGAATGGAAGAATAGCTAGTGAATATATTTTGAACAAAATATCAACAGGTGATAAAATTTGCAACATAAAATTTGGAATTTTGATTAACCGAAAAATGAATCAAATACAGGGTGTTTCACGAAAAGGTTACACCCACCTTCATTTCCAAAGCGCAAAAAAGTTGCGCGCAATCGTGCGCAATTGACACTAACTTAATTTTTTCAATTACTATTTTTTATTACAAATTTGGATTCTACGTCAAAATTCATTAAAAATTCATACCCAAATCGATTTGTTTTATTGTGCGCAACCTGGCTTTTTGAACGCTCTAAGTTGCGCAACTCCACATTTGCGCAAAAATTAGGTTTTGGAGGACCCTGAGTATGGCACATATTTTTTCTGAGTGTGGCACATTTTTTGACGCTGAATCACAGGGTGTCATCCGTTTCGAGGAAGACCAAGATTTCAAGAGGAAAAATTAACATTTCTTTCACGAAAACATCAGTTTTGTGGTCGAAATCATGTTTATTTTTATTTTCTCACCTCCTTTTGAACCACGGGCTTTGGGCCTTCCTCGGTGGAGTTAAAAATAAAAACTGGCAGCCCGATCATGCTTGAACTGAATAAAATTGCCTTAAAACTCATAACGATTTAAAAAGAGCGATTTTTTCACTAATAACAACCGACTTTTTGGCCGCCATTTAGAAAAATTCCTGTCAACTTGAAAAACGGATGACACCATGTGATTCAGCGTCAAAAAATGATGAAAAAACATGTGCCACGCTCAGTGTTCTCCAGAACCTAATTTTTGCGCAATTGTGGAGTTGCGCAACTTAGAGCGTTCAAAACGCCAGGTTGCGAGCAAGAAAACAAATCGATTAGGGTATGAATTTTGACGTAGAATCCGAATCTGTAATAAAAAAGAGTGGGGGGGGGGGGGGTTCCATTTGAAAAAATGAAGTTACTGTCAATTGCGATAGTGAGATCCTCACAAAAAATCATGAAGAATTGCGTCGATCGGAATTTTTTACGCTGTATTTTGCGGAAATGAAGGGGGTGTAACCTTTTCGTGAAACACCCTGTATATCAGGAAAAATAAGTATCGATATGCATCAATATTTTGCTTCCTCACTACCGAAGGTAGGGAAGCTTTGTATTCGTGAAAGAAGTGAAAAAAAAAATGTCCTCCAAAATCAAAATTTCCACTTGCTTTTTGCGTTTTAGAGCTTCCCGAACAATTTTGGTTCCGTGTCTGTCTGTCTGTCTGTCTGTCGGTCTGTCTGTCTGTCTGTGGTCAATCCTTGTCCCGGGCAAAACTATACTAACCTGTGGTCCGATTTTGATGAAATTTTCAGGGATTGTGCAGGTTAGGTCCTAGACGGTCCCCTATAAATTTCAGCACCTTCGGATCAGCTGAGTGAGCTCCAAGGCCATTTTCTCTCCTGTTGAACGCAGGAAGCTGAAATTTGAGAGGCAGGGTCAATGGAGAATGCTGAAGGTGCCTGAGTGGTCACTGATCAGCTGAGTGAGCTCCAAGGCCATTTCCTCTCCTGTTTTTCGCCAACTGATTCTATACGTCCATGTTACAATGAGTGAGGAAGCTATACTGCCCACCCAACTTGGCAGACGTTTTTTTCAAGAAGTATCGATACTTTTAAGTGGGACATCCCTAATACTGCCTGGTAATATAAACAAATGACGCCAGTCTTGTCGTTGGGGTTAATGAAAAATTTTGTCCGTAAAATGTTTGACGTTCTTTGTTTGCATGGCCAAGTAGTCATCTAAATTTGTATCTAGTGGTTCCAAAAAGCCAACATTTTCTAAAATTTTCCATAATGATGATTTTTAGTATTGAAAATGTTGAATTCAATTGAGAAATGAAGTGACATGATTTGATGTATTGCAGGCGCAGTGCGCGTCGTTGAGAGTGACAGACTGCGGGAGACTGCTGCGCGAGGCGGGGCGAGACGCGGTCCTGCGAGACGACGTCTGCTCCTCGCAGTGCGCCCCCTTCCTCACCGAGTCCTCGCCGCTCACCATCAGCCTCACGACTCGCCGGCCTCCCGCGCCGCGAGGCTCCCGCACGAGAGACTTCGCCCCTTCGGGCCTCGTCCCGCCGCCGCCCCACAAGAGGCGGCCGTCCCTCCGAGGCTTCTCTCCCGACGTGTCTTTCTTGGGGTAGTTTTGTCCCCCTTTTAACGACGACCGCGCATGCGCGAAACTGTACGCCAAACTTAGGGCTAAGAGACGGAAATTGACCTTCCATTTTTTTCAAGGTCATTCGATGCCCCAAATTCTTAGGCCTTTCCCAGAACTACTCTTCTATAACATGAATTATCAACTAAATCAATTGAGGAACCTAAAAAGAGGGAAACGATTAAGGGCCAAACTATAGGTACGCAACTTCAGGGAAAAAAATGTAAATTTCATATTTCACTGGTGTGAGGCCTACTTGCACCCAGAAGTGCCAAAAAACAGAAGAAATCTCTGATGAAACAAAATTATGTACAATTTTCAACGATCTACTAAGTGTAAATTGACGTCTACTAGAAAAGGTAATAATGGATTTCACTCTAGAAATTGTATACCTCAATATTAGATAACAATAATCCTATGACGATGAATCAATTAGCGAATTTTCAAAACGAAAGAAGCTACATCAATGGCCTGGAATTTTTGAGAAAAAAAGTTCCCTAATAACAGTTTTGGAACATTCTGAATCGATCACTGAAGTTTTTCCACAAATTGTATGTGTATATATAAACCATTAACCAAAGCAGATTTCTATGAAAATTCGCTCATTAACTCATGCTGCATGGGTAAACTTTGCTTTTGTTCTGAGCGTGAAAGATGATGTTATTTCCCTCATCGAATGGCCGCGAGTGGTCTAACTTCAGGTCTCAGCTTTCTCTTTTGAAATTAGTGAATTTTTCAACCTTGAATGAAGATGGAACCGTTCGCTTCAGCGCTGAAGTTTCAGTGATTGGAACAGGTCGCTTTAGCGCTGAACTTTCAGTGACTGGAACCGTTCGCTTCAGCGCTGAACTTTCAGTGACTGGAACAAGTCGCTTCAGCGCTGAACTTTCAGTGACTGGAACAGGTCGCTTTAGCGCTGAAGTTTCAGTGACTGGAACAAGTCCCTTCAGCGCTGAACTTTCAGTGACTGGAACAGGTCGCTTTAGCGCTGAACTTTCAGTGACTGGAACCGTTTGCTTCAGCGCTGAACTTTCAGTGACTGGAACAGGTCGCTTCAGCGCTGAAGTTTCAGTGACTGGAACAGGTCGCTTTAGCGCTGAACTTTCAGTGACTGGAACCGTTCGCTTCAGCGCTGAACTTTCAGTGACTGGAACAGGTCGTTTCAGCGCTGAACTTTCATTGACTGGAACCGTTTGCTTCAGCGCTGAACTTTCAGTGACTGGAACCGTTCGCTTCAGCGCTGAACTTTCAGTGACTGGAACCGTTCACTTTAGCGCTGAACTTTCAGTGACTGGAACCGTTCGCTTCAGCACTGAACTTTCAGTGACTGGAACCGTTCGCTTCAGCGCTGAAGTTTCAGTGACTGGAACCATTCGCTTCAGCGCTGAAGTTTCAGTGGCTGGAACCATTCGTTTCAGCGCTGAAGTTTCAGTGACTGGACCGGTTTGCTCTAGCGCTGAAATTTCAGTGTCTGGATCCATCAACTTCACCGCTGAAGTTTCAGCAATTCTTAGTATTTACCTTTTTATGCAGGTTGGTAAAAAATGATCGATTATGGTTAAATTCCCCCTCGTTTTTTCCCAAAACATCCATGTAACAGGAAAATAATCCCTTCTGCGTTCCATCAAGGCTGCCAACCTAGTGGCCCTTGAGTGTACCCTCAGGCTGAGTGTGTACTCAGGCGACCACCACACCAAAGTGAGCCATCTCAATTAACTATGATTACGGACGTGTGAGTGGAGGGAGACCTTCAAATCAGAAGTGTGAGTGAACACTCACACTCAAGCCTTGCCTATGAATTCCGCCCTTAGTAGCGTAGGTTAGACCACTTTTCCTTTCGGCCGCTCGATTATTTATTCGATATAATGTAGGCACAAGTTACCATATAAGACAGCTCCTACCATATTTTTGTAAATAAACGTTATTTTTATAATAAATTTAGTTCATTAGTCTGCCATGATCGCGCTAGAGTAGTAAAAGCCATTCAAGTGCCAACTTTCTAACCGAAACAACCGTCGTATTTGAATTACGAACATTTTTGTGTACATAATCGATGTATTGTGATTGCGAGGATCTTATGTTAGAGATGAACGTGTAATTTTTTTACACCTTTGTATTTTATTTAAGAAATTCGAAAGACTTGCTCATATTATTATGAAGATATTTTATTGTGGATTGATAGGAAGCTATATCAAATTATTTATTAAGTGATGAATGTAATATACCTAATAACTGTTGAAAAAAAGTGGTTTTATTGAGTTTTTTCTTTCCAAATCCAACTGGTGTGTAAAGAACGAAGTTAAGAGACTATTAGAGAAAAACGGTACTTTTTGAAAAAATAAAAGTAGAGATGGGTTACGTTATGTGAGTCTTTGGGGTCGAGGTATCAGTCCAATCGGGAGGAGGAAATACTAAAATGGTTACTGAAATGGGGATGTAACGAGTTCGATTCGTGTATCGATTTGAAATAAAGATTCAATCAAGTTACGGTTGGTTCTGCAATTGATTTTAACTACCTAGCTCGATACCTGATACCACAAGTCAGAACCAGAGTAGAGTCAGAAAAGGTAAAAGTAATGTTAATGGTATTTTATTAAAAATAAGACTCTGTTTAGAGGGTCCATGACCCGATACTGCCAGTAGGTTGTTACTATGAAAGGCAAATGTGACTGAATACTGAAATGGCTGACTTTACTTGACTAGGCATTACAGTACGCTTATAGTTACGATACAGGTAAGTACTTAAAGTTCCAGTTCGGAGTTCTACTACTTAGTTAGTTCTCTCATGTTACTGAGTCACGTTTCACTCTCTACCTATTAATGGCCAATATATAGACAGATACACTAGTTTTTCACTCACTTGAAGGGTTACCGAGGCGAGTCCTTTACAATGAGAGGTGAAGAGTTTCAGAGAGGGAGTAGCAGGACAGGACTGGTCATTGCGTGCGATCCACTGGCGACACGGTTTCCAGGGGAGGCAGGACTTGAATCAGAGCTACTGGATGGCTCCACTCACACAGGTAAAACCCATCGCAATACTTGACTGGGAGGCAGGAGGAGATTCGATACGGTACGATACAGTTCGATTTAGTTTTAGGGAAGAGAGCATCAAAGATACAAGGGGAAGGCTTCGAGACAGCTGGCAAGGCTTAGCTTCAGGGACTGACTTGCTCAGGTCATTACATTGTCTTTTCTTTCTGACCTCCCCAGGTTGTCCAACCAAACAGGAATAAATAGTTGGCACTCCTGATCAGCTGAGTGGGGCTTCTCTCCTGGTGCTTGACAGTCTGGTGGTTTTGTGCCCAAGGTGGTGGGAGGGCACTTTTGTGAGGCCACGCCCCGTTGGTTGTGGCTAGGGGCTCTCCTGCTGCTGCTGCTGTTTTCAGGTCTTACGGGCCTCTACAGCCTGGTTCTGCTCCGAGGGTTTTCAGGACTTATCAGCCTCTGTGGCCTGATAGGGGGAATAATGAGCTGCTAAGCAGCAGCTCACAGTTATTTATACAGGGTGTAAGCCTAACTGGTCTGCCATACTGTACGAGTCGATTCTACAACTAATTTGCAACAAAAAATGTCTCTTAGCAATTTTCTTTAAAAAGCTTCGTTTTCGAGTTATTTTAATTTTAACATTTTTTCCCCGTTATTTTGACCTTACGTCATTAAATTGGTCATAACTTCTTTAATTGGCTAAAATAATTACAATTTTAAGATACCGTTGGAAAGAGCATTAAATTTCCTATCGGATAGGTCCCCCACCTTTTTTTGAGTCAAGGTTTAAGACATGAATATGCCCTTTGAAAAGACAATTTTACGTAATTTGGGAAACCAATCGCAAATTGAACTACGAGGACCAATATTTTTTCAAGATGCATGCCACAAGCTGACAACTTTAACCTAATCAACTCAACTGCAATGAACAGGCCATTTCCCTCCCATATTTCGTGTAACCTAGGATAGTTTTGCTCGATAATTTCATAAAAATCCATCATAATTTCTCCCTTGCGAGGGAAAAACATTAAATCATGTTTAATGTTTTGTTTCCGATCACTCAGCTGATCAGTGACCACTCAGACGCCTTCAGCATTCTCCATTGACCCTGCTTCTCAAATTTCAGCTTCCTGCGTTCAACAGGAGAGAAAATGGCCTTGGAGCTCACTCAGCTGATCAGTGACCATCTTGGTACAACTAGACCCCAAATGGAGCCGATATAACGTGGTAACTAAGAAATCGGTCCGTGGTAACTAAGAAAAAAAAGCGTTGCAGATTTGCGTGTCGGAATTCACAGAATGACCCCCAGCCCTAAAACATTAAACATGTTAAAAACAACGATGAAAGTTAAATACAAAATTGAGGGGAAAATTAAAACCAAAAACAGAATACTGACAATCTCTTTATATTGAAAAGTAGAACAAGATTCCAGAGTTTCAAATTATCAATCGTCAGAGGATCATTCCGCCTTTGAGATATCGAACTCACGCTGTACACTCATGTTGAAGTAAACTAAAATAATGTAAGAACAAAACTAAACAAACTGAAACTGACAAACGAAAGCTCACAAATTAAACAACTTTGGTGTTCCAAAATTGAGAGAGAGCAGGAGAGACGTCATGATAATGGAAAAATCGTGAAGGACTGACTCGGCAATGTTCGGCCTTGTTCATCGAAAGCCGAAGCAAGGATGGTCTCCCAATAACGTCTAGTAGCTTTCCTCCTATCTTCTTCCATGGCCTCGCCCTGGAAAGCGTCAAATGGATTGCCACTCTAAAATATAACGTGAAATAGTTCCTTATTTCTCATTATTGAATGGTTCATTTCTAGTCTAGGCTTAGCCATTGTTACCAACCTTAGATACTACCTACATACAGTGATCGCATTTTGGTCAGCTAAAATTTTAACGGATAGGCGAACGGTAGGTCCTACAGATCTCCGGGTGGTCTCATTCGATTCTAAAAATTCAATATTATCTTATATACCTTCATATAGAAATTTTTTGAGCTAGGGCGTTTTAAAAATTTCAACCCTTAGAAGTTACTGACATCAACTTAAAGCTTCGGGGCACAACTACCCTAAATGGAGCCATAACAAATTTCATCAAAATCAGTCCATGGTAACTAAGGAAAGTGCCGCGGATGGACGGAAAATTTTTAATTCGATTTTCGGATTCTACGTGCCTTGAAACGTAAACCAACTAATTTTGAGGGCGGGTGAAAAAAATTTATTCTTGGTCAATTCCAAAGATTCATTATTGAAAATAATAAACCAAAAATATTGTGAAATTACCAATAAATTCACTCTTGATGTAATGTGTAAAATAGTTCTTTTTAACGTCCTTATTCTTAAATAAGCGTCCTTGATTTGTCATTCTTCCAAGCAAAATGTCCTGGTTTTGAAAGTTCCCATCTGACAACCCTAAAACTTAACAAAGAGTTACATGCTCCAGATTTTCCTTCTGACACCGCGAAGTAGGGATGTCGGATAATTCAAAAGTATCGATATAACATCGTATCGATACATCCAGAAAGTATCGATACGATACTTCCAAAAAGTAGGTATCAATATTTTGAAGTATACTTTAATAAAAATGGGTGAAAATGTCGTTAGTTTCTCTCCATTAGTGTGACATCTCTCCATCGCGAGGATAATAATTAATATAGGATGAACAAAACAATAAATCACTCATTTTTTATTTATTTATTTTTTTGTTTTTGTATTGCACTTAGTTGGGTTAACATTTTGATGGTGCTTCCTAGATGATGGAGGACTGCAGGTTATCATAGAGAGCTGGAGGTGGTGGTACATCATTTTTGTTTAATTTGTTGGCCTCCCAACAATCTACGTAGAGATAGAGGTACTGTCAAGTAGGTACCTTCATGTCGTAGGTGTTGAAACAGATAAAATGTGAGAGAAAAAAAAGTATCACCTCCGATACTGGAAAAAAAGTATCGATACTACGATATATATCAGAAAAAAGAAGTATCGATATTTTTTCAAAAAGTATCGATACTTTGGGGACATCCCTACCGCGAAGACACTTTGAAGTTGCACAGAGTATGGAGAAGGACAACCTCGTTTGTAGCCATCCCTTCACTTCTCCTATTGGCTGATCCCACTTCTCTCTTGGCCGGCCAAAACCCCCAAGAATGCTGCAATTTTTGGTGCCTTGCGACCCCCCATACATCAATATAGCATTGTTCTTATAAAAAATTCAATTAAATATGTATACAAAAAATTATTCAACATCACTTCGGATTGCACTGAAGTCCTTCCAACACTACACACTGTCTTCCAGGTCCCTCCAGTACGTCCAGGTACCGTTGAAGTACTTCGGATCAGCCGCCTTTTCTGTCTTCTTGTTTCCCGGGGGGACCTGGTCGGCTCTGAACTCCGCTAATCTCTTCTCGAATACTTCAATCAACTTCTTGGACTTGCCGTAGATGTTGTTCGTCTCGCAGGGGTCTTTGTGAATGTTGAAGAGGCAGGGCTGTTTTGTCGGTTGGCAGAGCTGCGCGTTGTCCTTGATCAAGGATGGACACCTGGAAATGTCCAATAGAGTTGAGTTATAACGGTGGAAGAAGAAGAAGAAAAAATTACTTTATTACATAAAAAGAAAGAAAAAATCTACAATCAAGTCCAAAGCAAAGATAGGCTTAGCCTAAGACTGTCTGCCAGAGTTTAGCACAAAATACTAATATAATACTCAAATACAAAATAATACAATACTCAAAAATCAGGTAGGTATTGAAACAAACAAAAAATCAAACGGCAACATTCTTAACAGGAGTGCCACCAACTCAGTTTTTTACATTTTCTCACCAATTGAACTCCTGGATCAGTACCCTTCGATAGGACCACGCACGTTAGCCAACTTGCCCCAATTCTTCTTATTTTTCTATAAAATTTACAAAATTGTCTTCTGCGATTTCGAAAATTCCGAAATATTAACCTCTATACTAAGCTAAGATCGGGCAAACACCTATAAAATGAAAAATGTCTTCCTTTTTGTTATGATTGCATAGAGACCAATCTATTCGCTCACGATCCCAACAAGGGCGATAGTTTAGAGCGAGCATCTCACACCGTATTTTCAGAATCCATCTAAGATTCGACAGCGTAAGACCCGTGCCCTGCGACTGGAATAGAGCGACTGGGACTGACTGGTTTAACCGCGACCTTATTTTATTTCATTTTATTTTTTTTCGGCAGGCAGGTGAGAAAATCTTTAAGATCCATAGGTGGAGTTGGATCTCGTAAGATACCTGGAAGGGTCCGCGTCCTCAAGGTTATGTGGGATTCAAACCCACTAAAAAGCACCTCCTTTTTCCCCCCATGTTGGAGCTCAGCCTGGAACCGTTTAGCACATTACTTCGGGCTGAGTCCTGGGGCGTTTAATCAGTTCTGGGTGAGGGGCGGACCAGATGCTCCCTCCTCTCTCTTTCTCGTTCTAAGAGCATCTTCCTTGTCAGGATGCTCTCCATGTATTCTGCCACAGCAGTCCAGCTCCTTTCACCTTCCAGCATCCTGCTGACAACAGCCTCTGGTGTTGAACTCTGGGGAGCTATCTCCAGGTCTGCCACCAGCTGATTTCTTTCAGGTGGGACTAACTGAGTTTCAGCGTCGGAGCAAAGGAGATTTTTTTTTCTTCTTCTTCTTTTTTTCACATAACCTGAAGACGCCGACCCTTCGGGAATTCTACGAGATCAAACTCCACCTGAAGATGTAAAGATTTTCTCACCTGCCGGCCGAATAAAAATCCCTCCCTTCAGATGATATTGGAACTACGAAAGGGTGGGAATTCTCAATTCAAGACCAGTAAAATTGATAATTTTTGGGTTGGGCCGTTGGTGAACCCCGCTCCAACTGAGTGGGTGAGGCAATAACTAGCAACGAGCGAAACCATTAGAACCAATTCTGATCTTCCATTTGGAAGACAGCTGATGACGTCCACAACGCCAGGAATGGCGGTTGGACGAAAATGCAACCTGAGATGGTTGTTTACTGACTTACTTAGCATGATATACGTATAAAATTGGAATTTTCGTGTTTGCTGATGACGATTTACTCCAATTTGACCAGAACCTTATAAGGACTTTTGTCAAACGACTGTTTGTCATACGACTTGCGTCAACTGTCAAACTCAACTTTGTCCTAAGCTAGCACTCAGCCTGAAAAGGCTAGTTTGCACACGCTTAGCTGAAGAGATCCGAAAGATCGAAACAAAGAACCAAACAAAACGATCGCCAAAACGATCGCTGAAAGTGCGAATTTGAAACGTTTAGACTGCAACCCAAGCATTCTTGATGCAGAAGGGACAGTCAGTTTTGTTTCAGTGTAGATGGGACTTTGGTCAATCGTTTTCGTCACACGGTGACTCATCAGCAACGCCAAGAAGCGTTGGAACGACTTGGATTTAAGCACACTGCTTGTTTTAAGCTAAAAGCTTGTTTCCGAAGAGTTTTTGATAACGACTTTTGTCAATACGACGTTTTGTCAAACGACTGTTTGTCTGAGCACTAGTCCAAGCTGAGCTTCAGCTCCAGTCTTCAGGCTGAGCACTAGCTTAGGACAAAGTTGAGTTTGACAGTTGACGCAAGTCGTATGAAAAACAGTCGTTTGACAAAAGTCGTTATCAAAAACTCTTCGGAAACAAGCTTTTAGCTTAGAACCTTATAAGGGCTGCCTGCCTAGAAATAGGAGGTAGTCCCGGGAGCCGCCATGGTGGGTGGGTCTGGGACCGGCCGGACTTCCCCTCACATTTTTCATTATAAATTTATTTTTATGAACTAATACTTTGTTGATTGTTGACGCATTTATACCTAAGTATATCAAGGGTGAACAAATAAAGAAAGTTATTATTATTATTATTATTATAAGTATACTGGACTTACCTGACTTTGGACGTCTCTCTGATTCGTAATACTTCAGATTCCGACAACCTCGCTAACGAGGCGAGAACTGAGGATTGTAAGACGTCTGTGATGTTGTATTTTCGGGTATTAGAATCTTCTGTTCCGTACCAACCATCTAGACATCCCAAAAACGTTGTACCTGAACCAAGAAAAAACGCTCTAATTACTTGTTAAGTCGGGTTCACATGGGTGCAAAATGTTTGTAATCCGTAGTGCGACGCTATTGGCTGGAGCCAATTGATGGGGTGGAAGTGAGCTTTGCGGAGGTCGACTGTTGGTGCATAATGAAGAATTAGATATTTCACACATCGCGGATATGCTTCGTAACAAACTCATGTCATTGTTCACAACACGTTTATTGTCTCGGTCTCGTTTATTGACGACACAACCCGAATCATTGTTTGTTCTGGAATATCGCGTAATCAATCGGCCGCTTTTACGCACTTTCTGCATTACAGGACACCCCCTCGTCTCTTCTAACACACTACGCATCAATGAAATTACACACCTCATGTGAATCTGGCTTAAGCTGGATTCACGTAGGTGTGAAATGTCCGCAATGCGTAGTGGGTAATTGGCTATTGGCTGGAGCGGGAGCAATCTTTGCTGATGGCGACTTATGGATGGAATTTGGTAAGCGTTCTGGGATTATTGGTCGATAACCGACTATCCTGGCAAAGCCACACAGAGATGCTGTCTTCTAAGCTGGCCAGCTGCAACTTTCTGCTTCGACGACTTGTTCATTCTGTTTCGTCTGAGGTTTTGCTCATGGTATACCATGCTTGTTTTGCCAGTCGATTAATGTACTGAGTGGTCTTATGGGGAAACTCTTGTCACACTAACGGCATATTCAAAATCCAACAAAAGCTGTACGTACTATGCGAAAGCTGGGTTGGAGCAAGAGCTGTAAGGGGCATTTTCGCGAGCTCGGAATCCTGACGCTCCCTAGCCTGTACGTTTTCCAGTGCCTCATATTTGCGAAAACTAACTTAAATATCCTGCGCAGAGACTTGGATAAGCATCTACATTATACAAGGAACCGAACCAATCTCTGTCCTTCTCAAGCCAGATTGACTTCATCGCTTAATACTAGGCCATACCAAATTGGATATCGACTCTTCAACCACCTGAATCCAGCGACGAGAGAGCTGCCCTTAGCTCAATTCAAGACGGTCGTGAAACGTTCTTTGGTTGACAGAGAACTGTAAAGAGTGGAACATTTTTTCGACATCAACTATCAATGATAGTTGATCTTATTATACCAAAAATTCAAACTTAGTCTGTTTTTTGTTGACTTAGATTATCTCTCTATTTTTCTATCTTTGTATTTTTTAAATGTTTTATTTAGTTTTATTGCTAATACAATTTAATATCGTTTAATTTAATACCATAAAATACGTGACGTTTGTATTGCCTGCGAAGGCTCTTTACAAATAAAAACTCTTTGATTTGATTTGATTTGGAACAGAGTGTATCGTTTCGAAAAATGTGATATTTTACCCATTACAGACAAACTTTGTAAACTTCATAACAAGCTCTGGTCGTTTGTCAAGCTCTTGTAGTAATCATTCGGCCATGTGAACGCTCTTTTCTGCATTAATGGAACACCCCCACTTCTCTTTTTGTGCATTATGCATTACGGACACTACGCTCCTATGTGAATCCAGCTTAGCTCTGTCCGTAATCAGTAATGCGTAAAATATCTCATTTTTCAATACGCTTTACGCTACACTCCGCTCCAAAAGTCGATCAATTGAACAACAGTCTTCTGGGCGCTCAGCACTGAAACTTGTGGCTGCTCTTCGAATTTCAGAAATATAACTGTGACACGAATTCTAGACTCAGTGGCGTCAGGTGAGAATATTTTTCAGGCAAACAGCTTTAGGAATAAACAATAATGAAAAACGCAGCAAATTATTACACAAAGGCTTATTTTTTTCTGTATAGATCAACCGCCAGCAAAGAACACAGCTTTGCCATTGCTACTACCTACCATGTTTTTGCTTCAAAATCGAGTTTATTTAGATGAAATAAACGCCTCATACTCTGTTCGAAGAAATAAAGAATTCCTTCATTACGAAATTTGATTACTGGTAGGAAGCGTAAACGATGGCTTAGTATCCATGGCTCATTTTCAATTTTTCTCTGCTTTCAATGCCACGAAACAGCTCCTCGATTGTTTGCCTTGGATGAAGCTGTTATAGTGGGGGTGTAGCAGTACTAGACCCTGCACTGACCCCCCCCCCCCCCTGACTGGCCTACCCACTGATCGTCGCCTGTCATCCAAAACGGTCCCGCAAAATTCATTTTTTTGAAGTGTTTGCCTAGCATCACCGAACCCCACGCTAGTTCGCGTATCATCCATAATCGATCGTTCTCTGGTATGTTGCGGGCTAGTATCCTAGGCAAAATACGTATTCATTCCATTCTCCTGTTTTCATCTAGCTTTCTTGATTATGAAATAGTCTCTAAGTTTTATAAAAATTTTCCATAATCGGCTAATTATTAAGTACTTGCAAAAAATGAAAATATAGGAGAATCTCAACAAAAATTAATTTTTCATTTTGCAAATTTTTAGTAAGGCAAACAGTGTTTGCTAGTTTGCCTGGAGGAGACGCCACTGTCTGGACTGTGACCATAAGTTGCACCCTAACAAGATAGCTGGGGTCCAAGAACTGACTGCAGCTGACGGGATTGTTTGTTAGCACTCATTTCTGTTGAAATATGAACATGTATTACTTCCATGTACATCCACCCGCTATGTTCTCTTTCCCCCGCTTTTCCGTTACCACTCTGTTTCTAGTGCTACAACCGTTTTTCATTCTTTCGCCTAATAAACTTCTTATAATTCATTTGAAGTGTTTCATTATAAATAATGATAGAATAACAGATTATGGGCCCTGTCCACGTTCAGTAATCGAAAGAAATCGAAAAATAGTGCATTGTGTAGATTTGTTCAGTGATAAGAGTGGGACAAACTCGACCTGCAAGTGTTCGTCGTGTTTATCGTGTGTTCGCGAAGTTTATAAGTGAAAATGAGTTCCTCAACGACAACTGGATCAGTACCAATTTTGGACAGCGGTTCCAACTTTGCAAATTGGGAGTTTAGAATGAAATCGTTGCTAGAAAGGGAACAACTACATGGCGTTCTGGACACGGACGTTCTAGGTGATAACGAGGATGAGGCCCTCAAGAAAAATTTACTCATCCAAGACGCTAAAGCTAGAGCTTTAATAATACAAGGTACTTCTGATAAATATTTAGACGTAATTAAAGATAGTCGAACTGCTAAGGAAATGTTGGAAGTTCTCAAACATGTTTTTGTGAGATCCAGTACATTCTCCAAATTGAGTCTGTGGAGACAGTTATTGACATTGAAATGCGAATCATCAAATGCTCTGGACGAACATTTCTTCAAATTTGATTCGATCTGCCGTGATTTAAAGGAAATGAAAACGGAGCTGGATGAGAGTGATAAAATTTGCTTGCTTTTGTTATCACTTAACCAAGACGTTTATGGGACTATAATCACAGCTCTTGAGACACAGGAAAAGTTAAAATTGGATTTCGTTAAGGCAAGATTATTAGATGAGGAAGCAAAATTAAAAGATCGAAACAAAGAATTTACAGATGAGGTTGGACTGCAAGCGAAAACTTTTGAAAATCGGTGTTTTATTTGTAAATCGCCCCAACATTATAAATCCCAGTGCCCTCAAAATCCTAATCGAGGAAGGGGATTTGGCAGAGGTTACAAACGTGGTTTTCACAAAAACCATTTTGGTTCAAGAGGAAAGGAAAGTCAGCCAGAAAAAGCTAAGGAAATTAGTGAAAAGGGTATGGTTAGCTCTTCAGCCGTTTCTCTCGTTGCACTTGATTGTGTCACTAAGCTTAATTTGAGTGATGACATGTTCATTGTAGACAGTGGTGCAAGTGTGACGCTCATGAAGGCTGGGCTGGAGCCACTGATGTCCTCTGTCACCAAGCTGGAACGGAAAATTGTCATTCACATTGCAAATGGCGAAAAAATGATTGCTGAGAAGAAAGGGATCCTTAGTGGTACTTGTCAGGGTAAGCCTGTAAATGTGGATGGACTAATCGTTGATGGGCTGAAGCATAATTTACTGTCAGCAAACTCCCTGACAGCCAAAGGCCACCACATGATTTTTGAGAGGAATAAAATGACCATTGGAGGTAAGGATTTTGAATTCAATTGTGAAAATCATCATGGTCTTTTCACATTGAAAGTTGACTTATCAAAATCAGACGAATCGTGCAGTGCAGCTGGTGTTGCTGACCAAAATTTATGGCATCGACGCTTAGGTCATACCAGCAACAAATGCCTCCGGGAACTCAATCTACCTACTATTTCGGGTCCGTGTGAAGCTTGCATTGAAGGAAA
This sequence comes from Apolygus lucorum, assembly GCA_009739505.2. Lineage (NCBI taxonomy): Eukaryota > Metazoa > Arthropoda > Insecta > Hemiptera > Miridae > Apolygus > Apolygus lucorum. The sequence continues at coordinate 27,450,937 of CM019173.2, read as the reverse complement.
GGCTACGCGCTTACCATTTGTGACCAAAGAAAAACGGTCTACGCAAATTGGTGAAAAAAATTTGGTCAGACGTGTGCGGCCCAATCACACCTGCTAGTCGAGAGGGATTTAAATATTTCCAGATAATTTTGGACGATTTTAGTCACTTTGTGGTGGTGAAGCTGCTACGGTCAAAAGATGAAGCTGAAGACAATTTGATTACTTATGTCAAAAATGTTGAACGACAGCATGGAGTTCTGGTAAAATCCTTCCGCCTGGATAACGGAGGTGAGTTCACATCTAACCGGTTCAAACAATTCGCAAGAGACAAAGGAATTGAAATTGAGTACTCAATGGCGTACAGTCCGCAGATGAATGGTAAAAGTGAGCGGATGAACCGGACTTTACTAAACATGCTCAGAACCAAGATAATCGACTCTGGTGTGCCAAAGGAAATGTGGTCAGAGGGTTTGAAATGCTGTGTGTACGAATTAAACAGAACACCTACCACAGCTCTAAGACGTCATCAGACCCCTTCATTACTTTGGAATGGCCGAAATGAACTCTCAAAGTTGAGGATTTTTGGGTGCAGAGTATGGCTCGCTAATTTGCCTAAAGGCAAGAAACTTGAACCTCGAGCTACAAAAGGAATTTTCTGTGGATACTGTGGTGGTGGTTACCGTATTTGGATACCTCAGGAAGATAAAATAATTCAGTCTCGTGACGTCACATTCGATGAGGAGAATTTTGATATGAAAATTGAAAAATTCCATCATATGAATGCAAAAATGGACGGAACTCAGCAACAGACAGTCACCATTATAGAGAACATGCAGACTGAAAAGAAGAACGCAGACCCATCTTCAAATGAGGCTGGTGAACCATTTTCACCTAGTCCTCAACCAGAATCACCAGTATCCCAATCACCAACGATGACGCCAGGATGTTCTCCTCAGACAACTAGGACTAAATCTGGAAGACTAGTCAAGCCTCCTGTACACTTACAGGATTATGACGTCTATGCTGCATATTGTATGCTGACAGCACAGGAGGAGCCAGAAAACTTTACAGAAGCAAATAAATCCCCTGAATGGAGACAGGCAATTGAGACTGAGCTAAAATCTCATGAAGACCTGGGCACTTGGTCTCCTTCCGCTCTACCTCAAGGCGAGAAGGCTATTGACACGAAGTGGGTGTTTAAAGTCAAGGAAGATGGAACCAAAAAGGCCCGGTTAGTTGCACGTGGGTTCCAGGTGCCTCGGAATAAATTTGAAGAATTTACGTATGCGCCTGTTGCAAGGATGACAACAATTAGAATTTTGATTTCCCAAGCTGTGCAAAATGACTGGCCCATGCGTCAAATTGATGTTCCTACCGCATTTTTAAATGGAAAATTGGATCACGACGTTTTTATAAAAACCCCTGAAGGACTTGTGAGTGACTCCTGCGTTCAGAAATTGAACCGTGCTCTCTATGGGCTCCGTGACTCACCGAGATGTTGGAACGATCGTTTCAGTGAATTTATGAAAACTATTGGACTTCGTCGTTCTATGCACGACTTCTGTCTGTTCATTGGTGAGGACGTGTATCTTGTGCTTTTTGTGGACGACGGAATTTTGACTGGTAAACCAGAAAAGATTGAAGAAGTCATGAAGTCGCTGATGGATGAGTTTCGTGTGAGAGATCTCGGGGATGTTTCTTGTTTCTTGGGCATGCAACTGAAGAGGAGTGAAGGAAAATTGACTGTGACACAGAACAAAATTATCGACCGCATAATTCAGGAATTTCACATGGAGGACTGCAAAACAATTTCAACCCCAATGGAAGTATGCTTTCAACCTGATGAATCCAACGTGAATGAGGAGGTGCCTTATCGCAGATTGGTTTGTAGTCTGATGTATGTTGCTATTATTTCAAGACCAGATTTATGTTTTTGCATATCACTATTGAGTCGATACTTAGATAAACCTTCCAATCAGTTATGGAAAGCTGCAAAGCGAGTTGTTAAATATCTTGCTAGCACTAAGGATTTTGGACTAAATTTTGAAAGGGGAAATTCCTCATTAGTTGGATATTCTGATGCAGATTGGGCTGGAGATAGGTCCTCTCGTAAAAGCATTAGCGGTTTTATAGCTTTCGATGGAAAAAACCCAATTTCATGGTTCTCTAAAAAACAAACATGCGTGGCTTTGTCCACAATGGAGTCGGAATATTTGGCGGCAGCTGCTGCTAGTCAAGAGTTAATAAATTTGAAGGGTATTCTAAATGAATTTGGGACAGGTGTAGACTCGGCTAAGTTATTTGTGGACAACACTAGTGCCATCTCTTTGGCAAAGACTTTTGAAAACTCGAAAAGGGGGAAGCATATTGATATAAAACAACATTTTTTGAAAGATTTATGTATGAAGAAGGAAATTGATTTGAAATATGTTAGATCCGAGGATAACATTGCAGATTTGATGACTAAACCCCTGAATGTTGTTAAATTTACAGTACTCAGAGATAAGGCTATTAATAAGACCTGATTGAATATTCGATAACAGTGTTAATTTGATAATAATGGTTATATTTGCATTAAGAATAGTTTGACGTGGTGTTGCAGGACAGATAGTTGATGTTCATATTGTTGTCGCTATGAAATTGTTGCTGTCAGTTTAATGTAGAATGTTCATATCGAGAGGGGGGTGTTGAAATATGAACATGTATTACTTCCATGTACATCCACCCGCTATGTTCTCTTTCCCCCGCTTTTCCGTTACCACTCTGTTTCTAGTGCTACAACCGTTTTTCATTCTTTCGCCTAATAAACTTCTTATAATTCATTTGAAGTGTTTCATTATAAATAATGATAGAATAACAATTTCCACCTGACGGGATTGTTTTTACGCGCTCATTTCCACCTGACGGGCTGCGAAACTTCCGTCACAGGGCCTGTAGAATCCATGAACAAGTAGGAATTATGAGTATCCATAGGGACAGCTTGTTCCAATCTTTCGATGTGTTTGTTACAGAAGAAGAAAATAACGCATTCAATCGTATTCAATGCGTGCGTGCTTATTATTTGAATCACAAGTTTACAAAAGGGCCCCCAGAAACCCTTGAGAGCTTCATCATCATCTCAAAATGCTCGATTTGATGTAAAAACATGAATTCATGCTAAACATAAATTGGAAAAAACAATGATTGGATTCTAAGACAATAGGTATACCAACTTTAGTAGATTCATGAAAATAGAGTAATTTATATTTACCATTCACGTATTTGTAAGGGCCTATCCGCATAGCCGAGTACTGGTAAATGTCGTCGATATTATGGAGAATTTCATGGCGTGGCTGTTTTCGTCCGATTCGCGTGAAAAAGTCCCAGTGGTTGACACCGTCAATTCTTCCTAAATCTCTTACATTCCCACCTGTTAAACAGCAAGTGGTACGTTTATTTCAACGTAAATGCATGAATAATCAAATGTTTTATTGCAGTAACACACAGGATACAACGTAGTAACCGGAAAAATCATTTTGAAGTTCCAGTTTAGAATAGCAAATTAGTTTAAACTAGTTTGTTCATCTCGTTATTGTTGTCTCCATCATATTTGAGTATTGAGTGATAGTGATTGAGTGGCAATATTGAGTGATTTGAACGAAGCAACACCGACTCAAATTAGACGGACAAACAAAGCAGGTATGAAAAGGTATGCCAAGTGGGTGTGGCACATAGCTTCCTCGTATCCATAACCCGAATGTACAGATGATCCGATACGTTGTAGTTAATCTCAAAACATCAATCTCTAAGTATCTTACTCTACCCTCATAGGGGACCATCTACACGTCAACCCGCACAATCTCTGAATATTTGAGCCGTCAAAATGGCTTCAATGGCATACGAGACATCCAGAGAAGCCACAGCGCCACTCTCTGATGCCATAAGGAGTGGCAGAACTTTGGATGTTGCCCAGTACGAAGAAGGTGTGGTGTCAAATTTGCGAGAAGTGGCAACACAGCGAAAAACCACTGAGCTTGCAGCCAGCGAGCAGCTCTTGACATCACTACCCAGTAGGCAACAGAGGACCATTCGGAGGCCTAGGGAGGCATCACAATGGCTCAGCGTCCTCCCACTTGGAGCAGACAACTTCGACTTGTCGTCTTCCCAATTCCGTGACGCACTAGCCATTCAGTAAGGTTGGGAACCAAGAGGGTTGCCAGTATGGTGCGACGGATGCAGGAGTCCCGTGGATATGAACTACGCCCTCAATTGTATGAAGGGCAGCCTGATCAAACAGGGACACGACCTGGTTTGGGACAAATGCGCCAAAATAGCAAGCCTCGCATGGAACGATGTTGTCACAGAACCAGTTCTTCGTGAAAGTGCTGAAGGCAGCCCCAGCCTGGTGGCAGACATGAAGGTTCATGGTGTGTGGGACCGTGAGAGACCTGCGTTTTTTGATACCATGGACTGGCCAACCATCTCTCGCCATGCTGCCCAAGCCAAGCATGCAAAATACGACAGAATAGCCAAAGATCTGAGAGGGTCTTTCACGCCACTCTTAATTTCATGCGATGGAGCATTGCATAAAGAGTATGACGCTTTTTTCAAGAATGCCTCCCTACGCCTTGCCAACAAATGGTCCAAATCCTACGCTCAAGTGATGATGTGGACGCGAGTGAAAACTCAATTCTGCGTCCATCGAGCGGTTTCCATGAGGCTAAGAGGCCCAAGGAAACAAGTCCGAATACTCGGACTGGAGGACAGAGCAGCAATTTGGCTCCCACAAGACTAACTAACTAACTCCTCACACATTTACGCTCGCTTGCTCGCACGCTCGCAAAAAAAAACCCTTTGGCATAAATAAATTTCAATTTTTGGCAAACTTTTGGCATACCAGTTTGAACTTTTGGCAACTCATTTTGAACTGTCGGCAAATCCATAACGTTTCGACAACTACTGGAGTCCTTGTCCACCTTCATTCCTTTTACAATGTTCAATAAAGTGTTTTTTCTCATGGTTTTTTTCGAAACCGGGTGAGAAATGTCGAAGTTATGGATGTGACAAGGAACTTCACGTTTGTGCACACGCAGCGGCTACTATCAGTCTGGTGGCAATGATTTTCATAGACCATCTACACGCCAACCCGCACAATCCTTGAAAATTTCATCGAAATCGGACAACAACTTCGTATAGTTTTGCATGTTGCAAGGATTTCATGACAGACAGACACAGTCTCACAGGCAGACAGACATAGAACCATAAGTGTTCAGAAAGGCCTAACAAGCAGCTGAGTTCCCTTTGCACTCTGACAAATGAAAACAAAATAGATTATGAAACATTTTTGATTGTCATTCACACCACACATCTGTTCTTGTGACGGCGCCCTTCATCGGGAGTATGAGGTTCTCCTGAAGACGCTGGCTTGCACTCTAGGTGAAGGTCCGGACCCAGGTGTCGATAATCAGAGCCTGAGTTAGCCTGTCCCTTAGACTGAGGGCACGAGGAAGCCTATCTGAGTCTGGAGGACGGTGCAGGAGTTCTCCAGATTGAAGATAAAACAACAAGTAGGATACAACCATCGGAATGGGGTATTTCGATGGGTCGGAAATTCAGGTTTTTGACCTCAAATTTGGATTCAACACCCTTGAAAACCTATATAATCCAACTTTTAGCCCAATGATACTCTGACATGTGGTAAAAAAAATAATTAAAGAGATCACACGTTTGAAAAAAAGGCGGGCCGCCATAAATGCACAGACACTACGCTGCGCGCGTGTGTGAGTAGTATTTTGTAGTATCCAAGAGATTCTCCAAGGGTTTCATCTCTTCTCTGCGCATGGATACTTTTTTCAAAGACAGTTGGCTAGCTACGTCACAATTGGCTAGCTACATCACACCTTTCAAATCTTCAACTTTCCTTAGCTTCTCTGATTTTTTAAAAACATTTTCTCGACGAACAGATCCGATTACCGTTATTCCTGAGCCATAGGTACTCTTTTGGAAAAAAAAAAAAAAAAAAAATGGAGCCATTCTCTCTAAATCTCCCGATACTTCAAACTACAATGGAAGAATAGCACAGCATACTGAAATTATGAACATCAAATTGATCGATTTTATTAGGCTTACCTGCAGCTGTGTAGAGCGTTGGCATCCAATCTGTGAGATGCATCAGATGGTTCACAACACGTCGAGGAAATGCGAGGCTGCTACTCCAAAGTATGGCAACTGTTCTCAGAGCTCCTTCCCAAGGAGTGTTTTTTTCCTTGAAAACATCATTACGAGTTCCATACAAGTACATGTCACTTGAAAAGCATTGGCTTTTCTTATTCACAACATTTTCAATGAACACTGAAGATTATTTTATCTACTTGTAACGCTGGGAAGCTATTTCTATAGGTCTCCCATAGGAAGTCAACATCCGTGTGGTGCCCCCTAGGTGGCGGATCAACGAACTAACGGTAGAGTCTACCTTCCAAGGTGAAACCTTCACAGGGAAATTGGATTGATGCGAAAATTCATGTTAGCGTGGTGGCTCCACAGAGAAGGAAATTCCAAGCTGCCGTAGGAGGGAAAGTATGTCACTTTGAGAGGATAAATTCCCGTAAAAATATAATTTCTACAGCAATTTGCATGACAAAAAAGCAAAAGAAGCTGCGATAACAGCCATGCAGGCCAAAAACTGCAGCCTAGAAGACCTGCGGAATAAGTCAAAAAAAGAAATGTATGATAGATGGGAACAGGAATATAGACTTATGAAGGATGGGAAGGGTAGGTTCTATGCGAGCATACAGCCAGAAATACCGCGATTACCATGGTTCTCCCAAGGAGATCTAGACCGCAGCTTCATAAAAATTATAAGTCGGTTACGATTTGATCAGCACAGACTACCAAGCCACTTGAAAAAAATAAATTTCATCGATGACGGAAACTGTGACTGTGAGACAGAAGAGGAAGCGAACGCTAATCACATTATTCTCAAATGCCTATTACCTATCTTGGAGTCCAACTTGACTCCCGTCTCACCTGGACGGCCCAGACTGAGAGAATGGCTGAGAAAGGCTCGAAAAGACTAACCCTGCTAAAGAGACTGGCGGGCAGCATGTGGGGCGCCACCCAGGATGTCCTGAACCTGGCATTTGTGAGTTATGTACGGCCTGCCATGGAGTATGGCAATGAACTACTGGTGACCGCCTCGGATTCTGTAGTCCGGAAGCTGGATGCCGCCCAGCACCAAGCCCTCCGCGTGATCACCGGAGCGCCCAAATCAACACCGATCGTGGCTATGGAACTACAAACTGGCATTGAGCCCCAGAAATTCCGGAGGGAGGCTGCAGCGTTGGCTCTTTCAGAGCGACTGCAGAGGAATGGTGTTGTCTATTGGGCGGATTACATCCCGGCATCACCGCGTTTGAGAACACAGGGTGCCTTTTTGTCCCGGGTCTGTGAGCTCCGTGAGGATTATGGTCTTGAGGAAACTCATGCCAACCGTGACAATTTTCCATCCTTGAGCCAGCTGACGCCAATGGATGCGCCCGCCGGTTTTACGGCTTTACTCACCCCAGTAACAAAGGGTTTGACGCCTCCTGAGGAACTGAAAGCAGCTGCGCTGGAGACCTTGCATGCCCGCTTCCCCGAGCCCGAGTGGCTGAGAGTGTACACAGATGGGTCAGCGGTGGGGGCTACGAGTAATGGGGGTGCGGGGGTGTACTCGACGGTTGGCGCTATTGCTGCCCCCGTTGGAAGGCTGGCAAATAGCTTTGATGGGGAAATTAGAGCTGTGTTGCTGGCACTGGAAATGATCCGGACCCAGTCACATCGCAAAGTCGCTATCATCATTGATTCCCAAGCAGCTATTACCGCGCTGTCTTCTGGCACCTATACAGAGTCCCATGACGTCCTCAGCGGCAGAGAGGCTATTCAGGCCTTGCTGCGAGAGGGTGCCACTTTAGCACTACAGTGGATCCCCTCACACTGCGGTATCTGGGGAAATGACCGTGCTGATGCACTAGCCAAGGAGGGCTCCCACATGGAAATGACTGAGGCTCGCATTGGATACAGAGCAGCCAAAAAATGCATCCAGGACAAATTAAAGGAAAGATTGCTGGAAAACCATCGGATGGCAGCTGAGGGAAGGAGATGGGCCAGCCTTTTGGAGGAGAGGAACCGTGTCCCCGCAAATCTACCTCGACATATATCAGTGGCAGGGTTCAGGTCTATTACAGGCCACGATTATCTGAATGCCCACCTTCATAGGATCCGAGTGAAGGATAACTCGGGCTGTTCCCTATGCCTCTCAACCCTGCCAATGACCTCGGACCACTTATTGGACTGTCCTCAACTCGAGGGCATTAGACAAGCATTCACACCAGACGAGACCAACTGGTCGAAAATATCGCTTTTATATTGGGCTGCGCGAGGTCAAATGATGGCGGAAACGCCAACAACCTAGTACTGGCGTTGGGTAAAAAAAAAAATTATTCTCAAATGCAGCAAGTTCAACATCAACCGGAGAGAATTAATGAACAATCTTCTGAAGGAAAATATACCTCTACCCACCAGCACAGCACTGCTACTAAAGGACCAAAACTGCTACAAATATATAGTCAATTTCATCGGAGCAACAAATATTGAACTATAAAAATAGTGAATAGTCGCATTTTGGTCAGCTAAAATGTGAACGGAGATTAGGCCTCTTTTGCGATTCACACTCGTGTTTCTGAATTATCGTAAGTCCAACAACCCTTAAGTTCTCATGGGGAGCAAACGGTTGGTCCTAAAGAGCTCTGGAAGGTCTCATTCGATTCTAAAAATTCAATGCTATTTTAAATTGATGAAAAAACTACATTTATAACAAATTTTTTTTGGGGTGTGGGCGTTTTCAAAATTTCAGCCCTTATTTTTGAACCTTTAGAAGGGACTTAAATCGACCCAAAGCTTTGGGGCACAACTAGACCCAAAATGGAGCCCACGTACCAAATTTCATCAAAATCGGTCAATGGTAACTAAGGAGAGTGCCGCGGACGGAACATTTTTTATTCGATTTTTGGATTCTACGTACCTTGAAACGTAAACCAACTAATTTTGAGGGGGGTTAAAATTTGTTTTTCTTGGTCGATTCCGAAGGTTCATTATTGAAAATAATAAACCAAAAGGGACCACTAAAGTGCACATTTTGAGCTAATTTGAATCTCGTTTTGAGGAAAAAGACGAATACTGCTGTCCCCATTCCTTATAGTGTCTGTACATTACTTACCTACATTAATCAACTCATGAAACAATGAATACTTATAAAAGAATAATATTACTACGGAAAATCAGTGTATTACTCCTTTGAACGGCCAGTTGTTTCCTCCATTCCTGTACAGACCCGTCGTTGGTGCTCCGTTGTCAGAAACAAACGCGATGATCGAGTCCTGAAGCATGTTCTGCCTTTTCAAAGCTGCCACAAGTCGTCCAATAGACTGGTCGAGCTCCCAAACCATAGCTGGAGCAGAAATCGTAAGATTTTCAAATTCTTAACACACTGAATGGTGTGCACAGAGTCAGGTTGAAATGAATAGAGAATTATGTAAGTAGAATTAGTAGATACATAATAAATCTCATCTAAATTGATTGATGTACCCGGTTCACATTTCTCTGAAGGCAAAGAACTCATTTAATTCTCAAAATTACAATTCGCAAAAATTCCAGCATGATAAGATATTATGGAGAATGGCTCTGGACCGGGAAGGGATTAGGACCGGTAAGCATGAATGTTGTTCTCAGTTTTGTTCCATGTGTAATTTTGTCTATTTCGGGTATGAATTGAATTTATTACTTTTTGGTTAAAAGATATTGTTGAAGACAGGAAGTTAAGATTAAGATACTTGGTGACCTTACCTGGAGGTTGAAGACTTCTGCAGGCACGTGGAGAATGTTATTCTATTGTTGACTCTAAATTTACTGTTAAACTCAATAAAGAAGATTCTCTTGTTAACCAGGTAAACCTTTGTTAACTCCAAAATCCTAATCCTGTTTCCTATACTGTCGAAGGTACTTCGGAATTCCCAGGTATAAGACGCCCGAACTGAGGGTTCTTGGGGTCGATGTTTCTACCTACAAATGTGGAAACTCCTGAAGGGTCGCTGCCACCACCCTGGGTCGGTAAATGACCTCAGGGAAAATATTACCCAAAAGACAAAAATTGCAAGTTGCCAAGCCTTATTTAGAGAACTTGAAAGATTCGGAAAGTGTCTGAAATAAGGAACACAAGAGTTACACGTAGGGTTTTTATTAAATGAAATTATAATTGTTCTGCCGTGAAGCGGACTTGATATTGCTCTGATGGAGCTTAATCCAATAGATATATAAATGAAATTATATCACACACTTAATGATAATTCTTCAGATAGGATCTGACTTCAATTTGCAAGTTAAGATAGCTTTTCAACATAAGACTATTTGGCAATATAAAAATACAATACTTTAAGTTTTACAAATTACTTTGACTTAGACTTCTGACTTCAACTTCACATACAGAAACTGACTTAGTTTCAACTTTACTTCTCCTTAACAACAACTTTACTTCTTATAACAATTTTACGTTTACAAATACTTTTACTGTTTCACTTTACTTTACTTTACTTTATGGTTGCAGGACGTTTTACAAAAGGGGGAATTGTGCCAGATTTTGAGTGATAGATTAAGCGCTTAATCAGAACTACTACTTGGAAAAGGGGCTCACCCTGGGCCTAGCTTGGATCAGTTGATGATCTCCGTGGCGGCTTGCGTCCAGTTCCTCGTTCTTCTTAAGGCTCGGTTGGGGGAGCCTGGAATTGGAGCAGGTTTGCTTCGGTTCGGGAATCGAACTTTGAATCGGTTCGATTTTGAGTCGGCAGTACGGAGAAAGGCGGTAGTGTCTCGGAGTTCGGGCCTTGGCTTGACGATCCTTCGAGAACACTAACTGGCGGGATGAAGTAGTATTGACTATTCGATGCAAGTTCGCACTGGGTTCACTTCACCGGACTTCTCAGTTCAATACACTTAGTAGATTAGAGGGGATGATTCATACTAGCTAGGTTCGATCACACACGAGACGCGTCACTAGATGGAATGAGCGCTGGTGGTGGGGGCACCCCCTTATATGCCCTTCGGCCATCTTGGGCTGCGACGGGGAAGTGCCGATGGTGGCGCTCTCGTGTCTTGACTGCTAGCGGCGGACATCATTGTGTTACTGTATGGAAGTGAAGTGCATGGAATAGGATTTCTGTTAGGGTTAGTGCCTGAAGGGTGGAGTCTGATTTTTGGCTCATTACACATGTAGCTGGAAGCGTTCTTACCACTTTCATGGACTGAGAATATATAGCATTTCCAAATCCAATTCAACATTTTCCAAACCAAATTCAACATTTTACAAACCAAATTCAGCAATTTCCAAAACAAATTCAACATTTTACAAACCAAATTCAACATTTTACAAACCAAATTCAACAATTCACAAACCAAATTCAACATTATACAAACCAAATTCAACATTTTACAAACCAAATCAACATTTTACAAACAAATTCAACATTCATTACATTTTTAACGAAATTTAGTACTAGTGTAAAGGTTGGCCAGTCTCAGTTGTATGGTTCGTTCACAATTCATTCGTTCCAGTTCGATAGAGGCTTTTTTGAGCGTTATCCTCAACTTCCGAAGGCCATTGTCGACTGAGGATGTACTGAGGGTATTACCTTGTTCCGAAAGTTTCTCCGCGATTTCCTTCAGAGTTATGCTTGGTTGTTCCTCAACTATTGCTTCTATAGCTGCAAGAACGTTTGGCGTAAGTTTGGTACGGCGGGCTCCACCCCGCCTTCACGTTTGACTTTGTGGCGTTTCATTGTTTAATTTGCGTACAATACATCTGGCAGGGGAATAATTCATGGAAACTCAGCTGGGGAACCACAAGACCAGGGACATGTGCATGGCAGTTACCCCCGATGTCAGAAATGCTTTCAATTCTGCCAGATGGAAAGACATCTTGGAGGCTTTGATGGTTCAGTTTCATGTTCCATCCTCTTACGAGTCCTGCAGAACTACCTAGCTGACCGTTGGCTGATCTATGATACAAAAGAGGGCATCAAAAAGAGAAGAATTACCTCAGGAGCGGCACAAGGTTCAGTCTTGGGAGCCGACCTGTGGAACATCAACTATGATGGGATTCTTCGGGTAGAGATGCCCGAAGGAATTACACTGATTGGCTACGCTGATGACTTGGTGGTGGTGATAAGAGCTCGAAGGATGGAACACCTCCAGTTTAAGCTGAATCAAGCAATGCGCAGAGTGATGGAGTGGATGGAAGCACACACACTGTCACTGGCGATCCAAAAAACGGAAATTGTACTGCTAACCACAGCGAGAATTGAGAGATCTATACCTATGAATGTGGATGGACAGGAAATCATCACCTCTCCAGCCACTCGCTACCTTGGTGTGATGCTGGACGGGAAACTAAGGGCGGTATTCATAGTCATGACTCGAGTTGGAGGACTCCTCCAAAGTACGCTTTGAGGAGTCCTTTCCTCCTCGAGCTATTCATAGTTAAGCCTTAAGCCAAAGTCAAGGCCAGACTCATCCTCCAAGTCGAGGAAGGTCTCGAGGAAGCCTTAAGGAGGCCCGACGGCTCCTCAAGCTATTCATAATCGCCACATTTCAAGGCATCCTCGAACCGCTAAAGGAGTCCTCCAATGGCGGTATTCATAGACGACTTCGGAGGTGGAGTCGAGAAATTTGTAGGCCGAATCGAGATATTTCGAGTCGAGAAAGGGGCTTCGAGCTTCCTCAGCCCAAGGTAGGTGAAAAGGTACCTTGAGGAAAGATTTTGATGATATCTACCTACCTGTTATCACAAGCGTTGTCGTTATAAAATATTCTACGGATCTATTCTTCGGTTATTTCGTCCGAAAACATGGATTTCGAAGATATTGAAAGATTGGAGGAATTTGATGAGTATTTGTAGGAATCTTCGCGAGATCAGCGAAGGCCGAAATGTTACTTGCGGGATCAAGAAAACCCTTTGGAGGTAGGCACTCAAAAGTTATGATAATAATGATAAACACGGTGAATGCCAGTAATTTTGTTATGTTCTTATTTGTATAGGTATTGGATGATCGAACATTTCGGAAGAAATTTCGTTTTACAAAAGAGACCGTGATAAACGTGCTGCTCCCGATTTTCTTCCTGCCCGAGAGTATTTCTGTGAACAGGAGAGAACAGAATCTATTTCTTCATCATCTAGGGCTGGGTACTTACGACTGAGTTACTTGCACCAAATTCTGGCATATGTTTCTTACATAACGAGTCGACAATATACTGAAATTTGGTCGATTCCGGTTCAGTGGAAGAAAAGTTATGACCGCCCGATATTTGATGATAGCTGATTTCAGTAGAAATGTCGAACATTTTCGCACTTTACAAAAAATTGACATCTTCAAATAGCTCTAAACTCTAGTGAATGTTCGAGCAACATGTACTCAACAATATACTAAAATATGGTGAGGGAATTTTGAATAAAAAGAAGTAATCGATCTTAGAAGTTGCCGAGCCATCTGTTTCAAAGCCGAGGTTCTGTAGTCATAAGAACTACAGAACGACATTTTCGCACATTACAACTCTAGTGAATGTTAGAATGTTAGATCAACATATCCTCAACAATTTTCAAAATATGGTGGGTGGGAATTTCGAATAAAAAAAAGTAATCGACTATGTTCAACTCTTCATAGTACTGTACCTACCTTCCTTGTTGAAAGCACGTATTAATACCAATGGAAATTTGTTTCATATAGTTCTAAAGCCTTCATTTGTGTCACCCCATAGGGGGAAAATAGAAATTGGTTTTTCTACTGATTTGAGAAGTATGAGGATGAGAAGTTCTGTTGTAACGGAATGATGCGGCCGCGGGACTCGGGAAGTGTTGCGGGTCAGTCTAGATGCGCTTTCAATCTATGGCCCGTTTCACTCAGGTGAAAAGCGCTTTGGTACTTTGTAAATTACAAAACAACGAACAAGCGCAAAGAAAAGGAGCACCAATATTAGTATAATATACTTATTGCATATAATACGCAACTTTGTGTTTGGTACTTTCCAATGAAATTAAAATCACTCGCGATTTTCTCCCAACACTTTTTTTTTCGACAAACGAGACCGCATCTGTTTTTTTTCCACAATGTCCTTATTTTCAATTATGAGTTTCCTCAACGTAGTTTATTCAGCTTCGCTTAAAAACGGCTCTCTTTTTTTCTCTTTCCATTCGGAAACTAATATAAAAAATCGTCGTCCCATGACACACCGAACTGTATACCTCCTTCCTTCGGCGCATGAAGTCGGTCAAAAATTAAAAGGTAGCAAACACTATTTTATTGAAGAAGGAACGCGAACAACAGGAACTCTGATGGTCCAAATTCAAAGCCGAAAAACAACACCAACCTAGGGATGTCCCAAAAGTATCGATACTTAAAAGTATCGATACTTTTCGAAAAAAGTATCGATACATATCGATACTTTTTTTTCCTGATATATATAGTGGTATCGATACTTTTTTTCCAGTATCGGAGGCGATACTTTTTTACCTCTCACATTAGATCAAAATGCTATCTATTTTTCATCTCTCACATTAGATGAAAGTCTCGAATTTTAGTAAGTATCTCTATCTCTACGTAGATTGTTGGGAGACCAACCACTTCAACAAACTAAACAAAGATGATGTACTAGTAGTAGTATCACCACCTCCAGCTCTCTAAGGGTCTGTTCGGAGAGGCAGTCCGGAACCAGTTTGGAACCAAACCGGAACTGAAAAGGGGAGGGGATAGAGGTGAATGGGCTCCTCCAAGCCCCTCCGAACTGTTCAGGACTGCCTCTCCGAACAGACCATAATCATATTATGATAACCTGCTGTCCGCCATCATCTAGGAAGGGCCACCAAAATGTTAACCCAACCAAGTACAATACGAAAACAAGTGCCTAAACAAAAAAATGAGTGATTTATTGTTTTGTTCATTCTATATTAATTATTATCCTCGCGATGGAGAAATGTCACACTGATGGAGAGAAACATAAAAGGCATTTTCACACATTTTTGTAAAAGTTTCGAAAAGTATCGATACTTCAAAATATCGATACTTTTTGAAAGTATCGTATCGATACTTTTTGATACTTTCTAGATGTATCGATACGATATTATATCGATACTTTTGAAGTATCGGACATCCCTACACCAACCATTCTGAAATAAACAACTGAACCTTCTCTATTGAAACCTTCACTGAGCTGTTACCTGAACAGGGCTGCCAATTCTTCCTCGACCGTCGTTTGGTAACTCGAGGTCTCCTCGAGTTGAGGATGAGCTGAGGTCGACCTCCAAATGCATTCTGTTCGTCTATGAATAGGGTGAGGAATCCTCGAGAAAAGATAAGTTGAAGGAAACCTTAACTCGAGTCGAGGAAATCCGCGCCTTGAGGAATGACTATGAATACCGCCCTAAGCTTCTGGAGGCACATCAGTGGAGCAGCAGATAAGGCTGCAGGTATTGTAAATAAGCTGAGCCGACTGATGGCAAATCTAGAGGGCCCATCACCCGCTAAGAGGAGACTCCTTATGCAAACTGCAGAGGCAATCATGCTGTATGGAGCAGAAGTGTGGGCAGACTCCCTTAGGTACCAAAAGTACCGGGCACGTATGGAAGCTGTGGAGGAGAGGAGCTCTGAGAATCAGTAGTGCATTTAGAACTGTCTCAGGTCCAGCATCACAAGTGATAGCGGGAACTATCCCAATATACCACCAGGCACTGGAGCGCAAAAGGATAAGAATGAGGAAGGCAGAGACAATTACCATAGTAAAGAGGGAAGAGCGGGAGGAGACCATCCGTAGGTGGCAAGCAGACCTTGTCTGTGAAACCCGTGGAAGGTGGACAGCCCTCATAATCGACGATCTAAATGCTTGGTTGGAGAGAAAACATGGAGAGGTGAACTATTACCTGACTCAATTCCTCTCAGGGCATGGATACTTTCGCTCCTTCTTAGTAAAGATCGGGAAAGCCACTGACCCAGAGTGCAGATACTGTGGGATAGAGGAGGATGATGTCTGCCACACCTTCTTCACATGTCCTCAATGGGAGGGTATGAGGGGGTGTGCTGAGGAGATCATTGGAACATTGCGTCCACAGACAGTCATACATGAGATGATTAAGAACAAGTCGAGCTGGGACGCAATGGCAGTATTTGTCACATCAGTCCTCAAAGCAAAAAAGCTGGATGGAAGATGGGAGGAAGAAGATGAGGAATAGAATTGAAGGAGACCAGAAGTAGGAGCAGCCATTTGGCACAAAAAAAGGGCTCACCCTGAAGTAATACTGTACAGTGGTCCCGGGGTGAGTCCTAAGCAGAGGGAGTGGGGTTTTAGTTGGTAGCCCCAATTCATGGGGAGTCCAACACTGTTGGGGTGACTTCCCCACTTCCGTTATAAAAAAAAGGAATAATTCATCGAATCTCTCCAGATTGTGGATAATGCCCAATTCATCTTCTTTTCAATGCTGGTTGATTTAATAAAATGGTTAATTTGTTTTGTAAAATGTTTAATTTGGTTTGTAAAATGTTTAATTTGTTTGGTAAAATGTTTAATTTGGTTTGTAAAATGATGAATTTGGTTTGTAAAATGTTGAATTTGGTTTGGAAAATGTTGAATTAGATTTGGAAAATGTTGAATTAGATTTGGAAATGCTATAAAAGTATCATGGAATGGCTCTTGAGCGGGAAGGGATCTTCTGGACTGGTTAGCAAGGAAGTTGTCTCCAGTATTATTATTGTCATGTTAAGTTCTTAAACTGCAACGAAAAATTATTCTTTCCTTGAATTGTTTGGTCACTATCATTTATAATAAATTGTCTCTTTTGTAATACTTGTTCAAATTCCTTTCTTTTAGCGAATTTTCAAGGAAAATGAAGCTATTGTATTGCAAGTTGAGATCATGAGCTTGGAAGAAGGAAGATAGGGATTTGACTGCCTGCTTCTTCCATGTCGTGAGAGTGGGATTCGACCACCATCGGTAGGCAGTACCAGTAATGGAACTGTACCGGTAATTTGGAACGGTTACATCTTTGTCACTGTAACCATTGGAACCGTTCCAGGGAAATACCTGAACCAACACACCCCTAGTTCGATGTCCCATCCCTACTCTGGGGGGGTCTTTGTGTTGTGGCAAAGACCGGTAGGCGGAACGCAACAAAGTTACTTTGGGGCTAGAAAACAGGAAAGGGCTGCCCCTCTAGACCAGCTCCATCATCTGCTCTAGCACCATCATCTGGCAGAGAGAAGCCTAAAGGTAGGTTTCACCTTCCGGATTTAACTGTTGTGCGGTCGTCGTATTGCTGCTGATTGCCACCTTGTTTTAGGATTAGCGGCTTGCTTTGTTGTTGATATAAGCTATTAATTAAAGAACTCTTATTTAGAAAAGTATTTAAAGACCATAAACAACTAGTTTAGCGGGACTCCATCATTTTTCCAATCCCACAATGACATTCGGTAGACAATTAGGTATTACTGATCTAATTTCAAACAAATGCTCACAAAGGTACCTACCTAAATGGTCCAAAATTTAGTCAGAGGTGATGGAAAAACTGGGTAGTTCCGTTTCCATGAATTATTGACGAAATCCATATATGTTGTGATTATGGACTTTTTTCTTTTATTCAAATACGGTGGGGGGGGGGTGACACAATAAAAGTCCTTTGTTTCTTCCAATCACTTTTATTTGCGGAGAGCTTTCGACAACCCTCTGGTGGTCATTGTCAATCCAACAGTAAGAGGACAATATTTCTGTGTGGGAGCACAAGTAACCACTACTGCAGATAACCAACAAGATGTTGGTTAACAACTGTCAGTGTTGGATCGACAATCACAACCAAAGAGTTGTCAAAAGCTCTCAACAAATAAAAGTAATTGGAAGCAACAATGGCTTTTGTTGTTGCCCTCCCCCCTTATTTGAAAGTCGTATAATTTAATAGGAATTAGAAGCTCTTAGTTGGATGAAGCAAGGTGGTGGGCTCTGTGCCAAGCAGCCGACCCTAGCGCTCGTAGAGGATAAAAAAGTAAGTATGGGGTCGCCTGGCAACACTCAGAGCCAACTTACCTGGTTGGTCTAGGGTCTCTAATTTAGGTGGATATATGATTAAAAGTAGTTCACCTGTATATATCCTTTTCTTCAGAGGTCGAACGCTTGAAAACATGTCTATGGCCTCCTGAGGGGCTTGCAGGGGGTCGTCAAAGTTGCCTGCGTGGGTAGCAAGGTGAGCGAAGTACAAGAACATGGGCGAGGAAGCGTTGTGGGCAGCGATTAGTTTTTCGGCCCTTTCAGTCAAAATCCGCGTCGTGTATCGCCCCTTGGTACTCCGATCTACAGTCATATTGTCTCGCATGTCGAGCCCTTCAAATGGCAAGAACTGAAAAGATAAGAAGTGTCTCTTTAAGGGGACCCAAAGGTCACTTTGATCGGGGCAGCGGTTTTTTCGGTATTTCAACCATATCTTGTGAACCACTCAACCAATTGCTTTGAAATTTTGAACAGTCTCATCCCATCAATACAAATACACCATAAAAAAATTATTTAGTTTCAATCACCCAGAAAAAAAATATAGCACTTTAAAAAAAAATTTTTTGGGGGGTAAATGACCCTTTTGTTGGCTTATTAGTGAAGATATTTAGCTCAAACTTCGGGTCGATTGTCAGCTATTACGATGCATTATTTATGGCGACGGAAACTTTTATAAAACGACGGGGAGGGGGAATTTTCCATTTTTTCATTTTTTACAAAAATACTACTTTTTTTGGGTATAAATCGTTTTGGCGCAGTTAACTCTAAATTCCCTTCGCCATATCTATAGAACGATGATATGAGAAGGTTGTGTGAAAGTTTGGTGAGAATCTATCGAGCAGTTTTCATAAAAACGGGATAAACGCCCGCAAAAGTGCAGTTTTGCAGGAGAGCGGGATTTGCACATTCAAATGGCTGGCGCGACTCCAGTGCTTGCTTCTCACTGGGCAGCCGGATTTCCGTCTTTCCAATCCCGGCTAATCGATTATAAATATCGATGGATAAACTCGAATGAGTGGGAATCGATTGAGCTTTCGAAATAACCTTCCAGTTCTGTTGTTTACATCTCCTGTTGTTTACATCTCGTGTTGTAGTTTTTTAGAGCCAGTTTTCTCCGGGTTTTTTCGTTTTTCTCCAGTTTTTACGTGTTTCCGCCAGTTTTATAATGACCAAGCCAAAAGGGATTTTTAAAAAGAAGAAGAGTGTATTCAGTGGTCGCCCAAACTGGCGTTCCAGTCCCATTCCACCCATGATCCCACTGTCCATTCAAACTCCTGAGCCTGGAAGTCCGCCTCTGGAGCCGGCTAAGAAAAACTTGGAAGAAGCTTTCCAAGAGTGTGAGGGAGACAATCCTTCGTATGGGGCAGGACTCTACTGAGGTACCTTTATTTTATTGCAATATTAATAATAAAAATATTCTATTTGATCTGACAACATAATTTCATACTTCTGATAAATCCAGGAGTGCTATGAGCGAGCGCTCCTTGTGAAATCTCGAGGTAGGTAGCTCCAACTTCAACGTGGAGTTTGAAACACTTCTAAGCTCCCGATTTTCAAAATTCTTTCAGCAATGTGTTCTAAATATAGTGTAGTTATAAGAAAACGAAAAAAAAAAAATTCGGTTTTTTTTACCAAAAGTGACCTTTGTAAAAAAAAGGTTTTTTTTACAAAATCTCCTGTACAACTCTCTTCTCAATCTGGTTGAACCATCCCCTTGTGCCTCGTAACTGCTGAGACCACCGCCACCAAAACATCCAGATAATTTATTGATTCATCAAAATGAACACACAATTAGTACTATAACACAAGTATTATTTCATGATTGTATCCTCCACATAGGCCCCAATGGTTTCCATTAGGAGAATAAGTTACATTCATGAGAAATTATCACAATTGGTTGATTGTCTACTCAAACTGTGATGATTTGTAAGTAATATCACAAAATTCCCATCTCGTCGTTGTACGCTCAAAATAAACATAAATATCATTAATTTATTGGAAATATGCAACTATAGGAGAATGACAACGACAGGACAGACAAGATAAGTGAAAAGCTAAGATATTTGATAATGTTCGAGATAACGCGAAGCAAGTGATTCAAGGCAGCAGAATCTAGCCCTAGTGGAGGATGCATGAACTAATGCTGCGGGTGCGGTTTAGACGTTTGTAACAAACACCACATCACACAACGAACATCAATCACAGACCATCCTCAGTGGATGCTCACAGATCGTGGAGCACAAGGGAGCAAGATCTTACGATCTCCCCTCTTGTAAGGAGCTAGACAGGGCTCAAAATTGGGCCCAATTTTATTCAACATCTATATAAATGATCTGCCTCGATACATAGCCAACGACTCCTCCAGAATACTTTTATATGCAGATGACACTACAGCCTGCATATCAGGCAGAACCTCAATTGAGAAACTGGAAAACGGAAAAATTGTTTAGTCAAGAATGGTGGAGTGGTGTGTTGCGAACTCAACGCCTTGAACTGTAACTACGTAGTCCCAAACCCCAGACCGCCACTCTACTGGGTATAAATGTACGAGAAAATCTGTCGTGGAATGCTCACTTAACGGCCCTCAAGTCAAAAATATCCCAAACTAATTTCTTCCTTCGAAAACTTAAATGCACGGTATCGTTACGGGTTCTTCGTAGCGTAGGTATATTTTGCATATTTCGACTCGCGTCTCTCGTACGGTATTCTCTTGTGGGGAAACTCACAGCAAATTGATGAAATCTTCCGGCTCCAATAAACGGCCATCCGAATCCTGAGTGGCAGAGGATGGAGAGAGTCCTGCAAATCCCTGTTTCCAGAACACCGAACTGACAGTCCGAGCAAAGTACATTGTCGAAAGCCTGACAGAGGTACAATGTCATCTAAATAGGTATGCTGCTGCGGAACACGGATATAATACGCGAAAACGCGATTTGCTGAAAGTCGACCGATGCAGATTAACCTCGACTCAAAAATACAACATAGACTTCGCGGGCTGTATAATGCAATACCAGACACGTACAAGTTGCTCCCAATAAAAACATTCAAAAGTGCTATGAAACGTGTATGCCTAAAACAGCAATTTATTGTGTTGAAGACTTTTTTAAATTATGTAGAACAACCTGTCGAACTACCTGACCATAAATTGTTAAATTGTCTCCATATTTTGTTATTATTATATTCTGAATTTATCATACCATTGACTATTTATGACGTGTTGCTATAATTTAATTTATGACCTTAATAAAGATTATTATTATTATCTTAAAACTATTTCCGTGTTCTACTTCTACTCACTGATGCTTGGACCTGGTGGGAGAAATAGTCCTGATGACTATTCCAAAACCCGTAATGAGACGCAAAACCTCTGTAAATGGGAGTGTAGGCCTTCTTGAAAAATCCCAAATGCCACTTGCCCACGGCGTGAGACACGTAGCCCAATTTGTTGAGGTGCTCAGGCAACAGCTTTTCATCCAGCGGGAGCCCCCAGGGAGCAGAATCCACTATCACGTTGTGTTGCATCCCTGAAATAATAAAAATGGCATTTATTCGAGAATTTGAGTTGTTGTATAAATATAAATGAATGCTCAAAGAAACATGCAACTTGTGAGAAACCTTGAGATGATTTTGATAATTCAAGAGGTTCCTCCACTAACATGTCATCTACATTTTTGCAAATATTCAGATAAGGAAAGAAAACCTCAATTTTTTTCAAGCTCAGAATTCTTCATATGGGTCTTCTCTAAAGGTAGCTCATTTTACTCGCAATTTTTTTTGGAAAATTCATAGTTTTACGGCAATTAAAGTTTCTATTTCAGTGTAACAACGTGTCGTGAGCGTAGATGGCACAAAAACAAACAAAATTGAAAAAAACTACATTTTTACACGGAATAATACTAGAATCTGATAACTGCCTCGGCGAAAAACAAGTTATTTAAACGTTCAAGTATATCTACTGCTGGTCTGCTGGTATATGCAATTTGTAAGCGAGGAATCTCAAAAACTTCCACTGAACACCTTCAGACGATCCTTATGTACATTGTAGAATGGAGACCAGATTTGGCAAGCGTATTCCGTGACAGGCCGCACCAGGGATCTATACCTATAGAGTCACGATAGCAGCAGGAGAAGTGAAGTCAAGTGAACACCTTTTCAGGAAACCTTTGAACGCCTTTTCAGGTCTTTAAAACCTTGGAAGCCACGGCGTCGGCTTGTTCGTTGAATGGCAACTTTGGGTCGAAGAGTGCCCCGAGATCCCGAGTACATTCCAGTCGTGTCAACGGGAGACCATCAAGTAGATAAAGGAACTTCATTCATTCGCAAGAGCGAGTGTAAGAAGACACTGAGCATTTGTCAGGGTTAAGGGCAAGATCATTGGCAGAACACCAGTTAAAAACAGAAAAGACAGTCAGCAGAATATGAAATACAGAAAAAGACCTTCAGGTCATCGGAAAATATAAGGATCCTTACATTGCAAAGATAAGAATCCTTACATCATTACATTACAATAGTTACGATTATTTCACGTATTCGATTGCGCAGAGGCTGCTGTCAGTCCGGGAGGCGATGAAAAATTCATATTATGGGATAGGTACAGTGGAATGCATTTACAGGTGTCGAACCATCGGCCAGAGATACTCTTAGAATCTGAGTTTTTTCACTTCCAAGATTTTGCTTCCGAGTCTGCCAAGGTAGGGGAATCATTGATTTAACTTTGCAAGGTTGAAAAAAAAAGTTCTCCAAAATAAAATTTTCTACTCGCGTTTTATACCTTCCTGAACAATTTTAATTGCATGCCTGTCAGCGTGTCTGTCTGTCATGAAATCCTTGTTACCTACTAAATTTTCAGGGATTTTACGAGTACAGGGATAATGAGGGTAGTGCGAGGTACTTATGTTTCTTGATTAGCTAGGTACTCTGCAAAGGATCATACAGTGGGGTTATGACCACGAGGAAGCTATGTGTCACAACCACTTGGCAGACTTTCTTTCTCCGTTGAGTATTGTCCCATTTCACCCCAGATTAACCGGATAGGGACGCCCAAGGCTTAATGTAGGACGTCCTAGAAAGGATGAACCCTCGCAAGATGTTTCTTCCCAGGTTGACATTTTTACCATTTAAAATAATGGAAGGACTCATAATGAATAACATAAATAGATAACAGACAATTGAGTAAATAGAGCATAATAGTTGAGTAGACATAATAGAATGGTTAATAATATAACCAATTAAATAAACAAACAATTAATAATACCACTTAATTATCAATATGAATAATTATTAAAAAATAGAATTGGTTACCTACATTTTAAAAAGTAATTATTACGATTTTTTCATTAATAATGACCATGATTTTGGTCTTTTTAGGACCTTGCCATCGAGCAGCAGGGATATAATAGGAAATCGTTACAAGATTCCGAGATCCTTGTGTCCGAGGCTGATGGTGAGGAATGCATGGTAATGGAAGATCAATAGGGTCGTTAAGATGAGAAGGCACGAGCTTCTACAACGTGCCCAAATAAATGACATTCGGTCTGACACCTTTCTGGTCGCATTCGAATTAATTCTCCAACCTCACTTACCATTAGTAGGTGTAGCATTAATAGATAATGCCATCGACCTTCATTATTCCAATATAGCAAGCGGCCACAGGAGGTATTTGGCAAACGAGTAAAAGTAAAAGATCGCCAAATCTTCGATAACTTGTTGGTTTACTCGAGAGAAATGACGACTTCAAAGGCTTGTTTTCAACTTCGATTGTTTGAAAATGTCGAGAATGAACGTTAAAATCATCGAAACTAGCTGGTTTACTCGAGAGAAATGACCACTTCAGAGGCTTGTTTTCACCTTCGATTGTTTGAAAATGTCGAGAATGAACGTTAAAATCATCGAAACTAGCTGGTTTACTCGAGAGAAATGACCAATTCAAAGGCTTGTTTTCACCTTCGAATGTTTGAAAATGTCGAGAATGAACGTTAAAATCATCGAAACTAGTTGATTTACTCGAGAGAAATGACGACTTCAAAGGCTTGTTTTCAACTTCGATTGTTTGAAAATGTCGAAAATGAACGTTAAAATCATCGAAACTTGTTGGTTTACTCGAGAGAAATGACCACTTCAGAGGCTAGTTTTCACCTTCGAATGTTTGAAAATGTCGAGAATGAACGTTAAAATCATCGAAACTAGTTGATTTACTCGAGAGAAATGACGACTTCAAAGGCTTGTTTTCAACTTCGAATGTTTGAAAATGTCGAGAATGAACGTTAAAATCATCGAGACTTGTTGGTTTACTCGAGAGAAATGACCACTTCAGAGGCTAGTTTTCACCTTCGAATGTTTGAAAATGTCGAGAATGAACGTTAAAATCATCGAAACTAGTTGATTTACTCGAGAGAAATGACCACTTCAGAGGCTAGTTTTCACCTTCGAATGTTTGAAAATGTCGAGAATGAACTTTAAAATCATCGAAACTAGCTGGTTTACTCGAGAGAAATGACCACTTCAAAGGCTTGTTTTCAACTTCGAATGTTTGAAAATGTCGAGAATGAACGTTAAAATCATCGAAACTTGTTGGTTTACTCGAGAGAAATGACCACTTCAGAGGCTAGTTTTCACCTTCGAATGTTTGAAAATGTCGAGAATGAACGTTAAAATCATCGAAACTAGTTGATTTACTCGAGAGAAATGACCACTTCAGAGGCTAGTTTCCACCTTCGAATGTTTGAAAATGTCGAGAATGAACGTAAAATCATCGAAACTTGTTGGTTTACTCGAGAGAAATGACCACTTCAGAGGCTAGTTTTCACCTTCGAATGTTTGAAAATGTCGAGAATGAACTTTAAAATCATCGAAACTAGTTGATTTACTCGAGAGAAATGACCACTTCAGAGGCTAGTTTTCACCTTCGAATGTTTGAAAATGTCGAGAATGAACTTTAAAATCATCGAAACTAGTTGATTTACTCGAGAGAAATGACCACTTCAGAGGCTAGTTTTCACCTTCGAATGTTTGAAAATGTCGAGAATGAACGTTAAAATCATCGAAACTAGTTGATTTACTCGAGAGAAATGACGACTTCAAAGGCTTGTTTTCAACTTCGAATGTTTGAAAATGTCGAGAATGAACGTTAAAATCATCGAGACTTGTTGGTTTACTCGAGAGAAATGACCACTTCAGAGGCTAGTTTTCACCTTCGAATGTTTGAAAATGTCGAGAATGAACGTTAAAATCATCGAAACTAGTTGATTTACTCGAGAGAAATGACCACTTCAGAGGCTAGTTTTCACCTTCGAATGTTTGAAAATGTCGAGAATGAACGTTAAAATCATCGAAACTAGTTGATTTACTCGAGAGAAATGACCACTTCAGAGGCTAGTTTTCACCTTCGAATGTTTGAAAATGTCGAGAATGAACTTTAAAATCATCGAAACTAGTTGATTTACTCGAGAGAAATGACCACTTCAGAGGCTAGTTTTCACCTTCGAATGTTTGAAAATGTCGAGAATGAACGTTAAAATCATCGAGACTTGTTGGTTTACTCGAGAGAAATGACCACTTCAGAGGCTAGTTTTCACCTTCGAATGTTTGAAAATGTCGAGAATGAACGTTAAAATCATCGAAACTAGTTGATTTACTCGAGAGAAATGACCACTTCAGAGGCTAGTTTTCACCTTCGAATGTTTGAAAATGTCGAGAATGAACGTTAAAATCATCGAAACTAGTTGATTTACTCGAGAGAAATGACCACTTCAGAGGCTAGTTTTCACCTTCGAATGTTTGAAAATGTCGAGAATGAACTTTAAAATCATCGAAACTAGTTGATTTACTCGAGAGAAATGACCACTTCAGAGGCTAGTTTTCACCTTCGAATGTTTGAAAATGTCGAGAATGAACGTTAAAATCATCGAGACTTGTTGGTTTACTCGAGAGAAATGACCACTTCAGAGGCTAGTTTTCACCTTCGAATGTTTGAAAATGTCGAGAATGAACGTTAAAATCATCGAGACTTGTTGGTTTACTCGAGAGAAATGACCAATTCAAAGGCTTGTTTTCACCTTCGAATGTTTGAAAATGTCGAGAATGAACGTTAAAATCATCGAAACTAGTTGATTTACTCGAGAGAAATGACGACTTCAAAGGCTTGTTTTCAACTTCGATTGTTTGAAAATGTCGAAAATGAACGTTAAAATCATCGAAACTTGTTGGTTTACTCGAGAGAAATGACCACTTCAGAGGCTAGTTTTCACCTTCGAATGTTTGAAAATGTCGAGAATGAACGTTAAAATCATCGAAACTAGTTGATTTACTCGAGAGAAATGACGACTTCAAAGGCTTGTTTTCAACTTCGAATGTTTGAAAATGTCGAGAATGAACGTTAAAATCATCGAGACTTGTTGGTTTACTCGAGAGAAATGACCACTTCAGAGGCTAGTTTTCACCTTCGAATGTTTGAAAATGTCGAGAATGAACGTTAAAATCATCGAAACTAGTTGATTTACTCGAGAGAAATGACCACTTCAGAGGCTAGTTTTCACCTTCGAATGTTTGAAAATGTCGAGAATGAACTTTAAAATCATCGAAACTAGCTGGTTTACTCGAGAGAAATGACCACTTCAAAGGCTTGTTTTCAACTTCGAATGTTTGAAAATGTCGAGAATGAACGTTAAAATCATCGAAACTTGTTGGTTTACTCGAGAGAAATGACCACTTCAGAGGCTAGTTTTCACCTTCGAATGTTTGAAAATGTCGAGAATGAACGTTAAAATCATCGAAACTAGTTGATTTACTCGAGAGAAATGACCACTTCAGAGGCTAGTTTCCACCTTCGAATGTTTGAAAATGTCGAGAATGAACGTAAAATCATCGAAACTTGTTGGTTTACTCGAGAGAAATGACCACTTCAGAGGCTAGTTTTCACCTTCGAATGTTTGAAAATGTCGAGAATGAACTTTAAAATCATCGAAACTAGTTGATTTACTCGAGAGAAATGACCACTTCAGAGGCTAGTTTTCACCTTCGAATGTTTGAAAATGTCGAGAATGAACTTTAAAATCATCGAAACTAGTTGATTTACTCGAGAGAAATGACCACTTCAGAGGCTAGTTTTCACCTTCGAATGTTTGAAAATGTCGAGAATGAACGTTAAAATCATCGAAACTAGTTGATTTACTCGAGAGAAATGACGACTTCAAAGGCTTGTTTTCAACTTCGAATGTTTGAAAATGTCGAGAATGAACGTTAAAATCATCGAGACTTGTTGGTTTACTCGAGAGAAATGACCACTTCAGAGGCTAGTTTTCACCTTCGAATGTTTGAAAATGTCGAGAATGAACGTTAAAATCATCGAAACTAGTTGATTTACTCGAGAGAAATGACCACTTCAGAGGCTAGTTTTCACCTTCGAATGTTTGAAAATGTCGAGAATGAACGTTAAAATCATCGAAACTAGTTGATTTACTCGAGAGAAATGACCACTTCAGAGGCTAGTTTTCACCTTCGAATGTTTGAAAATGTCGAGAATGAACTTTAAAATCATCGAAACTAGTTGATTTACTCGAGAGAAATGACCACTTCAGAGGCTAGTTTTCACCTTCGAATGTTTGAAAATGTCGAGAATGAACGTTAAAATCATCGAGACTTGTTGGTTTACTCGAGAGAAATGACCACTTCAGAGGCTAGTTTTCACCTTCGAATGTTTGAAAATGTCGAGAATGAACGTTAAAATCATCGAAACTAGTTGATTTACTCGAGAGAAATGACCACTTCAGAGGCTAGTTTTCACCTTCGAATGTTTGAAAATGTCGAGAATGAACGTTAAAATCATCGAAACTAGTTGATTTACTCGAGAGAAATGACCACTTCAGAGGCTAGTTTTCACCTTCGAATGTTTGAAAATGTCGAGAATGAACTTTAAAATCATCGAAACTAGTTGATTTACTCGAGAGAAATGACCACTTCAGAGGCTAGTTTTCACCTTCGAATGTTTGAAAATGTCGAGAATGAACGTTAAAATCATCGAGACTTGTTGGTTTACTCGAGAGAAATGACCACTTCAGAGGCTAGTTTTCACCTTCGAATGTTTGAAAATGTCGAGAATGAACGTTAAAATCATCGAAACTAGTTGATTTACTCGAGAGAAATGACCACTTCAGAGGCTAGTTTTCACCTTCGAATGTTTGAAAATGTCGAGAATGAACTTTAAAATCATCGAAACTAGTTGATTTACTCGAGAGAAATGACCACTTCAGAGGCTAGTTTTCACCTTCGAATGTTTGAAAATGTCGAGAATGAACGTTAAAATCATCGTAACTAGTTGATTTACTCGAGAGAAATGACGACTTCAAAGGCTTGTTTTCAACTTCGAATGTTTGAAAATGTCGAGAATGAACGTTAAAATCATCGAGACTTGTTGGTTTACTCGAGAGAAATGACCACTTCAGAGGCTAGTTTTCACCTTCGAATGTTTGAAAATGTCGAGAATGAACTTTAAAATCATCGAAACTAGTTGATTTACTCGAGAGAAATGACCACTTCAGAGGCTAGTTTTCACCTTCGAATGTTTGAAAATGTCGAGAATGAACGTTAAAATCATCGAGACTTGTTGGTTTACTCGAGAGAAATGACCACTTCAGAGGCTAGTTTTCACCTTCGAATGTTTGAAAATGTCGAGAATGAACGTTAAAATCATCGAAACTAGTTGATTTACTCGAGAGAAATGACCACTTCAGAGGCTAGTTTTCACCTTCGAATGTTTGAAAATGTCGAGAATGAACTTTAAAATCATCGAAACTAGTTGATTTACTCGAGAGAAATGACCACTTCAGAGGCTAGTTTTCACCTTCGAATGTTTGAAAATGTCGAGAATGAACGTTAAAATCATCGAGACTTGTTGGTTTACTCGAGAGAAATGACCACTTCAGAGGCTAGTTTTCACCTTCGAATGTTTGAAAATGTCGAGAATGAACGTTAAAATCATCGAAACTAGTTGATTTACTCGAGAGAAATGACCACTTCAGAGGCTAGTTTTCACCTTCGAATGTTTGAAAATGTCGAGAATGAACTTTAAAATCATCGAAACTAGTTGATTTACTCGAGAGAAATGACCACTTCAGAGGCTAGTTTTCACCTTCGAATGTTTGAAAATGTCGAGAATGAACGTTAAAATCATCGAAACTAGTTGATTTACTCGAGAGAAATGACGACTTCAAAAGCTTGTTTTCAACTTCGAATGTTTGAAAATGTCGAGAATGAACGTTAAAATCATCGAGACTTGTTGGTTTACTCGAGAGAAATGACCACTTCAGAGGCTAGTTTTCACCTTCGAATGTTTGAAAATGTCGAGAATGAACGTTAAAATCATCGAAACTAGTTGATTTACTCGAGAGAAATGACCACTTCAGAGGCTAGTTTTCACCTTCGAATGTTTGAAAATGTCGAGAATGAACTTTAAAATCATCGAAACTAGCTGGTTTACTCGAGAGAAATGACCACTTCAAAGGCTTGTTTTCAACTTCGAATGTTTGAAAATGTCGAGAATGAACGTTAAAATCATCGAAACTTGTTGGTTTACTCGAGAGAAATGACCACTTCAGAGGCTAGTTTTCACCTTCGAATGTTTGAAAATGTCGAGAATGAACGTTAAAATCATCGAAACTAGTTGATTTACTCGAGAGAAATGACCACTTCAGAGGCTAGTTTCCACCTTCGAATGTTTGAAAATGTCGAGAATGAACGTAAAATCATCGAAACTTGTTGGTTTACTCGAGAGAAATGACCACTTCAGAGGCTAGTTTTCACCTTCGAATGTTTGAAAATGTCGAGAATGAACGTTAAAATCATCGAAACTAGTTGATTTACTCGAGAGAAATGACCACTTCAGAGGCTAGTTTTCACCTTCGAATGTTTGAAAATGTCGAGAATGAACTTTAAAATCATCGAAACTAGTTGATTTACTCGAGAGAAATGACCACTTCAGAGGCTAGTTTTCACCTTCGAATGTTTGAAAATGTCGAGAAAGAACGTTAAAATCATCGAAACTAGTTGATTTACTCGAGAGAAATGACGACTTCAAAGGCTTGTTTTCAACTTCGAATGTTTGAAAATGTCGAGAATGAACGTTAAAATCATCGAGACTTGTTGGTTTACTCGAGAGAAATGACCACTTCAGAGGCTAGTTTTCACCTTTGAATGTTTGAAAATGTCGAGAATGAACGTTAAAATCATCGAAACTAGTTGATTTACTCGAGAGAAATGACCACTTCAGAGGCTAGTTTTCACCTTCGAATGTTTGAAAATGTCGAGAATGAACGTTAAAATCATCGAAACTAGTTGATTTACTCGAGAGAAATGACCACTTCAGAGGCTAGTTTTCACCTTCGAATGTTTGAAAATGTCGAGAATGAACGTTAAAATCATCGAAACTAGTTGATTTACTCGAGAGAAATGACCACTTCAGAGGCTAGTTTTCACCTTCGAATGTTTGAAAATGTCGAGAATGAACTTTAAAATCATCGAAACTAGTTGATTTACTCGAGAGAAATGACCACTTCAGAGGCTAGTTTTCACCTTCGAATGTTTGAAAATGTCGAGAATGAACGTTAAAATCATCGAAACTAGTTGATTTACTAGAGAGAAATGACGACTTCAAAGGCTTGTTTTCAACTTCGAATGTTTGAAAATGTCGAGAATGAACGTTAAAATCATCGAGACTTGTTGGTTTACTCGAGAGAAATGACCACTTCAGAGGCTAGTTTTCACCTTCGAATGTTTGAAAATGTCGAGAATGAACTTTAAAATCATCGAAACTAGTTGATTTACTCGAGAGAAATGACCACTTCAGAGGCTAGTTTTCACCTTCGAATGTTTGAAAATGTCGAGAATGAACGTTAAAATCATTGAGACTTGTTGGTTTACTCGAGAGAAATGACCACTTCAGAGGCTAGTTTTCACCTTCGAATGTTTGAAAATGTCGAGAATGAACGTTAAAATCATCGAAACTAGTTGATTTACTCGAGAGAAATGACCACTTCAGAGGCTAGTTTTCACCTTCGAATGTTTGAAAATGTCGAGAATGAACTTTAAAATCATCGAAACTAGTTGATTTACTCGAGAGAAATGACCACTTCAGAGGCTAGTTTTCACCTTCGAATGTTTGAAAATGTCGAGAATGAACGTTAAAATCATCGAAACTAGTTGATTTACTCGAGAGAAATGACGACTTCAAAGGCTTGTTTTCAACTTCGAATGTTTGAAAATGTCGAGAATGAACGTTAAAATCATCGAGACTTGTTGGTTTACTCGAGAGAAATGACCACTTCAGAGGCTAGTTTTTCACCTTCGAATGTTTGAAAATGTCGAGAATGAACGTTAAAATCATCGAAACTAGTTGATTTACTCGAGAGAAATGACCACTTCAGAGGCTAGTTTTCACCTTCGAATGTTTGAAAATGTCGAGAATGAACGTTAAAATCATCGAAACTAGTTGATTTACTCGAGAGAAATGACCACTTCAGAGGCTAGTTTTCACCTTCGAATGTTTGAAAATGTCGAGAATGAACTTTAAAATCATCGAAACTAGTTGATTTACTCGAGAGAAATGACCACTTCAGAGGCTAGTTTTCACCTTCGAATGTTTGAAAATGTCGAGAATGAACGTTAAAATCATCGAGACTTGTTGGTTTACTCGAGAGAAATGACCACTTCAGAGGCTAGTTTTCACCTTCGAATGTTTGAAAATGTCGAGAATGAACGTTAAAATCATCGAAACTAGTTGATTTACTCGAGAGAAATGACCACTTCAGAGGCTAGTTTTCACCTTCGAATGTTTGAAAATGTCGAGAATGAACTTTAAAATCATCGAAACTAGTTGATTTACTCGAGAGAAATGACCACTTCAGAGGCTAGTTTTCACCTTCGAATGTTTGAAAATGTCGAGAATGAACGTTAAAATCATCGTAACTAGTTGATTTACTCGAGAGAAATGACGACTTCAAAGGCTTGTTTTCAACTTCGAATGTTTGAAAATGTCGAGAATGAACGTTAAAATCATCGAGACTTGTTGGTTTACTCGAGAGAAATGACCACTTCAGAGGCTAGTTTTCACCTTCGAATGTTTGAAAATGTCGAGAATGAACGTTAAAATCATCGAAACTAGTTTATTTACTCGAGAGAAATGACCACTTCAAAGGGTTGTTTTCAACTTCGAATGTTTGAAAATGTCGAGAATGAACGTTAAAATCATCGAAACTTGTTGGTTTACTCGAGAGAAATGACCACTTCAGAGGCTAGTTTTCACCTTCGAATGTTTGAAAATGTCGAGAATGAACGTTAAAATCATCGAAACTAGTTGATTTACTCGAGAGAAATGACCACTTCAAAGGCTTGTTTTCAACTTCGATTGTTTGAAAATGTCGAAAATGAACGTTAAAATCATCGAAACTTGTTGGTTTACTCGAGAGAAATGACCACTTCAGAGGCTAGTTTTCACCTTCGAATGTTTGAAAATGTCGAGAATGAACGTTAAAATCATCGAAACTAGTTGATTTACTCGAGAGAAATGACGACTTCAAAGGCTTGTTTTCAACTTCGAATGTTTGAAAATGTCGAGAATGAACGTTAAAATCATCGAAACTAGTTGATTTACTCGAGAGAAATAACGACTTCAAAGGCTTGTTTTCAACTTCGAATGTTTGAAAATGTCGAGAATGAACGTTAAAATCATCGAAACTTGTTGGTTTACTCGAGAGAAATGACCACTTCAGAGGCTAGTTTTCACCTTCGAATGTTTGAAAATGTCGAGAATGAACGTTAAAATCATCGAAACTAGTTGATTTACTCGAGAGAAATGACCACTTCAAAGGCTTGTTTTCAACTTCGAATGTTTGAAAATGTCGAGAATGAACGTTAAAATCATCGAAACTTGTTGGTTTACTCGAGAGAAATGACCACTTCAGAGGCTAGTTTTCACCTTCGAATGTTTGAAAATGTCGAGAATGAACGTTAAAATCATCGAAACTAGTTGATTTACTCGAGAGAAATGACCACTTCAGAGGCTAGTTTTCACCTTCGAATGTTTGAAAATGTCGAGAATGAACGTAAAATCATCGAAACTTGTTGGTTTACTCGAGAGAAATGACCACTTCAGAGGCTAGTTTTCACCTTCGAATGTTTGAAAATGTCGAGAATGAACGTTAAAATCATCGAAACTAGTTGATTTACTCGAGAGAAATGACCACTTCAGAGGCTAGTTTTCACCTTCGAATGTTTGAAAATGTCGAGAATGAACTTTAAAATCATCGAAACTAGTTGATTTACTCGAGAGAAATGACCACTTCAGAGGCTAGTTTTCACCTTCGAATGTTTGAAAATGTCGAGAATGAACGTTAAAATCATCGAAACTAGTTGATTTACTCGAGAGAAATGACGACTTCAAAGGCTTGTTTTCAACTTCGAATGTTTGAAAATGTCGAGAATGAACGTTAAAATCATCGAGACTTGTTGGTTTACTCGAGAGAAATGACCACTTCAGAGGCTAGTTTTCACCTTCGAATGTTTGAAAATGTCGAGAATGAACGTTAAAATCATCGAAACTAGTTGATTTACTCGAGAGAAATGACCACTTCAGAGGCTAGTTTTCACCTTCGAATGTTTGAAAATGTCGAGAATGAACGTTAAAATCATCGAAACTAGTTGATTTACTCGAGAGAAATGACCACTTCAGAGGCTAGTTTTCACCTTCGAATGTTTGAAAATGTCGAGAATGAACTTTAAAATCATCGAAACTAGTTGATTTACTCGAGAGAAATGACCACTTCAGAGGCTAGTTTTCACCTTCGAATGTTTGAAAATGTCGAGAATGAACGTTAAAATCATCGAGACTTGTTGGTTTACTCGAGAGAAATGACCACTTCAGAGGCTAGTTTTCACCTTCGAATGTTTGAAAATGTCGAGAATGAACGTTAAAATCATCGAAACTAGTTGATTTACTCGAGAGAAATGACCACTTCAGAGGCTAGTTTTCACCTTCGAATGTTTGAAAATGTCGAGAATGAACTTTAAAATCATCGAAACTAGTTGATTTACTCGAGAGAAATGACCACTTCAGAGGCTAGTTTTCACCTTCGAATGTTTGAAAATGTCGAGAATGAACGTTAAAATCATCGTAACTAGTTGATTTACTCGAGAGAAATGACGACTTCAAAGGCTTGTTTTCAACTTCGAATGTTTGAAAATGTCGAGAATGAACGTTAAAATCATCGAGACTTGTTGGTTTACTCGAGAGAAATGACCACTTCAGAGGCTAGTTTTCACCTTCGAATGTTTGAAAATGTCGAGAATGAACTTTAAAATCATCGAAACTAGTTGATTTACTCGAGAGAAATGACCACTTCAGAGGCTAGTTTTCACCTTCGAATGTTTGAAAATGTCGAGAATGAACGTTAAAATCATCGAAACTAGTTGATTTACTCGAGAGAAATGACGACTTCAAAAGCTTGTTTTCAACTTCGAATGTTTGAAAATGTCGAGAATGAACGTTAAAATCATCGAGACTTGTTGGTTTACTCGAGAGAAATGACCACTTCAGAGGCTAGTTTTCACCTTCGAATGTTTGAAAATGTCGAGAATGAACGTTAAAATCATCGAAACTAGTTGATTTACTCGAGAGAAATGACCACTTCAGAGGCTAGTTTTCACCTTCGAATGTTTGAAAATGTCGAGAATGAACTTTAAAATCATCGAAACTAGCTGGTTTACTCGAGAGAAATGACCACTTCAAAGGCTTGTTTTCAACTTCGAATGTTTGAAAATGTCGAGAATGAACGTTAAAATCATCGAAACTTGTTGGTTTACTCGAGAGAAAAGACCACTTCAGAGGCTAGTTTTCACCTTCGAATGTTTGAAAATGTCGAGAATGAACGTTAAAATCATCGAAACTAGTTGATTTACTCGAGAGAAATGACCACTTCAGAGGCTAGTTTCCACCTTCGAATGTTTGAAAATGTCGAGAATGAACGTAAAATCATCGAAACTTGTTGGTTTACTCGAGAGAAATGACCACTTCAGAGGCTAGTTTTCACCTTCGAATGTTTGAAAATGTCGAGAATGAACGTTAAAATCATCGAAACTAGTTGATTTACTCGAGAGAAATGACCACTTCAGAGGCTAGTTTTCACCTTCGAATGTTTGAAAATGTCGAGAATGAACTTTAAAATCATCGAAACTAGTTGATTTACTCGAGAGAAATGACCACTTCAGAGGCTAGTTTTCACCTTCGAATGTTTGAAAATGTCGAGAATGAACGTTAAAATCATCGAAACTAGTTGATTTACTCGAGAGAAATGACGACTTCAAAGGCTTGTTTTCAACTTCGAATGTTTGAAAATGTCGAGAATGAACGTTAAAATCATCGAGACTTGTTGGTTTACTCGAGAGAAATGACCACTTCAGAGGCTAGTTTTCACCTTCGAATGTTTGAAAATGTCGAGAATGAACGTTAAAATCATCGAAACTAGTTGATTTACTCGAGAGAAATGACCACTTCAGAGGCTAGTTTTCACCTTCGAATGTTTGAAAATGTCGAGAATGAACTTTAAAATCATCGAAACTAGTTGATTTACTCGAGAGAAATGACCACTTCAGAGGCTAGTTTTCACCTTCGAATGTTTGAAAATGTCGAGAATGAACGTTAAAATCATCGAGACTTGTTGGTTTACTCGAGAGAAATGACCACTTCAGAGGCTAGTTTTCACCTTCGAATGTTTGAAAATGTCGAGAATGAACGTTAAAATCATCGAAACTAGTTGATTTACTCGAGAGAAATGACCACTTCAGAGGCTAGTTTTCACCTTCGAATGTTTGAAAATGTCGAGAATGAACTTTAAAATCATCGAAACTAGTTGATTTACTCGAGAGAAATGACCACTTCAGAGGCTAGTTTTCACCTTCGAATGTTTGAAAATGTCGAGAATGAACGTTAAAATCATCGAAACTAGTTGATTTACTCGAGAGAAATGACGACTTCAAAGGCTTGTTTTCAACTTCGAATGTTTGAAAATGTCGAGAATGAACGTTAAAATCATCGAGACTTGTTGGTTTACTCGAGAGAAATGACCACTTCAGAGGCTAGTTTTCACCTTCGAATGTTTGAAAATGTCGAGAATGAACTTTAAAATCATCGAAACTAGTTGATTTACTCGAGAGAAATGACCACTTCAGAGGCTAGTTTTCACCTTCGAATGTTTGAAAATGTCGAGAATGAACGTTAAAATCATCGAGACTTGTTGGTTTACTCGAGAGAAATGACCACTTCAGAGGCTAGTTTTCACCTTCGAATGTTTGAAAATGTCGAGAATGAACGTTAAAATCATCGAAACTAGTTGATTTACTCGAGAGAAATGACCACTTCAGAGGCTAGTTTTCACCTTCGAATGTTTGAAAATGTCGAGAATGAACGTTAAAATCATCGAAACTAGTTGATTTACTCGAGAGAAATGACCACTTCAGAGGCTAGTTTTCACCTTCGAATGTTTGAAAATGTCGAGAATGAACGTTAAAATCATCGAAACTAGTTGATTTACTCGAGAGAAATGACGACTTCAAAGGCTTGTTTTCAACTTCGAATGTTTGAAAATGTCGAGAATGAACGTTAAAATCATCGAGACTTGTTGGTTTACTCGAGAGAAATGACCACTTCAGAGGCTAGTTTTCACCTTCGAATGTTTGAAAATGTCGAGAATGAACGTTAAAATCATCGAAACTAGTTGATTTACTCGAGAGAAATGACCACTTCAGAGGCTAGTTTTCACCTTCGAATGTTTGAAAATGTCGAGAATGAACGTTAAAATCATCGAAACTAGTTGATTTACTCGAGAGAAATGACCACTTCAGAGGCTAGTTTTCACCTTCGAATGTTTGAAAATGTCGAGAATGAACGTTAAAATCATCGAGACTTGTTGGTTTACTCGAGAGAAATGACCACTTCAGAGGCTAGTTTTCACCTTCGAATGTTTGAAAATGTCGAGAATGAACGTTAAAATCATCGAAACTAGTTGATTTACTCGAGAGAAATGACCACTTCAGAGGCTAGTTTTCACCTTCGAATGTTTGA
Organism: Apolygus lucorum; assembly: GCA_009739505.2. Lineage (NCBI taxonomy): Eukaryota > Metazoa > Arthropoda > Insecta > Hemiptera > Miridae > Apolygus > Apolygus lucorum. The sequence continues at coordinate 27,413,766 of CM019173.2, read as the reverse complement.
AAATGTCGAGAATGAACTTTAAAATCATCGAAACTAGTTGATTTACTCGAGAGAAATGACCACTTCAGAGGCTAGTTTTCACCTTCGAATGTTTGAAAATGTCGAGAATGAACGTTAAAATCATCGTAACTAGTTGATTTACTCGAGAGAAATGACGACTTCAAAGGCTTGTTTTCAACTTCGAATGTTTGAAAATGTCGAGAATGAACGTTAAAATCATCGAGACTTGTTGGTTTACTCGAGAGAAATGACCACTTCAGAGGCTAGTTTTCACCTTCGAATGTTTGAAAATGTCGAGAATGAACGTTAAAATCATCGAAACTAGTTGATTTACTCGAGAGAAATGACCACTTCAAAGGCTTGTTTTCAACTTCGAATGTTTGAAAATGTCGAGAATGAACGTTAAAATCATCGAAACTTGTTGGTTTACTCGAGAGAAATGACCACTTCAGAGGCTAGTTTTCACCTTCGAATGTTTGAAAATGTCGAGAATGAACGTTAAAATCATCGAAACTAGTTGATTTACTCGAGAGAAATGACCACTTCAGAGGCTAGTTTTCACCTTCGAATGTTTGAAAATGTCGAGAATGAACGTAAAATCATCGAAACTTGTTGGTTTACTCGAGAGAAATGACCACTTCAGAGGCTAGTTTTCACCTTCGAATGTTTGAAAATGTCGAGAATGAACGTTAAAATCATCGAAACTAGTTGATTTACTCGAGAGAAATGACCACTTCAGAGGCTAGTTTTCACCTTCGAATGTTTGAAAATGTCGAGAATGAACTTTAAAATCATCGAAACTAGTTGATTTACTCGAGAGAAATGACCACTTCAGAGGCTAGTTTTCACCTTCGAATGTTTGAAAATGTCGAGAATGAACGTTAAAATCATCGAAACTAGTTGATTTACTCGAGAGAAATGACGACTTCAAAGGCTTGTTTTCAACTTCGAATGTTTGAAAATGTCGAGAATGAACGTTAAAATCATCGAGACTTGTTGGTTTACTCGAGAGAAATGACCACTTCAGAGGCTAGTTTTCACCTTCGAATGTTTGAAAATGTCGAGAATGAACGTTAAAATCATCGAAACTAGTTGATTTACTCGAGAGAAATGACCACTTCAGAGGCTAGTTTTCACCTTCGAATGTTTGAAAATGTCGAGAATGAACGTTAAAATCATCGAAACTAGTTGATTTACTCGAGAGAAATGACCACTTCAGAGGCTAGTTTTCACCTTCGAATGTTTGAAAATGTCGAGAATGAACTTTAAAATCATCGAAACTAGTTGATTTACTCGAGAGAAATGACCACTTCAGAGGCTAGTTTTCACCTTCGAATGTTTGAAAATGTCGAGAATGAACGTTAAAATCATCGAGACTTGTTGGTTTACTCGAGAGAAATGACCACTTCAGAGGCTAGTTTTCACCTTCGAATGTTTGAAAATGTCGAGAATGAACGTTAAAATCATCGAAACTAGTTGATTTACTCGAGAGAAATGACCACTTCAGAGGCTAGTTTTCACCTTCGAATGTTTGAAAATGTCGAGAATGAACTTTAAAATCATCGAAACTAGTTGATTTACTCGAGAGAAATGACCACTTCAGAGGCTAGTTTTCACCTTCGAATGTTTGAAAATGTCGAGAATGAACGTTAAAATCATCGTAACTAGTTGATTTACTCGAGAGAAATGACGACTTCAAAGGCTTGTTTTCAACTTCGAATGTTTGAAAATGTCGAGAATGAACGTTAAAATCATCGAGACTTGTTGGTTTACTCGAGAGAAATGACCACTTCAGAGGCTAGTTTTCACCTTCGAATGTTTGAAAATGTCGAGAATGAACGTTAAAATCATCGAAACTAGTTGATTTACTCGAGAGAAATGACCACTTCAAAGGCTTGTTTTCACCTTCGAATGTTTGAAAATGTCGAGAATGAACTTTAAAATCATCGAAACTAGTTGATTTACTCGAGAGAAATGACCACTTCAGAGGCTAGTTTTCACCTTCGAATGTTTGAAAATGTCGAGAATGAACGTTAAAATCATCGAAACTAGTTGATTTACTCGAGAGAAATGACGACTTCAAAAGCTTGTTTTCAACTTCGAATGTTTGAAAATGTCGAGAATGAACGTTAAAATCATCGAGACTTGTTGGTTTACTCGAGAGAAATGACCACTTCAGAGGCTAGTTTTCACCTTCGAATGTTTGAAAATGTCGAGAATGAACGTTAAAATCATCGAAACTAGTTGATTTACTCGAGAGAAATGACCACTTCAGAGGCTAGTTTTCACCTTCGAATGTTTGAAAATGTCGAGAATGAACTTTAAAATCATCGAAACTAGCTGGTTTACTCGAGAGAAATGACCACTTCAAAGGCTTGTTTTCAACTTCGAATGTTTGAAAATGTCGAGAATGAACGTTAAAATCATCGAAACTTGTTGGTTTACTCGAGAGAAATGACCACTTCAGAGGCTAGTTTTCACCTTCGAATGTTTGAAAATGTCGAGAATGAACGTTAAAATCATCGAAACTAGTTGATTTACTCGAGAGAAATGACCACTTCAGAGGCTAGTTTTTCACCTTCGAATGTTTGAAAATGTCGAGAATGAACGTAAAATCATCGAAACTTGTTGGTTTACTCGAGAGAAATGACCACTTCAGAGGCTAGTTTTTCACCTTCGAATGTTTGAAAATGTCGAGAATGAACGTTAAAATCATCGAAACTAGTTGATTTACTCGAGAGAAATGACCACTTCAGAGGCTAGTTTTCACCTTCGAATGTTTGAAAATGTCGAGAATGAACTTTAAAATCATCGAAACTAGTTGATTTACTCGAGAGAAATGACCACTTCAGAGGCTAGTTTTCACCTTCGAATGTTTGAAAATGTCGAGAATGAACGTTAAAATCATCGAAACTAGTTGATTTACTCGAGAGAAATGACGACTTCAAAGGCTTGTTTTCAACTTCGAATGTTTGAAAATGTCGAGAATGAACGTTAAAATCATCGAGACTTGTTGGTTTACTCGAGAGAAATGACCACTTCAGAGGCTAGTTTTCACCTTCGAATGTTTGAAAATGTCGAGAATGAACGTTAAAATCATCGAAACTAGTTGATTTACTCGAGAGAAATGATCACTTCAGAGGCTAGTTTTCACCTTCGAATGTTTGAAAATGTCGAGAATGAACGTTAAAATCATCGAAACTAGTTGATTTACTCGAGAGAAATGACCACTTCAGAGGCTAGTTTTCACCTTCGAATGTTTGAAAATGTCGAGAATGAACTTTAAAATCATCGAAACTAGTTGATTTACTCGAGAGAAATGACCACTTCAGAGGCTAGTTTTCACCTTCGAATGTTTGAAAATGTCGAGAATGAACGTTAAAATCATCGAGACTTGTTGGTTTACTCGAGAGAAATGACCACTTCAGAGGCTAGTTTTCACCTTCGAATGTTTGAAAATGTCGAGAATGAACGTTAAAATCATCGAAACTAGTTGATTTACTCGAGAGAAATGACCACTTCAGAGGCTAGTTTTCACCTCCGAATGTTTGAAAATGTCGAGAATGAACTTTAAAATCATCGAAACTAGTTGATTTACTCGAGAGAAATGACCACTTCAGAGGCTAGTTTTCACCTTCGAATGTTTGAAAATGTCGAGAATGAACGTTAAAATCATCGAAACTAGTTGGTTTACTCGAGAGAAATGACGACTTCAAAGGCTTGTTTTCAACTTCGAATGTTTGAAAATGTCGAGAATGAACGTTAAAATCATCGAGACTTGTTGGTTTACTCGAGAGAAATGACCACTTCAGAGGCTAGTTTTCACCTTCGAATGTTTGAAAATGTCGAGAATGAACTTTAAAATCATCGAAACTAGTTGATTTACTCGAGAGAAATGACCACTTCAGAGGCTAGTTTTCACCTTCGAATGTTTGAAAATGTCGAGAATGAACGTAAAATCATCGAAACTTGTTGGTTTACTCGAGAGAAATGACCACTTCAGAGGCTAGTTTTCACCTTCGAATGTTTGAAAATGTCGAGAATGAACGTTAAAATCATCGAAACTAGTTGATTTACTCGAGAGAAATGACCACTTCAGAGGCTAGTTTTCACCTTCGAATGTTTGAAAATGTCGAGAATGAACTTTAAAATCATCGAAACTAGTTGATTTACTCGAGAGAAATGACCACTTCAGAGGCTAGTTTTCACCTTCGAATGTTTGAAAATGTCGAGAATGAACGTTAAAATCATCGAAACTAGTTGATTTACTCGAGAGAAATGACGACTTCAAAGGCTTGTTTTCAACTTCGAATGTTTGAAAATGTCGAGAATGAACGTTAAAATCATCGAGACTTGTTGGTTTACTCGAGAGAAATGACCACTTCAGAGGCTAGTTTTCACCTTCGAATGTTTGAAAATGTCGAGAATGAACGTTAAAATCATCGAAACTAGTTGATTTACTCGAGAGAAATGACCACTTCAGAGGCTAGTTTTCACCTTCGAATGTTTGAAAATGTCGAGAATGAACGTTAAAATCATCGAAACTAGTTGATTTACTCGAGAGAAATGACCACTTCAGAGGCTAGTTTTCACCTTCGAATGTTTGAAAATGTCGAGAATGAACTTTAAAATCATCGAAACTAGTTGATTTACTCGAGAGAAATGACCACTTCAGAGGCTAGTTTTCACCTTCGAATGTTTGAAAATGTCGAGAATGAACGTTAAAATCATCGAGACTTGTTGGTTTACTCGAGAGAAATGACCACTTCAGAGGCTAGTTTTCACCTTCGAATGTTTGAAAATGTCGAGAATGAACGTTAAAATCATCGAAACTAGTTGATTTACTCGAGAGAAATGACCACTTCAGAGGCTAGTTTTCACCTTCGAATGTTTGAAAATGTCGAGAATGAACTTTAAAATCATCGAAACTAGTTGATTTACTCGAGAGAAATGACCACTTCAGAGGCTAGTTTTCACCTTCGAATGTTTGAAAATGTCGAGAATGAACGTTAAAATCATCGTAACTAGTTGATTTACTCGAGAGAAATGACGACTTCAAAGGCTTGTTTTCAACTTCGAATGTTTGAAAATGTCGAGAATGAACGTTAAAATCATCGAGACTTGTTGGTTTACTCGAGAGAAATGACCACTTCAGAGGCTAGTTTTCACCTTCGAATGTTTGAAAATGTCGAGAATGAACTTTAAAATCATCGAAACTAGTTGATTTACTCGAGAGAAATGACCACTTCAGAGGCTAGTTTTCACCTTCGAATGTTTGAAAATGTCGAGAATGAACGTTAAAATCATCGAGACTTGTTGGTTTACTCGAGAGAAATGACCACTTCAGAGGCTAGTTTTCACCTTCGAATGTTTGAAAATGTCGAGAATGAACGTTAAAATCATCGAAACTAGTTGATTTACTCGAGAGAAATGACCACTTCAGAGGCTAGTTTTCACCTTCGAATGTTTGAAAATGTCGAGAATGAACTTTAAAATCATCGAAACTAGTTGATTTACTCGAGAGAAATGACCACTTCAGAGGCTAGTTTTCACCTTCGAATGTTTGAAAATGTCGAGAATGAACGTTAAAATCATCGAAACTAGTTGATTTACTCGAGAGAAATGACCACTTCAAAAGCTTGTTTTCAACTTCGAATGTTTGAAAATGTCGAGAATGAACGTTAAAATCATCGAGACTTGTTGGTTTACTCGAGAGAAATGACCACTTCAGAGGCTAGTTTTCACCTTCGAATGTTTGAAAATGTCGAGAATGAACGTTAAAATCATCGAAACTAGTTGATTTACTCGAGAGAAATGACCACTTCAGAGGCTAGTTTTCACCTTCGAATGTTTGAAAATGTCGAGAATGAACTTTAAAATCATCGAAACTAGCTGGTTTACTCGAGAGAAATGACCACTTCAAAGGCTTGTTTTCAACTTCGAATGTTTGAAAATGTCGAGAATGAACGTTAAAATCATCGAAACTTGTTGGTTTACTCGAGAGAAATGACCACTTCAGAGGCTAGTTTTCACCTTCGAATGTTTGAAAATGTCGAGAATGAACGTTAAAATCATCGAAACTAGTTGATTTACTCGAGAGAAATGACCACTTCAGAGGCTAGTTTTCACCTTCGAATGTTTGAAAATGTCGAGAATGAACGTAAAATCATCGAAACTTGTTGGTTTACTCGAGAGAAATGACCACTTCAGAGGCTAGTTTTCACCTTCGAATGTTTGAAAATGTCGAGAATGAACGTTAAAATCATCGAAACTAGTTGATTTACTCGAGAGAAATGACCACTTCAGAGGCTAGTTTTCACCTTCGAATGTTTGAAAATGTCGAGAATGAACTTTAAAATCATCGAAACTAGTTGATTTACTCGAGAGAAATGACGACTTCAGAGGCTAGTTTTCACCTTCGAATGTTTGAAAATGTCGAGAATGAACGTTAAAATCATCGAAACTAGTTGATTTACTCGAGAGAAATGACGACTTCAAAGGCTTGTTTTCAACTTCGAATGTTTGAAAATGTCGAGAATGAACGTTAAAATCATCGAGACTTGTTGGTTTACTCGAGAGAAATGACCACTTCAGAGGCTAGTTTTCACCTTCGAATGTTTGAAAATGTCGAGAATGAACGTTAAAATCATCGAAAATAGTTGATTTACTCGAGAGAAATGACCACTTCAGAGGCTAGTTTTCACCTTCGAATGTTTGAAAATGTCGAGAATGAACGTTAAAATCATCGAAACTAGTTGATTTACTCGAGAGAAATGACCACTTCAGAGGCTAGTTTTCACCTTCGAATGTTTGAAAATGTCGAGAATGAACTTTAAAATCATCGAAACTAGTTGATTTACTCGAGAGAAATGACGACTTCAAAGGCTTGTTTTCAACTTCGAATGTTTGAAAATGTCGAGAATGAACGTTAAAATCATCGAGACTTGTTGGTTTACTCGAGAGAAATGACCACTTCAGAGGCTAGTTTTCACCTTCGAATGTTTGAAAATGTCGAGAATGAACGTTAAAATCATCGAAACTAGTTGATTTACTCGAGAGAAATGACCACTTCAGAGGCTAGTTTTCACCTTCGAATGTTTGAAAATGTCGAGAATGAACTTTAAAATCATCGAAACTAGTTGATTTACTCGAGAGAAATGACCACTTCAGAGGCTAGTTTTCACCTTCGAATGTTTGAAAATGTCGAGAATGAACGTTAAAATCATCGAAACTAGTTGATTTACTCGAGAGAAATGACGACTTCAAAGGCTTGTTTTCAACTTCGAATGTTTGAAAATGTCGAGAATGAACGTTAAAATCATCGAGACTTGTTGGTTTACTCGAGAGAAATGACCACTTCAGAGGCTAGTTTTCACCTTCGAATGTTTGAAAATGTCGAGAATGAACTTTAAAATCATCGAAACTAGTTGATTTACTCGAGAGAAATGACCACTTCAGAGGCTAGTTTTCACCTTCGAATGTTTGAAAATGTCGAGAATGAACGTTAAAATCATCGAGACTTGTTGGTTTACTCGAGAGAAATGACCACTTCAGAGGCTAGTTTTCACCTTCGAATGTTTGAAAATGTCGAGAATGAACGTTAAAATCATCGAAACTAGTTGATTTACTCGAGAGAAATGACCACTTCAGAGGCTAGTTTTCACCTTCGAATGTTTGAAAATGTCGAGAATGAACTTTAAAATCATCGAAACTAGTTGATTTACTGGAGAGAAATGACCACTTCAGAGGCTAGTTTTCACCTTCGAATGTTTGAAAATGTCGAGAATGAACGTTAAAATCATCGAAACTAGTTGATTTACTCGAGAGAAATGACGACTTCAAAGGCTTGTTTTCAACTTCGAATGTTTGAAAATGTCGAGAATGAACGTTAAAATCATCGAGACTTGTTGGTTTACTCGAGAGAAATGACCACTTCAGAGGCTAGTTTTCACCTTCGAATGTTTGAAAATGTCGAGAATGAACGTTAAAATCATCGAAACTAGTTGATTTACTCGAGAGAAATGACCACTTCAGAGGCTAGTTTTCGCCTTCGAATGTTTGAAAATGTCGAGAATGAACTTTAAAATCATCGAAACTAGTTGATTTACTCGAGAGAAATGACCACTTCAGAGGCTAGTTTTCACCTTGGAATGTTTGAAAATGTCGAGAATGAACGTTAAAATCATCGAAACTAGTTGATTTACTCGAGAGAAATGACGACTTCAAAGGCTTGTTTTCAACTTCGAATGTTTGAAAATGTCGAGAATGAACGTTAAAATCATCGAAACTTGTTGGTTTACTCGAGAGAAATGACGACTTCAAAGGCTTGTTTTCAACTTCGATTGTTTGAAAATGTCGAAAATGAACGTTAAAATCATCGAAACTTGTTGGTTTACTCGAGAGAAATGACCACTTCAGAGGCTAGTTTTCACCTTCGAATGTTTGAAAATGTCGAGAATGAACGTTAAAATAATCGAAACTAGTTGATTTACTCGAGAGAAATGACCACTTCAAAGGCTTGTTTTCAACTTCGAATGTTTGAAAATGTCGAGAATGAACGTTAAAATCATCGAAACTTGTTGGTTTACTCGAGTGAAATGACCACTTCAGAGGCTAGTTTTCACCTTCGAATGTTTGAAAATGTCGAGAATGATCGTTAAAATTTCTCAATCGTGTTGCTGATTATTCTCCCTTTGAAGTCTGTAACAGGACTGTGAAAATTACTATCAATGTTTTGGAAGTCATCGGAGGTACTGATCTACCAAGTCAATCAATCGTTTTCACAACAACTGAGTCTATTTGTCTCATTGTATGAGAAGAAGGTGCGTTAGAGGAGCCACTTCAGATTCCTTCATCCATGACACATTGTGAGAGGAGGATGAAGCTCTCTCGTACTTTTTTTCCGAGTTTATTTTTTTATATACGAGATTTATTTTTTTGTTCAAAAGGTTTTGTTTTTTCTTTTTAAATATGTAAAACTACCATCCACTGTTCCTACCTTTTTCCAAAATTATCCTCCCTAGCTATGAGCAAGCTCTAGTTGCGGGGAGAGGATTCCGTCTAAGCTCACTCCTCAGTACCTATCAGTACAAATTGCTTAGTTTCTTATTATTTTTTTATTGTTGACCTTATTTATAGGATTAATTCATCTACTTCATTTTTGTTGCTAGCAATTTACTGAATTTGAACCGATTTGATTGATTCAATTCGTTCTCCATTTTTGGGAAGAGTGAATTACGTTAGGTAAATGTATTATTATGAAGCAATGACTACTACACAACAAAAATCCTCATTATCATCATACTATCCCATTTTGGTTTATTATTTTCAATAATAAGCCTTTGGAATCGAGCAAGAAAAAAAAATTTTAACCCCCCCTCAAAATTTGATGTTTTACGTTTCAAGGTACGTAGAATCCGAAAATCGAATAAAAAAATTTCCGTCCGTCCGCCGTACGCCGTACGCGGCACTTTTCTTAGCAACACTGGACCGATTTGGTTCAAATTTGGTATATGGGCTCCATTTGGGGTCTAGTTGTGCCGCGAAGCTTTTGGTTGATGTAGGTCACTTCTAAGGGGTGAAAATTAAGGGTTGAAATTTTCAAGAGTGCCCTAGCTCGAAAACTCTCGAAATAAAGGTATAGTTTTTTCACCAATTTTAAATAGTATTGAATTTTAAAAAATTTTTGAGACCACCCGGAGCTCTGTAGGACAAACCGTTCGGTCCCTACGAGTATTTGAAGGTTTTCCTTCGATAAAACAGAATCATGAGTGTGAATCGCAACAGAGGTCTAATCGCCGTTCAAATTTTATCTGACTAAAATGCGATCGCTGTTCATTTCTTCGAGTTGTATTCAGTTTTGCCTTCTACGTAACCAGTAATCAAATTTCCATATCAAGCTTTCTATTTTTCGAATCGAGTGTGAAGCGTTTAGTTCTTTCTAATAAACTTGATTGTGAAGGTGTGAAGCCATTATAGTGTGGTAGGTAGTACCTACCAATAGTTGGTAGGTAAAAAAAAATTGGTAGGTAAAACAATGTTTGTAGGTAAAAAACGCTGGAAATCATTGCTCACTGATCAGATCACTGATCAGCTGAGTGAGCTCCGAAGCCATTTTCAATGCTATTGAATGGAAGTGCTCTTCCAGGCGTCTCCAGCATTCGAGGAGATCTTCTTCACTCCTCACATCACTGATCAGCTGAGTGAGCTCCGAAGCCATTTTCAATCCTATTGAATGGAAGTGCTCTTCCAGGCGTCTCCAGCATTCGAGGAGATCTTCTTCACTCCTCACGTCACTGATCAGCTGAGTGAGCTCGAAAGCCATTTTCAATCCTATTGAATGGAAGTGCTCTTCCAGGCGTCTCCAGCATTCGAGGAGATCTTCTTCACTCTTCTGATCACTGATCAGCTGAGTGAGCTCCGAAGCCATTTTCAATCCTATTGAACGCAGGAGCTGAAATTTGAGAGGGAAGGTCAAGGGAGAATACAGATGGTGGTAGGTGCTATTGATGGAGAACCAGTGATCTATACAGAAGGATGATCTATACATAAAATAATAAACCTTTGAGCAATGATTTACAGCGTTTTTTACATGATCTCCCCTCACTTGATGTCCCATCGAATGTAGACAAAGCATAGAGAAGCCTAGGGCCATAAAACTCCCAAGCTTTCTGCCCCATCGCCGTGGAAATTTTAGGAACGGAAAAATTACTCTTTCGCTTTGCTCTGTAGTCATCCACTGTTGACAACTCAATGAAAAGTTAATTCTGTGACTCATCATCCTCGTCAATCATTTTGTTGTGATCAGCTACCTCTTCGCATTTCTGGCCATTCGCTTACTTAGCTCATGTGGTAGGAGCTCCGATTCAGAATTGGAATGGTAGGAGATTTATCCCCGGTCGAGGGAAGTTAATTTTTTATGACTCAACAATATGGCGCAGTCGTACCGGACCCAAATGGTATCCACAGCATTTCTCAGAGAAACAATTAGGTCATCAAAACAACTCTCTCCCAAGACACGAGTCGAGCCACTGCCTATTCGGACAAACGTTGAGGTCAGCAGATCCCCTGCCCCGTATATAAGGAACAATAACAAAAAAACTCCGAAGCCAGTCAAAAATACGTGGTCTCACTGGGTTGTAAAGTGTCGGCCAAAGCAGCCTCCCTGACTAGGTAACGGAGTACCTAAGATTTCCTAACGAGGAGGGGGGGGGGATGTGATCAGCGACCTCTTCGCATTTCTGTCCATTCGCTTCCTTAGCTGTGGTAGGAGCTCCAATTCAGAATCCGAATGATAGGAGATCGATCCCCGGTCGAGGGAAGTTAATTGTTGATGACTCAACAATCTCACTCCTACACACAAAGTACCGGCGACTTTTACATCACATTATTCAAAACATCAACTTATAAAAACGACGCTCTACGTGGAAATGAGCAGAGATCGTCTCCAGGTCAGAACCATCATCCAGAATACCGACAGTGAACTTGCAAAACCATGTAAGTCGTTTTCCAGAAATTTTACAGGAAACGAGAAAAACTTGCTTCAAAGTGGACTTAACACGTTGGTTCATATTTGTTGCTTTTGACGCATAGAGAAGAGATAGTCGAGTTTTTGCCAGTTTGGCTCCGTTTGATGGATCAAGGGGGTCTCATTCTATCCAAATAGCTAATAACCTTATTTTTGAAAAAAATCGGACTTACATGGTTTTGCAAGTTCACTGTCGATACTCAGAAGGTTGTTGCGCCTTTTCTGACACTGTAATGTGCCAATAATTTACAACCACGCCCCTCAGGCAATTCAATTATCAACAAGAATAATTCACACTTCCATAACTCCATCGAAGCAACACAGAGACCGATGTCCGCCACAGCCAACGAGGACAGCGAGCGCGCCACCGTCGCGGCTGTCTCCAGCCAGCGGCCAAGATGGCCGAGGGGATATAAGGGCCTGCCCCCTCCCTCGCGCCTTCAGTCTTCACAAGTAACGCGTCTCGTCAAGTGGTCAAGTACGAACCTAACCCTTGTGGACTCATCCCCTCTAATTGTAACGTGGAGTGAACGAACTGAGAATTAGTGAGTGTTTTCGAACAACAATAGTCTTCACTTCAACCCGCCAGTCTTCTTTCCCGAGATCCGTTCAGCCAAGGCCCGGACTCCGGAAAGTTGCCGCCTTCTCCAGTACGCCGACAAGATCGTACCGAACCCGGACGATTCCCGAACCGAGGCAGAACTGCCCCGTTCCAGGCTCCCCCAACCGCAAGCCTTCAGAAGGAGAGGCCCTGGAAAACTCATCCCGCTACGGAGATCTCAAGAGGTCCAAGCTCGGCTAAAGGGTGAGCCCATTCCCTCAACCAACCATCTGTAAGCGCTTACAAAACTTTCACAAAATCTGGCACAATCCCCCTTATCTTTAATCCCGCCATATAACGAGAATTTGAATTGGAAAGTGTGAAGTTATATACCTACTGAATAATGTATTATTAATAGCTAGAAATAATAGAACGCGTAAGCTGGATTGAATTACACAGAACAACTCTTTATTGAGCTGACGTGGTCGTTATAATACTCGTTGCTAAGCAACGCAACATCATTACAATAATAAGTATTATAGCAGTAGCTCTAACACCACATCTCCCTCTCCTCGTCCTTTCCTTAAGTCTTGTATCTTGAGGGTGTCTGAGTAGTCCTCGTCGACCTTCGTAGTTGGTTCTCTGGCGTCTGATGGTTCGTTCTGGCATTTGAGGATGTTTCACCAGTATTTGAATCCTGTGGTAGCAACGTTAGCAAATGCCACCGATTTCTTCTCACCTCCGCACCACCGTCACAAGTAACCCAGTACGATCGGGGGAATTCAGCATTGGCTTTTACAGTGCCCCTCCTCTGTAGATCTTTCACCCAGACTCTATCTCCTATTTCCAGTGGTGGTAATTCTCTCACTTGTCTTCTTGCATCAAAATTTTTCTTCATTCGCATCTTCAAACATTTGTCTCTTTCTTGGAAGGCATTCATTCGTTCTTTCCCCACGGATTCAAAGTTACTGACAGATGGAAGTGTGGTTCTTAGTTTTCTTCCGTATAATAATTCAGCAGGGGATAGGCCAGATTCCAACTTTGCTGTCCTGTACGCTAAAAAAACCAAGATTTGGATCTGGGCATTTCAACAATATTCTTTTAGCAATAGACACTGCGTTTTCAGCCTCCCCATTGGATTGTGGAAAATGAGGGCTGCTAGTGGTCGGTTTGAATCCATATTCTTTAGAAAATGTCTTGAATTCCTCTGATGTGAATTGAGTTCCACCATCTGTTCTGACTTCTAAGGGAATCCCATGTCTGGCGAATAGATTCTTCATTCTTGATATAACAGCAGATGAGGTTAACGTAGTAATTTCTACAAGTTCCAGGAATCTAGAAAAATAATCTTGGACCACTAAGTACCATTTTTGACCACATTTGAACAAATCCGCTCCAAGATGGGTCCACGGTGCTTGTGGTAACTCTGTTGGTTTGAGAGGCTCCTTTCTCTGCTGTCGATGTTCAATGCAGACCACACAGTTTTCTACTGTGGCTTTGATGTCGTTTGAGCACCCAGGCCACCAGACAGACTCTTGAGCTCTTCGCCTACACTTAACGACACCTAAGTGACCCTCATGTATTCGTGTCAATATTTCCTTCCTCATTGCTCGAGGGATAAAGAGTCTTCTTCCTTTTACTATCAATCCTTCTTCTATCACTAAGTCGTAGCGATATTTCCAAAACACCGAATCTTTTCTCCATTTGTTCTCTATTATGGATGTAAACACTTGTCGTCCTTCTGGATCTTCATTTTGGGCCTTTCTGATTTCCTGGAGTCGCTGGTCAACAACACTCTTGATAAAGAATTCATCTTCAAGAGTCCTCTCAATTGCACCTTTATCTTCGTTCACTGTCATGTCTGGATTTCGGGACAAACAATCAGCCGTCACATTTGCCTTGCCCGGAAGATACCGTACTTCATAGTCAAAATTCAGCATCCTCATGCGGAATCTCTGAAGTCGCGCCGATAGATCTGACATTGGCTTGGACCCCATAACTTCGACCAAAGGTTTGTGATCAGTGAATAACTGAAATCTCCTTCCCAAAATTAGGCTAGAAAATCGTTCACAAGCCCACGTCAAGCTCAGAGCTTCTTTTTCGATTTGGGCATATCTTGACTCCGTTTCTGACAAGCTCCGGGAAGCATATGCTAGAGGGCGACATTCTGTACCATCCCATTGCTCGACTACAGCTCCAAGACCGTACGAAGATGCATCTGCTGTCACTCGTATGTCGGCCTCTCTTCTGTAGTTAGCTAGTGTAGGAGCCCTAGTAATTTCTTGTTTCAACTTCAAAAATGCTTGTTCTTGGAGTTTATCCCAAGTCCATTCGGTCCCACTCTTGAGAAGACATCTCAGAGGAGCTGTGAGTTCTGCCAGGTTGGGAATAAATTTCATTAGCTGATTCACCATTCCCAAAAACTGGCGTACTTCTGAAATATTGCTTGGACTTTTAATAGCTAGGATAGCTTTAGTTTTGCTTGGATCGACGCCTACACCTTTTTCTGAAATAATGTGCCCCAAGAATACTACCTTTTTGACTCCAAAGTAGCATTTGTCTTTATTCAAAGTTATTCCATTTTCGCCGAGCCTTTTCATCACTACTTCCACTCTCTGGTCATGCTCTTCTTCCGTAGTGCCCATAACCAAAATGTCATCTGCCTGGTTAACCACTCCAGGGATGTCTGCTAGAATCTGACTTAGCCGACATTGAAAAACTTCTGGTCCAGAGCAAATCCCAAACGGTAACCTCTTGAAATAGTACCTTCCAAAGGGCGTTATGAAAGTAGTGAGTTTGTATGAATTTTCATGTAAAGGAATTTGCCAAAATCCATTAGCTGCATCTATTTTGCTGAAAAATTTTCCTCCTTCGAGTTTGGCTAACGATTCATCTACAGAAGGAAGTTGCAACATTTCTCGTTTTACATACTGATTCAATTTTGTGTAATCAACACACAGTCGGATACGACCCCCTTTCCGAGGAACCACAACGATAGGCGAACACCAGTCAGTGGGCTCAGTTACAGGATCTATCACCTTCTCTCTAACCATCTTGTCTAACTCTTCTTTAACTTGTTTGTGTAAAGATACAGCCACCCTCCTAGGAGACATAACTGCGAATGGTCTTGCATCATCTTGTAAACTAATTCTGTACGGTTGATTTAATTTACCCATACCCTCAAAAACTTTTGGATGACGTTTTTGAAGCGTTTCCCCGTCCACTAAGTTGACATTAAAAGTAACCAGCTCTAAGTTAAGCAAGACATTCCTACTTAGTAAGGGGGTGCTTTGGGTAGGTAGAACGTAAACATTTTCCCTCAAATGCTTCTCCTTGTACTGAATTAAAGCATTGCACACTCCCTCCACAGGCAGTTTGGTCCTACCTGGTCCGAAAAGTACTTTATTCGTTGGTTCCATCTTCAGACCAAGGTCCTTAGCAAGAAGATGTCCTATGACCGAAACGTCTGCCCCAGAGTCCATCTTGAATTCCACTTCCTGACCATTAATTTTCACTTTGACGGTAGGACACCCGAGGTCTTGTAGAAAATCTACTTCCCCTAGATAATATTCAGGATATTCGTCAACATCTTCCGCCTCGATTTCCTTTACACTTTTCGATTTGTTGGCTTTACAAAATTTTGCATAGTGTCCTAACGATTTGCATTTTAGGCACCTTTGATTGAACGCGGGGCACTCACGTAACCCATGATTTTTCCCACAGTTGCGACATAGGAAGTTTTTATCTTTACCAGTACTATGATAGTACTGCCTCTGGGAATTAACCACACCTACATCTTCTTCCACCTTGGGAAAAGAACTCCCTGGCATTCCTCTTATCACTGGCTGTTGTTTTGTCACTGCCTCCGCCTGCCGAGCTTTAGAAATAGCCTTTTGAAGTGTTAGGGTCTCATCCATTTGCAATGTCTGAGAAAGCTTATGGTTATCAACTCCTATGACGATCAAATCACGAATTAAACTATCTTTAAGTTGGCCAAATTCACAGGTTTCAGCGAGTTTGTGCAAATCGTTGACAAACGCGTCAACGGGTTCTCCTGAAGCCTGTCTACGTTTCAAAAATTTGGCCCTCTCATAAACTATGTTCTTTTTCAAACCAAGATATTTCTCAAACGCCTCCACTACATTCTCAAATTCCAACTCCTCCTCGTCTCCCAGCCCAAAGGTGCTGAACAAATCTTCACTCTCCTGACCCAATGTGTACAAGAGTGTGCTTATTTGTTGGCAGTCTGGTTTCAGGTACAACTGAGACGCAACTCGATAACGTTCAAATCTCTTTATCCACTTAGGCCACATTGCCGGATTAGTAAAATCGAAACTATCAGGCACAGGCAGCTGAGACTGAAGACCTACTACTAATGGCACCGGATTAGGAACTGCGTATGGATTAGGACTGACCTTCTGACCGACGCTTGCCTTTCTTCGAGTAGAGGGACCTTCACCTGAGTGATGACTTCCAACGGACTCGGATCCGTCATCATCAAAATCATTGTTCTTTTCCACTGTCCTCTTACCGGTTTTCTTCTTTCCTTTAGCCATGGTTCTACTTCACCGTTTATCAATTACCTGACACCATGTGAAGTTATATACCTACTGAATAATGTATTATTAATAGCTAGAAATAATAGAACGCGTAAGCTGGATTGAATTACACAGAACAACTCTTTATTGAGCTGACGTGGTCGTTATAATACTCGTTGCTAAGCAACGCAACATCATTACAATAATAAGTATTATAGCAGTAGCTCTAACACCACAGAAAGAATATTGAATAATACCTTGTAAAACTACCCTTGTAAAATTGTATAAAACTAAAATTGTTTAAGTCAAGATATTCTAAGTCAACGATTTAGGATTATTAGAGTCATCTCATACCTATATCTTAGTCGGTATATTTTAGTTTGTTCCTACGAAGCAATATAATACTACAATATATTTTGACAAAGTACTTAATTTTGGCTCCTTCTGAGCGTGTAACAAAAATTCCGCTTCTCGGTAACAACTTTATATTTTTCACTAATAAAAACCCTACGTGTTTAACCATTGTTGCTTATTTCAGCTTTCTACCCTTTTCAACTCTACAAAAGGTTCAGGTAACTCGCAATTAGGATTTTGGTATTTCCCAGGGTCATTTACCGACCCAGGGTGGTGGCAGCGACCACCTAGGAATTTCAACCAGGTTCGATCAACGACCTCAAGAACCTTCAGTTCGAGGCCCTTTTCTACCTGCAGTAATCCCTAGGTCAATACACAGCTTAACTTAACTTATAACTAGAAACTTAAATAGGAATAGGAGGAGTAAAACTCAAATACCTTCAATAATAGTAAATTCATTTATTTAGTACAACTTAGCTTCGTTTTGAACTTAACAGTAAATTCATTAACCAGTACTTACCGCTCTTACCTGCCTTCAGCAGCCTCCTGCATCTCACCTATTTAACGTTGCTATAGAACTAAAATAAAATAAACAAAATAAATTAAACCCAAAAATCCTATTATCACAACACAAGTCCACGCATCACAGCTCGCTTTTTGGATTTATCACCCATAACGAATCAGCCCCCTGAATTAGAGGAAAGCAACACCAAACACTAAAAACTGATGAAACAAAACTCACCGACTAGTCGGAGGCACCAAAAAAGATGTGACCCAGTCACGACGGTAGTTGCCAATTTCGGATTTCAGCTATTTCACTCCTTACCTACCCACTCAACTTCAAGTCCAATGAAAGTAAATAAGAGGAAAAGTCCTGTCACGGTCGCCAAATGTTGACTTGGAGTGGGGGAAAAGAAAATACTTAACATGAAATAATCATCTAGGAACGATTTTAAGTAAGTAATAACATTTTTGGACAAATAAAGTTACGTTAAGTACGCAAGCAGTGTTGCCAACAAGCGGCTACCAAAACCCCCTGAGCCAACCTAGAAAAACCGTCATGGATGAAGAAATCCCAAGTGCTATGGGCGGCACCTTCACAGAGTGTACTGTCCACCCAACTTTGCACATTTTGCTTCCGAGTCTACCAAGGTAGCGGAAGCTTTGTTTTCACTTTTCAAGGACGAAAAAAAAAGTTCTCCAAAATCAAAATTTCCACACGCGTTTTGCGTTTTAGACCTTTCTGAACAATTTTGGTTCCATGTCTGTGTGTCTGTCATGAATTCCTTGTAACGCGCATAACTAAACGAAGTTATTGTCCGATTTCTATGAAATTTTCAGGGATTGTGCGGGTTGGTGTGAAGACGGTCCCCTATGAAAATCATCATCCTCGGACTGATAGAAGCGACTGCGCATGCGCAAACGTGAATTCCTTGTAACGGCCATAACTTCCACATTTTCAACCCGATTTCGATGACATTTTTAGGGATTACTAGGATTAGGTTGTAGATGGTCCCCAATGAAAATCAAGGCATTAAAATTTACAGAATCCTCTGCGCATGCGCATACGTAAAATCCTTGTAACAGCTATAACATTTACATTTTTCATCCGAATTTGATGAAATTTTCTAGGATTGACCAGATTAGCGTGAAGATGGTCCCCTATGAGGGTAGTGAAACGTACTTTAAGATTGGTGTTTTGAGATTAGCTACTATGCATCGGATCATCTATATAATCGGGTTATGGATACGAGGAAGTTATGTGCCACACCCACTTGGCAGACGTTTTTTTTTTTTTCTTGTTGAAGGCTCACTTTCCTCAATCCATCCTAAGTTAAGAAAAAAGGTTTATAATTGGTTGATTGCCGAGTTTTCAATTATTTTAGAATCGGTCTGAACGACATTTGATTACTCAGGGAGGAACAACCAGGGAGCGATCTGAGCAAATCGCATCCCTTCATACGTTTAATTTGTTTTAAAAGGGTACGCAATAGGCCAAATAAACAAATATCTATCTATCTATCGGAAACGGACCAAAATATTCAACGGTTTTTATCAAGGATTGGCAATGCATAGAAAAACATCAAATCGTTTCGCACGTACGGATTCCACAAGAAGTAGGGTAGTGTGGAAATTTACGCAATAGTTAGGAGAATCGAAGGTATCGTATACACCGGGAGATGTAAACCGGCACAAGGAGACAGTTAAGCAGATCTTGCCACCTGATTTATACTCGGTACGAAGTCTCTTAGACTAATTAACAGGTCTAGGACCTGTTAATCCTCACCATCTCACGATCTAACTGGCCGGCGGTTCTTGTTTTTTGCCACTGAGGGGTTTCTGAAGCAATCAGGAGTTGTCAAGAAGACTCTTTGCCTTCCACATCAGCTTCCATTTTCTCTTTTCACAATGGGGCTCCTCCGTCCTATTAGCGATAGCCGTGAAGCCTCAGTACTGTCTAGTTTCCATCCTTAGTGTACTAAACATTGGCCCGTATTCACAAAAATCACCAAAGTGACACTTGAAGTCGCACTTCCGAAAGTGATACTTTAGACCAAAGTGAAACTTGAGGAGAAATCGCTATTCACAATCGTTTTTAGTGTAGCTGCTCTTAGTTCAACCGATAAGGAAATTGAAGAAAAACTGATGTTGTTTTCCATTTAGGTAAATCCGAACAGAAAAACTTCATAAAACGGCTGTCAAAGCAAGCGAAATAGACGTACTTCTCGTCAAAAGCTGCACTGAGGGCCAGTAAAGTGTGGTAGGAGCCAAACTTACCCGGAGAGTGTAACTTGACGAAAGTTCAGCTTCGGTAAAGAGCGGCTAAAGAGACACTTCTTCCAAAGTTTGGAACGTGAATAGCGTTTTCTCTGAAGTACAGCTCTAAGTGGAGATTTTAAGCTTCACTTAGTAAAAAGCCCCACTTAGTGCAGTTTGTGAATACGGCTGATTGTCTTTTACTGGGTTCATCCAGTTGTCTACTTATTTCAATCAGCAGCACCTCGTTTCAATTTACAAATTCGATTTGACAACGATTCATTCCTTTCAACTATTTCAAGTCCATCACAGCCCTATTCGTGCTTTACACGTGAGTGTATCATTTCTACATGGCTACTTTTCATCTACTTAGGGAGAATCTAACCCTAGAATAGCACACTTATTTAGTGTGCGTTTTCGGCACACTGGGGTGTGGCACACCCCAACCTTATACCTCGTAATTCGCATTATTATACTAATTTTCGACCAGCTGTATAAATTATTTTGCCCTGAGTTGGTTGGAGGGAACTTTTTATGGATAGAAAACAACTTTAGGAAAACAACCTAAACGACAAAAGAAAATAATTATCTCATTGAAACAGCGTGAAAAAGTGAACAACGACTGTATTACATAACTACGAAAATGTCCTTTGAATTAATTAAAACTATAATTTTTAAATAACTAAACTGCTCCTTTGTACCATTCATTAACCCATTTCCAGCCACTGATGCATTTTTGCATCGTCATAATAATGATTTTTTTGAATATTGAAACAGTGGAAAATCTTTGTAGAAGAATTTTTTCTCGTTCATGCAGTTCCTAAACTTTTCAAAAAAAAAAAAAAATTCTTCGACATTTGGGAGCTCAATGAGATTTGGAGAATTTTTTTGAAAGATGCATTTTGGCCGAAAGCGTGATTATGGAGGTTCAAATTCGATCCTGGGCGAGTGAGCATTCTGGGCCATAAGTCGAAACAGATTCCGGTCCATAAATAGATTTTTACATTTTAACAAGATTTTTTTTCAGATTTTTAAAAATGAAATGGATAAATCATATTGATTTGGAAAACTGAGACCTCTCAAATCCTAAGAAATGTTAAATTGACTGAATTTTTAACATTAACATGTTAACATTGCAGCATTTTTGCTCTCGATTGGAGAGCAAATTATGGCTTATTTCGGCCACCATTCTGTAAAATAGTTCATCCTCCTCCTCCCATTACTCCGTTATTTCTACCCTTGGCTAGAAATGGGTTAAAAAACTAGAACCACAATAAAAAATAAGCTCATGAAAATACATATCAGGAACAAAGATCTGGAAGTACGAATCACAGCTTTTTTATGCATAACTTCCAGTGCACTTATGTTCGTTACAAATATGACGTTTTCATGGCTCCTTTTCATGGTTTCACTTTGGGCAGAAGTAAGAGACGGTTCGATTATATCCCAGATCAGAGACCTCACACTTCGGCGCACTTTAAAAATAAAACGTTGTAGGTACGTAATATTTTATATATTTGAATAAGTAGGTGATTTTTTTGAGGAATATATTTGCTGTTTTGTGACGTCACTGCACTTGCAACCACCCCATGGTAAAGAGTCGAAATTTGAAAGTAGGCATGTTCTTATGTATTTGATCTGGGAAGGAGCAAGACGATGCTCTTCAGAAAACGTTCTTTGACACTATTTTTGATATTTTGTCTTTACTTTGGCACATAATCGAACTACCAACTTTTTTTTACCTACCTACTATTGGTAGGTACTACCTTCCTCACCATAATGCCTTCACACCTTCACAATCAAGTTTATTAGAAAGAACTAAACGCTTCACACTCGATTCGAAATGAAGAAACTCAATTTTAACCCTTAATACCCTGAGGTATCTTTTAGGAAGTTCGATTTTTATCTGCAATAGTTTATGCACTTTTAAAACAAAACGGATTGAAGTTGAGGTGATATCGATTGAGTAAGTAAACGTTATAATAAAAACTAAATAATTCTCGATTTTACAGACTTTAGTAGTGCCTTCAAGATACCTTCTACCCTCATTTCTTATCTTGTAGGCTATTAGTAGAATTTCCTCGTCAGAGATGACGCCACTGTCTAAGCAGCATAGATTCCTCTATGAAGTGAACCTTCTCCACCTCATTCCTTGGTTCTGTACTTAATGAGAAATAAATTGACATCCCACCAAAGATTTTTCCAAGTTTTCTTCTTCTACTCCAACAAGATTGGGCTTATAGACAGATTCTGCTGACACAGATAGCACTACTGTGACCCTTGGAAAGATCATTCTTAAGCTGAGAGACTGTAATAGGGCCTTCGAGGTACCTTCTGTTCGAATATTCTATAAATTTTTTAAAATATAACTAAATTTAATTAAAAAATTCGCAAAAACAATTTTTTTAAGTGGGAAATTATGGGTTAAATGCTTGCATACGAGTCTGCAACACATTGCGACATTTTCATGTCAACCACTACACAACAAGGTAGTGAAGTTAGGTTGTTAGTTCATGTGCCCAAGCATCAAAATAAGAAAACAGTTGATTGTTCTCTACGCAACACGTGAGTCTATTTTATTAATTTATTGGTCGCGTGAGCAAGACTTGCTTAGTTTTCGTGACGATTTTTCAGTTTATGTGCCAAAGCAAAGACATGAAATTGTCAAAATAGGTAAACTAAGGTAACTTGGATTCTATCTGTAAACGTTGTCCCGGTTATAATTTCGCGAAATTCGATCATTGTCCCATTTGGATGACATTTTCAGGGCTGATGTGGCTTTTGTCCCAACTTAGCTAAGAAAAATTACATGGTTGGTGAGAAGGTACTCAACATCAAAAAGGAAGTACATGCCTATTGATCAAGTGGGTACTTACCGTTCCTTATGGGATATTTTCCAGTCAAAAGGGCCGCTCTGGATGGTGAACAAAGGTTTTCAGAATAGTGACTATTGAGAATGAGACCGCTGTACGCCAAGGCGTCGATATTCGGCGTTCGCACGTCGTTGGAGCCATGGAAACCAACGTCGCTCCAACCCTGCCAGAACAAAATTAAGCCATAATTTAATTATAATGTTCATATTGCTTCCGGATCTGCCAAGTTGGCATGTTTTCAATTTATAAGGGGGGAAAAAATTATCTTCAAATTTTGCACTCGCGTTTCAGGTAGGTACATATTAGACCTTATTGAACAATTTTGTTCTCGTGTCTATAAATACTTTTAACGGGCAAAACTATACAAAGTTATAGTCCGATTTCGATGACATTTTTTAGGGATTGTGCGGGTTGTCGTATATACATATTTATATATATATTTTCACGTCAAATTGGAGGTTTTACTCATCAATTTGGAGATTTTCCATTTCAAATTGGAGGTTTTACTCATCAATTTGGAGGTTTTACACATCGAATTGGAAGGATGACAGAAATGTTTGATTTAATTCAGTAGGAAGAGACGGAATGTCTTCGTCGCGTTGCTCGGAGCAGGTATTTCCAAAAGCACCGGGGATGTGAAAAAAACCATTTCTGTAATCCTCCAACTTGAAACGGAAAATCTACATTAATGTAGATAAAACATATAAAATATATAAAACATCCAACTTTACGTGAAAACGTCCAATTCGACGTGAAAATGCTATAGATGGTTCCCTATGAAATTCATTGCCCCGGATAAATAGTACCTAGCTTTTCGAATGCGCGAACTTCTAACAGCCATAACTTACAGAGTTCCCGACCGATTTCGGAGAAATATTCAGAGATTGCGCTGGTGGGCGTGTAGATGGTCCCCTATGAGGGTAGTGCAAGGTTTTGAGATTAGCTATATCATCAGATTAGCATCGGATCATCTATTCAATCGGGTTATGGATAAGAGGAAGCTATGTGCCACACCCACTTGGCAGAAGTTTTTGATTTATTTTAAACGTAGGATTGTCACTCACCAGATCGTCGGCTAAGATGAATATGATGTGAGGGCGACGGGTCGACGACGATCCTCGGAAAAAGACGACGAACAACGACCACCAGAAGGCGTTGAGAGGCATGTCGTCAGGTCCGTCCGAGTGTCACTCTGATTAGTGATCCTTCGTATTCTTGTTCTTCGCGCCAGTTGCTCCACCACTCGCCCCGCTAAAATGTCCTCGACCAAGGACGCTCAACTAAGTGCGTTAATGAATTTATGTTGGTCAACCGAGTGTTTGTGAAAAGGAGAAGGGATGTCTCCAAGTTACCTGCTGGAATAGGAGGAAGTCTCAGCCAGGATTCAGTTTCCGGGATGGTTGTGGTGAGGGTCATTGTCCTGGTGGAGGTAGGATTATCATTTATAGCATTTTCATGTCAAATTGGAGGTTTTACACATCAATTTGGTGTTTTTCCCTCTCAAGTTGCAGGATGAAGGAAATCGTTCGTTTCACATTCACTCACCATTTTAAACCATTTATTTCACCATTTTAAACCACCCCGACGCATCCGTCCCTTCCAAATGCCAATTTTTCAAAGGTGTCTGATGATTCGCCTCATTCTAAAGTCTCTAATTGCCTCCGTTAGTTAGGTACAACTTATTTTGTGTCATGAGTTCGGACGACGAAGGTTTTAGTTGATGTCAGGCACTTCTAGGAGTTGAAAAATTAGGGCTCAAATTTTCAAAACGCCCTAGCTGAAAATGTTTTGATATAAAGGTACTTATAGTTTATTCATCAATTTAAAATAGTATTGACTTTTTAGAATCGAATGAGACCACCCAGAGCTCTGTAGGACTGAAGTCCACTCCCTATGATAACTTAAGGGCTGGTCCTACGATAAATCAGAATCACGAGTGTGAATCGCAAGAGGCCTAATCTCCGTTCAAATTTTAGCTGACCAAAATGCGATCGTTGTTCATTTCTTCGAATTGTACCCAGGTATGCGCCCTTAGCAACCAGTATTCAAATTTCGTAATGAAGGCCGCGAATTGAGTGTGAAACTTTCATTTCTTCCAAATAAACTTGACTGTGAAGTAGGAATGTGGTGGTGACAATGGCAAAGCTATGTTCTTTGCAGACCAGTGATCTATGGATCACTATAAATATTTACATTTATATATTTTTTAAACCTTTGTGTAATAATTTGTAGCGTTTCTTGATAGATAATGAAGCGCATGATTTCAGGACTTAACCGTTGTTTAATAATTTGCAGCGTTTTTCGATCAAAATCAGGCTTTTTTATGGGCGTTTTTTCAATGGGGGTTGCGCCTTGATTTTTTTTAGATTTTTAATCGAAAGTAGACTACATCCTGAGAATTTTGGCACCAACCGCGACCTTCTAGCGTGAGTAGATCTGTTTCTATGATTTTTCACAGTTTCGACCGTTTATGACGTCACGCGCCCCTCTCGCCTGGACGGGATCCCCCAGCCTACTGTGACGTCATAAACGGTCGAAACTTTAAAAATTCATAGGAAAAGATTTACACACGCTAGAAGGTCGCGGTTGGCACCAAAATTCTCAGAATGAGATCAATCTTAGATTAAAAATAACAATAAACAGTTTTTCCTACCCAAGCGCACACCCTATTGATTTTTCAAAATATGTAACCAATTTTTAAAAAATCCGAAAAAACAATATTTTTGAACAAGTGGTAAATTAATTTTAATTGGCTGTCCCAAGATGCCACCGGAGTAATTAAAATTAAATTGAAATTTAAAATTTATGGGCATCAGAATTTTTTGTGGGCTACAGAAAGTCTCAAAATAGAGTTATGACAAAAATGTCGAAAGAAATCGAAGAAATTTTCTATATTTTTTGTCATAACATATTTTTTTGACTTCCAACTACTTACAAAAAAAAAAAGATTTTTTAAAAATTTAGCCCTGTCCATTAATTTTCAAATTAAATTAATCTGGTGATAGGTACCTTGGGACTGCTGTGACCATAGCCCTTTTGGGAGACACCAGGGGCAGCTACTGATAGGAGTATAGGCGCATGTGCACCCCAGCCAATTAAAAAAAGAAAAAATCAAAGTTAGTTCTTCTGGGTTTGAAGAGTAAGTTGGCTAGTGACAGAAGACACGATCGTAAGTACTGTGCTAGTTGAATCTACGCGCGCAAACAGTGGCGGAGAGCTCCCTCTTTTCTGACCAACCAGCGGCGGTTCGCACAAATCCTGTTATATGCTCCGTTTTGAATGAATGAATATGCTTTTTATGGTCATTATACATAAAATGTATATAACAATCGTCAATAAACAGTTATAAAATCAAACAATGGTAAAAATAGTCCTATAAAAAGTAACATGTCATTAAGTAGGTAATAATGTAGAACATAATTTATAAAAAGAGGAAACCGGTCATTCAATGTAAAAACAAGACAATAATCGAAGATAACAAGTTGCGAGATGCGCTAAAGCCGCAGAAAGGGGTGCGGGGCCAGAGGGGAGCCCCGGCCCCACCCACCATGGTGGCGTCCCAAAACCAAAAACCCAAACGGCTCACGAAAGAGTCGCATTATTTTTCGTGTCTATTGCACCTGCGTAATTAGTATGTACTGTTTGCAATTTTAAGATGAAAAATTTACCAAGATTTATCCCATTTGCATATCGTTAAAATTTCTATTCTATATATAGGCAGAGAATAGCACCTATCCTGTCCCTCCTCCTGATCTCTGTGCACCCCTGAGTTTCAGGGCAGGAGCCGCCACTGGGTGACACCATGGTCCAATCAGGTTTCAGGGTTATTGGATATACTTCTTCCTTATGAATATCAATTTATTATCGAAACGTAAACGAGTCGGGTTTTGAGGACTCAATATATCCAACACAGGCACATTTTAAATAAATTTATTAATCACATTTCTCGCTTAAATTACATTTGATACGAACCAAAAAAATTCGCCGGTCCCAAAAGTTTCGAAAATTTACACAATCGTCAATACCCGACTGCAAATAAAGGCCAAATTTCGCACAGAAATGAATATTGGACTCAATTTTGACACATAAAACTCACGTATAACTATTTACAAAACTGCTTATTCGAAAAAAATACATAAATATTTTACATAATAGTGGTAGGTAGGCACAATGATTTTTCCCCCTACTTTTAACCAACATTTCAAGGGCGATTTGAAACAAATGGACTAGGAGAGGACAAATGAGGGTGAGAAGGTTAAAAGTGTCGTCTGAAGCGAGAAAGTCTAACTTAGGTATCTGAGTTTTGGGGCAAAAAAATTCTTACCTATCAAATTAACTTGCGCAGAAGCCAATTTTCAGAAGTTTCCTTACGGGACGAATTAAATTCGTCTTGTCACCATCAGATCTAGTGGAAAATTTCCTTCACATTGACAAGTTGGGAACTTTTGATACGTTTCAAGTGTCCAGGTAGTGATAAATTCGTTTAAAATTGATTTAAATCAGTGGCTGAAGGACCTGCGGAGGAGGTATAACCGTTTTTCCGTATACCGAATATAATTAGAGCAGCAACACTTAGGGAGGAGAAGGTGAAAAAGGAGGTATTTGGTACCTAATTTACCCAAAAATCAGTTTGCGGAGTATGATTATATTTTCGTTTCTGACGATACACAATGATAGAAGTAGAACTCAAACTAAAATTTCGATTAAAGATGAAAAAGCGCGTTAAAAAAGTACCCAACATTTCCTTATCGCTGAAAGCTAGTAGCCTTCACGAAGATGGCGACTTCAGTTCCAACCAATCTTGGATAAAGCAACGATAAGGTATTCCTCAGGCGGAGTCTCTTCTGCTTGCGTCAAAAACGCGACTTAGCTTAGAAAGGGTTCCAACTGCAATGAATTTTGAAGAAACAAAAACACAAATTTTCCTCTAGGAATGTAGAGGTACTGAACAATAACAATCATAGGGTTTTTCAACTAAACAAACTTTGTTTTCTTCCAAAAAGGTGCAATACGTGGGGTATCCGATGAGCAGAAACTAGCCTTGGATTTCAAAGTTCATTTTACGCCTTGATTTTAGATATGAAACTTCCAAGTACACCTTTCAAATGCCCACATTTTACGAAGCTTCAAAGTAGAACGCATTACGAAGAAATTGAAACATCAAGAAGTAATACGCTTTGAGTTAAACCGGTTATGTCCAAAATTTAGGACGCTATCCAAAAACCTTTGGATCGTGTTTTAAAATATAATGTGGAGATTTGAAAGTTGTATCTTTTAAACCTTGAAGTTGAAAAGGTTTGAAACGGATTTTCTGTAGTCAAAACTAGTTTGATACAAAAATCGAGTAGGAAAACTCTCGATTAGCCACATCCATTAGGTATATTCAATAACATCCTGTATAATCGAGTTTTTCAAGCTGAATTTTGTCACGCGATTTTAGCCGATGAAGAAGTACAGCAGCATCTAAGGAAAGAAAGTGGTGGAACGACCCGAGCGCTATCTAGCGACGATTATATGAACCTTCTCTTCTTACCTCCGTTATCGACCAGTGGTAATGTCTGTAGATCCCAGCCTAATATGTAGGAAACCAGAAATTTGCCCTCAATGAAAAAGGCAACCAAATCTGTTTGAGGCATCAATAAGAAAGACATCCAGTCTGAAATGGAAATCTATGTACTCCTAGGTAAACAACATTAATTTTTAAACCATTCTATTATTTACGAAAGAATTAGGAACACAGCACACGATTCCTACATTACACAAGCCAACTGATAAGAGAGATAACCTAGGGTTTTGAGCTCCAGAAGGTTCATCTTATCTTCGCTAGGCAGCGCTCACGCCGTTCCACCACTTTCTTCCCCTAGATGCTCCTAAGAAGTACAGGGTCTCCGCCATAGAACCTAACAAAGATACAGAATGGCAGACTAGATAACTTAAATGAGGTCTGAAATAAACTCTAAATGTTTCCTACAAATTAAAAAAATGTAAAAGTTCTGTTAAATTTTAAAGAAAATGTACTCACAATTTTACAAGATTTAAATTTTAGACTATCCGAGCTTATCAAGCTGAATTTTGTCAACCAATTTTGGGAGTATCGATCGTACAACGATGTTAAACTGATGCAGTAGGTGTCCGTCAAAGATTCTGCCACAGACACCACGAGGTATTAAATTAACAAATTTTGTCTCTAAATGCCAAGTTGACGAAGCTCTGTCTTAAAATTGTAGATCAGTTTAGAAACAACAAAAATGAATTAAGAAGAACAGGATTTAGCAAATTAATTCCAATAGTTGCAGTGTAGTTACAGATTGCTCCACCAGATTTTTTTCCGATTCGGTAGAACTCAACTGCCATAACCATCCCCTTACTTGTTTCTATAGAACAGTGGTCCGCAACCTTCTTTGAGTCACGACACCCCTTTTCGTGACGGCCTCACCCTGTGGCACCCCACCATACAAACACAAAATTTCGCAGTGTAATAATTTCGGAATAGAAACAAGTTTTCAGTAAAGAGCACAAAAACTTTAATTAATAATTAATAGGTAGGTAGTTAAGTAAAATGTTAATTCTTTTTTATAGTGGTAGGTAACTCAAATCAATGAGAAATTTGTCCCTGATGTTTTCGGCAAATTTCTGGGATTCTAGGAGGCAGTTGGGAAAGGCAAACCCTCATGTCGTCCTCTAATGTGCTTTCCAACATTCTTTGCCGTTTTTTCGTTTTCATGGTCGCAAGTGTCGAAAATCCATGTTCGCACATCCACGAAGTTGAGAACTGGAGAAGGATGTCAATTGCTTTCTTCGACAGCTGAGGATATTCTGCTGCAATGTCAATCCAAAAGGTGTTCAGTGGGACGTCATTGAACTTGAGTTGTAGAGTTCGGTCGTTTCTCAAATCAATAAATTCGGTTTGAAGAGGCATGTGTTTAGTTCAATCGTGTCCCAATAAATTGCAGTTTCTCCTTTCTTATTATACAAAAAGTTATTCCGATCTCAAAATCTTGCGGCACCCCTGGACGGGGCTCACGGCACCCCAGGGTGCCGTGGCACCCCGGTTGCGGGCCACTGCTATAGAACAATACGAGATTGAAATTATTTTGGAAAAAACTACGGACGGGTATACCTACGGTTCTACAGTCAGATCATTTAATAATAATATTAATTTTACGCCATTTTTTCCCCACCAAAAATCTTTTTAAATGTTCACATGACATTTTGTTAAAATGAACATGCTTGAGTCGTGGCGTGATGTAACAGTCAAAAGTGACGGTCGGAAAAATAATGGAAAACTCTCAATTATTATTAAATGATAATAAAATTGATAAAACTCGATTCATACTAGAATTGTTGATTGTCCCGATTGTTTGTGTTATTGCGATAGGTACCTAGAATAGGTTATTAGCTTCAATATCACCAAAATTCAAAGTACAGACTTACAGCAGAGACTTCCAAAAGCTGAATCGAATGAGACCAACTCCAGCTCACCATCGTAGTAGCCAAGATCGGCTTCCGAATTACTCCACATTATTTACTGCTTTTAAAATACGAAAACTTCCAATTTTTTGCATAGAAAATTCCTTAATCCACAGGAAATCTGTTTAGTTGCCTGAATGAAATAAATAAAATATATGCAAGTAAAATTATGATATGCTAAATAAATTATTCCGTGCCCGCGTGAAAACTTCTAAATCAATTAAAATGAAAGTTCACCATCTCATAATACTATAAATAAACTCAACAATTGAACGTCATTCAAAATTCATAGCGAAAAAAAATAATAAAAATTCTATACAAGATCACTGTTTCGAAAATTTTCAATGTGGTCAATTTTTGAAAACTTCCAGCGAAACGTTACCGATTTGAAGTAAACAATTGTTGCGAATACACGCAAAACGTATTCACAAGACGAGGAAGTTCAAACTTCACCTCAACCATGTGAATTAGTTGCAATTTATTTCTCAAAGTACAAACTATGGAAAATTTAGGGTGAAGGAGCAAATCATCTTCGAGATTTGGCAGTTTACGATGTCCATGGAAATGTTTTTTTGAAGGAAAAATCGATCGATTTCAACCAGCAGGGGAAATTTGTAGATAATCATAGGAGTCTAGAAGACTTCTGCATGCAACAAACCTAGAAATTGAGAGCGATTAGATTGATCAATGAGCGTTCGTTGCAATTTAATCGTAATTGAAGATCCTATGGTGAATTTCATACATAAATCGACGTTCCCTAATGTAACATACAAGAACGTTACAGCGTAAATGATATAATCAGTTTAGTTTGACAATAAATGCAGGTTCTCTTCGTCTGTCCCACGAACGGGTTTCATCAAACAAACGGGAGATCGCCACACAAGAAAACACTTGACTCAGGAGTGGAGGAAGAAGGAATTCTGCGGGTGCGTGTCGATCTGTGTTGTGGTTGGTTGAAATGACAAAATGGCGAAGGGAAGTGGAAGTATGAATACGGCAGTGTTTTGAGGTTAGGTTTCTTCTTCGCTTTTTAGTTGGCGGCAACTTCTTGAAGAGCAGTGGGTTGAATGTTGTTCTCGACGGGGGTTGGGCCTTCGACGCATTTCCAGAGGCCGTAGGTCTTGCCGACAGTCGTTTGCCAGAGGCGGAGCGTCCCGTCCTCGCTTCCCGAGGCGTAGAGCTCGCCATCTGGTGAGAACCTCACGCAGTGTATCGGTCCGAAATGTCCTTTGAAGGATTCTGTAAGAGACAAACACCTTATGAAACATTCACTATACATCAAGAAGAATATCTTAACAAAACCTAAACTACCAAGAATTCAAACGTAAGTAATCGTACATATCGATACCTTAAAGCACAAAGGCGCTATATCCAAAAACGGAGTTTTCAGAAAAACCCAAAAGAAGTTTTGAAAAGAAGAACACCAGTACACAAAAGAAGAACACCAGTACACAATGAGGAATTTCACCGAATTCTGTTTGCATTTTTCCTGAATAGTTAATGGTGTGGGGTAGATGAAAATCGGGCTGATTTCGGAAAATAAGTCTCCTGTTATTCTTGGGAGACAATCAAAATTTTTGATTTCAAAACTAACAGGGAAAACGGACGTGAAGTGGGAATGCTCGCTGATTGGGCTGTTCGGATCGCCGTCTCCTCCCAGTGTTGCCCATTGGGACGACGAAATCGTGTTTTCCAAGAGAAAAATTATCAAACAAAAACAGGGAAAACCTAATTTTCCCCATCTTGCTTTTTCTATTTTTTTCTTCAGTTTTTCGATTTCGAACTTTACTGTTTCGTGAAATTTTGCATCTGAAGACTATACATTTCTCGATCTCAGCGCTTCAAGCGGCCATAAATGAACTATTCCAGCATGACGTCATTTTCCCGATTTTTTAAACATTCGTATTTTCTACACTGTTTTGTTTATTCGCAAATTAGGAAGTTCGGGCTGAAAGTTTGCCTTAGGAGGTTTTTTGAGGTGCTGAATCTGATTTTGGGGTCAAAAATAGGAAATTCTGACATGGTGAAATTCCTCATTCCTTAAATAATGGTTTACCACACTAAACTCTTTAATTCTTCAACAAATTTTCAAGCTATAATCGTCAAGAAGGTCAATAATACTTTTGTTGAACTTAAGTTTCTCTGAAATTAAAAAAAATAATTTGGAAGATGGATGGACCACCTTTGTGCTCTATGGTATCAATATGTCTTCAGCGCTAAATGGGGGGGTGCCCCTGATTTTTTTAAAATTTTTAATCGAAAGTAGACCTCATTCTGAGAATTTTGATACTAGCCGTTCTTTTTTTGGATGAGAAGATTTTTTTTCTATGATTTTTCAAAGTTTCAAATGTTTATGACGTCGGGCGACGTCATGGCGGGACCCCCTAGCCCACTGTGACGTCATTAACATTCGAAAATCATAGAAAAAGGTCTTCTCACGCTAGGTTGGTGTCAAAATTCTCAGAATGAGGTCTAGTTTAGAATAGAAATAACAATAAACCGTTTTTCCGACCGATACGCACACCCCAATTTGGTTTCGTGTCTGTCATAACATCCTTGTAACGAGCAAAACGTAACGAAATTATTGTCCGAATTTAATGAAATTTTCAGGAATTGTGCGGGTAGGCGGTCCCCTATGAGGGTAGTGGTAGATTCTTTCAGATTATTGCTATGAGATTAGATATAATGCATCGGATCGTCAATCTATACGACAGGGTTTGTCGTCGACAAAATTATTTTCTTCTCTACCATTACCAACTTTCCTAACTATTCAACTTAACTCTCTTACTGCCTTACTTCCAAATTCCCTTTCCATTCCAGCTCATTCGTTACTCATCCTTTACATTCCAGTATTTCTCATTAAATATTTTGTAAAATAAACTCGTCTTTTTCGTTAACATCAATTATGACTTTATTTCAAAACCAAAAAGTATTTTTACATCTTGGATATAAACATTTGTTTAGAAATTACATTGCGTAGAAGTAGAAATTATTAATAAATTAAATCAACTCGTCGAATCTGGCGCCTGGGCGGGGTGGTAGCCAACTGTGACGTCATAAACATTAGAAACTTTGAAAAATCATAGTAAAGGGTCTTTTCACGCTAGAAGGTCGTGGTTGGTGTCAAAACTCTCGAAAAGAGGTCTAGTTTAGATTAAAAATAACAATAAACAGTTTTTCCGACCCTTGCGCACACCCCATTCTATCTAGGTTTGCCCAAATGAAAATGGTAATTGGTTATTTATGTTATCTTAACCGCTCAAGGCCGTCTAATACTGATGACGTTTGATCAGTGTCACGGAGCATACCGTGCTTTAAACGACATGTAGTACATAACCTCCATCCTTCCAAAAGTGCTTCAGTCGCTGTTTGTTCCTCACTGAGAACACCATATAATTGCCTCCATTCGATAGTCTACCTACGCCAATTGCGTATCTAAAGAGACTCAAACATCTCGAGGGAAATTGAGATGTTTTCTGCAGTACATATCACTCGAACTTGTTGGTATACCTACCCCGGCTCCGTGCGAGTTGCGGACAGGGAAAGAAGGGTAGAGGGGCGGTTGTCAACAAAATCGTGCTGTTTGCGGAACGGCCTCGACTTTATGATGGTTCCGTGCGATTTGCGGACATAGTGCGGAGATCACTTACTAGATCGCATGATGACATTACGTAAGCGAGATAATCTCGTCTTCAGTTCAGTCTGTCACGTCCTGGGTATGTGTCAATGACAAAAAAAGTCGATGTCCCGGAAGCTTGAAAACCACACCAAACCTGACGATACTCTCAAGAACAAGTCACATCTGCACTGAGGTCGGCACCATTGAGCAGGAAGTGATCGCGAAAAAAGAACAGTGTCGGAAACGCGCGAGGGAAGAGTTATCCGTTCCAGTGCACGTTATTTTTCTAAAGGAATTCGGCGAACTGAAAGACAGGGGATACGATTTCGTCGGTCACCTCCCAAATTACGAGAGCATGAAGTCATCGTTGTGCAGCATCAGAAGGAAAGCTTTGGGAGCAGAACAGAACCCTGTCGACAGTACTTCCATCAGCATTCCTCCCGATGTAAGAACTTTCATTGACGGTAGCGATTTTTTGAAAATAGATGACTCGCAATCTGATGGCTGCAGGATTTTGATATTTGGGATAAGCGATGCAAAAAACGCTCTGGAAACGTCGACAACGTGTTTTCTGGATGGGACCTTCTTCAGTTGCCCCAAGCAGTTTAAGCAAGTGTATACTGTACATGTTGACATGGGATCTACGAACGTTGACACGAAAGTTGTCCGCCTGCAACAAGTACTGTTTCGCAATGCAGCCAGTCCTAAGCCTGGAAAAAGTGCGAAGGGAAATGTGTTCTGTCCGCAACCCGCACGACAGATTATCGATCTTCTTCCCACCACTTTAGTTTGTCCGCAAATCGCACGTCCGCAACTTGCACGTCCGCAACTCGCACGCTACCCCTACCCCACATGGAAGAACATCTCGGTATCTTCTCATCATTATTTCTGAAGCAATCGAAGCTGAAGAATCCCCTCTTGGATTGGTTCTGGACTGCAACATACCACCGCCAGGAATCCCCCCTCTCTATGCCACATCTACCTACCTCTACCTTCTATTGTCGTCACAATCGGGTCAAAGTGTTCCCATTTCATTTAATACCAGTACAAGCCATTCACTTTTCTTTATCAGACCAATTCTGGTCAAAATTATTTTCTAAAATCTGCGTAGGTACTTATGAACCTACACTAACAAAATGTAAGGCGCTTTAAAGGTTTTATTTTTCCGTTGCAATTAAATTCAGTCAGGCCAATCGTTAGTCTTTCCACAAATCTTCATACAGTCTGTTTAGAATCGATATTATTTCACCATTGTAACTTGCCGATGGATATAACTTTCCTCATGCCACTTTCCTCAACAATTTACATTCCTCAGGCGAGAAAATGAGGGGTTGGTAACTAGGGCACTTGAAGCACTAGGCTCTAGTATTGTCGCCATACTAGAGAGTTTTCACAACATAGTAAATGACGCTGTACGCTTGTAATATCCATGGAGCTGCCGGGAAATCACAAGAGCGAAATCATCAGAACCAATTCTGATCTCCCCTTTGGAAGACAGCTGATGATGTCCGCGACGCCAGTAATGGCAGTTGGACGAAAATTGAACCTGAGATGGTTGTTTAAATTTTACTTTAATTACTTTTACATAATGAACTATATGATATTATGTTAAGTAAATTGCTCTTAACATTAAGTTTGAAGGATTTTAGGTTGATTTTGCGGATCATCCACTCACCCAATTCTTGTCCAGTCTGGTAGTCCATTTTGTACATCTTGAGATCATCCCCACCGCACACGAAGATGGATTTCTCTGGAAGGAGCGATGCTGAGTTGACTATAGAGGGCACTTTGAATTCGTTCAGCTTCTGTAAACTAGAGAGAAAACAGGATGTAAGATACTTTCTTTTAAGATACTTTC
Organism: Apolygus lucorum; assembly: GCA_009739505.2. Lineage (NCBI taxonomy): Eukaryota > Metazoa > Arthropoda > Insecta > Hemiptera > Miridae > Apolygus > Apolygus lucorum. The sequence continues at coordinate 27,378,229 of CM019173.2, read as the reverse complement.
TTACTCTCCAACAAGTCACAATCTTCAAGATTTTTTTTTACCAATTAAAATGTTGATGACTACTTCGTTTTTTCAATGAAAAACCCTACGTTGTATTAAATAAAGATTGCAAGTACACAACTTATTTTTTAAAAAAAGAGAGAGTAGGCGTACTAAAGTCATTTTTTAAGAGCGTTTATTTTTCAATATATCAACTAGTTACATTAGATGTACCTCAAATTACCTCAAATTTTGAGGTATTGTACATCAGGCAACTATCTAGATATTTACTTCACATATATATTACGCATTTCTCATGCAAGTGTTAGTCCAATGACTTTCACTACATTAAATTTGCACTTCAGTATCCAAGGTCCAGTGGCTTGGTCCTTTTTAGACGTCGGATTTCTCGAGTGTTGTCCAGAAGCTGGAAGGCTTCTGGGTTTGTGTGTGCGTGAAGCCTCTTTTCGTAGTTTCTCGCGTATCTTTTTGCTACCTCGCTAATAGTCTCAATTTTGAGGTCCTTTTGGAGGTCATCATTACGAATGTACCACGGAGAATTCACAATACTCCTCAGTATCTTATTTTGGAACGTTTGAATAATTTTCATGTTATTTTTAGCTGAGCATCCCCATAGCTGTATACCATAGGTCCAAATTGGCATAACTACTGTTTTGTATAACAGCACTTTGTTGTGTAAGCTAAGTTGTGAATGTCGGCCCAGGAGCCAATACAGTTTTCTGAATTTCATTGTTAGCTGTTCCTTTTTCTTTTTGACTTGTTCTTTCCACTTCAGTTTCGTATCTAGTGTCATTCCCAGATACTTAGCTGAGTTGGAATATGGGACTGTGCATTGATTCAATATCAGCGGCATCCACAACACTAGTTTGGTTTTAGAACAAAACATTCAACGATTGAACAAGTCCATAGGATAACAGATGTAATTGAAAATGCACTGGAAAATAAACAAGTGTGTAGTGCTGTATTTCTTGATGTGTCACAAGCTTTCGATAAAGTGTGGCACGATGGACTAAACAATAAACTACAAGGGATGTTGCCTAATCAATATTGCCAAATTCTGGAATCTTACCTCAGCAATAGATACTTCAGAATTAAAAATGAAGATGAATACTCAAATCTCAACAAAATTAGAGCAGGTGTCCCGCAGGGAAGTGTTCTTGGACCCCTCCTTTACTTGCTACATACACATGATGTTCCTCGCAAATTGGGAACAACTATAGCCACATTCGCAGACGATACAGCAGTTTTGGCAGTTGCAGACACAGTTGAAACCTCTACAGAAAAGCTACAGGAAGCTACGAATTCTATTGGAGATTGGACTCGAAAATGGCGCCTCAAATTAAACGAAACCAAATCCACTCATGTGAACTTCACCAACAAAAAAATTACTAGTCACGAAATAAGTTTTGGCAATCAAAACACTGGAAACGGCATTAGATAGAAACGCTTGAAATGTCGGACCCAGTAGGGACGAATCTGCTTCAATAATTTATTATTTGAAGCAGATTCGGATTACTAGTGAATTAATTTTTCGAAATTCACAAAAACCAGATGATGTTTTTGTAGAGTTTATGATAATTGAATTTTTTAAATGGACCAAACCTACCTTTCGGCATTCCAGAAGCTGACGGTGTTCCCTGCGGCGACGGTCAGTACACCTCCTTCTGGAGAAATTTCCACGCTGTTGGGAACGCACGAGAACTCCAGCTTTTCAATTTCCTAAAAGACATAAAAGGGCGTAAATAGTGGGTACTTCATTCGTACTTACATAAGAACACGGGATGTTGACCACATTTTGGGAGATTCGATTCGGGGTCTCAGCCGGTCGCCGTACCTTCCTCGGCTCGGGTTAGTCTAATCTTACGAACCGGCGCTCAAAATTTAAATTGAGTCAGTGAATTTTCAGTCAGTGGGGTTTCCTATTTTTCTCTGGCAATTATTGTTCGATTTTGATGATTCCAGGGGCAATCTTTTAGCTATCTAATTCCCTAGGTTGTACTGATGAATTTCAAAAATTCTTGAATATTTCAAATTTAGGTGCAACTTTGAGCGCCAGTCGTAAAAGATTAGACTAACCCGGAACGATGAAGGAACGACTGAGACCCCCTTTAAGATGGTTTGTATTTGACCCCTCAAGTGGGTAACTCAATTTCTTGAAGGAACATCAAAGTAAATTTTGTGATGTGGAGGGTGAAACACTTTAGTTCACAGGGAGATCTGTACGATTGAGTTAGTTCGCTAGAATGAACTTATGGATGTTCTATACTACCCTCATAAATGTAGGCACAGGCAGGAATTGAGCCTATAAAATGCAGAAGTGATGCAGCAGCAATAATACATAATGAACAGCTTAGGCGAACTATAATCCCACACTGGAGAAACTATAGAGCACCCCATACAAGGCTTTTATCCCAGTACCATTTCAAACATGTTGAAAATGAGATGAGGGATCTGAGCCAGAATCTTGGACATCCTGAACTTTTTCTGCGCTTTTTTTTTCAAATCACCAGTCATTCGTTTATAACCCGCCAATATTGTTAAGGATGCTAGCCGCAGACATTTAATACGACTAATTATAATGATTGTTATCATTATAATTAATCATTAATTGTATTACTGTAACGTAGCTGTTATTACGAGCAATTTCACTAACCAGTGATAAACAACATAGTTCAAATGGTAGAAGTACCACCATCTCCCTCGCGGGCCTCAGCCCTTTACGGCCACCTCCTTGTCTCCACCGTTTCAGCCTTCCAGATAGAGGGTTTGAGATGATGGTCTATCTGAACTGTTATTTACTCAACATGCTGGAGGAATATCCACTGTAACGCACAATACCTATAAGGGTGTGATAATCTCCAAAGTAGCTGGAGGAATATCGATAGCTTCTGAATAGGTACTAAGCTGGAAGAATTTCGACAGCTGCTGAAATCTGTTTACATTGAGTTGGGGTGATTGTGTAGCATTTATGTAATATTGCTTCCATAACATTTGCATGAGGTAGATGATGATAGATTCGATGCGCGACAAGCTAACTTCACGCACTTCCAGACTACTGACATACGCGAATACTTTTTTTTACCGCTAGGGGCCTTATTATTTCTATAATTTTGCGACAAATGTGAACTTTATGTAGCCTGGGAGAAATGGACACCCGCCACCTCATGAAATTCACCGCTAGGATTGGCGGATACACAACAAAACGAACAGCGACTGCGAGGAACTGGGCAGTAATACTAATGCAATCAAAGATGGGCATAAGTTAGAAAAATACCCTCAGAACTAATAAAATCTGATAAAAAATTATAATAATAAAGAGAGATTATAATAATAAAGATTATAAAATAAAAAACTAATAAAAAAATTTTATTCGTACCCTCAGAACTATACGTTCGTCTGAATACCCACTCCTTGATGGAAACCCAACCCAAGGAAAAGGGATGGATACAAGAAGTTTATGGAAAAGATAGATAAATTCCCTGCGGCGTATGGGAGAGGAGGGAAAAAGAAGAAAAAATAAAAATTACCAAAAACATCTCAAGCGGAGTTTTCTCATTTGCGAAAATGTAACGAATCACGGCTCAGATTTTGCACTTGGCGGCAGACTTGATTGAAAATTTTCACACAAAAAATTGCTAAAACCACAGATCGTCCTGGTCTTTTTCTAAGAGGAGGAGTCAAGCTACTCGAAGGAAGACAGATCCTCTACGAAATCGGAGCCTCAGTACACTTACTTTCTGGGTATGCCTCGTACTATATCTTTAGATTTAAACCAAGAGGGTAAGTATGAATTTAGGTACTTGCAGTTCGTCGTCTGGAATAAGTCTGGGGAGCAGACCTTGAGGTACGAAAGTAATCGTACAATCAAATCACGAGTCATGTGTCGGACAAATGTTGCTCTGTTACATGAGTCAAAATTTTTCAGTTCCAAATTGTTTGGAACTGCTTTTGTAGCTATTTTAACTCTACACATCCCAAGAAATCTTGAGAGATCATAATAATAAACAGAATAAGAGGATGTACAGACTTAAAACTGTCTTTATTCTCATTTATACAAAAAGGGGTTTGCAGTGATCCAAAAATCTCGCCTCGCTTATCACTCAAACTGCTTTCTTTTGCATGTTCAGTACACTGTCCATTTCGCTTTAATTTCCCCAGACATGTAAGCCATAAAAACTGTGCATGAAAAACGCCGAAGTACACTGCTCTTAAGATTTCAGAAGGTAGTAGCATGAATGGTACCATGTAATTTTTTGGTTAAAGCTGCAATGTGTGAGCTCCAACTCGTATATCTGGAGGGATCCCATGCTCCGTCTTATAAACTAATTAGCAGGTATTATATTAATTATTGTTTCATGAAATGATTCATGTTAATATTCAAATACTTATGCATCAAACTAACCTTTCCATTGCTCGCGTCCCAAACCCTCACGGTTTTGTCATCCGAACACGAGACCAGCCGCGTGTCGTTTCTGTAGAAATAACAATGTTTGATTCCGCCCGTGTGGCCAGCAAACTCTACCACAGCTGTGGAAAAAAGAATATCAACACTTCATTAATGGAATTTAAGAGAAAAAATTCAGGTATTAATGGGAAGGAGGGGGGTTATAGGGAACAATTCATCAATGAACTAAAGTATAATCTACCAATGCTTATTTATTATTTATTTATTAGTAATACAAAGTAGTAAATAATACTGAAAATTCCAAATGTAATCAAGTAAATAAAAAATATCTGTTATTTGTGAAGAAATCAAAAAAACTCGTCAAAGTAACCTTCACTTATTTATTTAATTTTATATAATTTTTTTTTTTTTTGCAGAGAATTAGAATAGCACATTTTTGCGCATGCGTGCATCAACATGGTTCTTTTTTCAAGTGGAACTCTCAATTTTTTATGGCATCGGATTTTACGTCGAATTATGAACAATTCACTCTAAACCTCATACAGAGCCTGGAGGCCCTGTTGGTCTCTGTAGAAAATGAAACCTACGATTGAAAGTTACTGGGCACTATCGAAAATATCGTATTCAAAAGTTATAGTTGAACAACTGAAAAAATGCTGCAAATTATTACAAAAAGGTTTATTATTTTTCTATATAGATCACTCGTCTGCAAAGAACACGGCTTTGCCATTGTCACCACCTACCAACCATAATTTCGCTTCACAATCAAGTTTATTCGGAAGAAATAAACGCTTCACACTCCGTTCGAAGAAACAGGGAGATGAGGTTGCCCTAATTATTAGGAAATTTGATTACTGGTTGCTAAGGGCGCAAAACAGAGTACAACTCGAAGAAATAAGCAACGATCGCATTTTACTTGGTCAGCAAACATTTGAACGGATTCTCTTGCGATTTACACTCGTGTTTCTGATTGATTGTAAGTTCAATCCTTAAGTTCGCGTAGGGAGCAAGCGGTTTGTCCTCCAGAGCACCGCGTGGTCTCAAAAAATTCAATACTAACTTAAATTGGTGAAAAAACATTTTAATTCAAAACACATTCAAAAAAATTTATTTCGAGAGTTTTTGAGCAAGGGCACTTTTGAAAATTCCAACCCTTAATTTTTATCCCTTAGAAGTGAATGACATCAACCAAAAGCTTCGGGGCACAATTAGACCCCAAATGGAGTCCATATACCAAATTTCATCAAAATCGGTCCACGGTAACTGCGGACGGAAATATTTCCACAGGGATACTGAGTAATTAATCAAAAATATTGCTCGGTTAGAACACGCCTATTTTTCTAGGTCACCAAACCATAATAAAGATATACCCACCAGTGATCTGTAAAAGATGAATAGGACGAATCAGGCCGAGCAAGTGTCGGATATGCAACGTCGGGAATGACAAGGCAAGGAACTCAACCTCGAACGCCCATTCGCTGGATAATTGCTCGGCACCTTGATCTTTAAAAGACTCTGATTGGAGCCAGGATGGGGGGGGGGGGCAGAACTGCAAGCAATGTGGTTTACCATCCGGAAGGAATAGGTCGAAAGAAGGACGGAAGAGGACGAAGAACAAGAAGTTTTTCCATCGAGTAGAGATACTCGCACGTACACGGCTGATAAATGAGGAAACTATGATTGTTTACAAGCCAGCTAGTTAACCAGCATGACAAGACAGAACAGGAAGTAATTAGGAAGAGATTTGTTGAAAAAAACTCCAAGGCCAAGAAATGCATCGAAGAAATCGCATAATATGGATCGGGTGGCAATTAACCACTGTTAACGTAGGTAACTAATCGAAATTGGACAAATTTTGATTAATTAATTATATTGCACCTCAAGAATAAAAATAAGACTAATCGAAAATCACATTTGAAGTTCGTAATTTTTAGGACGTCCCTCATTAAGACTTGGAACGAAATTGGCGAAATCTGAATTTCACGAACATGTTGCTCGATTCCTAGGTCAGCAGACAGCAACACGATTGTGAAATCGTAGGAGATTAATTGATAATCTTGCTTCCGAATCTATCAAAGTTGTGGAATCATTGTTTCCACTTTTGAAGGTAAAAAAGCCTCCAAAATACATTCATCGCGTTTCCAGTACAATTAGAGGTTCCAGAATAATTTTTGGTTTCATGTCGGTTAGTCGGTCTATGCGTCCGCGAATTCTCGTAACGGGCAAAACTATACGAAGTTACAGTCCGATTTTGATGAAATTTTCAGAAATTGTGCGGGTTGGCGAGTAGATGGTCCCTACGAAATCGATTCGCAAAAACGTAAAACCCTTGTATCATCCATAATTTTTATATAATTCATCCGAATTCGATGAAATTTTCAAGGTTTGTGTGTTTGGGACACAGAACGACCCCTAATCAATTTGTGGCTACTGCGCATGCGCCAATGTGAAATTCTTCATAATCGTAACTTGTTTCCATCCGATTTCGATCAGTTTTCATGGGTTGTATGGATGAGACTCTGGAGGCATTGAGTTCCCTATCAATGCCACCTTCATGAGAACATCAAATTTGTAAGTATCTAGTACCTTTGAAGCGTTGAAATGATCTACTATGGAATCTATACAAAAATGAGTTTTGGATACGGCGAAGCTATGTGTCACACACCCACTTGGCAGACGTTTTCACTAGACCACTTGAACTACGACTCCTACAGATAGGATCAAGATGATCTATGTGCATTCTTCAATAGCCCAACCCCAAACTTCCCTCAAAATTCGAGCAGAATCGAGCCATCAGATCTTGAGGTAATCAATTAGAAAATAAATTCGCATTTATTTGTCAGCGATCTCGAGTATCAACCAGGGGACCTCTTCTCGAAGACCAACCACCCTGGATTTCGAAAAATTCTAAGTTCCGGAGAATATTGTTGTGGTTTACGATTCAACACAATATAATCCGCTGGGAGATATAATTTTTCCAAAAATAAGAGACGTTCCACTTAATTCGTATGCCTGAGCAATACATATCAATGGAAGACCTTGAGGATTGAGCTCGGAAAGAACCCGGATACTCGATATCGCTCATTGGGAGCAATAATGCCTAATTATCGACGGGAATAACTACCTATACAATTATTGAAATATCCGATGGTCTTGACCTTGTTATTCCGCGATTGTTCTCTCAGCTCCAAACCTACACTGCCTCAAGATATTTGATTACACACAATTACGAAGAGAAACTGTCTTATTTTGGTTTCTCGGTGTGCTGACCGAGCAACTGACGAATGACTGTCAGAGGTCAGAAATTTATTAAACTTTATGATTCAAGGATTTTTTTTTTGAGTTGTTTTATTGCACCAAGTTACAACTTATAAGCAACATTCTTCTGATACATAGAAGGTTTATTTCAATCAATAATTTTTCATTGTTTTCAGGAACTTCAGTCAATTTTTGGAATTATCAATCAGCTAACTGTAATCTACTACGTCTTATAAAATGAGAGTAGAATAGCCTTATTTGAATAATCCTACTTTCAAGCATTTGTATGCCCCACATCAGGTTTTTATTTCATCCCTCACAAACATTGAAGTAAATTATACGTCCACAGTATGACGTCACAAGGAAAGTGGAATAAGAGAGCGTGAAGGGTGGTATAGTCCCATGCTGGATTCATTATTGATTTTTGATTGTTGCCGATGGTGCAGAGGCGATGAATAGATCAAAGAGAAAAACACTTTTTTTTTAGACTCCTCAGCTAATTAATATTCTCTTATTGGAGACCGGTATCGGTCAGAAACCCATATCAGTCCTAAAACAATCGTACAAAATCTTCATTTTTAAATTCAAATTTAGACAATGAAAATTACACTTTACTGTAGTAACAATATCAATCAATAGTTTTAAGCATCTAAATTCGAATTTACAATTGAAGATTTTGTACAATTGTTTTAGAACTGATGGAGTTCTCAAAAAAAAAAGTTCTCTTCAGTGGATTCATTATTTTGCATAGTCAGTGACCTAATTATAGACACTTTCCCTTGCTCATCAATTTCATCCTAAGTTTCTTAAAGTTGTAATAAATCCCCCAGTAAACGGGATTACAACAAATTGACGAAGTCGGTAGGACTCAAATCTAAGGAAACTGGCAACAACTGCTATTCTGCCTACAAAATCATGACAAAACCTACCCACTAACGACAAAAACAGGGTTCAACTACATAAGTAGGTATCAGGTCATCTTGTACATTATGCCTACAACTCACCCACTAACGACAAAACAGGGTTCAACTACATAAGTAGGTATCAGGTCATCTTGTATATTATGCTTTGGGAATCAATGCACGACAAGTGTGCTCAAAAGTAGGTAATAGCACCAAACTAAATATAATTGACAAGGTAATTATTACGATTTTAATTTATAAATTGATCATAATTTTCGTTTTTCCGCAAAACAACCCCCCCCCCCCCCCCCCCCTCCAACCACCCAAATCCTGGCTACGGGCCTGATGCCAAAATATTTCTGGCACCACGAGAGGCTCGATACTAGTTGGTATTATAACGAAGGATGAACTCGTTTTATGTAGTAGGAAGGAAATGATTCTGTTTGGAACTTAAAACTCTACTCCCCATCCAAAGGACGTACCATAAAATGCACGCACTACTAAACGATATAAATATGAACTAGATGAGGAGAAGCCCTCGATGCAGCGCTATTGATGGATGGCAAGAGAACCTACCTGCACTACTCGCTCGTAAATCGAGGAAAGATGGTAGCTAAATTCATTTGATACCACTCATGATTGGACAGTGAGATGGAGAATGAGTGAGACAAAGTCAGTGCGTGATGATTTCACATGTGCCAGGCTTTTTCGATAACAAGGTGATACTGTATGCCAATGAAGCGAAATGCCCTGGAATGACGCTGGATGCCAAACTAAGGTGGAAGTTCCATGACAAGAAGAAAAACGCTGCTTTTTTGATTAAATTCGGGAAAACGTACTGGCTGATGGGCCGACGGTCAAAATTGTCAGTCCACAATAAGCTCATACTGTACAAGCAAGTACTAAAGCCTGTCTGGACTTACGGTGCGCAACTGTGAGGGTGCACGGCCCAGAGCAACCGAGACATAATTCTAAGCTTCCAGAATAATGTTCGATGCAGCTTTGACGCATACTGATACTTTAGAATTGACAAACTTCACTACGAGCTGCAGATTGAATCTGTCAATGAGGTCATTCGCAGCCAAGCCATGAATCACCTTTTGAGGCTCCAAGATCATGTAAATGATGTCGTCCAGCTTCTCAACACAGATGATCTGCTTATAAGACTTAAGAGAACCAACCTACACGATCTAATTCACTTAGTGTGACCATCATGAAGTGCAAATTTCAGTCAAATAAGAACTAAGTGAAGTATCTTACTTTTCTTAACGTACACCAACTTTGTATTAGATAAATGTTGCTTATATACTGTCATTTGAAGCAATAAAACAAGTTAAAAAAATCTTGACATGACCTCTAAATTCATCTTGTCGTCAGTAGATCATGAATGAAGAGATTTGGTCTCATCTAACCCTGGGCCGAATCTTGGATCTCACGAAGGTGGATCCGAAATGGAAAATCGAACATGTTTTTGGGCGTTGATGAAGAGAGAATCTTCCAAAGGTGGAGCCTGAGTGAGTCACGCGAGTCATGAGACGTGCTGCCGAGGTCACGTGAGACCCCAAGTGACTGGCGGGCTGCGGGCTGACCTGATTTTGAGAGTGATGATCACGCTTGACACCTCGATATACTAGGAATACAACTAGCTACCTATTCCTAGTTTTTCAATAACTATTTTCATTTTTTCACATTAAGGGACCAACGGACCATAATTATAATGTATTATTCAAGTGTCCATTAGGGTGGAGAATTTTTTTTTTTCAACAAAATGCATTTGCCTGAGTCACAAAAAGTTTCCTTGAAATCTGTTCAGAAAGTATTAACGTTTTCAGGTTCCAAATTTTATTTAAAGTTTATACATACAGACGGACGGATATTTTTTATTCGAATTTCGGATTCAACACACTATAAAACGTAAACCATCAAAGGTTGAGGGGAGGTTAGACTTTTTTTTTGTTGCTCGATTCCAATGTTTCATTATTGAAAATGATGAACCAAAAAATGGAAGGAATTTACGGGAACTTCTCCCCACCAATCCCGAGTAAAATACGAATAAAATCACTCACGATGAGATTGTGGAAAACCATTTTAATAAAAACGGAGTTTTGTAGAACGTTGTCTATTTCCACGAAAATAATGAGTTACAAGTTACTTATAACAAGTTACAAGTAACTTAAAGTAGAAACTAACTACTACTTCGAAAATTGTGAAGTCCAACGCTACAGATAAGACCGTGGATGCTGGAAACTGCTGGAGATAGGTCGTTCTTCCGAGTCATATCCCGCAAAGAACAGGAGTGGCCTTATTATATCTGGACAGAATTAATTCTCGAATATATGAAACACTCGAGTGCTGGTACTGCGACCAAAATATATTTGGTGACGATGAACATTAATTATGGAGTGTCATGTGTTTTTAAACCAAAGAAAAGTTTTATTTGATCATATCATACATTTTGATGTTACAAAATTTCATAATTTACATCGAGATTTATAATTTTATTTCTCCATGTAATCTGAAGTTTTAGTTTTCTTTTAATTAAGCCATAACTTACTTTTTACAATTTAATTTAATTTAATGTACGTATACTTTGAGGCTATATTTATTTAAAATGCCTTATAAATAAAATTTAAAAAAAAAAATTTGCTTCCCTCCCCTACCTATCCTAAGTAGTTAAGTGGGTCATTTCAAAATTTGGGGTTATTTCTTGTCACGCAGCTTTTGTGAACACTCTATTTGTCTTGGAAATTCAGAATTTTTTCAGGGAGATACAGCAGGTTGGTGTCTACAAAGATCACATAGAATGAATTTCACTAATCAATTAACTCAGATAATTAAAAATCATTAATGATCCCAATTCTCTCTCCCTACACCTGTCACAGAGGGTAGGTTGGGAACTTTGAAAATTTTTGGAGAACTCTATATTCATATTTTAATTTAAGTAAAAAACGTTATTGGTCCAGGATACTCTCCTCTTCAGGAATAAATTAGAAACGAACGAAAATTCCATGAATTGGAAGGGTTTTTGCTATGTTTTGATGCTGTCACAAGGTTTTATTCTCTCTCCCTACAATTTTTTTGAAATGCCTGCCCACTCCTGGAAAACGATTATTTTGTGTCATGAAAAACAAAAGTGAACACTGCTGCAAGATGGCTTCCGAAGCTACTGAAGTTTGTTGAATTTCCAAGCTCCCAGTTGTGTGGGTTATGTTGTGAAGTGTTGAAGCTTTGAGAGTAGGTAAATACTTTCTCTCTCCCTACAACCACCTCACTCATCAGGGTAAGTGTTCAACTAAGTTTAATTAAACTCAAATTACAATTATGAATGCCATTGTGTTATATATTTTTTCTAACGTTCAGAATCAATAATGGTTAGGCCAGTAGAGAGTGATAACCTCACAAATCTCTCTCCCTACAACCTCTCTACCTACAACTTCTGGGAAGAGGCTGGTTTGTAGGAAGAGAGATGGAATTGCAGGGAGAGAAGTTTTTTTTCAAAGCCGTTTACAGTTTTAAGAGTTACCTGAACTATTTACACCGCTGGGTCATATAATTCTGACTTTTCATTAACCGACATTTTACGAAAGATTAGACTGATTTGAAAGACTTGAAGAATCTGATAATTCTGATGTACCTAGATTATAGCTTCGGACTGTGATTGCGATAAGTAAAAGAGACTCCTAAACTAAGATTCTCGTATTTTGAAGGAATAAAAAGGTTTCATGAGTTCAACTCACACTTGGTTTTCTCTCTCCCTACAAAGTCGAAATTATGGAAAAAATTCAAAATTCTATAAATTTGAAACTACTTGATAAAGTGTGCGCCCACTTCAGGATCTGCCTCAGTGGCCAAAACAAAGGACGTTTACGTGAGAAAAAACATAAAAACTTCAACAATAATTTATGGAAAAGTTCGAGGACAAAATAACCCCAAATTTTGAAATGACCCAAGTACTACTTCTAAAACTGAAAACTGTCCGATAATTTTGAATATATACCCATAATTTATATAAATAGATAGATACACGACCACTTCAAAGGCTTGTTTTCAGTTTCAGTGGTCGGAAAGTGGAAAAAGTGGTCTGAAAAAGTGGAGAAAGAAGATCGAAATCATCGAAAATAGTTGTTCAGTCGAAATACAAGGCAAATTCGGGGGCTCGTTAGCGAATTTTCTAGGAAAATGAAGTTATTGCAATAGACTCAAAAATTTCAGTATGGACTGTTTTGAATTGATGGGGTTGATGCGCTTTACCAATTGACTTATTGGTACTATTGGTCAATTGGTACTATTGACATTTCGCAAGATTTTGCAAAATTTAAAGAACAATTAGTAACTTCAGATATTAAATTAATTGTAATAAACTTGGTATCGGTAACAAAATATTGACAGAGTTCTTGAAAGAGAATAAATATTTCAGAAAGTTCGTTTTCCCGAGTCTCAGAGAAACAGTTGTCATTGTGCTTCCACTTTCCCATACCACCTTGTTGGTATCAAATTGGAAGGAAAAATAATGAATGAATCACATGATTCTATGACCTTCTAAGGAGGAACGGAAGTTTGCCAAAAATTACAGGCAAAGTACATTTCGTCTGTTCCCACGGAAAGAACGACGAGCCTTTATGAGGTTTCTGGCATCAAAACATTACTGGAGTTTTCGTGGAAGAAAAATTAGTTTCACGACGATTTCATGTCATTATTGACTACAAGTAAGTAGGTGGAGCCACAGGGTTTTTGTTCACTGTTCTCGTACGAAGAATGCTCACCATTAGATGATGCATGAACTATACTAATAAGAAGGCGGGTACATTTGAGTTCTTCATATTATAAGCGTTTTTCGAAAACAGGTAAAAATCTTTCTAGGAAAAATTACTCTTAAACAGGAGTTACTGTAAACTGAAACACAGGAACTAAGGAAGGCCGACTTCACCACGAAGGAGGAGGCTTGAAGACATCAGTGTAGCTTATAACTTCCCCACAAACTTTGTCATCATCATTCAATGTATCAAAATCGGTGAAGAGATTCGAGCGTGAATGGGTAACAGACAGACAGACACACAATCGACAATCAAATGACAGTAAAGAGATTTTTGGGAGGCTCCGTTATCATGTTCCAAAGACCACCAGAACGACCATGAACGTCATTTTTTCGAAATATCCCAACTTTTTCACTCAATGTGAACAAAATCGCAAGACTTTTTGTGTCGGGTAGTCTTCCACGGTATCGCGTATCGAGGTGAACCCCTTCCTAGTGAACCAGTTCTCTTCTGAGATCGATTTCAGGGTCGGCGCTCGAACCTGCTGGTCGACTTCCTGCCTTCCTGGCAGACTCGACTTCCTGCTTGGGAGACGCGGCTGACCTTGCTCCGCCAGTCTGCTGTTGTTTGCAAATAATCCGATAAACTAATTGTGGTTTTGACGTCCAAAAAGTACCAACATCGAAAAGATTTTTCAATTTTCAGTCGATTTCATTGAAGTAGGTAGCAGGCCTGCAGGTTTTTGGGGAGTCAACATTTCCCCGGTGGAAGAATCATGATCAAAATTGATTAAAACATTGAAAATTAGCTCTTTAGTGATTACTATTATTATTTAAATTGTGAGTGTCATTTTTAGGTGTTATGGACGATGGCCATACGCCTACTTGAGAAGAAACATTACTTTCTTCATCCAAAATTTATCAAGTGCTAATTTAATGGTTTTTGGTTTATTATTTTCAGTAACGAACCTTTGGAATCGAGTTAAAAACTTTTTTCTGTTACTGTTAGTTTATTTCATAAAAAAGAAGAAATCCTATAGAATTCATAATAACGAACCAAATTATTACACAACGGTGTATTATAGTCAATTTTTTTTAAATTTATAGGCAATTTTTTCCGTCCGTCCGCCGTTCGCGGCACTTTTCTTAGTTATCTTAGTTACCATGGACAGATTTGGTTGAAATTTGGTATATGGGCTCCATTTGAGGCCTAGTTAGGGACGGCACGATACCACCAATATATCGGAGTATCGATACTTTTTTGGTATCGATACCGATATTTGTATCAATACTTTTGATGCAAAACTCAAACCGATATATTGGTATCGATACTTTTGCCTAGAATATCGGAGTATCAATACTTTCTTGACGATATTATCGAAAATTTTGCCAAAGTAAATTGGTGAAAAAATACCATATAAGTAACTAGAAAATAATACCATATATTGTCTGCCACAGAATAACACTCAAAAGAGGCTCAGAATAGTATCAATTGAAACGATATATCGCCACGATAGCCTCAAAATATTATCAATCAATATCCAATGTGAGTTTGGAAGGAATTTAAACCCGTTTTCCCGAACTTACAGAAGAGGGAGGCACGCAAAATATTAATCGTGATGGCGACATCAGTCACGTGCGAACGGCTTTTTTCGAATAATAAATAGTATAATTTGTATTGTAACTGATTTATTACTCGAACCTTTCGATTTCTAGTGGAAGGAAAAACATCATTTCATTGAACAGAGATTTCTTGCAAATAAGAATTGGAATTGAAATAACATGATTATATGAAAAAAAAGATTATTCATTTTTATTAAATTTAAAATCATTGGCTTTTATTACATTTTTAATTGCCATTGACTTTTATTAAATTTTTCATTATTGTTAAAAAAATATATATTGCCTTTTCTAAATTAATAGGGTTTTTATTTGGATTGAAAAATCATCGGTGGGTTAATTAGAAATATAGGTGGTATCGATACTTTGAGTCGATATTATCGAAGTATCGATATTTTATAATATCGGTATCGAAAAGATATCGATACTTCCTGAGAAATATCGTATCGAAAGGAGTATCGATACTTTGGAGTATCGTGCCGTCCCTAGGTCTAGTTGTGCCCCGAAGCTTTTGGTTGATGTCAGTCACTACTAAGGGGGTTGAAATTAAGGGTTGACATTTTCATGAGTGCTACTGACGAACAAATAAAAATTGACAAACACCAACTCTTTATCATTCAAAAAAGAAAAGATGTGGAAAATGGATGAATATAACGCCTTTGCACGGTAAAGTATCGATATGCTCCTTGAAGTAGAACAAAAGGAAAATACTGCCAACGAGAACCTCGTTATGAGGAACATAGCGTTGTAGACGTGATATGGAATGCACGGGTGAGAAAAGTAGTGCGTAATAAACTCAAGACTGTTTCTTTGGCCTAAAAAATTAGTGGCAATCGGATGGAAGGCCTCATCGCCCGCCAAGGTCGTTCATTTCAGGTCTTATTGGTGAAACGAACGCATCCTTGTGGTTTTTTGTTATCTTCATTTTGTAGGTAATTTGATATAAACGTCACGTTCGTTTTCTTGTAGGTCAGTGATGCTAAAAATAATTATTACTTATAATGCTATCTCGAGATCGATCTAATATTGTGCAGGCGTATCTTTTCTTTGCATCTGATCATCTAATTTGCATTGTAATCGTGACATGACTCCGCGTAGATTATAAATTAACTATGCGGCCACTATAGTGCATTTGGATGGAGTTACATGTTGACATTTTTCAACATGTTCAATATTTTTGTTTCAATCTCTGTATTACGAGTTATGCAATTCGAAGGGAACCATCTAGGTTCCAGTTCACACAATCACCGCGCCGTCGAAATCTGATTCAAATTATTGTACCTAGTACGCAGAAATGGCGGCATTTTCGGGTCACGGTCATTAATTTATCCGTACTGCCCTTAATATTATCGCTAAATTCACTAGATTTTACTGTATATCACTGATAGAATGGGGTAAGTACCTGTGGCCAAAATTTCCTCACCGGGTGAAGTAGGAATTTGCAAACAGCTCATGAACACACTTCCACATGATGTTTCATGACAATAAGTTGAAGCTTTTTGTTTACAACAACCATAAAAATGTGTCATTTTACGACTTTTTTTCAGCAAAATGTATAACCTTTAATAAAAGAGAGCTTTAAATTCAATTCATTACTTTCTTGAAGCAATAAATCACAGAATAAAACAAATTACAGCTAATAAAAATGTTGAATTTTACAGCGAAAATTGGTAAAATCGCCCAACTTGCTGCAAACCCAGCTCGATCCCGAATACTTTTTGAATTCAAGGATACTTCACAAACATTAATGGCTGACGTTTGTATTGCCTTATGGCCGCTACAAATATAAATTTATGTATTTCTTCAAGAGCCTTGTTTAGTAGATGAACCGATTCGGTTAAAAAAATGTTTTAGTAGGTAATGCATGGATTCCAGAGGGGCGTCCCATTGGATATGGAGTAGATCGTTCAATTTCACCAATAAGCGATAAAACATACATTTTTATTCACCTTTCTTCTGCATGAAACAGTTTCTAATGTAATTTGGATGGAACGTTGCAGAAGTAGGGTGGAATGGGGTAATTGTGTAAACGGGGCAAATGTGTAAGTGGTTCAAAAAATGGCGCCAAATGAAACTGGATTTTCGAATATCTTCTCTATGGTTGTGTTTACATCTGATACGTCTTATCACAAAAGTTGGTTGTACTCTGACCGCGCTCTCATGTGCTACCGACTTGTTTTCGTGGAGAGTCCCTTTTCACTCGTGAGTCAAGTGCAGTGCTTTGTGCAAATTTCTTGTAAATGGACTGTCAATATAAGTTTTGTGTGTCATTCCGTCCAGTTTTCATATTCTGGTAAGTACTTTTAATGATTATAATAGTATACAACTCTTGAAACTTCCGTATTCTGTAGAATTGGCTGTGGTATACAAATGCCCCTTGATTTTACTATGTTGGGGAAAAAGTGTAAGCTCTCCAAGGGGCAAATGTGTGGCAGCAGGTGCATGTGATTTCACGTTTATTTTAATAAAATAAATATTTTTTGCTTGTTTGGTGGTTAATTTTCTTCTCCTTTTGATCTAAGTCACTTATTTTTGGTTTGACCTTTCTTTTTATCACTAATATCCTTCCTTTATTTCCCCCTTGTTAGCACTTGTTGGAGAAAAAAGTTAGTTTCTACTGGAAAAAATGTCGCAAAAAAAATTCTGAATATCCCGTTTTGTTTGTTTTTAGTGGCCTTTTCACGCATTTGCCCCGTAAATATTTGAGTTGATAAGAAATTAGAAAACAGAACCACTTACACATTTGCCCCATTTCACCGGGGAAATGTGTAGCAAGGAGGTCGTTTTAAAAAATAGAGCTGAGAGCTACGAAGAAGTTGAAAAATTAAAATATCAATCCAGCGATAGTAATCAGCATCAAATTGCGTAAATTTTAAAGAAAAAAATATTACTCTAGCTGTAACTGGGGCAGAGCTATGTGAGGTTAAAGTTGAACTATTGAAATTTTGGTATGCAATTACCCCACTCCACCCTACCTTATCATTTATAGCATTGTGAGAGCCGGTGATTTGATATTTGAAATCGGAAATCTTCGAATTGATAATTCTACATTTCCCTTCAGTAATACTTGACAAGAGCGATCGTTAAGAAAAATCAAGTTCAGACCCCTGCGAAACGCTCAATAACCGTCATGAAACGAAAACTTTACGACTACGTTGATGGTTTTTCCTAAATTGAACATCAACAGAATTCCTTCCCTTTTATACAATATTTTATTGGCTCCCAGTGATCGGATCACCTTCGTATTCCCCTGCAATAACTTCTAAAATCGACTTCTGACAACCGGAGAAGGAAGCAGAGGACGTCAATATACTTTATTCACATTTATTCGGCAAGCGCTTTCGGGGCAAACTATAGCCCCTTTCTCAAGCCTATGTTCATTCTGCAATTATACTCCCACTATCTTCCATCCCTCCTCAATCACCAAAATCTCAGTCTCTGGGAGTACAATTGCAGAGTGAAAATAGGCTTGAGAAAGGGGCCATAGTTTGCCCCGAAAGCGCTTGCCGAATAAATGTGAATAAAGTATATTGACGTCCTCTGCTTCCTTCTCCACAACAACCAAGAAAATGACTACAGCAGGAGTACAGAACAAAAAAAAAAAAAAAAATATTCTACGAGTATTCGTAATACAGCTAAATTCTCTACAATTCTTCAGATTGTTTCCAATAGTGTATCAAATTGCGGTTTGAAATTCAGTCACATACCTCCTTTTTTTAAAAATCGATTTTTCAGAACTGAAATAATGTAAATCTTTCATCTCATGCTGATCCGAATGCAATGGAATTTGTAGCTAATCGACTTCAAGCCCCATCTGCCAAAATACTTCAGAGTTTTGATAGTCTCATTTCGATTCAAAACATTGAAGACTGTTCAAGATTCACCCAACCAAAAGATTCACCTACACTCCAAAACCCGAGAATTTTGGCCCAAGCAATTGAAAAACCATGGTTTTCCAGCTCACAGAACTTCGCTGGCAATTTTTCTAGCTGATATTAACACGGATGAAATGAGGCGCTTTCTTACCTTCTTCGGGTTTGCTGAGATCCCAGATCCTGAGTTTCTTGTCGTTACATCCCGTGGCTAATTGGCTGCTATCTGCGGAGAAGTGAACGCTTTTCACGATGTGTTTGTGCGGGATGGACAACTCCTCCCCACCACTCACAGCGTCCCAAATCTGCGATCGAAAAAAAACAACGATGAAACCTTGTTTGTTTTCAACAATATGAAGACTTTCGCAATGCGGGGAATTCGAGCGTCTTCGATTTCTCTGTAGGATCACAGAGTGGATTTGAATCTACATGTCAACCCGCACAATCCCTGAAAATTCCATCGAATTTGGGAGGAAAATGTAGAAATAGTAGAAGTTACCGATCTTAGAAGGGTTTTACGTTTGCGCATGCGCAGAGGTAATCAATCCGGGGGCCAAGTTTTTCATAGTGGACCATCTGCACAATCTGAAAAATCCCTGATAATTTCATCAAATCCGGATGAAACATGTATAAACTATGTGTGTTGCAGGGATTATACGATTGCGCATGCGCAGAGACTGTTAATGATACGGGGATGATGATTTTCATAGGGGACCATCTACACGCCAGTACAGTTTTGCCCGTTACAAGGATTCCAAGACAGACAGACAAGGAACCAAAACTGTACAGAAAGGCTTAAAACGTAAAACGCGAGTGGAAATTTT
Source organism: Apolygus lucorum (assembly GCA_009739505.2). Taxonomy (NCBI): domain Eukaryota; kingdom Metazoa; phylum Arthropoda; class Insecta; order Hemiptera; family Miridae; genus Apolygus; species Apolygus lucorum. The sequence goes on along the minus strand of CM019173.2, from coordinate 27,358,595 downwards.
GATTTTAGTGATTTTTTTTTCAACCTTGAAAAATAAAAACAATATTTCCACTTCCTAGATAGAGTCGGAAGTAAAATAATCTATAATTAATAAACATAATGACCAAAACATCTGTAATTTATTACCTTCTAAAATTCATAGAATTTTGACCAACAAACCTACATCAAGGTTTCAAGCAAAGTCCATCTAAGCAGAGTTGTTGTGTAATGATTACTTCAAGTAATGATTTCCTGTTCAATAACTTTTCTTAAATGCAATAAAATGACTAGGTACATTGAGTGTGATTAGGTGTGCCTACAAGCAAAGACTGGCGATTCAAGCTGGCAATTACTTCCAAAGTGATTGCAATTCCCATTACAATTCCTGTAATGGGAATGGTTTGACGCAATGATTTATTCCAATTACATCTAATGGTAATGCATTTTTCAATTTACTATTAGGCCCCCGTTATTGAGAAAGTAACGGGTCCTTCCAATTACCCATAACAGTGATTGATGTTTAGGAATAATTTTGTGTAAAAACTTCAAGAATTGATTAACGTTTATCCAACAAAATGTTACGTAGTGCCGTTAGAAGTTTGCAGCTCGAAGTGGGAATTACTACAGTTTAGATTCATTTCCAGGTAAGTTTCACGTAATTGCCCTTAAAATGAAATATTTGTGGTCAATAACCTCCCTCACGGGTATACAAATTTCTGAGTGCCATTGAAGAGAACGTCAAGTTTCTAAAAGATGAATTTTGAGTCAACAGTTCATCAATATATTTCAACATGTCTCAAAAACAACAAATTAATATGATGATCGACGCTACAAACAATTCTCTGTCAAATTGAGAGGGAATGGTGTCTACAGGAACATTACTCCTCCTTTGCCGAGCTTTCAGTTTTTTTCCTCAGGGCTCGAAGGATGTGAATATCACACCAGCGTCAACAAAAGGGGGTTCCAGGTTAGTCTAATCTCTTACAAACCAGCGTTCATAGTTTCAAAGTTGTACCTAAATTTGAAATTTTCAAGGATTTTCGAAATTCATAAGTGCATCTGCTTAGGGATTTGAAAAAATAAAAGATTGGGAATCATCAAAAATGAACAATTGCCAGAGAAAAAGGGGGAAAACCGTGACCTCAGTCAGTGAATAAAGGTTCTTCCCTTCCCAATCTTTTATTTTATGAATTCCCAAGGTAAATGGACTAATAAATTTCGAAAATTCTTGCAAATTTCATATATGTATAGGTACAGTTGTAAACTATGACCGCCGGTTCTTAAGAGATTAGACTAACCCGGAACGAGGAAGAAATAGCGACTGACTGAAATCCCCTTAACAACCAACGAAGTAAAGATGCCGATTTGAAGTTATCGTGAGGATCTACAGCTTGGAGAGAAAAGTGTTAATTTTGTGTGCTAGTTACCTTATTGCTAATTATCATTCTTCTCTCCAAGCTGTAAATCCTCACATTTTTTACTTCAAATTTATATCTTGAAAATAATGTTTTAAATTTACCCTTTTTTCATTTTCTCATTTTACCATCACTAGGTCCAAATCTTCATTTTCCACCAGTTATGGTAGCATCTTTACCTACTTGACGCTGGTGTGATGTTCCCTCGGTAACACATCCTTCGAGCCCTGAGGAAGGTGATAAATTTACCGAAAGCTTGGCAAAGGAGGAGTTTTGTTTGTAGACCCCATCCCCAATCAATTTGACAGAGGATGTCTCAAAAAACCAAGCGAAAACGTTGAAATAGGGAAGTTAGGAAGAAGTTAGAAGCGGAAGTAGTAAGATAATTATTTCCCTCATATCAACTTCAACTATACAAGTAACGAGTGTCTGAGATGATTTGATGTGTTAAAACTGCCCTTTTTTCGGAAAATTCGACATTTTCTTCAACGGAATCGTATTCATTCTTACAGAGTAACCTGAAAGTGTTGTGGTCACGTCTTAACACAACGTCAGTAAGACCATCGATTTTAATGAACCTTCGGTTGGAAATCTTTTTTTGGGGAATCGATTTCCGAAGTTTTAACACAAAAGGCCAGAAACTCAGTAAGGTAGGTACCTACTTGAAAGTGTTTTTTCATAAATAATTATTCATTAGTATGGTCATTCAATAATACCATATGAATTTCCATTTCCTAGGATTCAAGGTTGTCCTTCGTCCTCTCTAGACCATGTCTATCCTAGGCGGAAGTTTATCCTAGGCCTGGAAGTAAACAAGCTGGCCTGATGGGTGCGGAGTTAGAAATAAAAATTCACAAGGGCGAAGCAATAAGTTTTCATTTCCTCCTTGGACACAATGGAAGTGGAAGTGTCTCGTTTTTTAAAAGCTTCGGATTACGCATTCGCACTAAGGAAGGAAGTTTCGTCCTTGGGCGAGCAGAAGTGGGCGCCCCCGGGACAACGCCATAGCGGGCATTCGCCTGAGGACGTCTAAAACGTGACCGAATCCCAGAGATGTGCCAATCTCGATGTTCAAAAACGAAGAAGTTTAAGATTTTTCGTTAGTTATTCGAAACAGCCCAAAATCGAGTATTTTTGGTACCTACTAACCAACTTATCCACCGCATCACAACTAGGAATCTCTGGATACATTCCGGGAGTCAAAATAATTCTTTTGTGCACTTGCAAGTACCAAGTTATTTTCGATAATGAACCTTTGGAATCCAGAAAAGTTAACACCAAGAACACACTATTGTTTCAAAGCACCACAAGGATAGACGATTTGTTACAAACAAGGGCGGGAATTTGAAACACGGATCTTGATGAACCTGAGTGTGAGGTTTGGTCAACTTGAATCATGTTTGACAGATACATGGTTCAATGATAAGGTTTTTGTTTCCAAATTCGAAAATCATCGTCTTTTACTCCCATAACGTTTGCTTTGAATGGCGTGAATTTTTGAAGGCAGTTCCCAGGATAATATGAACTCTAATGAAGTAATATTATCCATCGGGAATAGGCATCCTTTAGTTATTGTTAGAAAAATTACTTACTTAACTACAATGGTTGTTGAGTTATTGAACAACGCCCACCCCTTGTTGCTCTGAAGCAACTCGAAACTTGTTGAAAATTAACCATTATTCCATTTTTCTTCTTATTTACACCATTTCACTTCAGTCACTTTCACCAGTCACTTCTAGGTAGATAATGTAAGGTCGGAGGAAACGTTTTCAATCAGCTCTAAGTCGAAAGCTTTCGATACATAGGTTACTCTTTCATTAGTTTAAAATTTTCAGAGTCGAATGACATCATCCAGAGCTCAATGAGACCAACCGTTCGCTAATTAGGATAATTAATTAGGGGAGGACTAAAATATCGATTCCCAAATACCCTCCAAGTTTGATGTAGGTAGAACAAAAATGATGATTAGAAGATATCTTACATGAAGGTTGCACAGGAGTTGTCACAGGGAAGAGATGAGGTTGGTAACCATTAACTTCATCGTTGTAGGTACGTAGTGTTTATTAGATATTAGGGATCAATTTGAATCTTACAAGGGACGATCAAAACTTCAGCTCCCGAATACCCTCCAATTTTGAGGTAGGTAGTGCAAACATTATTGGATGATAAAATGGTGGATTGGTGGTTCCCATAAAGAAGAGATAAGGTGGGTAACCATTGACTTCCTCGGTGCTTGTTAGATATTAGGGATCTTTGTATCTTATAAGGGACGATCAAAACATCAGCTACCCTAGATGTAGTTAGTGCAAAAATGATAGGAAAATAACATGGAGGTTCCCATAAAGAAGAGATGAGATAGGTAACCATTGACTTCCTCGGTGTTTGTTAGATATTAGGGATCTTTGTATCTTATAAGGGACGATCAAAACATCAGCTACCCTAGATGTAGTTAGTGCAAAAATGATAGGAAAATAACATGGAGGTTCCCATAAAGAAGAGATGACATAGGTAACCATTGACTTCCTCGGTGTTTGTTAGATATTAGGGATCAATTTGAATCTTATTAGGGACGATCAAAACATCAGCTACCCTAGATGTAGTTAGTGTAAAAATGATAGGAAAATAATATGGAGGTTCCCATAAAGAAGAGATAAGGTGCGTAACCATTGACTTCCTCGGTGTTTGTAAGATATTAGGGATCAATTTGTATCTTATAAGGGACGATCAAAACATCAACTACCCTAGATGTAGTTAGTGTAAAAATGATAGGAAAATAATATGGAGGTTCCCATAAAGAAGAGATAAGGTGCGTAACCATTGACTTCCTCGGTGTTTGTAAGATATTAGGGATCAATTTGTATCTTATAAGGGACGATCAAAACATAAGCTACCCTAGATGTAGTTAGTGCAAAAATGATAGGAAAATAACATGGAGGTTCCCATAGAGAAGAGATGAGATAGGTAACCATTGACTTCCTCGGTGTTTGTTAGATATTAGGGATCAATTTGTATCTTATAAGGGACGATCAAAACATAAGCTACCCTAGATGTAGTTAGTGCAAAAATGATAGGAAAATAACATGGAGGTTCCCATAGAGAAGAGATGAGATAGGTAACCATTGACTTCCTCGGTGTTTGTAAGATATTAGGGATCAATTTGTATCTTATAAGGGACGATCAAAACATAAGCTACCCTAGATGTAGTTAGTGCAAAAATGATAGGAAAATAACATGGAGGTTCCCATAGAGAAGAGATGAGATAGGTAACCATTGACTTCCTCGGTGTTTGTTAGATATTAGGGATCAATTTGAATCTTATAAGGGACGATCAAAACATAAACTACCCTAGATGTAGTTAGTGCAAAAACGATAGGAAAATAACATGGAGGTTCCCATAAAGAAGAGATGAGATAGGTAACCATTGACTTCCTCGGTGTTTGTTAGATATTGGGGATCAATTTGAATCTTATATCAAAACATCAGCTACCCGTCAATTTCGATTAGGTAGTGCAAAAATGATAGGAAGATTACATGGAGGTTCCCATAAAGAAGAGATGAGGTAGGCAACCATTGACTTCCTCAAGTTTATTAACAATTTTACATTAGATTTCCAGCTGTTTGTCGCTGTAACCACCATCAAAGTATTATTATGTAAACATCCAGTAGGTACCTGATTCCAGGCAGGTGCCCTTTCCAGATCATAAAATTGTGGCTCTCTGATTGGTGGAAGCGCACCCATGCGGCATACCTACGTTGGAACCACTAGCGTCTATAATTTGGCTCGCTTTGAAAGGATTGGAAGACACGCAGACAGAACCAAAAACTGTTCAGCGAGATCTTAATCGTGAAAAATAGTTTCTGGACAGAGCAAAAGTAATTCATCCTCAAAAGCAACTTGAAAAGAACCAGAAAAATTGTAAGATTTACGGCTTACCTTGGCGTGGAAATCGGCGGCTCCTGACGCGGCTTTGGTGGCTTCCTTGTTGATCGCGACGCCCCAAACAGCCCCTTTGTGGCCTTCGAAAGTACCTATCCAATCTCCAGTATCTCCTTGACGCAACATGGGTTTTCCATCTGAAAATGAATGTTACTTGTGAAAGAACCTAGAATAATCATCAATCAAAAATATTTGGCGAAGTTTTGGATTGTGAACTTCGCTAAATCGAGAAATCAGGTTATGTAATACAATTTATTTAATACACTAAAGATTTTCTGGTAAATTTATTTTGTTCTCCCAATATTTGTTGCTCTTCAGCATAGAAAATGATACACGCAAACCATCATCTTTGAACCTTCATAGTTTCGATTGGATGATATATTTCTAGGTAGAATACCACCAACTGCAGATCTCACAACTAATCAGCCAGTTCAGAAAGGGAAGGAATACCATTTCAAGTCGTGAATGGGTAAGATATATTTTGACACTACGATTAATCAAAATTTGTATCTAGCTTCTTTTCCAAGTTCATCCAATTTGAAAATTCAACCAGAAAAATACTTATTGGAAGAAACGGAATATCTTTTGAACCTAAGACTTTGCCAAATCAGATTAATATAACTTTTGGCAACTCAATTTTTCTTTTCGCTAGTCCTTGTCCGACTTTTTCACTCCTAAAATGTTCAATAAATGAACGAAAAGAACATTACGTGTTCATAAAAAATATATATACGTTCTTTCCTCTCCAATAGAATTGGATTTGAGTCTCCCCGTTGTAGCTGCGCTCTGGTGGCAATTATTGATAACTTGGCTGTATCTCATTTCAAAATTAGACGTTTCTACTTGCCAGTTTAATTACATTGTGACGAGAAGAAAATTGATTTTGAATCATATTTTTGGGTGTGGAATCGATTTGAATGTAAAACATGGTGAAGAATACTGTACGCAGAACTTCTTCTATTACTTATGTATTGCTACAATGATTAGATTCACACGAATTTTTTTTCAATTTTATTTGCCTCTCTATAAAAAAGATGTTTCACAATATTGGTCAATTCTCATTACTTTTAAAAAATTCTTTGACTTCCCGATGCTGAAAGTTACATCTTTTCCTGGTTCCTGATTGATTGGGGGAAATAGATCACCTACCAATACAAACTAGAATAATAAAATATTTAATATGGATGCATATCATGGAACAGGAGATGACAGCTCAACAGAAATCTACTTTCCAAATTTTTCCCTGGATTTCCTTGGAATAGTTCCCTTTCAGCTTCAAGAATGCAGTTTACAGAAAAAAATCAGTAGACAAGCAGGAACAGTTCAGTAGAGAATAGTTGGGAACCATGGAACAGTTCTTTACCTCGCACTTAACACATTGGACGCAGAACACGTCTATGTCACGCCCGGGGTCCCTGTGGCAGGATGCATCAATGTCACCAAAACACCTTTCGCAAAAGGTTCAAGAATATCTGCTCCTGTTCTTTCGTTCTTGTTTACCTCTCTTTTCTAGCTGTTTTTCTGGATAGATGTAGTGTTTGAGACGAACGGTTCAATCCGGTTAAGGTTGAAGGTCATGAACAGTTATCAAAGTGACACTTTGCAAAATAAAATGTAAAAAGTAAAGTAAAGTAAAGTAAAGTAAGCAACCATTTCAGGTTGAATTTTCGTCCGACTGCCATTCTTGGCGTCGCGGACGTCATCAGCTGTCTCCCTAAGGGCAGATCAGAATTTTTTCTGATGATTTCGCTCATGGCTTCCCAAACATCACCGCCCTGGGTTGGTACGAGAGATTGCCGATCGTCTAATAGACAGAAAACTTTCTGCTGGCGACCAGACTCGAACTCGCATCCCCGCAAGACGGTTCTTATCCTATCACCGCAGTCGGGTACACTGTCCACTAGACCACCGACGCCCTATACGCAAATACGCAATATAAAATGACCCTAGACGCAAAATAAAATGTACCTCCCATAGTGGACCTACGCGTTTTTTTAACAAGTTGAACGCGGGAAAAAAACGCGTTGGTCCACTGGTGCGGACACATTTTTTTCGAGAAGCGCGAAAAGCTAAGGTGTCACTTTGATAACTGCTCATGACCTTCAACATTGACCAATTCATCTCCGGATTGAACCGTTTGTCTCATAAATAGTCATCTATCAAGAAAAACAGCTAGAAAAGAGCTGAAACAGAGAACAAAAGAATAGGAGCAGATATTCTTGAACCTTTTGCGAGAGGTGTTTGTGTGACTAAGACGCCACAGGGACCCCGGGATTTGCGTGACATAGACGCGATCCGTGTCTAACGTGTTAATGCATTCAACGTGTTAACATCTACATAACCAATATGGCAAAAAACGAAATACTCTGATCAGCCAAATGTTCAAAACTTCTGTCAAAGATCAGGCACAGAGGTGCCCATAGGAAGATAGGGAGATCCAAGTTAGAAAATAGAGCATAATCGGATGAATGCAGACCAAGCGCTCCTGGTGGGAAAGAAACCCAATTATTGCCTCTAACGAATAGAATTTCAAAAACTTTTATCCACGGATTTTCACTTTTTAGGATTTGTTATAATTTTTTGTCAGAAAGTATGCCACTTTGAGTGGAGGAATTCCCAAAGAAATATCGTATGGACTGGGATTTGCTCGAGAGAGATGGGCGAAACAGTTACATTTACGTATTGTTCCACCATTACCGCTCTAGGTGGGTAATAGGTTCCAATAACCTGTTATTTATTAATAGGTTATCTCAGGGACCTTCTCACCAGCTCATTTCTACATTCCACTCCAAGGTGTCATTCTGTTGATTTCTAGTTTTCTAAAAATACGTTTTTGCTTCCGAGTCTACCAAGGTAGCAGCCTTGTTTTCACTTTTCAAGGACGAAAAAAAAAAGTTCTCCAAAATCAAAATTTCCACTCGCGTTTTGCGTTTTAGACCTTTCTGAACAATTTTGGTTCCGTGTCTGTCTGTCTGTGTGTCTGTCTGTCTGTCATGATTTCCTTGTAACGCGCATAACTATACGAAGTTGTTGTCCGATTTCTATGAAATTTTCAGGGATTGTGCGGGTTGGTGTGTAGACGGTCCCCTATGAAAATCATCATCCCCGGACTGATAGAAGCGACTGCGCATGCGCAAACGTGAATTCCTTGTAATGGCCATAACTTCCACATTTTCCACTCGATTTCAATGAAATTTTCAGGGATTATGTGGATTAGATTGTAGATGGTTCCCTATGAAAATCATTGTCCCCGGACTGATAGAAGCGACTGCGCATGCGCAAACGTGAATTCCTTGTAACGGCCATAACTTCCACATTTCCAATCCGATTTCAATGAAATTTTCAGGGATGTTACAGATTAGTATTTAGATGATCCCCTATGAAAATCACCACCTTCGGACTGATAGTAGCCATTGCGCATGCGCAAACGTGAAGTTCCTTGAAACGGCATTAATTTCTACATTTTCCATCCGATTTCAATGAAATTTTCAGGGATGTTACAGAGTAGTGTTTAGATGGTCCCCTATGAAAATCACAGAGAATTGTTTTTCATAGAAGGATTCATTCATAGAGGGATGGTCTCCTGTGAGAATCTCAAATCCCAATACTTGCAGGTCATCGGTAGCTCAGAGGATAGAGTCTTGATTTGAGCTCCTAAGGTCGCGGGTTCGAAACCGGCTATGTATTTTTTGACCCAATCACATACACCTATTCACTTAATTTTTCATCCGAATTTGATGAAATTTTCTAGGATTGTACAGATTAGCGTGTAGATGGTCCCCTATAAGGGTACTTAGAGATTGGTGTTTTGAGATTAACTACTATGCATCGGATCATCTATACAATGAATAGTTGATGGTGTGGGGTAAATGAAAATCGGGTTAATTTCGGAAAATAAGTCTCCTGTTATTTTTGGGAGACAATCAAAATTTATGATTTCAAAAAATAACCGGGAAAATGGACCTCTACAACATGAAGCAGGAACGCTCGCTGATTGGCTGTTCGGATCGCGGTCTCCTCCCAGTGTTGCCCGATGGTGCGATGAAACTGTGTTATCCAAGAGGAAAGTTATCAAACAAAAACAGGGGAAACCTAATTTTCCCCATCTTGCGTTTTCTATTTTTTCTTCAGTTTTTCGATTTCGATCTTTACTGGTTTTGTGAAATGTCGCATCTGAGGACTATAGATTTCACGATCTCAGCGCTTCAAGCAGCCGTAAATGAACTATTCCAGGATAACGTCATCCTCCCAGTTTTTTTAAACGCTCATATTTTCTACACTGTTTTGTTTATTCGTGAATTAGGAAGTACGGGCTGAAAGTTTGCCGTAGGATGTTTTTCGAGGTGCTGAATCCGATTTTGGAGTCAAAAATAGAAAATTCCGACATGGTGAAATTCCTCATTTACGGAACCCGGTAATAGGTTATTTATAACTGTTACGTTAAACCGCACATCTTTATCTCTACTCTAGATGCAGAATTTCGGCTGTGATAGTGAGCCACCGAGTCATAGATCTGATATTCCATTGAGACAGGGAACAGTTGTTGTAGAAGCGATTTTTGGTATCAAAAACCCAAGCAAAATCGGTAGCATTTCTACTACTACTGTAATAATGGACAAATGATAGTACCTAATCATCAAATTAAGTGAAAACATTAAAACTGAGTTCCCTGTAGTAGCTCAGCATCTCTATGTAAGTAAATACGTGATTTATCTTGAAATTTACGAAAATTTAAGAATAAATGATATTTGAAGAAGTCGAATAGACAAATGGACCATGTTAACGCGACCAATTGCTATTTCGACCACAAAAATAGGATGAATTGGACACGACAGCTAGGAAGCAGGCAATCAAACCTTATCAGTATGACGATAGAAAGAACCGGGTCATTTCGAATGAGATAGGATATTTGTACACACAAGTCCAGCGACACCCTACACCCATGGAACTTTAGATGTATAAAAACGAAAGAAGAATACACCACTTTCTGATGCGAATAGCCAAGACATCAGCCAAACTACGTCAAATGCGTGGTGGGAAGGATGACTCCTTCCACACCGATAAGAAGAACACTCCGAGTACCTAGTTGGCACGATCTCTTAAATTACTTAGGTAGTTTATTATTTTATTAGGTATCTATATAGCTTACCTTTGCTTGCAGAGATCAAGAAATAGGAGCTTTCGGTGATATCGCTAAAAGCCAAATGAACAACGGGGCGAGTGTGTCCACTACATGTGAGAGGCGTTTGTCGCAAGTTGGCCATTTTTCGATTCGAGTTTATTGTATCGAACACAAATAAAATTGATGAGAAAACTAACGCAGATTATACGAATATCGATCGGTTGATGAATGGGTTGTGGTGATATAAAAATTAATAAATAAAAAAACCGGGAGGGGAATCGGAAGGATGTAGATGAACTGTCCACTGAAGGCAAACCGACTCGCCAAGTAACCGAACCAACACCACCTTCACTCCACGAGAATTCACAGCCAACTGGATTTTTCGACGAGAAGCTTTTTCCGAGAGGGGGTGGAGGGACCAAGGTTGTTCCTTCCAGGTGGTCTCGACCGACGTGAACGCAGCGAATGGTAACAATCTGGCCGATTGTTGTGGAAGAGGGCAAAAATTTTCCTTGGCAAAATATTGAGATGTTTTTGAGATCTTGAAAGTTGAGCTAGCTTGAACAATTTTTATTTGAGGAATTCTACTCTTGGTAACAGACCCGAAAGTTTCATTATTCACAATAATTCGATGGAGATTTGCACTGAAATTGGTGAAGTAGGTAATTTTTCTACAAGAGCTTTTTTTTACAAGAGAGGTACAGAGGTGGGGGAAAGTTCCTGCACCTTTCGTGAAGAGGCGTGAAAACAAATGTCTGATACTACCATGGTACTTTCCCTGTAGTAGGGGATTGTCAGAGATCTTAACCAAGGTTTTGTCGAAAAACATGTCGAATCTTAACCAAGGTTCTCAGTCGGTCGACGTTCGTTCCTCGTTCTGGGTCAATATTTCGCCAAATCGAAGGGGCAAAAACTTTAAAAGTTATACTTGCATTGGAAATTTTAAAGGATTTTAGACATTAGAACACGGCCCTAGGGAATTGAAAAACTGAAATATTGCCGCCGGAATCATCAAAATTGAATAATAATTGCTAGAGAAAAATGGGAAACCCGTTAATTCAATTGTTTTTCCCATAAAATGATGCTAAACTTGAAATTGTCAAAGATTTAACAAAATATTTAGTGCATGGGCCTTGGGAATATAAAAACTGAAAGATTGCCGCTGGAGTAATCAAAATCGAACAATAATGGGGAATTTGCCTCAATTTTAGATTCTGGAATTTCAAGTCAAATCCTATAATAGGGCCCTAGAATAACGTTTAACACTAGGAATAACCAAGGGGAAAAAATTACCGTAGGAGAAAATGCCTAAACAAGTGAAGCCTCTGTTACAAAACACTGCGAAAATCGAGGAATATTGTTGACGTCATACGAAAAAAACGACGCAAAAACAACTCCGACAACAGACAGAGTTCTAGCACCGCCACACAAAACGATCCAGTGAAATGGCTATTCGAATAATGTGATTCAAATCTTGAAACTAAATAAGAGAAGATGAAGACTAATAATGTTTGAAAAACTAGTAAGTAGGTAGAATCGTATTGTAAAAAAGTGAGTAATATTGTTTCTTTTGATCACTTTTGTGTCTGTGTTCTTCCTGCCAGTTCACGGCGCACTACTTGTAAGCTAAAAGTTCGTGTATGTTCCGCTTCTGTGGTAAGTGCTACAGAACCTCCTTTGAAGTCAGATTGGTAGAATATCCGCTACGTTTCAAACATGGCTGCCTCTTACACATTGCCACCACATTTAAAATTTCCATCTTCCTTAAATTCTCTAAATTTTTTGGATGCGTTTTCGAGCAGCTCACCATGGTTTTATTCCATAAAAATAAACCCTCATTCGAAAAAAAAAAAAAAAAAAATGTGAGGCAAATTCCCCATTGCCCGAGAAATATGGGGAAAATATGGGGGGGGGGGAAACCTTTTATTCAGTAGTTTTTTCCATTTTTCTTTGGCAATTGTTGTTCGATTTAGATGATTCCGGCGGCAATATTTCAGTTTTTCAATTCCCTAGGGCCGTTCACTAATGAATTTCTAAAATCCTTTATAATTTCAAATGTAGGCACAACTTTTTAAGTTTATGCGCCTTCATTTTCGCAAAATACTAAGAAGGCGACCGAGTGAGACCCAGGATGATAAGAAGATCTCCTAGTCTCTCTTTGGTGGATTCTCCACAAGAATCCACCAAAGGAACGAAGAGTTTTTGTGGTAGACTTATAGCAGCAGCAACATACACCAAAAAATCTTGTGGTCGCGTTTATAACCTTCCAACACTGCCTCTTAAATACAAGCTGGCTCTTGAAACCCAGTCAAATGACATCACATGCCTAGGGTAAGGTCGTGTACCTTGGGTCATTTTTTTGCAAACTCAAATTTAACGTTCAAAAAACCTTCTGAAAAATCCCGTTTTGTTTTTAAATTGCAGGGCGACAACTTGGGAACAAATGAGAAAAAGAGTTTTAGCTGAAATCACCCTATATTTAATATAGTGATTTTTTCAAAAAAACTTGAAATTTGACCCAAGGTACATTCCTGAATGTACCTTGGGTCAGTGATGATTGTACCTTGAGTAGGGAATTGTGCCTAGAGTCGCATACAGAAATTAAAAAAAAAACATTGTTAAAAATATTAAAAAACACATATTATGTACTCAAGGTACAATATAATATATTATATTAGTAAGAAATCACGCCAAACTAAAAATTCTTTTTTTTTCGGGTGAATCTGACGGTCGCCTGTCCTTGGTCAACGGTTGACGGATGGAAAACCCTCCTCTTATCTCATCCTCCGCTTCTGCAAGCGTTTTCGGTGGAACTGGAATAGTTTGATTCCGGTTGCACTTCTAGGCAACTGAATTAAACGAAAAAACAACGTAAAAGAAAAAATGACTCAAGGTACACGAATGCGCCAATTAAAACAAAACATCAAATGACGAGTTATCACTCGTAATTAACCAAAAAACCATACATCATCTGATTAACTGATTGTTTTACTTCACGTTACAACCAAAAATATAAGAAAATACACTTCCCGTTCTTTGGGGACCATCGAAATGTGGAGCAGCTAAACTCCGAAATAGGTTAGGAAAACTTTAAGTAACTCTTATCAATCCTGTGCCAAATCTGTGAAGATGAAATTTCTTCTCATTTCATTGTTTCAATGAACAGTTTAGATTATGGTGGACACAAACTCTTTTTCACTAGTCCTTCCTACAGCTCTTGGAAATGACCCAAGGTACATCCGACCCAAGGTACACGACTTTACCCTACTCAGTATTCTGAGACAACATCAGTACTCTCTAAAAAGCCTCATAATTTGGGTCAAAACTTGTGACTGCCTGTTGGTGACCTCGCCTTACCTAGCTAAAAAAAAAAAAAAAGCCACTGCTTGAGTCAACCAGATTTATTTATTTGTTTAAAAAAATTAGCTCTTAAAATGAAGAAAAAACATATTGTTTAGTAATGCATGCATTCCAGGGGACGTCCCATTGGATAAGCATTAGATCAGTTTAACCAGTTGTTAAGTGATAAAACTGTTTCACTCGATGTAATTTATTTATTACTTTAGGCAAGAAATACTGACACCCCCCCCCCCCACCATTATCCACCTTAACATTTCTAGCGGCATGGGAGCCTCGAATCTGAAGAGCATTTTAAAATCCATGATCTGCGAATTCGAGTTCCCCCCCCCCCACCTCCCTAACGCCAACAATGGTGCCAGTCTGGCACCAAAGCGGAAATACGTCGTACAATTGAACTTTCATCTGTTAGTTTTGGTAGGCAGTCCGTCGAAGTTCACATCCGTATTCAAGGTGAAACACAAAAAAAAAAAAAAAAAACACGAAATAAGCGGTTTATGGCATCATGGCACCATGGTGGTACAGAGAATAATTCATGAAAATTCGGAGGTATAATGAGAATTGTTCCTCAATTTCAAAGCTTGGGTACAATTAGTAAGCAGTAAAGGAACCAAAATATTGAAAATCGGATATTTTGTGAATATTATCCCCCCACTCTCCCCCTTCCCTTGCGAATTTTGGTACTCTGGTAAAATCATGTACAACTCGGAAGTTATTTGAGTCAAACAAAAAAAGAAACACGCAAATCGGTTGGAAATTGAGGTCTGGGCAGAGTTTACAAGATTATGCACGCAAACGCACGTTTTTTAAGCATTAACCCCCCCTGTCCCCCTCTTAAAAAGCAAAATCCAAAATTCCGGCGCCGTAGTGCACAACTAGATAGTATTTCGCGTCAAACGAAAAAAGAACCACGAAAATCGTTTGAGAACTAAGGCCTGGGCAGAGTACACAAGATTATGCCCAAAAACGCACGTTTTTCGAGCATTAACCCCCCTTTCCCCCCCCTTAAAAGGCAAAATTCGAAATTCTGGCGACGTAGTGCACAACTAGATAGTTTTCCGCGACGAACAAAAAAAGAACCAGGAAAATCGGTTGAGAACTAAGGCCTGTGCAGAGTACACAAGATTTTGTTACACACACACACACACACAGACATACACCTATGGTTTTTTTCGCGGATTTGGATTCAGAATGGTCTAAAACGGATTACTGTGTGGTTATTTTTTTTTTCTGTTGAGTGTTGTCCAACTTCACCCCAGATCGATCGCATAAGGACGCCCAAGTCTTACTGTGGGACGTCCTAAAAACTGGTGATGGTATAAAAAGTTCAACAAATATTCAAATTAATGTCTCAAAATATACATGCCGATAAAAGTTATATTACAACACGTTAAAGGATTTTGGTTGTAGATGAGCTGAGAATTTGAAATTTACTCGTACGAAATTACTCACTAAGGTTTCTGAATGTTCTGACGGTTTCTGAATGCTCCTTAAGTTGGAAGTAGATAAAAATAATAAACAACTTTCATTCATTAATACAAATTTTATTTTAAAGAATATTTTTAACGACATTTCTACAATTTTACAAGGAGCAATGAAATACGAGGGTTGTAAATACATCAGGGAGAGGCGAGCGTCCGCTCGACTTGGACTGTGTCAGACGGATTGTTGACGTCACTGGAGACGACGATTTCATTTATTCTCAGCATCGTGTAGTGAGACCTGTAAACTGTTGGACAAAACATGAATGAGAACTAGATTTTGTTTGAATTTGCAACAGATTAGTGGAAAAACTGAGACAAAGAATCAATAGAACCAAAAAGTCCGGAGACAGTCAAAATCATCAAACTACTCGTAGTTGGTTTACTCGAGAGAGAAGTCCACTCTTGAACATACGTTCAACTGAATAAAAAAATCGAGAAAGACAGTTGAAATATGATTTTACCTAGGACAAATAATACGTTACTATAAATCTATAATAAATAAATAATAAATTTGTTGATCTCAAAAATAATTAACAATAATAAACAATAAATGAGAACAATATGAACAATTAACAATAGAGAACACAATAAAAGCGCGTACCTATGCTGTGTGATTGTAATATTTTGGCTCTTTCCGCCCAACAGACGGATCAAGTCCAAAGTTGTATTGCATTGTAGAATAATTTGAATTTGAGTAAAAGCATTTTCAGATATTTCCAAGTAATAATACTTACCTAATAATATTAAAGCATGTAACAAAGTGAAATCTTAATAAAATGTGTTTTCTTCTTCTTTAGTCGAAATCACAAAAACAAATTGGTTTACTCCAGAAATAAGTCCACTTCAAAGGGTGGGTTTTCAGTGTGTGTTCCCTTCAAAAACGAGTTATTTCAGCGAAATTAAGGGTTTTTTCACCTTCCAAGGATTATTGGTGAACAGCTATACAGAGTGTCATGCAACCGATCGGCAATACTACAGGAAACGATTCCACAACTGATTTGCAACAACTTTTCCCACCCAAGACTCTTTTTCAACCCACTTAAAATGCATCTTTTTTCAACCTTGAAATTGTTTAAACTCTCAACTTTCGCTAAAATAATACGATTTTTTTTGTATTCAAACACCATTCTCCACCTCAAATTTCATAGTAAATCTAAAACATTATAGTAGGTAAGTTGGAAAGTTGACAATTTGTGGGTGTTTTTTCGAACACCCATTTAAATGGGAAGGGATTTGGAGTAAAAACTTCGATAAGAAAAAGTCATATTTCGAAGAAAATACGAGTCTGCAACACATTGGGACATTTTATGTCTTTACTTTTTCCCTCCCCCCTTTTCCCGTCACCCTTCACCCGTCTACCTACCTATACCTTCGCTACCTACCTATAATAATAATATTGTTCTCAATAATTGTTTATTGACGTGCAACAAACTCTTACTACAAATGTTGTTTACAGTTCTTTTAATTCAGGGGTGTATCTCAGTTTCTTCCATAATTACAGCGATTTTGGCAGTATATCATTAAATGATTTTATGCATAAATTTAGGGCTTTCCAACGAATGGTGAAGTTCCATAGCAACGACTTGGTTGTAAGTGGATAACATTAAAAATTTTCGTGAGCAAATTTTCGTCACGATTTTTCGTTTATGTGCAAAGTAAAGACATAAAATGTAAAAAAAAAACAGCTTTTTTGAGTTGATTTTTGAAATGTTTTTTCTAAAAGATATAGATTTTTCAGAAGGTAGCTTGGAAATTTAACGCCATTTCCAACGATACCCTCAAATTTGAATGTACTTGGTAAATAACGGGAGTTATGGCCATTTCAATGACTAGGTAGGTCGAAAACATGAAAAACAATTTTTTTTTCAATTTTTAAAAATTGAAAAAACTTCGAAAAATAAGGGGTTGCATGGATGTGTTTTTTGTAGGAAATAACTTGTAAAATCAAACACTCGATTTATGCATAGATTTAGTGTAGAAGCCCTGTATAAATAAATATTACATAATATACGACAATAACGATAAACTCCATGATAAGGGTTCTTCGAGGTTTGAAACGAATCAAGAATGATACTTCACGATACCTTCTCCTAGATGCGATTCATCCGTATTGAGTTGCAGAAAGATACCGATACGGACAGATAATAGTGGTGGAACCTACTGCGCATGCGTAGAAGGCAATAAGCATCCTTATCTCAACGTCTGGATTGCACTAAAAAGTCTTTAATGGCTCTGTCCATGTTAACGGATCAAAGAATATAAATGAGTTATCTACCTATCTTTATTCTCAAACCTTTCAACTGATACTCGGAATTCGAATGTTCGCTCTTACTTTCCACTCAAAACTAACCTAATCTCCAGATAAATTGGGGTACCAGGTACAGTTTACTTACAATTAAGCCTTTGGTACTGCTTTCTCCTCTTTTTGTAGAAGATAGGTTTTGTGTGGGACAGATCTTTCTCTATTACTGTTGCTCGAACTGTAACGAGTCCTTGAGGGAGAACTGGACGACCAATAAGCGTGAAATCCGTTCCTCCAACCAACATCACCTGCAACCACCAAATAGGTACAAAAAACATAAATTGAATAAATCTAATTGTCCCTTTTCAAGAGTCAACTAATCCAAGAATCCCACAGAAGGTATAGGAATTCTAGGATGAGTTTTGAACTGAAGAATACCAAAGCAGATTGACTTCACATTGAATGGGGAATTTCACCGAATTTTGTTTGCATTTCTCCTGAATAGTTGATTAGGGTTGATTTTGGAAAATAAGTCTCCTGTTATTTTGAAGTTGAAGCTGAAACGCTCGCTTATTGGCTGTTCGGATCGCCGTCTCCTCCCCTTCTTGCGAGATGGAACGACGAAATCGTGTTTTCAAAGAGGAAATTTATCAAACAAAAACAGGGGAAACCTTCTCCATCTTGCTTCTTATATTTTTTTCTTCAGTTCTTGGATTTCGATCTTTACTGGTTTTGTGAAATGTTGCCCCTGAGGGCTATTTGAAGTGAGATTTCACGATCTTAGCGCTTCAAGCGGCCGTACATGAAGTATTCCCAGTTGACGTCATCCTCCCAGTTTTTTTTAACATTCATATTTTCTACACTGTTTTGTTTATTCTTAAACCAGGAAGTACGGGATGAAAGTTTGTCGTAGGTGGTTTTTCGAGGAGCTGAATCCGATTTTGGAGTAAAAATAGGAAATTCCGACATGGTGAAATTCCTCATTCAAGAATAATCTCACTGATATCGCTCGACAACAATCATGAATACTCAAGTAAACAAGAATAACCTTTTCTAAGTTGATCTGATCGCCGTTTGTGGGAGGCCAATAACCCTCGATGATTATGATGTCTTCAGGTGTGATTTTGAACTGTTTCCCAGCAACGTGCACGACAGCAAACAATCTCCCTTCTGCACCCTGAGCGATGAGATCATTGACTTTCTGAATCGTATCTGCAAAACACCAACTTATTATATACTAGCTGAAAAGCCCGCTATATGCAGGCAAAAACAAATCGTAGATAATATATCGATACCTTGAAGCGCAAAGGTGCTATTTCCACCCATCTTCCACTTTTTGTTTTAATTTCAGAAAACTCAAATATTAGGGGATGGATATTACACTTCACACAGTTTGGAATTTTATCCCGCGAGATAGCTCTCTCCTCCGATCCCCCCCCCCCCACCCGACTCCTCCAACTCTTCCTGCCACCGACTCCTCTAAAGCTGGGTTTACATAGGTGCGTAATGTCCGTAATCCGTAATGCGCAAAAAGAGAAGGGGGGGGGGGGGTGTTCCGTAATCCGTAAAGTCCGTACTGCGTAAAAGAGCGGTCACATGGCCAAATGATTACGCGATTACACAGAAGCGCGCAGTAGGTTCTGCGCAGAATTGTTTTCCCGCTCGCCTTTTTTCCTGCGTTCAGCTGTTTTGCTGTTTCGCCCTGTTCATCAATCGAATAATTTCTTATTAATTATTAATTTCGAAAAAAATTATTTTCATCGTCTTCTTGGTGATTTGCCTACTTGTAGGCCCGGTGAATGGGCAAAAATTAGCTATAGCTAACAGCTAAAAGCTACAGCTAAATTAGCTACGATTTAGCTGAAGCTAGCGGCTAAATATTTAGCTATTAGCTGTCGAGGAACAGCTAAAATTTCTAGCTAAATTAGCTATTAGTTGAAAAATTAACTAGCTAATAAATTAGTTAGCTAATGCCCAACTCTGGGTATACCCACTGGGTAAGTACCTTTGATGTAAAATGTTATTGAATTGTTGTGAAGAATCGCAATGTTCAAAACGACCAAATTCTCTCTAAAATGTCTTTTAATCCACGTTTTCGGAAGTTGAATCAATTGAAAAATAGGTTTTCGGAAGTTGAATCAATCATATTTCCACATAATACGCAGACTTCTTTCATACGGTTATTGGAGAATGATTTGATTTCAGAGGATTTATTGACATAATTTGATCGGACGAGATCAATGAGGCTCTCATTAAAATCACTTAAATTCATATCCAGCAAAGCACAATGCAAAAACGAAAATGAAAACCAAATAACAACACGGAATCCGGAATCGGCAATCGGATTGTTTGGTCAATAAAGTTTATTGAATAAACCAAAAACGAGACCGAGTCAACGACGAACAGCTGAACGATGAACAGACGACGAGCTTTCACGAAGTTTGCCGAAATTTATCGAAGTTCATCCGTAATGCGTAAAATATCTAATTTTACAAAACGATACACTCCGCTCCAAAAGTCTTCGTCCGCAAAGATTGCTCGCGCCCCCTAACTGAGGGGCTATTCGCTCCAGCCAATAGGATCCAATTACGCACTATGGATTACGGACATTAGGTACGCACCTATGTGAACCAAGCTTAACTCCTTTCGCCTCCGACTCCTTCCCCCCTCCACCACTCCCCCGACTCTTCTAACTCCACCCGCCTCCAATAATTGGAGTAATTATTACTTCGACGTGCATACGTAAGGTTCGGGGTTTTATGTATCCGGATCATTACCATTCACAGCTTGGATGACAATGGCTAGTGCAAGCAACGATGATGCTACCTGACCTGGTTGAAGGAGGGAGGTTAACATTAAAGAGTTAATTGAGTATGTGGCCTGTCTGTACCATGAAGGCGTGACGGTCATCGAGGCAGGGGGCGAGGTATCAAGGGATATACGGATCGGGCGTGGGGTACACCAGGGGGATCCCCTATCGCCACTCCTCTTCAACCTGGTCGTGGATACGGCCTTGGGTAAGCTGCCCACTGAAGTAGGGTTTGATCTCGCCCCTGGGGTGCGAGTAGGAGCATTGGCTTTTGCCGATGATGTTATCCTACTCGCAGAAACCCGTGAGGGTTTGCAGATCGCCCTCAATGCATTTGCTAAGCAGCTAACCAGGTGTGGACTCGTGGTTAACCCCGATAAGTGTGGGTCGGTCTCCTTGGTCCCGTCGGGTCGCCAGCATAAGGTGAAAGTTGTGGATGGGGGTTTTGTCGTAGGACAATCCCCCATTCCATCTCGATCTGTGCTGGAGGTTTGGCGGTACCTTGGAGTCGACTTCATGGGGGTGGCCACCATTACTACCAGCCGTGTGGACCTTGGTAGAGCGCTAGCTCGCGTTACCAAGGCTCCATTGAAGCCACAGCAGAAGCTGCGCCTCCTCCGCGCGTACTTACTGCCAAAGCTGACCTATGGGTTAGTCTTTGGCAGGCTTACGGCGGGGAGGCTGCAAGAATTAGATCGAGAAATCCGCTCTGCTGTGCGCTCTTGGCTGAGGTTCCCACCTGGTGTCCCAAGTGCCTATTTTCACGCACCGGTCAAATCCGGTGGGCTTGGTATTTGTCTCTCTCAGCAAGCATCCCTTCTCTGCGCCGCCAGCGCCTGCTAGCCCTTCAAGGGTCGAGCTGGGAGGTCGCCCGTGCAGCTGCTGATCTTGATTTTGTCAGGCAGCAGTTAGCATGGTGCGACCAAGCAACACCATCTGCTCCAAAACCCAGTTCGTCTGCTGAGTTTGCTGCTGCCCTGCATGAGTCAGTAGATGGTAAAGAACTCCGACAGTGCTCCGAAAGCCTTGTCTCATCCCAATGGGTAGATTGGGCTTCGGAGGGCATTGGGGCCCGTGACTACCGACACTTTCATGCCGTCCGCATGGCAACTCTGTCAACTGCGGTACGGTGTTCGAGAGGTAGTCGCGGGACAACCCTACCCCTTTGCCGTGCCTGTCGGAGTGGAAATGAACATCTTTATCATGTAGTGCAGCAGTGTCCTCGGACTCATGGGGGCCGCATTCTACGTCATGATGCGGTCGCCAAGCAGATAGCAGGTGCTTTGTCATCTAGCGGCTGGGATGTTGAGAGGGAGAGATTGTATCACATGCCAAGTGACCAGGGTAAGAAGCCCGACATCGTTGCCGTCAAGCCCGACCAGTCTTGCATTATCCTGGATGTCCAAGTTGTCAATGGCAGCTTGGACATGGAGCAGACTTGGCGGGCAAAGATAAGAAAGTATGATAGAGATGATTTACGGCAAGCGGTGTCGGAGCTAAAAGGAGTGGCACCCAACATCAGGGTGATGGCTGCAACCTTGTCATGGCGCGGGGTGTGGTGCGGGAAAAGTGCCACGGAGTTGCGCAAGTTGGGCATCTCGGTAGGCGTACTCCGTGGTATCACCACCCGTGTCCTGCTCGGCTCGTATTTGAACTGGTGGTCGTTTTACAGAGGCACTTCCCTTCATCCCTTCCTCCCACCCCCACCTTCCTCATCTTCCCTCATCCCTAGGGCCGGCGTCGGGTGAGTCCTGGGCTTCCTCCCCATTATATTTGATTTAGTTATTTATTTTCATTTATGTCGTGCCCCCTCCGTCAAAAAAGACATTTTGTCTTTGAGGGGAGTTTGAAAAAAAAAAAAAAAAAATGGGCCAAGTTACAGAGAAAACTCGAGACTCACGGTGAAAACTTGAGTTTCACAGAACCCATGAAGCTCACAGAATATGATTCTCTCAGCTCCCTTTCAGGAGAGGAAATCCTGAGAGGACAACCTTTACTCAACTACTTGTTTTTGTAGCTGAGCGCCGAAAATAATTGGCAGCGCTGGCCGCCGTCAATAATTTGATCAGTCAGTTTCTTTCATGTTGAAATTTTCTGTAAATCTTTTGCGAGTTCGTTGTCTTCATGGTGAGGGTAAAGTGAATAGAAGAATTGAGTTGATCCATTATACATAATTTCAGTCTGTTGTCAGGTCTGAAGTGTGGATGTTGGATGATCAATCTCGATGAGATCGGTTGGACGATTGATATCGATTTCTTTCCCATTGAAGGCAAGTTTCCACTACCCATAGCTTTTGACCGACATTAGAAGGTAATATTAGAATATAATACGAAAAATATACTAGTCCGAGGTCGATCATAAACTACCAATCTCGTTGAATTTGGCCTTCTGTCATCTACACCTTAGACAAGGGGAAAAACTAAAATGATTGATTACTCTCATTAATTTCAAATGTACTTATTTATACTTTTGGGTAATATTTATACTTATTTTGGGTAATAAACAAGCGTACATTGATTTACTTATATTTTTCTTCATTGGTTCAACGAAAACCAATGGAGTGTTGTAAAATCTAAAGCAACGTCAATCCCGTTGGAAAGTTAGCATCCACTCGATACTCGCCCTAGTAGCGACGTGAGAAGCAAGTTAATTATGCTCCATTTTTGTTTTGGTGGGTATAAACGGCCACGATCTGAATTTTCTTCCTACTAACAGCTCAGAGGATAAAAAAAATACTCCATAGAATACGAGCCATCGGACATCATTAACCCCAAAGAGGGTATTCTATCAAAAATTAGAATGGAGGGTCATCGCAAATATAAGTCTTTGCCCCTTGGAATCTTGGGAGATGGTTTCGGACATTCCTATCAGTGTTATAATGTGAACAACACCGTATTAGCCTTAGCAGTTTATGGAGGGCAAGGACTACGAGGGTGGATCAAATATAAACGGGACTTTATTTTTTTTTAAATTTTATTTGTTAGAAAATAAAAAGCGGTTATAGGTATGTCACTTTTCTACATAGTCTTTTGCTTTTGTGACACATTTTTCCCAGCGAATACGAAGTTTTTTAATCCCAGCATCAAAAAACGATGAAGGTTGCGTCTGAAGCCAATTGCGCACGAACCCCTCGACCCCCTCATCATCCTCGAATCGCTGTCCGCCTAGGGCTACTTTAAGTGGCCCAAACAAGTGAAAATCACAGGGCGATAGGTCAGGGCTGTAGGGAGGATGATCAAGTGGAGTCCAATGCATTTCTTCCAATTTTTGAACAGTTAGAGCTGCAGTATGGGGCCTTGCATTGTCGTGGAGGAGGATGACGTCACGAATTGGTTGATTCCGTCTTTTGCTGCGATATGCAGCCCTCACCTGAGTCAGCAGCTCACAATAGTAGGCAGCATTGATTGTTCTTCGCTCATGCAAAAAATCAATGAGCAAAACGCCTCGATAGTCGAAAAAAACAGTTGCAAGGACCTTGCCAGCAGACAGTCGAGTTTTTGCTTTCACTGGGGCTGTCTCCCCCTTCCTCCGCCACTCCATACTGGCTTGCTTCGATTCGGGTGTGTAATGATGGACCCATGTTTCGTCGCAGGTGACGATGCTAGCCAAAAATGCTTCCCCTTCTTCCTCAAACCTTGCAAAAAGCCTCTGACAGACCTCCAAACGTCTCAACTTCTGATCTGCAGTCAAAAGGAGAGGGACCCATCTGGCACACACTTTACGGAATCCTAGGTGCTCTGTAATGATCGTTTGGCAGCTCCCATAACTTACCCCTACCTGCTCAGCGATTTCGGAGACAGTCGATCATCTTCAAGAATGTCACGAACCGCTTGAATGTTCTCATCCGTAATGCTGCTCCGGGGACGACGATCGTGTTCCTCATTCTCTACTCGTTCTCTTCCCTCCTGAAACTCTTTGTGCCAGGCAAACACACGGGTCCTAGAGAGGGTTTGGTCCCCGAACTGGGCAGTCAACCTTTGAAAAATTTCCGAAGGTTTGACTCTTTCACGGGTAAGAAATTTTATGATAATTCGTTGCTCAATGGAAACGGGCACCTTTTGTTCAGACATCGCGATAACTACTCATGAAAGGTTGTAAAGAGGGAGACGCCCCCCTCATCCACCTTCTAATGAACCTGTTCAAACAATCTCGAAGTGACGGGCCCGCTTCTGTCAACCGTCGGCGCTCAGAGGTCAGAGTCCCGTTTATATTTGATCCACCCTCGTATTTCGTGCGAGTCTGGCGCCACCACGAGCAAACTAATAAGTTTTGTGTGATATTTTGGCAATTATTTGACAAAATTAAGGCCTATTGATTCTTGGATTTCGTGTTAACACAAAACTAATAAAAGTTGATTCAACCTCATAGGGTAAGTTACCAGAGAAAAACTTGAAAAAACAGATTATTTCAAGACGGAGGTAGTTGATGGGATCATTTTTAAGACTACCTATCCGTACATTAGGGGTATCTCTGTGGCATTGGATCCTAGTGAACAAGCTATCACGACCTCTTTCACTCCATTCCAGTGATTTGACACTTCAAGAATGGTCTATCTCTACCAACTATCATCTGAGGAGTGGCTACCACTTACTGGTAGTAGTGAGCCGAATGTCACTGTCTGACGGCAAAACCTCTTGAGCCACTGCAAGCTGAGTCTTGTTAGAAAACTGTAGAACACTTGGCGAACCTGTGAAATCAATAAATTCTGAATTATATGAACAACGTTGGTTGAATAAATATGGAAGGGTAGGAGTTGAGCTAGTTGCAAACAGTTTCGATCAAGTATGTACCTACCTAGGTTAGAATTGCAGTTGGTTCTGATAAAAAAAAAAAAAAAAGTTGGTACTGATTCCTTCAGTGGTGATATTCTGCTAATCAGGTTTCATAGACTACGTATAGAAAAAGTTTGCATAATAAATAGTAGTATTTTCTTCTAGGTAGGTCCTAGGTAAGTTCTGAGTATTATTCTGGTTTTTGAAGGAATGCGTCCTTGAATATTTGTGGTGTCAGCGTTTTGGGATCGGTGACACAGAAATGACAACAGTAGATACAAGCAAAGATGTTGAAAAAAGGGTTCCAATCACCATTAACTAAGTACCATTATTGAAACACTGATTGTTACAATTACATGGAATGATAATGGGTTTTTACCAATTACCATTACTTCTTATTGGTAAAGTAATGAGTCCTTTCAATTTCCCATTCTCATAACAGGATTTCATGAAATTTATAATGTATATTTGATACGTGTAACTAACGTGTACTAAAGTATCCCAGGGTACTTGATCTATTCTCACGCCTATCAAATATACATACCATAACTCATAGAATCTTGTAATGGGATATGCGGGTGATGGCACCCCAAATGTAGTACCTGTCCTACTCAAAGTAATCGTTAACTCTGGGTAGCTACAGTAGGCACGTAAAACCATTTACATTTGCGTTGTACCTACGCAGAGAAAGATTTTACTATATGAGTAAAATATTTACCTATCTACTTAGGTGTTACATTTACTCACATGTTTTCAGACACTTGGGAAGGATAGCTCGGGAGTTCAGCACTCCACGGACGAGGCTAGAAAACATCTTGAATCCCGCCCAACCACTACTCCAAAGACCAATGTGAAATGCTAGCAGCTAGTGCAATACATAAGGATCAAATCTCAAGTACCCAAATAACAGACAAATTTCAAAATCTGGACAGACAACTGGAAAAAATAAATAGTTACGACAGGATCTTTAGCGTCAGTGCAAGCAAGAGTGAACTACATAACCTGACTCAGAAGAGTTGTTGAGGTTATAGAACACAGAGTAGAGATAACAGAGATCTGAAGAGAGAAGAAAACTTGTCAAATTGAGAAGTTCTAAATTTGTATTTGTATCTCTTCACAATTTGGTTAAAAGTATATATTTTCCTCATTCAACTGACAATTATTCGAATCAAAGTTTGTCTTTGTACTGGAAGCAAACCTGATGTTTTTGTGTTGGCAGCATTGGAAACAGATGTTCGAGTGACGTAATTTCTCCCCTCCACTCCGTTTTTCATTGATGCCAAATAGAGTTCACCTTGGTCTCGCTGTCTGTGTCTCTCAGATCCCATTTCGTTGTGCATGAACAATGGGCAATATTAATTTCACAATGGCTTTACACGGTTCGTCGCGTCGTTTCTGATAACTTCGAAAATTTTCTCGTTCGTTTATGCATGTTTAGAAGTGGACAGTTCGTATAGATATCGGGACAACGATGGATCTTGATTCTGGGAAGTCTAGATTCGCGGATTATTTTGTCATCTGCGGACTCGACCTCACGTCTGGATTGGAGCCTGACCTCTTCGCAGGTATGGAAATCATCAATATTTCTTCAATATTGACAAGTTCTTTAGGCTCTGAATGGATTTGAAACTTGGCCAAACGGAACGCACGTTTTGTTTACGGAAACTCGAGTGGATCAGACGATTACGTGATGTTGGTAATTGCGAGAAGTGAAAGTTCATTATAATACAGATTCACCTTCATGGGAACGATTCACGCATTTGCGTCGTTTCCTTGCGACGTTTTGTGCCCTCGTTTTCATTCATTTCCTCTTTAAAATGTCAATGTTGCGTAAATGTACCTCCACCACCACGCTCATTTACATCTTTAGTATGGACATGAAAACTGCGTTCTTGCCCAATCATCTTATCATTGTTTTGTGTTGGTAAACATTACTCTGATCCAAATCTGGTAATAACTCCTTCATTTCCTAACAGATTAGATTCATCAACTTGATAATCTAACTTTCAGATATAGAAACAAATTAGGTGTAGGTACTATTTTATACCATCATAACCAGGTCATCCTGTAATTTTGCAGGAATTTATTTCAACACCTTCGGGGACAGGATGAATCTGCAATTAATAACAGAATGGGCTGTGCGCATGGGTCGGAAAAACTGTTTATTGTTATTTTTAATCTAAACTAGACCTCATCCTGAGAATTTTGATACCAACCGCGACCTTCTAGCGTGACCTTTTTCTATGATTTTTCAAAGTTTGGAATGTTTATGACGACACAGTGGGCTGGGGGTGCGTGACGTCCAGGCGGGAGGGGTGCGTGACGTCATAAACATTCGAAACTCTGAAAAATCATAGAAAAAGATCTACTCATCCAATTAGAGAACGGCTGGTGTCAAAATTCTCAGATTAAGGTCTACTTTCGATTAATTTTTTTTTTTAATCAGGCGCACCCCCTTTTATTATTATTCACTCAATACCTAGTTAGGTATGTTTTTGGTTCATTATTTTCAATAATGATCATTTTCAAGAGTGCCCTAGCTCGAAAACTCTCGAAATGAAGGTATTGTTTTTTCACCAATTAAAAATTTTCGAGACCACCCGAAACTCTGTAGGACAAACCGTTCGTTCCTTACGAGTACTTGAAGGTTTTCCTTCGATAAAACAGAATCACGAGTGTGAATCACCAAAGATCTCTAATCTCCGTTGAAATTTTAGCTATTTAAAATGCGATCGCTGTTCGCTTCTTCGAGCGGTATTCAGTTATGCTTCCTTAGCAACCAGTAATCAAATTTCCATATGAAGCTCGATATTTCTTCGAATCGAGTGTGAAGAGTTTCTTCTTCTTCTAAATGGCACTACAACCCAATATGAGTCTTGGCCTCCCGAACAACTGCCCTCCATCTTACTCGATCCTCCGCAGTTTCTCTCCAGTTTCTTACCCTCTTCGTCTCGAGGTCTTCGACAACGTCAGTTAGCCATCTTCTTCTAGGTCTTCCTCTCTTTCTGGTGCCAACCATCCGATGATTCAGTACTTTCTTAGGGGCTCTGTGCTCAGGCATTCTCTGAATGTACCCGATCCACCTAAGTCTTTGAGCTTTCACGAATCTTACAATATTTTCTCTCTCCATTAATCTATCCAGCTCTTCGTTATTTCGGATCTTCCAAGCTCCATCTTCATATTTAGCACCAAAGATGCGACGAGCAATTTTTCTCTCAAAGATCAACAGCGCATTTTCATCCTTGGCGGACATAGTCCATGCTTCAGAGCCATAAGTGACCATTGGACGTATGAGAGATCGGTAGAGTTTAAGTTTTCCTGGATAGGAGCCTCGATGTGAACAATTTGACGGCAGCAAAGTAGGCCTTTCCCCCTGCAACTATACGCCTTTAAATTTCATCACTAACTTTATTATTTTTATTTAAAAGAGTGCCTAAATAATTAAACTCATCCACATTACCAAAAGTCGTGCCGTTGAGTGTTATATCCTCTACAAGGTGTTCATCATGAGTTGACATCCTCATGTATTTTGTTTTAGAAGTACTCACCTCCAGTCCTAACTCTTTGGTCCCTTGTTCCAATTGAGCGAACAACCTTTCCATGGCACCTTGGCTCCTAGATAGGATAGCTATGTCGTCCGCATATCCACTGAGTTGCGTAGCTTTGTAAAAGATTGGGTACTTGAGTA
This sequence comes from Apolygus lucorum, assembly GCA_009739505.2. Taxonomy (NCBI): domain Eukaryota; kingdom Metazoa; phylum Arthropoda; class Insecta; order Hemiptera; family Miridae; genus Apolygus; species Apolygus lucorum. The sequence goes on along the minus strand of CM019173.2, from coordinate 27,329,791 downwards.
TTAAACGGAGGCCACCTAACCTATAGAAATATTTCGTACCGGATACCAAAAATAACTACATAATTGGAAAGAACACACTTTAATAGATTTACAGGTGAAGTTTAGAATTAATCCGACGCCTGGTTCTGACGTTGTGCAACCCAGAACGCACCTATTTGGCAGAATACATGTGGCGATCTGATGTGACTGCTAGCGGCGGCGATGCTTTCAACTCCATCCTGACCGACATTGCTGCGTTCTGGGTTGCACAACGTCAGAACCAGGCGTCGGATTAATTCTAAACTTCACCTGTAAATCTATTAAAGTGTGTTCTTTCCAATTATGTAGTTATTTTTGGTATCCGGTACGAAATATTTCTATAGGTTAGGTGGCCTCCGTTTAATACTCAAGTACCAAAGATTGTGCCACCTGGATCCACAACTTTCACAGCGCTGTGCAAGGCTAGGTTGAACAGGACAGCCGAAAATCCATCACCCTGCCTTACACCACTCCTCACATCAATTTTCCTTCGATCGATAAAACAGAATCACGAGTGTGAATCACCAAAGATCTCTAATCTCCGTTGAAATTTTAGCTATTTAAAATGCGATCGCTGTTCGCTTCTTCGAGCGGTATTCAGTTATGCTTCCTTAGCAACCAGTAAGGTAAATGGGGGTATAGTGGACACTGTCCCAATAGTGGACACTTGCTTGCATAAATGTAAAAAATAAGAGTAATAGGCGCCAAACTACTTTGAAATCCATAGAATTTGTAGGTTGTGCCATCTATGAAGCTACTGTAGAAATACCGATACTCCAGAGCATCATGGGAAAGAATAATAACCATTTGAAAATGGCGTAGTCGAGGTCTGTCGCTAGCACGTAGTGCTTGCTGCTGAACCTCGTTAGGAGACAGGTCTGTTGTAACAGTATTTTTGGAATTTATAATTGCTTGAGCGACTTCTGGTTTTTTTGTGACGTTCAAGTAGATAGTATAGATTAGTTTCCATGAAGGATTTCTTGCAAATTATCCTGAGTGAGCATTTAGGCCCTGTGTCCACTTAACAAACACTAAACAACCAATGTTCATTAAGTGGACACTGGGTGTCCACTTTTGAAACATGAATGATTTTTTATTCTGAGTTTTTTTTTTGTGTTCAGACTGTTCTCAATATACAGCTGTATATGCTACGTTAATTTGGGATCATTCTGTTCATGGGGACCAATAGTGGACAGGGGGTGTCATCTTTTGAATCACAAATGTCCACTATTGAAACAACAAGTCTAATTGTGATCATACAGGTGGTTCGTGCATTTTCTAGTTCGTATTACTATCTATTTTGTATGTTTCTTTCAGGAAAATGGCTCCAGGTAGTAGTATCTGGCAGTATGATGAGGAGGAGATGTATAGAGCATTGAATATAGAGGTCAAAAATGGCACCCCATTGGCTACAGCTGCCAAACTCTGCAAATTATTACACAAAGGTTAATTTTTTTTCTATATAGATCACTCGTCTGCAAAGAACACGGTTTTGCTATTAATACTTCCAACCAACTTGAACGAAAAGATCGATCGTATTTCGGTCAGCTAGCATTTGAACGGGGATTAGGCCTCTTTGGCGATTCACACTAGTGTTTCTGATTTATCGTAAGTCCAACCCTTAAATTCTCGTAGGGAACGAGCGGTTTGTCTTACAAGGCTCCGCGTGGTCTCAAAAATTCTATACTATCTTATATTGGTGGGAAAACAATATCAAATAATATCCTTTATATCAATATTCTTTGAGTTAGGACGTTTTCAAAATTTAAAACCTTATTTTTCAACCCTTAGAAGTGACCTATATCAACCAAAATCTTCGAGGCACAACTAGACTACAAATGGAGCCCACATACCAAATTTCATCAAAATCGGTCAATGCTAAGTGGGGAAAGTGCCGCGTACGGAGGGCGGCCAAATTTTTATTCGATTTTTGGATTCTACGTACCTTGAAATGTAAACTAACAGCCTATTCCAGTTGTAAATAACGAATTTATTACTAAAGTGATGTATTTCGTGGGTTTTGTGATCGAAAAATGATTTCCTCATCAATTTGATGAAAACAGTCATGTTAAATCTGTACTTTCTTCCTATCTAGGTACCTAATGGAAAAGTGATAATCATCTATTACTTTTTATAATTGACCAATTTTGTTTTCAATATCCTAGCCTACAGACCCCATTTAAAGCATGAATCCCTCGAAAAATGCGGTACACGAGTGATGACCACTATAGAAGCAGAAAGTGTCCACTATAGAAACGAAAGGAAATTTGTAATTATTATTTTAAAAATATTTAAAGTGAAGTATTTCGAGATTTTGGGTGTGGAATCAAAAGACGAAGAGTCGGAGAATGTAAAAAATGAAGGTTCATCGTTCTCAAACAAAATCTATCATATCTATTGAGAATTCAATGCAAAAATTTCCTTAAAGTGTCCACTATTGGTGCTTTTACCTTAATCAAATTTCCATAATATGGAAATATCGAGCTTCATATTATGAAGCTCGATATTTCTTCGAATCGAGTGTGAAGAGTTTAGTTCTTCCTAAAATGTTCAATTTCTCCCTTGCGAGGGAAAAACATTAAATCATGTTTAATGTTTTTCCCTCGCAAGGGAGAAATTAGATTGCCGATCACTCAGCTGATCAGTGACCACTCAGGCGCCTTCAGCATTCTCCATTGACCCTGCTTCTCAAATTTCAGCTTCCTGCGTTCAACAGGAGAGAAAATGGCCTTGGAGCTCACTCAGCTGATCAGTGACCATCTTGGTACAACTAGACCCCAAATGGAGCCGATATAACGTGGTAACTAAGAAATCGGTCCGTGGTAACTAAGAAAAAAAAGCGTTGCAGATTTGCGTGTCGGAATTCACAGAATGACCCCCAGCCCTAAAACATTAAACATGTTAAAACAGTGTAGTTTTTGAGCCTTTGAACAGAAATTACAGAAATGTCAACGGTTACTGAGGTTTCTAACTAAAAAGTTTTTCTACCTCAAACTTGTAAATTTATCAATTTCTGTTTTCGGTAATTTTTTCTATTAAGTATAACTTGTTTTTTTAGACCCTCAAAAGTTCAAAACATGTTCCATTTCACCAGCTTTCCAATGGTAATCCAATTTTTAGGACTTCCCATTGTAAGACTTAACTATGTACGCTCAAAAATTTGTGGGTGAACATGGTGTTTGAATGCCAAAAAAACCTATTATTTCAGCTAAAATTGAGGTTTTTGACATTTTATGTCTTTACTATGGCACATAAATGAAAAATCGTCACGCGGGGATCGTCACGCGGTTTTTCACCATTTCATAGTGGCTTTTACAAGGTTTTTACATTTACTTCTTTCTATTCGGGGGCGACGATTTTGTAATCTGAACAATCCTGGAAAATCATTTAATTTGTATGACAAATGTAGAAATTATGAGTGTTACAAGGATTTTACGTCTGCGCACTGGCTACTATCAGTCAGACTATTCGTTTTAAAATGGTTAAACATTTTCCTCTACAGAGCTCAATGGATCTTCAATAATGTACTGCGTTCGTGAATTATTTCTGGTTAGAATGTTACATTCTTCAGCCAGATTTGATCAAAATTTGAAGGGCAGTTATGGGCTGACTTCCAAGTTATTGTATATCAATTACTTATCATATACCGAATATCTTCAATAAACACGGGAACCGATTGCAATAGTGGATTTTTAGCGGGTGAACAGTTTGATTGTTGACAAATTCATCGAAGAAATTTGTAATCGAGTTGCTGAAAAGTCAGTTTGGAAAAAAACATGAATACGATCGTAAACTCATCATAGTATTGATTTCGAGGAAACTATGTGCCTCGCTCGCTTGGCACCCTTTTTTTAATAAGGCATTCAGACATTCAGATTGAAACTACGTAAGAACGCGTCCTTCCCGAAGAGTTGCAGAACTCGTATGAATTAAGAAGGCTAACCAGCTTCACGGACATGACCAGGGAGTTCTGATGGTCGAACGAGAGGTGACGGACAGAATAATATAAGACCTGTTTCTCACTGATGGGAATATTATTAGTCTTCGTTGGTAATGGAGAGAAAGATTGAATGAATGGGTTGCCATGACACGTCCTTAATCGTTGTTAATTACTACCACAGAGAACTGGAGACAAGACTTACTACCTACCAAACCAGCTGGCTAACTCATACCTCACAGGAATGTCGTGTACAACCATTACTTACTCAATATAAGTGTCAAGTGGGGAAAACATTTTCAAAACGCCCTAGCTAAAAAACTGCGATGTACAAGTGCTGTTTTTTCATTAATTTAAAATAGATACGATTTAATTGAATGTCACCACCCAGTGCTCTGTGGGATCAACCGCTCGCCTAATGAGGATAATTAATTACCTAATTCATGATTGTTCTTCGACAATTTCAAATATCGTTCAATTTCTAGAAATAAAATATACTGCTAAACAATGAAAACTAGGTAAATGCGAGTTTATTGTGAAATCTATCAGAACATCTCGGTGCCTTCCAGGTAGGTCCCCACCCCTTAAGGGCCAAATCCGCTCCCCCCATCAACCCGTGTCCAGAGATGGGCGAATTCTTATTCATAAATACGATTATGAATACAAATCACGAACTTTATGATTATGAATACGAATACAGGTATGAATAGGTATGAATACGAATACAATCGTGTTCGATTTTAAAATTTTTCTATGATTTCCCCAAAAATCGAATTTTTTTAAACGATTTTCCCTGAAAATCATACTTTTTTTGTGATTTTCTCCGGAACTCTGGACATATTTATAACCTAACATTGTCAAAATAATCAATCGAAATTCGAAACGCTCACAAATTCTTATAGGATTTTTCACGCAGAATCGAATGAGACCAACCCTAGGTCGCTAAGACCAACCGTATAGAAACTACGACGACATTTCCGCTGAAAATCGTATTTTTTTAAACGATTAGCACTAGAAATCATTAGAAAATTATGATTTTTACCGGAAATTTCGTAGCACTTTCTATTCAGTTGGTCGTAGCGATCTGGTATTGGTCTCATTCGATTCTGCGTGAAAAATCCCACACAAAAAATGGTGAGCGTTTCGAATTTTTATTAATTATTTTGGCATTTTTAGGGAATAAATACGACCAAAATTGCGTTAAAAATCATAATTAATTAAAATGATATTCAGTGCAAATTGTAAGATACGAATTACGAAAAAAATACGATTTTCAGCGGAAACGTCGTCGTAGTTTCTATACGGTTGGTCGTAGCGACCTGGGGTTGGTCTCATTCGATTCTGCGTGAAAATTCCTATAAGAATTTTGTGAGCGTTTCGAATTTCGATTGATTATTTTGACAATGTTAGGTTATAAATATGTCCAGAGTTCGGGAGAAAATCATTTAAAAAGTATGATTTCAGGGAAAATCGTAAAAAAAAATCGATTTTTTGGGAAATCATAGAAAAAAATTATAAAATCGTATTCAAAATACGAATAGGGGGGAAAATCGTATTCAAAGTGTGAATACGATTGTATTCGTATTCATATTCATACCTATATTCGTATTCATAATCATAAAATCGCAGATATGATTTGTATTCTTAATCGTATTTATGGATAAGAATTCGCCCATCTCTGGTTGACAGTTGTCTCTCAAGGTTGATTGAGTTAAGTTAAGTTGTCTCAGTGACGAATCTCTGTTAGACGAATGATGTGTCAGAAACACGAGTGTGAATCGCACATATGAACGTTCGCACTAGGCCAAATTTCACCTAATCTTTCAAAATTTGAAAGATTATCGGTACTTGAGTATTAAACGGAGGCCACCTAACCTATAGAAATATTTCGTACCGGATACCAAAAATAACTACATAATTGGAAAGAACACGCTTTAATAGATTTACAGGTGAAGTTTAGAATTAATCCGACGCCTGGTTCTGACGTTGTGCAACCCAGAACGCAGCAATTTCGGTCAGGATGGAGTTGAAAGCGTCGCCGCCGCTAGCAGTCACATCAGATCGCCACATGTATTCTGCCAAATAGCTATCCAAATGTCAAGAACCAGGCGTCGGATTAATTCTAAACTTCACCTGTAAATCTATTAAAGTGTGTTCTTTCCAATTATCTAGTTATTTTTGGTATCCGGTACGAAATATTTCTATAGGTTAGGTGGCCTCCGTTTAATACTCAAGTACCAGATTATCTTATATTATAATTTGAAAGATAGATAATCTTGATAAATTAGATAATCTTTACTTTAAAAAAATTATTTGCAGTTTTTTAAAATGTAATGTACGCGAATTTGAGGGTTTTAAACGATAACCATTTCATCATTTCATTGTTGAACCATTTCAATCAAAACTAGTGACTCGTGTGGTTCTTTTTTGAGAAACAGAACTAGGCCTTTCTGGATTCAACGACTTTTTCTAATTCAAATTTCGGGGGGAATTTTTTTCAAAACAATACCTCCTCTTTGCTAAAAGGGTAGACCGACCTAGTCAAGTTCTCAAGTGTTCCTAGTTCATTTTGCCATTTTTAGTGGTAGGTTCCCTTCTGATTAATGCCGTCATATTTTCCTTACAAAGTCTATTTCTTTGAAGAAAAATTATGGTTGAGTATTTACGTTTTGAATTCCAATGTTTATTTTGTTTCAGGGGACAATCTACAATCGACACCACTTGAACGGCCCTACAAATCCAAAGTATTGGGGCACTATCCTGAAAACGTGACGTGGAACCCTTTCGATAAAGATGCCGTTTGCATGGTTTGTGCCCGTTCAAATTTAAAATTCATATTAAAGATTCTCATCGAGGTTGCGACAAGTTATTCTGGCTGAGAAAAAGCCTGAATAATTGGTGTTTTGTTTTACAGAAAAGAAACAACCTTGGTGAAGCAAGGTCGTTTTTATGAAACAATAATCAGTCATTTTCGGTAATTGCGATACCAATATTATAATTTGATTCTATTTGCAGTTATGCCTCCCGAACGGGCTGCAGTTCCGAACTCAGAAAAACTGCCTGGAACCCAAATTTCACTCATTCGTCATTACAAAAGAGGACGGTAAACGGACGTACGGCGCTTCTTATATATTTTACGAAGAGACGAAAAACAGGAAAATTTGCAGTGCAATGCAGACGTTGCAGGTCAGTGTGGATTTCTGCGTTACAATTATCTTTCGCATAATATCATCTAATTTAATTCACACTATCAAAATTGGTCGTTAAAAGCTATTTAATTTAATTTCGAATTACCATTTAGAAGAAAATTGAATGTTTTTATGAAATTCATAAACAACTATTCTGGAACCAACTTGTAATTACCGTAATAATTCGAGAAAAATCAGGCAATTTAATTAGCTTGTCCCTGAGTTGATGGAGGGAGGATTGCACCTCTTCTGGTTAAGACAGCAGCCGTCGCTTCTTCTCCCCATGGGCTTAGAGTTCAGCTCCAAGTCCCACGGCTTGATCAAGCCGTGGCACGTCTTTGAGGAGTCGTAGCCTTGAATGCAGACCAGATAAATGTTCCTCCTCAGTGCAGCTCAAGCCATGAGTATGGCAGAGTATGGAGTATGCAAACCTAGATAAGTGTTCCTCCTGTCAGGAATCGGTGGGTCATCCACTCTAGGAGGAACAAAGGGCAGCCTGCTCCTACCAGATTGTGGCTGACCTGCCATATCATGTCCCTAATCGTTGCCTCAACCACCTTTATGTGACTTTGCTGAATGTTGGCAAGCGCTGTTCCAGCCAATAATAGTCCATTAACTTCATGAGCATCGATGTCTGCAAGTGATCTCTGTCTAGAGCCTGAGACCGCTGAGGCATCAATAATGAAGGCTCCTCTTGGTCTTACCACTGAGAGATCAGGGCGATCACCTCGTTGTTCTAGGTTGAAGTGCCTTACTGACCATCTAATAGGTTAAATGCTGAGTTATAGCGGGTACACCTAGGTCTTACCAAGGATGAGCAAATGTATGGCTGTTTCGGGCGTTTGATACCCCATTTGATATAGGTGGATGTCGCCGACACGCCTGCCTCTCGTCCTCTTCTCTCCTGATGATACAGAACCTGAATGAATTTTTGCCATAACAAACATCCCAGTAATTTCGCTGAAGAGTTCCTGATCCATGCTGTGTTAGCTCTGATATCGCGCGATCTCGCCATTTCAGCTCTATCTGAAATTTGATCGAGGTGTTCTGCTTCCAATACGAAGATGTATCTCGCGTTTGATAGTGCAGATTTAAGACCACATTATTGAGTTTCAAAATTAAACTACTCACGAGATGTGAGATATATTTTATGGCTTTGTACTCCACACATCACGTTTTAACTTGAGATCCTATGCTTAATTTGTGTTATCCATTCTCTGTTATCCTTTCTCAGGCAATGCACCTGGCTGAGCTCTCATCTGGCAGATGTAAACGAACTGTCGAACACAACACAAGGTCCCTTCCACGGCATTTCAAGCTCGCCGCGCACACTCGAGCTGCCCAACACTACTACGACCACACCAAGGACACGCTCTTCGTCTCCAAGTCAATAGCTCTGATATCTCAGCATCCCTACGTCCACGCCAGCCACACTTTCCTCGCAGGTCTCCACAGGTCAGTGCCCTGGACCCTCATATTGACCTCATTTTTAGGCAGTCTCGCAGATCCATCGACCTTCTGGTTTATTACCTTCAATAATAAACCTTCGGAATTGAGCAAGAATAAAACAAAACATTTGTATCCCCCCCCCCCACAAAATTTGATGGTTACGTTTCAAGGTATGCAGAATCCGAAAATCAAATAAATGATTTTACGTCCGTTAGACGTTCACGACTCTTGGCTCTACCAAGCGTTATCGTCTCTCGCTTCTGGAAGGTAAAACGCTGCAAATTATTACACAATGGTTTATTATTTTTTATTTTTCTATATAGATCACTCGTCTGCAAAGCCTCCAACCATCCAACATGAAGGTAAACATCGATCGCATTTCGGTCAGCTAGAATTTGAACGGAGATTAGGCCTCTTTTGCGATTCACACTCGTGTTTCTGATTTATCGTACGTCCAAAAATTCAAATTCTCGTAGTGAGCGAACGGTTTGTCCTACAGAGCTCCGGGTGGTCTCAAAAAATTCTATAGAATCTTAAATTGAAGGAAAAAAAATACCTTTATATCAAAATTTTTTGAGTTAGGGCGTTTTCTAAATTTCAAAATTCATTGTCGAACCCTTAGAAGTGACCTACATCAACCAAAATCTTCGGGGCACAACTAGACCCCAAATGGAGCCTACACACCAAATTTCATCAAAATCGGTCAATGCTAAGTGGCAAAAGTGCCGCGGACGGACGGCCAAATTTTTATTAGTTTTTTTGGATTCTACTTACCTTGAAACGTAAACCACCAAATTTTGAGGGGGTGTTAAAAAAAAATTTTCTTGATCGATTCCAAAGGTTCATTATTGAAAATAATAAACCAAAAATGAGGAAAAACTTGTTCAAAATGCCCTAGCTCAAAAAATTTCAATATGCAAATGTCGTTTTTTCATTAATTTAAAATTTTCAAGAATTTTTAGAGTTGACACCACCTAACCATTTGCTAATAAGGATAATCAATTACCTAATCATCAATCCAAGATAGTGTTCTATTTTTAGATAAGAATGAAACCACTCAGACGATCAATTATCGTTAAATGAGCAATCATTGAGAAATAACCATAATACAACACCCATGTTGGCTTCCCTCTGAGCCAGCCCAAGAGGACTCTCAGCCCCTTTCCCCCACCTACCTCAGGTCCTTGGAAGGGTCATAAGAAGCCGCACTCGTCGCAGGCGGTCGATCTTTACAGGAAAATAATAGACCTTTGTGTAATCATTTTGGTTTATTATTTTCAATAATGAACCTTTGGAATCGACTAAGAAAAAAAATTTTAACACCCCCTCAAAATTTGTTGGTTTACGTTTCAAGATACGTAATCGTAGAATCCAAAAATCGAATAAAAATTTGGCCGTCCGTACGCCGTACGCGGCATTTTTCGCAGTTAGCATTGACCGATTTTGATGAAATTTGGTGTGAGGGCTCCATTTGGGGTCTAGTTGTGCCCCGAAGATTTTGGTTGATGTAGGTCACTTCTAAAGGTTGAAATTTTGAAAACACCCTAACGTAAAAAATGTTGATATAAAGGTATTGTTTTTTCATCAATTTAGGATAGTATTGAATTTTTAGAATGTTTTGAGAACACCCAGAGCTCTGTAGGACGAACCGTTCGCTCCCTACGAGAACCTTAGTGTTGGACTTACAATAAATCAGAAACACGAGTGTGAATCGCAAAAGAGGCCTAATTTCCGTTCAAATTTTAGCTGAGCGAAATGCGATCGATGTTTTTCTTCATGTTGGATGGTTGGTGGCTTTGCAGACGGGTGATCTATAGAAAAATAAAAAATAATAAACCATTGTGTAATAATTTGCAGCGTTTTTGATGTTGGTGACAATATGTCAACTTGAGTAGAAACTTGGATTGTGTGTCATTTGCGAATAACAAAACCAGTAATTTCAATGGGAAAGCCGTGTTCTTTGCAGACGAGTGATCTATATAGAAAAAAATAAACCTTTGTGTAATAATTTGCAGCGTTAAGGCGGCAATTATCTTGTTTTACGATTCTCTAAAGGCATCAGGTATTGACACTTTTAAATTCAAGAATTCCAAACTTCATTAGCAAGATTTGATGAAATTTTCAAGTACTGAAACTCTGGATGGTTCCCTATACCGGGTGTCCCAGAAGTTATGGTCCACCCTCCGGCATTTCCGTATTTAATTACGTAATAGAATGGGCCCAACGCCATTTTTCATATTTTTGTGTAAAGAATTCAGGAAAAATACTTTTGCGCAAAAAAATTGCGCGCAATTGTGCGCAATTGACACTAACTTTGTTTTTTCAAATGGGAACCCCCATTTTTTATTGCAGATTCAGATTCTACGTCAAATTTCATGAGAAACTCATACCCGAACCGATGTTTTTCATTGCGCACAACTGGTACTTTTCGCGCGCAAAGTGACCAGGGTGCGCAAAAGTGAATTTTTTTTTAACCCCAAGTGTGGCACATTTTTCTTCATTATTTTTGACGCTGAATCACGTGGTGAGGCCCTTTCTTCGATTTCATCGTTATTTTTCCAAATTTAGAAGGAAAAATAATGTTTTTGGACTTAACTTTCCCTCCCCCTTTCGCGACACGGGCTGGGGACCGGCTATGGCAGGATTAAAAATAAATTCCTCTCAACTAAATTTTTTTAAATGTTGAAAGTAGGTGGGTACTACTTTACTACTTTAATGTAAAAAAACAATAAGCTGTTTTAATTTCATTATTACTATCTTAGTTTTTTATTACTACTTTTTTACGGAGATTTTGTAACTTTTTGATTTTTTTTAAACATTAAAGTAGGTAAGTACCTACCTACTTTCCAATATATTTTTTTTTAATTTAGAAGTGAGGAATTTATTTTTAATCTAGCCAGGTCCCCACCCAGCCCGTGTTGCGGAAGGGGAGGGAAAATAAAGTCCAAAAACATTATTTTTCTTTCTAAATTTGGAAAAATAACGATGAAATCGAAGAAAGGACCTCACCACGTGATTCAGCGTCAAAAATAATGAAAAAAAATGTGCCACACTTGGGGTTAAAAAAATTCACTTTTGCGCACCCTGGCCACTTTGCGCACGAAAAGTACCAGTTGCACGGAATGAAAAAAATCGATTCGGGTATGAATTTCTCATGAAATTTGTTGTAGAATCTGAATCTGCAATAAAAAATGGGGGTTCCCATTTGAAAAAACAACACTTCTTTACAAAAAAAATATGAAAAATGGCGTTGGGCTCATTTTATTACGTAATTAAATACGGAAATGCCGGAGGGTGGACCTGCCGGAGGGTGGTAACTTCTGGGACACCCGGTATACATAAATATGGTAGACCATCGCCATGTGATCTTCAAATCTGATTACGATGAAGCTTTGTACCTCACCCACTCGGTAGACGTTTGTAAGAGACTTCTCCATTTAGTCTATTACGAACTATCTACTGAAACCAGGAAAAATTATGATCTAGAGGAAATTGCTCCCCAAAAATTACAGGTAGGTTCGTACGTAGGTAGTATTTAATCTTAAGGCCGCTTGATTATTACTCATATCCAGTTTTCGAAGTTTTTGAAGGGAGATAAGAATGCAAAGTGAGGCAGTCCGTTGACGTAAGGCTCGCGTAAGTAACTCGCGGTAATTTTGCATTAATTTACGCGTCAACGCCAGACGTCACCATCGGTTAATTAGAAAAACAAACAAAACCGTATCATCCCGTTCCACAAGGAAGGCAGCGGTATGCGATAATGTCCTTCATCAGACCCAAATATCATAATAAAGCTTAACAACAATGGCAGGTAGGAATGTGGTTAATTCAAAGGGAGACTAGTATTCGTGCTACTCGTACGGCTGTTTCCGCGGATGGCAAAGAATTTCGATTTCTTTATTCAATTTATTTAATTTTTGTTACCTACGGCGTCATTTCGATTTGATTTCTGCAACAAAATTTCCGGCCAATTCCTTCATTTTCCCAGACGATCTAAATTACCCAAAATGATTATCCTTTTAATTTCAATGTATTAAGTACTTCCCTACAGAGAAAACTGAATTAACTGCCTTGAATTAATTTTCATTAGTTATTGATTGTTGCAGACAAGGGTAAGGTAGCAATGAACTACCCAAAGAATTGACTTTGTTATCTGTGCCTTCTCTGAAAAAGCGCCTTAAATTATTTTTGCAGCAAAATGCGTTTTTCTATTTTGTTGAGTTTTTTGAAAGTGTCAAGTCGTCTAAGCTAGTCTAGTTCTATGCTAATGCATTTCTGTTCTGTTATTAAGATTTTAAACAGCAGAGGGTTTTTTTTTGTGTGCTAATTACCTACTACTGCTCCTAGATTAAGATTAGAAACCAACCGACAATTGTAATACCACAAGTCGGATTCTACAATATTAAATTATTTGGTTACAATATTAAATTATTGATTAAAGGTTTGGTTTCAATCTCCACAGCTGATAGTGTCTCAATTTTTACCAATATTTCGCTTGTTGAATGCACATTTAATACAACAAGCGAAAACTTTGAATAAATACAAAAGACCTACATTACTGTAAATCACTGGATTTCACCGAAAAAAAAAACAAAATTTTCTTGTATTTGACCTTCATTTTCTCCGTCAATTCATACACTAAGTTGTTAAATGATGCACCTTTTGGGTTTTGTTATTCGCAAATGACACACAATCCAAGTTTCTACTCAAGTTGACATATTGTCACCAACATCAAAAACGCTGCAAATTATTACACAATGGTTTATTATTTTTTATTTTTCTATAGATCACCCGTCTGCAAAGCCACCAACCATCCAACATGAAGAAAAACATCGATCGCTTTTTAGTCAGCTAAAATTTGAACGGAGATTAGGCCTCTTTTGCGATTCACACTCGTGTTTCTGATTTATCGTACGTCCAAACTTTAAATTCTCGTAGTGAGCGAACGGTTTGTCCTACAGAGCTCCGGGTGGTCTCTAAAAATTCTATAGAATCTTAAATTGAAGGAAAAAAAATACCTTTATATCAAAATTTTTTGAGTTAGGGCGTTTTCAAAATTTCAAAATTGATTTTGGAACCCTTAGAAGTGACCTACATTAACCAAAATCTTCGGGGCACAACTAGACCCCAAATGGAGCCTACATACCAAATTTCATCAAAATCGGTCAATGCAAGTGGCAAAAGTGCCGCGTACGATGGACGGACGGCCAAATTTTTATTCGATTTTTGGATTCTACGTACCTTGAAACGTAAACCATCAAATTTTGAGGGGGTGTTAAAATTTTTTTTTCTTGGTCGATTCCAAAGGTTCATTTTTGAAAATAATAATCCAAAATGTCTGATAAGTGGCTGTGGCACATAGCTCCCTCGTATCCATAACCCATGATTTGTTGCTAATCTCAAAACATCTATCACTAAGCACCTGTCACTACTCTCATAGGGGACCATCGGCACCAACCCTCACAATCTCTGAATATTTCATTAAAATCGAATGGAAAATGTGTGAGTTATGGTTGTGACAATGGTTTTACGTTTGCATGCGCAGTGACTACTATCATTGTGGGGGTAATGATTTTCATAGGGGACCATCTACACCCCAATCAGCATAATCCCTGAAATTGTCATCGAAATCGGATGGAAAATTCAGAAGTTATGTTACAAGGAATACACATTTGCGCATGCGCAGTGGCTTCTATCATTGTGGGGACGATGATTTTCATAGGGGACTATCTACTCTTCAACCCGCACAATCCCTGAAAATGTCATCGAAATTGGACTCTTACTTCGTTTAGTTTTGCCCATTACTAGGATTTCATGACAGACACGAAACCAAAAAGGCCTGAAACGAAAAATGCTTGTGGAAATGTTGGTTTTGGAGAAGATTTTGTTTCCAACATGAAAAGTGAAAACAATGCTTCCGCTCCCTTGGTAGACACGGAAGCAAAAATAGGTATTTGAATTACAAACTTATGTGATCATCCTAAAGTGAATTAGTAATAAAAAAACGCTGCAAATTATTACACAAAGATTTATTATTTTCTGTATAGATCACTCTTCTGCAAAGATCACTGCTTTGCCATTGTCACTTTTTTACCTACTAACCATAGGTAGGTACTACCTACCTACCTACTACATATTTCACACCTTCAAAATAAAATTTATTTGGAAGAAATAAACGCTTCACACCCGATTCGAATAATAGGATGGTTCCTTCATATGAAAATTTGATTACTGGTTGCTAAGGAAGCAAAACTGAATACAACTCGAAGAAACGAACAGCATTATGATTTTTAGAGATGGGTTGTGACAGGTTTTTCGAGTCACAGGAGCAACTTGTTCCTGTTACTTTTTGGTACCTGATACTTGTCACAAATGTTCCTATGAGCCAAGTCACGGTCGTGGAGCAATCCAGTGGGTGGGACTCCGCCTCTGGTCCCCTCCTCGTCTGTCTGACCCGCACCGGTGAGCTGCTGCAGCCAAAGTTCTTTGAATTCCAATTGTACTCGATCTCGATAGGAAGGTACATTCTTGGAAACAGAGCAATGGGTGTACGCTTACTCTTGAAGTGTCAACGAACTTTCGAACTTCAATCCTTGCATTTCAATTGAAATACTGAAAATAACTATTCCTGCGGGAAAAATTTCTGAAACTTTTTTTTGTATGTTTGTTTGAAGGGAGAAACCTAATGCTTAAAACAATGCAGATAAATTAAAAGGAAACAAAATTAAAATGGCAAATGAGTAGGTAGGTATATTGAACGATTTAAAATGAATGGGAAAGACAATGAGTGCAATATTGGAAGATTATTTTGAAGGAACAGGAAGGGGAGAAAATCAAAAGAAGCGCTGGCGGTTGCACAGCGGAAAGGGGCAAAGGGGGGGAAGGTGAGGGTGGAGGTAGGCCCGCAAAAGAAAGGAAGGAGAAGAAGGACGGCAGGGGAAGGGGGGAATGGGAGCAGGACGCGAACGCAAGGACGGTGCGAGGGTGCAGGCGCATTGGCCAAAGATGTGACTGCCCGATGCGATTGTGACTTGAAAAGTGGTGACAGGAAGAGGAAACTGAAGAGCCACCAGGAAAATACCTGGGACTGGACCAAAAATGAAAGGTACGAGGGAACAGAGCAAACAGTAACACCTACACGATGTGACCGCAGTCTCTGATACTTTCGGCTTGTCACATTTGAGAGTACCTGCTACTTTCCAGTCACTGGGACAAAGTATCAGATTGATACAGAACAACCCATCTCTAATGATTTTGCTTAGCTGAAATTTCAACGGAGATTTGACTTATTTGGTGATTCACACTCGCGATTCTGATTTACCATACGTCCGACCCTTAAGTACTCGTAGGGAGCGAACGGGTTGTCCTAAAGAGCTCCCAGTGGTCTCCAAAATTTTTAAAAATTCAATACTATTTCAAAATGGTGAAAAAACAATACTTTTATTTCGAGAGTTTTCGAGCTCACTTTCGAGGGCACTCTTGAAAATTTCAACCCTTAATTTTCACCACTTAGAGGTGACTGACACCAACCAAAAGCTTCGCAGCACAAATAGACCCCAAATGGAGCCCTATACCAAATTTCAACCAAATCTGTCCAGTGTTGCTAAGAAAAGTGCGGACGGACGGAAAGTTTTTTTATTCGATTTTCGGATTCTACGTAGTACCTTGAAACGTAAAACATCAAATTTTTAGGGAGGTTAGAATTGTTTTTTCTTGCTCGATTCCAATAGTTCATTATTGAAAATAATAAACCAATACTGTGGAAAGTTATTATTACCCCCTTCATTGTGTTTTGATTTTTGGTTTTCCATCGGGAAATGTGGTCTTCCCATACTAAATTCTTGCTTTGATTCGCCGTAGTGCGGTTGTGGAAGGGCTTTCAAATCAGAAAGTGGTACATAAGGATTGTAATTCGACTATAATACTGAGAGTCCTTCTTTTCTTTTATGAGGTCGGTCTAAAAGGTTTATCATCTTCGCTAACCTTGACACAGCTCAGTCGTAGAAGCATAACTTGTCGGATAGTTGGCCTCATTCCATCCTCCCGCCTTCTTTACGGACTTGGATTAGTCTGCCCAGCAAACACAGATGTAGCATTCGTCTTGGACAACGAGCGAAACGCAAAGAGAACCGAAATAGGATGACCAATTTCACCTTCGAGGTAGAAAAACTTGGGTCAATAGCCCTTCTTAGGCTTGTATTTATGGAGCTTCAGATAATTCGATTCTTGAGCGTTCCGATGTGAATGATGTTTAAAACATCGTGGACACTTCACGTGCAACCACACAATGAATAGAGAATCCATTCATCACAGGAAACGATTCTATAAATAGAAAGGTTACTCCCAACCTAAGATGCGCCCTTCAACAGATATTTTTTCAAATCCAAACGAAATTTCTTATTTCAAGTTGTCACAATTACCGCACTCTCTCGAGACCCAATCAAACTAATTACTAATTAATTATCACTGCACTGTTTTGAAACCGAATCTATTTATCAACCTCCATGTTTCACTGATAAAATCCAGCCCTTTCTAAAACCCACTTGTTCTTACGGTCAACTCCTCTCTTTCTAGCAATTTGATAGCCACTCGTGGCGTTTCCTTTGTTTTCACATTTCGATTCTTTTTTTCAGTTTGTTTCAAATCAGTTCAGTTTGTTCATTTTTCTTTAGATTCAGTGAATCAGGTCTAAGTTTAATTTTTTTCTTTCTCATTTCGATTTGTCCATTTTCGATCAAGTGTGGTTTCTTTTGTTCTTTTCAACTTTTGTATTTGCCAAAGTATTTGATTTCTTTTCATTTTCTGTCTTTATTTCCGAATAGGAGGAGAACTCATTTTTAGGACGTCCTACAGTAAGACTTGGGCGTCCTTATGCGATCGATCTGGGGTGAAGGAGGACAACACTCAACAGAAAAAAAATAACCACACAGTAATCCGTTTTAGACCATTCTGAATCCAAATCCGCGAAAAAAACCATAGGTGTATGTCTGTGTGTGTGTGTGTGTAACAAAATCTTGTGTACTCTGCCCAGGCCTTAGTTCTCAACCGATTTTCCTGGTTCTTTTTTTGTTCGATGCGGAAAACTATCTAGTTGTGCACTACGGCGCCGGAATTTTGAATTTCGCCTTTTAAGGGGGGGGAAAGGGGGGGTTAATGCTTAAAAAACGTGTGTTTTTGGCCATAATCTTGTGTACTCTGCCCAGGCCTTAGTTCTCAACCGATTTTCGTGGTTCTTTTTTCTTCGACGCGGAAAACTATCTAGTTGTGCACTACGGCGCCGGAATTTCGAATTTTGCCTTTTAAGGAGGGGAAAGGGGGGGTTAATGCTCAAAAACGTGTGTTTTTGGCCATAATCTTGTGTACTCGGCCCAGGCCTTAGTTCTCAACCGATTTTCGTGGTTCTTTTTTCTTCGACGCGGAAAACTATCTAGTTGTGCACTACGGCGCCGGAATTTTGAATTTCGCCTTTTAAGGGGGGGAAAGGGGGGGTTAATGCTTAAAAAACGTACGTTTGCGGGCATAATCTTATAAACTCTGCCCAGGCCTCAATTTCCTACCGATTTGTGTGTTTCTTTTTTTGTTTGACTAAAATAACTTCCGAGTTGTACATGATTTCACCAGAGTACCAAAATTTGCATGGGGAGGGGGTGAGTGGGGGATAATATTCACAAAATATCCAATTTTTCAATATTTCGGTTCCTTTACTGCTTACTAATTGTATCCAAGCTTTGAAATTGAGGAAAAATTCTCATTATACCTTAGGATTTGCATGAATTACTTTCTGTACCACCATGGAAATTAAAGTGGTGCCACCATGGTGCCAGGGCACCATAAACCTCATATTTCTTGGGTTTTTTGGTGTTTCACCTTGAATACGGATGTGACATTCGACGGACTGCCTACTAAACCTAATAGATGAAAGTTCAATGTTACGACGTATTTCCGCTTTGGTGCCAGACTGGCACCATTGGTGTTGTTGGGGGGGGGGGGGGGGGTGAACTCGAATTCGCATGTTGGGTGTCGTAGATCATGGATTTTAAAATGCTCTTCAGATTCGAGGCTATTATTCGTCACTATTTCTTCCCTAAAGTAATAGATAAATTACATCGAGAGAAACAGTCTTATCGCTTAACAACTGGTTAAACTGATCCAATACTTATCCAATGGGACGTCCCCTGGAATGCATGCATTACTAAACAATATGTTTGTGTTTTGTAATAATTTTTCTTTCTCTTTTCCAACTGTTCATTATTGAAAATCTTGTACTAAAAAGTGGTCTATTTACCAAATTTCATCAGTATCGGCCCGTACACCGGACGGCGTCTGGTTGGATTCTTCAAATTTGATTATTGGGTTCTACGTCCGAACTTCATTTATTATTATTCCTTTCTGATTAATGAAAAAGAGGTGGACTCTTATAAAGTTCGTACTTTATTCTTTATACTTACTTAATTGTACTTTATACTTATAAATTGTACTTTATACTTACTTAATTCACCTAGAGTTTGCTGAAGCTTTTGAGGGTCAATACTGGTTACTGGTTATGGATGCCGCCAGTAAATGGTTGGAAATATTTCCGATGAGGAGCATAACCACGGAGCGTACGCTAGTGGTTCTTCAAGAGTTATTTGCAAGATGGGGGCTGCCGAGGATGGTGGTGTCAGATAATGGTCCACAGTGGATATCACACGCGTTCAAAGAATTTTGCAGTAGAAATAATGTACGACACGTCATGACAACTCCTTACCATCCACGTTCAAATGGATTGGCAGAACGGGCAGTCAGAACATTCAAGCAAAGATTCGCATCAACCAAGAGCGGAGGTGAAGATTTCCATACTAGACTTTGCAAATACTTGATGTCGTATAAAACTACTGTTCTACCAACAGGACTCCCGCTGAATTCATGGTGGGGCAACGGCTGAAGACAAAACTAACACTGCTGAAGCCTGATCTGACGAGTAAAGTGGAGGAGAATTTGCTCAGGCAGAAACTCTATCATGGCAAGGGGGTCCATACACTGAAGGCGTTTCAAGATGGGGATGTTGTATGAGTGAAAAGACAGAAGGACGAGAAGCAATTCAAGGAAGGGGTGGTCAAGAAGAGAACGGGCCCACTTTCGTATTTAGTCATCCTCGAAGGAGTCGAAAGGAGAGTTCATGCTGACCAGTTGAGGAATCAACTGGGGGTGGGGTTGAGGGTTGCTGATCTGGGGAATGCTGATTAGGGGAGAGGAGATGATGTACCCTAGGTTGTTATTATGAAGGGTTTCCATCCATGTGACTATAATTGTTGTTAGTGATAAATTTTCAAAATATTGTTGCAGTCAGTTAGTCCACTACCTATTGTAAAGATACTACAGTTTTCGTTTCAACCTATCTAGAGCGCAAAGGTTTATTATTTTTCTGTATAGATCACTCGTCTGCAAAGAACACAGCTTTGAGAACACTACCTACTAACCATATCTTCGCTTCACAATCAAGTTTATTTTGAAGAAGTAATTCACACTCATTTCGAAATAATAGGGAGTTGGGGGGGGGGGGGGCTTCATAGGAAATTTAATTACTTACTGGTTGCTAAGGACGCAAAATTGAGCACAACTCGAAAAAAACAAAAAAACAACGATGGCGTTTTGGTCAGTTACAAATTTTAACGAAGATTAGGCCTCTTTAGCGTATCACCCTCTGATTTATCGTAAGTTTAACCCCTGCACTAACTGTCATTGTGTGTTCTCATTCGATTTTAAAAATTTAATATTATTTTAAATTGATGGAAAAACAATAAGTAGGTAGGTACCTTTATGTTGAATGTTTTTGATCTAGGGTGTTTTGAAATTTTCAGCCCTTATTTGTCAATCCTTAGAAGTGACTGACATCAAATAAAGCTTCGGGGCACAATTGAAACCCAAATGGAGCCCATGTATATAAGTTGTTGATCCCTGGATTATTATGAATCCCTTCAGGAACACTTTCCTATTAATTAATTTGAATTAATGAGGAGAAAATATAAATTGGAAAACGTGTTGGTTGATACTGTTTATTAGAGTCACATTTACGTGTGTCTAGGAGTGGAGGTTACCAAATGGTTAACTACTATTGGTACCTAGGTATACTCCATGGAGGAAGAGTCCCAACATCCTTCCCCCTTATGAGAAATCATGACAATATAAAATTATAAAAAAAATTAATCAGTCTCTTGATAATGAGATCATTGTTCTCATAGATTTACAAAATACCTACGCATAAATTCTTCTCAAGTACAAAATGAGTTCTCATGTAAAAATTATAAAAAATTATACCAATGAATATAAATTTTTCAAAATTTGAATAAATTTCCAGATGACCACAATTTACTTGGGGTTGTACCGTTCTGGGGGATTCACTTTCTCACGTAGCTGCCTGGTAGCACATCGGGAAGTTCCAAGCGGTGTGTCTGGTGTATGGCCATGAGGTCTGTATACTGGATACACAGGGGGTTCCGGGTCTGGCGAAAATCCTCGAAAGGGAAGAGAGCCACGTGAAGCTGGTGACTGATATGAGGATGGGGAAAATCCTGAGAATGGGTTTGGTTCCTCATCTTCTGTCAGCTGCTCCGTTTCATGTTGGGTATCATCAAATCTTAAGGATTTCCTCGCAGGAAGTCTAGAGGATCCAGTTTGTGAGGCTTTGGGACGGGTTGGTTGGGTGATGTCCGGGGGTTTTTGGTTCTGGTGAGCAAATTCATCAGTCTGTAGTGGAGTTCTGGACCATAATTGATCAAGGTGGCGTGTCCATGACATTCCATCTTCAGTACTGACCTGATATGTTTGTGAACCAGTTATCTCGGAAATCACAGCTTTAGTCCATTTAGGATATCCAGCTCGATAGTCTCTTGCCCAGACCAGTTGTTGGGGTGTAAAATTTACGAAACGTCGTCCGCCTCGAGCTATCCAGTCGTCTTGCCTATCTTCAGTCAGATCCTCTGATGATGGTAAAAGCAAGTCGAAAAGGGTGCTGATACTGTTTATTAGAGTCACATTTACGTGTGTCTAGGAGTGGAGGTTACCAAATGGTTAACTACTATTGGTACCTAGGTATACTCCATGGAGGAAGAGTCCCAAAAGTTCATCAAAATCGGTCCATGGGACCTAAGGAAAGTGCCTCGTACGGCGGATACGGCAAAAATTGTATTAGAGTTTTTGATTTTACGTACCTTGAAACGCAAACCTCCTAATTTTGGAAGGGGAGGGGTACAATTTTTTTCTAGGTCGATTCCTAGGGACAATTTTTCTTAGGGACAAATTTTTGAAAATAATTAACCAAAAATCCTTTTTTTTAGACATTTTTCTCAGGGGACTCGCTTTGTAAATCTATAGTCATATAGGTATAGCAAATACCTTGGTACTCTTTTGTCCCATGGTGAAAGATAAAGAGCCCTTACCCATTAGTACACGAGTATGTCTCTTTGAACGTGTTTCAGGTGTTGGCGGGATGAAACGAGTCCGAGCTTGGAAGCGTGGGTGTACAGCCTTTTGTACGAAGTGGTTTTGCCACCACCAGGAAGGTCCATCGCGTTCACTTGTTACCCTGAGGAGAGAGTCATCATTCAGTCGCCCACCCTCCTGGAGGAGCTTCCTCTCTTCGATTTCCCCTTAAAAGAACTCTTCACGCTTCTGGGAGTGGATTGCGTCGTTTCACTATTCACATGTCTTCTACTCGAGAACCAGATTCTCTTGTGTTCGGGAGGTAAGAGTATACAGAAATCTTCCCACACACACCTCTCACCTTTTCCCTATAAGTATCAATAAACACAAAAACGGACTTGAGGTCCACTTGCTATCCGCTAACAGAGTATCCCAAGTCGGATGATCAATACTTCAGGAATCGATTCTACGACAATTCACAATAACTTTTCCCTCCTAGCACTTTTTTCAACCCGCTTAAAATGACACTTATATCACTTTGAAAATGTTTTTGCGTTATCGTTGCGGAACTAAAATAGTCTTAATTTCTTAAGAATTTTCCTTAACTTTTCATGCAAATTCAAAATCTGATTACACCGTTGGAAAGAGCGTTAAATTTCCCAAACGAAGAGTCCTCGACCATTCCAGAAAAAATTTGCAAGGAAAATCTTTCTACCTACCGTAAACTTGAAAATTTCTCTTCTGTTTTTTAAAACATTTTTAAGATTTTTTCCTGTTGAAACACGGTTTTCTCCAGAGATACCCCAAAAGCTTAAAATTTGCTCCATTTCATCAACTTTCTATCGGTTCATCATTATTTAGGTTTACTTTGGTTTTCAGGGGAAAAATGGTGTTTGAATGCCAAAAAACGTGAGTTTTTTTTTCCAACGAATCGAGCCTTTTAGCAAGAGAATACGAGGGGGTAGTCCTCCTTGGTCCAACCCCGTAGTCTTTTGCCTTTGTCTTTTTTGAAGAATAAAAACTCAAGTTTTTTCGTATTCAAACACCATTTTTTACCTCAAATTTTATAATAAATTTAAGAAATGGGTCACCATTGAAAAGCCGATTAAAAAAAGCCGATTGTTTTAAGCTTTTGAGGGTATCTGGAGAAAAAATCACTAAAGAAAGACTATACATGCGTACATTGTTTTCTAAAGTAGTCGAGTGCTCTTCATTTGGTAAATTCAACGCTGTTTCCACCGGTGTAATCAGATTTAGAATTTGCATGGGAAATAAGGAAGTTGTGAACATTTTAGTGCCTCAAGGTCGAAAACATGAAAAAAAAACTGCTTAAAATTGAAAAGACTTGGAAAAACAAGGGGTTGAAAAAATTGCAAAGAAGGGAGAAAAGTTGTTGCAAACTATTTCAAGAATCGATTACCGAAGTATCGTGCATTAGACTTGGGACACCCTGTGTTATATAATACCTTGAAATTACCGCTAACTTTGTACCAGAGTGGTGAGGGCGGTTCAATTCACCTGTCTACCCTTCAATACCTGCATATACCATGCTGTCGAAATCCTTGAAGCCTGCTTACAAGTTCAAAACCGTGTTTTCTCACTTGCTCTTTTTTATTCTTCTTTCTTTTATATTCTTTGGCAGTTTTAGGCGACTACGCGAACTGCAAGGTCCTAAGGATTCAATGTGTCTTCTTTTCCAGAGTACCAAAGGCTGATGCTGGTCGCGGAATCTCTCACTGCGCTACTCCTTCCCTTCGCTTGGCCACACGTTTATGTTCCTATTCTTCCTGCGAGCTGTCATCATTTTTTAGACGCTCCCGTTCCTTTCGTCATGGGACTCCACACTAAGGAGTCCAGAGTCAATATTCCTAGCGAGGTAAGAGCGAGCTCATGTCTTTCAATTAGTTACTGTATCAAAATATGCGTGATTCCTCGTATACTCTTGTAAGCTATGAATGGGGTGGTTAAAAATATCCCACTACTACTACCTTTTGTGAGCTGGATGTCCGAAATCTTGAAATTAATGTTATAGGGAGTATCCTACCTTCGCCAACAATGTGTGAGCTGCCTCTAGTAGGTTTAAGGGACCTTCAGGAACACAATTTTCAATAACAAACCTATCTTTGCGACCCAGTTGGTAGAGAAACGGTACAGCTACCTTGTTGGACATACTTGAGTTGTTGGATATATCTGGAATGTCAGGTTACTTCTCGTGCTCTGGAGTTCTAAAGATATATGGTGTGGGAATGACACGACTGTCTCTACTATTCGCTATTCCTAGAAACTTACTAATACTGTTTAGAACGGTCTTGGCGAACGTGCTCGAATGATGACGCTAATGGAAATCAATTAATTTACTTAACTCGAGCGTGTCTGAATGACTATTCCTTAGTACTGTTTGGTGAAGTGACTCTCATCAGTTCTCAGAGGATGTGTATTACGTGCATGATTGAGGACTCGGAGATAAAACATTCTACGTACCTAACGCTCAGTTGTTGATGAGCTAAGATCAGCGTCTTCATGTAAGGATCAAGCATTGACTTTCATGGAGAAAGGGATTCATTGGCCAACCTCGGGATCACTAATGGGGATAAGTCTGTGAGTCCTGGGCTCACACTTGTTGTGATCAGCCACCTCTTCGCATTTCTGTCCATTTGCTTCCTTAGCTCAGAGGTAGGAGCTCTGATTCTGAATCAGAACGATAGGAGATCGATCCCTGGTCGAGGGAAGTTAATTTTTGATGACTCAACAATGTGGCGCAGTCGTACCGGACATTCCCGTACCTACATAGTGTGAGGAATCAGCCAAGTTACCTGGACATTTTACTAGTCTTGTTGATGATAAACAATGAAAAGTTCAGTTCGTTAGTTTTCGTGATTATTAGCATTGCTGTCATTTTGATCAACATAATAATCTGTATTTATTGTCATCACTGACTTTTTGTAATACTATTACTGGAGTATTTACGTGATTACAGTTGAAACCCAGTTGGCTGCAACAAACACCGAACTCCAAAATTATCTCTTGTTTGAAATTGTTTCGAACTTAAAAGTTTTGGTATCACCACTCGATCGGGTGAGTACTGTTCGCAGATAGAAAGAATGCGGCTGGCCAATTTCCCGAAGGGTATACCTGCTAAAATTGACGACTACCTGTTCCAATATCTTGGGTAGCCTGTTGAGTCAGGCTAGGGAAAGGGCCGAGCCTCAGTAATCGTAATCCAGGCATCGAGCAACTTGAGTCGTAATATGGTAGAGAGCCCCTCCACTCTGCCAATTGTTAGGAAGGATTTTTAACACGAATGTGAGTTCTCTTGCCCTTCTATTTACCCTTCAGTCGCCTTTATAATTTGAAAGAAGCATCATCCTTTACTGGAAGAGTGATTTTATTTTTGAAGGAATGAATGTATACATTCATTACATTAAGAGAATATATATATTCTCTTAATTGATGACTTTCCCAAGGGTAACCTGTTTTATTTTTATTAGCGTTCTGTATTTGTTTTGTTTTGCCTGTAATAAATCATTCCTTTCACTTCATCAACGGTCGGTAGTCAACAACCCTCGGTCTCATTTTGCCTAGCTTGGGTGGCAGGTAGAAGAAGGACGATGTTTTTGGGATTGTAATACACATGGACACCTCACCAAACCATCCGCATTCTTTCAATCTGCAAACAGTACGTCATACAAGTTCGAAACGAGACTCAAAAACGATTTCCTCTTGAAATAACGACGAGCATCTAAATCACACCATTACCTACAGCATTAGTTCATGTATCCTCCGCTAGGGATAATAAAGCGTTTTTCCTTTGAATCATATGAGATAAGCTCAATTACCTATTTTGGTAAAGCTTGAGATAATGCGATGCAGCTCAAGGGCAAGCTGATTCAATGGAAAAATGCTTTACTATCCCTGGCGGAGGAAATATGAACTAATGCTGTAGGTGTGATTTAGACGTTTGTGAAATAACGTGGCAAGATCAAGATATGTGGAATAATATATTTCACCGTGAACTACCACGTAACAACGGAGTTACCACCTGTTGGTAACATTGGGGAATCCTCTGTAGTTGACGTCACTACACCTCTTATTTTATAATCTCTCATTCGACCATTTTTCTTCGCGCCATTCTTCTGCTGATTCTCAGCTCGCGAGTCAACTCTTTCATGTTGTTTGAGTCTGCATTCTTCACGAACAAAAATATTATGTTTCAGGCGAACTTGTGTTACATGGATCTCGATACCAGGCTTCTTCAAACACCTGAAGAATTACCTACCTTTCCTCATAAGACTGAATTTATTGGAGAAATTTGTGATGTGTTGCGAAGATTTAAAGTTACCGGTGAAAATATCGATTCGTAAGTTCAAAATTCCATTCATTCTTGCGTCAATTCTATTTTCCGCTAGTTATCAGATTGAAATTCGACTATTATTTTCCTTTTCAGGAATTATAATATGAACAACGACGTTATGAGTAGTTCATGCATTGGTAGTGTGACTCGCACGAGAAAACACTCTTGGGCAGATGATCTTGAAGATGAACCGTCTCTCACTCAGGGTTCCCATACCCTCCAAAAGATTGTGACGCTAGCTCGACGTACTGGTAAGAAAGGCTTTATCATTGAACTCAAAATGGCGACATTCTAAGTAAAATTTCGTAGATGAATCCGTACAAACAATTCGATACAGTTCGGTTCTCTTTTTTATGGTTTATTGAAATTCAAAATTATACACCCAATATGGTGTGCGCCTGGGTAGGAAAAACTGTTTATTGTTATTTTTAATCTAAGGTAGACCTCATTCTGAGAATTTAGTACCAACCGCGACCTTCTAGCCTGCGTAAATCTTTTCCTATGAATTTTTAAAGTTTCGACCGTTTATGACGTCACAGTGGGCTGGGGGGTCCCGCCCAGGCGAGAGGGGCGCGTGACGTCATAAACGGTCGAAACTTTGTAAAATCATGGAAACAGATCTACTCACGCTAGAAAGTCGCGGTTGGTACCAAAACTCTCAGAATGTAGTCTACTTTCGATTAAAAATCTAAAAAAAAATCAAGGCGCACCCCCCATTGTCAGCTAGTGGGCAAGCCTGTATTGCTGACTAACAGTTAAATCGGTCTACAAAGAAATAAACTCACCAGATGTATAATGAAAAAAAAAGAAAAAACACAAAAAAAACTAGAAATTATGTAATTTATGCAAAAACTTATTAGTTAAAATAATCATTTTTGATAATTATAAGTTCTAATTTAATAGTTCTAATTCAAGTAATAAGTCAATAATTAGATCAAGTGATTGATACGTAAAAACTCGTCATCATTGAAGAAGAAGAAGAAGAAGATTTTATTTGTCGTTGTACACAGTGTGCATTGACAATAATTGTCAATTATTGTCATAATAATAAAAAATCTTAAATGTACAACTTTGGTGAGACGAAGCAAAATTAGTACTTAAATAAATTGAAATAACAAATTGCAATGAATGTTAGTAATATTATTAAGGTGAAGTACTCTGAAGTGCAACCCTGCGGAGATTAATAAAACGGCCGTAGCCTAAGCCAGTACGTCACGTGGCCCAGCCTGGAGATACACTTACATATAGGTAACATACATACAACACAAAACAGACCAGACTAAAGACAACAACACAAGAATGACGAAGAATAATTAAAAGGGGACTATTTACCAATATCACATAGTATTTACTTAACAAATTAATCACAGAGTTGCATCACAGAGTTCCACCTAAGTTAAATCATGAACTAGCGCGAGTACTTTTAAACAATATTCCTCGGGTTCATAAAAAATATCACTCGTATAGCTAATACTAAAATTACAAATAAATACATAATATCACGTCGAGTCGAGTTTTTAGAAGGTACTAATTTTACAAAAATATTCATCAAAGTCGAATGGTGCCATTGATACGAGGATAGATTTGCACATTCTTTTAAAGGGTATGAAATTTGTGCTTACTTCCCTAGCCCTCATAGGGAGAATTGAGTTACATTGTTGAAATATATTCGCTTACAGTCTTCTTATTACTATTTCTTGTCGGCCTAATTTTCTGTGAACATTTGTCTACTAAAACTTCCACTTGAATATTCTTGTGCTTTGAAGGTGTCTCGTTGGACGGATTGGATGATCCTGACGCAGAGTGGGATAGTTTGGTCGACGATGGATTTTCGGAAGAGTCCGAAGTCACGACGGCCGCTCAATACACGAAGGACCTGAGGATTAATAACGCCATCAGAGAAATTTTCCTCAACAGATTCGTCCACATTTTCGCATCATACGAACACTTCATCATCCAGCCAAATCAGGTGAATAGTCAAGTTTGGTTTCCCATTGTCGCGGTGCGGGAAAAGTGCCGCGGAGTTGCGCGAATCGGGCTTCTCGGTAGGTGTACTCATGGTGGTGTCAACACCCATGTCCTGCTAGGCTCATACCTCAATTGGTGGCCTCTGTATACAATATATCAACAAAATTTGTTGTAATATTTAATATTTTACAATCTTGAATAAGGGAGAAATTGGTGTTTGAACGCGGAAAAACGTGATTTTTTTTAAACGAAATCGACGTTTTGACGAAAGGCTTTGGGGAGGGAAGGTGTGAGGAGCGGCGGCGGAAGAGACCGCCGAATCTTTCCGTCAAAACGTCAATTAAAGTTTTTAAAAAAATTCACGTTTTTCCGCTTTCAAAATACATTTCTCCCCTCAGCTCCATTGTAAAATACTTATTGATTAGATATACCGTTGGAAAGCCGACATTTTGAGGATGTTTTTGCTGAAAACCACATTGTTTTTCCTCTACAGGAAACGGGTGAAAATGTCTTGAGAATTTAGTGAAAAAACTCGAAAATTGCTAAGTTTTTTATTTTGGACTAGAAAAATCTAACTAGATGTAACTCATCTGATGGGAAATTTAATGCTCTTTTCAACGGTGCAATCAGATTTGAATTTGCATGAAAAATAAGGGAGCTATAGTCATTGTAGTGAGAGAAGGTCTAACTCGAAAGCGAACGTTTTTGGTGTGTTCCCTTGCGCTCCTACATTCCTGGTTCGAGGTTTCTCAACTGAGCGAATCAGTTTTTTGGGGGATGAGTCCCAAACGTAAAAGAACTTAAACTAAATACAGAAATGCAAATTGATAATATTCAATACATTGTGTTATTCGTTCATATTAACCCATTTCAAGCCAAGGGTAGAAATAACTGAATAATGAGGAGAGGAGGATAAACTATTTTACAGAATGCCGGCCGAAATAAAGCATCATTTGCTCACCAATCGAGGGCAAAAATACTCGATATTTTATGAATTTTACTTTTTAATGAGATTTGAGAGTTTTCCAAAGCGATATGATTTATCCAGTTCATTGTTTTTGGTAAAATGTAAAAGTCCGAGGATCGGAATCTCTTTCAACTCATGGCCCAGAACGCTCACTCGCCCAGAATCGAATTTGAGCCACCATAATCATGCATTTGGCCAAAAGGCCTCATTTTCAAAAAATTTCCAAAATCGCATTCAGCTCCCGAACGTCAAAGAAATTTTTTTCTGAAAATTTTAGGAACAGCATGAACGAGAAAAAATTGTTTTGCAAAGATTTTCCACTATTTGCAATATTTAAAAAAAATCATAAAATATGACGATGCGAAAACGCATCAGTGGCCGGAAATAGGTTAAAATATTTCATCATATTCAGTCTTTATTTTCTTCATGTCCAGGTCTCCCTCAAAATTTTGTGGTAGTTCAATGATGTTTGAACATCAGTATTATTGGCATATCAAAAGGGGAAAAACTGGGTAAAAATCAAACGATGTTGTCAATTTAAGCAATTTTTGTGCTCCTGAAAAGTAGGGTTTTCGCACTTACTTCCTCTCACGGCTAGCATAATTCAGTTATAACTCTAATAATGAGTTAACTTTGTAACTCATACTTTCTTGAAATAGACAACGTAGAATAGAAATAGACGTTCTTAACTCCGTTTTTATTGAAATGGATTTTCACAAACTCGCCTTGAGATATTTAATTCGTATTTTAATTAATTTGTGATTTCCCAGGACAAGGACGAATGGCTGTCGAATCGCGAATCCATGCAGAATTTCGACAAAGCCACTTTTCTGTCGGACCAGCCCCAGCATCATCTGCCATTTCTATCGAGGTTCATCGAAACGCAAATGTTCGCTACTCTCATAGACAACAAGATATTGAGCAACTGGGGCAAGATGGAAACCAATTTGAGAGTATTCGAGCGTCGCATAAAATTCTTGAAGTACGTATTCCAGTTGGGAGCTAGATTATTGGTTTTAAACCTGACAACATGGTCGGGACAAGTGTTATTGATTAAGGCAGGTTGGAATCTCCTCCCGGCACTACTTCACTAGAAAATGTAGGGCGAATTTATCGTCATATGCAAGAAAGCGTCTTATTAAGGGATTAAATAAGTTAATTAATAAACAACTTCAATATCTCACTGTGGGAGGCTTTTCCCTGTGTCTCCTATATCGCTAATGTTACCCAACTCTCCTTGATGACTTTGTGAACTATGAAATCAGGGGGTGAAATATAAGCATGCTTTTTCATCAGGCGGATTGTTCTGTGTGGCGGGTGTTATGAACAGTTCATTTTGCACTGCATTAGTTCTTCCCACAGTTAAAGTTTTACCCTGCAGAGTAAGTTCCCTTGGAGCTACAACCAAAGCTTCAATCCAACATTCCAGAAAAGTCACGTCTTTAAGTCGTTTCCCTAATCACCTATTACCTATTCAACCTATCAAGAGGCAAATGAAGAAGAAAATGAACTGTGACTATTAATAAACATTAAACAAATGAGTAATAACAACTTTCCTTTGTATTCTGCCGGTGATTTAATCCTAATAACATTACCATTGTGATTCTGCTGGTTACATAGTCTTTAATCAGTTTAACACAATGTGTTTCAAAGCAGTTTTTTCGTTATGCGCAACCCCCATGGGTGGTTCTTGTAGAAAGTTGTTTGTACCGACAGCTGTTTGTACTTTTATCCTTGAAGCTATACATTCAATAAACTAAGCAATTCGGTTTCTAACAATGGTTACCTTGAAGATAGGTTATTAACCCATTTCAAGCCGAGGGTAGAAATAACAGAGTAATGGGAGGAGGAGGATGAACTATTTTACAGAATGGCGGCCGAAATAAGACATAATTTGCTCTCCAATCGAGAGAAAAAGTGCTCCAAATTTTATGAATTTAACATTTTATAGGATTTGAGAGGTCTGTTTTCCAAATCAATATGATTTATCCATTTCATTGTTAAAAATCTGAAAAAAATCCAGGTAAAATGTAAAAATCTATTTATGGACCGGAATCTGTTTCGACTTATGGCCCAGAACGCTCACTCTCCCAGGATCGAATTTGAACCACCATAATCACGCTTTCGGCCAAAAGGCCTCTTTCAAAAAAATTCTCCAAATCTTATTGAGCTCCCGAATGTCGAAGAAAATTTTGTTTGATAAGTTTAGGAATTGCATGAACGAGAAAAAATTCTTCTACAAAGATTTTCCACTATTTCAATATTCAAAATAATCATTGACGATGCAAAAATGCATCAGTGGCCGGAAATGGGTTAAAATGAACCTAAAATTTCTAAAAGATGAACTTTTTTTTGGAATATCTCGAAACGGAATAAAATAAGGACACTTTCTGCATGCAGCGATTCAAATAGGTTTATTGAATGCCACTGATCACTATGACGTAATATTTATGTGATTTTTAATTATTCGGTTTTGATTATAATTATTTTGATGTATTTGATATCTCCAGGATACGCCTGCTGAAAAAAGATTCAAACAGGAGAGAAATTGTTTGTGCGTGGAATCTCCCCTTTTTGTAAACCAACGACTCTCACGCTCGCCTTACCTTTCCTTGTTCAACTTGGAAAGAGGACAAAGGTAATCTTATTGTTGTGTTCGTTTTACAGGAAAAGGCACGGAGAGACGATCGTGCGAATGCCGTGCTACGAGTACTGCAACACGATCTCCGATACTCAGCTTCTACTAGAGAAACGTTTGAGTGAAGTAGACTCAGAACTCCCTGCGCCTCGAGAGCTCTCTGGAAACTACGTTCGTCGGACAACTTCTGCTTTTTTCCCTCCGCTCGACCCTCTGGTCCTAAACCAGGAGCCCAGGTACCTATACCCTTCTTGTAGTAAGAAAATGCACTCCCTTGATATCTAAAAGTAACTTTTTGGAAGTCCGATTTTTTACCTGCAATAGTTTATCCGCTTTTAAACCAAAACTGATAGCCATTGTATATCAGGATACTCTAACAAATTATCGATTTTGTAAGAAAACGTAATAAAAATAATAAAATAATATGTTTTTAAATATAAAAAAAAGTTAAAAATAAGTTTATTAAAAAAAGTTTTAAAATATAGTGTTTTTTATAATAATAATAATAATAAAAACATAATAACTCAAAGAAAAAAAAACGTCTGCTAAGGGGGTGTGGCACATAGCTTCCTCGTATCCATAACCCGATTATATAGATGATCCAATGCATAGTAGTTAATCTTAAAACACCAATCTCTAAGTACCTTTCACTACCCTCAAAGGGGAACATCTACACGCTAATCTGAACAATCCTAGAACATTTCATCAAATTCGGATGAAAAATGTAAATGTTATGGCGGTTACAAGGATTTTACGTATGCGCATGCGCAGAGGCTATCAGTCTGAGGGTGGTGATCTTCATTGGGGACCACCTACAACCTAATCTGCATAATCCCTGAAAATTTCATCGAAATCGGGTAGAAAATGTGGAAGTTATGGCCGTTACAAGGAAATTTACGTTTGCCCATGCGCAGTGGCTACTATCAGTCCGAAGGTGGTGATTTTCATAGGGGACCATCTACAACCTAATCTGCATAATACCTGAAGATTTCATCGAAATCGGGTGGAAAATGTGGAAGTTATGGCCGTTTTTTTTTTTTTCAAAATGTCTTTTTTGACGGAGGGGGCACGCCATAAAAATAAAATAAATAAATAAATAAAATAATGGGGAGGACGCCCAGGACTCACCCGACGCCGGCCCTAGGGATGAGGGAAGATGAGGAAGGTGGGGGTGGGAGAGAGGGATGAAGGGAAGTGCCTCTATAAAACGACCACCAGTTCAAATATGAGCCGAGCAAGACACGGGTGGTGATACCACGGAGTACGCCTACTGAGATGCCCAACTCACGCAACTCCGTGGCACTTTTCCCGCACCACACCCCGCGCCAAGATAAGGTTGCAGCCATCACCCTGATGTTGTTGGGTGCCACTCCTTTTAGCTCCGACACCGCTTGCTGTAAATCATTTCTATCATACTTCCTTATCTTAGCCCGCCAAGTCTGCTCCATGTCCAAGCTGCCATTGACAACTTGGACATCCAGGATAATGCAAGACTGGTCGGGCTTGACGGCAACGATGTCGGGCTTCTTACCCTGGTCACTTGGCATGTGATACAATCTCTCTCTCTCAACATCCCAGCCGCTAGATGACAGAGCACCTGCTATCTGCTTGGCGACCGCATCATGACGTAAAATGCGGCCCCCATGAGTCCGAGGACATTGCTGCACTACATGATACAGATGTTCATTTCCACTCCGACAGGCGCGGCAAAGGGGTAGAGTTGTCCCACGACTACCCCTCGAACACCGTACCGCAGTTGGCAGAGTTGCCATGCGGACGGCGTGGAAGTGTCGGTAGTCGCGGGCCCCAATGCCCTCCGAAGCCCAATCTACCCATTGGGAAGAGACAGGGCTTTCGGAGCACTGTCGGAGTTCTTTACCATCTACTGACTCATGCAGCGCAGCAGCGAACTCAGCAGACGAACTGGGTTTTGGAGCAGATGGTGTTGCTCGGTCGCACCATGCTAACTGCTGCCTGACAAAATCAAGATCAGCAGCCGCACGGGCGACCTCCCAGCTCGACCCTTGAAGGGCTAGCAGGCGCTGGCGGCGCAGTGAAGGGATACATGCCGAGAGAGACACAACGCCAAGCCCACCGGATTTTACCGGTGCGTGAACATAGGCACTTGGGACACCAGGTGGGAACCTCAGCCAAGAGCGCACAGCAGAGCGAACTTGTCGATCTAATTCTTGCAGCCTCCCCGCCGTAAGCCTGCCAAAGACTAACCCATAGGTCAGCTTTGGCAGTAAGTACGTGCGGAGGAGGCGCAGCTTCTGCTGTGGCTTCAATGGAGCCTTGGTAACGCGATCTAGCGCTCTACCAAGGTCCACACGGCTGGCACTAATGGTGGCCACCCCCATGAAGTCGACTCCAAGGTACCGCCAAACCTCCAACACGGATCGAGATGGGATGGGGGATTGTCCTATGACAAAACCCCCATCCACAACTTTCACCTTATGTTGGCGACCCGACGGGACCAAGGAGACCAACCCACACTTATCGGGGTTAACCACAAGTCCACACCTGGCTAGCTGCTTAGCAAATGCATTGAGGGCGATCTGCAAACCCTCACGGGTTTCTGCGAGTAGGATAACATCATCGGCAAAAGCCAATGCTCCTACTCGCACCCCAGGGGCGAGATCAAACCCTACTTCTGTGGGCAGCTTACCCAAGGCCGTGTCCACGACCAGGTTGAAGAGGAGTGGTGATAGGGGATCCCCCTGGCGTACCCCACGCCCGATCCGTACATCCCCTGACACCTCACCTCCTGCCTCCAGGACCGTCACGCCTTCGTGGTACAGACAGGCCACATACTCAATTAACCGAGATGGGGCCCCGACACCACGAAGGCAATCGGTCAGGGCAAAGTGACTGACTGTATCAAAGGCCTTAGCGACGTCCAGAGCAGCCAGATGGAGTTGGCGGCGCTTCATACGGGCCAGCGAGATGACAGTTTGGAGAACTGTAAGGTTCTCCGCCGTGCCATCTGCTGGCCGAAACGCTCTCTGGACGTCACCAATGATACCAGCCACTTGGAGGCGAGATGCCAGTACTTTCTGGAAGTGGCGGAAGACTACCGAGGACACAGAGATCGGTCGATAGCCTCCAGGCCCACTTCCCCCTTTCTTTGGGATGAACACCGTTCGGGTACGGGTTAACGCTTTCGGGGGTCTTCCCGCAAGGAGGAGTAGGTTGAGGAGGAGCAGCTTAATCGTCCTTGGTGCTTTATTCCAGCGACGGGCGGAAATACCATCTGGTCCAGCGGAAGTGGAGTTCTTGACACGGCACTTATGTGCCTCGTCAGAGAGCACCGGCGAACACATGATGCTGCGTAAGGAATCCCTGGTAGAGACTGGGGGAACCACACGCTCTCCAGGGTCGTGACTGGGAGCACTCAGAAGTGGCTCCCAGAAATCCACAAACTCCTGGAGAGGGGGTTGAACTTGA
Organism: Apolygus lucorum; assembly: GCA_009739505.2. Lineage (NCBI taxonomy): Eukaryota > Metazoa > Arthropoda > Insecta > Hemiptera > Miridae > Apolygus > Apolygus lucorum. The sequence continues at coordinate 27,294,427 of CM019173.2, read as the reverse complement.
TTTTCCCCAGGCTCTTCCAGTACCTCCGCAGCCACACGCGCCGGATGCTTCCTCCACAAACTCTGAACCCGGTGATACTCCCGCCGTCTTGCTTGTTTAGCTGCTCTGCGACCTCCACGCAACACCACTCTAGGAGGAGGTCCCCCCTGGTGCTGCGTCACGGTCGCATCCCCAACCCGCGGGAAGATTCTCCCTAAATAGGCTGCCACCTCATTTTCCAGGTTATCCAGCCCTTCAGCAGCCCGCCTCGCCAGATCCTGCAGGTAGGTGCTTTCATAGCCTTCAATACGACCCACCTGCCCCCCGAGCCTCAAGACTTCGGTCTTCAGATTGGCAAGAAGACCGGAGGTCCCGGGGGAAGGATGCTGAATGGCAGGCTGCTGCTCCACGTCAGCAACAGGAGATGCGGGAGAAGCCCCACTGCTATTTGCCAGGATAACTTCCTGGACAAGCTGCTTATAGTGGGGCTTCAGGCGGATGTTCTTGATGGCAATGACTGTGCGCATGGGAAAACGTTCGCTTAAATAAACATTGATATTACGTACCCCATTGCGCACAGCCACCGCCTCATCTGCCGCCATCCTGCGCAATTCCTCGGAAGCATACCTGTGCTGTATTCGTTCAATATCAATAGCAGCATTAGCAGCAACAGGATGCTTCCGTCTGACGTGGAGACCAAGGCCGGACCTGGTAGTAAAAGCTCGCTCACAATGGGCACACTGGTGGTTCAAAGAGGCAGTGGAAGAGGAAGAGGGTAGGGATGATGAGGAAGAGGAGGAAGGTGAGGATGGCCGACGCCCCTGCCTGGGGCGCCTCTGAGCGCCTCCCCTAGAACCCCGCGGGCCAATGGGCAGGCGGGGGTTATGAGGCTCTTCAGGGTTGTTCTCCATAACGGGGGGGCGCTTGTTGAGAAGGGCCAGGGAACCCGTTGACAGGGGTTCCCTCCCTATTCGCCAGAGGGTCATTCAGCCACCCCTGGGATTTCAAGAGGGGTTCACCAGGGAAACCTAATGGGACCACCTCTATCTATCCCAGGGGGCCCGGGTTGCGCGACGGGGACGCATGACCTTGACTTGGGTAGGGATAAGAAGGGCTCCAGGAAGATAAAAACACCCTCTATTACCCTACCCCAGCAACCCAAAAAAAAAAATGCACGTTTGCGCATGCGCAGTGGCTACTATCAGTCCGAAGGTGGTGATTTTCTTAGGGGACCATCTAGATACTAATCTGTAACATCCCTGAATATTTCATTGAAATCGGATGGAAAATGTGGAAGTTATGGCCGTTACAAGGAATTCACGTTTGCGCATGCGCAGTCGCTCCTATCAGTCCGGGGATGATGATTTTCACAGGGGACCGTCTACACACCAACCCACACAATCCCTGAAAATTTCATAGAAATCGGACAATAACTTCGTATAGTTATGCGCGTTACAAGGAATTCATGACAGACAGACAGACACACAGACAGACAGACACGGAAGCAAAATGGTTCAGAAAGGTCTAAAACGCAAAACGCGAGTGAAAATTTTGATTTTGGAAAACTTTTTTTTTTCGTCCTTGAAAAGTGAAAACAAAGCTTCCGCTACCTTGGTAGACTCAGAAGCAAAATTCTCGAGTTGACAGAGTGTAATAGGACCTTCGAGGGACATTCTACCCTCATTTCTCACCTGAAAAGGCTATTAGTTGAATTTCCTCGTCAGGGATGGCGCCACATTCTAAGGCAGCACAGATCCCTCTTTGCTGCTATTATTTTTATTAAGATGTTTGTTTACTAGTATCGTACCTAGGGGTCGTTGTCAGATGAAATTGGATTTAAAAAAAAATGTCTACTTTGGGATAGAATGGAGTATTTCAGTCAATTTTTTTTAATTTTTTTTTTTCTCAAAAGAGGAAACGGTAATTGGGTCTGTTCGTCGAGAAAATGTTTTTAAAAAATCAGAGAAGCCAAGGAAAGTTGAAGATTTGAATGGTGTGACGTAGCTAGCCAACTGTCTTTAAAAAAAGTATCCATGCACAGAGAAGAGACGAAACCCTTGGAGGACCTCTTGGATACTACAAAATACTACTCACACACACGCGCGCGGCATAAGTGTGTGTGCGTTAAGGAAGGCCTGCCTTTTTTTCAAACGTGTAATCTCTTTAATTAATTTTTCTACCACATGTTGTAGTATCATTGGGCTTAAAGTTGGAGTATATAGGTTTTCAAAGGTGCTGAATCCAAATTTGAGGTCAAAAACCTGAATTTCCGACCCACCGAAATACCCCATTGAAAGTACGCTTTACCGAAAAGCGTTACTTTTGATGACGTCTAAAGTCAGCAAACTGGTTGTTTTTACAACATTTGGGCTATTATTTTGATCATTACTCCTCCAGCAAAATCGAAGTGTTGAAGTAAAGTAAAGACATACAGTATCTTCCTGACTCGCACGCGAGAGAGATGAAAACTATTTCAAGCAGGTTCCCATTGTAATTGTGACTAGCGATGCCGCCAAAATCGAAAGCTGAATGATCCTCAGAACTTCTAAACGCCAACGCGAAGTGAAACTTTGGGATAACGCGGAATTTCTCGCATTCCTTCGTTATATTTCTTAAAATGTGTACTCTATGGTATATTTGTAACGGCCGTACCATGTTGTACGCTACCCAAAGCTAGCTCTCGAGTATCGCAGAATACTTTATGGAATAGACGCCACGTTTGGACCACCTACTGCAAAAAGACATTTATTTAATTACTGCTTTCTCGAACTACAAAAGTTGTTGTTCAACAGCGCATACACTACTAATATAACACAATACAGTTCCTAATTGGAAATTAATGTTAAATTACTGGAACTATGTTTGAAATGGTATTGACAAATGTAGGCCAGCTCCGTAGGACATAGACACAACACCATGATACTCGCCACACGCAAACAAGTTGGATAAGAATGAGCCGAGGCTGTCAACATCCAGAATTTGAACTCGATAAAACGTTTCTTTGAATCCCAATGAGGTTAAGAATCACTGAAGAAGAGCTGGACGATAGAGAAGATTGGGAAGCAGTGACGATACGTCTTCTAGACAATCAGCAGGAGTTGAAGGAATTGGTTCCATTGATGTAGATGAAGAAGGTTTAGGATGTATTGCACTTTTCCACTTAACTATTTTTATCTCGCTAAATCTATAATGACCTGTACATTGTCACCTTACTGTACGTTCTTCAATTCTAACTACTTCAGGACGAAAAAATGGACGGGTAACCGGATGAAGACCTCTCCGTCGTTGAGCAGTGGGTTTGAAGACGCAGAAATCGTCGCCAGCGCACTCAGAAGAACGGAAGCTCGTCCGATGGGCGACAAACTCGCTACTCTCCCGCCCTCCAAGTCTGAGCCGAGTCCTGCTCTCATTGCGCAGACGAATTGGAATTTTGTTGAGAAGCTTCTGAAGGTAAAGCACAGGTTTCATTAAGACTTGGATACTGTAAGCGCCATGGAAATATTGTTGGGTGTATGGAAATCGATTGATATGGGAATGCTATACTTGAAGAAGATCTGGTTGTGGTGAGACTAATGTGAGGAACCACTGAATTCGCTATCACATCACTAAAATCTTGGGCAGTGATTTCCAACCCTCTTTTGTTTCTAATTTGGAGCATTTTTAGGTTTTTCTCCAAAAGGCTCTGATTTCCGTTACGACATGCTGAAAAGCTCAATGGAAGGAGCCTGGAGCCAGAACTGCCTTAGCTAGCTAGCCGCGAAACCCCAGCCTCGGCAGAGGTTTTTGGGTTAAGTTAGGGGCGAGTCTGGGAATGCCAACATCAAAGCTTCAAGAATTTCAAAAAGCTTCACAAAAAGCCCTTGAAAATAGTAAAACTTTCCGGGACGACCCTCAATCTGGATTCGTGCATGTCTACTTCCACGCAATGTTACCAACTCAGATTCCAATTCTCCTGCCAACTTGATATCTGTTATCTTACGAATGACTTAGTAGTCCAACACCTCCCTCATTTCTGGTTCTTTACAGGATTGCAAACAAAAAACCAAACGGATGCTGGTCGAGAAACTGGGTTCAGAAGCTGTTGAGATGGGTCACTGCGCGCAGACATCTCTCGTTGAAGAAAATACATTAATCGCCAGCTTATGTGATCTCCTTGAACGCGTGTGGTCCCACGGTCTGCAGAAAAAACAAGTAAGAAAGAGCAAGGTTATTTGCAATAATTTCAACCCCAATTGCATGGTTATGTCGTGACTACAGCATCAGCAGAGTCGCATTTCAGAATAAGCATGTGGTCAGTGGTAGCTCGAAGAGCATCCCTTGTTATGACAAAACATTCAAAACTTTTCGAAGTTACGTTTTCCCCCATCCGAGTACTGGGACATCAACTAAGTACGGCATATGAGCCCCCGTTGGGCGAGAACCGATGCTCATTTTGAATTTAAACACTAGAGCTATAAGTTCTTTTGACAGACCTATTTCCAACGTAGAGAAAATTCTAAGATCCTCATTTCTTTGGTACCTTCCTGGTTTTACTAGACCAGAATCTTTTCCTCGGTAACCTGGTTTTCAAATTCCTATCAAAATTTTCTCACCTTTCATAATTAAATTCTCCTTCTCTAGTAATGAGGAATTTCACCATGTCGGAATTTCCTATTTTTGACCCCAAAATCGGATTCAGCACCTCGAAAAACCCCCTACGGCAAACTTTCAGCCCGAACTTCCTAATTTACGAATAAACAAAACAGTGAAGAAAATACGAATGTTTAAAAAAACCGGGAAAATGACGTCATCCCGGAATAGTTCATTTATGGCCGCTTGAAGCGCTGAGATCGAGAAATCTATAGTCCCCAGATGCAAAATTTCAAGAAAAACAGTAAAGTTCAAAATCGAAAAACTGAAGAAAAAAAAAATAGAAAAAGCAAGATGGGGAAAATCAGGTTTCCCCTGTTTTTGTTTTATAACTTTTCTCTTAGAAAACACGATTTCGTCGTCCCAATGGGCAACACTGGGAGGAGACGGCGATCCGAACAGCTCAATCAGCGAGCGTTCCCGCTTCACGTCTGTTTTCCCGGTTAGTTTTGAAATCAAAAATTTTGATTGTCTCCCAAAAATAACAGGAGACTTATTTTCCGAAATCAGACCGATTTTCATCTATCCCACACCATTAACTATTCAGGAAAAATGCAAACAGAATTCGGTTAAATTCCTCATTCAATTTCAATCTAACTTCTGATAGTCAGATAGACATATGTTTACCTCGGGAATGAGAACTAAATAAACCACACTGGTTGAGAACTAAAAAGTTTGAATTAAACAGAACTGATAAATGATTTGAACAAGAATTATAGAGCGCAGAGATGAATTGGTAGGTAGTTTGTTGTAGATATGGCCGAGGCATCCAAACCGCGGAGGGGTATCTTCGCCGCAGCCTTCTTGATCTGCCCTGTGCGTTCGTGTTCTATGTTGTTCTTAATTATGATCGTCCTTGGTCTACTAATTCATCAAATCTTACAGGCCTATTAGTTCTGAATGCAATAACCCATTGAATGTACGAGATGATCTAATTTGGTTCATTCTTAGGGAACTACATTGTTGGCAAAAAGGGACTACTTTCTCTTTGGATCAACTGCACACTTTGGGCGGGAAGGTCCAAACAACATATTTTGTGTAGTAAATTTCTCAGTTCTAAATTCTTCAATCAAAATTCACTGAAAGATGACTAGACATGAACTCAAAGTAAACACTACGAAATTATCATTCACAACTATTACGTAATTCTTCGTTATTTTTGTACAGGTTTTGTCCGGTTTTACTCTATTTTCCAAGGTTTGTTATCTTTTTTTAAGCGTACAGCCGTGCGACGTTCGCTTTTCACTCTCGCACATTTGATGTTGATTAGATCTAGTGGGGTAGTTGCATGGGTCGGAATTTCGTATTTTGTCGTCAGATTCTAAGTTAGCGCACCTGAAAACGTTCCAGTTTTTGGTTCGACATCCTATTTAGTTCAGCCATATTCCCATAAGGAAGTGCTTTCCTCACTTGTGTTGGAGGGAAAGCCGTCATCAACACTGTCACCTCGCGACAATTATTTCCTGATGGAGCGCTTTGAAAGCGCAGGTCACTGCAATAGCGGACGGATTCAAGTCAGAAACATTGAAATGAGCGGGAAAATCCTGACTCTCCACCGAAGTCGATTAAGTAGGATTAAAATGTGACCCTTCTCGCCATCTACTGTGTGAAAGAAGTTAGCCTGTCTCGCCACCCCAGCAAATCCTGAGAAATTCCTAAAATTGAGGAAAAACCCTGTTTTTATTCCCTACTTGAAATCCGTTTACTTGTAAAACTTGGAATAGTGTACACAATCATATGTCTCTAGTCTATATAACATTTTACGGCCTTAAAAAACTAGAAATCCTAAAAAATATCTATTGTGACATAAAAGGGACAAAAATTTCATTTAAGTGGGGATGAACCCAAATAAAAAAAAAAGACAAGACAAGACCCTGGCTAGCGGGTAGAGAAAATGAAACAAACAAATTTACAAAAAAAAACTTTATTCAAAGAATAAAAGTTGGATCAAAATTGGTCGGTACGAGAACGAAATTTCAGGGGGGACTGTCACAGGTATAATCACGATACGACACTTACGGTAGGTACTTAAGGACTATTTGTTCGGGCTTGACGATACGGTAATTATTAAAGGTACTACTTACAAATTTCGATCGGCCGTCGAATAAAAAAAACGAAAAGATATAGCCCTAGACCTTTTGGTACTTTAAGTGGATTGGAACGGGAAGGACGGGATGCTCTGAATGACGGTACGGTAGAGTCTGCACAGCAAGACACTCCTCGATGGCAGGTAAGTCTTGGTCGAGACGTAAAATTCTTTGCTCGTACCTAAAACGGTACGATATTCAGAAGTCGCTCGACGCTCAGTTGGACGAGGTCTTCAATAGGAGATTTTCCGGGGGTATGCCGTCTGGCCCTGGCCGGTTGAAAACCGAGACTCGCGGATTAGAAAGTGCGGGTCTCCCCTCCATGTGCTGTCACGTCTGATCCCGACGGGCTGTTGTTTTTGACGAGGCACGAGTGACCCCGGGTTCAAAACATCGCTTATCGCATCGGAATAGATTGGTAGGTTTGCATTGTGCGGGTTCCTCAGTCATATCGAAAAATGGAAGACGTGAGGGTTTGGAGTTTTGCCGAAAAGCCGTGCTGAAGTTTTTTCGAAACTGAGCGCTATGGGCACATTAACCTGCAAAGGAGAGCAGTTCGTACTCCATCAAGATCCTGAAAAAGGAATTGTAGTGTTCTCATGTGCCAGCAACCTTCGTCTCCTCCAAGAATGTACCAGTCTGTACATAGACGGCACTTTCGATTTTTGCCCCACATTTTTTACCCAATTATTCACGGTGCATGGGTACCACAGTGGTTTCTATGTGCCACTTGTTTTTTGCTTGCTACCGAACAAACAAAAAAGTTGTTACGAGGCTTGCCTCGATACAATCAAACAAAAATGCGAAGAGGAAACTGATGAGTTGTTCGAGCCGGATATTTGCGTCACCGATTTCGAGAAATCTCTACAGATGGCAGTTACGTCCGTTTGGCCGGATTCTGAATTGGTGGGATGTAGGTTCCATCTGAGGCAGGCATGGTATGCATCCACACCTGCGCCTTACTGCAGACAGTCCTAAGTCTGTTAAAGTGGGAAGGAAAATTTGATGTCTTGTTGGGGGTGAGACGTGACAGCGATCATTCTCATCGGGGGTGAATCGTGAATCGGGGGTCACACGTGACCTCCCACTTTCGACTTTGCTTGGGGGTCACACGTGCCCGAGCGGGGGTCACTCGTAACGACTTTTCGCGGCCGGGAGTCAGACGGAAGGCCCCCGATTTTCCAGACGAAAATACAATGATGATGATGTTCGGAGAACAAATGGCGAAATATTCGGTACGAACAAACGAGATATGCTTCACCCAGATCGTCGAGAGATGTCTGGACGATGGTACGATAGGTATTTCAATAATTTGGAATGAAAATTCCCAGTAGAAAATTAAAACTTCTGCGAAAGGGCAGCGTGTAGAACGTTCGCGGAGTGGCGATGAAGAACTGATCAAGACAAAGACTTTCGGTGCACGTGGTTTCTCTGATTGGTGACGAGGCCTGCAGGTGGCAGCACAAGACGGACGACAGGAAAGTAGACGGCACCGAGAACCGCGGAACGGCAAATTTAAATATTCACGTTACACTATTAACTTACTGTTACTGAAAATTTACATTTTCGTCGTCAAAATTTTACGTAAAAGAGGTGGTGCGTTTTGTAGATCATCTGGACTGGCAATATCTACCACAAAATCCGAAGTTTGCCTGTTTACCCACAAACGAACTACCCTCTGCAGCCAAATGGTTATTGGGGCGCTGACATTCCCAACCTCGGTAAAAGTGAATTTCCTGGATGACCTGACTGCAAAGCTAAACTGGAACACTCATGTTGAACAAATAGCTTCAAAAGTGGAAGCATACTTGAATTTTATGAGATCCTTCTCCTCAACAAGATGTGGCGCAGACCCCGAAACAGCTATGCTATTCTACTCATCTACTATACGAAATGTCCTGGATTATGGCTCCATCTTCTTCGCTTCTGCTTGCAAACCCTCACTGGAAAAACATGATTGCCAACAATATCGCGTAATTAGAACTGCACTAGAACTTGAGGCCAAATGTAACAATATTATGACGCCATTAGACTTTTTTTTTTGAAGCGGTGGAGCGTTTGCTTCTTACAAACTTGAGGTTTTAAAAGTTCATCTTTGCGACTGATAAATTTTATCCGGAGATAAACAGCTCGGGATTAGCCTCCAGTGACAGGTTGCGACTTGTCTCGTTTACCTCAATGGCGAGAAGACCGATACTCTTGAATGTTCGTAACTATAGGAGGTGGCGACTCGATGTAATACTCGAAATGAGGGTGCAAAATAATGATGCGGTTGGTACCAAAATTCTCAGAATGAGGTCCACCTTAGATTAAAAATAACAATAAACAGGGAAGTTTTAACGTGCCAATAAAATATTCATTATCCTTCCAGCAATTTACTATACAAGTAAAATATTATATATTCAAAGGTGTAAATCGTGATGTTGGTATAAATGAAGAATTTAGAGAATTTGTTAAGTATGTCCAAGTGGCCCAATTCCAATCTAATTTTTACAGACGGGTCTAAAATTGGAAATTCCGTTGGTTGTGGAATATTATTCCCAGCAAATCAGTACGAGGCATCTTTCAAATTAAATTGCACAATGTCAAGCTACAACGCTGAAGTAATTTCCATCAGTAAGGGATTAGATGTAATTTTAGAACAATCTCCCGACGACAATATCAATCTCATTTGTACAGATTCTTTAAGTGCAATAACAACCTTAAGTTCGAATAAAATTAATAGAGCTCAACATCCAATAATAGCACAAATACTAATAAAATTACACGAATTGAAAGAACAAGCTAAACGGGTAAAATTCGTCTGGGTTAAAGCCCACGTAGGTTTGACACCGACGAACGAGTTGATGGTCTTGCGAAGAAGGGAGCACGGAATGGATTAGTGTTAAGTATGCCCATTCCCAGGGAAGATTTTTATCCTCTGATTAAAAGAAAATTTTGGCACATGTGGCAGGAGGAATACGTACGCAGTGAAAAGGGCTAATTTTATAAATTCCACGAAACAAAAATCCAAAGAAATCCTTGGCTTCGAGGCAGTGGATTAGAAAGGCATTCAATAATCAGAATAAATCGCCTGAGATCCAATCATGGGCTCTGTCAGGAGTACAAATACAGAAAGGTGTATCCCAAACTGAGCAATGTGATAACTTAGGAGAACCAACCCAATCACTAAAACATGTAATAATAGAGTGCCCCGAATACAACAGTGAACGGAACAGGTTTTTTAACAAAATAAGCAAAATGATTATCCATCCATTCAGTAACTCATGTATTATCGGCTCAAGAAACAGCGATATTTGTAAGGAACTAGTTACCTTCATGAGAGATGCCAACATTGAAGTGTGAATTATTGTAATTTGTAATAACTATATTATAGATAAACAGAATGTTATTAATATAAATAGATGAACAGAATATGATGATTTAAAATGTATCGCGGCTAAATGTTAAATAAACTATGCCAAAAAAAAAAGCAATAAACAGTTTTTCTTACTCAGGCGCACACCCTATTTCGGTTCCGTGTCTGTCTGTCTGTCGTGAAATCCTTGTAAGAGGCAAAACTATACCAAGTTATTGTCCGATTTCGATGACATTTTCAGGGATAGTGTGGGTAGATGTTCCCCTATGAAAATCGTCGCTCCAGAATGATAGTAGCCATTGCGCATGCGCAAACGTGAATTTCCTTCTAATGGCCATTACTCCTACAGTTCTCATCCGACATCGATTCACTACAGAGCAAAAAAATGTTAAATATGCAACTACCCTATTGTCATGTGGGCGTATGTGGCGTGAATTTGTCGTAATTGTCCATTTTGTGTGGTCTACTGCTGTAAAATGTTTGAAAATTTCTCATATGGGCTGGTTTGGAGTGGAGGAGAATTATACTGTTACATACCTTGACGTGATTGCCTATCCATGTTGCACTGAAACGCCACGAACCTCTTAGCCTATAAGCGTACTTGTGCTTTATGAGAGATGTCAGCTTCACCACGTAGATTGGAGTTCTCGTATTCTAATAATCATTGATATCTCCCTTTGAATCGTTCGTTTCACTACTAAACACCACCGAAAGATCAGAACTCAAGCTGCAAAAAGAATTCCACGATTCAAAAACGACATTTCTTTGTGTTTCTAGGGCAAATCTGCTTTGTGGGCTCATCTCTCCAACTACTTGGAATACGACGAAAGGAATGATTCCAGTCAATCAGTCAACCCTAACTTTATGAACCCGGGAACCCCAGGTATGAACACTGCATTCTACTTATTTGTAAATAGTGTTTTTCAAACGTACATTTTCGTATTACTTTCGTATAAGTTCACTCCGAGACTAGAGAGCATGGATGAATGTAAAGATTTTTTCATTGAACTCAAACCCTTCGATGAACATGTAAATCGTTTTCCATCCATCCTTTCTAGTCTCTTCCATACAGATACAGTCATTATTCATGGGGTACAACACTTAACGAAATCACTCCCTCAAAAAATGCAATATCATCCAATATAATTGTAAATTTCTTCAATATCTTCATACGCCAATATCTGCTTCTGGGTTCTAATAATGCACAAAGGAGGTGGTGTAGGTCATGGCGAGAATAACACTAATCCTGGTAAACATCGGCTGGTGCTTCATTTTAGTACACCTTAAAATATGGTAGTTCTAATGAATATTGATCTGAGGAGAAAACTAAATGAAATTATGAGGTCTGTTTAGAAAGTTCCAGGACTTTTTCAAAAACGCTTTATGAAAACTTTTTTCAAGTATTCCTTTCAAAGTACTCTTTGCTATCCTGAATCATTCATTAACCTACTTGTCATCTACATATTAAAATATAAAATATTATTTTATATTATATTATTTATTATTTTTTACTCATGAATTATGTTTTTTTCTATTTCAATAACCTGTTATTCCTTATTACTTATTCTGTTCAAATACCTTTCCAAATATTCTTGCTATTCCCTTAATAAATAATTTTTTCTTTGTACAGTTACTAATAATGATCTTATCATAATGATATTTCTAATAATCAAAATTCTAACTATAACATTTTTCTTTTTTATTCATGCAGCCCTTGCATGGCATGTGCTGAAGAAGAGAATGGATTGTACGTACTAATATTTTCAAAACTCAACATTCTGTCGCTGTTATGTTGATTTTTCGTGTTTCAAGAACAACTGTTTAGTCTAGCCAATGATTCAAGCACACAGAATATAGAGATTCCACCTCCGTTCGACCTCAGGTTTTGCTGAACGCATATTTCGAAGATTTCACATAAGATAGTGCAATTTTACAGACAATCTATCGATTTAGTAGGTGTATTTTGTTGAGTTGAAGTGACTAGTAATAGTAAACTATCTAATTTGAAAATAGGACAGACGACCGCACAAATATGCTGAAGTATTAGGTCCAAAAAGAATCTTCTCAAAGAAGGAATCTTCACAAAGAAGGAATTAAAAACTAGTTGTTGGCGTGCCTGAATTATTCTACTCCAACGATGACCACACAGAAGGTTTTCAGTCAAAATTTTAACAAATCAGATTGGAATGTGTTTGAAATCACGAGTAGGTATCCTGATTATGACTGCCGTGATTAATAAATTCACACTTTCCGAAAATTCGCGAAACACCTCAAAATTCTGGAATTTTAATTTCTGTGTTGTGACCTCGTTTTTATTATGAATGTCTGGGGAAACCTTTGTTTGCCGAGATAGAACTCTCAATTTCAAATTCTTAATAATTAATAATTATTAATAATTAACCTAATACTTCAGTATTGGGTCCAAAAAGAATCTTCTCAAAGAAGGAATCTTCACAAAGAAGGAATTAAAAACTAGTTGTTGGCTTGCCTGAATTTTTCTACTCCAACGATGACCACACAGAAGGTTTTCAGTCAAAATTTTAACAAATCAGATTGGAATGTGTTTGAAATCACGAGTAGGTATCCTGATTATGACTGCCGTGATTAATAAATTCACACTTTCCGAAAATTCGCGAAACACCTCAAAATTCTGGAATTTTAATTTCTGTGTTGTGACCTCGTTTTTATTATGAATGTCTGGGGAAACCTTTGTTTGCCGAGATAGAACTCTCAATTTCAAATTCTTAATAATTAATAATCTAATATAATAAAACGCCAACCGTACGTACGTACGTACGTACGTATGCACGGAGGGGTCTTGGGAGGTGGGACGAGTCGGATGGGCGGGAGGGGGGGGGGAATCGGAGGCGGGAGGAGCCGGAGGGAGTGGGATGCGGGGAGAGTCGGAAGAAGCGTTTTGCCTACTTTTAGTAGGCTTTTCAGCTAGTTATTAATAATTAACCTAATACTTCAGTATTGGGTCCAAAAAGAATCTTCTCAAAGAAGGAATCTTCACAAAGAAGGAATTAAAAACTAGTTGGCGTGCCTGAATTATTCTACTCCAACGATGACCACACAGAAGGTTTTCAGTCAAAATTTTAACAAATCAGATTGGAATGTGTTTGAAATCACGAGTAGGTATCCTGATTATGACTGCCGTGATCAATAAATTCACACTTTCCGAAAATTCGCGAAACACCTCAAAATTCTGGAATTTTAATTTCTATGGTGTGACCTCGTTCTCATTATGACTGTCTGGAGAAACCTTTGTTTGCCGAGACAGAACTCTCAATTTCAAATTCTCAATTATGTTGAATTATTCGCTCTTTTTCCGTTTTTATGTTTTGTTTTCGTCGAAAACATCTTTTAAAGAATGAATGTGTTTAGAAGATAATTGACTCTGTAACAAAAATATCCACCAATTCAAGTAACACACGACCTACCCTTGATTCTTTTAATACCCGTGTTGGTTCGTAAAATGATGAATTATATCTTGTGCTGACGAGCACTATTCCTGAAAATGTCCTTCAAATCTCTATGATTCTGAATTGCTTGATTTCTTTGGTTTTTTAACACTTACGTTAGACTTGATGAGTTGTTTGATTTATGTAATGTCTGATGCGTTTCACGTGTACGAATATGCTTTCATCATCATCACTCTTCTTGAAGAGCAAGGATGGTGTCACGAAATCTCCTGAATAATCCCCAATTCACTAACGAATTCGTGGTTTTGTTTTACTTTGCACTGCTATTTTGTTTGTTGCTTTTTTTATTCATCGCACATGCACAAAAGATTTCGCTACAAACTTCTCACAAGTATCCGCTTACTGCTTTTCCTATCCTCCACCCTTCTCCTTCCTCGACCTTTGCTTGCATATACTATTTTTTGTTCGCTTTGGTGTCGGCAGAGCCTGATAAATTGAAGGGATTCTCCAGAAAACTCATTGCATCCATTGTATCGCCTAGATACAAGGAAATTGTCTCATTAATAGTCCCCAAATTAGGTAAGTTCTTGTTATTTTTATGATTTTTGATTTTTTTAAAAAATAGCTTACCGTTTTGCTTTTTTATGTTATTTATTACCCCTGCGATTTGTGTTTGTAATTATTCCATTCTTAATTTAATTACTCACTTGATAATCTATAACTTCCTCAAAAACTGTGGTTATTAACGAATGTTGTCTTGACGTATCGCTGTTAGAGCGTTCAGTAGAGTAGTGGTTATCGCACTCAAATAATCCTATCATCTGCAGATTACGTGCTTGGGGATCGATATAAAATGCCTAATTTTTACTACCGCCGCATCTTAACTTAAAAGAACCCTTACTTCGATGCTCCCAATCAGAATTTCGTTGAAATCTGCATAAGTGGGGAAATCAGATACTTACCTACATACCTTTGATTAGTACCTCTGATTAGTGATGCAGTGTGGACAATGGAATCACATTTTCTCCAGCATTCTTCGATATGCAGTTTTCTGAACAGTTTGTTTCATGACCCTCAAAAAACCCACGTAATCACCGTCTAATTTTGATTCAATTTTGGAATTTCTGAAAAATGCGAGTTGGTAGTAGATGAAGTAGTTGGTATTTTTCAGCAGACTTCGCCCTCAGTACGTCAATCTTTTTAGATGGAATATCATAACTTCGCCATTTACTTATTATTTTCCATCCTGCTTAATTATACAAGATTTTGATGGATTCGAGCAATAGTTACCTCTTACGACTACTACATATCAATCGATCTTCTATGGCCAATGCCATTCTGCAGCTACTTACCTAAACCACAATTTTTCAAGGACCATATCTCACTCTACTTGGATTGTATACTCACTCAAATGGTTTTGATTTCGGTCCAGATTTATCGTCTGGGTCTGGAGGCGATTCTAGTCCTGAGATGTCCAAAGTGACTCGGAGCAGGTCGGAAACCAGAACGTCCAACACAAGGAGATTGAGCGAAGAAATCCAGCTTGAACCAACGTTGAGGGCGCTCCCGAACACTCTATCATACGATTTGAGGTATTTATTTTAGCATTTTTGAAAGAAATCCTAAACGCAAACCTAAACATACATATCGAGTTTAGCATAGTCAATGTAGAAGAGGAAGCAGAAAGATCCTGTTGTTTTTCCTCTTTCGTTAATCTCCGAGCTCTTTCGGGGCAAACTGGCCCTTTTTTCGAGCCCATTACGACGTATGACCGCTTTGGTGCCAGACTGGCACCATTTGGGGGGGGGGGGGGTAACTCGGATTCGCATGTTGGGTGGGTATCGAAGGCAGATGGATTTTAAAATGTTCAAATTCGAGGCTCGCATGCCCCTAGAAATGTTATGGCGGCTAAGGATTAAGGGGGGTCACTATTTATAACTCAAAATACTAAGAAAATTACTTTGTTTTGTTTTCCTTTATTGGCCTCACATGTAAACTGTATTTAGCTATCATAATATATAATTATTTTCTAGAGTTCAATGTTCGAGATTTTAATGAATTTATCTATAGCTTTTAACGTATTTTTATTATTCAGTAAGCACCGCACTCTCGTAGGAAATTCAATGTTTTTTTTTGGATGAGCTCCTCCACTAATTGTATTCTTGGCTGCTGGAAACTGGGGCATCTGAAGAGAATGTGATTTGAGTCTCCCTCTGGTTCGTCGCAGCTTAAGCAGTTCGGGTTGTCCAAAATTCTTACTTTGTAGGGATGGGAGGGGAGCCTGTGGTGGTTGAATCGAAGCCTAGAGATAATGTTAATAAAATTCCTATCCGTTTGCTCGTCCCAGAACCAAGGAGTTCTAGGTACATACGTTTGGATTGATAAATGAAATTTTCCTTTATTCTTTGTATTTTGTCGGTATGATTCATTCCATCGTTTGAACATGTTGCGTTTGGCTCAACTCTTCAAATCTTCTGTAAAATGGAAATTATGCGGGTCGCCTTGTGTAGGAGCCAATGCTGCAGCTCGGTCAGCTTTTTCATTCGGTTCTATATTTACGTGGCTTTTCACCCAGACTAGGTTTACCTCGACTCCCCTCTCTTTCAGTCCTTTTATACAGTTCACTGTCTCTAAAGTAAGACTATCTTTGTGATTTCTTAAAGTCTGCAGGTGTTTGATGGCTGATTGACTTTCAGAAAATATAGCCAAGGATGTAATTGGTAGCAAATTACGTAAGCGAAAATTACGTAAGAATTAATTAATTACGAAAATTAAGCGAAAATTAATTAAGCAAATTACGTACATTGAGTGAAATAGGTATGTGCAGGAGGAAGGTAAAAAAAAGCGTGCTTTATCGCTTTCCAACTGGTTTAAATTTACCTAAAGCTTATCCAATGGGACTTTCCCTGGAATGCATGTATTACTTGACTATATGTTTCAAGCCTATGCTCAACAGTCTGCATTCACATTTAAGCGCTCGCCGATTAACGAAAGAGAAAAAACTAGGTTCGTTCTGCTTCCCCTTCCACATTGACCTTGGATATAACTGCAGCAGGAGTCCAGAACAACAATAGTTTACAGTTTAGTATACTGCAAAAATAGGTCCAAGAGAGAGCAGGAAAACTCAACAACAACTTTTTCAAATTGTCAACAACCATCATGTGAAGTTTTCCATCCCCCCTCATCTTCATTTTCTTTTGGGCGCACTTTAGTTGGAGCCAGTCTGTTAGCACGAAGTCTTCTCTTCTTTCCAGCAAGTTTGGTTGAGCTAGTGGCGGAGAAAACCATTGAATGTCGCTTATTACTCTTTAGTAATTATTAATGGTGTGCCTGGATGCATTGTCCTGGTGGTCACTCATTCACTGCCTGGGGTTGCCATGGTTTCAGGCTCTGATGGCTTATAGTCTCCCTCTTTCGCGCCCCCTTTATTTTAAAAAGAGGATTCCGCCTGCCCATATTGGAGTTATGGGTACCGCTGTGCGTCATGCCTCCCTCTCCTGTACCCCCTTGACATTAGGGCTCTGGCACATGCCTCTGACAGGAGTAGAGCGGTTAGGGAGCAGTTACAAATTCTCTGCTTCGGGGCGTGTTACCTGGTCGGGCTTCTGGGGATAGCAGTAATGTCGTAAAAGGCTTTTTACTCATCTCAATTACCAGTACCACGGGCGAGGGGAGCCCCAGGCTACAGATGCACCAACCTCGGTCAAAGCATCACTTGCCTGCCCCTCAATTTAGGTCGGATTCGTGGTGGTCGTGGTTGAGCAAACCATACTTCATGGGCTTGTACCAAGAAGGCTATAAGGGGAGAGATGGCATCCTCAAGGGCTAGCCCCCTGAAGATGTCTCTCGGCATGTGAGTTCTGTTATGAACTCGGGTACCAACCTATCTAATTGGTAGAACCTTAGTTAGGAGGTACAGCCTAACCTGTGGTGTTAATAGAGCTGATAGCTATGCCAAGCTCCCCTGGGGCTCCTGGGTGGTGAGTTCCTTCCACTCACTCGATCTGCTTGCAAATGGAGGGGGTTGCGAAATCCTGTTTGGATCGGCTCTCCTTACAACCAAATAGTAGTTATTTGCCCATATTGGAGTCAGTAAATCTCCCGCTGATATCAGGGCATTGTTTTATCCTTTTCCGGGCGATTTCGAGCAAAGTTGCACGATGTGACAGGATGCTTCCTTTCTGGATCTCCAGTAGCGGTCACATCTGCATAGAAAGTGCTCAGCAGGGTCCACTTCTTGTTCAAATGAACACATCGGTGATATTCGATTGTCCATGATGTTTAGCTTTCCACAGAACTCATATTGCCCCGTTATAATGCCTATCATTAGTCTGATGATATTTCAACTTTCAGAAGTCAACCACAAGCCTTGTTTAGGATCTTATGAAGTGATACGCATTCTGGTCTGTCTGTAACTATCAGTTTCTTTGGACCAGAGTACAAGGTCTTGGGATTCTCATTCTTTGCAGGCATTCTTTGAGATGCCAGTTGCCGAATAGGGTCCCATGAATTCTTTCTTTGAACCCTCTTCCCAGGCTGGTTGGTATGCCGGGGTATCCATTTTATTGAAATTTTGTTATTTCGAAGAAACAAATCATTTATAAACCTCTTCGTTTCCCAGTTTTGAAGTGGTGATAGGATTTTGAAGGGGTTTTATACTTCATTGGCTGTCGGTAAAGATGTTGATTTTCTTGTTGCTGATGCCAAGGTTTATTAATGATTTGATACATTCATTAATTGCAAGAATTTGCGTTCGGAATATCGTTGCATGTTTCTTTGTCCTGGTGGTAGTTTTATTAAACAAAATCCATAATCAGCTATTGACAAAAGTAGGGAAATCTTGTCTGTTGTGTATTCAACCTCCTCCACCCAGAATGCTGTGATTAATTTTATCAATAAAGAAGTTTCTACATAGCAGGCGCCACGTGTGCAAATTTATCCCTAATTATTCAAAATAATATTACCTAAGGAATTGTAACATTGTATATTTTGGTTCATTATTTTCAATAATCATATTTTTCATTCAAATTTTCGACGATTTCAGGAGCATCCAAGCCATGACTGACATCAAAACGCACATCGGCTACGCACGGGCTTTCATTCGTCTCTCATTGGAGAAGAAGATGCTTTCTAGGCATTTGCGAACCCTCCTTTCAGAAACCACTCTTTTAAGGTTGGCGAATTAATTGTTTATCATTATTTCATAATTTAGCTCCTCGGATGTCATCGAATACAATATTTTGTGTGTTTCGTTGTTCTAAATATGTCTGGTTTCTCTTGCAGGACTCAGTACAAGCGCTATGCGTTTCTCCGTTGCGAAGAAGAGAAAGAACAATTTCTCTACCACCTTCTGACTCTCAATGCGGTGGATTATACTTGCTTCACAAATACCTACCTCAATACAAGTCAGTATTAATTTATGCAGTTGAATTTTAAGCATGCCGATTATCATGGTTTCCAATGATAACAGCGATATTACTCTGTAGAGTTTCCAGTTGAAATGTAGTAAAATAGATGAAGAATATCCTCGCTGGTTGGAAAGGAAAGCTCCATTGATGCCTTCAGCATTGATGATACGAAGAGTGAAAATCGATCATTTAATATAAGTATATTTTAATATCTCAGTCTAACATTAACTACTATTCGTGCATTTTATTACTAACTCCATCAAGCCAGGTTCACATGGTCTGGGAAGTCCGTAGTGGTTGACAAAATTTGCAGAGGTGGAAAAGCGTTGGGATTTTCAGAGTTTGACACATGAAAAGGAACATAAATCAGGTAGGAAGCTCTTGCTAACATTGATAAGTTGTTATGATCGTTGATAATGATGATGGGATAAACACGATTGAGTTAACTAACATCTTTTTTTTTGTCTGACTGGTTCAAATTGTTGTTGGATCAAATTGTTGGATGTAGTAGATAATTGAATTTCTTACTTTGAAACCTAATGCAAGAGGATATCGATGGTTCTTAGGGGGAGTGGGGGAAGGTGTAGAGCGGGTGCAGAAATTTCTCAGTTCGTGTACTCATCGCTTGGAACACGAAAAGTGGAACAAAATGGAAACCAAATCCTGGCTACGAACTCTTTACTAGAGCTGGTGATGTGAGACCGCTCACATTCGACCCAGAGTGGGTAAATACCTGGAAAATTACTCTCCATATTATGGTACATACCTATCTTCGATTTTTTGGATCATTGCTTGGCAGATTTGGTCGTGTTGTTTTGGACCGTATGGTCTATCGAGTTTTAGGTGTTTTCGGGAATTTTTGAAATGTAAACCCAGGCAAATCTCTTCTAAATAATTGTCTAAATTATTCACTTGATAAATAAAAGTACCTTAAATAATTCACTAACGTTCTTGCTCAGTTGGAAGCAATCGACCAAACGGCCCGGTATCAGACTGGTAGAACTCCAAAGGTTGATCCCCTCCGCGATTTTCTGGGCGATCTTTTTAGATACCCTAAAATGCTCTATAAATTGGACATGGTCGTATAATAGTACTGTTTTCAAATTATCTTCATTTTTATTAAAAATCCGGTCGTTGACCACAACAGCAATTTCCTCTTCTGTCCTGAGGATTTGTTCCAGTGGAAGGCTATCCTCATCGAATAATAAAGAATGAATTAAATTATTCACATGCATTGTTCGCGTTGAGAGTTCTACACTTTCGAAATAAATAAAAAATGGGGGAAAAAATCAGAACAAAACGCTTGGAACGAACAAACAACAACGATTTAGAACGAAAAACTTCAATTTTGCGCCAAAAACAAAAATGGATGTTCATTTCTGCACCCAAACCCAAAGCTCAAATAGTTCGGAATTTTGGTGAACTCGGTGCAGAAATTTCATGAACCCATCGGGCTTGGAACACGGTTCAGTGTACAGTCCGAGTAGATAGTAAAAGTTTGGTTCATGAACTCGACCGCTTGGAACACATTTCACCTACCCCCACCCTTGCGCGTGGCCACTGCGCCGAATTGGTTCATGAGTTCAGCTTGCTTGGAACACACCTAGAATCAGAAGGCGTGGAACAACATTGGATAGTAGAGATACGTACATTACAAATGATATTGGTGGTTTATTCAGCCTATCCCTATCAAAACTATGGCCATCAGAGGAAATTATATTTGTATAGGTCTATCACAGAAAGCCTGCATCCGTGGGGTGCCCAGTAGGTGACGGATCTGTGAACTAACGGTCAAGTCTATCTTTCATGGTACAACTTCCGTGCAGGGTAATTGGACTTGTAAGAAATTTTATGATCTTTTGATTTGCACGATGATAAGAGATCAGTGGTTCAATCTTCTTCAGAAGAATGCTCCAAAGGGATACAGAGTAGACCTCCAACTTTGTTGACTCCTTTTCTGTCGTTCAGATATTGTAATCTTCATCAACCTTTCCTGGAGGCGAAATCGCTTCAAGGAGAACATTACTTTCTAGGCAGTTCAATGTGGTCACAGTATCTCACAAAGGGAGTAAAAACGATGAGAATTAGCAGAGGCTATTTCAAAAAATAATACTGGGGGTCCTAGCTGAATTGAAACTTCGATTTGCTTGCACCCATTGTCGAGTGGGGCGAGACTGTGAACATGAGTGAGGATTGTTGCGGTTCTACTGAATTGCCTTGTGGAATTGGTAGGTTCTGGCAAGGTGTGCGCAGTCGCCATAGTGCATTTGCCCGAGGAGTCCCATCTGGTCCACTGATCGTAAGTCACAATAGATAAGAGTTGCGGATTGAAACAAGAAAGCCCATATTTGTCCAGATGGTCTATTAACGGAAATTTCTCAAGCTTTTGATGAATTTACCTCCTATTTTCTAATTTGAGTTCAAGAGTGTGCTCCTCACTGTATCAAATATTGGCTAGTAGTCAAAGTTTATAGCTATCCATCATAGCTTATACAGAAAGAGCCTCTATGATAACTATTAACGAAACTGTCAGGATCCACGATTGGCACTGGTTGGTCTTGTGGCAATGAGGTAGCGAACCACGTTCTGGACTTCCTAGACCACATGAACCTTACTATGCTTCAACCTGGGTAAAATTCGTCTACAATATCATTCTTCTTCTTACCTTAGAACCTAACCGATATAATTTTCTAGGGATTCCTTATCGAGTGGCGATTTATCCATCTCGGAAAACATCGTTCACATCTACCACAGCTAACTGTTGGGTGGCGGTCTCTGGGAGCAACGGAGAAACTAACAAAGTGCCTATCCCTAAAGGGGCGTTGGAATTCGTTTTCCACGTACGTTCCTAATTTTTATGAAATTTGCGTGAATTTCAGTATTTCCTAGTCTGTTTTTCGTCTTCCGCAGGTTAAATAGATTTGTATTTGATTTCTATAGCACAAAAATCTAGCGATGCTCACGACCCTGAGAGTCGGTCATGATGGCAGTGGACTTAGTCCAAAATGGCTGGTGGACCACATCATAGTCAGAAACGAAGTTACTGGTGCTACTTTTAGGTGAGTTGATTCCATATTGTTAATTGTGTACATTTTGAGATTCGTGGTTTTGGATATTCATTTAATAGGTCTACTTTTGGCACCACTGTGTCAAAAAATGGATTAGCAGTGTATACATGAAAACCAAATATTTAATCTTTTCTATCAATCCAATAGTTAGACCGTGAGCTGAAAATTTACTTATTGGATGCGCAATAAATTTCTGAAGAAAATCCATTTTTTTAAGTATAATTTCTCGATAGAAAGCCAATAATGACGAAAATGTCAAAACCGTGGAGCTGCATTTCCCCAGTGTCAAATGCAGCAGTATCAAAGCCTGAGAGTTTGTTGCTCAAGCCTCCGTTCGAGCGCGCCCGTCTTGCTTTGTTAGTATCAATTTGGAGGGATCCTTTAGTCGAATTTTCGTTTTTTACCTTTGATTGAAGTGCTTCGCGGAGTCTAGGCATTAAAATATCCATTGCCAACCGAAAATCGAGTTCAGTCACAAAAATAGAGATGGGTTGCTCAATAACGAGCCGGCTCTTGGACTTTCAGTAGAGCGAGTGAACCGCAGCTCAGTAAATATGAACCGCAGTTCTTCGATCCAAGGATCTTTCGAAATCGGTAGTGTTCGGACTCCCTTTACGATAATTTTGAGGAGAAATTCTATAAGAATCCACCAAAATTTGGTGTACTTAATACAACAGTTTTGTGGAATTGTATCGTACCACCATTCAAGAATTCGGTCGTAAACTTTACCGTATTTTTCCAGCGTTTTCTGTGATCCACTCTCTGACTCTTTTCATTCTGTATTTTCTCCTAGTTTGGGTTATTAAATAAACAGCGGTTTTTGTGTTATTATTTTCAATAATCAAGCAAGAAGAAAAAACATTGAACCCCTCCAAATTTTTTGGTTTACATTTTTAAGTATTTGCATAATGTATCGAATTGAAAAAAATCCGTCCAGAAATTTTGTTCAGAGAAGCAGTCTTGAACGGTTCAAAGGGTTTGGAGAAGTCTGGAGGAGTTCGGAGGAGTCCAAGCGCCTCTATCCCCTCCCCTTTCCAGTTCCAGTTTGGTTCTGGACTGCTTCTCCAAACAGACCATAAACCGTTGTGTAATAATTTGCCGCGTTTTCCATTGCTTGTTCACCCCTACCGTAAATACAAGCGCAAAAGAGATCCAGTGATCCGTTTATAAGAGCTCTTTTGAATGAGCGGAGTGCTCTAAAGCTGTGTCCACACTTGCAACATTTGGCTGCTCTGAACCTTGCTCCGATCCTCTGGCGTGTTCGGGGCGGCAAAACTTCAAAGGAATGAGGATCGGAGGAGCAGAGCGCAGTCCGATCGCTCCGTTGGCGGTTTTTCATCTTGCATCAAAGAAATGTTTGGAGTGGGGTGAGCTTTATATGGGCGGAGCGAAGTTTGGAGCGCTGCGATGTTCGGGGAAGAAGATCGGAGCGAGGATTGGAGCAAGGTTCGGAGCTGTTTTGCCCGTCTCTAAACAAAAATAATCATCACTCGAGCTAAGATTGAGGATCAACGCTTAGGCTGACCAGGGAAAATCGGATATAGCCGATATCTTTAATTTTTTGTAATCAATTGCAGTTTTCCGTGCGGGCGATGGCTCGGGAAAGGAATCGACGATGACTCCACTGAGAGGCTTCTAGTTGGTGAGAAACTTGGACGAGACGTGACTGACAGCATCGAGCGCGGGCGATCCAGGATTCGCAGCCCCAGCGTACCTCCTGCTAAAAGAACTCTACCGCTCAGCGATATTCAACATTTGCTGGGTAATATTTCTGTCTCTGCGTGTCCTTATTGGTGTTGAGGTTCGTTTGTAAATCCAAACTGGAGATGTTGACCTATGATTTTGTCACACTGTGTCATCCATGGATCAAAAAACCTGAGGATGAAGGGGAAGAAGCAAGAAGGTTATGCCACCCTCATTGACATACTTCTCTACTACCCTCCAATGCAGTCTCTCGGTCTCCTTTCCAAATATCCGACTTTTTATCATTCAAATATTAATTTTCAAACAAGTGTAGGTATATTATTTTCATTTCAAATCCATCATTTTTCGAGGTTGTTTGCATTTTCTTTATTCACATCCCTGCATTGAGTGAGTGAGTGATCCCTGCAGATTTTGAGCTGGAGATTTTGAAATCAATGTACTCATCTCACAGTGCCATATTAGAGAGTTCCTAGTGGGTTTGGTTCGGTTTAGATACGGCTAGATAGATACACACACACTCTCAATCCGGTGCCGTAATATTACGGCAGAATACGTCACTTGGAGGCAATCCGGAGCGCCATATTGAAAACATGGCGGACGATCCGGTTCTGGCGGCGCTGTATCGACCCTACTAGGAACTCTCTAATATTAAATGATTCGTTGCAACGTAAATTTCCTGCAAACGTTCTTGGTTGCATTTTTCAAACAACACTGTAGCCTTCTCCCCTCTCCTTATCGCATCCTTGCTACTTACAGGAGACTGCATCAATAACCTAGTCAAACACTTCTACCGTCTGGGAAACAAAGATGCCGTTTCTTCGAGTATCACTATGCTGCTTTGCGGGGAGAATGGACTCGTCAACAGTCTAGAGCTAGCGTTCCTCTACGGCTTCAAATCAACTAGATTGTTCGGCCGAAACCTCTACATCTGGGACTATATTGGTAAGTCAGTTTTATTTGGGCATCGTACTAATTACCTAATCAGTACTTCCGTTTTACGTTTCAGGCTTACCTGAACAATTTTTTTTTCCGTGTCTGCCATGAAATCCTTGTAACGGACAACACTATCGTACAATTATTATCCACGTACCGTATTGGAGAATCTGTCGTAACCAGCAAGTCGAGTACAGGAGGCGAACGCTTTCGATGTAAGGACATCATCTTCAGGCCGTCGAGAGAGAACGCGGTTGGGTTGTTAGGCGGTTTTTCATATGATGGAATTAATGAAAAGATAATTATGTGATCTGTGAATATACGAAAACTAGTGTTCTTACTAAAATGATATTTTAGACATAAAACAGATCAAGTACCACTGCAACACTGATACAGAAGCTTCCGCAATCCTCAGTACTTCAACTATTGGTGAACCAGTTTCATTTTTCGTCCACACAGTTAAACTATGTGACTTGTTCAAGTACCTACCTCAGAAGTGTCTGTTTTGATACCTACCCTCTGGTAGTGTCTAGTTCTCTGCTTGTCTTAGGATAGCTCCATAGATGTGATCTAGTACAGAATACCTCTAGCTACTTGTACCTGACCTTAGATATCTAGTTTGATAGTCCTACCGACCTAAAATGAGTCCGGTACCAACCCGTTTCTAGATCAATAGTTTTTCGTACCTGGTCTGGTCTCCAGAGTTTTTTGTTTTCTGGCAGGCAGGTGAGAAAATCTTCAAGATCCACAGGTGGAGTTGGATCTCGTAAGATACCTTGAAGGGTCCGCGACTTCAAGGTTACGTGGGATTCAAACCCACCAAAAAACACCTCCTTTTCTCCCACGTTGGGTGCTCAGCCTGGAACTGTTTTACACATTACTCCAGGCTGAGTCCTGGGGCACTTCATCAGTTCTGGATGGCGGGACGGACCAGGTGTTCCCTTCTCTCTCTCTCTCTCTCTCTCTCTCTCGTTCTAACAATGTCTTCCTTGTCAGGATACTCTCTGCGTACGCTGCCACAAGACTCCAGCTCCTCTCACCTTCCAGCATCTTGCTGACGACAGCTTCTGGTGTTGAAATTTGGGGAGTTAACCCCAGCTCTGCTAGCAACTGGCTTCTTTCAGCCGCCCATTTGGTGCATTTGAAAAAGGTGTGTAGCGCATCATCATCTTCTCTCTTCTGGGAATGCAGACATGTTGGGACAGTTACCTTTCCCATTTTATGCAGATCTGGTCATGATCTGCTCCAACTTGGCTTGGGCTGAATCCATTGTCCTTGCGAGTACTACTGCTGCCACATCATCAGCATATCCAACAAGGAAACACTCCTCAGGCATTTCCAATCTTAGGACCCCGTCGTATGATGCATTCCACAGTTGAGGACCTAGTACAGATCCCTGGGCAGCCCCTGATGTGATATCTTTTGTTCGTACCCCTTGAGCAGTCTCGTATGTTAGCGTTCTGTTCTTAAGGTAGCTGTCCATAACTTCCAGAAGATAAGGTGGAACCCTGAAATCAGTGCTAAGGGCTTCTAACATATCCGACCATCTTGCAGAGTTGAAGGCATTTTTCACATCAAGGCTGGTCTCCAGAATAGGTACTCTGGTAGTGCTGCTGACTGGTCAATGAGTTTGGATACCGAGAAAAGATGTTTGGAGTGTTTGCTGCCCTTCGCCTGTAGTGAGCAACATAACTTTATCCCTGATAGGCTCCAGCAAAATCCAAGTATGTTTGGTGGAGAGAACATGGAATTCATAGGAGTTTGCAGATTTCACAATTGATACCTGCCTGGCGCAGAACAGTTTGTTTCAGAACACCAGACTACCTTTGTAGATTATGAAAATTCTGCTTCTTCCCTCGCTGTTTCTAATCTAATTGTGATTGGTTTCAGTGAAAGTGAAAGACGAAATGGAGTATTTGAGTAGAGAAGACGACACGATCCGCTACTACTGCAATCTCGTAGACGCGATCAGTCATTCTGGACAGTCTCTGGGGAAAGACGGCAAATTCCAGGTGTTCGTTTGCCTCAGTGTCAGGTAATTTTGTAGTTTTTTTGTTTAAAAGTGGGTCGTTATCTGTATTGCTCTAAATCCGAATGGTTAAATAGGATCGGTGTAACCAAAGAATGGTTGAATGCCTAGTAGTTATGACGACTTATCACCTCTCGTTTGGCTAGCTGTAGGAATTTTGTCACTAGTTCCCTTCACAACTGGCATGTTCATTTATGGAAGTTTTGAAAGTTTTGTTCGGTTCCTAATAAAACCTGCCTATTTCAGGGATCACATGCTGCAGCACATCATCGTCGAGGTTCTGGCTACCTGCCGCTCCACCCTCGACATGTTCGAAGACTCCTCTTTCTTCCGAGACGCCAATCTTCTCAGCTACATGGCTCACATCCTCGATTCCCTCAACGAGTTCGAAATCCTCCTGGAGAACTCGCTCACCCACGGAGTTACCTACTAAGTACCACCAATTTATTGATTTTTAAATGCTCTGTTTTTTAGATCGTTAATTTAATAGGCTATTTAAGAAATCAAGTCAGCAACGAGTTTCATCGTGTGAGTGGTGTGTTGATGTTAAAACTCAAGTTTTAGACGATATTGCTGTCAGATTTTGCTCTCTATCACAATATTGTTGAGACAGAAATGAACTGTTTTGTGAGGAATAGGTCGCCTGAAATGAAGATCCTCGAGGGTTGAATGCCCAAACTTGGTGGGTGCTGTTGCTATGAGCAATGCTCCAGTTATATTGAAGATAAATGACGGAAAGCCTGCCCTGTAATTCTCCGCATTAAAATTCCTGTCCGAAGAGGTAGGTTGATTTTCGAATCATATTTTGAAAGGTCAGGAATTGGTAAATCACTGTAAGAAGTGTTCATCCATTAGCTCTGGAGCAATGTGCAACCAGGAGATTGATACGCTAAACCCTAGACTGAAGGGCAGTGAGTTTGCAAAGTTCTCACAACTGCGACTCAATGAGTCAAAATGTTCCTCACTAAACCATTTAATTCACTCTGAGGAGAGGTGCAGGCCTTAACCATGGCTTCACTAGTGCCACTGAAAACATCTCAGAAACTCCACAGCAGTCCCCAGGTGTCACTGGAGTAGCGGAATTTTTTGTGGGCTGTTGGAAGTCTCCAAGTAGAGTTACTGCAAAAATTTCCAGAGAAATCGATGAAAAAATTCTCAACATTTTTCTCGTAACATCATTTTTTGAATTCTAATAACTTACAAAAAATGTTTCGAAAAATTCAGCTCTGTCCATTAATTTTCAAATTGCAATTTAAATCGAGTTAATCTGGTGACACTGGACAGCTGTGGAATTTCTAAGATGTTTTCGGTAACACTAGTGACACCATGGTCCAATTAGGGTTAAATCGTTTGCTAGGCATTTCTGAACATACTCTTTCACTAAGCCAGAAAAGTGTGAACCCAAAGACACCTCACATCCCAAGATAAACGTGAATCTCACAGTCCCAAACGTCCCATTATTGGAATAAGCTGGCGAACGAAGGAAGAGGCAATGTTGAATGTGTCTCCTCCTCATTTTAAGCGATTTTTCTTATTTTTTTCCGTTATTCCTTAAAAAAATCTACTCGTTTGATGCAGTTTATATTATATAAATATATATGAATCAGGAAATATTAATTTTACATTTAAAGGGTGAGCCATGGAAACTTACTTATGAAGATGATTCAAGGGAAAAGCACCATAGCTGAACCCCAGGCGGAGGATAGATGAACTGATGCTGCTGGTGCGGTTTAGACATTTGTATTCTTCTCTAGCCGCATCTGTCCAATTAATGAGGTTGATGTTTATTTTGTGCAATGACGAATCTTGAATTTTATTGTGTTTCTTACAAACATTGGTAGAGTTTGAGTAGACATCCAACCATTGGTGCTCATCCCTAACAACTGGACTGAAAGCTTAAGCTGGGAGCCCAAGAAGCGTTCTGATTGGTGGAGCTCCAGGACGTAGTTCTAGATGAGTGCAACAGATCGCGTTCATGATCGCTTGTTCCTAACCTCATCGCAACAAGTCACTTTGTTTCACACATATTTTTCTCCTTGGTGCATTACTGGCCGCATCTAAGTGCTAAGTTCATGTATGAAAAAATCGAGCGATTTTCAATAATACCCTGGGTATTCAGGGTATTTTCAATAATAACCTGGGTTTCAAATCGACGATGTTACGGCAACATGTCGTATGACCATATATGGGCATATTGAGTTTTTCATACCACTGGATTCGTATTTTCGTGGGGAATCGATCGGTATTATTAAAAATTCGGTTGGTAGCCTTGAAACCGCCGAAAATAGCGATAGAGCAACACTGCGTATGAAGAATATAGGTTTCGTTGTAAACAGTTTTTTGTGTCTCCTGAAAAGTTGCCCCAAACTTGATAGGACATGTTGCTGTAACATCGTCGAAATGTTTCTGTGGGTGGCAGTTGTCGATTGAACATTTGAACTACTGGCAATAGGGGTAACAACGATTGTAAGGGTTTTTCCAAGTAATTCTTGCAAATATAAATGATGAAATGAAAAGTTATAAATTTCTGGTCATTCGAAAGGATTTGAAAAGAAGCGGCATGAAGGGAGTGTGGCCTCCCCCCCACCACTTCTGTTTCCGTAGTAGTTCTTTAGCTGAAAGTAGATGGCGCAACTGAGGCAGCCTCAAAAATGCTTGCACGCCATTTTAACATTAGCTTTCTCCTCTGTTAACTTGTCTCCAGTAACATGAAAGAAGATAGGAGGAAAGCTCAGTCAACGTTCAAAAACGTGACGAAAAATCCCCCCCCCCCCACGCTTTCAGCGCAACCTTTAGGTGGCGAAGAAAAACATAGTCCTCCAATATTATACCACTCAGTCGCTAGAGCGCAGCTTTGTCCCTCCTGCTCATTCCCGCAGGTTTTTTAAAATTGCACTTCATCAATATTACTTGTGGAGTACGATTTTGGACGCTCTGTCCTCTATAACTATCGTAATAGTTATAGAAATAAGATACCAGGAGAAAAGGAGTAACGGCAGGTATGTACATACCTACCATAAAATGAAAAACAAAAATATTGTGCTGAAAACCACTGATTGGCACAAAATATGACAAGTGTAATTTCTTTTCAATATCAAAAACACGACAACTTTTTCAATATAACAACTAACTAAATTCCTACAAAAAATTATATCCAGGGACTGTAGTTACACTACAATATCATCATCTATCATCTGCATCACTCTTATCACTGCATTTCTGCAGAGGCATACCTACTGATGGTCTCAAGTTATCGGAATCGACATCTACCAACACTATTTCATGTTTTGAATAAATGAAAAGTAAACTAGGGACGAACCTCTGTAGATGAACAGAAAGACGAGAAAATTAAACTTGAAGACGAACCACTATCAAACAGAAAGACGAGAAAACATACGTTAGCAACGAGAAACACATCTGAAAAGTACGTTGGAGTAACAGTTATCAGTGCTGGGGGGAGGGGAAGCATTACGAGCTCTAGTGACCGTGAATAGTACTTCTTAACTCTGTTCGCCATCTAAAGGGAACACTACTGTCGCGATAAACGAAAAAAGCGCACGCATTGGCCCATTGAAGTGAGCTTTCCTCCTATCTTCTTCCATGCCAGTACTCCGTGTCCCTAACTAATGGTGCCAGTGAGGTTTAGACATTTGTAAGCGTGATGGCAACCACAGGTACATGAAATGAAACTTGAGGAGCTCCCCCTTTGAATGATCCATCCCCCACCCTTCTACGACTCCACGATTTTCTCAAATAAGTGAGTTTCCATGGCTCCTAGCGTAGGCCCGGATTACTACTTATGTGTCGAAAACTTCAAATACGAGTACGTATTTACCGCACCTTTTGACACATCGAAACTAAATAATGTCATGGACTATTTTTCTTCGGGAAGACGAAACAAGTTTTCTTCAAAATGCGGAGGAAAACTTTAGAAGAAAGTAGATTAAGGAAGTCTTGAGAGACGTACAAGTTTCTCTGAAAAATCCCTTCAGTGTAACCAAACATGATGATTGGTCCTAGAATAAAGATTATGGTTCGTTTTTCGTATAGATAGATCTCATACATAGTAAAGTGTACAGAAAACTGCAAGTGGTCGTAATCTATTTGCCGAGCGTTAAAAGGGATCAATTTATAATTGAAATTTGAAAGTGATCGCCGCTTGAAAAGTAGCGGCAGCTGTCGTTTAGCTCCTCCTAGAATGTTTGACCCCAAAAGTTACCTCTAACGTAGACTACCACCTCGTAGTTTTCCGCGTTAGTTAGCGCGGTTGCATTGAAATATGGCGAAAAAAATGTTGAATCGATTTTTGTACTAAATTTGTGAATTAGCTGTTAATGTGTTGTTTTTAGAGTACTGCAGGCAGGTACCTCATAATCTCTTTAAACTTATTCGATATTGTTTCTTATTCAGCTTTTATTAATTGTACGCTGCTGTATCGGAAAATTCCATTCAAGTCAAATTTGGGAAGTCCAAACTTCTATAATTGAAAGTCAATTCGAAGCGGTGTCCGTGTTTTATACAACGATTAAGCTTCAGATCTGTATGATTTTTCGAGTTTTTTTAAGTAGTCAGTTACCTGAACATTGACCGTGTGATTGGGATGTTAATTTTATTTCAGATGCTTAATTTGAGGTTGTTTTTGTTAGATGTTTCCAAGCTTGAGTAATGAATTTGAGTAGCGTAGTTATGCTGTTCAACAGTCTCAATGATCAGTAAACTCGTTTTGCCTGGGGCGGAGAACTTATCCTAGCTGCCATAGACAACTTGGATATAAAGCATAATGCAAGAACTGTCAGGCTTGATGACAACGATCTCGGGCTTCTTGCTCAGTATGATGTACAACAGCCGAGCTGCTAGATGACAGAGTCTGGCAACTGCATCATGGCGTAAGATGTGGTTACCATGAGCCCATGGACACTGCTGCACAACATGGTAGAGATGTCATTTCCACCCCAACAAGGGGTACCTGTTGTCCTGTAACTACTGGTTACTGTGCACTGGTTAACGGCCCTACCCTTACACTAGTACCGTGGGTGGGGGGAGCTCCAGGCTACTGGCACACCGACGAAAGTCAAAGTGCCACCTGTCTGCCCCCCAATTGAGGTCGGATTCGCGAGGGTCGTGGTTTACAAACCCGGGCTGCAGTGCGGGTTCTGCAGAGCTGGTTAGGGTTCCAAGGGCCATGGCCAACACGTTGACCTGGCACTTGGATCCCGGCATGTGTGTTTTGTGAATTACCAAAAACTCGGGCGCCGGACCCACTAAGTCTGGAAGCATGAGCTAGTACATGCGGCTTCTACCTGTAAGAAGTAACAGGGAGATGCAATTATGCATCGACGCTGATTGTGCGAACAATCCCTCTCCGGAGGAGCTTTTCCTCTACTGCTTGCAGTGGAGGGAGAGAGCATAAGGCTTGGCCTCAGTCCTCCTTTAACCGATTTCCACTTCGGAAAGAGGTAAGACATTCAATGTCCTGTAACTACCTCTCAAACACTGTACCACATTTGGCAATGAGGCATCGAGCATCAGGCCCTAGATGTGTCGGACGCGCCACTGCCGCGCCCCTAACGGGAAAGTAAGAACTTTTCATCATCTTGCTTACTGCAAGAGGACTGTTATCATCGTGAATGTTATCAAACGTCATTGTTATCCGTAGTTGAAGCACTCCTAAGTCTTGAGCTGTTTTAAGCTTCTAATAAGTACCTAAGTCTATGTAGATAATGACGTTTTGGCGATGAAACGACCATATTAGGTATGGATGCAATTTGAAAAAATGCAAATTTTATCATTGCCCAGGCCGCAGACATGGATTCCGAATTTCGTTGTTGAGTTCGTTAGAGTCCTGTTATTATCAGTAGGTGCTCCACAGTAGCCCGTCCGACAGATCAGGGGCCAGACACTCCCTCTAAAAGCCCATTCTGATGAAATGAGTCTTTCAGAGCTATGTAGAAGTTCTTCACCATCCACTGACTCATGTTGTGCAGCAGCTAACTCAGCAGACGAGCTGGGTTTTGAGCAGATGGTGTTGCTTGGTCCCACCGTGTTAACAGCTGCCTGATGTAATCAAAATCGTCAGCAGCACGGGCGAACCTCGGAGGGCCTGCAGCCACAGATCAGGGGCCAGACACTCCCGCTAAAGCCCATTCTGAAGAAACGAGTCTTCAGAGCAATGTAGAAGTTCTTCACCATCCACTGACTCATGCTGTGTAGCAGCTAACTCAGCAGACGAGCTGGGTTTTGAGCAGATTGTGTTGCTTGGTCCCACCTGGCTAACAGCTGCCTGACGAAATCAAAATCAGCAGCAGCACGGGCGACCCTCGGAGGGCCTGCAGACGCAGTGAAGGGAAGGCTGCTGAGAGAGACACAATGTAGGCTACTGGATTTGACCAGTGAGTGTGTGCAGGCACTTGGTGCTCCAGGAAGGAATGTCTGCCAGAAGCGCACAGCAGAGCTCACCTCACTACCTAACTCCTGCAGCCTCAACTAGAGTCAAAGTAAAATAGGTACTGTTACTGTTAACGGTCCATGTTGAATAATTCAGCTGTAGAGTACTCAGATAGTTGAGTATCTATCAGCTGATGAATCTAATTCATCCTAGTATTCAGCTGCTCCCTTTCGTCCATTACCTGAAGGGGCAGAGAATCTTCTAAATTCCTTTAAAACATTGGAAAATAATTTCGAAATTACATAAACTATTGATCCAATTGGCCCTTCAATGCTGATTGAACTTCGCTAGTTTGATCCCATTTTACTGGTGCATTCAAATTCATGAACTCAACTAGGTGTTGTGTACTGCTTTGTGCCTAATTTTAATTAAGTTCTCTCATTTTATTACTAAGTACTACTATTATTATCATAAATTTCATGTTTCCTAGAAAGTAGCCATCATTTATCGACGTGGCTGCTTCATTTTTTGTTATTTTAAGGACTTTAATGCATGACCTTTACCAGCTTCGACGTTTGTGCCATATGCGTGTGATAGATCCCATTTCGAACCTGATTCAGTCGATGAATGTTTGTAATTCAGTTCCTTATTGATATTTTTCCTTCTTGCTCATGATGCACCTTCTCAACTTTTGTGGATTTTGTTTGTGTAAGAAAATAGTTGTAGCTCGTGAGATTTCGATGTCGAAGTCTGAAGTGATTTCGTCGTTCAATGAGATTCGGGGACTTGCATGTGATTTTTGCTCTATGGATGGATGAAACTAGCGAACATGGCGTTCCATCAGGAAACGTATTGTAGCAGAATCAGCCCTGTTAATGGGGAATTTGCTTCAATTTTAGCTTCTGGTATTTCAAGTCAAATCCTAGAATGCTGTTCAACACCAGGTATACCCAAGAGAAAATTACCGTAGAATAAAATGCCTGAACAAGTGGAAAAACATCGCGAAGATCAAGGGAAACTGATAACGTCACTCCCGCTAAACTGCTCTAGCGAAGCCTAGAAGGTGTTCCAGCAAATAGTGTCAGAGAATGTCAACAGGTAGAGTTGTAGGCGCCCTCGTGACCACATGAAACGATCCACTCAAATAATGTGATTCAAATATCAAAACTTACTAACGTAGAAACTTAATAGGAGAAGGTGAAGACTAATAATGCTTGATAAACTAATAGGTAGAATTGTATTGTGAAAAAGCGTGAGTAAGATTGCTTCTTTTCGTCAATTTCGTGTCTGGGTTCTTTCTACCAGTTTGCAGCGCACTGGTGTGTTCAATCACGTAAGCTAACGGTTTCATGTGCGCTTTCAGAGGTAGCGCTACTGTTGTAAGGAAAACTCTTGGTACAGCTCCCGGTACATTTAAAAACTCCCATCTTCCTTAAATTCTCTAAATTTTTTGGATGCGTTTTTGAGCAGCAGACTATGATTTTCTTCCAAATCAGTCAACCCTCTTTCAAAAAAAAAATTAAAAAATTGTGAGGCAAATTCCCCACTGGATCGCTTATTTCAGAAACCCCCTAAATCCCAGAAAATTTACAAAATTGAATTTTTTTTCATTTTTGGATTCTTAAACCAGTTTCCGTTTTTTCACGATGATGGCGGCTTATCTTGAATCGCTTATTACAGAAACCTCCACTTTTCAGAAGACCACTTTTTGAATTACGAGGTATTTGAGAAAAAAGTATGAAACGTCTAAATCACACCTACAGCATTAGTTCATGTATCCTCTGCTGGGGATAGTAAAGCATTTTTCCCTTGAATCACCTGCATTCAGGGGCGTGGCGTCCATAAGGCCACTCAGGGTCTAGCCCCAGCATAATTTCTCTCTCTGTAAGCTACATCTTTACCTCAAAGTTGAAAAAACTCCCTTGAAAAAGTTTTCCCCCCAGAGTAGAAAAAACTCCCCAGTAGACAGTTTTTTTTCCTCAAAACTCACTGATACTTCATGGAAGAATGGTGTATAAATGGATCTTTCATAACTGACATGTAGTTATGTCAAACTTCCATGTTAGAAATTGAAAGATGTAGTAGAATGGAAGTAGTTCCCTGAGGTCATGGAGCTAGTCTTCATGGACTTAGAATCCACTCGAGTCCATGACGGCCAGTGACTAGAGAGGAGAAGAAGAAGAAGTAGGATGAAATCGATAGGTAACCTAGAATCGATTGCCAATTCCCGAATTTCCAAGAGCTGTCCATGATCTGGGGCGAGACCCCAGTGTTTCCATAGTGATTGTTTTTTATTTTCAGTTTTGCCCCGTCTGCGCATGCGCAATAGTGTGAATATACAGGCCCCTTTCTCGGCCCCTGCCGGGAAGACAAAATCGATTTATTATTCTCTCTGATCGAGACACATTTCGATTCAATTCAGATGGATTGATGCTCAAACATCGTGGAGTATCCTTTGGGATACTGGGTCCATGCCAAACATTCAACTTCTCTCCTTATCAGTTTCTTATCTTGCTTCATAAAGTCGAAGTTCAAACTCAGTTCATTTGAAACTGTGTTTTTCGTTTTTGCGCTCACGCTACAGCTACAGTTCATCCTTTTGCAACAGATAACAGATAAGTTTTACTTTTCTACTTTCTACCACCCTAATTTACTGATTTCCTTTTTGTTTTTGTTACATTTTAACATTTAGTTTTTACATTTCATTGAGGTTCTACTGTTAGGGTAGGTACTCCAATGAACACTGTGGTCAGTAATCAGTCGAAATTTTCGACTTTCTCCTACGATGATAGGATTTTGATTAAAAGTTTAGGAAGGGATAAACCTGTACTCAAGATTGCCCAAACAGTAAATAAAGGGAAGAATATTGTTGGCACCAGAAAATTCCGTATTGATGTTTATAACAAAGCTGAGTGGCTCACAGGATGTCCCGTTAAGAATGCATGCTTCTGTTTTCGTTGCTTGCTTATGGGTGGGGAGTATTCATGGACTTTTAATGGCATCGATGTTTTTCTTCATGTTGGATGGTTGCTGGCTTTGCAGATGAGTGATCAACAGAGAAAAATAATAAACCATTGTGTAATAATTTGCAGCGTTTTCTAGTTTAGTGCCCCACCACTTTCAGGGGTCACCCAACGCCCCTGCCTGCATTGCATTACCTCAAGCTTTACCAAAATAGGTAACTAAGCTTATCTCATATGATTCAAAGGAACAACACTTTACTAGCGGAGGATACATGAACTAATGCTGTAGGTGTGGCTTAGACGCTCGTAAAAACGTACCCGTGACTTTAATAGACTATTGTTTATAAAAATCTTTTTTTTTGTTGTTGTTGTTGGTAAGCCGTTTTGTAACCAGCACAAAACTTTCTTCCACAATAAACTTCCTCAACACACACTAGTTTTCAACTTTTGACATTTAACAGATGAATTTCATCCAACCCCAGTCCTCTGTAGGGTTACGAACCCATGTAAACTTATCGACTGCCTCGAAAAATAACCGATTACCCAAGTTTCTTGAAAGCAATTTTTCTTACCAGGGTTACATAACCTTATGGTAAACTTCAACCTTGGAGTTACTTTTTAATTGTTATGAATTTGCCAAAAATCGGCTAGGAGTGCTGATTGTTGGTAGGTTTCTATTACAATGCGCCTTTAAGCCGTTTACCCTCTTAGAAGTTCCGATACGTTTTTCGTAAGTAATTGATCCCATCTTTCAAATTTACAATAAGATAGATCGACTCACCTCGAGTGTTTACTTCGAAACGTTGTCCTTGTTCGTCGACACACCCTAGAAGCACCTTCTAAACCATGCAAAGACCCCCCATTGTGAGAAATTACCTCGTACCAAATAACCTAGTGAATCCTCTGTGAATGATAAATACTCTCAAACTGTCATTTCAGGTTCTCTCGAATTTCTCATTACATTTTGAGAGATTCATCTCAATTTGTGTCTGCCGTAGATGATATTATTAACTAGGTGTTTAGGCGGTCTGTAGTTGATAAGAAAATTGTTTTAAAAAAAGAGAAAGCTATCGCCTTGTTGAATTAAAGAAAGAAAAAGATCTTATCGGTGTAATTATTGAACTATTTCCGTTGACTATTGTAAGAAAATTATGGTTGAGATTTGTAACCCTCGTGTATTTTCTCAAGTGTTTCTCTCATTTTTGACTGGCATGTTGAAGACGTAGATTAGTGACTTCTAACTGACATTCGTTATTGTGTGAACCTCAACCAAAGATTATTGTATGTTCCCACTACCTGATGATTATGTGATAAAATCATGTAAATATATATTTTTTCTGTAATGGCAATTTTTTTTTTAAACCTCTTGACCTTAGACTCATTCAACACTACCGCCAAATGTTGTAAATGCATGATATTCTCTACCAGCTCGCCTCTTGTTTAATAGTGGGGGGGGGGGGGAGCAGCTCGCTTGGGAGTCATTTTGCCTAGCAGCTCGCCTCTTGTTTAATGGGGGGGGGGGGGGAAAGCTCGCTTGGGACTCATTTGGCTGAGAAGCTCACCTCTTGTTTAATAGGGGTGGGGGGAAGAGCAGCTCGCTTGGGAGTCATTTGGCCAAACAGCTCGCCTCTTGTTTAATGGGGCGGGGGGGGGGGGGGAGCAGCCTGCTTGGGAGTAATTTGGCGGAGCAGCTCGCCTCTTGTTTAATGGGGGGGGGGGGGGGCTCGCTTGGGAGTCATTTAGCCGTGCAGCTTGCCTCTTGTTTAATAGGGGGGGGGGGGGGGGGCAGCTCGCTTGGGAGTCATTTGGCTGAGCAGCACGCCTCTTGTTTAATAGGGGGGGGGGGGGCAGCTCGCTTGGGAGTCATTTGGCCGAGCAGCTCGCCTCTTGTTTAATAGGGGTGGGGGGGAGCAGCTTGCTTAGGAGTCATTTGGCCGAGCAGCTCGCCTCTTGTTTAATAGTGGGGGGGAGCATCTCGCTTGTGAGTCATTTGGCCGAGCAGCTCGCCTCTTGTTTAATAGGGGTGGGGGGGAGCATCTCCCTTGGAAGTCATTTGGCCGAGCAGCTCGCCTCTTGTTTAATAGGGGTGGGGGGAGCAGCTTGCTTAGAAGTCATTTGCCCGAGCAGCTCGCCTCTTGTTTAATAGGGGTGGGGGGGAGTAGCTTGCTTAGGAGTCATTTGGCCGAGCAGCTCGCCTCTTGTTTAATAGTGGGGGGGGAGCATCTCGCTTGTGAGTCATTTGGCCGAGCAGCTCGCCTCTTGTTTAATAGGGGTGGGGGGGAGCATCTCCCTTGGAAGTCATTTGGCCGAGCAGCTCGCCTCTTGTTTAATAGGGGTGGGGGGGAGCAGCTTGCTTAGAAGTCATTTGCCCGAGCAGCTCGCCTCTTGTTTAATAGGGATGGGGGGGAGTAGCTTGCTTAGGAGTCATTTGGCCGAGCAGCTCGCCTCTTGTTCAATAGTGGGGGGGAGCATCTCGCTTGTGAGTCATTTGGCCGAGCAGCTCGCCTCTTGTTTAATAGGGGTGGGGGGGAGCATCTCCCTTGGAAGTCATTTGGCCGAGCAGCTCGCCTCTTGTTTAATAGGGGTGGGGGGGAGCAGCTTGCTTAGAAGTCATTTGCCCGAGCAGCTCGCCTCTTGTTTAATAGGGGTGGGGGGGAGCAGCTTGCTTAGAAGTCATTTGCCCGAGCAGCTCGCCTCTTGTTTAATAGTGGGGGGGGGGGGGGGGGGGCATCTCGCTTGTGAGTCATTTGGCCGAGCAGCTCGCCTCTTGTTTAATAGGGGTGGGGGGGAGCAG
The DNA here is from genome assembly GCA_009739505.2 of Apolygus lucorum. NCBI lineage: Eukaryota > Metazoa > Arthropoda > Insecta > Hemiptera > Miridae > Apolygus > Apolygus lucorum. The sequence goes on along the minus strand of CM019173.2, from coordinate 27,255,665 downwards.
CTCGCCTCTTGTTTAATAGTGAGGGGGGGAGCATCTTGCTTGGGAGTCATTTGGCCGAGCAGCTCGCCTCTTGTTTAATAGGGGTGGGGGGGAGCAGCTTGCTTAGGAGTCATTTGGCCGAGCAGCACGCCTCTTGTTTAATAGGGGGGGGGGGGCAGCTCTCTTGTTAGTCATTTGGCCGAGCAGCTCGCCTCTTGTTTAATAGGGGTGGGGGGGGAGCATCTCGCTTGGGAGTCATTTGGCCGAGCAGCTCGCCTCTTGTTTAAAAGGGGTGGGGGGGGGGAGCAGCTCGCCTCTTGTTTAATAGTGGGGGGGGAGGAGCAGCTCGCTTGGGAGTCATTTGGCCGAGCAGCTCGCCTCTTGTTTTATATGGGGGGAGCAGCTCGCTTGGGAGTCATTTGGACGAGCAGCACGCCTCTTAATTTATGTAGTGCAAGCAGCTCGCATGCGAGATCTTTCGACTCTGCCAGGAGGATTCCTGGTTGGATGGCGAGTGAGAGAAGCGGTGGCAGAGGAGACCCCCCGAATCTTCCCGTCAAAACGTCGATTTAGTTGAAAAAAAAAAGAAGAAAAAAAAAAACACTTTTTTTCGCATTCAAGCGCGGTTTTCTACACTAATAAAATTATTGAAAACAATAAATTCTGACCATTCCGTTGGAAAGCTCAGCTTTTGGGTCAACTTTTGGGGTTACAGTGGAAAATTAACTGGCAGTTTCAGTTAGGCTTACACACGTTTGAAAAAACTACATTTCGAAGATTTTACTATTCGGGCTCATTTTTCAACATCTGAGTCTTATTTATTTTGACTGAAAAACAAGGGAGTTATGGCTGTTTTTGGCGTAGAACGAAAATTAAAGTAAAAAAAAGTCGGATTGTAAGGGGTTAAAAAAAAAGTCGCAAATTAGTTGTAGAATCGAACCCTGGCCAGAGGTTCGACCTTAACTGTGACACCCTGTATACAGTGCAAGCAGCTCGCTTGGGAGTCATTTGGCTGAGCAGCACGCCTCTCAGTTTATACGGTGCGAGCAGCTCGCTTGGGAGCCATTTGGCTGAGCAGCACGCCTCTCAGTTTATACGGTGCGAGCAGCTCACTTGGGAGCCATTTGGCTGAGCAGCACGCCTCTCAGTTTATACGGTGCGAGCAGCTCACTTGGGAGCCATTTGGCTGAGCAGCACGCCTCTCAGTTTATACGGTGCGAGCAGCTCGCTTGGGAGCTATTTGGCTGAGCAGCACGCCTCTCAGTTTATACGGTGCGAGCAGCTCACTTGGGAGCCATTTGGCTGAGCAGCACGCCTCTCAGTTTATACGGTGCGAGCAGCTCGCTTGGGAGCCATTTGGCTGAGCAGCACGCCTCTCAGTTTATACGGTGCGAGCAGCTCGCTTGGGAGCCATTTGGCTGAGCAGCACGCCTCTCAGTTTATACGGTGCGAGCAGCTCACTTGGGAGCCATTTGGCTGAGCAGCACGCCTCTCAGTTTATACGGTGCGAGCAGCTCGGTTGGGAGTCATTTGGCTGAGCAGCACGCCTCTCAGTTTATACGGTGCGAGCAGCTCTGTTGGGAGTCATTTGGCTGAGCAGCACGCCTCTCAGTTTATACTGTGTGAGCAGCTCGGTTGGGAGTCATTTGGCTGAGCAGCACGCCTCTCAGTTTATACGGTGCGAGCAGCTCACTTGGGAGCCATTTGGCTGAGCAGCACGCCTCTCAGTTTATACGGTGCGAGCAGCTCGGTTGGGAGTCATTTGGCTGAGCAGCACGCCTCTCAGCTTATACGGTGCGAGCAGCTCGGTTGGGAGTCATTTGGCTGAGCAGCACGCCTCTCAGTTTATACGGTGCAAGCAGCTTGCTTGGGAGCCATTTGGCTGAGCAGCTCGCACCAATTCGCCGGCCGAATTCAAGATCGGATTTAAGTGTAAATTCCCAAATTTTTAGAGTTTGCGTTTGAAAATGCACTGAGAATTCAATGTTGTATAACATTGGAGCTAGCGATTTGAAACTCAGCCCACAAATTCAGTACTACTTACCTGCAAATTTCAGATTTTTCTTCAAGAGTTAATTAGTAGATGAGGCAGTCTTGTCCTGAATATTTTTGGCTTTTCCGAAAATTGATATCGTCTTATATACAAAATCTGCTACATTTTATTTGTTTGAATTCGGGTATGACAGAAATTTCGAGAAAATATCATTGAATAATTTAATTTGAATATAAATCTCAACAAATATCACAAAAATATTGATTGAGAGGTCAGCATCCCAAACGCACGTTTGTACAGCCTCTGCTAATAATTCACCGTTGTCGTTGGTGTCATCTGATGAAAAAATAAATATCATAGAAAATTCACTTGAATAATGAGTTAAGGAACGAGAAAAAAAACGCTGCAAATTTTTACACAATGGTGTATTATTTTTCTGTATAGATCAGTCGACTGCACAAAGAACTCGACTTTTCCTAATTATGAATTTTCGAATTCTACATACCTTGAAACGTAGAACATCAAATTTCGATTGAAAATAATAAACCAAAATAGGTGCTTTCTGGTAAACATTTCGTAGGTACCTTCATGATGTCTGGGTTCTGTCACATCTTGTTCATTGATTTCCACAACCGCCCCTACACATCTTGCATGAAACAATAGAGGTATTCATGGTCTGATTCGATCGTCGTAAACTCGAGGGTCTCATGAGGCTCCCACATTTTCCCCCGTCGAAAATCGAATTGTGTGTAGCGCTCCTAGCGGCATTAGACGATAACCAAATCGGTGCCAAAAGAACCGCACGTTCATTAATTTCCTCTTAGTTGAAAAATGATAATACCCCAGAGGTTCCTAATAAATCCTACTACTACAGTTCCTATTACAATCCTATTACGAACGAAAACATATTGTTTAGTAATGCATGCATTTCAGGGGACGTCCCATTGGATAAGCATTAGGTCAATTAATACCGTAGTGGCACGGGAGCCTCGAATTTGAAGAGCATTTTAAAAACCATGATCTACGACACCCAACATGCAAATTCGAGTTCACCCCCACCCATTTTACAGGATTATGCCCGCAAACGCACGTTTTTTGAGCATTAACTCCCCCTTCCCCCCCTTAAAATTCAAAATTCCGGCGACGTAGTGCACAACTAGATAGTTTTCCGCGTCGAACAAAAAAAGAACCACGAAAATCGATTGGAAATTGAGGGCTAGGCAGAGTACCTACACAAGATTTTGTCACACACAGACATACACCTAAGGTAAAACCCCCAATGGCGGACAGGTACCCAATGGCGGACAGGTGCCTCTATTTTATTGAATAATAAGACTTCTATCGTTTTCATGCAGCTCTCGCTCGTTATGAGCCAACTACAGTATATTTCCAACATGTGATCGGAATGCCAGGCGGTAATAAGCCGAACAAAAGCGTCTGGTTACTCGGTGAAGTGAACATGTGATTTTATAGTTCTTGAGGCGACCGAAGTTAGCAGTTTGCTTAAGGAAGATGCCGTCCAGATTAAGGTATGTACACGTTATTTTTCATTACTTTTCTTAACAATGGTGTTCATTGTATTCTTGAACATTTGTAGAATGTGTTTATAGTGAAATTTTTCGAGAAATATCACGTTTTTGCGGAAATAAAAGGGTGTCCGCTATTAGGTTATAGAATTTGCAGTAAACCCCAATCCCGGACACCCCTGTCCGCCTTTGGATCAAACACGATTTTTTTGTTAAGAAGATTTTTTCACGTAAATCAGCTCATTCTGGGCTGCGGAAAAGGGAGGAATTCGTTTCAATAAGTTATATTATGTCAGTCCAAAGTCGGACAGGGGTGTCCGGGACTGGACTTTATGGATGTCCGCCATTGGAGAGAGGTGTCCGGGATTGGATTAGGTTGATGTTCACGATTGGTTCCTTGAAAAAAAAAGAGCCTGAGAGTGCGTATTATTGCTCGTATTGGGCAAATTCCTTTACTTAATATGGGTTAACAACTTAATTTTAAATCAGAGTGTGTCATTATTCGCGTGGTCTAATAATATTACTATACGTACTTAGCAGCATCATAATAAGTACATCTTTCAGCATTACGATACCACAATTTTCCCATCGATTAGCAGCATTTTCTAATGTCATTTTCAGAAAGAAAACCAATGCCAAAAAGGATATGAAGTGTCGTACGAAACCCTCACCATCGCCCCCTTACACCGAGGAACAGATGAGAGCAGCAGTCCAACAGGTGTTGGAGGGAAAACCTATGGCTGCTGCTGCTCGTGACAACTGTGTCCCTAGAACTTCTCTCCTTTACAAAGCTAAAGGGCTCCGGCCCTTGGAGAAGAAGATGGGCCCCAAAACAATTTTAACGTCACACGAGGAAAAGTTTATTGAAAACTGGGTCCTATCACTATCAAAAGATATACCCGGTAATTTTACTATGATACTAGGTTACCTATTTTATATTAATAATATTAACTTGAACGCTAAAGTTGCCTTTAATCCATGCTAGGTCACTCCACGTTACAATAGGTTTTGATTGTGTAGTTAGAGATAAGTACCTAGGTACCTACTTCATGTATTAAAGGGGTATTCTTGTTCGCGAATCATCAACATTAGGTACTTACTTACCTAGTATTATACAACTTTTCCTTAAATCAGTAGTTACTAAGTGATATTTTACCTATGGGCTTACATACTTACTTACCCATTGTCTTTTTTAGGCAACAGGCGAAGGAAGGTTCCTTCATAATAGCATTGATGAAGAAAAAGAAAATGGTGTGTAAAATTTTAAGGTTTGGAAAGGACTGCACAACCGTGCAAACATTTATTCCTGCATCTAGGATAGGAACTGTTTTTAAAGTAACTGGAAATATTGAAATTGCTACTGACCAAATAGTGGATATTTTACCACAGCCATTTTACTTGGGCACTGGTTGTACAAAACAAATTCAATTTCAGAATGCCCCATCACTTTCATAATTTCGTTTAAATTATTTTGGTGTTTCCATTACTTACTTAATCTTTAAGATGAATGTACATTAATAAATGAGTACAAGTTTTTGAACAGTTCTCAGTTGATTTAATTTAGGTCTGTATCCGTACTTATTCAAGTATACCTAATACATTATGCACTGTGATTATGCACTGTGATATGAAATCTAGTAATATTGTGAAAGATGAACTGAAATGTAAGAAATTTTATCAATAAATTATTATTTTTGTTACTGGAATGTGAGTAACTACTTGAAGTACCCATCAACCCCTGTAAAATGCACATTTTTATTGTTTTAGAAGTGAAACTAGTAATAGGAAAGTTATACTTTTGCACCTGTCCGCCATAGGATTTCAAACGTCCGCATTAGGAGGTCACGGATTTTTGGCATGTCCGCCATTGGAGCTTAGACCTCTTATCGAAAATTGTCAATTATTCGACATTTTAATTATGTTTAATAAATTTTCAACAATTAAGGGGGAAAGAGAAATAATTTGTGGACCCAATGACGCCCTCATAAATTGCAAATGGAACAAAATTAATAATATACGGAAGAACGAAGTTGGGATTTAGGCTTAGCGTGTCCGCCATTGGGGGTTTTACCTTATGGTTTTTTTTTTTTTCGCGGATTTGGATTCAGAATGGTCTAAAACGGATTAGTGTGTGGTTATTTTTTTTCTGTTGAGTGTTGTCCTCCTCCACCCCAGATCGATCGCATAAGGACGCCCAAGTCTTACTGTGGGATGTCCTAAAAATCTACGGCTAGAATTAAAAAAGGATCATGCTTCAGACTCTGAATAGGTACCTACCTACCGACGAGGAGTCTTGTCTCAAAGAAAAACCCTTGCTACTTCCGTCACACAATTTTGAACGCGTTTTGGTCCTTAACTCATGGCTGAAACATGTTCGACGCTAGAAAGGAAAATGCTATGCTCGCTTTAATGCCAGGAAGCAACATTTACACTTCTCCAGCAGACCAGATGGTTGCGTTTTTCCTTAGCCGCTTGGGTGTCTCAGCTCCACTCATTACATTTTAATCGAGAAAAAAAAACCCACTTCGAACAGAATAAAAACGAAATAAACGAACGGAATAAAAAACAAAAAAAAGGTGTTGAAAGAAAAACTCAAAATGAAAGGACGAGAAGATCTGTTTGTTGATGTTATGATAGTTGCTTCGCACAGCTGCCGCAAGCGCTAGGATCACATTTTGTAATTCGACATCGAATCTCAATTTACGATGCCTTCAGCCCGTGGTAAATCGAATCGTCGTATTAGCCGGTGCGCATGCGCAGACTCTCGTCGAATCTCCAAATTCGAAGATTCGACGACGAATCTCCCAGACCATGAACACCCCTATTATACTAGTCGATTCGAATTCTCCAAATTAGACTGACTGAAGTGCAGATAAGACGGTTTTCACTACTATACAATAATACGAAAATTACCTTACCTTGCCATGGAAGACTGTCGTATTGTAAGTTGTGCCACTATCGCATTGGAGCTCAGGAAAATCGAGTTCAGTGGGAAACGTCGCAAGTGCGCTCTAGTGGGGATCGGGTAAAGATAGAAATACGCCACGTCTACCGTTAGAAAGAGCTCAGAAAACTGTGCAAGATCGATTCAAAAACAGAAAAGCGTTAAATTCGCACTCAAGCTGGTCTTTAATTCAGCCAGCGAATGGGGTATTTCAGTCAATTTGTTTTTTTTGTTTTTTTTTCAAAAGAGTATGGCTCTCAGGAATAACGGTAATCGGGTCTGTTCGTCGAGAAAATGTTTTTAAAAAATCAGAGAAGCTAAAGAAAGTTGAAGATTTGAATGGTGTGACGTAGCTAGCCAAAACTGTCTTTGAAAAAAGTATCCATGCACAGAGAAGAGATTGGAATGTTCTCACTGGTAGCAGGTTCAAATTGAGGCTCTAGAACGTTGATCTTCCTCTTCTTTTCCGTCATATTTAAAACGAAAGAAAGAAAAGAAATCATGGGCGATACACTAGCTGAAAATATGATAAGTCGAAACCACAAACGAAGCTAACAGAAAACAACCGATAACAGACAGCAGACATAGGTAACGCTAATGATTGAACCATAAGGTAACGCTATCCAATGAGAATCTCTTGGATACTACAAAATACTACTCACACACGCGTGGGGCGTAGTGTGTGTGCATTCATGGAGGCCCGCCTTTTTTTCAAACGTGTGATCTCGTTAATTAATTTTTCTATCCCATGTGATACTATAATATAACTAGTATCATTGGGCTACAAGTTGGAGTATATCGGTTTTCAAGGGTGCTGAATCCAAATTTGAGGTTAAAAACCTGAATGGGGAATTTGCCTCAATTTTAGATTCTGGAATTTCAAGTCAAATCCTATAATAGGGCCCTAGAATAACGTTTAACACTAGGAATAACCAAGGGGAAAAAATTGCCGTAGGAGAAAATGCCTAAACAAGTGAAGCCTCTGTTTCAAAACACCGCGAAAATCGAGGAATATTGTTGACGTCATACAAAAAAAAACGACGCGAAAACAACTCCGACAACAGACAGAGTTCTAGCACCGCCACACAAAACGATCCAGTGAAATGGCTACTCGAATAATGTGATTCAAATCTTGAAACTAAATAAGAGAAGATGAAGACTAACAATGCTTGATAAACTAGTAGGTAGAATCGTATTGTAAAAAAGTGAGTAATATTGTTTCTTTTGGTCACTTTTGTGTCTGGGTTCTTCCTGCCAGTTCGCAGCGCACTCTTGTGAAAATTCTTGTAAGCTAAAAGTTCGTGTATGTTCCGCTTCTGTGGTAAGCGCCACAGAACCTCCTTTGAAGTCAGATTGGTAGAATATCCGTTACGTTTCAAACAAGGCTGCCTCTTACACATTGCCACCACATTTAAAATTTCCACCTTCCTTAAATTCTCTAAATTTTTTGGATGCGTTTTCGAGCAGCTCACCATGGTTTTATTCCATAAAAATAAACCCTCATTCGAAAAAAAAAAAAAAAAAAAAGTGAGGCAAATTCCCCATTTTCCGACCCACCGAAATACCCCAATGTACTCGCCTGCTTGTCGTTCTGTGTAAACGCTCTACTGCAGAAATGCATTTCGTTGGGTGTTTGAGGGGTTGAAACAAGAGTCAAGACAGTGCTCTTCCATAAGGTAGTAATAATTTATTGGATAAACTGCTTCATGCAGACATATCAACTGTGCTTCACTCAAAATAAACGCCATGGACAACATTCGGCAATAAAACAGTTTAAAATAGAATATAAAATAAATCATTTCGTTGACGTGTTCTGTACATTCTGGGTAGTCGCATTCCATACCTTAAAAAACCTTTCCCCTCTACAGTCTTAATAAATTGGGCTTTTGAAAGCTCTCCTGTCGAGGAAACGTCCATTAAAAATATATCAGAGAGCCAACATGATTAAACACAGGTAAATATGATATTTATATTACATACGAAAGTGTACTGTAGGTTCAGCATCAGGACAGAAAATGAGGAATCTACTTTCACGTTATGACAGGAAAAGGCTAATTTAGATCAGATATATTTAACTTTCACATAAGAATAACTGAATTTTGAAAAACTCAAAACCTCTAGGTACCGGTATAGTATGCGGTCGACTGACACTCCAGTGGTGTAGTATGCGGTCTACCACCCAGTCTACTCGCCTCCGACTCCTCCCGCCTCAGATTCCTCTGACTATCCTCGCCTCCCACTCCCTTCGACTCCTCTCGCCCCCAACTCCTCCCGCCTACGATTCCTCTGACTATCCTCGCCTCCCATTTCCTCCGACTCCTCCCGCTTCCAATTCCTCTGACTATCCTCGCCTCCTACTCCCTCCGACTCCTCCCTCCTCCTATTCATCTGACTATCCTCGCCTCCCACTCCCTCCGACTCCTCCCGCCTCCAATTCCTCTGACTATCCTCGCCTCCCACTCCTCACACCTCCATCTCCTCTCGCCCCCAACTCCTCCCGCCTCCGTCTCCTCTCGCCCCCAACTCCTCCCGCCTCCGATTCCTCTGACTATCCTCGCCTCCCACTCCCTCCGACTCCTCCCGCCACCGACTCCTCCCGGCCCCGATTCCTCCGACTCTCCCCACTCCCACTACCCCTCTAACTCTTCACAATCGGCATATGTAAGTACGTACATACGGTTGGCGTTTTATGTAGGTATATATATAGATAGATAATGAACCATTGGAATCGACCAAGAAAAACTTTTTAACCCCCCTCCCCCTCAAAATTTGTTGGTTTACAAGGTCCGTGGAATCCAAAAATTGAATAAAACGCAGCAAATTATTACACAATGGTTTATTATTTGTCTATATAGATCACTCGTCTGCAAAGCCACCACCCATCCAACATGAAGAAAAACATCGATCGCATTTCGGTCAGCTAAAATTTGAACGGAGATTAGGCCTCTTTTGCGATTCACACACGTGTTCCTGATTTATCGGACGTCCAACACTTAATTGGGGAATTTGCCTCAATTTTAGATTCTGGAAATTCAAGTCAAATCCTATAATAGGGCCCTAGAATAACGTTTAACACTAGGAATAACCAAGGGGAAAAAATTACCGTAGGAGAAAATGCCTAAACAAGTGAAGCCTCCGTTACAAAACACCACGAAAATTGAGGAATATTGTTGACGTCATACGAAAAATAAAACGACGCGAAAACAACTCCGACAACAGACAGAGTTCTAGCACCGCCACACAAAACGATCCAGTGAAATGGCTACTCGAATAATGTGATTCAAATCTTGAAACTAAATAAGAGAAGATGAAGACTAACAATGCTTGATAAACTAGTAGGTAGAATCGTATTGTAAAAAAGTGAGTAATATTGTTTCTTTTGGTCACTTTTGTGTCTGGGTTCTTCCTGCCAGTTCGCAGCGCACTCTTGTGAAAATCCTTGTAAGCTAAAAGTTCGTGTATGTTCCGCTTCTGTGGTAAGCGCCACAGAACCTCCTTTGAAGTCAGATTGGTAGAATATCCGTTACGTTTCAAACATGGCTGCCTCTTACACATTGCCACCACATTTAAAATTTCCATCTTCCTTAAATTCTCTAAATTTTTTGGATGCGTTTTCGAGCAGCTCACTATGGTTTTATTCCATAAAAATAAACCCTCATTCGAAAAAAAAAAAAAGTGAGGCAAATTCCCTATTCTCGTAGGGAGCGAACGGTTTGTCCTACAGAGCTCCGCGTGGTCTCAAAAAATTCTATAGAATCTTAAATTGAAGGAAAAACAATACCTTTATATCAAAATTTTATGAGTTACGGCGTTTTCAAAATTTCAAAATTCATTTTTGAACCCTTAGAAGTGACCTACATCAACCAAAATCTTCGGGGCACAACTAGACCCCAAATGGAGCCTACATACCAAATTTCATCAAAATTGGTCAATGCTAAGTGGCAAAAGTGCCGCATACGGCGTACGGACGGCCAAATGTTTGGATTCTACGTACCTTGAAACGTAAACCATCAAATTTTGAGGGGGGTTAAAAGATTGTATTTCTTGGTCGATTCCAAATTGGTCATTATTTATCTATATACATAAAACGCCAACCGTACGTACGTATGCAAGTCTCTCTACGAGAACTTAAGGGTCGGACTTACGATAAATTAGAAACACGAGCGTGAATCGCAAAAGAGGCCTAATCCCCCTAGCTGACTGAAATGCGACAGATTTGTCATGTTGGTTGGTGGTAACAATGGCAGAGCCGTGTTCTTTGCAGACGAGTGATCTATATAGAAAAATAATAAACCTTTGTGTAATAATTTTCAGCATTTTTTCCGTACCTCTTATGCTTCAATTTAATGTCGATTAATAATTTTCCCGTAGTCCTTCGGGATCTGAGAGCCAGTGATTTTTTCTGGGTTGCACTAGAATAGCAGTGGAGGCTTCCAGAATTACACGAAGGTCAAAAAACACGTATAGAATGAGGCATTTCACCGAATTCTGTTTGCATTTCTCCTGGATAGTTAATGGTGTGGGATAGATGAAAATCGGGTTGATTTCGGAAAATAAGTCTCCTGTTATTTTTGGGAGACATTCAAAATTTATGATTTCAACAAATAACCGGGAAAACGGACCTCTTCAACGTGAAGTGGAAACACTGGCTGATTGGCTGTTTGGATCGCCGTCTCCTCCCAGTGTTGCCCGATGGTACGACAATATCATGTTATCTAAGAGGAAATTTTAATTTTAATTAAAAATTCTAATTAAATAAAAATTTTAATAAAAATTCTAAAGAAATAAGAATTTTAATAAAAATAATAAAATAACAATTTTAAAATTCTAATTAAATAAAAAATTTAATTAAACATTTTAATTAAAATTTTAATCTAATTTTCTCCATCTTGCTTTTTTCATTTTTTTCTTCAGTTTTTCGATTTCGAACTTTTCTGGTTTTGTGAAATGTTGCATCTGGGGACTATAGATTTCTCGATCTCAGCGCTTCAAGTGGCTGTAAATGAACTATTCCAGGATGACGTCATCCTCCCAGTTTGTTCATATTTTCTACACTGTTTTGTTTATTCGTAAATTAGGAAGTACGGGCTAAAAGTTTGCCACAGGGGGTTTTTCGAGGTGCTGAATCCGATTTTGGGGTCAAAAATAGGAAATTCCGACATGGTGAAATTCCTCATTGTTCCAGCGGAGGCCGCGTGTAGTTAAGGGCACACAGTTAGTGTAGTTTAGGAGAACATCGATCGAGCACAATTGGTGTAATCAGCTCCACACAAACAGACGAAGAGATACATCAGTGCAGATGCAAACTTTGCGAATAATTATATTTTTCACATAAAAAAAAGTCAAGAAATTTCTTAGAAACTCAGATTCCATGGTTGGCGATGCCTTTAACACATTAAAATCGAGGAAACAGCCTCAAGTTGTCAAGAGTTTTGGGCTTTTACAGACATTTCTTTCGAAGATTGCTCAGAAAAAAGGAATGGAAAACTACAACGTTCGAGTTGAATATTTGAAAGAAACACAACAGGTGCCTAAATATTAGAAATATATACCTAGGCACTAAGGCCCACTTTCACCAAAAGTTGTTCAAATCGCGTTTAACTAAACGCCTTGATTGTTAATCTGAAGGAATAAACCCGGCAAGATGGCGAGCGTCTTTCACCAACCCAAATCAAAGTTAAACGGGGATTGAGATAATCGAGCTTAGCTAACCTTGAAATGTCAAGTGAAATGAACGAAAGTTGGACATTATGACGCATTTGGGGCAATAGAAGCATTGAACAACAACCACTCCCGCGCTTGCTATCAGTAGATTCCCTTTACCAGTGATGTTCAGTAATACGAGTTCGTCGCGAGTCATTTCGATTTCTTTATTGCTAATCACCTACTTCTGATACAATATCGGTTCTTTTAATTTTTTATTAGTTAATAATTCGTATTAATAAACGTAGGTAAGTTAAGGACGACCTTTCTTCTGTTCGAGCTGTTCCCGGCTTACAAGGTATTTCGTCGGAAACTCTAGCCGAGTATCAATCAAATTCAGGACTTTGATGACCGTGGGCTTGGTAGTGTGGAACACGTTGAAGGATTCTCCTCGGACGTCTCCTGGGGACTTCGCCGTCAGACGAGTCATAAATTATTTGTAATGACATATCCATTTCCAAACACAAAACACTTCCGAGAACACACACAAAATCTCACAACAATAAAAAAATTTTTATTGAACATTTAATGTTCACTGCGCGGACATATTGAATTTGTAGTTAAACGAGCATACCGAGTTTATTCGGCCGACTTTCGACCGTTTAAAAAAAATTTAAACTCGTAAATCACAATTATTGCTAAACGTCGATTCTCTCTTGACACTCTGGGTTAAACTCGGTTCGAATTTTTGGTGAAAGTGGGCATAAATAATATAAAGGTACACTTAACTTTGACTACTGAAAGGGTATCTTGTTCAAGTACGCAGGTCAAACTGAACCAATTTTAGGCGGAAATCCTGCTTGATCTCCTTAAAAACCTCTATCACAAAGCTAGGCAATTATAGTACATCAATATACCAATCCGGTAATCTGGTTTTGTGTTTACCAGAAACCATCGTCCTCCCTATTCTGCCGTGTGAAAGAAGAACGACCCAACTCGAAATTTTCGAAATCCCAGAAATCAGCTTCGAAGTTTTTCTGGAAAACTCGCCATAAATTCACTCCAGATCACCACTCCCGTGACCCCATTTTTTTCAGACCTCATAATAAGTTGTCTTTGGTCAGGAGAGAACCATCCGCAATACCCAACAAAACTTTGAAGAGGAAATTTGTCACTGACGTTCACCTTGGTTTGGCACTCTGAGACTGGTCACCTCTGCACTCATTATATGTTATTATTATCTTATCTACTTTGTTATTATTATATTCATACATTTGTTAAAAAACTATAATTTAATGTTGTGCAAGTCACATTAACCGTTGGGCTAATGTACTTCAAGTTGCAAGTCAATTGTATATTTTGTTACCTATATCAATACTTTGTAAATGACTTTTAGTCAATAAACAAATTTCATTAAAAAAAATAATAATAATAATAAGTTGTTCAACATATTATGTTGTTCAACTCAATCGACTGGTTCAATTATTCCTCTTTACACACGTACCTTCAATCGATTCGTGTCATTTGAGTCAAATATCGACAACCATACGAGACGCCCCAACCCGATCTTGAAGCCAACAATGTGGAGGAAAAACAACTCAATGGCGTTTTCAGCGAGTTGTCTTTTTTTTCTCCACAAATAAATAGCAAATCTAGCTAGTTAGGGTGTTTTAATCGAGGAATTGAGATGTTTTTCCTAAAAAGCATGGAGTTGAGACGTTTTTGCTTAAAACTAGGCAATTTTCAAATTACACCCCTAACGATTTCAACCCCTTCCGGGGTGAATTTCGAAATTTTGACTCGTTCATCGGAAAGGTGGGGGGGGGGGATTAGAAGGGATACGTAAAAACCCCATTTTCGAGTTGAGTCGTTCTTCCTTAACACGGCAGTATTAGTAACCCTGTTTTGTGCAGATCAGAAACTGAATTCCCTCCAATTTTCCAAATATTATATTCCTTCTCCACTCAGAAGCTGCGCTGAAAGTGGGGGGTAATTTTTCGACACGCTTTTGCTTCCGAGTCCACCAAGGTAGCGGAAGCTTCGTTTTCACTTTTCACGGTTGAAAAAAAAGAGCAAAATTTCAACTTGGGTTTTACGTTTCAGACCTCCCTGGACAGTTTCGGTCATGCAATCCTTGAAACAGGCAAAACTATGCGAAGTTGTAGTCCAATTTAATGAAATTTTCAGGGATTGTGCGGGTTGGCGGGTTCCCTATGAAAATCATTGCCCCCCTGATAGTAGCCACTGCGCATGCGCAAACGTGTATTTCCCTGTTACAGTCATAACTTCCACATTTCCCATCTGATTTCGATGAAATTTTTCTATACAAAAATCATGGCCTCCAAATTGAAACGCACAAACATGAAATCCTTGTAACAACCATAACTTCTAAATTCCAACAATATCCAGAGATTGTGCGGGTTGACATGTAGAGTACGAGGGTAGAACTAGTTATGTAGAGATTGAGGGTTTGAGATCAACTATGCATCGAATCATCTTTAAAATCGAGTTTTTGGATATGAGGAAGCTATGTGCCACACCCAATTGGCAGACGTTATTTCCATTGACTGAGATTTCTTCCTGTCTTCTTCCATGGTAGCACTGTCAGCCATTGGGAATTTCGTTCCACCCTTTCCAAGACCCATTGCTGGTTTGGTAGCATTTGGCGAGAGGAGTTGTGTGGGATATGTTATGATCCCGTGGAAAATTCTCTGATGGTAATGTAGAGGTGTGTTGGTACAGCTGTCCTGGGACTGTGGAACCGAGTATCAACTTGTAATGGTTCCATGCAGTGACAAAAACTCAGCCCTTACCAGTCCAGTTCCACGGACCGATTATCATGGAATGGATATCATGGAATGGCTCTGGACCGGTAAGGATGGAACTTCTCTCCAGTTTAGTTCCATGTACCGGGAAGCGCCCTTACCACTTCCATGGACTAAGAATATAATAGTATCATGGAATGGCTCTTGAGCGGGAAGGGATCTTCTGGACTGGTTAGCATGGAAGTTGTCTCCAGTATTATTATTGTCATGTTAATTTCTTAAACTGCAACGAAAAATTATTCTTTCCTTGAATTGTTTGGTCACTATCATTCCTCCCTTGTTTGGTCAAATTCCTTCCTTTTAGCGAATTTTCAAGGTAAATGAAGCTATTGTATTGCAAGTTGAGATCATAAGCATGGAAGAAGGAAGAGAGGGATTTGACTGTCTGCTTCTTCCATGTCATGAGAGTGGGATTTGACCGCCCTTGGTTGGCAGTAGAGGTGTGTCAGTCAGGAGTGAACATATTGAAAAGACCTTATCTTCAAAATGACCTTGTCTGAACTGAACGGGTAGTCAAAATGAACACGGTCATTCATTCATCAACCCACCAATCAAGTTTTCCAGAAAAATTCCGAGAACAACAGCAGGAGGCCAACAAAAGTTAATTGCACATCAATTGTTCGTGGATCATGAGTGTGTGAAAGTGACATCAATGTGTCATCAATGTGTGACAGTAGGTATCAATGGAAAGAAGTAGATGGAAGTGGTTTTCTAAGCAAAACCTTCCATCATCCAATTGAAGAATTATGTTCGAATGAACTGAGGACTAAAAAGACAAAACTGAAAGACCAAAACCACTCAAAGACTGATTCATACGATTCGAATCGATCTTTCATTCGTTTTTGTCTTTTAGCTCATTCGATTCATTCAAATCACTTACTCATTGTAACCTATTCCGACTCGTTGGTTTTTGTGACTTCTGACCGATTGGTTGCTTGTCTTGTGTGTGAACGTAATGAACGGATTCAAAAGACCTGGTCTCTGTAATGAGTGACCGTTTGGGATTCGAATCCGCCAAATGACCTTGTCTTACACACCTCTAGTTGGCAGTACCGGTAATTTGGAACGGTTACATCTTAGTCACTGTAACCGTTCCAGGGAAATGCCTGGACTGACACACCCCTATGGTAATGTGGTTTCCCAATTATCAATCAATTGATGGTGATTCCGAATGATCGAGAATCGCCACACAACTCCCTCCTCAATAAAAGGGTTGAGGAATTACAGAGGTTTGCACGGTCGCTATGCTGGCAAATTATGCTATGCATTCTACCCATCGTGTTCCTCGGAGTCACCAATATTGGCGAGGGGAGTTGTGTGGGATCTGTGATGATCCCGTGGAAAATTCTCTGGTGGTAATGTGGTTCCCCAATTACCAACCAATTGATGGAGATTCAGAATGATGGAGAATCGCCACAAGCAGTCTACCACTGAGCTCCACACTCACCTGGCACAACGTCTCATCCATCACCTTCCTCTCTTCCTTCAAGACCCGACCTACGCTTTCTAGATGGTTCACATAACTGAGGGGGCTGCCTACTGGGATGGAGGTCACTAGTTCTTCCATAGCCCTAATAGAGATCGTATAATTAGTTACGTAGGAGGAGGTAGTTCGAAACTGAGGGAAAGAAAAGAAGCAAGCAACATTGTAAGATTGAATAGGCAGATAAAATTCCCAAGGTTTCAAATTTCGGACAGGTTGTGGTTTGGCAAGTATGGTGCTACTAAACGTCGAGGCATTGGACGAGCATCGGTGCGGAATTCATAGTCATAACTTAAGTCTAAGTGGACCCTCAAATGCGTCAGTAATGGTCTGTGAGCACTCAACGGAATTAATTGTCAAGATTTGAGGGCGCCCTGAGGGAGCAGTCAGTGCGATTTCTAAGCGCGCTCTCAACAGTATTCATAAACCAAACTCAGCGTTGGTTGAGGCTCACACTCGACTCAATGGTGGAAAATTTTGAGTACTGGCGGGAGGCACTACTGGATTAATGGGGTCTCAGTTGGTCGCTTTCTTCGTCATGGCGGGTTAGTCTAATCTCATACTTTCCGGCGCTCGTACCCCCACCCACCGTCTGAAGGAGCAACATTGCGACCTACCCAGTAAGTTCAGTTTTCTCAGTAGGTAATTAATAAACTAAAATTAAGGGAAAAGTTTTGGGAAATTAAGAATGTCTGGGAAAAGGAAGGAATTTGCCAGAATATTTGTTGTAGAAATCAAACAGAAATGACGCTGTAGGTAGGTAACAAAAAATAAATAAACTGAATAAACAAATCAAAACTCTTTGGCATCCGCAACAACCCTTGCCTTCAGCGGAAACAGCCGTACGATACAGAGGTCGTCTCCAATAGAATCAAGCAAATACCATTAGCAAGTGTTAAGGGGGTCTCAGTCGGCCGCCGTTCCTATCTCGTTGCGGGTTAGTCTAATCTCTTACGAGCCCTTCCCCCTGTCTGTGGGAGCAAACAGTGCCTCCCCCATAGCTGGTCAGTTCATCAACAGTTTTTCCCAGTTTTCTCAGGAAATAATCACCCAACATGCATGTTTCTTGTGGCATTCTTCTTATTTTTAAAATCTCTACACACGTGCACTTGCTCAATTCCAAACTAAAAAATAAGTGAAAAGTTGTACCCACATTTGAAAAGTTCAAAGATTTTCGAAATTCATTAGTGACGAATTAAATCGCGACGAGGTTGTGGAAACACATTTCAATAAAAAGAGTTACTCGAAAGTATAACGTAATCTATTTCCACGAAATGAGTTACAAAGTTAATAGATTTCGACATCGAATCAATCGACATTATAATCGATTCCTTTAATTTGATTGGTTCAATTTGACCTCACAGAAATCTTCCAATCACATCCTATGAGAAAAAACATGAAAAATTGGAAACTTTCGTTCATTTTTTGGTTCTCAAATTTCCAATTTGATACCTCACTCTTAACAAAAAAGAAATACAATTACAAAATAATAACGGATCTATTATAACTAAATAACGGTTTATTCGTCTTAATTTTTTACCCTACTTTTACAGTTTAAATCGAAACGTAACAATAAATTAATATCAAGATGGGGGGGGGTAACGGGTATTCGTCATTCGCAACGCCTTCAACTATCAATAAAGAAATTAAAATAAATACGTTACTCATAATTATTATAGCGAATCGCGTGCGATTTCATCGAACCTTTCCGGAGAAAATATCAACATTCTGCGGCTCAAACATCAATACTACTATGATAACAAGAAAACATATCTAGTAAATCACTCGGTAAAAATTAATGAACTAAAAAATGTAAAAAGTAGTGATTCTTCATGGTATTTTTTTTATTATTATTATATTTTTTTTTTTCATTTGTGCAAAAAATGATTTTTTTTTTTTCAATCGGTGAAGATAGCGCTGGAGCTTCAAAAATTTTCTCCAAGGAAAGAATTATTAGCCGTTCAGTCTGTTTTCGAGTAGAAAAATAAATTAAAAATAAGGAAGAAGAAAATCAAAAACATAACGAACCGACTTTGATAAAAAATATTTGCGTGGTGGGTTTTTTTCCGTTCATTCGACTTTGAGACGTTTGCTGAATTCTTCTTGTTGTTTCTCTTTCCATTCTGTTTTCGCTCGCATCCGTTTCAGCGCTCCGTCCCTGGAAGAAGATTAATGATGGAATGAATTCAAGGCAGTCAAATCTTGGGAAAGAGATTAGTGGTAACTCCTGGCTCCTGTTTTGTTTTGCTCTCGTAAATGCATGTGACTTCGGACAGTGTTGGTAACTTCGGACAAAATTTATTTATTTATTTTATCGGGCAAGCCCAATTTATAATCAACATAATACAGTTGTATTCAACTTAATATAGTGTTCATACAAGATAATAGAAAAATATTATAATTGAAGGTAGGGGGGACTGAGAAAATACAATTACAATGGCAAGCTTAACTGAATAGGATGGGTGAAGAGGAAATTAAGGATTTAAGTAATGATAAGGAACTATGGAAGAAATCAAAATGTGGATAGGTGGTGAGAAAAAGATTTGCACTGCGGGGTAGCCGGTTTAGGGGACGGTGTTGGTCATAGTTTGTGGCGGAAAAAGTTACATGAAATAAAGTGGATGTACGGGTGGCGGCAAGATTCAGCTTCTGGAGCAACGAGGGGCAGTCAATGGCATTGTTTAGCAGTTTGTAGAGGAGCACGAGGTCCGCGGAACTCCGTCTTCTCTCGAGGGTATTCAGGCGGCATCTATGCAGTACGACCTCATAATTAATGTCATCAGAAGGGATCCCCATCTTATACGCAACATAGCGCAAAAACCTCTTTTGAACTCGCTCAAGGCGATATTTGTGAACCGCGTATAGAGGAGACCAGACTGTAGAGGCATACTCTAGCAAGGGCAACACAAGGGCCTTGTAGAGTGACACAATGGCAACAATACTACAAAACTCCCGAGTGTTTCTTTTAATGAAACCGAGGGCCCTCATCGCTCTTGCAGCCAGCCCCTCTATATGATTGGAGAAACTCAACCGCTCATCACAAAGGACTCCCAGGTCGACGACTTCAGTTGTCCTTCGAAGTGATTTGCCGCAGAGGATGTAATCGTGTACGACTGGCTGAGACAGACGATGGTAAGACACCACTGAGCATTTTGAATGATTAAGGTAGAGATGGTTCGCCTCGCACCAATCCTCCAAACGAGCAACCGCCCCCTGCAACATACCGGACTCATCCAGAGATCCAATGTGACGCAGTAGTTTGAGGTCATCTGCAAAGAGCAAGACACGCACACCATCGGCCTCTATGAAGTCCACAACGCTATTTATAAGAATGAGGAAGCACAACGGACCCAAGTGGCTACCCTGCGGGATCCCAGAGGTGGCAGTGAAAGGGGAGGAGAGAGCGCCCTTCACCCGTACAACAAGCCTCCGCCCAACAAGGTAAGTGCGCATCCACTCCAAGAACGACCCGTAGACCCCCAATGACTCCAGCAAAGTCAAGAGATGGAGATGTGGTAACTTGTCAAAGGCCTTAGCGAAATCCGTCGCCACCACGTCTGTCTGGAGTCCCTCCCGAAAACCGTCCATCACGTAGTCTTGAAACTCAAGAAGGTTAGTTGTTGTTGAACGGCCCCGGACGAATCCATGCTGTTGAATCGCAATAAAGGAGCTGAAGTTGATTGACAGCCGGTCCACGACTAACTTCTCTAGCAGTTTAGGCATGGAGGACAGGGAGCACACGGGCCGGTAGTGGACGACGAAGCCTTTATCTCCGGACTTGTGCACGGGTGTAACATAGGAGGACTTCCATTTCTCGGGAAAGCAGCCAGATTCAAGCGACTTATTGAAAAGCAATGTGAGAGGACGTGATAAAGCGGTTGCGCAAAACTTCAGCAGTACTGGTGGAACACCATCCGGACCCATCCCCTTTCTCACAGATCGAATTTTAGCAGTAAATAAAATAATTTTATTTAGCGGTAAATAAATCGAATTTTAGCGGTAAATCGCCTCTACAGCATCCACAGTGCTGGCCCTAGACAGTTCGTTCATGAGTTTCGTTATCACCTGTTGTCAGTGTTCATTTCCCGCTCGTTGGTCCTGCTTTTATTGCTCGGTTGTCGTCCAATAATTGAGGGGTTTCCTACAAGAACAAGATAAGTCCGAAATCGAAAATTCTAAACCTGCTGAATTTTGTGAAAGGCCTTTTCCTGAATTTTCCCCCTCCTGTTGCAAAACGTGACTTGTTTGGTTCTTGCTGAATTTTCATTGAAGCCCAAGTACTGCATGTTTATGACGTGAACACGTTTTGCATGTTTATGACGGTAATCAAATTTTCTGTTTTTATAATAATAATGAAGCTATTTCCGAACTGTGTTTAAAAACTGACAACTAGATCATTTAAAATGTTTTTTTAGATGCCTATGTTGCTGGTTCAATTTCCATGTTTTCTTTGTTTCACCATCAGTAACATGAAGGAGAAAATAATAGTTCCTACTATCTTAAGGATTTGAAAAATGAATGAATAGATAAGTAGACAAGCAGTCGTTTCATCAAAAACCTTTATAAGGGAAAAAAGAAAATGTTCAGAAACTCCAAATACAACATGAAAACAGGTTACCGGCAAAGGCCCACTTTCACCAAACATTCAAAACGAGTTTAAACCAAACAAGGCGAGAGATAAACGACGTTCAGTAAAAATCGTCTTTCACCAGCGCGATTTACGAGTTTAAACACCATCTTGGAGGGTTCGAGTTTAAACGGTCGAAAATCGGCCGAATAAACTAGGAAACCTCGTTTAACTACCAATTCAATATGTCCGCGCATTGATTTGTGATTGTTTTCGAAATGAAATTGCGAATAATTTTTGCATTTCGAATTATTTTTGACTCGTCTGACGATGACGACGACGTCTGAGTCGAATCCTGGATCGGATTCCACAATCCGAGATTATGTACGTTACTGAATTTCCGCCTTTGCAAGCCCCGAGTCGTCCAAGTGCTCGACTATATTGAATCTCGCCTCGAGTTCCCGTCATACAAATAAGTTCAACACGTTAATTTAAAATGAATAATGGTTTTTTAAATAACATAATAGTACAACCTACATTCCTTGGTTGTTTCTATTCGGACCAATTATACAAATTGACCATCATAAAAGACCAGTTCGACCAAAATAAATTTTTATTGAGGTGAAATCGGGGGCCCTCATCTTCGAGTTTACATCCATCGGTAATCATTCAAATTATCAAAGTAAATTCCTACCGTTCAAAACAAGGCGGCGGCCACTGTGTTTCACTAGGATACATCAAGGAAGGTACTTGAGTCTGGAGAAATACTGGAGTTATTGCGCTCGTTGTGGCTCAAAGTGATGATGTGTAATAACTCAATAGGTAGGTGATGAAAATATTCAGCAAAATAAAACGAAGGGAACCGGAAAACTCGAAACAAACCGCAGGAATCAGCAAATAATAAAAACAAAGAATTCGAAAAACTGACACTGATAAAGATAAACAAGGCGGCAATCTGCTGATATCAAGCGCGGGAGTGGTTGTTGTTCAACGTTTCTATTGCCCAAATACGTCATAATGTCCAACTTTCATTCATTTCGCTCAACATTTCAAGTTTAGACAAACTCGATTGTCTTAAACAACGTTTAACGATGATTTGGGTTGGTGAAAGACGCTCGCCATCTTGCCGGGTTTATTCCTTCAGATTAACTATTAACGCGTTTAGCTGAGCAAGTTTAGAACAACTTTTGGTGAAAGTGGGCCAAAGACGAAAACAGAAATAAGAATGGGAAACAAACAGCTGGGAATGCGACACCCTGACCTCCAGGCGCAGTGTTGTCAGGCGCGCGCGGACTTATTTCGTTCTTGCGGAAATAGAGAGGACTAGAATTCTCCTGCAAAATGCGCACATTTTGAAGCCTCCCGTAGACTTGGACCTGTTCCATAGAAACTTGGACCTGTTCCAAGACTTGGAGACTGTTCCAAGACTGTCCCGTAGACTTGGACCTGTTCTTGCCGAAATGAACTTGTTACTAGATATCGCACACATTCAGGAACAAAATGGCGCCTTAACCGGGTTTTTTCAAACTTTGGACTTATCTTGTTCTTGTAGGAAACCCCTCAATTGTAAGTGTATCATTTTCAATTTATCGTTTTTCTCAGAATGTAGGAAAACCTCCTTTGGCACGCAATGTTAAGTGGAGTGAACCAACCAAAAATACTTTTAGTTTGTAGGGGATCTGGCTAGTTTCATTGCTCTAATGCTATAATTTCCGACTACAGCAGTATTTATGTACTTTCTTTCACTTTGTGTAGGAAACTTCGGACAATGGGAAAACCTCTTCCAGTGTGGGCTTACCGGGTGTATAACCCAGTTTACCTCGAAAATGCTATCAGAGAAGTAAAGATGAAGCTTCTCAGAAAAATATCGATTGGGGACAATTTATCCTCCCATGTTTCCATCAGAGTAAGAAGACTGTGTGAAGAGAACAACATTGAGTTCGTCTTGTTGGGAGGGGAAAAGATCAATGTAGCTCCTGGCTCACAGATTTGATCAATTTTTAAAAATCGTTCCCGCTTGAAAACTTTTTAAAACGCGAACAAGTGTCCGAAGTTACAAATTAAGAATGAAATCTTCGGTTTCTATGGAATTTGTATGGGTGTCCGAAATTAGCAGCACGTTGTTGGCAACTTCGGACATTCTTTTTTTTTTTAAAGGCGTAATTATTCGTCTAACAAATGGTTTTTAGGCTCATCCTGCATAAATTATTTTTTCCAGATTTTTCAACTAGGTTTTAGCTGCTGAAACACAGGAAAAACTTACTAAAGTGTCCGAAGTTACATGCATTGACGTACTGTCCTTTCGCCTTTATCTCTGTCTCTCGCTCTCGTCGACTCTTCTGTTCCCCTACTCCTCACTGTGAAGTCGACACCTTGTCTCAACCCCCAAATCAGTTCACTAACGCTCTTCGTCGTGAAAGCTCCGTAATTATTAATGGTCATCAGCATCCAGAAAAAGGGCTATTTTATCTCTACACCGTACAGCCAGTCATCAGCATCTGCAGCGGTTTCTCTTCTCTCTCTCACACCTCAACATACCGCCAACATACCTCAACGTGAGTAGCGCCTCTCAGCTAGTCAACGAATTGATACCATAAATCACATTATGCTCTCCATATTCATCAAAACTCATTAATCTCATTCAAGATCCAAGGATTTCCTTGGAAGCACCATCATCTCAACATCTCGACATCACCTCATTTTGTCATCTCGTCATTTTCGCCCTTGTATGCAGCAGCAGCACATTCCTCAGCACATTGACGCTTCTCTTTGCGTGCTTACCGGCAACCTGTCGATACGGTCAGAGATTTCCTTTTTTCCTATTTCAAATCTTCCGAACCCATTGAGGCTCCTAATAAAAATTTCCGAGGAATAATTTTAATTTTCAAGCATTTTGTCTTTAATAAAAGATTGCTTAATTTTAATACCTTAGAAAGGAGCTCCTTATTCATGTAATCTCTTTTCATCAAATTTACCTAACTCAAAATAAATTAGTTCGTACCCTGGACAATTGGTTTTCAATAATTTCATTTGAATCCCCGTCTTTGGTACCAAACAATTAGAAGCATGTTAATAAAGACTTAGACATGTTATAAGTGATCGAGGCATTTTGTCGCTACATGACATCAAACTGTGTTTTCAATGACGACTAACAGCTAAACTGAGTCCCATGACGAGTTGGAAGGTGGGAAAACACCGTACACCTAAAGCGAATGGCCTTGTGGAGCGGTTTTATCGCCAGGTGAAGTTTGCCATTAAGGGGGTTCGTTCATGAGTCGGTTCTAATTTAATACTTTTTAATGTACATACCTGTTTCTCTGGATATATTCATGATATCTTCATATATATATTTTTTAAATTCTTTATCTACTCTTCAAATAACCGCTGAGCGAGTTTCAACTATTGAGTTAATATTATTTTACCTAGAGACAATATAGCAAAACAGTTTTTTCATATTTTTCATGATAATGATTTTTTAATTCTAGCCATGTTTCTGTTGGGAGTTTTTCGTCCAAACTTATTCAATGACTGTGATAAACCCCTTTCGACAATATTAAAAAAAATCGAGTTGCCAGCTCTATTGGCTGCCGAGAAACAGTTACCTAAGTGACGAAAAACAAGGGTTTTCTGGTTTGGAGAAAACCCGCGATTTGTGAAAGGTTGCCGTTTTTCGAGGTATTTGATCGATAGTTCGTAATCATTTCATATTGAAGAAATTGAAAATGAGGTCTGATTATTCCTTATCTATGATTCTTATCAGTCAGTGTTTGCACCGGTTAGGTAAGGTTATTTCATATCACGTAGTACTGATAAGAATAATGGTTATACAATATTGGCTCACTTGATTTCTTCATTAGTCTAGTGCTATGCTTTTTTTGTACTACTTGGTGGTATGGGAACCAGTGCTGGAACCATGAAGTAGGACAAAGTAGGTATCAATCGGAACTTATGAACAGCGAAAGAACGGTAGGTAGTTACAGAAATATAGAAACTATATACCTGGAGCGCGAAAAAGCTATTCCTCCGAAACAACGTTTGGCTCCTCAATCTTTGAAAACTCATATCTCTGCTTTCCACTGCTCAAATTTAATATTTTTATAAACCAAAATGTCAGGAAAAACCTGCAGAATTGTATAAAAATAAAAACGAAAAAGTCGAAAAATTTTCGATTTTGACTCATGAACCTCCTTAAGTGCCACGGGTAAGGAAATTGGATGGAGCTACTTCCACTGATCATGTTGGGGGTTAAGACGGACGTGAAGGAGGACCTTGGATGGAGCTCGGCAGAGCTTGTAAGGCTGCTGGGGGACTTCGTTGAAGAAAAACCAGCCAGGGCAAGGTCTACCCAGAGGTTCGTTCTTCAGCTGCAGGAGGTCATGAACAGATTTAGAGCCCAGCTTGCAACCAGACATGTCAAGCCAGGATTTTTGTGCATCCAGAGCTGGAGAAGTGGGCACGCGTGTTCGTACGGGATAAGAAGAAATCAATCCTAACACCTTGAGACGTTCTTATTAGTGGCGGAAGACCTGACCCCAGAGTAGACGAAGAGGAGGGGAGTTCACCGGCCGTGTGGCAGGGCGAAGGAGGGACACCAGTCTACACCTCGCAATCACGCTTCACGGTTTATACTTTCTCGTTTACACGACCCGTTTTGACATCACCTTCTCTCCATTTTACTTGAATGAATCCTCCTTTTGCCCGTTCCTTATAACCACCTTTAAAGTTGTGGTGAAGGGTAGGGAAACACCAGTCTCGGTTAACAGGCTGAAACCAGCATTCCTTTGTCATGAAGTGGAGGAATCCACAGGTTTGGGGACGCCCATTTTGATAAGTGACGGAGAGCCTAGACTGGACCTTTCTTCGAGTGGAGAACAGCCTGGTCTGGAGGATCCACAAAACTTCCCAACACCACCTGCACCTGGAGCAGTGGGGCCCTGGGTGGCCCAGCCCAAGACGACCAGGACAGTTCGACTGCCAGTCCGTTTTTCTGACCACCTGGTTTACTGAGGAGTGGAGTAGTGGAAGTGGCTACTTCATCGTTATTCCCAATCTCGTTGTCGTCATAATTACTACATGTGTTAATAAATTCATTATTTTCCCAGAGTTTGAATCGCGAAGTTCTCTCTCCGTTAATATTAATTTACGAGTATATTTATCCAACTCCTTAAACCGCTAGGCACGCGCAACAATACAGCTCATTAGGGACGGGAGAACTGAAGTGGGTTCCGTCACACGATGGCATCTGGGAAAACAAACCTTGCCAAAGAAGGCTCCCATACAATACATGCCGATGCCAGACACCCCAACGAGCTATCAGGCCACAAAAAGTACCATGAGAGCATCTGTTCAACAAAAGGTCCTTCAATACCGTTAGCACCCAGCAGAGGGAAAACAGTGGGCTTTGCTGATTGAGAGCAGGATCCCTCAAAACCTCCCTCGCCACGACGAATCTGTTGCTGCATTCAGAGCCATCACCGGACATGATCACTTGAAAGCACACCTGCATAGATTTGACTGCCTCAACTCGAGGAAATAAGGATGAATCTATACCCTGACGAGACCACCTGGCCGAAGACAGCAAAATTATATTGGGCTGCCTTAAAGCCGCTTGCTAGGCGCTCGAACATTTGATTAGAGAGAAAAGCAACAGTTATCTGACCTCCCAAATGTAACCACCAAAACCGAATGGATACCAGACCACGTTTAAATCAAAGAAAACGAGTGTGCAGACACGGCTGCCAAAGCTCATCCGCAATATCCCGTTTAACGCAAATTGAAAGATGTATTCAACGTACCACATCAGGTCCACCAACCCTCCTTGCTGAGCGATGGCACTCTTGACTCTATTTGCGAAATCTATCGAGCTCTCGTTCTCCTTCTGATACATGGGCGGGAGGTACCAAACGTCGCAGACGATGGCCCAGGAAGTCATCATCAGGTAGATGTACTGCATCATCGAGTAGCGACTGCTGTTCCAGAAAGCGTCGCCAAACTTTGGATCGTACTAAAAAAAAAAAGTTTAGTTAGCATACCTCCGAAAATTGTGTCATTACTTTTGTAGAGGTTAAAACTCAGCAAATTTATGCGCAGGGGTTTCTATTGGTCTGTGTAGATCTGCAAAGGACATGGATTTAACATAAACAGTACCTACCGAAGGCTTATAACCAAGTTTATAACATCAAACCAACCTTTATGGCCACAGGGTAAATGACGCTTCCAGTTTCGAAGCTCCCTTTCTTGAACTGCATGACAGACGTGTTGTTGATGCAAGTGCCTTCGGGGAATATCAGTATCGGCGGGTTGTCTTCTACTTCAACGTGAGCTTTCAACCTGGAAATTCGAAAGAGTGGGTCATCATTACTTAAAAAGAAACCGAATTGGCATCCCTACATAATGAGATAGTGTTTTCAACAGTTCTAATAAAAACCATGATTCAATATAAATTTTCAAAGTTTTTACTGATTTCACCCAAATATTACAAAATCCGTCCAACGCACAAAACTGAGGGCCTTGTGCAAGAACTCACCTGTAGTTATAAGGACCGTTCCTTCCTTTTCACTTTAAGGGAAGGTAAAAGGGTTGTCTCGTTTAAAAACGGAATGCAGGGATCAAAAAGAGAACCTTTTTCAGTAAAGGTAAGTACTCGTTTAAGTACAGTTAGCTGCAATAGCTCCCCCCAGACCATCTTCAAGTTTAATATTTCTGCTTATCAGCTGTTTGTGTTGAGTTTGTTGTAGTTTAATCTTGATGTTTGATGAAACTGTCTGATGAGCATTTGTTACAGAAACTCTCATGCCTTCAGACAAAATGAGTAAGAGATACTTCTGGAATCTTAAGCCTGGTCCACACGCTCCGTTTTGCACAATGTTTTAGTTTGCGCAGTTTTAAGACAGAATGAAAACGTTGCAACTGTGAGCGTCCAGACGATACGGTCTTTTTTTGTACGTGCAATATTTTTCGCTCAGTTTTGTGTGATATCGCCATGGTGGAGGTTCTCCTTTGGTCAATTTTTGCCTTGGTGTCTCCTGATCATTGAGGAAATGTAGCAAGTCAAAATACCACAGAGATGGCTTGTATATATCCTCTTCTCCTGCCCCAGATCGAATAGACTTGTTCACTTTTGCCAGTTCATTGCGATATACACTCCACATAGAGTTTAGTTTCTTCACAATTGTTTCCCTGTTTGCGGTAGCGTCAATTTCTTTAAATTTCTCCACCAATCTTCCATATGTTTCTCCCTTTTTGTCCCTGTCACTGTACTCCTTTGATTTGACGCGCCAAAGGCATGGTAAACTTTCATATAGCGAAATGAAATCAGTCAAAAACTCGCGAGAACATTGGCGAAGGTTTGCCATCGTCGGGCGATGAAGGAAAACTGAGGAACAAAACGAATCAGAAAACGGAGCAAGTGTCTACACGCAATGACATGTCTGTGCAGGTCACGGTTTTCAGAGCTCATCAGCTCAGTTATCGCTGCAACTGCGCAGTCTTCCCCAGGGACTCAAAATTGCACAGTTTTCCGGTCCATACGCAACGTTTTGTCTGCAACGTCTTGGACTGCGCAGGCAAGAGGTTGTGGAAAACGTAGCGTGTGGACCAGGACCAGGCTTTAGGACTACTTTTGAGATAAAAAGGAGGGAAGACAGGAACCACCAACTAAATCTAGTTGACACGGAAGACACCATTAATTGCTACAAAGATGGTTCCAAAATAGAGGGACGACATGAAACCAATGCCGGGCTGGTGTATTCATACCCAGCCTTGGAGTGGCGTACTGGCATAGCAAAATTCGAAATTCTGGCGATGTAGTTCACAAATAGATAGATTTCAGCGTCGAACAAAAAAAGAACCACGAAAATCGGTTGGAAATTAGGGCCTGGGCAGAGTACGGAAGATTCTGTCACACACACACACACACACACACACACACACACACACACACACACAGACATACACCTATGATTTTTCGCGACTTTGGATTCAGAATGGTCTAAAACGGAGTTGTACTTGGTTATTTTCTTCTGTTGAGTGTTGTCCTCCTTCACTCCAGATTAACCTCATAAGGACGCGATTATCTTACTGTGGGACAGCCTAAAAATCAAGTTGATGCGCAAATCGTTTACCGTTTGAATTTTTAACATGGAACATGTTGTAGCCATAGAGTAACTACATCTTGTAAAGAAAAATTATACCTAAGTAAGTTATTTTCTAAATTTCTATTATGAACCTGTTACCTAACTAACCTGCTCCATGCTACCTCCATGTTTCATTCGAACCTTCAGCAACTAATGTGTCCTCTCACTTACCTTTCTAATAAAACAGTATTCAAATCAATTATCGCGTGCAAGCAGCCTTTTCAATTATTCCTCGGTCACCCAGTCACAATAAGTTGTCGACGAGGATCAAGAACTCGTAAGAATTTCGACACAGTGAGTGAAAATCGAAGGACACTGATGATACGCAGTTTTCCAGCCATATTTTCGCCACCTGCATCAACTTTATCTTTACGCAGCGCAAATACATCGCATTTGTACAGGTATTTACCTATCTTTGCATAAATTTGAGGTCCTTCCCAAGCTGGATTAGTTTGTGCAACGCTGCTAAGATTTTCGTCGAACACAAACTCGGACTCGAAACGTAAAACAACAGAAAAATTGTCGCCGCCATTGTTTTGGTGCCCAATAGAAAAGCATTCGTGCCAACCAGCAAAAGCAGCTGCCACATCCGCTCGTTCCAAGTGGGAGAGAGAGTGCAAGTCAGGATATACCAGAATAATAAAGATATCTGGCAATTTGGTACTGTAATTCGAAAACTTGGCCAGTACCACTACATCGTCACGCTGGACAAAGGCCGTACTCTTAAACGTCACATTGATCAATTGATATGAACATTGGTCAAAAAGAAACGTGTCACATTCGCTCCTCAAGAAATACAAAACCCGACACAAGGAGTGCCATATCAACAGATTCCCGCTGATGAGTTTCAGCTAGTAGTCAATCAGTCACCAACTGCGCCAAATCCTGTCGATCAAGGATGTCTACTATTCTCTCTTCAGAGTGAAGGTCGATTTGGGTTTTTTGGGGTCCTACAGTCTCCCCCGTTGCTGCAAGCAGCAAGAGAAAAACTCCTCCGGGGAGGGATTGTTAACACAATCAATGTCCTCGCATGTTTGCAAGTCCCTGTGATAACCTACAGGTTGAGGCGCACGTCTAGCTCGCACTTCCGACTATGCAGGTCGGCACCCGAGTTTTTGACAATCCACAAAACTCACATGTCGCGATCTATGTGCCAGGGCCATACAGGCCCATGCCACAAGGAACCCTTCCCAGGGATACAGATGAAGTTTGTAGCCCTGGGCGGTATAAACCACGACCACCGCGAATCCTACCACAATTGGGGGGCAGGCAGGTGATACTTTGACTAAGTCGGTGTATCGGTAGCCTGGGGCACCCCCCACCCGCGGTACCAGTGTTGGGATGGACTGTCTTCCAGTGAACTGGCACAGTCTCAGCCCCAGATGCCATGACTGGTTCCAGTCCCGGGTCAGAGAATTTGTACCTGACCCCACCGCTTTACTATCAACTGAATGATATCCAGTTCGACCATTACGAGAGCTTGATAGAGGGAGACGGTCCCTTTCCTGTCGATCAGCAGGAAATGCCCACTAACACTCCACAACAACAGGAGTCGCAGTCAGGTACAGACCATCAACCACCAGCTCTTCGCAGATCATCTCGCCAACGCCATCCGCCAAAATACTTGAATAATTATGTTTCAAAGTAATTTTAAATTGTATGTATAAAATAATTTCAAATTTAATGTATTTTAAAATTAAGTGGGGGAGATTATTATGCACCTGTTACCTACCTAACCTGCTCCATGCTACCTCCATGTATTCATTCGAACCTCTGCCTTCAGCAACTAACGTGTCCTCTCACTTACCTTTCTAATAAACCAGTATTCAAATCAATTATCGCGTGCAAGCAGCCTTTTCAATTATTCCTCGGTCGCCCAGTCACAATAATTTCATACATTTTTCCTATCTGTTACAATATTCTGTCATTATTTTGTTTTTATAGACTTCGTGAAACATGAACTTATTACTTATTTAATTTACTCCAACATTTTGTTCTGTGAACGCTTGTAACATGACCTCTACACATAATTACTCTATCTAACTCAAGTGTGAAGGTCGAAGAGAATGTTTCAGAATGATAACAATAAAATATTAGAGTAATTGTAGTTTGAGAGGTGATTTCAAGTACCTATCGGCTACAGTAGCTCGATCTTTGACTTCCCCTCTCTCGAACCAGATGTGAGGGGACGCTCTGGCCAGAGCTCGCTGAAGCACTCCTAGGAATCCGCCGTGACGCTGTCCGATCTGTGATAAAAGAATAACGACAAGGGAGATAAAAACCTTGTTGAGAAAATATAGTTGTAAAGTAATGCATAAAATCCCTCCGACAGAATTGTCCAATTTAGGAAAACATAACTACATGGAGAGGAAATATTGCTTATACAATACAACAAGAAATAATGATAAAAATGTATTCTTACAATTTTTGTAGCAATTATGTTAGTCTATTGTAAATATTTTCCGAGGAATAATCATTCCTTTCATTTTAACGGGGTCTCAGCCAGTCGCCATTCATTCCTCGTTCCGGGTGAGTAAAAATTGTACCTAAATTTGATATTTCCAAGGATTTTCGAAACTCATTAGTGCATCATCCTAGGGAATTGAAAAACTAAAAGATTGCCGCTGGAATCATTGAAATCGAACAATAATTGCCCGAGAAAAATGGGAAAAATCTAACTGATGTGACATAAAAGGGACTAAAATTTCATTTAAGTGGGGATGAACCCAAATAAACAAAAAAAGACAAGACAAGACCCTGGCTAGCGGGTAGAGAAAATGAAACAAACAATAATTGTAAATTATTTACAAAACAACTTCATTCAAAGAACAAAAGTTAGATCAAAATTGGTCGGTACGAGAACGAAATTTCAGGGGGGACTGTCACAGGTATAATCACTATACGACACAAACGGTAGGTACTTAAGGACTATTTGTTCGGGCTTGACGATACGGTAATTATTAAAGGTAGGTACTACTTACAAATTTCGATCGGCCGTCGAAAAAAAAAAACGAAAAGATATAGCCCTAGACCTTTTGGGTACTTTAAGTGGATTTGAACGGGAAGGACGGGATGCTCTGAAGCGGTAGAGTTCTGCACAGCAGGACTCCTCAGCGGTAGTAAGTCTTGGTCGAGGCGATAGGTTCTGAGCTCGAACCTAAAACGGTACGGTATGGAGAGGTCTCCCGACGCTGTGTCGGACGAGGACTTCACAAGACGGACTTTCTGGGCTAAATGTCGGAAGATGTTCGGAGAACAATGGCAAAATATTCGGCACAGACGATATGCTTGACCCAGATCGTTGAGGTGATTTCTGGATGACGGTAGTACCTATTAAGGTGATGACGGTACGGTAATTTTAAAATGAAAATTTTCAACAGGAAAAAAAATTCGTCAGGAGAGCGGCGTGAATGCGGGTCTCGGAGTGGCGATGGAGAACTGATGATGAACAAAGGCTTTCGGTGCACGTGTATCCTTGTTAGCGACGAGGCCTGCAGGTGGCACTACAAGACGGACGATAGAAGTGGAGGCGGCACCGAGAACCGCGGGCGGCAATTTTAAATTTTTAGTTACACTGAATAAACGGGTTCCTGAGAATTGTTGTTCGATTTAGATGATTCCAGCAGCTTATTTTAGTTTATCAATTCCCTGGGCTGATGCACTAATGAGTTTCGAAAATCCTTGGAAATATCAAATTTAGGTACAACGTTTAAACTTTGAGCGCCGGTTTTTCAAGAAATACTAACCCGGAACGAGGAACGAATGGCGACTCACTGAGACCCCTGTAATACAAATGTACCATGATAACTACTTGCGGCCGAATATAACAATTTTACGACCCCAATAAAAATTATTGCCCCCCCCCCCCTTCAAACTAATAAATCAATTAATCTTATTCTATTAAGAGAGAAAGAGGGAGAGAGAGATGTTCTCCTGCCAAAAAAAAAAATTATGAGCTCCCCGAGGTAAAATGAACTTTGTGTAGCTGTTCATGCAGTGAACAGCCACACAACACTGCAGAATGCAGTGCATGGCCAAGGAAAATCCCAGCCCCGCCCACCACGGTGGCATCCTGAATCCATAAAAAATGACGAATCGCTGGCCCAAGAGTGGGGTCTCTTGGAATGGAAACACAAAGAATCCACCAGGAAGGCCCACCCCCGAGCGGGACAAGCACCAACCAGCCACCAAACACACAAACCTACCGGTAAATAGAGTTTTTGCTGCCAACATTTGAAGGGCCCCATTAGGAGTCGACTAGCGCGAGCAACAAAGATTGCTACCCAGTTGAAGGAGAAGGCCCAGCTAACTATGATCTGAGGGTGGGGGTGGGGGGGTGCTCGTGTTATGGGACCTCTTGAAAAAGGAACTGACAAGGAAACCCTTTTATCGTCGCCCTCTGTAGACGGGAGGCAAATTCACAGGTCCCCGCAAGCCCCCGAGCTTTGTGAAGAGGTTTCACCAGCCTCAGTAGTGGCGTGCACAAACTATCTATTGATGAACAGAAAAGAGTCGATGCTGATTCAATAGTGATTTATTAGTAACCCTCAGGTACTCAATCCCTTTCACGCTCAAATCCCTACTCCTATTATGTCATAACTTCTCAACTAGGATGGAAGTACACAATCGTGATGATACTAACCAATGAATAGGTGTTATCGCACATTAAAACCAGCACATCAATGGGGGACGTGTGATTGGCAACGCAAATCCCTTTCTTGGGTCGGTTCTCGGTGTTGTGGTAGGTGATGACGGCCGACAGCGCCGAGGACAAGACGTTGAAGCACATCATCGACACTTTGCGGTTGACCCATCTCTTCAACCTGCCATTTGGAACGTAGCCTACAATGGCTGTGCACACCGTCAGCCACAGCACCTGCAATGCACAACAACATTAGACTTGACGGGACAAATCCATATCATACACTCTTACATAACCTGTGAGTTATAGGTTTGCCACAGAAACTTTGCATCCCTTTGGCGCATTCTTCTGGAGAACATAGAACTAATTATCTCTTATCATCAAGCAAATTCCCGCCCGTACAATAATTTTTTTTGGAATTTCTCCCCTCAAAAGTGACATGATTTCCCTCCTACTGCAGAGTGAAATTTCGTGGCACTACACGAACATCAAATTTCTCACGGTTCCCATTTCCATGTCAAGGTTTCACCATGGAAGGTTGACTCAATCGTTATAGTTTGCGGATCCGCCACCTAGGGGGCGCCACACGGATGCAAAGTTTCTGTGGTAGACCTATAGCTCTAACGTAAGAGAAGATGAAGGAACCATAGCAGCTATTGAAGAATATCTAATATACATATACATAATAATTACACTAATAAGACCCACCAAATCAAAACCTATACCTTAGTCACTTAGACCATGTATGATCTATTGTGACAAACTTCCCTTTTCAATTAAGTACACACTTTAAGACCTCCTCATTCAAAAAGGGCCCTTACCAAAATGCGGAAATCCGGTAAATTCCCCGGAGTTTTTTTAATTCTCATTTTAATAGGACAGTCCAGTAAATACCAGACTCTGACTCTAGGGATGAGGGAAGATGAGGAAGATGGAGTGGGAGAAAGGGTTAAAGGGTCTATACAACGACCACCAACTCAGGTATGAGCTGAGCAGGTTGCAGGAGGTGATACCATGGAGCACGCATGTCGAGATGCCCAGCTCGAGTAATTCCGTGGCACTTTTTCCAGACCACACGCGCCATGGCACGGTGGCAGGCAAACCCCTTGTTGTGCCTCCCGTCCCAACCCAGGGCTGTGAGGCAATGGGAAGCCACGAGCGAAATCATCAGAACAAATTCTGATCTTCCCTTTGGAAGACAGGTGATGACGAACAGGACGCCTGGCGTCAATGGCAGTTGGACGAAAATCCAACCTGAAATGATTGTTTACTTTACTTACTTTACCCTTGCTGTTAAAAATATTATCAATTTTATTAATATACAAGTTTTAGTCGTTAACGATAGGTCATCCATCGGATGGCCGCCATTAAGATCCATAAACCAATGCCTGTTAGATAAGCTTTTGAGCCCATATTAACTACCTAGTGTTCATTACCATTCAAGTAAACTCAGGTGCCAACTTGATGAGAAATGATACGTCTTCTGGAATAAAAATCCGTCTTCTATCGCACATCGTATTGTTAATTACTCCTTAATTTCTTCTTACCTAACAACCCTGACGTTGTTAGATGGAAATCTTTTTAGCTCAGAAACGCTTACAGTAAATCATCTCTATCATAATTTCTCTATCTTAGCCTCTAGGAGTAGCCTGCTAGGTGTACTCTATCCAGGATAATACAAGACCTGATGTTCGGCTGTTTCGACTCCTTCCAGCAGAGCCGACATCCACAACTATCCTAACCTTCCCAACTTAATCCAGATAGTATTTCAAAGGCTCACTACATAAATTCTAAACCCGCTTGTATGACGACTTCAAAACATGAACGAACAAATGACGGAACAACTTACTCCGTAAAAACAGATGAGCACCCGCATCGGCAGGAGAAACGTGTACCGGATGAAGAACCCAGCAACCCAGATAAACGAAAGCCTCCAACTGATGAACTCATACTGCCTGTTGGTCCTCGTAAGCAGGTTCCAGGACTGAAATAAGAAATGAATAATCGTAAATTACCAACATCAGTAATAATCGTAATTGCGTAATATTCTCAGTAGAAAAACTATTCATAGGAAATTTTAATCAATTACGATTCCCCCATGTTTGAGTCAGATTCTGCTCAAAGCCTAATAACGAAAATTGCACTGATTAACGACCCGATCGCGTGCGAATGTAACAGAAAAGAGAACAATTGGACGAAATTTCTATCGAACAATTGTTAATTCCAATTTAAAACAAAAACGCTGCAAATTATTACACAACGGTTCATATTTTCTATACAGGGTGTCTACACTCAAGATAGGCAACTTCAGGGAACAATTCTACGACTAATTTGCAACAAAAAAAGTCTCTTAGCAATTGTTTCTCAACCCACTCAAAATGCCTTTTTTTTTTCTCTTCAAAGTTTTTTTTCGCGTTTTCGACCTTACGTTATTAAAACTATCATAACTCCTGTTATTTACCAAGTAATTTAAAATTTGAGGATATCGTTGGAAAGAGCGTTAAATTTCCAAGCTACCTAGTGTAAAACCAAAATCTTCAAGCAATAAAACATTTGTGTAAAATCAAGTTAAAAAGCAAATTATAAATTGTTTCCCGAAATTTGATTTTTTCTTATCGAAGTTTTCACTTTGAACTCCTGCCCATTTCGATGGGCGCTCTGCGGAAAAAACATGCCCAAAATGTCAGCAATCTAACGGTCTATCAATTTTTCTTTTTAAAATTGAAATTGGGAGAGTAAATCAAGTTTGAATGCAAGAAAACGCGTGTTTTACAAGAAAATAGAGTGTTTTACGCGGTGTATGGTCTCCTTCAATCTTGACGAGTTTAGCTCCATTTCCTGCAAAATGTTTTACGCTGAATCCAATGGTGGCACTTCCAAATAATTCTGACTGCTAGAAAGTGGAGGAAAACCACCATTTTTTGTCCATAACGTACGCACTATTCGTAGATATGGTAGTGAGCATAAAGTAACACATTTCTACTCAATAAAAACATCAAATTTCTAGCTGATTGATCAAACATCACAACATCAATCAGCTAGAAATAGCTAGTTAGCTTGGAAAATTAACGCTCTTTCCAACGATGTCCTTACATTTGAATTTACTTGGTAAATAACAGGAGTTATGACAATTTTTATGACGTAACGTCGAAAACGCGAAAAAAAACTTTGAAGTGAAAAAAATGCATTTTGAGTAGGTTAAGAAAAATTGCTAGGAGACATTTTTTGTTGAAAATAATGTGTTGAATTGAACCCTGAAGTTATGCCCATCTTAAGTGTAGACTCTCTGTATAGATCAGACTTATTCAAAGAACACGGGTTTTCATTTATAGTACCTAAGGTAAAAGCTAATAATGAATTGACCACATTTTCAAATATTCAATTCGAATAATACAACAATGAACAATCGTGTGGGAGGATGGGCTCATGGTTGTTTCTTTTCAATGTGTTCCATCGAGTAGCTCCGAAAGCTCGGGTTCGGCATATTTAGATGTAACTAAATAACAATGAAATCAAAATTAAGCAAACACAAATGAAGATGAAGAAAACCAACATTTCAAAAGATGAGGAGTGAACACACGATCCTCGGTACTAATAAGTACCTACCTAAGTAATTTTTAGCAGATACTTTTCAGGTCCTTTGGAAGGTTTGGTAAATTTTTGAAAAATCACTGATGACAAGAACCAACTGCAGAAACATTAGAGAGCAACCAAATACTGCATTGATCCAATGGTGGAATATAGATGTTCTAGTCTTGGAATACCATAATATGGTATTGTTGATATTATCAACCCCATTCCACTATTAGCTACGGTGTAGAGACGAGATATTTGAATATGTTGGAGTCGTTTGATGAATTTACAAATAACAATAAGATACAAAAATCTTTAATAAAAAAAAATAGTTGAGTTCCAATAGTGGAATGACCATTCCACCACTGGTACTCTCGACGAAAATTATGTGCCAATAGTGGAATGGTTGATATATTGAAAAAACTAATGATAGAGACGTTTAAAAACTTAAGAACATGAAGAAATAACATAATAAACAATGTTGAAACCAAATGAAACCACAAAGAAAGAACACCATCAGCAATAAACACTAATTTCGGAGGAATGTACCTTGCCAATTTCACCAACAAATGGAGCTTCAGCTGCCGAGTTCTGACTGACTGTCACTTTTCTTGTCCGGCTGTCGCTCATTCAGGCAAGAAATAATTTCTTCTTTTTTCACGTGACCAGTAATAACAGTTGATCATACTGGAGGCTGAAGGAACCTCAAAATTGTCGTTAAAACCTTATTATACCCATTTCTCTGGTCACCGTTCCACCACTGGTGCTCATTCCACCATTGGTGCTTTTACCTTACCAATCATAATTGTAGAAACCAAAGTTCACTATCTTTATGTTGAAAAAAAAGTACCGACCTAGCTAAACATACGAAAGTTGTGGGTGCTCTAATATGGAAGCATAAATGAGTGACATGAAAGTATATTTGAAAAGCCTGCAAAGAACACAGCTTTGCCATTGCCACTACCAACCAAAAGGTACTACTTACGTACTTCACAACCAAGTAATAAAAGTTTCACACCCGATTCGAAGAAATAGGGAGTTTGATATGGAAAATTTGATTACTGGTTGCTAAGGACGCAAAGCTGAGTACATCTCTAAGAAACGAACAACGATCGAATTTTGGTCAGCTAAAATTTGAATGAAAATTAGGCCTCTTTTGCGATTCACACTCGTGTTTCTGAATTATCGTAAATCCAACACTCAAGTTTTCATAGGGAAGGGGTTTTCCTACAGAGCTCAAGGTGGTCTCATTCGATTCTAAAAATTCAATACTATTTTAAACTGATGAAAAAACAATACCTTTATAATGAAAGCTTTTGAGCCAGGGCGTTTTGAAAATTTCAGCCCTTATTTTTCTACCCTTAGAAGTGACTGACATGAACCAAAAGCTTCGGGAGACAACTAGGCCTCAAATACCTCATATCTCCATAGGCTCATATACCCAATTTCATCAAAATCGGTCCTTGGTAACTAAGGAAGCGCGGTGTACGGACGGATTTTTTAAAATTCGATTTCCGGATTCTACATACCTTGAAACGTACTTGAACCATCAAATCTTGAAGGAGGCCTAACATTTTTTGAAAATAATAAACCAAAATGTTAAAAATTGTTATACAACATTTTTCGTTTCAAGTTTTACGTGTGCGATGGGATGAAGCCAGAAATTAGGTTTCAAAGTCATTTATAAAGTTTCAATTTTAAAATCAATCGCATCATTTCAGAAAACTGAGTTTGAAGTTTCCATTTTTAGACTTCAAAACCTCCAAGTCCTCAAGTACTCTCTACTCGTCTCCCTCGATTCATACACCTATTATAGGTGTATGAATCGAGGGAGACGAGTAGAGAGTACTATAATATTTACGTATAATACGTAAATAGTAGATTTTCGGTAAATTATACCAATACCCTACTGTACGGACGGGGTATGTTTTGAAGATATCAGTAGTCCACATCCACGCTCTACCCATCTTCACGAACTAACTAGAGTATGACCATTATTGAGTATTGTGTCCCTCTTGCAACACTGATCCCGAATAGACCATTAAATTACTATGATGACGGTTGTTTCCAAGGAAGAATGTCGACAACCCCTAAAAACGTGTTTTTTGACCATATTTTCTGAAATTTTGACCCCTTAGAGTTGTCTAAAATTCCTGAACAACGAACTCGTATTTTCGTCTGTTATTATAAACATTTTGGCACAAACTTGAGATGTTTACAAATATTTTGGAAAAACTTCAGGAATTGTTTTAGAATGTTCCAAAACGGATTTCAAAGAAAAACACTTCAAAAAAGTCAATGTTGAAACTGTTGAGTCCATTTCGGTAGCTTCATTTTCTATAATTGCCTATCTTCCAAACATTCATAAACGTTATTGCTAATAGGTAATATAATACTAAATACCATTCTGTTGTATTTATTTTGTGGTCGAACAACGAAAAAAACTTGCCATTTACTCAATGAAGGATAAAAATTCCTTTAGAAAATCCTTGTATAGCTACAACACCCCCTCTACCCCTCAACGTTCAAGTTCAATTCTGTCTGGGAAATCCCTACAGAGAAAAGAAATTACTGCATTTGAAATCACTATTTAAGAGGGAAACGTAAAGGTTCATTTTAAATTTTACGTATTCGACGACAGGAAGCTGATTGTTGAGAAACACCAACATCGTTCTCGTCTTGATTAATTTGAATAATGAGCCATTGATATCCACAAAACTCCTTGAGTTTCATAGATCATAAATTCATCAATCATTCTTAGCAAATATCCGTTAATACCTTCAGTTCTTCAGCTTCGAATCTCGAAGTGACTTGATCTTCTATGATTGCCTCGCATCCAGCTTTGACCAAATCGAAGCAGTCCGCAAGCTGAAACTCTCTTTTGAGGGTTTCAAAAGACGGCCGTCGGGGTAAACCATTTTTACCTTCCTGGAACAAATAAAATTGCAAAGCTGAAGGTGCGATTGAATTAACAACCTAACATACGAGTGTATGTAAGAAACGGAATTGGCCCAGAGAAAAGTGTTTTTAAAAAGCGATTTTTATTCACAACACAAAAGTTATTAACAACACAAGTTTTGATGTTGCACGGAGCACGAAGTAGACGGGCGTAATGACGGACAAAGACTGACTGCTCGGGTCTTACAGCGAGCTGCTTATATAGCGTCTAGCTGCTGATTCAGCAGCTAGGCATTATTTGAAATGATGGAGGGAAAGGTTATACATAACTCCTCCCCCCTAAGCTAAATTTTGGGGATACAAAATTTTAAACATTCGTGTTCCGTGTTACAGCTTGAGATATTAGCATATAAGTAACATTAACCTTGAATGATAATTACAGGGATTAACATAGAACGATTAGTATTATAACTAACACACATAACATAGAACATAAAATGACACATAACATAGAACATAAGATGAATTTTACATAAAGAAATTATAAAATAGTGACATTATAACTGAATACTGCATGGCGGGCACGATGTTGTCGCACTGTGCAGTATTGTGGCATTTTGAATATTGTGTAGGCATTCGGCGTTAAACGTTCACGGAGAGGGTCTTTCTGTGTTTACGATATTGAATGAAGATGTGGATTGCAAAGGAGGCTAACATTACATACAAAAGTACCGACCAAAGGCTGGGCATTGCCACATCGGAGAGGGAGAGACTTTTGATTGGTCTTGCGTCTTCTAGTCTGACATGTGATAAGTCTAGGTTTCTTAGGTAAATTTCGGTTTTGGGCGATTGTTGATGTGAGATTTGAAGTTTAATGTTCCTGACTATTAGAGGGGTTCCTGATACACTCCTATGAGCAGCGAATAGGGTACGGTTGTGATAGGAGACATCCTTGTTGCTGGGTTTCAGGAGATACACTCCCTGCAGGTTGTACAACTCTTTACCGAGTTCGGAGGTAGCGCTGAGTACATCCCCAAATGGGAAAACAAGTAAGTACTGGTTTATGGTTGGTAATAGGGTTATATAATTTGACGGGATGGATAATTTCGTGTACTCGCAAGATTTAGTAGAGCTCGTCTGTAGGAATTCGGTCTCGCACTTAGGGTCTGTTTCTGTAGTGAAATGACTGGGACACAAATGGTAAGAATGGCTTGCTGGGCAGATGTCTCGCAAA
The DNA here is from genome assembly GCA_009739505.2 of Apolygus lucorum. Taxonomy (NCBI): domain Eukaryota; kingdom Metazoa; phylum Arthropoda; class Insecta; order Hemiptera; family Miridae; genus Apolygus; species Apolygus lucorum. The sequence continues at coordinate 27,214,223 of CM019173.2, read as the reverse complement.
GCGATTACGTCGTTCTGGGTTTTTAGATAGTAACGTACGGTGGGGACAATTGTCATGTAATCCGATTCGAGATTAGTTGGCAAGGATTCCAAATAGTACAGATCAAAAAGTCGAGGATCGACAATTGGAATGTCTAAGAAATATATTATTTCGTTAGTTCCTACGAAGCATTGAACCTTGATGTGGGATTGGATTTCAAATAGATTTTGATCGGTGTGGTCCAAAAATCGGGCCCCATAAAATTCTGTTAGTCGGTTTAATTCTTGTTGTAATGAGTCTGAGTCGAGGATGCTAGGGTGAAGTTTACCCAATCCGCAAAATGTGAGGGAATTTTCGATATCTTGCACTACTGTTAACAGGAGACCTAAACAGATTTGGAAATGTTCGAGCAGGTCGTTGGTAGCTCGTATATGTGTGATTTCACCAACTTTCATGTTTTTAAGGGCTTCTAACTCTTTGGACAGCTGTAAGTTATTATGATTTATAACTTCCATTGTTTCGTTGAAGTTTTGGGCAAATGCTAGGTTAATAGAATATTGGGAGTTAACTTGAGTCTGGAGGTTTTCTTGATTTTTTTGTAGGTGGCTGATTATCTTACTATATCTTTCATCATCTTTAGCGTCCATATTACCGGTGACGAACTTTATTAAAGAACCTATGCCATCAACAAGTCCTCTCCTTGATCGTTTTGTGTTACTCAATCTAAGGTTTTTGAGTTTATTATCTATGGTTTCCAAGGTATGGTTGATGGTAGTGGAGAGCATATCTGTTCTTTCAAGGTAGGATCGTTCCGAGCGGATGACGTTAGTCAAGACTTGTTTATATTGTTCACGAATGTTAAGGATCTTTGAGGTCAGTATGTTTAAGTCGTAAAAATGCGTAATAGTATGGTATCCGTCGACAATCCTGGCGGGTTTCAGTCTGACAAGAAGTAGTCCAGGGTTTGATGTAATGTTGGTCGTATCTAGCTCCATCGATGGTGAAAGTACGGTCAAGAGTCTGAAACAGGTGTTAAAGTAGAGAACCCTTGAGGATCTCGGAACACATTTGCTGACGCAGATGGGGAATATCGTCTTGTGAGAACGAGAGGTTTCCCCCTTGCGATAAGGTTTTAGCAAACTGACACAAAAAGACTCCACAATCGTCGGAGTTCGTTTGTTGAGGGACGTTAGTCAAATGTATCGTTTCCCAATTTTCTGAATCAAGCAGGGTTCCTCTTTTTTCGAGATATGCGAAAGCCAAGTAGGATTGTATGTTCTCTAGAATTTCCTTGGCATAGTTTTCTGCCGTCTTGTTTTTTATTCGTTGTTGAGAGAGAGAGTCTAAATAGAAGATTTGTTTTTTCTTTATGTTTATCGCTACTAAGCTCCAGTGGTTTACTTTATGAATTGGTACGATAATCAAGTCTTTAAGGAAAATATCGGACCTCTGAGTGAATTTCCTCGTGTTGTCATAGCCACCGATTTCCAATGCTGGGTATAAGAAAGAATTAAAACAGAAGGTCGAGAGAGATTGTTTGACGTTTCTACTCCTTTCGTCTATCAATTCCATGTAGAAATTCACTATCATGTCGTCAAGCCAGTTTCCTGGTTGTAAAGTGAGGAGATTTCCCCTAGTGATTCTGAGACCGAACTTGTGCGCGAGCGTTTCTGAGGAAGGGAGATTTTTATTCCAAGCGTTCTGAATTTTGGTTTCATAAAATTTCCGGGGCGTTTTAACATTAGACATGTGGGTTTTTTCCTTCGTGTTATGGTGACGGGGTAGTATCTTGATGGTTTTGAGAACAGGGTCAATTTCGGTAACTTCTTCTTTGTTGAATTTTGCCTTGGTTTTGCTTTGGCGTTGAACGTTTTTTATGAATACTTCAGAGGGAATGTTAGGTGGATCAGTCCGATTCGTGTTTTTGTTTTCTACAGCCTTCTCTTTTTGTTCTTGAAATTTCGCAGTCATATGTGCGTATAGGGCTTTAATTTTATCTTTATGTTGATTAAGATAATCATGGACGATTATTTTATTCACGTCAATGTCTGATAAAGGCCTATTGTTGATGTGACCATAGAGTAATTCGAAGGGGGTTAATTTAGATACAGAATGGATGGAGTTATTATAGGCAATGATGGCGTAATTCATTTTTGCTCGGGTATTGGAACCTTTAAACTCTTTTTGGTTGTTGAGGAGCCTCATATGTTCAATTAACGTGGAATGGAATCTTTCGATTATTCCATTGGACTCAGGATGTTGGGACGAAATGAAATGGATATTGATTCCATGTAGTGCCAGGAATTCTTTCACTAAAATGCCCTGAAATTCGGCTCCGTTGTCGGAAATTACGCTTGTGGGGAGTCCGTGGTGTGCGAAGAATTTTGTTAGGCCATTCACGATTTCGATACTGGTAGAAGAGTTTATAGGGTATGCTTGTGCATAACGTGAAAAAGCGTCGATTATTGTGAGAAATTTAGAATTTTCAATGGTAAATTTGTCTATATGGAGGATTTCTAGGGGGCGTGACGGAGTAGGAGTGACGTTGTACTTTAATTTGAGTGGCGTTCGTTCGTATTTGCAAGTCAAACATAATTCGCAGTTGTTTATGAATTTTTGTATGCTCGTCTTCAGGTTAGGCCAATAGTATTCTCGTTTTAATCGTTCGTAAGTCTCTTCTATACCACGGTGGTTCGTGTTTCCGTTATGGTATTTGGAAATTAGGTTAACCTGTTCTGACTCTGGCTGAATGTCGATTAATCGTTTGTCGTACTTAGTGAGGTTGATTTCGGAGTGGGTGAAATGGGTAGTGACGACCTTCACCAGTCGTTCGTATACGTTTGATTCGAAATAGATGCCGTATTTTACCTTCGGATAGACATACTCCTTCATGAATTTGATCACCTCGGATTCGAAAGTCGAGTCGTGCAATCTAACCGTAATTCGTGTTTTGGTGCCAAAAAGTTTCTCTATCTTTGGGGGATCCAAGACAGGGTGGTTTACTACTACTAATATAATTTGGTTTGTGCAGTGATTGATGGGCAAGTCACGGATGGGGATTGTAGCAACGGTGTTCCCAAGGAAATTTGAGTGAACCGTTTGTCCAGAATCAGTATGTTTGGAACAGGTAGAAGCAGTTTCCGTAGTTTCCCCTCCCTCCATAGGATCAACGTTCACGACTACTGAATTGTCATCATCGTCAGAGTGTGTGGATTGGGCAAGTTGACGGACCGAATGTAGGTTAATGGCTCCAGGATGTGGTTCTGGTTGAATTCTGGAGAGTGCATCGGCATTGGTGTTAAGGGTACCCTTCTTATAAATGATCTCAAAATCATAGGCTTGTAGTTTGGTTTTCCAGCCGAACAGTCGCGAACTGGGCTCTTTGTGAGAAAAGAGCCATTGTAGGGGGCGGTGATCGGAAAAAATTGTAAACCTACGACCGAAAAGGTACGGTCGGAAGTAGCCGACAGCCCAAACGATCGCAAGTAGCTCTTTCTCGATAGGGGAGTATTTTTGTTCTGAGTCATTGAGTGTGCGGCTGGCGTAAGCGATAGGTAAGTCCGCGTTGTCTGTGACTTGACTGAGAACGGCCCCTAATGCAAAGTTACTAGCATCTGTCGTGAGGCGGAAAGGTTTAGAGAAGTCGGGGTACTGAAGGATGGGGTCGTTGGTTAGGAGGTCTTTGCATGTCTCGAAACATTGTTGGTACTCAGGGTCCAGTGTGTTGATGGCCACACCTTTTTTCAGACATTTAGTCATAGGTTTAGTTATGTTAGCAAAGTCCTTGATAAACTTGCGGTAATAACCGAGTAGACCTAGGAATCCCTTGATTTCTTTAGTGGTAGATGGGATAGGATAGTTTTTTATGGCGGAAATTTTATCGGGGTTTGGTTTGACACCTTGGGGAGTTACAATATGACCAAGGTAGGCTACTTCTCGTCTAAGGAAATCCGTTTTATCCATTTGGATCTTTAAATTAGCAGTCCTTAGACGTTTGAAGACTGCCTCCAACCGATGGATATGCTCCTGTAAGCTAGTGCTGAATACAATAATATCGTCCAGGTAAACGCAACAATGTTCGTTGGCGATACCGCGGAGGATATTGTCCATAACACGTTGGAACGTGCTTGGGGCATTGCGCAACCCAAAGGGAACGCGCGTCCACTCGAGATGTCTGGTCGGAGTGCTGAAAGCCGTTTTAGGAATGCTTTCGGGATCCATTTCTATTTGGTGGAAGGAACTTTTAAGGTCGATAGTGCTGAAGTATTGACATCTCCCGAGTTTGTCAAGTAACTCCGAGATCTGTGGGAGCGGATATTTATCCTCTATTGTTTTCTGGTTAAGTCCACGAAAATCTACGACAATTCGGAAACTTTGTTTCCCGTTACTATCTTTCTTTTTTGGAACGATCCAAATTGGGGCGTTCCACGGACTCTGGGAATTTCGCACGATGCCTTGTTGGAGTAGCTCCTCCATTTGTCTATCTAGTTCTTTTAAGTGAATTTCCGGAAATCTGTAATTTTTGGTATAAACGGGTATCTCGTCTGTTGTACGGATGACATGTTTAACATCGCTAGTAAAACTCAACGGCGTACCTTCCTGGTGGAATATGTCGGAGTATTTAGTTACAAGGTTTATGATGGCGGATTTTTCTTCCTCGTTCATATGACTGAGGCGAAGAAGACTGACGTCAAATTTGAATTTAGGCCTTTCGAAATTATTTAGGTTTGGATTCTCTGTATTGGGTATTGCGCCTATTTCTTCCACCGTCACTGGAGAGGATTGAACAAATTTTGCAGGAGATTCGCTGGTGTTTAGGGCGTGGACGTAAGTCTCGAAATTCCTAACTCTAACTAGACTTTGAGGGATTTCTATACTACCTGACTTGTGGTATGGGACAATGGCGTACCCATTTTCCAGATTATCGACTGTCAGGCGAATTTGTTGGATACACCTGCTGTCAATGTTGTGTACCTCATCTAGTTCGAGGTTCAGAAACTGAAGGGGAATTTGGATTCGTGGGGTTTTAAGTAGGTTTTGCTGTAAATCCATCGAGGCTTCTATAACTTTCAGATTCTCTACTCCGAGGAGAAGATCAAATCTGGAGTGGAATTTAAAAACATTGAATTGCAACTGTAGGTCGTTTACATGAAATAGCTCGCTACATGGTACCGTGGCGCTAGATGCAGCTAGGGATGTTCCATGTACGGTTGTGACCAAAAAGGGGTGTTTTTCGGATTGAACGGAGAAATATTTTTTGGCTATTTCGGGGTTAATGAAACTAGCGGAACTTCCTGTATCTATGAGAATTTTAAGGTTAAATTGTGGCAAAACTATAAAGGGCAGTTCGCTAGTGGGGCGACAGTTTAGCGTCATTAAGTCGTATACGACGGGTTGAGGCTGATTTCCTCTAAAAAATGTTCTTGGGGATCTGGGACCTCATCAGTTTGATATCCGATTTCTGGATCGTATTCTTGGGTGCCTAAATTCTCAAGCTCCTGTACGTCAGGCTCCTGCAAAGGCATGAGTTGATGCTCCCCTAATTGTTCTGCACCACTGGTGTCTATATTGTGGAAATTTGGGTTCGTTGTCTGCCATGACATTGGCGTCCACTGTTTTTGATAATTTTGGTTTGGTTGGGGGTTCTTATTAAATTGGTTAGTTTTACTGAATTGGTTGTTTGGGTTTGGGCCCGATGGTTTTGGAGGATTTCCTTTGTTCATCGGTCCAGAGCCAAAACGGGGATTTTGGAATTGGTTTTGACGTGGGTACCTGAAAGGGTTGTTTTGATAATTCGGGTTGTAACCTTGGAACGAAGGCCTTGGTGAGTTTTGAAAATAGGGATTCGTTCTATTTTGAGCGTTATTGTGGGACGGCTTTTGAAACGGCCCAGAGCTTGATTTAGGGCGAGTATTTGTGGTTGACAAGAGTTGATAGTCATTGGTCATCCACCCTAATGCGGTGTTTAAATCAGCCGGTTGTCGGGTTCGAAGGACGCTACCAAGGGGTTCCTTTAAGTGTAAGAGGAAACACCTTAGTGCCAGGGCTTCGTAATGCCGTGACATGATAACCGCGTGACGAGGATCATGGGCATTAAGGTAGGCAATAATTTTGTTCAACGTTTGTCGAACCCTACTGTGGAATTTGAACGGACTCTCTTGATCTGATTGCCGTAAGTTGGTCAGGTCGATGTTGAGGGTAAAAATATCCCTCTTATCTGAGTAGGCGTTAAGCAGCGCTTCTCTCAGTTGGGGGTAACTCGTTATATTTACAGAGTTGAGTGTGGTGGAAGCTGGAGGATGAATTTTGGCTTTAATGCCTGCCAAAAGCATTACATTTTGAAAATCATCAGGGTTCAAATTGTTGAAGAACCTATCCTGTAATTTTTTGGTGATATCCAAGAAATTACTCAGCTCTTCGGGCTCACCCGAAAAAACTGGGATCAGATCTAGGTGTTCTTTCCTCAGAATCGGAGCACCTGGTCGATTTTCGGGGCCATCGCCACCCTGGTTTGCCAAACGCAACAGATTGAGAGCGGCAGTAGCCTCGTTCATCCTAGCTTCCTGTCTGGCAGCTAGTTCGCTCTGACTGGCAATAACTTGTTGGGCGGTTTCCAGTGTTTGTGTGAGGCGGGCAATTTGCGCCTCTGGGGTCTCGAATTGAATGTTACCTCCTTCAGCCATAGTAAAAGGATTATTTACTGTTTCAAAATTCAAAGAATTTACCGGTTCAGATTTTTCTAAGGTTTCGGATTGGACGTCCCGATGGAGGATTCCTAAACGGTGGACAATCCTATCGGTGACGTAACGTTTAAAATCCTTAGGAATTTTGAAAGTTCAACTGGTGCCAAATACACAATTTTTGCCAATAATTGAATGTAAAAACGGGACAGACAAAAATATCCTTAATGCTAGGACAAACAGGTGAAATGAATTATCCTTAATGCTAAGACAAAACAAAAATAAAAATAAAAAGTTGTTATCTTGTAATGCGAAGAGGAAGGTCGTGGCGTGTGCTCAGGTCTTGTTCTTAGAATTGAGCTACGGGCGTCTCGGCTTCACAGAAGGAATGTGTTTAGGTTTGCGTTTGCGTTTGCGTTTGCTTGATAAGGCTCACCTGGTTGAGTCCTGGATTGAAAGTAGGTAGGTACTTACTTCGATGTTTAAATTGGAGCGAAAATTGGCTCGATTTGAAATATAATTATCCTTTTCAGGAAGAAATTTTCTGATTTCTTTATAAAGTTTTGTTTAAAGGTTTTCTTTGATATCTTTGTAATTATTTGGAAGTTAAAGATTCTATCTTAAGAATCGGAGAGAGACAAGTTCCGTTCGATATTTGTTCTTTACGGATACTTGCGATTTTACTTGTGTTGTTGTGTTGTAGTGTCCGTTGAAGTTCGATGGAAACAAGTTCTGTTCAGATGTTCGTTCTTTGCAGAGACTTGGAATCTACGAAGAGTTGAAGTGAAATTACTTACAATAGGACGAAGTACATTCCGATCCGTATTGTAAGGAGTCAGCCTTGAGTCGTTGAAGATGCACTGGTCACTTTTCACTGGTCACTGGTAGAACGTAGGTCTTCGTTTTATTTCCACGTATTCGTCGTCGGAAAAAAACTACGTCGGTACGACTGCGCCAGAAACGGAATTGGCCCAGAGAAAAGTGTTTTTAAAAAGCGATTTTTATTCACAACACAAAAGTTATTAACAACACAAGTTTTGATGTTGCACGGAGCACGAAGTAGACGGGCGTAATGACGGACAAAGACTGACTGCTCGGGTCTTACAGCGAGCTGCTTATATAGCGTCTAGCTGCTGATTCAGCAGCTAGGCATTATTTGAAATGATGGAGGGAAAGGTTATACATAACTTGTATGTACATTTGTACTTGAGATCCATAATGTTTTCGTTAAAAACCGCATTTACTATTTTTAGAGAAAGGAAAAGAAATCTTAACTTTCGATGATACATGAAAATATTATTGCCAACTTCAATCCGAGCTGTTTTTTCTGGTTCATCTTCAAGCGGTGAAACGACTGCTATGTTTTCACTGTTAAACTGTAATTCCAGTCAATGATGTCCTCAGGAATTCTCCAATAATATTTTATGATTTAATAGTTGACAAGCAGGATTCAATGAAAGAGTGCTTCGCGATGGTTCGACACAGAGGATGCGATTATTTCTATTTAGCTCAATCTTTCAGTAAAGTACCTAAAGCATTGATCAGGGATAATGCGAATTCGATCATGCATTTTTTACACATAGAATAACATGAACATATGAAATTACTTGATGTGTAAATGCTTTACTGTAAAAACAGCCACTTGAATTGTGACACAGATTCGCACGTAAAGTGAGCAATAACGTGTTTTAGGACGTCCCACAGTATCGACAAAGTATATACAGATGAAAAGATAGCAAAAAATACTCAAGTGTCGATTGAAGTTTTTTCGTGAGAGTTGCTGATTCTCTTAAATTTCAATTTCGTTGAATGTGTTCGTTGAATGAAAGAAATGAGCTTAATACGTATTAGCTTAATACCTCGTATCATTCAATCAGACTAGTCAGCGACAAAAATCATCACTTATATTAATGCAAAGAGACTTTTCCGTATTCTTCAGAAGGGACCAAGAGAAATATCGATTTTAATTTAAACGCGTCAGATTTCCAAACACTTGATCTATCAGTGTTTTGTATGCTGTGTATTAGAGAAAGTTCCAACCATGTTCTACGTACCTAGGTAGGTAATAACGATAGGCAATCCAAATACCACACAGATGGAGGGCAATTTCTATTCTCAAAACATTCGAGAAAACAGTCGCATTTCACTCACTCCAGTACCCAACGCTCAGATGCCAACAATAGCAAAAGTAATAGATGAGTATTCCTTCTTTGTGCAAAATGTTTCTGTTCGGCTGCAGTTAGCGAGGTTCAGCAAGCAGTTATAGGTAAGTATTCCTTCACTATGCATCCTCTGTTTAAGCGGTTGGATAGGCAATCCATAATCTACACAAATGGAGGGCAATTTCTATTCTCAAAACATTCGAGAAAACTGTCGTATTTCACTCACTCCAGTACCCAACGCTCGGATGCCAACTATTAGCAGAGGTGATAGATGAGTATTCCTTCTTAGTGCACACTGTTTCTGTTTGGCTGCGATTAGCGAGGTTCAGCAAGCAGTTATAGGTAAGTATTCCTTCACTATGCATCCTCTGTTTGAGCGGTTGGTCAAATTTCAGCGATTTAGTTTACTTCTGTTGAGCGACTAAAATACGACTGTTCTCCCAAGTGCAACTAAAATCAAAACTGCGTTCCATCCGCATGAAATTTGGAAACCCAATTACAAGTACTTACCGAAAACAATGCAGATTTTAGGAACTTTTCCTAAAACTCACGCTTACAAAACGAAATTGCTTAGCAACATTGTAAGTGATGAACCACTGCAGCAAATAGAAAAATTCTGTGAGTCGATATTTTCTTTCAATTTGTGCATTCATCGATTCATCCATAGTTGAGAGTCTCGAGATGAAAATCGTTTACTACAATTTACACTTTGAGTTTTTGCTATATTTTCAACTCTACTAGACTAATGTACAATAATCGGCAGTAGAGCGTAATTCAGGCAACATATAGGTCTTTCATCTCCGTTCTCTGGCAGAGTGGAGGGTAAAGTGGTTTGTTATCGAGCGATTCTCTTAAATAATGGAATATGAATAGTACCTACAGCTGCTTAGGAACCCTGAGAAGAATGTAGCAGAATTGGCGTGACATTACATTCCCTGATAGAACAATTTATTAATTAAAATAATGCTGCGAGGATGGGAAAGTTGAGTATTAAATTAGGAAGTGAATAAACAGTTAACAAGCGGATACGTAATATCAATCATAGAAAGATAATATTCAAGTTAAAGAAGGGAAAATGGAACGGTAATGTTTACTTAGTTGTCTTTACAAAAATGAATGATTACCAAATTAATTGTGAGTATAATTAACAACAAAAATTGGCAAAACAACTCCCATGGACGACCAACGTCATTATGAGATATAAGAGGAATATTCACAATTGAAATAAACCTCATTTTTCATATTATACACTAGAATGGTCTAGTTTCGGAATTTAACATCCTCTGAACTCAAATAACACACATTTAGTTTAGTTCATATAGAGCTGAAGAAATTGTCGACTTTCACCGGAAAAAATCGTTAATTTTCACCAATACTTACAAAGTTTTTTGATGGTTTTATTATTCACTTCATAAAACTTTATTATTGGATGAGGAGTAGTAAATATAAGGTATCTTATAAGTAAGTAATAACCTATAACCTTTGACTCTAAATCAGTTCCATACATTTTGTACTTGTTCCTTCTTGTTATACTTGTTGTTCCTTACATTTTGTAAAATTTCAAATTTATAATTTTTGACGTGGTTGTGATATTTATAGTATCACAACCACGTCAAAATGTAATGTCAACTGTAATGTATTTTATAATACATTACAGTATCTTCCAACTAGTTGATAAACTTTGGAAAAGCACTTCACAGCCTCAAATCCAGTTCAGGAATTGATTAGGTATCTTTCAAAACGTGCATCTACCCTGTATAACATGTAGAAGAAACAATCCAATCAGAAACGAAACCAAACTACCTACCGAAATACCTGATAAAAGTTTAACCTATTAAAAAGGAACTTTTTTTGTTAAGCGATAAAACGTTTTTCTGTACAATAAGAGTCCGGTGGCCTGGTTTGTTAGAGATATGAGTATACCTAAGTAGGAAAACAACTCGAGTGTACTTCAAAGATATCGAATTTATCAGAGCCACGATAAAGAGGGTTAAACTAACAATTTATTTGGTCTTTAGACGGTCGGGCAAGAGTTCAACCGATACCGTTGAGACGGTGAGACAACGCATAATAAATTATTATACTGAGCTTTTTATGGTTTATAGCCGACACTACCTACAAGGGGTTATCGAAAGAAGTATTTTACGAAATCGGTTGAAGAACTTTCACCGTTGGGTTCTAATGAGGTAAATTCAATTGCAAACACGTCATACCAATAAATTATAGTTTGAAGCAATAAATAAACGTGCGCCTATGGAAATTAAATTTTATTTTTGAACAAACCGTTAGGAATTTTAATCAGAAGTAGTTAGGTGAACCAGGCTGCCACAAAATACCAACGAAAATTTACATCTATGTTGGTATCACTGTCGCTATCACTATCGTTGCTTACTGAGATCTGAGCTTCGTTCAGGACATCGAACAGAAAACATCGATGCAATATTTCATAGAAACATCGATATCGATGAAACATCGTAATAAAAACATCGATGTCAATAACATCGTAAGGTGAAAAATCGATGTTTTTAGAAAGCGGGAAATTTAATTCATCTGTCAACCAATTAGAATCAAGGGAGAAAACCTGATGAGGCTGCTTTTCCTCCATTCATAAGAAGTAGATATTTTTCCTTTGGACGTGCTTTTATTTTACTCAATAACGTACTCCATTAAAATGTGATAGAAATCGATTGGAATCAATTATTAGTTATCGATTCGCCAATCATTAGGAATCGATGGAGGCAATCGCAATCGCTTAGTTCATTATCGTCTTCCCTCTCGTATTCGAGAAGTAAAAGTGTTCTGTTGAAAATATAGTATTGTGCTTGATTCCGCGAGTGTTTTGTATTAACCTTGTCAAATCTAACAAAATGTTTTTCATTCGTGAAAAATTATTCGATTTTTATGCACTTCATTTCGATATCCCATAGTACCTTCCCCATTTCCATTACTGGTTCAAGCATAAAGATACTTTTTTCTATTGTTTTCCAGTAATTATATTGTGATATAAAGTGATGATTGTGTTGAATCATCAGAAATTAACGTCCCGCGACCGGAGATCGACCTCCTATCGTTCCGACTAAACTATATTTACACTTCTGAATCGGAGCTCGCTACCACTGAGCTAAGGAAGTGAATGGACAGAAATGCGAAGATCACAACAATTGAAAGGTGGGAGATGTTCTTCAAATTCCAAGTAAATTCAATGAAGTTATCTGGTCTGAAATTGGATTTTGTCTGGTTCCCTTGCAGTACCTAGTAGGTCAAATTCATCCAACGATTAGGGATGGCATATCGAATGAAATATATCGATATATCGATCAAACGATATATCATCAATGAGATATCGATACCTTCGATATATCGGAGAAAATATATCGATATTTCGATATATCGGAGAAAATATATCGACGTATCGGAAGATCTACTTTAAAATGTCACATGTGAAGTAGGTAGGTGAATTTAATAGTTTTAAAACAATATAAAAATAATTTGGATGACATTTATGGACATATCGGAGTATCTACTAGGAAAAACTTGAAGAAGTAAGTAGGTAGGTGAATAGAAAAGTTACTAACATCATTTTGAGGGAATTATATCGATATACTCGACATATCGGAAGATCTATTTGGAAAAACCGTGTGAAATACGTATTAACCTACTTTAAAAAGTTACTGGGTATGAATGATCGAAATTCATTGTTTAAAAACTGGAAAAAAGTGCGAAAATGTCATTGCAATGTTAAATTAATTTATAAATTGTCAGGGGTATAGGTACTGTGAACGATCATGATCTTCAAAATTGAAAATAATTGTTGTGAAAACCTGCTTCACTTCGTATAGTAGGTAGTTTTAAGCTGGACGAGCCTCCATTAATTTTGGCTTAAGTCAAGTATTTGAGCCTTGAGAGCCACTGTAGGTGAATACTATGTACACAATCATGTCTGAGCTGAAGTCAACAGTCTGAAATCAACCCATCAGTAGGTACCTACAAAATTTGGGATAAAATTACTTGATGTTTTTACAAGTACAGGCGTCCCTTCTCGTCCATTCATTTCAATATTTAATTTTTACTAAAAAAAAAAAAAAAAATTTTTACTTGAAAACAGGTCGCGATATATCGTTAAATATATCGATATTGACCGATAATATCGGTTCTCTATATCGATATAAATATATCGATATATCAAACGTAATATATCGATATATTTCATATATCGATATATCGTTGCCATCCCTACCAACGATGTTATCAGACCATCTCGTCGACATATCGATATCATCGGACCGAACAAAACATCGATGTTTCGATATTATCGATATCGATGTCCCATCCCTAGTCAGGAACAGTTCTAGAACCGTCCAGGTATGTGCTCTATTCTAAAGCTTCTGGAGTTCAGGTACTTCGTGTTCTGATTCTTTCAAACCCAGTCTTTCAAAACAAGGAAGGGATCACAGTCCCACACTGATACATACTTACTGATACATCTGCTGTCTGATGGCTTCTTTAGGGCTTTGAATCAATATCGAACTCAAAATAACCAAAACTTGAGATGTTGTAGTATTCTAAAACAAGTCCAATTTTTGCATCCCCAAAGTTGAGAATGTGAGCTGGACAGCTCATCATATGGGCATATTATTATACAATGAAGTGCCTTTTATTTTTTGAATTATTAATTACCTACTCAAAGAGAGTTCTTGCAGCAATGATTCTAATAAAACAGTATTTACCTCAATTTTTCCTTTTGCCAATCTATTGTTTCCACTCAGTAGGCAGCTTCATCAAGATCAACGCCACCGGTGTTCAAATTAACAGGACTCCCACCGTCTGGGAAATGATTGGTTTTATGCAAATGACTACACTTAAACCGAAATTATCGACACCCCGAGCGTCACGCATCGTGAGACAATCAACAGTCTCCAAACACATCTACTTGACGAGATGAATATCTTCTGAAAGCCAGGACAGCAGACAGACATAGCAATGGAGTATTCCAGTCAATTTGGTGATCGTTCGGATTCCGCCACAGAATGAGAAATTGAGTTCTTGTTCTGAACTTGTTTGACTTCATTCCACCGGAATGGATTTTCCTTCCGACTCTACCAAGGTAGCGGAACCATTGTTTTCCCTTTTCAAGGTTGTAAAAAAAATTCCACTTGCGTTTTACGTTTTAGACTTTCCTGAACAATTTCGGTTCCGAGTACGTCTATCAGTCATGAAATCCTTGTATCTGCCATAACTATACGAAGTTATTTTCCGATTTCCATGAAATTTTTAGGTATTGTGCGGGTTGGCGAGTAGATGGTCCACTATGAAAATCATCGTCCCGGAACTGATAGTAGTCAGTAGGTACGCATGTACAAACGTGAATTCCTCGTCACATACATAATTTCTATTTTCTACCCGAATTTGATCAGATTTTCAGAGATTGTGCGGGTTGCCGAGTAGATGGTCCCCTATGAGGGTAGTACAAGGTACTTAGGGATAGATGTTTTGAATTAACTACTATGCATCGGATCATCTATACAATCGGGTTCTGAATGGAATCTATGTGCCACTCCCATTTTTCAGACGTTTTTCTGTGTAATCAGTTTTCTTTCTTTTTATATGTAGCCGCCCCCACAGATAGTCTAGACCTATCCCGAGTAGGGATCTCCATGCCAAGCACCCTGGAAGAAGAGTGTGAGGATCCTGGGTTCTCCCTAGATACTTCTTCAATCGTCAGTCGGGTTCAGGACGAGCAGTGAACTGACTGCAAGGGGAGTTTCGGCGGTCTAGAGCTATGTAATCGATTTATAATCCGTTTTGAACTAAGTTATTGTAGAATACAGTTGTTTCTTTATACGCGAGTGATTTATGATCCTGACAACCAACTGGAAGAAGAGGAAATACCGGAGAATGGAATAAGAGTTATCCTATCTCCATCATATAAGTAGGTAGTTTTAATTTAACCTTTTTGTAGTGTTATCAGTAGTCCTAAATAGTGTAATCAGTTATCTTTCTTTTAACCTTTCAGTGTAACGATCTCATCTGAATGATCGAGATGAAATGATCAGTGATCTATTGATCATTTCATCACGATCAATACTCCTCGCATTCCTATACATTTAAAATTTCGTACCATGTTTCTAACCTGCTAAGTTTGTGACCGACCGATAACTTTGGAAGAAGCTAAAGTTTCCAAAAACCACCCCACTTGGCACTCTTTTACAAAATTAAAAAGAATAAAATGCAATTAACCCCTGGTGTGTATAAACCCTCTGATGGACTTCCATTGTATAAAGGGCCTGACACGCAGCACAAAAAGTAAAGTTGTTTTTGAGACATATGATGGGTTAACTAATATATTTTCATACCAATATCGTCATATCAATATTTTATTAGTTAGAACAAAGTAATTAGACTTACTCCCAATTAGTCTATGGGGGTCTCAAGGAGTCAAATTTGGATAGAATTTCAAAAACTATGATCTACGATACCCAACATGCGAATTTGAGCACCTGCAACGGTGCCAGTATAGATAGGTAATCAGCAGAAGTTCACATCCGTGTTCCGTGTTCAAGGTGAAACACAAAATCCCACGAAATATGGGGTTTCTGGAGTCCTGGTACCATGGTGGCACCACTAATTTATTCCATAGTGGCACAAAGAATACTTAATTCACGAAAATACAGAGCTATGTTGATAATGTCAATTCCATAGTTTTGGTACAATTAGTAAGCTACGAGTATAAAGGAACCAAAATATTGAAAAATCGGATATTTTGTGAATATTATCCCCTCCCTCCCCCCTCCCCATGCTAATTTCGATATTCTGGTCATTTGAACAAAAAAGAATTTCGCAAATCGGTTGATCGGTTCGCAAAATGATGCTCAAAAACTTACGTTTTTTGGTTGCCTGTGTATAAAGTGTGTTGTGTGTATAAAGAGGGACACGGTGGTTTTCAGAAACTAGGGAACAAAGTACTTTTCGTGGCAGTTAGATCACAGCTGAAAGTTTGAAATGAAACCTTCTATAAAGGGGGGGACAGGTACTGAGCGCCTGGGATATTCAAGATGCTCACTGCTGTCCAAATTGAAATTTCCCTCGTGTCTGTCAGACACTTTATACACACCAGGGGTTAATAACATTATTTTTATGTCTACCTACCAACGTGTTACTCGCCTGAATTTGAAATTAGTTCCTAAAAATATAATATATTTTATGGTTTCATATTCCATATTATGGATCCTAGTGAATGATTTACACTCGGATCAATGGCCGGCTCAAATCACGCGCTCAAGTGACATTCCTGTAACAAACGTAACTTCAACAGAATCCATTTGGTTTCGATGCGGGGGTTCTGTGATTTGGACTCCAGATGGTCCCCATTAAATTTCATCTAAGTCGGATGAATTGAGGATGCACATCCTGAATAACTTCAAACATAATTTTCTTATTTTACCTAATTCAAGTTTTGCCTTGGTAGATGGTACTACTCATGATCCCACACGTGTCGGATTATCTACGAATGTTATGAACACGAGGAAGCTACGTGCCACACCCACTTTGTGCCCTTTCTACTCATTTACCCGTCATGAACCAGAAACATTAAGGATTGTTCTGATGCACCACTTTTGAGTCGTAAACAAAAGATTTCAATCTCATTATTTGAAAGGATTCAGATTACGCTGTTATGGAGAATCACATTGTTCGAATTGCTCAAACACGGAGGGTTTTGGCGTGTTGATTTTTTTTACCGTCTTATCACGTGACATTATTTCTTCCTTGGTGGTTCGGTTCGCTTTTATTCGACTCCGCTTATTGCAAAAGCGATACCCTCGTTCACTAATGCGCGTGATATTCCTTATCAGATACCTACAGCTATAATTGCTCAACCTTCAATTATGAATTGAAATCGTAAGGACTCTTCCTTGCTACGAATTACCACAACTACAATTACGCTACAATTACGAGTTACCACATCGGTTCATTATTATTGTAACTGTACAAATGAATTCCTATTCCTGTGGCTTCCTGAACTTGAAAGACGCAAGAAAAAAAACTACTGTCCAACTTCCCTCAGTGGGATAGAAATAGACCTCACTTCCCTAGATGGGCTAGACACCAATCTGGGACATGGATAGGGGCCTTCCTAAAATTTGGAGGGTAGTTTGGGACTGGGTTCAGGAAGAATGCAGTCAGCGGGAACTCCCCCCTCCCGTGATCTAAATAAGAGAAAATAGGAAATACCGACAGAAACTAAACAATACAGTTGAAAAAGAACGAATTATGTTAGATACTAATTATTTTCATAAATTATTTCAAATAGGTACCTAAAACTAATTTCATGAAAATGAACTCGAGATGCGATCGACATAAACGATCCGATCCATTTTCTCAAGGGTTTTGGACACAATTTTGCTTCTTTTAAAGTGATCGGCCGGTCTCAAAATCAACGAATTAAAAACATGAGATGAAATTTTCAATGTATCGCAATGCCAGAGGTATCGAAAAATCCGATACGTAAACCAAATCCTGACTAGGGGCCCCGAAAGTCATTTCAGTTATCAGTTGGTGATTACACTGAAAAAGTCTGTCAAGTAGGTATGACACATAGCTACCTCTTATCCATGATCCGATGCAAAGTAGCTAATATCAAAACCTCAATCTCAGAGTACCTTGCACTACCCTCAAAGGGGACCATCTACACGTCAACCCACAAAATCGCTAAAAATTCCATCGTATTCGGAAGGAAATTGTATAAGTTACCGCTCTCGGAAGGATTTTAAGCAGAGATGGGCGAATTCTTATTCATAAATACAATTATGAATACAAATCATATCTGCGATTTTAAGATTATGAATATGAATACGAATACGAATACAATCGTATTCACACTTTGAATACGATTTTATGATTTTTTCTATGATTTTCCTAAAAAATCGAATTTTTTTGGATTTTCCCTGAAAATCATACTTTTTTAATGATTTTCTCCCGAACTCTGGACATATTTATGACCTAACATTGTCAAAATAATCCATCAACATTCGAAACGCTCATAAATTCCTATAGGATTTTTTACGCAGAATCGAATGAGACCAGGTCGCCACGACCAACCGTTTAAAAAGTACGACGAAATTTCCAGTAATGATTTTCAGTACAAATCGTTAAAAAACACGATTTTCAGCGGAAACTTCGTCGTAGTTTCTATACGGTTGGTCGTGGCGACCTGGGGTTGGTCTCATTCGATTCTGCGTAAAAAATCCTATAGGAATTTACGAGCGTTTCGAATTTTGATGGATTATTTTGACAATGTTAGGTCATAAATATGTCCAGAGTTCGGGAGAAAATCATAAAAAGTATGATTTTCAGGGAAAATCGAAAAAAATTCGATTTTTAGGGAAATCATAGAAAAAAAGTCTGCCAAGTTGGGTGGGCAGTATAGCTTCCTCACTCATTGTAACATGGACGTATAGAATCAGTTGGCGAAAAAATTATGATTCAAAGAGTTATTGAATACCAAAATATTGGCGATAATATGCGGGATAGGGTTGCAGGTATTAATGTTTATAATATTTTTATAATTTTTATAAGGTATTATAGTTTATAATATTTTGTATTTTCAACGTAGAATTTTATTTAGCGGTCCACCGTCGAGGACCTAACCCACACAATCCCTGAAAATGTCATCGAAATTGGTTGAATAGTTGCGGAGTTTTGGTTGTAACAATAAATTTAAAGTTCGCGCATGCGCAGCGGCTATTGCTTGACCAATTTGATTGAAACTTATAGGGTGTCTCTTAGAAGTTAGTCCCTAACTAACCTCCAAATTTGAGCAAAATCGGTTCATTAGAAACCGAGAAACCGAGGTTCCAGGAAATTCACGTTTGCGCATGCGCACTCGTTCCTATTGGTCCGAAGGTGCTGAAATTGATAGGGGACCGTCTAGTACCTAACCCGCACAATCCCTGAAAATTTCATTAAAATCGGACCACAGGTTAGTATAGTTTTGCCCGGGACAAGGATTGACCACAGACAGACCGACAGACAGACAGACAGACAGACACGGAACCAAAATTGTTCGGGAAGCTCTAAAACGCAAAAAGCAAGTGGAAATTTTGATTTTGGAGGACATTTTTTTTTTTTTTCACTTCTTTCACGAATACAAAGCTTCCCTACCTTCGGTAGTGAGGAAGCAAAATCGTATTCAAAACACGAATACGGGAGAAAATCGTATTCAAAGTGTGAATACGATTGTGTTCGTATTCATATTCATATTCATACTTGTATTCGTATTCATAATCATAAAGTCGCAGATGTGATTTGTATTCATAATCGTATTTATGAATAAGAATTCGCCCATCTCTGATTTTAAGTTTGCGCATGTGCAGAGACTACTATTGATCTAGGGATGATGATTTTCACAAGGAATCATCTAATCCTCAACAACCATAATCCCTTAATAATAATTCCATAATAACGTCGTACACTGTTGCCAGTTACCAAGATTTCATGATAGACAGACAGAAAAGGAATCAAAATTGTTCGGGAAGGCCTAAAACGTAAAACGCGGGAGAAAATTTTGATCTTGGAGAACTTTTTTTTCAACTTTGATAAGTGAAAAGAATGCTTCCGTTGGGGAAGAACTTCTCAAGCGTGTTGATGTTTGACAACTCGGAAAAACGTCAACATGATAGTTAAAATCCAATTTTGGAGAATTGGTCACATTTGAATAATACAATCAAGTATTTTTACACCAAATGATTCTATACGCTCAATACCCA
Source organism: Apolygus lucorum (assembly GCA_009739505.2). Taxonomy (NCBI): domain Eukaryota; kingdom Metazoa; phylum Arthropoda; class Insecta; order Hemiptera; family Miridae; genus Apolygus; species Apolygus lucorum. The sequence goes on along the minus strand of CM019173.2, from coordinate 27,194,639 downwards.
CGTTACTCTGCGACTACACTGTACTGCCCACCCAACTTGGGTGGACTTCCGAACCTTTCCAGGTAGCAGAAGCATTATTTCACTTTTCAAGAATGGAAAAAAATCCTCAAAATTCAAATTTCCACTTTCGTTTTAAATTAGATACAAAATTTACGTTTTATATTATATTTTATTAGACAGGAACTATAAGAAGTTACTGTCCGAGTTTGATGAAATTGTCAGGGATTGCGCGGGTTGGGATGATCCCAAATGAAACTTCTACATTTCCATCCGAATTAGGGATTGTGTGTTTGAGACTCTTGACGGTCCCTTACAAATTTCATCGCGATCGGATCATTAGCAAGCGCCCACGATAACTTTATTGTTTTCATTTGATTTCGATGGATTAAGGATTATTGTGTAGTTGAGACTGTATGGTTCCCTATAATGTCATAGCCATATCGCACGTAAGTAACCTAGTGTTAAATTTTTGGAAACGACTATTAATATCAAGGCGATCAACAATGATAAATGCATGTTTATTGTGAAATTTATCAGAACACTTCGTTCCCTCGAGCCTAGCCCAAAGGACCCCCCCTACCCTTGTCCCAAGAAGGTAGTTGAATGGTGATCTTCACAGAAAAATAATAATTGTAATAATCACAATTATAATAATTTAAAGCGTTTCCTAATTATTTCGTTCATCTTGCTGTGGCTAGTTAACAGCAGGTAGGTAGGTGGTTACCTACTTGTGTTAACCTTAAATATGCGATTAATTTGGGTGCGAATAATTTCGGTCCATGAGCTATAGGAGCATTAGCACGGGAACAATTTCCCCAAATATCACCAACGTCAGACAATGTCTGAAACATGTCATGTTTCCATGGAAATAAAGCTATTCGTTTGAGAGGCGACTGAAGGCCTTCTGACTTTGAAGGCGATTTCCCAAAAATCACTTTTTTCGAGATGTATCCCTATTCTAGGATATGTGCGATATAATCATCAAATTTGGCGGGTAGTCCAGGTGAGATCGATGTTTTGAGATTATAAACTGTACATCGAATCGTATAATGTATACGAGGGAGCTTTGGCAGAAGTTTTTACTGGGCTGGATACTTTTCAATGAAATAGTGCCACGGAGAACCTTATCATTCATAAGTTGTTGAGGTACCTGTACGTGGTTCTTCCAAGAGTGATAAAGACATCGGAACCACCCTACCTATACAGTGGATTCTTACAGCTCATTTCGTACCTTTGATTCGCTACTCCCCACCCAACCTGGCGAACTTTGGTTCAACAGAAAAACCACGTCAAACAGGAGGTAACTGCATGACGTCCAAGGTATCCCAGTCTTGGCTAATGACAATGACGCAGCCAACGCGCCAATTTTAGACGATCAGGGGGTAATCACAAGGCAGGGGCAGTTGACCCTCGCATGGGCGGAAGGACGAGCGGAAAGATGAACTTGACCGACTTGAGGTTTTTTTATTTAGACGGAGCCAGACTCGGGAAGGTCGAACAGCAAATCGCATCTACGACTCGGATAGGATCTCGCAATTTGGATCGGGAGATCACAATCGAGCCAGGAAGTGAAAGAACTTTGTTTAATCCAAGGTCGCAAAGAATGTTGTTTCATCAAAGGTTGCCTTACAAACCATATTGTAATGTAAGAAAGCAGCAAGCTAAACTGCTGATATAATTTGAAAAGATCGATAATTTATTGAGTAATTATCACGTCTATTAAAAAAACCTGCAAATGATTACACTGGTTTATTATTTTACTGAGGCGTAAAACGCCCTCAATAGGGACCAAAATGAAAAAATTCAGGGGATGAAAATTCAGAGTGTGGAACCCTGTAGGAACCAAACCAGCTAGATGTGGTAGGGATGTCCCAAAAGTATCGATACTTTTTTTCCAGTATCGGAGGCGATACTTTTTTATATCTCACATTTTATATGTTTTAATACCTACAACATGAAGGTACCTACTTAACAGTACCTCTATCTAGGTAGATTGTTGAAGAGACCAACAAACTACAAAAAATTAAACAAAGATGATGACCACCTCCAGCTCTCTATGATAACCTGCTGTCCTCCATAATCAAGGAAGGACTACCAAAATGTTAACCCAAACAAGTGCAATACAAAAACAAGTTTTAATTTAGGTATTATTAAACAGGAATTTTTTAACAGGTATTTTTAAACAGGTTTTAATTTAGGTATGTTAAACAGGTTTTAAATCACAACAAAATGAGTGATTTATTGTTTTGTTCATTCTATATTAATTACTATCCTCGTGATGGAGAGATGTCACACTGATGGAGAGAAACATAAACGACAATTTCACCCATTTTTGTGAAAGTATCAAAAAGTATCGATACTTCAAAATATCGATTCTTTTTGAAAGTTTCCTATCGATACGTTTTGATACTTTCTAGATGTATCGATACGATATTATATCGATACTTTTGAAGTATCGGACATCCCTAAGATGTAGTGATAAGCACTGATATGCAAGCAAAGGCCATCTAGAAACTATCTCTTATCATGCCCAGCGTTTAAATATAGTAATTTGGATATCGTACTTTGATATTACAGTACCTATTTTACCTTTTAGTTAACCCTTTTTCATTTTGAATTGAACCTTATTGCTTCCGAGTCTTTCAAGGTAAATGTAAAATTTCTCCAAAATGTAAATATCCAATCGTGTTTTACGTTTTAGTCCTTCTTGAACCATTTTGATTCCGTATTTGTTTGTTTGTGTGATTGTCATGAAATCCTTGCAACGGACATAATTATACGAAATTATAGTCCGATTGCGATGAAATTTTCAGGGATTGTACGGATTGGGGTGCAGTTGGACACCTACGAGGGAAGTGCAAGGTACTTAGGAATAAAGTTTTGAGATTAGCTACTATGCATCCGATCATCTATACAATCGGGTTATGGATACGAGGAAGCTACGTGCCACACACACTTGGCAGACGATTTAAATTATTATTATTACCACCAACACGTTGACTAGGTCAGCAGGTCCTACAAACTAGCTAGAATTACAGACGCTAGAAGAAACGCTAATTATAGAGATAAGACCACAGCCAGCCGTTTACTCAACTCGTCCCGTTACGTAATTTAACCCTCTGATATTCAAACGTAACCAAAATACTGTGACGGGTCGTGAAACACCGTAACTGTCGGTTAACCCGCGCAGTGCACCGAGAAGGGTCAAGATCTCCCGAAAAAATTGACTTATTTAATTGAATAAATTACGTGTTTACGTGTTATTCGGTTGTTTGCTCATCCTGCATACATCTTCACTTCAAGTACTAACCCTAATTGGACCCTGGGGTCACTAATGTCACTGAAAACATCTTAGGAATTCCACAGCTGTCCCAAGGTGTCACCAGATTAGATTGAAATTGCAATTTAAAAATTAATGGACAGAGCTGAATATTTTGAATTTTTTGTGTAAGTTATTAAAAGTCAAAAAATGATGTTATGGCAAAAATGTTGAAAATTTGTTCATCGATTTCCTTGGAACTTTTTGTCGTAACTCTATTTTGAGACTTCCAATAGCCCACAAAAAATTCTGCTGTCCATTAAATTTAAAATTGCAATTTAATTTTCGGATATCTTTGGGATATCTCAGAAGACATTTTGGGATATCTTTAGAATTCCTGATTTGTTTTCGGTGACACTAGTGATACCATGGTCCAATTAGGGTTGACCTTCATCTAATTTCCCCCTTGAAGGCTTTAATATTGTATAGGTACTGCTGATGAAAAGTTGCAATGCCTAATAGAATCAAAAACAAACTTAACATACCCAGCCCTTCGTATCCACAGGGCTAATAGAAGAAACAAGTGACCAGCTGAAAAAAATTATTTCCAATTCTTTCAGCAATAATAACCTTTCTGGAAGCCGCAATAAATTTCTGAATGGTGACACCCAAGAGCCTGAACTTTCTCACGAAACTTAAAGGGCTCCATAATTCTTGCATTTTGAGGGTGTATTGGGGCACACTATTTATAATTCATAGGACCAGTTTACTCAGGAGATTTGCCCCATCAAGAATATGTACGAAAAAAATGCTGCAAATTATTACACGAAGGTTTATTTTTTCTGTGTAGTTAACCCTTAATTTCCCACTTCTTTAAAAAACTTGTTTTTTCGGATTTTTTAAATCAAATTTAGATATATTTTGACAAATGAGTAGAATATTTGAGCAGATGTTTCCTAAAAGGCTCTATTACAGTGTGTCATCTCAAGAATGATCTTTCCTAGGGCCACACTAGCGCTATCTGTGACAGCAGAATCTGTCTATAAATTCCTTTATTTATTATTATTATTATTATTATTATTTTGAGAAGAAAAAGAAGACTTGGAAAAATCCTTGGTGGGATGTTGGGGTCAGTTATTTCTTAAAGCACAGAACCAATCTCTGCCTACCATCTCTGATGAGGAAACCGAACCAATAGCCTACAAGGTGAGAAATGAGGCCCTATTACAGTCTGTCGACTCAATAATTAATTAGTTTGAGCTAGGATTATGTGACAATTTTAGCCCCTATTTTTCAACCCTAGAAGTGACCGACATCAACCAAAAGCTTCGAGGCACAACGAGACCCCGAATGGAACCCATGTACCAAATTTCATCAAAATCGGTCCATGGGAACTAAAGAAAGTGCCCCGTATGGCAGACGGACGGCCAAATTTTAATTCGATTTTCGGATTCTACATCAATACTTTAATGTCCAAAAAAAGAGTTTTGAGAAAAACGCAAAAGAAGTTTTCACCAATGCACAATGGGGAATTTGCCTCAAATTTTTAAAATTGTTTTTTCGAAAGAGGGTTCATTGATATGGGAAAAAACCGTAGTGTGCTGCTCAAAAAAGCATCCAAAAAAAATTAGCATCTAATTTAATTGCTTATTAGAATTAACTCTTTAATTTCTTCAATAAATTTCGAAGCTATAGTCATCAAAAGGTCAATAATAGTTCTGTTCAATTTGAGTTTTTCTGAAATTAAAAAAAAAAAACAATTGGAAGATGGATGGACATTGCGCTTTTTGCGGTATCGACATATACTTTGAAAAAAATTTCTTTGGACTGGTGGGCGAGATGGGTGAAATTGAGGGGATCGTGAGTCACTGTCTCGCTGGATACCTGGTTTATGATAGAACACACTGATATGATTTGTTCAGTCAGGTGTCACGATTAGTATCTCCAGGTGCTGCCGGTGGGAACCTAATTATGCCAAGGTGAGTCGACAGAGTTCAACGTCTGAGACGGTCGATCTTCTGGACCATTAAATACAAAGAATGAAAATGTTTAGAAAATGCGTTGTCACCCCAGTTGCTTTCTTACAGTACATAGATCAGTGAAATTCAATGTTTGTTACGTAGTTTGAACAAGTTTTGGCTCAAAGCAGTTTTTCTCTCACGATCACAAAATGTTCATAATATTCCTTCTTTATAAATGAGTAAATTATTCCTTTCATAGTTTCAATCATGCATTTAGAGGAGTAAATGGTGACCAATTCTTTCGATATAAGAAAGAAATCGCTCGTATTCTGGACCGAAAATGAGCCCTTTCTGGGACTTTTTCATTCAAAAAACGCTGCAAATTATTACACAAAGGTTTTTTTTTTATAGATCAATCGTCTGAAAAGAACACGGCTTTGCCATTGTTACCACCAACCAACTTGAAGAAAAACATCGATCGCATTTCGGTCAGCTAAAATTTGAACGGAGATTAGGCCTCTTTTGCGATTCACACTCGTGTTTCTGATTTATCGTAGTCCAACCCTTAAATTCTCGTTGGGAACGAACGGTTTGTCCTACAGGGCTCCGCGTGGTCTCAAAAAATTCTATACTATCTTAAATTGATGGAAAAATAATACTTTTAATAAAATTTTTTGAGTTAGGGCGTTTTTAAAATTTCAAACCTTATTTTTCAACCCTTAGAAGTGACCTACATCAACCAAAATCTTCGGGGCACAACTAGATCCCAAATGGAGCGTACATACCAAATTTAATCAAAATCGGTAAATGCTAAGTGGGGAAAGTGCCGCGTACGGCGGATGGACGGCCAAATTTTTATTCGATTTTTGGATTCTACGTACCTTGAAACGTAAACCAACAAATTTTGAGGGGGGTTAAATTTTTTTTTCTTTGTCGATTCCAAAGGTTTATTATTGAAAATAATAAAACAAAATAGAAACATTCACTAAGGAAAGGAGGATGTACAATAGATAGCTTCGTAGAGGCGAGAAGTCTACTCCTTCCAAAGGAACTTGGTTTAAGACTCCGGAAATCTTCTACCTTCAACTAAATATTCACAATTAACTTGTCTCGTTAATTTGAAACTTAACAGATGAATCTCATTCAATTCCCAAAGAAAATTCGAAAATTAGCTTTTCCATACAAGCTGCACAAAGAAGGGCTTAGCTGAAAATGGATCAGATTCACTAGTAAGTTGAGAAGAAACAGGTTCAGTTGCAGGCGAGCCCTTGTGAACACGTTTAGCAAATTTTCGAGAAAAGATGAAGAAATTGCAACGGCATTACAAAGTGTAATACCTAACAATTTAATTTTTTTAAACAAAATAGAAATACTACTAAAACCGTACTAAAACTTTCTCCCTCAGACTGCCGGAACTTCCCACACAAATGTTCGGCGTCCAGGCTTTTTCCCTGAGTATTCCAGGTTTTCCCGGTGTCCAACGATACCCAAAATGCAATTATTCAAAATGCAAAACCTTCGCCTCTCTCGAAATAACCGCAGATTGAGAAGAAGAAGAAAAAAATCGATTACGCCGGAGCTTAAGACAGAGTTCAAATATCTCGACAGTCGTTAGGAATCATTTGACTATTTAATCAGTTTGAAAATCCTCGAGAAGGCTGCGTCACCCAAGCCATTGCCACGTCCTTGTCAGACGATCAACACAAGAAAGGCACATCGTTCTAACGCGATAAGGTGAAACTGAACGCTAAAAATACCAGAAATGGGAAATGTTTTCTGGTCTGTTTGCTCAACATACATAAAGGCATAGTACAGGCACTTAGGCAGGCTTTCGAGGTGGCAATCGAAATTTCGGTTTATTTCTCAACGTAGATGGAAGAATGACGAGTGATTTTCTTTCTTGGCAAACGAACGACTAGGCAGCAAGCCTACCCAACGGAAACGCCGTACATTATTACACAGCGGTTTATTAGTCTCCATAAAAAAAAAAAGCTGCACATTATTAGACAAAGGTTTATTATTTTTCTGTGTAGATCCCTCGCCATTGCCACTACCTACCAACCATATTTCACAATCAAATTTATTTTGAAGAAATAAAACTTGAAAAAGTAATAGGAAGAAAAGCGGGTTCTGGCACACAAAATGCATCTTTCCCTTCTCGATATATCTCCACCTTGCCGCGGTGAGAAGGCTTGAGACAGCACACCTCTTTTGAAAGGCTTTCGAACCAAGAGAGATATCGTAAATTAAAATCAAATGAATGGAAAATAGTTATAAAAGGATATCTATTTAGAGCTTCTATTATTATTTACTTTTTCTCTACCTGTTTTTCAACTAATCATCTAACCAACTGCCTAGATCTACCTACAATGGCGATTACATGACGCCTCACCACCTCGAGATGCAAACCCGCAATGCTGAATACAAAGGCATCGGGACTGGTGTGCCAGAAGCATCTTTTCTTCCAATTAGAGTTGTGGGTGCCTTCATTAAGAAATTTGATTACTGGTTGATAAGGACGCGAATCTGAATACAACTCGAGGAAATGAACACGATCGCATTTTGGTCAGCTAAAATTTGAACAGAGATTAGAGGAGCATCTACGGAAAGAAAGTGGTGGAATGGCCTGAGCGCTGCCAAGCGACGATTAGATGACATACGCTATCTCTCTTATCAGTCGCCTGATGTGATGTAGGCGATTCCTAAAGCTGGGTTCTGTAGAACGAATTAATAAGGTGGGAGTGAGCTTCGCAGATGTCATCTACCTAATTTGAAAATGAGACATTTTACAGATTACGGACAGAGCTACTTTGATAAATTTCGTAACAAACTTCCGTCGTTTGTAATTTTGATTTAGGTGAACTTTTTTTTTAACCTTGAAAAGTGAAAACTATGCTTCCGCTACCGTAGCTTCGTTCGTAGTGCAGTCCGGGACAGTTCTAGAACAGTCCGGGCATGCGCAGTAGGGCTTTACGCGTTCGCAGTGCACGAATTCCGAGTTCTGGAACTGAGTTCGCTGTTCGCAGTGACTTTCGGACACAGTTCCGGACTAGTTCGGAACTCGGTTCTGGCGTTCCGGATTCTTTCTCGAACTCGTTATCAGAACTCCGGACACCTACAAAGGAGCTCTCTGGCGAGGGTTTCAAGAAACTTTAATAAGAGGCGGGTAAGTGGCTCATCAGGCATTTTTTGAATTTTTATAGTACGTATTTGCAACGTTAAAACCCTCTGTTACTGACGAAGTGCGCTGAAAACCATTAAATTGTTCCACTTTTTTCGGTTTTTAAAACTATTATATTATTTGTTTTTATTATGATTTCAATAATTTATGCCAAGTAACTTTTTGATGTAGATTAAATTTGCTACTGTTTGACATCAACCTAAGCTCTGTAGTTAGAATAAATAACGGAGATACAACAATTCAAAATAAATAATTTATTCCATTTCTCAAAAATGAATTAAAACCAAAAAAAGTAGTAACTACCTTTCTTATTTTAATTTTGGTAAAAAGCCAGTTTTTTTCAGATTCATTCATAGCAAATAACTCCGAATTGATTTTGGTTTATTATTTTAAAAATACCCTTTGGAATAGAACAAGAAAAAAATTACACCCCTCCTTCAAAATTTGATGGTTTAGGTTTCAAGGTACGTACAGTAAATAAATTTAAATAAATAAAAACAAATTTTTCCGTATGTCCTTAGGTAGGTACCATTTGTCCTTCTTGTTTGAAAACTGCCGATGTAAAGGTATTGTTTTTACACAAAATTTTATTTTATTTAGTACCTATTTAATGTAAAATATAATTAAATTTAAGTAATACTTAATAATTGTTCTTCCACAAAATTGTATTTTATATTTAATATTGTATAGGTATCTATTAAGTACCTACCTATTTAATATATTATATTTTATACTTTATATTAAATAAAATTGAATTTTTAGAATGGAATGAGACCACCCATAGTTTTGTAGGATCAACAGTTTGGTCCATATGAGGAGGGTTGAACTTTAAATAAATCAGAATGTTTATTTCTTCGAAATGAGATTCATGTCAGATGTCTTCTTGCAAGCGAGTGATCTATTATAGAAAAAATAAACCACTGTGTAATAATTTGCAGCGTTTTATCACAATGAAGGAGAAGGTTAGGCGATAACAGATTAGGTACAGCAGTTCCGATTCATGGAAGCGTTCGCAGTGTAGAAAATCCGAGAACACAGTTCGAAATTCTGGGCGGCCATTTTTCAGAACTCCTCCAATTCTGGACAAGTTCTAAAACTGCACTACGAACGAACCCCTTGGTAGACTCGGAAGCAATAGACTAGACTTGGATCTGACTAGACAGGTAAGCAGCTCCCAATTAAATTACCTAACAATCACAACTTGAGGTGATATACAAAATAAATCAATAAAATGACTACGCCAAGTAGGAATCAATTCTACAGAGCTTACAAATTTTGGATTTAATGAAATTGAAGTAAGTTCAGGGTAGCACTTCGTCACAGCGAGGTCATATACAGAGAACCCGTCGTCCAGATTCTTGCACTGGGGGATTCGTGAAATCAGGCAAACACACGCGAAAAATCAGCAAGGCAAAACTACTAGAACTCTCGGTAAAATGTGTCAACGATATTACTGAGTTGTCATCACATCAGCGGACTGATACGAGATAACGTAGGTTTTGAGCTCCAGAAGGTTCATCTAATCGTCGCCAGGCAGCGCTCAGTCCGTTCTACCACTTTCTCTCCCTAGATGCTCCAGGAGATTAGGCCTCTTTTGCATTTCACACTTGTGACTGATTTATCAAAGTCCGACATTTTAGTTCTCATAGGGAGCGAACGGTAGGTCCTACAGAACTCTGGGTGGTCTCATTCGATTCTAAAAATGCAATACTATTTTAAATTCACGAAAAAACAATACCTTCATATCAAAATTTTTTGAGCTGGTTGTTTTCAAATTTTCAGCTTTTATTTTTCAACACTTAGAAGTGATTGAAATCGACCAAGAGCTTCGGGGCACAACTAGACCCCAAATGGAGCCCATATACCAAATTTCATCAAAATCGGTTGTAGTTTTTGTGGCTCATTTTTTATAATACATTTGATGATCTTAAGACAGCCCTCACAACAGCACCTATATTGGGGCATGTGTTGCCAGATTGCCTGTTTATCCTGGATGTGGATGCGAGCGACAGGGCAATTGGAGCTGTGCTCTCTCAATATCAGGGGCAGCAGGAAACTGTACTGGGGTATTACAGCAGGTGTCTTTCTAGGCAGGAGCGGAACTACTGTGTTACACGGAAAGAGCTTTTGGCTGTAGTTGCTGCTCTGACGCATTTCCGCTCCTTTGGTTTAGATAATGGAAAAACCCTGACAGTCAGAAGTGATCATTCATCTTTGCAATGGTTAAAGAGTTTCAAACATCCTGATGGGCAGATGGCCCGCTGGCTTGAGATTGTCACTCTCTTCAATGTCCACATTGAGTATCGGCGTGGAACCTCACATTCTAATGCTGATGGATTATCCCGGCGGCCTTGTTTAGAGGAAAATTGTAGATACTGCGCTCGTCAGGAAGAAAAAGATGTGGTGGAACTGTGTAGAGTAAAAATGGAAGAAGGACTGCAGTGGAAGGATGAACAGCTCCAGGATGCCGATATCCGCCCAGTTTGGGAGTGGAAAGCTGCAGGAACACGCCCAGGCTGGCAGCAAGTATCTCCGCTCAGTGCCAACACAAAAGCCTTGTGGGCTGCTTTTGATTCCTTGGAACTTGTCGGAGGTGTACTCTACCGAATTTGGGAAGATCGCGGTGGTACTGTCAAGGGAGCTAAAAGACAAATTGTTGTACTGTGGCAGCTTAGAAAGACTGTACTTCAACGAGTCCATCAGCTGGGCCATTTTGGCTATAAAAGAACCATCACTGAGGTACACCGCAGGTTCTACTGGGTTGGACTACACAGGGATGTGAGGGATTTTTGTAAATCCTGCACAGTTTGTGGACAGAGGGGAAAAAAGGGCAGAAACCCAATCGTGCCCCAATGAAAACTTATGCTTTGGGAGCGCCGTTTGAACGTGTAGCTGTAGACGTAGTTGGACCGTTCCCTCAATCACACAGTGGAAATAAATTTCTGGTTGTTGTCATGGACTACTACACTAAATGGCCCGAAGCTTTTGCAGTTCCCAACCAGAAGGCTGAGACTATTGCAGATGGGCTTATACATAACGTGTTTTCCAGGTTTGGTATTCCCCTGGAGTTGCACACAGACCAAGGTAGAAACTTCGAGTCTAATGTTTTCCGGGAAGTCATGACTATCCTTGGCATAACCGAGACTAGAACAACGCCACTACACCCCCAAAGCGACGGATTAGTAGAACGGTTTAACCGAACTCTGTGTGAAATGTTGTCCAAAATAGTTGCAGATCACCAGCGGGACTGGGACCAAAGACTATCGCTTGCTCTTTTTGCTTACCGTGCTACAGCCCATAAGTCAACTGGGTTCTCTCCAGCTATGATGGTGTTTGGACGTGAACTGACTGTGCCTGCGGATTTGATTACTGGAATAAATCCTGAATGCATGAAACGTACACAGTATGCGATGAAGTTGAGGGAACAGTTGCATGAGACCCACGACATTGCGCGTCAAACCATGGGGAAAGTAGCTGCTGATGCTAAGCGCCGTTATGACCAGCATGCCAAGGAAAGCCGTTTCAAGGTGGGGGATCAAGTGTGGTTACACTACCCTCGTCGATATGTGGGCCGCTCTCCTAAACTTCAACGTCCCTGGATTGGTCCATGCAAGATCATGAAGTGTATTTCGGACGTAATTGTGCGAGTAATAACCCCTAAACGCAGGAAGATAGTGGTCCACGTTGATCGACTTCGCCCATACTTCGAACAATCGGAACAACAGTGCTAAGCTCGGAATAAGAGGGATGCAGCCACTAAAATGAGGAAGAGGGTGATGTTGGGAAGTTACTACTTATTGTTGCGTTGCTGGTCGGTTGGAAGCTTGGAGACGAATTATCAAAAACATTCATTCTTAATTGTAGATTTTGTGACCGCGTTTTGTGTCGCGAGAATATATCTGGATATTTCTGTAAGTTGGTGTTTATTCCTACAATACACACAAAATGGAGTAATAGGTGAAATATTATTCCACGTTCCAAATTCAAATTGTAGGAGAAGTTTACCCAGCTCAGGAGTGATAAATCTGCACATTGTTTGGAAGTTGTTATTATTGACATGAAATTCAATTCATTCTGCTTTGGGCGAAACCCTCATTGATCCAATTTTCTGTTTAAAACACTGGTTTTAACGAAGTTTTTGAAAAAATCTGTTTCAAGACATCGATGAAATGGTTTCACGACAATAAAACAGCGTTGATGAAGGTCGATTTCTGCCTTCTAGCTGGTATACGATCCGCACACTGACTAAGTCTTTCTATATAAAGTCATCATTTAAATATGACTCTGACCCCTTGATAAAACACTGTTTTTTTTTTCTTCCTCGCCAAAATGAGTCTTCACTTGAGCTTTACTTGAATCACAACTTGAATGAACACGTCTCACGTTTATTCTTTGTTCACATAAGCTTCCCGCAGATAACCGCAAAGAGAAGGGATCACTAAGCAATGGAATCAGATCGGTTAGACAGCCTTATGGCTGCCCCCATACAGATTGCCAATACATTTCAAATTTCCATCTTCCTAAAATTCTCTACATTTTTTTGGATACTTTTTCCAGCAGCACACTGTGGTTTTCTTCCATATCAGTGAACCCTCTTTCGCAATTTTTATTAAATGTGAGGCAAATTCTCCACAGCTCATTTTTGGAACATTTTCACTCTGAGCCTTGGTTCTGAAATTAACCACTACCTACGAGTAATAAACCTATAGGGCTTAAGTACTTACAGTAGGTACTTCTAGGTTGTTGTTGCCGACGTAATTCTGCTCCGGATCAGGCACAAGGATGAGGTCTTCACGTGAGATCACCGTCGTTCCATTGCTGTCGGATTTACTCTTGGTGCCATCCTTGGAAACCGGTTCTGGAACGTGCCACTTGTTCTCAGCTTCGATGGTCTTTCGACCGAACTGAAACAGAAGATTAAAGACATTGGGTCACTCATAGAATTCCGAGAGAGTGAGAAAAGGTCGTTCAGTGCAGCTACTACTGAGAGAGCTGAAATATTATGTCAACACAGCAAATCAACACTGATTGCTTCCGAGTCTACCAAAGTAGCGGAAGCTTTGTTTTCACTTTTCAAGGACGAAAAAAAAATTTCTCCAAAATCAAAATTTTCACTCGCGTTTTGCGTTTTAGACCTTCCTGAACAATTTTGGTTCCGTGTCTGTCTGTCTGTGTGTCAGTCATGAATTCCTTGTAACGCGCATAACTATACGAAGTTATTGTCCGATTACTATGAAATTATCAGGGATTGTGCGGGTTGGTGTGTAGACGGTCCCCTACGAAAATTATCATCCTCGGACTGATAGAAGCGACTGCGCATGCCCAAACGTGAATTCGTTGTAATGGCCATAACTTCTACATTTTCCATCCGATTTCAATGAAATTTTCAGGGATGTTACAGATTAGTATTTAGATGGTCCCCTATAAACATCATCACCTTCGGACTGATAGTAGCTGCTGCGCATGCGCAAACGTGAATTCTTTGTAACAGCCATAACTTCCACATTTTCTACCCGATTTCGATAACATTTTTAGGGATTACGCGGATTAGGTTGTAGATGGTCCTCAATGAAAATCAAGGCCTTAAAATTTACAGAAGCCTCTGCGCATGCGCAAACGTAAAATCCTTGTAACCGCCATAACATTTACATTTTTCATCCGAATTTGATGAAAATTTCTAGGATTGTCCAGATTAGCATGTAGATGGACCCCTATGAGGGTAGTGAAAGGTACTTAGAGATTGGTGTTTTGAGATTACCTACTATGCATCGGATAATCTATATAATCGGGTTATGGATACGCGGAAGCTATGTGCCACACCCACTTGGCAGACGTTTTTGAATTATTACTGCACGGGGTATGTTTTGGAAATTTAAGTGGTCTATTTTCATGCTCTAGTCGTCTCTTTGAACTCATTAGCTCAGTCAACTTAATCAAAAAAAGGTCAAAATTGCAATCTACGATGTTGTTTAAATGTACCTACGGTACATTCTATTAGTCGAAAGCTATACATTCTTATTATTTCTTACATTTAGGAAAACATAATGATCGTGTTCACCGTTCTTTAAAAATTGTTTAGCCTGAGCCCTGAGGTCAATGGCGAGTTTGAAGAGCGAAACTAACATCGCCTTTTATTACAAAGATGACCCAAAAACTTGGAGTCGTTTCGATCACCAAAGTAAATTCAGGTTGATTTTCGAACTGACAGTCGCACGGAAGAATTAGGATAAAACTAGCGAAACAGTAAGTTGAAAAGAGTGCAAAAATCCTAATTTGCATACTTTACTTTTGAAGGTCTTGCCCGAAGGAGATAACTTGAGAGGCAATTGGAGGCAAGCTTGCATAATAAATTACAACCCAGAGTCTCCATTCAGAAGGATTTGTTTTCTTTTCGTAGGAGGTGAGGAAATCTTCAAGATCCAGGAATGTAAATTGGATCTCGTAAGCTACCCGAGGGAAACGCTCGCACGGGTTATGAGGTATTCAAACCCACTAAAACCTCACCTCTTTATCCCACGTTGGATCTCAGCCTGGAACTGTTCAACACACTACTTCAGGCATTAAGAAGGATAGAAGACAAAGAAGTGGGGTGGCACATAGCTTCCTCGTATCCATGTATAGGTAGAAGATTCGACGCATAACTGATTATCTCTAAGCATCGATCTCCAAGTACCTACCTTCCACTACCAGGGTGTCCAGCGATTCCAAGAAAAAAATTCCCTGAGTTTTCCAGGTTTTCCAGGGTCAATTTTCGATTTTTTCAAGGGTTCTAAATCATTTAAAATATAAATAAATGTGATCATAATTTCTCAAAATTCAGGTTTTTAACTACTATTTTGAAATGAAAAAGCGTTAGAAATATAGTAAATTATCTCAAAACCTCAATCTGTAAGTATTTATAAGTCCGGAGCGATGATTTTCATCTACACTCCAATCCGCACAAGCCCTAAAAATTTCATCGAAATTGGATGGAAACTGTAAAAGTGACATCAGTCTGAGGGTGATTATTTTCATAGGGGACCATCTGCAACCCTATTCGCTCAATTCCTGTAAATTTAACCGAAATACAAAGATAACTTCGAAAAGCCCGAACAAAGATTTCATGACAGAGACTTCGATTCTTTGATAAAGTAGAGATTAAATTATACATTAAATTCATCAAAACTGTTGGTTTACTCAATGATACAACCACTTCTAAGGCTCATTTCTACCTCCAAATTTTGAAAAAAAATTCGAGAATGAACGTTGAAAACACCGAAACTTGTTGGTTTACTTCGAGAGATACAACCACTTCTAAGGCTCATTCTACCTCAAAATCGTGAAAAAAGTCGAGACAGAAGGTTGAAAACACCGAAACTTGTTGGTTTACTCGAGAGAAATGACCACTTCTAAGGCTTGTTTTCACCTTCGATTGTTTGAAAAAGTCGAAACTGAACGTTAAAATCTTCGAATTTCGTTGGTTTACTCGAGAGAAATGACCACTTCTAAGGCTTGTTTTCACCTTCGATTGTTTGAAAAAGTCGAAGCTGAACCTTAAAATCTTCGAATTTCGTTGGTTTACTCGAGAGAAATGACCACTTCTAAGGCTTGTTTTCACCTTCAATTGTTTGAAAAAGTCGAAGCTGAACGTTAAAATCTTCGAATTTCTTTGGTTTACTCGAGAGAAATGACCACTTCTAAGGTTTGTTTTCACCTTCGATTGTTTGAAAAAGTCGAAGCTGAACGTTAAAATCTTCGAATTTCTTTGGTTTACTCGAGAGAAATGACCACTTCTAAGGCTTGTTTTCACCTTCGATTGTTTGAAAAAGTCGAAACTGAACGTTAAAATCTTCGAATTTCGTTGGTTTACTCGAGAGAAATGACCACTTCTAAGGCTTGTTTTCACCTTCGATTGTTTGAAAAAGTCGAAACTGAAAGTTAAAATCTCCGATTTTTGTTGGTTTACTCGAGAGAAATGACCACTTCTAAGGCTTGTTTTCACCTTCGATTGTTTGAAAAAGTCGAAGCTGAACGTTAAAATCTTCGAATTTCTTTGGTTTACTCGAGAGAAATGACCACTTCTAAGGCTTGTTTTCACCTTCGATTGTTTGAAAAAGTCTAAACTGAACGTTAAAATCTCCGATTTTTGTTGGTTTACTCGAGAGAAATGACCACTTCTAAGGCTTGTTTTCACCTTCGATTGTTTGAAAAAGTCTAAACTGAACGTTAAAATCTTCGAATTTCTTTGGTTTACTCGAGAGAAATGACCACTTCTAAGGCTTGTTTTCACCTTCGATTGTTTGAAAAAGTCTAAACTGAACGTTAAAATCTTCGAATTTCTTTGGTTTACTCGAGAGAAATGACCACTTCTAAGGCTTGTTTTCACCTTCGATTGTTTGAAAAAGTCTAAACTGAACGTTAAAATCTTCGAATTTCTTTGGTTTACTCGAGAGAAATGACCACTTCTAAGGCTTGTTTTCACCTTCGATTGTTTGAAAAAGTCGAAACTGAACGTTAAAATCTTCGAATTTCGTTGGTTTACTCGAGAGAAATGACCACTTCTAAGGCTTGTTTTCACCTTCGATTGTTTGAAAAAGTCGAAACTGAAAGTTAAAATCTCCGATTTTTGTTGGTTTACTCGAGAGAAATGACCACTTCTAAGGCTTGTTTTCACCTTCGATTGTTTGAAAAAGTCGAAGCTGAACGTTAAAATCTTCGAATTTCTTTGGTTTACTCGAGAGAAATGACCACTTCTAAGGCTTGTTTTCACCTTCGATTGTTTGAAAAAGTCGAAGCTGAACGTTAAAATCTTCGAATTTCTTTGGTTTACTCGAGAGAAATGACCACTTCTAAGGCTTGTTTTCACCTTCGATTGTTTGAAAAAGTCTAAACTGAACGTTAAAATCTTCGAATTTATTTGGTTTACTCGAGAGAAATGACCACTTCTAAGGCTTGTTTTCACCTTCGATTGTTTGAAAAAGTCGAAGCTGAACGTTAAAATCTTCGAATTTCTTTGGTTTACTCGAGAGAAATGACCACTTCTAAGGCTTGTTTTCACCTTCGATTGTTTGAAAAAGTCTAAACTGAACGTTAAAATCTTCGAATTTATTTGGTTTACTCGAGAGAAATGACCACTTCTAAGGCTTGTTTTCACCTTCGATTGTTTGAAAAAGTCGAAACTGAAAGTTAAAATCTCCGATTTTTGTCGGTTTACTCGAGAGAAATGACCACTTCTAAGGCTTGTTTTCACCTTCGATTGTTTGAGAAAGTCGAAGCTGAACGTTAAAATCTTCGAATTTCTTTGGTTTACTCGAGAGAAATGACCACTTCTAAGGCTTGTTTTCACCTTCGACTGTTTGAAAAAGTCTAAACTGAACGTTAAAATCTTCGAATTTCGTTGGTTTACTCGAGAGAAATGACCACTTCTAAGGCTTGTTTTCACCTTCGATTGTTTGAAAAAGTCGAAGCTGAACGTTAAAATCTTCGAATTTCGTTGGTTTACTCGAGAGAAATGACCACTTCTAAGGCTTGTTTTCACCTTCGATTGTTTGAAAAAGTCGAAACTGAACGTTAAAATCTTCGAATTTATTTGGTTTACTCGAGAGAAATGACCACTTCTAAGGCTTGTTTTCACCTTCGATTGTTTGAAAAAGTCGAAACTGAAAGTTAAAATCTCCGATTTTTGTCGGTTTACTCGAGAGAAATGACCACTTCTAAGGCTTGTTTTCACCTTCGATTGTTTGAGAAAGTCGAAGCTGAACGTTAAAATCTTCGAATTTCTTTGGTTTACTCGAGAGAAATGACCACTTCTAAGGCTTGTTTTCACCTTCGACTGTTTGAAAAAGTCTAAACTGAACGTTAAAATCTTCGAATTTCGTTGGTTTACTCGAGAGAAATGACCACTTCTAAGGCTTGTTTTCACCTTCGATTGTTTGAAAAAGTCGAAGCTGAACGTTAAAATCTTCGAATTTCTTTGGTTTACTCGAGAGAAATGACCACTTCTAAGGCTTGTTTTCACCTTCGATTGTTTGAAAAAGTCGAAACTGAACGTTAAAATCTTCGAATTTCTTTGGTTTACTCGAGAGAAATGACCACTTCTAAGGCTTGTTTTCACCTTCGATTGTTTGAAAAAGTCGAAACTGAACGTTAAAATCTTCGAATTTCGTGAATTTCGTGTGAAATGACCACTTCTAAGGCTTGTTTTCACTTTCGATTTTTTGAATAAGTCGAGATAGGGCTTTCCTTTTTAAACCTTGAAAAGTGAAAACAAAGCTTCCGCTACCTTGGTAGACTCGGAAGCAAAAGGTATTTCTGTTCAACTCCCACGCATTGGAAAGAATAAACAAAAATGCATAAGACATCTGTCTCGAGACAACGAGCCCTTGAGTTTTGAATTTATGAACAAGGCTCTAATTTAACTCATTGACACGCTAAAATTAAACGAACCCACGTAATGAGAAATTTCACTGAATTCTGTTTGCATTATCCTGAATAGTTAATGGTGTGGGATAGATGAAAATCGGGTTGATTTCGGAAAATAAGTCCCCTGTTATTTTTGGGAGACATTCAAAATTTATGATTTCAAAAAATAACCGGGAAAACGGACGTCTTCAACGTGAAGCGGAAACGCTCGCTGATTGGCTGTTCGGATCGCTGTCTCCTCCCAGTGTTGCCCGATGGTATGACGAAATCGAGTTATCTAAGAGGAAAGTTATCAAACAAAAACATGGGAAACCTAATTTTCCACATCTTGCTTTTTCTATTTTTTCTCTTCAGTTTTTCGATTTCGATCTTTACTGGTTTTGTGAAATGTTGCATCTGGGGACTATAGATTTCTTGATCTCAGCGCTTCAAGCGGCCGTAAATGAACTATTCCAGGTTGATGTCATCCTCCCGGTTCTTCAAAGGTTCATATTTTCTACGCTATTTTGTTTATTCGTTTATTAGGAAGTACGGGCTGAAAGTTCGTCGTAGGGGGTTTTTCGAGGTGCTGAATCCGATTTTTGGGTCAGAAATAGGAAATACCAACATGGTGAAATTCCTCATTAAACCGTGGAATTCAACATTATTGATACTCGAATATACAGACTTTTCTATCAAAAATTTCATGTCAGGGGTTTTAAAACTTTCACATGTTTTGCTGATATATAACGTTTCGTTTTGCCAGACCACACTAACTCCAGACTCACCAGCAGCTTAGCCCAGAAATTTGACGAAAAGAGTGATGATGATCTTACTCTAAAACGTAGGTAATGCAATGGGGTATTTCGGTGGATCAGAAATTCAGATTTTTGACCTCAAATTTGGATTCAGCACCCTTGAAAACCGATATACTCTATACCGATATACTTTAGCCCAATGATACTATAACATGTGGTAGAAAAATTAATTAAAGAGATCACACGTTTGAAATAAAGGCGGGCCGCCATAAATGCACACACACTACTCCACGCGCGTGTGTGAGTAGTACTTAGTAGTATCCAGAGATTTTCATTTTGAATAGCGTTACTTTACGGTTCAATCGTTAGCGTTTGTGGTTTCGACTTTTCAGCTAGTGTATTGCCCACGATTTCTTTTCTTTCTTTCGTTTTAAATATGACGGAAAAGAAGAGGAAGATCAACGTTCTGGAGCCTCAATTTGAACCTGCTACCAGTGAGAACATTCCAATCTCTTCTCTGTGCATGGATACTTTTTTCGAAGACAGTTTTGGCTAGCTATGTCACGATTGGCTAGCTATGTCACACCATTCAAATCTTCAACTTTCCTTAGCTTCTCTGATATTTTAAAAATATTTTCTCGACGAACAGACCCGATTAGGTACTGCTATCGTGAAACAATCTTTTGAAAAAAAAAAAAAATTGACTGAAATATCCGATTGTAATAAATAGGCATGCCTATTTATTCAGGATGCATCCTGATTCAAAATAGTTATTTTTTGCCCAAAACAGGGACTTATTCAAGAGAACTTCTCAAAACCTCGAGAGAATTCGCAGAAATACTGAGGATGATTTTCTTGAAAATTTTATAACTGCTGTAATAGGTTTATCAGTATCGGTATTGACTGATTTTGAAAGAACCCTAATTTTGTAGTTAAGAATGGTGCCAACTAGGTAAATTTCACGTTCGAATTCTGAAACATATTTAGCCCGGAAAATTCAGCGGGTTCTTGAACTTCAAATACTGGATTGTTCTTTTTCTTCTGAACAACACACAGGAGTTTCTGTGATGAGTTGTGGGTTCTGTGTGGAGTTTCTGTGTGGAGTTTCTGTGTCTTCAATGTCTATCTAAACTGTATTGAGTCAAACAAAGTGATTTTTTAAATTGAAAATTGATACAATTAAGTCAAAAAAACAATAGAAAATAGTTGTTGAACAACGAGAAATGAGAACCATTAGGGAAAAACACTCATTTAATTTTGTTTGCTTCCGGAGGTCTGGAAAGTTTTCCAACAGCTCTGCTGTAAATTGCCCAAACTTGACACCAACGTTTGGCAAAACTGTCAAAATATCACCGGTAAGTAGGATATTTACCAACCAGCCAAAGATAAGCAGAACCTACTTGCCTAATGATTGAAGTATTCAAGAACCTGGTATTCACGTCTATTTCGTTTCTATGTGGGTAGGTACCTACCTACATACTGCAGGAATCAAAGTAGACAGCTATAGATTCAACATGGTTGAATAACTAAAGTCACTTGTGCCAGGTATGTCTTCAGCTAATGAACGATTTTGCGAGTTTACTTTAGACTAATTTCTGCAGCCTAATAGATAATAAAAGCATTACGGCTCTCAAGGGAATCAAAAACCACTAATCATGACCCATGCAATGGAATTCATTACGCGATTTCTAAAATAAAATATTTCATACTGACCTCGAATATTTTGACTAGAAGTTTTACATAAGCCCTCCTCACTCCAAGAGATCGGTTAATGATCGCCAAAAACACAATAGCGGGTATAAAAAGGAAAAACGGCGCGACACTGAACAAACCGAGTAGACGTAAAAGGGGCAACAAATTTATGACCATTTCAAAGAGACTATTTTCTGATCAGTGCATTTAGGTATTCCGACGAGTGACACTCACGATCTGAGGAAGGACACTCAATAAAAAAACAATCGGCACTTATAAATCCACAGATAAATCCTTCAATGACACACAGCGTCAGCGAAAATTCCCGAAATCGCCTGATCGCACCAACGTCGTAACATCGTTTGAGGTTAGGTTGAGTTATGGACTGATACAGGTTGGCCAACATGATCCTACGAAAGTCCGTATGTACAAAACAATGGAAATTTTCAACTCAACCACAATAAATACGCGTAATTGATTGAATAATTCTAATTGAATTAAATCATCAACGATTTCATCGCGTTGTCACACGAAAGATCACATTTGCTGCCCAAAATGTGAGCAGATTGGGAACTGTCCATGGAACTACTTCCATGTTGACCACTGAGAAGGGATGAAGAATACTTCAGCGAGTTCACAACCCTCCAATATTTGACATTTGACTTACTTATTTCCCCATTTTACACCACTCTATTCTTAATGTGCTATTCACGTAGGAAACATCCTCATTATCATTTCGTTATCTCAAAGATCTCATTCACAAACTAATATGATTCTGTTATTGTTCAGGAAAATTATTTGCAGGAACGATAAATTCAAACAGACAGATCAAGAAAGTACGAATCCAAATTTATTAAATTACTCTAAAATTAACGAATCTTGAGCATACCTGATAGAAAGCAAAAAAGGCTGCCAAGTGGGTGTGGCACATTGCTTCCTCGTATCCAAAACCCAATTGTATAGATGTTCCGATGCAAATTAGTTATTCTCGAAACATCAATCTCAAAGTACCTACCTTGCACTACCCTATTAGGGAACCATGATTTTCTTAGGGGACCATCTACACCTCAACCCGCACAATCTCTGAATATTATTGGAAAATGTGGAAGTTATGGCTGCTACAAGGATTTCACGTTTGCTCATGCGCAGAAGATACTTTCAATTTTGGGGCCACGATTTTCATAGGGGACCACCCCAACTCGCATAATTCCTAAAAATGTCGTCGGAGTCAGATGGGAAATGTAGAAGTTATGGGTGTTTTAAGGAATTCATGTTTACGCATGCGCAGAGGCGACGATTTTTATAGGGGACCATCTACAAGCCGACCCACATAATCCCTGAAAATTTCATCGAAATCGGATGAGAATTGTAGAAGTTATGACTGTGGCAAGGATTTCATGACAGACACTGTGGATTGTCATTGTCAGCAGCATTAGCACGTTTTAATTAAATCTGAAATGGAAGAACTGTTGAAATTGATTTACACAACGATTACACCTATGTATTCTGTGTATGTATTCTCGTAACGCAACACATGAGTATGGGACACTCACAGTGAATTTTCAGAGTTGGTAACACTGAGCATGACTACAGTAAAATGGCGCCTTCTTAACACGTCCCAACCATCTTCCAAGCCTTGCAACGTCCATTACTCACGGATTTTTTTTTTCTTTTGTAATTTTCCTCAATTTTGAGGAATACAATGTGAGTCTGTCATACTGGTGTCGCGCATAGGGTTAATATCACAATGGGGCGAAGTGAAAGATGAGTAGCAATAACTGTGTAATAATTATTGTAATATTCCATTGTGAATTATCAAGCAACACGTTAATCAACGTTAAAAAATAATGAATATTCATGAACGACACATGGGGTTTACTAGAATCCATATTTTGAGCAATTTTGGTAATTAGGTAGCAACTTGGCGCGCCCTAAAATAAGAATGACGAGTCAAAAATTCACGATATTGTGCAAACATTTTTAAAAAATAGTAAAGAATGTTCGAAGGAAAATTCATGTCAAACCTCGTAACTAGGGAAATGTTACACAGTCGGTTCTCCACCTAAAAAAATCGTCATCCACTCGCTGGAAAGCTCTCGATTAATGCCGAAACATTGTAACGCTACATCCCAAACTTGGTAACGCTTTTTTGCGAAAATTTGGATTTTTAAACATTAATGTTAAGGAGAAAACCAACGATAAAATAATTCATTTGGTTGTAGCATGTTAAAAGTACAGAAGTTCATCAACTTTAATTGAAAAAATCCTTTTTCATTTCTTTCCACACAAATAATATTATCTTTCTGAGTACCGATTTAACTGATTCCTAAGACCCAATTAGCCAATTTTTCGGAACGGTATGGTTTTTTCTTTTTCCCCTATTTTCCAAATTTGAAGATTTATGATGAAGATCAAATTTGTAGTTCTATTACACGTCGAAGGAATGCAAAACCTATAACTACAACATTCTACACCAAAAGGCGATGTGTCTTTGTGGAGAGGGTCAGTGAGTGCAACAACATTAACAAGAATAATCAATTTTTATTAAAATATTATGGTAGAAAATTCCATTGTTACCAACTTATCACAGTACGTTGCATAAAAAGGCATCATTAAATTCATATTCGGTAACACAAGGAACTACAACGATACAGCATAAGCTAGAACAAAATCCTTAAGAAACAAAAAATAAATAAAATGGAACAACTCAAATTTACGTAGGAATAAATTGAAACACGTTGAGTGCCGAGCCAAATTCAATCAAATACCTCCTTTCTTTGCATTAACGAGTCCCATCTGAGTGTTTCAAGTAACGACGAAAATTCTTCAAATTTCCCTTCACGTTGTTAAGATTTTTTTGGACCAAAATTTAGGTTCCTCGTCATTTTGGAATCAACCAAAATCAACTCGGAAAAGAAAAAAAATGCTAAGAAGGTCAAAATGTAACTCGAAGAAATTGTATACTCCGGAAACTAATGAAGAAATAATCTGGGAACTCACTAAAGAGTACTAACTGAAAGAAAGTATAATGCAGAAAAAATTAAGGTGAATCCTAACAAACGTAAAGCAGAATGAGGCAGCATTAAGAATGATTTAAGATTTAAGGCAAACATTTCTAGGACAGAGTCAGGAAATGCACTGAACAGGCATTCCGACGGAACTGCAGAGGGAACGCTGAAAACGCTAGGAAGCATCAGCGACGATGATGCTTTAAGATATCTTAGAAAGATCGACAGAAGAATACCGAGAAGTAGGTATATTGTTAAAATCTTTATTTGAGTTCGAAATTAAACAGATAATAACGAATCTGAACATATCTACTGCCAAAGATTTAAACGGCATGAGATGGAGATTGTCAAGTTCAACCTCTAACCCAAACCTCTCACCTCTCCAACCTAAAACTTCAATTTGATGCTCCGTAGGGGCGAATTCCCAACCAATCTCAAATTAGCTAGAATAGTAAGCTCATTAAAGGAGGAGACAAGGACAATATGGAGCGTTATAGGCCAATTCCAATTCTTACCATATTTTCCAAAATCCAGGAGCCATTCCGATATACCACCACCACCAGGCACGGGAATAGAAGGATTCGTATGAGGAAGCCAGAGGCATTGTAAAGAAGAGAGCGGGAGGAGACCATCCTAAGATGGCAAGCAGACCTCGATAGTGATGCCCAGGGATGGTGGACAGCCCTCATAATAGACGGTTTAAGGGCTCGGCTGACAAGTGAACTCGGTGAGGTGAATTAGTACCTGATTCATTTCCTTCCGGGACATGGATCCTTTCGCTCTTTCTTAGTAAAGATTGGGAAAGCCAATGACCCAGAGTTCCACCTTTTTCAAATGCACCAAATGGGCGGCTGAAAGAAGCCAGCTGCTGGTAGAGCTGGGATTAACTCCCCAAATTCCAACACCAGAAGCTGTCGTCAGCAAGATGCTGGAAGGTGAGAGGAGCTGGAGTCTTGTGGTAGCGTACGCAGAGAGTATCCTGACAAGGAAGACATTGTTGAAACGAGAGAGACAGAGAAGGGAACACCTGGTTCGTCCCGCCATCCAGAACTGATGAAGTGCCCCAGGACTCAGCCTGAAGTAATGTGTTAAACAGTTCCAGGCTGAGCATACAACGTGGGAGAAAAGGAGGTGTTTTTTTAGTGGGTTTGAATCCCACATAACCTTGAAGTCGCGGACCCTTCAAGGTATCTTACGAGATCCAACTCCACCTGTGGATCTTAAAGATTTTCTCACCTGCCTGCCGAAAAAAAAAGACCCAGAGTGCAGGATACCGTGGAATAGAAGAGGATGATGTCTGCCACACCTTCTTTAAATGCCCACAATGGGAGGATATGGGGAGGAGTGCAGAAGAGATCATCGGAACATTGGGTTGATACGAGCAAGTCGAGTTGGAACGCAATGGAGGAATTTGTCACAGCAGTCCTTAAAGCCAAAACGCTGGATGGAAGTTGGGAGGAAGAAGAGGATTAAGATGGATGGAGACATTGGGCATCTGACTATAGAGCAGAAGTAGAAGCAGGACTAACCCTGAATTAACACTGTACAAGTGGTTCAGTGGTGAATGTGTGGTTTTAGTTTTAGTTTTTTAGTTTCAGTTTTAGTAGGTATGGTCAAGCGGGTGAGACCAATACTGTTGGGGTGAAACCTCCCCTTCGCTCTACCAAAAACCTTCCACACTTCTTACAACAACAAAAAACCTCCAAAATTTTGGAGAATATGTATTGATTTTCAGATGGGGCACTCAACGTGAAAATAAGGTAGATGGTAGCCCTAGCTACCTCTAAAGCTAGGAAAACATACATGCAGCTTTGGTACATTCGTTAAATACTCCATATTATATTACCAAGTTTCTCTACTCTACGCTGGTATGGAACAGAAGCGACAGCAAGGGAGAAAGTTATAATTAAGGATGATTAATGAAAACAGGATCAGATTAGCACAGATTAACTTTTGTAATTAGGGGAAACATTAAAAGTGATGCTTCAATTATACATGATTGTCTTTTCAATTTCAATTTTAATCGGCAAGAAGGTTGATGTCACCTCGCATGCCCATCTAAGCTAAACATGATGATGACGAGTGATGAACAGACAAGTGAAGTTAATTTATAATAAATTACATCCTGAAGTGCACTTGGGGGCGTGACGCAGTACCATTTTCCATCATAATAATAAGTTAAATCAGAAGCAGGGAGTTCTGCTCCGTGGATGTTAGTCAGGCAAGGTGATTACTCTTATTACCTATTGGACTGCCACAGAAACTCTGCATCCCTTCGGACTATTCTTCTCGAAAAGGTAGCTACTGGTAGGTAACTACTTATCTGATTTCATCACGCAAATCCCTGTGAATTTCTTCCCTCACAAATAACGTAATTTCCCTCCTACTGCAGCTTGAAATTCATATCTGGATCAGAAACACAATTTAGTTCGCAGTGCAGCTGTTATGATCAGCTTCTATTATTGCTGTTGTTTTGATGGCATAACAGTAATTATTTCCTTCAGAGAATGCTAAGGAGCCTTTTTGGGTTCTACTGACTGCGCCACTTTATCGTGTCATCAAAAATTAACTTCCCTTAACTGGAGATCAATCTCCAGACTTCCAACCGTACTATACAAACCTGAACTGAGCTCTCTACCACTGAGCCAAGGAAGTGAATGGACAGAAATGCAAAGAGTTAGCTGATCACAACACAAGCGACCACACCGCATTTCGCACTTCACCAATTTCCCTTTGAAGGTTCCACCATGGAATGTAGACTTGATTGTTAGTTTGGGGACCCCCCACCAAGCGGGCTCCACGTGGATGCACAGTTTCTGTGGCAAACCTATATTCTGAGAAATTCCATACTAGAGTCATCGCACCCAAAACAACTTCATTCTAATAATGGAATAATAAGCCTAGTTTGTCAACCGTCTGAACTACCTCCCCCTCCCGCAACTCTTTCACTGCTCTCTGACTGTTTTCCATCCTTTCCCAGTTCCATCACCATCAGATTTACAATCTTTGGAGTCTGTTGTAAAATATAGTAAAGTTAGTGGGGTCCAGTGTAGCTACGGTTAAGTAATTTG
Source organism: Apolygus lucorum (assembly GCA_009739505.2). NCBI lineage: Eukaryota > Metazoa > Arthropoda > Insecta > Hemiptera > Miridae > Apolygus > Apolygus lucorum. The sequence goes on along the minus strand of CM019173.2, from coordinate 27,167,329 downwards.
GATAGACTTTTGCGGGGGCCATGGGTTCAAATCTAACTGCCGGCAGCGTGAGTTTTTGTACGTCCCAGGCTCTCATCGACCCCCTCGTCCCAACCCAGGGCGGTGAGGCAATGGGAAGCCATGAGCGAAATCATCAGAACAAATTCTGATCTCACCTTTGGAAGACAGCTGATGACGTCCACAACGCCAGGAATGGCAGTCGGACGAAAATCCAACCTGAAATGGTAGTTTACATTACTTAACTAAAGTAAAGTAAGTGAACAACCAATTCAGGTTGAGCTTTCATCCAACTGCCATTCGTTGTGGACGTCATCAGCTGTCTTCCAAGGGGAAGATCAGAATTGTTTCTGCAAACTTCGTTCTTGGCTACTTATTGTCTCACCCTCTTAACACTTTCCACGCGGGTCCCAAAACGGCGATTTCATCACCAACGCGGATCCCAAACAGGGTGGTCTTCCCAACAGCGCAGGGGTGCCTACTGGTAGGCACTTTTTCGCCGCTCTACTGCCATCTGTTTCCTCTTAGTTGTGCCAGTTGGTAATTTTTTTCAACAGGATTTCTCCATGTGATTTCGTTTAGTACTACCCATTCTCCACTAGGTTGCGTTCCAGGTACAAAACGGGTTGCAATTTCGCCCGAAATTAGTAGTTCATACAATGTATAGAAAGCTCTCGAAACGTTCAACTGTTTATTAAATTTTAAGAAAAACTGATTAAGTATTATAACAAGTTGTGATATTGGTACTAAATCAATAGAACGCACGGTACGACTTCGATGGGGTTCAACTTACTAGTGACTCCTAGAAGGGTAGGCAGTTCAGAAAAAACCCGTTGAAAACCAGTTAGAAAGCATAGAAAGGATTAAGGGAGAGGGAGGTAGGTCAGTAGGGCTATGTATCTGTGCCTATTGTTCCGTCTGATAAATGGGACTCAATAAATTTAAACAAATAAATAGGACTCAATGAGTTCCTAACTTCAATCATCTCATGGGAACTGGTTCATTAAACCAGGAAAAGGCCGTTGGTACATGAAAATATTTTTGTAAAACATAAGACGTACTGTTGTGATCAGCATTTTCTTCGCATTTCTGTCCATTCACTTCCTTAGCTCAGTGGTAGGAGCTCCGATTCAGAATTGGAACGATAGGAGATCGATCCCCGGTCGCAGGAAGTTAATTTTTGATGATTCAACAATCTGGCGCAGTCGTACCATACCCAAATGGTCTCCTCAGCATTTCTCAGAGAAACAATAATTCATTAAGATTAGGTCATCAAAACAACTCCCTGCGAAGACACGAGTCGAGCCACCGCCTATTCGGACAAACGTTGAGGTCAGCAGATTCCCCGCCCCGTCAATAAGGAACAATAACAAAAACTCCGAAGCCAGTCAAAAATAGCGCGTTCTCACTGGGTTGTAAAACGCTGGCCAAAGCAGCCTCCCTGACTAGGTAACGGAGTACCTAAGATTTCCTACCGGGGGGGGGGGGGGATGTTGTGATTAGCGACCTCTTCGCATTTCTGTCCATTCGCTTCCTTAGCTCGTGGTAGGAGCTCCGATTCAGAATTGGAACGATAGGAGATCGATCCCCGGTCGAGGGAAGTTAATTTTTGAGGGTTCAACAGTACCAAGTTGTGCTGAAGTATTTAGTACGTGTACTGAGTATCTACTTGTTGTATCCCATTACGCAGTTTTTCTTAAAACTAGCATTCGATTTTCCTGTTACCTACTGACCTGGACTTATAATTGACTTTATTCACATGGATTGCGATTTTAATAAACGGATAAAAAATGAAGTTTCGATGTTGTTCATCTTTTATACCGCTCTTCACTCCTTTGCACAGACGCTGAGTCTTTGTCAGAAATCGACAGGGTCCCAGATACCACGAAATGTCCCAGAATGCCCGAAGGGGTATAATTGTAAATAATGTAAAGAAAAGACGAAAACATACAAATTAATACATTGTGCGCGAAAATGAAGATTCCAAAGATTAATAAATAAGATAATGAGTTGAGAAAGGAAAATACAGAAGATCAGAAAGAAGTGAAAGGAAACGGTATTATGAGGGATACAATAGGTATAGCAGTGTTTCGATGTCTGACATCCAGGGACAAGAGAATATGAGGTATTCTAGTTTCCGTACTAACTCATCTTAGGATGTCCTAGTTTCAACAGGAATGCGGTCTTTGTTGAGCCTACAGGGGTAGGTATCACAATGTTACATTTTTGAGTTCGTTCAAAAGAACCCAAATCTCATTATTTTGAGCAACAGGAACGTTTTGGGGCTGAATCGCAGAGATCGATGGGAGTAGGCCTATTGCTTACTTTACTGCTCAGTGCCTCATGCCAAAGGTCGTCTGCGATCATGGTAAACAATTTGTCTGTAAAATTAAACATTAATTGATAAACATTAATCACAGTTATATTGATAAAAGTAGTACAAAAGCAGTAGAACAATTATGTGAATGAAAAATCAATCCAATCGGGAAACCGCACTATGAAAATACGAAGGAAGCAACTTCAAACAGGAGTATCTAGGGGAAGAAAGTGGTGGAACGGTGTGAGCGCTGCCTAGCGAAGATAAGATGAACCTTCCAGAGCTCTAAAAGCTAGGTTATCTCTCTTATCAGTTGGCTTATATGATGTAGGTATTGTGTGTTGTGTTTCTAATTCTTTCATAAATATTAGAATGATTTAAAAATTCATGTCGTTTACCTACATACATTTTCATTTTAGACTGAATACCTTTCTTATTGATGCCTCAAACAGAGTTAATTGACTTTTTCATTGATGGCAAATTTCTGGTTTCCGATAGATTAGACAGACAGACATTACCACCAGTCGATAAAGGAGGTGATCTTGCCAAAAAAGAAGAGAAGGTTCATCTAATCGTCGCTAGATAGCACTCAGGCCGTTCCACCACTTTCTCTCCCTGGACACTCCTACTTCAAACATGTTGTCAAGTAATGCATGCATTCCAGGGTCGTGACATTGGATAAGCAGTAGATCAATTTAAACCAGTTTGTAAGCAAAAAGCTGTTTCACAAGTAATTTATTTAGTATTTTAGGCAAGAAATAGTGGTCTCTCCCCACCATTATCCACCATAACATTTCTAGCAGCATCCGAGCCTCAAATTTGAACAGCATTTTAAAATCCATGATCTACGATACCCAACATAAGAATCAGATGCACCCCCTCCCCCCTCCGATAGTGACAGTCTGGCACCAAAGCGGTAATAAGTCGTTACGTTGAACTTTCATCTGTTAGTATTGGTAGGCAGTCCGGCGAAGTTCACATTCGTATTCAAGGTGAAACACAAAAAAACCCACGTAATATGCGTTTTATGGTGTCCTGGTAGCACCACTATTAGTTTCATGCTTGTAGAGAGAATAATTCATGAAAATCCGGAGTTGGTCGGTCCGGCCAAGTGCCCCTCACATTTTCATTGTAAATTAATTTTTTTACACTTATATTTCTTTATTGTCGTATTGACGCATTCATACCTGTATAAGGTGAACGAATAAAGAGTATTATTATTATTATTACTGTGGAGCGCTGTGTATTACGCCCCTCGGATTCTCTAGCTGGAATGCTTAATTCTTTGAAATAACCTCACTTTTTTTTGCATTCAAGTACCATTTTCCCCCAAAAAACCATCTTAAATCTACAAAATGGTAGACAGTTAGAAAGCTAATGAAACGGAGCATGCTTTAGGCTTTTCAAGGTCTCTGGAGAAAACCTCGTTTTATCAGGAAAAAATCATTAAAATGTTTGAAAAAAAAAACAGTAATTGAGACATTTTCAAGTTTGAGGTAGAAAGACTATCATTGTGTACATTTTTTCTTGAATAGTCAAGGACTCCATTAGAGAAATTTATGAATTTATGAACAGATACTAACCAACATTTTCTCCTGTTTTGCTCGAAGTCTCGATCGACGGAGAGGAAATACCTGCAATTGAAAAATCACAAACCAATTATATCGATTGATTAAAGACACGATTTCATTTTCCAACCCTGGTATCATTTGTCCAGATACAAGACGGACAAACTGGTCCAAAGAGCAGATCGGTAAATGACCAAAAAATATAACTTAGATTCTAATATTGTTTCAGAGTCTACCAAGGTAGCGGGAGCATTGTTTTCACCTTTTTTGGCTAGTTAGTCCATGGCTAAAACACATTTTGTGGTAAAGTTATGTCCAAAATCACGTTTTACTTTTTAGGCCTTCCTGAACAATTTTGGATCCTTGTTGTAAGAGGATTCTCATCCGTTTATTATACTTCCTTCCTAGCAACCATCGTTGTTATGGGAAACCTACAATATTACGAGAAGTTTGATGTTTGAAGAGAATTATTAAAAGTGTTGGAGCTGGTAGCTCGTAGAAACCTATTGAATAATTTTATTATAATTTTAATAAATTATATTTTTATGTAAGGGACATTAGGTTTTTTACATTTTGGCGCAGTCGTGTTAAGTAGCACTTGTAACGGGCATAACAATACGAGGTTATTGTCCGATTTCTATAAAGTTTACGGGGATTGTGCGGATTGGGTTGTAGATGGTCCCCAATGAAAATCATCGCTCCCGGATTCATGGTAGCCGCTGCGCATGCGCAAACGTAAGAGATAAGAGCGATAACGTCTATATTTTCCTCCCGCATTCGATGAAATTTTCAGGGATTTAGATTGGCGTATTGACGGTCCTTTATGAGAGTAGTGCAAGGTACTTGATATTGATGTTTTGAGATTAGCTACTATGCATCAGATCATCTGTACAACTGGGTTATAGATACGAGGAAGCTATGAGCCACACCCACTTGGAAGAATTTTTGGTTTCTGGAGAGTGAATTATATCATCAGAATGCGGCCTCCGAATTTGGATCATCTTAAATTTACAAATGTTTTGAGATTCTCTGTGTACACACTGGCCAACTGCAGAAGATCCCAAGTATCCCCAAAGTAGACCTACTGATTGGTTAATTCTCCTGTGAGTAGGAGAAATGTCTGGTAAACTTCAAGACCAACCTCAGATTGATCGACGCTTTCGCCGCCTGTTGAGACTCCATTTCCGACTTAAGTATGGAAAGTTAATATAGTTAAAAATAAGAAAACTTGAAATACATATTTGAATTTGGTACTGAATTTAACTTGGATTAAGAATTTAATGTGGTGAAGAAAGAGGAAGGATACTGAGATGAAGCTCGTCGACCAAATAACAAATAAGGTGCTGGGAAATGATAGGGGTTTGGTAGGTAGAGTGATCATCCTATCCCAAAACTATTGAAAAGATCGATTAAGAAGCAGGAAAGATTTGAATTGAACTAGGCACGGATTTGGCCTAGAATGAGTGAAGGTTGTTCCTCGAGCTGCCCTTGAATACTCTGGAGACTGGCAAGAGACGAAGGGAGGCTGGTGCCTCTAGCCTCGACTGTTACGAGTGAACACGTTGGTGGCACTGAGTTTTTCAAATATTTGAGTTTAGGAGGAGGTCACAAAGTCTAGGGAGCCAACAAAGTTTCTATGCTACAGGACTAGACACATATTAGAGGCTAATGGCCGACGCTAGCTTATCACTTCTCGGTACAGCCTGAGCCCTTGTAAAACAATAAAAATATATTAAAATAAATATTAAGTCGACTCACATTCAGCATAAAATTTGATCTTATCACGATCAACATCGCACTTCGCTTTACCATCATCAACGAGATCTTTTTTGGTACCACAGATGTAAATTCGACAGTCCTGAAACAGACGCAAAATTCATTAAGAAGGAATGAAAATCCCACCCAATGGGGTGTGCGCCTGGGTAGGAAAAACAGTTTATTGTTATTTTTAATCCAAGGTAGACCTCATTCTGAGAATATTGGTACCAACCGCGACCTTCTAGCATGTGTAAATCTTTTCCTATAAATTTTTAAAGTTTCGACCGTTTATGACGTCACAGTGGGCTGGGGGGTCCCGCCCAGACGAGAGGGGCGCGTGACGTCATAAACGGTCGAAACTTTGAAAAATCATAGAAACGGATCTATTCACGCTAGAAGGTCGCGGTTGGTGCCAAAATTCTCAGGATGTAGTGTTCTTTCGATTAAAAATCTAAAAAAAATCAAGGCGCACCCCTCATTCATTATAACAACAACAATGAAATTTTGAAGAGGAATCCAAAACCATCAATGAAAAATTGCACGGAAAATTAAAAAGAATTGAACACTACAGAGAGAAATTCGTGTGACCAAAATATGGTGGTCCTCTGGGAAGTTGAAGTTGAAGATTTATGAGTCGAACAAAAAAGAACCTGTTAGGTTTGCCTTCTCCTGCGACTTCGGCGGTTAAGCCTGACTTATATTGCGCCTACTCTCGGAGTGGAATTTCTGATAGAATTCCTACTCCTGCCTATGGCTAAGGGTGGAATTCATAGACTAGGCTTGAGTGTGAGTGTCCACCCACACTCATCCGGTCGGCCTCCACTCAACGGTACGTATTCATTGTTGAGCCTGAGGGTCCACTCAGGGCCTTGATGGTACGCTGAGGGGAATATTTATCTCTCGTATTCTGCACTGTTCGTCAGTTATAACCTTGTCTTCGGTTCTCCGTGGTTGTCGCAGTATTAATTAGGTTTCTTATTGCATTTTCTCTATTGCGGATGTGCTTGATTGTTTTTCGGAGGTTATTTTGTCCGATTTCCACAAATAACCATGAGTTTTTGAGCTATTAGCAATGGTGAATCTATCAAAACTCGTCTAATCGCCATAATTTTTATTTAGACAAACAAACCACCAAACAAAATAGCTAGTTGACTTGCTATACACAATTTTTAGTGGGAAAATCTTACAATAGATGAAGCTGAGAGGCACTTAAATAACCTCCGACCAGTACTCAGGATTTTGCACCACTGAGTCGAGGGTAGACCTCAACTCCACTCAGAGTTTGGTTTATGAATACCATGTGAGTCGAATTTCAACGACTTTGTTTCCCAGGAAGTAATCTGAAACTTAGTCTGCATGAGCGTCTGACAGAACCACGCAAATCGAAGAAAAATGGAAGGTAGCGTACACAAGCTCAAGTTCGAAAACTTACATTTTTAAAGCTTTAATTTCTTCTTTAAAGGCAAAATGGGGTATTTCGGTGGGTCGAAAATTCAGGTTTTTGACCTCAAATTTGGATTCAGCACCCTTGAAAACCTATATACTCCAACTTTGAGCCCAATGATACTATAACATGTGGTAGAAAAATTAATTAAAGAGATCACACGTTTGAAAAAAGGCGGGTTGCCATAAATGCACACACACTACACCGCGCGCGCGTGTGAGTAGTATTTTGTAGTATCGAAGAGGTCCTCCAAGGGTTTCATCTCTTCTCTGTGCATGGATACTTTTTTCAAAGACAGTCGGCTAGCTACGTCACACCATTCAAATCTTCAACTTTCCTCAGCTTCTCTGATTTTTTAAAAACATTTTCTCGGCAAACAGACCCAATTACCGTTATTCCTGAGCCATACTCTTTTGAAAAAAAATAATTTAAAAAAATTGACTGAAATACCCCATTCAAAATTACAGCGAAGTAGTGTACAACTAGATTTGCGTGTTGGACAAAAAAAAAAGAACCACGCAAATCAGTTGAAGAATAAGGCCTGGGCAGAGTGTTTGACTGACTCCATTTTACCTCGTGATATTTGGTTTGAATGATAGGATGTATCGGTAAACCATCCTATTGATAGTTTTGCAACAATGATTTCTCGGAAAAGCACTGGCACTATTTTTTATTCGTCCATTAAGGACTAAAGGAATATTCACACAAAAATGTGATAAAACTATTCCAGATTGACTGTACCTGTTCATTATTTCGAAGTTCGGTAACCCACGATTTCAGCACTTCTAGGGATACATTATTTGTGATGTCGTAACAAACTATGGCAGCCTTGGCATTACGATAATACTGTTTCATCATTGCTCGGTACCTGAAAACGGAAATCGCATGCTTACACCAGTGATATGAATTAAATCAATCGTGACGAGGTTATTGAAAACCATTTCAATAAAAACGGAGTTCAGTAGAACATAGTCTATTTCAAAAGAAGTACGATGTAAGTTACAAAATTCAATCAATTTCGACGTTAGGTCAGCATCATCGGGTCTGTTCGGAGAGGCAGTCTGGAACAGTTCAGAACCAAACCAGAACTGAAAACGGGAGGGGATAGAGGCAATTGGGCTCCACCGAACTCCTCCGGGCTCCTCCGAACCGTTCAGGACTGTCTCTCTGAAGAGATCCAGTAACAAACAGTCCTACGGTGCTGCCCCTAGCGGCGAACCCTCTCAATCTCAGCAAGTGGCAACCATACTACTGATATTGAGCAAAGCTCCAGTGCAGACTACTAAGGACTGTATTGACTCCAGGGCACTATAAATTTTAAAAAAGGTGGCTCATCAAGACATCGCCTTTAGCCTTCTAACTGGGATGGAAAATAACCCTAGGGCCTTTATAGTTCAAGAAATAACCTTTCAGTTCCTGCGGTATCCCAAATCGATAGTACCAGAGTTTGCCGTCCACGAGTAATTTTTTTTACAGCATACGCCGCACCGATAGTCTGAAACAATTGAAAAGAATAATCATTACCTTATTATCATAATTAGACAGCCCACTGGACACAGTGGTAAATACGTGTCACCCAGGGGAACAAAAAATGCTTCAACATTAAATGTAGATGTAAGCTGTTGAGTTGCAGCAGTTCACTTAAATTTTTTCATCACCAGTAGTGTTTGATTTTCTGACAAAAAGCCTTTGAATATTTTGACCATTAAAAAGGGTTCCCAATCGATAAGACTGACAATTATTTTTAATCGGAAATACAAGGTAGATGTTACTTGAGTCTCGGCATAATCAGAAATCAAATTTGACTAACAATGCTAATTATGAGCACGAAATGTCAACTAGTTTAGCTAATGTTGTGTTCTGCATGTTGTCGAGTGAGGGCGATGGTCCTCTCGATGCGCTGAATTGTTCCTAGCCTGAATCCTACTCAACTGCGAGACTGATCCCTAAAGCCTAGGGCTTTAGCACTCCATCCGTGGCGCCTCATGGCCTAGCGTATGGATAAGTGCTTGTAGAATTTATCTGTCAACCTCGGCGTCTGATGACAGACCTACCGGCAGGAGGCGGAACATTTACCTAGTGAGGCCTACTGTTCTGAAGAGGTCCCTAAGGGGAGCTAGAGGTTCGGCGCCTTTCTGGGGCAAACCGTTCCCTCGGAAGAACTGGGCTGTAGGTAAGGCAAGATATGATGAGTCGGATAGACGAGGTACGAATGCATGTAGGAAGACCCCTGAGTGTGGCTTATATACTCAAGTTAGTATGGTGAGGGGAGAGTGGAAAAGAGGTGATGTCAGATGACGTGTTCTTTCCCTTCCTCGCCTTGCCTGTGTCAGTTATGACTCATGCCACTCTGGATTTTCCTACACGTCACTTTATTGGAGAACTACTGAACATAGATGTATGACATTACAGCTAACAATCGAGAAAAGAGGTCCAGCGTCGTGACGTCGTTCTTTGAGGTGGTTTTAATCCAAATTTCGTAAATTTTCACACTTTGCAAAAAATTGCTCCAAACTCTGGTGGATGTTAGAGCAACATGTCCTCAACAATATACAGAATTTTGGTGGGTGGAAATTTGAAGAAACAACGAAATCGATATTAGAAGCTGTCGAGCCTCCAGTTTTGAAGCCGCTACCGTGCGTTTTCACGCACAAATCATCTACGGCTGGTTTACGAATGAGCTACGTGCACCAAATTCTGAGATATGGTTCTTGCATAACTAGCCGACATTATACTGAAATATGGTCGATTCCGGTTCAGTGGAAGACAAGTTACAACTAATTTGCAACAAAAATGCCTCTTGAAGTTTTTAAGGCCATAGCTCCCTCATTTCCGGATTAATCTCAAATCTGACGAGACCGTTGGAAAGATCGTAAGATTTCCTATTTCTCTGATACCAACTACTTGAATTTTACGGGAAATAAAGCAACCCGAAAAGTGAACTTACTAACTTGAACACACGACCGCCCGCAGTAGTCTGTTTGTGTCTCGCATCCAGAAACGCACGCCCATTCGACTGCGGCTGAACCAGACCCCCCTAATGAAAACTATAGAAAATTTCGGTTTAGAATTCAATCAAAATTTGCAGCGTTTGGGGCCGAGAACTTTATTTGATCAAACATCAGATAAATGCGACGCTATTATGATCAAATGAACGGGAAAGTATGCTTCTATTCTCGACATTTTCACTTAACAACTTGTATTAACTTGAAATGAAAAACTTTTAGTAGGAAAATTAGGGTATGCTCATGAACGACCAGACAAGTAGGCGAGAATTTATGACACGAGGGTTTGACAAGCCAGTTGGCCCGAAGATTGATAACGAGTGATGAGTGGCGACGCATGCTCAATACGTGCTGATGAAATCGTCTATTGAAGAGGGTTGAGAACTGGAATTACACTGCCTAATGCCCCTTGCATTATGGATCCATAGCGTGTGGACCCATTTTGATAGATCAAAGATGGTTCCACATTGAGAAGGTAAAATTACCCCAACAAGCGAAGCAAAAACGGTTACCTTCAGGTTAAATCCCGTCAAATTTACCTTCTTATACTCCGTCAGATATATCTATGAGCGTGGGATGACGTCCTCTACAGAGCCAGGGTGGCGGCCAGAAACCACAACCTAACAAGAAAAAGTACCCCTGTGGCCAAAACTGATGGCTAGTTTTCGCGTTGTTCATATCAACTTCAAATTTATTTCATCCGTTATAAACAAAATGATCCCATTGTGGTTTGTGACTGTTTTTGGACTTTTCTTCAGGTTTTGGCAAGCATAACAAGTCTCTCTTACAAGCTCTATCGGGAAAAGGAGAGAAGGGAAATATCCCTGTATGCTCTCATGGAAGGAGCTGCCCGATGTTGAAGGCTCACTTTCACCCATGGGCACAGAAATATCTGACAGAGCAGATTATTTCAATCGTCGATTCCCCATTCATCCTATCAGAATTGTACTGAAATGGAAATCAGACTCATAACTCACCAACAGGTACAACAAAGTAAACGTACTTACTGCTGAATTCCTCGAGAATTTACTGTAAACGTATTTCTCAATTAAAGCTGTCTTTCCGGCGCAACTGTCACCTAAAATGATTACTTTGACGTTTGCGCAATGGCGTTCCAAACTCCTCTCAAACTTTCTAGGCATAGTGCACATAAGAACCTTAGTCATTTAAGAGATGGAGGACCTTGAAGATGTCATTTTTCCTATTCGTTCTCATTTTAGCTTCATTTATCTACATTAAAGGAGATGAATCACGTGAGTGACGCACGAATTAATATCGACGACAAACAATCCCACCGTGGACGCCAAGTGACTAAACTCCCTAGAACAAATACGAGTACTACAGGGTGTCTCAGGTTATATGCGGAAAACTTCGACCACATCTTTTACTACTAATGTTGTCAACAAAATGGGTCCTTTCAAGTTTTTTTGACCATTAAAAACATTTTTCACGGTTAAGATTTTTTTCGTGTTCTCGACGTTTGGCCACAGAAAATCCTACCTACTTTCATAATATGAAGAGTAAATCCATATCTGAGCACATCTTTACAGATTTTCTCCTCTTTCTGAAAAGGAAGTCGTCATGAGGAAGACATCTACGAAAAAAGTTGACTCTAATTGACCATCAATGTCACTCCGTTCCCTGGAATAGAATTATTGCGACTGAAAACTTATCTAAGCCTTGCCTAAGGAAGTGTATGTCACCATTCGATTAAGCTTGAAAAACGCTGCAAATTATTACACAAATGTTTATTATTTGTCTGCGAAGCACAGCTTTTCTTCTATTAGTACCTACCAACTATTTTTTTATCGCGAAGGGTTAACAAAGAAAAAATGTTCTTACCAGGTGAATTTTATCCCTAAGTTGAGGGTGCTTTCAATACGAATTTGGCTTCTTAGTTATTAAGAAGCACAAGCCAGTGTCATGAAATTCTATTCGAACAAATGAAAACGCTGCAAACTATTACACAAAGATATATTAGTTTTCTGCAAAGAACACTGCTTTGCCTTTGGCCATATTTTCGCTTCACAATCGAGTTCATTTGGAAGAAATAAACTCTTCACACTCAATTCGAAGAAATATTGAGTTGCGGATGCCTTCGTTATGAAATTTGATTACTGGTTTCTTGTGGTCTGTTTGGAGAGGCAGTCCTGAACGGTTCAGAGGGGTTCGGAGGAGTCCATTCGCCTCTATCCCCTCCCCTTTTCAGTTCCAGTTTGGTTCCGGCCTGCCTCCTCGAGCAGACCCTAAGAATGCAAAACTGAGTGCTTAACCCAAAGAACAAAAATCAAACAGTCAATTTATGTCGTCTTTGTATTTAGTTTTGATTTAATTTCTGCTGAGTACCACACAACATGTAATACTCACGTGGAGCATGTTGGTTTTCTGAAATAAAAAAAAAAACTCGAAGAAACGAACAATGATTACATTTTGGTCAGCTAAAATTTAAAGGGAGATTTAATCTCCTAATTTTGGCCTCTCTTGCGATTCACACTCGTGTTTCTGATTCATCGTAAGTCCAAACCTTCATTTATTTGTAATTATTCTCATGCCTGCGATAATATTATAAGTAAATAATAACACCATTCTCGATTACACTCATATTATCTCAACACTCCCAGAACTGAAAGCGTCTGGATATTTTCAGTAAGGATCTAGCAATTTGTTGAGTGAAAGACACTCTTTTGAAAGTACAAGTCTTATATGAAAAAAGCCATTAATTCTTCGAAACACTCAAACTGGTGATACAGTTAAGGGGGTCTCAGTCGGTATCTTTACAAGTTTGAGCCCCTATAATTTAGGGAAATACTAACCCGGAACGAACGGCGACCGACTGAGGCCCCCTTAAGACACACTCAAAGGTCAGAATCTATCTATGAAGAGAGACTGGACTTTGTTTTATAGTGGAGCTTTAACTAGAGATGGGCGAAAAGGCTTCATTAGCATATTAGGGTCTGTTTGGAGAGGCAGTCTGGAACCAGTTCGGAACCAAACCAGAGCTGAAAAGGGGAGGGGATAGAGGCGAATGGACCCCTCAGAACTCCTCCAAACCCTCTGAACCGTTCAGGACTGCCTCTCCGAACAGACCCTTAGGTCCCACCGTTACTGCTCTAGGTGGGTAATAGGTTCCAATAACCTGTTATCTATTGATAGGTTATCTCAGGGACCTTCTCACCGCTCATTCCAACATTCCAAGGTATCGTTTCTTTTATTTCGATTTTTCGTTCATTACCTACTTTCGTTTATTAATCATTTCATATCAAAGTACAATTTTCGTTGATTTCTAGTTGTCGATCTTATCTAAGTTGGTTTTGCTATCATGTTATTCCTGACATCATCACGTGTTAGAAATTGTTCACTATTTTTCGAAAAATAACCAAGCTTCCCGTAATGTTATTCAATAACGTACTTGGTAATAGGTTCCTAGAGGAGTTAACGAAACCCGGTTATAGGTTATTTTTAAGATACCGCCCATCTCTAGCTTTAACGAGTTAGGTATTTCTCACATGACACTACTATCCGACTATGATTACATTTTCACGGATTGTGGGGGTTGGCGTGTCTACGAATCATTCCCTCAAACTTAAAATCCATCTGACAAGCGTTTTCCTTCCGATTTATTTTTGAACACGGGGAAGCTATGTGCCACAGCCGCTAGAACAGTCTTTTGGTTTATTATTGTCAATAATGAACCTTTGGAATCGACCGAGAAAAAAAATTAACCATCTCTCAAAATTTGTTGGTTTACGTATCATAGTACGTAGAATCCGAAAATCGAATAAAAAATGTTCCGTCCGTCCGCGGCACTATTCTTAGTTACCATGGACCGATTTTTATGAAATTTGGTATATGGGCTCCATTTGGGGTCTAGTCGTGCCCCGAAGCTTATAGTTGATGTCAGTCACTTCTAAGGGTTGAAAAATAAGAGCTGAAATTTTGGTAAAACGCCCTAGCTCAAAACATTTCGATATAAATGTAAATTTTTTTGTTCAATTTAAAATAGCATTGAATTTTTAGAATCGAATGAGACCACGCAGAGCTCTGTAGGACCAACCGTTCGCTCCCTACCAAAATGTATCGGTTGGTCTTACGATAAATCAGAAACATGAGTGTTAATCGCAAAAGAAGCTCAATCTCCGTTCAAATTTTAGCTGACCAAAATCGCTGTTCGCTTCTTTAAGTTGTACTCAGTTTTGCGTCCTTAGCAACCAGTAATGAAATTTCCTAATGAAGGCACCCACAACTCCCTATTTCTTCAAATTGAGTGAGGAGCGTTTATTTTGACAAAATAAACTTGACTGTGAAGCACAAATGTGGTTGGTAGGTGGTGGAAATAGCGAGTGATCTACACAAATAATAAACTTTTGTGTTAATTTGCAGCGTTTTTCTTTGACAACATCCGCTACGTCGGTAGACTGTGAAGCACTCGCAATTCTACCTACTAGGTACCTGTCTTCTATCTCCAGTGGAGTCGATAGTTGTCTTCGCGCGTTGTCATTTCACATACTCCTCAATTAAGGCATCAACTCATCTGTATTTAACTCTGATTATTTTCAATAGAGATCTGAGGGTTTCCCGTTCACAATTCTTGAGGGGGTAGATGTAGGAAGGCTTTACCTTGTCATAAGTGATTAAAATGTTCTTATCTCTATTGATACAACTTATTTCTACTATTGAGCACTTACTTCTCCACGTCTGCTTGTAAACTTATCGTACATAAATCTCTCCATCAAAGCAGTCTTTCCAACATCCGAGTTTCCTATGATGACGACTTTGACGTTATTCGGGTTCGCACCATTCCTGTTCATCGTGAAGGCGTGTAAATGCACATTACTGTAGAAATCGATTCACTGACGAAACTACTTCCAACTGTGGCGATATAAATGATCCACACTCGATAGCAAACTTGATTTCCGAAGAATCCTTACAAACGTCGCACAAAAGAAAGTCGGGCGTTATAAATCAACTGACAATAGCTAATGGAGAGAAATACTTCTTCCGAAAAGTTCTTAGCACCACAGTTTATGAGGAACTAATACAGAATTCATTTCTTTCATTTTATCATCGATCAAAGTGGGCTCTCAAACATGAACCACTCTAATCAATATCTAAGGAGGAAACTTAAAATTAATGAAAAACAAAGCAAAATAATTATGACTAATTTGATAACTCCACAAAACAAAACTCGATTCAAAACAAGTACACTGTTACCAACTGTATCCTTAAATCAGTAGCTCTGATTGAATAAGATCTCGCCTAATTTACCTTAGCTCTAGGGTCTTTATGTGGACTATTGAATTGATTGGACTAAACTCTTGGAGTAATGTGATTTTAATTTTCAATCATCATTGCGCAAAAAAGGATATTTTTTTTGGGTTGCTATCGCTGTACCCCCCGGAATTGTACCCCCCGAGCATTGAGCCCCCGTCATTGTTCCCCCGGAGTGGAATCGATTTGGGAAGGTTTTACTGTACCCCCCGGAATTGTACCCCCCGAGCATTGAGCCCCCGATCATTCTACCCCTGAGCTCCTTATCAGATGGATACTATAACGCACTTCCATACAACCACCCGGCAAAGTACCCCACCTCATTGGTGTCGCAATCAATGTTAGTGCTTCGATTCTTGAATCTCAATAATCGATTCTCTATAAATTGATGTATGATTCACATTTACGCAAATTAATCCGTAATTACCTATAATAAATTGTATTATTCCAATTCGAAATTAAACCTTTCTTGAAATGGTGGATAATAAATATTGTAATTATTTTAATTTTAAAAAAGTAATTTTTTTTGTAATGAATATTCTTTCAAACAAGTTGAACTTTCAAAAATGAAGTTCTATCCACATTAAAGGTAGATTACGACGAGACTTATTTTGATAAATACGAGATGAAAAATTATCAAAAAGATAGAATCAAAATTCAAGCACTCTAATCTCAAAGGAAAATTGTTTATAAGGGAAAAAGAATGAACGATTGTTTATGGATGTTTAGTAACTTGATATTCATGAATTCATGAATCCACACAACGCTGTAATTGGCGGTAAATTCAAATTTTGTTCTTAGTTTACCATAAATATTGGGCTTGAGCATTGTAACGTGAATCCACATTATACTTGTTACTTGATGGGCATTTTACTGGGGTGGAGATATGAATAAGTATTGTATGTAAAAATCTGTTGGTCAGGTTTTATTTCACTAAGTACTTACCTGCACAAAAATCATCAGCCTTAACTGTGACCTACATTTTTGTACCTACCAACGTTTTGAAGCAATTAGGTAAACTGAACAAATCCAAACTACTTGAGATGGTTTTCCCTACGTTTGTTAAAAATCGAATTTAAAAGAGAAAATAAAAATCTGATTCCAAAATACTGCCGTTCAAAGGAGAAAAGCAGTAACTCGATTTTTTCACATTTTCAGCTCAATCTCCACCTTTTGGTAGGTTTTTCAATGGTGAAAAACAGTCTCCTATGAAAATTTAAGAAGTTATTACCATTAGTAGGTAGACTGCCTTCTAATAATAATGGGTGGTAGGTACATGGGTAAAAGACAGTTTGCCTTGAGCAATCCAAAAAACAGCAATACGGTCTCTTTAACTGAAACAAGGTGGTTTTCCGTTGCTTTGATCAGGCAATCGGAAGAGAAGTAGGTAGTACAACAGTTTGGTTGATAGAATTGTGTTTCCCCATTGTCAGCTACCTCTTACTGCTAGCTCGGATACTGCTCTCGAAGCGCTGTTTTTCACCATTGGAATGATCACAGATCCGGCCCCAAATGTCGCCCAAAAAACTGTTTTCTTCCGTTGCATCTGGTGAACATTTTGAAATGCCAGCTTTCGTCGTTTTCTCGTCATAATATGTTGAGTTTTAAATATAAAACAGCGAATATATGGTTCGTAAAACATGTTATGAGGTGCGAAAATGGTCGTTGCGTGCAAAAAACTAAAAGTGATGAAAATAGTGTTCATCGAAGCGAGAGAATTTGCGTCCAACGGAGGTTGACATGTGGTGACAGCGTTGTTGAGAATCAGTACCTAATGAGTTCCCCGCAGAGATTTTCCCAATTAAAGAGCCAGGTAAGTAAACCTACGTGTACCTACGTTTGATGAAATATATCATGAACAGTGTATGCATCACTTGTTTGAAATCCCACTCATCACCAAGCTCTTTATGTACCTACCTAGGTACCTATTTGGGCGGGGTGGTCATAATGACAAAAGTATCTATCTGACACAAATCGATGTTCACTATAGGGTTAAGTAACTATCAAGGTTACAGATTTTTTCGCACTGTGCCTGTTTCATATACTTTTGTCATTATGACCACCCCTCCCAAATAGATATCAAAAGAGCTTGGTGATTCTGAGATGGGTGGAATTTCAAATAGGTTAGGCAACTCTGTGGAGAGAGTCGTTCAGTGATATTGGATCAATTATGGAGTTTAATCACCAACCTATTATTTTATTCTAACTCGAATTTTTAGATGGTGAGACAGGAATCAGTGACAATGGAATTCAAACTTTTGGAGAGGGAGAAAACGTTGAGTAGACGTACGTTGGAAGAGCAAGAGTGCCTGCTGAATGAAGATAAGCCCAAATGAGACCATCAAGACCAACATGGGAAGGAAGAGGGCGGAAACGGAAAAGACGAGAAAACAAGTTGAGGGGGCAGCCGGAGTTGGCGGAAGGTTCACATGGACGTAAAGAACAGAATGATAACCTTCCTCCTGGAAGCCTCTGAAATGATAACCTCTCTGGTTATATTGCTCTTGGAATTTTCAAGTTGCCCACATGCTCATTAATTTTAACGAATGCCAGCTGAACAATGTTTGTAGAAAATTCACAGTTGGGATTCTGCAATAATTCTGGGAATACATTACCACAATGTATCAATCGCGTCGATTGCATCATAACAATCGATTGTTTGCTACTATCGACAGCTGGCCACCACTAGTGCAACCTCCACTCGTGGTTATCATTCCTGACCACTGCGCTGGTGCGCAGAATACACGGAAGAAGGACGACGGTATAAAAATTCCTTCTGCCGACGGGTTCCATCAAGATGGCAGCCACCATTCTCAACCGGGGAAAATCAGCCAATCAGATTGTGATATTTCTTTCCGTCTTTTCTGTTTCCGCCCTCTTCCATCCATGTGAATCCAGCTTCTAAGTACCAATCATAATGCCCCAACGCGTAACTGCATCAACCACGCCCATGTGAACCCAGTTTTAATGCCACTTTAAGACCGAGATTTCATTGAGGCGTTCATATCTTTCAGATATTGAGACAGTTCCTGACGAGTACTCCCTTTGGACAAACACTGAGATTCAATACTTCTCATTCGTTTTGGATGACCACAATGTCTTCTAATATTGTAGACATTACTTTGGTACTAGACACTGGTGAATAGATCGATAATGTCCCCTTTTTCAATACGGCAGGTCCGCCTAGTTGTCCTCATTCACTCGAGTGCCAGGAGGAAGATTGAGATTAGTGTATTTTTTCAATAGTTTGATCTCGTGTCTTACAACATAAGTCTGAAGAACTACTTCGTTACCTCTAACAAATTTATGTTTTTCATACAGACTAATATTATTATTTTCCTCTAAAATAAAGTTTAAGATCTCAACAAACTGTTTTCCATTTATAAAAACCTCGTTTTTCTATCCATCAAAATTATTAACTTTTACTCTTCTATTTATTTGTAATTGAATCGAGATTGCAGCGTGCATTCTTCTTTGGAACTAGCAGGTAATTTTTGAAGACTAATGATTTAGTTTTTGGTATCAATACAAAAGCTAAATTTTTTCTTTGATCTGGCAATATAACTTTTTGAGCAATTATAACATGCAAAAGGAGAAAACGTTAAGCAAAAACTGCTGTAAGTAAACTCATGGTACGACAACGGAATTTTTTTTAAAATGAATGTTGAAAGGGTTTGAAAAAACTCGTTCCTACCAACTGCGCCAATGTAAGGGACCACCCACTTACATAACACATATTTCATAGAAAATAACGTCTTGCATCACTCAAAAACCGACTTTAATAATTATATTTCTCTCCTACCTCCTGTTTTTGACTACAAAAAATACTAAATAATAACAAACTGGTGCAGCATTTCATTTAGTGAGGTAGTTGACATGGAAGTTTAGTGACACCCACCACTGCGTGCATGCAGATTGGGGGTTCAGGAGTCAGTTGTATTTCGAATATTGATCTAGATGATGTTCACCAGCTCACCCGAGTCGTTTCATACCTGTACTTTTCAGTCAATACATTCTCGTTCAACTTACCAGTGGTGTTCAGTGTATTCTTTTCTATACTTCAGTAGTTGCATAAGTTTTTACGTTCCTCACTAATTTACAATTTTGTCCACCATGTTAACAATAATGTCGTGATGGTGTTTTCAGTTGTATTAATTGGTCAAGAATAGAAAATCCTCATTGGAAACACGTACAGTAGCAAATTAATTAAGGAGTAGAGCGGTATTGGTTGGCTCTATCTTACACTTATACCTTATTTCAAATATTTCGTCATCTTTGATGTCCGATGATGAAGTAGGTAGCAAAAAAAAAAAAAAAAAAATGGGTGGAAAGCATTTTCCACCCATTTGGGTCTTCAGGGAGGTGAAAATGGGAAGGAGCCAAGTCAGGGGAATATAGAGGGTGGTTCACAATGTCCCAACCAAATAATTCCAACATCTCTTGGAGGGCTGGTGTTGTCTTGCAACAAGCACACCTCCTTTGTCAACAGCTTTTTAAGGGCTTTGCAGTATCGAATAAATTGCATTAATTATCTCCCCCAAGGGCAGAAAATGAACCAGAATGATTCCTTCCAAAATTCAAAATGGAAGGCCTCCTACTCCTCTGATCATTGTGAACATTTTTGTTCTGTCTTCGCTCAACTCACAACACCACTTGAAAACATTGGGTTTTCCGACTATTTGGCGGATACCTACTGTTATGTCTGCGTGTCGGCGAGTGAAGGAGCTGACCTTCTCGCTGCGGCGTTTGTTTCTTCTTTAACTCCTACTCAACTAAGAGAGTGTTCCCTAGCCTAACATGAAGTGCTGTCGCATCGGCGGTTCATAACCACACCGAGGTGCTAAGCACTGTGGAGGTAGCTAGCCCGTCAGCCTCGGCGGTTCATAACCACACCGACGGGAAGACGGGATATTTACCTATTGAGCCTAGTACTTCGAGGAGATGCTTATTCGAGGAGAAGGTTTGAGAGCGAAATGATGAAGGCGATAGACTTGACTAGATTGGCATGAGGAAGCATCCCTGAGTGAGCTTATATACTCATTTCGTTAGCTCGGGAGAGAGAGAGGTGGAAGGGTGACGTCATGTCGGCGTATCCCCCGTACCTCGTCTCTCCCTAGTGGGTGGTGACTCACTCAGGGATCCTTCCGGTAGCTTCTTTATTTAAGAACTAATAATTGATGAAATGTGGGTCATTACATAGGTCCCCCTAGTTCTTAACATATAGAAGGTTGTTGCTGGTTGATGATTATACATGTAGTGTTGTGACTTGAAATTTTACAATTTTGAATTTATGAAATTGTTTTTACATTGAAAATTCATTTGAAGTGAACATTAATGGTTATTTTTAGGGTTTCTTGCATTGAAAATGTTAATCTGTATCCTGCGGTGATGTCGACTGTGCAGATCTTGTTGTTGACAATAGCGATGTCGATGCGTATAGCTGCCGCTATACCGGACGGTGGCCTCCTCTGGCCCACATAACGTGAGGCGCAGTGACGCCTCGTGGAGAGGCCGAAACGCAATCTCCTTTTGGAGAATGCTAGTGATATCGATAAAAATTGCCCGGACCGAACTTTTTGGGATTTAGAAGAAGGCTCCGCACGACGGCGGTTGTTCGGCCCGGGACTTTGGTGGGAGGAAATAGGGGTAGAGGAAAGGAATCTCAGGATGGCCTCGTCGATCATTTTATTATATGCGTTGATCTCCCCTATTTCCTCCAGTTGATGGTGGGTAGCACGTCGCGGCATATTTTCTTCGCGACGGCTCCCGTTTTTTGGATGATTGTTCGGCGTCGTTTGTTTGCTGTTGTGTATACCACGTGCCTGACCGCTGCCGAGGTGATCTTGTGATCTCGGCATATGTCCTTCTGTTTTCTTCGTGGAAGTTGGTGGACGTACAGGTCTCGTTGGCTTCCTTACGAACGGTGAAAATTCGTTCGTTATTTTTCTTCCGTCCACCGGTGTCGGAGGGGCGCTCATTGTGACTGGTATCGCTGGGAAGATGTTTCCTCTTTGGCGTTATCGTGTCGAGTGGTACCGATGTGTTCTGTTCTGGGGGTACCTCAGGTTCCACTGGAGTGGGGGCGAAACCGTAAGCGGGTCGGCACCGACTCAAAGAAACGGTCATTTTTGACCCACTTACGAGGATTGTCGCTGTTTTTCCGTCGGTCTTGATGACGTCGTAGGGCCCTGAATACAAGGGTTTTAAACCTTTCTTGAGGGTTTCCTCGCGCAGGTACATTTTTCGCGGAAGGCCTCCGGAAACGGTCGGTTGATGCTCGTAGTTGTCTTGGTCTCTTTGTCAGATGACAACTCGGTGGGTAGAGGGGTGAATAAATCGGCGGGTAGTCGAAGCGGAGATCGAAATGTGCGTTCCGCCGCACTGTAGCCGTCCGAGTAGCGCACCGTTGTTCGGAGACCCAGAAGGATTGTTGGTAGATCTTTTGACCAAGATGAGGAAGTGGCTGCTGTACGTAATGCATTTTTAAGGTCGCGATGCCATCGTTCTACTTTACCATTTGATTCGGGGTGGTAAGCGGTTGTTCTGTTGCGCTGTATTCCGAATTTTCGTAGAAATTCTGAAAATTCCGCGCTTTCAAATTGTCTCCCCTGGTCCGTTGTAATGAGAAGAGGGCATCCGTATCTGGCGATCCAAGTGTTGATGATGTTGTCGATTATTGCCTTGGATGTTATTGTTCGCATTGGTACACATTCTGGCCAGCTTGTATTCCTGTCGATCATGGTTAGTAGGTACTTATAACCCTCAGAGGGTGCAAGTGGTCCTACGAGATCTAAATGAATGTGATCGAACTGTAAACTGTGTTCGAATTGTTCTGGTGTCGTTTTGGGGTGCCGAAATTCCTTAAATTTGGCACAGCGGTCGCATGCTTGAACCCATTTGCGCAAGTCGGTATTCATTTTCGGCCAAAACGCACGCGTCCGAATTATATCTCTTGTGGCTCTTATTCCCGGGTGGCTTAGGGAATGGTAATGCTGAAATATAGATTTTCGGAGTTTTATTGGAATGTACGGGCGTGGTTGATTTCCCGATACATCGCACCATAGTTTGGTGGAGGACGAGGGAATTGCTGTTTTTTCTAATCTTTCGTTTTCGATTAGTTTTTGTAACTCGAATGATTTATCTTGTTGTTGTTCGAGTGCGATTGTACGTCCCGTGGGGAATTCTGTGAGTTCATTTAGTTCGGGAGGAGACGGTCGAGATAGAGCGTCGGCTACTATATTCGATGTTCCCGGCGTATATTGGATGTCCGTAGTAAATTGGCTGATGAACTCCATTTGGCGTAGGCGTCTTGGTGAGGCTGTTTTTCTGTCTTGGTGCAAGGAAGTCGTGAGGGGTTTGTGGTCCGTAATGACACAAAATTCCCGGCCTTCTATGAAGTCGCGGAAATGTTTGATGCCTTCGAAGATAGCTAGGAGTTCTCTATCGAAGGTTGAGTACTTCATCTGAGCTGAGGTCAGGGTTTTCGAAAAAAATCCTAGAGGACTGATTTTTCCGTTGACCTCTTGTTGAAGCACCGCCCCTATTCCTACTTCCGATGCGTCTGTTGTGAGAGATAACCTGCCCTTAGGTGAAGGGTGAGCCAAGAGTGCCGCTGTTTGTAGATCCGATTTGCATTGTTTGAACGCTAATCGGCGTTGCTCCGTCCATTCTATAGGTCTTTTGTCCTTTTTCTTCGAAGGTTGTGGAATAGCTTCGACTAAAGGTTGTTGGTGAATGGCGGCGTGTGGAATGTGCCGACGATAAAAGTTCAGCATTCCTAAAAAACGGCGTAAATCTGTTACTGATGTAGGTAGCGGAAATGTGGTTAAATTATCCACTTTTTTGGGAAGTGGTTTGATGCCGTCTTTGTTGACGAGATGGCCGAGGCATACGACCTCGGTTTTAGCCATAACGCATTTTTCTTTATTGACTGTAAGGCCTTCCGCTGCGAAGATGTCCAGGACCTTTTTAACGTGACGTTTGTGTTCGTTGATTGAAGTGGAAGCTATTAGAATATCGTCGAGAAAGCAGAATACGAAGTTGAGACCTCTAAGTATTTGGTCCATGTACCTCTGCCATGATTGAGCGGCGTTCTTGAGCCCGAAGTTCATTTTTCGGTATTTATATAGGCCAAACGGTGTTATTATGGCTGTTTTGGGTATGTCCGCTGGGTTGACGTCTATATGGTGGAATGCTCGCGATATATCTAATGTTGTGAACACAGAACATCCGTGAAGGTGAGATGAGAAATCCCGTAGGTGAGGAACGGCGTATCGGTCACCGATAGTGCGTTCGTTCAGTCTTCTATAATCCCCACAGAAGCGCCATGTCCCGTTAGGTTTCGGAACGGCGTGCAAGGGGCTCGCCCACGGAGATTTCGATGGCTGTATTATTCCGTCTTTAAGGAGTTGATCGAAACTCTCCTTAGTTTGACGAAGTTGTTCTGGATGAAGGCGGCGGCTTTTAGCTGTGACGGGAGGGCCTTTAGTCTCGATGTAATGTTTCACCGATGAGAGAAGTGAGGACGGTCGCTGTGCTGGTTTATATCGCGCCAGCATGTTTGAAAAGGCCGGAGGGGTAGCTTCTGTTGAGACTCCGGTGTTGACCGTGTTTACGTATCCCTGAATTGGGCGTCGTGAATGTGGGTTGTATAATTGTCTATTTTTGAGATCGACGTGAAGTCCGAAATAACTCAAAAAGTCTGCGCCGATGATCGGTCGTTTTACGTCGGCGACTATGAAAACCCATTCGTATGCCTCGTTCTCGAGAATTACTTTCGTACGATATTGTCCGTACGTTGAAATGGCGGTACCATTTGCTGCGAAGAGAAGTTGATCGTGAGTTCTCCTTTTCCAGTTGAGAAGGTTGTTGGGAATGATTGAAATGCTTGCTCCTGTGTCTATGAGGAAGGGGATGTTGTTCTTCCGGCATTTGACGAAAAGTCTGTTGGAAATGTCGGTGTAAGAGGTGCCCGCCTTGTTATCAGGCGGGCCTCCTAGTTTTCCTGCCAGGACACAGTTTTGAAAGAGCATGGTTTTGAACATTTCAACGCCTTCTTTTTAAAGGTGAAATGGTACCAGCAGAGTCCTCCTTTCCGCGCCGGGGATGGTGATCGGCTGCGCGGACGTTGTCTTTCCGGCTTTTTGACACGAGAGGGCGGCTTACGATCGACCGTTTCGGTATGCGGTGTAGGATCGATCTGATGTACGGATGTTGTGCTCCGTATCTCGTGAGCTGCATCGGCGATTGGTGCGAGGAACTCCGCATCTTTCGTCATCCACGGAGCGATGGTGGTTTGCACTTCTACTGGAAGGGCCTTTATCCAGAAGGCTTTAGTGAGGTCTTGCGGCATAAGGTCCCCCAGTTGGTGCTTCATCTTCCGAAGTAGTTGGGAAGGTTTTTGGTCCCCCAGGTGTTGTTGTTGGGTGAGGGCCGTGATCCGTTGATGACGAGAGGGCTTGAAGATGTCAATGAGCCTAGCCTTGAGGTCGTCATAAGGCGTGACGAGTTGAGCCGCTGAGAGGTCTGCCGTTTGTACTGCTACGTCGTAGGGAAGCAGAGGGAGCGTCCGGGTGAATCTGGCCCTTTGAGTGTTGATGTGTGCGCCGGTGTAAGCTGCATCGAGTTGAAGGAACCAGAGGCGTGGATCGTCCCTGTAGAACGGTGGTAGTGTCAAGGGGATTGACACTTTGGCGGCTTCTGCGAAGTCAGGCTGCGGCGGTGGCGCGGGAACTCCGTTGTCGTCCATCTCTTGTGCCGAATAGGAAGTTAAAAACGTGCGGGGTCACCACTGTTATGTCTGCGTGTCGGCGAGTGAAGGAGCTGACCTTCTCGCTGCGGCGTTTGTTTCTTCTTTAACTCCTACTCAACTAAGAGAGTGTTCCCTAGCCTAACATGGAGTGCTGTCGCATCGGCGGTTCATAACCACACCGAGGTGCTAAGCACTGTGGAGGTAGCTAGCCCGTCAGCCTCGGCGGTTCATAACCACACCGACGGGAAGACGGGATATTTACCTATTGAGCCTAGTACTTCGAGGAGATGCTTATTCGAGGAGAAGGTTTGAGAGCGAAATGATGAAGGCGATAGACTTGACTAGATTGGCATGAGGAAGCATCCCTGAGTGAGCTTATATACTCATTTCGTTAGCTCGGGAGAGAGAGAGGTGGAAGGGTGACGTCATGTCGGCGTATCCCCCGTACCTCGTCTCTCCCTAGTGGGTGGTGACTCACTCAGGGATCCTTCCGGTAGCTTCTTTATTTAAGAACTAATAATTGATGAAATGTGGGTCATTACACCTACCATGATTTTTCACCAAAAGTAATATAATTACAATAGGATTCGACTTATTTTCTTGCTGTTATTTATCTTTGATTTGCTTCTTGCAATTCATAGTAAAGAGATTTAGCAGATAAATTAATGTGTTCTGAATATTTAACCCTTTAGCGTTCCTTGATACAACTGTTGTACCAAGGTAGAAGCAGTTTGAATTCTGGCGTGTTTTTCGTTCTATTCCTTCTCAATAGGGTGCACCATCATGAGAAAAAAAAGGAGTGTCGATTATTCGGAAACAAGAGTTGTCTAAATGTTGTATTTAAAAATAGGTACATTCTATCTCGACTCATTGAATGTATCAAGTTCTGTGGTGTTTTCGAGCTAGCCGTGCGTGGTCGTGATGAGGGGGAAGATTCTTCGAATTCCGGAGTCTTCAAGGGGCTCTTTATTTTTCTTCCGAGTTGGAGGATGTTTTGAATCGTCACGGGCAAATATACATTTCAGCTATTCCAATTACATGGATGCATTTCTTGGGTTTAAACCTTTGGTGATTAAGTATTTCAGAATTTCTGTTAACCACTAGAGAACATGTTTCGTATCTGTTGTACGTATTTAGTACCGTTTGCAATTCTAAAGTGAAAACGCTTGCATACGAGTCTGCAACACATTGAAACATTTTCATGCCCCCCCCCCCCCCCCCCTGGGATGATCTGGGAGCTCGATTTTCGACTCAGCTGATCTGGGAGCTCGATTTTCGACTCAGCTGATCTGGGAGCTCGATTTTCGACACAGCTGATCTGGGAGCTCGATTTTCGACTCAGCTGATCTGGGAGCTCGATTTTCGACTCAGCTGATCTGGGAGCTCGATTTTCGACTCAGCTGATCTGGGAGCTCAATTTTCGACTCAGCTGATCTGGGAGCTCAATTTTCTACTCAGCTGATCTGGTAATATCAAACTGTAAAGTACCTACCTAACTGTAAAGTACCTACCTTTAAAGTACCTAACAACTTCACTTCTGATGGTCATAATCATCATTGTGGCGACTTGGGACAAATTTCGTCGCATCAAATTTCGTGACGATTTTTTTTTTATGTGCCATATGAAAGACATGAAAATGTCAAAATGGTAGCATCTCTTAGCTCCGAGTAGATCTCGAGATATTGCAAAAGTGGGTGTTTTGTGGTACAACTGTTGTACCAAGGAACGCGAACGACGAAGTTTTTTGACATTTTCATGTCTTTCATATGGCACATAATTCTATAAAAATCGAAATTCTATAAAAAAACGCTTGCATACGAGTCTGCAACACATTGAAACATTTTCATGCCCCCCCCCCCCCCCCCCCCTGGGATGATCTGGGAGCTCGATTTTCGACTCAGCTGATCTGGGAGCTCGATTTTCGACTCAGCTGATCTGGGAGCTCGATTTTCGACTCAGCTGATCTGGGAGCTCGATTTTCGACTCAGCTGATCTGGGAGCTCAATTTTCGACTCAGCTGATCTGGGAGCTCAATTTTCTACTCAGCTGATCTGGTAATATCAAACTGTAAAGTACCTACCTAACTGTAAAGTACCTACCTGTAAAGTACCTAACAACTTCACTTCTGATGGTCATAATCATCATTGTGGCGACTTGGGACAAATTTCGTCGCATCAAATTTCGTGACGAAAGTTTTTTTGCTGTTGTTTTTTATTCAAACCAAAAAATTACGCGGTGATGTCCACACGGATGAATTTCGTCTTCTATTCGAGGAACGTTATTTTTCTATAGCTATTCAAGTATCCATAATGAAAGCATAACACTGGAATCGTGTACTCGCAACGATGTTATTGAAGTTTTTTGGGGCGGGCGCCCCATGATTTCTCACTGGAGATTGGACACGTCGCATGCCAACGCAACAAGTCCTATTGAAATGTTGTTTGCTGTCGAATTTGTCATCTGTTTTATATTGATTGAAAGTAATATCATCCAGAATAAACTCAAATTGAATGGGTGGGCCGAATAGGGGTACATGTCCATTTTTTCGATTTTTCGTTTTTGGTAGGTACCTCACGAATCGTAGAGCTCTCCTCTACTACATTATAGCATCATAAGGCTTCACTTCCAATTCCGTGGGCATTTTATTGAGCTTCAATAAAGGAAATCCAGATGATTTTATTCAGGATCATCTGAATTTTTATTTTCTTTTCGCTCTGCTGTGAAGTTCGGAAAAACGACATGTACCCTTATTCGGCCCACCTATTCAATTATGATCATTCCCTGATTACCTTTTACTGGTACAAATGTTGTACCAAGGAACATCATGGCCGAAAAGTGTACCTGGTGGTCCTTGGTACACATGCTGTACCATGCCATTTTATGGCGCGTGAACCATTTTTTTCGCAAAAAAAGGCTGAAATATTGTTAATAGATCCATGAAGACCCGACTAGATCAGAAAAAAAATTTTCCCATGACGCCCGAGTTTTGCCCGCTAAGGGGTTAATAAGTTATTAGTGTTGCATTAGTTCGTTGGAAAAGATAGGAACAGTTGAGTAGAAAATTGACACACAATTTTTTTGCACCTCTGAAAACACTTTTCTTTCAGCTTTATTTCATCAATTTAGGAAAGTAGGTACCTAACAAAATCATGAAAATCACAAAAGAAGCACAAACTACAAATCCAGTAAACCACAAAAGCCACAATAATTACAAAATTTAGGGTCGGTCTTCCTAAATAAAATTGGAGTCAACTAATCTTGTAATAATTTGATTTTTATTAAATTCAAACTTTATTGGTGCCACTTGGGTTCTTGCGCGCCTAGCGGTGAATCAAGGAAATATGGCATTAAATGTATGGAGTAAGTTCCACTAGTTAAAAAAAAATACAATTATTCTATCTATTAATCTACGTACCGTATTGGAGAGCCCGTCGTAACCAGGAGGACTCCTGTACTCGACTTGTTGGTTTCGATGGGTTCTCCAATATGGTACCTACAAGGAAATATGTTTTTTTTTTTCAAGAGTCGTTTTACATGTTAATAAAGTGAGCTCAGCTCTTTCTTTAACCCTGCACAACAGGACTTACATCTGACCGGAGCTTGTTGGTTTCTTATGCTATTTTATGTGCTGAATCTGAATCCGAGGTCTGGTTTTTTATGTTTAACTCCTTTTTCCACAATGATATTTATCAGGTTTTCACTTTTTTAGGTCTTCCCACAGTAAAACTTGGGCGTCCTTATCCAATTAATCTGGGGTGAGTAGGACAACACTCATCAGGAAAAAGTCTGCCAAGGGGGTGTGGGGCATAGCTTCCTCGTATCCATAACCCGATTGTTTAGATGATCCAATGCATTGTAGCTAATTAGCTACAATGAGATTAATCTTAAACCCTAGTAGTGTACCAACTACACGACATCCAGCAAAATATCTGAATATTTCTTCGAATTTGGATGGAAAATGTGGAAGTTACTACTATCAGTCTGGGGGTGGTGATTGTTTTAGGGGACCATCTACACGCAAACCAACACAATCGTTGAAAATTTAATCAAAGTTGAATAATAACTTTGCATGGTTTTGCTAGTTACAAGGATTCCATGAGACACAACCAAAATTTTTCAGGAAGGTCTGAAATGTAAAACGCAAATGCAAATATTAATTTTGGAGAACATTTTTTTGTCCGCTGCCTTGGTAAGCAGCGTAAGAAGTGAGCAGCAAGGTAAGAGGTAAGAAGCAAAACGGACCTCAGATTCGGATTCAGCACTACGTAAAAAACTTACGAAAAGTATGTTTTATACGTATGTTTACATACAAACATACCTACAAATTTTGTAAAGTTGTATCTACAATCTGTCTTGTAGACTTGGCTTGGTAACTTGGAGTAAAATATATGACATAGCTCTACCAGGATGTTCCTGAAGGTTCATCGTCGGAATCTATCCAATCGATTGTCAGTAGACTGATACGATCTTTTTCTTGCCGAGACATTTCTTGTTATCCTCTTCCGAGATGACTGGCTGATAAGAGTCCTCCTGATATGCCCTTGGACCCTGAACGCTCATCCTCTTTTCATGGATCCAATGTAAATAGATTTTCCGTTAGTTCCGCGGCATTCCTCGGTACTCAACGATTGTCTGCAAGAAAATTAGGCTACCATCAGAGAATGTCAATGAGGAGAAAAAAATCAATCTGTCTCGCAGCACTGAATTTGTTTGAATGAAAAATGTTTGTCTATTTAGTATTTAATTCAGTAGTTGAAATATCGTTTGTCAGGCAGATAAAATTTAGCTCGGGTGCATGGAAAATCCATCAAACATAGCAGGTAGGTAGTAGCTACGTCAAATCCCGCCTGACAGGTGGGATATGATTAGGAAAGGAACTTACCTATTTGTCATGAAGTTAACGGGCAGAAGCGAAAATCCTTCCTCACAACCTCTGGTACCTAGCTGAAGCACTTGGGATGTTCACAGTACTCTTCTCCACAACTTGTCTCTTCTCTTCTTGTCTAGCGGCATACTGTAAAATTGTTAGGAGCTATCCGCCTGACAGGAAAGTTGTATTGAGTTGTAAATAAATTGAGTTCAACTCAATGAGTTGTATTGAGTAAATTGAGTGAACACAATCGCCCCTGAAGACAATTTTACCAACATGTTTTGGTAAACTACGTACATGTTTGCCAGAGATGGACAGTTTTTAGGAAACAGGAGCCTAATATTATTGATTAACATTTAGTTTCAAAATTATTCAATTTCCGTTTTATATTATAGACACTACATTGCCAATTTTAAAGAGAACAACATTTGAATTTACCGCCACTTAACAGGTGTTGATTTTCGATCCATGAAAAGGAATTTATTATTCTACTTCCATGTTCAATCGTTTGTAACCGGATGATCGATTAAAACAACATCGGTAAGATAGATACTATCGATTGTCCCACCAGTGAGGTGGGGTACATTGCCGGGGGTTTGTATGGAGGTGCTTTATAGTATCCAACTGATAAGGAGCTCAGGGGTAGAATGACCGGGGGCTCAATGCTCGGGGGGTACAATGCTTGGGGGGTACAGTGAAACCGTCCCAAATCGATTCCACTCCGGGGGTACAATGACGGGGGCTCAATGCTCGGGGGGTACAATTACGGGGGGTACAAATGAGCACACCCTTTTTTTTCTGCTATACTTCACAGTTTTGTTGTGTTGGCGTCGCTGTTTGCTTCTTCGCTCGTTCATGGATGATATAAACCATCCATGGATAGTTTTCCCAACTTGTACTTTGATCATGGATGGTAAACCAAACGATTTTATATTTTCTTATCATATGTAGATAAGAGAGATGCTCAGCAGGTCAACCGAATTTTGAACACATTTTCAAGAACTGTTCCCTACGAATTTGCTCAAATGTGGAGTGGTTTCCGCCTAGAGGTTACATCATGATTTCATCATGATCTAATCAGTAGGTAGGGGACGCGGAAGGTACGTCATGTGACATACGTAATTGCGAACGACTAAAAACTGCTGTTTTTTGACTATTACAATCATGTTGCAGAATTTATGGGGTAAGTACAGCTCAATGAAATAAACTTTTTGTTATAAGAAAGCATTATCGTTTTTGTAGCAATACACATCTAAAAATTGCCTACTTTTCAGGAGGAAAAAAAACTGACAGGTAGTTTACTACTTACCTACTCGAGTTTTACTCATTTTTTCCTCTTCTTGTTGTGTTGCAACGAAAATTTAAATTTTCCCGACAATTCATAATACCTACCTACATTTAAAAAATGGTGTATTATACAATCTATGCACTCTACAATCTATGCTGTAAACTACACAATTGATAATAATCATGATTTTGACGTGACAACGTCTTATAAATTGGTTTGCCGGGTGACACTTCAAGAAACCGCGCTCCGCTCCGCTCACGTTATGCGCTCTTCAATGAGAGCGAGTGAGAGGCACGCGTCCCTTTCACTTCTCTCGCTCTTCCTCTCGACAGAGGGAGAGAGATAGGCATACACACCGGTTCATGTCTTGCGCTTCTATTTAGGCGCCTGCATACAATTTTTTATTATAATAAAAAAATGTATTATAATAATAATATTATCCTTCTTCCTACTATACGAATGAATATTAACATTAAAATTATTTTACCACTCAAAGTCGTTGTCACGTAATAAAACTTTCGCCCGTATACCGACTTTACAGGCAACCAATTATTTTTTTTACTGACTAATGATTAATGATGATTAATGATCTTGATTCCTGTTATATTCCTACTTGATCTTGAGGGACGTAGGTATCACAAGTAGGTAAAGAATTCAATTTTTTGGGAAAACATAATATCATGTTTTATGGCAGAAATGTTAAATTAAGTTATCAATGTTATTCAGGAAAAAAATTTTCGGATGTGCATTTGGGAGCATGTTGTTTAGCATGAATATGCTTTAGCCGGGACCTAACTGCCGAAAATCCTTATCCATTGGGACGTCCCCTGGAATGCAAGCATTACTACCTAAACAATCTGTTTTCAGATGTAGGTAGGGTGACTCGCCCAGTGAATGAACAGTACGAGGTTATTTGGGAATAATAAGGCTTGTGATGCACCCTGGTGATAACGGTGTTTTTCATTAGATCCATCAACATATCATAGATAGCAGGGTGAAGCAGTAGATAAAAAGAAGTCTGCCATCTTCTTTGGTTTTGATGTTATCGACAGGTACTAAAAAAGTCTCCAAGAACGTCTCTGGGGGGTAAAAAATGGAGTTGGCCATTACGTGGGGATTAGTGTTTGGAGGTAAGTAAAATGCTAAATTAGTCAATGTCATGCTATGTTTTTCTAGAGAGAACTAATTGGGTAGAAGGGAATTTTTTTTGATTATGATATGTTTTGTTGGGTGTTCATACTGTGGAAGCTAAAATATGACCTCCAACCAGTAAATGAACAACTGCTCATTCACTGACTGGAGGGTTATTTCACGGTTTTTAAATCGAATGGAGGCTTCCCAAGTGAAGAAACAACTAAACTGCTGATTTTTTGCCTCAACTTGTTTAAATAACTCTCCTATCCAGTGAATGAACAGGTGAATGTGTATGGGAATGGAGTGTTCATTCACTGGAATTTCAGGGTTCATTCACTAGGAAATAGTGTTCATTAATGGGGTGAAATACATTAACTCCTTTATTGTGGAAAATTAGCTATAAAAATCAACTTTTCTCGTCTTCTCCCATGCTATTCTTGTTCCTTATATCATTTTAAACATCAGACAAATTCAAGTAGTGTAGTACTCCAACTTTAAGAACTATATACATTAAAGTTCGTCACTAGTGTGCTAAGAGCTTAAGTGTTCATTCATTGGGCGAGTCACCCTATTTATTTGAATCTTTTATTACCTACCAATGTAAATAAATATGATGGTCGATTGAGAGGTTTGATGATGAGGAGCCACAGCAGGCATACCTGAGCCTACCAGCAGGTATACCTGAGGATACATCCTCAAAGCTTCTTTGCATTCGGTATTGAGACAGCAAAATACTCCAAACGCAAATTTTATTTAGCTTTGGATTTTCGTTTCATGGATTGTCTCTTGTTAGAAACTTTAGACTGTCTCTTATTTGACACTTTGGACTGTCTCTTGTTTGACACGTTGGATTGTCTCTTTGAGGCTCTTCTGCCTCCACCTTTGCCTTCCTGAGCAACCTTCAATCCACCGCTTTTGGGAGGAGAGCCGCCATCTTTGTACTCTTCGGGTGGCAGCACCGCAGTCGGTTCTTCTTCTGGGTGATCAGGATCTATCGGAGGGCGCCAGCGTTTTTCCATTTTCTTATGGCGTATCTGTATTCGAAACAAATGGAACCAGTTTTGTGATTCTTCAAAAATAATGATTTTTTTAAATCTATAAAAATTAGTCAAGCCGTGTACAATGGGGTATTTCGGTGGGTCGGAAATGCAGGTTTTTGACCTCAAATTTGGATTCAGCACCCTTGAAAACCTATATACTCCAAATACGTAAAATCATACTCCAGTCAAAAGCATTATTAAATACTGCAACGTGTGACGATCCTACATTTACAGAAGGGACAAACCGATTTGGTTTGTTCCCGATTTAGTTTGTTCCCGATTTGTTGGAGCTACGCCTTTGGGGATATCCGATTCATAGAGATATGAATCAACATTTTCTTCAGGCCTGCTGATTAATCTAATCACTGGTTTGAAGTGGTAGGGTCGTCACACCCTCCTCTGATGCAAATATGAGCAATTAGGTGTATTTCTCATTTGGTGTCCAGATGGAAATTCAACCTATATTGTTACATGGTAGCAGAGCGTGGTTTGGTGGAAATGAACTGAATTTACTTAATCATTTCCCCTCCAATTTTTTCTTGGGTATTCCAGAAGGAATTATACAAAG
This sequence comes from Apolygus lucorum, assembly GCA_009739505.2. NCBI lineage: Eukaryota > Metazoa > Arthropoda > Insecta > Hemiptera > Miridae > Apolygus > Apolygus lucorum. The sequence goes on along the minus strand of CM019173.2, from coordinate 27,133,321 downwards.
AGTTTTCCAGAAGGTATCTCTATATTAAATTCATTTCCTTATTAGACTTCGCCAATCCAGCAAAAATATTCATTCATTAAACTTCGCCAATCCGGCAATTAAATTCAGTCTCTTGTTAGGCTTTGCCAATCTGGCATTTTATTAATTTCAATTACGTTTTTCTTTTATATAAGCCTTTTCTGCATTTGCCTTTTCAATCATTACACTTGAATGTTTCGTCATTCGTATTCTTTATTTAGTTTGCTTTCTCCTCAGTTCCATTGATTTATTCTTTTATGTATAAATGACCCATTCGTGGCATTCTTCTTCTTCTTCTTTTGCAATAGTACCATTACGATGGAGGAATCCCCTTGAAGCTTTCAGACGTCCTCTCCTGGTCTTCATGCTATTTTCAGTCCCTTTGACTTGTTTTCAAACATACTTCTGTTTGAAACCCAGAAGTATGTTTTAGGGAGGGGAGTGTGACGATCCTACATTTACAGAAGAGACAAACCGATTTGGTTTGTTCCCGATTTGTTGGAGCTACGCCTTTGGGGATATGCGATTCATAGAGATATGAATCGACATTCCCTTCAGGCCTGCTGATTAATCTAATCATTAGTTTGAAGGGGTAGGGTCGTCACACCCTCCTCTGATGCAAATATTACTCATTTGTTGTACAGATGGAAATTCAACCTATATTGTTACAAACGATTGGGACAAATCGAAACAAAGCATTCCAGTTTTTAATGAAGTACCTATTCAGTTTTAATAATTTGCAATTTTATCCATTAGGCCATAAATAATTTATCACCAACAATTATTGTTGGTGATAGGAAAGTCAAAACTACAAAGTAATTCGGCTTTTTTTCACCATCAACCTCTATTTTTAGGACGTCACACAGTAAGACTTGGCTTCTTTATGCGATTAATCTGGAGTAAAGGAGGGCAACTCAGAATGGAGAAAAGTCTGCCAATTGGGTGTGCCACATAGCTTCCATGTATGATAATCCGATTGAATAGAATGTCCGATGCATAGTAGCTAATCCCAGAACATCAATATCCGAGTACCTTGCATTACCTACTTTCGTAGGGTACCGTCTACCCACCATCCACATAATCTCAGAAAATTTCATCGTGATTGGATGAATAATGTAAAAGCTATGGCTGTTTCAAGGAATTCACGTATGCTCATGCGCAGTGGCTACTATCAGCGATGATTTTCTTAGGGGACCATCTACACGCCAACCCCCACAACCCCTGAAAAATTCATCGAAATCGAACAATAACTTCGTATAGTGTTCCTCGTTACAAGGATTTCATGACAGACAGATTCAGAACCAAAATTGTTCAGAGAGGCCTGAAAGGTCACGGAATGGAAATTTTGGTTTTGGAGAAGTTTTGCCTCCAAGTCTACCAAGGTAGCGAAAGCATTGTTTCACTTTTCAAGGTTAAAAAAAAAATACCAAAATCAAAATTCCCGCTCGCGGTTTACCTTTCAGGCCTTCTTGAACAATTTGGTTCCGTGTTTGTCTGTCTCTGTGTCTGTCATGAAATCTTTGTAAGGCAAATATTATACGAAGTTATTGACGGATTTCGATGAAATTTTTAGGAATTGTGTGATTTAGCGTGTGGATGGTCCCCAATGAAGCATCCCCAGACTGATAGTAGCAACGTGAATTTCCTTCTATCTTCATTTTCCATCGAATTTCGATGAATTTTTGACGAGTAGATGGTCCCCAATGAAGGAAGTGCAAGGTACTTAGAGATTATGTTTTGAGATTAGCTACTATGCATTGTCTACAATCGGTTTATACGAGGAGGCTATGTGCCACATCCATTTGGCAGACTTTTTAAAAACTTTGATGAAGTGAAAAAAACATTGCTCCCGCTACCTTAGTAGACTCGGAAGCAAAAATATTGGACATCCAGGTGGGAATTTCACCTCATCTTGATTCATTGTTGATGCAGATTCACTAGGCGTTGTCCGATTCCTGTTTTGACTCGGTTTTACCAGGCTAACCATTCATTTTCGCTTATTTCCATCACAAAATAGTCTCAGAAAGCCGCTAAGTATTACTTTTAAATAAAATGTATAAAATACTCGTATTGGGAATATTTATGGTACTGTTAGAAACATCCCGTGAGAGCCCATACTCACTCTGTAAGGTCGAGTACGTTTTCGACCTTTGTTCCAAGTCCACGAGAAAACCTTTTCCGTTTTCACCTTAGCGACTTCGAAGAGGAAGCTACTCAGAAACTTGATGTTTCTTTTGAGGTTCTTCCTGAACCGGTGGTGGTTCATGTCGGGCATCGATGAGAGGATGATCATTATGAAATCTTCGGGTATTAATCTGTCGAAAGTGTAATCAATAGGATGATGGAGTGATTTTCACTAGCAGGTACGTTGTTGTGGTTTTGTGGAAAGGGGATGCAGATTGTGGGAAATGGAAACTTGACGTGACAGCTCGTACATCAATCATACGATTGCGTTGAATAAAACGATCAGAGGTTTATTATTTTCTGTATAGATCACTCGCATGCAAAGAACACAGCTTTGCCATTGTCACTACCTAATAACATATTTTCGATTCACACTCAAGTTTAATTTGAAGAAATAAACCCTCGCACTCAGTGCAAAAAATAAGGAGTTGTGGGTGCCTTCCTTAGGAAGTTTGATTACTGGTTGCTGGATTGGAAAAGAACAACAATCGCTTTTTGGTCAGCTACTTAACATTTAAACGGAGATTAAGCCTCTTTTGCGATTCACACTTGTGTTTCTGATTTATCATAAGTCCAACCTTCAAGTTCTCGTTGGGTGCGAAAGGTTGGACCTACAAAGCTCTGAGTGGTCTCATTCGATTCTAAATATGGCGTACGGCGGACGGAAAAATTTGTATTCGATTTTCGGATTCTACGTATCTTGAAACGTGAACCAACAAATTTTGAGGGGGGGGGGGGGAAGGGTAAAAATTGTTTTTTCTTGGTCGATTCCAAAGGTTCATTATTGAAAATAATAAACCAAAATTCAATAATATTCTAGATTGATGAAAAAAGTATACCTTTTTATACGTCAACCAAAAGCTTAGAGGCACAACTAGACCCCTAATAGAGCATAGGTATTAATTATAATTTCATCAAAATCGGTACATGGTAACTAAGGTAACTGAGGCGTTTGGATTAACATCTCTGCTTCTAAAATCAAGCGGATGTGCTCACATGAAGAGTCATATCGATCTCTGACGTCGAAATTTTTATATTTTTTGTGCCGAATGCCCTTACGATGAACAAAGTAACCCCATGCGTCGGCACCTAACTAAAGAAATTCATAATGTAACTCTTCGTTGTAATATCTGCAATACGTAGATGAACCTGCCTTTGAAGTATAGAAGGAAGAGAATTCGGTGCAAAATCAAGAGCTTCCGTTGGGCACTGGTGAAATGCTCGCAGAGCCGCTTTCTTGACTGGCCTGTACAGGCGGTTCTTGTTCGGGGCGTACCACGGCCTAGCCCAGTAATCCATGCTCAACCTGTCCAAATTGAGAACATGTACAACATTATTTTTCAAATAATGCCTCAAAAAGGTAAAACGCTAAACTTTTTAATTTATTAAATTAATATTAGGAACTAACAAAAGTCTCTTTACCTGCAGGTGAGATCGCTCTCCATGGCCAGCCACTTCTTGCACAGCATCCTGTTAACCATGTCCTCTACCTGAGCTGGAGAAGCTTCGGTCATGTACTTCACGGAGAATCGGATCACGAGTCTCGACGGGATTTTCAAAGGCTGTATTAAAGGTAAAAACGATGGGAGATTTAAAGGAGGGCTTCTTCCAAGAATGCTTTTTGGTTCCTCTCTAACAGTATTATGCACAGCGTGTCCTTCTTATCATATTTATCTATCTCATTTTGTTTCAAAGCTTGAATAATTCTGATTGGAGGTTTATCGCTCTGTCTACTCCAGGTAACGATAATAATTATCGTTTTTAACAATTATTGTTAAAACTCTGTTGAAAATTGTTAGAAAACAATGATTGTTTGCTAAGGTGAAGTTTCATGAAATTATGTTGGGAACGATTTTGATGAAATTTCGAGGTAAATTATGGATTATTCCTTTAGTCTCCAGGGGTTACATTAGAAAAGGGGTTATCTACAGAAAGAAGACAAAAGTAAATTTCATTGAAGGCTAAAGGGATGGAATAAGGTACAGAAACCCATTATTTTTCCCACGATTTTCTAGCGAAAACAATTTTTAACGAAAATTAGGTCAATTTTCATTCTGTGAAATAATTAATTTCCGTTTGAAGTAATTCAGGTCCGGATCATGGATTTCTCATAAAATTTCCATTTTTTGACAAATATCATAATTTATGTTTTGGGTATACAAATTCGGATATTCGAATACTCGGATATTCGGTACTTTTTTGTTGCTTATGACGGATACCTTCCTGGCATAATATGCCAGGCATAATATATTATATTATTGGATATTTCCAAAATATAGTATCCAAGGGAATTAAAAAATAACGAGCTGGGAAAACTTTTGATGTGGCGCCATCTCTTATTTGATAATTACACTCCTCCTCTTCCGTTTTTAGATAATAGGTAAATTTGGGCTAATACATGTAATGATAGTTTTTGGGTATTTGGAATCAGGGTTCAAAACCATTGCTTGTTTGATAATTTCAACGCATTCGGATTTGTGTAGAAGCCACTGCGCAAATGAAACACCTGACAATTCCTTATTTTGTGGAAAAACTATACAAAAAATGGTTTGATTCTTATCGCAAATTGTAGTGAAATTTGATTCACATTCCAGTTTCACTAGCAAACTCCCTAATAGCTTGACCATCCAAAGGTTGACAAACAACAAGATTCCGAGGTAAAGAGGCGGCTCTGATGAGTCAGACAAAGTGATATTGATAATTCTACCCCACAATGTACGTTCCTACAGAGTTCATTAATATCACTTTGGCCAGAGATGCGGTCTTGTCGTGTAATGCAGTATTTATTGTTTAGGCTCTTATAAATAGTTGATGCTGTAGGTGGGGGACTAAAAGTAGGGGTTAGAAGCAGGATGGTGTTTCCTTTTGGTAGGTACAACAGGAGTCCAGTCATGTAAATACTCGAATAAATTATTCAAATACCAACCAAGTGTTGTGGGTTTTGTCCTGTGACCCAAGTAAATTCGGAGATTTATACGTACATGAATACTTGATGAGTGAAATAGAATCAAAAAGGTATTGAGCCTGGCAGGTGAAATCTCTCTTTGGAGTTCGCCGACAACAACAGCTTCAAAGAGTTCTACTTTTGAACCATTTACCGGAATTTCATTTGTTAGCTTGATTTTTACGGTCTTTGGAAGAGAGGAAGCAAAGAATAAAGCAACTCAATCAAGAATATGACGAGGAAGCTATGTTATGTAATACTGATCCCTAAAATCGTTTGTGCAAGAGGAAATGTGTCTCAAAATATGGGAAGAAATATTGTTGAATTTTTTGGGGGGAGGGGAAACACAAATTTAGTTGACCTGCTGAAATTTTCCGGAATTTTACGGAATCACTCTCGACTATACAGACATCACTGGAAGTGTTTCTATAATTAAAAGTAGAAGTATCCCAAATAGTAGACGATTTAAACAACGCTGCAAATTATTACAAAACGGTTTATTTAGTGTTTTTTTTTTGTAAAGATCACCCGTCTGCGATGAACACGGGTTTTCCATTACTAGTATCTACCTGCCAAGCATAATTATTATCATATTAATGGCTGCTCCTAAAGAGCTCTGGATGGTGTCATTCGATTCTTGGGTTAGTCTAATCTCTTATGAACTGGCGCTCGGTTGTCCCTCCCCTCCTCCGTCTGAAGGAGCAAAGTTGCCATCCACCACCCCCAGTGCATTCCCCATAAATATCTGGTCAGTTTTCAACTACAGTTTCTCCAGTTTCCTCAGGAAATGATCATCCAATTTCCATGTTTCTTGTGGTTTAATTCCAAAAGTAAAAAATGAGTAAAAGTTGTACTTGAATTTGAAATTTTCAAGGATTTTTGAAATTTATTAGTGCATTTACCGAGGGAATTGAAAAACTAAAACATAACTGTAAAAGTAAACTAGGTAAGTAAACAATCATTTCAGGTTGGATTTTCGTCCGACTGCCATTCCTGGCGTCGCGGACGTCATCAGCTGTCTTCCAAAGGGAAGATCAGAATTTGTTCTGATGATTTCGCTCTTGGCTTCCCATTGCCTCACAGCCCTAGGATGTGACAAATAACTACTATTTGATTTCTGGGAGAGCCGATCCAATCAGGATTTCGCAACCCCCTCCATCTGCAAGCAGATAGATGAAACCCCGAAAACCCTAGAAGGGTGATCGAGGGAGTGGAAGGAACTCACCACACGAGAGCCCTAGGGGAGCTAGTCATGACTGTCAGCCCCTCTAGGTACCTGTTTGAATTAACACCACAGGTAAGGCCGAACCTTCTAGCTAAGGTTCTACCAACTGGACAGGTTGGTGCCCGAGTTCATAACAGAACTCACATGCCGAGAGACATCTTCAAGGGCAAGCCCTTGAAGAGGCCATCTCTCCCCTTGTAGCCTTCTTGGTACAAGCCCATGAAGTAGGGTTTGCTCAACCACGACCACCACGAATCCAACCTCTACTGAGGGGCAGGCAGGTGATGCTTTGACCGAGGTCAGCGCATCTGTAGCCTGGGGCTCCCCTCGCCCGTGGTACTGGTATTTGAGATGAGTAATGAGCCTTTTACGGCCTTACTGCTATCCCCAGAAGCCCGACCAGGTAACAGGCCCGGAAGCAGAGAATTTGTACCTGCTCCCTAACCGCTCTACTCCTGTCAGAGGCGTGAGCCGGTGCCCTAACATTAAGGGGGTACAGGAGAGGGAGGCATAACGCACTTCGGTACCCGTATGAGGACCAGTTGTATAGAACCCAACTGGTCAAAGGTTTAGAGACGGTTGTACAAACCCAACCGTCCAAAGGTTAACCCGACGTGGCAATATTGCCTCCGTCTTGGACAGGAATTACTCCCTGTCGGGAGCCTCATGCAGGATGGTCAAGACCTACGTCCTCCAATGAGTACCCATTTACCATGGGTTGGGATCGTTGAACACTGTTTTAGTCCGTCTGTGGTCTCAGTTGCTAATCGGGATATGGTTTAAGGTACCATTGGTCAATGCCACTCTAGTGGCAGTTGATGTTAGATTTCGGTCAAGCCAGTACAATCATCGTGCAAGAGTCCTCTCTAACTTCTTCTGGTTCTGGTTTTGGGTCTATCTCTCAGTCTGGGTATTGCTTCATTGGCAAACCCTCGCAGTCGATATAGCCCTGTGGGATTAGTTAAAATGCTACCTATGGAAGCATCCTCCAGACTCCAGTGCTGCCTGATGTCAGCAAATCCGGGGCACTCCAGCAGAACATGGTCTGCCAGTTCCTCGGATCCACACACACAGGGCAGGGGTTCAACCAGTGCAAGTTCAGCAAGTTTACCAGCAAATTCACCATGACCAACCAAAAACTGAGTGACTTCGTGCGTCAGCACGAGCCATCCCTTCTCCATTCTCGACCTTACACTGGGGAGGAAACTGTGAGGGAGTCTCCCCTTAGGGGCATTATCCCATTCAAACTGCCAAACGTCAAGTAAGGTCTCGTTCAAGTCATGTCTAGTTTTCTTTGTCTCTTCAACGGTCAGTTCGCCAGAATTACCCAGCTCCTCAAATATCCTTGGGATTCTGAAACGAGTACGTTTAGTCAGTCGGTATTCGGCCCATCGACGCCAGCCCTCAAGGTGTATGGGGAGAACTCCAGCTAAGACTGGCATGGCTACTGTGGGAGCCGTTCTGTATGCCCTATTCACCTTGATCAGGGCTTTGCGTTGCAGTGAACCCAGCTTGGCCCAGTGCTTGCCGTTGAGCTTGTGCCCCCAAGCTGGGATGGCATAGAGAAGTATACCGAGGAATAAACTCTTGTACAGCTCACGCAATTCCCTGAACCCAATACCCCACTCGGAGCCAGCGAGGCGGCATGTTTTGGCAAAAGCGCTCCATGCACGCTGCCCAACATCAGCTATGTGGGGGAGGACATTTAGTCGCTCACCAAATGTCACACCAAGGTATTTGACTTCCCTCACATATGTCAGCCTGGTGTCGAGGACCCGAACTATGGGATCCCTTGCCAATTTGCCCTTTAGCAACATCATTACTGTTTTATTGGAAGCTATTTCTAGCTTGACCCCAGTGCAGATGTTGACCAATTCTGTCATAACTATACCAGCTTTTGTTTCAATGGCTAACCTACTATCCCCTTTTATAAACATCACTAAGTCGTCAGCATACGCTACCATCTCAACATCAAGTAGTTCGATCATTCTTAAGATAGTGTCGAACAGAATATTCCACAGTTGCGGTCCTAAGACAGAGCCTTGTGGGCATCCCTTGGTGATGTCTAGTCGCTTGGTACGACCACCATCTTCGAACACTACTTTTCTGTTTTCAAAGTAGCTGAGGAGGAGGTTGAATATAAATGGATTGCAGCCTCTTAAACTCAACTCTCTCATTACAGCTGGCCACCATACATTATCGAAGGCTCCACGAATGTCGACAAATATTCCGAGGATATACTTGTCAGTGGCTATATCCACAACCCGCTGCATCTCCAGGATTGCACAGGTAGTGGAGCGTCCTTTGCGAAATCCATACTGTGAGTCAACACCCATGTTCAGTTGCGCTGCCAGCTCATTGATAATGACTCTCTCCAATAGCTTCCCAGGGTAGTCTAATAGGCACAAAGGCCTATAGGCTTTGGGATCAGAGGGATCTCTGTCACCAGGCTTGCGCAAGACACAAACACGCCCAATCTTCCAGCAATCAGGGAAATACCCTATTGCGAGGCATGATCGTATGATATGGGCATACCATGGGTAGATCAACGGCCATGCTTTCTTAAGTGTTCTCACTTCAATCCTATCAGGCCCAGGGGACTTCCCAGTCTTGAAGGACTTTATTATTCCTTCCAGTTCGCCATTCGTAGGAGAAGGAGGGGGAATGCCTATAGTATCAAGCCGGTTCATGTCTTCCCTAGTCAGAAGTTGGTCCGTCGTTTCGTTGTCTGTAGAGTCAGCAGGGAAAAGTGACTCCAGGAGTTCACCTGCTGCCTCGTCCCACGTTAACGCTGTGCCTTGGTTGAGGGTAGCTAGCTGAAAATTAGCACCCCCACCACTCACCAGTCTGTATGGCAGCCCGAATGGGTCACCCACTCCCTTTTCGGTTACGAAGTTCCGCCAGTCAGTTCGTCGAGCAGCTCTCACTGCCCTGCGGTACTTTGTCTTAGCTTCAGTCTGTTCCGTCCTTTCTGTGTCAGTTAATCGCACTCCTCGGCGCCTGCACCTGCAGCGCAGCCTGATGGAATCGCGCTTCATGCCCTCTAGTCTGGGGGACCACCATGAGAGGTGAAAGCGCTTGGCACCCACCAGCGGCATAGCAGCGGACGCAGAGGAGATGATCATGTCTCGGGCGTCGTCCACCGCTTTGTCAATGTCCAGCGTACTCGTTAGTGCTGGGAACTCGGTGTTCCTTAGTTTGTCCGTCAGTAAGTTCTCAAACTCTGGCCAGTTCGCCTTCCTCTCATTAAACCTGAGACGAGGAGACCCCACAGAACATCGGTTCGACCCTACTTTAAGGTGAATCACCGCATGCTGACTGGAAGACGTTTGGTCGTCTGGCCGCCAACTCTGAATGCGTCTCGCCAGAGCTGGCGTGGAGAGAGTAATGTCTATATTAGACGATCCCCCAGATGCGCCTGTAAACGTCGGGACATCACTCCTGACATTCATCACAACCAAATCATGCCCAGTAATGAAGTCCTCGACAACATTTCCTCTCTCCCAAGGTCTTCTGTGCCTACCACCAGGCCCTTCTTGGTCGAAGATATGGCTGTGCCACCACAGAGACCTGGCGTTGAAGTCGCCGCAAATAACAACGTCTTTCCCTGTCAGTTTGTCTAAAATCAAGTCCAGTCTAAACAGGTAGGGCTCAATATCCATGTTGTATTTGCAATAAATACTTACAACATATAAGGGATTTGAGCCCAGGATGTCGATACATACAACTACAGTGTGCTTGTCACTCAAGTCGCTCAGCAGAACCACAGGAATTTCACACCTCGAAACAGCGACGGCAGCCAGGGGAGGGCCAGTACCCGGACCAATGAAGATCCGAGCGGGCCCCAACCCGACCACCTCACCATCCCTACTATAGGGTTCCTGTAGAGCAGCTATATCCCACAACCCGCGACTACAACATTGCCGAAGTTCGTCACTGACAATGCGTGCACCGTCGCAGTTGTGTTGAATTAGCTTCATACTAATTCAACTGCACGCATTTCACGGGTCCATACACGTTTGTAGATTGGACAATCCATGCCACTGGGTGAGTGGCCAGTGTATCTGAGTCCAACAGCTTTGCAGTTGCTGCACACTTTCTGCCGGCCTGCACCGGTGCATTCGGAGGTCTTGTGACCTCCGGCACACACGGCACACGCAGCATCACCTTTGCACTTGGGCTCTGGGTGACCAAACCCAAGACATTTCCTGCATTGGGTAATGTCAATGAAGTCCGTAACGGTGCAAACATCAAAGCCAATGAATAAGAAGGAGCGCTTGACTAGTAGCTCCCTCACCCTAGCTGTGACCCTAGTTACCCAGATCACGTCGTCGAATTCGCGTTTACCCTTCCTGAATGAAGGGACAAACTCATTGGACCAGTCAGTGACGTCTTTGAACACATCCCTAAGCCACGGGTTCTGTTCATAGGCCAGTCGTGCTATGTCTTCCTGAGGAATTTCCCTATCAACATGGTGAACTCGGACCATCAGGGAACGGGCTCTGGGCCTGTCCTCGTGCAGATTGAAGTTCTTTTGCCTCAGGGCATGGACCAACTTTTCCTTCTGTTCCATTGTGGATACAGTTATCTTGAGTTTGTCCTTCCCAAGAGGCACCACTCCTTTCACATTCAGTCCTAGGCTTCCAGGGTCGACAGCCGAACGTATCTCTCTGCGCAGAGATTTAGGAGACATGAGGACATCTTTATATGATGCCCCTTCTGACTCCATTTCAGACCCGAGTGGGGTCTCGTTCGGCTTAATCTTTGTAACTACCATTGTTGGTAGTTTTTGGATGCTGGCCCTCCGTTTATTGTCTATGAGTATCTTCTCGTATTTGTCTTGTAATGAAGCTTTCGCCTTCTTGGCCTTCTTGGACAGCTTCTTCTTTCTCGGTCCGTCATCTGTGGTAGGGGCAGGAGTATCTTTGCCACTAAGCCCCCCGCCGTTAGTACGTCTTTTTCGCGTAACTGGAGTCCATAGAGCGTCGGAATCTCCATCTGTATCGACATCAGTTTCAGGACGTTTACGTTTAGAATCAGTATCAGTGTCAGTCTTGTCATTGACAAACTTTATCTTTCCTGTCTTGTCCTTACTAGTTTTAGGAGTATTCTGCTTAAGTAAGCTTCGTGCCCCCATAGCAGCGGTATTCTCAGCAACTTCCTTTTGTTTGTAGTTGAGGACATCTATCTTCCTCCCTAAGTTCGTAATGTCTTCACGCACAACCTTTTCGAGCTTGCCCTGAACTTTATCTGTTTTGTTAACTACATTGTCAACTTTAGTCGACAGTGCGTCGAACTTTGCGAGCAGGGCTTGCTCTAGACGAACCAAGCCCAAGGCAATCACCTTGGAGCTTTCGTCCTCCACTTCAGTATGCAATGGTCCACCGTCAAACCTACCCACAATTCTGTCTATTTGATCCATTGAGCTGGAAATCCTCGTTATACCAGAGGAGATCTTCCTATGGAATGCCAGTTCATTGACTAGATCTGAGTAGCCTCTGAGAAGGGGGTCAATGACCTTCCTCTTCAGATTGTCAATCAGGCTACTTACTTTTGCTGCAGGGCCTATACCAATGTTCTTTGGGGTGCTAGCCCAGAGTTCCCAAGCCCCCAGCTCAGTCTCCAGTTCACTAGCCAAGTCGTCCACATCAAGTATAGCAGCTTTGGAGAGGGATTTGACCTTCTTAGCCTTGGGTCTCGGGTTGGGTGTGCTGGCTCTCGGAATTGCTCCTGACGCCCCACCACTGGCTGATTTAGATCCCGGAGACCCTTTGTCACCCTCCACAAAGTCCATTAATGCCTGCTCGTGAGCCTCCTTGGAACTGAGCGTGGTCAGAGGGAACACGCTTTGTGCCCCTCTAGCCTTCGCCCATCGTTCTACTTTGTCGGAGTGGTCCCCAAGTTGCATTATATACTCAGGGACCCGTTCTGTCGTACTTTGCTCAGCATTGCAAAACAAGGGGTTGGTTTTACTCCCGACGATCTGGCCCGTCCTTCTCATGAAGTCCCACTCATGGAACTCTCGAAGGCGGTCCTTCACTTCATCGAAGCTATTCAACCCATAATTATGCATTAACTCGTTAATTTCTGTCTCATAATCCGTCTTGTTGGTCAATTGGTCTTCATGTGTATCAGAATGGTCATCAGTAATGCCTGACCAGTCCCCGACAGGGGGAACATTGCCATTGTCGTCCTCCCAGTCAAGCGTCCTAGTCAAGTCCAGCTCCTCCATATCCCCTCCTCCCGGGGCCCTCTTAGCCCCACATACCTCAGAATATGAGGAAGTAGCAGCAGGGACACTCCGGGAAGGGGGGGCAGTCTTATCTTTGTCCGTCATGTCGTCGAGACTCTTCTCCACTGCTCTAGGGCAAGGGCACAGAAGCGTCCTCTTCTCCTTGGGGTAGGTCCTACCCCAGAAGTCACCCGTGAAAACATCGGCCACTGGGTCTGACCTTGGCCACGACGCCTTGTACCCCGGAGGGCAGTTAATCGAGCTGTGGACCATGTCCCTCTTCGCAGCAAAAGGGACATGGCCAGATGGTCCGTCAGTAACAACAAGGCTTGGAATTTTACCTCCGCTCTTTAACTTGTTGCTGGTAGGTGAGACATATCTACCAGCGTCTACTGAAGGGACTGGCCCCTCATGTACACGAGAGGTGGATGCGCCCCGGGGAGTGCTGGACGCCCCGGAGGTTCTCCTTCTCTCGCACTCATCATGGTATGTACTTATGCTCCGGAGGGACTCAGCCCTCCTTGTCTCTTGCTCGATCCTACTGGCCTCAGCCTCAGCAGTGAAGCGTGCAGCCTCTCTCATATCCATGTTCGTTCTTGTGTTGTTTCCGTTAAGTCTGGTTGGGTAAATAAGCTTCCCTGTTACAGGGATGGTCACCGATTCAGCCAGATATTTGGCACCTAGACCAAATGCCCCTATAGCAGCGGTGTAAGTCCCGTTGACTATAGCCTCAGCAGCGAAACCGGTGATTGCAGACCTGTCAGCTCTTCTTATATCTGTCTTAGTACTCGCGGTTTTGTATGCCCAGTCGTGTTCGCAAGCTAGTTGGTCAGTGTAGTTAACAGGAGTGCCGTTAGGGAGTGGATTTAGTGGTCCCAGATACCTGTAGGAAGGCCAAGTAAATCCTCCTTTCCCAACGTCTAAAATGGAGTCAGGAACACTCTTTGAGTTACCACTCATCAATGGCTATCAATCAAAGTAAATGCAACACCCACAGAACAAGCAATGTCAAATCCAAAGCAGATTTCAGAAAATTAAGCTCCAATAAGTGGATAGCAGCCCAGATGCTTAAATTAAGTTCGGGGCACACTAATTGTCAAACTCTATTATAAGTATTGACAAATTACCAAATTCAGAACCAACTCCCCAAAAATCAGCCTACCAGGTCAATCAGGGACTTAGATGCTTGAATCAAGCACCCCACTTGCCAAATTAACAAAGTCCTATGTAGTGGACTGACAACAGTAGTGCCCTGATCCTATTCCCCAAATCTGAAGACTCTAGGTGTTAGGGGGGCAAAACTGCTTAAATCAAGTCCACTAAGTTCAAACAGTCAACAGGTAATTCAGTAGTGTTCCACTGATGTTAGCAATTGCCTGAAAGTTACAGAGCAATTACAAATCAGATTACTTACTAAAGAATGTGATAGGTGCAAAAATCAAGTACAAGTCAGTAGGACTTAGTGCTTAGCAAAGATAGGCCGTTCAATCAGTAAGTACCTATATTGAATAGGTACCTAAGCTGAAATATTAAAAGAAGAAATGAATTAAACCAAAAAGAATTCGAAGAGAGGAATAAAGGGGATATTATGAGTTGACTGGGAACCTTGTTTATATCAACAAGTAAACAAGATGCAGTCAAGGCTCACAATAAGGATAAAGAACCTGAAAAATATTATTCAAGTTCCCCCTTCTCCTGCACTTAACGGCTTTATAAGTCTTGAAGGAATCAAAGCTTATAAGCCAAGGTCTGATGTATAATGGAGTAACCAATTCTCTACAAAACAAAACAACAACCAAAACAGTGGCACTAATAGGAGAGTTGTGGGAGGGTTACGCCCTTTGCACCGTAAGTACTGAAAATACTTGGCAACTAAGTAGTCAATATCGTTAAGGAACAATATGGGAACACCTCTGACAAAATTCAAACAGAAATTCAAACAATAACCCAATCAAAACAACAAAAATAGCAAGAGCTCACCAAATCAGATGTTGCCTCTCTGACTGACCAGACCAGACTAGGATGTGACAAGGGGGGCGATGACAGCCCCGGCCTCCGAAAAATGCACGCTGCCGGCGATGAGCCCTGAACCCACGACCCCCGCAGAAGTCCACCGCCAAACAACGACGTCCCAACGACCGTAGCCACACCGCTGTCCCCTAAAACCTAACTGAATAAACGGGTTTTACAACATTACGCCGGCAATTGTTGTTAGATTGCGATGATTCCGGCGGCAATATTTTAGATTTTCAATTCCCTAGGCTGATGCACGAATGAATTCAGAAAATCCTTGGAAATTTCAAATTTAGGTACAATTTTTTAAAGTTTGAGTGCCGGTAATTGAGGGAAATACTAACCCGGAACGAGGAACAAACGACGACCGTCTGAGACCCCCTTAAAATTCAATACTATTATAAATTGGAAAAAAAGTTTTTGAGGTAGGGCTTTTTGAAAATTTCAACCCTATGTTTCACCCCGTATCAATGACTGACAACTAAAGGCTTCGGGGAACAAGTAGACCTAAATGGAGCCCATATACCTACCAAATTTGATCAAAATCGTTTCATGGGAAATGTGCTCAGTTCTCAGTAAACATTTCCTGAAGCATCGATTTCCCTGACTTTTTCAGTTGGGGACGACTCTGTTATCGGTCGTTACCTACGATTATTTTGGATTCCTGGTGTCCTCACGTGTTGGGAGAAGGCTTGGATATCCTGGAGGGAGACGGCGGGTCGCCACATCTCCTCGGCCCGTTTCTCTTTGACTTCCAGCACTTTTTTTCTGTAGAAAAACCCTTTGATGGGCTGCAGGTCCCTCACGTAGACCCTTCGAACGAGCTTTAGGAATCGGTGGGGCAGAATGAAGTCTTCGAACATGTTGAGGTGGGAGTAGACGCAGTCTTTTTCCAGGTCGTCGAGCAGGTAGACCGCGTCGTGAGCTGTCTGCCGGAGTGGACCTGTTTTGAGGGAACGAAGGGTTCTTTTTCATATTTCCTACTTTAATTTTGCTTAGCGAAGCTTAATACTTGTTAAATTACACACTCAAATCTCTTCAGAATGATATCAGTGGAGAGTCGAGATACGTGAATCTAAAACGCTGCAAATTATTACACAATGATTTATTATTTTTATTAATTGACAATTCGTTATTTAGAATCTTGAGATTGAACTGAAGATACCTGTGAGGCTCGAGCAGATCTCTGGTGCAGGATTCCCGTCTGAGATGTCCATCACGAAATGACAAACGCCTCGTCCACTATAGGCGATCCCTCCAGGCAGAGTGGTGACACTCAGCGTCGTCGCGTAGGCGAAAAAATCCACGAACCTGCGTTTTTATGGGACATGAAATCAACATCACTGCAGTATCTATAGATCCGTATTACGGATTCCGTAAGTTAAGGGGGTCTCAGTTGGTCGCCGTTCGTTCCTCTTTTCGGATTAGTTTTTCCCTCAATTACCGGCGCTCAAACTTTAAATGCCCCTCTCTGGTCAGTTTTCAACTGCAGTTTTTCCCAGTTTCCTCAGAAAATAATCATCTAATTTCCATGTTTCTTGTAGTTTAATTTAAAGTAAAAAATAAGTAGATATTGTACATGAATTTGAAATTTTCTAGGATTTTTGAAATTTATTTGTGCATCTAGTACCCAGGGAATCGAAAAACTAAAATAACTGAATAAACGGGTTTTCCCACATTTTGCCGGCAATTATTGTTCGATTTTGATGATTCCAGCGGAAATATTTTAGTTTTTCAATTCCCTAGGATGTTGAACGAATGAATTTCAAAAATCCTTGGAAATTTCAAATTTAGGTACAACTTTTAAAGTTTGAGCTCCGGTAATTGAGGAAAATACTAACTCGGAACGAGGAACAAACGGCGACCGATTGAGACCCCCATCAGAACTTTGAACTTTACGAAGAAATTAATTCAAAATAACATTTCTGATGCATCCAAATGTCCAAAATATCTAGTGTATTAAAAAATTCACTCAAATTGGTTTCCGGTCAAAACATGCTCAATCCTAGATAAAAATGATTAATCCGAGAAATACTTTTCCAATATTTAAAATGAATTATCCTTTTGATCAATATGGATTACATTGTTATCCTGAAGTTGTGGGTGCCTTCAATATGGAATTTGGTTCTTGGTTGTTTTAAGGATTCTATTCGAACAACGAAAAAGATTGCATTAATATGATGTACCTACTGAAATTTGGCTCAGCCTCGTCAGCCTCGATCAGTGAAATTCCCAATCGCGTTTCTGACTCATTAGCCCAACACAGAGTAACTGAGACAACTCAACCTTTTCTCTTGCGAGAGAACAATTACCTTGTAGCAGAAGGGGAAGGGATTTGGGCCCTCTTCAAGCTAGAGACCCAGCCTGGCGTACGAAGGTGCGTTGTAGGTATTTCGATAAATTTCTGTATAAACGCGCAATTATCTATTTGTCATCGTCAGGGTGGTATCATTCGTATCTAGATATTGAAGTTGATGGGAAAAATCTGATGAAACTTAACCAACCTGTCAACTACCTTCCAAGGACCAGTGTCAGAAGGGCGGGCGGGGGGGGGGGGGGGGATTTAGGCTCTTAGGGACCTACCCTGGTGAAAACCCCTGTAATTCAAGAAATTTCACTCTATGCATTTAACTATTTTGATCGTCTGGATAGTATCATTCGTTTCTCGATACTTATCACTATCTTAAAATAATGAAAAAACGTCATGTCATGAACATTTACTAATTAGAAAGCGTGTTGGTCCCAAAAAGGTGTGGGGGTGTCAAAATTCTTATATTTTTATTGTCTATATTTTAAATTATTGAAAAATAACACCTGCAAATCGAAAGTTTTCGAGCTAGCGCGTTTTGAAAACCTTTTCCCCACTTTTTACCCCTTAGAAGTGACTGGCAATAGCCGAAACCACAACTTGACTGGAGCCGATATACCGAATTTCATCAAAATCTGTCCATAGGAACTGGGCAAAATCCTGCGTACGGTGGACAGACGGAAAATTTTAACATGGAACATCGGGTAACCCGACAAGCGCTGGAGGGGGACGCGGGAGCGTCACGCACCTTTTCGACACTCCGGTGAAGCGCCGAGCTTTTCAATGCTTTTTAGATATATTGCTTGGAATAATATATCTTTTGTATTATACGTAGGTACCTATCTACTACTAAAGGATACGCGAAGCGCCGAGTTTTTATTCGATTTTTGGATTTTACGTACCTTGAAACGTAAACATTAAAATTTTGAGAGAGCGAGAGGGGGGTGGGGGGAGGCGGTTGGTCGATTCCAAAGGCTTATTAGTGAAAATAATCAACCAAAACTCTTTGTACTTGGCAGATGGTGCGTTCTTCAATTTAATAACATAAAAAGTTCATAGTAGGTAGCTTACTTACCGAAGAAACTCCTTTTTGATAGACTCGATGAATTTGACCATCGTCGGGGCGTCGTCAGATTGGAGAGCTGTGAAACACATTTTAATGTTCACCGGCAGAGGCTGCCTAAAATCCGTAAAAATTAATTAAAAAACGTTACCAATCTGATTTTAATTGAAAAGAAAACCAAGCAATAAAAAAGCAATTAATAGGAAATATCAAAATCGAGGATGAAGGTTCAAGAGATGCGTAGTTCATACTCCCTTTTCGACGCGATCTCAAAAATGTATCTGCCATGTTGTCTACCTGAATAACAAGTTTGGTTGGAAAATTCCTTGTTAATTTGTTGGTAGCTGCAAGTACGAGATTTTATGAATCTGCCTTACTTTTTTTTCATTTCCCTATATGAAATAGTACGAATAGTATGAATTTAGTGCAGTTTTAGTGCAAATAGGGCGTGTGGAGGAATTTGGCTTTCGGTACCAGGAAAGTCCTGCCCCGCTTCGCCGAAACTTGAGTTGATGTAAACTCCACTAACTTGGTACCTGGCATATACTGCCCATAAAGTTTAGGAACAATGTATATAGTTAAGGGTATCTAAAACTGACCAATTTGAATTTTTAAAAAATCGAACAGAATTCATTCTTTAGCCCACTAGATTCACCAAAAGGAAACAGTAACTTGCTTTTCGTGAGTATAAGAGCGCCTTCTGAATTTTTAAACATTTTATGGTTTTTACGAAGAATGAAAATTTGTAAAACACCTTCTAGGTTAATTCTCACCTTGTGACAGAAAGAGCTTTGAAAGTAGCCAACCAGGTGGCGAGGACGCCCCAAGTCTCAGGAGGTCGTCTTCGATAGCAAATTCTCCCGTTGAACAGCAGAGCGGGGTCTTTGATCCTTTCTTCCACCTGTTCATATCTGGAAGAGAACAGCTATTGACTTGTTGGTATAGTTGTAAGAGAGAGAGAGAGAGAGGGAGAGAGAATAGTTGTAAGAGAGGGAGAGAGATTGATTCTAATCATAGACGTACCTACAATTATAAGGAGATCTTAGGGGACACCATATATAGTATATATAGTTTGTATGGTGTATACACCGCCCAAACGTTTTTGGCATTCAAACTTTATTTACTTTTCCAATTTGAATTTCAAAACGATACATTGATAAACTGTAGGAAAGCTGACAATTTTAGCATGTTTTTCCGAAGAGCTGCCATCAAAATGGGGAGGAATTCAGAGTAAAAACTTCAATAAACACAGATTTTTAAATTTCGAAAAAATGTTGAAGTTTGTTTTTGACTTGATTTTTCTACAAGGTTTTATAGCTAAACGATTTTGGTTAGGCACAGGTAGCTTAGAAACTTAACGCTCTTTCTAACAATATCCTCAAATTTGAATTTGAAAAAAATCTTTAAATTGAAAAAAAACTTGAAAAATTAAGAGTTTAAAATAAAATTGCTTAGTGGCATTTTTTTTTTTTTTTAAATTTCGATGGAAGAATTTGTTTTGACACGCCCTGTTCGTCGATAATCGAGCAGTGCGGACGATGGTTGTCTATTTTCTCTTAGAATTCGAAACAGAATGGAAGTGAAGAGACAGACTGTCGGAAGGGGCGGTTCTTTGTCACGTTTCTGGTTGTCTGACTGTGTGATTGAATTATATTTCAGTGGACGACCCCTTTTGTCAACTTTCCCGTCCCGCTTTAGATTTCATTTACTACGAATCGAACCAGTGCGATGTCCATTCCGATTTAGTCTCGGTTACTGGGAAATATATTTGTATAATCATCTATACGGTACAGTATTGACCAAATTCAAAAACGCAGTAAATTATTACACAAAGGTTTATTATTTATCTGAGTAGATCACTCGCCTGCAAAGAACTTTGCCATTGCCACTACCTACCAACTATAATTTTAAACGCATTTTGGAGTCGCGTACAATACTACTAATTCTCGAGAGTAGAGATGGGTATCGTCATAAAAGTATCGATACTATATCGTATCCGAGTATCGATATCTCAAGTATCGTTGGGAATGAGTATCGAGTTGTCACAAACTATCAACATTGACATTTTCATGTCTCTGCTTTGGCACATAAACTGAAAAATCGTCACGAAAACTTGCTCACGCGACCAGTAAACACTGTGTTGCGTAGAGAACAATCAACTGTTTTCTTATTTTGATGCTTGTGTACATGAACTAACAACCTTACTTCACTACCTTGTTGTGTGTTGTGTGTTGAAGAGTTTAGTTCTTTCTAATAAACTTTATTGTGAAGGTGTGAAGGCAGTATGGTGAAGTAGGTAGTACTCACTGTTGTAAATAGTATATTTGATTATTTAATGTTGTCAGAACTGATCTATATTAATCCATGACGTCACAACCTGCATTTAGCAGCCATTATGTAATTATCCCTTTTGTGAATCGAGTTACCTAAATCTATTTCTAAATGGTAGGTAAAAAAAAAACGCTGCAAATCATTGCCCAAAGGTTTATTATTATCCAATGTTTTCAAGAAAAAATAATTTTGTCAACAATGTTTATTCATTATTCATTATTAAGAGTCCGAGCAGAGTGATTTTCTCCATGATTAAAACGTTACTTGTGCAACCAAAGAGTAATGACCCTTCTTCTTCTTCTTCTTTGTTCTTGCTTTATTTGACGCAGATTTATCTATGTTGCGTCACAGGGGCTGAGTTAAGTAATGACCCAAAAGCCTCTCTTACCTTCTTCATTGTTTAGCCATTATGTTGAATTTTCCGCGAGAACTGTATCGATATTCAATATTTAGAAATATCCTATCTAAAAATATTGGTAAATGCAGTATCGGTACATAAATATCGAGTATCTCTACTTGAGAGGTTTACCTGCCGAAGATGCACATCGTCCATCGGCTGGGGTCGGGGGCGAGAGGGTAGGCGAGGACGGCGGGGGGCGGTCCGTCGGGCCCGTAGATGTCGAGGGGCTGCGCCGGCATTTCCCGCGTTTCCACCACGAGCCCCTCCGCCCGCAGGAACATGGCCAACCAGTCGACGAACCGCTTCCGCCCATGCCTGCGTCGAAAATTCGCCATATTCAATTTCTGTGAGGAAAGTTATTGTGGGAAATTGTTCAAAATTTGAAACATGCTATTGGTTTATTATTTTCAATAATAAACCAAGAGAAAAAAAGTTTAACCACCCTCAAAAATTTTCTAGTTTACGTTCGAAGGTATAATACGTGGAATCCGAAAATCTGATAAAAATTTCGCCGTACCAAGGACCGATTTTGATGAAATTTGGTATTTTAGCGGCATTTGGGGTCTAGTTGTGCTCCGAAGTTTTTGGCTGATGTCAGTTGAAAAATAAGGGTTGAAATTTTCAAAACGCTCTAGCTAAAACCTTTCAATATAAAGGTATTGTTTTTCATCAATTTGAAATAAACCACTCAGAGCTTTTATATTTGTTTGTATTTTTAGAATCGAATGAGACCACCCAGCGCTCTGTAGGACCAACCGTTCGGTCCCTATGAGCACTTAAGCCTTGGTCTTTGATAAATCAGAAACACGAGTGTGAATCGCAAAAGAGGCCTAATCTTTGTTCAAATTTCAGCTGACCAAAATGCGATCGCTGTTCATTTCTCGTAGTTGTTCCCAGTTTTGCGTCTTTAGCAATCAGTTATCAAATTTCCAAATGAAGGCACCCACAACTCTTTATTTCTTCAAAATAAACTCGATGTTAAGCGAAAATTTGGTTGGTAGGTAGTGGCAATGGCAAAGCTGAGTTCTTTGCAGGCGAGTGATCTACCTATACAGAAAAATAATAAACCTTTTTATAATAATTTGCATTCTATCAAGATAGCGGAAGCTTTGTTTTCACTTTTCAAGTTTGAAAATAAATGTTCTCCTTATCAAAATTTCGACTCGCGTTTTACGTTCTTGAACAATTTTGGTTCTGTCTGTCTGTCTTGATATCCTCGTAACGGCCATAACTATACGAAGTTATTCTCCGATTTCGATGAAATTTTCAGAGACTGTGCGGGTTGGCGTGTAGGTGGTTACCTATGGAAATCATTGCCCCCAGACTGATGGTAGAGCATGCGCAAACGTGAATTCATTGTCACAGTCATTACTTCTACATTTCCCATCTGATTTCGATTAACATTTCAGAGATTATGCGGATTCAAGTGTAAATTGTCCTCTAAGGAAAATATTGAAAGTATTTTCTATAAACATCAGTGCGGATGCGCAAACAAATTCCTTGTAACAGCCATAACTTCTAAATTTTCCACCCGATTTTGAAGAAATAGTCAGCGATATTGTGGGTTGACTTGGAGATTGATATTTTGAGATGAGCTGCTATGTATCGGATCATCTATAGAAAGAAAGCTATGTGCCACACCCACTTGTCTGACGTTTTTTAAAATTACATTTTATTTTATAATAATTTCAAATTATGTAGTTCATTTATATTCGGTAGCACAAGCAGCATTGCATTTTTTAAACTTTAACAATTATTGTACAAAAATTAAATTACAACAAACATAAGTGTTCACTTGCAAATATAAGTAAATGACTGCAAATAAATTTCCAGGGATCATGTGGATTAGCGTGTAGATGGTTCCCAATGAAAATCATCGCTCGGGACCCGGAACTGATAGTAGCCACTGCGCAGGCGAAAACGTGAATTCCTCATCACTACCATAACTTCTACATTTTCTATCCGATTTCGAAGAAATGAGGTGCAAGGTACTTCGAGATTGATTTTTTGAGATTAGCTACCATGCATCGGATCATCTATATATCCCCTATACGTTATAGGGGTGATTCTCAAACTAGGAATTCACTTGAGGAAAAGTTCATGTTGACATTTTTAAGGAATTCCTAGTCAGTAGATACCTGAGAAGAGTTTTTCTTCTAGCCAAAAGGCTGTTTCAAAACTTAAAAAGACTACTTTTATAAATTAAAGTAGCAATTTATCAAGATTTAAATATAGGTACCTGTTACATTTTCTCAAGGAACTACTGTGATTTTATGAATATATTCATTCATATTCCATTCATATACCCTTGCAGGACATCTTTCTATGGTCGTCTGGGTTGGAAATCTCATTGTCATGGTCACCTCTCATTGTCATGACCTATGAAATTTAGAAAATCAAATTTTGAGCAACATGAGTGTTATCATGCTTGTTCAAACATCAGAAAACCTTTATATTAGTCTTCCGATGGTATTTTTTTTTAATTTAGGAGAAATTGAGAAGGTGAACATTTTTCAAATTTCCAACTCCAAATTGTCGAATAGTTTGAGAATTACCCATAGATACGAGGAAGCTACGTGCCACACCCACTTGGGGACCTCTCGGTACATTCAGGAGCATTACTTCGTAAGGTTTACTCGAGGGAAGGAACTCACAAGCAATCGTTGACGAGGTCGTCCTTCTTCTGAAGCAGTTCTCTGTAGAAGGCGTAGTGGGACTCGAGGTTCTCCGGGTTGTTGAGGTACTGCTTGATGTAGTACATCGGGTGCCGCATTTTGGCTTTTTCTGCGTCAGTTGTCGCCCCACCGACACCTCCACCTCCTAAACAAGACAAAAATTGGGAGTGGTACATAGCGTCCTCGTGTGATTGACTGGTGATGATAAACTGTCGACAATACCATCGGAAGAGAGAGTTAAAGGATTTTATTCACAAAAAATAATCACGAAGATTTAATAAACCGTTAACCGTTAGCTAATACTAACCATTAGTTGATCTGAACTTCTTCAAATTTCTACAGAAAGTTGTACATCAAGTTACTTTCGAAAAAACATTGAAGTCCTTCAATTTCCTTTTTTTTACAATTATATTGAAATAAAATTTTCTCAAACTACAAAAATTACCGTATTTTTTACAGTAACTGCAAACATTCAACCAAATGAAGGGGATGCAATTGTTTTTAAAACTTCCTCATACTTCTTACTTACGTCCTACTCCGCATTTGTTTTGAATTTGGTGTAAGAACAAATACCTAATGGAGAAAATTGAGTGGAAATTGTTGGCTTTTCTATTCAGTGTTTGTATTGAAAGTGTTGACTCTACCTGGCCGTGGCAAGGGGAGCATAGTACCTACGTAGAGAGAGAAGTAGAATAGTAGAAGGGAGAATAGTACGTAAAAATCACGATTGATTTTGATTGAAAAAATTGATTTCTCTCTCCCCCCCCCCCCCTAACACAAAAAAAAAAATAATACTGAATTGAAGGTATCTAGGTTAGTTGTTTCCATGCACTGCTGTTAGCATTCGATCGAAAATTTGAATAGTCTTGAAGAAGATGAATCGTTACCGCAAGAATATTCAAGTAGGTAAATCCAGTTTTTTCACGTTTCAGTTGTCTGCCGCTAGAAAGCAACGAAATACCGATGGCAGACTGTGTTACAAAGTTTTTACTTACGTGCTAGTACCACATACCAAAATTGAATCTTTCCCAAAATACATAAATTTTAACCCTCAAATTTGAATTTTTTCAATTTTAGTCTGCCTTATATAAGCAATGGGTTACTGAAGGCAGACCACGCTGCTTGAGTTTCAATAAAGTAGTGCAGTATTGAGCAAAAATTTGGAGTATCCCAAAATCAACAAATTTTCATCAATAAATTGACAATTGAAGAGCTCGGCCGAAAAGGGGTACATGTTCCTTTTTTGAATTTTACAGGAGAGCCAAAAAACGAATCCCAATCATGCGGTCACGAATTCACAAGCTAAATCGAACATGTACCCCTGTTCCATCAGATTTCCCACAATCTAATAATATATTAATACGTACTACCGTATAATAATATAAGAAAGCTATCTATTTGTGGCGCAGTTACACATTATAGCATTTACAAAATGATTTTCTTTACAAAATAATTAAACCCTTTACAAAATTATTTCAACCTTTTACAAATAAAGGGGAAAAGGGTTTAAATAATTTTGTAAAGGGTTTGAATAAATTTCTAAAAGTTTGAAATAATTTTGTAAAGGGTTGAAATAAATTTGTAAATACAATACATTTTCTATCTGAAGGACGTTCCCTGAAATTCATACTTTTCCAAACAATAAGTTTTCATTTTTCATAAGTATAAGAAATAATAACAGATTTTATAATGAACAAATCATTGTATTTGTACTGTTTTTTGGTAAAATATGTTTTATATAAAATTATATTAGGTAATGGTCGCCAATACCACTCCGTCCATTTTAATAACAATTTTATAAAAATTCTAATGAAAATAGACTTTGAAGAACGAAAAACACTTTGATAGCTTTGAACACAAAACGTTTGATAGAACGAAAAACACTTTGATAGACTTTGAACACAAAACGAAATCAGGCGGTCGTCGGGTTTTTGAGTAACTCATCGGGTGATCGTCCTAGCAACGGGAACATGTATCCCTATTCGTCTATTGGAGGCGTCACATTTTCACTTGCTCTCATCGCAAAAAAACAACCATGAAGTTAAAAATATCGATATTTTATTCTATAATCGTGTAGAAGAAACCTCAAGCTTCAATTTGACGCAAAAAAAAAAAAATTTCGTAAAAAGTGACATGAGTGACATTCAAAAATTATTTTTGAATTTGATTCTGCCACTAGAAGACAACGGTCTATCCAAGGCAGACCATGCTCTATTGTTTACATACCACTAATACTCCAACGTGTTAAAATATTAATCATCCCAAAATTTTCTGAATTTTAAATAAAATTTGACAATTATTCAATTTAATTCTGCCAGGACTTTACAGCTGCATAGGATTGGCAGAGAAGTCTCAAACGTTGTGGATTTTTGCACAAAAAGTGTACAATTTTTAAAATTGAGTCTGCCGTGGGTTAACAGCCGTTGAAGAGTGGCAGACTGATGGAAACATCCATGATTGGACCTAATCTCTCATTCACGGAGTTTTCATCCATCCCGGAGATATGATGATTTTTCGCGATTTTTGAACATTTCACATGGCTGCCATTTCTGAAAGCAACCGTTTTGGAGTGGTAGACTTGAAATTTCTCTCAGAATGGACAAGATTTTCATAATTTGTCGTCAAATCGTATCCCTAAATGAATTGTGATTTTCGGCCTCGGCTCCAGGACTATCATCTTCAGTACATTGAAAATGTATGTTCTGGGACAACATTTTTAAACATGCTGCCATCTGCTTGGTGAAATTTCTTTTATTTATGGGCACTATTTGGGGTCTAGCTGTGCCCCGAAGCTTTTAGTTGATGTCAGTCACTTCTAGGGTTGAAAAATAATGGCTGATATCTTCAAAACGCCCTAGCTCAAAAACTTTCGATATAAAGGAATTGTTTTTTCATCAATTTAAGAAAGTATTGATTTTTTATGACCGGATGAGACCTCTCAGAGCTCTGTTCCCTACGAGAACTAAAATGTCGGACTTCAATCAAAAATCATGATCACGAGTGCGCATCGCAAAAGAGGTTTAATCTCCGTTTAAATTTTAGCTGACCAAAATTCGATCGCTGTTCTTTTCTTCGAGTTGTACCTACCTCAGTTTTGCGTCCTTAGCATCCAGTAATCAAATCTCCGAATTGAGTGTAAAGCTTTAAAATAAACTTGATTGTGAAGCTAAAATATGGTTGGTAGATAGTGGCAATGGCAAATCTGTGTTCTTTGCAGGCGAGTGATCTATACAGAAAAAAAACTTTGTGTAATAATTTGTAGCGTTTTTTTCTTTGCTCGATTCCAAAGTTTTATTATTGAATAGTAACCGAAATCTAAATCTAAAAATCCTAAAATCCTTTGAAAAGTACGTTGTACGCTCTTATTTTAATTTCTCTCTCCCTCAAAATCTCATTCCCTCAACAAATGGATGTTCTCAGATTAGGAAGTACTAACATACAATGTTAGTACATGTTTTTATGTTGTTGCTTCATACAATGTTGGCTACCTTTGGAAGACTTCCGCCCCACCGAAGACTTCCTCTTTCCCCCAACATTGGATTTCCTCGCCAAAGACTTCCTGGCCACCGACTTTCTGGCGACCGACTTTCTGGCGACGGACTTCCTACCTCCTCCAGCGTTGGATTTTCTGCTCATGATCGAGCTCAGTGAACTTCATCCACAGTGGAGTCCTGAGTCAGTTACTCGCCTGAGTTCAAACACGACATGAAAAATTAACTACCTCAACAAAACCCATCAGCACGAACTTTTTTCGTCTTAATCGACTATTTCGATGAAATGAGTAATTTCGTTCATCTAATGTAAAACTAAACACGGCAGACAATTTTAAAACACAATTCACAAAGAACTATTTTGAAAAACCTAAATGATTTATGTATCTCCTCGACATCCATGTGCATAACACAACGAAGTGAAACAATGACTCCTCAACGCATTGAAATGAAGTTTTCTTCTCATTCCCTTTAAAGCACTCACAACAACAACTAGGAGCAATTGTGAACTAATTCACTGCACTCATTTTCTTATGACAATTTATTTCGACCTCAAATTTTATCACTCCAGACGATAACTTAAGTAATTGATTCGCAAAAATCAGAAAAACTCGAAAATTATGGTCGAAATCGCCAAAAATTGTAGTTTCATTCGAGAGACAAAACAACAAACCACTTCTCCAAATACCACTATTCCAAATAATCTTGATTGTGAAGTAGGTAGGTATGTGGTAGGAGGATAGTGCCAATGGCAAAGCCGTGTTCTTTGCAGACGAGTGATCTATAGAGAAAAATAATAAACCTTTCTGTAATAATTTGCAGCATTTTGTGCGGGAGCCGAATTTTGTTTCGTTTTGAGGCATTTTCCTTTAGACAAAAAAAGTCTACCAAGTGGGTGTGGCACATAGCTTCCTCGTATCCATAACACGATTGTATAGATCATCCGATGCATAGTAGTTAATCTCAAAACATCAATCTCTAAGTACCCTCGACTATCCTCATAGGGGACCATTTACACTCTAATCTGATCAATCCTGAGAAATTTCGTCGAAATCGGATGGAAAATGTAGAAGGCTGTTACAAGGAATTCAAGTTTGCGCATGCGCAGCAACTACTATTAGTCTGGGGGAGATGATTTTCATAGGGGACCATCTACACGCCAAACTGAAAAACCTAGAAAATGTCTTCAAATTCGGATGAAAAATGCAGAAGATATGGCTGTGGCAAGGATTTTATGACAGATAGACAGACACGGAACCAAAATTGTTCAGAAAGGTCTGAAACGTGAAACGCGAGTGGAAATTTCGATTTTGGAGAACTTTTTTTTTCAACCTTGAAAAGTGAAAACAAAGCTTCCGCTACCTTGGTAGACTCGGAAGCTATGAAGAAAACATTTTACACCCGATTGAATGAAAATTTCATGTTGGTTGGCCAAAAACTTCAAAATGACTCTGGGTCCTCTTTGTGAATAAAAAGGAAAACGTTGATTTTTGTAGTTTAATTCTCTTTCTAGCAACAGTTTCGCTGGGGCAACTTGCTAGCATCTTCAGGCTTATCAGTCTTATGTAGAATATACTTCAAGTCTTCTGCATAAGACTGATAAGCCTGAAGATGCTGGCAAGTTGCCCCAGCGAAACTGTAGCTAGAAAGAGAATTAAACTACAAAAATTAACGTTTTCCTTTTTATTCACAAAGAGGACCCAGAGTCGTTTCGGCCACCAAAAAGACTATATCATCCGACTCAACACCCAAATCCCAAATCCGTAGATATTTCAGAAAATCAGTGGAAGTCGGAAAACTCAGTAGCGTTGGCCACCCTGTAAAAAGAGTCTTGGTGTTGGTAGCACTGCTCCTCCAACACCCTCCAACGACTGGAACCCTCCGCCGCGACTGCCCTCCCCTCCTGGAGCCCTTTGTTGTCGGGTGGTTACGCTCCCTCGCTCGGCTCGCCCTCCAGTCCAGTCTACGCCCGAGCGCGCGTCTCTGCTTGTGCCTCTCGCGACCTGTTCGGTTTTGTGCGGTTTCCCCAGGAAAACTACACTGCAGTTCCGGCTTTCCAAGAAAACACTCTCAGGCATGCGATTCTGTTCCTGTTGAATTTCACCAGGCGAATCACTAAAACATCATGTGAGTTACAAAAGAATCTTATGTTTTTGATTGTTCTGACCAATTTGGTATAACAATCGTTAACCCTTATTAGCCCAAGAAAAAAAAATTCTCCCTCGCTAATTTCTTGTTCATATTTTGTTACATTTTAGTGCCTAATATACGTAAAAAATATTGGACCCAAACAGGGCCTGTAATCTTGAAAAACAAAAAGGTATCTTTTTGGATACCGTGAGCATGTGGGGGTCAATTCCGTCCCTTGATTGATTCCAAAAAGACACCCAGGCATGCGATTCTATTCCTGTTGAATTTCACCAGGATAATCACTAAAACATCAAGTGATTTACAAAAGAATCTTATGTTTTTGATTGTTGTGACCAATTTGGTATAATAGGGTGGAGGGACCAGTGTTTGACACCTTAAGGGAAATTTTGACTTTGACATGCAATAAAGTTGCGTTTTTTCCTTTGTTCAAACTTGAATCTTTAATTTATCGCAGCATCAGGATGTCCTCTAAGTATTTAGTATTGAAAGAATGAATAATTCAAGCCGCAAACTATTATAAATTCGTTTTTTCGAAATCAATTTTTCGACCCAGTGTTTGACAGCCAAATTTTTGGTTGCGCCAGTGATTGACACCCAGTTATTGACACGGTAGTTTCTCAGCAATAATGATTCCTTATTTCAACAAAACATTTACTTCAACATTTCAGAACTAAATTGTTCTCAATACCATACAATTCGAAGAGAGAAATACAAAATTAGGAACTAATGACAAGATTTAAGAGGCCACGTTAACGTATTCTTAAATGGACTTTGAAGCCCGTCCTTGACGTTTGAAACGCCAGAAATGCTGGCAGAATAGGAGAGGCTGGGTATTGGGTCGGATCTTGATACAACTGCTTTGGATTGGGAGTTAGTGTCAACTTCATTTTGACTGATGCCAGTCCTCCTCTCTTCAGTAATTTCCTCCTGAGTTATTTTTATCTCCGAGGCATACTCGGACTCGGTTGCGCTCTCAATCTTTTTCCAAATCATGAACAATGACCGGTGTTCTTCAGCTCCTTTCCATTCAGAATTGTTTACGAATTGAGATAAAATCTCTTGTGGAATATGCCTTGCCAGTACTTTGAGGGCCACTTTTGATTCATAAGATTGATTCATTCGAGGTACTATGACAGATGATTCCTCGTTCCTGCCAATCACTTCTCTTGCGTTCCAAGGAAACAGACCACACTTTCTGAAGCCGTTTTGGAGAATTACTGGTGACATTTCTTGGAAAACTGTGTCCAACAGCGGTGCAAAGTCAGTTTTCTTCAGTGTAGGAGTGGCTGAGTTACGAAACCTCCACTCGTGGACTTTTGTTCTCCAACTCTGTTTCAAAGACTTGAACACCGATACGTCCATGGGCTGCATCAAATGGGTAGCATTTGGATACAGAGCTACCAGAATAATTTTTTTCTCCGCACAAAACTGGCTTGTTTCGAGCGTGAGATGGGACGTGTGGCCATCTATGAATAAAATTATTGGGAACCCAATATCTTCCTGCACCAACCAGGGATAGAAAACATTTGCAATGTATTCATAAAAAACTGTACCGTTCATCCATCCTGAATCGGACTTTCCTATTCCCCAATGTTTAGGAACACTAGCTGCAAGATCCACTGGAAGCCTTTGGTACTGAAACACCACCAAGGGAGGAGCTAACTTCCCTTGAGCGTTCCCAGTGACCAAAACTGTGAGGCATTCCTTTTCGTCCGCATTAACTATTTGGTATACATTTTTGTCATTTTTATTAGCAAGAACAGTTTGACCTTTTGGATTAAGGAAGAAGGCAGACTCGTCCCCATTGAAGATGCGAGCTGAATTGTGTAGCACGTCCAAGAGACCGTCCTTCTCCAAGTTATTATAAACCTCAGAAAACCAATTTTGAATGTTATCATTGGTCACTTTGGCTTGCGATACAGTTAAATTCTCACTTATCCTTGTGCTAATCTCAGGGTGACGGTGTCTGAATCCCTTGTACCAAGACTTTCCTGGTACGTTGTTTGTGAAGGGATTAGGCCTTGTCATTTTAGTTACGAGCTGCCCGACACTCGTCAACAATGAGTCTTTTGTTGCCGGAAATCCTGCTTTGGCAAGTGATGATATCCATTGAACCAAGATGGTTTCTTCTTCTGGAGTAAGGACCGAACTTGGCCCCATGCGTCGACTTATAGGAGTCTTACCTCTTGATTTGTACAGTAGGGTTGTTCGTGGTATTCCATGACTTCTTGCTGCTGCTGCAATAGAGGTCCCACCTGCTACATCCCGCACAGCAGCTTCCATCTGAGTTTCTGAGTACAGGAATTTGGGTTTTTCGAGCTTCGCCTTGTTCTTTTTTTTCGACTTTTTCGATGAGGGAGCCATTTCAAGTATTTGAACCTGGAAAATATAGAAGCGGATGAGCTGAGAAGAATCTTAGGTAAGAAAGGAATGAAGATAAAGGGTGTCAAACACTGGTGCTGGTAGCTGTCAAAGACTGAACCCTTCCCAACTCAATGTTTGACCGTTTATTGGACCACTGTTTGACATAACTTTCAACTGTGTCATAAACTGGTCCAGCATTTGATTTTTCTCAAACTCGAATCGGATCTCCTTTATTATGGTTTAATCTTCAATTGGAAGTAAAAAAAAAATGTAGGGGAGAGGAAATTGGAAAAGGATCAGTGATTGACAGCCCTGTCAATCACTGGGGGCGGCATCAGTTTGGGGACTAGTAATTGACATTTGGATTTTTACGAGTTATCTTTGATATTTTCCAAAAACTGATAGCATAAATGAGATCTACGCAAAAAACTGATTGAGAAAAACTATTGGAACAATAAAATTTGGAAATGTGAAGGGCATGGTGAAGTAAAATAGAACACTTACCTCCTTAGCGAAATCACAACAAACAGCACTGAAGAAATGACAACACGAGGTGTCGACGGATAACCTTCTCCAGATTTCACAGAATCCCGCCAAATACCTTTTCCCGCCAATTAATTGACAAAGAAGGTATTGAGTTTCAGAATTCAAAAGGATCAAGAACGCAAAACACTCGTAAGCCTTATTATTTACACTTTTCGGTGAAATGTCAATCACTGGGGTCATGTCAAACACTGGTCCCTCCACCCTAATCGTCATATTAGTAGTAATCATGTATACATTGTATAAATAATAAGGTACGTCGTCGGTACAAACGACACACTGAAATAATATAAACTTACTGTGGTACACAGTTGTCAAAAATTGGGTTGTGTGACGTGTACCAAAAATATAAGATTCACGACGAAGAATATAAGTTTCGCGACGAGGAGAAACAAACGGACAAACAGAAGAGCAGTTGATAGTGATGAGAAAAGGGAAAGGATGGCGGAAATCAATTATTGTAATTTAGTAATTGTAATACTAAACTTACATAAGTAGCTATGTGCCCAATAAAATAACTATTAACCATACTTCCAACTCAATGTTTGGTCGTCACCGACTCGTCGACTTGGTCGTCGACTAAACTATTCTACGACGATCAATATGAAAGAACACTGCTTTGTCATTGTTACCATCAACCAACATAAGAAAAACATCGATCGCATTTCGGTCAGCTAAAATTTGAACGGAGATTAGGCATCTTTTGCGATTTCTCGCTCGTGTTTCTGATTTATCGTAAATCCAACCCTTAAGTTCGCGTAGGGAGCGAACGGTTTGTCCTACAGGGCTCCGCGTGGTCTCTAAATTGATGGAAAAACAATACCTTTATATCAACATTTTTCGAGTTAGGGCGTTTTCAAAATTTCAACCCTTAGAAGTGACCTACACCAACCAAAAGCTTCGGGGCACAACTAGACCCCATATGGAGCCCACATACCAAATTTCATCAAAATCGGTCAATGCTAAGTGTGGAAAGTGCCGCGTATGGCGGACGGACGGCCAAATTTTTATTTGGTTTTTGGATTTTACGTTCCTTGAAACGTAAACAAACAAATTTTGAGGGGTTAAAAAAATTTTTTCTTGGTCGCTTCCAAAGGTTTATTATTGGAAATAATAAAAACCAAAAAAAAGGAACCTACCATTCTACATTTAGCCCAGGCAAATTTGTGCTAAAAAGGGCTCTAACCCCTAAAAATCGAGAGCTGGAAGTCGTTTAAACCTTTTGGAGGTCCTGAATAACGCGTATCTGAGTTTGCGGCGGTTTCTAGGTTTTGGTTCAGATTTGAGAGTCGAAATTTCAGCACTTTTTTCACAATTTTGCTTATGACTCGAAAAATACGCGTCCTACAGAAAAAGTTCAGACGAAGTTACCTGCTTTGGGTTGCCTTTGCGAAAATTTTGCGCTACGGACTCTTGGTTTAAAATTCATATTTCAGCACCGGAGTGAGCGAATTTCAAAAACTATCTGGTTCACCATTAAATTGTCTACAAGTTTGGTCCTATGACATTTTACAATCGGTGTAGTCCTTTTCGATCTACGCGTTAGAAGTTGAGCGTTTAGCCAAGTTTGTAGAAATTGGTTATTTTTGACGGTCGATGTAGGCAAAACGGGTCAACCGATTTCAATGTATTCGACCCAAAATAGTGAAAGCAAAGTCATGTGCAAAATAGTGAAAAATGAGCTAAAATTTCGCGGTT
Source organism: Apolygus lucorum (assembly GCA_009739505.2). Lineage (NCBI taxonomy): Eukaryota > Metazoa > Arthropoda > Insecta > Hemiptera > Miridae > Apolygus > Apolygus lucorum. The sequence goes on along the minus strand of CM019173.2, from coordinate 27,099,681 downwards.
TTTAGGCTCTCAAATCTGGAGCACCATCTAGAAACCGTCAAATTCAGATACCCGTTATTCAAGACCCCCAAAAGGTTTTAAAACAATTTCAAGTTTCGATCAATTTTTAGGGGCAAATCACTAATTTGCCTGGGATAAATGGATCCATCGTCAACGTTGAAAGACGAGCAAAAGGGGGAGTCTACAAAATAGGGTCTCATAACCGTGAAAATTGGAATGGGATTTCATTGAGGACTGATCATTGATAAACAATTTCAGGCATTCATATAGGTAGAGTGAGGGTAACGTCAAACAATTAATCTTTTTAAAAACCTCTACAAAGTTCCCTTATACCTACTCTTCTTAACTTCAAAATCTATCCACATGGCTGTCTTATGCATTTTGAAGCGCCTAGAGCAGTCATGGGCAAAGTACGGCCCGCGGGCCAAGTGCGGCCCGCGACACGATTTTGATTAACCCCTATAATTAATTGCACATAGGAAGTGATTTTTTTTTGTGCAGCTATAATAGTTAACGGGAGCCTTAGGTATGGAATTATCGCATCCAACACTAACTGAGTTTGCATCGCGTGTTTTCTTTCCGTATCCGGATCTAAAAGACGAAATTATCTCTTTTATGGAAGAAAAAGGAATGGACGAGTGTGATCATTTGAAAGATATGTTATGGCTTTCAGACTTTGCATTTTTTACAGATATTTTTAGCCACATCAATAAATTGAACCTTAAACTCCAGGGAAGAAATCAATTGATTCATGATACTTGGAGTCATATCAGGGGTTTCAAACTGCAGTTAAATCTATTTTCCAAACAACTACTCAAGAAAGACTTCACTCATTTTCCAAGGTTAAAATCCATTGCAGTTACAGAAGACAAAGTTAAGAGCTATGAGAAAAACGTAAAATGCCTTCATGAACCAAGATTCCAAGACTTCAAAGTTATCGAACGGGACCTGGAGACTTTTAGCATGCCATTTAATTTGGCTTGTGAATCAGTTAAACCAGAAGTGCAGCTCGAACAATGTAACACTGAATTTAAACAACTATTTCTCAATGTTTCGAAGATTGAGTTCTACAAGGCCCTGTCAAAAACAACTTTTCCAAACCTGAAATCTCACGCTCAGAAGATAATTTCGATGTATTCCTCTTCTTACATCTGTGAACAGGTGTTTTCTACTATGAAGCTTCGCAAAAACAGTGTTAGAAACCGATTGACTGACCATGATTTAGCCTCGCTACTGCGAATCAGCTCATCTCAGTTTCTACCAGATTATGATCAACTTTTAGAATCTCAGTCACAGTTTCATCTGTCTCATACGCCTTCATGCTCTTCTAAAGATTAATATTTTTTTGTGACTTGTTTGGAAGTTTTTACCATTTTAGTATATAAGTTGTGTATGATGTAAAATTAAACAATAAAAAGGTTTAGGCCTATAACTTGTATTTTTTTTTGGCCCGCCTGTAAATTTTTAAATTTCATCTGGCCCTCCTTTTAAAAAGTTTGCCCATCACTGGCCTAGAGGTACCCCATAGAATTACGCCGGCTCATAAATATGGCGGAAAAAAAACTGACCGAAGCACTGGAAACAGTATTGACTTCCCTAACCGACGAAGAGCTAATTTAGATTAGGACAAGCTTGCACAGAGTCGTTCGATATGATTATTACACGAGATTTTATTGTCGATCCACATACCCAGAAAATTACTAAAGAAACGGCTTGACAGTTGAGACAAAAGTGAGGCTTATCATTGTTAAGTTATATTAATAGGTAGTACTCAAACACACTTACCTAGTTTCTTGGCTAACAGTCTCCGACCATAAATCGTACTGGTACTGTTGCCTCTTACTGATTTCATACAATTATACCTACTCAGACTCTAAATTCATAAAGTTACCGAAGGGAACAAAAACTTCTGCCAAGTTGAGTAGGCAGTAAAGCTTTTTGACTCACCAAAATCAACAAGGATTTACCTTATTTTCCTCCATGTACAACAAATGAGTTTTTTCGTACATTTAAAAAAAATTGAGTTGTGTTTTTGACAATCCAAATGGCCTAGACAGAACGTCTTAGGTATGTGATTTTTCTTCGATGGAAACTGGGCGGTACCATTTGGGCACCTCAGGGTGGATGTCTGTATCAAAGCCTAAAATGATACTTTAAAATATAGCATTTACGGATTTATTTTAGCCTTTCACAAATTCAATTCAACTTTTTACAAATTCAATTCAACCTTTTACAAATTATATTCAGCCTTTTACAAATTTAATTCAACTCTCCACCAATTTAACTCATCCTAACCCTTCAACTGATATGAGAAAAAAAAGAACAGTTTTAGCTTAGCCAATGTAACGGTTGCCCTGTACCTGCGCAGATAAAACGAGAAGCATGTCCATCACGTAGTTAGCGCAATCTTGTGCAGTTACTGAAGCCACACTTTTTCTTATAACGCCAGATAAGTCATGATCCTCTTAGCTACTAAGTATTTCTCTTGCTCTTGACTTTATCTTGGAGAATGCGAATTTCACTGGATTAAGCATTGGGGAGTAAGAAGGTAAAAACTTGATACTCGTCGTTGACAGATCTGTAAAATCACTTACTGAGGATGATCTGTGAAATCGTGCATTGCCCATTATTAATAGTGCATCTGATGAATTTATTGTGCAGTAGAACTTCTTCAAGTTCTCTTAGAAAATCACAGAAGAGTTCAGCTGTCGTCGTTCCGGAAGTAATGATATTCAAATGCACGATAACCCACCTAAGTGTAGCTTACTACGTATAATCCTAATCAATCAGCTACTTTCCATATCCATCCCCTCTGGTGGAGAGTTGAATAGAATTTGTAAAAGGTAAAATTTTGAATTCGTAAAAGGTTGAATTGAATTTGTAAAAGGTTTAAATGAATTTGTAAAAGGATGAAATAAATCTGGAAAATGTTGAAATAAATCTGTAAAAGGTTGAATTAAATATGTAAATGCTATAAATCTGGAAAAATAGATGCTGTTCATAAGACGCCTAACATTTTCCAGGAATCGTCTTATGCCCTCAAAATTCAAGTTTTCTAACTTCTTATCAAATTCTCGGATAGAATTTTAAATTTTTATCCTGAAACTCAAAATTCACGTGTCGGAACAGATTTTGAGATTATATCCCAAAATAACAGATTATTTTTTAAACGGTTTTCTCGAAATTTTTGGCGTCATTTCGGTATTTATCGATATTCTGTATGAAGGGGACACGGAGGTAGGTAAGATGGACGTTCCAGTACCGAACTTCTCTCCAAATTTGAGCAAAATCTACCCACTGTGCTGTATTTTTTGTAAAAACATGTTTGAGGGAGATTATGCTACCTAATGAAGGAGCACAAGCCGAAAATAGTTCTAATCAAATGTATAGCATTTCTAAGTCAAATTCAAGATTTTCCACACCAAATTCAAGATTGTTTTTGAACTGAATTACAAATTGTAGAGAGTTGAAAGGTCAATTTCAGTGTGAACTTGAACTAATGTTTCTATTCGTGTTCCAAAACTCAGTACCTACCTGACCTAATTTAAAGTTCTATAATGGAAGAATCCTAAAATTCCTTCTGTATGTTCATTCCTTCTTTACGCGCATCCGTTCTTTACACGCATCTCTTCCAAACGCCTGAAGGTTAAAAACTATCGATGTATTGTTCTACTTTTCTCTTCTAACGAGTTCAAGGCCTAGTTTGAGCAAAATTTACATTCCTTGATGAAGAAATTCTTGAATTTGGTATGGAAAATCTTGAATTCGACTTGGAAATACTATACTTACATATAAATTTGCGACGGTTTCTGAGTTGTGCTAGAAAACTTTTCGAAAACGAAGGGACCCACAACTCTTGGATTTTGATGTGATTGCTAATAGGAAGCACCTGTTAGTGAAAAATCTTCATTCTGTTTTAGTTTTGACTAAATTTATTTTCTTTCTGGCACACAGCTGCCATCTTGAAATCGTCTGAAACTCATCCCGGTCTCCTATAGTAGTAATACGACCATGATATGATTCCCAAAACAGACGCTTTGACGATGAGGTCTTGGAGCACCGGGTAAAACTTTTGAGAAGCAAGTCTACCCACAATCCCCGTCAGAAAGTAGAATCCCAGTACGACTCCAGCGTAAATCGCCGGTTTTCTCCAAAAAGGGTGTGCTTGTTTGGAGTTGATTTTCTTCATATTTATGTAGCATTTCTCGATTTCTTCTTGAAGAATCTTCTTGTACTTGACGGTGTAGGCTTCCCCGCCCATTCGCTTCACCTTATCAAAGGAGTCGATCGCCGTTTCTTTGCTTTTCTGATGAGCACTTTCCAGCTCTTCTGGCTTCAGGTAAGTTTGTTTGTGACCATCGTCGTACAATCTTTCCATCATAAGCGAGATATACAAATCCTTCGCTTCTGACAAAGCTGCCAAATTCTGGGCCATGGCTGTCGTGACCCACAAAGAATGAGGATCCGGCATCTTATCACTCCCTAATTCCTTCACGTACAAGCTAAAAAACCCGTAAAGATCCCTGCCTTTCAATCTGATTCCACCGATCTCTTTGACGACCAGGCTCTTTGGACCCAAAACCCAAGGTACCAACTGACCCAAGTGCAATTGAAAATCTTGAGCCAATCCTCCAACGTTTCCGTTGTACTTCGGATTGAGAATGGCATCTCCTGGGTATGGAAGTAAAAAGCAACTTATATCACTAAAACAACTCCTAATAGTTTTCCTCACCATTTCATGCTCTTCAGGAAGTCCAGGTTTGATTTTCAGTCTTTCTTCTAGAATCTTCCTTCCACCAGTTTCTCCATAGCTGGCCTCGAAGGGGAATTGCCAATCTCTCACCACGAACACCAGTTTTTGGAATGGAGATTTTCCAACACCCTCTCCCAATATAAGTTTACCGTATTCAGTGAAAAACTGCAAGTTGTGTATGTCGTTTTCTTGAATGTTTTTGCTGACGTTGTAACATTGGCATGAGCTCATCATAGTGCTCAAGGAGAAAATGGTCGCTGTGTTTTTGAAGCTGCTCTCTGTGTCAAAAGATCCCTGGGTGTCCAAAAGTATAATTCCCACTTTTTCTTTGTCCTTGATCGTTGTGATGAACACTTCCGACCAAACCCAAATCCCCAGCGTGTGCCGTTTCGAGCCGTATTTCCACGAGAAGCCCTCCAAGGGCTCATCGGCTTTGCCCATCCAAGCCATAGATGGCGCTGCTGGATCTGTACTGGATCCTTCATCAGCAGAATACTTATAAGTCAGGTACCTCAAGAAGTAGCCCAGGAGGAACGACTTGCCTTTCCTATAGTCGCCAGCCACCGATATAACCACTATGTTCTTGTCTATCACATTTTCAGCAAGTAAAATTCTCCTCAATGCGTCTTCATCCAGCTGGTATCGCCTCCCATCTGTCGTACGAAGAATCGGGATAGGTACTCCGACCACTTTGGGCATGATGATTATTGTTTTTATTATGCTTACAGCTTTACAATTTACGATCAGTTGTGCACAAAAATCTAATAAGTCCTTACTTGCATTTACACAATGTTCGAGTTTTACGAAATTTAACTTTGTCAAGAAAATGTACAATATTTACATGAAATAATCACACATCCGGTGTTTTTCCACGAAAATTCTAAGTATAAACTGTTTCGATAGAAACCTGAGCTGCTATCATGAAAGTGCATCATCAGCTCGGATTTATATGAAATTGGCTAATTGAATTTCAAGGGTTTGGAAGCATTTCAAGCTACTGGTTTTTCTAAACGATAAATTGAATACCGATAAATTTATTTGAAAGTTCAACTAATTTTTACATTTAATGACGATGTCGAAAATGGGAAAAATTGTCGGTATGCGCTTAAATATTGGGTCAATCTTGAAATCGTGGTGCAGAGCTGAACGCAGAATTTCATGCTCTACTATTTTTAATTCGTCAGTTTTTACATAGAATGACCGCAAAAAAATTGTTGTTGGATCCACTTAGTTTCCCATTATTGGTGGGCCAAGACACCAATTAAAATTTGAACCATAACACGTGAACTTTTGCAGGCACCGAAGTCTAGATTGACTGGACTATGTCTCTCAAACGTGCGTTTTTTTCGCTTTACTAACAAATTCAAATCTCATAGTGTCAAATTTCCTTCAAAACCCATTTTAATATAATTTGGGTACAAGATAATTATATACATTTACCTTCCTGGTAAATTAATTCCCTTATCTTTCCCAATAGTCCTGGGATTAATGAAGTCCCTCTCTAATAACTATGGATGTCGAGACCGGTCGTCCAGATCTCTGTATCTAGCATAAAACCAACTCAGTATGCCGAAGATGGCAATTTTAAACGCAACATCGCACATTATGGTCAGCTTGCTGACGCCCATTCGTCTCAAGATTTGGCCAAGAGCGATGAACGACAGAGCGGCCCCCGCGTAGAGAGCCGGCTTCCTCCAATACCAGTGCTTCCTAGAGTGATTTGCCATGTAGATTTGTCGAAACATCTGCTCCAATTCGTCGTCCAGTTTTTTTCTGTATTCTGCGGAGTATTCTTCACCGCCAATTTTCTTGATGGCATCGAAATGGTCCATAACGCTTTCTTTGACTCGTTTGTGCTCAACTCTGAGGACCAGAGGCTCGACGTACTTTCTCTGCCCTTCCATGATTTCTTCAATCATAATATAATTGTACAATTCCTTGGCTTCGGCCACAGCCACCGCATTATTACCGTCAGCTGTCGCCATGTACAGCGTTTTGGGTTCTGGCAGATCACGACCTGACAGAACTTTCGAATACGACAAGAAAAACTTCGTTAACTCTTTGGCCCTCACCTTTTTTCCGCTGATTTGCTTGATGATCAAATTTTCCGGAGATAAAATCCAAGGCACGAGCACGCTAAGATGGAGTTTGAAATCCGTAGACAAATCCTTTAGTCGCCCGTTGAACCTTGGATCTGTGATTGCTGGGCCAGGATGGGGCATCAAGAAGCACCTGATATCGGAGAAGCAAGTTCTGATGTGCTGCCTCACCATTCTTTTCTCCGTTGGCATCGATTTTTCGTACCGTAGCCGCTCCTCCAGTATGGTTTGGCCACCTCCTTCCCCGTAAGAGGCCTCACCAGGGTATTCCCAATCCCGCACTAAGAATATAAGCCTTTGAAATGGTGTGTGCTGTTCTTCGAACTCCAGGGCGATTCTGCCGTATTCAGTGAAAAACTGTAGATTGTTAATGTCGTTCTCTTGTATGTTTTTGCTAACATTAAAGCACTGGTTGGAGCTCACCATCGTGCTGAGAGCGAACACTGTCGCAGATTGGTTCATGGTGCTTTCTGTATCAAACGACCCTTGAGTGTCCAAAAGCAGTATGGCGATCTTCTCTTTCGTAGCCAATGTTGTTAGGAAAACCCTAGACCACATCCAAATCCCTTTTGTGTGTCTCTTGGAGCCGTACCTCCACGAAAAGCCTTCCAAAGGGTCGCCATCTTTGCCCATCCAGGCCGCTTCAGACTCATTTTCCGTCTTCTCTTTCGTCGGGTACTTGAAATTGAGGTACCTCAAAAAATAGTCGAGCAAGAACGACTTCCCTTTGCGGTAATCACCTGCCACAGACACAACCACCACGTATCTTTCTTTGACGTCGCTGTCCATCAAGATGTGAGACAAAGCCTTTTCGTCCAATTCGTATCCATCACCTTTCGGATGTAAAACTGGCACTTCTCTTCCATCTATCGACATAATTTCGACCTTAAGAACACCCGCTTTGTAGTTGTTAGATGATAATCGTGGTCCAAAACACGTTCGAAACACCCGAAAATCTCATGAACCGACCAGGTCTTCTTAAATATGACGTGCTTGCAGTGTGAGTGAGATAATTGCAGGAAAAATGTGGATTATAGCGGTAAAAGAGATGTGAATCTACTAGGATGATTTACTTGTTGACATTGACAATAGAAATGTTGAATGTTTGTTATTCGTTATGAAATATCTTAGACTATTCTGCACGATGAAATAATCATGATCAAAACTAGAAGACAGTTTAATATAAATAAAGCCAATTTCTGGTGCCGAACGAAAATGAAAAAGTTCCTTACGAAATAATGCACTGTTTCTTGAATATTTTGAAATTTTTTATGATTTCTTTCTTAACGTACGAAGTTTTAAATGGAGAAACGTCCCTGTCTTGCTGCAACTTGTCAAACTTTTTTGATGAAAATAACTTTCTATGGAATCTGAAGAGTGCAAAACTAACCCGAAGATCTGATTTCGAGAAAAACTAAATTTAAAGTTTCATGTCACTTAGAAACTAGGGAAATTTAATACTATAGTTCCCAAACAAAATGTTCAAGTAACATTTTAAAATGATGAGATGACTAACGATAAGCACTCTAGGAAATCCTTTAAAAACGCTGCAAAACATTACACAACGGTTTATTATTTTTCTGTAGAGGTTTCTTATTTATCACCCGCGAAGAATGCAGCTTTTTGATTAACAGTACCTACCTACCAATTATACTTATTATGTATGATAAATTTACAAGAAACGCGCATTTAAATATTTTCTGTAAAAATGTCATAAAAATCGGTCCATGAGAACAGGGCAAAGCGCCGCCCATAAATGTTTCAATTATTTTTTGGATTCTACATACCTTGAAACGTAAATAACAAGGGTCCACAGAATTTCACTACTCTGATTATGTTTTACATACCAACAGTATTTCATACAGTATACCATCAGTATTTCAATTGATTAATTTTGAACACTTTAATTTAATACTGCGTAGGAGCATCGGTAATCAGCAGGTAACCGAAACAACTTCCTGAAAACGGCGAAGTATTCATCATTTTTCAGTGTCCATGGGTTAGATCACTACTTCGTGCTGCTTCAAACCTCCTTCATGGTGTTTTTTTTTCTGCATTAATTCAGATAGGTATTACAAAATATTATGAGAGTGTGTTTTTTTCATATTACATTTAAATGTATTATAAAACAAAGATTGTGTGTTTTCGTTATATATTTAAATTACAAGAAATTGAATAATTTCTTTTACATTGAACGCTGATTCACATTGAAGGTATGCACGAACCTACGTTGACAACTTGCGGTTACCTTTTCGATGGAGTTTCGCTTCACCTTTCCAACCGCTTATTCAATCATCAGTGTCTGGCACTCTTCTATCACATTCAATCAAAACAACCAATGATTCGTGAATATCACGTTTACATTAATCCTTCTTAATTTAAACAAGGTAGTACGTAGTGAAGATTTACTTTTCTTTCACTTTACAAAGTAGTTATTTCGGCGTACTCTATAATGGCTACCACCAGAATAATGCAATTAACTAAGGCGCTTCAAATTCACAAGTTAGTTGGACAAGCAGATTTCATACAGCCTAAAACTAAACAATCCAAAATTGTGCGAAATAAAACTGCTAGTTCTATCGAAACCAAAATAATAAATTCTAATTCCAGCAACAACCAGTGAAAGCACATTATTTTTGTTTTCTCTTTCTCTCACTAATTACGTAAGTAACAAATTTCTACTCATTTATTCTACATTAAGTAATTATTCATGCAAGCTAGCCAATTTTTTTCCAATTCCACAAATAGTTCAAATTCTGAGAATCACTCAAAAGGGCTCCCCTTTCGTGAAATGCTAACGGAAATTAGAACTTTTTTGAACAATGTAGAATTATGTATGGTTTTTATCCCTCACAATCAAAGATGAGGAAGTTTGTGCGTAGCTCGTAGACTCAGTTTCTCAAATTCACTCATTAATTGAAGTGTGTTAATACATTTAATTCACTGCAATAATTCGTGAAAAGTAATACCTCCTTCCTATTTCATCCTGCAGGCATCCATCCAAGCTCAAAGTAGGTCCTGAGAAGCTCCTTATGACTTCTCATCAATCCCTCCTTTCTGTCGTCCCTACAAATACCCTTCCGTCCTTCTGAATTGAACCTGGCTGGAGTTCCTCACACCTGCCACGATATTCCTTTCTTAACAAGAAAACTTCTAAATTTAAGGGAGCTGGTCTTTTTTTGGCACCCCTACACCTCATATATTTTGTCCCTCATTCTAAATTTATTAAATGGAGATGCGACATGTATATTAACATTAATTTTTTTAAACAAAAATCGTAATGGACTCCTAATTTATCCATTTCTGGTTGGGAAGGAGTTTACTTCCAGAAAACAATATTCTTTCTACAAATGTGGGATATTAATATACTCACATATTTTCTCCAAACATATTTTTGCTGGAAGCAGTACTTTCGCTATTGACCATAATTTTCTCGATAGCTAGGTACTAAAGCTGTTCCAGAACAGTCCGAAATATGCTCATCCATCCAGTGAATGAAAGCTTAGTAGATCAACCACAAATTTTCATTCTTTGATATTTGTTTCATCCATCCGAACAGCTCTATTTTCAAATTAAATACATTTTTGGAGAGGTAACGAATCGCTGAATCCAATAAACTGCATTGAAGTCGTATCAATTTATAGTTTATACGAACAATTTTGGTTACGTGTCTGTCATGAAATCCTCGTAACGGGCAAAACTAGAAGAACTTGTCGTTCGATTTCGATGAAATTTTCAGGGATTGTGTGTTTTGTCGTGTTGATGAATATGAAATCATCTCTAGATTAATAATAGTCTCTGCGCATGCGCAAACATTAAAACCTTGTAACATAGGTAACAATAACTCCAACATTTTCCACCCTATGTCGATGGCATTTTCAGGGATTGTTCAGGTTGGGGTGTAGATGGTGCCCTATGAGGGTGCTGCTTTGAGATTAGCTACAATGCATTGTATCGTTTACATTACGGGGAAGGGCCCTCAATAGAGCTCTTAAGCAGCCATTTTGTGAAACAGTCTAGATACTCAACTAGAGGTGAAAACTACGGTGTCTCTTCTCTAGCTAGGCCTATCATTCGTAATTCGTTTCTAATGTAAACCTCAGTATTATTTGTGACAAATCAATTCATAAAGATTAGAGGTGTTAATTTTTCATTCAATATGTCGGTATTCTCCATAAAACCTTGTTCTCCTATAGTGAGTGATTGATTTCTAAAGCAAACGTATGGGATTCAAGACCTTTTGAGGATGACGTGTACGAGGTGAGAGAAGATAGTGAAACACACTACATGTAGGTGTATTCTTCGACATATACAATTGAGTTATGAATACGAGGAAGCTATGTGCCACACACACTTGGCAGACGTTTTCTAAATTAAATTCATAGATATCTCTTTAGTTGTAGAGGGCACGTCCCCAGTTGTAACTTCAAAGTTGAGTGAATCCAGTCGGGAAATCGTATTTTGCCCTACTCTGCTCCATACCTTCAAACGGTCACAATCATTAATCATTATTTATCGCCCCATTAATAGACTCCAGAATCCTGTACCTCCTGGTTTCGTCTATCTTCTAAAAGCGGGAGCGAAGCTCTGGCAAGTGAAAGGTTCTACCGAACAGAAATAATAAACCGCCCAGTTTAATTTTCCCTCCAGAAGATCACGGTCGGTCCAACACGTGCATCTTTTTTCGTGGCCGATCCGTCTCCTAACAGGTATAACAGATGTGCGCCCCCCGAAAAAAGTCTGTTTATGAACAAAAAAAAAGTGGCGCGGTCAAAACGAATGAAGCTTTCTGGGAACCATTTACAACACTTCACCCTGCCAACGACCTGTTAAATTTAAAGCGGGTTTATTTATACTGCTTCTTCGCTATCAAAGATGTGTCCTTCGAGCGGGGCTGAAGTTAGCATTATTCAGGAAAAAATTCCGTAAAATCAGTAATACTTAACCTAACTGGACCAAATTTGATTTTTTAAATCTGAAAATCAAGGAGAGGAGGGGAAAATTTCTTAAGTTCAACTTCTTAACATAAAAAATCGACAAAATCGTTACTACTCATCCAAAATGCATCAAATTCCGGGGTTATATTACACTGAGTGCGCACCAGATAGAGGTGGAAGGAGAGGTTGGAGAGAGGAAGTTTCCTACATTCAACATCTTAACGTAAATAATTATGTAAAACCTTTGTGTAATGATGCTTGATTTGGGAAATTTTCTCTCGCCTCTCTTCATCCCCTCTTTTCACTCCCATCTGGGGCGCTTAACACTTTCAGTGCGGGACTAGAAAATCCTACTTTGGCCTCCGGCGGTAGATAATTTTGGAGCTTAGTTTTTAGCTATTTATATACTACTTATATGCATACAATGATAAAATGAATGGTTTTTTTAATGGTTTTTATTGCTTGTTGTCATGTGACATACCCGCCACTCGGAAAGACTCAGGGTATGCAAGACTCAAGCGAGCAGCATGTCATATGACCACACCCGCCAGAGACGAAACTCTTCATGCTGTCATAATATGACATGATCCGCACTGAAAGTGTTAAGTCTGGGTAATGTAACCCCCAAACTTGTTGAATTTTGCATGTGTAAAACGACTTTTCCCCTCCTCTTTTCTACTTCTCTTTCCACTCCTATCTGGTGCGCATAATTCACGGGAGGTCGTTGTTCAAATTTGGTCCAGTTTGATTAAGTATTGACGATTATCCGGCATTTTTTCAAAATGATGCTTAGGAATATTGCCAACTTCAGTCTGGTGTCCTTCAAAATCAAAGTTCTGCATTTAAGAGTTGTAGGAATCAGAAGTGGAAACGACCAAACCGTTTTCCTAAGGAGTCCTTCTCTTTCCACAGCTTTGGGGCAACTCTTAGCTTCGACTCTTGCTGATAAACGCTGCAAATCATTACTCAACGGTTTATTTTTCTGTAAAGATCATCTGCCTGCGTAGAGCACGGTTTCTTCCGTCTCATCGAGGACCAGGGATATATGGAGGGAGGGGTGTGTGGGTTCTCTTGGGGCAGCTCTCAGGGTGGGTGTTAAGTGTTCTGATGAATTTTATTAATTACTGCTCGTTTAAACGAAAGTTGATGACGTATGGGTGGGGATGTGTTCATTCGTTTCTAAAAATCGAACACTACCTTAAATTGATGAAAAAAAGTCATGGGACATTAATCGATTGTGTCATTAATAATGATTATCCTCATTAGAGAACGGTTGAGCCTGCAGAGCTCTGAGTGATGTCATTAAATTCTATAAAATCCTGAACATTTCAAATAATTGTAAAAAAAAAAAAAAATACATGAATTACCTATTGAATAATGATAATTCACTTCTTTGCATGATCCATGCCTCCTATTGTTCGAATCGTGGATTAATCAATAAGCCAGTATTGGAGGGCCCTTGAAATTTTAATCGAAATCGAAAAATACCATGATTCATTTTTATGTTTATGATTCATTTTATGTTTAACCTTGGACAGACCGATAGATGCCGTTCCGAAAATGCCCAGGAAGCTTTGAAACTCGAAATTTGAGAAAAAATTGGTAGACTTTTTTCATTGCCCAAGTTTTTCCAACTTTTTCTGGTTTAAAAAAAACCCTTCCCCTCCTTTCTTTGTTTAAGGGGGTCTCAGTCGTTCGCCGTTCGTTCCTCGTTCCGGGTCAGCATTTCCCTAAATTGCAGGAGCTCAAACTTAAAATGTTGTACCTAAATTTGGAATGTTCAATGAGTTTTGAAATTCATTAGAGCATCAGTCTAGGGAATTGAAAAACTAAAAGATTGCCGGTGGAATCATCAAAATCGACCAATAGTTGTCAGAGAAAAATGGAAAAAACCGTTTATTCAGTTTGGTTGGAAAACCCATACTGAATAAACGGTTTTCCTCATTAAATGAAATAAAATTTTTATTTCTCTGGCAATTATTGTTCGATTTTGATGATTCCAGCGGCAATCTTCTAGTTTTCAGTTCCCTAGACTGATGCTCTAATGAATTTCAAAAATCCTTGGACATTTGAAATTAAGATACAACATTCAAAGTTTGAGCTCCTGCAATTTAGGGAAATACTGACCCGGGACGAACGGCGACCGACTGAGACCCCCTTGAGAACCTGGTTTCGGGTTTCATAGGATGCTTTCATGTTTTCAGAGTAAATCAAGTTTTCGAGTAAGTTTCAAAAGTAAACTTCAGGCGCCAAGCTGTTCTCTGTTTTGAAGCTGTGCCGCGTGTTGTGTGAAGAAGGGGTGGTTGAAGTGTAGAAGGGAGGGGGGGGGGCTCCAATCAATACCAGCCGGCCAGAGGGGTTGACGCAATTTCGAAGCGTTCTGGAGAGATTTTAATGATGAGCTCTCACTTGCTGACGACTGATACATTTAATTGATTTATTACGTACTACGATTATTACACTACCAGCCGGCCACCCGTGCGTTGCTCGAGTTCTCATCTGGAAACTTCGCGAAATTCTATAATCAAGGAATTTTGTAAAACGAACCGACAAAAATCAGGTGGTGAAGTGAAAGCAGAATGTCGGAAGTTCACTCGTGAAAGTGACAAGTTTCAATTATGTTGCACATCACAAACAGCCACTTTATGTCACAAATATAGTGTTTAACCCTTAATATCCTGAAGCATTTTTTTGGAAGTTCGATTTTCACCTGCAACAATTCATCCACTTTTAAACCCAAACTGATAGCCTTCGATTGAAAGAACCAAAATAATTCTCAAGTCGACAGACTGTAAAAGGGGCTTAGGTAGGTACCTTCTACCCTCATTTTTCACCTTGTAGGTTATTAGATGGGTTTCCTCGTCAGAGATGGCGCCACTGTCTAGGGAACCACAGATCCTTTTATGAAGTGAACCCTCTCCACCTTCTACCCTCATTTTTCACCTTGTAGGTTATTAGATGGGTTTCCTCGTCAGAGATGGCGCCACTGTCTAGGGAACCACAGATCCTTTTATGAAGTGAACCCTCTCCACCTTCTACCCTCATTTTTCACCTTGTAGGTTATTAGATGGGTTTCCTCGTCAGAGATGGCGCCACTGTCTAGGGAACCACAGATCCTTTTATGAAGTGAACCCTCTCCACCTTATTTCTTGGTTTTGTACTTTATGAGAAATTACTGACACCAACATCCCACTAAAGATTATTCCAAGTTTCCTTCTTCTACTCCAACAAAATTGGGTTTATATACAGATTCTGCTAATGCGGATAGCACTAGTTTGGATCTTGAAAAGATCATTGAGCTGACAGACTTTAGTAGGGCCTTTAAGGTGGATACTTCCTGCTCGAACATTCAATAGATTTGTCAAAATACATTTAAATTTAATTTAAAACGTCAGAAAAAAAATTAATTTTTTAACAGGCGGGAAATTAAGGGTTAATAGTGTGTGCATTCCAGGAGACGTCCCATTGGATAAAGGATAGTTCAATGGGGTAGTTGAATGATATTTTTCAAATGTTTTTCTTTGTAGTAAAACTCCCAGAAACGTCTCCCTAAAACAATATATAGTTTCAAAAAACAGGATTTTTGAATTTTAGAGAGAAAACCTTCATATGGCTAGAGACTGCGGGGTGGGGAACACATCATCGTTGATCAACACTAGACATCCCCGGCACCACAGCTGTAATAAGAGGCAACGTTGGACTTTTATCTGTCGGTTTTGGTAGGTAACTCCGTAGAAGATCACATCTTGTCAGTTAAGAACCAGCATGACAGGTAAAATCTTATTAAACCAATCAATAATTGATTGTACAGTTCCTGAAAATCAATCGATCAATCAATTATTTGTACAGTTCCTGAAAATTTCATCAAAATCGGATTAAAAATGTAGAAGTTAAGTACCTATGGTTGTTACAGGGAATTCACGTTTGCGAATGCACACTGTCTACTATCAGTTTCAGGCGATGATTTTCATAGGGAATCATCTACACGCCAATCTGAACAACCCTGAAAATTTCTATAAAATCCGGATGAAAAATGTAGGCGTTAAAGCTGCTAGAAAGATTTTACGTTTGCGCCTGCGCAGAGGGACCAGAGGTCATAAGGGACCATTTACACGCCAACCCGTGCAATCCCTGAAAATTTCATCGAAATAGGATGAAAAATGTGAAAGTTATGGCTGTTGCAAGGAATTCACGTTTGCGCATGCGCAGCGACTACTATCAGTGCGGCGGTAACGATTTTCATAAGGGACCATCTACACGCCAACCCGCATAATCCCAGAAAATTGCGTAGAAACCGGACAATAACTTCGTATTGTTTTGCCCGTTACAAGGATTTCATGACACGGAACCAAAATTGTTCAGGAAGACCTGAAACGTAAAATAAAAGCGTAAAGCGAGTAGACATTTTGATTTTGGAGAACATTGTTTTTTTATTTGAAAAGTGAAAACAATGCTTCCGCTACCCACCTGCTTGAAACCCACTCTTGAAACTAGAGGTGTGTCGGTCAGGAGTGAACGTATTGAAAAGACCTTACCTTCAAAATGACCTTTTCAGAACTCAACGGGTTATCAAAATGAACACGGTCATACGTTCATCAACCCACCAATCGAGTTTTCCGGTTAAATTACGAGAACAACGACAGAAGGCCAACAAAACAAATTAATTGCCCGCAACATGGATGTATAATATGTATTTGTACACATGCATGTTTGTACATGGATCATTAATGTGTGCAAATGACAAGGAAGTATCAACAGAAAGAAGTAGATGGAAGTGGTTTTCTAAGCAAAACCTTCCGTCATCCAAGTGAAGAATTACGTTCGAATAAACTGAGGACTGAAAAGACAAACTGAAAGACCAAAAACACCTAAAGACTGATTTATACGATTCGAATCGGTCTTTCATTTGTTTTTGTCTTTTAGCTCATTCGATTCATTCAAATCGCCTACTCATTGTAACTAGAGGTGTGTAAGACACGGTCATTTGGCGGATTCGAATCCCAAACGGTCACTCATTATAGAGACCAGGTCTTTTGAATCCGTTCACCCGTTCATTACGATCACATACCAACTCAATCAGTGAAATGAACCTTTGTAGATTTGTAGAGAGGCAGTTGGGTCTTTGATAAAACTAATTAATATTATGGAGAAATAATGTTCAATAATATACTTAGCTTCGGCTCTTGATGGCAAGAAATTAATTTAAAAAAAAATATATTTTCCCTGATAAATCGGTTAAGTTGTTATTTTGAGACACTAAAGTATCGACACTCAAGCCAAACGGTGCATGGGATATCAACCCGAATACGATACAGTATCGATACTTTTGTAACAATAC
This sequence comes from Apolygus lucorum, assembly GCA_009739505.2. NCBI lineage: Eukaryota > Metazoa > Arthropoda > Insecta > Hemiptera > Miridae > Apolygus > Apolygus lucorum. The sequence continues at coordinate 27,082,554 of CM019173.2, read as the reverse complement.
CCAACCCTAGCGCTTTTTTTCCTCATAGAAAAATCAGAAAATGCGCTAATTACCAAAATACAGTAATTCATAAATAAGGGTTTTTTTATTGCAAAATAATAAAGAGTTCTTACAATACGATCACTTACCAAAGTGGTTAACCGAAGACTCCAGAAACCAACAAATAATTCGGATTTGGAATTTAAAAGGAAGCGATCAGAACACAAACACAAGACTAACAACCAGCCGGTCAGAAGTCACACAAAAAAAGAGCGAGTCGGTAAACCGAACCAGTTGGAATCAAACAAACAACGTCCATAAGGATCCATATTAAGATTCAGGTCGTGACTCGAAAAAATGCTGAGTCGAAAAACCGAACTAGTCCGAGTAAAAGTAAGTGAGGAGGCGATTTGAATGAATCAAATGAGCTAAAAGACAAAAACGAACGAATGATTGATTCGAATCGTATGAATCAGTTAAGAGTCTTTTTTGTCTTTCAGGTCATCGATTCGAATGAATCATTCGTTCGTTTTTGTCTTTTAGCTCATTTGATTCTTTCAACGCTTTTTAGTCCATAGTTCATTCGGACGTGATACTACACTTGGATGATGGAAGGTTTTGCTAAGAAAACCACTCCTTTCCGTTGATACATCCATGTAAAACTGTTGTTGATACTTCCATAGAAAACCACTCCTTTCTGTTGATGTACTCCATGGACTTAGGATCCATGACGTACTCCCAAGTAATTTTCACACATTCTTGATCCATGTACAAACATGGATGTATACAAATACATTATACATCCATGTTGCGGGCAATTAATTTGTTTTGTTGGCCTTCTGCCGTTGTTTTCGGAATTTTTTCAGAAAACTCGATTGGTGGGGTGATGAACGAATGACCGTGTTAATTTTGGCAACCCGTTCAGTTCAGACAAGGTCGTTTTGAAGATAAGGTCTTTTCAATACGTTCACTCCTGACCGACAACTCTAATTGTAACCTATTCCGACTCGTTCAGTTTTTCGACTCAGCGTTTTTTCGAGTCACGACCTAGATCCCAACGTTTCGACTCGTTTGGTTTACAAACTCGCTCGTTTTTGTGACTTCTGACCGGTTGGTTGTTTGTCTTGTGAGTGAAACGGTGAACGGATTCAAAAGACCTGGTCTCTGTAATGAGTGACCGTTTGGGATTCGAATCCGCCAAATTACCTTGTCTTAGGGCCGGGGGTACAAGTCATCGTTTAAACGGGGACATAGCTAAGCTTAGCTTAATTTGGAAACACCGTTTAAACTACAGATCCCGTTTGGCGGGTGTACAAGTCCTTATCAGCTTGGTTTAAGAAACTGGAGTTTAGGAATCCAGAGACGACGAAGACGAAGAGGAAGAGAACAAAACGGCATGGAACTATAAAGGTTCCATGCTGTTCCATGTTCGTAACTGCAAATTTTTGATGAATTTCAAGGCAGAAGTTGGAATAAACATCAACTTCACGTTAATCAGGATAACCTAAAACCTCAATGTGAGTTTTGCTAGAATAAAAGTGCGGACGACTTTTACTTCAATCGGCTCAAAAACCTTCATTTTAGCGTTTCTATTTATTGTAATACACTAGTGGTGTAAGAAAGGAGTGTCGAAAAATAAATAAAAACAAACCAACGATGAAAACGACGTATTAACTTTCATGATCGACCCAAAAATCGGTTATTCAAGAAAGAGGAAAAGGTTATTCAAGAAAGAGTCTTCCCGTCCAAGAACCGGTTTTTCGAAGATGTGGTGAGTACTTTCGACATATTAATTTTATCCTATTTCTTATCATTAAAAGAAATTTTGCATGCCGAATACTTCCGACGATAATTAGGGATGGCATATCGAATGAAATATATCGATATATCGATCAAACGATGTATCGGCAATGAGATATCGATACCTTCGATATATCGGAGAAAATATATCGATATTTCGATATATCGGAGAAAATATATCGACTTTTCCACGTATCGGAAGATCTACTTTAAAATGTCACATGTGAAGTAGGTACGTGAATTTAATAGTTTTAAAACAATATAAAAATAATTTAGGATGACATTTATGGACATATCGGAGTATCTATTTGGAAAAACTTGAAGAAGTAAGTAGGTAGGTGAATAGAAAAGTTACTAACATCATTTTGGAGGAAATTATCGATATACTCGACGTATCGAAAGATCTATTTGGAAAAACCGTGTGAAATATTAACCTACTTTCAAAAGTTACTGGGTATGAATGATCGAAATTCATTGTTTGAAAACTGGAAAAAAGTGCAAAAATGTCATTGCAATGTTAAATTAATTAATAAATTGACAGGGGTATAGGTACTGTAGACGATCATGATCCTTCAAAATTGAAAATAATTGTTGTGAAAACCTGCTTCACTTCGTATAGTAAGTAGTTTTAAGCTGGACGAGCCTCCATTAATTTTGGCTTAAGTCAAGTATTTGGGCCTTGAGATCCACTGTTGGTGAATACTATGTACACAGTCATGCCTGAGCTGAAGTCAACAGTCTGAAATCAACCCATCAGTAGGTACCTACAAAATTTAGAATAAAATTACTTGATGTTTTTACAAGTACAGGCGTCCCTTCTCGTCCATTCATTTCAATATTTAATTTTTACTAAAAAAAAAATGTTTTTTACTTAAGAACAGGTCGCGATATATCGTTAAATATATCGATATTGATCGATAATATCGGTTCTCTATATCGATATAAATATATCGATATATCAAACGTAATATATCGATATATTTCATATATCGATATATCGTTGCCATCCCTAACGATAATGTGAAAGTGAGTAGTGATAACTACTATTTCTTTCACTAGCAAGCAACTTTGTTCCGAATATTGGTTGATGTACGTAAATAATCATAACGATCGGTAGAATACCTGATAGAATGTATTACCAAAAAGCACTCCTACAAAACCAGCAAGTAGGTACCTGCAGCAACTCATGTAGCTCAAATTGCTCGTAATACTATAGATGCATTCTTTTAAGTACTTTCTCACGTCTTCTTCATAGTTACTCGCCTACTTCACAACTCTTTTCATCTCACCCCATTCCTTTTTTTTTCAGGTGATTACCACGTCCAACTGAAGATACGTCTCCTACGAAGGGTGCTGCCCTATTCCTAATGGTCGCTTCCTCCTACTTTCCCATTTTATTTTATCAATATAATATTATTCTGTAGGTATCAATTATTGTGTAACTGAGTGAAGGACCTGACTGATATCTATTTATTAAATGACTGTACCTATCACAAATCAATAATGTTTTGAGATATTCTGTATATTTTTTCCGAAAAATACACAAATGTACCTACCTTTTTTTATAATTTTTGTGACTCTACCTCTCTTGATTCCCTTCTTGAAATAACTATCTTTAGTTCATTGAAACTTGAATAAAACGCTGGAATATTTTCCTATTTTAATGTTCAAATTGTTTAATGCTTTTTCCGACTAGGTATTCCTTAAATTTAATGAATATTTGTACAGACTAACTTCTACACTAAAATCGTCAGTGAATAATGTAACATAGTTGAGCAGCTACTACAATATATTTAATAAAATTCAACCTCAACCAAAATACTTCACCACATTGGTAACAATATTTCTCGTTATTACCCACTAAGCTCAGCTTAAACGGCCATCAGCGACCGTTTAACTTTGGTCTTAGTTTAGCTCTTATCAGGAACTAAAAGCGTAGTTTAGGAACTTGTACCCCAGCCCTAAACTGCATTCTCCGTTTAAACAGTAGTTTAATCGATGAGTGACGTTTAAACGGGTATTGTACCCCCGGCCCTTACACACCTCTACTTGAAACTCTAAAATAAAAAAACAAACAAAAAAAACGAAATCTACATTGCAGAGATGAATTTCTTCCACTCCTGATTGTGCCTAGAGAAATTTCAGGCCGCTATATTGCAGGCATTACATCATGAGACAACGCGGCAGCCCTACTGTAAGCCCTAATGCCAGCCTCTAATTATCGCGTCAAGTCGGGAAAGCTCGAAACCACACTCATACAACACAAGTCGAACATCTGCCGTGATGTGGACTACTCGGGTGCGAGGGGACACATAGGAGGGTGGGGACGTCCCTCTGCGCGTTTTGTTTTATTTCTGCGAGGGAAAAGGGGAACCCGGTAACGCTTTTCTCAAGGGATGTCGTCTGTGTGAGTGTGTAAATACACAAAGAAGGAATACGAGTGTCAGAGAGGTAGAAAATATCCTATGCGCATGTGAAAAGGTTATAATCCGACCCCCTTCCCCTCCCTTCGACCATCAAACGTGATTTGTGGTGCATCTCGAAGGGGATTTTTTTTTTCAGTCCCAGCTGAATTGGAGCCGCTCCATTTGATATCCTGACAATTGAATGCAGTTTACAAGTCAGCCTCTGACGTAGCGATGGACTAATTTTAGAATCCCTTCGCCCTCCGACCTTAACCCTTGCGAGTCCTTTGATAAACCTGTTCCAAAAGCCATTTAATCAAGCAGAAAAACAACGGCTATATTACCTTGAGGTGGGGTGACTAGGTTGGAAAAGATTGACAAGTGGGTAGGGCACATACGGCCTTCTATTTCTAACTAGATTGTACACTTCGATGGTCCTGGAAAACTTGAATTTCCAAGTACCCTCCAAATTTGATGAAAAAAGTAAGCAAAGGAAACAACTATCAGGTTGACTATAGCATTTTCACGTCAAATTGGAGGTTTTACTCATCAATTTGGAGGTTTTACATTTCAAATTGGAGGTTTTAAATTTCAAATTGGGGTTTAACGTGAAATATCTGCCCTCCTACTCACCCAAATTGAATCCAGTGGAGCACTGCTTTTCAAAAATCAAGTTGTCAGCAAGACAAATCCTCAGTGAGCCCCAAACAAACCACGACTTGTGTGACACGATAACCCGAAGCGTTGCAACTGTCACCACATCGGACTGCACAAATTATGTTATGAGAATGATGATAGACCTGACAGCCGCTGCTGCAGGGAGAGACTTACGTTGAAAATTTTTTTAATTCTTTTCCGTTCATTATGTTCATTCTTACTTGTTGAATGTTACGTTTCACTCGCTAATTTGTTGTTATTGCTTTCCCAGAATTTAATCATGTAATTCCTTCAACCTCCAATTTGAAATGTAAAACCTCCAAATTGATGTGTAAAACCTCCAATTTGGAATGGAAAACCTCCAATTTGACGTGAAAATGCTATATTCGTCCATCTGCCATTCCTGGCGTCGCGTACGTCATCAGCTGACTTCCAAATGGAAGATCAGAATAATTGGTTGATGATCTTGCTCATTGCTACTTATTGCCTCACTTACTGAGCGGGGTTCACAAACCCGAAAAATTATCAAAACCTGCGATACTCCGGGACTGAGCCTTACTTCGTTGATCTCACGGGAACCTGTTGGGTGATTTCATGGGAAATAGGGATGGGACATCGAACAGAAAACATCGATGTCGATGTCGATATTTCATAGAAACATCGATATCGATGAAACATCGTATGAAAAACATAACATAAATAGGTGAAAAATCGATGTTTTTAAAAAACGGGAAATTTAATTCATTTGTCAACCAATTAAAATCAAGGGAGAAAACCTGATGAGGCTGATCTTCCTCCATTCATACGATGTGGAAAATTTTTTTTGGACGTGCTTTTATTTTACTGAATAACCTACTCCATTATAATTTTTTTCATTCGTGATAAATTATCCGATTTTTCCGCACTTAATTTCGATATCCCATACCTTCCTCATTTCCATTATTGGTTCAAGCATAAAGAGACTTCTTTCCATTGTTTTCCAGTAATTACATTGTTATATAAAATGATGATTGTGTTGAATCATCAAAAATCAACGTCCCTCCACCGGGGGTTGACCTCTTATCGTTCTGACCAAACTATATTTACACTTCTGAGTCGGAGCTCGCTACCACTGACCTAAGGAAGTGAATGGATATTAATGTGAAAAGGTACGAGCTCGTAGCTGATCACAACAATTTAAAGGTAGGAGATTTTCTTCAAATTCCAAGTAGTTCAATGAAGTTATCTGGTCTGAAATTGGATTTTGTCTGGTTCCCTTGCAGTACCTAGTAGGTACTAGTAGGTCAAATTTATCAAACGATGTTATCAGACCATCTCGTCGACATATCGATATCATCGGACCAAAACATCGATGTTTGAAAAACATTAAATGTAAAACATCGATGTTAAAAACATCGATATTACGAGCAATACATCGATGTTTCGATATCATCGATATCGATGTCCCATCCCTAATGGGGAACCAGCTAACGCCGTTGACAAATAATTTGATGATCAGATGATCATGAAAGTTGTAGAGAACATTCCAGAGTTCCAACCTCAACTGAGTGCTTAAGTGTAGAAAATGTTAAAAATTGTGTCTTTACAATAATGTACCAAGACACGATTTTCAGGTATTTTGCAACGCTGAATCTTGTCTAGATCTGGGAAATAGTTGGTGAAGGAGGGGGGGGGGGGGCTACCGGGGCCAGGGTGAGATTACTGTTTATTAAAAATCAACTATGACGCGATTTTCAATCAAAGCTCAATCACAAATATGCTGCTTGTGTGTGTTGTTTCCCCCTGATCCAATAATAAACTCAGGACTGAATCCGTTTATTTTGCATGCCCCATTTGCTTATTACACGCATTTCACTGTTGTACAATGACGCTACAACACTAATTCAGATCTCCAATTTCAAAATACAATCCAACTACTAACTCAATCCGATCACGATGAAATTGATCATCAATCACTGATAATTTCTTCTAACTCATAAACTGTAAACGATATGCTCTTGTTGAGGATTTGCGCAAAATCAGACATCCATTCGGGGGCCAGTAAATTCATAGGGGCCCGTCTCAGAGCTGCTTCGCACAAAACTTAAAATTTCATCAAAATAGTTGGACCTTGACTTCAGTTAGTCAAGTCCGGGATTAGGAATCAACTGACAGACAGTCTCAAAACCAAAGTTGTTCAAAAAACCCTGAAACGCAAAATGTGTGCGGAAATTTTGATTCTGGAGAACTTAATTTTTTTTAGAGCTGCACCACGACTACAAAGCTCTCTTTACAAAGCAAACGAAAGGCACTGAAAACAGCAACAAACGCTATAAATTGTTACACAACGGTATATTAATGTATAGAACAAGACTTTTCCGTTATTATCATAAGTTAACTCTCATGTTTATTTAGAGAGAAACTACACACCCGCAATTACATAAATATTCCTCGTTAGTGAGTGACTTCATTAGGAAATTTGGCTCTTGATTGATGAGGAACCTCAACAGAGTAGGTATAGGTAAGTATAAGAAACTATTCGAGGAACGAACTAAGCTGATCAGCTATTATGTTATTTGAGCAGCTGAAATTTGAAAGAAGATTAGACTATTTCCTATACTCGTGTTTCTGATTTATTATACCCCTGACCTCATAGGGAACGAACAGTTGTTCCCTAAGGATGTATCATTCAGTTCCAAAAATTCAATGCTGTTTCAAATTGATTAGAAAAAAATATGCAAAGTATTTCTCAACAGTTCATTTTTGCTTCCGAGTCTACCAAGCTAGCGGAAGCTTTGTTTTCACTTTTCTAGGTTGAAAAAAAAGTTCTCCAAAATCAAAATTTCTACTCGCGTTTTACGTTTCAGACTTTCCTGAACAATTTTGGTTCCTTATCTGTGTGTCTGTGTGTCTGCCATGAAATCCTTGCCACAGCCATAACATCTTCATTTCTCATGCGACTTCGATGAAATTTTCAGGGATTGCGCGGGTTGGCGTGTAGATAGTCCCCTATGAAAATCATTACCCTCAAACTGAAAGTAGCCACTGCGCATGCGCAAACGTGTATTTCTAGCCATAAATTCTACATTTCCCTTCTGATTTCGATGACATTTTCAAGAATTTCGCGAGGTGGGGGAAAGTATTTTGTGCGCATGCGCAAACGTGAAATCCTTTCAACAGCCATAACTTCTACATTTTCCATCAATATTCAGAGATAGTGCGGGTTGACGTACAAGAGAGTTTTTACCTACTTAGAGACTGATGTTTTGAGATACGCCGCTATGCATCGGTTCATCTATACAATCGGGTTATGGATACGAGGAAGCTATGTGCCGCACCCACATGGCAGACGTAGAGGCCCTGTGGCTAGTGTTAGCGGTGGGGGTTAGTTTCTTCTGTGCTCGAAGGGATCCTAATACGTGGGTGTTGTACCTATTCAGATAAATTTCACAATAATTGTTGCTCATTTAAAGATAGTTGATCTTCTGAGTGGTGTCATTCGACCCTAGCAATTTTAAAAAATTTCAAACTAATGAAAAAACGCGGCAAATTATTACACGAAGGTTTGTTATTTTTCCATATAGATAATTCTCCTGCTAAGAACACAGATTTGCCACTGCCGCTACCTACCAACCATATTTTCGCTTCTCAATCGAGTCTATTTAGAAGGAATAAACGCTTCATACTCAATTCAAAGAAATAAAGAAGTTGTACTCACAAGCCTTCAATAGGAAATTTGATTACTGGATGCTATGGATGCAAAACTGACTGGAAGAGAGGAACAACGATTGCATTTCGATCACCTAAAATTCGACGGAGCCTCTATTGCGATTCACACTCGCGTTTCTCATTTATCGTCCAACAAGTCCAATACGTAAGTTCTCATAGGGAGCGAACGCCTGGTCCATCTCGCTCTGGGTAGTCTCACTCGATTCTAAAAATTCAAATCTATTTTAAATTGGTGAAAATTTACTTTTTATCGGGAGTTTTCGAGCTTTTCAAAATTAAAACCCCTTTTTATCACCCCCTAGAAGTGACTGTCATCAACCAAAAGCTTTCGGGGCACAACTAGACCCCAACTGGAGCCAATATTCTATCAGTCCGGCGGAAGGACGGAAATTTTTATTTTATCTTCGGATTCTTCGTACCTTGAAATGTAAACCATCAAGTTTTGGTCAAAACCATCAAATTTGTTTTTCATGCTCAATTTCAAAGGTTCATTTTGAAAATAATAAATCAATATAATTCAGTTCGCACTTTACCATTCAGTAGGATGAATAACATCTTATCGATGGCCGATGCGGGAGGAGATTCTTGCGGGACTTGAAGGCGGCAAAAAAGTCGTCTAACCGGAAAAACTGTAGCATCCAGGTGTGGACTCGTGTAGCGTAGATACGACTGTTCGGCCACGTGTGTGTGAGTGGAGGAAGAAAGGGATTTCTTCCTTTTTCTCTTCTTCGATTTTTATCTTCTCTTTTTATCCGATTTCGAGTCCCCTTCGACGTGCTGTAGATGGTGGCTCTCCGTCCCGAAACACCTCATTATCCGGTCAGAGCCGCTCACGAACTCCACGACGCACCTTCTATTCCTCGTACTCTAATTTCCGTCATTATCCCGACGCAATTGCGTTTCTTCAACTCTGATTGTCAATTTTTCTTGGGGTTTTTGTGCTCTTCCTATCACTCCAATTCAAAGCTGTAAACAACCTGACCGACCAGGTGGGCGTGTTGTACATTTTCCACACTGACCAACAAAATATGCGAACCATTTTTCTTCTCTTTCATATTTCAAAACAAAAACGTCCTCTGAAGTGGGAGTGAGGTTTCACTGCGAAGAATAACATGGACAATTGGAATCTGTTGATTCGAATATGATTTCCTCGATCAGAGATACCTATCCAGATTCTTTGCTACGAAACATCAACTTCCTGTCAACTTACTGTTACTGAAAAACTAAATAATTGCTGCCGAAATAATGAAAATCGGACAATAATTGCCAGAGAAAAAAGAGAAAACCTGTTTGGGGTCTAGTTGTCCCCCGAAGCTTTTGGTTGATGTCAGAGACTTCTAACAGCCCTGGCTCAAAAAACTTTGGAAAAAAGATATTGTTTTTTTCATTAATTTAAAATAGTACTGAATTTTTAGAATCGAATGAGACCACCCAGAGCTGTGTAGGACCAATCGTTCGCTCCCTATGAGAACTTAAAGGTTGAACTGAATTGAACATGGAAATTTCAAATTTAGGCAGACGTAACACATTATTTCCGATGTGTGTCGTTATTAAATCAGAATCCCATTGCAATGGAATTCAATTGCAATGAAATTCATTAGCAGCTATTCTGGAACATCCAACTATCCTCCAAATTGGAGCAAACCCGGATGATTCTACAGGGTGTTCCGGAATCGATCCTACGGCTTATTTTCTAACTTTGTAGTAAATTGAGAAATCGCTCAATTTTAGATGAAATAACAAGTTTTTCCCGTTAAATTACACAGTAAATCTAAAAAGTTTGTGTTACCATTCGATGCTAATGAAATGGAGCATGTTTTAATACGATTCTGAGGGCCTCTAAAAAACCATGTTTTAGCACACACAAAAAAAAAAAAAATCAAAATGTATCTAAAAAGTCCATTTATGCAGTATGAGTTAATGAGCGAATTTTCAAGAACATCTTTAAAGCTATGATTGAGAAAACTGAAACAATAACTATATGAGAGAGTAGTAGTGTCTTGTGGGTGAATCGCATAGCACAAATCATTAAAATTTTACAATCCCTTGGTTATAAATTAAAAAAACCGATGAATATAATCTTCTGGTCATCCCGAATTCAGAGAGAGTACCCACACCTACGATTGTGTTCAACGATCTTGTCTTGCCAGCAGATCTGTCAGTTTTGCGGAATATTTTCTATAAAAATGATGAGAGGATGGTGTCCCGAAAAATACCATTTTGGAACCGCTGAAGTTCGGAGAGAAGAAACAGGCACATGTTCCATCTAGGCAGTTCGACAAGAATGTAGACTAAAGACTATTTATATCGTCTGGAAGAAGGAATCTCGCCTGGATCTACCATTCATAACAGGATCCGCCTCCCAAATAGACATTTCTCAGCTGTGAACCTACAAGTCGGACAATATTAACAATATTCCGACAAGTTTTGGTTTAAAATCGTGGAGGTTACATAGAAAAAAAGTATTTCCGCAAACTGGGTTGTTTTGACGCTCGAATTTGGTAACCAACTATGCGCAATTTATAACGTTTGCCAACGTGATCACGTTTACACGGTGTGTACAAACCGTACGACGTTTATACGCAGAGAGAAGGTAATATTATCTCCTTTCTGCCAACAATGTGTATTTTTGTCCCGATAACTTTAGGGAGAATGAATACTACTTACCACGAAGTTCAGGAGCGCGATCTTCCTCTATGGCACCTGGATAGCAACTTGATTTATAAGCGACACCAAGTCACTAGGGGAGACTTCCCAAATGCCAGCATCTCAAATGTCAAGATGTATCTTTGTTTAAAAATTACGCAGTGTTGGCATTGCAGGGTTAAAGATGCTCTTTCTTAATTTTATGGTAACACCAATTTGCAGTTGATGTGATTGTTTAGTCTGTTTTATAAAACAAGTTTGAAATAACGTTTTCAATTCTTCGGTAACGCCTAGCCCCTCATATTTCTAAACGAAAAGTACGACCAGGTTAACAGTCCGAGCAAAGCCCATTTGCACGACAAATTGAAGACGAGGTCCAAGAGCCTGTGCCACTTCCACCTGGACAGGACCATCTCCAGAGCTATCGCCATAGCTAGTGTGGCACTCCCCAGGATGTAGGGTCTCCAGGCATCGTCTTTCTTCCTCCTGAGCGCCAGCCTCATCCGTCGGTACATTACGTTGAGGTCCTCTTCCAACTGTGCCCTGTATGTCTCAGACATGGCTTTTGTCCCGAGTTTGGGCTTCTGGTCGAAATCCTGCAGCGCCATATTCATCGCCGTTAAATGTTTCTGTGTAGAAAAGAGACGTTTGATGGTTCCATTGTTCTATTTAGGCTGGTTGCTAAACTGGTACAGAAAACTGGTCCAAGATTGGCGCCTTCCCAATCCGAACCGATTTTCCACCTGGGATTCATTTTTGGCCCAGTTTCCTAGAACCAGCCTACTTATTCCATTGTGGAACTTCCAATTTATATTCCTGTCTTAAGGCTATGGTGGGTGGCCATTTAGTGTGATTCTCAAAAAATAGATGGCGTTGGTGGCGGACAAATGTTTTTAGGGATTTCCTCCGAAAGTTATGAACTTCTTTTCGATCTGAAAACGCCAATGTGCTCAGACTTTATAAATGAAGGTAGCTGTAATTGTAGTTTTTGAGATTCCACTTCAATTTCGATATAATTGTTGTATCTTTTTATTGTTAAGTGCTATGAGGTAAATCCGTCCAGCCCATAATTCTACGTCATTACCATGATCATTCAAACCATCCATTACAAAATCAAACCAGAAAACATAAAATTCGAATAATTTTGTTTCTTAAAAAAACTCCTTGATTTCGTTGAGTTTTCTTAGGGATAACAGGCTGAGAGGAGTTTTGAGAATCTCTTCAAGATGGGCGAATAACGTACTTTATATTTTATCAACTTTTTCAGAGAAAGAGACAAGAGGAAGATATTGGGTAGGGTGTGAAGTAGAATAATGAGTTGGGGTGAAAAGGTTTGGATTCAAAATTCAAAATTTCTCCTTACACCAATTTGACACTTAGGTACGCCCTACTTTCATCTACCTCCTTAGGGTCACAATACAGTAGTTTTCAACTTTCAATTGTGATAGTAATAACAATATTTCTTCGATTAACAATAATATTTGGTTGGAAAACTCCATAAGCCCGAGTCAGGAGCTTGAGGCTTAAAGCAACACAAGTCGATATGGGATGTTTTGTTCAGCTGAATCATCAGCGAGTTACTCTGTTGTTTGTAAACCAGTTTATGAATCGAAATGAATACCCATACTGCAGAAGTGAGAAATATACTATAAAACGACCTTTTTTCGCTTTATCTGAGTGCATTTTCTTCAATATGGTGTTTTAAAATACTGTCTAGTTGGCTTATTGGCTTGGTGTTAGTTGGTGTAAGCATTCTAAAAATAATCAAACCTGATTGAGTTGTTCTTCATTCAGAGCATCCGATAGTCTCTTCATCGAATTGATGTAGACAGTTTTCGCTGCTGTAATTGCTGCTCTGTTATGAGCTTCTACCGTCATTTGAAACATCGATTTTGGCTCTGGCAAATCCTCTCCTTGCAGCATCCCGATGTAAGTCTTGAAATAGTCTATAAGCTGTTCAGCAGTCACGACATCATGGTTGATCTCTTTCAATACTAATTTTTCCGGGTCGAACAACAGTTTGACGAGGTCGTGCAAATTATTTTTGAAAGGTTCACTCAGTTGGTTGATGCTCCCGTGGTAGTCTAGAGCCTCCACCCGAATACCTGGGAATGGCAGGACGAAACAACTGATTTTATCGAAGTAAGAGTTGAGCTGCTCCTTGAAATCACCTCTGGGATGCAATTTGTGAGCCAAATATAAAGCACCTTCTTGTTCTCCATATTTTCTGGAGTTCTGCCAGTCTCTTATGACGAACATCATGTTCTGCATGGGTTTCGACCTGAGAATAAAACGAAATTGATAAGAATCTTTGTTTCCGAGTTTTTGGTTTATTATTTTCAATAATGAACCTTTGGAATCGACCAAGAAAAAAAAAATTTTAACACCCCCTCAAAATTTGATTGTTTACGTTTCAAAGTACGTAGAATCCAAAAATCGAATAAAAACGCTGCAAATTATTACACAACGGTTTATTATTTTTATATAGATCACTCGTCTACAAAATCACCAACCATCCAATATGAAGAGAAAAAGAAAAAAATAAATAAATAAAAAAAATCAAAAAAAAAATCAAAAAAAAAAATCAAAATCATCAACCATTGATCGCATTTTGGTCAGCTCTAATTTGAACGGAGATTAGGCCTCTTTTGCGATTCACACTCGTATTTGGATTTATATATATATATATTTCAATATAAACCCTTAAATTTTCGTAGGGAGCGAACGGTTTGTCCTACAGAGCTCCGCGTGGTCTCAAAAAATTCTAAAAATTCTATAGAATCTTAATTTGAAGGAAAAACAATACCTTTATATCGAAATTTTTTGAGTTAGGGCGTTTTCAAAATTTCAAAATTGATTTTGGAACCCTTAGGAGTGACCTACATCAACCAAAAGCTTCGGGGCACAACTAGACCCCAAATGGAGCCTACATACCAAATTTCATCAAAATCGGTCAATGCTAAGTGGCAAAAGTGCCGCGTACGGCGTACGGCGGACGGACGGCCAAATTTTTATTCGATTTTTGGATTCTACGTACCTTGAAACGTAAACCATCAAATTTTGAGGGGGTGTTAAAATTTTTTTTTCTTGGTCGATTCCAAAGGTTTATTATTGAAAATAATGAACCAAAATTTGGCCGTCCGTCCGCCGTACGCCGTACGCGGCACTTTTGCCACTTAGCATTGACCGATTTTGATGAAATTTGGTATGTAGGCTCCATTTGGGGTCCAGTTGTGCCCCGAAGCTTTTGGTTGATGTAGGTCACTCCTAAGGGTTCCAAAATCAATTTTGAAATTTTGAAAACGCCCTAACTCAAAAAATTTCGATATAAAGGTATTGTTTTTCCTTCAATTTAAGATTCTATAGAATTTTTAGAATTTTTTGAGACCACGCGGAGCTCTGTAGGACAAACCGTTCGCTCCCTACGAAAATTTAAGGGTTTATATTGAAATATATATATATATAAATCAAAACACGAGTGTGAATCGCAAAAGAGGCCTAATCTCCGTTCAAATTAGAGCTGACCAAAATGCGATCGATGGTTGGTGATTTTTATTTTTATTTTTTGATTTTTTGATTTTTTTTTTATTATTATTTTTTTTAATTTATTTATTTTTTTTCTTTTTCTCTTCATATTGGATGGTTGGTGATTTTGTAGACGAGTGATCTATATAAAAATAATAAACCGTTGTGTAATAATTTGCAGCGTTTCATTGTTCACCTCTTGTACCTACCTGAACTTCTTACCTTAACCGACATTTCAGACGGCTCTTGAAGTGTCATTGTTGAGGACTTCATACTTAACCTCTGATTGTGTGTTTTTAGCATCTTTCATACTCAAATGTAGTACTAATCACTAGTGAATTTGCCCCAAGGTTGAGAAATACTGCTCTTGTTTAAGCTAATACTAAGGTTATTTGCCACGGTTAGGGATGATTGATGTGCAGATATCTTTTGAGGGTAATGAGTGGTGCAGAGCCCCCAAGAGACATCAGCTAATGATTTATGATTATCCTACACCAGTGTTTAGCTGCACCAGAGATTCCAGTAGTGAGAAAATTCAAGTTTTGTTGGATTATTATGCATAATAATAACACACTTTCCACTGGAGCTTTGTACTGCGACTCGACCGTATTGACAGAAGAAGAGCAAACTGTTGAGCTCAGGCAACTTGATGTCGTTGAAGACGTTGTAGCAGGTTACTGAGCTGATGAGCCCGGTGAAGGCCAGGATGGTCGTCCAGTCCTTGTTGGTGGTGAAGCTGTCGTAGATCCCTTGACTGTCCAGTACGACTATGGCGATCTTCTCGTTCTTCCTGTCCGTCAGGTACGCCTTCGAGCTCATCCAGATGCCTTTAGTGACTGGTTTGGTCCCCGCAGACACCGACCAGGGAAACCCCAGAAGTGGCTGGTTTTCGTCACCTTTCATCCAGTCCTTTTCATCTCCCATTGATGCATCTGGCCATGAATAGACACGACATTACTCGGAGAATATCAATTGTATTTTTTATGATCCATTAAAAACAAATCTTTGTATGGTAGATACCATTCTTAAGAGGTATGAACTGGTCTGAATTATGGCCTTGGATGCAAATATACAAATAAGCTTTTAAGAACCATCACGCAGCTTTTCCATGTTTATAGATTCATCCTTGCTAATATGAGCAGTAACAACCAAAACTTCAATGGTTGGTACAAAATTCAATGTACGGTTGGTGTTCCATTAATAATTTACATTTAATTCTTGCTAAATGCACCACGATCACTAAATGATCGAATAAGTCTTATTCGAGGTCCAACACGCCCACCATCTGCAATTATAACATTAATGGCCATGGATTAACCAGAAGTTCAACCATGGAATACTTAAGGGTAATATTCGACACTAAATTGACATTTCATGACCATATTGATGTATGTCCGAGGGGTATGCGAGCCTTGGGTTTTCTGAAGCGCCACAGCTCCGATTTCAGGGATATTGGGGCGCTAGTGACGCTCTATAATGCCCTTGTTCGCCCTATATTGGAGTATGGCTCTATTGTTTGGTCTCCTTATCATGAAAACTCGGCTGATCGGCTTGAGCGAGTCCAGCGTAGGTTTTTGAGGTATGTTGCATTCAAAATGGGAACTCCTTGGCCCAAATTTGACAGCGACATCATGTTGCTCGTATGTGGACTACAATCATTGGAGACCCGCCGCCGCATCAATGATGCTATTTTTCTCATAAAACTCATCCTTAATGCAATAGACTGCCCTCAGCTCCTACAGAACATACCTCATACCTACAGAACATGTACATTGATTTCAGTATTTATTATTTATATGAGAGTTTGTTAATACCATAGATGTTGAATTATTAGTTATTGTTATTTTTTATATTATGAGTTTAACTGTTTGAGAATTTATACACACTATGTTACTGGGCATGAATATGCCCGTGTATTATTATACAAATAAACAAATAAACTTGAAGTACGTTGGGTACAAAACAATACTTGGAAATAAGTGCACCATTTCCTACGACAATACTTTTTCTGAAATAAAAATCTGTACTCTCAGTGCAAAAATGGCTGATATTCGGATTTATTATTATACTTTGAAAATTTGTTCATCAACTTTTGTTGCACTAATGACTTTTTGGTTCTACGGGGCACTTTTAATCAAATGTTGCAAAAAATACAACCAAAAACGACACAACAATGTAAGGAGTAGGAGTAAACGTTTGATTTTTTAAAAGAAAACATCTATTTTGTAAAAACTCCGGAACAGAACGTACTAAATACCAATGATTGGTCTCATTCGATTCAGCGTTACTATAGGAATATGAAAAAGTGCTTCCATGTTACGATAAAATAAGCGACCTCCCGCTTCTTCTTATTGAGTGCTTTGGGGTTTGTAAAAATGGCCTTTAAACTTCCAATTTATTTGACTGTGAAATGATGGCAATATTAGTCTGGTGTTGGTTTCATTCAATTCTACATCGACACATCTGAAAATCATCACCTCCAATGACCTAGTTATTTCATCCTGGAAGCCCCCATCATCCATCCAATTGGAAATGAACCAAAATTGACTCTAAAATCCTACTTTCAGGGCAATACCGGTTTTCCAAATAACGTAGGAAGAAATTGGCTGATTTCCTGATAGTTAAAGGACTGATTTCCTGAGGACTGAGTTTGCAGATTCATCCTTGCTAATAGGTACGAGCATGAACAGACAAAACATGAAGAACCTTGGGTACAAAACAATACTTGGAAATCAACGCAGAGAGGGTTAGATAGAGTTGGATAGGGATCAGAGAGTGTTTTAAAGAGGGTCAGAGTGGTTTAGAGAAGGTCAGAGACGGTCATAGAGGTTTAGAGAAGGTCAGAGATGCTTAGAGAGGTTTATACAGGGTAAGAATGATTGGTCCCATTCGATTCAGAGTTATTGTAGGAATATGAAAAAGTGCTTCCATGTCACTAGAAAATGAGCGACCTCCCGCCTCTTCTTATTGAGTACTTTGGGGTCTGTAAATAATGACTTTTCAATCTGCCAATTTATGATTGTGAAATGATGGCCCTGTCAGTTTGGTGTTGGTTTCATTCGATTCTATATCAATGCATCGAGAAAACATCATCTCCAATGACCTAGTTCTCTCATTCTTGATGTTCCCCATCGTACATCCCATCGGAAATGGACCAAAATTTACTCGAAAATCTTACTTTCAGTGCAGTACCGGCTCTCCAAATAACGTAGGAAGAAATTGGCCAGGACTGATTTCCCAGTGCGAGAAGCCCCGACTAGCGAAATGACCACGATTTTGCGGTCTCTCACATCGTCGACGTCGAGGACACTCCTCAAGTTCTTCTCGTCGAGGGCGTATCTACTCTTTCCCTTCGAATTCACAACGCAAACCGCTTTTTTAATCACCATCACAATTTTATCAGACTTTAACGTGAAAACCAAATTTTTTCTTTGTAAGCGTGTACTTTTCCGAGTGTTTTTTCTGGGTCCGAATCAAAGAGCAAAGAAGTCTTCGTTGGTAAGATCGAGTTGTTTGCTGGTTTTTTTTTTGTTGGCGAGAAAACATCGCATAGCGAAGAGAATATGCAAACATACTAAGTTGGAGTATAACTTATTTAGTTAATGATCGGTATTAATTTTGAAGTTTCGGAAGTGACGAACAATATCCACTACCTTAGATTTCATTAGACTTTCTTGGGTCTCATGTTCTTAATTGAACTACAGATACAGTTAAATCCACCAAAAATTCCATTAAAATCATGTAAGAGAAAACCCTGGACAATTCTAACAGAGAGGGGCAAAGAAAACCATAAATCTTCGAAAATTGAGTGTGATGGCCATAATGGGTGTGGCACATAGCTTCCTCGTATCCATAACCCGATCGTAAAGATCCGATGTATAGTAGATAATCCCACGAAATCAATCTCTAAGTACCTTGCACTACTCTCATAGGGGACCACCTACTCGTCAACCCGAACAATCCCTGAAAATTTCATTGAAATCGGATGGGAAATGTAGAAGTTGTGGCTGTCCGAGGGCGATGATTTTCATAGGGGACAGTCTACACGCCAACCCTAGAATCCCTGAAAATTTCATCTAAATGGGACAATAACTTCGTGTAGGATTTCTATAAGGATTTCATGACAGAGAGACACGGGGCTGAAATTGTTCGTGAAGCCCTAAAACGTGAAACGTTCCAAATTATTACACAAAGGTTTATTATTTCGATATACAACACTCAACAGACAAAAAAAACGAGACACTAATCCATTCTGAATCCAAATCCGCCAAAAATATCATCGGTGTATGTCTCCCTATCAGAACTTAAGGGTTGGACTTAAGATAAATAAGAATCACGAGTGTGAATAGCAAAAGAGGCCTAATCACCGTTCAAATTTTATGTGACCAAAATCCGATCGTTGTTCGTTTCTTCGAGTTGCCCTCGGTTTTGCGTCCTCAGCAACCAGTAATCAAAATTCATAATGAAGACACCCACAACGCCCTATATCTTCGAATTTGGTGTGAAGCATTCATTTGTTCCATTTTAAACTTGATTGTGAAGGTGTGACAAAGGCAAAGCTGTGTTCTTTGCACAAGAGTGATCTGTACAGAAAAATAATAAACCTTTGTGTACTAATTTGCAGCATTTTAAATTCGATTTTCGGATATTACGTAGTTTGAAACTTCAACCATAAATTGTTTTTGTGTTGGGGGAGGGGGGGATGGTTTACCGAAATATTGGAAAATCGGATATATTGTGAATATTATCCCCCCCACTCGCCCCCTTCCAATGCTAATTTTGATACGAAAATCGCTTGAAAACTAAGGGATGGGCAGAGTACACAAGATTTTGTCACACACACACACACACACACAGACAAACACCTATGGTTTTTCACCAATTCTAAAGGGTTTTCGCGGATTTGGATTCAGAATAGTCTAAAATGGATTAGTGAGTTAGTTTTATTTCTGTTGAGTGTTGTCCTCCTTTACCCCAGATTAATCGCATAAGGACGGCCAAGTCTTACTTAACCCTTAATATCCTGAGGTATCTTTCAGGAAGTCCGATTTTTACCTGCAATAGTTTATGCACTTTCAAAAACAAAACGGATAGCCGTTGAGGTGATATCGATTGAGTTAGAAAACTCGATTTTACAGACTTTAGTAGTGCTTTCAAGCTACTTTCTACCCTCATTTCTCATCTTGTAGGCTATTAGTTGAATTTTCTCGTCAGAGATGACGCCACTGTCAAAGCAGCATAAATTCCTCTATGAAGTGAACCTTCTCCACCTCACTCCTTGGTTCTATACTTTATGAGAAATAACAGACATCCCACCAAAGATTTTGTCAAGTTTCATCTTCTACTCCAACAAGATTGGGCTTATAGACAGATTCTGCTGACGCAGATAGCGCTAGTGTGACCCTTGGAAAGATCATTCTTAAGCTGACAGACTGTAATAGGGCCTTCGAGGTACCTTCTATTCAAATATCCTATAAAATTTTCAAAATATATCTTAATTTGATTAAACAATCTGCAAAAACAATTTTTTTTTACAAGTGGGAAATTAAGGGTTAATAGAACTAAAGTACGCTTTTTCATAGGGATTAAAAGATTTTCCTTTTCGAGATTTTTGCTCGAAAAAGTATCGATTCTCGAAAAAAATCGATGCAATATGAATAATCAGATATTTCTTTACCAGATTCAAGTTGAAGGACGCGAGGGGGTCAAGAGGAGAAACGTAGAGGCAGATAACGCGGGAGGCGGGGAGGGTGGGGACGGAGGACGGGGGCGGCGAGGGTGGAGAGTGGAGGCGGCGGACTCGGGAGGAAGGTAATGATTGAGGCGGGAGCGTCGCCGTGGCGACGGGTGCCGAGGCAACCACCTCCATTTCACTGGGTCGGGGAAGGACGAGGACGAACGTACGACTGGCGCACCTTGTTTTGAGTAACTTGATGCGAAGCACTCAATGTGAAAAAAACGCTGCAAATTATTACACAAAGGTTTATTATTTTTCTGTGTAGATAACGCGCCTGCAAAGTACACAACTTTGCCATTGTCACCACCAACCAACCATATTTTTGCTTCACAATAATCAAGTTTAATTTGAAGAAATAAGAGTAGTGGGTGCCTAGTGACTACTTCAGGAAATCAGATTACTGGTAGGGATGGCAACGATATATCGATATATGAAATGTATCGATATACACGTACGTTTGATATATCGATGTATTTATAGGTTTTCCAAGTCAGATTGGGAATTTTCCAAGTTAAATTTAGAATCTCCCAAATCAAAATGAGAACTTTCCAAATCAAATTGAGAATTTTCCAAATCAAATTGAGAATTTTCCATTTCTAACGACGAAACTACGAAAAGTGGTTATCCGTTAGTATAGCACAATCCAAAAGTTGCTGAACAATTAAAAACAATTTTTGTTTAATCCGTCCAGCCGTTCAGGCCTCAACTTGGTACCCACATATAGGTTATCTATCCTATTGAACCCAGCCCGTCTGCAGCCCCTTCCGTCACATTGTCGCTACCTACCTTCGTCCAGAAAGCTGGAAACAATAAACAACATGTTCCTTTTTGGAGGGGATTCGCAAAAAAGCGAAAATACAAGAACTGGGCTTTTCAGTTAAGTACCTACCACCTTATTCGCCCCAACTCATCCCGGCCGAAAAGGCTTTTTCAAAAACCAAAATGTACGTCAGAAATGTACTGAGTGAACCTGGAAGGCAACAACATATCCTGTCAGATGTCATATCTGACAATGTCGGAACTATCAGAACCACCGACTGCTCAAATTGGGTCATGGATATGATGGTTCAACTTCCAAAGGCAGCTGCTGGAATTCCACTTCACTAAAAGTGCCGTTCTTTAATTTCATCTTCAATTTTTTTAAGGATGAGTTTGAATTTACAGTTACTTCATAATTTTAATATGAACTTGAAAAAATAAATGAATCCTTCCCATCTTGCATTACCCATCTTTTTCGTCTCTTCTTCAAAATATTATACCTGTGTCAAAAAATTCTGAGTTCTCAATTTGATTTTTAAAGTTCTCAATTTGATTTGGAAAATTCTCAATTTGATTTGGAAAGTTCTCAATTTGATTTGGAAGATTCTAAAATTAGTTTGGAAAATTCTCAATTTGATGTGAAAAATTCTCAATCTGACTTGGAAAACCTATATATCGATACCGAGAACCGATATTATCGTTCAATATCGATATATTTACCGATATATCGCGACTTGTTTTCACTAAGTAAAAATTAAATATTAAAATGAATAGATGAGAAGGGACGCCTGTACCTGTAAAACATCAAGTAATTTTATTCCAAATTTTGTAAGTACCTACGTGATGGGTTGATTTCAGACTGTTGACTTCATCTCAAACATGATGGTTTACACCTACATACAGTGGCGCTCAAGTCTCAATTATTTGACTTGAGCCAAAAGAAATGGAGGCGCGTCCAGATTAAAACTGCCTAATACTTATACGAGTTGAAGCAATTTATAAATTAACGAAACATCGCTATGGCAAGGGAATCTATGATTTTTTATATTATGTTTTAGGACCCCTGTTTCCCCAAATTTGCAACCCCAAAAACCCTTTGCTACTGACGTAGTGCTCTGACAACCATGACATTTTCGCACTTTCTCAACTAGATATGATAAATTCAATAATTCATAACCAGTAACTTTTTAAAGCAGGTTAAACACATTACTTCGACCGTTTTTCCTAGTAGATCTTCCGAAGTGTATCGATATATTTCTTCCAAAATGATGTTTGTATTGCATTACAACGTTTCAACTCACGTATCTTCTTCAACAAGTTTTTCCAAGTTATATCTTTCGATGTATCGAAATATCGATATATTTTCTCCGATATATCGTAGGTATCGATATCTCATTGACGATATATCATTTGACCAATATATCGATATATTTCATTCGCTATGCCATCCCTAATTACTAGTTGCTGAGAACGCAAAATTTTGTGTAATCATTTACAGCGGTTTTGTTTTTTATTTTCAATGATGAAGCATTGTAATCGAACAGGAAGAGAAAAATTCCAAAATGAATCCGAAAATCAAATACATTTTTGCCGCCCGTCCGCCGTAAGCGGTACCTACTTTTCTTTAGTTACCATTGACCGATTTTGATTAAATTTGGTATATGAGCTCCATTTGGAGTCAATTTGTGCCCCGAAGCTTTTGGTTGATGTCAGTCACTTCTGAGGGATGAAAAATGAGGGCTGAAATTGTCAAAAGTTCCCTAACTTGAAAACTCTCGAAATGAAGATATTGTTTATGAATCAATTTGTGAATAGTATTGAATTTATGGAATCGAATGAGACCGCCTAACGTATGACAGGACCGACCGTTCGCTCCCGTGAGGGTTGGACTTACTATTAATCAGAAATTCGAGTGTGAATAGCAAAAGAGGACTGATTTCCGTTCAAATTTTAGCTGACCTAAATTCGATCGTTGCCCATTTTTTGGTTCATTATTTTCAAACCATTGGCATTTCTCAACGGTTCGTCTTACCACTAAACGTAAGAAATGAAATTTGATAGAAATTTCATTGCGTACGTTTTGTGGTTAGAGGAACCGTTGAGAAATGCTTAAAAATGTATGCTTCTTTCGGCTGTCACTCCAAACATTATCTTTTCTCAACACGGAAATTCTGATTTAGTCATTTATGTATCACTGAGAACTCAGTTACGAAGCCTGAAAAATCCAAGTTATTTAAAAACGTCTGGTAGTTTTCTGCCAAAAGTTGGTCGTTTTTGAGTTATAGACAAAAAATCACTTCTTTTTTTTCAATGTTTCTTCTCGTAATTTTGATGGCAAACCTCAGATTCGGATTCAGCACCCAAAAAATATCAGGAGTCGAATAAATTAGAAACCCCCCCAAAACTTTCCAGTGAAAAACACGTTTTGACTGGGCTACATGCCCACAGAGAACAGGAGAGAAGTCCATGTCCAAAGAATGGAAAACATTGCTACCTCCCATCATTTTCTGCTACTCAGAAGCGGTCTTCATGCAGAATGATCCTTTGGAGCCCCTCATAGACATTCACAGTATATCTTCCAAGAATTTAAAAAAAATCCCTCATTGTTTCCCTTTACTCGGAAGCAGCCAACATAACGAATGAACCTTTTTGTGTTTTGCAGGTATAATTATTTTGGGTGGTGGGGATTGTTTGAGAAAACCCCTAAACCAGAAATAACTAGTCAACGTCAGGTTTCAGCGTTCAGAGTCTACTAATCGGGAAGCAACGTTTCCGGGAAAAGGGAGATGTCGAGACAAGCTCCTCCTCTGCCAATTTCCTAGGAATGATCTACCAAGAAATGTTCTTCTACCTGAGCCCGGTGACCACCACCGCTATCTTGGCCAGGGTTGCCAGATCTTCAAGTGGAAAAAAACAATTCGATTCTTCAACAAATTAATGATGTCTTGTAACACGCACTTCTTACTCCGCTTAAAATCCAACTTTTTAGGACGTCCCACAGTAAGACTTGGGCGTCCTTATGCGATCGATCTGGGGTGAAGTTGGACAACAGTCAACAGAAAAAAAAATAACCACACAGTAATCCGTTTTAGACCATTCTGAATCCAAATCCACGAAAAAAACCATAGGTGTATGTCTGTGTGTGTGTGTGTGTGTGTGTGTGTGTATGTGTGTGTGTATGTGTGTGTGTGACAAAATCTTGTGTCGTCTGCACAGGCCTTAGTTCTCAACCGATTTTCCTGGTTCTTTTTTTGTTCGACGCGGAAAACTATCTAGTTGTGCACTACGTCGCCGGAATTTCGAATTTCGCCTTTTAAGAGGGGGAAGGGGGGGTTAATGCTTAAAAAACGTGCGTTTTTGGGCATAATCTTGTGTATTCTGCCCAGGCCTTAGTTCTCAACCGATTTTCGTGGTTCTTTTTTTCTTCGACTCGGAAAACTATCTAGTTGTGCACTACGGCGCCGGAATTTCGAATTTCGCCTTTTAAGTGGGGGAAGGGGGGGTTAATGCTTAAAAAACGTGCGTTTGCGGGGGTAATCTTGTAAATTCTGCCCAGGCCTCAATTTCCAACCGATTTATGTGTTTCTTTTTTTGTTTGACTCAAATAACTTCCGAGTTGTACATGATTTTACCAGAGTACTAAAATTCGCAAGGGGAGGGGGCAAGTGGGGGATAATATTCATAAAATATCCGATTTTTCAATATTTCGGTTCCTTTACTGCTTACTAATTGTACACAACCTTTGAAATTGAGGAAAAATTCTCATTATACCTCCGTATTTTCATGAATTATTCTCTGTACCACCATGGAACTAATAGTGGTGCCACCGTGGTGCCAGGACCATAAACCGCATATTTCGTGTTTTTTTTTCTTTTTAGGACGTCCCACAGTAAGACTTGGGCGTCCTTATGCGATCGATCTGGGGTGAAGGAGGACAACACTCAACAGAAAAAAAAATAACCACACAGTAATCCGTTTTAGACCATTCTGAATCCAAATCCGCGAAAAAAACCATAGGTGTATGTCTGTGTGTGTGTGTGTGTGTGTGTGTGTATGTGTGTGTATGTGTGTGTGTGTGTAACAAAATCTTGTGTACTCTGCCCAGGCCTTAGTTCTCAACCGATTTTCCTGGTTCTTTTTTTGTTCGACGCGGAAAACTATCTAGTTGTGCACTACGTCGCCGGAATTTCGAATTTTGCCTTTTAAGGAGGGGAAAGGGGGGGTTAATGCTCAAAAAACGTGTGTTTTTGGGCATAATCTTGTGTACTCTGCCCAGGCCTTAGTTCTCAACCGATTTTCCTGGTTCTTTTTTTCTTCGACGCGGAAAACTATCTAGTTGTGCACTACGGTGCCGGAATTTTGAATTTCGCCTTTTAAGGGGGGGAAAGGGGGGGTTAATGCTTAAAAAACGTACGTTTGCGGGCATAATCTTATAAACTCTGCCCAGGCCTCAATTTCCAATCGATTTGTGTGTTTCTTTTTTTGTTTGACTAAAATAACTTCCGAGTTGTACATGATTTCACCAGAATACCAAAATTTGCAAGAGGAGGGGATGGGTGGGGGGATAATATTCACGAAATATCCAATTTTTCAATATTTCGGTTCCTTTACTGCTTACTAATTGTATCCAAGCTCTGAAATTGAGGAAAAATTCTCATTATACCTTAGGATTTGCATGAATTACTTTCTGTACCACCATGGAAATAAAAGTGGTGCCACCATGGTGCCAGGGCACCATAAACCTCATATTTCTTTGGTTTTTTGGTGTTTCCCCTTGAATACGGATGTGAACTTCGACGGACTGCCTACTAAAATTAATAGATGAAAGTTCAATGTTACGACGTATTTCCGGTTTGGTGCCAGACTGGCACCATTGGTGTTGGTGGGGGGGGGGGGGTGAACTCGAATTCGCATGTTGGGTATCGTAGATCATGGATTTTAAAATGCTTTTCAGATTCGAGGCTATCATGCCGCTAGAAGTGTTATGGTTTATAATGGTGGGGGGGGGGGGTGTCACTATTTCTTCCCTAAAGTAATAGATAAATTACATCGAGAGAAACAGTCTTATCGCTTAACAACTGGTTAAACTGATCCAATACTTATCCAATGGGACGTCCCCTGGAATGCATGCATTACTAAACAATATGTTTTTTTTGTGTTTCACCTTGAATACGGATGTGAACCTCGACGGACCGCCTACTAAAACTAATAGATGAAAGTTCAATGTTACGACGTATTCCCGCTTTGGTGCCAGACTGGCACCATTGGTGAGGGAAGGGGGGGGGGGGTGAACTCGAAATCGCATATTGGGTATCGTAGATCATGGATTTTAAAATGCTCTTCAGATTCGAGGCTCCCATGCCGCTAGAAATGTTTTGGTAGATAATGGTGAGGGGGGGGGGGTCACTATTTCTTGCCTAAACTAATAAACCAAATTACATCCAGTGAAACAGTTTTATCGCTTAACAACTGGTTAACTGATCTAATGCTTATCCAATGGGACGTCCCCTGGAATGCATGCATTACTAAACAATATGTTTCTCTTCTAAGATTCTGGCAAGACATATCACTAAAATTTTCATAACTCCCAGGGTTAACCCTGGAATACTACCCTTCGTTTAAGCGACGAACATGACATGTATTGTTTTCAGTACAGAGCTACAATATCACGGCCAAGAGAATCTAGTACGGGCTCAGATATGCTTCTACTAGTTGTTGAAGGGTGTTGAGTCGGTCGAAACGACTCTGGGTCCATTTTGTGAATAAAAAGGGAAACGTTGATTTTCTGTTGTATATTCTTTTTCTAGCTACAGTTTCGCTGGGGCAACTTGCCAGCATCTTCAGGCTAAAACATATTTGAGAACAGCAGATCTATCAGTTTTATGTAGAATGTACACTTCTTGCTTTTTCCACTATCCAATCTTTCTAAATTCATTCAAAATCGATCGTAACAATAGATCCAAACTTGTTTGATGGTATAATTGTTTGGTAATACGTCCTTTAAAACTGATTAAGAAAGAGTTTAGAACTAGCATTACTTTAAAATAACTGCGGAAAAAAAGGAATTTCTCATAGAAACAAAGGAATCTTTTGATATTCTCCATTGGCATGAGAGCAGTGACTGCTGCCTGAACTGAATCAAAAGATTCCTTTGTTTCTATGAGAAATTCCTTTTTTTCCGCAGTTATTTTAAAGTAATGCTAGTTCTAAACTCTTTCTTAATCAGTTTTAAAGGACGTATTACCAAACAATTATACCATCAAACAAGTTTGTATCTATTGTTACGATCGATTTTGAATGAATTTAGAAAGATTGGATAGTGGAAAAAGCAAGAAGTGTACATTCTACATAAAACTGATAAGAGATCTGCTGTTCTCAAATATGTTTTAGCCTGAAGATGCTGGCAAGTTGCCCCAGCGAAACTGTAGCTAGAAAAAGAGTTAAACAACAGAAAATCAACGTTTCCCTTTTTATTCACAAAGAGGGCCCAGAGTCGTTTCGACCACCAACAAGACTTCTACTAGTTACTAGTACTAGTACTAGTACTAGTTTACGTTGTTTACGTGACAATGGAAGGAGCAGCCGGTAACTCGCAGTTTTTCGTGATTTTTTTTCTCAGTAGTTTAAAAGTCACTTTGTTGGTGAGACGAACGAGTTGCGTTGTAAGCGAAGAAAGTATTCGTTAGAGCGACTAATGAGTAGCATTAAGAGGATCAAAACGTCTGCCAAGTGGGTGTGGCACATAGCTTCCTCGTATCCATAACTCGATTTTACTGATGAACCGATGCATTATAGCTAATTTCAAAACATCAATCTCTAAGTACCTTGCACTATCCTGGAAACAATCCACACTTTATCCAGCTCAATCAATAAAAATGTCATCCAATTCGGATGAAAAATGAAATGAAATGCGAAGAGAAACACGAAAAGGGAGAGCTTAGCTAGCGGGTCTCTTGCATTGATGGACGATCTTGATTTATGCCCAGAAACATAATCAAAGTCACGAGTATACACGAAAAGTTTACTTTTCCATTCGGAAGGAATTCAAAGTGGAGCATCTCTCCTTCATGCGCCTCAACGTAAACACAAGTTGTTTGAAAGGTCGAACGGATTATGAATGTTTGAGTGTGGGAGGAGGAAGAACACTTTCTTGTTTTATTCTGTGGTTTTATTTCGGGAAATCCGTTGTAACAGAGCTGTTTCTCCGATGAAACTTACCGTTGTTCCTCCATTTGACCTGCATTAGTGAACAAAATGAGAAGTGGTCTCGAATTTCTGTTTTCACTACCCATTTCGTCTGAGAAATTGTCAAAAATTCGATAGGCCAATTATATCGTAGGCAATTTAATTTTCTCTTAAGTAGGAAGCTCACAACTGATGATAAAAATATATTTAAATGTCAAGTTTTTCTAAACTTTGGCTTCGGCCTTCATTTCTTTACAGACATTTCAATCATGATCAATTTCTATACTCGTACATTATAAATTTACAATTCTTTATGAACGTATTTTTCGGGGTTTTCATTATTTTATCTAAAATTTAACCGATTTTCAAGCTCTTTACTAATTTAGTTATATAATAAAGAGGCGCTTGGTCAAAAGCTGGATGCAGTTGAGGATGAGAGTTCCACTGTTTCTGCTTCTTCCTCACAGAATCTGAATTCCCGTGGTATGTCGATTCCAATTCGGTGGAGGTGAGCTCTTGTGCAATCATGCCCGCTTCTAATCCTGTTTTTTCATCAGAGGCTTCTGAGGTGAACTATGGCTTATTTGGTCGGGAGTAACTCTCAGTTACTCAGTAGAGGAGTAAATTTGATTCCAGTAGCCTCTAGCTTTTTGCATAATATATTATGTACTCCCGAACATTCGATGGTGGGAAAAGTGAGTCGAACTTTTCTTGTGATTGAGTCGTAAGCGACTTAGCTTTACGATCTGCCTTCTCATTCCCTGAAATGCAACAGTGTCCTGGAATCCATGTAAATCGTATTGTTATATGGTTCAATAAGAGATGTTTTGTTGTTTTCTGGAATTTTCGCTACTATCGCTCCTATGTTAGTATTTACCCTCCTCTTCAACCTGTGCAATGCTCTGTGTAATCTAATAGATAAAATTCTAGAGATAAAAAACACCTTCTAGATTCACTTTCAAAAACATTAAATTTTATTTTTTCAAATTTGGAACCAAACAGCCAAAATCATGTGGAAAAATTAATTAATAATATTTCTGAAGTTCAATCGGAAACATTCTACGGGGCGCCAAGGAACTCTTCTCTTTGGAATCTCTTTCCTCAAGTCTTTCACTCAGTCGTTCTTGCTAGCCTCATATTTACCAAAAGCCTCCTCTTTCTCTATGGCCACATCTTTTGCTTTCCTTTATCTCCGCTGTCTTCTTCTTCCGTTTTTCTTCTCCTTGGCATCCTTCTCATGTTCTTTACTTCCTCATTTTTCTTCTCTCGTTCTTTCTTTATGACTCCTTGTAAATTCTTCTTCTTCATATCTTGATTTTCAACTTCATTTCCACTATTTGCTGTCAACTCAGCCGTTCTTTCACAATTCTTAATTTGTTTTCTCCTTTTCCCCTTATGACACAGTATTCCATCAGCGACTATCAATCGAGGATTTTGTGGACTCAACTTGATTTTGTCTTTTCCTTCCATGTCTCCATTGTAGAATAGGCTGTGTCGATCAGACTTGTTCTCAAACTCGACACTATTCCTTGTCCGCTTTATTGGCCCTTCTTTATTATTCCTTCTTACTTTATTCTTCTGCCTTTCGTTTTCTACATCAGCTTTTCATTCTTGGTCTTGGTTTTTCTCATCCGTTGCTTTCCCTCCTTAGCCAACTTTTCCCGTTCATTTCTCCTAAGCTCTCTTGGTAATGTTTCAAACCCTTCTCTCCACAACAGGCCTGTTTCCCATCGCCCTGACTCTCCTTCAATGCGTCTCGTGGTTGAGTTAACAATCGCCAAAGCTTTTGCATCATCTTGTGCTATATCTTTGGCTTGCGTGGCTTCTACTTCATTCAAGGCTGAATGCTTTCTGACCAAATCTTTCAAAGTAAAATCGTCGTCCTCATGTTCTACCTCTTTCACTTGCTCCCAATGCCCAAGATGGGAATGAGTTATTTCTATTCCCATTCCATTAACTCCTCTCCGTGGTAACTTGCCATGTAGTACCCATCCTAACCATGTTTTCGATAACACTGGGCCATTCCACGATCCATAAAAAGCTTTACGGGATGCTAATAGTGGCCAATTGTCTTGGCTGATTATAATTTTTGGTTCTGCATTTTTTAAGGATTCCCCTTCACCCTTCAGCACAAAACGCCACCGTTTAGCAACTTGCTCAATATTGATGTTTTGTGGCTTCAAGCCTAGTCTTTCCACCGTTCTGACTCTGTTGAGTGTGAATTTCTTTGCCTTTTCTTCACATTTAGAAATTTTCAAGTCCACCTGTTCTGAATTGGCTTCAAAACGGCTCATATCACCTGTCCACGCTAAGGATAACGGTCGGAAACACTCTGTAAGAGTCAGTGAGGAATATGAAGTCTGCTGATTGTTGTTCTGCATCCATAACACAGCAAAGACCTATCAATATAGCGTACATATATGGAGACCTTGTTTCATATTCTCGAGCCTCCTGACTCGTTTCTCTTTTCATCGTAGAAAGCACTAGTTACACAATCATCTATTTTCAAACTGTCTGTGTATACAAGTATTTGTGTATGTTCCAAATGTACAGTTGGTGGTAGGAATTAGCTTAAATGCAAATGGTCTAAAACGGATGCCGGTGGAAGTATTGATTTCGGAGGACTTTTATCCCAGAAATTGCTTCCAGTGCTAGCGCTGCCTTGGTAGACCTTGAAGCAAAATCGATAAAGACGTCTTGAAGTTGAGAATGAAGCTGAAGTGGATGATTTGTGCCATGCTTGTTTTTGATGTTGATCACTCGTGTGCGGTATGAAATTAGTAGTTCGGGACCCTCGAAATCCATTGTGAAGACTGTGTAATGATCCGAATCACGCTGCCAGCGTCTCGGTGGATGCTCATGAATAGTTCACCATAGTTCACCCCTCTGAGTCTATTAGACTTCTCCCATCAGACTCTACAGACTATGAAGCCTACAGCCCTCAGATCCCAGCAGAGATACCAGCCGACCAAGAGAGTCGAGGGGGAGCAAAAAAGCCTTGCGAGGCCGAAACCGACGAAGCGAAGTTCCTGGCGTGCCGGCCGGCTGTTCTCGCACCGCCAAATCTCTGTCATCAGATCAGAGCTTTGAATGCAACAACTTTGGAGAATAACCTAATATAATCGCCATAATCGCCCAAAAATTACATACAACAATATTTAAGGAGCGAAGAGTCATGTGCTAGTCACATTATTCACATGACCGAACGCAATTATACCTGCAATATCCACCTATTTAATGGATTATTTGGGTGGTTCTGAAGCAGAGCATTTTTTTTGAAAGGGACTCGAACTGGCTTCCGAATTTGAGTATAATCGATCTTTATTGACTTCATGGATTTACGAATTTAAACCGAGAGAATTTGAAACTTCTACTGGAACGCTCTAAGTTATTGCATGAAGTTTATTGATTATTAGCTGCTTCAATTTAGTAGAGACTGTCACGTGGCGTCTCCTTTATTTATTTATTTATTTGTAAAGGCCGGATCGGCAATACAATTGTCAACATGTAAATAACATTTAAATAAAATTTAAACAACCTAAAACTAAA
Organism: Apolygus lucorum; assembly: GCA_009739505.2. Classification (NCBI taxonomy): domain Eukaryota; kingdom Metazoa; phylum Arthropoda; class Insecta; order Hemiptera; family Miridae; genus Apolygus; species Apolygus lucorum. Next base: position 27,050,604 of record CM019173.2, on the reverse strand, counting down.
GTTCGGAAAAATATAAAAAAGAGGCAAAAAAACACGCCCGTCAAAAACAAAATATCAAGGACCAAAGCCCTCCTGAAAGAAGTCCGTCACAGTGTAAAGTTCTGCATTCAGCAGCTTCTCCCTGACAGTAGCCATGAACTTCTTTTCAGGAAGAGAACGCAGCTTGTTGGGAAGGTGGTTAAAAAATTTGGCACCCGACTGCAAAGGACTCGTATCCCTTGTCACACTGAGACGTGAAACTGGAAGAAATAAGTCTTCTCTCTTCCTGGTATCATAGGTGTGCAGGTCACGCCGCCGTTCCATTTGACCCAGATTATTTCTTATGAATTGAAGACAGCTCAGGACATAAAGGGCTGGAACAGTGAGGATTCCCAGGGTGCGAAAGCTTCCACGGCAACTCTGACTCCAGGATAGCCCGCAAATAGTTCTGACAGCCCTCTTCTGTTGACTGAAGACCTCACCCGCATGACACGAATTGCCCCATACCAAAATTCCATATGAAACCCTGCTCGCAAAGCAGGCAAAATATACAGTCCGAAGGACATCCCGTGACACAGAGCCAGCCAAACGGTGCAGCATGAAGTTGCAGGAGGCTAATTTTAGCATAAGATTATCAATGTGTGACCTCCATGACAGCCGATTATCAATGGTGAGACCAAGAAAGTTCACCTCCTCTTGAAGTCTTTGATTGAGGCGGAAAGTAATACTCTGCTTTTTACTGGTGTTTAACGTCAAACCATTAGCGGAACACCAACCCTCAATAACCATATTCATATTTTCCTGGTCACAATCTAGAGCTGACTGGCAAGGTCCTGCTGAAAGAGCGGTGACATCATCGGCGAAAAGGAATATCCTTTTGTTGTGGAACTGGTGAGCCAAATCATTAATGAAAATCAAGAAAAGACTTGGACCAAGTACTGAGCCTTGCTTCACTCCACATGGAATATCAACTGCTAAGGACTCGACGCCATTGAAAATAACCACCTGTTTCCAGCCTCGCAGAAAACTCCCAAAGAAAGACAGAGCCAGATCTCCAAACCCATAGTGGCGTAGCTTCCTGATAAGCAAATCATGAGGCACAGAATCAAAAGCCTTTGACAGATCGTAGAGCTGGAGTGAGGTGCACTGATGATTCTCCAGGGATTGAAGCACCTGCATTATCAAAGAGCACGCTGCAGAAGCTGTACTCTTACCCTTGCGGAATCCAAATTGCTGTTCATGCAGAATGCCATTATCCTCCAAATAGGTATTCAGTCTGCGCAAAACAAGTCGCTCCATCACCTTAGGCGCGGCTTACACCTGACGGACGCGGGCGCGGGCCCCCGGAAATTGAAGATCGCCGCGGGGAAACACCGTCGCAGTGTTTCGCCTACACTTGCGCGGGCCCGTCGCTCCCCCACTTGGTGGAGGTAGCAGCTCTCATCAAGATTCTCTCCTTGGTGGACTCTCTCTTCGATTTTCCTTAGATTTGGTAGGGTACTTGGTAGTTTTAACAAACTCCAATCAGAAGAACACACAACAAATATGTTTTGGATGACAAGGAAGCTATATTATGCAACATCCACTTGACATATTACTCTCTCATCGCCTGATGTTCGATTTTCCTCGTAATTGGTAGGGATAGTTACTTGAAAGATTGATGAGGGTTATGCAGGTCCTTCGCAAATAACCCACTGTAATTTCTCCCTTTCTACACCCCCGCAATACCTTAATTTTAAGTAAATTTTCGTCGCTTTTTAACCCATTTCAAGCCGAAGGTAGAAATAACAGAGTAATGGGAGGAGGAGGATGAATTATTTTACAGAATGCCGGCCGAAATAAGGCATCATTTGCTCACTAATCGAGAGCAAAAATGCTCCACATTTTATAGGATTTCAGAGTTCTCAGTTTTCCAAATCGATGTATTTTATCCATTTCATTAATGAAAATCTATATTAAAAAAATATATATATCTAGGTAAAATGTAAAAATCTATTTATGGACTGGAATCTGTTTCGACTCATGGCCCAGAACGCTCAGGATAGAATTTGAGCCACCATTATCAAGCTTTTTCGGCCAAAAGGCCTCCTTTTAAAAAAAATGCCCAAAAAATTTCAAAAAAATTGAGCTCCCTAATGTCGAAGAAAATGTTTTTTGAATAGTTTAGGAACAGTATGAACGAGAAAAAATTCTTCTACAAAAATTTTCCACTATTTCAATATTTAAAAAATGCATTATTTTGACGATGCAAAAATGCATCAGTGGCCGGAAATAGAAAGGAAAAAATGTAATGGATAAATTAATCCAAATAAAGTGTTTTTTGTTGTTTCAATTTTGTAATTAGATACACTTTTCAAAAATTCAAATCTCTAATTTTTCCCTTGCATATTTCTGACTGAATCAGGAAAATGCAAACCTTTTTTTGACGTTTGTAATTGAATCGATGAGAATAAAAACAGTACAAGTCCATTTTTGAAGATTGTTGAAAAATGGCTTTTTGTAGGTTATAACCAGTAGAACTACGCATTGAGCACAAGAGCAGTATGCTAACCACACTCGGTAAGCTTGAACAGAGCCTAAATGAAAATGATTGAGGGAAAAAACAGTAGGAGTCCATGGACTTATACCACCTGACACCTGATATCTCGATAAGCTGATTGGGGACATGTACTGTTGTCATTCTCACTGATTCAATTCCATTCTGCCTCGACAGTACCGTGGCGACTCAATTTCGTTTTCCAAAAAATCATGCCAGAATTAGACTCAGCATTTTTGTTGGCGGAGAGGATGACTAGATATTTGTGAGAGCGCAAGCCACGTCTGAGCATGAAAAAAATTGACTATTTTATTAGCAATTTTTTGATCTCATCCTCAATTTTCTAGTAGAAGCAATGCCAGGAGAAGGTCCCAACTTGCAAGAATTGTTGAAATTGAAGGGGGAAAAAAACGATTTGGCCAAATGTGGTGCCAAGGCAACTCGATTGGGCTGCTTGAAGCAGTTCAAATGACCATGCATGTTACGTTTGGTGGCACAGCTATTCCGGCTAGACCACTTCAATCAGTCTGTCGATATCCATATTAAATAAAAAATCAAACGCAGTTTGGAGAAACCGGAAAAACACTCGTCCCCGTCGGCGGGTGGTGTAGGACTAGAGGTTCATTTCTACCTGCTCCCCACTCACGGCGGGCCCGCCCCGTTAGTTGCGAGCATCGAGCTCTCGCGACATGCTGCGGGCGAAATTTTCCCCGTCGCGGAATCGCCCCGCTCTCGCTTAGATGTAAGTCGATACCCTTATTTCTTCGTGTTCTCCAAAAATGCGGACTCGCTGCAAGGCGCGGGCTGGGCTCGCGTCCCTCAGGTGTAAGCCGCGCCTTAGCAAAGAGAGGAAGTTTGGAGATGGGACGAAAATCTTCGTATCTTTTGGATTTACCCTTTTTAGGAACAGGCTTTACCGTAGCAATCTTCAAACAATTTGGGAAGGATCCCTCAGAAAAACAGGAGTTGAAAATGTATGCCAGAGGCTCGACTATGAGGGGTGATACGGCTTTGAGGACTGATGAGTTGATGCCAAAATAATCGGAAGAAGATGTATTGCTTAAGGATTGAATTGCTAAATGCACCTCCTCAACTGAAATGGGTTGGAGATTAAAAACATTTGAGACTCTTGGGGCTTGGTCTAGAAAGCTCATAAAAATTGGATTTACCTTGCATTGTGCTCCTTGGCTAAAGACACGGGAGAACTCATCAGAAAAGCCATTGCTATCGAGATCATTGTTTGTTTCAAGGGATCGAGATTTCATATTCAATTCACAGTTCACTACCTTCCACGAGGCTTTTGCTTTATTAGGTGCAGTTTTGATGTAATCATCATTCTGTTGTCGCTTTAAGTTAGATATGGCCATTCTGTAAGAGTTTCTGTACTCTCTTGCTAATATAGCAAAGTCTGGATTGCGTGTAGATGCTGCTAAATCTCTGAAAGAATTGTATCTCTGTCTGAGATTAACGATCTCGTCGCTAAAAACAATCTTGGGCTTAGTACGGTTACTGCGGACGGTTCTTGAGATCATAGGGCATGCATAGTTGAGCATTGAAAGGAAAATCCGCAAAAACTCAGCAGCGATTTCATCAACGCCCACTGCCTTGTAAACACTGAACCAAGAGGTTGAGGAAAAGCTCAGACGCAATGCCTTGATATTATCAGGTTTGAACAATCTATAGCGTACATTAACTGAAGCAGGAGCTGGGGGTTTAATGTATATCCTGAGTTCAATGCCACGATGGTCCGAAAAAGAAGTATCACTAACCAATGCTTCGTACCGGCTGCAATGAAAATTCGTGATGGAAACATCAAGGCATGATGGGTTACCAGATTGACCACTGTAGGGCCACCTGGTAAAATCTGTAAGTGTAACATGAAGCCCATAGCCATCAATCAGGCGTTGAAAGGCCTTTTTGTGCTCAACGTGATTATTGGAGTTAATTTCGAAATGTATGTTCAGGTCTCCCATGAGTATGATCATCTTGTTCATCTGGCTGATTTCCGAGAGAAGCAGATCCATACACTCCAAGAAGTCAATAAATGAAGTAGAATAGGGAGGTCGATAGATGCTGCAGACAACCAAATTCAGGGATGTAATACTAATAGCAGACAGCTCACAAACAGACTCTTTAGACAGAATATTGGCAAGCTTAAGTTCTGCCACTTCAATATGGTTTCTGACAAATATAGCTGAGCCACCACACTTATGCGTTATCCTAGAAAATGAAGATGCGAGATAAAACCCATCAGGGACGTAATATTTCAATTCATCACCACTACACCAATGTTCAGAAACTCCAAATACACATATATCCTCTCGGTTCCTTGTGTAGAAATTGAGATCATTAATCTTGGAGCGTATACCTTGTACATTAGCTTGATACAGAACAAAATGGGCGTTTTGTGATTTTGAAACATTCCGTTTAAATCCGAGAGTCTGAGAGTTAGCATGAGGTAGTACCCATTTACTAGTGGAAGAAGACTTGGTTGAAATAGATAGTCAAGAAGAACTGGCTGAGGTACCTAGTGAAGCTTCATTCTGGGCAAGCGTGATATTAGGCACAGGTGAATGGTAGAACAAAATATTTTTGATCCTCCTACTCAGGATAGACCTGGCTGTAACATTGAAGTACGGGTTATCAGCTTTAGACATAATCATTTTACTGTCAATCAGGGATAGATCAACCATGCGTACAAAATTGAATTTCGCTGAAAGGTGAGCCACAAACTTATTGAACCGAGTTATTTCTTTGTTGACAATCGACCAACCTGGGAGAAGATAATTGAACGGTAAGCCCATGATAATAAGGGTAACCCTTTTTTTAACCATTATCATATTCAAACAGAACTTCAGCAGGTCATGCTTGAGTCGTTTTAATTCGTTCGAGGCCACATCTACAGAACCTGCTGTCAAGATGACGTAATCAGGAACTTTGGCCCTTCTGAGCACCAAGTCAATCATCGGTTTTAAAGGGGCTCCGACCAACCTATACGCGTCGATAGTATAGTTCCGGGGTAAAATAGAAGCTACCTCCCTATTTAATCCAAATGACAATGAGTCACCGAGGAATAGCAGTTTCTAAATTGGAGAGCTGAATTTTGATTTGATTTTTTTTAGGTTGTTTGGTACCTATTTAAATCAAAGATGTTTGTTGTTGAGGATTAGTGAAACAGTGAAAGTGAGGAGTAAATAGTGATGAAAGTTCAGGACTCCAAGGTCATCGCCAGTCTTTCCATCACCTTCTCCAACAAGTTCAGTCTTTCTGAGTCTTCTTTGTATAGCCAACCCTCTGAATCAAACTGCTTTCCTATATGAAGTGGACAAATTTCTGTAATTTAAGTTGGTGTAAGAAAATTTCTCGTGTACTTCTCAGTACGAGGGATATTGGTAGCTTCTGCGACGTCCCAGTTACACACCAGTTCCAGTGGACACCCGGAGAAGGGCTTACTTTGGTTCAATACAACTAAGATTTAATTCAATTTCACTATTCTTTTATCCTTGCTTTTCTTTATTTATAAAATTAGGTTACTAATTCAAAGATACTTGGTTACTTAGGAAAAGATGAAAGACACCATTTTTATCCACCGACACTTGGTGGCGCCTCCCTGTCCCTTTTACAAGTTGGGATGGCAGGGACCTGAATAAAACCAATATTGTTCCAATGTTTGAAGAATTTAAAGACTCAGGTTGTGATTCGACAGTGAGACCAAGATGGGAGAGAAAGTTACTGTTGAGCTTGGTGAACGAGATTGATTGTTTAGGGCTAGTTAGTGCCCATAAATAATGAGGGCAGGAGAGGGAGGCCTGTCCTCACCTAGCTACCACCTAGCTCTGCCATAGTAGGAATAGAGGGGTAGCCCCCTTTACCCCTCTATTCCTACTAGGGCAGAGCTAGGTGTAGTGGCTCTTGGTCGAACTCTCTAGTTTGTGTGTTATTGATAATAAATACACAAATTAAAAATAATGGCACTACGATCTAAAAGATGTGGAAAAATTTATTAAAATTCACGTTTTAGCGTGAACACACTTGTAAATTCATCAAATAATTTTGAGTAGTTATACCAATGCCAAATACTGACTACATACAAGAACCAAAGTTGTCGAAAAACTCTGAAACGTAAAATGCTGGTGCAAATCATAATCTTGGAGACCTGCCTTTATTGACCAGCTCCCTTAATAAAAATCTTCCCTATCTTCGGTAGTGAGGAAGCAAAATAATGTAAAAGACCTCCTTTTTCTTAGAAGTCCAGGAAAAACATATTGTTTAGTGTTATTATTGAAACATATCAATTCAATATGGCGGCTTATTGTATTGATGTTAGGAAAAGTCCTCACATCTGCCTTCTGTTGCAAACAGCTTGAACTACGTCTAGGAGCTCGACCAATCAGAACGCTTCTCCGACTCCCAGCCTTAGCTTAGCCCAGGCTTAGCTTAGCTTTAGCTTTCATCCCAGTGCTTATACCCATGGGGTTTTTTTCGGATTTGGATTCATATTGGTCTAAAACGGATTCTTAGGCGGTTTTTTTCTCTCCTGTGAGTTTTGTTCTCGTTCACCCCAGATAATCGATGCCCAAGTCTTACTGTAGGACTTCCTAGAAAGTAGATCTTTGAAACCTCTCTCTTCTTCAATATTCCATTTTTCTTATGTTAAATGTGAATAGAAACACAGATATACCCAACTAGAATTATTCTGAATAACATTCATTAGGAAACCATTTTGAAGTCGAACGGGAGATCTATTATTTCACAGCATCCATGTTCACGGACACGGTACACAAATTCGTTCCCGATAGGATTTTCTGTCGTAATGAAGGAACAAAAACCCACAGCTGGGGGAGGAATGTTGAAATTGGTTGGGGGGATTGATTCGACACAAAAGCGTGAAGGTGTCCCCACTGCCACCGGACACGGGGAAACTAATGTGGTCAGTCCACGTGAAATACCCCCCTTCTTCCTCTTCACATTCAATTCCCCTTTGTGACTCACGTTCGAGGGGGAAGGAAAAAGTTACGGTGACGTGCAGTCCTATTATACCACCTTTATAGCTTCCAATAAAAAAACTGGAACCGTAAAAACTGACTGTTTTCGGGGTTTATGAAAAAAATAAATCTCGGACTAACAGTGGAAGACAAGAGGTACATGAATTATGGAAGTGGAGAGGAAACTTGTCCAGAAATGGCGGCTATTCGAATGGAATACGTTTCATCACCGGTGAAGGAAGTTGGTCTAAATTCATTATGGAAATAACATGCAAAAGTTTTTTTTGGATCTGTTTCATCCACTTCTAAGCTCTATCGCCTAGACTTTGATGGAACCAATAGAAGATAATTTAACCACAAATAATGGCTACACGGAATGAATGAATTCCTCCAACTGTCCGAAATTGATTTGTGATTAGTTTCCTCTGGACTTCCCTAGAGCCAATAAAATCACATTAACAAAATCACGTTCGATTGAATGATGGATTCCCTCTTTCGAAAAACGCTGCAAATCATTGCTCAAAGGTTTATTATTTTCTGTATAGATCATCCTTCTGTATAGATCACTGGTTCTCCATCAATAGCACCTACCACCATCTGTATTCTCCCTTGACCTTCCCTCTCAAATTTCAGCTCCTGCGTTCAATAGGATTGAAAATGGCTTCGGAGCTCACTCAGCTGATCAGTGATCAGAAGAGTGAAGAAGATCTCCTCGAATGCTGGAGACGCCTGGAAGAGCACTTCCATTCAATAGGATTGAAAATGGCTTTCGAGCTCACTCAGCTGATCAGTGATGTGAGGAGTGAAGAAGATCTCCTCGAATGCTGGAGACGCCTGGAAGAGCACCTCTATTCAATAGGATTGAAAATGGCTTTGGAGCTCACTCAGCTGATCAGTGATGTGAGGAGTGAAGAATATCTCCTCGAATGCTGGAGACGCCTGGAAGAGCACTTCCATTCCATAGCATTGAAAATGGCTTCGGAGCTCACTCAGCTGATCAGTGAGCAATGATTTGCAGCGTTTTTTACCTACAAACATTGTTTTACCTACCAATTTTTTTTACCTACCACACCTACCTATTGGTAGGTACTACCTACCACACTATAATGGCTTCACACCTTCACAATCAAGTTTATTAGAAAGAACTAAACGCTTCACACTCGATTCGAAAAATAGAAAGCTTGATATGGAAATTTGATTACTGGTTACGCAGAAGGCAAAACTGTATACAAATCGAAGAAATGTACAGCGATCGCATTTTAGTCAGATAAAATTTGAACGGCGATTAGACCTCTTTTGCGATTCACACTCATGATTCTGTTTTATCGAAGGAAAACCTTCAAATACTCGTAGGGACCGAACGGTTTGTCCTACAGAGCTCCGGGTGGTCTCAAAAATTTTTAAAAATTCTGTACTATTTAAAATTGGTGAAAAAACGATACCTTTATTTCGAGAGTTTTCGAGCTAGGGCACTCTTGAAAATTTCCACCCTTAATTTTCACCCCTTAGAAGTGACCTACATCAACCAAAAGCTTCGCGGCACAACTAGACCCCAAATGGAGCCCATATACCAAATTTGAACCAAATCGGTCCAGTGTTGCTAAGAAAAGTGCCGCGTACGGCGGACGGCGTACGGCGTACGGCGGACGGACGGAAATTTTTTTATTCGATTTTCGGATTCTACGTACCTTGAAACGTAAAACATCAAATTTTGAGGGGGGGTTAAAATTTTTTTTTTCTTGCTCGATTCCAAAGGCTTATTATTGAAAATAATAAACCAAAATCACTGAAAAGCATCTCTAGGTGACCGTAATGGGTATTGAGTTTCAAATTGAAGAAAATTTTGATTTCATGATTTTGGTTTAAGCGTCAGTAGTCGCTACACTAATAATGAACACCCTCTTCATTAATGGGTGAATACAGCCTAAAATGGACCTAATGGTGTCAAAATATCAAGGGAAACTTACATTTATGACTGCAGGGGCAATGGGCGTGTTCCAACCGTGTATTATTACGAGTAATTAATATTTTTCCATGTTCTTGAATGTTTTATACTTTTGCCGTTCAAGGTGAAAATATTCGAGTATATAAAGGCTGTTTCATCAACTCTGCAGCATCCTCATGTACTATTTCTCAATGCTATTAGGATTCGAAAAATCCTGAATTTCGAGGAAAATCTTGTATGACACTGGCATCTGGCTGGATGGCTTCCGCGTCCCGCCTCTCGTTAGAGGTGGGTAGGAAATCGCGTCACTGGTTAAAGTCACCTATTACCGGAGAGTCACCGTTCCGTTTGTCACCTATTACGGAGCAGACCCTATTACCAACGGACTTGCAGTGACAGCAGGTAAAATAACTCTCCCTTCCTCCATGCTCCGAATCACTATCTCAAATTATTTCACTTTAACCACTTCGGAGCTTCTTGAATTGTCACTGTGTGCGTTGTCACTACAGTGCCGTTGGCGCTACTCGTCACTCCGTAGTGGTTGGCGCTGGTTGTCACTTCATGGGCGGTAGGCGCTACTTGTCACGTTGTCACTCTTGGAGCTCCTTGTCACGGTTGGAGCTCCATCGTCACTTGGCACTCTTACCGTTTGTGTAGCGTGATCAGGTGATTGGTTGTCTCTCGTCCCTCACGCCGTACTTTCCGCGGCCCGGGTTTAGGACTCTCGCCTTTAGTTTCACTCGTGTTGCCCGTTTAGTTCGATGTTTTTCGATAGTTTCATTGTTTTGTGATTAGTTGAGATGAATAAAAAACCGAAATCTTCTCAATTATGGGCGATTTTTAAGCTCATTAAAAGGTCGAAAAACTGCCAAGTGCGACCTATGTGATCAAGTTTGTATGTAGTTTCAAAACTACCATTACCTACAAATTAAAAAATATAATTCGTAATAATTTTTTCTATTTGCTCATGTTCCTTCATTTGTTTCAATTAGAGATAATATTGAGGTGAAAATGTATGTTACCTACCAATAATGATCGACTGTGATAAATTCCATTTTTTTCTTATTTATTCCATTTTACCTACCAACGGAGGACTATGATGACTGTGACCACGATCGATAAATTAATTATTTCTGAGCTCTAAACATATTAATCTGATTGCTGAGTGTCTCATACTAGTTGCTTAAATCGGTAAAACGTAATATACAAATATAATGGAGGGGTATATAAATTTTTTCACAATGAACAGAACCAATTTTTTATTAGAAATATGAGACCGATACGCTAGTTGCGTCTATTGGGGCAAGAACTCTCGTTACGGAAATCACTGCTGGTAATGAGTCACTTTACACCGAGCAGCGCCGCAGTTCCAGGATGCGCTTCTCTGTCACCCTATTACAAAGTCACCTATTACTGGAACCTATTACCGGCCTGTCACTGTCACGTTGTCACCTATTACCAAAAAGTAACCGTTTCGCACATCACTACCTCTCATTCCTTCCGTACCTCTGTCCTCCCTTCGAGCCACCATCCAGAAGGGATGGATCGCTGTAGGCATCACTTCTCTGTTATACTTATCTCTTTCATCTCCTTATCTCGATACAAAAATGTTTCTTCTCGGTTGTTGAGCCTCCACGGCACTTTTAATTTTAAAGGATAGCAGGAATGTTCTGTGTTTTTGCAGAGATCTGATCGGATAAGGATACCTAGCATGTAAATTGACTCGTCAAGTTTTTTCCTCTCAGGTTTGTCTAGTATATTTTTATGAGTAAGCGAAATAAGTTGCTCTGTGAATGGATCTCTGTTCGCCTCAATTCATAAAATTAGCGAGCTTAAATTTTTTAATATCTTTCAATTACGAGTAGGTGGTCCCTTCAAGCTGATTTTCCCTAGAAATCGTTGGAAGTTTCTGTTCTATTTGCGGAAAATAATTATTGTTTTCCTACTTCTGTATACTTCTTTCTGTGTATAATTATGTTTCTAAGGAACCCTTATTCGGTTGTTTCAGAATGACTGAGCTGGCTGCGGACCAGCAGACGGTCAAGTCGGAGTTGATCGACGACAAAAAGAGCGTCGACAAGTTGGAGATTGAGGACGAGGAACGAAAGAAGATGCTCGAAAGCGAGAAAGATAAAGACAACAGCAAAGACGAGAATGATAAAGAAAAAGAGAAATCTGCAACCGGAAAGCAGACACGAGCCGCGGGAGGGGAAATCGAAAAGAAGAAGAAGGTGAGCAGAAGATGCAATTTACTATAATTTACGAGAGAAATTCCTCATTTTATCGGCAGAGGTAATTATATTCTGTAATTGGAATTACAGTTTCATTTAACTTCTTCAGCGTTAAGAGAAAACACTACTAAATGGTGATATTGGGGTCGTTAAACTGATTTTAGCACTCCAGGATAATAACAAGTTGCCGCTCAAATCTGACTTGATGATAGTTATAATACAATAATTGTATTATTATGTATAATTTTCATTTATAGTTTTTGAGACAATAGAAATTTCTTCTCCTGTCCCTTGGAGACCAATGTAGGTAATGTCAGGTACTAAGCTACAATTCATTATTTGAGTTTTTAATGACACACGAGTGGTATTCAACTAAAAGTATTTAGAGTTCGAAATTATTTAATTTTTTGAAAATGCTATTGACATGAGGGAAATAAGTTGTTGCGGTCGATTCCGCAGTTTCTTAATTGAAGACAAAGAACTGAAAATTACTCTGCCCTCTCTTGAGAGAAAGAACCAGTAGTTGGCGGGTGTAAAGACCTATATCTCCGTAATATTTATCAGTAGAATCAAGGAAGCACGTAAACTGATGACCACATTTTTCGATAATTAAACGAACTTTTAGGAATTCCTAGTTAGTCTTTTCATGGGACGGAGGAAATTAATGTTACAAGAACCAAGTCTCTCCACAATTAGGTCAGTCATCAGGTACTTTTTGTCGTAAATCATTGAACAGTTAGTGAATTTTGCTTCCGACAGTCAACCGTACCAGAGGACATATCTTATGTTCGTATCCTTCTATCGTTCTTCGCTCACTGCACTCTCCGAATATACCATTATATGAGGTACTTAATAGCATTTTCCACAAAAAACTCAAATCAAGTTTTTGGGTCATAATTTTGGGAAATTAACTCAATTTCCTTACAACCGATGGGCGCACAATATTTTCGTTTACTCTTTCTGTCACTAATTATGCAAGTCTCTAATTTTACCCATTTATTTATCTCTTTTTAATAACATTGATCGTGTAAGCTAGCCAATTTTGTGCTCAACACCATAAATAGTCATAATCCGCGATTTCATGGTGCTAAAACTCATTGATACTGCCCTTCAACTTATTCAGAGTCCATTGAATAATATCTTTGAACATTTTCAATTGGAAAAAAGCTTCTGAGGAAGCTGAGACCGCTTTTATACTAGAGGGCCCTTTAGCCTCAAGGTTGACCAACAATGGGGAATTTGCCTCAATTTTAGATTCTGGAATTTCAAGTCAAATCCTATAATAGGGCCCTAGAATAACGTTTAACACTAGGAATAACCAAGGGGAAAAAATTACCGTAGGAGAAAATGCCTAAACAAGTGAAGCCTCTGTTACAAAAAACCGCGAAAATCTAGGAACATTGTTGACGTCATACGAAAAAAAAAAACGACGCGAAAACAACTCCGACAACAGAGTTCTAGCACCGCCACACAAAACGATCCAGTGAAATGGCTACTCGAATAATGTGATTCAAAACTTGAAACTAAATAAGAGAAGATGAAGACTAATAATGCTTGATAAACTAGTAGGTAGAATCGAATTGTAAAAAAGTGAGTAATATTGTTTCTTTTGGTCACTTTTGTGTCTGGGTTCTTCCTGCCAGTTCGCGGCGCACTCTTGTGCGCACTACTCGGAAGCTATAAGTTCGTGTATGTTCCGCTTCTGTGGTAAGCGCCACAGAACCTCCTTTGAAGTCAGATTGGTAGAATATCCGTTACGTTTCAAACATGGCTGCCTCTTACACATTGCCACCACATTTAAAATTTCCATCTTCCTTAAATTCTCTAAATTTTTTGGATGCGTTTTCGAGCAGCTCACCATGGTTTTATTCCATAAAAATAAACCCTCATTCGAAAAAAAAAAAAAAAATTGAGGTAAATTCCCCATTCTTGCCAACTAACTCATTCTGACATTTTTTGTCTATACTTAGGCAAATGCACTCAGAAAGCGTTACAGTTGATTTCTGATGATTTTCACGTACAACCAAGCCGTTTTTGGGTAAATGCAACTTTTTTTAGTTTCAAACCGACAGAAATTGGAAAGCCATTCGTGCCGTTACTTGTTTTTGGTATTTATGTCGTCATTTTATATTTTTAATTGATATTGTTTTTTTTTTAAATTTTTAATTGATATAATTTTATTGGTTATTAATGGATGTAGTAGACAATTCCAATTGTTTTGGGTACGTAAGACATAAAATGTCCCCATGTGTTGGAAACTCGTATGCATGCGTTTATAGAAGAGTTTCTCTTTTATTATTACGTACATTTTGGCACAGGTTTCAACTGTTTAAAATGAAGGTCTTCCATGTAATTTTAATAGATTTAAAAAATTTATATTGCTAGTTTAATGTTGTAATTACCCTCTCATCTGTCATTCTAGGCGCTGGAAGAAGCAGCGGCGACTGGTGGCGCAGGACACAGACCGATCGGCGGCATAAAAATTCCAGGTTTCCTCAGGAGTACAAGGAGGGACAAAACAAAAGTGAGTGAATATAACGTGTTTCCATTCTACTATAAATGTAAGTTGATTGTGCTTCAGTGACATTTACAACTGTAAAGCATATCTGTAATGAATGGTATACGGCCTCGTACTAGGTTCCCTGGACCTACAGCGGGGGGGGGGGGGGGGGGCACAGAGACTGCCTCCTATCCGTATCCTAGCCTTCCTGCAACCCTAGCATTCGTCAGTTTTTCCTTTCGGGTTTTATTAGAACCTTAGGGGGAGAGATTCTTGTACTTGTTCTAACACGAGAAGAAAAACCTCGAACACATTGGTTCACTGCTAATATTTACCAAGAGTACGCAAAGATCACTGGCTGTTTAAAATTCGATTCTATGTTCTGCTTTCTATGTTTGTTTGCATGTGGTGATCCTTTGAGGGTCATTAGGGGTGTGAATGAATCTGATCCGCACCTCAATGAGAGTATCAAATCACATGAATCGAATAGGAAGCACCTAAATAACACTACTGAATTGGCATGGTTCTTTATATTTATTGTGTGAGGGCGTTAAGTGATGTGAGTTTCTAGTTAGATTTAGATCAGAACCCGAAAGAGCAAAACATTCGAGACACACAGGTGGACTGGGCTCTGCAGCCCCTCCAAAGCCCAGGGGTTGGCCTCCATCTGCACACCCAGAACACTTGGAGCATCTGAATAAAGTTAGACTCTAAAAAGTTTTGTTATATTCAAAAAATTACTACCTAATGGAATAAATACAAATTCAAAGATTAAAAAAACCTAATCCCCCCCTTTCCCATGCAGTCAGTAAAGTTTCATGCAGGATATTGTGCCCCAGTCAATTTTTGTCCCAGGACAATTGGCCGCCAGTGACCTTCAGTCGTTGCTGGTACTATATTGTTTGGTTGAAGTTAGGTGTTTGCGATGGTTTTTAAAAGTGCTTTACATAGAATGGAGCCCATTAAAATCAGTGTTGCCACCGTTTCCAGATCCAATCCTGAGCGCCCAAACTGAGTTTTCGCTGCGGCAAACTTGACAGATGACGTAACCGATATTCCTCCGCCTACCTCGATTTTCGCGGTCTTTTGGTTTATTATTTTCAATAATAAGCCTTTTTGAATCGAGCAAGAAAAAAAAAGTTAACCCCCCCCCCTCAAAATTTGATGTTTTACGTTTCAAGGTACGTAGAATCCGAAAATCGAATAAAAAAATTTCCGTCCGTACGCCGTACGTGGCACTTTTCATAGCAACACTGCACCGATTTGGTTCAAATTTGGTATGTGGGCTCCATTTGGGGTCTAGTTGTGCCGCGAAGCTTTTGGTTGATGTAGGTCACTTCTAAGTGGTGAAAATTGAGGGTTGAAATTGTCAAGAGTTCCCTAGCTCGAAAACTATCGAGATAAAGGTATCGTTTTTTCACCAATTTTAAATGGTATTGAATTTTTAAAAATTTTTGAGACCACCCGGAGCTCTGTAGGACAAACCGTTCGAGTACTTAAAGGTTTTCCTTCGATAAAACAGAATCATGAGTGTGAATCGCAAAAGAGGTCTAATCTCCGTCCAAATTTTATCTGACTAAAATGCGATCGCTGTTCATTTCTTCGATTTGTATTCAGTTTTGCTTTCTGCGCAACCAGTAATCAATTTTTCATATGAGGCTTTCTATTTTTCGTATCGAGTGTGAAACCTCGATTTGAAACGTTTAGTTCTTTCTAATAAACTTGATTGTGAAGGTGTGAAGGCAGTATGGTGTGGTAGGTAGTACCTACCAATGGTTGGTAAAAAAAAGTTGGTAGGTAAAAAACGCAGCAAATCATTGCCCAAAGGTTCATTATTTTCTGTATAGATCACTGGTTCTCCATCAATAGCACCTACCACCATCTGTATTCTCCCTTGACCTTCCCTCTCAAATTTCAGCTTCCTGCGTTCAATAGGATTGAATATGGCTTCGGAGCTCACTCAGCTGATCAGTGCTCTTCCAGGCGTCTTCAGCATTCAAGAAGATCTTCTTCACTCTTCAGATCACTGATCAGCTGAGTGAGCTCCGAAGCCATATTCAATCCTATTGAACGCAGGAAGCTGAAATTTGAGAGGGAAGGTCAAGGGAGAATACAGATGGTGGTAGGTGCTATTGATGGAGAACCAGTGATCTATACAGAAGGGTGATCTATACAGAAAATAATAAACCTTTGGGCAATGATTTGCAGCGTTTTTGAAGAGGCTTCACTTGTTTTTAGGCATTTTCTTCTTCGTTAATTTTTGTCCCTGGTGTTGAACGTTATTTTAGGGCTCTATTATAGGATTTGACTTGAAATTCCAGAATCAAAAATTGAGGCAAATTCCCCATTGAACAGGCCAGTGGTAAAGGGAACTAAGTGCAAAAATCTATTTTTCTCTTCCATTGCTGTTATCGGATTTCCTGGGCAAGACTCATCATCTAGGGGTGGAAAGAACTAAGTTGCATGACAACTATTCGTCGCCACCACCGATCTTCCGTGGAAAAAGGAACTAAATGTTTATCTAGTGCCCTTCTCTACTAGAGGTAGGGGAAGTGCTGTTGTTGCACTTAGTTCCTTTCACCACTGGCATGTTCAGAATCGGATTCAGCACCTTCGAAAACCTGCCGAGCCAAATTTCCAGCTCCATACGAATTGTTTAGAAGACACGCGCGAGAAAAGAAGCGAGTAAAGACGAATTGACGTCAGAGCTGAACAATCCCTCTCTGTCATACCCCACGTGCGGGAACGAGATGGAGATTATTCAGCTCTGACGTCAATTCGTTTTTACGTATTTTCTCCCTTGCACGGTTTCTCCCACTTCCACTCATCATATTGCTCATGTATAATCCGATTATATGATCCGACGCATAATAGCTAATCTCTAAACATCAATCGCTAAGTACCTTGCACTACCCTCATATTAAACCATCTGAATATTTTTTTCGAAATCGGATGGAAAAAATTTTATGGCTCACGTTTGCGCATACACAGTGGCTACTATCAGTCCTGGGGCGCTGATTTTCCTAGGGGACGATCTGCCCCTCAATCCGCATTATTTCTGAAAATCTCATAGAAATCGGATAGAAAATGAAGAAATTATGGCTGTTACAAGGAAATTCACGTAAGTGGCTACTGTCATTCAATAATATTGAATCTAATATTGAATTCAGTAACATTGAATAATGATATTTGCTATCAATTCAATATTATTTAAAATTGTTGAAAAACCAATAGTTTCATATCGAAAGTTTTTGAGCTAGGGCGTTTTCAAAATTTCAGCCCTTATTTTTCAACCTTTAGAAGTGACTGACATCAACCAAATGGAGCCCATGTACCAAATTTCATCAAAATCGGTCCTTAGTAACTAAGAAAGTGCCGGCGGACGGACGGCAAAATTTGTATTAAATGTTCGGATTGTACATATCCTTTGAAACGTAAACCAACAAATTTTGAGGGGAGGTTTAACAATTTTTTTCTTGCTCGATTCCAAAGGTTCGTTATTGAAAATAATAAACCAAAAGGGGTTGATGTTCCGTTGCTAGTTGGAGTGAAAACTAGTGATGTCCGATACTTCAAAAGTATCGATATAGTATCTTATCGATAGGTACATCTAGAAAGTATCAAAAAGTATCGATATTTTTAAGTATTGGTACTTTGGGGACATCTTTAGTGAAAACTATCGAATTTTACCAAGAGGGTAGGTTACGTTTGTTAATTATTGTGAATTACATGCTTGGATTATGATACCTACCCGGGACTCCCTTTTAAAAGGAGCGAACAAACATAGACCATGATTATGGGAGTAGGTTGCTCTCCTTTATATTAGGACGGTTTAAAAATAATGTATTTCTTTAAAATTAGTTTCTCATCTGCATGAACCAATCTCAACATTTTGTGCGGGGTGTTTTCTGGATACCCCACATTGACTAGTTCGACTCTGTGAAGCGATTGATATCACCATCTTCAGCCGCGCCGATCTAGATTATGTCGAAGTCTGTAACGGAAGTGTAACGGGGGTTGTAGGTAAGGTTCTTAAAGGTTCTTGGCTGCCCTATGAAACTTGTTATTGATTGTAAAACCCCTTTGAGGGCTCTTGAAATCTATTCACTTCCCCTTCCCTTCCTGCTACTCACAAACCGGAACCAACTCCTTTGACAGCCACTAAGCTAACTCGTTCGTGTTATCTTCGACGAACGTCAGCACCTCTCGCCGTAAATTACTGAGTATAACAGTTTCCGATAGCTTTTGAAATCGGGAGTTTTCTATTAAGGGGCGGTATTATCAAACGCCATACTGTCCTGACTTTCCTGAGGGCATGCAATTATTTCAAAATTTCCTCACCCCTTCATCTCACAACTTCTGGTTGTGCGAGTAGTTAGCGATTCAATTGACAGGGGCTGAAAAACAAGGATTTACCTCAGAAGTCTTTCCTGACAAACCGCTTATTTGGGTGATTCTTGGAAAAAGAGTCACAAAAAACTAGATTTTGTTCTGATTTTGATGAAATTGCAAGGATGATTTTCAGGGATCGGATAGACAGTTGTGCGCACGAATGTAAGTCATTTTCTCGTGATTAAATTGCCCGATTTGTCTCAGATTTGGAGGGTAGTTGAAGACTCAATCCTAGAAGAAAACTTATTGATTTCATTAAGATTTCTACATTTCGGAATTTTCTATATGGAACGCCTTCCCTGAATAAATGTTGATTATTGCCATATTTTTGCTCGTATTTTTTAAAAATTAATATTTAATATTTATAACAATTTTGTACGTAATTTATAATAATAAAAAAGATGATTTATTGTGGACGATACCGCAGAGCCAGTGTGCTGGTCAACTAGTCCGTTTTTGGTTAGCCGTTCTAAATTTCTTTTAAATATGGATTTTTAAATAATTTATATGGTGTAATATGGTTTCATCAGCTTCGAGTGGAACAGGTTTCCTGTCATATTTGAGAAGTGGCGGTCAGTGTTTCTAAATATTATAGTGAGTTTAGCTTCATGTTGACTTTGATAAAAACTGAAGAAGTTATTGATCACAACATGCATTTTATAAAATGATGCGGACATACGAAATGTCTTATCTACAATGCTGCCGTGCTAAGCCAGAAAATCGTATCTTGACTTCACCCAACTTTCGGGAAAACGACCTAATAGGTTTCGAGGCGAAATAATTCTTTTGTGGGATTATTTTTCCTCCTTTTACCACAAGTATAGGTTTTTCTTAAAAGAAATTAGTAAGCGAATCGATTTCTGGAGTCAAAATTAAACATTTTTGAGTGTAAATTGTGAAAAAACGATGATACGAGATTAAGCTCTCGTAAACCCGAAGTTACGACTACCTATTCTGTTCATTTTAATTCTTGAAACATTAATTCATTTGAATTTACATTTTAATTCAAGAAACAGTCTCACATTGATTATTTTGTCATCCTACTTGGCTCAAAGTCAATCGCATTTCATATCTCTGTTCAGAGTGTAAGAAAAAACTTCCGAATCAATAAAAATAAACGTTTATTCACTTAGAGTATAAAGTCACCACTAAATGTTGAGTTTTCAGAGAGAAAAAGTCGTATCATGCCTATTTAATGCAAGAATTAGGATCGTCGAAATCGGCAGATTCCCGTATCAGTGTCAAGATACGAGTTTCCTTCTTCTGAATCGCTCTGATACGACTAGTTTCTTGGCAAAATCAAGTTAACATGCCTTAACGCGAAAGTCGGGAGGCTTGTTTGAGGCATTTCTGATAGAGATACGACTCTTAAACTCCGAAAATCGATAGAAATCGACCCCCAAAACCCCCGGGTACCAATAACTCAATTTGGTCAAATTTTCACGTTACGACTTTCTGGCTTAGCACGGCAGAATAGACATAAGTACGTATTCTGAGGGGTTTCCCCTGGTGTACCTTATATTATCTATGAAGATTTTTCTTTCATACGTGAACATATTTGTTATGTTTGCGTGTCTGCGAGTGAAGGAGCTGACCTTCTCGCTGCGGCGTTTGACTTTTCTTTAACCCCTACTCAACGAAGAGAGAGAGTTCCCTATCCTAGCATGCAGTGCTGTCGCATCGGCGGTTCATAACCACACCGAGGTGCTAAGCACTGAGGAAGGCGGCTAGCCCGTCAGCCCCGGCGTTTCAGAGAAACCTACCGAGAGGATGACGGGATATTTAACTATTGAGCCTAGTACTTCGAGGAGATCCTTATTCGAAGAGAAGGTTTGAGAGCGAAATGATGAAGACGATAGACTGGACTAGAATGGCATGAGGGAGCATCCCTGAGTGAGCTTATATGCTCATTTCGTTAGCTCGGGAGAGAGAGAGGTGGTAAGGTGACGTCATGTTGGCGTATCCCCCGTACCTCGTCTCTCCCTAGTGGGTGATGACTCACTCAGGGATCCTCCCGGTAGCTTCTTTATTTAAGAACTAATTATTGATGATATGTGGGTCATTACAATATCTAAGTATTTTATGTAGGTAAAATACAGTAAGAGCCGAATTAACTAGAGTGGATGAATCGCATAGGGGACATGACATTGTCACGCCAATCCACGCAATCCCTGAACAGTTCATCTTAATCGGTCAATAGCCCTCGTATAGTTTTGCCCGTTGCAAGGATTTGCCAACACACAGACCTGAGTGACAGACAGACTGACAAGAAACCAAAATTGTTCAGGAAAAGTTGATTTTGGATAACATTATTTTTTAACCTTGAAAAGTTGAAACAGTGCTTCTTCTACCTTGATAGACTCGGAAGTACAAAGTTTACTCTCCCTCAAAATTTTATGGATCACGTTTCAAGTTGTGCTCCGAAGCTTTTGGTTATTGGCAGTCACTTCAAATGGGTGCAATATGTAGTTGAAATTTTCAAACTGCCTTGCTTGAAAACTTTGAATCTGGTTTTTTTCATTAAATTTAAATAGTGTCGATTATCAAGAATTTAATGGGCCCAACTAGAGTTGTACAGGACCAATCGTTCTCGCTTCATGAGGATAATTAAATCAGGTTCAATTAAAATAATAATTATTAATGAATGTTCACGGTCCTTATCAATGTCATTGTGATCAGATCTATGGTAACCACTGCACATGCAGTAACGTAAAATCCCTAATGAGCTTAATAGTTTTGTGACCTCCCTCCCTTCCTTCTCATCTCCAAATGTGTGGAATGGGACCAGGTAGAGACCTGGAAAACCTCGTGTGCCCTTTCCTTAGCATCGCCTCCAGCCCTCCCTCCACTTTGTCTACGTCAATCTCACAGGAATACTAATTCATACTAAATAAATACAATATGTTTCACCAAATACTAATTCATGTTCTTAAACTTATGATTTCACTGGGGATCCGAAAAGAGTCCGAAAAGAGACTGGGTTCGTTTCAGATAGGTGATCTATAAAGATGAATAGTAAACCGTTGTGATAATTTGGTGCATTTTACCAACCTTTTTGAAATAATCGATTTTCAAAGTCCTTAATAATCGGCGAATTGATTAGTTCTGATAAAATAATGGTTGATTCCATCAATCGATTATTTTTCGGTCGATACAAAGTACTTCTCAATAATACAATCTACTAAACAGTTATACCATTTTAGTCTACGTGAGGAATATACTCTTATACTGTCCACCCAACTTGGATTACTTTTTTTATTCTTTATTGCACTAAGTATAACTTACAGCGATATTATTTTCAAAATATGGATAAGTTTTTTTGTTTTTTGTTACGGAAGTGGGGAAACTCTTTAAGAGCGAAGGGGAAGTTCACCCCAACAGTCTTGGACTCCCTACCATTGAGACTCCCTGTCCATTGAGCCTACCAACTAAAACCCCACTCCCTCTGCTTAGGACTCACCCCGGAACCACTTGTACAGTATTACTTCAGGGTGAGCCCTTTTTTCGTGCCAAATGGCCCCTACTTCTGGTCTCTCCTTCAATTCTATTCCTCATCCTCTTCCTCCCATCTTCCATCCGGCTTTTTTGCTTTGAGGACTGGTGTGACAAATACTGTCATTGCGTCCCAGCTCGACTTGTTCTTAATCATCTCATGTATGATTGTCTGTGGACGCAACGTTCCGATGATTTCGTTCCGATGGATAAGTATTCAAGGTACATCATTCAGTTTTGTAATTATGGTGGATGTTTCACTTCACTGCTTCACAAGTAAGCTAGGTCAAGTGGTTTGTTACTCTTAAATCTTCTGATGATATCACTCGTATCAAGGAGTTGGACAGCTTCCTCGTTGATATGTCATCATAGGCGATGTTGGTGTCTCACAGCTTGTAGCTTTATAGCATCGTTTATTGTTTCGATCCGAAGCTCATACGATGGAGACGTTTGTTTCGAAAGTAACATTGCGGATTAACAACCGTTATTAGCACATTGTTTTGGAATCTTTGAGTGGTCTCGATTTGATTGAGCCGTACAGTCAACTTTGATTACTGGGTTTGAAGAAGATTTTCATTAAGCGTTCACAAGCATTGTGTTGCAGTGTTATACTTTACGAACTGTTGTGACCTAGCGAGACTAGACTCCTGGTTGGTGCCTATTCTGGTTCATATCTCTCAGTAAAATCCTCCACGTGAGATGTCGATCTGCGACAGGTGGGTGTTGGAAGCAGTGAACAGAATAATTAATTTTCCGTCGCTGTAATTTTTCATGACTCACAGGCACGTAACACAGATAACGCCGGTTCAATTGTATTCCAACCAACACCAGAAGGTCTTTTTTTTTTAAGGGAGATTTCGATCGATCTTATCGACAGAAATTACCGTTTGGGTCGATAGTTTCACTACTGTTGGAACTGAATGGGATCCCTCCCCCTTGAAAAAACAAGTTCACGTTCGACGCACACGGACACACACAGGACGAATGAAAGAGCCTAGCTGGGTCCTCAGGAGCTGTTTTAACGTTGAAGGGAGCCCTGCGGCCCTTTTTCGGGGGTCCCCCATTGATTTCTAGGACACAAAAGACCCTTTTTGATGGGAAAAGGGGAGGCGTGTGGCGAGATGAATAATTCAGCTGTTTTGTCGCTCCGAGGTGGCTGTGTGCGCTACTATTCTACTATAATACCTACCGGGCACTAATACAGCCACACATCATCACATACACATTCGTACTTATACATAATCCTCCCTCCTTTAGGAATGAACATTACAGCAATGAAAAATTAACTAATGAAGGTGCTCTATTGTGTGACATGATTAGTGCAGGAATTCATCATTCATAAACAAAGTAGAGTGATTATACAGGGTGTCCCATATGTTATCCACCAAACTTTGGGAGTCGATTCTACAACTAATTGGCAACAAAAAGACACCTCCCTCTAATGGGGAATTTGCCTCAATTTTAGATTCTGGAATTTCAAGGCAAATCCAATTATAGGGCCCTAGAATAACGTTTAACACTAGGAATAACCAACGGAAAAAAATTACCGTAGGAGAAAATGACTAAACAAGTGAACCTCTGTTACAAAACACCGCGAAAATCGGGGAGTATTGTTGACGTCATACGAAAAAAAAAAATAAAAAAAACGACGCGAAAGCAACAACAGACAGAGTTCTAGCACGCCACACAAAACGATCCAGTGAAATGGCTACTCGAATAATGTGATTCAAATCTTGAAACTAAATAAGAGAAGATGAAGAATAATAATGCTTGATGAACTAGTAGATAGATTCGTATTGTAAAAAAGTGAGTAATACTGTTTCTTTTGGTCAATTTGGTGTCTGTGTTCTTCCTGCCAGTTCGTGGCGCACTCTTGTGCGCACTACTCGGAAGGTGAACGTTCGCGTATGTTCCGCTTCTGTGGTAAGCGCCACAGAACCTCCTTCGAAGTCAGATTGGTGGAATATCCGTCACGTTTCAAACATGGCTGCCTCTTACACATTGCCACCACATTTAAAATTTCCATCTTCCTTAAATTCTCTAAATTTTTTGGATGCGTTTTCGAGCAGCTCACTATGGTTTTATTCCATAAAAATAAACCCTCATTCGAAAAAAAAAAAAAAAAAAAATGTGAGGCAAATTCCCCATTCCACAGTAAAACTAAAAATTGGGTGACCGTTGGAAAGCTGATGAAATGGAGCAGTTTTTAAGCTTTTAAGCCCCTCTGGCAAATACCTTGTTTCATTTACGAAAAATAATCAACATTTTCACCAAAAACAGAAATTGACTATTTTTCAAGTTTGTGGTAAAAATACTACTCTAGCGTTTTGTTTTCTCGACTGGTCAATGGCTCCATGTATTGAGAAATTTTACGCTCTTTCCAACGATATCCTTATTTTTAATTTTTGAGTCTAATATAAGGGAGTTACGACCGTTTGAATGGTGTAAGGTCAGAAACTTGAAAAAAATCTTGAAAGTGAAAAAAGTCGGATTTTAAGGGGGTTAAAAGAATATTGCTATGAGAGACTTTTTGTTGCCAATTAGTTGTAGAATCGACTCCCAAAGTTTGGTGGATAATATATGGGACACCCTGTATAGTTTACATTGAAAAACGTCTTATACGCTGTTTTTTTTTTCAATTTCTCAGGTTTGCCCTTTATTTTCTGACAGAAATGCTGCAAATTATTACACAAAGATTTATTATTTTCTGTATACATCAATCACCTGCAAAGCACACTGATTTGCCTTTGCCACTACCTACCAATCATATTTTGAAGAAATAAACGCTTCACATTAAATTTTAAAAAGTAGGGAGTCATGGGTGCCTTTGTTAGGAAATTTGATTACTGGTTGCTAAGGTCGCAGAACTGAGTAGATTCCTACAACTCGAAAAAACGAACAACGATCGCATTTTGGTCAGCTAAAATTTGAACGGAGATTAGGCCCCTTTTGCGATTCATACTCGTGTTTCTGATTTATCGTGAGTCCAACCCAAGTTCTCATAGGAAGCGAATGGTTGGTCCTACAAGGCTCTGGGTGGTCTCATTCGATTCTAAAAATTCAATACTATTTTAAATTGATGAAAAAACAATACCTCTATGTAGAAAGTTTTTGAGGTAGGGCGTTTTGTGAACTTCAGCACTTTTTGTCAATCCTTAGAAGTGACCGACATCAACCAAAAACAACCAGACCCCAAATGGAGCCCATATACCAAATTTCATGAAAATCGGTCCATGGTAAGGACTAAGGAAAGTGTCGCGTACGGTGTTGACGGACGGCAAAATTTTTGTTCGATTTTTGGATTCTACGTATACCTTGAAACTTAAACCAACAAATTTTGTGGGGGGGGGGGGGGGAATTGTTTTCTTGGTCGATTGCTATTTGATCCTGCGGGAACTTACCCCCACCTATACCATAGGGTAATTTGCTCCATAAATGATGACTTGAAAGGAACATGAAAGCAAAATCCGAAAAAATTATATTATGTAGATACTACATCATTATGTACTACAGAACATCATTAGGAAGTCAGCGGGGAGTTTTTAACCCCGTCATATTAACATATCTCTTATGTACTTACCTACGTTGCTTTATTATTATCTTCTTTTTTTGTGAAGCCTGGCCACTGTTGGAAGGATTGTTTCCCTACCAATCGTCCTTTCCTGATGTTCCAGTAATAGTTCCTGAATCATTCTCTATTGTTTTAAGAACACTACCACACAATCATGTTGCAACTTAAATTGCAGCTCGTGACTTTTTTTTGTGAAATATTTAGCAACTTAGTGAACATTTATGTTTTTATCTAGTTAAAGCGTTATAAGATATAAGACGAGAGGATTGTAGTAATTGTTCCTAGAAACATGGATAGTGCTGATCTGTGTAAAGAATTGGGGCGATATGAGAAAGTTCCGTCCTCAAATAATGTAGAAGCTTTGACTGAATAAATTCGATAGACATCGCAACAGTAGCATCACTATCACTATTGTGCCAATCACGAAAATGTCCGACCATTCTCAATAAGAAAAAAACCAGCCAGATGCTAGGTAGAGTATTCTAGAAATGTTTACCTAAATAAATTTAGTTGCAGTTTTTGATTTGGAACGAAACTCATAACAGAAAGCTTCCAATCATACCATAATGTCAATCACTGGTGACTTGTCAATAACTGGTCTCATTTTGTGTTCCAGAGCGGAGAGGAAGGCGAAGAAAGAGCGGACCTCCTCTTAGAAACGCCCAACTCGGAAAAAGTCAACAGTCCCACCAGCCCTGAAGAAAAGGTCGAAGGATCCTCATCCACTAGTTTTCCGTTCCTCAATAAACTTCCTCTTCAGAATCTGAAGTTTTCCGTCCCCGTGCCTTTTCGCAAAAGAAAATCGGTTAGTACCACCTTCGCTAATATTTTCTTAAAATGATTTGGTCATAAGTCGCCCGTTCAGAAATAATCATGAACCAAATCCAGTTGAAAATTTGGATCCAAAGACCGAGAGGAGGATTCAATATGAATTGTCAGTGCAGTGCGCTTGGACTCTAAAAATCTCATAAAACGGGAAATTTGTTTGTATTTTCGAAAAAGAAGATGTGGTACAGATATCGGCAACCGTTTCCGTTTTGACATTTTATGTCTTTGCTCTGGCACATAACTCGAAAACCGTTACCAAAATTCGTTACCAAATAATTGTGATGATTTTCACTTACAACAAATATGTAACTAGGGAAAAGTATCTTCAGCAATTTTCATCGCACAAAAATCGTACACCACTCGTTGGAAAGCTCTCAATTTATCCCTAAATACCATGATGTTCATTTGTATGCACATTGACCCCCTTCGTTGTAGAGCACGTTAACATTCCGTCAGTTTGTTTACTAACATGTGAATTTCGACTCCGTCACGAAAAGATTCTCCGTTGGCATGTGAACTCGAAAAGTATTATAAATTCCTCACAATTATACACTAGGGATACACGTAGTTTCGGTATCCAAGAAACATATAAGAACATAATAAAGCTGCATCTTCAGTTGGCATTTAACGATGGATTCGGGACCATCATCACAAAGAAAGAGAAAATTGTGTACAGAAAATCAAGAAGATTATTCAAATAAGAAACAGGCAACCGATTTGCGTCAGGCATCTGAAGTGAGAAAGTGTTCCAAGCCGGTGAAATCAAACGCCGAAAAGCAACGCGAATATCGGCTCCGTAAGGCATCTGAAGTGAGCAAGTGTTCCAAGCCGGTGAAATCAAACGCCGAAAAGCAACGCGAATATCGACTTCGAAAAAGACTCATGGTTGCGGGCAACATCACAGACCCTTTTGAAATTTCTGAAACAAATCACGCATTTATACCACCGTCAAAATCTGTAGCCGATATCGAATTTCACAAACGATTCACTGAAAATTCATTTGGTTTCTCGTGTTCAATCTGTGATCGTTTATGGTTTGAGAAAGATTTGCGCAATACTCCCGCGTCTGCGTCTCAGCTATTGGCTAGTGAATTCCCCAACGAGGCCATATCCGAATTTAGAGCGTGTGATAACTGTTACCGAAATTTATGCAAGAAAAAAATTCCACGTCTGTCACGATCAAATGGATTTCGTTATCCGCCGATACCGACGCACCTACCTCCACTTGATCCAATTACCGAACGTCTTATATCGCCCCGACTTCCATTCATGCAGATTCGTCGATTGCGGTTTGCAAAGGGGTCGAAGGCAATCATTGGTCAAGTTATAAATGTACCGGTTGAAGTGAACAACATGGTCCGCGAATTACCTCGCCAACTTGACGATGATTACTCGTTCAACGTCCATATCAAGAAACATCAGATTCATAAATCGTCCTCATACATCGGCTTTGTGAAGAAGAGAACAGTGAAAACGTGGTTACGATTTCTCGTTGACACGCCATTGTACCGTGAGCATGGTGTAACGATCGATCAGTGGTTTCTTGATGACACTGTGTCAACTCTAGACACCACAATACTACATTTAGAATTGGAAAGAGATAGAGCAGCGAGAATGGCTTCCAAGCACCAAGCCAAGATTATACATGCGTGCCGAATTCTTGCTGAAGAAAGACGCGCTCAAGCAGAATGGAGGGAGGCTCAGCGCTCCGCTGAACATCTATTGGCCAAATTGAAATCCACTCTTCAATCTTAGCAGACATTTTATTCAACGTTTCACGTTTTTTTTCAACGTTTCTTACATTAATTAAAGAACTGAGTCTAATTACCAATTCTTTTATGATGAACACTACAGTTAAGTATAACAACTACGCTACTGGGGTAGGTGGTGTAGCATTGTTCGAAGGCCCCTGAATCCCTTCTTTAAAGACATAAAATGTCCCAATGTGTTGCAGACTCGTATGCAACATTTTCAGTTTCTGCTATGATTGGCATTTTCATTGAGTTTTCAATTTATTTTTTTAATTAATTTTAACCTACAGAATTTTAGTTTAATAAATGAGCTTAATTTTTTCATACGTGCTGACCACGAAAAACATGATTCATTGGAATCGTAAGTATCTGAACTCTCAACTCTTCAGTTGTTTCTTTTAACGGTTGACATTTGTAACTCAATAAAGTCAAAAATTAGCTGCAACTTTGTTGAAAATGGCCAAATTAAGAAAAAAATCAGTCACCATGTCATTATTGGTGATTTCATAACTCAGAGTAATAATTGAGAAGTGAGTCTCCAAGGCAACAATGACGAGATGCGAGTGTGATGTGTGAATAGTCTTCTTCAGAGCGTTTGTTAGAGAACCGTTTCTAACGCTGTGCGGCTTCAGAAAGAAGTTTTGTTGTGGGTGACAATATAACATTGCAACTCTATCTAAATGAACATTTTTTTAAAAAATCAGTCTCATTTACGAACCTTGTAGGTTGATGTTTTACATGATTCGCCACACAATTTTGAGGTGTCATATGACATTGGTCCTCAACCGGGGATATAAGGAGTAGGTACAAAAATGAAATTTGAATTTTTGGTTCATCCTCTCCATTGTTTTCCACAACTGTACTGCTGTTCCGTTTCCGGTGTGAAGAAAAACTCAATAAATTGTTTACGGTGATTTCAGCCGTCACAAGACCAACCGGAAGGGGGCAGCGAGCAACCGCAGCCGACCGAAGGAACGGAAGAGACGACCAGGAAACCAAAACTCATCAACGCCATCAAACTACCTCTGGCTTCCCTCGTACCTAGAAAACTCAAATCCAAGGTAATTGAGCTCGTGGTGTGGTGAATTTACTAATTTACTAGGTTCGTTCCATTATATTGCAGGCCTGCTTGACTCTCATGTGTGAAGTACAACTCAAGTAATGGATAGATCTTTATTCTTTGTCTTTGGCAAGGACATGAATGCGTCAATTTACAAAATAATAATACAGTTACCTAATTGAAATTCTTAACTGTAGGTGTACATTATAAATCATGAATGAAAATAGGAACTCGCGTGTTTTATCGTCTCTTATACGGCCTGATACAAAATGGGGACAAAAAAGTAAGAACCCATCCGGGGAGTCCGGCCGGGACCGGACCCACCCACCATGGCGGTACCCGAAGCCGCCTCCTATCACTAGGAGACAAACCTAAGAAAACGCCCGGCAGGCCGAACAGACCACCCAACCTGAAGCCACCAGTCGTTGAACAACAAATGCTTCGATACAAAAATAAATCAATAATTCAGTAACAATCTTTAACAAGTTGAGCTTAAATCCCATGAATATCACAGTTGGTAAAAATATCACAGGCTGGAATATAAAATAGCAAAATAATCACTAAACATCACACAAGTATCACAGTCAATATAAGAGTTTAAATAAATTAATTAAAATACATACAAAACTGTAAAATTGTTGGTACTTTGACAAAAATTCCTCTGCTGCACGATGAGATCTACTTTTTTATTTATGTAAGAATTTATCAATAATTGAACAGGACCATTAGTTTATTAAATTTAATTACTGAAGTCTTATCTGATGAATATCGTAGATTTTATACAGTGGATTGCTAATTAGTGCAGCTTTGATCGTACTCTTAAATCTTGATTCACCGCTTTCATATATTGAGCTTGGGATTTTGTTCAGTATGACAGGACCCAAATCAGGGAAGCTGGGTGATTAATAGCCGACAAAACGGTGTTTGGAGGTGGTCAGGTGGTCTCAGCCTCGCCTCATATGAATGGACCTCAGATAACATTTCACCGTGGGCTTGTATGTTCTGTAGTCTAATGAACCTGTGGCGAGATGTTTATTGGTGGATGTGCACAACCTGCTGCCCATAGTGCTCTTCTCCATGATAGAGCAATGTGAACCCCCGTCTAGTTTTTCGTAATGTGTTCCTCTCCTTCTTCTTGTACTATACCTACTGTGAAATTATAGTTTGTATGCCATTATGTTGTCAAGTCCCAGTCTGAAACAAATTTGTCAGTACACCATACTGGCGACGAAGATGTGATTCAACAATACTATTTTACAATAGGGTGACCAGCTAAGAGAGAAGAGGGCTCATTTCTTGGCGCAATTTAATTTGCTTGTCGCGAAACGCGCTTGTACGTCGATTTTTCAGAATATTTTGCTATATTCCACTAATTTTCCTGCTGATTGGATTTAGTTATCCAAGTGGACTGAAACCACCTCCCAGACAAGGGAATGAGACCGAGCGCCGGTTCGTAAGAGATTAGACTAGCTTGGAACGAGGAAGGAACGGCGACCGACTGGGAAGAATTAACCTGAAGAACATAGTGAATCATAGTTCCTTCAAGCCAAGTACCAGAACCTATATTTGTTTAGGTCTTACAGATTATGCGATTGACTTTACAAACGTAGGTGATACCAAGTGTGGTGATGAGAAAATAATAAAACTAAAGTAAACAACTATTTCAAAAGGAAGATCGGAATTTGTTCTGATGATTTCTCTCATGGTTTCTTATTACTGAGAGTGATTCTACCCTCGAGCGGTCCTTACGAACATCCGAGTACTAACCAGAGTCGTCTGATCGCCTGATTTCGGTCATTTCATTCAACTGTTATCAGCCATTGGCTGAGCCAGATGATGATGGTTGATCCGTATAGCAGTATTCTGTTCCGGACAGAAGGATTCATTTCATTAGTCGGTACTTACGGGGCAAAACGCGAGATGTCTGGTCACCCTGTAGGTACAAAAATGAACCAAGTGAAGAGAATTTGAAGAGGAGCCTTCGTTAGTAAACCAAACATCTACCGAGTAGGTACTCGCGAGAGGGCGTCGAACTAGACTTGTCCTATCCAACGATCTATACACGTGTACAGATCGTTGGTCCTATCATGTTTTAGAAGTTGGGAGGCGAGAAAGAAAGGAAACACATCACTTACGGCCGACCGAATATGAGAAGCAGGAGACGAAGGGCGAAACGATGACGTAAAGTCTCTGCAGTTTTGTTGGCTGATAGTCAACAACACGAGATACTTACGGTATGGTTACAAAAATATGTATCAGTGTTAGACTAAATGAATGGGAATGTTACTTTACTGTAAGTATGTACCAAAGTGGGACATAATCAAGTGATTGGCGCTGATCATTCGAGTTACAAAATGATGTGGTAGGATATATTTTCTCGATTTTAAATCGTAACCATGTCATTATTGTAATGACGTCATAATCCCACAGTTCATGAATCGTTGAATGTAATTCGATATTACGTCCTTTCTCAACAGTTACGACGTCACGAGAATTGACTTTCTCTCCTTACAGTAAACGATAATTACGTCATAGTCATACATTCAAGTCATCCAAGCCAATAAACCTTCAGGTCATTCAATAACCTGTATATTATAAATTATCCAACCTAGCCTGTAATTATTGTAGTTCATCACATTTCATCATGTAGTGACACACCACCTATATTACCATTTAAGGTGGCCTTGCATGGCAACCGCCCAAAAATTATCTTGTAAATTTGTGCCGTTCCAAAATAAAATGAAATAGTTACTTTTTTAGTTAATTTAAACACAATTAAAAGAAAGCGGGTACCGTCAAAAGCGCCAACTTTGAGCCAACTTTTAATGGTTTTTCGACTGTAATTTTCTTAATAATTGAGCTAGAAGGTTGCCCATTTCGCACAGCTTTACTTCTTTAGCTCAGTTACTTTTTTAGTTAATTTAAACACAATTAAAAGAAAGCGGGTACCGTCAAAAGCGCCAACTTTGAGCCAACTTTTAATGGTTTTTCGACTGTAATTTTCTTAATAATTGAGCTAGAAGGTTGCCCATTTCGCACAGCATATCTACACACCTCAGGGTTTCAATCATATGTTTAAATCAAATCTACGTCGTTTGAGAAAGTAGGGAGAATTTTTTTAGTGACACAAAGTTGTATAATTGAGTGCTTCAACTTTGTTCCACATGTTTTTTCCCATCCCAACACGCTCTAGACTCGTCCTGTCACAAAGTTGTCTCACCCGAGTTGTTTGTGATATTTTTTAGAATCTAACTAGTTTTTTTCTTTTAATGCTCTGGTTGTAATTGAGAAAAACTCAGGTAAGTAAACAGTTCCGTCTAAAAATTGCTTGTAAAACTCGATAGGAAATTCTAAAATTCATCTTACTTAAAACTATTGCAAGACTTTGAGGTTCCTTTTTTTCTAGTCTCAAGGAAAACGAAAATCAAAGTAGGAAGAAAGAAACAGATGTAAGAAAATCAATCAAAACAGGCATCTTGGTTCCTTTCAAAAATCATGAAAACTTAGATAGGTACGAAATTCTCAGCATTTAACTAACGCTAGGAATACATTTTCTGCTATTTGTTGGAAGGATTTGTTGATCCTCTGGTCTGGTGTGGACGGTACCAAAGTTAGGCCACGTCCAGAACTTCCCATTCTTTCTATGGAGGAGATTTCCTTTTGCCTCTTCATGTCTATGCTCAAAACCTGACCAGGATAAAGCTTCCCACAATACTGAACCACATCGAATTGTTTGACAAATATAAAAAAAGAAAACACTTTAGAAAAAGAGAACAAAAAGAGGGAACAAGTGAAAAACAAAGTTGTCTCAAGTTCCTCTCATTTTTTTGATTATGTGGTTGCAGACCTAGGCAATTTACTTCCCTTTGATTGCATAGGAATGCAATTATAAAATAAGGTTCTATTTTTCTCGACTGCTTGATTCATAAAATAGGTGTTGAGGTTCAATCAGTCACTGACTGAACCTCAAGAACCTCAACACCAATTTTATGAATCATAAACTCACCACGAATCACAAATGATTTGGAATAAAAAAACGTCTGCCAAGTGGGTGTGGCACATAGCTTCCTCGTATCCATAACCCGATTGTATAGATGATCCGATGCATAGTAGTTAATCTCAAAACATCAAAACAAGTTAATCTGTAACATCCCTGAAAATTTCATTGAAATCGTACGGAAAATGTAGAAGTTATAGCCGTTACAAGGAATTCACGTTTGCGCATGCGCAGTGGCTACTATCAGTCTGAAGGGGGTGATTTTCATAGGGGACCATCTAAATACTAATCTGTAACATCCCTTAAAATTTCTTTGAAATCGGATAGCAAATGTAGAAATTATGGACGTTACCAGGAAAATCACGTTTGCGCATGCGCAGTGACTACTATCAGTCCGAAGGTGGTGATCTTCATTGACGACCATCTACAACCTAATCCGCATAATCCCTGAAAATTTCATCGAAATCGGGTAGAAAAAGTGGAAATTATGGCCGTTACGAGGAAATTCACGTTTGCGCATGCGCAGTGGCTACTATCAATCCGAAGGTGATGATTTTCATAGGGGACCATCTAAATACTAATCTGTAACATTCCTGAAAATTTCATTGAAATCGGATGGAAAATGTGGAAGTTATGGCCGTTACAAGGAATTCACGTTTGCG
Organism: Apolygus lucorum; assembly: GCA_009739505.2. NCBI lineage: Eukaryota > Metazoa > Arthropoda > Insecta > Hemiptera > Miridae > Apolygus > Apolygus lucorum. The sequence continues at coordinate 27,016,675 of CM019173.2, read as the reverse complement.
CATGCGCAGTCGCTTCTATCAGTCCGGGGATGATGATTTTCATAGGGGACCGTCTGCACACCAACCCGCACAATCTCTGAAAATTTCATTGAAATCGGACAATAACTTCGTATAGTTATGCGCGTTACAAGGAATTCATGACAGACAGACAGACACACAGACACTGAACCAAAATTGTTCAGAAAGGTCTAAAACGCAAAACGCGAGTGAAAATTTTGATTTTGGAGAACTTTTTTTTTCGTCCTTGAAAAGTGAAAACAAAGCTTCCGCTACCTTGGTAGACTCGGAAGCAAAAGGCCAGGGGAGACTCCAAGAAGAAATAGGTACACACGAAAAACCACCACAGCTCCGCCAAATTTTTCCTAATCACAAATACCCGGTGATAAGCGTCGAAAATGCATAAATCTCTTATGCATGTTCCAAAGCTCTAGATAGCGATTAGCACCGACAAACACTGGTGGCACAAAGTTGGCGCAGTTGACGGTAGGTATTATACTGATGTTTCTAAGGCTCCCCAAGTTATAGTCGAGAATTCCAACACACCGGAAGTATTTTCAATCCTCATTTTCACATTTTAATCCAAGAACTTCCGCTTCCGTTGAATCTTCAGGGGGCACCTTTGACCATTGAAAGTAGAAATAGAAGTGAATAATAGAAGGTACTTCTATATTCAGTGCCTTCGACCGTGTTTTTCGAAATATCTCGTCCATTTTTTGACGATTGGCTTCGAGCGGACGTTGGAAATTGCTGATAATTTTGGTTTATTATTTTCAATAATGAACCTTTGGAATTGACCAAGGAAAACAAATTTTTAACTCATCTCAAAATTTGATGGTTTACGTTTCAAGGTACGTAGAATCCAAAAATCGAATAAAAATTTGGCCGTCCGTACGCCGTACGCGGCACTTTTGCCACTTAGCATTGACCGATTTTGATGAAATTTGGTATGTAGGCTCCATTTGAGGTCTAGTTGTGCCCCGAAGATTTTGGTTGATGTAGGTCAGTTCTAAGGATTCCAAAATCAATTTTGAAATTTTGAAAACGCCCTAACTCAAAAAATTTTTATATAAAGGTATTGTTTTTCCTTCAATTTATGATTCTATAGAATTTTTAGAATTTTATGAGACCACCCGGAGCTTTGTAGGACAAACCGTTCGCTCACTACGAGAATTTAAGTTTTGGACGTACGATAAATCAGAAACACGAATGTGAATCGCAAAAGAGGCCTAATCTCCGTTAACATTATAGCTGACCGAAATACGATCGATGTTTTTCTTCATGTTGGATGGTTAGTGGCTTTGCAGACGAGTGATCTGTATAGAAACATAAAAATAATAAACCATTGTGTAATAATTTACAGCGTTTTCTGGTCGAACAGCCGATTACCGGCATCGAGAAAAGATAAAAAAAAAGCTTTTCACGTTTTTTTTTTTTTTCAAATTTTGCTTCTTTTAAAAGCGGGTGTTTCCAAATGCTCATAGCTCATTAAAAAGGTACATTTCTTTAGTTTACGAACCACTAGTCATTGTTGTTTAAACGAATATTGCTTACATCTGAGTTTTATTTCTATTTGCAAACGGTGCCTGTGGAGTGGATTCGGCTGTGCCATATGGAGCCGAGTCAACACCCGTATAGATCCTATGTGATCATTACTAGATGAACAAAATCAAATGATTATACAGTCTTGGTAGATATTATGCCCCACTCTGGTACGTAACTACCTCCTAGAATACAAAAATTGGTGTCAAATGTTCAATTCTTGTTTGATTTCCGCTGTGCGAAACAACTTTGACAAAACCGTGTTGAATATTGCCGTCATTTATCAATGCCATCAGAAATTTTACTACCAAATGTGTTGACTACATGGGTGTTTCGTTTGCATGGGCGAGATCCGAGTCATTGAGTTCCAGTCTCTTCAAATGATGCACAGATTGTGTACTTCATGATTGTTTCCCAGGTTCAGGTAGGATTAGTGGTGAACGCTAAGACTATTTTCCAACTTAAACATAATCAGATTTGAAGTTGCGGGGAAAATAAGGGAGGCCATTTTAGTGTCGCAAGGTCAAAAACACGAAAAAATTTCAAAGTGAAAAAAGTGGAATTTCGAGAAATTTTGGCTATTATCAGTATTTTACGATTGCGCATGCGCAGAGGCGACTGTCAATCCGGAGGCGATGCTTTTCTTAGGGAGCCGTCTCCACGCCATCCCGTACAATCCCAGAAAATTTTGTTGAATTCGGGGGGGGAAATGTGGAAGTTTTTATCGTTATAAGGTTTTCACTTTTGCGCATGCGCAGAGGCTACTATCTCCCAGTAGGCGACGAGTACCGAAGGGGGGCCATCTTCACCCTGAAAATTCCATCAAAATCGGCATTTAGTTTTGCCCGTTACAAGGATTGGTGGACACACAATACCGTCTGACAGACAGACAGACACAAAACCAAAATTGTTCATAAAGAGCGGAAATTTGTATTGCGGAGAAATTGTTTCCGCTTCCTTGGTAGACTCTGAAGCAAAATTAAGTTCCCCATTGAATTCCCACGTCGGAAATATTTCCAAAAACATTCCCCGATTATAAATTCCCGGTTATATGCCCCTTTGTTAGGTAGGAGCCTAGGTAGGTACTTGATAATTTACGATTCTAACTCCTCTATTCGGTAATTTCTGTAGAAGGATACCTATTTTTCAATGGACTAACCAGGAGAATTCTCAGTGGCTCCGACAGCCGTGAAATTGTTTGGGTGCTGTCCAAAACTCGCAGGTCGTCAAGTTGACTGTAATAATTTCCCCCTCAGTCGATGTTTTCCGAGACAGTTAAAATTCGTAGCCCTCCATCCCCACTCGGGCAGCCCCGCGTTCCATTTGGCTCGCCAAACTGTTTTTGTTCAGTCTAATTTGAACGGGTGTCGAAGAAGGCGATCGGCGATGTGTGAACCGCTGGGAGTCAGCTATCGCCCTCTTCAGGTCTCAGATATCTCGTTTTACTTGCGATGAATGTTTCAGATCTCTCGTTTCCATCGTTTTATAATACAGTTGCTGATAGAACCTTAGTTCTGACTAATGATAAATTACTAATCTGCACTCGCCCATCACGAATTTAGTGACATCGGTTTTCGAATTTGCCATCGTAAATACATATCCACAACTACCTGCTACCATTATAATCTTGATGATGAGTAGGGTACGGTCACCATCAACAGACAAGTGCTCAGTAACAGACAGTCCCTGGTTTTGGCTAAAATAATAACCCCTTTGTTAATTCCTCGTAGGATGATTAGGGTTTAAATGTTGAGGGAGAATATTGTTTTTGTAGGTCCTGAGGAATGTGGTAGATTTACCGAAAGCTCGGCAAAGGAGGAGTTTCATTCCTGAATTTCCTCATGAATTCCTCATTCCCAATCAATTTGACAGAGTAATTTATCAATAAAACAGCGTAGTAAGCCAGAGTAATCTCTATAAGTGTAAAACTGGTGGTTTTTTTGGACCATATGTAGCCATCAAGTGTAATAAGAGAGAATTTCATGTGCCAGTTGGGATTTATAATGCAGTCGTATAATATTAAGAACTCCACCACGAAATCAGTAACTGATTTCCAGCATGCCGAAATTATATAATCCAAAATAATGGTCTAGAGCACTTGCCTCTTGAACCTGCATCATTATCACATACACCAACTGTTGGTGTATGTGATAATGATGCAGGTTCAAGAGGCAAGTGCTCTAGACCATTATTTTCGATTATATAATTTCGGCATGCTGGAAGTGTTCAATGTTAAATTTTTGAATTATGCAACTTTCGTTAGACTAATTTTTGACATTTTCATGTCTTTGCTTTGGCACATAAACTGAAAAATCGTCACGAAAACTTGCTCACGATACCAATAAATAAAATAGACTCACTGTGTTGCGTAGAGAACAATCAACTGTTTTCTTATTTTGATGCTTGGGTACATGAACTAACAACCTTACTTTCACACACATGAAAATGTCCCAATGTGTTGCAGACTCGTATGCAAGCATTTTTACCTCCCACCAACACCTGCTTTGACAATTTCAACCAACCTTTCCGTGGAATTAATTCCAACCGGTTGACTAATAGGGTGTAGAAGGGGGCTGTTCCAACAACGGCATATAATAAAAATAGGGAGAAAAGTGGTCTAAGGGTGAGGGGTGAAGAAAAATACCTTCGGAGTAAGGTAAGGTACCTTAATCCATGGAAGCCCTCGGGAGAGCCCCATAGCCGCCAACGGGAATGAGAAATGGAGGGAGCGGCGTTTAGGCGTTGAGGTTTATCTAGGAACGAAATTCCGAATATCGTCATTTTCTCCCCAAATCAAGTCATATTAAGGACATTATTATGCTTTTGGCGATCGTCAGATTTTTTGGTGTCTGTTACTGGGGGTCAAATCTCTTTTCATAATTGAGCGTTTAAAGATGTAATCAACTAATTTAGAGGCCCCAGAAGCAACCAAACGTTAGAAGACACGTTGCTTTAGAGAATGTTAGTTGAAAAACTCTGAATACATTACAAAAGAACCTGAAGGTCGATTTTCGATTGCTTGCATTATTGGACTTGAGTATGTATCAGCCAAGACGTTCAGTTGACATGTTTTTGAGCGGAGGAAAGAGGTGAAGAAAAAGGAAAGGTCGATTTTCGTGGTGTTTTTCGACAGATGCTTCGTTTGATTAAGCATTTTCTCCTACGGTAATTTTTCCCCTTGGGTATTCCTGATGTTAAACTCTATTCTAGGGCCCTATTATAGGATTTGACTCGAAATTCCAGTATCTGAAATGTAAGCGAATTCCCCATTGCACGTGGAGCATTTATATTGGGCACCTTTCCCTCCACCATTTTTAGGACGTCCCACATTAAGACTTGGGCGTCCTTATGCGATTAATCTGGGGTAAAGTTGGACAAGACTCAACAGAGAAAAAATAACCACACACAAATCCGCGGAAAACCATAAGTGTATGTGTATGTCTGAGTGTGTATATGACGAAATATGGTCTACTCTGCTCAGGCTTCCAATTCCAACCGATTTTCGTGATTCATTTTTTGTTCGACTCAGATAACTTCCGAATACACATTGTTTCACCAGAGTATCAAAACTAGCATGAGGAGGGGGCGAGTGAGAGATAATATCCACAAAATATCCAATTTTTCTATATTTCAGTTCCTTTATAGCTTGCGCATGGGTCGGAAAAACTGTTTATTGTTATTTTTAATCTAAACTAAACCTCATTCTGAGAATTTTGACACCAACCGCGACCTTCTAGCGAGAAAAGACCTTTTTCTATGATTTTTCAAAGTTTCGAATGTTTACGACGCCACAGTGGGCTGTGGGGTCCAGCCCAGGCGGGAGGGGCACGTGACGTTTTAAATATTCGAAACTTTGAAAAATCATAGAAAAAGATCTACACATCCAAAAAGAGAACTTCACACTTTTGAGGTATAGTCAATCTTGCACCCATGTACTCCATCTCGTGTTCATCTCCTCTGCCGCTATTACCGATTTCTGGATAGAATAGCCGAATGTTTCCAGTCTATCAAAGTTAAGGATTTTCCTTTTTTGAGTCACAAGAGGGAGAGAAACACACACATTGCGGGACACAAAGGTAATTAGGATTAGGAACCATGAAATATCCATGTACTCGTGTACGTGTACTTTCTAGATCTTTCATGGTTTATTTTATATGGTTTTAATATTTTCATTAAATGATACACTGTTTTTTAAAGAAAAAAAAATGTCGAGCGGAACAAAATTGGAATAAAAAATCCCAATTTTCTAAAGGAAATATCGTGGCGATTCTCAATCATATTCCCGCAATTAGTAGTGACTGAATCAGCAATATGATCGTGAATGTGCAAAATACTTGCTGGCGGGATGTAGGTTTATGGTTTATCAGTTTGTTACCGACGTGAATTTAATGAGTTCGACTTGACATTATCTGTACTAATTACTTTTCTATGTTCGTCAGGATGGGGACGTCGAATCGGCGGGGCAAGCGGGACTGGCGTCGATGGAGACGCTCGATGACTCTAACGGTGACGTCACGAAACACAAAGACGTAGAAGACGGAATGGAGAACATCAGGCTAGACTCCGTCGAAGTAAGGAAAAACCCATGATTGTTCGTAAAGTAGGAATAAGTGAGTCATTGAACCTGATTTCTTGGATGGTCATGGCAGGAAACGGTTTCGAAAATCTAAGCATTCAGCCCTAATTAAGGAGGCATGGTCTAATAATGGACACCAATCAAGGGTAGGTGCCATAGAATGGCGATATGATAGGGGCAACAGGATGACATTGAAAGTGAATTGTACACAATACGACGCCCGAGTCATTTAGCCACATCCGTCTTTTCAGAGAACTTCCCAATGTTTGGCTCTTCTGATCCAGTCATTGGTAAAATTCCTATTCTGTTGAAACTAGCTTCGAGGGTTAACCCAGTCAAAATGTGGTTTTCATAGGAAACTTTATGGGGGTTTATAATTTCTTCAATTCCTTATGTTTTGTGGGGTGCTGAATCTGAATCAGAAGTTTGCCAATGAAATTTCGTGACAAAACAAAAATTTCGTGATTTTATGCTGTTTTTTTTTTTTTGCCTACAACTCAAAAACGACCAACTTTTGGCTAACTACGAGTATTAATGCAAAATGAAAGCACGATAAATTTGCTACAAATTTCATCTCGTACGTTTTTGGTTAGACGAACCGTTTAGACCCTAGAGCTGGTTTAAAATATGCGTCTTTCAGCTCTCATCCCAAACATAACTTTTTACCATCATGTATTACTGAGAACTCTGTAACGAATCGTGAAAAACCAAGTTATTTAAAAAATGGAATATAAAAATCTATACGTATGCATAATTTATTTCTAAAAAGAAAAGCAATAACCAAATACTTGTAATATTGAGAAACTTCACAAGAGCCCGCACACACATACTGCAGCACATGTATACAGTCTCAAGCTGGGTTCACAAGCGTCCGACTCTGCGTTTCCGACTCTCTCCGTTCTGCCCGCTGATTGGCCAAGAACAGACGGAAAGAGCCAATCAGCGGGCAGAACGCAGAGAGTCGGAAACGCAGAGTCGGACGCTTGTGAACCCAGCGAGATCACCTAACTACTAGAGATTGCATAATACCGATTAATACAAATTCACAAAATACAACCTATCATTTAATATTACTAGTAACAAACTTATTACAGTTTTTGAGTGGAAAAAAGTGATTTTCTCGGTGTAAAATACGCATATTTTTTACCAGCGCTGAGGTCTAAAGGGTTCGTCTGACAAAAACCGTACAAAATGAAATTTTAAGCAAATTTAACATGCTTTCATCTTGCATATATACAAGTTTTTTTCCAAAAATAGATATTTCTGAAATATAGGCAAAACCCAGCAATAAATAACTTTTTTCGCCTTTTTTGAATTTTTTTCAATGTTTCGTCACGAAATTTTGGTGGCAAATCTCAGATTCGGATTCAGCACCCCACAAAACGTAAGGAATTGAAGAAAACAGAACCCTCTCAAAACCTTCCTGCGAGATTCAGTTTTGAACACATTTCGACTGGACTAGGTTTGGAAACTAATGGGCTTTGGTTACCTAACTTACGACTCGCATAGAAGGTGACTCAAAACGAAACAACAATACTTGAGGAGTCGAATTTACAACTTATTTGCAACAAATTTCGTATCTTAGCAGTTTTTTTACTCTTCTCAAAATGCCATTTTTTCACTTTGAATTTTGGCCCGTGTTTCCGACCTCCGGCACTAAAATGATAGTAACTTCCTCATTTCTCCTATGATGAGCTCTTGACCATTTCAGAAAAACAGTCTACGCTATAGTCTTTCTACCTCCAAATTTGTCAATTTGTGTTAAAAAAAAAAGATTTTGATGATTTTTTTTAAACACGGAGTATAACATGCTCCATTTTATCGGCTTTCCAACGGTAACCCATTTTTTAAGTATTACTATGAAATTAGGGGTGGAGGGGGGGGGGTAGAGTTTGAATGCGAATAAAACTTGTTATTTCAGCGAAAATTGAATGTTTTTTGCCACTTCAAAGTAAACAATTGCTTTTAAGCGGTATAAAAAAAGTGCTAGGAGAGAAAAGTTGTTGCAAATTAGTTGTAATCAGTTGAATAGATTATTGGTTCTGAGTCACGCTGTATTCTCGTATCACCACGTTATTCTTCTGAAAATTTGTCTTGAACATGGTAGGTTGAATGGTATTGAAAAGGTCTCAATCCATCAAAAACGTTTGCACCTGTATGTATGGAGACATTTCGAAGAAGAAATCGTAGAAATGACCTCCAAAATTTCAGTGTTTCACCACTCAGACGACTACCCTCTCGAATCTGCCGTCAGGCTCTGCATTCTCGACCCGGACTTGAATTTTTATATCGACAGCAATAAAAAATAGAGTTGAAAAATGTCCACTCTCACTTTCAGATCGATCCCGAAAAAGCTGCTCTGGAAGACGAGTCGGAGTCCAAGTGGGCCAAAAAAGACTGGCAGAAATGGTGGGACATCGCGAAAGATCACAAACTAACTGTCTGTAAGTACCTACATCTCAGTGGAAGCCTGTTGTCTACCAGTGAGTATTTGTTGTTGGGCCGAAATAGTATCGAACGAGTAACATTGAAACATATTATAACATATAGTAACATATTGAACGAGTAACATAAATCGATTTTTCGTGTACCTGCTTCTTCTTAATTCGCCGTTTCCAATCGAAGGTTGGCGATCCATGTGGCTAGCTCCAACTTATTGGTAGCAACTCTAAACACCTCAACTGAGGTACACCCAAACCTTCTCCTAAGGTCCTTCAACCAAGAATTTTTCCTCCTTCCAACCGAGCGCCTCCCCTCAATGATCAGCCGAAGAAGTTCGTAGCGATCGCCTCGCATGACATGCCCAATGTACTGGGTCTTCCTTTCCTTAACTGTGAGTAACAGCTCTGGCGACTTTCCTACTCTTCTAAGGACTTCTACGTTGGTCACCCAGTCAATCCATGAAATTCTCAGAATTCGGCGATAAATAGGACATCCTCGTGTACCTTAGTCAATAATTTATAAGGAGTAATAGCTCTAATTTTGTAGAAATCATTAATTTTTAAAGGTTTAACCCTCTACTTGGCAAAAGTATTCCTATGGCGATTATTTCAAATTTTCCCCCCGAAAGCGTACTTTAGGCCCTCCAAATGTTGAATTGAAAAAGCTTTCAAAATTTTGACATTTGAATAAATTTTCAACACATGTGGTATAGTAAGTAAGTATATAATATATATTATATATTGCACTGCCAAATCGCCGATGAATGAGAATTGTAATTAAATAACAGGTAGGTATTTCGAATCATTCCATCAGAATGAAAAGAAAGAAATAAATGGGGAAAAAAGAATCCATAAAATAAAATAATGGAAGAATCGCTAGTAATAATTACTTGCAACGTATAATTATTATACCTTCTCTAGAAATAACGAGTTTATTATCTAAAATTTTATTACTTTTCCTATGGGGATTTGTTTTAATTTTTCACTAAAGTGTACCCTTAGCCATCTAATACATGATACAACTGGAAAAGCTTCTATAATGGTAAAATTTGAACAGAAAACTCGTAAGGTATATTAGACGTTGCGAAGTACAGTGTTAATAAAATCACACACAATTCTCGAGTAGTAATTTTATTTCAGATATAGGAGACCAACATGGTTGTCATTGCCAAATTCAAAAAAGATTAAATTGTTTTAGCAAACACATAAACGGTTTGAGAACATCAATATTGTTCACATGAAACCATTCAGTTTAAAATCATTAAACAAAAATTAATCCTGTGAAAAACAGGGGTATTATTTCTACAAAACAATAAAGAGTTCTCCTCTCTCTTGACCTTGGTCATGCATGGCGGACAACCCACAACATACCTTCTACATCTTCGTTTGGAGATTAAAATGGTATAATTGTTTTTCTATTATTCCAACCAATCGCATCAAAGATGGTTGAAACCAAAGTAGATAGGCCTACTATAGGTGAGATTATGTAGGTTCTGACATATTCTTGGTTCTGACGTATTGTTGGTTGTCTTTGCCTGAATGATGAACTGGCTACTAATTTTAAATTGCAAAGAGCGCCCAAGGCAGGATCGAGCCGCTTACACGATTACATACAGCGCTCGAAACGGTTGAAGTTGTTAAGTGAGGTTGTATGTGGATCGCCATGACGGGTTGGGACCCTGAGAATCGGAGTGCTGTTCTCGTGTCTAGTGACAATTAGTGCTATGATGTATTTTTCTACATCAGAAGAAGAGGATGGAGAGCATGATCGTCATCAGAGAAGTGGTGCTGAAGAACTGTGACGTTCCACTACTGCCGAGTGGATATTCTCACGAAATACCGATATTAACGACTCGAAATGAGGAATTCGGCATCAGTAGGTACTACCTACCAGCTCAAATATCCGAGCGGCCTCCACACTCCATCGATGATGAACAAGCGACGAGCGGGTGACTACCGATGGAGAATTAAAGTTCAGATTTCGTCATTCGATGGTAATCCTGAAACTAGTAATTTTCTGACTAGAATATTTTTCAAGAGCTACTCATTCTTCGCTGCTCGCTGTATCTCAAGTGCAGAGAAAATCATAAAGACGAGAAGTTGAGGATCTCTCCGCCATCACCAGAACAGACAACGCTAGAACAGACAACACCAGAAGAGACAACACCAGAACAGACATCACCAGAACAAGACTGAAGCTGAGTATTCTACAACCTACTGCATTCTCAAAGACATCTATACTTCCTGAAAATTCACTAGAATATAATTTATCATCGTTTAGTATTTTTCTCATTTCTATCGTAGTATTTGTATGGAGTGGGAATCTCATTCGTAGTTAGACGTATCAAGTCTTAGAACGTCTCAGAACCAAGATGTGATAATCGTCAGATTTACGATCTTGAAGAGACACATCGAGACGAAAACACCTGATGAACAGCACTCCAATTTTCAGGGTCCCAACTCGTAATGGCGATTCACATACAACCTCACCTACCATTTTACAACTTCACCCATTGCGAGCGCTGTATGTCATCGTGTTGCATTATGGGAATTATCCTGTCCAAGTCCTGCCAAGTCGATCCAGCCTTGGGTGCTTTTTCCAATTTAAAATTGGTAGCCTGTTCATCATTCAGGCAATGACATGTACGTGTAAGTTCTGCCTTATTGTTGGTTGTGATAACCATAATATAATGATGAGTTGGTCATGTATCCTAACCAACCTGGGCACTCCAACTCATCATCAAGATAGATTGATCAATTCTTGATAAATCTTGGTGTATCTGACACAAGGATTTTATTAATGGCTCACTTCTTTTCTATCAGGTGGTATCTTGGTGTTCCTGATCCTCCTGCTGATTCTCATTATTGCCGTCATCTCTGGCCCTGGAGTTCCCACCCACGCTCCCATCCGCGAAGGGAAATACATCACTGCCCTCACTTCATGTGGTCCGGTCGAAGGGTAAGTGTGAACTCCAAAACTTGGAAATGAATTATTTAAGGTTCTGCTTCACACAATCAATCTACACCCTGATTCGTACCCTCTTATCTCTTACGTATGTTTCTAGGCTTGTGGAAGGAGAGGAGTTTGTATTCAGAGGCATCCCCTACGCAAGACCTCCTGTAAACGGTCTCAGGTTCCAACCGCCTCAGCCGATGCAGATCTACGACTGTTGGAATGGGACCTATCTAGCTCACAACGCCACCCCTTCTTGTTGGCAGGTAAAGGCTGAGCGTATTAAGTGTCGGGAGAAAACGGGAATAAAACTGTACAACGGTTCCGAGACGAAAGAAAAAGATTTATTTAAATCCTGTTGATGGCTCCGAAACAGTGTAGCCAATTTCCCACAATCAATGTACATACATTAGTCATTTAACACCATGTTCATGAGTAGGTATACACACTAGATAGCCCTGTCTGATAAGTGTGTGTGTGTGTATACATGAACACTAACGGATCTCAAATGAACTTGTGGTTTGAAATAGAGTTGGAAACATCCTGATGGAATCACCAGCTCGTATTTCTACCCAATGATTGAAGTATAATTTAAAGTTATTAAAAAACTAAAATATACGGAATTGCTACATGTTGCTCGTAGGTTAGATGACTGTTGGTTACAGTGATGACTGGAGGTAGAGGTAGAGGTTATGACATTGCAAATCCGTTCCTAATAAAAAAAAAGCTTTACAGAGAATAATCTTCATGTAACAGCAACTATTCCAAATTGGTGTTTGAGACGAACACTTACCAAGGTCCTTAATCTATTCGTGAACCCTCCATTATCTTTCTATTCTTACAGGTTTTTGCTAATAACTCCATGGACGGTGCTGAGGACTGTCTGACTCTGGATATCTGGACGCCATTCGTCAGATATGACAATCAGATTCCGGTAAGTAGGTACGCAGCTATTATTGATATAGCTACCGACTTGATGAAATGAGTACCTCCAAGAAATCAATAATGTCCCCCAAGGGGACATTTTAGTGGGTATCAAGGTTTTTAACTATTAAGATCGTAATAAATATCTGTTGTAAATAAAATAAATTAAAAAAAACTGAATCGAAAACCTAAGTACCGTCCCCCGATCAAAAGAATCAACGCGAGGCCCGACAGGGAGTTGGGCATCCACAACGTAGAACTACACCCTTTTCCACAAATATACGTTCACAGGTAGTAACTGACCTTATCCAATAACCCTGAACCTGTCTTGAGTAATACTTTCTTCCTTTCCCCTCGTTAGCCCCTTCTTATATTGCAGTTTAAGTCGTGCCTCACTTCTGTCCAATGATATCTGGACAAGAAAAATACATTCTACGTAATAAAATAACTCTTCTCAACAGCGAGTTTGTCAGTTTCAAAGGTCAAGTGCCAATTCGAACACTTTTGGTTTATTATTTTCAATAATGAACCTTTGGAATCGACCAAAAAAATTTAAAGATTCTCAAAATTTGTTGGTTTACTTGTAAAGGAATGTAGAATCCAAAAATAGAATAATAATTTTGCCGACCGTCAGTCGTAAGCTGCAGTTTCCCGGACCGATTTTGATGAAATTTGGTATACGTGCGCCATCTGGGGTTTAGTTGTGCCCCTAAGCTTTTGGTTGATTCCAGTCTCTTATAAGGGGTGAAAAATAAGGGTTGAAACTTTGAAAACGTCCTAGCTCAAAAAAGGTTGATGGAAAGGTATTGTTTTCTCATCAATTTAAAATAATATTGAGTTTTTAGAATCGATTGAGACCACCCAGAGCTCTGTAAGACCAACCGTTCTCTCCCTATGAGAACAATAATTATTCTGTCAATAGCTCCCTCAAATAATCCATCCTTTTGCCAATAATCATCCTCAATCATCTTGATGTGACCCACGTAAGATTTCCTGTTGTTTATTAATATTATTCACAGCTTCCACTTGCTTTCCAAGTTCTTGAAGGCGTTTAAGTGATAAATCACCGCCCCTATTCCTTTCCCTTACGAATCCCTTCATTTACCCCAAGGCCTACCTAGAACCTAGTGGAAACGTGGAAAGTCAGGTAAAGGATTTGAGAGGAAGTGACCGAAAACAGGATTTCCCTGGACGAGTGAAAGCTCGGAGAAGGTTGAATGGATGTTTTCAGTTTAGGAACAGGTCGGTCCTCACGTTCATTCTTTCCATCGGGGGACAATAGATAGTTTATGCCGCACAATGGACAGAAATTTGGGGCTACATTAAAAACATAGCATAGTTTTCTCAGTTTAGAAACAAATGCATCAATATCTGTTTCACTGCAGTAGAACAGAACTGATTTTACTTTCGTGCTGAAAAGGCGTTTCTTCGAGAGGTTTCGGTTCTTCCTCACTGGGCAGATTTGAAGACCCCATTTATTTACTCCCATCCTGGTTGCTATACTTCCCAAGCAAACAAAAGAGTCCCACCCGTTCATCTGTACCCCCAGCATAAGTTGGTCGTTGATGGTGAGACCAAAGTGTCCAGCGATTCTGCTCAGAACATCCAATTTTGCTTACAGGCCAATAAACTGCTGCAATAAAAGACAGAGGTCTCAGCAAAGTCCAGGCCCTCCAGCCTTTCTCTCAATCCCCAATGAATTGTACGATTTTGTCCTCCAATGACGCTCTCATTATATTGGTGATAACACGCAGCCCTGTTTCACACCTGTATCTATTCTGATCATGCCAAATAGCACTCTCTCGTGGACGATTGTCATTTTTGTATCCATGATATTGGCTCCCTACAAGATTGATGATCTTGCTAGGTAATCCATACCTGTCTTGCTTTTCTCTACTCTAAATCATCTCACTGTAGTTAGGTTCTCTGATTTTGCGGACCTAATTATAGATTCTTCGTCGCATAAGAAGGTGCTTGCTTTTTGGTTACACACTTACTGTCACCAAATAGCCAATGATTCAAGTTATAGGTATAATTTCTTCACCTTTCAGGTTCTGTTCCTCTTGGGGTCCGACTCTCTCAACGGCGGCTGGCCTTCCAAACTGACGGTCCCATCCGGACTCTCTAAGATGAAGGAAATGGTGATCGTGCGACCCAGATTCCGCCTTTCCACGCTTGGCTTCCTCGCCGCTCAGCCGCTGTCCAGCACGGTGTACCCCCGCTCTTCAGGTAACTTCTACCCCAGGACCTCAGGTACCTACTCACCTTCCAACTAACCCGTAGACAATTTTAACCCGATAAACTCCTATTTTCTCAAAGTTAGGAGGTGTGACAATATGCTCCAATGCCTCTTCAACAAGGCCGTTAGATATGTTTTCTCAATATAGGTAATATTCTCCTATATGTTCTCAATATAGGTAATATTATGATCCCACCTATTTGCTCTCAGCCCTTATATCTTACGAGCAAAAACGTCACAAAGTTGTTATTCGTAGCGAAATCCCATGGCGGGAAGCTGCAAAAAGCCCCAGAAGTCACAAAAAGCTGGCCAAATTCGAAATTCTTAAAGTTCAGGAAGGACGTAAATTGATCGTTAAGTTGTAGGTTGCACCTTGGGCATCATTTGAAGTGTGAAAATATGCATCGGTGAGCCTTGTTAGAAGGGGGATGTGCGGACCAATATTATCATCATTCTATATTCTATTCTACATCCATATTCCAGTTCGTGACAGTGGTTGATAGATGTATCTTTCGGTAAAAGAAGAGTATTTTTCTTGAAACATTCGTGGAATTTGAGCCTGCTTTGCTTGGAAATTTTGATTTCTGGGCGCACTGTGCGCTTAATGCTTTACGCCTAGAGCATTGGGAAAGAGCAGTAAAGACTCAAAATATTGAGTACTTTCTTGAAGTAATTTATTTAATTATTTGAATCGCAGCCAGCTAATTTCTTTCGAAAATTAAGATTTCTCGAGAATAATTCGTCTGTTTTAACAAAGAGGAAACTTACGTGCGTGTAAAACGTGGAGAAAGAACGATTCGAATCGGACCACTATTTACCAATTTTTCATACTGTTTGCCCTTCCTTTGACCATTAGAAACCAATTACTAAGAACCAACAACTGAAGAATCATTTTAGTCTTGAAATACCAGCGGGTTTGTTTGATCCAAACATTCCTTACAAATCCTAAGAATATCGAGAAGAGGATCCCAAAGGACAATGGGTATTGAATCTTAGCAGTTTATTCAATTTCACGTAAGAGCTGTGTAGATCTACCACAGAAACTCTGCATCCCAAAGACGCATTCTTCTGGAGAAGAAAGAACACCTCATCTCTCTAGCGAATTCCAGCTTTTTCGAACAAAATGGCGGACGAGAAAATTAACAAACTTTTTTATAAAGCTAGAAAAAACGCTCCACCAGGATGGAGGCTACGCTAGGGGGGTGGAGAAGTTGATCTTGAAAACCCACTGTATGGATATACTGTTGTGATCAGCTACCTCTTCGCATTTCTGTCCTTTTGCTTCCTTAGCTCAGTGGTAGGAGCTCCGATTCAGAATCGGAACGATAGGAGATCGATCCCCGGTCGAGGGAAGTTAATTTTTGATGACTCAACAGTATGGCGCTGTCGTATCGGACCCGCGTTCCTACTGACTGTGCCATACTGTTGAGTCATCAAAAATTAACTTCCCTCGACCGGGGATTGGTCTATCATTCTGATTCTGAATTGGAGCTCCTACCACATGAGCTAAGGAAGTGAATGGACAGAAATGCGAAGAGGTCGCTGATCACATCTCCCCCCCCCCCCCTTAGGTACTCCGTTACCTAGTCAGGGAGGCAGCTTTGGCCAGCGTTTTACAACCCAGTGAGAACGCGTATTTTTTACTGGCTTCGGAGTTATTTTGTTATTGTTCCTTATTGACGGGGCGGGGGATCTGCTGACCTCAACGTTTGTCCAAATAGGCGGTGGCTCGACTCGTGTCTTTGGAGGGAGTTGTTTTGATGACCCAATCTTAATGAATTATTGTTTCTCTGAGAAATGCTGAGGAGACCATTCGGGTCCTACTGATTGCGCCACACTGTTGAATCATCAAAAATTAACTTCCCTCGACCGAGGATCGATCTCCTATCGTTCCGATTCTGAATTGAAGCTCCTACCACTGAGCTAAGGAAGCGAAAGGACAGAAATGCGAAGAGGTCGCTGATCACAACAATGCTTAGACCCCACTCTTCTTTCTCTTCACATTCCAGCTTAAAAATCGCTGGTGTCTTATAACGGCCTTATAAACGTGAAAGGTGTGGATTTATTTCGAAGTGCAGCCACAACACGAACATAAAATTTCGCACCAGTCCAATTTACCTGCCACGGTTTTACCATGGAAGTAAGACTCGACCATTAGTTCGTGGATCCCCCAATTAGGGGGCGCCTCACGGATGCAGATTTTCTGTGATACAGCTAAACCCTAGATGCCCCTATAACCGCTTTTAGCTTTTAGAATAGACTAGACCCCTGTTGCTTTATAGTTTAGATTGCATGATTGTGGAGCAGGTTTCATTTTTGACGGGTTTCCATTTGATTTCAAGTTGACTGTCTAAAGGGGCTTCGTCCCTCGCTGAAAACCTGGTTGGCTTTCAAGTTGCTACTAACGCACCTGACTAGGATTGTTAATATATTATGTACTTATATGAGGCATGTCCAGAAAGTAAGTGTACTCAATTTCCCTAGGCTTCAAACAAATATTTTAAAATTATCAAGCAGTAGGCACATTTCTTTTGTCAGCAGACCCCTCCTAGCTCTTTAAGGGCTCAGATTTTTTCAAGGGTAACACAATACGTTTCTTCGTTGATAATCTCCCTATGAGGTAAAAATTCTCTCAATACAATGCAATGGGGTATTTCGGTGGGTCGGAAATTCAGGTTTTTGACCTCAAATTTGGATTCAGCACCTTTGAAAACCGATATACTACAACTTTAAGCCCAATGATACTATAACATGTGGTAGAAAAATTAATTAAAGAGATCACACGTTTGAAAAAGGCTGGCCGCTATAAATGCACACACACTAGGCAAGGACTACGTCACGGACTACGCCGCGTGTGTGAGTAATATTTTGTAGCATCCAAGACGTCCTCCAAGGGTTTCTGTGCATGAATACTTTTTTCAAAGACAGTTGGCTAGCTACGTCACGATTGGCTAGCTACGTCACACCATTCAAATCTTCAACTTTCCTAAGCTTCTCTGAATTTTTAAAAACATTTTCACGACGAACAGACCCGATTACCGTTATTCCTGAGCCTTACTCTTTTGAAAAAAAAAAAAAAATAAATAAATAAAAAAAATTGACTGAAATACCCCATTGTGTTCTCAAAACACCGATGCCATGATTTTTTTTCTTGCTGAAATGGTGGTCTTGAACTTTTTTGCTGGTGGTGAATTGGTGTGACGCAACTGCTCGGACTGGACTGTATTTTGGTTTGAGGGGGTCTTGGTCGCGCGTTCTGGGTTTGTATTTCCCGAAATTACCGGCACTCAAACTTTAAACATTGTACCTAAATTTGAAATTTTCAAGTATTTTTAAAATGCATTAGCTCGGGAGTCTAGGGAATTGAAAAACTAAAAGATTGCCACTGGAATCATCAAAATCGAACGATAATTGCCAGAGAAAAATGCGATAACCCTAACTGAATGAACGGTTTTCCCCTTTTTTCTCTGGCAATTATTATTCGAATATGATGATTCCAGCGGCAATATTTTAATTTTTCAATTCCCTCGACTGATGCACTTAGGAATTTTAAAAATCCTTGAAAATTTCGAATTCAGGCACAATTTTATCGTTTGAGTGCCGGTGATTTCAGGAAATACTAACCCGGAACGCGCGACCGACTGAGACGGGACATATACAGGGTGTCTCCAAAGTTGTTCACCCCCCTGCTAAAATCGTCCAGATAGTGGTAAAAAATTTTCTTTTTTTGAATCTACATGATTTTTCCCAAGGATTCCAAATATGACCATATTGCGCATTGCGCAAATCGTGCGCAACGCACACCAACTTCGTTATTTCAAATGAGACCTCCCATTTTTTATTGCAGATTTGGATTCTACGCAAAATTTTATGAATTTTAGACCCTTTAGATTTAGATTTTGCGCGCAACCCGTCCCATGAGCGCGCAAAGTCGCCCAACTAGGTACCAAATTGCGCAAAATATGGATTCACGTAAACCCCAAGTGTGGCACATGTTTTTTCATTATTTTTCGACGCTGAATCACGTGGTTGTATCCATTTTTGAATTTGATTGGAATTTTCGAAATGGCGGTCGAAAATTCGGTTGTTTTTTAGCGATAAATCGCTCTTTTTTGAGAAGAGCAGTTCGAGTTTACGCCGAGCGGTTCTCGGATAGGCGCCACCCCAACAGACAGACGATTCTGACGAGCTAAATAATGTTATTTTCTTTCCCTCCTTCTTTCTCAACCGGGCTGGGGGCCGGCTACGGCGAAGTTAAAAGAAAAAAATAAATGAAATTTCCTTCTTTAAAAAACGAAAAAAAAAGAAGTTAAAGCACCTGCTCGAAATGCAGGCATCCTTGCTGCAATCTAAGTCTCATCTCCAGTAAGAATACACCTGAGAAAATAATCACCCTCCAGTTCACTGGATTCTGAAAGCTCTTAGAAGAGGCCTGCACTCGATTCAACTGATTCATTAGAAGAGGCCTGCACTCGATTCAACTTATGTCCAGTCAGCTTTTTCGGGACCAATCTTGCTCACAATTCATGGAACCCGAGGGTTGCTTTGATTCTTTCTTTGAGCCAAATCTCCGATCGTGACGGGCCGGTTTCTCGACATTTTGCTCAAGTTCGTCAGTCAAAATCGACGGCCGGGAGGAGTGGGAACTCCTGAAATCCTCAACATTCGTACTGCCGTTTTTGAGCTCTCTACTCACTCGTCCGATTCATACGGTTTTCGCCATACGCGTTTTTCTTCTCATCAGAAAACTCTCGAAAAAAAAAAACACAGTTATTAACGTACTAAGTTCGTTCTGGTCTTGTTGCACAGAGGAGGAATCAAGTTACATGGCAGTGTGGGCTACATAAGAAAAAATTCTCTTCGGAAATGGGAGCTTCAATTCACTTACTCTCTGGACATGCCTCGTGTTAGCCTACACTTTGAGTGCTTAGTGGGTAGGTTCAATGCTTGAGTACTGTTAACAAGCGCTGGGTTTCAACCAATTTTATTTTGTAATGTAGGAATTTGTTTCTATTTGACAAGACTTCTTTGTGAAAATTCTTGTTTCATTACCCCAAAACAAACTACGCCAACTTTTTGATGAGTTCTTCCAAGGGGACTTTTTCTGCTCTTCTTCAAGCTTCCTCCAAAGAAGCTTATGAAGTCGTTTCAAGTCACTTGAAAATTTTGATGTTTTAGAGTTAATAATATAGGTAGTTAATTTTTAGTTCTAAAAGTTAGTTGCTTAATGTGGATATAAGTCGTAACCCGGAAGGTGCTTTTGGGCAAAGATATTTTGAGTTGCCAAAGGCTTGAATGGAACCAGAAGTTGGACAGGGTAACTCAAAAGTACCGGAGAAGAAAGGACGTTCTGGTCAGTTCATAGCGTGGAAGTTGGATGAAGAACGCGTAGAACCTTTTCAACTTCAGTATTGTAAAATGACTTTCAATGTTTGCTAAATACATTATTCATACATCGGGTTTAATGTTTCATTCACATATTTCGATCCTACTTGAACTTACTGACATTACTTAATTCGAGGTGAAAACGCAGTCCTTCATGTTCCCTTGGATGACTCATTAGAAGGATGGATGCTTTCTGTTCGTATTCCTGATGTGGGATGGGATTTGTTTGGTTTTCGACAGGTAACTACGGATTGGCCGATGTTATCCAAGCCTTGGATTGGGTCAGGTTGAACGTGAGGAACTTCGGTGGAGACCCGAATCAAGTGACCATCCTGGGCTACCGGGCTGGCGCCACTCTTGGGACACTGTTGACGACCATCAGGAGGCCTGAGGTGAGTTCTTCTATAGTGCACTCCTAGCCTGCAGCCCTAACCACCCGAACGTTGGTTGAATTCAACTGAATTAACCTTGAATACCCAAAATTAGCAAACAATATTGGAGTGTTCCTGGTGTGATCTGGACATTAGTTACCACTCTGTACCATCCTCTGCGCGCGCACCACCGATTGTTTGAAGATGCCACCAATTGATCTGTCTTATCGCTACCACTCCTTATCTCAATACGGATGAATCGTACTTTGAAGGTGGTATCGAGACCTAACCATGAGTACCTTCCAAGATTATAACACTATTGTAGCTAAAAATTGGAAACAACCAATTCCCGGTTTTTGTACTCTTTAGCGTAAACCCATCAAACACCAAAGTAAATCTAAATCATTTTTTAAAGAAACTTTTCGGCTGAGTCTTTCTCTTGTTCCCATGGACACATTGGTAAAATACGACTGACCACGTACTTCAGAAGAAGAAGGTGCAGATCACGAACTAACAAAAGAGTTGCGACAAGCTAGAGTCTGTGTTATGTTTGTGTGTTGTCGAGTGAAGGAGATGACCTTCTCGATGCGGCGTTTGTGTTTTCTTTAACCCCTACTCAACGAAGAGAGAAAAGTCCCTATCCTAACTTGCAGTACTGTCGCATCGGCGGCTCAGTGAGCCAGACTGGCATGCGGAGTACTGGGAGGTGTAGACTAGTCCGTCAGCCCCTGCGTTTCATAGAAACCTACTGGCGGGATGCGGGAAATTTACCTAGTGAGCCTAATACTTCGAGGAGATCCCTTAATGAAGGAGAAGTTGGAGAGCGAAATGAATAAGACGAAAGACTGGACTAGAAGGCATACTGGAGCATCCCTGAGTGAGCTTATATACTCGTGAGATTAGTTGAGGGAGAGAGAGGTGGAAGGGTGACGTCATATGACGTGTTCTCCCCGTAACTCGTCCCTCCCTTGCGGGTGGTGGCTCACTCAGGGATCCTCTTGTATTTCTTTATTTTAAGAACTAATTAGTAATTGTGAATGTGGGTCATAACAGTCTGTATCGCCACCATTTTTGGTTAGCCTCCACTTCAGTCACTCTAGATACAGTAGATATTGCAATTATATCTTTATATAATTGTATTGTATTGTTATATCTTACATTTAGAGTCAGTATCTCCTAAAAACTGTCTATAGTTTTTAAAAACAATAAAAAAGCACGAGTGTTTAAATCACACCTACAGCATTAGTTCATGAATCCTCCGCTAGGTATAATAAAGCGTTTTTCCTTTGAATCAGTTGAGATAAGCTCAGTTACCTATTTTGGTAAAGCTTGAGGTAATGCGATGCAGCTGAAGGAAAAATGCTTTACTATCCCTAGCGGAGGAAATATGAACTAATGCTGTAGGTGATTTAGACATTTGTTAAAAATGCATACATAGCATTCATTAATCCCTAATTTGTTTGGCAGTTAGCGTTTTAAAAACGATCGCCGGATATTTTGGATGTGCAGAACGGCTTGGGAGCACCTACGCTTTGGTTTTTTCGGTCAATATTACTTCCAAATTCTACAATACTTCCTCAACTAGGCTTAGCTGGAGTTCACTTGTATGGCACATATCATCCGTGATATTCCTGTTTCAGAGACTCTTCGCTCGTATTTGGCTGTCTACAGGGACGACTGTGTTTCCCAACAATTCACTCGTGGAGTCTGAAAACCAAGTTGGAGGCTACCTCGAGTCTGTTGGATGCGGAACTGGAGACTACGAAGCACAATCCACTTGTCTCAGGAAAGCTGTAAGAACTGTGCATTTTCATTGTTTCATGTACATAACCGGACTTGCGTAAGCTTGATCTCACGTAAAACCACCCTTCCTTAGTGAAGAGATTGAATAAACAGTCGTCAAACAGGGAAATTACACTAAGTACCTACCCCTTTAAATAATGTTTCATTGAGTACCTTAACGAATTTTGATTTTATTCAGGACGTGGAAGATCTTCTTGACAACATTCCGGACGCTTGGAAGCCAGCTGCTGAGCCGAGTCTGCCCAAAGGTTCCGCCCCAGGCCACCAATGGCTCGTCAACGATGGAAACCACCTGAGGCAGCACCCTTCGCTCTCTTGGGAATCCATGAAAAACCTTACAATCCAAGTGGTTTTAGGTAAGGAGGAAATATTTCAGCACTGGACATAAGAGAGATAAATCACTCTTTAAATGTGATCATGTAGTTAGGTTGAATCCTTTTTAAATCGAGAAGGGAAAGCGGACCTCTCCCAGGACCTTCGTTCTGTTGGAGAGCTGACACCACCTACTATTGTAGGAAAATGTCTAAGGACTTATAATAATGAAATTAAAATTGAAAGCCTTTGCTTCCTAGTCTGTTTTACCTCCTAATTGTTTCAAGTTAGGGATTGGAATGATGAGCGGCAGACATGGATTCCGAATTTCGGTGGTAAGGGAGTTGATAAGAGTGCGCTGGTTTTCTCGGTAGGGGCGCCGCAGTCGCACGTCTGACAGATCAGGGGCCAGAAGTAAGAATTCAGTTTAGCATAATACATCAGAACATGGACATTGGGCATGTATGCAAAATAAAGGGAAGTTGACTTATTGATGCTCGGCAGGGAAAAGGGCCTCTACGCCATGTTGGTCAATATTGAGGTATGCACTTTTTTTTCGTTTTTTGTTCCTCTACAAGAAGAAGATGGAATCATGTTGAACGACATGAAAAAGTCTGCCAAGTGGGTGTGTTACATAGCTTTTTCGTATCCATAACCCGATCGTATGAAGCATTTTCACATCAAATTGGAAGTTTTACATATCAAATTGGAGGTTTCACTCATCAATTTGGAGATTTTCCATTTCAAATTGGAGGATGACGGAAATGGTTCGTTTCACATCCATTTTAAACGCTGCAACGCTAACCTGCTTTGAAGGTGGAAATACCTACTCCGTGCAATATGACGAAGACATTCCACCCGTCCCTTCCAAATGCCATTCTTTTGAAGATTCATGTTGATTCACCTCAATCTGAAGTCTATAATTGCCATAGTTAGTTACTACTTGCTTTATTTAACATGGAACATGTTTTAGTCCTGGAGTAACGAGCGTAATGGGTTTGGGAAACCGGTCGAGGAGTGGGGATGACGAAATGTCATTACATTGATTTTGGGGAAAAGGATTGCAATCGGCCCGGCACAGACTCGCAATGGTTTTGGGTCACGGTTCGCCTTACTGCATTCTCCACTTTGACCCGAAGGAGCACGATCTCTTATCGGTGTCTCTGTGGACTGTGATGACCTTGAACGTCGTTGAATTGAGTGGTCAGTCAGTGCAAGTGAGCCAGCCGTTGAATAATGAACAGCGTCAACTCTTTTGTTACTCGCCGAGGGAAGAAAGTCGTCGTGTTCGACAATTTCAAATATTCGCAATTTCGAACCATGGTAAATGGAAATGTCACTTATCGATGCTGCAACCGTTCGTGCAATGCCAGGCTGTACATGAATCCAGATGCCACTCGAGTATTGTTCAAGAGGAATGACCACATACACGACCCCCTTCCAGATGAGGACATCGAGCGAGAAAAGGCAAGTTGTTATTGTTTAGGGTTATTAGCAGTGTTTTCGTCGGTGGCCTCCTAACTAATCGAGATGTTCTTGTTTTTGTAGGTTCGCAGTGTGGTGAAATCGAAAGCAAAAGATAATCTATTCATAAAACCGAATAAACTGATACGTCAGGAATTGCAGTCACAAGAAACGACAAATTTATACCATGCTGATTTCAAAAGGCTGAGGGAGAGTGTATATGGAGCTAGACGAGGGGTGTTGCCCGTGTGTCCATTAACTTTGGAGGACTGTGTGAGCCAACTAAAAGAAATGAAGATATTAGTGAACGGAGAACAATTTTGCTACGTCACTCCAAGTGGAACCCCTATATTTTGTACTCCCGCAAACCTCCGGTTACTGGCACAGGCCGAAGATGCCATTGCTGATGGAACGTTCTCTTTCGTACCTAAATATTTTTTTCAAATGTATACGGTTCACGTAAACGCTAATGGGTTCCACATACCTGTCGTCTGGGCATTCCTGACTAGCAAAGCGAAAGAGGCGTACGTAACATTCTGGATGGTTCACAGGAAGAATGACGACGTACCTATAACTGCGTACCGAGATATCTACCAACCTGGACCCATCATGCATGAGTGACCTTTTGTAATTATTAATCATCCGTTTCAGATCGAATAAATACTCGTACTTTACTGCCGCAATACTTAAAGGTACTATTTTTTCTTCATTATTTAGGAGTATCACATGGGCAGGTGCGGTGCGGGAATCCTGTGGTGCGGTTTTATCCTGTTTCCCCAAACCCATTGCTTTATTCATGGTTGAAGTGCGTTTCCCCAAACCCATTACTTTTTGTACCCCAAACCCAATTGCCGTTTGCCCCAAAACCATTGGGTTTCTGCCCCGTTTCCCCAAACCCAGACCGCCCGGAGTAACTACCCGAAAAACGTCAGGCTGGGAGGGAGACGTGGGAGGGTGATGCGGGAGTGAGTTGTGCTACACACCAGTGCGTAATATAACTTCTGTATTATACCTACCTACGACTAATGGTTCTGAACTAAATTTGGCTAAAACATGTTCCAAGTTTTTATCTTTTACGTCGTAGGCTTTGAGTAGATAGCATCCGGGGCGAGACGCGAAGCACCTAGTTTTTGTATGGAGTTCGGACGACGAAGAAATGAGACCGCGTTTTGTTCGCCGATCCAACCATGCAATAAAAAGTAGTAACAGTGATGACGATGCTGAAAACGAGGGGATTCCTTCCACTACCCGACGACGTCGAGCACAATACGGTAGTTTCACTACGTATAGAACAAAGAAAAATGTTTTTCAGAATGTATGAAGAAGGACATGCTACTAAATATATATTTCTGTCATCCTCCAATATGAAATGAAAAACCTCCAATTTGATGAGTGAAACCTCTCAATTGACGTGAAAACGCTGTAGATGATCCGATGCATAGTAGCTAATCAATCTCTGAGTACCTTCCCTCATAGGGGACCATCTACACCCCAATCCGCATAATCGCTGAAAATGTAATCTAAATCTGATGGAAAATGAAGAAGTCTTCCCATTTCTCGGGAAAAATTGATCAGATAATTCATTCTCCAGATTATAAGAACATCGAAAGGAGAGAGTGCTTGGGACAGGGAAAATATTTCTGGTCAGTTGGTTTGACATCAACACATTGCGTAGCTCCAGCAGGATACCAACAACTCAGAAACCTCCTGGGTAGTAATGGGGGTAATTACTTCTTTACAAGAACGGTAGTCTTGAATCTGTTACCTCTGAGCATCACATCAACATGCAAACATATTGTTTAGTAATGCATGCATTCCAGGGGACGTCCCATTGGATAAGCATTAGATCAGTTTAACCAGTTGTTAAGTGATAAAACTGTTTCACTCGATGTAATTTATTTATTACTTTAGGCAAGAAATACTGACCCCCCCCCCCCCCACCATTATCCACCTTAACAGTTCTAGCGGCATGGGAGCCTCGAATCTGAAGATGTTTAAAATCCATTTTAAAATCCATGATCTACGACACCCAACATGCGAATTCGAGTTCACCCCCCCCCCCCCACCAAAGCGGAAATACGTCGTAAAATTGAACTTTCATCTGTTAGTTTTGGTAGACAGTCCGTCGAAGTTCACATCCGTATTCAAGGTGAAACACAAAAAAAAAAAAAAAAAAAAAACACGAAATAAGCGGTTTATGGCATCAAGGCACCATGTCCTGGCGCCATGGTGGCACCACTATTAGTTCCATGGTGGTTCAGAGAATAATTCATGAAAATCCGGAGGTATAATGAGAATTTTTCCTCAATTTCAAAGCTTGGGTACAATCAGTAAGCAGTAAAGGAAACGAAATATTGAAAAATCGGATATTTTGTGAATATTATCCCCCCACTCACCCCCTCCCCTTGCGAATTTTGGTACTCTGGTAAAATCATGTACAACTCGGAAGTTATTTGAGTCAAACAAAAAAAGAAACACGCAAATCGGTTGGAAATTGAGGCCTAGGCAGAGTTTACACGATTATGCACGCAAACGCACGTTTTTTAAGCATTAACCCCCCCTTTCCCCCTCTTAAAAAGCAAAATCCAAAATTCCGGCGCCGTAGTGCACAACTAGATAGTATTCCGCGTCAAACGAAAAAAGAACCACGAAAATCGTTTGAGAACTAAGGCCTGGGCAGAGTACACAAGATTATGCCCAAAAACGCACGTTTTTCGAGCATTAACCCCCCCTTTCCTCCCCTTAAAAGGCAAAATTCGAAATTCCGGCAACGTAGTGCACAACTAGATAGTTTTCCGCGACGAACAAAAAAAGAACCAGGAAAATCGGTTGAGAACTAAGGCCTGTGCAGAGTACACAAGATTTTGTTACACACACACATACACACACACATACACACACACATACACACACACATACACACACACACACACAGACATACACCTATGGTTTTTTTTCGCGGATTTGGATTCAGAATGGTCTAAAACGGATTACTGTGTGGTTATTTTTTTTTCTGTTGAGTGTTGTCCAGCTTCACCCCAGATCGATCGCATAAGGACGCCCAAGTCTTACTGTGGGACGTCCTAAAAACGTTTATATTCATATCCGCCACTACGTCACTATCAATACCGCACTATCTTAGATAATATCTAAGTATGTGTATGTGTTTTTATTAACATTATTAAATGTAAATATCTACACATACACATCTACACTATAAATACCGCACACCTACCCATTAAATGTAAAATACAATATAAAACCGACACATTCGCGTACATACATAATGTACCTACCAGGAATAAAGATTTATAAACAATAAAACGTTTTTGGACGATCTTGCAGAGGTCGAAAAATGGAACTGAGTAGAATAAAGTCGGTTGTTGGACTGTTTTTGATCTCCAATGTCGATTTCAATATGACATTTTTAATCATTTATACCGTTTTCAGGTACGACGATACACTCAGAAGTCTCACCCGAGTGGTACAAGCCGAGAGCAAACTGGACTGCAGCTCGGATACGAGAGGAAGTCGAGAAAAGTCAAATCGGGATAGAAGGTCATACAGACAAAGTGCTGCAAATCTACAACGCTACGCTTGTGGGCTTAGCTGCCATTGTAAGTGAATCGTAGGTACTACGTGTTATGAACTCCTTCATAACAAATTGTGTACTTGTTAATACGTTTCTCAATTTAGAAAAAGCCAAGACAGAAGGTCAAAGACGTAGGCCAGGGGTTCCCCAAGGGCATGGGCCATCTCTATCGGTCAAGAGCCTTTCCCAAGCGACCAGGAAGGGGAGAACCAGGAATCTTCTTATAAGTGAAATCAACACACAAGCTTGTCATCGCTATCTGCTCTGACCTCCCGTCGCGAATATAATCTCCAAGGTCTAGCCTCTCTAAAAAAAAATCCCTTAAATAACCCTTTAAAAATCCCTTATAAAACCGTTATAAATTGGTACAGCTGTTGTCCTCCTTCAGAGAACGTACCGGTAAATTGCATTTCGACAGCCCCACTGCAAAACCCCGTAAATTCCAATTTTTCCAAAAATAAGGGTTTGAGCCTTTCCGATAGATTGTACTGTTGCGCACATTATAGTGTCGACAAAATCGGACTATGGCTTCTCATTCCTTTTCTGTGGTGAAATGTAATAACCTGTAAGCCAGGTTCATATGTTGAAAATGTCACAGTTTTTCTCGTCTCCTGGAAACTTTTTGGTATTAAACATACAGGGTTTTGCAGTGGGGCTGTTTTACTCTCTTAAATATTGACCTTCTAAAAAAAAAAAACCTTTATAAATTAGTGTAGCTGTTGTTCTCTTTTGAGATTGCACTTGTTTTTACTAAATTTTAGCTGCACCCTAGGTTCAAGGAGGAATGTACTTGCTCCCACGTGGTGTAGTTGAATGATTAAGATGGCTAAGGGCCGGTTTATCAGTCACTTTTTACCACCCGGTAAAGCAGATTTATCCGACGGTCATCGGGTAACTCAATCGCTCGCGTTTATCAGTCCCCAGATAGCCGTTATCCGTAGTTTAAAGTTAACTGGTCGTCCGAGGACCGGATAAAAAGTTACGGGGGGGTAACTCGATTTATGCAAGGCTTTTTAACCTCAAAGAGAGTCACTTCTCGTGTTTTTGTTTCCCAGAACGTTCGTTTTTGCAAATTGCGTTGTTGATTGTTAGTCAATTATGCTACAATCGAAAATGGATGTGTGGGGCTCTTTTTCAGACAGCAGCGACGAAGATGTGTGTTTTTGGTCGAATTCCTGCAGTGGGGAAGAAGGCGGAAGGAAGAAAGGCGGCAACATAGTTTGATCACGGATTGACCATTTGGAGAAGTGGGACGATTGCGATTTTTTGATGAGATTTTGATTGGATAAAAGTATAAAAAACCATGTTGGTGTCTGTCGGCGACTTTAGTGGCGTCAGTAAAAGCTCTGCCTGTAAAATTGTCAAGCAGGTGTCCCTGGGAACTGCCAGGCTATCCGCCCAATTTATCAGAATACCAGCAACCAAGGAAATAGGTATTATTTCAATCTCGGATGGAATTTTATTTAAAAAACAAAAAAGCCAGGTTTCCTGGAGCTGTAGGTGCTATGGACTGCACGCATGTAAAAATTCATTCGCCAGGAGGGTCACACGCCGAAAATTTTCGAAATAGAAAAGGGTACCTACTTCTTTATTAACGTACGAACTATTTCGTCTGCAAATTTGAAAATTCTTGACATAAAGGCTCAGTGGACGGGGATCTTGTCATGAACAGACAATTTTCAACAAAGAACAATAGTTACTGCCGTACCAAGAAGGAAATAAGTACCGAGATCTAGAAAAGAAAACACCAAAACAAAGAACATTGCTTCATCCTCTTCTAATTTATTCTTTTTTCTGATGCAAAACACACTGCGAAAACGATTTTTTTATGTGGAGGAAGCTCGATTTTATTACATGGAAGAAGTATTTCTTCCATGCATAATCGATTATTCGGCCTAACAGACAGTTAATTTTACCAGCCAGTTAGTAGTTACCCGGGTGTAAATTTCGCACTGATAAACGGCACCTTTATAGTATCCATAAGTTATACCACCGTTAAATTAACAGGGGGATACGTAAACCCCCGTTAACTTTGGTGACTGATAAACCGACCCTAAACCAAAAATTCGTATATATTGTAAATTGTAGCTCTAGTTTTATGTAGTAGTAAATTCTAAATAGTCTCATAACACAATGAAAGAATTTTTCCACTAAAATCTTGTTCTGGTGTATTTACGTTCACTAGTTGAAATCAGCCAAGTAAAATAGTACCGGCAGTTATAATAGTAGTGTATGACAATCGACCCGATGTAAATTATGTCAGCTTTATTGGGATTTGGGTCCAACAACAAAATCCTCCCCTTTCACCAAATTTTCGAAAAATTTATTTTCTTCATCAGGGCTCAGAGGATGAGTTTAGGTTTGAACATCAAACCACGGTCGGGAACAAAGAGGTATAAACCAGGAACAATAATCATTAAATTGGTGTTAAAAAACTTGACTATTATAATAAAATTTGGAAAAACACAATAACATCAGGCTTTAAATTGGTAAAAAAAAAACAAATCAAGACACAACCACAATCAAACACACAGACAGTTATAATGTTACTTGGTCGACATCACAAGCGTCATATTTGATTTTTTTTCCAGATGTCAGACATTTCGACGTTGTGCCCCATGTACGCCATGTACAAGCAGATACCCAACTCCAGGTTCTACATAGTCACGCAGGTCAGTTTCTAGTGTATTTCTGTGTTGAGTGGATTGTACGTTGATTCGTTCAAGTCAAGGCCCAGAAAGCTCAGGCTGAGATTTGGAGAAGCGTTCTGGTTGGTTGATGCTCTGAGGCGTAGTTCAGGCGGATCTCGCTAGATAGCAGCTATTGAGGATTGCTCGTAAGCTATGGTGGACGAATTCCTTAACTCTTCCATTGTAATTTGATCATTTTAGTTTGGCCTTTCTATTGATGAGAGAGCTACGCTGAGGAGAGGAGGATTGACTCGGCAATCCCAATAACCAACACTCAGTCAAGTGGGTGCGGCACATAGCCCACAACGTTAATCTCTAAATTCCTTGCACCACCGTCATAGGGGACCATCTACGTCCCAACCAGCACAATCTCTGAATATTTCATCAAATTTTCATCAAATCTGACAATAACAAAATAGTTTTGCCCGTTACTTGCCCGTTTTTTCTACTTTTCTTACAAAAGCTTTTTTTTAATTTTCTTTTATTTTAAAAATGTGCGTAATTTATTTGTTTCTATCGCTTTTTTCAGCCATCGGACGATGCGATTCAGAGCGGATTGGCGTACGCAGGCTCAGACGTGGAGGTGTTTGTGGGAACCTACCCCTATAGAACCTCTCCATCCCAGAGGAGGTACATCACTGCAATGAGAAACGCATTTTACAGGTTTGTAGAACTTCTTACCCACTCCAGTTGAACGTTGTTAAGGTTATTTAGGGAGAGTAATACGAAAAACTGAATCATTTACACCTTCAATTATCCCTACTTTAACAAAGTCATAGATCATGTAAATACTTTTTGTCTTTATTAGAATAAATGTGACCGTTTACAATAAACATACTTCAGTGACAGTATTACAGCTCTTACATTATCACGAGTTTCCTACAATGCTACTTTTCACGGAAGAAGCACTCTAAAGATGCTTACATTAAAATGCTTGCATTAATAAAAGTCAGTCAGTATGAGTTCTCAGTCGGTTACGCGTTCCGGGTCAGTATTTCCCGAAATTACCGGCGCTCAAACTTTAAAAGTTGTATCTAAATTTGAAATTTTCAAGGATATTCGAAATTCATTGGTGCATCTGCCTAGAGAATTGAAAATATAAGAGATTGCCGCTGGAGTCATCAAAATCGAACAATAATTGCCAGAGAAACTCTTAGTTTTTCAATTCCCTAGGTAAATGCACTAATGAATTTAAAAAATCCTTGAAAATTTCAAATTTTGGAACAAAGTTTAAAGTTTTAGCACCTGCAATTCAGAGAAATACTGACCTGGAACGTGCGACCGACAGAGACCCCCTTAATGACAGTCTTGAGCTTAAGAATTCAGGTGTTCATCTGGTTTAGTTGCTGACAATCGGAAGCGTCTGTATTATCCGACGTTGGAGGATGAAATTTTGCTCCAAATCGGTCGGATAAGTGTTTTATACATCACAATTTTATTATAGAACGAAACGGGCAAATACTTGCATCTAGACAAATGTTGAGACAAGGAGAAACTGGTCGAGTATATTTAGTTGATTTGTTTTAAATGCACAATAAAGGGCCGGGAGCCTTGACGGTCCTCAGAAGTGTATTTGGAAGATGTAGAACAGGATGTATCGAATAGCACGTTGAACCCGAATGTTGCAGGTTCACTTTGAACGGGAAAGCGCCTGAATACCGGATGAACATCATCGGCCAGGATCTCCAGACGCACAAATTGGATCCCCAGGATCTTGAGGTTCGCTGCGCCCTTTGGAAGGAAATGGGCTTCGACAAATTCGCCAAAATCGACTGAATTGCCTTATTATAATTGCATCTTCTAAGCCACTAGGTAAGTACCTACCACTTGCAACCTGTAGTACAACTTGTACCTTTAATACAATGCCAATCCAGGTCACATTCAAGAGGGTCACGATGTCCTCAGACATCATCAGCGTTTAAAGTGTTAAGTGACTTTTCTTTCTATTGAAACCCCGAGAGGGATACTCCTTGCATCTGAGGCCACTCCGTGTCTACCTCCACCTCTATATCCGCCTCTAGCTAAGCCACCCTCAGGGATTAAACTCTCCCTGTCCCTATTTCTCCACCTCAATAAAAACGGAGTTGAGTAGAACGTTGTCTGTTTCCACGAAAATAATGAGTTACAAGTTAACCCATTTGCGGCCACTGATGAATTTTCACATCGTCCTAATAATGATTTTTTTAAATATTGAAATAGTGGAAAATCTCTGTAAAAGAATTTTTCCTCGTTCATGTAGTTCCTAAACATTTCAAAAAAATTTTCTCCGACATTCAGGAGCTCAAAGAGCTTTGGGAAATTTTTTTGAAAGCGGCTTTTTGGCCGAAAGCTTGATTATGGTGGCTTAAATTCGGTCCTGGACGAGTTAGCGTTCTGGGCCATGAATCGAAATAGATTCCGGTCCATGAATAGATTTTTACATTTTACCTAAATTTTTTTAGATTTTTAACAATGAAATGTTTAAATAATCGATTTGGAAAACAGAGACCTCTCAAATCCTATAAAATGTTAAATTCATAAAATTTGGAGCATTTTTGCTCTCGATTGGTGAGCAAATGATGCCTTATTTTGGCCGGCATTCTGTAACATAGTTCATCCTCCTCCTCCCATTACTCTATTATTTCTACCCTCGGCTTGAAATGGGTTAAATCGATTTCGACGGTTAGGTCATTATCAGTAACAAACAATAACTGAAGGGAGTACAGCCGCAAGCAATGGTTATGGGGGATGTCTCATTGATTCCATATGGAATAAGGTTCTTAGGAAAAAGTGTAGAGAGGGGGTTTCTAATTTGGTTAAGAAGTTGTATTAGAAGAGAAAACGCTGCAAATCATTGCTCAAAGGTTTATTATTTTCTGTATAGATCATCCTTCTGTATAGATCACTGGTTCTCCATCAATAGCACCTACCACCATCTGTATTCTCCCTTGACCTTCCCTCTCAAATTTCAGCTCCTGCGTTCAATAGGATTGAAAATGGCTTCGGAGCTCACTCAGCTGATCAGTGATCAGAAGAGTGAAGAAGATCTCCTCGAATGCTGGAGACGCCTGGAAGAGCACTTCCATTCAATAGGATTGAAAATGGCTTTCGAGCTCACTCAGCTGATCAGTGATCTGAGGAGAAGAAGATCTCCTCGAATGCTGGAGACGCCTGGAAGAGCACCTCCATTCAATAGGATTGAAAATGGCTTTGGAGCTCACTCAGCTGATCAGTGATGTGAGGAGTGAAGAAGATATCCTCGAATGCTGGAGACGCCTGGAAGAGCACTTCCATTCAATAGCATCGAAAATGGCTTCGGAGCTCACTCAGCTGATCAGTGATCTGATCAGTGAGCAATGATTTGCAGCGTTTTTTACCTACAAACATTGTTTTACCTACCAATTTTTTTTACCTACCACACCTACCTATTGGTAGGTACTACCTACCACACTATAATGGCTTCACACCTTCACAATCAAGTTTATTAGAAAGAACTAAACGCTTCACACTCGATTCGAAAAATAGAAAGCTTGATATGGAAATTTGATTACTGGTTACGCAGAAGGCAAAACTGTATTCAAATCGAAGAAATGAACAGCGATCGCATTTTAGTCAGATAAAATTTGAACGGCGATTAGACATCTTTTGCGATTCACACTCATGATTCTGTTTTATCGAAGGAAAACCTTCAAATACTCGTAGGGACCGAACGGTTTGTCCTACAGAGCTCCGGGTGGTCTCAAAATTTTTTAAAAATTCTGTACTATTTAAAATTGGTGGAAAAACGATACCTTTATTTCGAGAGTTTTCGAGCTAGGGCACTCTTGAAAATTTCAACCCTTAATTTTCACCCCTTAGAAGTGACCTACATCAACCAAAAGCTTCGCGGCACAACTAGACCCCAAATGGAGCCCATATACCAAATTTGAACCAAATCGGTCCAGTGTTGCTAAGAAAAGTGCCGCGTACTGCCGACGGCGTACGGCGGACGGACGGAAATTTTTTTATTCGATTTTCGGATTCTACGTACCTTGAAACGTAAAACATCAAATTTTGAGGGGGGGTTAAAATTTTTTTTTTCTTGCTCGATTCCAAAGGCTTATTATTGAAAATAATAAACCAAAAAGTGGATAAGTTTATCTTATTATGGAAAGATTTCTGACGAAATTAGCAAAATGTTATCATTCAAAATTCATTGGTTTCAAAGTAGGGTTTAAAAATAAAAATAATCTTAAAGCTTCGTTGGGTTCTGTTAAAGATAAAATTAGCGTTCAAGGGTTTATAAGCTGAAATGTTCTTGTGGGCTTGAGTATTGTGGTCAAACTGGTAGGAAATTTAGAGAAAGAATATAAGAGCACGAGAAGGATTTCAGGGATAACAAAGGTGATTCTGCTTTTGCGAATCACCTAAGAGAATCCGATCATAACTTTAGTTTTGATCTGAACAAGCGGACAGTACATTAAATTTCCTCAGTTTTGCCCGAAATGAGGTATGTTGGATGTGCTTGAAGAGTTCGAGATTCTTTAGAGTGATAGGTCTGGTAAATGTGTGAATGAGGTGGTCCCTCAACATGTTTCACCATTGATGGGTTCATTCCTGCTATAGCTTGGTCTCCCCTTCACAATGGTACCCTCACCAATGTTTGAGCTTCCTTCCACTTTGCCTGCCTTGATTGGCATTTGATGATCCTCCCAGGTCCCATCACTTCTTAGAGCCAATTGGATTCTCCTTTCTCTTATCTGCTTCAATCTGATTGGGTATGACTTTCACTTTCTCGACCAATGGGATTCAAGCTCCCTTTCACTTATGACTATATAAGCTATGCTCTCTGTGATGTACCTTCAGTTATTGTTTGTTACTGATGATGACCTAACGTCGAAATCGATTTAACTTTTAACTCATCATTTTCGTGGAAATAGACAACGTTCTACTCAACTCCGTTTTTATTGAGGTGGAGAAATAGGGACAGGCGGATTCGTATCTCCACCTCAAATCCACCTCGGTTATTCACGTAACTAAGCGTTATTATTATTATTATTTTGTAATATCTTGAAAGATCAATTCTCTCCACTATTATGAGATATACGAGTACATTTTTATCGATCAAAATAATCAAGTCCCCTAAAAAGTAATGCGGAGGACGCCCAGGACTCACCCCTGATGCCGGCTCTAGGGATGAGGGAAGGTGGGGGCGGTGAGAGTGGGATGAAAGGACCACCAGTCTTACGAGCCTCGCAAGACGCGTATGGTGACACAACGGAGTAGGAGACACCAGAGATTGTTTGGACCAATCAATTTGCCTATTCGCTACCTTAGCTGGCTCTTATTTTATAATCATTGTATAGTCAACAATAATTCGCACCTCAAAGGGCCAAACGTTTGATACGAATGAACGCGAGTTACGAAATATCAAGTGTAATTCCCTTATTGTAATTGGGTTTTGCTAGAACTAATAATTCAGTACAAATTATCGCGAGATACGAATTACTGTGGGGCAAATAAATGCCAGTCGACTGTATTTTATTGATTCATTTATTTTGGTTAGGTATCTTGCGAAATAATGGGGTGTGCGCATGGGTCGGAAAAGCTGTTTATTCCTATTTTTAATGTAAACTGGACCTCATTCTGAGAATTTTGACACCAACCGCGACCTTCTAGCGTGTGTAAATCTTTTCCTATGAATTTTTGAAGTTTCGACCGTTTATGACGTCATAGTTGGCTGGGGGGTCCCGCCCAGGCGAGAGGGGCGCGTGACGTCATAAACGGTGGAAACTTTGAAAAATCATAGAAACAGATCTACTCACGCTAGAAGGTCGCGGTTGGTGCCAAATTTCTCAGGATGTAGTCTACTTTCGATTAAAAATCTAAAAAAAAATCAAGGCGCACCCCCCATTGGAACTAACACGTAAAATTGGACTTGCGAATAGGAATCGTATTTATTAACCCTAAATGGACCATGGTGTCACTAGTGTCACCGAAAACTTCTTGGGAATTCCACAGCTGTCCAGAGTGTCTCCATGTAAATTGGATTTAAATGGCAATTTAAAAGTTTTTGGACAGAGCTGAATTTTTTGAATCATTTGCTGTAAACTAGTACAAGTCAAAAAATGATGTTATGACCAAAATGTTGACTGTTTTTTCATCGATTTCTTTGGAAATTTTTCCATAACGATTTTGAGACTTCCAAAGGCCCAAAAAAAATTCCTTTGTCCATTAAATTTAACATCGCAAATTAATTTTGGTTTCTACAGTGACACCTTGGGGCAGCTGTGGAGTTCCTGGGATATTTCGGTGACCCTAGTGACACCATGGTCCAATTAGGGTTAATTAAAAAATATGATTTGTACACAAGGAAAAAAAAGATCGAATAATCGAGCAAAATTGTTCTATTTTTACTGGTCTTTGAAGTAAATGATTTTTTTTTAGCTTTACCCCACCTAATTAACAATTGACGATTATGGAGACGGAAATCGAGAAAACTACTTCAAAATCGTAAAAAACAAGCCGAAACTTGAACTTTGCGCTAGTGATGTTTAACTACCGATAATAAAGATAGTTTTAGACTATTATGTCAATTGATCGGGATTGTGGTCAACTGGAAACAACACCTTCTTCGCCGACTCTCATTCACAGATTCTCTGTGAGCTGGAGTCCTTGCGTTTTTGTTATTCCATTGTTCTGTACTAAAAAAAAGCCGGTGTTTTAAATTAATTTCTTCATTTTACCGTAAATTTATCTTCTATAATTATGGTGGCGTCTCCACCTTCTCTTTATTTATGGACGTTTGATGGTTTCACTAAATTAACAACCTTCGAGCCCTGAAGAAGGTAATAAATTTACCGAAAGCTCGGCGAAGAAGGTGTTGTTTTCAGTTGACCACAATCCCGATCAATTGACATAGTACGTTTTGTTGGGTCGATCTACATAGTTGCTGTTTTAGACTATCGGAAACTAACGATATAATAGGGGTATTCACGGTTGAGCTTATCGTGTTAAACGTGTTAAGTGGTAAACTTGTTAAACAAAAAAACCGTGAACAACCCCAGTCGACTCGTGTTAAACGTGCTAAAGTTCTATATAGTGCTATACATTCTCGACGTATAACACGTTAACACGTCGAGAACGTGTTTAACGTCGAACGAATCGGTCGTAAACATGTTATCAAAGTGTGTTATCAGTCGTCGTAAGTTAACACACCCGAATGGTCTGTTAAAGTGTGTGCTAAACGTGTTATCCGTCCCAACATCAGAAAGAAAATGGCCGATAACTTGCCAGCTGTTTTTCAGTCAGTTTACTTGTGAGTTAATTAGTTTCGTCTTAGTTTTTTTGAGTTGGAGTCTGTTGAGTTGGAGTTCGTTTGTTTGTCTCGGTTATTTTGTGAGTTATTTGAGTTGGAGTTGAAGGTATGGAGGTCTCTTGGAGGTATGGAGGGAAGAGAAAGGTAGTTGGGAGGAACAAATAGATGCAATGAAAGTGAAGGAAAAATGCGAAAAACTGTTTTCTTTACCACTTCATCATCAACAAGTTCTTGTTTATAACTTTTCCTCGACATGACTGCAGTGAGTAATCCTCAAATTTTCAGTGTAAAAAGTAAAAAATCTGTAAACAATATAGGTGGTATAAAAGTTGTCTCCTGTGGTAAAAAAAACTTTGCTTGTATCTTTGCCATGGAACAAACAATGATGGACGTTGTAGATTTTTTTCTCCTCATTTTTACCGAATTTATGGCGTTTTCCCCTTCTCGTTCACACTTCCTCCACCGAATCATGCCACACAATAACCATACGACCCTAATGGCTGCGATCTAGCCAGGTAATCGAAGAAGAAGGAGTGATGAGACTTCAACAACTTTAGCACGTTTAACACGAGTCTACTGGGGTTGTTCACGGTTTTTTTGTTTAACAAGTTTACCACTTAACACGTTCAACACGATAAGCTCAACCGTGAATACCCCTAATGTTATTATCGACGATTCGAAAGGTGGGTTGGATCTAAAAGCTGGTAGAAGATCAACAAAATTTTATGCAAAGAATTCTTCATCAAGACAGCACAATGTACTAACATCCATAATTATAATAGTAAGTACCGAGGTAGGGATAACAATCGGTTCATTTCATCTTTTGGCCCGCCTCTAGTGTGTGCTTAGCTTTGATAAACACTATCATTATTATAATGGCTAATTTTGGTGGCTGTCTGTTGCAGACCTAAGCGCACGAACGAGACTGGATGAGAAACGCTATGAAATCGAAGGAGGACCGCTTAAAGTCTGATTCAACTTTGAAGAAAAGAAAAATTGGGTTTTCGACGGCTTTTTTATCTCTTTTTGATGAAGTCGACCACAAAAGGTCGGTGAAGTACTCAGAACGGCTTTTCCACTCATGAATTATTATACAAAATAAATTAGGCATTTACTAGAACTTTAGGGCGCCAAATACAACAATATCAAGATATTATTTCCTTCAGGGTGCAGTCAAGTGGGTTTTGAGCCGTGAGAAAATCGTACCTGCATGAAATACTAAGTTCTGGCGGAGTTTAGGAGAAATGTATAGGATTTTTTTAGTTTAGGGTAGTGTTATAGTGCTTGAATATTCGAGTGACTAGTCATATTTTCATGAAATTTGACATAATCCGAACATGGATTGAAAATGGAAGCTCCTACTTTCCCTAAACAGTTGAGCGGTTGTTTAAAGGATAGATCGCCCACCAAACCCAAATCTCGTGACGATTTCGGGCTGAATATATTTATTCTCTTCAGTTCCAACAGCCAGTAGACGATCTCCCTCACAAAGTCCGAATTTCTTCTTCTCATTTTTTCCAAGATTAAAGTCTAAAATTCGAGACTTTACTTTTACTTAGTAAAAATTTAGTCGTTAAGAGGTTGTTATAGTAAATTTAATTCACTTTTTCAATGAGGAATTTCACCTTGTCGGAATTTCCTATTTTACGAATAAACAAAACAGTGTAGAAAATGTGAACGTTTAAAAGAAACCAGGAGGATGACGTCAACCAGCAATAGTTCATGTATGACCGCTTGAAGCGCTGAGGTGAAATCTCACTTCGTATAGTATTCGGAGGCAACTTTTCACAAAACCAGTAAAGATCAAAATCGAAGAACTGAAGAGAAAAAAAAGCAAGATGGAGAAAATGAGGTTTCCCCTGTTATTGTTTGATAACTTTCCTCTTAGATAACACGATATCGTCGTTCCATCGGGCAACAAGGGGAGGGGATGGCGATCCAAACAGCCAATCAGCGAGCGTTTCCACTTATCCGTTTTCCACGGTCCGTTTTCCCAGTTATTTTTTTAATGTCTCCCAAGAATAACAGGAGACTTATTTTCCAAAATCAACCCGATTTTCATCTATCCCACACCATTAACTATTCAGGAAAAATGCAAACAGAATTCGGTGAAATTCCTCATTTAACTAAACACTAACTAACTGCTCTAGCTTTTTTCGTTTTTCATTTTTTATTTCGTTGAATTCAAATCATACTAGACAGGTCATTGATGGCTGACTCTCACGTTTCAGCGCTTATCGCTACTATTTCTCCATTAGCTATGCATAACTACAATGAATGGTAGGTCTACCGTAGAAACTCTGCATCCCTTGAAGCCTTGTCGTACGAGCGATTTCTCGGATTTTTCCAGCTTTTTTTCGGGGTTGAAATTGTTATTTTTAAGTACCTTCACTACACTGCACTCGTCTTAAGGAAAATTTAATTCTAATTCTAAACTGAAGTCAAAGTTGGAAAAAACAAAATTGAGTTTAAGTGAAGGAAATCAATTTTTTTGTAAAAAAATGTTATGAAAACAAAACATGAAATATTGCTGAAACTAAGCTCAAACTAGGATTTACTAAGACATTTGTTATTCCCAAATTCCCAGATATTATTGAATTGATTCCCAAAGGCTCGGCTTTTTTACAGGAGACTCCCTGTTATACCTTAACGTGTTCTGGACAAAATGCACTTGATACACGTTAGGAATCCAAGTTTTCTTTGCCTCATTTCTCTCTTTGGTATCCTGTTGTGACCACCACAAATTATGGTTATCAATGAAGAACCTTCCAATGGTTTCCTTGCAGTCTCTTTCTTGAACAAAATGGCGGATGGGAAAATTAGAATAAGCCTTTTTGTTTCAAAACTGTATAAAACGCTCCACCAGGGTGCAGGCTATGCTTCGTGGTGGTGGGGGGGTGAATACTTGTTCCCCATACTTCTTCCTCTTCACGTTCCAGCTTAATTTCAGAGATTGAACTACCTATCTCTTATCATAAAGCAAAGTGACATCACGTCCCTCCTACTGCAGCTTGAAATTCGTTTCTGGGTCAGAAACAAGATTAATTTCGTTTGCAGTGCAGCCACCACACCAACATCCGCACTGTTTCACGGTGAAAGGTAGACTCGATTGTTAGTTCGAGGATCCGCCACCTAGAGGGCGCCTCAAAAATTCAGAGTTTCAGTGACTGCCCTATAGTGTATCTATTTCATCAAAAAATCCGTCTTTGTGGTGAATATGCTCGTTCTGCGTACTTCACCCCATTCATGACCAAGTACCTACCCATAATACTCATATTTTAAACTCTATTAAGAACAAAATAGGCATTTTTTAAAATTGAAATTTATATCTCTAGTTGTAAAGTGATAATTTTTGTATTTTGTTTATTGTAGTTTAGTTTTTCCATGTTTTTATACTGACTTAAGGATAACTTAATTTTCTTAAGAATACTCGTGGAAGGGAGAAAAACCAGGGTTTCGGCTATTTTTATATCCGGTGGTTTTAAGGTGGTGAGATTATCTGCTTTCAGTTGATTTTTATTCGATTTCCTTGAAACTTGACGAGGTTATTCGGGAGAGGCGATCGAATCTTAAAAATCGGTGCTTAAATTTTTGTTCAGCTCGAAGTTGTAACGAAACTGCAGTCTCCTCACTCTAATCCAGACACCTGGTGACTCCTGTGCTCACCTCACTCGATGAGATCAATTGGACAATCGATATTTTTGACCAACATTCGAAGGTAATATTAGAATATAATACGAAAAATAGACTAGTCTGAGGTCTATCATAAACTACCAATCTCGTTGAATTCAGTCATCTCAGACAAGGGGATAGCTTGAAATGCACGATTATTCTCATTAATTATAGTTATTTCTTGTACTTATATTTTGGGTAACTAACAAAATAACTTCATTGATTTTCTTATATTTACCTTCCTGTTTTTCTTCATTGGTTCAACGAAAACAAAAAACTGCGTTGAGTTAACGTTACCATGTGGAGTGTTTTGAAATCTAAAGCAATGTCAATTGACTTCAATATCCTCGGGGGATTGACGTGAGACTCACTTTGGAAAGTTAGCATCCACTCGATGCTCGCCCTAGAAGCTTCTCATGGAATGATGGTTCCGAATGTCACTGTAACTCTAATAACTCCTCCTCCCCTCCTGTGTGATGTTTTTGGGTGGTTAGTCCAAGGCTAAAGCATGTTCTGTGCTTTAAAAAACTGTTGATGCACTATTATAAAATTGTTTTGAAGGCACAGCTGTAATCCACAGCAAGTCGTCTAACAGAGACTGAGGTCGCACAAGCGCAGAACGAAAATGGCCGAGGTTGGAAATTTTTCGCTTCAACCTCTGTCCACTGCGGAGTGTTTTGGCGTAGCTCCGCGCTCCAGAAAGGAGCATCTAGGGGAAAAAGTGGTGGAATGGCGTGAGCGCTGCCTAGCAAAGATAAGATGAACCTTCCAGAGCTCAAACATTTAGGTTATCTCTCTTATCATTTGGCTTATGTGATGTAGGTATCGTGTGTTGTGTTTCTAATTCTTTTGAAAATAATATAATGCTTTAAAAATTAATGTTGTTTGCCTACAAGTCCATAGATTTTCATTTCAGACTGAATGCCTTTCTTATCAATGCCTCAAACAGATTTGATTTCCTTTTTCATTGAGGGCAAATTTCTGGTTTTCTAAAGATTAGGCAGGGATCTACAGACATTAACACCAGTCGATAACGGAGGTGTATCCATCTTGCCAAAATTGAAGAGAAGGTTCATCTAATCGTTGCTAGATAGCGCTTGGGCCGTTCGACCACATTCTTTTCCTAGATGCTCCTGCTCCAGAAGTTTGGAGAGTGGTCTAGGGCGAATAATTTTCGCCCATTCATTTTCCATTATATTTTTGGTGAAAGATTTTGGCGTCCCTCTGCTATGTCGACCTGGTGGATGGCCACCTGCAGAAGGTTGAGTGCCGTACTTCCGTCCCCTATTGCCAGAACTTTGGCTTGCATTGATTTACCTGATCAGAGCAAGTGACGCAACCGGAAGTGTTTAACCCTGTTATCACTATGTACCTTGATAGGTACCGTTCACTTGATTTTTGGTGTTTTTGGTGACCTTGTTCATGGTGAACTTGGTGTGGAGCGAACCCGAGACCTGACGAGACTGACCACAGCATAGCAGGCCCTGATAGCAGCCATAGGACTTGTTGTCAACTAAGTGTCAGTCCTAGAGTGAGGGGACCACAATGTTTTTGTATCGATGGCACATTGGCCAAAACCTCTTCCGATTCCTATAAAAACCCTCTCGATCTCCACCATTCTGTAAGCGTCCTCAGTAGCCTCCTTATAATAAAAACATATTATCGCGTAATATCAACGCTTTGTGGCTGACATTCTCTTATTACCTACTCACTACACCCTCCTACTCTAAAAAGATCTCCTCGTTCGCATTAAGTTTTTCTTATCAATAAATAGCTATTATTTAATTTAATTGACGTTCTCTGTACAACTTTATTATATTTTGTGTCACTTCAAGTCTTCATCGTTGTTGCATCTACACGCTAAGTGTTATAAATATTTAAGAAATTAGGATAATGAATAAATTTTGTAAAGTGATGAAAGATTTATACTTGAAATAATCATTTAATAAATCTAAAAAAATCTTAATTTTTTCCGTATGATTTTCATAAATTTAAGGAAATTTCAGAAGCATGGTTTAGGATTCCTCGTTCTAAATGTTACGTGCTTATGTAAATTATTATACGTTGTATATATTTACATTACTGTCTCTAAATGTTTAAATTATTTTTATCGTACGTGTTTTATTGTGATTTTTAAAGTACGTGTTTGAAACCATCAAACCAGTGTATTCAATGTCTCGTTTTTAAGGTGGTTTTGAATGAAAAAAGTCATTGTAAGATATTTTTACGTTGTTAGATTAAGAACTTTTAATGGATACCTTCGTATCTTTGCGCAGCTTCAAGTATATTTTCCCCTAATTTTCTATTTTTTTGCTCCTTAAATGTGCCGCTTTCAATGTTTGTGATGGATATTAAAGAAAAAAATTGCCGTTCATGTTGAGAAACAGTAATAAAAAAAAATTGGTGTACATTTTCGTGTGTTCATTTGGTGTTACCTTATGAGTTGTGGTGGTGGGGGGGTTCTACTAGAGCCACCTGCAGGAGAGCTTACGAACTATATTCCTTCACTTTCTCTACCTATTGCGTCCGAGTCTACCAAGGTTGTGGAAGCTTTGTAATGGAAGTTTGGAAGGTTGAAAAAAAATTTCTCCTAAATCAAAATTTCCACTTGCGTAGTTTCAGATCTTCCCGAACAATTTTGGTTCCGTGTCTGTCTGTCATGGAATCCTTGCCACGGCCTTAACTTCTACATTTCACATCCGATTTCGATGAAATTTTCAGGGATTGTGCAGAATGGCGTCTAGATGGTCCCCTATAAAAATGATGCCCCCCTAATCGAAAGTATTTTGTGCGCGAAATCCTTCTAACATCCATAACTTCTGGATTTACCAACAATATTCAGAGATTGTGCGAGTACCCTATGATGGTAGTGCAAGGATCTTAGAGATTGATGTTTTGAGATCAACTACTATGCATCGGATAATCTATAAAATCGGGTTACGGATACGAGGAAGCAGTGGCGGCTCCTGCCCTGAAGTCAGGGGGTGCACGGAGATCAGTAGAAGCAATGGAGAAGGGTCAGAATAGGTGCTTTTCTCTGCCAAATAGAAATTTCAACGATATGCAAATGGGATAAATCTTGGTAACTTTTTCATCTTAAAATTGCAAACGGTACTAAATACGTAGGTGCAATAGACACGAAAAATAATGTTCTCTAGTGGTTAACAGAAATTCTGAAATACTTAATCATCAAAGGTCTAAACCCAAGAAATGCATCCATTTTATTGCAAAGCTGAAATGTATATTTGCCCGTGACGATTCAAAACATCGTCCAACTCTGAAGAAAAATTAACGATGATTCGAGAAAAACAATCAATGATTCGAGAAAGAATGTACCTATTTTTGTTAAACGT
This sequence comes from Apolygus lucorum, assembly GCA_009739505.2. Taxonomy (NCBI): domain Eukaryota; kingdom Metazoa; phylum Arthropoda; class Insecta; order Hemiptera; family Miridae; genus Apolygus; species Apolygus lucorum. The sequence continues at coordinate 26,972,085 of CM019173.2, read as the reverse complement.
TTTGGTTTTTTGCATCAGATTAAGACGATATGCAGATATGCACTGTCGAGTTGTTGCATTATATTTTGACGACCCAGTATACACAAATCTACCAGAGCGTTCTTATGGGAGACAGCCAATGCGTTTTTTAATTTTTTTGGCTAAACGGGAGATCACTTATGCCGTCTTTAACCCAAGCCTCATTTCGGTTGGTAGAACAAAGTAGGCAAACTTAGCAAAATAATTTGTTAGTCACTTCACACCCGCAAAGCCAATCGTACGGTACGAATCTGCACGATTTTTATATTTTAACGTCTACTGGAGTCCTGGTAGAGACAACAAGGGGCAGTTTCTCGAATGTCGCACTTTTCCATGACTGACAAACACGAATAGTTTACTTTAATGTAATGCACCGAATTATTCATGGTACCTACAACACTCCTAAATAATCACAATACTTTGAACAAAACGGTGGACTGAAAACGAAAAATGGAAATCGCTTATCAGTTTTGTTTGACTCTGTGTTTACTTATTATTCGATAAGAAAGCCCAGATTGCAGAGCTCTCTGATGGGGGCGCATCTATTCAGTTTTGCGCCCCAAGGCACATTTCATGCTCTCTGGTTGGTCACGTGCCTGCCTCCATCGAAACACGTCACCATGACGTCATCCTCCCCTAAAACGAGTTAGGATGCTCCTAACGGGTGTGATGGGTCAAGAAAGGCTCCCTGCCTCTGTTTTCGATCGTAGATTCAACTAGCACAGTACCTACGATCGTGTCTTCGGTACTTGAGTATTAAACGGAGGCCACCATTACGAAACGCACCGCGGCACTTATAGAAGGTTAAATTGTTATAGATGTTGTAGTAGAACTATTCTAGTATTGTTGTGAGTCGAGCGTTATCAGATGAGTCATGTATCTACTCGCAGAATCCGGCGACGCTTTCAACTCCATCCTGACCGACATTGCTGCGTTCTGGGTTGCACAACGTCAGAACCAGGCGTCGGATTAATTCTAAACTTCACCTGTAAATCTATTAAAGTGTGGTCTTTCCAATGAGGAATTTCACCATGTCGGAATTTCCTATTTTTGACCCCAAAATCGGATTGAGCACCTCGAAAAACCTCCTAAGGCAAACTTTCAGCCCGAACTTCCTGATTTACGAATAAACAAAACAGTGTAGAAAATACGAACGTTTAAAAAAACCGGGAAAATGACGTCATGCTGGAATAGTTCATTTATGGCCGCTTGAAGCGCTGAGATCGAGAAATCTATAGTCCCCAGATGCAAAATTTCACGAAACAGTAGAGTTCGAAATCGAAAAACTGAAGAAAAAAATAGAAAAAGCAAGATGGGGAAAATTAGGTTTCCCCTTTTTTTGTTTGATAACTTTTCTCTTAGAAAACACGATTTTGTTGTCCCAATGGGCAACACTGGGAGGAGACGGCGATCCGAACAGCCCAATCAGCGAGCGTTCCCGCTCCACGTCCGTTTTCCCGGTTAGTTTTGAAATCAAAAATTTTGATTGTCTCCCAAAAATAACAGGAGACTTATTTTCCGAAATCAGCCCGATTTTCATCTATCCCACACCATTAACTATTCAGGAAAAATGCAAACAGAATTCGGTGAAATTCCTCATTATGTAGTTATTTTTGGTATCCGGTACAAAATATTTCTATAGGTTAGGTGGCCTCCGTTTAATACTCAAGTACCGTGTCTTCTGTCACTAGCCAACTTACTCTTCAAACGAAGAGGAAAGAACTTTGAATTTTTTTTTTAATTGGCTGGGGGTGCACATGCGCCTATGCTCCTATCAGTAGCTGCCCCTGATAGACACACTACAAGAGTTGCGAGTGACATCACCATCAAGGGCGAGTAATGACAAATGTTTATGAAATTCTTTTGAAATTTCCACTCCCACATCACTTACGTGCTATAGAAAAAGTATTTTGGGTGAATCAAGAATACTTGGTTTTTGTGGTCAAATGTATTTGACGTATAAAAAAATAAGGTTATTTACAAGTCAGCGGTTTGGGGTGACTGAGGTAACCTAGAAGTGTCCTCCATGGGAGTGTCCTTCTAGATGTGTCCTCTTAGTAGTGTCCTCCATAGGAGTGTCCTCCATAGGAGGAAAGAAGAGGAGCAGAGTGGAGGAGGGGAGCAGCGTAGGCCACTTTGGCTACTGGAGCGGCGATCACTTTTTGGACCACCTGAAAACCAATAATCAATATTTAGACAAATAAGACAACGGCATGTGACTGAAATTTAAATAAACTGGAACTTTATTTTGTAAGAAATACTAGAAGACTCAATCGTTCAATTACATTATTGCCAATTTTTCAAAGAGAACTCCATATAAATTTTGTATAAATGAAACAAAACATGTCGATATCACAACATAACGTGTGCAACAAATTCAATTCAAAATCAGTAATTGCAGTTTGAATGGCGAAATTTTCCCACGTAACGATAGAAGTACGAATATTACCAAAATAATATGCGGAAAACAACGATATTTGATTTGTGTGCGATGTGAGCTAAGTAGATTATTAGAGCAAGAAAAGACGTTCTCAAAGAACTTCACGCATCTCATCATGGAATTGAAAAGACAAAGCAGAGGGCTAAACAGTCAACTGGCCTGCTATTACAGTGATACAAGGAGCACGACATGAGGGCCGCTAGTGGGAATTTCACCAAACAGTAATAAGTTGTCTTGGGACTTGCAGCACTGTTTATGTAGGTAGGTACTTTTTTGTGTAATGAAGGTTGGACAGAAGAAACTCTAGAGGTGAGGATACTTTAATCCAGTTTCTAGAACTCATCTAAAAGCATCGTTTCTTTGGATGACCAGAGATGAGCGAATTCTTTTATAGCGAATACGATTATGAATACAAATCATATCTGCGACTTTATGATTATGAGTACGAATACAGGTATGAATATGAATACGAATACAATTGTCATCACACTTTGAATACGATTTTATGATTTTTTCTATAATTTCCCCAAAAATCGAATTTTTTAAACGATTTTCCCTGAAAATCATACTTTTTAAAATGATTTTCTCCCGAACTCTGGACATATTTATGACCTAACATTGTCAAAATGATCAATCAAAATTCGAAACACTCACCAATTTTTATATGATTTTTCACGCAGAATCGAATGAGACCAACCGAAAAGCCGTAGTTGGTCGCTACGACCAACTGAATAGAAAATACGACGAAATATCTGGTAAAAATCTTAATTTTTTAATGATTTCCAGTGCTAATCGTTTAAAAAAATACAATTTTCTGCGGAAATTACGTCGTAGTTTCAATACGGTTGGTCGTAGCGACCTGGGGTTGGTCTCATTCGATTCTGCGTGAAAATTCCTATATTCGATTGATTATTTTGACAATGTTAGGTCATAAATATGTCGAGAGTTCGGGAGAAAATCATTAAAAAAAGTATGATTTTCATAGAAAATTGTTTAAAAAAAATTCGATTTTTAGGGAAATCATAGAAAAAAATCATAAAATCGTATTCAAAATACGAATACGGGGGAAAATCGTATTCAAAGTGTGAATACTATTGTATTCGTATTCATATTCATACCTGTATTCGTATTCGTAATCATCAAGTCGCAGATATGATTTCTATTCATAATCGTATTTATGAATAAGAATTCGTCCATCTCTGTGGATGATAATAGTAGTTTGCGGTTTTGTCGATGATTTTTAGAAATTTTGCACGTATTGATGAATAAGCAGCCATCTTGAGTAGCTCCACCACGTAGGAGGAGGAAATCGGAAAATAAGAGGGAAATTGATGACATTTCGTTAACCTGGAAAATCTCTGAAATTTTCGTTTTAGGACGATTTTTAAACTTGTGAGCTACGTTGCAAGTTAGAGTTGAGGAAATTTTACCTCAAGATGTTATTTTTAGAAAATTTTGATGTAAGTGAGCTGAGAAAGTAGATTATTGATGAGGTAAGGAAAGTAAGTGATGTTTTTGGTGGGTGCTGACCTGGGGGTGAGCGTTGTGTTCCCTGTGGACGACGGCGTTGAAGCCGTTGTGGTCGTCAGCGGTGTACTCGACGATCCTCTTGGAACCGTCAGGCTCGACGAGGGAGTAGCTGCCCTTGACGACGTCGCCGTCTCTGACTTCGCTCTGGCTCTTGACGTCGCCGGTGTGAGCGTCGTGGACGCCGTACTCGAACTTGTAGGCGGGATGGGCGTCGACGTAGTCGATGGTCTTGTGGGCGACGGCGACGGGGGCGTGGGCGTAGGCGACGGGGGCGGCGTGGACGACGGGGGCGGCGTAAGAGATGGGGGCGGCGTGAGCGATGGCTACTGGGGCGGCGTGAGAGATGATGCTCTGGCTAGAGTAGGACTGGCCATGGCCATAGCTCAGGCCTGGGCTGGCGATCAATCCTGCTGACGCGACTCCCACGAGGGCGACGAACACTGCGAGCTGTGAATCACAGGGGAATCATCCATAGTAACTAATTCCTGATTCATGAAATATCGCAAAAATCAATGAAATCCAATCGATTGATTCAATCTTTTGAGATTCACACTCGTGTTTCTGCTTCATCATTATCCCAACTTCCACGTCCTTATGGAGATCGGTTTGTCCTACAGAGCTCTGGATGGTCTCATTCGATCACCTTTAGATGGTTCAGTAGTTCCAAAATTTATACACATCAATCAACCTTATCCAGTCCAAATGATTGATCCAAAACTATTAAAATACATTTTTTATGATTTCATCCAAAAATGTTCAAACTCGGAGAAGTTTCCGCATTATCAATTGCATCACAAAAGTTCCTTCTGGTTACTTTCTAAAAACGCTTTGGGTAGTATTTTGATAGCCTCTTATTTTTTCCAAGATTTTTGCCTCTGGTGACGTCACAGACAGCTTGGTGTACCGTGAAGTCAGAGTTACAAAGATACCAATGATTTTTTATTGTCAAAACCCCAGTTATTGGATGTTGAAAAATTAAGATTTCGATTTTCCAAGAACAAGTTATTGAAGTCAAAATCCTTAGATTTCTATACAGAGTGTCTACAAAACAGGTCTCATTCCTTCAAGGGGTCGATTCTACAAAAATGCTACTTAGCAATTTTTTTAGTAGCTTAAAAGAAGAAAAGAAAGAAATTTGGTATGTGGGCTCCATTTGGGGTCTAGTTGTGCCCCGAAGCTATTGGATGATGCCGGTCACTTCTAAGGACGCCTTGAAAACGCCCTAACTCAAAAAATTTTGATATGAAGGTATTGTTTTTCCATTACTTAAAGATAGTAATGAATTTTTAGAATTTTTAGAGACCACGCGGAGCCCTGTAGGACCAACCGTTCGCTCCCTACGAGAACTTAAGGGTTGGGCTTACGATAAATCAGAAACACAAGCGTGAATCGCAAAAAAAGGCTTAATCTCCGTTCAAATTTTAGCTGATCGAAATGCGATCGATGTTTTTCTTTATGTTGGTTGGTGGTAACAATGGCAAAGCCGTGTTGTTTGCAGACAAGTGATCTATATAGAAAAATAATAAAACTTTGTGTAATAATTTGCAGCGTTTTGTTATGTGCTCTTGAGAATGAAAAATGTTATCAAGTGCCCTTTTGATAGAAACCCTGAATTTCTAGGAATTTTAAGATTCTCAAGACAAAAACTACAGTAAATAAAAAAGAAAGAGATATCATTGAAGACATGGAACTAAAATTGTTCAGGAAGGGCTAAAACGTAAAACGCAAATAAAAAATTTTGATTTTGGAGAATTTTTTGTTGTTTTTCAAATTTTGAAAAGTAAAAAATATGCTTCCGCTAGCTTGGTAGACTCTCAAAATTTAGTAAGTAAAAATACTCGGAAATGAAGGAACCGTAAGGGAACCAATGAGCGGCACAAGTGGCCAATTAGCGTCCGACTGATTACCTTAGCTTCCATTGCCGAGGACTGGGGACTGACTGTACGACTACTGGGGGCTCTGAGGGCTTTTATAGGGGCGTAACCCCTTTGAGGCTTCCACATTCTACACCCGAGTGGCTGGTGGGGCCGCGAATGACCTTCTCATCGCCTTCGTCGTCATTTCCACGACTTCCTTCGTGATTGTTCTCCCGCAGTCTCCCGTTGATCATATCTCAATCACCCTAAAAAGTGTATACTTGCATACAGTGTTGGACAAAAATTAGCTATAGCTAACAGCTAAAAGATACAGCTAAATTAGCTACGATTTAGCTGAAGCTAGCAGCTAAATATTGAGCTATTAGCTGATGAGGAACAGCTAAAATTTCCAGCTAAATTAGCTACCTATTAGTCGAAAACGTATAGCTAACAGATTTAGCTGCGGAGATTTAGCTGTTCCTCGACAGCTAATAGCTTTAGCTGTAGCTGACAACTAATAGCTAATAGCTAACGCTAAACAAAAACAAAATTTATTTCTCCACACGAACAGCTAGTAGCTAATTTAACCATTTCAGTTTTAGCTGGCATCAGAATTAGCTTTGGAACATTTTATCGAATGAATTCCACTGATATTACCACAAACTCAATTTGACCTTTCCTCTCCTTAAAAACTGAATCTGAAATAAAACGTATTTTTTTGTTAGGTATTACTTTTATGGGTGACCCCATTCTCGATCACCTTGAGAAAAGTTTTGTTAAAAATCAGTATGTTTTAAATGTTTAATTCATTGTTTGAATTTTGATTTATTTGATCCTAAAAAAATATTTTCTTGTGTGTGTGTGTGAGTATGTAAAACATGTTTTGAACTACTTTAATCAGGTAACAGGTCTCAAGGACCAATTTTGATGAAATTTGGTATATGGGCTCCTTGGGGTCCAGTTGTGCCCGAAACTTTTGGTTGATGTCAGTCACTTCTAAGGGTAGAAAAATAAGGGTTGAGCTTTATAAAAGGCCAAATTCATTCGATAAAATGTTCCAAAGCTAATTCTGGTGCCAGCTAAAACTGAAATGGTTAGATTATCTACTAGCTGTTCGTGTGGAGAAACAAATTTTTTTTTCAGCATTAGCTATTAGCTGTCAGCTACAGCTAAAGCTATTAGCTGTCGAGGAACAGCTAACTCACCGCAGCTAAATCTGGTAGCTATAAGTTTTCGACTAATACCTAATTTAGCTGGAAATTTTAGCTGTTCCTCAACAGCTAATAGCTAAATTTATATTTTAGCTATTAAAAAAAGCTATAAGCTAATTTAGCTATTAGTTGAAAAATTAACTAGCTAATAAATTAGTTAGCTAATGCCCAACTCTGCTTGCATATTTGAATCCATATGTACATAAGTATATGTGATGGATTGATGAAAACAAAGACTCAAACCCTGATTGAACCCGATTGAACGTTTACCATTTTACTTGCATTATCATCAAATTTACTGACATTGTTATTTTAAACAATCGTTGTTATTTTAAACTCGAGAAACAGTAGTGTCGTCACTAGCTGCTCACAAATCCCCTCGTGACAGGTTTTGAAACTGTTAGATTTAGGTTTTTGCTTCCGAGTCTACCAAGGTAGCGGAAGCTTTGTTTTCACTTTTCAAGGACGAAAAAAAAAGTTCTCCAAAATCAAAATTTTCACTCGCGTTTTGCGTTTTAGACCTTTCTGAACAATTTTGGTTCCGTGTCTGTCTGTCTGTCTCTCTGTCTGTGTGTCTGTGTGTCCGTGTGTCTGTGTGTCTGTGTGTCTGTCCGTCTGTCATCAATTCCTTGTAACGCGCATAACTATACGAAGTTATTGTCCGATTTCGATGAAATTTTCAGGGATTGTGCGGGTTGGTGTGTAGACGGTCCCCTATGAAAATCATCATCCTCGGACTGATACAAGCGACTGCGCATGCGCAAACGTGAATTCCTTGTAACGGCCATAACTTCCACATTTTCCACTCGATTTCGATGAAATTTTCAGGGATGTTACAGATTAGTATTTAGATGATTCCCTATGAAAATCACTTCCTTCGGATAGATAGTTGCTACTGCGCATGCGCAAACGTGAATTTCCTTCTAACGGCCATAACTTCCACATTTTCCACTCGATTTCCATGACATTTTCAGGGATTATGTGGATTAGGTTGTAGATGGTCCCCTATGAAAATCATCATCCTCGGACTGATAGAAGCGACTGCGCATGCGCAAACGTGAATTCTTTGTAACGGCCATAACTTCTACATTTTCAATCCGATTTCAATGAAATTTTCAGGGATGTTACAAATCAGTATTTAGATGGTCCCCTATGAAAATCACCACCTTCGGACTGATAGTAGCCACTGCGCATGCGCAAACGTGAATTTCCTAATAACGTCCATGACTTCTACATTTTCCATCCGATTTCAATGAAATTTTCAGGGATGTTACAGAGTAGTGTTTAGATGGTATCCTATGAAAATCATAGAGAATTGTTTTTCATAGAGGGATTAATTCATAGAGGGATGGTCTCCTGTGAGAATCTCAAATCTTATACATGACAAGGCTTCAATAGCTCAGAGGACAGAGTCTTGATTTGTGCTCCAGGGATCGCGGGTTCGAATTCCAGCCGAGGCTAAGAATTTTTTTGATCCAATCACATACATCCACTCACTTAATTTTTCATCCGAATTTGATGAAATTTTCTAGGATTGTCCAGATTAGCGTGTAGATGGTCCCCTATGAGGGTAGTGAAAGGTACTTAGAGATTGGTGTTTTGAGATTAACTACTATTCATCGGATCATCTATACAATCGGGTTATGGACACGAGGAAGCTATGTGCCACACCCACTTGGCAGACGTTTTTAGCCTAGTTAGGATGGCACATACATGTACACGACATACACGATATCACTACTTACTCCGACGCAAATTGGGCCACAGACATTCAAGACAGAAAAAGCATATCAGGAACTGCTGTCTTCTTTTGTGGCAATTTGGTGTCCTGGATTTCCAAAAAACAACAATGTGTTGCTCAGTCAAGCTATGAGTCTGAGTACTTATCCTGTGCTCAAACCGCTTCAGAAGTATTGTACCTGATGGGAGTGAGTCAAGATCTCAGTGGTGAAAAGTTCAGTGCTGTGATTAAAATAGATAACCAAAGTGTTCTAAAATCTGCTCAAAATTTTGAAAATAGTAAAAGATCGAAACACGTAAATGTCAAAGCACATTTTATTAAAGATATTGTCACTAAAAATATTGTTAAATTGGAATATGTTCAAACTGATAATGTTGCTGATATCTCGCAAAAGCTCTAAAAGCGACAACATTTGTTCATTTTCAAAATTTGATGAATTTGAAAAAAATTGATTAACTAAATTGGTACCTATGTTACATCTACGATGCTTTATACAATTTCAATATTCTGTCAAAATGATTTAAATTGAGGGGGGATGTTAGATTTAGGGTTTTTTAGCCTAGTTAGGTTGGCACCACTGCCACCTCAATAAACTCTCTTTCTCGTTCATGTGTCTCCGTGTCTTTCGCTCTCGCCTTTTTCCCTTAATCAAATTTATATTTCTACTAGAAACTATTGAGAGAAAAGAAGGGGTAACTGTTAAGCCCTCCTCTAGTTCTGTTTGAACAGTAACTGTTCAATAACACTAACTGTTTCAATAACAATAACTGTTATTGTTGTAGCTCGCCTGAGTGTGAACCTTCGAGGTGTCTTGTGATCATTTTGATATCAAATTCGTAGTAAACGCTGTCCGAGGGGGAGTATCGCTAACTCGAGTTCCGTTTCTGAAATAGTACAGTTTCTTTAGGTAATAAAAATAGTTTACAATTCGGAAGTGTTGTTCCTTTGCAAATACCATGTCTTCCGACGAAGAGGAAGGTCAGCTTCGGGAGGGGGAACCCACCATAACATATAAATCAATCAATTATTGTATTTCCTTTTGAATTCTTTGTATGTCACCTTCCTCCACGTCTCTCCACAAAAAAATTGTCGAAAACGAGCAATTGAAGCCCACTGGCGGTGGACTTCAAAAATTGCTGGAAAAAAGTTGCTGGCTTCACAATACAGAACCACCCACAACACCAGGCAATTATGAGACTCGATATCTCTCCCAGCAGGGGAAAAATTGCCCGAAAGCAGGGAAAAACGCTGCAAATCATTGCCCAAAGGTTTATTATTTTCTATATAGATAACCCTTGTGTATAGATCACTGGTTCTCCATCAATAGCACCTACCACCATCTGTATTCTCCCTTGACCTTCCCTCTCAAATTTCAGCTTCCTGCGTTCAATAGGATTGAGAATGGCTTCGGAGCTCACTCAGCTGATCAGTGATCTGAAGAGTGAAGAAGGTTTTCTCGAATGCTGGAGACGCCTGGAAGATCACTGATCAGCTGAGTGAGCTCCGAAGCCATTCTCAATCGTATTGAACGCAGGAAGCTGAAGTTTGAGAGAGAAGGTCAAGGGAGAATACAGATGGTGGTAGGTGCTATTGATGGAGAATCAGTGATGTATACAGAAGGGTGACCTATACAGAAAATATTAAACCTTTGGGCAATGATTAGCAGCGTTTTTTTTTACCTGCCAACTTTTTTTTTACCAACCAACTATTGGTAGGTACCACCTACCTCACCATACGGTCTTCACACCTTATTTATTATACTTAATGAACAATATTTCAAATTTTATTAGTAATGAACGATGCTATCGGAAACTTGGACAATATAGCTTCAAAGCAACTTTTTGTGTGTGTAAATTTGACGATTTCAAAGGCCATAATGATTTATTAAAGAACTTTTCCCTCGTCTAGCGTACTTGGCATCAATAAACAACGCCTGAAAAGAACACAGCTTTGCCATTGTCACCACTTCCCAAGCATATTTTCGCATCACAATCAAGTTTATTAGGAAGAAATAAACGCTTCACACTCGCCTCGAAGAAATAGTAAGTTGTCTTCTTTAGGAAATTTGAATATTGGTAGCTAAGGACGTGGAACTGAGTACAACTCGAAGAAACGAAAACGATCGCATTTTGGTCAGCTAGAATTTGAACGGAGATTAGACCTCTTTTGCGATTCACACTCGTGTTTCAGATTTATCGTAAGTCCAACCCTTAAGTTCTCGTAGGGAGCGAACGGTTTGTCCTACAGAGCTCCGCGTGGTCTCTAAAAATTCTAAAAATTCAATACCATCTTAAATTGGTGGAAAAACAATACCTATATTTCGAGAGTTTTCGAGCTAGGGTACTTTTGAAAATTACAACCCCTATTTTTCACCCTTTAGAAGTGACTGACATCAACCAAAAGCTTCACGGCACAACTAGACCTCAAATGGAGCCCACATACCAAATTTAATAAAAATCGGTCCATGAACGGAAATTTTTTATTCGATTTTGAGGGGGTTGAAAATTTGTTTTCTTAGTCGATTCCAAAGGTTCATTATTGAAAATAATAAACCAAAATTATTGGCGCGATTAGTCGACCTGCTTAAGGTTAAAAGTCCTACAAGGCTCCGCGTGGTCTCAAAAATTCTAAAAATTCAATACTATTTTAAATTGATGAAAAAACAACACCTACACATCGAAAGTTTTTGAGCTAGGGCGTTTTCAAATTGTCAACCCTTAGACAGACCGAAAGCTTTGAGGCACAACTAGACTCCAAATGGAGCCCATATACCAAATTTCATCAAAATCGGACGATGATAACTAAGGAAAGTGCCGCGTACGGTGTGCGGACGGCAACATTTATTCGATTTTCGGGTTTTACATACCTTGAAATATACCAACGAATACCAATCTAAAGTATACCAACAAATTTTGAGGAGGGTGAGTTAATTTTTTTTGGTCGATTCCAAAGGTTTATTATTGAAAACTAGCTGAAAAGCCTACTAAAAGCAGGCAAAAACGATTCCTCCCACTCCCTCCGACTCCTCCCGGCTCCGTTTCCTCCGACACTCCCACGACCCCTCCAACCCCTCCCGATCGGCAACGTGCATACGTACGTTAGTACGTACGGTTGGCGTTTTATGTATATAGATAGATAGATAGACAATAAACCAAAACTGTATAGATGACAGTGATAGAGCTTAGTTGGAAATTCCAACGACCTAGAGGGTCAAAGAGCGACACCTACTCGTTGAGGGTGATGATCGTAATGGTGAAGAATTGGTTGTACTTATCTTAGATGCTTTCAACTGTCCTTTTCAGGACAATAAATGTAATTTCTCCTTGAATTAGTCGTGCTCACCTCGCTGAGTATCATGATTTGGACTTTGTAATTGAGTTCGGTACATTGAAACATGATTACAGACTGAGTTAGGGGTGGCATCGACCGCACTGCCACCTAGGGAACCAAACAGGAAGCTTTATCCTCATCAAATAAAATTTACATCTGGTGGACCCAATAAGTTGGCATTTCACAAGGAGGCTCTTTGAATTCTGAGTCTGAAAACCAACTGAGCTCCTCCCTGATCAGCTGGGTGAGCTAAATTTGCTTAAAAAACACATTTTGTGTTTCATAGGTGTGATCCTCGAACTTAACACTAGGTACTGGATAATACCAGATACCTATCATTCTAGATTAACCAGGATATTTTGTGAATATTATCACCCCCTCCCCTTGTTAATTTTGATACTCTGGTGAAATAGTGTGCAATTTGTAAGATTCCTGAGTCGAAAAAAAAGGAAACGCGCGAGTCGGTTGGAAATTAAGGCCTGGGCAGAGTACACAAGATTATGCCCGAAAACGTACGTTTTTGAGCATCCCCCCTTTCTCCCCCCTAAAAGGCAAAATTCGAAATACCGGCGAGGTAGAGCACAACTAGATAGATTTCCGCGTCGAATAAAACAAAGAACGATGAAAATCGGTTGAAAATTGAGGCCTGGGCAGAGTACCTACACAAGATTATGCCCGAAAACGTACGTTTTTTGAGCAAACCCCCCTTAAAATTCGAAATTCCGGCGACGTAGTGCACAACTAGATAGTTTTCCCCGTCGAATAAAAAAGAACGATGAAAAACGGTTGGAAATTGAGGCCTGGGCAGAGTACACAAGATTATGTCCGAAAACGTACGTTTTTTGAGCAAACCCCCCTTAAAATTCGAAATTCCGGCGACGTAGTGCACAACTAGATAGTTTTCCCGTCGAATAAAAAAGAACGATGAAAATCGGTTGGAAATTGAGGCCTGGGCAGAGTACACAAGATTATGTCCGAAAACGTACGTTTTTTGAGCATTAACCCCCTTAAAATTCGAAATTCCGGCGACTCACAGTACTGTGAGTTTATGGATCAAGTGATCAAAAATCAATTTGTGGAGAGTTCTGTTAGAGAGAGTTGCTCTGATCATGGATTTCATACTACTTCATATTTTAACGAAAGAAAATTGCACAATAAATAATATTAGAAGGAGTTTATCAAAAATATTGAAATTTTAAATTCAAAACAAAAGTAACATTTCACCAATTTTACAAAAGTTTAGATACCGAAACATAAGTAATAATTAGATGTCTTTAGAAGTGCATTACACTGAATGATGAGTCTAAATCGTCACTGTCATTAGCGCTGCAGATGCTGGAGAGAGCGCTTCCACAACTCAGTTCCATAGCGTTAGATGTGCTTGGTACAGCATTAGGTACCAGTTTTGTGGATGGTGGTCGTGTCAATGAAGTTATCCCTAATCAGATACTGGTTGATGACTTCATAATCCTTTCTGTTCTATTCTGTTGATATAAAAAATGCGAGGATGTGGTTTTTTCCTCTCCACACTTTCCCGCGACTTCAATTTTTCAAAAAGCTTTCTATTCGTATTGAAAATTTCACAGAAAAAAAAGTCGCGGCAAATTCCAACGGGATTGAGTCAAGGGATAGTGCCAGAAAACGTTCATCAAGAGCTCTAATTCCTCATTTTTCCTCTTTTTGAGAAATTCTCTATTTAATGTTAAGGTTTAAGAAGAAAAATTGGGAATTATTATTGTAACGATTTTACCGGGTGCTTAGAGGAAATTCGTTATTCAAAAATGATTAAAAAACGTGAATAAAGCACATACTTATGCCGTGACTCGTCATGAAGAGCAATAAGACCCAACTTGTTGATATGAAGGTATCCGCAGGTAGTTCGTCTTTAGCGTTTTGGGTGAAATGAGTTATTAACATAAATGATCGCGGAACCTGCCCTCTGGTGATCCGTAGGAGGCTTGTGAGGTCAGGAAACTTATTTAAACGTGCTCAAAGACTATCTGGGGATAGGTTCTTGCACTCCTTTCCAATACTAATAGACGTTCCTTTTTTCGATTTTTTACACATACTGCGACGTAGTGCACAACTAAATAGTTTTCCGCGTCGAACAAACAAAAAACCACGAAAATCGGTTGAAAACTAAAGCCTGGGCAGACGACACAAGATTTTGTCGCACAAACACACAGACAGAGCTATGTTTTTTTCGCAGATTAGGATTTGTTGTGGTTATAATCCAGTGGGTTTATACTGATACTGTTTTGTATTTACCTGTAACTTTGAATAAAAGTTAGTCGTTCATGAAATCTCAAACTTGTATTTTTTTCTGACTCACTTATTTTCAACTATAATAATTCTACTGCACACTTTGCATATATCTCTGCTAGTTCATTTAGTTCCAATTAGATTCAGAATGGTCTAAAACGGATTAGTGTGAGGTTATTATTTTTTCTGTTGAGTGTTGTCCAACTTAACCCCAGATCAATCACTTAAGGACGCCCAAGTCATACTGTGGGACGTCCTAGAAATACATCCTGCATGACTTCGTTTTCTTTTTTTTCAAATTTGATACATCGCCTATTTTACTGTGTTTTGACTGAGCTAAACGTCGGAGAGAAGATCAAAATTTCCAAATTTTCAAACTCAATCTTTCAAATAGAAGGTACAGATGAAAATAACGAGAATTTGTTTTTGTAGACGATTTTATTCGACATATAAAAAAATATGGTTATTTACAAGTCTGCAAAGTTTGAGGTGCCCTAGTAGTGTCCTCCACAGGAGTCTCAACCTAGTAGTGTCCTCTGAGTGTCCTTCTAGAAGTGTCCTCCTAGTAGTGTCCTCCATAGGAGTGTCCTCCATAGGAGGAAAGAAGAGGAGCAGCGTGGACGACGGGAGCGGCGATCACTTTGTGAACCACCTGGAAACCAGTAAACAGGGTTGATGAATATTTCAACAAAACGTACATTGTTGAGGATTTCACAGCAAGATCTTATAATCTACAATACGAGACGAGAAATGAGGTAGGTATCTAGTACATAAAATCCATAACCCTACGTGTATATCGACGATCGTCTGGAAAACCCGGGTTTGATTCCAGGCCGTGATATCAAACTTTTTTCCAATTTAATAAATTACGAGTTCTTCAGGGTGTGCCATAAGTTATCCACCAAACATCAGCAGTAGTTTTTACTTCTAATTTGCAACAAAAGATGCCTCTTGGAGTTCTTTTATTAACCTCCTTAAAATCCGACTTTTTTGACTTTTAAGATTTTTTTCGTGTTTTCGACCTTACACCATTACAACGGTTATAACTCCCTTAAATTACACCCAAAAATTAAAAATAAGGATCGTTGGAAAGAGCGTAAAAGTTCTCAATAGATGAGTCGTTGACCAGTCGAGAAAAACTGAACCCTACAATAGTATTTTTACCTCAAACTTTAAAATTTGTCAATTTCTTTTTTATTTATTTATTTTTTTTTGTGTGAAAATTGTGATGATTTTTCCTCAAGCGGCTCAAAAGCTTGAAAACTGCTCCATTTCATCAGCTTTCCAACGGCATAATCAAAAAATATTTGACAATCGAATAATATTCGATTCTCCCTTATATTATAAGGGAGAAATTTATGTTTGAAAGCGGAAAAACGTGAATTTTTTTCAACGAAATCGAAGGTTTAAGACTTTGTGCTTAGGAGGAGCCGCGGCTGAGCAGACCCCGAAGTCTCCCCGTAAAACCTTCGATTTCATAGAAAAAAAAACCGCTCGTTTTTCCGCGTACAAACATGAATTTTTCCCTTACATTCGATTGTAAAATATTTTTTGGTTATACCGTTGGAAAGCTGATGAAATGGAGCAGTTTTCAAGCTTTTGAGCCCCTCTGGCAAAAATCTTGTTTTCGTAAGAAAAAATACATCGAAAATTTCACAAAAAAACACAGAAATTGACAAATTTTCAAGTTTGAGGTAAAACTCCCCCTCCCTCTCCCCCTCCCCTCCCTCTAGCGTTCAGTTTTTCTCGACTGGCCAACGACTCTTCTATTGAGAAATTTTACGCTCTTTCCAAGGGTATCCTTATTTTTAATTTTTCAGCGTAATTTAATGGAATTATGACCGTTTTGATGGTGTAAGGTCGAAAACACGAAAAAATCTTAAAAGTCAAATAAGTCGGATTTGAAGGGGGTTAAAAAAACGCCACGAGGCATTTTTTGTTACAAATTAGTTGTGGAACTACTGCCGAAGTTTGGAGGATAACAGGGTGTAACACGAGTGGTTCGAGACTTTTCTCCCACGAGTTCTACAAGTAATTTCCGACAAAAAGTGCCTCATGACATTTTTTGGTATCCCACTCAAAATGCCTTTTTTTCACTTTGAAATTTCTTTTCGTGTTTTTGATCTTTGCTCAATAAATCTACCGTAACTCCCTCAATTCAAGAGTAAGCTCAAATCTCAAAAAAAAAAAAAAAAAATCAGTTGGTAAGAGCGTTAAATTTGCAATCTTTTTGATGCCCAATTTTTTTTTAAAGAAGAGTTGAGATGTACAATCGGAATACGAAAAGCATAATTCGTCATAATCTTGAAATCGCTTGTTTTTTGAGTCACCTGGTAACCATATCAATTCTTGACGCAGAAATGTGAAACTTCCCTAAAAATGTCAGCTTCCCAATGGTATAATCAAAAGATATTTTACAATCAAATTTAGGAGAGAAATTTGTGTTTTAACGCGGAAAACGTGAATTTTTTCAACGAAATTAGCCCTCCGGGTTGATCTGAGGGGTTGGACGACGAAAGTAGCACTTTAGTAGTCTCCGAAGCCTTCGGTTTAGGTGGCGATGAAACTTGATTAACCTGCAAGAACTCTACAGTTATCATTTTTGGACAGTTATTTTGAAACCTGTAAGCTAAGAAGCAAGTTGAAGTTCAAAAAATGTCACTAAGATGCGATTTTTGGAAAAATTTTGTTGTAGGTGATCAAAATTCACGCTTAAATTGTTGAATTGATTATTTAAAATCGTTAAAATTGAGTAGTTTTATAAAAATTCGTTCTAGATCAGCTACTTGGCTGGATCCTTTCTTCTACTGCGTCTAATTAGATAAGTTATTTTGAAACTCGTGAGCTTCCATGACGAGTCATGAAACTGAGTTAATTTTATCATGATATTGTTGGGAAATTCGACGTGTGAGTGAGCTGAGAAAGTAGTGTTGTTGCAGTGAGGAAAGTGAGTGGGGGGTTTGGTGGAAAACCTCATAAAAGGCAAATTGTGACAACTTTTTCGATCATTACCATTGAAAGAACCGAAAATGATCAATTGTTGATTTAGTAATGTTGTTTAGAATGAACGAGAGTGATCTGGAAGTAATGTGTGAAGAGCAGTAGGAAATTAGAGCTGGAAAGATCTCCTAAAATCGTTGAAATTGGGTAGTTTTATGAAAATCCATTCCATTGAGGCAATTCGGCTGGATCCTTTCTTCTACGTCGTCTAATTAGATAAGCAGGTTGTTCTTCATTAAAATCAAAGTTATTTTGAAACTTGTAAGCTACGTGGCAAGTTAGAGTTGAGGAAATTTTACCTTAAGATGTAATTTTTGGACAATTTTGATATGATAAGTGAGCTGAGAAAGTAGTGTTGATGAGGTGGGGAAAGTAAGTGTGGTTTTTGGTGGGTGCTGACCTGGGGGTGAGCGTTGTGTTCCCTGTGGACGACGGCGTTGAAGCCGTTGTGGTCGTCAGCGGTGTACTCGACGATCCTCTTGGAACCGTCAGGCTCGACGAGGGAGTAGCTGCCCTTGACGACGTCTCCGTCTCTGACTTCGCTCTGGCTCTTGACGTCGCCGGTGTGAGCGTCGTGGACGCCGTACTCGAACTTGTAGGCGGGATGGGCGTCGACGTAGTCGATGGTCTTGTGGGCGACGGCGACCGGGGCGTGGGCGTAGGCGACGGGGGCGGCGTGGACGACAGGGGCGGCGTAAGAGATGGGGGCGGCGTGAGCGATGGCTACTGGGGCGGCGTGAGAGATGATGCTCTGGCTAGAGTAGGACTGGCCATGGCCATAGCTCAGGCCTGGGCTGGCGATCAATCCGGCTGACGCGACTCCCACGAGGGCGACGAACACTGCGAGCTGTGAATCACAGAAGAATCATATTCAGTACCTAACTAATTGGACTGGTTCAATAAATCCAAAATTTATATCGCTAAAACCCAATTTATCTAATTGATTGATCCAAAATCTTCGGTGGATTGATACAATGTTTTGCAATTCACATTCGCGTTCCTGCTTCATTATTCAACCCAACTTCAAGTCCTTACAGTGATCGGTTTGTCCTACAGAGCTCTGGGTGGTCTCATTCGATTCTAAATACTCAAGACTATTATATTGTGCTTCCATGATATTTTTATCCCTTAGACATCAACAAAAAGCTTCGGGGCACAACTAGACCCCAAAAGGAGCTAAAAATTGAACACAACCTTAAATTGATTTAAAAAAAGTCATGGAACTTTCATAAATTAAGTAATGATTTGAACAAGAGAGAGAAAAAACACTTGATGAACATTTTAAAAGTAAATGAGGACTCCAATAATAGTCGAAACGTAAGTGGGCTTGCCAAAAGATCAAAATGAGTTCCTCTTTCCAAAAGTTCAAATTGGTATGCCAAAACTTTGCCAAAAATTCAAATTGATTTGTAATTGAGTAATTAGTATATTATAGTAATAAGTGGTTAATTATTATTCTCATTAGTCGGGCCTGCTAAGCTCGATTCTAAAAATTCTTCAAATCTTTAAACATCACCTGTACGTCATAAGTTTTCGAATTAGCGTTTTGTAAATGTTTTATCATTAACAGGACATTTTCATTCGTTTTCTGAAGGCTACGAGCGTCACGTCACGATATAAATAAAGAGGCTACAAAAATAGTTTTTTGGTGAGCATAAAAGGCGTAACATCAATCATTATTAAAGAATCTGACTGTAACCGAAGTGCGTAGTTTTTTTTTCCTCACTTTTTTCTTTTGGAGCTGATACACCAAATTTCATTGAAATCTATAGTAAATAAGGAAAATGCCGCAGGAGGGGAAATGTTATACGATTTTCGGACTCTACGTACCTTGAAACGTAAACCATCGAATTATGAGGGAGAACATTTTTTTCAAATTCGAATTTTTTGAAGGTTCATCATTGGAAATTATATACTAAAATGCCCTCGTCTTCCCTGGACACTTAATTTAGCAAAGAATATGTTGTAGATCTTTAGTTCGATTGTACTTATCCGCCACGTTACCCACCTTGGCTGCCATTGTACAGGTGAGGACTTACTAGAACTGACTACACGTTCAGTCGGGACCTCCCTTCGCTTTTATACCGACCAGCCTTCACGAGGTGGGGCAGAAGGCAGGTCCGTCGGTCTCCCGCCGTCGGGAGATCATTAATAAACAAATACGCCTTATCGATAAAATCGTAAAATCAGCCGACCGAAGTGTCGAGATTCCTGCGAACGAACACCGAAGTCTGGAATCAAAATCTAGCTGACCAAAACCTCTACTGCGCTAACTTGATAGATAGGTAGGTAGGAATAAAACGCTGCGAATTATCGCACAGCGGTTAATCAATTTTGGTTTGTCAATATCAATAATGAACCTTTGAAATTGAATTTTTGAATGAAAAAATCTATTTGGGATCTAGTTGTGTCCCAAAGCATGTATGTTGATGTCTGTCACTTAAGGGGTGAAAACTTTGGGCTTAATTTTTCAAAACGCCCTAGCTCAAAAACTTTTGCTATAAAGGTATTATTTTTTCCTCAATTTAAAATAGTATTGAATTATTAGAATCGAATAAAACCACTCAGAGCTCATTAGGACAAACAGTTCGATCCCTATAAGGTCTTAAGTGTTGGACTAACGATAAATCGAAAACACGAGTTTGAATCACAAAAGAGCCCTAATCTCCGTACAATTTTTACGAAAATGCGATCGCAGTTCGTTTTTTTAGGACGTCCCACAGTAAGACTTGGGCGTCCTTATGCGATCGATCTGGGGTGAAGTTGGACAACACTCAACAGAAAAAAAAAAAATAACCACACAGTAATCCGTTTTAGACCATTCTGAATCCAAATCCGCGAAAAAAAACCATAGGTGTATGTCTGTGTGTGTGTGTGTGTGTGTGTATGTGTGTGTGTATGTGTGTGTGTGTGACAAAATCTTGTGTCGTCTGCACAGCCCTTAGTTCTCAACCGATTTTCCTGGTTCTTTTTTTGTCCGACGCGGAAAACTATCTAGTTGTGCACTACGTCGCCGGAATTTCGAATTTCGCCTTTTAAGGAGGGGAAAGGGGGGGTTAATGCTCAAAAAACGTGCGTTTTTGGGCATAATCTTGTGTACTCTGCCCAGGTCTTAGTTCTCAACCGATTTTCGTGGTTCTTTTTTTCATCGACGCGGAAAACTATCTAGTTGTGCACTACGGCGCTGGAATTTCGAATTTCGCCTTTTTAAGAGGGGGAAAGGGGGGGTTAATGCTTAAAAAACGTAAGTTTGCGGGCATAATCTTATAAACTCTGCCCAGGCCTCAATTTCCAACCGATTTGTGTGTTTCTTTTTTTGTTTGACTAAAATAACTTCGGAGTTGTACATGAATTCACCAGAGTACCAAAATTTGCAAGAGGAGGGGATGGGTGGGGGGATAATATTCACAAAATATCCAATTTTTCAATATTTCGGTTCCTTTACTGCTTATTAATTGTATCCAAGCTTTGAAATTGAGGAAAAATTCTCATTATACCTTAGGATTTGCATGAATTACTTTCTGTACCACCATGGAAATAAAAGTGGTGCCACCATGGTGCTAGGGCACCATAAACCTCATATTTCTTGGGTTTTTTGGTGTTTCACCTTGAATACGGATGTGACATTCGACGGACCGCCTACTAAACCTAATAGATGAAAGTTCAATGTAACGACGTATTTCCGCTTTGGTGCCAGACTGACACCATTGGTGGTGGTGGTGGTGGGGGGGGGGGTGAACTCGAATTCGCATGTTGGGTGTCGTAGATCATGGATTTTAAAATGCTCTTCAGATTCGAGGCTCCCATGATGCTAGAGATGTTAAGGTGGATAATGGTGGGGGTCACTATTTCTTGCCTAAAGTAATAAATAACTTACATCGAGTGAAACAGTTTAATCGCTTAACAACTGGTTAAACTGATCCAATACTTATCCAATGGGACGTACCCTGGAATGCATGCATTACTAAACAATATGTTTTCGAGTTGTACTCAGTTTTACTCCCTTTGCAATCAGTAATCAAATTTCCTAATGAAGGCTCCCATAACTATTCATTTCCTCGATTTGAATGAGAATTGTGAGGCAAAAATATAGTTGGTACCGTAAAACCGTCAAACTTTACCCCACCAGAGGTAACTTTACCCCAAAAAGTGAGAATCTTCAATTGTGACGTAAGCGTGGTACAACTTAGATAAAAGTTAGCTATTGTGTTTTCGTTAGTCTCCACATCCCAGAGAATCGATGTGGCTTGCGATGGCGCCTTCATCCATGTTATCAGCTGTTATCATTCATAGTTTCCTGTTCAGCTGCTTTTGTCCTGTTTCTCGTGCTCCAAAATTTCTTCCATATCAGGTGTTTGGAGTGGATTTACCAGGCAAGCCCTCATCATATCACTTTCAGTATCTTATTTTGAACAAAATACACTAATCAAATTCTCAAAAAAGTGTTTTCTTAGTTATGCCTTTGTTTACCAAAAATTTGATGGTAACTTTACTCCAAAAACCGGGTATCTTTACTCCACGATAAAGGTTGGGATGAAGGTAGCCTCACTCATATTTTTCTTATTTAATCTCGAAAAATATTTGAGTTTTATCATTTTTGCAGTGTTGAATGTAAGGTTTCTAGTGTATCTCATGTCAGAAGTTAGAGATGGGGAGAAGAAATGAGAAAAATCTTGGTACGCGCCCCTACCGAAACTTGACAACTGAACACCTGCATTATGATATGAACATAAGCGGTCTCATGAGTTTGTGATTTACAGTATTATTTACTCGTGGGTTAACTTTGAAGTTTACCATTGCAATTCATTTGAAAGTTATCGAATGTGAAACTGACTTTTTCTGTGATTTTGTTAAGTCATTCGTTTATCGTTTATTGTCGAAAGTTTGTAGAAAGTTTTGCCTACCTACCTACATAAGTCTGTCTATACTGGAAGACTGAAATTGTGATCTCTTAACCAGAAATATTGCAGGAAATTCGTTGAAATAAATGATCATTGGAATTTATATTTTTCTTAGGTATATCTTGTATTTTTCAAGCTAAAAAGTTCAATTTTTCAGAATATATTTTATATTAATATTATAAATACTTGATATTATCAAGTATTTCTGGGGTAATGAATTCAATCCCGACTAGTAACATTGCACCACTGCCCGTTTCTGTAGCGATAACCGTGAGTTTTTCAGAGTGGAGTAAAGATAGACGCACTCGTAGGTAACGTTACTCCAACATTTAAACAATTAAATAGGGGGTTACAATTATCTGATCAATGAGCTCGACCACTCAAAATGTTCAGGAAGCCCTGAAGATCAATTCACTTATTAAAAAAAAATCAATTTAACTCATTTCGAGTGGGAGAAATTGTATTTGGAACTGTTTTGGAGTAAATCTTGGGGTAAAGTTTGACGGTTTTACGATAAGTAGTTAGTAGGACAATGGCAAGGCTGTTTTCTTTGCAGGCGAGTGATAAATAGAGAAAAAAAAGTCTGCTAAGTGGGAATGGCACATAGCTTCCTCGTATCCATAACTCGATTGTATAGATGATCCGATGCATAGTAGTTAATCTGAAAACATCAAAACAAGTTAATCTGTAACATCCCTGCAAATTTCATTGAAATCGGATGGAATATGTAGAAGTTATGGCCGTTACAAGGAAATTCACGTTTACGCATGCGCAGTGGCTAATATCAGTCCGAAGGTGGTGATTTTCATAGGGGACCATCTAAATACTAATCTGTAACATCTCTGGAAATTTCATTGAAATCAGGATGGAAAATGTAGAAGTTTGGCTGTTACAAGGAATTCACGTTTGCGCATGCGCAGTCACTATAATAGAGATAAGTTCTCGACTCTAGAACAATAATTATTCTAGAGCGCTGAACTCTGTACCTATTCCTTATCAACCGTTTTTCCTTATCAACACGTATAAATTGCGACATGGCAGAGTTTCCGTTACTCTTTGGCGTTTCCTCATTAAACCACAATTTGAAGTTTTTTCACATTTTCCTGTGCAGGATTCCTATAAGTTGGAACATAAGTGGGTAATATGCCATTTTTAAAGTTGATGAGCTTTTCACAGTACGTCTATTACATGCACATTGACAATATAACTCACGAGAGCTACAAATACCGCCTTGCGACCGAATGAATGTTTAATTAGCTACGTTTCAGCCTGGTTATTTAAGGGTAATAAAATATTAAGTTTATCACATTGAACATTCAAAGGTTAACGACGGGAAAACGGTAAGTCATTTCCGTAGCTTTTACGTTCTGTCCCATTACTCAAGATATTTACTTACTTAAGATATTTGCCGAGTATATCCACAAATTAACTAACGGATAATTTGATTCAATTGACACTTATAGATTGATAGTAGGTAATCGTAGTTGAACAAGGAAACAAGCAAAATGGATAGGGACATGCTGCACGTCCAAATTAAGAATTTTCCAAACCAATTTGAAAATTCGAACCAAAATAGACAAGATCCCAAAAATCTTTTGTTTTCAACTTAAATCGTACCTTCATGCACTGCTTAAATGTACAAATCTGCTGATTGTACTAATTGAATGATGTTTTGATCCAATTTAACCTTTGACTTAAATAAAAACAAATTTTCTCATCAGTGAAGCTAGTAGACAGGTGGATTTTATACCTTTTACAAACCAAAATAAAACGAGCGATCGGAGAGTTTTTTAAGAAAAAAACGAGTATCTACACAGCATGCAGATACATCTGTACATGGGTATGTCTTATGATGGCAATTTAAATGATGAGCTCACTCAGCTGATCAATGACCACTCAGGCGCCTTCAGCATTCTCCATTGACCCGCCCTCTCAAATTTCAGGTTCCTGCGTTCAACAGGAGAGGAAATGGCCTTGGAGCTCACTCAGCTGATCAGTGATCATCAACTTTGATGATGTATAGAAGTATGTATCGATTGACCCTGCCTCTCAAATTTCAGCTTCCTACGTTCAACAGCATCAAAAAAAAAACGTTGCATCGTTTTGTGTGTCGAAAATTTTGGAATGACCCCCATAACTAAGACATATCCATGTCAAAAATTGTCGAATTCCCTCCATCATTTTTGCTTAAAACATTCTTAGTTTGGAAAATTCACAATTCGATTTGGAAAGTTCTCAAATTGGTTTGAAAAAATTCTCAATTTGGTTTGCAAAAATTTCAATTTGGTTTGGGAAATTCCCAATTAACTTGGAATAGCTAGATTATGTTTTTTCGAAGTGAACCCACTCGTTGCAACGTAATTTTATATTGGCTATTTTTCATCGTACAAAAATCGTTCTATAAGGTGAGAGAAGACGTTTCATTTTGATACAGCAGTTTTGGAAAAATTCAGCGAACATCAATCATTACAATAACACGCTCTTTGTGCTCATATCCTCAGTTTTATCATTGATTTCGAACATAAAACTCTCCAAATTATTACACGAAGGTTTATTATCACTCGTCTGCAAAGAACACGGCTTATTTGGCTCTGCAATCAAGTTTATTTTGAAGAAATAAACGCTTCACAATCAATTCGAAGAAATAGAGAGTTGCTGGACTGGTTGCTAAGGACGAAAAACTGAGTACAACTCGAAGAAACGAAGAACGATCGCATTTTGGTCAGATAGGTACAATTTTTACGGAGATTAGGGCTCTTTTGCGATTCACACTATATGCCCTCTGACTGTTACCCACCTGCTGACTGATTGCCAAATTTTTAACAACCTCCCACCCGAAACAACGAAGAATTTAGAAGAGCTATTGGGTAACAACTCAGCTTGGTTGGACGTTATTTTCGATAAATTGAGAACTTTATCACTATTCTATAAACTTTAATAGCTTTTGTTTTTCTCACTTTCTCAATTGTTAATCAATAATTTGTTGTAACCATTTAATTGGGCGCCCATGACCACTTGAAGGTTGCATGTGCCTTAATAAAGAAAAAAAGCGATTCACACTCATGTTTCTGATTTAATATAAACTCTCACAATTAAGTTTTCATGGGGAGCGAACGGTTGGTCTTGCAGAGCTCTGGGTGGTCTCATTCGATTCTAAAAATTCAATGCTATCCCAAATCGATGAGAAAACCATTCCTGTAAATCGGAAGTTTTTGAGCTAGGGCGTTTTGAAAATTTTAGCCCTAATCTTTCAACTCTTAGAAGTGACTGACATCAACCAAAAGCTCCGGGGCACAACTAGACCCCAAATTAGATCCCATATACCAAATTACATCAAAATCGGTCCATGGTAACAAAGGTAAGCGCAGCGGACGGCAAAATTATTATTCGCTTTTCGGATTCCACATACTTTGAGACGTAAACCAAAAAATTTTGAGAGGGGGTTGACATTTTGCTTCCGAGTACACCAAGCTTTGTTTTCACTTTTCAAGGATGAAAAAAAAGTCATCCAGAATCAAAATTTCCACTCGCGTTTTTGGTTTCAGACCTTCCTGAACAATTTTGGTTCCGTGTCTGTGTGTCTGTCATGAAATCCTTGCCACAGCCGTAACTTTCTACTTCTCTCACTCGAGTTCGATGAAATTTTCAGGAATTGTGCGAGTTGCGGGGATGGTCCCCTATGAAAATGGAGATGGTCCCCTATGAAAATCATGGCCCCCAAATTGATAGTATTTCACGTGAAATGCTTTTGACAGCCATAACTTCTACATTTTCCTACAATATTCAGAGATTGTTATAGCAGTGCGGGTTGACGTGTTCATGGTCCCCTATGAGGGAAGTGCAAGGTACCTACTCAAAGATTGATGTTTTGAGATAAGCTATTAGGCTTATCATCTATACAATCGGGTTAGGGATACGAGGAAGCTATGTGCCACACCCACTTGGCAGACGTTTTTTCCTTGGTCGATTCCAAAAGTTCACCAGTGAAAATAATAAACCAAAATTGGCTCAAGTGAAATTTCGGTCCGGTCATTGGTCGAGGAGGCTCGTCGGGTCCGATGGCAGCAAGAGGCCTTCGTCGACCTTGATTTTATTCAACAGCCGCAAACCAGTGCGTAGGTCGACCAAGATCGAACGTCCGACGTGACGAAACGAATACTTGTTCGAGTATGTAGGCCACAAACTGAAGAAAACTACGCGAAACGTGTATTTTATTACTCGATCCAGCGCCCAGCGGGACAAAATCGACAAAAAACTGATCGCAAACTAACAGATAATTTCGCGCTTATTCTGAATAAATAATCTTTCTAGATGAAATAAACGTCTGCCGAGTTGGGTAGGCGGTATAATGTCCAATAAAGAAAAGCAGAAACTAGAATTTTATCAGATCTCGACGTTTTGGTTCTGTTGGAATCGCCTCATCATTCTTTATGTAATAAAACAGTGACGAGCAGCCTTATTTGATTTGGTACTTGCTGAAGAAAAGCACACTAAAAAATCCATTCATGCAGCATGAATTAATGATCGATTTTCCAACAAATCTGTTTTTACACTCCACAGGGATCGTTACAGAATGTTCCAAAATGGAATTCAGTGAAGAAATTTTTTCGAGAAAGTCCATTCTAAAATTTTTGAGGCCAATGCAAAAGCGTCATTTTCTTTGAAAATTCGCTAAAATATTGGAATTGAAAAACGTATCGACACAAAATAATCGATAATCGGGGGCAAAATATTGATATTTTCCTATTATCGATAATCGATTTGCATCCTTAACTCGTTATCACTTTTTAAGTTTAAAGAAAAATGTTCTCCAAAATCAAAATGTTTACTCGTATTTTACGTTTTAGCCCTTTGAGAACAAGTTTGGTTTCGTGTCTGTCTGTCTGTCATGAAATCCTTGTAATGGTGAAACTATACGGAGTTATTGTCCAATTTCGATGAATTTTCAGTGATAGAGCGGGTTGTCGTGTAGATGGTCCCCTATGAAAATCATCGTCCTCGGACGAATAGTAGTGTCTGCGCATGCGCAAACGTGAATTTCCTTCAACAGCCGTAACTTCTACATTTTCCATCCGATTTCGATGAAATTTTCAGGGATTATGCGGATTGGAGTATAGATGGGTCCTCTTGTAAATCATGGCCCCCAAATTGATAGTATTTTCTGCGCATGCGCAAATGTTAAATCCTTGTAACAGCCATATTACCTACATTTCTGATCCGATTTAGATG
Organism: Apolygus lucorum; assembly: GCA_009739505.2. Taxonomy (NCBI): domain Eukaryota; kingdom Metazoa; phylum Arthropoda; class Insecta; order Hemiptera; family Miridae; genus Apolygus; species Apolygus lucorum. The sequence goes on along the minus strand of CM019173.2, from coordinate 26,944,567 downwards.
AAATTTTCAGAGATTGTACGAGTTAGCGTGTAGATGGTCCCCTACGAAAATTATTACCCCAGGACTGATAGTAGCCGCTGCGCAAGAGCAAACGTGAAATCCTTGCCACACCCATAACTTCTACAATTCTCATCCAATTTCGATTGCATTTTCAGGAATTATGTGAGTTGGGGTGGAGATGGTCCTCTATGATGGTAGTGAAGGTACTTAGACATTGATGTTTTGTGATTAACTACTATGCATCGGCTCATCTATACAATTGGGTTATGGATACGAGGAAGCTATGTGCCACACCCACTTGGCAGACGTTTTTCTATTGGTTTCACTGTGATTTAATATAATCAAAATAAAGTGAGTTTTAACCCTTAATATCCTGAGGTATCTTGTTGGAAGTTCGATTTTTATCTGCAATTGTTAATCGACTTTTAAACCAAAACTGATAGCCGTTGGTTTTCTTGATACTCCAACTATCGATTGAGTATGAAAATGAAACAATAAATACATAAAACTCAAAGAAAAAACAAAATAATTCTCCAGTTAACAGACAGTAATAGGGCCTTCGAGGTACCTTCTACCCTCATTTCTCACCTTGTAGGTTTTTCCTTGTCAGAGATGGCGCCACTGTCTAAGACAGCCCAGATCCCTCTATGAAGTGAACCTTCTCTTCCTTAGTTCTGTACTTTATGAAAATAACTGACCTCAACATTCCACCAAGGATTTCTCCAAGTTTCCTTCTTCTACTCCAAGAAAAATTGGCATATAGGCAGACTCTGCTGACGCAGATACCGCTAGTGTGGCCTTAGAAAGATCATTCTAGAGCTGACAGACTCTGATTGGGCCTTTGATTTACCTTTAGCTCAAAATATATAAAAAATATGATTTAAAGAATCCGAAAAAACAATTTTTTTGAAAAAGTGGGGAATTAAGGGTTAATGAGAAAGCTTTAACTTTGTTCCTAAAATCATAAATCATGACACCTGTCGACTCCCATTTCGACTACTAGCACACCTATGTCGACCACTAACTGTCGACTTCTGAAGAAATCTTCTATCCCAGTGTCAAATGCATGTGCAAAATTAGACTTTGGAAACACTATTCACCCTAATAAACTCAAATATTAACGAAATTGCTCGTTGTATCACACGAAGGAGGGTTTTGTGCCCACTTTAAGTCGGTGATGAATTGGAAAAACTAAATTTTGATGGTGGGAGCGACGAATACCTGAAATTTCCTTAAGGTGTCGACTACTCGTGCGTTTACCTTATATCTTGAAGAATCGTCCCAAATCCGTGATTTTCAATTCAGTTTTAATATCAGCCTTACTTTACCATCTATCGAACTCAACTTGTCCGACAGGAATTTTTACATACACAGATGCAAGAAGGCAGAACAAGGTTCTTCGCATATATTTTTTCAAAGGTTCTAGCCACTTCAGTCGGTCTACATCGTGATTTCATTAATAAGGTCTATTTGTTTATTAATTATCACTCGACTGCGGACGACCAACGGACCTGCCTTCTGCCCCACCTCGTGAAGGCTGGTCGGTATAAAAGCGAAGGGAGGTCCCGACTGAACGTGTAGTCAGTTCTAGTAAGTCCTCACCTGTACAATGGCAGCCAAGGTGGGTTAATTGGTGGAATACAACCAGAAATTTGAAATGTTTTCGACATTTTCAACGTCAATTCGAAAAAATATTTTCAGTTCCTATCAATTTGATTTCCATCGCACAGAATTTTTCTAGTTGAAACTAAAAAGTCCATTCATGCAGCATGAGATAATGAGCGAATTTTCACAGAAATCTGGTATGTTTTAATGGTACATTGATTTTGGAAAAAGTTCAGGTATTTTATTTTCATTTTTACAGGCTTCAGGGATAATGATCCAAAACGAATTTCAGTGAAAATTGTTTTCGAAAAAGTCCATTCTAAAAATTCTGAGGCCATTGCAATAGCTTCATTTTTTTTTTTTGTGAACATTTGCTAATTCATGTCTAGGAGGTAGATAATTACATAGTATAATCCGTTGAGGTGGACAGATCGGTTCATTTTGTGAAAGGAAGAATTCAATTTGAAAGTGCTTTAAATAAAATTAAATGAAAATAAAAATATGATTATCCTGTGATTCACAGCTCGCAGTGTTCGTCGCCCTCGTGGGAGTCGCGTCAGCAGGATTGATCGCCAGCCCAGGCCTGAGCTATGGCCATGGCCAGTCCTACTCTAGCCAGAGCATCATCTCTCACGCCGCCCCAGTAGCCATCGCTCATGCCGCCCCCATCTCTTACGCCGCCCCCGTCGTCCACTCCGCCCCCGTCGCCTACGCCCACGCCCCCGTCGCCGTCGCCCACAAGACCATCGACTACGTCGACGCCCATCCCGCCTACAAGTTCGAGTACGGCGTCCACGACGCTCACACCGGCGACGTCAAGAGCCAGAGCGAAGTCAGAGACGGAGACGTCGTCAAGGGCAGCTACTCCCTCGTCGAGCCTGACGGTTCCAAGAGGATCGTCGAGTACACCGCTGACGCTCACAACGGCTTCAACGCCGTCGTCCACAGGGAACACAACGCTCACCCCCAGGTCAGCACCCACCTAAAACATCACTTACTTTCCTTACCTCATCAATAGTCTACTTTCCCAGCTCACTTATCAGGTCAAAATTTTCCAAAAATCACATCTTAAGGTAAAATGTCTTCAACTCCAACTAGCCTCTTAGCTTACAAATTTCAAAATACCGTCCAAAAATGAAAATTGCAAAGTTTTTGCAGGTCAATGAAATGGCATCAATTTCCCTCTAATTTTCCGATTTCGGGGCTGCTTATTAATTTTATTCCGTTTCGATCAGCAGCCACGCGGCACCTACTTGATAAAGTTCTAAAAATCATCGAAAAAATCGCAAATCCAAAGAACCGTTTCTTCTAGATGGGTTTTGAACACTGGATCAAAGTATCCACTTGAACGTCGAAACGCTCCGAAATTGAAAATTTCAGGGTTTATGTTGATTATTTTGTGGATTGTCCCAAATATCATCCCACCGAACCAATAGCTTCTGATTGAGCGCAATTTTGCTTACCATGACTACCACTCGATCTAAAATTATCTTGCAAATAAGCGGTTCGGTGCAGCCCAATATATATTTCATCTCTTTTCGATCACGTGTAAAAATGCGAAAAATTGTGGACAATATCGCGAACAACTTTTCAATCCTGAGCCGAAGACTTGATGATATTTTCGTAAAGTCCAAAAGACCAAATGGTCGAAATTATCTCGATTAGGTACATTAGACTGATAGAAGTTTAAAGGCTGAAAAGCCATGATATACACATTCGGCGAAAGGCAAAAAAACTTTTCAACCCTGGTAATTGTTTTTCAACCACAATCTTAGGTCCCGAAATAACCTCACCTCAGAAAAATCAACTCATTTCAACCATTTCATCGACAGATTTCTTTTCAAGGGACTCAGCGAAAAATGGCGTCAAACAAATCAGTTTAGACATCTTCTTGTGACTATCGCTGGAAAGCCTTCCTGAAGGTTCTAACTTGACTTAGGGTGCTTTTCTGTTGGAGGAATTTCGAACTTTATGGCCTGCAGTGAGCTGGTGAAGCCCTCCACAGATGACGATTAGACCGAAAGGGTTAACTTGCCACAGTTCTCAGTAACTAAGAACTGTTACTTACAACTGTTGTAACCCTCACTCTAGCGGGGAGTTGATTTAATACAAATTTAATTATTTCACTACCTAACATTTATTATGGTGTTCATTTAGGTGCCTCAAATATACTCGTACACGCACGCCTTATCCAATGAGTATTGAATTATATTTTAAATTCAATAATATTGAATGTATTATTATGTACACATTATGTACCTTCTCAGCCTAAACATATGCTCTTTATAGTACTTATTTCTTTCCTTTACTGGTTTCCAGGTGGTCCAAAAAGTGATCGCCGCTCCCGTGGTCCACGCTGCTCCTCTTCTTTCCTCCTATGGAGGACACTCCTATGGAGGACACTATTAAGAGGACACTTCTAAGACACTCCTATGGAGTTTCTAGGTTACTTCAACCGCCCCAAACCTCTCAGACTTGTAAATAACTATATTTTTTATACCTACGTCAAATAAATTTGACTACAAAAAATTATTCTCTTTATTTTCTAACTACCTTTACAAGTACTTACTCGTGATGCCGGAGATAACGTTGATATTTGAATAATATTGAGATCTTGTTTCTGAAGTTTACCTGTCACAAGAATAGAAACATACGAATTAAACAGTGTTTTTCAAGAAGGAATTGACACTCACATAAAAGTTGTAAGAGCATTTATAAAGTAACTTATGAGTAACTTGTCAAAATGGGGTATGGTGATCTATCTTAAGAAATCACAGGCGTAGGTGTTTAAAAATGGAGGTAGACCAGCTAGGTAGGAGGAATGGAAACTAGGGTAAAAGCCCCAGTGGCGGACACTGCACCAATGCCGGTCACTTGAGAAATAATTGTTATAATAAGAATATGAGTTGAGTTTTGCCAATGATTCCTTCTTATTATGGAAGCTACAAGACTTACAACTAGATGGAAGTGAATAGAACGAAGTTGGTGCCAAATTGGTGTAGCAGTTTAAAAAAAATAACGACGTTCCAAGTTTTTGGCCTTTTGGTCCTTATTTCTAGTGAAAAATGACGAGAGAACGACTGTGAATGTTAAGCTATTTTCCGGTTTCCAACACAACTGCAACTATTTTGGTTTATTATTTTCAATAATAAGCCTTTGGAATCGAGCAAGAAAAAAAAAATTTTAACCCCCCCTCAAAATTTGATGTTTTACGTTTCAAGGTACGTAGAATACGAAAATCGAATAAAAAAATTTCCGTCCGTCCGCCGTACGCGGGACTTTTCTTAGCAACACTGGACCGATTTGGTTCAAATTTGGTATATGGGCTCCATTTGGGGTCTAGTTGTGCCGCGAAGCTTTTGGTTGATGTAGGTCACTTCTAAGGGGTGAAAAATAAGGGTTGAAATTTTCAAGAGTGCCCTAGCTCGAAAACTCTCGAAATAAAGGTATCGTTTTTTCACCAATTTTAAATAGTATTGAATTTTTAAAAATTTTTGGGACCACCCGGAGCTCTGTAGGACAAACCGTTCGGTCCCTACGAGTACTTGAAGGTTTTCCTTCGATAAAACAGAATCATGAGTGTGAATCGCAAAAGAGGTCTAATCTCCATTCAAATTTTATCGGACTAAAATGCGATCGCTGTTCATTTCTTCGATTTGTATACAGTTTTGCCTTCTGCGCAACCAGTAATCAAATTTCCATATGAAGCTTTCTATTTTTCCAATAGAGTGTGAAGCGTTTAGTTCTTTCTAATAAACTTGATTGTGAAGGTGTGAAGCCAGTATGGTGTGGTAGGTAGTACCTAGCTGGTAGGTAAAAAAAATGTTGGTGGGTAAAAAACGCTGCAAATCATTGCTCAAAGGCTTCTTCACTCTTCAGATCACTGATCAGCTGAGTGAGCTCCGAAGCCATTTTCAATCCTATTGAATGGAAGTGCTCTTCCAGGCGTCTCCAGCATTCGAGGAGATCTTCTTCACTCCTCAGATCACTGATCAGCTGAGTGAGCTCCAAAGCCATTTTCAATCCTATTGAATGGAAGTGCTCTTCCAGGCGTCTCCAGCATTCGAGGAGATCTTTTTCACTCCTCAGATCACTGATCAGCTGAGTGAGCTCCGAAGCCATTTTCAATCCTATTGAATGGAATTGCTCTTCCAGGCGTCTCCAGCATTCGAGGAGATCTTCTTCACTCCTCAGATCACTGATCAGCTGAGTGAGCTCCAAAGCCATTTTCAATCCTATTGAATGGAAGTGCTCTTCCAGGCGTCTCCAGCATTCGAGGAGATCTTCTTCACTCCTCAGATCACTGATCAGCTAAGTGAGCTCCAAAGCCATTTTTACTCCTATTGAATGGAAATGCTCTTCCAGGCGTCTCCAGCATTCGAGGAGATCTTCTTCACTCCTCAGATCACTGATCAGCTGAGTGAGCTCCAAAGCCATTTTTACTCCTATTGAATGGAAGTGCTCTTCCAGGCGTCTCCAGCATTCGAGGAGATCTTCTTCACTCCTCAGATCACTGATCAGCTGAGTGAGCTCCAAAGCCATTTTTACTCCTATTGAATGGAAGTGCTCTTCCAGGCGTCTCCAGCATTCGAGGAGATCTTCTTCACTCCTCAGATCACTGATCAGCTGAGTGGGCTCCAAAGCCATTTTTACTCCTATTGAATGGAAGTGCTCTTCCAGGCGTCTCCAGCATTCGAGGAGATCTTCTTCACTCCTCAGATCACTGATCAGCTGAGTGAGCTCCAAAGCCATTTTCAATCCTATTGAATGGAAGTGCTCCTCCAGGCGTCTCCAGCATTCGAGGAGATCTTCTTCACTCCTCAGATCACTGATCAGCTGAGTGGGCTCCGAAGTCATTTTCAATCCTATTGAACGCAGGAAGCTGAAATTTGAGAGGGAAGGTCAAGGGAGAATACAGATGGTGGTAGGTGCTATTGATGGAGAACCAGTGATCTATACAGAAGGGTGATCTATACAGAAAATAATAAACCTTTGAGCAATGATTTGCAGCGTTTTGTGATTGTTACAACTTCAATACTATTTAACTTAAACATATTTCAAATAATTCACCTGATTTTAATATTACAGAACCCTAATTTATGCATGTCCTCCACTGGTACACGCAAAATACAGCCTGTACTAGTGTACATACACTGTCCGCCATTAGTAAAACCAATTTTTAAAAGTGGAACTAAAAGAGGACAGGCTTTTAGTATACCTGTCCTTCACTGGAGTTTAATAGTGCCCTTCTCTAGTTCACTATTTTATCCATTTTCCCAGCCTTCCTAGTTTCATTTGTTAGTTCACAGGTAGTTTTTGTCTTTTGTAGTTTTGGGCAAAACAACAAGAAATCCCCTAGAATGAAGAAGTCTTCTTCATTCTTCAAGAAGAAGACCAATGTAGGAAAAAGACCAAACATATTAAATTATAGTGAAGAGGCGATGTTCTAATCCAAGCAGGATGTTCAGGGGGGGGGGGGAGACCAACTGCTCAAGTAGCGAGGGAGTTTGGTATCCCCCACAAACTATAGCACATACTTTTGTCAGTTATTCCACTTTTGGCAATTTCGTTGGGGATGCACTCGTACTTTAAAAGCCACAAGCGGAGGAGTTATCTGCCCTCCAGCATTAGCTGTCACCAAAGCAGTGACACACTCTCGTCTCATCTTGTTGATAAACTACTCTGTCACTTTTTGGAGCCAAAACAGCCAGACATTTTGGGTAGAGAAAAACCGCAGTTTCATCAGCATCAAAGACTCTAGATGAGTCTGGTAGCATTATATTCTTGATTGGACTGTTCCTAATTTGAGACAGCTGAAGCCCAATGGCTCAGATCTTTAGAGGTCACTGTATTTCTTGAAGTACGCGTATAAAAATTCAGGGCAATCCTAGTTGACACTTCAGGATTTCTACTCCTGAAGGATTTTTACCACGGTCGGTTAATGGTGAAATTATTTTCCCACTTAAGGTTTTACAAAAGTCATTGGTCATAATTCCATTATTTCTCATGCAAATTCAAATCTGACTACACCGTTAGAACGAGCGTTAAATTACTAAGCTACCTAGTGCAAAATCAAAATCTTTCAGCAATAAAATAGTTTCAAAAAATCAAGTCAAAAAGCAAACTTTAAAATAATTTCGAAACTTAACTTTCTTTGACCAAAGTTTTCACTCTGAATCCCTGCCCATTTCGATGGGCGCTCTTCGGAAAAAAAACATGCTCAAATAGTCAGCTTTCCAACGGTCTAACAGTCTATTCAGTAATAGCTATTAGTTGTCAGCTAATAGCTGTAGCTGTTGTCTGACAGCTAAATCACCGCAGCTGCGACGTGTAGATTGTCCCCTATGAAAATCATCGTTCCGGAACTGATAGTAGCCTCTGCGCATGCGCAAACGTGAGTTTACTTGTAACAGCCATAATATCTTCACTTTGGATCCGATTTCGAAGAAATTCTCAGAGATCGTGAGGGTTGACGTGCAGATGGTCCCCTATGAGGGCTGACCTTTCTGAAAAATTTTGGTTCTGTGTCTGTCTGTGTACCACTGGGTTCAGAGTTTGTGGGGGAAGCATCCGGCGCGTGTGGCTGCGGAGGTACTGGAGGGGCCTGGGGAAAATCAAGTTCAACCCCCTCTCCAGGAGTTTGTGGATTTCTGGGAACCACTTTTGAGTGCTCCCAGTCACGACCCTGGGGAGCGTGTGGTTCCCCCAGTCTCCACCAGGGATTCCTTGCGCAGCATCTTGTGCTCGCCGGTGCTACTTGATGAGGCACACAAGTGCCGTGTCAAGAACTCAACATCCGATGGACCCGATGGTGTTTCTGCCCGACGCTGGAATAAAGCACCAAAGACGATTAAGCTGCTTATCCTCAACCTGCTCCTCCTTGCAGGAAGACCCCCAAAAGCGTTAACCCGTACCCGAACCGTGTTTATTCCCAAGAAAGGGGGAAGTGGGCCTGGAGGCTATCGACCGATCTCAGTGTCCTCGGTAGTCTTCCGCCACTTCCAAAAAGTACTGGCATCTCGCCTCCAGGTGGCTGGTGTCATTGGTGATGTCCAGAGAGCGTTTCGGCCAGCGGATGGCACAGCGGAGAACCTTACAGTTCTCCAAACTGTCATCTCGCTGGCCCGTATTAAACGCCGGCAACTCCACCTCACCGCTCTGGACGTTGCTAAGGCTTTGACACAGTCAGTCACCTCGCCCTGACCGATTGCCTTCGTGGTGTTGGGGCCCCATCTCGGTTAATCGAGTATGTGGCCTGTCTGTACCAGGAAGGCGTGATGGTCCTCGAGGCAGGAGGTGAGGTATCAGGGGATATACGGATTGGGCGTGGGGTATGCCAGGGGGATCCCCTATCGCCACTCCTCTTCAACCTGGTTGTGGATACGGCCTTGGGTAAGCTGCCCACTGAAGTAGGGTTTGATCTCGCCCCTGGGGTGCGAGTAGGAGCATTGGCATTTGCCGATGATGTTATCCTACGCGCAGAAACCCGTGAGGGCTTGCAGATCGCCCTCAATGCATTTGCTAAGCAGCTAGCCAGGTGTGGACTTGTGGTTAACCCCGATAAGTGTGGGTCGGTCTCCTTGGTCCCGTCGGGTCGCCTACATAAGGTGAAAGTTGTGGATGGGGGTTTTGTCATAGGACAATCCCCCATTCCATCTCGATCCGTGTTGGAGGTTTGGCGGTACCTTGGAGTCGACTTCATGGGGGTGGATTAGTGCCAGCCGTGTGGACCTTGGTAGAGCGCTACCTCGCGTTACCAAGGCTCCATTGAAGCCACAGCAGAAGCTGCGCCTCCTCCGCACGTACTTACTGCCAAAGCTGACCTATGGGTTAGTCTTTGGCAGGCTTACGGCGGGGAGGCTGCAAGAGTTAGATAGACAAGTTCGCTCTGCTGTGTGCTCTTGGCTGAAGTTCCCACCTGGTGTCCCAAGTGCCTATGTTCATGCACCGGTCAAATCTGGTGGGCTTGGCATTGTGTCTCTCTCGGCATATATCCCTTCACTGTTCCGTCAGCGCTTGCTAGCCCTTCAAGGGTTGAGCTGGGAGGTCGCCCGTGCGGCTGCTGATCTTGATTTTGTCAGGCAGCAGTTAGCGTGGTGCGACCGAGCAACACCATCTGCTCCAAAACCCAGTTCGTCTGCTGAGTTCGCTGCTGCGCTGCATGAGTCGGTAGATGGTAAAGAACTCCGACAGTGCTCCGAAAGCCCTGTCTCTTCCCAATGGGTAGATTGGGCTTCGGAGGGCATTGGGGCCCGCGACTACCGTCACTTCCACGCCCTCCGTATTGCAACTTTGCCAACTGCGGTACGGTGTTCAAGAGGTAGTCGTGGGACAACTCTACTCCTTTGCCGCGCCTGTCGGAGTGGAAATGAACATCTGTACCATGTAGTGCAGCAATGTCCTCGGACTCATGGGGGCCGCATTCTACGTCATGATGCGGTCGCCAAGCAGATAGCAGGTGCTTTGTCATCTAGCGGCTGGGATGTTGAGAGGGAGAGATTGTATCACATGCCAAGTGACCAGGGTAAGAAGCCCGACATCGTTGCCATCAAGCCCGACCAGTCTTGCATTATCCTGGATGTCCAAGTTGTCAATGGCAGCTTGGACATGGAGCAGACTTGGCGGGCTAAGATAAAAAAGTATGATAGAAATGATTTACGGCAAGCGGTGTCGGAGCTAAAAGGAGTGGCACCCAACAACATCAGGGTGACGGCTGCAACCTTATCATGGCGCGGGGTGTGGTGCGGGAAAAGTGCCACGGAGTTGCGTGAGTTGGGCATCTCAGTAGGCGTACTCCGTGGTATCACCACCCGTGTCCTGCTCGGCTCGTATTTGAACTGGTGGTCGTTTTATAGAGGCACTTCCCTTCATCCCTCTCTCCCACCCCCACAGTCCTCATCTTCCCTTATCCCTAGGGCCGGCGTCGGGTGAGTCCTGGGCGTCCTCCCCATTATATTTGATTTATTTTTTTCATTTTTATTTATGGCGTGCCCCCTCCGTCACCAAAGACAATTTGTCTTTGAGTGGAGTTCTTAAAAAAATGTAACAGCCATAATATCTTCACTTTGGCCCCGATTTCGAAGAAATTCTCAAGGACCGTGAGGGTTGACGTGCAGATGGTCCCCTATGAGGGCTGACCTTTCTGAACAATTTTGGTTCTGTGTCTGTCTGTCTGTGTGTCTGTCATGAAATCCTTGCCACAGCCATAACTTCTACATTTCTGTTCCTATTTAAATGAAATTTTCAGAGATTGTACGAGTTGGCGTGCAGATGGTCCCCAAGGAAAATCATAACCCCAGGACTGATAGTAGCCGCTGCGCATGCGCAAACGTGAAATCCTTGCCACACCCATAACTTCTACAATTCTCATCCATTTTCGATTACATTTTCAGGAATTATGTGAGTTGGGGTGAAGATGGTCCCCTATGAAAATCATGGCTTCCAAATTGAAAGTATTTTGTGCGCATGTGCAATTCTGAAATCCCTGTAACAGCCGTAACTTCTAATTCCAACAATTCAGAAATCGTGCGGATTGACTTGTAGATGGTCCCCTATGAGTCCGTTAGACATTGATGTTTTGAGATTAACTACTATGCATAGGTTAATCTATACAATTGGGTTATGGATACGAGGAAGCTATGTGCCACACCCACCTGGCAGACGTTTTTCTATTGGTTTCACTGTGATTTAATATAATAAAAATAAAGTGAGTTTTATTGAGAAAGATTTAATTTTGTTCCTCAAATCATAAATCATGACACCTGTCGACTCCCATTTCGACTACTAGCACACCTATGTCGACCAATAACTGTCGACTTCTGAAGAAATCTTTTTTCCCACTATCAACTACTAGTGCAAAATTACACTTCGGTAAAACTCTTCAGCCTAATAAGCTCAAATTTTAACGAAATTGCTCGTTGTATCACACGAAGGAGGGTTTTGTGCCCACTTTAAGTCGGTGATAACTTGGAAAAACTAAATTTTATTGGAGGGAGCGACGAATACCTGAAATTTCCTTAAGGTGTCGACTACTCGTGCGATTACTTTATATCTTGAAGAGTCGTTCCAAATCCGTGCTTTTCTTGCAGTTTTAATATCAGCCTTACTTTACCATCTATCGAACTCAACTTGTCCGACAGGAATTTTTACATACACAGATGCAAGAAGGTAGAACAAGGTTCTTCGCATATATTTTTTCAAAGGTTCTAGCCACTTCAGTCGGTCTACATCGCGATTTCATTAATAAGGTCTATTTGTTTATTAATTATCACTCGACTGCGGGCGACCAACGGACCTGCCTTCTGCCCCACCTCGTGAAGGCTGGTCGGTATAAAAGCGAAGGGAAGTCCCGACTGAACGTGTAGTCAGTTCTAGTAAGTCCTCACCTGTACAATGGCAGCCAAGGTGGGTAAATTGGTAAAATACAACCAGAAATATGAAATGTTTTCGAAATTTTCAACGTCAATTCAAAAAAATATTTTCAGTTCCTATCAATTTGATTTCCATCACACAGAATTTTTCTAGTTGAAACTAAAAAGTCCATTCATGCAGCATGAGATAATGAGCGAATTTTCACAGAAATCTGGTATGTTTTAATGGTATATTGTTTATGGAAAAAGTTCAGGGGTTTTATTTTCATTTTTACCGGCTTCATGGATCGTTTTAGAATGTTCCAAAACGAATTTCAGTGAAAATTGTTTTCGAAAAAGTACTTTCTAAAAATTCTGAGGCCATTGCAATAGTTTCATTTTTTTTTTAATGAACATTTGCTAATTCATGTCCAGGAGGTAGATAATTACATAGTATCATCCGTTGAGGTGGACAGATCGGTTCATTTTGTGAAAGGAAGAATTCAATTTGAAAGTGCTTTAAATAAAATTAAATGAAAATAAAAATATGATTATCCTGTGATTCACAGCTCGCAGTGTTCGTCGCCCTCGTGGGAGTCGCGTCAGCAGGATTGATCGCCAGCCCAGGCCTGAGCTATGGCCATGGCCAGTCCTACTCTAGCCAGAGCATCATCTCCCACGCCGCCCCAGTAGCCATCGCTCACGCCGCCCCCATCTCTTACGCCGCCCCCGTCGTCCACGCCGCCCCCGTCGCCTACGCCCACGCCCCGGTCGCCGTCGCCCACAAGACCATCGACTACGTCGACGCCCATCCCGCCTACAAGTTCGAGTACGGCGTCCACGACGCTCACACCGGCGACGTCAAGAGCCAGAGCGAAGTCAGAGACGGCGACGTCGTCAAGGGCAGCTACTCCCTCGTCGAGCCTGACGGTTCCAAGAGGATCGTCGAGTACACCGCTGACGCCCACAACGGCTTCAACGCCGTCGTCCACAGGGAACACAACGCTCACCCCCAGGTCAGCACCCACCAAAAACATCACTTACTTTCCTTACCTCATCAACACTACTTTCTCAGCTCTCTTATCATATCAAAATTTTCCAAAAATCACATGTTAAGGTAAAATGTCTTCAACTCCAACTAGCCTCTTAGCTCACAAGTTTGAAAATACCGTCCAAAAATGAAAATTGTAGAGTTCTTGCAGGTCAATGAAATGTCATCAATTTCCCTCTAATTTCCCGATTTCGGGGCTGCTCAAGATGGCTGCTTATTAATTTTATTCCGTTTCGATCATCAGCCACGCGGTAACTACTCGATAAAGTTCTAAAAATCATCGAAAAAATCGCAAATCCAAAGAACCGTTTCTTTGGTCTTCTTTCTTCGTTTCGTTTTTATAGTACTCATTTCCTTCCTTTACTGGTTTTCAGGTGGTCCAAAAAGTGATCGCCGCTCCCGTGGTCCACGCTGCTCCTCTTCTTTCCTCCTATGGAGGACACTCCTATGGAGGACACTATTAAGAGGACACTTCTAAGACACTCCTATGGAGTTTATAGGTTACCTCAACCGCCCCAAACCTCTCAGACTTGTAAATAACCATATTTTTTATACGTCAAATAAATTTGACCACAAAAAATGATTGTCTTTATTTTCTAACTACCTTTCCAAGTACTTACTCGTGGTGCCGCAGATAACGTTGATATTTTAATAATATCGAGATTTTTTTCTGAAGTTCACCCGTCACAAGAACAGAAACATAACAATTAAACATTTTTTTTCAAGGAAGGAATTGACACTCATGAAAAAGTTGTAACTTGTGAGTAACTTGTCAAAATGGGGTATTTATTTATTTATTTATTAATCGAAACAGGCAAGCCTAATACAATATAAACATACTTATTGCTAACAATATTTAATGTGACAATAACTGATAATAACTGAATTAATATAACACTGTCCACGTTATAAAAACGCTGCAAATCATTGCTCAAAGGTTTAATATTTTCTGTATAGATCACCCTTCTGTATAGATCACTGGTTCTTCATCAATAGCACCTACCACCATCTGTATTCTCCCTTGACCTTCCCTCTCAAATTTCAGCTTCCTGCGTTCAATAGCATTGAAAATGGCTTCGGAGCTCACTCAGCTGATCAGTGATCTGAAGAGTGAAGAAGATCTCCTCGAATGCTGGAGAAGCCTGGAAGAGCACTTCCATTCAGTAGGAGTAAAAATGGTTTTGGAGCTCACTCAGCTGATCAGTGATCTGAAGAGTGAAGAAGATCTTCTCGAATGCTGGAGACGCCTGGAAGAGCACTTCCATTCAATAGGACTAAAAATGGCTTTGGAGCTCACTCAGCTGATCAGTGATCTGAAGAGTGAAGAAGATCTCCTCGAATGCTGGAGACGCCTGGAAGAGCACTTCCATTCAAAAGGATTGAAAATGGCTTCGGAGCTCACTCAGCTGATCAGTGATCTGAAGAGTGAAGAAGCCTTTGAGCAATGATTTGCAGCGTTTTTTACCCACCAACATTTTTTTACCTACCAACTTTTTTTTACCTACCAGCTAGGTACTACCTACCACACCATACTGGCTTCACACCTTCACAATCAAGTTTATTAGAAAGACTTCACACTCAACACAACTCTATTATAGTTTTGCCTTCTGCGTAACCAGTAATCAAATTTCCATATGAAGCTTTCTATTTTTCCAATCGAGTGTGAAGTCTTTCTAATAAACTTGTATTTGTATATTATACAAATCGAAGAAATGAACAGCGATCGCATTTTAGTCCGATAAAATTTTAATGGAGATTAGATCTCTTTTGCGATTCACACTCATGATTCTGTTTTATCGAAGGAAAACCTTCAAGTACTCGTAGGGAGCGAACGGTTTGTCCTACAAAGCTCCGGGTGGTCTCAAAAATTTTTATAAATTCAATACTATTTAAAATTGGTGAAAAAAAGATACCTTTATTTCGAGAGTTTTCGAGCAAGGGCACTCTTGAAAATTTCAACCCTTAATTTTCACCCCTTAGAAGTGACCTACATCAACCAAAAGCTTCGCGGCACAACTAGACCCCAAATGGAGCCCATATACCAAATTTGAACCAAATCGGTCCAGTGTTGCTAAGAAAAGTGCCGCGTACGGCGTACGGCTGACGGACGGAAATTTTTTTATTCGATTTTCGTATTCTACGTACCTTGAAACGTAAAACATCAAATTTTGTGGGGGGGTTAAACATTTTTTTCTTGCTCGATTCCAAAGGCTTATTATTGAAAATAATAAACCAAAATGAAAACTATGGCAATGAAATAACACTTATCGTTCTATTTTGACTTAGAATAATGAGCAACACTTCTCGACGTATGAGAGTCAATGATTGATGAAAGAAGTCAATGTCCGGGCAACTGGATATGTAAAAGTTCGCTTCTCTTGGTAGACGAGTCAGAGGGTCATTGTAAAGGTAATTCGTGCGAGAGAAGGGAATCCAAAAAAGCGAGTATAATCTTGAGCTCAGTCAAGATTTTTATCATGGACAGGAGGAATGGTGAGACCGAACCCGTCAGCAGCTTGTGGAAAAATGCTAAGCGCCTGCGGTCTACTAGGTCGAGGGTCCGGCATATCCTATTCAACTCCGCATAGTCCACTGAATCCCGGGGTAAATGGAGCTTGAAGGCTATGTACCGGAGGAACCTATGGTGGATTCGTTCCAATTGGTAAATGTGGCACTTGTAGTACGGACTCCAAATAACGGAAGCATATTTTAAGAAATTTTCATGGAGAAACCGGCTGGACTGGAGAAGTACCTCCATGAAATTTTGATTGAAGAAAGCCAAAATAGCGAAAAAACAATTTATGAGTAAACCAAGAAAATGCTTGAAGATCTAAATAGAGGTGGGTCAAGAAACAAAACTTGTTTACTAAAAAGATCACTCTACGGTCTCAAACAGGCTGGTAGACAATGGTTTAAAAAGCTTGACGCTTGGCTAAAAGAATTGGAGTTCAAATCGTCATTTGCTGACCCCTGTTTTTACATATCTGGAGAAGGGGGAGACAGAATCCTATTGGCTGTCTATGTAGACGATTTGATCATCGCCTCAGCAAACAAGCAAAAAGTTGAAATATTGAAAGAAAATCTCACAAAAACGTTTGAGATGCGTGACATTGGACCTTTGAAATATTGCTTAGGCATAGAGTTTTCGAGGAACAAAACAACGATGTGATAATGGGCCAAAGCAAATACATCGAAAAATTAATGGAAAGATTCAGAATGGAACAATGCGAACCAACAAGAACCCCAATGGAACCGAATTTGAAATTGGAAAGACCTACTGATGGAGAACCGACCGAAGTACCATACCAAAGTCTAATCGGCTCACTTATGTATTTAGCGACCGCAACCCGACCAGATAATTCATATGCAGTAAGCTACCTTTCGCAATTCAATTCATGTTTCCAGAATGAACATTGGTTGGCGTCGAAAAGGGTACTAAGGTACCTAAAGGGTACCAAAGACCTTTGTTTAATTTTCGAGAAGAAAGGACAACCAATCACGGGATATTCAGACGCTAATTGGGGTAATTGCACCGATGGCAGATCCTATACCGGACATTGCTTCGCGTTTGCTGGATCAGCCATAAGCTGGGAGTCAAGGAAGCAACGGACTGTCGCACAATCGACTGCAGAGAGCGAATATATGGCTCTGACAAGAGCAGCTAAGGAGGCAATGCACTTGAAGAACCTGGCAAAAAACAGTGGCATACCGTACAAGAAAATCTGCATCTCCACGGACAACCAAGCGGCACAGAGCTGGGCAACAAACCCCATCACAAATGCGGAGTCAAAGCACATTGTGATCAAAGAGCATTATATTCGTGAAGTGGTTGAAAATGGAGACGTCAATCTTGAATACTGCCCAACTGAAGACATGACTGCTGACATCTTCACCAAGGCTCTTGTCGGACCCAAGTTCGTCACCTTTCGGGAAAAACTGGGACTGAAGTTAAACGACTCGTGAGGGGGAGTGTGTAAACTCTACTACACTCGCCCTAACATGTGTATTTGTGCAACCAAGATGCACTGGTACACTTGTTGAATTTAATTCATTTCTTTGCTAATTTGTATAGCGAATACATTTTTTGTAAAACAAAAAACTTCTACTGCGTATGAAATCTTATACCTTGTTAAGAGTCACTGTTGCTGGCACCTGGTCGAATTCCCTAGTACTTCGCTTAACGAATCCAAGCAGTTTCATTGCCTTGCACGATATGGTGGCTATGTGGTTCGAGAAAGTGTGATGATGGTAGTCGTAGAGGATGAGGGATTCAGACCGATGGAAGGTCATCGCCGAGCATTTGTATGGGTTTAGGGCCAAGCTGTTGGACGAGCACCACAAGAGAAGTGCGTCGATGGAAGTCCGGAGATCTCGGCAGTCGCAGATCGACTCAACAGTACGGTACAGCTTCAGATCGTCCGCAAAAAGCAAATACCTTGTTCCATGCAGCACACCGTTAACGCTATTTATTACAAGCAAGAACATCAATGGCCCAATGTGAGAAGAGGTATGGTGATCTATCTTAAGAAATCACAGACGTTGTTGTTTAAAAGTGTAGGTAGACCAGCTAGGTCGGAGGAATGGAAACTAAATGGTGAGCAGATGGTCATGGTTAAGGAGTACACTGCCGCCCAAAGCTAAAACGTCTTTAGTTCATTTTGCTTCCGAGTCTACCAAGGTAGCGGAAGCTTTGTTTTCACTTTTCAAGGACGAAAAAAGAAGTTCTCCAAAATCAAAATTTCCACTCGCGTTTTGCGTTTTAGACCTTTCTGAACAATTTTGGTTCCGTGTCTGTCTGTCTGTGTGTCTGTCCGTCTGTCATGAATTCCTTGTAACGCGCATAACTATACGAAGTTATTGTCCTATTTCTATGAAATTTTCAGGGATTGTGCGGGTTGGTGTGTAGACGGTCCCCTATGAAAATCATCATCCCCGGACTGATAGAAGCGACTGCGCATGCGCAAACGTGAATTCCTTGTAACGGCCATAACTTCCACATTTTCAATCCGATTTCAATGAAATTTTCAGGGATGTTACAAATCAGTATTTAGATAATCCCCTATGAAAATCACCACCTTCGGACTGATAGTAGCCATTGCGCATGCGCAAACGTGAATTTCCTTGTAACAGCCATAATTTCTACATTTTCCATCTGATTTCAATGAAATTTTCAGGGATGTTACAGAGTAGTGTTTAGATGGTCCCCTATGAAAATCACAGAGAATTGTTTTTCATGGAGGGATTCATTCATAGAGGGATAGTCTCCTGTGAGAATCTCAAATCCCAAGGCAAGGCTTCGGTAGCTCAGAGAAGAAAAGTCTTGATCAGAGCTCCTAAGGTCGCGGGTTCGAATCCCAGCCGAGGCTATGTATTTTTTTTATCCAATCACATACACCTACTCACTTAATTTTCCATCCGAATTTGATGAAATTTTCTAGGATTGTCTAGATTAGCGAGTAGACGGTCCCCTATGAGGGTAGTGAAAGGTACTTAGAGATTGGTGTTTTGAGATTAACTACTATGCATCGGATCATCTATACAATCGGGTTATGGATACGAGGAAGCTATGTGCCACACCCACTTGGCAGACGTTTTTCACTTTTTGAGATAGGGACATGATCTTGTAGAGATCGGTGTCATCGATCAGCCTCATCGATTGTGCTAGCCTAGAACGTCCTAAGTCGATGGGAAAGTACAGAAAAATCACTTTGTTCTAAATGCATTCCGCGAGTTTTGCTAGTCATCCCAGGCTAAAACGTCCTAAGTAAGGCGTGCTTAATCGAATGTCTTGGAAAGCCCATATCGACTTATTGGCGCCCAAACTCTCTTCTGTGATTTTTATGATTCGTAAATTGGTCAACGTTGTATCTACTGACGTGATCCGATCAGTTTACCATGCCTGTTTTGGGTCCAGAATTGCATATGGTATAATTCTATGGGGCAATTCATGTCATGCAATTGAAATTTTCAGGCTTCAGAAAAGAGCAGTGAGAACTATAAGCAATTTAACCTGGAAGCACACTTGTAGAGGTTCCTTTTCTCGAAATCGGATACTTACTGTACCGGGAATGCATGTATTGTCTGTCCTCATCTACATCAAAGCAAATTTCAGCTCCATTTCAAAAGCATCGGACAATCATGATTACCCCACGAAAAGCCGGAAAAACTTGAACCCTCCATTCGCCCGCCTCGGTGCATCGCTTAATTGCTGTCCGATCCAAATGGGAACAAGGCTGTTTAATGTGCTCCCACTACAGTTACAGCAACTAGATGAAAAATCATTCTCGAGAGTCGTGAAGGAGTCTCTTCTACAGGCGGAAATTTATTCACTGGACGAGTTTCGTGGTGTGAAGTGGATGTTATGATGTAAATTCTGGTAAATACGGTTCCTTATAGTTAATAGTTCTAGCATCTTGTCAATTATTGTCATAATCGTCCTAGTCATAATGGTCATCAAAGCAGCAGAGGAATATCGAGTACTTACTCTTGCTTGCACTTGACATATCTAGAGTTAACTGGTCTTTCTGTGATACTTAGATGTTTTAGTAGTTCTATTTATTGATATTTTAACTGTGATAATTCTGTGATATTAGGTTTAAGTTGCGTGTTAAATTTATAGTAAATTATTAACTGTTTTTATGTCATTGATAAATGTATTTTTTGCGTGTTTGTCGTATGTTTGTGGGTGTGCGGGTCGGTGGGGGCCTCGGTCTCGCTCGGGGGTGGCGCCCTCAGGTGCGTTCATACGCCGGATCGCCAGCGACTCTTTCGTGAGCCGTTTGCGTTTTTGGTTTTGGAACGCCACCATGGTGGATGGGCCCGGGCGGGGCCGGGGCTCCCCTCTGGCCCCGCACTGCTTTCTGCGGCTTTAGCGCATCACGCAACTTGTTATCTTCATTATTGTCTTGTTTTTACATTGAATGACCGGTTTCCTCTTTTTTTGGTTTATTATTTTCAATAATGAACCTTTGGAATCGACCAAGAAAAAAAAAATTTTAACACCCCCTCAAAATTTGATGGTTTACGTTTCAAGGTACGTAGAATCCAAAAATCGAATAAAAATTTGGCCGTCCGTCCGCCGTACGCCGCACAGTGGGCAAAATGACCAATCTAGGTGGACAAAATTATTTGTTGGTCGGTTTTTTATTCAAAATTGAATAAAAAGACCCTGATTACGGGAAAAATAATGAAAAGCTTTCTTGACTTCAATGAAAGTAGGCAAACTGTGTATCATGATATTGTTGTTCATGTTTTATCTTAAATTCTTGACATTATAATTAGGTAGGACCTACTGATTAATTACTTTGAGATTAATGACATTATTACAGTGTTAGACGAATATAACTCTGAAAAATTGAATTTGAAAATATTATAGTCATGTTCTTATTCGAAATCGTAGAAGATTCAACTGTTGATGTGCTTGAAGTTGCTTCTTTCAAGATACGGCTTGTGGACCTGTCTTCTGCTGAGTAGAGAGCAGTGAGCGCCGCTAAGCATAACTTTTCGGGACCAGCAGTCAACGATTCTTTCTCTTTTCTTCTTTTTGTTTTATCGCTTGACTCCTCAAACGGTTTTTCGGGACGCACAGTTGGTTGGTTCATGATTCCTTGAGTAATTTTGTAAGAAATGACAACTTCAAACTCTTTCCCACTCAGCCATGTCGAATATTTATTGGAAAAAATGTCTTCTTTCCCATGGCTATTTTCCCACCTCTCTCCGATTTTTTTGAAAAGTCTATCACAGCATTTTTGATCATTTTTAAATTTAATATTTTTGAAGAATCGTCGAGATTACCTAACCCGATCACATACCTAGTGAGGTTTTCGTGGCCATCTTTCTTTGGTAGCAAATTGATGGCGAGGAATCGTGATATTTATACCTGAAAATCAACCATTTTATTAAGTAACTCGGTAAACGCATAAAATCGCAAAAAAAGGTGGTTGAATACCGAAACTAGAACACTTAAATAAACGAAAAATAATCGGATTTCCTTGGCAACTCTTGGCCGTGTGCTACTTTAACTCCAAGATGTAAATTATCATTTTTAGAAATACGGTATGGCATATACTCATAAATATACAGTATCAGACACTATTTTTACAATTTTAGCAGGAAAAAATAGTACTTACTCCTTTCAATGGTTTCCATTATTGCCGAAACCAAGCCTGGAACGATTCTGCCTACAACTAACTGCAGCGTAGACGAGAAAAGTTGGGGGTTCATAGTAGCTGATAATACGATCTTATTCGAACAGGAAACAGCGACACTTTTGATCGAAGTTTTTACAGCAATAGAAGGTTTTGATAATGTAAATATTAACGTTTTGGGGACTGCAAACTCATAATGAACAATGACTAATATTAGAGATTCCCATGTTTTGACTTGACTTTTGTCCACCTAGATTGGCCATTTTGCCCACTGTGCGCCGTACGCGGCACTTTTGCCACTTAGCATTGACCGATTTTGATGAAATTTGGTATGTAGGCTCCATTTGGGGTCTAGTTGTGCCCCGAAGCTTTTGGTTGATGTAGGTCACTCCTAAGGGTTCCAAAATCAATTTTGAAATTTTGAAAACGCCCTAACTCAAAAAATTTCGATATAAAGGTATTGTTTTTCCTTCAATTTAAGATTCTATAGAATTTTTGGGATTTTTTGAGACCACGCGGAGCTCTGTAGGACAAACCGTTCGCTCCCTACGAAAATTTAAGGGTTTATATTGAAATATATATATATATATAAATCAAAACGAGTGTGATTCGCAAAAGGGGCCTAATCTCCGTTCAAATTAGAGCTGACCGAAATGCAATCGATGGTTGGTGATTTTGATTTTTTTTTCTTTTTCTCTTCATATTGGATGGTTGGTGATTTTGTAGACGAGTGATCTGTATAAAAATAATAAACCGTTGTGTAATAATTTGCAGCGTTTTTAATTATTTTTTATGACATGTTACTTTTAATAGGAATATTTTTACCATTGTTTGATTTTCTAACTGTTCATTGACGATTGTTATATACATTTTATGTATAATGACAATAAAAAGCATATTCATTCATTTACCAGCCTAAAATTTCCTTCGAGGAAAACATTCATGCGGACATAGGACAGTCTAGTTTAGTAGGTAGCAGTGGATCATAGGACGCTAAAGCTTCGTACGAATAATTTAGTTCTGTGTCCTGAACTTGCTTAAACAGTCCTAGTTTGAAGAAAAACACTACCTATCAACGTTGTTCACTCGATGACGTCAGTTTAGCGACAGTACCTACCGCTTCTTCAGTATCTACTACTCTCAGCGGTAACAACACAGCAAAATCAATAATTTTTTGTACTTGCAGCTAGTAAATTCGTAAGAACGTTGGCCACCAAATGTTTGACATTTTCATGTCTTTGCTTTGGCACATAAACTGAAAAATCGTCACGAAAACTAAGCAAGTCTTGCTTACGCGACCAATAAATAAAATAGACTCACTGTGTTGCGTAAAGAACAATAAACTGTTTTCTTATTTAGATGCTTGGGTACATGAACTAACAACCTTACTACACTACCTTGTTGTGTAGTGGTTGACATGAAAATGTCCCAATGTGTTGCAGACTCGTGTGCAAGCATTGCTGTTCAAATAGATGTGGTTTTCTTTTACTTTGGTGATGATAACTAGTTAAAACATTTTCTGTAGCCATAATGTGTTCATATTTTTAGGTCTCAAGGAAATGTGATACAATAATATATTGTGCTGAGACATCTTTCATACCACTACAACAACAATAAACCAGAATGAGATCAATCTGGAAGCCCTGTTCAAGGTATAAATACCTTGTGTGTCAAAATTTGCCACTACCATCAGGGCTATAGTAGGGTATGGAGCATCAGGTCTGGGGTTATATTGAAAGTCCGGTGGTGGAGGCAACACAGATTGGCTTCCAGCGCAAGTTATTTGGTGTGTATGCTAACACGGCTCGCTTCCGCGACATGGAAACGGAAGATGCCGAACATATCATTTGTGCTACTGTGAAGCACACAACCCTCGGAAGTGATGTTCTACCTCCTGACACCACTTCTAAGGTGGCAAACACCGATCTTCCCTGCTTTGCCAAAAAGTGGGGAGAAGGCGTGTTCAGTAAACCCTTCTTAGACATAACCTGGAGGCACTCCACAATTATAGACCTCGTTAGGTCGCAGTGGAAGGAGTTTGTATATCAACCCATTTAAGACCTCCTACTTATAAATAAATATAGATAAAAAAACAGTCCTTATTGCTGGTCAACACTGACCAGTAATCAATTTTCCTAATGTAGGCGCCCACAACTCTTTATTTCTTCGAATTGAGTGTGAAGCGTGTATTTCTTCGATGTAATCTTGATTTTGAAGCGAAAATATGGCAAATCTGTGTTCATTGCAGTCGAGTGATCTATACAGACAAATAGTAAACCTTTGCGTAATAATTTTCAACGTTTTTTCAGATCAATGAAGAACTCAATCGATTGCCATTTCGAATAATAAAATTGACTTGATTGATGATTACGGACTCCCAATATTTACCTCCATCGTCGTAGTTCTCCGTAGTAAAAACTCGATATAAGTAGAAAAGAAGTTGCATTTTTCGAGTTTTGTGTTCGTGAAAGCGGGATCGATAAAAATACAGGTAAAGTCGAATTTTTTTTGTGGTCAAATTTATTTGACGTATAAAAAATATGGTTATTTACAAGTCTGAGAGGTTTGGGGTGATTGAGGTAACCTAGAAGTGTCCTTCATGGGAGTGTCCTCCTAGAAGTGTCCTCTTAGTAGTGTCCTCCATAGGAGTGTCCTCCATAGGAGGAAAGAAGAGGAGCAGAGTGGAGGAGGGGAGCAGCGTAGGCCACTTTGGCTACTGGAGCGGCGATCACTTTGTGGACCACCTGGAAACCAATAATAAAACACAATTTGAGCCTTTTTAATGAAAATAAAAACTATCGTTTTCGAGAATGGTTTTGGAACCAGTAGAACACTCCCTATTGGTTAGATAGCTTTTAGACACATCTTCTAAAGCAGTGTCCAGCGATTCCCCGAAAAAAAATTCCCTGAGTTTTCCAGAGTCAATTTTCGTCTTTTTCCAGGGTCATAAATAAACTAAAATCAAAATAAATGTGATCATAATTTCATACTCTGGTGACACCTTGGGACAGCTGTGGAGTTCCTGAGATGTTTTCCCTAAATCGAACTTACTGGATAAAAAACTCAAATTATCCATAATTACTTTACTGAAAAACAAAAATTCATCCACTTTTTAGTTAATTTCTTGTAAACCCGATTCTCGGACTTCTGCTTCCGAGTCTACCAAACTAGCGGAAGCATTCAGCTGTCTTGACTTAAACAGGATTCAGCGTCCAAAAAGACATGATAAAACCACAGTCAGTCCCCATATAGTGATTTCTAAAGCAAGGGTGACCACAGTCGATTCGTTACCTGATTTTTGGAAGAAGAAGATTTTTGGAAGATTAAACTGAAAAATTTTTAAATCTTCGAGGAGAACCTCATAAAGGACGAACTGTGACAAATTTTTCGATCATTATCATTAAAAGAACCGAAAATGATCAATTGTTGGTTTAGTAATATTATTTAGAATGAACGAGAGTGATCTGGAAGAAATGTGTGAAGAGCAGTAGGAAATTAGAGCTGAAAAAATCTCCCAAAATCGTTGAAATTGGGTAGTTTTATGAAAATCCATTCCACTGAGGCAATTCGGCTGGATCCTTTCCTCTACGGCGTCTAATTAGATAAGCAGGTTGTTCTTCATTAAAACCAAAGTTATTTTGATACTTGTAAGCTACGTGGCAAGTTAGAGTTGAGGAAATTTTACCTCAAGATGTTATTTTTGGATAATTTTGATATGATAAGTGAACTGAGAAAGTAGTGTTGATGAGGGGAGGAAAGTAAGTGATGTTTTTGGTGGGTGCTGACCTGGGGGTGAGCGTTGTGTTCCCTGTGGACGACGGCGTTGAAGCCGTTGTGGTCGTCAGCGGTGTACTCGACGATCCTCTTGGAACCGTCAGGCTCGACGAGGGAGTAGCTGCCCTTGACGACGTCGCCGTCTCTGACTTCGCTCTGGCTCTTGACGTCGCCGGTGTGAGCGTCGTGGACGCCGTACTCGAACTTGTAGGCGGGATGGGCGTCGACGTAGTCGATGGTCTTGTGGGCGACGGCGACGGGGGCGTGGGCGTAGGCGACGGGGGCGGCGTGGACGACGGGGGCGGCGTAAGAGATGGGGGCGGCGTGAGCGATGGCTACTGGGGCGGCGTGGGAGATGATGCTCTGGCTAGAGTAGGACTGGCCATGGCCATAGCTCAGGCCTGGGCTGGCGATCAATCCTGCTGACGCGACTCCCACGAGGGCGACGAACACTGCGAGCTGTGAATCACAGGATAATCATCCATAATAACTAATTTCTGGTTCAGTAAATGATATCGTTAAAATCTATTTAATCCTATTGATTGATTCAATCTTTTGCAATTCACACTCGTGTTTCTGACTTATTGCAAACCCAACCCTCCTCATGAGGTGCGAACGGTTGGTCCTACAGAGCTCTGGGTGGTCTCATTCGATTCTAAAAATCTCCCACGAGTGCGACGAACACTGCGAGGTGTGAATCACATAAAAGATCCATCGATGACAGAGTACATATAATTCTTCAATATTGAAAAATTTTCCTACAACATCGTGAGCTTGACACAAAAATCGCCGGAAAAAAGGTTGGTATTTTGCCAATAAATAACTTTTGTCGATCAATTTAGGAACCCATCAATGACAGACGTAGATTCGATATTCTTGAATAACAATAAAATTCCGACAAAAACTAGAGCTTGGAAAAAAAAAAAAAAAATCGTCGGAAAATAGGTTGGTATTTTGCCAAAAAAAAATACAAAAAGTCTTGATAATCAATTGAGGGACCCATCGAAGGGAGAGTACAATGTTGTTCTTGAATATCAAGAAATTTCCAACAAAATGTTAAGTTATTTTCGCTTAAAAAAAAAAAAAAAAAAATCTTCGGAAAATTGGTACTTAAGTATTTTGTTGAAAAATTGTTGAAAACCAGTTCAAGGACCCATCGATGACAGGGTATGCACTCGTATAAGTTCTTAATATTATTCGTGTTATTCGAGAAATTTCCTACGAAAAATTGAGTTGTCGCTTAAATTTAAAAAACTCAAAAATCGATGGAAAATGGGTAGGTGTTTTGCCAAAAAAGTCTTGATATAATCAATTCAGGGACCCATCGGTGACAGAGTATATAATATTCTTGGATACTGAGAAATTTCCTACAAGATCTTTTGATTTTTTCGCTAAAATACTCAAAAATCGTCGGAAAATGCCAAAAAAGTGTTGATAATCAGTTAAGGAACCCATCAATGACAAAGTATACATGTTGATATTTTGAAGGTTGATCAATCAGCTAGAAATTGGATGTTTTTATTGAGTAGAAATATGTTACTTTATGCTCACTACCATATCTACGAATAGTGCGTACGTTATGGACAAAAAATGGTGGTTATCTCAAAAAATCCACTTTCTAGCAGTCAGAATTATTTGGAAGTGCCACCATTGGATTTAGCTTAAAAAATTACATCGGAAATGATACGAAAATCGTCAAGATTGAAGGAGACCATACACCGCGTAAAACACTCTATTTTCTTGTAAAACACACGTTTTCTTGCATTCAAACTTGATTTACTCTTCCAATTTCAATTTTAAAAAGAAACATTGATAGACCTTTAGAAAGCTGACATTTTGGGCATGTTTTTTCCGAAGAGCGCCCATCGAAATGGGCAGGCGTTCAAAGTGAAAACTTCGATAAGAAAAAATCAAATTTCGGGAAAAAAATTATAATTTGCTTTTTAACTTGATCTTACAGGAATGCTTTATTGCTTAAAGATTTTGGTTTTACACCGGGAAGTTTTTAAATTTAACGCTTTTTCCAACGATATCCTTACATTTGAATTCACTTGGTAAATAACAGGAGTTATGACAATTTTTATGACGTAAGGTCGAAAACGCGAAAAAAAACTTTGAAGTGAAAAAAAGGCATTTTGAGTGGGTTAAGAAAATATTGCTATGAGACATTTTTTGTTGGAAATATTGTGTAGAATTGAACCCCGAAGTTATGCCCATCTTGAGTGCAGACACCCTGTATACTCGCATAAATTCTGAATATTATTCGTATTGTTCGAGAAATTTCCCACAAGAAATTGAGTTGTTTGCGCTAAAAAAATCTCAAAAATCGTCGGAAAATGGGTAGATATTTTGTCAAACAATTGTTGACAATTAATGTAGGGACCCATCGATAACAGAGTGTAATATTATTCTTGGATATTGAGTAGTTTCTTACAAGCTCTTGAGTTATTTAGGCAGAGAGAGGTAAATCAGAGTTAATTTTAAACTAGGAAAGTTTTTTTTTACTAATTTAAAACAACATAAAATCAACATGGGAGGAATTTTTTAGTTTTGAATGCGTATGTCTGAATTTCTTGCTGAGACTATTTCTTTTAATGTTAGTAGGTACAGTCTGATATTTCTTCTTTCAATACCCTATAGTGAACAATCATTCCATTTCATATAACAAGTAATTATACTCATGAAAATAAGAGACAAGTTATTCAACTGTTTCACGCGTAATTTTAGAGCAAAATTTCCAAGAATCGATTTTGGTGATAAAAAAACAATTTTTTTTGTTGGTACGTTGTATTACTTGTAAACTTTTCTGGGTGCAAGTTGGTTGTTGCAAGGTGCGATTATCTACTACTACTTACTGAGCAGCTACTTGTTACCTACCTTGGCTTCCATTTGTGATGACTTACTAGAACTGACTACACGTTCAATCACGACCGCCCTTCACTTTTATAGGGGCGTCCGACGAGCCTTCTGGGCGGAGGTGGGGCCGAAGGCAGGTCCGTTGTCCTTCCAAGCCGTTGACGACCGTCCGTAACTTTCGATGAATCAGAAAACGAACCGTTCGATAGAAATAACGAATTGAGGCGCCACAAAGTGAACCAAAAGCGCTTAAAACTTCTTTTCCAACACAAATGTTTGGTTGCGAAAGTGGTAAACGAGCCATTCTCATTCAAAAGACACATTTGAGCTCCCCTGAGATGGCAGATGGACGATTTTAAAACTCATTTATTTCCGCCTGTCACAATTTTTTCTGTTTCCATGCTCATCCCATGAACACCGCTTCAATGCAATTTTGGTTTATCATTTTCAATAATGAACCCTTAGAATCGATCAAGAAAAAAATTTAACCCCCCCCCCCACTTCATAATTTGTCGGTTTACGTTTCAAGGTACGTAAAATTCGAAAATGTAGCACATAATACTATCCTTAGGATTATACTCAGGAAGAATGCTAGATATTCAACTGTTTTGCTCCACAATGAATTTGAGGCGCTGAATGTTAGGCAAGTATTTTTGCTACAAGCTTGTCTATTCGTCTATAAGACGGGTATCCATCCTGATCATAGTAGCCGTATCTCTAACTCACGTACTGCAATAGAGAGTTCCTAGGAGATAGCGACCCTAAAGATACGAATTGTGGTATCTACTGTGTCTAGAGCGACCGAAGTGGAGGCTAACCAAAAATGGCGGCGATACAGACTCTAGCTTATCAAAATTCTTATCAGCTCGTTTTTCATCTGCACCTGCAAGTCACATTAACGTGATTTTAACTGTTTAGTTTACCTACACTAAAAAAAAAAGTTCTTTTCCGACAATTTTGAGAACTTGCTATTTCTGGTTTAATCTCTCTGCTGCTGTTTGGTTTACTCTCGAAAAAGAAGTGCTGATTGTAATAATTTCTCTAGAATGTCTCAAGTGGAAAATATTTTCTGACTACACTCCAGTGGTCTTTTGACAACAGTTTTTGAGTATTTAGTTTTTGAGAGCTGTTACTCTTCTTATGGAAGTTAGTCGTATGAAAGTATACCTATATGCGCCTCTACTAGATCCTCTACTCTCTAGATTTTGATAAGTACCTAGTCTCCAACTCACAAAAGAAAAATGTTTCCTCTGGTTACAATAGTGTTTTAATCTTGGAAGGGTACTTCACGATACCACCAAAAGATACGATTCATCCCTATTGAGATAAGGAGTGGTATCTTTCCCACAGATAAATTTGTGGCATCTCCTGCCACCAGTGGTATCTGTTCGGTGGTGTCTACTGCGCATGCGCACGAGGCGATAAAGTGTGGTATCTCAACGTCGCTATCTCCTAGGAACTCTCTAATGTCTTCGAACATACAGCTCCCAAAACTTAATACTGAGCGTGCAAAGAATAATTTTTATTGTAAGGTATTGCGCTTCCTCTATGCCTGTAAAATTTACCCTGACGATTTTGGTGATTTAGGGAGATTTTGATTAAAATTTAAAAAAATTTATGGAATCAATTTATTTTAATATTTTCACGTTTGTTTGATCTCTCTAGGTGTTTGATATTTAGTTGTTTTTTGTTTCGTTTTTTCTCTGAGATTAGCTCCACCAGCCGCCACAAGTTCGTAAGAACTTAGGTTGGTGGACAGAAGAAAGAATTTTTATGAGACTGTTGTCATTTCTGTGATTTGTTTTTCTTTCTGTCAATAAATTGACATTCTATTCTATTCTAATCTATCTAATAAAAGTTTTGCCGTCCGTCCGCCGTACGCGGCACTTTTCTTAGTTGCCATGGACCGATGTTGATGAAATTTGTTATATGTGCTCCATTAGGGGTCCAGTTGTCCCCCGAAGCTTTTGGTTTATGTCAATCATTTCTAAGGGTTGAAAAATAAGGGCTGAAATTTCCAAAACGCCCTAGCTCAAAAACTATTGATAGAAAGGTAATGTTTTTTCATCGATTTTAAATAGCATTGAATTTTTAAAATCGAATGATACCACTCAGAGCTCTATCTACCAACCGTTCGCTCCCTACGAGAACATGGGGGCTGGACTTATGATAAATCAGAAACACGAGTGTGAATCGGAAAAGCCATTCTGTTTGCCAGCAATTCCATATCTTCTTTTGATTTATTATTTTCAATAATGAACCTTTGGAATCGACCAAGAAAAAAAAAATTTTAACACCCCTTCAAAATTTGATGGTTTACGTTTCAAGGTACGTAGAATCCAAAAATCGAATAAAAATTTGGCCGTCCGTCCGCCGTACGCCGTACGCGGCACTTTTGCCACTTAGCATTGACCGATTTTGATGAAATTTGGTATGTAGGCTCCATTTAGGGTCTAGTTGTGCCCCGAAGCTTTTGGTTGATGTAGGTCACTTCTAACGGTTCCAAAATCAATTTTGAAATTTTGAAAACGCCCTAACTCAAAAAATTTCGATATAAAGGTATTGTTTTTCCTTCAATTTAAGATTCTATAGAATTTTTAGAATTTATTGAGACCACGCGGAGCTCTGTAGGACAAACCGTTCGCTCCCTACGAAAATTTAAGGGTTTATATTGAAATATATTTATATAAATCAAAGTACGAGTGTGAATCGCAAAAGAGGCTTAATATCCGTTCAAATTAGAGCTGACCGAAATGCGATCGATGGTTGGTGATTTTGATTTTTTTTTCTTTGATTTTTTTTTGATTTTTTTTTTCTTGATTTTTTTTCCTTCATATTGGATGGTTGGTGATTTTGTAGTCGAGTGATCTATATAGAAAAATAATAAACCATTGTGTAATAATTTGCAGCGTTTTTATAACGGATTTGAAGTCTTGGCATATACTGTATATAAGTATTATATTACAGTATTATAGTATTATATAAGTTTATTAAAGTATGTAGTATTATATACTGCATGTATGTATTTAAGAATATGGATATTGGTTCTTCCGTAGCTGCTCTGGCATTCCGATCTGCCACCTCATTGCCAAATATTCCCGAATGTCCTGGAACCCAACAGAAGATGACAGAAGTTCCAAATTCCCTTAGCCTGCTCACATTCATCAGTATATCATTGACTAGTGGGTGGGAATCAACACCAGCCCTGATGGCTTGGAGGGCACTAAGGGAATCACAGCATACCAGTGCTTTGTTGTCTTCTCCTGATACTGATGTCAGCGCATTGTTGATTGCGAAGAGCTCAGCTGTGAAAATAGATGTATGTTCGGGGAGAGTGAATTTATGGATACCGCTGTCAACAAATACTGCACATCCCACTCCAGTGGTTGTTTTGGAGCCATCGCAGTAGGCAATCGCACAAGGAGACAGACTGACGATAATTTCATAAAATTTAGAAGAAAATTCTTGTGGAAGGGATGAAGATTTGTTAAATTTGGCCATCGAAAGGCAAAATTGGGGGGCTGCAAGCGTCCATGGTGCGATGAGGCTCGTTCGTTCAGTGTAGAATACCGGGAATTAAAGGGAATTAGAAAAAAAATCTGAGCAAACCACATCAGTTGAAGATCGAGTATGTCGAGGAAAGCCAAGAGGTAGAGGATTTATGGTGGAGTTATGAAGAGGATGTTCACTGTAAGCTTTGACCTTCATAGCGTATCTCAACGCCAGAATGGATCGCCTTAAAGAAAGGGGCAGCTCTCCAGCATCAACATATAAATTCGGCAAAAGAGGCCTAATCTCAGTTCAAATTTCAGCTGACCATGGGATCGTTGTTCATTTCTTCGAATTGTGCTCAGCAACCAGTATTCAAATTTTCTCATGAAGGCACCCACAACTCCCTATTTCTTCGAACTGAGTGTGAAGCGTTTATTTCTTCCAAATAAACTTGATTGTGAAGTAGGTAGGCCAAAGGTGGCGACAAAGGCAAAGCCGAATTCATTGCAGACGAATTATACAGAAATAATAAACGTTTGTGTAATAATTTGCAGCGTTTTTATTCCAATAAATAACTCAAACGTGCAAAATTTCCTTCTCTTGGCCTCATTAGTGTTACTATTGAGTCAGCAACTTAAGTGAGTAGTAACGCACAGGAAACGAACTTCTATTTGAGATCACAACTAACCTTATCAAGCCACAAGGCAGAACCAAACAAGAAACAATAACAATTCTCAGTGTTTATAAGAGAAATACTTCATTCCTCATTTTTAAGCTAGTAACTATGGTAACACATTAGTAGGAATAAAAATACGCACCATATTTCGAAGGAAAACGTGATATCCCTCGCACAACGCAAAAATTTATACTGAAATTGTTTTTGACTCCTGGTTCTACAATTTCCGCCCAAAAATTTGCAATGCTATCAATCCAAATGTCGGTTTTACACAAATGAGGTCACTTCAGAATGGAAAATGGTGGACAAGCTATTATGATGACATTACAACGTACCAAGCAGTCCGAAAATTCTGCACAGGCTTATTTTCTGAAGCCATTGTACCTCCTTCAAGATGATAACTTCAGAGTTCAGAAAACATGCATGTGCGCCAAAATTTAATGTAGAAGCAAGAGAATTGTAGCAGTGAACAGGAACGCACACTTCAATAACACATTGAGTTAACACGAACTACTTATTTTTTCCATGATTTATGTTCCTTGAGACAGAAGAAAGATTAAAAAATTCCGGAAGCCATAAAATAGAAGTATATGACTCAGGGTGCAGTGGTGGACACGAAATGTGCCTTTGAATGAGAATGACCCAATTATGCGTTGAATTCATTCTAGAGACGTCATCACCCGATTTTTGGAGTCCTTGATTGATACAAAGGTCTTGGGGAATATTGGAAGATGAATAACACTAGATTACAAAATTTAGGGGTGGTCTGGCTGCCTTGTTCTTTCACCACTTTTCTTATGGTATTTGGTGCGCTGAATCCGAATCTGACGTCAGTTTTTTTTTCCACGTCGGATTTTCAAGATATAGCTAGTTTTACGATTTTTCTAGTTCTCAATTTTCTTCATTTTTTAGTGAAAACTCATCTTGCTCAAATCTCCTCAAAAAGTACTCAGACTTATAGGAAATTTTATGTAGAATCCGAATATGTACTTAGTTTTTAAGTAAAGTTGTGTTAAACCCCCTATTTTCCACAAAACGTATCAAAAAACACCGGTTCTTAACGTTTTTCTTCGGGTTTTCCCTTACACTTTGCCACTTGAAAAAAAAAATTAAGGCTAAAAAAAATGTTCTCGGGCTTTTACTTTGTAGGGGGGACACCCCAGAGGAGAATGAGACCAATCGCAGCCTCCTAAACCCATTAATATCGAAGGAATGAGCTTTTTTTTCATGGCACTGAGATGAAAATTCACAAAAACCGTTAATTAATTTTTCGAGATAAGTATGTGCGTTCCTAAATCTGTTTTCCTCAAATGGATTTTTCTTTCTTCTACATTTTTTATACTTGTCACCTAATAAGAGTAAGATCGAAAATAGGTACTCATAGGGGGAGTAAATCATAATTGGGAAACTCTTGTGATTTTAATTCAGTTTTACAACACAATTAACTGCAGAAAAGTTAACGGTTCACCAAGATATGAAAACCATGGAAGAACGGTACAAAGGGTATTGGGACGTTCACATGATGGCGGACTATTGTTGGACCTTAAAAAGAGATTTACCTCAGGCGGCGAAGTTTTCTCTACATCGATGCCGGCGATGAAACCTCTGAAGTGGAGGAATAACCAAACATTATACCAACTATTGATTCATCTGAGCCTTCATGAAACAGATTTACACCGTTAACTTTTCTGCAGTTAATTGTGTTGTAAAACTGAATTAAAATCACAAGAGTTTCCCAATTATGATTTACTCCCCCTATGAGTACCTATTTTCGATCTTACTCTTATTAGGTGACAAGTATAAAAAATGTAGAAGAAAGAAAAATCCATTTGAGGAAAACAGATTTAGGAACGCACATGCTTATCTCGAAAAATTAATTAACGGTTTTTGTGAATTTTCATCTCAGTGCCATGAAAAAAAAGCTCATTCCTTCGATATTAATGGGTTTAGGAGGCTGCGATTGGTCTCATTCTCCTCTGGGGTGTCCCCCCTACAAAGTAAAAGCCCGAGAACATTTTTTTTAGCCTTAATTTTTTTTTCAAGTGGCAAAGTGTAAGGGAAAACCCGAAGAAAAACGTTAAGAACCGGTGTTTTTTGATACGTTTTGTGGAAAATAGGGGGTTTAACACAACTTTACTTAAAAACTAAGTACATATTCGGATTCTACATAAAATTTCCTATAAGTCTGAGTACTTTTTGAGGAGATTTGAGCAAGATGAGTTTTCACTAAAAAATGAAGAAAATTGAGAACTAGAAAAATCGTAAAACTAGCTATATCTTGAAAATCCGACGTGGAAAAAAAAACTGACGTCAGATTCGGATTCAGCGCACCAAATACCATAAGAAAAGTGGTGAAAGAACAAGGCAGCCAGACCACCCCTAAATTTTGTAATCTAGTGTAATGATTCCAGAATCCGACTATTCGAAATGAATAAACGTCGCGTTGAATCGGTGAATGGATCGTTCTTTCTTCGTTCTCGAGGACCACACGGTAACAATGAGATAACAAAGCGGGACTCAATCTAAATCCAAAACGAGTTTTTTTTTGTTTGGAGGCAAAATTCAACAAAATTGGTGACTGTTAGAACACAGAGTTCGAGATTTCCAAAGTGGGTGGGTAATACTTAGTTAAAAGGGGGTGGAGGGAGGAAGGATTGCTGCACGGATAAGAGATAGATCGAACATGAAGTAGGAATTCAATGATTCGGGGTGGTGGAAATTGGAGTTTGCGTTTCCAAGCTAAACTGAATTGAAATATATTCTTAACAAATTATAATGTTGAAATGTTGAAAATTACGGTCATTTCTTGTTTCCTTTCATGAGGGCTACTACATTACAAGTTGCAAAGGTGATCTTCTTGTGTTGAATTGGTGAACGAATAATTCTTCTCCCTCCCTTTTTGAGGGTCTAACATCCTAAAATCTGGAATAACAGGGAGGAATGGACTCGAAAATAACATTCTGGTTCAGATTTTTTAGATTTACCGTAAGATTTGGTGGAGACAACACAAGGAAATTGGTGGGATGTGATAGAATACTGAGGTCGAGGTCAAGATCTCCAAGGTGGGGTGTGCGTTGCTGCATGGATAAGACAGATGCATGGATAAGATAAGATGCATGGATAAGATAAGATAGAAAAAACATAAAGGAGGAATTCTGAAATTATGGGGTAAGAGAATAACGTTTGTCGGAACAGCGTTGGTTCTGTCTACTAATCTGCGGTCAATTCCTTCTCCCTAGCAAAACTATACGAAAATTTTGATCTAAAGTTTATGACGTTTTCAGGGTGTTTGTACGTAAGCATTCAGACAGATCCCAAATATAATCAAAGTCAGAAGTAAGTTTGGTAAGTTTTGTTTGTTCTCAAATCCAAAGAACGGACTGCTCAAATTTCAAGTATTGATTTCATCACGATCCTGTCAATTGGAATCTTGGTAGGTTTGAAATATGAAAAACCATCAACATTAGCGGGGATTACTTCACGATCGTATTGATGACAACTCATTACAATAATATGATCGTTCTACATAAAATACAAAGGTACTAAGCATCAGTTTAATCATCAAATTGATGGCAATTTTTTATTGTTTTATAAAAAAATGTTTGCTTAATGACTAATTTATCGCTGTGGTTTATCCAGATAAATATTTACAGGCTTGAAAAGGCGTCCTGAAAGCACTAGTCAAAGAAAAAGAATGCAAATTACTACAAAACGGGTCATTATTTTTCAGTATAGATCACCCATCTGTGAAGTACACGGTTTCTCATTGGTAGCACCTACGTTACTATTGCACACGGTTAACTAAGATAGAAAATCGATAACCTACCAGCAAAACATCGTAGTGTGAGTTTTAGGAGCCGAAATTTTTTCTAGGACGCTAAAGAAGCACAAAAGACCTATTATATTAATTGAAGGAACAAAATCACATTTAATCAGCTGGAATTTGACCCAAAATTTGGCCCAGTTCCGTGAGTATAGACAAGCGATCATAAACCTTTTTAAAAACAAATTTTCTTATTTGTTAACGAATCAGCTCAATGCCATAATAATTGCATTGTCAACCGATTTGTACATGCATGCAACTTCAGATCAATCGGAAACCGGGAAGTGGATCAAATTTAACTGACAAGATTTGATTAACGTTTTGATTTGATTTGACAACGGTACATACGGGTGAAACTAAACAAAAGCTTGTAAAAATGCTACACTCCAGCGAGTGAATAGTGAACTAGACCTTCTAATGATGATCGTATTACTGATTGATTTCTCAATCAAGACCTGTAAGGAACGAACGGTTGGTCCGAAATTCAACAGTATTTTAAACTAATAAATTGTCGATTTGTTCGTTGACTCGGTCTCTTTTTTGGTTTATTGAGTCAATAAACCAAAAACGAGTCAATAATATTGACCAAACAATCCGATTGCCGATTCCGGATTCCGTGTTGTTATTTGGTTTTCATTTTCGTTTTTGCATTGCGCTTTGCTGGATATGAATTTAAGTGATTTTAATGACAGCTTCATTGATCTTGTCCGATCAAATTATGTCAATAAATCCTCAGAAATCAAATCATTCGCCAATAACTGCATAAAAGAAGTCTGCGTACTATGTGGAAATATGATTGATTCAACTTCCGAAAACCTATTATTCAATTGATTCAACTTCCGAAAACCTATTTTGCTTCCGAGTCTACCAAGGTAGCGGAAGCTTTGTTTTCACTTTTCAAGGACGAAAAAAAAAGTTCTCCAAAATCAAAATTTTCACTCTCGTTTTGCGTTTTAGACCTTTCTGAACAATTTTGGTTCCGTGTCTGTGTGTCTGTCTGTCTGTGTGTTTGTCTGTCTGTCTGTCCTTGTAACGCGCATAACTATACGAGGTTATTGTCCGATTTCTATGAAATTTTCAGGTATTATGCGGATTAGGTTGTAGATGGTCCTCAATGAAGATCATCACCCCCGAACTGATAGTAGCCGCTGCGCATGCGCAAACATGAATTCCTTGTAACAGCCATAACTTCCACATTTTCTACCCGATTCCGATGACATTTTTAGGGATTACGCGGATTAGGTTGTAGATGGTCCCCAATGAAAATCAAGGCCTTAAAATTTACAGAAGCCTTTGCGCATGCGCATACGTATAATCCTTTACGAATCCTACGAATTTGATGAAATTTTCTAGGATTGTCCAGATTAGCGTGTAGATGGTCCCCTATGAGGGTAGTGAAAGGTACTTAGAGATTGGTGTTTTGAGATTAACTACTATGCATCGGATCATCTATATAATCGGGTTATGGATACGAGGAAGCTATGTGCCACACCCACTTGGCAGACGTTTTTATCTTGAGAGTTTTTTTTTTTTAATTTGATTTTTGGAATTAATTTCCCCTGAAACGTAATACAACAAATTTCATTCAAAGTAATAAACCAAAATAGTTTCTCTCTTGCATTCTTTCACAATAACCACACAAAATTGATTTTTATAACAGAAAAATGTTTCAAATCTGCCATTGGTGTTTAGTTGGTATTCAGCTGTCGTCATTGTTCTCCCAAGGAAGCCGCACAATCGCCCCACCGCACGGCGCAACGAACAACCCCACCTTCACGACAGGCGTGTCGTGCTTTTTGCATACCCTACCGTCCTCTACTTTCTAGCTTCGGTGGGCACAATAAAACTGTTGATTTCAGAGCGGTTTCAGTTTACACCTGGGGATTGGCAAACTACGTGATGAAACAAAACCTGCAAGCCGTTTTATATTACTAGATTTTTATTCACAAGGTGGAGCTTGAGGTCCATTCAGATCATTTACAAGCGAAATCGCAGATTATGATCCTCCTCCCCACCTCTTGGGTGTTTATCTATTCAGAAATTGCTACCGTCTAATGTAAATCACTATCTTTCGCTTCCTCTCTACCAAAGCTAGGTAAGGTTATTAGTAGGTCATAAATATCTGTGTCAGTAAAGTCCGTAATGTGTTTCATTGCTATTAGATTGTGCGTGTGAGCTTGTGTAAATGTAACACATGACTCTTGCCAGCATCCAGCAAAGTCAATTAGAGTCAAATTAATTTTTGCTCATCCATGGTAAGACCCCTAGGTCTCAGGTATGAATTTATACCTATTCGTAGATGGCTATGCTCGTCGTAAAGGGTCCCCTGTAGGGCTTCAGACTTCAACCTAGAACAATGCAGTTATCGTCCTGATCTCTTGGTGGTAGCACCATGAGAGCATCCAGTATTGATATATCAGTTGTCTCTGGCTCTCGACAGAGACCACTTGTAGACATCAATGCAGACAAAATTCAGAAATATGAAGTTGACGCACTTTTAGAACCTGCAGCGGCGTTTGCCAAACACCAAATCGAATGAAGATTATACGGGATTTGTAATAATTTTTCATGAATCTCATCCTCCTTCTTTCCTGCCATATCTTGATTGATTCTGGATAACCAACAGGCTCTCTGCTTGTAGGATAGCTCCTGAGTTTTAGCGCACTGAGTTGTGTAAATGTAACACATGACTTGCCAGCATCCAGCAAACTCAATTAGAGTCAAATTAATTTTTGCTCATCCATGGTAAGACCTACGCACGGTAGGATCCCTATTATATTACGAATATTATGGGTATGAATTTATACCTATTCGTAGGCTATGCTCGTCGTAAAGGATCCCCTGTAGGGCTTCAGACTTCAACCTAGAACAATGCAGTTATCGTCCTGACCTCTTGGTGGTAGCACCATGAGAGCATCGAGTATTGATATCTCGGTTGTCTCTGGCTCTCGACATCAATGCAGCCAAACTTCAGAAATATGAAGTTGACGCACTTTTAGAACCTGCGGCGGCGTTTGCCAAACACCAAATCAAATGAAGATTATACGGGATTTGTATTAATTTTTCATGGATCTCATCCACCTTCTTTCCTACCATATCTTGATTGATTCTGGATAACCAACAGGCTCTCTGCTTGGAGGATAGCTCCTGAGTTTTAGTGTACTGAGTTTTAGCACAGACCGACATTTTCAGTAAAATAATCAACTTACAGCAAACAAAATCAGGAACCCTCTAATAACTGGAGTCTCTTATTCAATTTTTATTATTTGTCAGCGGTACATGGAAAATCGTTCTGGAGATCACCATGTGTGCCGTTGCACCTATTTATATTCTTCAGTGTCAGTCAAGGAGGACACCATCACCTGATCATCAAAGGTCAGTCGAAAACAATAATAAATTACCTATTAAAACATCGACGAAAGTGCTATGCAGTTTAGAATTACATTATACATGTAAAGAAATCACCTATGTTCGAGTGATGTCTCCAGTTCAAATATTGCCGCGCTATCGTTGAATCCGACGTGATATCAAACACAGAAATACGAGAGCGGACTGCTATCAGTTGATTATTATAAACAAGAGGTGAATCATTCAAGTTTTTTTGAAGGCTCCGAATAAAGGCTTTAAATGTTGTTTCTTTGATTTACAGGTGAGTAAATTGTTCAGTAAACGGAGCATGTGATGGCCAAATAGTTATTACTAACATATTATTAAAATTAAAACTTTGATTTACAGAGAAACGCAGTTCTGTCTTTGTTCTAACCTCACGATCTTGAAGAAAAACTATTACATACATACCTAATATGTATTATATATTATATACCTATGTATTATATAGTATATATTATACACTACATATTTTTATATTATTTTGTTTTACCTTAATTTAATTTAACCTATAATCTATCTAATTTATTTTAGGCTGAAGAAGGCGACAATGTTTCCAGTTGTACAGTTTTGTGAGGGAATCTCTGAGAACCAGAGGTTAAACTCAGTGCAGTTTGGTGTATTTTGTTTTTTCCCCCTCTTTCTGGAATAAAAAACCTCTATGTTTGGATTATTTTCACAATCTCAAATTTTTGGTTTAATTTCTTGTTATTACTATTATTTTTTTTCGCGAAAAAATTATTATTATTGATTTATTTTATATTTTATCTTTCTTCCCCTCTCTTTATTTTTGCTGTGTCTCTGGAACCCCTTTCATGCCTCTATGTACCTTTACACCCATTCATGTATTCATGTTCGTATCTCTTCACCATCCATCCATCTCTATTCTATCCATTTCTTGTCTTTTTGTATATTATGTCAAGCACTTTATCTTATTTTACACTTCTATAATATGTTATTCCTTGTAATGTCGAAAGACTTATACAAATAAACGCATTAATAATAATATATTATATACTACATATTTTTATATTATTTTGTTTTACCTTAATTTAATATAACCTATAATCTATCTAATTCATTAAATGAATTAGATAGATTATAGGTTATATTAAATTAAGGTAAAAACAAAATAATATAAAAATATGTAGTATATAATATATTACTATTAATGCGTTTATTTGTATAAGTCTTTCGACATTACAAGGAATAACATATTATAGAAGTGTAAAATAAGATAAAGTGCTTGACATAATATACAAAAAGACAAGAAATGGATAGAATAGATATAAAATTTTTAGGCTGAAGAAGGCGACAATGTTTCGCCGAAATATGTACCACTGACGAATAATAAGAATTGAATATGAGACTCCAACCCGTTATCAATATCAAAGCTGTGTTCTTCGCAGACGAGTAATCTACAAAGAAAAATAATAAACCTTTGAGTAATAATTTGGAGCGTTTATATCTCCAAGACGGTAGGCTGAATCCACGTGTGTCAAAGCTAAGATCGGCATTTGTGCATCCTCGTACGACCAAATAACCTGAAAAAATGTCCCTGAGGAAGCGACAGAGCAACATGGAGAACTATTAAAATGTGCGAAAGAGCCAAGTATTGTTCTTCCCTCAACCCTCAAACGCTTTACAACTTTTACTTCACATCCCATTGACTTCAGAACGGTAACCTCCACATTAATTGTTTGAAAAGGAGAGGCAATTGCGCAGAACCTTAGAATCGTATCTTTCTGCGTGGAAACTACCCACAAGGAGTTATTAACCGAGTTTTATTCAAACCTCCAAACGATCGAAACATCGAAAGACTGGAGAAAAACTGTTGTTCCCCTGCCTTCCCACTGAACTGTGTGGCTTTTATATTGTTTCCTCACAATCGAAGACATCGAGAGACCTTCAAAATCGAAATTTTCTTTCCCATTTTGCATTTTAGAGGTTATTGAACCATTAAGTTAATTAATTTCACACACTACCAGTTTTTCAAAAAAAATATTCGATTTTAACACAATTTCTTCTTTTGCCTTCAACCAGTTTTTTTTTTTTTTAGAGCAATGTGTTTTTTTGTGTTTTTGCCCTTGAAATGACCAAACAACGTTAAATTCCTACCTACCTTAAATTAAGAATGAACTCATCATTGGAAGAGTGTTAAGTTGTCAATATTTCTGATACATTATTTCTTCAACACGATTCTAATGGTAAATATTGTTTCCTCACAATCGGAGACATCGAGAGACCTTCAAAATCGAAATTTTCGCTCCCATTTTGCATTTTAGAGGTTATTGAACCATTAAGTTAATTAATTTCACACACTACCAGTTTTTCCAAAAAAAAAAAAAAAAATTCGATCTTCTATTGCCTTCAACCGGTTTTTTATTTTATTTATTTATTTTATTTTTTTTTTAAGAGCAATGCGTTTTTTTGTGTTTTTGCCCTTTGACCTTGAAATGACCAAACAACGTTAAATTCCTACCTACCTAAAATCAAGAATGAACTCATCATTGGAAGAGTGTTAAGTTGTCAATATTTCTGATACATTATTTCTTCAACATGATTTTAATGGTAAAACTTAATTGAACAATAATTTGGAAAATTCGAAAAACTGTCAGATGATTTGAAAATAACAGGTGAATCTACACACACGTTTCTAAAGATAAATTTTATTAGGTAATTAATTAAGAGTAAACTGCATTTAAATACAGAAATGTGCAAATTTAATTACAGATATCGTGTAGTTAGTGTTGAAGGGCTGTGTAACAAGTGGTTGTGGCGCATAGCTTCTTCGTGCCATAACATTGCTATCCCGTTCTTCTATCCATATATTGATTGGGAAGATTTGGTTGAGAAGACGAATTGTAACTAGGATTTCTTGGTTTTATGTTTATTGGTCAAGTTTGACATGTACGTACATTTATTTAACGTTCATATTACTAAACATTATGAAGTAGTCTGTAAGTTATAGTTACAGCTTATTATCTAGTTTACCTTGTATTGTTTTCGTGATATACAGTTTCTTCCATATTTTAGTCTACAGGGTGCCCCACTAAGCCAGCTTAATCGGGATCTTCAATTTCACGGGTATTTCAATTATTTTCAATTTCAATTTTATTTGCAATTATTTTATTATTCAATTATTATTTTCAATTTCAGGACTATTTGAGAAAAAATTACCCTGAGTAAATTAACTTATACAGGGTGTCCCCGGAAACGTCCCCCCCCCCCCTTCTAAAATCGTCCAGATAGTGGTAAAAACAATTTTTTTTTTAATCTTCATGATTTTTCCCAAGGATCTCAAATATGACCACGGTGAGCATTGCGCATTGAGCATCGTGCGCAACGCACACCAACTTCGTTTTTTTTTCAAATGAGACCCCCCATTTTTTATTGCAGATTCGGATTCTACGTGAAATTTCATGAACATTTGACTCCTCAATCGATTTTTTTATTGCGCGCAACCCGCTCAGTGCGCGCTCAAAGATACGCAACCGCAAGGTTGTGTCAAAATGTGAATGTACGAAGTACCTAAGTGTGACACATGATAT
The DNA here is from genome assembly GCA_009739505.2 of Apolygus lucorum. NCBI lineage: Eukaryota > Metazoa > Arthropoda > Insecta > Hemiptera > Miridae > Apolygus > Apolygus lucorum. Next base: position 26,901,856 of record CM019173.2, on the reverse strand, counting down.
TTTAGTATTTTTTAAAGGCAGAATCACGTGGTGATGTTAGTTTCTTGATTTTACTGCATTTTTATCAAATTATCGACGAAAAATGAACTTTTAAAAAAGGAAAATTGTAGAAAAACCTGTAGATTAGGTAGATACTTCATAAAGTTTAGTAATGAGTTAAACAAAAAGTAATCTCATCTGTCGAAACAGATTGTTTGATTGATTGATTGAGCTTTTGGTTTATTATTTTCAATAATAAGCCTTTGGAATCGAGCAAGAAAAAAAAAATTTTAACCCCCCCTCAAAATTTGATGTTTTACGTTTCAAGGTACGTAGAATCCGAAAATCGAATAAAAAAATTTCCGTCCGTCCGCCGTACGCCGTACGCGGCACTTTTCTTAGCAACACTAGACCGATTTGGTTCAAATTTGGTATATGGGCTCCATTTGGGGTCTAGTTGTGCCGCGAAGCTTTTGGTTGATGTAGGTCACTTCTAAGGGGTGAAAATTAAGGGTTGAAATTTTCAAGAGTGCCCTAGCTCGAAAACTCTCGAAATAAAGGTATCGTTTTTTCACCAATTATAAATAGTACAGAATTTTTAAAAATTTTTGAGACCACCCGGAGCTCTGTAGGACAAACCGTTCGGTCCCTACGAGTATTTGAAGGTTTTCCTTCGATAAAACAGAATCATGAGTGTGAATCGCAAAAGAGGTCTAATCGCCGTTCAAATTTTATCTGACTAAAATGCGATCGCTGTTCATTTCTTCGAGTTGTATTCAGTTTTGCCTTCTGCGTAACCAGTAATCAAATTTCCATATCAAGCTTTCTATTTTTCGAATCGAGTGTGAAGCTTTTAGTTCTTTCTAATGAACTTGATTGTGAAGGTGTGAAGCCATTATAGTGTGGTAGGTAGTACCTACCAATAGTTGGTAGGTAAAAAAAAATTGGTAGGTAAAACAATGTTTGTAGGTAAAAAACGCTGCAAATCATTGCTCACTGATCAGCTGAATGAGCTCCGAAGCCATTTTCAATGCTATTGAATGGAAGTGCTCTTCCAGGCGTCTCCAGCATTCGAGGAGATCTTCTTCACTCTTCACATCACTGATCAGCTGAGTGAGCTCGAAAGCCATTTTCAATCCTATTGAATGGAAGTGCTCTTCCAGGCGTCTCCAGCATTCGAGGAGATCTTCTTCACTCTTCTGATCACTGATCAGCTGAGTGAGCTCCGAAGCCATTTTCAATCCTATTGAACGCAGGAGCTGAAATTTGAGAGGGGAGGTCAAGGGAGAATACAGATGGTGGTAGGTGCTACTGATGGAGAACCAGTGATCTATACAGAAGGATGATCTATACAGAAAATAATAAACCTTTGAGCAATGATTTGCAGCGTTTTTATTTACATAACCAGGGATGGATAGGGCCAAGTGGCCCTCTCTTGCTCCGTCTCTGGCAAAAATTATTTACACCTCCTCGCTAGGTACTTAATCACGATTACATTGTTGTTATTTTAAAATTAAAAGTCTTACAGAGTCCTTACGTTGCTGCAAAACGAGAGTGCACAAGACCAATGTACACAGGAAAGCCGAGTCTCAATTCCTCCCCTAAACCTACCTAACTCAAGAAGAAAAGGCCAAAGAAAAATTGATTGGGGGGATCTTTTAACCAATAAAAATTTGAAAAAATACCTTTCGAGAAGATGTTTCAGGTTATCCAAAATTTTCAATGCTTTTTGGATAAAATTGAAAATTTGAATGCACCACTGGCTTGACATGTACCTTTCGGGTTAGACAGGCTATTTTCCCCTCCCAATTTTTCAAGACCGGCTTATACTTCACCACAGCCCTCTGGCCTCCACAAATATTCAAATTTTTACTAACTTGGACTATGGATGAAGTTAATATTTTAGCAGTCATATTTCAGACAAGCAAGGTATAGATGAGTAGTAGAACATTGTGAAAAAAAATTAAATTTATCAAAACATGATGCATTATTTGCATCATATTTTGTAATATATTGTAATAAGTGTAATATATTTAATATATTACACTTAGGTTTATAATTATTATGCATACATCCTGCAGGGAACAAGGCTTTTCAATAAGCAGTACCAACCCAAGTTCTTCTTGACAGAAAGTGGAACATTGTAATCTGGGTGTTGTTAGTGCCCAGATATTGATAACAGAATTGTGCTTCTCGGTTGCCAGGGGAGCACAACTGGGTGACTTGAAACTCTAGTGAAAGAAAAGAAGGATTGAATTTCAACAGCGAAACTTTGAGATACATTCGTGTTGAGCATTCATTAGCGATTCACACTCGTGTTTCTGTTTTATCATTTATAAGGAGCAAACTTTATAGGGAGAAACCGGATGGCCCTAAAAAGCTCTGGGTGGTCTCATTCGATTCTAAAAATGTAATACTATTTTACATTAATAGAAAAGCAATACATTTATAGCGAGAGTTTTGGAGCTGGGGCGTTTCAAAATGTTCAATTCCTAGTTTTCACCCCTTAGAAGTGACCTACATCAACCAAAAGTTTCGCGGCACAACTAAAACCCAAATGGAGCCCATATACCAAATTTCATCAAAATAATCATGGACTAAAGAAGTGGCCACACCTTTTAAACGCACATCTCTAAAGTACTGACTTGTGAAATCGCTGCCCTGCAAATTATGTGGATGTGGAGACTCCTTGAGTGTGCCAATCACTCGACCTCTAGGAACGATGTCCTAAAAAGGTTAAGCAAGTATATCGTCGGTGAAACAGCAACATGCTACAAGTCAATTTTTGGTCAAAATGAGGCACCATTCTCTATAGAAATTTTCGTGCCGGATCGACTGGAGAAGTCAGTTTCTCGAGAAAAAAAAACAACTCCTAGAAGTCCTAGGGGGGAATTTTTCGAGAAACTGATTCCTTTAGTCCATCCGGCACGAAAATTTTTGTTGAGAATGATGTCTAACTCATTTTGGCCTCTTATAGGTTATGTTGCTGTTTCACCGGCGATATGGAAAACCCATTCAACCTCGACACTTAACTGGCGTCTTCAAAAATGGAAGTGTACAGTCTAATTTTGGTTTATTATTTTCAATAAAGAACCTTTGTTTGATTTCTTGAGAGACATTAATATCAATTTGTGATTATTTTATTCTGTATTTTAGAAGTTTTCTATTCCTTCCAATTCGTAACGGTTTCAAGTAAGAAAGCCAAAGAAAAGGGCGTGAACCATCAAATTTTGAGGGGATTAAACAATTTTTTCTGCTAGATTCCAGAGGTTCATTATTGAAAAATAATAAACCAAAATTAATACTGAAATGGAGCTATTCTGTTCAGTGTTCGTGTTCCCGATTGGTAAGTGATCCGGACATCACTCATTTTAAATGTTCAGTTATTCAAGTTTCATCATCATCATCCCGATATCTAGTAGTCCTTATGATTTTTAGTATATTGTGTTCCGGAAAAATGACAATTTTCATCTTGTGTTCTGGTTTGCCTTACAGTTACGGAGCCTACCTGTTCTAAAAGTGATGGAGGTTTGATGATGGACCGCCGCATCTTGGTTGTAGGCAGTTTTCACTTTATCACATCACACGCGTGCCGATATCATCGAAATGCCTTTGCACAACGCGAAATTCGGCGCCTAATCAAGAAATATTCGCACTAGAGAGTATTCAGCTAGATGAGGAACCACTCATTTCCAACCGAACTACAACCCGACTTTAGCAGAAAGAGTACTAAATTATTAGGTAGTAGGTAGGTAAGTACTGCGGCAGTACTACTGCCTTTTTTGTGGTATCAGTTTTCTATGGCGGACAACGCGCATGCGCAGATGCTCTCAGTCACGGAAACAACGCATTGTGGGTAGGGATGGGTATCGTTATAAAAGTATCGATATTTTGTATCGATACTGTATCTAATCCGAGTATCGATATCCCAAGTATCGTTGGGCATGAGTATCGATATTTTAAAATATCGAGTATCGATACTTTAGTGTCACAAACTATCAATATTATCCAATTTTCTCAAAAAAATAATTTTTTCAACAACTCTCATTCATTTTTTAGTATTAAGAGTCCAAACAAAGTCATTTTTTCCATGATATAAACGTTATTTGTGCAACCAAAGAGTAATGACCCAAAAGCCTCTCTATCTTCTTCATTTTTTAGACATTATGTTGAATTTTCCGCGAGAACAGTATCGATATTCGATATTTAGAAATATCGGATCCAAAGTATCGATATCCAAAAATATCGGATAGTAAAGTATCGATACTAAAATATCGAGTATCGGTACGAAAGTATCGATATTTTGAAATATCGAGTATCGATACCCATCCCTAATTGTGGGTTTGAAGTGCACCGGTTCTGTGAGTTTTTTCTGGGAAACTAGGCTCGGGCGTCTTCTTCCCCGTCATTTACCACAATATTATTAATTTACCACCTATTCATTATAGTGTTACAAGGGCGCACCCACCATTAATGCCTGTCACGGTGTGAACCTTGGCAAAAAATTGGAGCATCCATCCATCATTCCCGAATTTGTCTCAAATTAATAGGCACCGATGACATAAAAAAACGCTGCAAATTATTACACAAAGGTTTATCATTTTTCTGTATAGATTACTCGTCTGCAAAATTGTTTGCATTGTCACTATTTTTTACCTACTAACCATAGGTACCTACTACAAACTTCACACCTTCACAATCAAAATCATTTGGCAGAAATGAACTCCTCACTCTCGATTTGAAGGAATAGGGATGGAAATTTTATTACTGGTTGCTAAGGGAGCAAAACTGAATACAACTCGAAAAAACGAATAGCGAACGCATTTTGGTTAGCTAAAATTTCATCGGAGAATAGGCCTCTTTGGCGATTCACACTCGCGATTTGATTTATCGTAAGCCCAACCCTTAAGTTCTCGTAGGGAGCGAACGATTTGTCCTACAGAGCTCCAGGTAGTCTCTAAAAATTCAATACCTACTATTTAAAATTGATGAAAAAACAATACCTACCTTTATTTTGAGAGTTTTCGAGCAACTCTTGAAAATTTCAACCCTTAATTTTCACCCCTTCGAAGTGACTGACATCAACCAAAAACCATATACCGAATTTCAACCAAATCGTTCCATGGTTGAAGAAAAGTGCCACGTACGGCGGACGGACGGAAAAGTTTCATTCGATTTTGGTTTTTGGATTCTACGTACCTCGAAAAGTAAACCAACAAATTTAGAGGGGGAAGGGGGGTTAAACTTTTTTTCTTGGTCAATTCCAAAGGTTTATAATTGAAAATAATAAACCAAAACGCATGACAAATGAGAGCTCTACATAGCTCCCTTGTACCCAAGAAAATAATGATTGTCTTGATGATCCGCCAAATAGCATAATAATTACATAGCGTGATAATTTCAACCAATTTGCAGATTCTAGGGAATTGATCAGGGGGAATAGTATAATATGTAAGCCTACGTTTCGTACAATTTATTGTACATCTTCCGGACAAAAAGTGGAGTGAAGGTGATTAAATTAAGGTTGCATGGTTTGAGCGCTGGGCACCTTATTATGTTTAAAAAAAAAGGGAGAAAGACTCCCTCAATTCTCAATGTGAGAAGGAAGACCTCTTCCCAGATTTAGGATTGAAGGAGTCTTCTGTTTTTTTTTAACAGTGAAAGATGTACAATAAATTGTACGAAACGTTGGCTCAAATACATATTCCCTATTCTCCTAGACCGATTCTCAAGAACCTGTAAATTGATCAGTAAAATTAAGAACTCCAACGATATTGATAATTACAACTTCAATTCCTTAGTACCCTTCACATTTGAGCAAAAGTTGGACAAGCTTTATAGATCACTCGCCTGCAAAGAACACAGCTAGCAATTGCCACTACCTACCAACCATAATGTTGCTTCACAATCAAGTTTGTTTTGAAGAAATACGTTTCACACTCAATTCGAAGAAATAAAGAGTTGTGAGTGCCTTCATTAGGAAATTTGAATTCTGGTTGCTAAGGACGCACAACTAAGAACAGCTCAACTATTAGTGGTGCCACCATGGTGCCAGAACACCATAAACCGTAAACCATAAACCGCATATTTCATGTTTTTTATTTTTTGTGTTTCACCTTGAATACGGAAATGAACTGACTGCCGGACGGACTGCCTACTACAATAAATTGATGAAAGTTCAACGTTACGACGTATTTCCGCTTTGGTGCCAGACTGGCACCATTGGCGGGGGGGGGGGTGAAATTTGAGGCTCCCATGCCGCTAGAAATGTTATGGTGGATAAGGGTGAAGAGGGGGGAGGGGAAAGATCACTATTTCTTGCCTAAAATACTTGATAAATTACATCGAGTGAACAGTTTTTTCGCTTACCAACTGGTATTAATTGACCTAATGCTTATCCAATGGGACGGCTCCTGGAATGCATGCATTACTAAACAATATGTTTGATATATCGTAAGTCCAATCCTAAGTTCTCATAGAATTTATCTGGATGGCCCCATTCGATTCTATACATTCAATACTATTTAAAATTGACGAAAAAAAAATCCTTCATATCGACATTTTCTGAGCTAGGTAGGGCGTTTTGAAAATTTCATCCCTTATTTTTCAACCCTCAGAAATGACTGAAATCAACCAAAAGCTTCGGGGGCACTACTAGACCCCAAATGGAGCCCTTTTACCAAATTTCGTCAAAATCGGTCTATGGGAACTAAGGAAAATTTTCACTAGATTTTTGGACTCTACGTATCTTGAAACGTAAACCAATAAATTTTGAAGGGAGGTTAAAATTTATTTTTTCTTAGTCGATACAAAGGTTTGTTATTAACAATAATAAAACAAAATAACAAAGTAAGAATGGAATTTTTTAATTTTTAGGACAAAAATTAGTTGGATTTTTGACGTAGCGAGGAAGCAAAAAATACCCAAAATATTTATAGCATTCACGAAGTTTTATCAGAAAAACTCTAGTTCTGAATGGAATCCGCAAATCCGGTTAGGTAGGTGCTTGAGCTATCTAGTATACCATATTAGGGCACTTTTCCATAATCAAATTGTCAACGTATCGTTCAAGTCACGCCCAACAAATCAAAAACGGTTCGAAACGTGAGCTCCGCTGTTGATACTCAAGTTTTACCCCTCGGCATCAGAAGGCGTGCAGCCCTGACATTGCAACGTCCCCAAGTGAACGGAGAGCGGCCTCAAGGTTCTCTCAGGGAGGGTAAACTCTGGTTCTATTAGACGGCCGAGTTCGTCTATTAGGTACAACCTAGAAGTAATTCCAATCCACAATCCCACTCGTCAAGTAACCTACAAGCAGTGCGCTACAAGAAGAAGGAAAAAAACTCGTCGAAAACGTTTTTCCTTCGGTAGAATTGCTAACAGTCGTATTAATAGTCGGAAGATTGAGAACCGTGAAAACCGCGTATTTTTTCTTCAAATGTCGACAACCAGGAACCGGAGTGAAACGGAGGAGACCTTTACGCGTTTAGTTAATAGGTGGGTAAATAGTGGCCAAATTGGCGGTGGCCTCGCGCATGACGGAATCGTTTTAAAGAAAATTGATAGGCATTCCGAATCCCTCGGACTCAACAGCTGCTTAGTCTGCCTTCTAATCGTAGCAAATGATTTCAAAACGTGATTTTCTTCCTCATTACCAAAGCTTTGTAATGAGCAGTAGGTCAGCAAAATCTGTACGAACTATCATTCATTGAAAAACGAAATAAGTGCGAGGAGTAACCAGAGAAAACGCTGCAAATTATTACACAAAGGTTTATTATTTTTCTGAACAGATCACTCGCCTAAAGGAGAAAGAAAATTTGAATACTGGTTACTAAGGACGCCAAACTGAGTTTAAATTTGAACGGATTTTCACACGGAATTTCACAGTCGTGTTTTTGATTCAGCGTAAGACCAAGCCTTAAGTTCTCATAGGAAGCGAACGGTTGGTCCTACAGAGCTCTGCGTGGTCTCATTCGATTCTAAAAATGCAATACTATTTTAAATTGATGAAAAATAATACCAACCGTAGTTACTACCTACCTTCCACATACCTACTTCACAATCAAGTTTATTTGGAAGGAATAAACGCTTCACATTCAGTTCGAAGAAACAGAGATTATTAGGAATTATTATTATACCCTAATTATTACGAAACTAGAGAACTGGTTGCTAAGGACGCATAACTGAGCACAACTCGAAGAAACTAACAAAGATGTTATTTTGAGTTTACGAGACTCTTTGTGCACGAGACGCTCGTGCTTTTGATTTAATGTTAGGCCAACCCTTAAGTTCTCGTAGGGAGGAAACGGTTTGTCCTACAGAGCTCCGGATGGTCTCATATAATTCTAAAAATTCAATACTACCGTAGACTGGGGTGATAGTGATCAATTTCTACAGTTTTTCCTTGAAAACTACCAGTGTAATAATTCAAAAAAATCTGAAAAAAATAGTTTATATTCTCTCACATCTTACGAACAGTAGTATCTTATATCAAACTTTGAAATTTTGTTGAATTAAGCTCATTTAAAAAAATAATTAAATTGATCAGTATCACCCCCCACATAGGGGGTGATAGTGATCACTAATTTAAAATCGAACTTAAACATATTAAAAACAATTAAAAATCGAACTTAAACAATTAAAAATTGTTTTTTAGTACCATGAGGTAAAAAAAACCCTCTAACAACTAATTTCAGAACAATTTTTATTGAAAAACTAATGAAAATCAACTCTTAACTTATACAAATCAGAATAATGCCAAAATTCAAGACTCGTAATATCCTTTTCAGTATTAAATACTGTAATATCGTAATAAATACTCCAATATCCGTAATATCCTAATTCAGTATTAAATAATAAATTTTATTATTATAATGAGACCATTCGTGGCACATGTTTGGTAACTGACAAGAAACAACTTATTTTAAAGCACTTGTTGCCAAAAATAATGATGGACCAATCACTTTTTGATAGTTTCGGGGCATTTCGGCCGTGATCACTATCACCTGAAAATTAGTTGTTTTTGTTTTTAACAGATAACCAACTGTAGTAACACGGAAAAAACAAACTAATTGCAGATATTTCATGCTTACCTCTAGTAGAAACAAAATCTTTTTGCTAGAACTTCATCACACAACACCCGACACCGGCACAACAGAAGTCACAATCACAATGTCAGCTGGGCCCGATTTTGAGATTTGTTTATTTCCTTATCAGCTACCATGGTAACCTAGACTATCGGGCGGGAACGATATCCTCCCAGAGAAAACATTGCTACGAACACATAACACGACCTAACTTTCCATTTAGGACTGTGTGGAGCGCTGCACTCGCATGCAAATAAAAAAAGGCTTGTTGATCAGTATCACCCCAGCATATCAGTATCACCCCAGTCCACGGTATTTGAAATTGGTGAAAAAACGATACCTACCTTTATTTAGAGACTCTTCGAGCTAGGTCACTATTGAAAATTTCAACCTTCAATTTTCACCCCTTAGAAGTGACCTACATCAACCAACAGCTTCGGGGCACAACTAGACCCCAAATAGAGCCCGTAAACCAAATTTCATCAAAATCGGTCCGTGGGAACTAAGAAAAGTGCCGCGTACGGCGGACGGACGGAAATTTTGTATTCGATTTTCGGGTTCTACGTACCTTGGAACGTGAACCAACAAATTTTGAGGGGGGGGGGAGAGTTAAAAAAATGTTTTTCTTGGTCGATTCCGAAGGTTCATTGTTGAAAATAATAAACCTAAATTATTCATTTTTATTTTATTATTAATTAGAAATTATTTTTACTCTTAGAAATGTCAAAAAGAATAATTTGTACGAATGCATTTTAAAAATGCTGGTATTGTTTTAAACAATTTTTTAAATATAAATAAATACCTACAAAATATTTGTATGTACATATAGAATCTTGAGTAGGTAAACCTGAATCCTTTTTCAAGACTCCGATTTCTCACTCTTTGATCTAGACAAGGAAGCTTTCTGTCACAACAACAACTCGTTTCAAGACCTGTTCATATCTTTGTTTAAATCATATCCTCAAACGGTGGAGACGTCAAATGAAATAAAAATGTCAAATAACGTACTAACTATGACCAATTTCTTCCTCCTCTGTCAATACTCCAGACACCTCATAAATAATTTATGAAGGTCGTAACATCTCGGTTTCCTCAATCTATACGTACTTCAATCCAGGGAGAGGAATGTCGATTTCGCTCAAGACGTATATAGAACAAGTTTAGGTTAAAAAAAACTCCCTTATCTTCTACCCATTTTTATGTATAGTCGGGGTTTATGTTCCCGGCGTCCTTTCGCGAATTACAGGTTGGTATTTTAGTAGATGGATGTGAACCGATATTATAGGTATTGGTAATAGATTTCAACGTTAAGAATACGTTAAATAATTGGTTGATTAAAACCGTAGAGCGATATGAAGAGTAGTGATAAAATTAATTGTTGGTGCATTACATACATTAATCTATTTTCCTCTTTGACTAATCACTGCAAGTATTATTATATTATCGAGAATATATATTATATTATTGAGAATATGTTAGATAGATACATGTCTATTTAATCACATTTTGTACAATTTTACAAGAAGAAAAAAAAATGCACGATTTGCTCAAATTTCCTACCCGAAGTTAGGGTAGGATCTTTGCATGAACGATATAATGTAAAGTACCTACCTAACAATAATATAGATTACTAAATAATACATTTTTTTTACACGTTTCTTGAATCCTAGGTTGTAACCTAATGTAAACACATGGATGCTATTTTATTAAAGGTCTCTAGTTCAATACATACATGCGCTGTTTAATAGCTTTTCACATCTGTAACCAGCCAACTTAACATTAGCCTTTTTTGAACTTCTAAGGACTTTTCATGTTACAATCAATTTCTCTGTGTAACATGAAGAATGAAGTTAGGGCTGTGTGTCGTCAGTGTCAGTAGAGTTCTAGGGCCAACACTCCCTGCGGCGGCATATTATATTTCGGATCCCGTTGAAAATCTTCAATTACGTAAGTTGTTCTGAAGAATTGCAATAGAAGGTTTTTCACATATAGTTTTCTAATACTAAATAGTTGGTTAAAATACTTGCTTCAAGTATTTGGGCTTTGTAAGCTTTACACAAAAGAAAAAGCACTAGTTACTCAAAATCGTGTGAACGAATCAATCCCGTTTACTGTAACATTATTTTGAGAAGAACTTTTAATACTGAAAGTCTTGTAGAATAGATCGAAGCTTCTGGCGAATTAATAATTGTCAGTCTCTTCTAAGAGTTTGAAATTTTCAATACGAGAAAAACTGTACTATAAAGATTTTGACATTTTCATGTCTTTCATATGGCACATAAAAAAAAAAATCGTCACGAAATTTGATGCGACGAAATTTGTTGCGACGAAATTTGCTAACGAAATTTGCTAACGAAATTTGTTGCGACGAAATTTGCTAACGAAATTTGTTGCGACGAAATTTGCTAACGAAATTTGTCCCAAGTCGCCACAATGATGATTATGACCATCAGAAGTGAAGTTGTTAGGTAGGTAGGTACTTTACAGTTTGATATTACCAGATCAGCTGAGTCGAAAATTGAGCTCCCAGATCAGCTGAGTCGAAAATCGAGCTCCCAGATCAGCTGAGTCGAAAATCGAGCTCCCAGATCAGCTGATCTCTTGATTCATAAAGTTTTTCCCAAGAGAGCTTTTTCATAAAGTTTTTCATAAAGTTTTTCCCAGATCAGAGATCTCTTGATTCATAAAGTTTTTCCAAACGCTACTGAGACCAAACTGGGCAGCTGCTTTCTTATTATTCTTCTTATTCTTATTCTTTCTTCTTATTACTATGCTTTTATTTTGTTATTCCTGCAGAAATTTAAGTAAATTCTGCAGAATTTCTTCAAATTAGGATGAAAAATGTAGAAGTTATGGCTGTTACAAGGATTTTACGTTTGTGCTTGCGGGGGCCATGATTTTCACTAGGGACCATCTGCACGCCTCGGTGCTTTGCGTCTTGCTAGGCAAGCCCCCTGGGACCCCTCAGTTGCTTTCTACTTAAAGCCTACGGCGTAAATTATAAAAACATGGAACATGTTTTAGCCAAATTTAGTGCAGAACCTTTAGTCGTAGGTAGGCATGATACAAAAGTTATATTATCCCTAGCAAAAATCCCTATATAGCTATTATCCCTATATCTAAAATGCATTAAGAAAAATTGGCGCTTCGCGCCTCGAAAATCTGTGTCGAAAAGGCCGCGTGACCGGCGGAGTGTCCCTCCCAGCGTAACGTTTTTCGGGTAGTTACTCTAGGGCAATAACATTTTCCATGTTTAAAAAAAGAGTGTACGACGTGACATAGGTGAAAAGTTTATGGAACAAACTTCAGGCAGTTTAACGCTCCTTTCAACTGCATCCTCACATTTGAGTTTATCTTGTAAATTAAGGGAGTTATGACTATTTAAGTGGTATAAGGTCAGAAACACAAAAACAATCTGTAAGTGTAAAAACGTAGGATTTTTAGTGGAGTATGTTATAGTTGGGCAAAATATTATGTTGCAAACTAGTTGTAGAATTGATCCCTGGAGTTTCGTCGTTCTTGTACCGTACAGTTCGGAAGTATACGGGGTTCTCGCATGATTTACGATTTATTTACTCATTTTGTTCCTGAAGTATTAAATTATATACTGTCTTCAACAACTTTAAAGCCTCTGACATCCGGGATCAATTTTCCTGCAATAAATTCAAGAAAAGCGGCTGCCGCGAGGCCAGAACAGATCGCTCAGTTGAAATTACCTTTTGCATAAAATGTATCTCATCCGGAACCCCGCCCAGGGACTTTTCTCCGTTCACAGCATGACGGCGCTGTTCGATGCTAGATAAATGTCATTGGAGCCGTAAATTCAAACTTTTTTTCCATCCAACCTTCAGGTCGTAAAGAAAGGAACGCCCGACTGGTGCGATATCCGAGAAGCAGTTGAAATGGCTTCAAGTTTTCATATATATTATAGTCCTAGGTGTATAGTTGAGAAAATTTATTTTGACAAACAAATCGAGTTGAGTGGGCAACGCAGCCTCCTTAGATAATAACATGGACAAATAAAACTAGTTGATGTCAACAAACAGCTACACGATAGAGAGGTCATTCATGATTGCGTTAATTTTCACTCTTCCTCTGTACCGTAGCTCCTACTAATCATCTTCTGGAGCTCAGCCTCAACTTCCCTTCAAATTTGAGCAATTCGAGTTTACAAGATCGTGAGAAATTGATGTTCAAATAGAATCACGTTTGAACGAGCACACGAAATTCATAGGGGACCAACGTCTCGAGGCCATTGCCACCCTGAAAGTTTTACCAAAAACGAACCGAGATTCCGTGTAAGTTAAGCCAAGGATGTAGATTGACACGCGAAAATCCTATTTCTAGTAGTTGGATTCAGCGTGAAAAATTACACGGGGAATGATATCAAACTCGTCAAGTCATCTTGAGATCGCACACACTGCGTAAAACACATGGGTTTCTTGGCATTGAAACGTGATTTACTCTTGCAATTTGATTTTAAAAAGAAAACTTGATATTGTAGGAAAGCTGACAATTTGAGCACGTTTTGGTTTATTATTTTCAATAATAAACCTTTGGAATCGACCAATTTACTCCCTCAAAATTTGTTGGTTTACGTTTTGAAGAACGTAGAATCGAATAAAAATTGTTCCGTCCGTCCGCCGTACGAAATTTGCTATGTGGGCTCCATTTGGGGTCCAGTTGTGCCCCGAAGCTTTTGGTTGATGTAGGTCAAAAATATTTTATATAAAGGTATAGTTTTTCCATAAATTTAAGATAGTATTGAATTTTTAGAATTTTTCGAGACCACGCGAAGCCATGTAGGACAAACCATTCGCTCCCTACGAGAATTGAAGGGTTGGACTATAAATCAGAAACACGAGTGTGAATCGCAAAAGGGGCCTAATCTCCGTTCAAATTTTAGCTGACCAAAATGGGATCGCTGTAGGTACTTGGTAGGCAGGTGGTAACAGTGACAAAGCTTAGTTCTTTGCAGACGAGTGATCTATACAGAAAAAATCAACTTTTGTGTAATAATTTGCAGCATTTTTTTCCGAAGAGCGCCCATCGGAATGGGCAGATATTCAGAGTAGAAACATAGATTAAAAAAAGTAAAATTTTGAAGAAAAAAATGCTTATCTTTTTGACTTGATATTTAACAACTAAATTATTGCTAAAAGATTTTGGTTTTGCACTTGGTAGCTTGGAAATTGGAAAACGATCTTCCAATCATATCCTCAAATTTGAATTTACTTGGTGAATAACAGGAGTTATGACAGTTTTAATGATGTAGGGCCAAAAATACGAAAAAAATCTTTAAATTGAACAAAATTGAAAAAACAAGGGGTTCAGACAAAATTGCTGGAAGACATTTTTTGTTTGAAATACCTTGTAGAATCGAACCCTGAAGTTTTGCCCAGCTTGAGTATTGGGTTTTCAAAACTTTATTTCATGTTGTACATCTACATATACAATTTATAAATATGTGCCACATCCACTTGCTAGACATTTCGGTATCTTTGTTGATATTCCATGGAGAATGTGAAATTCGACCTCAATTTGACAATTTTGCGTGGGGAAGGCTGCTTTGGGAACATCTGAGTCCACCTCGAACTGCGCTTGATTGAGCGAGCGTGCGACGGCGGTCACCCCTTAATGACGCCTTTGAAAAGACTTCAATTAAACCCGATGGGATATCCCGTCGAAAACCGTCCTTCCTCCACGTTTCGCGGTCGTCCTCTCGACTTATGAATTCACGAAAGTCAAGGTGCGCATGCGCATTAAAAATAGATAAAGAAAAGCCTTGTCCGCTTCGGGCCGGGGAATTCCTTTTCATTCATCTCATAAACGCGGACGAGGGCTGTTTCTTTCGTTCAGAGCCCACCGAGTTGCGACATACGGGTAACAGGACGTTGGAAAAAAACCTCGGACGGGAATAAGGACCAGAAAACAAAGGCTGTTGGAACAGAGCTGAGGGTTCGACGTTTAATTGGAGAAAAAATTGCGACAGAGCTCGACGCGGCGACCCGTTGCAACGCCTCTCTCTCGATAATACGACCGACTCCAGTAATCAAGATCTTGTTAATTATCCTTGTGTGGCTTTTAGGGATAATTCCACGGTGCATGCTGAGATGTTTCATTTTCACGGCCTACGTGGTTATCGATTCGGCTTTCGTTCAGAAATGAGTTGTTGTGTCACGTAAGGACAGTCAGTAACTCTACCTTGCAGGCAATTGTAGGATGAAGCCACTTGAGCTACGTTTAAGTCTTTTTTAATTTTCCGAGCTGGTGAGATCCGATTAGAATGTTGGTTTATTATTTTCAATAATATACATTAAAGCGCAAAGGCGCTATGTCCAAAAACGTAGTTTTGAGAGATACGCAAAAGAAGTTTTCACCAGTGCACAATTCCTAAAATTATGGCTTATTCCACTAAACTCTTTAATTTCCTATAAGCTATAATTCTTCGAGAAGATCTTCCAATAATAGTTTTGTTGAATTTGAGTTTTTCTAAAATTAAAAAAATTAAACCTGGCTAAGTAAGGTTAGGGACATGACACCTTTGGGTAAAGGAATTTATCACGCCCTCGATCATAATTTGGCGTCACCACCGTTTTCTTGGTGACAGACTGGCACCAGAGGGTGGTGCCAGCCTGGCACCAGGAAACCAGTGGTGTCGCCAGGCGGTTTCACGTTGGGTATAGTTGTTCATGAATTTTGGAATGGTATGCATGCATAATACCTGCATGGACTATTAAACTGTATGGTCCTAAGACGTCACGGACCCATTTATCTCAAAAGTGACATTTTCAGACGTGGCCCCTTCGCGCTTTAACGTATCTATAATATCTATCTATAATCTATAATACATCTATAATGTATCTATAATACATAGGTATCTATAATACATGAAATCCCAACGGAAGGTACGTGTACGTCGCCGATCGTCTGGAAAACCCGGGTTCGATCAAAATTTTTTCTAATTTAATAAATTACGTGTTTGTATATAACTTTTTGTCGACATTTTATGTCACGGTATTGGGGTTTTTTGACATGGAAATGTCTTAGTTCTGGGGGTCATTCCAAAATTTTCGACACACAAAACAATGCAACGTTTTTTTTCTGATGCTGTTGAACGCAGGAAGCTGAAATTTGAGAGGCAGGGTCAATCGATACATACTTCTATACATCATCAAAGTTGATGATCACTGATCAGCTGAGTGAGCTCCAAGGCCATTTCCTCTCCTGTTGAACGCAGGAACCTGAAATTTGAGAGGGCGGGTCAATGGAGAATACTGAAGGCGCCTGAGTGGTCATTGATCAGTTGAGTGAGCTCATAATTTAAATTGTCATCATAAGACATATCCATGTACAGATGTATCTGCATGCAGTGTAGATACTCGTTTGTAGTTTTATAAATTGTTAATACATATTTTTCACATATCCACGATTTTTTTTTTGCCTACTTTTAATAGACTTTTTAGTCTATATAATAATGTCTGCCAAATGGGGGCTTCCTCGTGTCCATGACCCGACTGCTAAGATGATCTGATGCACAGTAGCTCGAAACATCAATCTCTAAGTACTTTCTACTACCCTCATAGAGGACCATCTACACGTCAAGCCGCACAATCTCTGAAAATTTCATAGAATTCGGGTAGAAAATGTAGAAGATATGGCTGTGAATTCACATTTGCGAATACACAGGCACAGAGGCTACTATGAATCCGGAGGACATGATTTTCATAGGGGACCATCTACACCATTCAAGGTATTAAAATCCAAAAATTGAAAGAAAAAAAAATTAATAAAATGCTGCACATTGTCACATAACGGTTTCTTATTTTTCTGTAAAGATCACCCGTCTGAACCAATGAACCAATTTTGATGAAATTTGGAATATGGGCCCAAAACATATTGGGGTCTAGTTGTGCCCGAAGCTTTTGGTTGATATCAGCCACTTTTAAGGGTTGAAATTTTCAAAACGCCCTATCTCAAAACTTTCAATATAAAGGTACCTATTGTTTCTGCATCAATTTAAAATAGTATTGAATTTTTAGAATCGAATGAGACCACCCAGAGCTCAGGTTGTATGGCCAACCTGTCGGCTCCTATGAGAACTTAAGGGTTGGATTTGTGATAAATCTGAAACACGAGTGTAAATCGCAAAAGATGCCTAATCTCCGATCAAATTTTAGATGACCGAAATCCGACCACTGTTCGCTTTTTACAAGCTTTCATTTAGTTTCATCTGTCCCTTTGTTTGTCTGTAATCGAATCTTGCTAGTAAATATTGATCCACTTCCCGGTTTACGATTGAGCTGAAATGACGATGCGACCCCATTGCGTTTGGGCTCATTTGATTCGATCATTGATGAGCATCTTGGTAGGTGAATGATCATTTATTATTAATTACTTGACGTAGTTTGACAAATTTCCCCTACTTATTCAATAATTGGGATAAATTTACATATTTTAAAATTTCAATAGAATTTAGAGTTGTTGATATTTTTTGACACCAGAGTACAGTCTTGTGATAATGAAACTTCCGTTTTATATCACTTGTTCGTTTGTTCGATTTGTCCTCAGTTTTGCGTCCTTAGCAACCAGTATCCACTCTCATGAAGGATTTCCAAATAAAGTTGATTGTGAAGCGAAAATTAGGTTTTTAGGTAGTGTCAACGGTAAAGCTGTTTTCTTTGCAGGCGAGTGATCTATGTAGAAAAATGACAAACCTTTGTGTAATAATTAGCAACGTTTTTGAAATGAACTTGCCTTTACTCATCGGGTCTAGTAAGGAAAGTGAAAATCAACCGAAGGCGTCCAAGACGTAATCGAAGTTGCAAGGTCGTCGTATGTGGACCAGAAAACGAAACGTGGAAGTGTGAAGGGTAAAAAAATCCCATGGGAAGTTAGTAAGGTACAGGATGCTCTTGATATTTCTTTTCTCGATTTAACCCGTGTAAAATTGCCTATTATGATGGGATGAGGGCCACGGCTGGTCCTTTGACGCCGGATGACTCCTCACGTGAGCAGGAGTGACCGTCCTTTCACCGGCCAGGAGGTCTTGAGGTGAACTGGAGTGGCAATGACTCTCAGGCTTCTCAGGCAATGACTCTCGGGCAGGACGTTTCGTAACGAGACCGACCGTGTTAAGTCGGGAAAAAAAGGAGTTCAATCAGAAGGCGAAGAGGTAATTTGGGTTTTAACAACGACTTTTTTTTTGACCAGTGAATGACGGGGCCTAATGGACGCACTACGAACATACGCGACCTACGAACTACCCTGCTGAAACAAATCAATACGAAATGAACCGAGGAATGTTGATTCAGCTGTGGGCAACCGGCGAGCATTTCGTAAAAGACACAAAGGAGACTGTCACTGGTAGTCTGGGAGAAAGACCCATTTCGGAGCGTGAAAATAAATAAATAAAAATCTGTCGAAGGTAAGAAGAATGAAGTAACCAAGAGAGGCTTATTAGGCCCCATAATTTCTGTACTGTTTGCAATGTAAGAGTCTTTCATCTCATATATGTGTAAAAATATGTAGGTATATATTTTTAATTTCTGGAAATGGAGGGAGTGTGAATGAGCAATAGTTGCTTTGACACCAGATTCGTAATTCGATGAAACGATTACTTTTGTTCCATCGAATCAGGGATGGCTCCACAGTCTCATACAAGTTATATTAAGTTGTACAAGTTATATTGACTTTAAGTTAATTAATTAAATATAAGATCATTTTCCTTAACCTCGAGGTTCAAATCCGAAGATCTAATAGGTAATATCTATTGTTTCTTCTCCTCTCTCTCTCTCTCTCTCTAAAAGAGAGAGACAAATGTCTTGGTGTTGTCTTGCAGAGCAATCTTTCGTGGGAAAAACAAACGCGTGCAATATGTGGTAAAACTAGAGCCTTACTATATAGTTTCAGTAAACTTTTAACATATAAATCCAGAAATTTAAAAATTAGCCTCCATAATTCTATGATTCTGCCCCAATTAACTTATTGTCTTCCCGCTATGTGCGATATTGACTATGAATGTAGACAAAAACTCCACCGAATTCTCAATTCATCCATTAGATTTATCCTCAACCTAAAATTCGATGACCGGATCCACGACAAATTTAAAAAACTAAAAATCCTGAAATTTGACGATTTGCTTCAACATATAATTTTAACCACAGTCCACCGTACTATCTCGTCCAAAAAGCCGCCTTACCTCTCAACTAAATACAACACTTTCGCAGAAATCCACAATCTCAACACCCGATTTAAAGATCATAACTATAGACTCCCTTTGTGCCGAACAACTGCCTACCAAAACTCATTCATCTTCAAAAGTATTCAATATTTTAATGACCTGCCAAAAGAGATAAAGGAAACACAAAACTATAGTACCTTTAAGAAAAAAGTCAAGGAACATTTATTTTTAAAATATTAGCACCAGCGCACATTAATTCTGTAAATTAATTACATATATTTTGTCATTTAATTACTCCTATATTATTTTGTTTTATTACGCAGATGTATAACTATTTTATTCTTTACTAATTTGTATCTGGTTAGGTGGAAGAATGGTCGACGATACGACCAAATCTTGCCAGATTTTGAAAATAAATCGATATCAATCAATCAATCAATCTCTCTCTCTCTCTCTCTCTCTCTCTCTCTCTCTCTCTCTCTCTCTCTCTCTCTCTCTCTCTCTCTCTCTCTCTCTCTCTCTCTCTCTGAATGATTATTTAATTTTTTTACAGGGAGGATGGAAGAGAGGACTCTTTTGTCCTAATCCTTCCCTGTTTTGTAAATAAACGCCATTCAATCAATCAATCAATCTCTCTTCTCTGTTCTGTGATATGACAGATGAGCAAGTTTGTAGGATGCAGAGAGCCTTGAATGCTATTGTTAGGTTTGTTTACAGGCTAAAGATTAATGAGCATGTAACGCCGTACTATAAGAAGTTAGGCTGGCTCAAGATTGAAGAAAGAATAAAACTATCAGCAGCAACACTACTATTTAAGACCATTAAATTCGATAACCCGAGGTACTTGAGGGAACAATAATTGTTTGTGATGTAAAGTACGGTTCATGGGTATGGGAGTAGGAGGGATATATTACAGATCCCTCTACATAAAACTGTATTCTTCGATAGATCCTTTTGCGTGAAAGGAGTGAACATTTTCAATGAAAATAGGGATATTTTTTATTTTGAAGAGAGCGTAGGAAGTTTCAGAAAGAAGTATAAAGTTATTTTACAAAATAAATATGATGTATCAGTGTAGGTAGGATACTTTTTTCCTTTGTATTATATATTTGTATACCATTATTTTATTATGTTGTACTTTTAATTTTAAATTTTGGTTAAGTTTTTTATTGTTAATGCATTGCATTGTAATTGAGGTATTATATGTTGTATTAATTGTTCCTGGGGACAGGGAAGAGAGGGCCTTAAGGCCCTACTGTACCCCAGGTGTTTAAATAAACAATTCAATCAATCAATCATTCAATCTCTCTCTCTCCCTCTCCCTCACCCCCCCCCTCCACAATATGTAACAACAACGTTGAAAAAGAGTCCTCCAAAATCAAAATTTCCACAAGCGTCCTGGATTTTAGGCCTTCCTGAACAATTTTGATTTCGTGTCTCTCTGTGTCAGAAACCATTAGGTACGTCTACATTTTCGCCCCGAATTCGATTAAATTTTCAAGATTAGTATGGATGAGGCACTAGATGATTCCCTATGAAAATCCTTCTATATTTTTCCATCTGAATTCGGTGACATTTTCAATAGTTGAGCGAGTTGGCCTGTAGTTGGTCCCCTAGGAAGGTAGTGCAAGGTATTTGAGGGGGTCTCAGTCGGTCGCCGTTAGTTTTTTCTTTCTACATTTGAAATTTTAAAGGATTTTAGAAATTCATTAGTGCACGGCTCTAGGGAATTGAAAAATTCCCTAAGAATAATTGCCAAAGAAAAATGGGAAAAACTACTGAATAAACGGGTTTCCAATGTTTTCCCCATATTTCTCTGGCAATTATCGTTCGATCTTGATGATTCCAGTGGCAATATTTTAGTTTTTTAATTCCCAAGGCCCATGCACTAATGAATTTCTAAAATCCTTGAAAATTTCAAGTTTAGCTACATTTTATGGGAAAAACATAACTGAATTAACGCTTTTTCCCATTTTTCTCTGGCAATTATTGTTCGATTTTGATGATTCCAGTGGCAGTATTTCAGTTTTCCAATTTCCTAGAGCCGTGCACTAATGAATTTCTAAAATCCCTTAAAATTTTAAATTTAGGTACAACTTATTAGGTTTTTGCGCCTTTGATTTCGTGAAATACTAACCCGGAAGACCTTAAGAGGTTGAAGTTTTGAAATTATCTTCGATGGTTAGGGCCACCTATACAATCAGTCTATGGGTAGTGCGAGGAAACTATGAACCCTCTTGAAAGAGCTATGTGGAAATACCTTTGGAAAGAGCCTTAAATTACTTTAATTTTTTTCCATAATTCGATACGTTCTTCACTATCGTGTTCCTGATCATATTGAATGATTGTACAGCGACGTTCATCACTACCTACTAATTTTACAGCGAAGAAGCGATTTACAATTCTGTTTCTAACCACTCGCTAATAAGTAATATTAACATGATCGCGAATTGTTCTCACTTTTTTACTTACCGATGTTTGTCTTCTGGATAACAATTGAAACACCTGGATGAAAATAATGGTATTTCTATAGTATTTTTGATGGACCTATTTGGTATATCGAAAGGTAGACAAAAAATGAATCTAACTTTTTATACAGACTACCGAAATCCGCTAATCTGCGTTCTTTTTTATATTTTCAACACTGAAACGAGCTGAGTAGGGGTTGATTTTGTATCTTGGTTAGTGTTGGCCAATCGCGATTGAAATGGACTAGGATGAAGATTTCCTATTCCAAAAGGCTCTCATCAAGAAGGTATAGCAACAAAAAGATGTAGTGAGTAGGAATGTGTGTTGGAACTGTCAGTGACCATTGTGTAGTAACATTTTGCTTCCTCACTACCGAAGGTAGGGAAGCTTTGTATTCGTGAAAGAAGTGAAAAAAAAAAAAAAATGTCCTCCAAAATCAAAATTTCCACTTGCTTTTTGCGTTTTAGAGCTTCCCGAACAATTTTGGTTCCGTGTCTGTCTGTCTGTCTATCTGTCGGTCTGTCTGTCTGTCGGTCTGTCTGTCTGTCGGTCTGTCTGTGGTCAATCCTTGTCCCGGGCAAAACTATACTAACCTGTGGTCCGATTTTGATGAAATTTTCAGGGATTGTGCGGGTTAGGTCCTAGACGGTCCCCTATCAATTTCAGCACCTTCGGACCAATAGGAGCGAGTGCGCATGCGCAAACGTGAATTTCCTGGAACCTCGGTTTCTCGGTTTCTAATGAACCGATTTTGCTCAAATTTGGAGGTTAGTTAGGGACTAACTTCTAAGAGACACCCTATAAGTTTCAATCAAATTGGTCAAGCAATAGCCGCTGCGCATGCGCGAACTTTAAATTTATTGTTACAACCAAAACTCCGCAACTATTCAACCAATTTCGATGAAATTTTCAGGGATTGTGTGGTTTAGGTCCTAGACGGTGGACCGCTAAATAAAATTCTACGTTGAAAATACAAAATATTATAAACTATAATACCTTATAAAAATATTATAAACATTAATACCTGCAACCCTATCCCGCATATTATCGCCAATATTTTGGTATTCAATAACTCTTTGAATCATAATTTTTTCGCCAACTGATTCTATACGTCCATGTTACAATGAGTGAGGAAGCTATACTGCCCACCCAACTTGGCAGACGTTTTTTTTTATCAATCTGTCATTCCCATACAGAGAAAATACCTTCATGGTGCTGTTGAATCTACCTTCAGGCTTCCCCCATAGTAATACACTTACTAGATCGCTGGTTTTCTAGTGATTTTACTACACAAGAAACATTCTCTTACCAAATTCATAGTGAATCTACTTTTAGACTTCCTTTCCTACTTAGTAAAGACACTGAAAAAGAAAGTCGGTTTACTAGAATCTTTACTACATAAGACCCACCAAGAAGGTTTTGCAACAAAATAATGTATGAGGTAGGAATGTGTGTTATAACAATGAGTGACCATTATGTAGTACCTAATTTAGTTATCATTTCCAAACCGAAAATACCTTCAAGGAACTGTTGAATCTACTTATGCACTCTCTATGTGTCTTTTGTACACATCAAGAAGTATGAATGGTAAAATAATGAACCATTGAGTAGTAATGTGCACATCAAGATCTGTTATATCGAAAATACCTTCATGATGATGTTCCTATACGTTGAACCGACGTTATATTACGAAAGCTTAATTGACGATTTCTCGTATGAAGCCCAATTTTATTTATTGATGATCGTGAACGTCGGAAAACAATGAACGATTTGAGTGGTAGTTCGAATAGTTTGATGAAACTAGTATGGCCACAAGGTACGTTCGAGCCAAGATTGTTTGCGTTACCTACATTCACTACACCATAAGTGGGAGGAATGCAATTAGTTTGAGGATGTCACCTAATAATGGTAGTAGTTACCAACTTTCACTACACCATTAATGGGGGAAATGAAATTAATTTGAGGATATCATCTAATTGGGAACACCGAGATAATAGACGAACTATCACTGTCTTTTTGTGGCTAATGAGGTAATAGAGACTCTACAATAGGAATATTCTGAACTCTATTTCAGTAGTATAGGCTTAGCAGCACCTAGGTACGCCCCACAGTTTGTCTTTTTCTTCATTTTAGCAAATTTTCAAATTTTAGCTGATGAAGCTTTTGCAATGGACTCAAAATTGTAAGAACGTCAAATTTTGAAAATTTTCTCCACTGAAATCCACTTTTGGAACACTCCAAAACCTTCCTGAAGTTTTTCAAATTTGCATATACCTTCATACGAACATACATACTAACAAATACATACAAACAAATCCACATGCTTTCATACAAAGAGACGAGTCTGATAGTTTTGACCAACTCGAGTGTAAAAATCCTCAATAATAAATGCACAGAAGGTAATAATATTACCTGGCTTATATTATTATTATATAATATAATATATTATATAATAATAATATAAGCCAGGTAATATTATTACCTTCTGTGCATTTATTATATTATAATAATAATAATATATTATATTATATTATGGCTGAAAATCATTCGGATGGAGTATTTGGATTTAGGGACTTCAAAATGTTGAAAAAGGAAGTTATTACGTACAACTTGTACCCCTAGAATTCTTTGGTAGCACCTTCCGGAGACCCGTGATGGGGTTCTCATATTCCCTGAAGGGCCAATGCAGTCGAAGAATCCGATTCAAACAGGTTCAAATTTCATGAAACGACTAGAATCTTGCTCAACATTCACTTCTGAACACACGGCGTAAAAACCACCCTCGTTTAACGACTATTTCGCCTTCAATTGTCCTCTGAAGCGGCCGATCGTATTGAAATTCACAGTTTGCGCCGCGTTACTCGCGTGTTACGCCCCGTTTTAAGGAGGTTGGGGCTCAAGTTTTGGTGATGATTGGAGAAACTGGTCTGGCCAGCTTCGTTCTAAAACCCTTGAAAGCTCTCGGGAAAACAAGAAACGCCAGCCCCAGACCTAGTTTAGTTACACAAGTCAGCAATAGCAAAAGGTTGGAGTCGTTGGGCAAGCAGAAATTCTAGCCGACCGGTTCATAAATACGGTCCTGATAATGCGACTTGACGCGCCAAATAATTTTTGCGAGCGTTTTTTTCGTCGAAGGTTGATTATTTCTAATAATAAAATTCCCGCATTTGGTATGGGGGTCGCGAATGTCGCCATCTGTCCTTTGCCGCTTAGCATTCATCAGATGGAGATTGATTCGCTCGCGAGCTTTAAAAAAAACACACCTAGTGAGGGGGTCCCTGAGTAGTCCCAACTCCTCCTTATTTTTTTTAGTCAGTCAGTGAGAAAAACCAGTCTTGCAGTATGACCTAATGAGCCGATAAAAACGAATCGTGACTGAAAAACTACTGTTACTATTGATTTTTTACAAGGAAAAAACCTTGAATTGGAGCAAAAAATCTATTTAAAAAATTGCCCTTCAAAATATCTAGTTAGTCGTTCAAAATGTAGGTGCCTAGGCACTAATGAACGAAATTTTAAAAAAACCTTTAGTTGGACAGTTGAGTTCCCTCAAGGAAGATAACAAAGGGACAATTTATAAAATCTAAAAACAAGCAATACCAAACACAATTTTGGTTTATTATTTTCAATAATGAACCTTTGGAATCGACCAAGAAAAAAATTTTACCATCACTCCCCCCCACCCCCCAAATTTTGTTGGTATACGTTTCAAGGTACGTAGAATCCAAAAATCTAATAAAAATTTTGCCATCCGGCCGCCGTACGCATACTTTCTATCCCAAGGGCCGATTTTGATGAAATTTGTATATGGAATCCACATGAGGTCTAGTTGTGCCGCGAAGCTTTCGGTTGATGTCAGTCACTTCTAAGGGTAGAAAAATGAGGGTTGAAAATGTCAAAACAAATATAATAATAACATTTTTAACAAAAAAAAAGCGGACCGACCTCAAAAATGATGTAGGTAAACCAGCAAAAAAGGGGAAAAAATATAATCACAGCGAATTCAGATAGGAAGGTAGGTACGCATTGAAGTCGCCGCCACGCCCATCTGTAGACACGAACGAACTTCTATATCTCCTACTTTATTTTCTTCGCGAATATACGTACCCATATTCCGTACTCCGATCAGGTTCACACTCATATATATCAGAAGTGAAGTACCTACCAAATACTACCTAATTGTACTACCTACTAAGTACTACTAGTACTAAGTACTACCTAATAGTTCGGGAACACATATTAACGCAATGGTAGGTACTTACCTACTCTTGTAATACTAGCCAGATCAAGAATGGAAGGTGGTAAGTTTGTGTCTTCAGATGGGCACGGCGGCGACTTCAATGTGTACCTACCTACTTTCCAATCTGAATTCACTGTGACTGTTATTATTCCCTTATAGGTGTTTACCGACATCATGTATAAGATCGGTCCGTTTTTTTAAGAATGTTTTTATTTTACTATTTTTCAATTTTATAATATTTTTGTTATTTCTCACTTTTTAGTGGCACTTAATTTAAATTTTAAATTAATTTTCCCCCTATTTTCAATTTTATAATACTTTTATTTGATCAGTTTTCGTAATGTAGATCTGTTTCTATGACGAGGAAGCTATGTGCTACACCCACTTGGTAGACTACCCTCTCATCACCTCACTAGTCGATATCCCTGATATTATTTGGTAGGAAAACTTACCTAATTGAACATTCATGAACTCGTTTGATGAGGCTCTTGCAGGTATTACGCGAATAACCCACAATAATTTCCCTCTTTCTCCGCCCCGCAGCACGTTTTAGTTATTGGAACCCCCTTCATACAGCATCTCATTATAAAGCTTACATTCATACCTTAAATTGGAATACACACAAAAGGTCCGTAAACGACTCTATCGGAAATTACTGAGGAAGTTGAGTAAATACGGATTAATTTCAGGAATCAGAAACTATGTTTTTAAAGTATTTGCACAAATTTTCGACACTTTTAACAAAGCAAAATGAAATCCGTTTAAAACGGGACCACCATGGATACTGGTAGAACACATTTCAAAAAGAATCAGGCAGATTAGCACCAGAATAAAGAAATACGAGGTGTTCAGACATTGCTAAAAAAATCGTCATCCCAAGACACACCGAAAAGACAACTTCGCGCCTACGGATTCCTATCCTTCAGATTTGAAGTAGGTCAAAAACTGTCAACATAAAGGCATTGTTTTTCATCAATTTAAAATAGAATTGAATTTTTTAAATCGAATGAGACCTCTCGGAGCCTCGTAGGACAATCCGGTCGCTTTTACGGGAACTTGAGGGTTGGACTTACGATAAATCAGAAACACGAGTGTGAATTGGGAAAGAGGCCTAATCTCCATTCAAATTTTAGATGACCAAAATGCGATCGCTGTTCGTTTCTTTGAGTTATGCGTCTTTAGCAACCAGTAATCAAATTTCTTAATGAAGGCACCCACAACTCAAATTGAGTGTGAAGTTTTTATATAGTTTTTGGAAGGTAATGACAACGGCGAGTGAGCTACATAGAAAAAACGTCTGCCAAGTGGGTGTGGCACATAGCTTCCTCGTATCCATAACCCGATTATATAGATGATCCGATGCATAGTAGTTAATCTCAAAACACCAATCTCTAAGTACCTTTCACTACCCTCATAGGGGACCATCTACATGCTAATCTGGACAATCCTAGAAAATTTCATCAAATTCGGATGAAAAATGTAAATGGTATGGCTGTTACAAGGATTTTACGTATGCGCATGCTAAGAGGCTTCTATAAATATTAAGGCCTTGATTTTCATTGGAGACCATCTACAACCTAATCAGCGTAATCCCTGAAAATTTCATCGAAATCGGGTAGAAAATGTGGAAGTTATCGCCGTTTCAAGGAATTCACGTTTACGCATGCGCAGTCGCTTCTATCAGTCCGAAGGTGGTGATTTTCATAGGAGAACATCTAAATACTAATCTGTAACATCCCTGAAAATTTCATTGAAATCAGACGGAAAATGTAGAAGTTATGGCCGTTTCAAGGAATTCACGTTTGCGCATGCGCAGTCGCTTCTATCAATCCGGGGATGATGATTTTCATAGGGGACCGTCTACACACCAACCCGCACAATCCCTGAAAATTTCATTGAAATCGGACAATAACTTCGTATAGTTATGCGCGTTACAAGGAAATCATGACAGACACACAGACAGACAGACACACAGACACACAGACACACAGACACTGAACCAAAATTGTTCAGAAAGGTCTAAAACGCAAAACGCGAGTGAAAATTTTTATTTTGGAGAACTTTTTTTTCGTCCTTGAAAAGTGAAAACAAAGCTTCCGTTACCTTGGTAGACTCGGAAGCAAAATTTGGGACTTCATTATGAATCGGAAATGAGGCTCAAATGTCAAAACGAAGGGAAAAGAACTAAACGCTTCACACTCGATTGGAAAACGCTTGCAAACGAGTCTGCAACGCATTGGGACATTTTCATGTCTTTACCTATTGCTTTTTACCTCACTATAGGATTTTATAACCCACCCTCCGTTGTTGTCAGAATGTGAAACAAATCATTAACATAATAACATAGATATATTATGTTACAAATTGACACAATTATTAATATTAAGAGGTAGGTACCTAATTTCAATAAAATAGACGATTCCGGATTAATTATCTTCTACACTCACGATCATTAGTTTGTAAACAAAATATGAGAACAGTTATGCCCATAGCTCCGCTATTCGTATAGTCAATATGTTATGGAGAACATGAAAATGTTCGTTAAATCGAGAGCTTTCCAACGAGTGGTGAACGATTTTTATGGGTTAAAAAGTGTAGAAAAGGAACAAACCGTTGTTATAACAACGGGGTCGTTGTAAGCGGAAATCATTATAAAGGCACTGTAACACAATTTCGTTACGCAATTTCGTGACATTTTTTTGTGCTATGTGCCAGGGCAAAGACATGAAAATGTCAAAATGATAAACCTATGTGTAATAATTTGTAGCGTTCTTATTGTTGTCAACTCTCTCATTGTCACAAGGATATCATCATTCTTGAGAGCTGTCACTTCCTAGTAGATTTAGCGCCGGATTTTACGCTCTCAATTGCAGTCCGACGCAACGTATACAATTGAGGACCGTCCCTAAGAATTTCGAAGGAATTTTATCATCCACCCTTTCTCTACACACCGATGATAGGAAGGTCAACGTTTCGTCATATTCACAGGTACCGCGGCAGTAGACGTGCACCCACCTACGAGGCTGGTAAAGTGATTATATGCACGCACGTCGTGATTTCCCCATCATTTGTGACTCTGGTCCGATCTTATTATTCAAATCTGTAGGCGGACATCGACTTCACATTAACTTGATTTCTTCAATCGAGCTTTGTCTTCAATTGAGCTCCATTTGGCTCTCCGAGCTGTCCATTCTACATTAATCTAAAGTTGCTTGGAAGTGTAAATCGTAAATGAATCTCCGTTCAAAATTCAGCTGATGATTACGATTTTTGACCGACTTCATTTT
This sequence comes from Apolygus lucorum, assembly GCA_009739505.2. Lineage (NCBI taxonomy): Eukaryota > Metazoa > Arthropoda > Insecta > Hemiptera > Miridae > Apolygus > Apolygus lucorum. The sequence goes on along the minus strand of CM019173.2, from coordinate 26,872,612 downwards.
AATCTTCAATTTTCGTCACCTGAATGAGCGAAATTTTGTTATGAATATGAGAGCTCCCACAACTTTCGGATAACGATGTTTTGCTGTCAAAATATAGTGCGTGATATGGTGGGAACCCAACTAATAACGAGAGAGACGTATTCGTTCTTTTTAGCATGGAACATGTTTTAGCCGTGAGCTAACTGGTCAAAAAGATCACAAAATAGTGTTACGAATGTGTCTAATGCATTTTATTTATGTTCTAGGGATAATATAACTTTTGAATTACACTAGATTACAAAATTTAGAGGTGGTCTGGCTGCCTCGTTCTTTCACCACTTTTCTTAAGGTATTTGGTGCGCTGAATCCGAATCTGACGTTACTTTTTTTTGTTTATGTCGGATTTTCAAGATATAGCTAGTTTTAAGATTTTTCTAGTTCTCACTTTTCTTCATTTTTTAGTGAGCACTCATCTTGCTCAAATCTCCTCAAAAAGTACTCAGACTTATGGGAAATTTCATGTAGAATCCGAATATGTACTTAGTTTTTAAGTAAAGTTGTGTTAAACCCCCTATTTCCCACAAAACGTATCAAAAAACACCGGTTCTCAACGTTTTTTCTTCGGGTTTTCCCTTACATTTTGCCACTTGAAAAAAAAATTAAGGCTAAAAAAAATGTTCTCGGGTTTTTACTTTGTAGGGGGGACACCCCAGAGGAGAATGAGACCAATCGCAGCCTCCTAAACCCATTAATATCGAAGGAATGAGCTTTTTTTTCATGGCACTGAGATGAAAATTCAGAAAAACCGTTAATTAATTTCTCGAGATAAGTATGTGCGTTCCTAACTCTGTTTTCCTCAAATGGATTTTCCTTTCTTCTACATTTTTTATGATTGTCACCTATCAAAAGTAAGATCGAAAATAGGTACTCAAAGGGGGAGTAAATCATAATTGGGAAACTCTTGTTTTGTTAAGTGATTTTAATTCAGTTTTACAAACGAAACACAATAAACTGCAGAAAAGTTAACGGTGTAAATCTGTTTCATGAAGGCTCAGATGAATCAATAGTTGGTACAATGTTAAATAACCAAACTTTGGTTATTCCTCCACCTCAGAGTTTCCACCAAGATATGAAAACCATAGAGAACGTTACAAAGGGGACGTTCACATGATGGCGGACTATTGTTGGATTTACCTCAGGCGGCGAAGTTTTCTCTACGTGGATGCCGGAGGTGGAGGAATAACCAAACGATTTTGGTTGATGTAGGTCACTTCTAAGGGTTCCAAAATGAATTTTTAAATTTTTAAAACGCCCTAACTCAAAACATTTCGATATAAAGGTATTGTTTTTCCTTCAATTTAAGATTCTATAGAATTTTTGAATTTTTTTAGACCACCCGGAGCTCTGTAGGACAAACCGTTCGCTCACTGCGAGGAGTTTGAACGTGCGATAAATCAGAAACTCGAGTGTGAATCGCAAAAGAGGCCTAATCTCCGTTCAAATTAAAGCTGACCGAAATGCGATCGATGTTTTTCTTCATGTTGGATGGTTGGTGGCTTTCCAGACGAGTGATCTATATAGAAAAATAAAAAATAATAAACCATTGTGTAATAATTTGCAGCGTTTTTTAAACTTCATCAAACAATTATTGAGAAAGCACATTACTATAAGTAGTCAGGGGCGTCAGGTGAGAATATTCGTCAGGCAAACGGCTTGGCCAGTCTTAGAGTAATGCTACAAATTATTACACAAAGGCTTATCATTTTTCTGTACTGATCACTCTCCAGCAAAGAACACCGCTTTGCCTCTACCTACCAACCATGTTTTAGCTTCATAATCGTGTTAATTTAGAAGAAATATACACTTCACACTCCATTCGAAGAGACGTAGAATTCCTTCTTTTAGAAATTGATTACAGCTTGCTAAGGAAATGAAAATACTCATCTTTCAACTTTCTCTACTTTCAAGGTCACGAAACAGCTCCTTGATTGTTTGCCTTGGCTGATGGGGGTGTTTTTTTTTTTTTTTTTTTTTTTTTATAGAGGAGGAAACCGTTTATTGGTTGACAGCGGGAGAGGGATGTTTGTCTCACCGCCCTTTATGTGGGGGTCCGGCCGCTATAAGCAACTGGTTACCCACTAAAACCTCCTCTGTTCGTCTGGACTGCCCCGGGACTACAGTTGATGCATTACTTCGGGACAGCCCCTTTTTCAGCCCGGCTGTTGCTGGGCTTCCTCTTCGTGAGGCCTAATGTCTTTAGGCTCCTCCTTGGCTTCGATAGGGGATGGGGCGTTTATGATGTTAGGCCTTCCCAATCCCTATTTCTTTCCTTCTCTTTGAGAACTGCGATGACGTAGGTATTGATGGCATCCCAGTTCTCCTTTGTCTCCATCATCTTATTAACGATGGTCTCTGGCTGAAGTTCACCGACTTCGTCAATCAGGCTACTCCGCATTCTCTCCCATCTAGGACACTGGAAGAATGTGTGGTACACATCGTCTTCCTCGATCTCCAGGCCTTCTGCGACTCCATCTTGATCCTGTTGCTCGTCGTCTGTGATGCGGTCACGCTGCTGCTGGCAGTACAGACACCGCGAATCCGTGGTCCGCCCAATCTTTTTCAGGAAGGACCGAAAATAACCGTGCCCGGTAAGGAATTGTGTAAGATAATAATTCACTTCCCCGTGCACTCTCTCTGTCCATTCCTTGACACCATGAATCAGCCTTGCAGTCCATCGTCCTCGACTCTCAGACCTCCACCTATTTTGCCACCTCCTCATGGTCTCTTCTCGTTCTTCCTTCTTAACCACCATTGGCGCATTCTCCGCTTTCCTCAGGTGGATCCTCCTGCGCTCGTCTGCCAGTAGGTCAATTGGTGTGACCCCGGCAACAACCTGCACTGCAGGGGCTGAAACCGTCCTGTAGCCGCTGCATATCCTTAGTGCACCACGTCGCTGCACCGATTCAATACGCGTCCTGTATTTTTGAAACTTCAGAGCGTCTGCCCATACTTCAGCACCGTACAACAAGATGGCATCGGTTGTTCTCATGAGCAGCCTGCGTTTGGAGGAGGATGGGCCACCCATGTTAGCCATAAGACGGCCCAGCCTCCCCACCACTGCAGCCGCCCTATCAGCTGCCTTACATATGTGCGCCCAGAAGCTCAGTTTCACATCCAGCATGACACCCAGATACCTTATTACGTCAGACGTGATAATGCTCTGGCCGTCGACAAGCATCTGGATATTTCTGTCTATTCTCTTCCGGGTTAGAAGGACAATCTCCGTTTTTTGAATAGCCAGTGACAGGGATCGGGATCCCATCCATTCCAGTATTCTTCTCATGGTCTGATTCAGCTTGAGCTGCAAGGCTTCGGTGGTTCGAGCCTTCATAACCGCCACTATATCATCAGCGTACCCCACAAGGAAGACGTCTTCTGGCATTTCTATGTGAAGGATCCCATCATAGCTGACATTCCAGAGGTCTGGCCCTAGGACTGAGCCTTGGGCAGCTCCCGAGGTGACTCGTTTCCTCCTCGTTCCTTCCACAGTGTCGTACTCCAACCACCGATCTGTCAGGTAGTCCTGAAGGACCCGGTAAAGATACCCTGGGATGCTAAAGTCCCTGAGAGCCGCCAGGATGTCACTCCATTTTGCCGAATTGAAGGCGTTCTTTACATCTAGAGTAACTGCCATGCAGATGTCTCTGCTCCGGTGGTTACCCGTCTGCGTAGCCTGGGCTGCAGAGACCACCTCACAGACTGCATCGACAGTTGATCTTCCCGCTGTGAAACCATACTGCTTCGGGGACAAGCCCCCAGCCTCTGCGATCGCAGCCAGCGTTCTGAGCCTCACCATCTTCTCATACAACTTCCCTGCAGTGTCCAGCATACACAGAGGTCTGTGTGCTGACGCAGTGTTGGGATCACCTTTCCCTTTTCCAATGAGGACTAGTCTTGCAATTTTCCACTGACTCGGGAAGATGCCCTCCTTCAAACATGCGTTATACATGTCCAACAATATTTCTGGCTGTTCATCGACAACAATCTTCAGTATCTCTACAGGGATCCTATCTGGACCTGGAGCCTTTTTGTTGCGCATAGATTTTGCTGCACACAGCACCTCGTTTTTAGTGAAGAGAGGGATCTCACCGGTGACCTCGACCGGTGGACGGTCTTCAACCTCGTGTTCAGGGAACAATTCCCCCACAATTCTGTCCTTCACTTCCGGTGCCATTGTCGAGGTTAAGTCCATCCCCCTGAGTTTCTTCAGCACAATCTTATACCCAAGTCCCCAGGGGTCGTTCTCGACCTCATCACACAGATCCTTCCATTTCTGGGCTTTACTTTTGGCAATAACCACTTTTAGTGCGTGTCTTGCTGCCCTGTACTGCTCGGTCTTTTGCTGGAAATCATAATAGTCCCTCGGCCTGGCTCTTTGAGCTAGTCTCCGGAGTCGAAAACAGTTCTTCCTCAGGTCAGCAATCTCCTGGTTCCACCAATAAACAGGGCGACGATCCCGCATGGCTTTCCTCTTTGGCATAGAGCACTCGCATGCCTTGGTTAGCAGGCCCATTGTAGCTGTTACCAGCATCGTAGCAATGGGTCCACCCACAATGCGGTGTTTAATGCCCTCGAGGGTGCCTCTACTCATATGGATCATAGTACGGAACAGATCCTTATCCAGCCGCTCCACATTCCAGCGCGGAGGGGGGGCCTCTCCCAGACTGGGCACGTACTCACCTATCTCAAACTCAATGTACTGATGGTCGCTGGCGGAGTAATCCTCCAGTACCTTCCACCTGCTAAGTTTTGCTGCGAGGCTATCGGAGGCCATAGTAATGTCGGGTATGGTCCCTCTACATCCAGCTCTTCGAAAGGTTGGCACGTCTCCTTGGTTCATGATGGTCAACCCCAATCTTGACGCCATTTCCATCACTCTGTTCCCTCTGCTGTCTGGGCTCGGCTCCCCCCACTCCAGTGCTTTTGCATTGAAGTCACCCGCAACTAGTACCTCTCCTCTGGTGTTGCGCACCTCATCTTCGATAGCACCTAGTTTTTCCTCGAAGTTGGCGATTGGATCATTGGGGGTCAGATAGCAACTGAAGTAGGTCACGCCCTTACTCCTGATCCAGACGTAACCCACCCCAGCCCCCCTCGCCTCCACCGGGACAGACGAGCGATTTGCCACCCAAATGGCAGAAGTGCCTGATGAGTCGGCAAACCAGTCATCCCCCCTATCCTCGTAGTTGTACTGTTCGCTAATCAACATAACATCTGCCTTTCTTTCCACGACGATTTGCTCCTTGAGGGAGCTAGCCGTTCGACTCCGGTGGAGGTTGATCTGAAGGAACTTCATATCCTTCCTCTCGCTGATGGGGGTGTAGCAATTCTTATACCCCCGCTTACCCGCCGATCGTCGTCTCTCATCCAAAACAGTCCCGAAAAATTCTTTTTTTTTACTGTTTTTACTGTAGTTCGGGGAATATCTGCAATCGATCATAGTTACCGACCTCTACAACTTTCTGGTGTGTTGCGGGCAAAACACGTAATTATTCCATTCTGCTATTTCTTCTAACTTTCTAATCTATAAAAATAGTCCCTAAATTGTATACAAGTTTTATACTACTTTTAGTAAGACAAACAGTGTTTGCTATGTTTGCCTGGAGGAGACGCCACTGTAGGTAGTAAACCAATAAAGAGAGCAGTAGATACAAACGTAGAGGGGAATATAGAGTGTTTTAGGGAAGAATAATAATATTATTCCATGATATATTATATCATAGAATCTAAAAGCAAGCAAAAACTCAATTTTTCAGTATTTTTGAAAAATAAATTATATTATTTTATTAGATATTTTTAAATGCTGAATTTACGAGGTTATGAATAAATAAATACAAGTTAACAGAACAATATCATTAATTATTATTTTGAATAATAGACGTAGCTCGTCGATGAGGCAGTTCTCTGTGGGATTCCTGCCTTCGTTTGGCGGCGGGGGGGGGGGGGCGAATCCCTAAATAAAAAACTCATAAAAATCGAACACCCGAAAAAATTTCGAAGAACACTCCTCCTCCCCTTATTCTTAAACGATCCGAGAAACCAATATCAGCGAATTTGCGAAAACCATTAAAAAAATCGCGAGTGGTTTATTTCCATGTGATAACGGAATTTCACTGCCCCCTACGAAGAATCGAAAGCGCTTGGGATCTTTGGCGACTTCTTTGTCATGTTGTTCCGTGGTGTAAGAGAAACGTCGCCATATGTGTTGTTCAAGGAACGGACTACAACAACAATCAATCGTTTGTTATAATTTTTCCGGCAACTGAAACTTAGGAAGCTTAGTATTTTTGTACATGCTATCTTACGAGCCAGGAGCTGCTTACTACTCCCACTGCTTGTCTCAGTCGGTCGCCTTTTGTTCCTCGTTCCGGCTTAGTATATCTCTCAAGAACTGGCGCTCAAAGTTTAAAAGTAGCCTAAATCTTAAATTTTCAAGGATTTACGAAATTCTTTAGTGCGTCTGTAATGGGCCTGAAGGAGGCTTTGCCCCTCAGGCACCATCACCAAACATTATTCGCTTCCATACTTCTATTACTTCCATACAACCACTGACTTCACAAATTGATGTCCGCCGCCAGCTACGAGGACAGCGAGCGCGCCACCATCGGCCCTTCCCCATCGCCACTCCAAGATGGCCAAAGGGCATATAAGGGGGTGCCCCCACCACCGCGCCTCAGTCTGCTTCAGTCACGCGTCTCGTCTGTGCCTTAACGAACCCAGCTGTGAGGCTCATCCCCTCTAATCATCATTGGTATTACGAACTGAGAAGCCGGTGCAGTGTTTTCCCAGTGCAAACCTACATCAAGAGTCGAATACCCTCCACCAGTTAGTGTTCTCGAAGTCCGTCAGCCAAGGCCCGAACTCCGAGTCACTACCACCTTTCTCCGTACCGCCGACACGATCGAACCGAGTCAAAGTTTGATCCCCGAACCGAGGCAGATCTGCCCCGATTCCAGGCTCCCCCAACCGAGTCTTAAGAAGAACGAGGAACTGGACGCAAGCTGCCACGGAGATCATCAACTGATCCAAGCTAGGCCCAGGGTGAGCCCCTTTTCCATCTAGTAGTTCTGATTAAGCGCTTAATCAATCTCAAAATCTGGCAAAACTCCCCCTTCTGTAACTGTCCCTTAAAAGTAAAAGTAAAGTGAAGTAATCAAGGCAAGTTGGAAATTGTAATAGTAAAGTTGAAGTTAAGTTTGTTGTTGTATGAGGAAGTAGAAGTCAGCAGTCTAAGTCAAAAGATTGTAAATCGTAAAACCTAGTATTATTATCCTACATATTAGTCTTACGTTGAAAAGTTATCTTGTATTACAAAAAGTCATTTTTATTGTAGTCATTTTGAGATCAGAGTCATCGTATATTGAATAAGTGTGTGGTATAAATTTATTGAACATAATTATCTATCTTGAAGTAAGCTCCATAAGAGCCAGAGTAAGTCCGCTTCACGGCAGAACCCTTATATTTTTCATCAATAAAAACCCTACGTGTAACTCTTGTGTTCCTTATTTCAGAACTCTCCGAATCTTTCAAGTTCTCTAAATTAGGCTTGGCACATTGCAAATTTGTCTTTTGGGTAATCTTTTCCCTGAGGTCATTTACCGACCCAGGGTGGTGGCAGCGACCCTTCAGGAGTTTCCACATTTTAGAGGTAGAAACATCGACCCCAAGAACCCTCAGTTCGGGCGTCTTATACCTGGGAATTCCTAAGTAATTTCAATCGTATAGGAAACAGGATTAGGATTTTGGAGTTAACAAAGGTTTACCTGGTTAACAAGAGAATCATCTTTATTGAATTCAAAAGTAATTTTAGAGTCACAATAGTACAACATTCTCCATGTGCCTGCAGAAGTCTTCAACCTCCAGGTAAGGTCACCAATTATCTTAGTCTTAACGTCCTATTCTAAAATAATATGTTTCAACCAAAAGTAATATCATTTCAAATCATACCCAAAATCGACAATTACACGTCCACCTAGGAAATTGAAAAACTAAAAGATTGGAATCATCAAAATCGAACAATAATTGCTGGCGAAAAGTGGGAAATACCGTTTATTTAGTTAGTGAATAAACGGTGAATAAAATAGTGGTACAACTTGTAAACTTTGAGCGCGGGTTCTTGGGAGAAATACTAACCCGGAACGAGAAACCAATGGGGTTAGTCGGACGACATAACCACTAAACCATCAGGCAGGTTCCTTAGATACGTAGGTATGATGAACACTAACCTGTCCCATGCTTCGCGATTCCAACTAGCGTTCCAGTAGTTATGTTTTGCTTCCATGATCCACGGCCACACCCGGAGTAACGTATTCGTTACTAATACGTCTGGATATTCTCTGTTGCTTTGGTCATACCTAGATTGGAACAGTTTTCGCTCAAGATGAATTTGACTAGCAAAGATTATGATGTTGAAGCGTTTCCTTAACCCTTAAATTGGCAAGAAATATGCAGGTCAACCAATCGATCCAATATTTGATCAATTGATGCCAAATACGCTACCAAACAAGGGCCATAGCAATCGTCAGTTTTACAAATGTAGCTTAAAAGGTACATTGCCAAGATATCGATAGATCGGGCCATTATATGGATGTTGATTTAAAGCTACAGGACCAAGATACTGAAGCTCATGTTGCATTTAACCACAACCTTCATCAAACCTGATATTAAGATAAATTCTAGAAATTAGGTTAAAAAAAACTCTCCCTCGGAAATTAACAAGCAATAAAGGTAATTTTGCGAGATTTGTCTCCGAATATCAAAATTTAAATCATCGTAATAAGCTCACCCTAGAAGTTCCTTCCTAAATGAACGAGAAATCATGGTAATTTTGCAAGATGTGTCTTCGAATATCCGAAATTGAACCACCATAACGTTTTAGGATTTTTTTATTGACAGATGTTGCTTTGAAGCTACATTACCTAAACTTGTATGAATTCTTCACTTTTATCCTGGAATGCTAATCTTTGGTTCCTGAAGATCGCAAGTTGTCAGGAGGCAAGGGTGTACGATTAGCTGTAATAAATAATCTTTCGTCTTATCAGATGCATTTACCCTGACGAGTTCAATTTTGCAGAGAAGAACTAAAACGCTGCAAATTATTACTCAAAGGTTAATTTTTTCTTCATAGATCGTTCGCCTGCAAAGGACACAGCTTTGCCATTGTCTCCACCTACCAACCATATTTTCGTTTCACGATTAAGTTTATTTTGGAGAATAAATGCTTTGCAGTCGATTTGGAGGAATGAAGAGTTGTGGGTGCCTTCATTAAGAAATTTGATTACTGGTTGCTAAGGACGCGAAACTGAATACAACTCGAAGAAACGAACAGCGATAGTCTTCTGAACAATTTTGGTTCCGTGTCTGTCTGTCTGCCATGAAATCCTTGTAACGGGCAAAACTATACGTCCAATTTCGATGGTGTTTTCAGAGACGGTGCGGGTTGGCGTGTGGATGGTCCCCTAAGAAAATCAGTACTCCCAGACTGATTATAGCAAACGTGTATTTCCTTGTTACAGCCATAACTTCTACATTTCCCATTTGATTTCGATGACATTTTCAGAAATGATGCGGATTAGGGTGTAGATGGTCCCCTATGAAAATCATGCTCTCCGGATTGACTGCGCATGAGCAAATGTGGATTCACAGCCATAACTTCTACATTTTCAACCCGAATTCGTTGAAATTTTCAGAGATTGTGCTTGTTGTCGTGTAGATGGTCCCTTATGAGGGTAGTGCAAGGTATTTGGAAATAGATGTTTGGAGATCGGATCATCCATTCAATCGGGTTAAGGACATTAGAAAGCTATGTGCCACACCCACTTGGCTGTCGTTTCTTCTTGGTCGATACCAAAGGTTCATTATTGAAAATAGTAAATCAAAGTACCAAAATTGCAGGACTACAGCCAGATGTTGACTGTGAGCTATAGCTTTTCCAAGTCGAATTGAGAATTTTCCCAACCAAATTGAGAATTTTCCAAACCAAATTGAGAAATTCCCAAACCAATTTGAGAATTTTCCAAACCAATTTGAGAATTTTCCAAACCAATTTGAGAATCCGAATTAAAATAGACACGACCCGAAAACTTTGTTGTTGTTTGTTTTTTAACCTAGGAAGTAATCAGGTACGCAGACTCATGAACAACTGCTCTCCTACCCAGACCTGTCGCATCAGCTCCTGTATGAGCCTGAATGTTGAACATTCGCGAAAGTAAAAATAGGCGAGGAGAACGTCAGTAATCTTCGGACAACGAGCTAATACGTATCTGCCACACCTTTTTTCTGGCAAACAAGTGCAAGCGTTTTTTTCTCGAGAACGATGAGTGGTAGTAGTGCTACTTCGAGTGATGAAGGAGTCATCGCAGTTGGTATTCGACGAAATGTAAATCGGATAGTTTCTTCGGACGAAATTAGCGATTCTGACCCTCGACCTTCCGCTCGTCCAGCAACCAGAGGCCGTTACTGTCAATATACGAAGGATCAAAAAGGTATGTTTATCAAATTACTTGAGGAAGGACATTCACTCAAAGAAGCAGCGGGAATAGCAGGAGTAAAACAGAAAACAGCGTACCGCATTGCTAAAAAGCACATGTGCGATGGCTTAATCCCTGAACGCAGGAGGGGAGGGCCGCACAGAAAATCACTAACTCCCGATGTTCTTCATAAATGGTAGAAGAGAACCCTTGCCGGACGCTCAAACAAATGCAAGAACAGGTTCCATCGAGGTACAATGTCAATATAAGTACGTCAATGGTTTGAAGCGATTAAAGATAACTCTCAAGCTGAAGAGTAAAGAGGTAGATCGGATGAATTCGCTTCGAAGTCGAAACCTGAGACAAGAATACGCTCGGTCATTTCATACGTGGGCACCTGCGGAGAGGGCAAAAATCATTTTTATTGACGAGGCAGGTTTCAACCTCCATCTCAGAAGGGCCCATGCACGCTCAAGAGTCAATACCCGTGCTGTTGTCACTGTTCCCACTGTTAGAGGCAGAAACGTACCTATCACTAATAGTCGCTTTAACAAATGAGAGGGTGATGCATTTCAAGATAATTACAGGGGCAAATTGCAATAGTACAAGATTCAACGAGTTCTTGACTGAATTACGTGGAAAACTGCCCATCACCATTACGTATTGGTCATGGACAATGCGCACATTCACCATTCGAGGGAAGTTGAAACCAAGATACAGGAACTCGGTCTTACTGTACAATATCTTCCTCCTTATTCACCCCAATAATTGGGATTCAATTATTGAATCCTGTCGAGAAAGCTTTCTCAAAAATCAAGCTTTACGTGAGAAACGTTCTCAGTGAGTCAGCGCAGGTTCTCGTTTTGAGTGAAGTGATAGCTCGAAGCATCCCCACCGTTTCATCAGCTGATTGCACAAATTAGATGATGGACATGTTCGTGCAATTAACGAACGCAGCAGCTGGAAACCCTCTACATTGATGTTTCACATTACCTAATTTTTCTCAAAAACATGAAAAATGTGATTTCTTTTTTTTCTCTCTCATGAAAAAATGCGAATTTCTTTCTTTTAACGATGTATCGTGCAATTTTATTAAAAATTATAAGTTTTGATTTGCTTTGAAAAATTGGGACTTTGGTTTGGATGATTCCCTTCTTCTTTCTTATTTATAATATTCTTGGTTTGAAAAATTCTCAAATTGGTTTGGAAAATTCTCAAATTGGTTTGGGAATTTCTCAATTTGGTTTGGAAAATTCTCAATTTGGTTTGGAAAATTCTCAATTCGACTTGGAAAAGCTATATTATAAAGGGGGTTTCAGTCGGTCGAGCATTCCGAGTTAGTATTTCACAATATTACCGGCGCTAAACCTGTAAAAATTGTACCTAAATTTGAAATTTTCATGGATTTTTGAAAATGATTAGTGCATCAGCCTAGAGAATTAAAAACTAAAATATTACCTTCCATCATCAAAATCAGAATCATCAAAATCGAACAATAATTGCCGGTACAAAAGGGAAAAACCCGTTTATTCAGTAAGGTTTTTTCCCATTTTTCTCTGGAAATTATCACTCAATTTTGATGATTCCAGCGGCCATCTTTTAGTTTTTCATTTCCCAAAGCAGAAGCAATAATAAATTTCTAAAATCCCAGGAAATTTCAAATTTAGGTTCAATTTTTTAAGTTTTAGCGCCTGCAATTTAGCGAAATACTGACCCGGAACGAGGAACGAAAGATGACCGACTGAGACCCCCTTCAAGTGACGACGTGTGAGTAGGGAACCAACCACGGGTAGAGCCTTTGGCGGGTGTACATCCCAATGATGCCGACAACCGTAGCATTGCAGACCAGAGGAGCTCCGAGTTCTGGAGTTGTGATGAGAGGGTTCGGAAAACGGCTCTGCCATCGTGGTACAATACAAATGAATCCACCTTCCATCCATTTCCTCAACTCTTTTCTGGAAGACACGATTAGGGTTAGGTAGTAGTTTACTGTAAGCTGAGGGCTCTTAATTTATTATCTGAATTTTAAACTAGAAGCCCCGTTGAAACCAACCCAAATATAGGTTGAGAGGCTATACTCACATAAGTAAGGTAATTTCCTAATGAAAATGAAATGAAGTTAAATATGGATAATTACCTGGTAGGTGGTTGTTGTCGCTACAGCGAGAGTATAATATACAATATAATATAATATAAAATACAGTAGTTTGTAAGGGAGGACGATCCCAGGAGAAGGAGGGGCTTCCTAGAGGTAGAGTGGTGGGGGAAGACACACTGAGGGATGCAAGACAGGCGAGCCGACGCCTTTGTTGTGCTCTTGGAGGCAACCAGGGAAGGTATCTGTGAGTAACTACACCTTATATTTATTCGATCGATCGATTATACCTATACCTTCTGTGTCAGCAAGCTCTCCCCTTGTCTTATACTCTATACCAAACACACAATACCTTATAAGACATGTTATAGCTTATACAGAAGCCTATAACACACTATACCTTTATACTGTGGCACTATACTATACCTAGTATACTGTTGTGCACTTGGTGTACAACTTATACTTCCCATAATATGACCATGGCAGATGGCATATACTATACACATAAGAACATAAAATGGTTCTTATCTATACAGCTGGTTATGGGCAGCTATACATCTAAACTACACTGCGGTGTGGTTTATACAATACCAATACTATACTGGGCGCCTTATATACCTATACATACTTATACAGAGGTCAGGGGACGGATAAGGGGTTGTTGGGGAGTCCGTCATACACAAAAAGCCCAAAAGGGGAGAGCTTGGATCTATGTAGACATTTACAATACATGTGATACCTATTTATACCATTTACATACTATACGTGGCAAAACATACATCAATTACATGAAATATCATGTACTTATGATATTAATTCGTACGGCAGATGGCCGTGACGACAGTTGTAGCGGCTCGAAGGTACGTGATGTTTTCTAAAGATCAAAATAAAACCTGAAGGGCCTAACTACTATGAGATCACTTTGTGTGTCTCGGTCTGAAGGACTTATGATGTTTTCCTAAAGGGAATGATAAGTGCACGAGAAATGTAACTGTGCACGAAATATGTAACGGTGCACGAAGTGAAGCAAAGTGCACGAAAATTGTAACTGTGCACGAAAGTTAAAAGTTACAATTTAGGTAGTTAAAAGAGAAAGGCAATTTTACAACTAATAGGAACTTTTAATGAGATTGAATGTTGCAAGGTTGACTCGACTCAAAACATGTACATGTGAAAATACAAATGAAAATAAAATGATTGTAACAAACAGTGCGTTATTCTTCACCTCCTTTCCTGCTTTTTAGTTTAGACAACTTTGTTGATGAATTTACAATACAAAAATAGTTTTACTTTACTCGACTCGAAATGTTCATACTTTCTCAAACTGATTGTTAATTCTACACAATTTGAACACCTAACAAATTGGCCAATTGTATAGGTTTAGTTTATAACTCTCACACCGTCGGGGCCCGTAGGAAATCCTTGATGGTGTTGTAGAGAAGTTCAGGGGAATCGTTCAACTGGATGTCACGGGGTCTTACCAGCTGAGGAAGACGGGGGAATAGACTCAAATTAAGACTCGTGGGTTACTGACTCGCGGCGGACTTAATTGAGGGGGTTTTCCACGAATGATAGCTTCAAGGGGGTACGAAAAATGTTCAGACTGAGAACAAGGGGAGCGTGGTGACAGCGTCAAAGACAATAGGGAAATGGCGGCCCCACGCAGTTACAATAGGATTTCATTAGAGGTGCCCCCACCCTCCTGCTCAAGGCATCCAGCAGGGTGTCCAGGGCCGGCCGTCATTGGTGGAAAGTGATGTCAGTGTCATGAGCGCTCCTGGTGGTGGACGCCATAGTTGATGTTTGGTCGTCCGGGAGCGGGGATAGTACTAGCCCGCCCTCACTGGCCCCCAATGCAGGAAGGGAGTGTGATGGAGTCCACTCAGCCCCATCACTCTTGAATTGCTTCAGTGAGCTGGGGCTCACATTACAATTACCCGTACTGCTCATTCATGTCCGAGCAAAATTCAAGAGTTCCGGCGACGTAATAAACTACCTACTTAGGGCCAGTTCAAACAAAAATTAACTCCAAGGTTAAAGTTTAACATAATGTGACGTAACCCTGGTAAGAAAAATTGCGTTCAAAAACTAGTATAATCGATTATCTCTCGAGACAATCGAAAAGTTTACCAGGGATGTACAACCCTTCAGAGGACTGGGGTTGGAGTTTATCCTGGTTATCTGCTCGGAATCAAAAAAATTAATGGCGGCTAGTGGACTGTGTCAGGATTTTGCCTTATATTCGATTTTATAGGTTATTAGTACCAATTAATAAATTAGCCCTTATTTATTATTCACAGTATAATAGGATATCGCTAGGAAACGAAAATAATCCAGTATTTAAACACCTATCTAGTTGTCAAAAAATTCAGCTGGAGTAGAATAGGGGCTTTAACCCATTTCCTCCGACTGTGCCAGATCTGGCACGACGAAAGGGGTAAACTTTTACGTTGTTGCCTGTATGCCAAAACCAAGAATGTGCAAATTCTTCGATTTTGAGTTTTTAATGCCATCTGAATAAGTCTAAGGTATACTATTCAGTATACTGCGCCAAAAACAGGTGTACCAGTAAAAGAACTATTTAGTAGAACTATTAGTCCTATTTAAATAATTTCCTTATTCTTAAGAGGCTGATAATCATCCTTCCCTTATTTTATTGTTTCTTTCAAGTCCCAGGAGGGCACCTGTGTGGTTCTTCATCCCTCCTGAAGAAGCAGGCGTGTAGCGAGAGAAGGAATAAAGGTCGGTTCACATGAGCACAGTCATGCTTTGGGGCATTTGATTGGCTGCGCCTCGACGTGAACAAATATTTGAATTTTTAGATCGTGACAGTCCACTCCAAAAGTCCACTTTAATCCATCCCACTTCTGATATCGATAATGGTAATTCATTGTTCAAAATTAATTCCTACTCTAGCTTCATGCTTGCTCCTTTGGGAGGGATGAAGAACCGGGCAGGCGCATTAGTAGAGTAGTTTTACCTACCCCTTCCCTCACCCCCCTTCTGGGACTTGAGAGAAAATCTAAAATGAGGGAAGGATGATTATCAGGCTGCTTAGAATAAGAAAATTATTTGAATAGGCTAATTTGTTTTAAACTCTCCTCAAAGATGGAGGGGGCACGCCATTAATGAACAAAAATAAAAAAACAAATCAAATATAACAGGGAGGACGCCCAGGATTCACCCGACGCCAGCCCTAGGGATGAGGGATGATGATGGAGGTGGGGATGTGAGAGAGGGATGAAGGGAAGAGCCTCTATAAAAATACCACCAGTTCAAATATGAGCCGAGCAGTACGCGTCTGGTGGCACCACAGAGTAAACCTACTGAGATGCCCAACTGGCGCAACTCCGTGGCACTTTTCCCGCACTACACTCCACGCCATGACAAGGTTGCAGCCATCACCCTGATGTTATTGGGTGCCACTCCTTTTAGCTCCGACACAACTTGCTGTAAATCATCACTATCATACTTTCTTATCTTAGTCTGCTAAGCCATCTCCAAGCTGCCATTGACAACCTGGACATCCAGCATAATGCAAGACCTGTCAGGCTTGAAGCAACGATGTCAGGCTTCTAATATCGATACGATTTCTATAACAATACATGGATACCATCACGTTAGATTCGAAGGTAAAATCATCCGAATCTTAGCAATTTACGAAGGCGTTTTCGCACATCTACTGTCGCTTGTAATCTCTGCAGGAAGTTGGTCATCGTGATGCAAAAACCCTCAACGATATCGGTTTAGCACACACGATAACTCACCAACAACAGACTGACACACTAACCGGCAAAAAGATAAACTAAAAACAATACAAAAAGAAGGAAACCAACGAAACTGGATATTCGAAAATTTCAAAGAAGAAATAAATTATTTCAAAAGCATTACCTGCAAAGTGTAGAATCAATTCTTGAGTAACATATAACATCGATGCATCCTCCAATTTCCTGCCCAGGGGCTAAATCAAGTACATCTACCTCCGCTCTGTACTCGAAGACTGCCCATGGAGCAAAAATTTCCTTGAAGTAAGGCATCTCACAGCCAATAGCATCTCCTGATTCTGCCCTTGGAGTGTAGAGACTTCTTATTTTCCTTAAAGGTCAGAATAACCCCTTTTAAATGCGATAGCACTATTTAGAGTCAATTTAAGATGAATTGTTCAATTTTTGAATTTTCTTTGAAAATTCGCTAAAACTGCGCAAATTTCTCAGCTTTCCAACTATAATTTCAAAATATTTTACATTCGAATTCAGAGAGAATATTGATATTTATGAATATGATTAAGATTTTTAATGACCGGAATATGTTTCTGTGATTACGAATAAGATTAAATTCGAATTTCAACATTAGGCGTATGAATATATTTATAATCATGGAGTATGATTAAGGGTACCTACATTCTTAATTACTGGAAATCTGCGATTAATCACAGGAATAATAGGATTATTTATTTTTATAAAATTTTGACTAATCATGAAAAAATTATGATTAATCATATAATTTTGTGATTAATCATGGGAAAATTGTAATTGTTCATAAGATTCTGAGATTAATAATGGAAAAATTAAAATTAATCATATAATTCTGTAATTTTTTCGATCTTTAGCTTGGGGCACCCTGTAGAACAGATGATTTAGTTCGACAATGAAGAATCAAAATGAGTAAAATATAGGTAGCTTTCCAGCAGTATCTCTAGATTATTTAGATTTAAATTTAATTTTATTTAACTTGTCTCCGGTACTCTGTGGATTAAATGAAGGGTTCTAGAAAATTCTTTAAGAATTATGAATATAATGGCGTAGCTTGCAATACCTGATCATTTCCGACAGTTCGTACGGCTGTTTGGGGATGGGAGCAACAGGGTATACGAACTCACGTTCAGCGTAGAACATCAAGTCAAGAATCAACAAACCAAAGTCCCAATAATCTGCTAATTCCACATTCCTGGTTCCATATTTATTTGCGCATTTTGGATGTTTTTCATGACGTAAGACTCTATAAATACAAAACGCTGCAAATTATTACACTGAGGTTTACAATTTTTGTATGTTTTACTATCGTTCTACAGGGTGTCCCATGTTAAGGACCGAAAAACTTCGGGAGTCGATTCTACTACTAATTTTAGTAAGAAAGTGTCTCTTAGCAATTTTTCGTTAGACGCTTAATTTCCGAGTTATTTTAATTTTAAGATTTTTTCGTGTTTTCGACCTTAAGCCATAAAAATGACCATAACTCGCTTAACTCACGAGCAATTCAAAATCTAATTACACCGTTGGATAGGGCGTTAAATTTACCATCTTTCTAGTGGTTATACATAAAAAATTTCAAGGTCGTGATGGGTGAAAAATCAACTCGTAAAGTCATTTTTGTAAAATTGTCAAAATTTCCTACTTTTTCTTTTGATTGTTAAGGTTTTACTTCCAAATGATTTTCCACGTACCTCTACATCAAAAACTTCGCAAAGATCTCAGCTTTCTAATAGTATAATTTGTTTTAATTTTACTCCACTAATTAGGGGTGGAAAATACGTTTGAATGCTAAAAAAACGTGGTTGCGCTTATGGAAATCAAGGTTTCTAGTTCGTTGGGCCTCGGGCAGGTTCGACGAATCAGGGGTGGAATTTTACGTCATTTTCAACGCTATTAGACTGATTCCATCACCGTTTGTATGTGAAAGCTCAGTATTGATTTTTGGTAGGTCCGAATCTTTTTTTGCTTCCGAGTCTACCAAGGTAGCGGAAGCTTTGTTTTCACTTTTCAAGGACGAAAAAAAAGTTCTCCAAAATCAAAATTTCCACTCGCGTTTTGCGTTTTAGACCTTTCTGAACAATTTTGGAACCGTGTCTGTCTGTCTGTGTGTCTGTCTGTCTGTGTGTCTGTCATGAATTCCTTGTAACGCGCATAACTATACGAAGTCATAGTCCGATTTCTATGAAATTTTCAGGGATTGTGCGGGTTGGTGTGTAGACGGTCCCCTATGAAAATCATCATCCCCGGACTGATAGAAGCGACTGCGCATGCACAAATGTGAATTCCTTGTAACGGTCATAACTTCTACATTTTCCATACGATTTCAATGAAATTTTCAGGGATGTTACAGATTAGTATTTAGATGGTCCCCTATGAAAATCATCACCTTAGGACTGATAGTAGCCACTGCGCATGCGCAAACGTGAATTCCTTGTAACGGCCATAACTTCCACATTTTCCACCCGATTTCTATGAAATTTTCAGGGATTATGTGGATTAGGTTGTAGATAGTTCCCTATGAAAATCATCATCCCCGGAGTGATAGAAGCGACTGCGCATGCGCAAACGTGAATTCCTTGTAACAGCCGTAACTTCAACTGTCCCCCCAGGGGTCGCGGGTTCGAATCCCAGCCGAGGCTTAGTATTTTTTTGATCCAATCACATACATCTACTCACTTAATTTTTCATCCGAATTTGATGAAATTTTCTAGGATTGTCCAGATTAGCGTGTAGATGGTCCCCTATGAGGGTAGTGGAAGGTACTTAGAGATTGGTGTTTTGAGATTAACAACAATGCATCTGATCATCTATATAATCGGGTTATGGATACGAGGAAGCTATGTGCCACACCCACTTGGCAGACGTTTTTTTAATTTACTTGGTATTTATGCATGAATTGAATGTTCAATTCTCGCAACTTTCTCGATTGTATGAAAAAAGAGATGTCTCATAAAGAATAGCGTGTAGATCTGGAATAAAAAATAAAGATGAATAATGATATTTTAGAGAAAGTAAAAATGATATTTATGAACAAAAATAATCTCTATCTTCATCGAAGTACGTTATTGACTAAACATAAATGAGATAATAAATTATCCTTTACTCCGTCTTTGACTTCGTTTGTCATTCGTCCGGATACCTGTAAACACAAAGCAAAGTTTTTAACAGCCAAGTAGAAAATAATTGAGGAATGAGCTGTCAGGAGACGATGCACATTTTGTACTGAATAAGGAGGGGGTCACATTGAGCACTTACTCTCAATCGGTAATATGATGACCACTGCTTCATATTTTGGCATTCCTCAATTATTTTCTACTTGGCTGTAAAAAACTTTGCTTTGTGTTTACAGGTATCCGGACGACTGACAAACGAAGTCAAAGACGGAGTAGAGGATAATTTATTATCTCATTTATGTTTAGTCAATAACGTACTTAGATGAAGATAAAGATTATTTTTGTTCATAAATATCATTTTTACTTTCTCTAAAATATCATTATTTATCTTTATTTTTTATTCCACATCTACACGCTATTCTTTATGATAGGTATATCTCGTCTTTCATACAATCGAGAAAGTTGCGAGAATGGAACATTCAATTCGTGCATAAATACCAAGTAAATTAAAACAAAAAAAAGATTCGGACCTACCAAAATTCAATACTGAGCTTTCACATACAAACGGTGATGGAATCAGTCTAATAGCGATGAAAATGACGTAAAATTTCACCCCTGATTCGTCGAACCTGCCCGAGGCCCAACGAACCAGAAACCTTGATTTCCATAAGCGCAACCACGTTTTTCAGCATTCAAACGTATTTTCCACCCCTAATTAGCGGAGTAAAATTAAAACAAATTATACCATTAGAAAGCTGAGATCTTTGCGCAGTTTTTGATGTAGAGGTACGTGGAAAATCATTTGGAAGTAAAACCTTAACAATCAAAAGAAAAAGTAGGAAATTTTGACAATTTTACAAAAATGACTTTACGAGTTGATTTTTCACCCATCACGACCTTGAAATTTTTTGTATAACCACTAGAAAGATGGTAAATTTAACGCCCTATCCAACGGTGTAATTAGATTTTGAATTGCTCGTGAGTTAAGCGAGTTATGGTCATTTTTATGGCTTAAGGTCGAAAACACGAAAAAAATCTTAAAATTAAAATAACTCGGAAATTAAGCGTCTAACGAAAAATTGCTAGGAGACACTTTCTTACTAAAATTAGTTGTAAAATCGACTCCCGAAGTATTTCGGTCCTTAACATGGGACACCCTGTATATCACTCGCCTGCAAATATCACAGCTTTGCCACTGTCACTACCTACCAACCATAGATACCACATAGCTACTTCACAATCAAGTTTATTTGAAAGAAATAAACGCTTCACATTCAGTTCGAAAAAACAGAGAGTTGTGGGTGCCTTCATGAGGAAATTTGATTACTGGTTGCTTAGGACGCAAACAACTCGAAGAAACGAACAACGATCGCACATCGCAATTAGGGATGGCATTTCGAATGAAATATATCGATACATCGATCAAATGATATATCGGCAATGAGATATCGATACCTTCGATATATCGGAGAAAATATATCGATATTTCGTTATATCGGAAGATCTAGTACTTGGAAAAACGTGTGAAGTAGGTAGGTGAATTTAATCGTTTTAAAACAGTATAAAAATCATTTAGGATGACATTTATGGGCATATCGGAGTATCTACTTGGAAAAACTTGAAGAAGTAAGTAGGTAGGTGAATTGAAAAGTTACTAACATCATTTTGGAAGAAATATTATCGGAAGATCTATTAGGAAAAACCTGGCGAAATAAGTATTAACCTACTTTCAAAAGTTACTGGGTATGAATGATCGAAATTCATTTTTTTTTTTGGAATAAAGAACTTATTTATTTATTTTTTTTTTTGCCAAAATATCTCGTCGTTTAAAAACTGGAAAAAAGTGCGAAAATGTCATTGCAATGTTAAATTAATTTATAAATTGACAGGGGTGTGCTGTAGACAATCATAATCCTTCAAAATTGAAAATAATTGTCGTGAAAACCTGCTTCACTTCGTATAGTAAGTAGTTTTAATCTAGACGAGACCTTATTACTTTTGATTCAAGTCAATTAATTGAGCCTTGAGAGCCACTGTAGGTGTAAATCATTCATGTACACAATCATGTCTGAGCTGAAGTCAACAGTCTGAAATCAACCCATCGCTAGATACCTACAAAATTTGGAGTAAAATTACTTGATGTTTTTACAGGTACAGGCGTCCCTTCTCGTTCATTCATTTCAATATTTAATTTTTACTGAACAATTTTTTTTTAAAACTTGAAAACAGGTCGCGATATATCGGTAAATATATCGATATTGACAGATAATAGCGGTTCTCAATATCGATATAAATATATCGATAAAAAACGTAATATATCGACATAATTCATATATCGATACATCGTTGCCATCCCTAATCGCAATTTGGTCAGCTAAAATTTGACTTCGTTCAATTTGACTTCGTTCATTAGGCTTCTTTTGCAATTCACGAAGTTATAGTCCGATTTTGATGAGATTCTCTGGGATTGTGCAGAATGGGGTGTAGATGGTCCCCTATGAAAATCATCACCCTCGGACGGATAGTAGCCACTGCGCATGCGCAAACGTGAATTCCTTGTATCAGCCATAACGTCACATTTTCCATCCGGCTTTGATGAAATTTAAAGGATTTGTGTGAGTTGACGTTCCCCTGTGACAACTATATCAATCTCTTACACTAAGAGATTGATATTTTGAGAAGAGCTGCTATGTATCGGATCATGTACACAATCTGGTAATGGATTCGAGGAAGCTATGTGCCACACCCACTTGGTGTTTGTGATCCACGCATTTTAGGTAGGGAACTCCAAATTTTATCGCTCAAAGGCAGTCAAGAGAGAAATCAGCTCGATTATTAACAAATAGCTTTACTGCTCACACAACAGATCTGAATGATTTATTTATTACTGATGATAGCTTATTACTGATTTATTCATTTCCACGATTATCTTTGAATCCAAAGCAGTTGCCATACTGAAAATTCCAACTTCTGGTTAATCCATGATTAATCTTTCCGATCTGGTAAATTATTCGTAAAACGATCAGACCCCTGATCCACAGATTTAATTTCAATACACACTTGACAATATCTACTTAGTGAAATTTAGGCCTATCATAACATTTGTTATGTAATGGATTCAAAATCCATTTACTTTTACAACCATTACCCTTTCAATTTTACTTCCATGCAAACAACTCCTGAACCTACATCGCTGTCCGCCAACAAATGCCAAGCACAACAAATGTCCGCCATCAGCTGATAGAGACCTCGAGCGCGCCACCATCGGGACCTGCCAACGCCCAAATGCAAGATGGCCGAGGGGATAAAAGGGCCTACCCCCTCCCGCCGACCTCAGTCTGAAGCCACGCGTCTCGAAGGTAATCGAACCTAACTTCATGTCTCATCCCCTCTAACGTAGTGTCGCAGAACGAACTGAGAACTGTGCAGTGAAATGAAACCCACGGGACATTTCCTAATAGACGTTCTACGAGTCCGCCAGTCAGACCCCCGTGTGATCTCGAGTAGCCAAGGCGCGAGACTCATGGATCTGCTACCAAACCTCCATTTTCGCCACATCAACGGTACGCTGAACGTACCCAGACTGAGGCAGGTCTGCCCCGATCCCAGGCATCCCCCTACAGTATTACGAGGAAGAGGCCCTGGATGCAAGATACTAGCCACGGAGATCTCACAGTGGATCCAAGCTAGGCCAAGGGTGAGCCCATTCCCTCTACACCACGTAAGCGCTACGCTCATTCAAATCTGGCAAATTACCCCCTCATAATAAATAACGCCCTGTAAAGTAAAGTAAAGTAAAGTAAAGCAAAGTAAAGAGAAATTGTAATTGAGTAAGAGTAAAGTAAATCGAAGAATAAAGCATATTGTGAAACTAGTAAAGACATCAATACGAGTAGAAGAAGGAGTTGTAAAATATTACATAATTTTTGTTACAATAATAATTTTTCCAGTCAATGATTCTAAGTCATATCTTAAATACTAAGAATCCAATTTATTGCAAGTTTTGTACATTTCTTATTCGAGTCAAGTGTCACATATTTTCGTTCAAGTACTTTTTCTTATTTGAAGTGGTTCCATCTGAACCCTTAAAATCCGCTTCACGGTAAAAATACTTATACATTTCATGAATAGAAACCCTACGTGTTTTTCAAATTGTGTTCTTCATTTCAGAAGGTAGAAACCTTTCCAACTCTAATGGACTCACGTATTTTTGCAAATATTTGGCTTTTGGGTATTTTTCCTGAGGTCAATACTCGACCCAGGTGGTGGCAGCAACCCTAGGCATCCCTCAGGTAGAACCATTTATCCTCTGAACCCTTGGTCCAAGATAGCCTCTTCCTGGAGATCCCTAGCCTCACATAATTCTAGTTTTCAACCGTTTTGAAGGTATTAGGAATATTTCGTAAAAGCAACAATCAGTTTATTAGAAATCTTTTATTTCGCATAATATCATTTAGCAGCAAATCAGTTTCCTTATCCTCATGGTCACACGCAACTACCATATTTAGTAAAGTCATCTTCACCTTCAGCAGTTTGCTCACGTCAGTGAGCTCTGGTAAGTGTAACAACCTAATTCACCTTTTTGAAAACTTTAATTTTAACCATTGTAAATTTGGTAACCTAATTCAACTTAAACATACGTTACCCAAAAACACATTTATCACAGTTAAAAACAGAAGTGCTTACCGGCGGGTTTGATAACAGAGTATTGACGTTCTTCTAGCTGGCCCTGGATCTATGTAAAATACTCGCTGGGTCGTTAAAGAGAGTTGTGATTCATGAAAGTGTGAGTATCCTTCACACGTGGTAAGGACAGCATTGTGCGTTAAGATGATTCCAGTTCGAATTTCACGGTGATAAACAGGACTGTCAGCGTAGACCTTCACAAGGTAAGGGTACATGTGCACCGTGTTCAGCGGACAGTAGCTTTCAGCGTAATAATCTCCCTGGATACAAAGACCAGAACTGTACTGCATGGTTTGAAATCCATTATCAGCAGATATTCAACGTTAACTAAACCAGCTTACTTGCATGCGGAACACGGTGTCTTTCTTTGGACCGGCAGTTACAGATATAATCTCCTTTGTTTTTGGCGTCCACATGCTTTCTCCCATGTCCAGACAGAGGAAAGCCACGAACCAAGCAAGGAAAACACCCAAGACATCGAACATGTTCCAATTCGAGTTCTTTCAGCCAAATTGTACGGTTTTCGTGAAATGCCCATAGAGACGTTACGCAGCCTGAATTATTACCGACATATGGACACAGTTCCTACCTAGTTTCGTCATAATTGAGATAAGTATTAATTGTGTAGTTTCGTTTCATCTTTCAGAATGAGCTTATGGAATGAACGATCACACTTCGAAATCCTTCAATACAAATTGGACCATGGTGTCATTAATGTCACAAAAAACATCTTGACAATTCCACAGCTGTCCCAAAGTGTCACCAGATTAATTAGATTTAAATTGAAATTATAAAAATTAATGGACAGAGGTGATTTTTGTAACATTAGAAGTCAAAAAATTATGTTATTACACAATTTTTTACAATTTGTTTTCATCGATTTCCTGGGACATTTTGTCGTAACTCTATTACGTTACACCGTTCAAATCTTCAACTTTCCTTAGCTTCTCTGATTTTTTAAAAACATTTTCTCGATGAACAGACCCGATTACCGTCATTCCTGAACCATACTCTTCTGAAAAAATTGACTGAAATACCCCATTTTCTACTTTAATAAACCAAAACTGTTGAAAAGGGAACCGTTTACCGCCTCTGCATCTAGTTTTGGTACTTACTGAACCCATCATCGACAACCTGGGGTTCTGGAGGCCATTTTCGTTCTAAAGTCAATAAAATACAACCTGTTTCGCTCTGTAAGTATGGAACATGTTTTAGCCTTGGACTAAACATCTAAAACGTTACACGGGAGGGGTGACGGGCGTGTGTGACGCAGGGGTTATTATCCACCCACCACCCCATCACTACTCCGCCAAAAAGCGCGGCTGATACATGTTCCATGTTTCTTGAATTTTAAGCAAAGGCTGTAAGCTGTTGAGCGAGGAACTTAGGACCGAGTTTTCAATACAACACTGTACAAACCATCAGCCCTTTGTCCTATCACTTTTCTAAAATGAGGCAATTCCTATTCACGTCTGATTATACCAGAATCCAGTTCAACAATGGTGGAATTGGTGGCATTGGAATGGTGGAATGGTGGCTGGAATTCGTACAAAGAAAATAATTTCGATATTAGTGGACTGATTTAGATCGGGGGTCCTTTTGGGTTGAAATTGAGTTGGCCATACCTGTGAGGGGTGTCAGGGGCGCACGCATTACTCGGAAACACTTCTCGGTGGCGGCAGAAAATTCTAGGTAGACCGACAGGGGGCGACTCGCGCATTCAAACATTCGATAGGTAGACAAGAGTGATCCGGAGCTTCTCCAGACAGCAGGCTGGCCAACCTTGCAGGAATAATTTTCCCCCCTCGCCAATAGGGGATCTAATGATATTGTTCATTATCAAACAAACAACGTCTATTCATGTAATTTCAGAACCGCAAGCCAAAATTTTGCACAATGTAACATGCACTGCAATGTAGATCACAAGTGCCAAAAATCTTAGAGGGGTCGGAGCCGACCCCACGTGGCGACAGAGGGTTAACACCTGAAGTGGATGTAAAGAACGAAAACACTCGTGATTAGCTAATATTTCTATTGATACAAAAATATATAAAAATACCGTGTTACAATTATTATAACTGTGATTTTTTTTTTCAGTCAAAACTAAAAACTGGAACCCGAACTTCATACAAAACAACGTGAAATCAAAATGGAAACCAACTCAAGGACGGAATAACATTACATTACAACCAGTGATAATACAGAAAATTTGAAAGGCAGCTCTTTGAATCGGAAACATATTTTCACACATTTATTTGAAAAAGTCTCCTTATCAGCAAACTTGCCTCATCTTACGTTGGTAAATTAAAACATCAATGAACAATATTGCGTTTAAAAGACGAATAATACAACCTACGGCTGAAGGAACATGAAATGTTGAGGAACATTGAAAACATCATTAGGACAGACAGAGGTATCGGAGAGGCAACGTCTTGGATAGTACCTAATAGTAAATGTGAGTGTCCACTCACACTCATCTGAGTTGAGGGTCGGCCTCCTCTCAAATCCGTATTAATCATTGTTGATTGAGGCGGCCCACTTAAGTTTTGGTCGTGTGAGTGCATACTCAGCCTGAGGGTTCACTCAGGGGCTACTCAACTCATTTTCACCGTAAGTTGGCAGCCTTGCCGGTAAGATGAAGAGGATATTTCCCAGTTTTATGACTAGACCGTAGGAAAGCTGAGACTTTGGCGCATCTTTTAGCCTACAGGCAAAATTCACGTGCTGGATTACAGAACCTATGAGAGTTTGAAAAAAGTTAAGATTTTCAAGATTTGACCAATTTTTGTTTCAAATTCAATTTTCACCCGTTTCTCCAATTTTAAAAAAATGGGTTTTTTTCTATAGAAAAATCGAGGAGATAGAAAATGTTACGCTCTTTTCAACGGTCTCATCAGATTTGAATTTGCATGAAAATTTGGAGAGTTATAAGATAAGGTCGAAAAAACGGAAAATTCTTAGAAATGAAATAACTCAAAAACGAACCCTTTAAAAAAATTACTGAAAGATGTTTTTTGGTGGAAATGAGTTCTAATGTCGATTTCTGGCCTGTGACCGTCACGAAATGTAACACCCTGTATGTTACCACCCACCGAACCTAGAAATTGGCAACGTAGTATATCGTCGCTGCCACAGCAACACTGGCTAAGTGACATTTTGGCGATTTTCAGGTTTTGACGGTTTCTTAAGTAATTTTTCGTGCTGGATCGATTGGTGAAGTCGGTTTTTTGCTATTGGCAACACTGACCCTGCTATCACGAAAAAGGCAACACTGACTAAGTGATTTTAGTTCGGAAACAGTGGCTATCTACATGTTTTTACCTTACAATCTCCTACCTCGTGTGACCACGCCATTGGTTTTCATGATGATTAAATTGAATAATTTCTACTTTTTCACTCATTTCGGGAAGAATGAAGTTCGATTATCAATATTTGAGCATTGATTTCATTGAATTCGGTTGAAACATTTGGTTTTGAGGTGATAAAAGTTTTTAGTGCAGATAGCTTATGTTGTTGTGCACTCTTGATGTAGTTAGCCTCTGTTATTCAAAACCAGTTTTTTCGCTCTCCTGAAAAGTTGGCAAAAATCAGATAGCCAGTGTTGCTGTGGCAGCGACGATATATTACGTCACCAGTGTCACAACCCGCTGAACCTAGAACAAATAAATAATACAACAACTTGAAAAAATCTCATTTACTCGTAATTTGAACGAAAAAATTCTTTTTTGCCAGCGATTTGTTTCCAAGCCAAGAATAGAGCCCCAGGACTCAGCCCGAAGTAATGTTCTAAACGGTTCCGGGCTGAGCTCCAACATGGGGGAAAAAGGAGGTGTTTTTTTAGTGGGTTTGAATCCCACATAACCTGGAGGACGCGGACCCTTCCAGGTATCTTACGAGATCCAACTCCACCTATGGATCTTAAAGATTTTCTCACCTTCCTGCCGAAAAAGAAAAAGCCAAGAATAGAGTTAAGAAGTTTAATACCATCTGCAGCAATGAAAACCACTAATTGTGTCTCGATGACCCTTCTGGTTACCATCACTAACCTTCTAACGATGCGCCAGCTACTCCATAATAAAATATTCTGAACCAGGTTGGAGACTGCGTTATCAGCTGCCCAATTAGAAAAGTAAAGTCAGAGTTGAAGAAGTTTATTATAGGTAAGTAAAAGTCGAATTTTATTTTATTTTTTGCGATTTTTTCAATCAGTCGTTCTTAGTTTGTCTGATTTGAATTAAGTAGGGAGCGCTGATATCCTCATTTGACCATTCTACTCATACTGATGTTAATATTGCAAATAAATGTATATATCACTAAAAACTGGTTTCACCAGCATGGATCAACCCAGAAACCAGGGTTAAAATTACATTCGGAATCTCCCATCTTAGGAGGTATCCTCCTCCAACGATGGACCACTCAGTAACTAAGTGAAAATAAGAAAATTATTGCATTCCTTCAGCCGATAACATCAATAAAATATGCACGGAAGTCACACTTAGTATGAATTAAAACGAATATAACAGACTTAAAAACTGTTTTGACACAAGAAACGTAATAATAGCGACAACACGATCGCAAATAAGAACTTACCGTAGAACATCAAACATCAAGATACATTAAAATTATTTATAAAGGTACAATGATCGGGAATTGAGGTTTTTATTTGTTCAAAGCCACTAATTAAATATAAGTACCATCAAAGTTGAAAGCACTAAATCTCTTTAACGTGTATTTTTACTTCTACTTTCTAGAAGTAGAATGAAATTGCAAACATTTATTGAACAATTCTTCTGTTTTGAATCTGAATTTCAACAGGTGCGAAGCAGAATTTTGAAAGATCTAAGTATCAGTTCAAGCTATCGATGACGTACAAATCTGAACCAAATCTATGAAAAAGCAGCAAAATTAATTTAGCTAAAAATCGGAAAAACAATTATACCAGAACGATATTTTTTCAACTTTCATACGAAGAAATTTCGTTTCCCGATTCTCGTTTGGGTTAATAAATTGATTTTGTACTTGCCGTATTTTAGATGAGCCGAAAGACAAGAATCCATAAAAATGTTAGCTTCAGCGATTGCTCGCTTTAGCCGCTTGTTTTCACATTTCCTGTAGAACAAAATAGAGAGTTTTCTGCAAATGTTTGGTCACTAGCGCGGTGAAGAGCTTAGGAAAAACGGGTTACGGGTCTCAGGAAAACATTTGATTTTCCTCTTCATCAATGAGAATGAAATGTTGATTTGAAGTAACGCTACTCCTGTTAAGTGACGCTAAAGCTGGTTTTGTGGGTGAACAAATTGCTTTGTATCATCAATCGTTCAGAATGTTGTAGTGAAATTTTTGACCTTCCTCTTCCTGTGGTATGTACTCACCACGGATGGAGGAAGTACAAGAATTCGTTGCTTCATACCAAGGGTATTTTACAAGGATACAAGTAATCTGGGAAAACGGTTCACTCAGATTGAGAAGAGAGCTGTACGGGACTTGGGTATTGATCACAGATAAACAACATAGCATTGAGGTTTCCTAGGTAGCAGGTTAGTGGGGTAAGGTTTTGACGTGCTAGTCTCAGCTCGTTCACTTGAGCTGGTGAGATCTTACGTGACGGGCTAGTTAGCAACTTTCCGAGGTAATGTGCGCATCTGCAATATGAAGCTGTTAGCCCACCAACGAACTAAGGGCCATCACTCTGCAAATAACTCTCTATTAAAAGAAGAACAGAGATATTTAAATGTTTGTGGGAAGCGTTCACCACAGTTCTGAAACACTAGCGCTTTCCCAATCTGCAGCATTCACTAATGGACCGATTGGATTGTTTTTCTTCCAACCCTTGCTAAGTAGGCTAACATAGTATGCATTAGCCTTCATCTGACAGCGCAGGCACAAACAGCTGCCCATGAAGAATTTACCCATCAAAATGGAAACAATGAGTGAGAGAGCACTATGAAGCAATTCTGGTGTCCAGTAACTCATTTCCTTAAGATAAAGTTGTTTTTACCCTCTTGCGATAAATTTCAGGCCGTTGGTACACTTTTCATAGGTTTGAATCATCTTATTTGTATAAGTGCAGTAATTTTTTCGAAATTTTCTGATTCGTTCTTGCTCTTAATGTGATATTACAATATCCTCTTGAAATGTGATTCATTGATGGGATTTGACGTAATTAATTCTTGTCACTTCTTTCTAGCGCAGGAAATCGATTGCAAAATGACCAATCCACGATCGTAATTGATTTAATTTTTTTTAAATCCATTGAAACGAGGAAAAACGTGACAGGATGCGACCCCCCCCCCCCCTCATGTGTGAACAAGTATGAACTTGTAACAGCTCCATACAGTGATAACAACTGAGCCCTTGCTGGCAAAGTTCCATGTGCTCCTTACCAGGAAGCACCCTTACTGATTCAGTTCCAAGGATCGAGAAGAACGGCTCTGAACTGGGTAGGATTCTTCTGGACTAATTAGCATGGAAGATGTCTCCAGTTCCAAGTACCAGGAAGCGCCCTTACTGATTCAGTTCCAAGGACTGAGAAGAACGGCTCTGAACTGGGAAGGATTCTTCTGGACTAATTAGCATGGAAGATGTCTCCAGTTCCAAGTACCAGGAAGCGCCCTAACCGATTCCACGGATCGAGAAGAAATTGCATCATGGGACACTTCTGGACCTGGAAGGGATTTTCAGCACTGGTTATTCTTTCCTTGAAATGTTCAGTCATTATTATTAAATTACTATCCCTTTTTTGCCACTTGTGTGAATCCATGTACTGGAAGTTGAGATCACGAAAGCGGGATTTGACCACATTCGGTAAGCTGTACCAGGAATGGAACTGTACTGGTAATTTGGAACAGTTACATCTCTGTCAACATAACCGTTCCAGGGAAATACCTGGACCGACACACCCCTACTGATGAGACACAAGAGTGCGCAAGCGTATGAAGGTTAACAATCTTATTCAAACACAAAATCCAGGCGGTAGGAAGCGCTAGAGTTCCACATCTGCTGTGTGCTTTCTAAACTCTCCCGACATATTGTACTTACATATTAAGTAGACGAACGAACGTTTCCGTACGTGTTTCGTTCCAGCTTCTCCAACACACAACTATGCATTAGGTACATTATTATAATACACAACACATATTACAGTGAAACACATCATTTTGTGCAGTAGGTATTAAGTAGTATAACAATCAAAGTTTCAAGCTTAAAATGTAGAAAAACCTGGAAGCTTATCCTTAAGTTATAAAAATACAAATATTGTTTGATGTTGAGGTCATGATTATCACATAGTCAAATTTTGTTAATTACAAAGTACAATCAATGAAGAGAGGTACAGAGACAAAAAGGAGAGTTCCGTCGGAGCTCATAGGGCAAATGAGAGGGTTTTCGAGATAGTCATTGACACCGTTACCAAAGAATATTTTTGGATAAGGTGGCTTTTGGGTGGTAGCTGGTGAATTATTAAAGTTACAGCGGGACCAGCTACAGATAAAACGGGAGAGACACGTACTTTATGAATATCCAAGTTGTATAGTACTTTTACGTGTATTTTGGAAAATAAACAAGTTTATCTCTCTCTGCTTATAACTTCATTGATTTCGTTATTATAAGTTTAAGAAGTTTCAATAATTAAGACCCAAAAACTGGGTTCGCAGATTGAGTTAGCATTACCTGTTGAGTGTTTCAAAATCTGAAGTGACGTCTTGTGATACGGAAAATTAGGAATCACATGGTGAAAGTTGGCATCCACGCGATGCTCGCCCTAGCAGCAAGATTACGTAGTGAACACAATCAGACGTTTGGCAAATTCCTTTTGCGGACAAACAAATTGGCAATCCTAGTGTCAACGACCCCCACATCTACCCAAGTCGTTCATTACAGGCGATTTGATATAGGAGGCTTAAACAGGAGAATTTTAACCTTTGACCATTTGAACATTACCTAATTGAAGCCCCACAAATTGCACATTTATTGAAGAACATCTAGAGAATAACTAAATACAAATGAAGACCCTGCAGCAACAACTAGCCAACTACAAAATTGTCGTTTTTGAGTTGATCTTTTCAGCTCAGAACCTTCAAAGCACTCTACCACCTCCTACTGAAGTCATCTCTCTACTGAGAACTTCTCCTTGGTCTTGATGGTCAGGTAATAAAGTATTTTTGTACCTCCCGTGTAGGCAAAAAGAGAAACGTGGAAAAGATCAGCTTCTCTTCGAGCACTCGCAGATGCTAACCTTTCCACAGAATTTTTTCAGATCTTCTCCATGAAATTGTGAAGAAGTGAGCTCCTGTAGTGACGTTAACGTGACGCTTGTTTGGTACGTCGAAAAGGTTAGTTTGGCGGGTTTTTCGTCCTTATCTCCTAATCAATTTCAACTCTCGTTTCTCTTTCATATATTATATGAAGGACTACTAAGAAACTACTAAGGACTACTAAGAAATTACGAAATATATAAATCTGCTATATAAATATGTAAAAAACATATAATATATGTTTTTTATATTATTTTATATAGCAGATTTATATATTTAGTAATTTCTTGATAAATCGATCTAGACCAAATAATAAACAAATTACTTCTTTGTATCAATCTACCCCATTACAAACCAAGTTTTCCGAAGGTTCCAATTCAATTAATATTGAATAATGTATTATAAAAAATTGTTTTTAAAATGTATCAATTCAACTCCTGGTTCCAATATCCAAGAATCCCTGGTTAGAATTGGAAGTCGGCTGCTTTGTACAATGTGATTCTGAGTAATGAGAGAAAAACAATCCAAATGATATTCAGATACGACAAATAACGAAGTGGAAAGTGGTCTAAGCTGAAATCTAGTTTTCAAGTTCAAACTCCAAGGTTGCATTGTACAAGTAAGTACTATGAACGTTGTTTGCTGGCTTGGGTAGGTAGTTCATGGAAGAAGAAATACACAAGCTCAATTCCATCAATTCTGAGGTTATCCTCTAGGAAGGCGAAAAAAGACAACCGATTTCTGGAAACGCCAAAAGCGAACATGCGAATTCGAAATAATGTCAACTCAAAATCGACAATGGGGTATTTCAGTAAATTTTTTTTCAAAAGAGTATGGCTCAGGAATAACGGTAATCGGGTCTGTTCGTCGAAAAAATGTTTTTAAAAAATCAGAGAAGCTAAGGAAAGTTGAAGATTTGAATGGTGTGACGTAGCTAGCCAACTGCCTTTGAAAAAGTATCCATGCACAGAGAAGAGATGAAACCCTTGGAGGACCTCTTGGATACTACAAAATACTACTCACACACACGTGCGGCGTAGTGTGTGTGCGTTCATGAAGGCCCGCCTTTTTTTCAAACGTGCGATCTCTTTAATTAATTTTTCTACCACATGTTATAGTATCATTGGGCTTAAAGTTGGAGTATATAGGTTTTCAAGGGTTCTGAATCCAAATTTGAGGTCAAAAACCTGAATTTCCGACCCACCGAAATACCCCATTAAGGAGTTGTCTCGTTGTAGCTGCAGTCTTCTATCGTTACGAGAGATTGTATAATAAATATAAATAATCAAAATATAATTGTTATGAATTTAAATGGAAATAATGTGATATACAATTCAACACTAACAATATTAATAACAAAATCAATTTTCATTTTATATCGTTCAGAATTTTTCCAAAGTTTTCCAAGAGGCACGTGAAACACATCTACACTACATTCTAAATTCTCCAAAGAATAGAGTACACTTAATGTGATTCACGGTGCACTAATACTGCTGTAACTATCATGACTATGGTGAGAATACTACTCAAAGCCAAGCAGTCTTTCCGACCAATAAAGCGAAGACAAAATCTGCAACGTGTTTTTAAACGACTACGTCACGCTTGATGCAAGTGAGAAATTCAAGGCACAGTTTTGCGGGTAAACGCAGCTTTCACATGGTCTGTGGACAGTTCGTACTGAGACTATTTCGATAATATTGGGTAGCTGATGTAAAGTACCGCAATTTGGAAAATGGGACAGTTGCATGCTATTTTTTACATTTTTTTCTGTATGTGGTAAGTTTTCTTAAATGAATCAATTCATAACTAACTGGGATCAAGATCAGGGGGCTAGAAGACGGCGCACTGCCCCTGCAGACCAGCTACTAAGTACTGTTCGCAGATAGAAAGAATGCAGTTGGCCTATTTTCCGAAAGGTATACCTGCTAACATAGACGACTACCTGTCCCAAAATCTTGGGTAGCCTGTTGAGTCAGGCTGGGGAAAGGGCCGATCCTCAGTAATCGCAATCCAGGGATCAAGCAACTCGATTCATAATGAGGTATAGAGCCTCTCCACTCAGCCAATTGTTAGGCAGGATTATTTTCATCTCGAATGTGATAAGTACCTTTAGGTACTGGAAGCGTGATTTTATTTTTTAATGAATGAATGTACATTCTCTTAACACGTTCAGACCCTGCTTCCACCCTGGATCCACGCGAAACCTTCGCCTGGTACGGCTGCTTCCACGGTGGATCCATGAACATTTTTCGAAACGATCTGGATAGTTCATTTTTCCTCCAACAGGGATCTTTTTGGTCTCAATCGCTTCGGAATGAACCCACCTTACCGTTCCAACCTTTCGGTTTCGGATATCAGTGCATGTTATCACGCAAAAATGCCGGTTTCTCATCAGTGCGACTGTTTTGCAGTGAAGTTCCAAAATTTTCCTAGGTCCTGGGGACAATCTGGGTTTTGAGCCCCGGTCTGAAGGTGTTAATTGACAAGACTTTCCCAAGAGTAAGGAACCTGTTTCATAGTTTATTAGTGTTCTGTATTTGTTTTGTTTTGCCTGTAATAAATCGATCCTTTCACTCCATCATCGGTCGGTAGTCAACAACACTCGGTCTCATTTTCCCTGGCTTGAGTGCAGGTAGAAGAAGGACGATGTTTTTGGGATTGTAATACACATGGACACCTCACCAAACCATCCGCATTCTTTCAATATGCAAGCAGTAATCTGCTTCATCTGCTCTGGTACCATCATCCGAGGGAGAGAAGCTTGATGGTCGGCTCCACCGAGGTGGCTTCAAGTTCTACTGCTGCGCAATTGACATCTTGCTGCCGAATGACACCTCGCTTTTGGAACGGCAGCTTTTTGTTCCTTGTTGTTATTTGTTATTAAATAAGAATGATTAAAAAAAAAGAACATAATTAGACATGATTAGTGTTAACACTTCCTCCTAGCCATGCTGAACTGGTCAAGACTGGAGCCACCTGGCCTCCAGTATAAATACTTCAGCTCGAGGGAACACTGCATCCATCTACACAAGCTGAAACTGTCAATACCACTCTCACCCTGCTGTATACATACTCCCCGTCCTACTCCAGCTCAAGGAACCACTGCATCCATTTCAGTCGAACAACTTGACTTGATCACTTCTCATCTATCTTCCTTTCTCTCCCTCTCTCTTGACTAATTTCCTTACCTCAAACAATCATCGGTTCTGGGCCAGGTGATCTTTCTAATCACCACACCCACATCTATCAATGGTTTTGGGCCGGCTAGATCACCCTCACCCATACCTCATATTGTTAACGTATTTAACCCCAAGCTTGAAATGCAGTATCAAGTCTCAACACGCAGCCCGTACCTACAAACTGACGAACAAAATAGCACTAGAGCGACAACACTGCAGGGAAAAAACTTACTACACTCACTACAATAAGGCCGATTTCCACTAACCAACATGTCTAGGTCGAGCAAAGGGTACTAGAAGGGAAGAAGGCCATCCAACGTTTCTGGAACCTCTTCTCGCTCATACCCGAACGTTTGAAAGAGATCGAGTAGAACACTTGTCACATCATCATAAGATAAGCTGGGGTTGAATGGGTTAACGGCTCTGTGTGCCGGTCGATGATATCCTTTCTTAATTACTTCTTTCATTTATATCACCTGAGTAGGTTCTAAAGCAAGTCAATTTGGTCAATCATAAATTCTTCCAGTTATTAAAATTCTAGACTTATTGAGAAAAATCAGAAATAGCGAGTCTTAACAATTAGAATCAAATTCATTCATCTTGAAGGTAAGCCAAAACATTCAAGTATTGGTAAAATTTTCAATTTTTTCTATAAACTTTTTGCATAACTAGCTATTATTCAAGCAGAGAAATCAGCAAGCAATTCCAAAAATTCAGCGCAGGCAAAGCGTAATCTAGTACAAGCTAAACCACCCTTCGTTTATATCGAATCATGAGCACGAAGAATCGATGATACGTATTATTGACATGCCATTGGAAGAACTGATTATTGCATGGAGGTTACAAACAGCGAGTGCTCAGTGCTGATATGTGCTTGAGTCGATACCCCTGAAGAACAGTCTTAACGCCTGAGCAAAATTTGTCAATTCATAATAGTAGGTGTTCCAAAAAACTAATAAAAATGTTTAAAACTCTCGTAGATATGTGATGTATCACAAGATACCTTTGGAAGTCGTGATTATTAGACACGTAACAATTATCATACAATTACTCGGTTTCATTAGTAGTAAAGAATATTTCCATCAAATTTGGGAATTTGATGACGATTGCATCTCTACGATAGACAATTATGAATTATAGGAATGCAGTAAAACATCAAGCAATATTTTGGAAACTAAGAGATTAGAGTAGTGTGGTTTGAGATCTAATATAACTAGTAGTACAACAGCTCACACTGACAAGTCTACAACTTCCTTGTATGTAATTCTTCCACAAATTTGACTTGTTTATGGAGTAAAATGGTCAAAATTGATAATAATATGGATTTTTCAAAACCACAAATGAACCAATAATACTAAAGTTGTGTAAACCCGTCGAGCTGAAGACAAACTGCTATGGACGACTGGCGAATTAATGAAGTCGTTTATACTTCTTGGACAGATGCTCAATATGCTACTCCTAACTATCATATTACTGAAACATATTCCATTCACTTAGTCAAAAGCAAACCAGGCAGAGTGTTATGCCGCTGCTAGCCGATCCCACCGCTGCGGATCCGACATCGCTATAAGCAGGTATGAACAAGTCTCAAATCTGAGGAGATAAAACAGGATAGTCCACTCCCTCGGAACTATAAGTGACTGTTCTTGAGACACTGAATGAATGGTATCCTGCCCCCCTGTGGCTCAGAGTATAAACAGACGGATCAGCTAAGGATGCTAACCGGAATGCTGGGGGAGGGGTTTATTCAACTGCCTTCCAAATAAGAGCGCCTGTTAGAGTCATTGCCACAAACTTTGATGGTGAGGTCAAAGCTATTCAGCAGGGACTGGAAGAGTGCGTGAAGCTTGACAGGCCTCCCAATATTGTTTCGTGGTTGACTCACAGGCAGCGATAACTGCGGTAGCGGGTGTTGGCCAGGCAGATGGCTCTGATGCTGTTCGGCAATACAGAGTATTAGCCAATACTTCACTACATAAAACCATCCGGCTTGTATTCCAGTGGCTGCCTTCCCACTGTGGACTACGTGGGAACGAAATGGCCGACCAGCTCTCAAAAGAAGGATCACGGATAACCCTGACAAGAAAACCTCTAACCCATCATGCAGCAAGATGTGCATCGACGGATACTGGAAACAGTTGCTGTGAGACACGAAGAGAACGCCCGTGGGAAAATTTGGGAACCCCTTAGAAGCAAACTTGGCTGAATCTGAAGATCTCCTTGGTTTGCTTTCGCACCCTCACAGGTCACGATTTTCTACAAAAGCATCTTCACCGTGTATGCGTGAAGGAGTCCCCAATATTTGAATTCTTTGGGGAAGGAGAAATTAATGAGGACCAGGGTCTTCAAGATTTTAGAGCACCCATTCTTGATCGAAAAAAGTCTCAAATCATCCAGAACACTCAGTCCTCCCCGTTTTCAACCAGTGGAAATGGAAAATCTAATTCTAATGAGAAAATTCTAACTCGCACATCGTCCATAGCGAAGTCTTGGAATGTTATGATGCAAGACAGATCTTGCAGAAAAAAAGCAAAACTTTTTGTTCCATTTTTCAGCTTAAAAAATTAAAACCCTAAACAAATAAATAAAAGTATCAAATTTACGTCGAACCTTTTTGCAACTGGCTTAAAGCCGTAAGCAATTCTCACCAGGTTCGTCTATAAAGAAATATAAAAATGAAAGCTTAAAATAGTTACTAAAATACAGCGTTAAAAATGTCAGTTCCTTACTACAACATAAGGGGAGAGTCGTCGTTAGAATCGGTCTTTGGACTCCGTGAGTCCTTCAAGATCGTTGAGGTTCTGCAACTCCTGGAGTTCTTGAAGTTTTTCGTGGTCCCGGATGTGGGCGTAGTTCGCCGAAAGGCACATGAGGTAGTGGACCTGCAGCAAAGAGGTTGTATTTCAGAAAATACAAGATGTTGGAAACGAAAAAACGCTGCAAATCATTGCTCAAAGGTTTATTATTTTTCTGTATAGATCACCCTTCTGTATACAGGGTGTCTACAAAACAGTTGTAAGGAATTCAAGGGGTCGATTCTACAACTAATTTCCAACAAAAAGTGTCTCTTAGAAATTTTTTTAAAAACGCCTCTTTAACCGACTTTTTTCACTTTCAAGTTTTTTTTCGTGTTTTCGACCTTACACCATTAAAACGGTCATAACTCTCTTAAATTACACTCAAAAATTAAAAATAAGGATACCGTTGGAAAGAGCGTCAAATTTCCTATCTCCCTGATACCAAATAACAAATTTTTAGTTGAATTACACGAGGAATGAAGCAACCTAAAAAGTGAACTTAGTAAATTTTCGAAAAATTCCCGTTTTTCAACGCCTATAAATCTAGATATTACCAGGTAAAGTTGTGTTGCCGGAAAGCCTAAAAACTGCGCCAGAATCTCAGCTTTCCAACGGTATAATCAAAACATATTTTACAACCGAATTTAGGGGAGAATTTCGTGTTTGAACGCGGAAAAACGTGCATTTTTTCAACGAAATCGGCGCTCCGCCTAGTCGATCTGAGGGGTCGGACGATGAGAGTGGGTGAGTCGGCGCCGCAGTGACCGCGAGGCCTCCGGAAACAGGAGGCCAGAGCGCCGATTTCGTTGAAAAAATGCACGTTTTTCCGCGTTCAAACACGAAATTCTCCCCTAAATTCGGTTGTAAAATATGTTTTGATTATACCGTTGGAAAGCTGAGATTCTGGCGCAGTTTTTAGGCTTTCCGGCAACACAACTTTACCTGGTAATATCTAGATTTATAGGCGTTGAAAAACGGGAATTTTTCGAAAATTTACTAAGTTCACTTTTTAGGTTGCTTCATTCCTCGTGTAATTCAACTAAAAATTTGTTATTTGGTATCAGGGAGATAGGAAATTTGACGCTCTTTCCAACGGTATCCTTATTTTTAATTTTTGAGTGTAATTTAAGAGAGTTATGACCGTTTTAATGGTGTAAGGTCGAAAACACGAAAAAAAACTTGAAAGTGAAAAAAGTCGGTTAAAGAGGCGTTTTAAAAAAAATTTCTAAGAGACACTTTTTGTTGGAAATTAGTTGTAGAATCGACCCCTTGAATTCCTTACAACTGTTTTGTAGACACCCTGTAGATCACTGGTTCTCCATCAATAGCACCTACCACCATCTGTATTCTCCCTTGACCTTCCCTCTCAAATTTCAGCTTCCTGCGTTCAATAGGATTGAAAATGGCTTCGGAGCTCACTCAGCTGATCAGTGATCTGAGGAGTGAAGAAGATCTCCTCGAATGCTGGAGACGCCTGGAAGAGCACTTCCATTCAATAGGATTGAAAATGGCTTCGGAGCTCACTCAGCTGATCAGTGATCTGAGTAGTGAAGAAGATCTCCTCGAATGCTGGAGACACCTAGAAGAGCACTTCCATTCAATAGGATTGAAAATGGCTTCGGAGCTCACTCAGCTGATCAGTGATCTGAAGAGTGAAGAAGCCTTTGAGCAATGATTTGCAGCGTTTTTTACCCACCAACATTTTTTTTACCTACCAACTTTTTTTTACCTACCAGCTAGGTACTACCTACCACACCATACTGGCTTCACACCTTCACAATCAAGTTTATTAGAAAGAACTAAACGCTCCACACTCGATTGGGAAAATAGAAAGCTTCATACGGAAATTTGATTACTGGTTACGCAGAAGGCAAAACTGTATACAAATCGAAGAAATGAACAGCGATCGCATTTTAGTCCGATAAAATTTTAATGGAGATTAGACCTCTTTTGCGATTCACACTCATGATTCTGTTTTATCGAAGGAAAACCTTCAAGTACTCGTAGGGACCGAACGGTTTGTCCTACAGAGCTCCGGGTGGTCTCAAAAATTTTTAAAAATTCAATACTATTTAAAATTGGTGAAAAAATGATACCTTTATTTCGAGAGTTTTCGAGCTAGGGCACTCTTGAAAATTTCAACCCTTAATTTTCACCCCTTAGAAGTGACCTACATCAACCAAAAGCTTCGCGGCACAACTAGACCCCAAATGGAGCCCATATACCAAATTTGAACCAAATCGGTCCAGTGTTGCTAAGAAAAGTGCCGCGTACGGCGGACGGACGGAAATTTTTTTATTCGATTTTCGTGTTCTACGTACCTTGAAACGTAAAACATCAAATTTTGAGGGGGGGTTAAAAATTTTTTTTTCTTGCTCGATTCCAAAGGCTTATTATTGAAAATAATAAACCAAAATCCTATTCGTCCAGCAAGATAGAATGCGAATTTTCAGTTTCCATTTTGCTTCCGAGTCTACCAAGGTAGCAAAAGCATTGTTTTTAAGGTTGAAGAAAAGTTATCCAAAATCAAAATTTCCACTTTCAATTTCCAATTTCCACGTTTCAGACCTTCCTGAACGTATCCTTCCTTTCGTGTCTGTCTGTCTGTCATGAAATCCTTGTAACGGGTCAAACTACGAAATTTATCCAATCTATGTGTACAGTCTGTCAGTTGCGTGCAGATATATTGTTAAAGCAATGAAAATGCCAGAACATCGTTTTCCGTTTTTGGTGGCCCGTGAAACTGCTAGCAGAAATGTCTCCTGGTTAGTGACGATTCGATATACCTTTCGATGCGATATTTAACATCGAAACAATATCGGAAGGCAGTATCGATATCGATAAAATATCGGAAGAAAAATATCGATATCAGTGATATCGATAGAATATCGAAAGAAAAATCTTGATGTCACTGATAACGAATGTTTTTTCTCAAATCAAGACAAATCGAAAGAAAAATTTTGATATCACTGATATTGCATATGTTTTTGCATAGTTGTTCATAAATATCATTGATATCGGTAGAATATTGATGTCACTGAAATCGAATACGTTTTTTCTTAAATATCAGTGATATTGGTAAAATATCGAAAGAAAAAGATTGATATCACTGTTTTTGCATCGTTTGTTATCGATATCGGTAGAACATCGAAAGAAAAATATTGTTTTTGACATTTTCATGTCTTTCATATGGCACATAAAAAAAAAAATCGTCACGAAATTTGCTAACGAAATTTGTTGCGACGA
Organism: Apolygus lucorum; assembly: GCA_009739505.2. NCBI lineage: Eukaryota > Metazoa > Arthropoda > Insecta > Hemiptera > Miridae > Apolygus > Apolygus lucorum. The sequence goes on along the minus strand of CM019173.2, from coordinate 26,830,983 downwards.
AATTTGCTAACGAAATTTGTTGCGACGAAATTTGTCCCAAGTCGCCACAATGATGATTATGACCATCAGAAGTGAAGTTGTTAGGTACTTTACAGTTAGGTAGGTACTTTACAGTTTGATATTACCAGATCAGCTGAGTAGAAAATTGAGCTCCCCGATCAGCTGAGTCGAAAATCGAGCTCCCAGATCAGCTGAGTCGAAAATCGAGCTCCCAGATCAGCTGAGTCGAAAATCGAGCTCCCAGATCATCCCAGGGGGGGGGGGGGGGGGCATGAAAATGTTTCAATGTGTTGCAGACTCGCATGCAAGCGTTTTTTTTTAAATTGATTTGCGCGTTTTCTTAAATAATAATTATGTTTTTGCATAGTTTTCCATCAATATCACAAGATTATCGAAAGAAAAATATTTATGTCACCGATATCGAATATGTTTTTGCATCGTTAGCCATTGGCAGATTCCCTAATGAAATTCATTCGATGAATTTTATCGAATTCAATACAGCCTTCCGATATTATTTGGATGTTAAATATCGTATCAAAAGGTACATCGAATCGCCACTAATTTCAAAACAGTAATAGCGAACGCGGAAACGAAAAGAAGTCTGGTCTTGTCCCTCCCTCTCCCCATATCGAGCATGGGGACTGCATGTCGGACATAGTGGGTTGGCATGTTATGTGAACATTGTTGTTTATGTGTTTTCTTCCGTTTCTATTTATTTTGTTTTTTATTTAGGGGGAAACTGATAAATAACAGTAGGATAAAAATAACCTTAACACCCGATATTTTCCTTTCGATATCGATATTTTTCTTTCGATATTCGATAATATCGCAAGAAAAATATCGATACAAATATCGGAAATATCGATATCAATAAATATCGGAAGTATCGAATCGTCACTACTCCTGGTATCGATCACTGAGGGAGCTAGCAGTAAAGTATGGCTGTGCTTTTGTGGGGGAAGTGTCGGAGTTGTCCTCCTGGCCCTGGATATGGGGTCCAGAAGCCCCATATAACCCCAGCTAGATTTCAACGTGAGACCGGCGGATTTGCACAGCGAAGCCTCTGGGCACCCGTTGTGGGTTCGACGCTGGGTATTGAAGTTCAGAGGTGCACTTTTTCGTCTCAATGATGGTCCATATCGGAGATCAGAGAGCTCACGCCGAACCTGCTCTCTCTGTAGCATGGGTAGCAACGAGGACATCATTCATTTTCTTGGGGTGTGCCCTGTGCTGTCCGAGTTCCGAGTTTATTTTTTGGGGGCGGGTCAGCTGGACACTGATAGCATCATTCAACTGCTGGATAACGGGAGGTGCTGGTTGAAGGTAGGCCAGTATGGCCAGAAGTGTTGGCTATATCGATCAAAACTTATTGAAGAGTTCAACTGGGATTAAATTAGTATTAAGTAGATATAGTAATGAGATAATTTATAGTTTATTTAAAATTTAGTACTACTCAAAATATGCTCAAAATAGAATGACCACAAATACGCTCGTACCACTCGGCAGACGGACGTCACGTCCATGCCTACCATGTTTTCATTTTGTTATAGGGTGGAGTGGGGTAATTGCGTACCAAAATTTCAATAGTTCAACTTTAACCTCACATAGCTCTGCCCCAGTTACAGCTAGAGTAATATTTTTTTCTTTAAAATTTACGCAATTTAATGCTGATTACAATCGCTGGATTGATATTTTAATTTTTCAACTTCTTCGTAGCTCTCAGCTCTATTTTTTAAAACGACCTCCTTGCTACACATTTCCCCGGTGAAATGGGGCAAATGTGTAAGTGGTTCTGTTTTCTAATTTCTTATCAACTCAAATATTTACGGGGCAAATGCGTGAAAAGGCCACTAAAAACAAACAAAACGGGATATTCAGAATTTTTTTTGCGACATTTTTTCCAGTACAAACAAACTTTTTCTCCAACAAGTGCTAACAAGGGGGAAATAAAGTTGTAAATAAAATTTTTTGAGTTATTATTTAAATTTGGTATGTAGGCTCCATTTGGGGTCTAGTTGTGCTCCAAAGATTTTGGTTGATGTAGGTCACTAAGTGAACTTAGAAGTCTTCTAAGGGTTGAAACTTTGAAAACGTCCTAGCTCAAAAAATTTGGATATAATGGTATTATTTTTCCATCAATTTGAGATAGTATTGAATTTTTAGAGACCACGCGGAGCCCTGTAGGACAAACCGTTCGCTCCCTACGAGAATTTAAGGGTTGGACTTGGAAAAAACTTGGGTTGGAAAATCAGAAACACGAGCGTGAATCGCAAAAGAGGCCTAATCTCCGTTCAAATTTTAGCAGACCAAAATGCGATAGTTGTTCAATAATGAAACTCCCCGTTTCTTCGAAATAAATTTCATTGTGAAGTAGGTAGGTAGTGACGGTGGCTCGTCGGAGGTACGGAGGCTCGGCCCTTTCCCACTCTGACCCACCAGGCTACCAAAGATTTTGGAACAGGTAGTCGTCTATGTTAGGAGGTATACCCTGCGGGAAATCGGCCGGCCGCTTTCTTTCTATCTGCGAACAGTAGATGGTTCCCTAAGAAAATCATCTCTCCCGGGCTCTGCTCATGCACAAACGCAAAAACCCTGCAACAGCCGTAACTTCTACTTTTTTACCCTAATGCGTTGGAACTTTCAGGGATTGTGCAGGTTGGCACATAGATTAATTGGCTACTATACATCGAATCATCAATGCAAAAATTATTTGCTACACCCACTTGGCAGACTTTTTTTTCATTTTTAGTTGTAAACCATTCTGCTAACGCCGAATCACTCCAAATAAGTTAGTCGGGATTATTGATTCAGTTACATATAATTGCTTTAGCGGCGGTCGGCCTGAGAACCGGGGCCGGGGCCTCCAACTGGACGGAAACTGAGACGTTCCACTCGTCAAAGCTAATGAACTACTGTGATATACCAGATGATTGGTATTCATTGATTATTCCGAGTTCATTCAAATGTAACAAGATTGATTGATTGATGTTTTTATTTATCGACCAGGGAATGCATAGGGCCTGGAGGCCCTATCTTCCAGCATCCCTGGAGATAAAATTACAAATATCCTCTTACAATCGTGATCATACATATTCACACATTTTTGATAAAATTATTGACATACTTATCAGTTTACTTTCGCATTTCAGGTTAATTGTATGTAATAAAACGAAAGGGGATTTTTTTCCAGAGTTCATTAATTATCTTCTGACACTGAAACGGCCGCACAATCCTGCAATTCGAGTGGCCATTCAAAGTAATTCAAAGCTAAAGAACAACTTTGACAAACCAGCTGAATAAAGGGGTCCGGTGTGGCCATGGGGCTCAATGGGAAATCATGAGCAAAATCAAATGGACAAATTCTGATCTTCCCTTCAGCTGATGACGTCAGGGACGCCAGGAAGGGCAATCAGACGAAAATCCAACCTGAAATGGTTGTTTACTTTACTATTTTATTACTGGCTGAATGATCCGACACTTACTAAAGATAGAATGACGAGCATGCAAGCAAAGCTGGCAAGGATGAACATCACTTCCGCTTTTTCGACGTAGTCCTTGCAGAAAAGTTTGATTTCCTGAGGATGGCACACTTCCATATCTTCTCTTCGAGTCCCTTGCGGAAACATGAAATCTGGAAGCAAAATGACAGTAAAAATACTTGACGCAAATATCGTAATCGAGTTCAAAACGTTAACTAGATTCATTCAAACGGAGATAAAATGAAGTGATATCAGCAAAATGAGGCAACACCACGCAGACCCGCACATCATTATTTATGTACCTAGGAGGAGCTAATAATCGCATCCGAATGAACAAAAACTGTCGATGAAATTGGTAGATGTCAACTACAAGATCGTTAGCCCCAAATGTACCTAACGTCCACTTCAAAGGCTTGTTTTTACCTTTAATTTTTGGAAAAAGTCGGGAAGGAAGGTAGAAAAAACCAAAACTCGTTGATTCTCTCGAGAGAAATAACCACTTCAAAAGTTTCTTATCATCCCCAATTTTGGAAATCAGGGCCATAGAGAGGTACCAAAAAATGGCATAGCGTGAAAGATTCGAAAACGGTACTTTCCACGCTAGAAAAATCGCCTGACAAAAAACCGAAGAGGACCGAAGATCAAATAGCACTGCGAGTTCTCGAGGGGCGCTTATCAAAGTTTTAAAATTACGAGTAAAACACGCTTGAAGATTTTACTTTTTTCCCAACTCAATTGTGTCACTATTATATACTAGAATTTAGTGTACTATTGATGGAACTAAGAACTGAATCGGATCCAACCAATAACAGGTATAGGAAGAAAGACGTAAAATCACCAAAAAAAACGTTGGAATTTGTAAAAGCGCCCCTTTTGTTTTCTTGCTTCATCAAGTTGAACCCATTCACATTAGACCCTTTGAGAAAAAAGTTGTATTGCTTCCGAGTCTACCAAGGTAGCGGAAGCATTGTTTTCACTTTTCAAGGACGAAAAAAAACAGTTCTCCAAAATCAAAATTTTCACTCGCGTTTTGCGTTTTAGACCTTTCTGAACAATTTTGGTTCCGTGTCTGTGTGTCTGTCCGTCTGTCATGAATTCCTTGTAACGCGCATAACTATACGAGGTTATTGTCCGATTTCGATGAAATTTTCAGGGATTGTGCGGGTTGGTGTGTAGACGGTCCCCTATGAAAATCATCATCCTCGGACTGATAGAAGCGACTGCGCATGCGCAAACGTGAATTCCTTGTAACGGCCATAACTTCCACATTTTCCATCCGAATTCAATGAAATTTTCAGGGATGTTACAGATTAGTGATTAGATGGTCCCCTATGAAAATCATCACCTTCGGACTGATAGTAGTCACTGCGCATGCGCAAACGTTAATTTCCTTGTAACGGCCGTAACTTCCACAATTTCTACCCGATTTCGATGACATTTTCAGGGATTACGCGGATTAGGTTGTAGATGGTCCCCAATGAAAATCAAGGCCTTAAAATTTACAGTAGCCTCTGCGCATGAGCAATCGTAAAATTCTTGTAACAGCTGTAACAGTTGCGTCTGAGGTGAGGATCTCAAAGCCATTCAATCAACCCCTTTGTAGATCAGTGAGCAAAGTACTGGACTCACACCCAGGAGTCCCAGGTTCGTCTTGCTAAGACATTTTTTGATTCCAATCACTACCGCACTTACATTTTTCGTCCGAATTTGATGAAATTTTCTAGGATTGTCCAGATTAGCGTGTAGATGGTCCCCTATGAGGGTAGTGAAAGGTACTTAGAGATTGGTGTTTTCAGATTAACTACTATGCATCGGATCATCTATATAATCGGGTTATGGATACGAGGAAGCTATGTGCCACACCCACTTGGCAGACTTTTTTTTTATTGAGAAGAAGGCGTTTCACAGGAAACTCAGGGCACAAGGGGCGCTTTTTGTAAAACGCCGATTGGCCTCCTACCCGAACATGACATCACAACTGAGGGTCTCATAAAGCGCTCCTTGGTTATGAACTTTTTCCTTTATTTCTCTAAATTCCATAAGGGCTTATAGTGCTCTCTTTCGGTAACGGATGGAAGTATCGAAAAGCCAGTAGTACCAACGTGTAGATCTTGCGCTATTTGTAAAACGCCTTGTGAACTCGCAGTGCGAAATGAATATTTCATACATTATGTGACATGCTCGTCTATTGGAGGACAATTTGGTAGAATACAACCAATTTTGGTTTATCATTTTCAATAATGAACCTTTGGAATCGACCAAGAAAAAAAATTTAACCCCCCCCCCCTGAAAATTTGTTGGTTTACGTTTCAAGGTACGTAGAATCCGAAAATCGAATAAAAAATTTTCACGCGGCACTTTCCTTAGTTACCATGGAAAGATTTTGATGAAATTCGGTATATGGGCTCCATTTGGAGTCTAGTTGCGCCCCGAAGCTTTTGGTTGATGTAGGTCACTTCTAAGGGGTGAAAAATAGGGGTTGAAATTTTGAAAACGCCCTAACTCAAAAAATTTAGATATAAAGGTATTGTTTTTCCATCAATTTAAAATAGTATTGAATTTTCAGAGACCACGCGGAGCTCTGTAGGACAAACCGTTCGCTCCCTACGATGACTTAAGGGTTGGACTTATAATAAATCAGAAACACGAGTGTGAATCGCAAAAGAGGCTTAATCTCCGTTCGAATTTTAGCTGACCGAAATGCGATAAATGTTTCTCTTCATGTTGGTTGGTGTTAACTAGGGAAGGGCAATCGATTTCCAATTTTTCAGAAAATCGATTTTTTTACTTGAAAAAATCGATTTTTTGAATCGATCTTTGCTAGTCCGATAAAATCGAAAATCGATACTTTTATCCCGATTTTTTCCAAAATCGGGGTTCAAATTTCAAAAAATTGGGTTATAGCTGTAGCCAATTTTGAAAATTATTGTTCTCCGTGAAACACATGAAACATTTTCTTTCTCCAATTCCAAGGTTTTCTGAATTAACTTCAACGAATCGATTTTCAAAAAATCGGTTGGAGGCGGAAACCCAATGGGAGGTTTCAATATCTAGTTTACCGCGTCGTTGTTGTTTCAGTTACTAATGTTCCAGTTCGTGTTTTGTTTTTTGGTTGGTGTTTTGATGACTATTCGTTTTGAACTGAAGGGAAAATGAAGCCGTCGTCCAGCAAAGCGTGGGTCCATTTTAGGGAAGTACAATCGGTAGGAAAGTATCGATTTTTTGAATCGATTCAGAATCGACTTCAAAGAATCGATTCTCAAAAAATCGTTGTTCCTAAGTATAAGGAACAGGCTGGGTGGAAAACTCGTGGCAAAACTTTTATTTTTGCAGGATGTCGAAGATGAGTTGTGGTTTGTGTATAATGTGTTTTCAAGACAAGTGTAACCTATCCTCTAAGATTACAATATTAAACCAAAATCTATTTTATTACAATCGCCTACTTATTGATTCGTTTATTCACCTACACATATATATATATTAATAACAAAGTTTGATTTAAAAAAACGTCTGCCAAGTTGGGTGGGCAGTATAGCTTCCTCACTCATTGTAACATGGACGTATAGAATCAGTTGGCGAAAACTCGGCGCTGCGCGCCTCGGCGGGGGCTTCGCCCCCTGCACCCCCGGATGATTTCCGCTTAGAGCCTAATGGCTAAAATATGACATACCTTGAAAAGGTTTTTGCTCCCTCTCCCTCTTTATCTTTCTTCCACTGTAATATTTAAGCTCACTCAGCTGATCAGTGACCACTCAGGCACCTTCAGCATTCTCCATTGACCCGCCCTCTCAAATTTCAGGTTCCTGCGTTCAACAGGAGAGGAAATGGCCTTGGAGCTCACTCAGCTGATCAGTGACCACTCAGGCACCTTCAGTATTCTCCATTGACCCTGCCTCTCAAATTCCAGCTTCCTGCGTTCAACAGGAGAGACAATGGCCTTGGAGCTCACTCAGCTGATCAGTGATCACTCAGGCGCCTTCAGCATTCTCCATTGACCCTGCCTCTCAAATTTCAGCTTCCTGCGTTCAACAGGAGAGGAAATGGCCTTGGAGCTCACTCAGCTGATCAGTGACCACTCAGGCACCTTCAGCATTCTCCATTGACCCTGCCTCTCAAATTCCAGCTTCCTGCGTTCAACAGGAGAGACAATGGCCTTGGAGCTCACTCAGCTGATCAGTGATCACTCAGGCGCCTTCAGCATTCTCCATTGACCCTGCCTCTCAAATTTCAGCTTCCTGCGTTCAACAGGAGAGAAAATGGCCTTGGAGCTCACTCAGCTGATCAGTGATCACTCAGGCGCCTTCAGCATTCTCCATTGCATGCGCAGCGGCTATTGCTTGACCAATTTGATTGAAACTTATAGGGTGTCTCTTAGAAGTTAGTCCCTAACTAACCTCCAAATTTGAGCAAAATCGGTTCATTAGAAACCGAGAAACCGAGGTTCCAGGAAATTCACGTTTGCGCATGCGCACTCGCTCCTATTGGTCCGAAGGTGCTGAAATTTATAGGGGACCGTCTAGGACCTAACCCGCACAATCCCTGAAAATTTCATCAAAATCGGACCACAGGTTAGTATAGTTTTGCCCGGGACAAGGATTGACCACAGACAGACCGACAGACAGACAGACAGACCGACAGACAGACAGACAGACCGACAGACAGACAGACAGACAGACAGACACGGAACCAAAATTGTTCGGGAAGCTCTAAAACGCAAAAAGCAAGTGGAAATTTTGATTTTGGAGGACATTTTTTTTTCACTTCTTTCACGAATACAAAGCTTTCCCTACCTTCGGTAGTGAGGAAGCAAAATTTTGAAAATAAAACCGATTTTTGGAAAAATCGATACTTAGGAACGATTTTTTGAGAATCGATTCTTTGAAGTCGATTCCGAATCGATTCAAAAAATCGATACTTTCTTACTGATTGTACTTCCCTAGTGTTAACAATTGCAAAGCCGTGTTCTTTGCAGATGCGAGATCTGTATAGAAAAAAATAAACCTTTGTGTAATAACTTGCAGCGTTTTTCCTGTTTACTCCTCTAACTGAAGTTTGTAACTCCAGCGGTTTTTTTCTTCTTTACATCCAGTTTGTGCGACGCAAAGTTTTGTCAAATGAAGCATCGAAATGTTATGCTCGCTATCACAACATGCTTGCTATAATTCACCCCCAAAATAAACCAAAAATGTAACATACCAAATTGAGTGAAGTCGATGCACTGCTTGTTCTGAACCCTTTCAGATGAGCACAAGGCCCAGAAGATGGTGTAGAAAACGGTGACGATGATCAAGAAGATGAACATGACGATCCACCCAAGTTGGAGAACGTAGGTGATGCTCATGAACTGAAAATATCGATGATTTCTTCAACTTGATGTTTACACAAACGGGCGGAACATTATTCATTTGATTTTTGGATTCTGCATACCTTGAGACGTAACCTTCAAATTTATTTCTAGGGAATCACTGACGTACAAATGGGAGAAATTAGGAATCATAGGACCGATCTTATAATAGTTCAGAAGTTATTTGATAAACAGAAAATAGATAGTATCAATTGGCGACTGTTCTAGTGAAGAAGCAAATAATGATTTTGGAGAGGTTCAAGGAAATACATTAAGGGCAGTATTATTTTTATTGTACATAAAATAAGTAGCACTAGTGACGATTCGATACTTTCGATATTTATTGATATCGATGTTTTGTTTCGATATTTCCGATATTTTTATCAATATTTTTCTTGCGATATTATCGAATATCGAAAGGAAAATATTGATATCGAAAGAAAAAAATATCGGTTGTGGTGGTTATATTTCTTCCCACTGTAATTCATCAATTTCTCCTAAATTATAAAAAATCAGAATAAATAGAAACGGAAGATGAACACAACACATAAACGACACTGTTGAAATAACATGATAACTCACTATGTTCGACATACTTCTTTTTGTTTCAATTTCGCACATTTCTGTTTTGTATTAATTTACTATTATTATGTATTAATTCAACTTTTTACGAGTGAAATTTGAACTGGCATTGTGTTAGTAGAAATCGATTTTTTTAAAACGACGCAAAAACACATTCGATATCAGTGAAATCAATATTTTTCTTTCGATAATTTATCTTCATCACTGATATTGATGAAAACAGACGCAAAAACATATCCGATATCAGTGAAATCAGTATTTTTCTTGCGATATTCTATCGATATCACTGATATTGATGAAACAAATGCAAAAACATATTCGATATCAGTGACAATGTCACATCAACATTTTTCTTTCGATATTAGTGATATCGATTTTTTTCTTCCGATATTTTATCGATATCGATACTGCATTCCGATATTATTTCGATGTTAAATATCGTATCGAAAGGTACATCGAATCGTCACTAAGTAGCACATCTTCAACTACCTAACTCGGAAACAGTGTTGCCAAGTTGCGGGTTTCCCCCCCCCCCCCCCCCCCAAATTTGGGGTTTTTTTTCTAGACGGGGGATTTTGGGGTTTTTTTTGGGGGGGTTTTTACCGACGAGTAGGGGGGATTCGGGGAGAATAAAAATGAATCAGCAATTAAAATAGCAGCCGGTAATATATATATTCAATGGAGTGAAAAACCACAGAATTTACCAATGTCTATCATGGGCTCAATGGGACTATAGTTTTGGAGTTTTGGAGGACAAACTTTGTCTCTACTCTTTTTCGATATTTCATCTTTCGCAAGCACACACACTGATAAATTCTTAAAGTTTATTCGTCCGTTCGCGCTCGTTAGCAAGTTCGTTATTAGCAAACTTGAAGTTTTGAAGAAATTGAGAAGGTTATGGAGATGGGGGTCGAATGCAACCTCTCTGTTTGACATTTTGATTTTTTGTACAAAAAAGTACCCTACCTGAAGAAACTAGTTTATTTTTTAAAATGTTTTTAATGTTTTTTTAAAAACTTTTATGACCTGAAACATATATCGCTAATACAATAATTGCATTGTCTTCAAGATCCACTCCGCCCTCGAATCATTAATAAACTACAATCTACTACTAAAAAAAAAAAAAAAAATTGCATTGTATTCATTGATATTTTTATTTCATCCTTAACTTTTAGGGTTTTTCTTTTTTGGGGGGATTTGGGGGTTTTTCGAGGTTGGCTGAGGGGGTTTTGGTAGCCGCTTGTTGGCAACACTGCTCGGAAAATGGTATGTTGTATACCAGAGTATAACTCACCACTGCACAAGAAATCCTACCGCCGACCCTGGCACTCCAAGCACGGTAAACGCGATGGCGAGTCGCACCTGTTGCTAAGAATCCAACAAATAGAATCATCAAACCAAGAGCGCCCATCACGGCTCCTATGCAGACGAAACTTGTTTGAACAGCCTCCAACCTGAAATAGAAACAATATATGTACTAAATCAAACAAAACGTTCATGGATTTAAAATATGAATTATGAGAACTGTCGTGATGTTTAATTATTTGTCTTGGATCGAAATGTCAACCACAGAAAGGCTGCATCCGTGTGGCACCCCCTAGGTGGCAAGATCCGCGATTTAACAGTCGAGTCTACCTTCCACGGTGAAACATTCACATGGAAATTGGAGCGGTGGAAAATTTTACGTTCGTGTGGTGGCTGCACTGCAAATCACATCAAGTAATGCAAAGGAAACTACAAGATGCAGTGGAAAGGGAAATAAGTCACTTTGAGGGGAGGGATTCCCAAAAAAAAAATCTTATGCACGGGTATCTGCACAATGATAGGAGATAAAAAGTTCTATCATTTCCAGAAGAATGCGCCAAAGAGATGCAGTGTTTAATAGTTTTGAAATTTGTTTCACAACTTCAGCTGTTGGCCTCTTCTGATGCTCTTTGTTGAACTATGTTTCATATACTTCACCAGAGATCAGCAGTGGATGATGACACCAACTAAGTAGGTAGGTGGGCTATTTATACCAAACCAGCGGGATAGTGAACGTCACTGTGGACTCTGAAGCTGGATTCACAAGGGACGGAAGAGGGCGGAATCGGAAAAGACGGAAAGACGAGAAACTGGACCTTCCGGAGTCGGCAGAAGGTTCACATGGATGATGGACGGAATGATAACCTTCCTCCTGGAAACCTCTGAAATGATAACCTCTCTCTGATCTGTAACCTCTGTTGACTGTGTTTAGAATTATACGTTCAATTCCTCGTTGAAATTAATTTTGTATTAAAAGAAAGAAGAAAAAACTAGCAAAAAAAGGACAGCGCAACAAACAAATGAAGCGCGAGTGTGGAACCTTGGGGTACCCGATTGTTGATTGAAACAATCGATTGTTTTTTCCAGCAATCAATATTTTCGATGGTATTTTTCAACAAAGGAGTGATCAATTTGCCTACATGCTCATTTTTTTTTCATGAATGCCAGCTGAACAATGTTTCTAGAAAATTCACAGTTGGGATTCTGCAATAATTCTGGGAATACATTATCTCAACTCCCCAATGCATCAATCGCGTCGATCGTATCAAAACAATCGATTGTTGGCTACTATCGACAGTTGGCCACCCCTATTGCTACCTCCACTCGTGGTTATCATTCCTGACACTGCATAGGCGCACGGAAAGGGCGGAAGACGAACGACGGTATGAAAATTCCGTCTGCCAACGGGTTCCGCCAAGATGGCGGCCACCATTCTCAACCAGGGAAAATCAGCCAATCAGATTATGATATTTCTTTCCGTCTTTTCCGTTTCCGCCCCCTTCTGTCCCATGTGAATCCAGCTTGAGTGTGTCAACTCCATCTCCTACCATCGCCTGTGAGGACCCTTCTTATCTACTTCCTGCAGTTAGTTCGTCCTGAAAAACTGCTCATCACACATTTTCCGAGCTACTTCTTCTCATTGCCATCTGTCTTCAGCACAATAGATGTGGATTTCGCATCTCCCATCTGACTTATCTTCTATTTCTTACCATCGTTGATCGATGTACGTCCATACCTACCAACCTATCTCGTGCCATCAAAATTCGTCTTGGACGCCCAGCAATTTAGACCACATGGAACTTACTGTCTGTAATTGGTTTTCGGCTTTCCTTTTTTCAGAAAGCAGTACCACACACACGCACTAGAGTACTATATACTTACCTACCTTCGTACCATGATGTCAGCACCAGGCAGTAGGTCACTTTTCGAAGTTGTTCATTTCATACAAAAATCGTATATAAATTATCTACAAGTCACTCACCATGAGAGTCTCATGTGGAAGACTTCGTCGAGCATGAGAGCAGACAGAGTCGCCCCGCGGTACATTGTGGCGCAAAACACGCCAACTCCTATGATGCACATGATGGTGGCGATGAAAGTGGCGTACGGCACACGCGCCATGCACTCGTCACAACGGCTACCTGCTCAAACGGGCAATAAAGAATAAACAATTCTCCTCTCAAAGTCAACTCCATCATCTTTGAAAGTTTAGTTTTCCAAGGGATTTCAAAAAGAATACATCGTATCTCCACACACACTTTTGAGAACTTCGTTGTTAAGTAAAATCCAACTACTATTTCCGATAATTAATTTGATTATTATATCTAATATTCTGGACAAGTAGCTTTTCAAAATGGACAAATGTGGGACTCCATAAGAATCTAAGCTGATCAGATTGATCTCCTTCGAAGCATCACAATGCCAACCTTCCCAGAAGCTTGGGGTACCAGAAAACTATGTTGTAAGACTGTTGTCCAAATCCACCACAGTAGATTCCCTAACAACTAAATATTTTATTAAAGTACTCATCTATTCATTATGTAGGTAAGGTAGTAAAGAGTAAAGTTCGATATAATGACAATATTAACGAGTAAAAACAGTTTACACCTTATCAACTGTTGAGAACTTACCATCAATAAGTTGATATTCACTATCGTGTTAATGATGAAAGATTCTTGTTGAACCGTAACATGAATACGAATTACTGATGTTTAGCGAGACACCTGTGATAGAAGCAGGATGGTGAATGTCCATCAACAGAGTTTTAGACCCACCCGATGAGAAGGTACGGAAAATGAGTTCTGGGTTCTGATTGGTCAATGGCTGATCTATCATTCTGTCTGCAGAGGCTCCTAATGCAGGTAAAAATGAGTTCTAGGTTCTGATTGGTCAATTGCTGATCTATCGTTCTGTCTGCAGAGGCTCCTAATGCAGGTAAAAATGAGTTCTAGGTTCTAATTGGTCAATTGCTGATCTATCGTTCTGTCTGCAGAGGCTCCTAATGCAGGTAAAAATGAGTTCTGGGTTCTGATTGGTCAATTGCTGATCTATCGTTCTGTCTGCAGAGGCTCCTAATGCAGGTAAAAATGAGTTATGGGTTCTGATTGGTCAATTGCTGATCTATCATTCTGTCTGCAGAGGCTCCTAATGCAGGTAAAAATGAGTTCTGGGTTCTGATTGGTCAATTACTGATCTATCATTCTGTCTGCAGAGGCTCCTAATGCAGGTAAAAATGAGTTCTGGGTTCTGATTGGTCAATTACTGATCTATCATTCTGTCTGCAGAGGCTCCTAATGCAGGTAAAAATGAGTTCTGGGTTCTGATTGGTCAATGGCTGATCTATCATTCTGTCTGCAGAGGCTCCTAATGCAGGTAAAAATGAGTTCTGGGTTCTGATTGGTCAATTACTGATCTATCATTCTGTCTGCAGAGGCTCCTAATGCAGGTAAAAATGAGTTCTGGGTTCTGATTGGTCAATTGCTGATCTATCATTCTGTCTGCAGAGGCTCCTAATGCAGGTAAAAATGAGTTCTGGGTTCTGATTGGTCAATGGCTGATCTATCATTCTGTCTGCAGAGGCTCCTAATGCAGGTAAAAATGAGTTCTGGGTTCTGATTGGTCAATGGCTGATCTATCATTCTGTCTGCAGAGGCTCCTAATGCAGGTAAAAATGAGTTATGGGTTCTGATTGGTCAATTGCTGATCTATCGTTCTGTCTGCAGAGGCTCCTAATGCAGGTAAAACTGAGTTCTAGGTTCTGATTGGTCAATGGCTGATCTATCATTCTGTCTGCAGAGGCTCCTAATGCAGGTAAAAATGAGTTCTGGGTTCTGATTGGTCAATGGCTGATCTATCATTCTGTCTGCAGAGGCTCCTAATGCAGGTAAAAATGGGTTATGAGTTCTGATTGGTCAATGGCCATTAGAAGCTCCCAATTCAGGCGAAAATGTTCAATATTTGCCTTACCTTCCTCTAAGATAATCTGTAAAACCATGGTTCTTAGATCATTTAGCGTGATAAGATGAGGAGTTCGTCACTCGATAAACCTACCTTATTGAAGCTCATCATTTTCATCCAGAGGTCACTAATATTAGCTATGTTCATTCTTAGGAAGAATGAATTCCAATGCTGATGGACAACGATGAGCCATCTACCTGATACATGACCTTGGACCACCTCGAACGAATGAGGAATTTCACCATATCGGAATTTCCTATTTTTGACCCCAAAATCGGATTCAGCTCCTCTAAAAACCACCTATGGCAAACTTTCAGCCCGAACTTCCTAATTTAGGAATAAACAAAACAGTGTAGAAAATACGAATGTTTAAAAAAACCGGGAAAATGACGTCATGCTGGAATAGTTCATCTATGGCCGCTTGAAGTGCTGAGATCGAGAAATCCATAGTCCCCAGATGCAAAATTTCATGAAACAATAAAGTTCGAAATCGAAAAACTGAAGAAAAAAATAGAAAAAGCGAGATGGGGAAAATTAGGTTTCCTCTGTTTTTGTTTTATAACTTTTCTCTTAGAAAACACGATTTCGTCGTCCCAATGGGCAACACTGGGAGGAGACGGCGATCCGAACAGCCCAATCAGCGAGCGTTCCCGCTGCACGTCCGTTTTCCTGGTTAGTTTTGAAATCAAAAATTTTGATTGTCTCCCAAAAATAACAGGAGACTTATTTTCCGAAATCAGCCCGATTTTCATCTATCCAACACCATTAACTATTCAGGAAAAATGCAAACAGAAATCGGTGAAATTCCTCATTACGTACCAATACCTACCCAATGATATTTTGTACTGAATAGTTAAAATGCTGCAATTTTGAGCTTCTAAGGTGGTACATTTCTAATTCACGCTGCAAAGATTGTTTCCATTCCCCCAATCTCATAGGAAGCCCATTGAAGGTTTGTCCACTCGACACCAAACCCATTAGATTTACGATTTTCCTCGGCTTCAAACGAATTGAAATAATCCAGTCCCAAACCCATTACACCCACTTTATTAAGCAGGCTCTATCTAACGTCTGCTCACAACAGGCAACAAGAGTAGTTCTCTTAACAATAAGCAATTATTCTTCACCAGTGTGATCTCAACGCACTCTGTCGAGAGATTCCTTTTACTAAGTGACGTCAGAGTTGTTGTCGGCTCTCCCGCCAACTATAGTGAGGATGGTAATTTCTCAACAAAATGCGGTTGAACTAAAAGTAATTTCGATCTCAAAAATATCACAGGAACTTTTTCAAATGCGCTAAATTTGTAACAATATAGGTTGAATTTCCATTTGTACAACAAATGCGAAATACACCTAATTGCTCATATTTGCATCAGAGGAGGGTGTGACGACCCTACCCCTTCAAACCAGTGATTAGATTAATCAGTGAATCGCATATCCGCAAAGGCGTAGCTCCAACAAATCGGGAACAAACCAAATCTGTTTTTCCCTTCTGTAAATGTAGGATCGTCACAAATTTGAATCTTGAAAAATTCGTTTAAAAAAATCTACCCCTTTGCGAGAACCCATTGCTTTATTCCCTTATTGAAAAGATCCTTTTCAAATGCTTTTTTAAGTTTTCATCCCGGCCACGACCACTAGAACCCTCAGAACCCCCTAGTAACCTATCGATTTAATATCTCGTAAACACCACCCTACGTTACACAACAGGCACGTCCAAATGCTTACACTAGAATATGGAATTTTAATCGTTTATCTAATGTAGTCTACACGTCATTCATGTAGCCTCTAGGTGTCACAACAGGAAATTATGAGTAGGTTCTTATCGAAAATCACCTCCCAACGTGCAGTCTTCACCAGGTTGTGCAATTTTACCATCCCGAAATTGTATGTACACGAAAAACAGTATTTTGCATCTAAAAACTCCCACCAGCGAAGGATGCAGTAAGGTAGGTCCTCCCTACACCACCTACCCATCCATATTTTACCACTGCGTCAAAACTACATCCACCAACATTGGTGTAGTTGTTATTTCCATAGGTATTTGTGGAAACATGCATTATAAATCCTGAATACGATAAATAAATGATTATCGAAAACATACAATGAAAAATTGTGAGTGAAGGTACTAACCATTCCTGTATTCGGACCTGAGAGATGGCTCCGAATATTTCCCAAAGCTCTCTTGCGAGTAAGCGTAGCGGTGTCTCAACAAAATTTGTTCCTTCGGCATGTCCACGCCTCGTCGCGATTTTGACATTATATACACGGAAAATATGGGAACGAGATGATGCGGGGGAGATTTTTACAAAGGACAGGAAATGGTAAGAAGCACTAGGAGTGTTTGTGTACACAAAAGAGTTCCCGACACACCCTTTTCACCAGTAATAGACCTGTTGATTGATCAAGTTAATTTGTGTGACTCACCCATAATCAAGACGGTTTTTACGACTGGAAAAAGGCTATAAACTATGTGGTATTTTACGAAATCGAGGTTGGCAGGAGGAAATGAAGACGAAAATTGGGCAATGGGAAAAGATTTGTGGTGAAAGTAACGGGTGGTCGAAAACAAAACAGTTCAATGGCTTTGGAGAAGGTGAAAAAACGTCAAGTTGGCCAACAGAAGTCTACATTTACACTGGAGAAATATAGTAAGTTCATGATAGTGAGTGTAATTTTTAGGATTCCGATTGATATTTAAACAAGTTGAAGTATATTTTAGTTATATAATTTGTGAGTGAAATGGAATATCAACGATGAGTCGAATCTGAACACAGGCCGATCCCTACAGAAATTAAAGTGCGGTTGGTCATCCTGGAGCAATGTTTAGAGGTTTTTTCGGGAAGGTCGCCTCATGGATGGTTTACCGCTGCGTTTAAAAGTGACGTCACAGACGTCATCATGGTGGTGATCCCTGAGCATGGAAGAAGGATTTGTCGGAAGTGTTTCTGAATAAAAAGTTGATTGAATTATTCAGTTTAGCATAGTTGAAAATTTAAAAATACGTCTTTCTGTCATACGTTAGGGAGGGAAAATCAGAATTTTGTTCTCAGAGAGTAGTAGTGGTGATCCTGGTGAGAAAGAGCTCTAAAATCCAGTTTTACTGAACAATAAACTCCACAATAACGGAATAAGAGAATATCGGATCCAAATAAATCCAACATCCAAAAAATAAAACATTACAACATTTGAGTAGATACCTAGTTTTTTTATTTTTTAAACAAATGGAAAGTTCTCTGCCTGAACGAAAGGAAATCAATGTAAGAATGATGAAGATCATACGAGTAGTTTCTTCAGAAAAGGGTCAAATTGTTCGAAAAAAGCCCAAGTTTGGCGGTCAATCAACCGCCCATCGAATCACCAGTTCCCACATCGATCCACGTTTTCGATCATAATCGATTACTAATACCTATTTCGATTTTCAGATTTTAAGGTTAGGTTGGTGTTTTTCACACCATCTGTTGTGTTAGGTGCGTTTCTTTCGTAAATTTTATGTGCGTTTTGAATTGAGTCGTCACGAAATTTTACTTGTAATAATTCTGTGAGTGTATCGTGACAAAACTGAGAGGTGTTTTCAATAAACGCTGTCAAATGTTCAACGGTAGGCGATGACAAGATGTTCCAGTTTCAAGTGTCCCCAAAATTCATTGCTAGAATCTATATTTCTAGAATCCATGCTAGAATAATTGCTAGAATCTATGCTAGAATTTACTGCTAGTTCTATTGCTAGAATATATTGCTAACTTCACTCCGGTCCATTCATGCTCGAGGTTAATAATGCTGTGTAAAACTTGCTTTGAAGAGCCATCATGGTGAGAGCCTGACATCCGTCAACGTTAGAAGATAGGAAAGGCTTGTACCTTGGGACGATTTTTTCAATTACATTTTTTTCACAGACAAAAGTAATTAAGCAATTAACGGAAGGGTGTATTATTCTCTACTACTCTTGAGGTTTAATAAAATGTATAAACCATAATTTTGAAAAAAAGTTTAAATACCATAAAACTTGATTTTTCAAAATGTCTATTTTGTCCCGAGGTACAAACAGTGTATGTACCTCGGGACACCCATGTTTGTACCTTGGGACAGAAGGATAAATTTAGAAGAAAACCACCTAAATTATCCGAAATATTTTATTTAAACATTGGTTATCGCAAAAACAGACTTTAATTTTCAAATATCCTTTTAAAGGAGTTCAAACATAGACAAGTAGCAAAATTTGGTTACCTACTTTTACATTGCTATCACACAAATAGGATACTATCTTATCACAAACGGCATGTTCGGGATGAGTATTATTAAGTCAAACAAAGATGCTTCAAAGAATAATAAACTAAAAGGATCATTATTGGTAAATTTTGCTGCCTTTTCGACCATTGGCCTGTTGAATCATCAAAAATGTAGTGTGCGCAGGAGTCGGAAAAACTGTTTATTGTTATTTTTCTACACTAGACCTCATTCTGAGAATTCACTTTGTATTTAATTTGTTACCAACCATGGCCTTTTAGCGTGAGAAGACCTTTTTCTATGATTTTTCAAAGTTTCGAATGTGTATGACGTTACAGTGGGCAGGGGGGGTCCTGCCCAGGCGGGAGGGGCGCGTGGCGTCATAAACATTCGAAACTTTGAAAAATCATAGAAAAAGATCTACTCATCCAAAAAGAGAACGGCTGGTGTCAAAATTCTCAAGGTGAGGTCTACTTTTGATTAAAATTTTTAAAAAAATCAGGCGCTTCTCCCATTGACTTGGGATCAATCTCCTATCCTTTCGACTAAACTATATTAATTTACACTTCGGAATCAACTGTCGTTCGGACAACTGAATTTACACTTCGGAATCAACTGTCGTTCGGACAGTCGAACAGTGAACAACTATCGAGACTTAGTTAGTCCTGCCGTTGTTTACGTCGCTCACTTCGATAAGGTGAGTCACCTACAGTCTTATCTCGTGAGTTCAGTGTATCCCACCGCATCTCAAGATGGGTGGGAACAATGATGATACTAACGCCTTGACCCCCCCAACCACTTCTCATAGTCAATTCAAAGCTCCACGCACCAAACGCATAATAAACAAACCTAGCGTTGCGTATCCAATGAATCGACCCACAAATAACACAACTAATCCAACATCAACGTCGAATAGTTATTCTCCGCTTCAATTACTAAATGATGAAAGTAACATTATTGATGATGACAATATGACTGACAATGGAGACGATGCCAATAGCGAATCCATGACGCCCAGAAAACTGGGACTTTCGATAACGCTCACGTATAACGGCGCCGATCCAGTTACATCCGTACTCTCGTTCATAAAAAGTCTCGATGATAACGTACTAATCAAGGCTCTAGCAACAAACGAATTCAAAATCACCCCTTCATCTCAAGAGTCGTATAGGAAATACATCCAAGAATTTAAACAAAGGAAAGACACGTATAATTTTCATACATATCTGCCTAAAGAACAGAGACCTCAAAGAGTAGTTTTACGAGGCTTACCTTCGAAAATGGACCCAACATTGATAGCTAATCAACTTGAAATTGAATACGGTGTCAAACCTGGGCAAGTAGTGAACGCTAAACACTCCACAGGAGAGCACAAGGGTGAACTCATGCCAATCTATTACGTAGATTTTGACTACTCAGTTGACACTACAAAATTATTCGCAATCAAACACCTGGACCATATTGCTTGTAAATTTGAAGAGTATACACCCCGGGCCGGGCCTATACACTGCAAGAACTGTCAACAATGGAATCATTCCAGAGGACAGTGCTCACGCCCAGCAAGGTGTGGTTTATGCTCAGGCTCTCACACCACTCAAACGTGCTCTTCAATCGACGTAAGAAAGTGCGTTAACTGTAATGAAAGTCACGCATCCTCATGGAGGGGTTGTCCAAGTTATCAAAAACTGGCTGGTTTAACTAAGATCACCCGTGCGGATCGTCGGCAACAAGCCCGATATAAAAATATCAGTACTCCGACTCACCAAACCCCAATAATCAATGACTACTTGCGCTTTCCTCCTCTTCAAAATGACGAAACAGTGCCACCTATCAACTATAACAAACCTTCCAGATTGTACAGTTCAACGTTAAAGGATGGGAATACAAGTAAAACGGAAGAAAATTTCCAAGGAAACATAGGTTCATTTATTCATACAATAGTTTCAACGGTAATTCATAAAGTTGTGGAATTATTAAAAATCGAAATCACGCGAGCGTTCAAATCCATCAATTTTACGCAATTATTATCATCATGAGCTCCTCAAATCAGAAGCTCAATGTCATGACATGGAACGCTTGTTCCATAAGAAATAAATATCAAGAAATATTGCATTATGTGAACACCTACGATCTAGACATCGTAATGTTGACCGAAGTCAAATTACCTCCCAATAAGCTTTGGACAATACCCGGTTACAGATCGTACCTAGCTCCCGATCCTGAAGGGAGAGGTTGCGCTGGTGCGCTCTTGCTGGTCCGCTCAACCTTAAATCAGTCACCTTTGCTACCAGTCATAGAAAATGATGTTCAGATGGCCCGCTGTTTACTTCACACGCAACGTGAAGATATACAAATTGGTGCAATTTACGTACCTCCACAAGACAATCGACGGCAGAGGAAACTCACGATGGGGACTTTATGGTCTCTATCACATGAGCTAGGGTCCACATTTTTAATTGGTGGCGATTTTAACTCCAAGCACTCTTCTTGGAATGATCACAGAGCCAACCATTACGGGACACTAGTTGATGCCTGGAGGCACTCATTCAACCTTCAGATCGTCACACCAGGAGCACCTACTCGCTACGACAGTCGCCCAGGCATTGCCCCAAGCCACATTGACTTCTTCGTTGCAAAAGGTCTCTCCTCCAGACTGAACAATTGCGTCGTAAAATATGATCTAAATTCAGATCATCTACCTGTTCATCTTGACCTACACGCAGAACGTGAAACTTTCATAAACAGGCCCACTCTCCTCAAACACCCAATGAATTGGGATACCTACAAGCAGTATATTGCAAACGAGCTAGACAGTCTACCAAATGTTGCAAATGAGCGAGATATAGACTTAGCCATCTCGAACTTAACCACTGTAATAACGGCCGCTGCTACAATATCTGCTCCAAGGTATCTTCCAAAACCAAAACCTAACATTCACTTCCCACCATTCGTACGAGATTTGTGGCTCGCCAAGAAGAGAGCTAAACGGAGATGGATCAGAACTGGCAACACTACTGAGAAACGTAATTTCAACACACTTAACAACGCACTTAAGGTGGAAGTGGCTAACATACGGCAAGATCAACTGAGAGAAAAACTCATCTCACTACAGATAAAAGACTGTTCGTTATTCCGAGCCACAAAGGTATTAACGAAAAATAGTCAAGGCATCCCTCCATTAAGAGATGGAACCCGATGGGTAACGTTGCCCATAGAAAAGGCAAATCTTTTTGCGGATATGCTTGAAGAGCGCTTCCGCCCAAATGAAATTCAATCCCCAGTGCAAATTGACGCGGAAGACTCAGGGAATCACTGTTTCCCCTCCCCACCTCTCTACTTTTCACCAAAAGATGTTAAAAGAGCAGTTACTTCAACTCCCACCCGGAAAGCACCGGGACTAGATCTTATCGTCCAGCCTCTGATCCTCAGAGGACCTCGAAAATTATTTGCACATCTAGCACACATCTTCACATGGTGTGCGAGATTGGGTTATTTTCCGAAGCAGTGGAAGCACACTTCTATCTGCATGATACCAAAACCTAATAAACCACCACACTTGCCTTCATCCTACCGACCAATCAGTCTATTGTCCGTTTTGTCTAAAACATTTGAGCGTCTTCTTCTCCCCCACCTGCAGCTATACACGAGTCATCTAATACCAGACCAGCAATTTGGGTTTCGGCGATCACACTCATGTCCGCTACAGTTACAAAGATACACGAGCTACATCAAAAATGCATTCCAAAAGCGCCAGTTTTGCATGTCAGCATATTTTGATGTAGAACAAGCCTTTGATAGAACCTGGCACGAAGGTTGTTCCTGAAACTACGACCACACCTCCCCAATAACCTGTATACCATGGTACATCACTACCTAACTGATCGCTCATTTGTAGTGACAATCCACAAGGAAGCGTCTGGGCCCCATACCTCTACTCCATATATTGTCATGACTTGCCTCTACCATCCGGCCAAGACTTCTCTGGATTATATGCAGATGATCTCGTGTATGCAGTGAGTCACGAGGACTCAGTGGTTTCAGCACGCCGACTACAGGAGCTCCTCGATGTGCTTGGGCAGTGGTGTACTAAATGGAAGGTGAAAGTCAACTCACTCAAGTCCAGTGTAGTGACATACACGTACAACCTTAAATACTCTGAGCCGCCTCTCTATTACCATGGACAACAAATACCAAAAGCAACCGGCCATAAATATTTAGGAATTTACCTGGATAAACGGCTCACGTTCAAGGAACATATTACAGAGCTCATAGGAAGAGTTCGGAGCAGAGTCACCTGTTTGAAATCACTGTTTGGAAGTCGCCACGTTTCGTTCCACAATAAAATTGTAATTTATAAAACACTAATCCGACCGATATGGATATATGGAATTAATGTATGGGGCACTTGCTCACGCTCACAATTTAGGAGACTGGAGCAACAACAAAATTCCATCCTCCAACGTCGTATAATACGCACACCTCCGTTTGTCAGCAACGAAACCATTTACAATGATTTCGAGTTGGACACTCCGACTCAAATTCTGCAAAAACACCTGAACATATTTACTTTACGTAACGAAGACCATTTCAACCCACTCGTCGCTGATGGATTCAGAATACCGGAAGTACGGCGACTAGTACGACCTCGTTACATCATGGACATAATCACATAACACCTACATTATTTTTCTTTTCAAGATCAAGACTTTCACCATGTAAGCCCAAGACTGATTTGTTTTAATGCAAGCAATTTAATATAACCTCTTAAGTGCTACTTCCGTGAATAGTAGCATTGTAGAAAAGTGTTAGTAATAATGAAAGTGCTGTTATTCTGTCATTGAGATATGTTTATTGTAAACGGACTCATTGAATGTAATAAATACAAAAAAAAAAAAAAAAAAACCACTGAGCTATGGAAGTGAATGGACAGAAATGCGCAGAGTTAGCTGATCACAACATCTCTCCCCTGTTGGGAAATCTTAGTTACTCCGTTACTTAGTCAGGGTGGTGAGGGCTCTTTAGCCGGCCTTATTCAACCCAGTGAGAACGCTATATTTTTTACTGGCTTCGGAGTTTTGTTATTATTATTTCTTCATGAACGGGGCGGGGCATCTGCTGACCTCAACGTTTGTCTGAATAGGCTGTGGCTCGACTCGTGTCTTGGGGGAAGTTGTTTTGATGACAACACTAATTTATTATTGTTCCCAGAGAATGCTGAGGAAACCATTCGGGTCTGTACGACTGCGCCACTTTGTTGAGTCATCAAAGATTAACTTCCCTCGACCGAGGATCGATCTTCTATCGTTCCAACTAAACTATATTTACACTTCCGAGTCGGAGCTCGCTACCACTGAGCTAAGGAAGTAAATGGACAGAAATGTAAAGAGGTAGCTGATCACAACAGGCTCATCCACTGGCTGCTGATTCACTCCATCCTTTGATCGTGGCATCTGCACATGAATGGGCCAACATCTTAACATGGTAGCTTAGGCCAAAACCGAACATAAATAACATAAAACGAAAAAATATTGTGTCCCAAGGTACAAACCTCAACGTGTCCCAAGGTACAAACATTTGACATTTTCCAAAAAATTTAATTATTGACATATCATGATATAATAACATTTTAAAAACATCAAAATCATAGAGATGAACCTTGAATTGAAGGAAAGCAGTTGCAAGTGGAAGAAATTCAAACTTATCTTTCTGTCAATTGATCGTGATATGGAGCAAAGACAAAACTTTGGGACCGGTGATAACAAACAACGAATTTTCATCATCACATGGTCGGTGATAACAGAAAAAGGGGCACATACACGGTGTTGCCTTCACATCCAAAGACGATTGGAGCCCAGTCCAATTTTTTGTGTGCCTCTTTTCTAATTGATTTAAGCATTGTCCCGAGGTACAAGCGTCCCAAGGTACAAGCCTTTCCCCAACTATTATCTACTAATATGATCTACTTAGATAATCTAAGATAATATTATCTACTTCTGTACCTACTGAGAGGAACTTCGAAGCTATGTGCTAGTTAGCACTTTTGATTACCTATCATTCAAGTGTACCTACCAAAATGAGCATTACATACTTACCTACCTCTTGTTGGAGCTCCATTGCCTTCAAAAGTGGAAGAAGTGTATACAATTTTATGTGAACACATGGTGGAACTGTGCAATACGATGAATTTGGTACTCCAGTCCAAATCCCTAGTAGGTAGATGATTATGAACTGGCCATACGTAACGCTGCCAAAGCTATTTGACCTGAAATTCGTAGTGACCGGATGTTGTTCCCACATTGCACAATCATGTTACCGCTACCTACATGAAAAAGTGTGTGCTCTATGTTCTGTACCAAGATGAAGACACTGACGTCAGCAAGTGGCTCCGGCTCTCGCTTTAGCTGTCATTTCTGAAGCCAGATGTTGCACTATACCTCCATTCTCGTCTTCATCTTCATTCTAGACTTGCCACCAAGTGCGCCTACTGACGAGAGTGTTTTGAACTTCTTGGAGTACCCTTAGGATGGTATATTTTTTACTCCATCGTTGGAGTCGATCAGAACACTGTGAAGCATTTCATAGCACTTTCGGAAAACAGTGTTCCTCAACACACTTGCGCTCTCCGCTCTCCTCTTTGCGTTTTGTCGAAGCCACAAAAGTCAGCAAGTGTCAACCGATTCATTGCTCAAAACCCTACTGAAAGCGAGGTCTAGAAAAAATTAAAAAAACAGAAAATTATGAAAAACTTGAACTCTAATCTGTGGACGTCATCAATGAAATCTAAAGCACCTGAGGTCTAGATGCACCATAGGTCATCCTGTCAGTTGACGAAGTGAACCTTCAGCACGGTCAGCAATGACGACAAGGAAAACTACTTGGTGAGTTTAACGAGTTAAGCTTATTTAATGTTATGGAACCGTTAGTCATTAAATTTATTTTTGCGTT
Source organism: Apolygus lucorum (assembly GCA_009739505.2). Taxonomy (NCBI): domain Eukaryota; kingdom Metazoa; phylum Arthropoda; class Insecta; order Hemiptera; family Miridae; genus Apolygus; species Apolygus lucorum. The sequence goes on along the minus strand of CM019173.2, from coordinate 26,805,144 downwards.
GATAGCCTAGTGGGGAATGGAGAATGGAGAATGGAGAATGGAGAATTTGCCTCAATTTTAGATTCTGGAATTCCGAGTCAAATCCTATAATAGGGCCCTAGAATAACGTTTAACACCAGGAATACCCCAGGGGCAAAAGAAAATGCCTAAACAAGTGATGCCTCTGTCAAAAAACACCGCAAAAATCGAGGGAGGCTGAGGGCTACGTCTCGTCCTTTTATCAAGTTTGGTGCGGCGAAAACTCCAGGCACTCAGGATCTGGAAACGGTGGCAACACTGATTTTAGTGGCATCCGTTCCTACATAAAATTAAAATACAAAAAATTATAATTTTCCTCTGTGATACAGAATCATTTCGGAGTTTCATCGCGCAAAACGATACGAAAACTGACCGAATTCACCTCTCTCCTATTCGCTCAAAGACGTGTCATCTGAACGTCTCTGCTGACAAATACCCAAGTCCGATAATGTTAGCAATAAGAAATGAAACAGTAAGTCATAAACTTTGAAATGTTCTTTACAACCATGAAACTGGGTTGCTGAAAGTGGACATCCTGCAGCATTTCAAATTAACAACTTCCAAATTCTCTAAATTTTTTGGATGCTTTTTCGAGCAGCACACTATGGCTTTCTTCCATATCAGTAAACCCTCTTTCGAAAAAAAATTTTGAATGTGAGGCAAATTCCCATTGGTGGAAGGCCAAGCTTCCAACAACCTCCAACTAGTTCAGTCGATGTTGCAACAGATTCTGCTCAAACTTCTCCGTCTACTGAATGTTTCTGTTTCATATTAAAAACGCTGCAAATTATTACACAATGGTTTACTATTTTTCTTCAGATCACTCGTCTGCAAAGCCACCAACCATCCAACATGAAGAAAAACATTTATTGGAGTCTTCTTTTTTGAGTAGTTTTATTGTAGGTACATGTTTCGGCAGTCTCAGCCGCCTTCTTCAGCCTTAAACAATAATTTTTAACAATAGGAATATCATTAATACTAAAAGAAAAATTGTTTATAAACTAATTTATGTAATAGGTGTCATTACAAAGTCAATTATTTGTATAAAAAAAAAAAAAAAAATTTTTTTTTTTTTTTTTTGCTAAAATTAACTTATCAACTAGTTCCTGTATGTAATACATGTAATTACAAGTCAAATTATTATAGATACCTAGGTCATCAGTCAGGATTTTTTCTAAAAACTTATCAACTATTTAATTGATGTAATAGGTATACCAAATTACAAGGTTATGTAAATTGTTTTACCTGATAGAGGTAGGTATTATTCATAGTCCTTTCTTTAGCATTATGTTAGACCAACACATCCTCATGACCCTCATCTCTGTAAATATAATGCCATTCTATAAGGTGGGTATAATTTACTGTTGTTTATTGTTTTTGTACTATTTACTGTTACTATATTTACCTGTTGTGATTTTTGTTGCTTGTTTTTGTTTTTCAGTCTTCATTCTATTGCCTTTATATTGATTGCCAACCTTTATACTTATATTAGACTTTTAATCTGTAAAAAGTTAATGAAGCATTTAGGTGTTATGAATTTGTCATCCAGGTAAATACTTGGTGTTCAAGTATTACCTAGTAGAGTTGTAGATAATTTATTGTAAGTGTATTTGTGGAGAAAATGTTTTTTGTGATATATGTCTACTCACTTTGGTTGTTGCTGCTGGAGAATCCTTACTGAGCCTTATCAGACACCACTCATAAAATTGTTATTCACAGATGCCATGTGGACAACTTTTAGCCTGGATAGTTACAGGCAGGGTATGGATACTATACGTCAGGAGTGGTGTGTGTGTGTGTGTGTTTCATTCTTAATTATTGTGTTGGGATTCTCCTTGTAGACATTGGCTGTTGTATTCAGCCTGATGTTGTGGTTGTGTTACTGAAATAATTTAGACAATCTGATGTGGGTCATGATGATGCTTACATTGTAGGTACTATATTTATCAACTAGTGTTAGAGAACAGAGGAAAGAAACTCTCACTTAATGAGTACAGATCCGTTTTAATGTTGAGAGACCTTTCACCAGCTTTTATTATCTTTATGTTTTCTTTAATCTTTCTTTTTCTCGTATTGGTCTCTTTCCCTAAAATTTTTACATTTTCAAAATCCGGTTTGTGTTTAGTCTCTAACATGTGTTTTGAGACTCCTGTTGTGGCTCTTTCGTATTCAATATCTTTGCTATGTGCCATCATTCGTTTATGGAGATTGATACCGGACTCGCCTATATATACTTTATCTGGGCAATCTTTACAATTTAGTTGGTAGATGTTGTATCTAGTATCTAGTGGATCTATCTTAGCTTTAGTTTTGCTTAGTATATTTTTTATTTTATTGTTATATTTCCATGCTATGCTATAATTTTGACTTCTTGAGCGGAAAAGATTCTCTAATGGTTTTTGAATGTCTGGGTGGTATGTGTATGTTACATATTTATATTGCTTATTTCTGTTTTTTAAGTTAGTTCCTTTATTCATCTCTTGTTGTAATTCTAAATGTAAATTATAGTTGTAGTTTTTAGCAACTGTTTTACTTGCATTGAAGTAATCTGTTATTTTGGTTTTTAATGATATTGTTTCACTTTGTTGATATCTAAATGTTTGGTTACATTTTTCATTGAATTTAACTTTCTTACTGTTTTTAAAAATTGCCTCATCAAAGCTAAATAGCTTTGGATCGTATTTAATTTTCTTTATGTTACTGTCATTAGAGTTTGAGTAGTATATGCGGCGCCATGCTTTATTATATTGTTGATTTATAAGATATATTGGATAATTATTGATAAGAAGTTTTTTTGTTATTTTGTCTTTTATAATGGGTTCATATTCTTCTGAAGTTCGTAAGATGGCATTGTATGATAGGTTATAAATGAGGTTTTTCTTAAATTTATTTGGATGGTTTGAATGATAATTAATCATTCTATCTGACGTACAGGGTTTTGAGTAATGTTTGAATTTAAAAGTGCCGTTCTCTTCTCTGATGATGGTCATGTCTAAGAAGGCTATTTTGCCATCCTTGTCCTCATCTTCTTTTGTGAATTTCAGATTCTTATCATAATCGTTAAACAATTTCAATAGCTGATCTACTTTTTCTGGATGAAGACATAATAGACAATCATCTACATATTTGAAAATGAATGCTACATGGATATCATTGTTCTTGATAATTTCATCAAAAATTGTTGACATTGTCAGACTAGCGATGCTGGTGCTGATCACACTGCCATTTTCCATCCCTTTCTGTTGTAGGTAGTATTTATTCTTGAATTTATTATACCCATTGTTGCATATTAACTTGACGCCTTCTATAAAAATATCCAAGTTTTTGATAGGAGAATGAATTTTAATTTGTTCCCATTTGTTTTTTATTATTTTAATGGTGGTGTTGATGTTGATGGATGGAAACATGTTGACCACATCAAATGAGTATAGTTTGTACGTGGTTGGCACTGTAGTTTTTTCTAGGATTAGTTTCAATTCTGCAGCGTTTTTTATATCATATGGGTTCTTTGTTACTACAGGTTTTAAAATGTTGTTAAAGAATATGCTTAAGTTGCGAGTTGGGCTGTTGATAGTACTGACTATGGGTCGCATGGGGTATGGTTTTTGCTTGTGATTCTTAAGTAGGCCATAAATTAGTGGGCTAGTGCTATGCGCATTATAATATTTAGTTTTTGCCCTTTTATTTATATACTTTTTATCTATCATTTTTTTAACAAACTTTTCTACTTTAATATTGATTGATTTGGTGGGGTCCTCTGAAGACTCTTTGAAATTTTGTTTATCATTAAGGATTTCTAACATTTTAGTGTCATATTGTTCTTGCTCCATTATCGCTATTTGCTTGGTTTTGTCTGTCTTAACTGTGATTATATGTGGATTCTCTTTGAAGAACTCTTTGGCTATTTTCTTATTTTTACTTATCTTATTATGTATTTCTCTTGTTGTAGTATTTCTAGGTTTGTGAGAGGTATTCTTCAGGTCCTTTACTATATTGTAAACTTTATTCTTTATATCTATTTGTTCATTTTGTTGAATGTTGTCATCCTGTAGGATATATTCTGTATCAATTATTATATCTTCAATAAAATTGTCATTAATATTGCCAAGCATGTTGAACTGTTCTCCGTATTGATATAGTTCTATTATTTCTTTGGGTATGTTGGTATTGGTGAGATTGATAACCCATTCATTTTTTAAAGCATTGTATTGTTCAGATTGTTTAGTGTGTTTTAGCTGCTCTATTTCTAGTAAGCTAATTTTCTTATTGAATCTGCTCATTTCAGTTCGTTCAATTTTATTAGCATATATACTTGTATATCTTGTTATGCTTTCTTTATTATTGATGTTCACTAGTTTTTCCAATTTCTTGTATGCTTTATCTCTCTCATTTATAGCTTTGTTGATGTTGGATTTTGAGATTTGTATTTCATGTTTAACTAGCTCTAGTTGAAACTCTTTACTAGCTTTTATAATCTCATGCCGTTCTCTATATTTAAAACCATACATATTTTCTATATTTTTAAATTTATTAGCTATATGTTTTGGTCTTAAACTATTATTAAGACATTTATGTAAAAATATTTTTTGATTTTCCAGTTTTATAGTTTTTTTGATTGTTTGTTTATATTTACATAAGGCTCTAATGCTACTATTGTTGTTACCAAGTGCGATGTATATATTCTGGAGAAGAAGCTCCTCCTTGTCCCTGCCTGACTCCGTGGCAGTGTTGTTATGTGTTGGTTGTTGTGGTGCGACCATTTTCCTTTTGGGAAGTGATTTATTGGAGTCTTCTTTTTTGAGTAGTTTTATTGTAGGTACATGTTTCGGCAGTCTCAGCCGCCTTCTTCAGCCTTAAACAATAATTTTTAACAATAGGAATATCATTAATACTAAAAGAAAAATTGTTTATAAACTAATTTATGTAATAGGTGTCATTACAAAGTCAATTATTTGTATAAAAAAAAAAAAAAATTTTTTTTTTTTTTTTTTGCTAAAATTAACTTATCAACTAGTTCCTGTATGTAATACATGTAATTACAAGTCAAATTCTCTGAAAAAGTCTGATAAGGCTCAGTAAGGATTCTCCAGCAGCAACAACCAAAGTGAGTAGACATATATCACAAAAAACATTTTCTCCACAAATACACTTACAATAAATTATCTACAACTCTACTAGGTAATACTTGAACACCAAGTATTTACCTGGATGACAAATTCATAACACCTAAATGCTTCATTAACTTTTTACAGATTAAAAGTCTAATATAAGTATAAAGGTTGGCAATCAATATAAAGGCAATAGAATGAAGACTGAAAAACAAAAACAAGCAACAAAAATCACAACAGGTAAATATAGTAACAGTAAATAGTACAAAAACAATAAACAACAGTAAATTATACCCACCTTATAGAATGGCATTATATTTACAGAGATGAGGGTCATGAGGATGTGTTGGTCTAACATAATGCTAAAGAAAGGACTATGAATAATACCTACCTCTATCAGGTAAAACAATTTACATAACCTTGTAATTTGGTATACCTATTACATCAATTAAATAGTTGATAAGTTTTTAGAAAAAATCCTGACTGATGACCTAGGTATCTATAATAATTTGACTTGTAATTACATGTATTACATACAGGAACTAGTTGATAAGTTAATTTTAGCAAAAAAAAAAAAAAAATTTTTTTTTTTTTTTTATACAAATAATTGACTTTGTAATGACACCTATTACATAAATTAGTTTATAAACAATTTTTCTTTTAGTATTAATGATATTCCTATTGTTAAAAATTATTGTTTAAGGCTGAAGAAGGCGGCTGAGACTGCCGAAACATGTACCTACAATAAAACTACTCAAAAAAGAAGACTCCAATAAATCACTTCCCAAAAGGAAAATGGTCGCACCACAACAACCAACACATAACAACACTGCCACGGAGTCAGGCAGGGACAAGGAGGAGCTTCTTCTCCAGAATATATACATCGCACTTGGTAACAACAATAGTAGCATTAGAGCCTTATGTAAATATAAACAAACAATCAAAAAAACTATAAAACTGGAAAATCAAAAAATATTTTTACATAAATGTCTTAATAATAGTTTAAGACCAAAACATATAGCTAATAAATTTAAAAATATAGAAAATATGTATGGTTTTAAATATAGAGAACGGCATGAGATTATAAAAGCTAGTAAAGAGTTTCAACTAGAGCTAGTTAAACATGAAATACAAATCTCAAAATCCAACATCAACAAAGCTATAAATGAGAGAGATAAAGCATACAAGAAATTGGAAAAACTAGTGAACATCAATAATAAAGAAAGCATAACAAGATATACAAGTATATATGCTAATAAAATTGAACGAACTGAAATGAGCAGATTCAATAAGAAAATTAGCTTACTAGAAATAGAGCAGCTAAAACACACTAAACAATCTGAACAATACAATGCTTTAAAAAATGAATGGGTTATCAATCTCACCAATACCAACATACCCAAAGAAATAATAGAACTATATCAATACGGAGAACAGTTCAACATGCTTGGCAATATTAATGACAATTTTATTGAAGATATAATAATTGATACAGAATATATCCTACAGGATGACAACATTCAACAAAATGAACAAATAGATATAAAGAATAAAGTTTACAATATAGTAAAGGACCTGAAGAATACCTCTCACAAACCTAGAAATACTACAACAAGAGAAATACATAATAAGATAAGTAAAAATAAGAAAATAGCCAAAGAGTTCTTCAAAGAGAATCCACATATAATCACAGTTAAGACAGACAAAACCAAGCAAATAGCGATAATGGAGCAAGAACAATATGACACTAAAATGTTAGAAATCCTTAATGATAAACAAAATTTCAAAGAGTCTTCAGAGGACCCCACCAAATCAATCAATATTAAAGTAGAAAAGTTTGTTAAAAAAATGATAGATAAAAAGTATATAAATAAAAGGGCAAAAACTAAATATTATAATGCGCATAGCACTAGCCCACTAATTTATGGCCTACTTAAGAATCACAAGCAAAAACCATACCCCATGCGACCCATAGTCAGTACTATCAACAGCCCAACTCGCAACTTAAGCATATTCTTTAACAACATTTTAAAACCTGTAGTAACAAAGAACCCATATGATATAAAAAACGCTGCAGAATTGAAACTAATCCTAGAAAAAACTACAGTGCCAACCACGTACAAACTATACTCATTTGATGTGGTCAACATGTTTCCATCCATCAACATCAACACCACCATTAAAATAATAAAAAACAAATGGGAACAAATTAAAATTCATTCTCCTATCAAAAACTTGGATATTTTTATAGAAGGCGTCAAGTTAATATGCAACAATGGGTATAATAAATTCAAGAATAAATACTACCTACAACAGAAAGGGATGGAAAATGGCAGTGTGATCAGCACCAGCATCGCTAGTCTGACAATGTCAACAATTTTTGATGAAATTATCAAGAACAATGATATCCATGTAGCATTCATTTTCAAATATGTAGATGATTGTCTATTATGTCTTCATCCAGAAAAAGTAGATCAGCTATTGAAATTGTTTAACGATTATGATAAGAATCTGAAATTCACAAAAGAAGATGAGGACAAGGATGGCAAAATAGCCTTCTTAGACATGACCATCATCAGAGAAGAGAACGGCACTTTTAAATTCAAACATTACTCAAAACCCTGTACGTCAGATAGAATGATTAATTATCATTCAAACCATCCAAATAAATTTAAGAAAAACCTCATTTATAACCTATCATACAATGCCATCTTACGAACTTCAGAAGAATATGAACCCATTATAAAAGACAAAATAACAAAAAAACTTCTTATCAATAATTATCCAATATATCTTATAAATCAACAATATAATAAAGCATGGCGCCGCATATACTACTCAAACTCTAATGACAGTAACATAAAGAAAATTAAATACGATCCAAAGCTATTTAGCTTTGATGAGGCAATTTTTAAAAACAGTAAGAAAGTTAAATTCAATGAAAAATGTAACCAAACATTTAGATATCAACAAAGTGAAACAATATCATTAAAAACCAAAATAACAGATTACTTCAATGCAAGTAAAACAGTTGCTAAAAACTACAACTATAATTTACATTTAGAATTACAACAAGAGATGAATAAAGGAACTAACTTAAAAAACAGAAATAAGCAATATAAATATGTAACATACACATACCACCCAGACATTCAAAAACCATTAGAGAATCTTTTCCGCTCAAGAAGTCAAAATTATAGCATAGCATGGAAATATAACAATAAAATAAAAAATATACTAAGCAAAACTAAAGCTAAGATAGATCCACTAGATACTAGATACAACATCTACCAACTAAATTGTAAAGATTGCCCAGATAAAGTATATATAGGCGAGTCCGGTATCAATCTCCATAAACGAATGATGGCACATAGCAAAGATATTGAATACGAAAGAGCCACAACAGGAGTCTCAAAACACATGTTAGAGACTAAACACAAACCGGATTTTGAAAATGTAAAAATTTTAGGGAAAGAGACCAATACGAGAAAAAGAAAGATTAAAGAAAACATAAAGATAATAAAAGCTGGTGACAGGTCTCTCAACATTAAAACGGATCTGTACTCATTAAGTGAGAGTTTCTTTCCTCTGTTCTCTAACACTAGTTGATAAATATAGTACCTACAATGTAAGCATCATCATGACCCACATCAGATTGTCTAAATTATTTCAGTAACACAACCACAACATCAGGCTGAATACAACAGCCAATGTCTACAAGGAGAATCCCAACACAATAATTAAGAATGAAACACACACACACACACACCACTCCTGACGTATAGTATCCATACCCTGCCTGTAACTATCCAGGCTAAAAGTTGTCCACATGGCATCTGTGAATAACAATTTTATGAGTGGTGTCTGATAAGGCTCAGTAAGGATTCTCCAGCAGCAACAACCAAAGTGAGTAGACATATATCACAAAAAACATTTTCTCCACAAATACACTTACAATAAATTATCTACAACTCTACTAGGTAATACTTGAACACCAAGTATTTACCTGGATGACAAATTCATAACACCTAAATGCTTCATTAACTTTTTACAGATTAAAAGTCTAATATAAGTATAAAGGTTGGCAATCAATATAAAGGCAATAGAATGAAGACTGAAAAACAAAAACAAGCAACAAAAATCACAACAGGTAAATATAGTAACAGTAAATAGTACAAAAACAATAAACAACAGTAAATTATACCCACCTTATAGAATGGCATTATATTTACAGAGATGAGGGTCATGAGGATGTGTTGGTCTAACATAATGCTAAAGAAAGGACTATGAATAATACCTACCTCTATCAGGTAAAACAATTTACATAACCTTGTAATTTGGTATACCTATTACATCAATTAAATAGTTGATAAGTTTTTAGAAAAAATCCTGACTGATGACCTAGGTATCTATAATAATTTGACTTGTAATTACATGTATTACATACAGGAACTAGTTGATAAGTTAATTTTAGCAAAAAAAAAAAAAAATTTTTTTTTTTTTTTTATACAAATAATTGACTTTGTAATGACACCTATTACATAAATTAGTTTATAAACAATTTTTCTTTTAGTATTAATGATATTCCTATTGTTAAAAATTATTGTTTAAGGCTGAAGAAGGCGGCTGAGACTGCCGAAACATGTACCTACAATAAAACTACTCAAAAAAGAAGACTCCAATAAATCACTTCCCAAAAGGAAAATGGTCGCACCACAACAACCAACACAGAAGAAAAACATCGATCGTATTTCGGTCAGCTATAATTTGAACGGAGATTCGGCCTCTTTTGCGATTCACACTGTTTCTGATTTATCGTACGTCCAAAACTTGAATTCTCGTAGCGAGCGAACGGTTTGTCCCACAGAGCTCCGGGTGGTCTCAAAAAATTCTAAAAATTCCATAGAATCTTAAATTGAAGGAAAAACAATACCTTTATATCAAAATTTTTTGAGTTAGGGCGTTTTCAAAATTTCAAAATTGATTTTGGAACCCTTAGAACTGTTCTACATCAACCAAAATCTTCGGGGCACAACTAGACCCCAAATGGAGCCTACATACCAAATTTCATCGAAATCGGTCAATGCTAAAAAGGCAAAAGTGCCGCGTACGGCGGACGGACGGCCAAATTTTTATTCGATTTTTGGATTCTACGTACCTTGAAACGTAAACCATCAAATTTTGAGGGGGTGTTAAAAAAAATTGTTTCTTGGTCGATTCCAAAGGTTCATTATTGAAAATAATAAACCAAAAACGTATGTTATTTCACTATGGCAATATTTTATTCAATAAAGTTGATTATTAAATAATCCAGGAGTATTATGGAAGTGCTTGGCTATAGAAGTGCTCTCATGTTTAGATTTCATTTGGAGCACTTCTAGTCATCAAATTTTCAAATTTCTTCTGGAAATAGATTCTAAATGTGTGTGGGTATGAGACAAGTGGAGTATTTTCTATTCGAAATTTTGGGTCATTATTTTCAACCTTTGGAATCGACCAAGAAAAAAATTTTATCCCCCCCCCCCCTCCACTCAAAATTTGTTGGTTTGTATTTCAAGGTACGTAGACTCAGAAAATCGAATATAAATTTTGACATCCTTCCGTTGTAAGCGGCCCTTTCCTTTTGTTACAAGGGACCAATCTTGATGAAATTTGGTATAGGTATGGGCTCCATTTGGGGTCTAGTTGTGCCCCGAAGCTTTTGGTTGATGTCAGTCATTTCAAAGGGTTGAAAAATAAGGGCTGACATTTTCAAAACGCCCCAGCTCCAAAACGTTCGATATAAAGGTTTTGTTTTTTCATCAATTTAGAATAGCATTCAATTTTTATAATCGAATGAGACCAACCAGAGCTGTGTAGGACAAACCGTTCGCTCCTTATGGAGAACTTAAGGGTTGGACTTAAGATAAATCAGAAACACGAGGCCTAGTCTCCGTTAAAATTTAATCCGTTAAAATGCGATCGATGTTCGTTTCTTCGAGTTTTGCGTCCTTAGCAACCAGTAATCATCCCTACAACTTTTCATTTCTTCAACTTAAACTTGAATGTGAAAGTGGCAAAGGCAAAGCTGTGTTCTTTGCAGGCGAGTGATCTATACAGAAAAATAATAAACCTTTGTGTAATAATTTACAGCGTTTTGAAGTTGAAAATGACTGAAAATCAATCAGAATATTCCAAGAAATTCACCCATTCTTTCGAGCTGCACAAATGGAATCTTTTGAAATGGCATTTTCTTAATCGTTCACCCTTAAATACTCTTTCTCATCGCTCCTTGCTTCCTCTCTTTTCCTTGCTTCGCCTCTATTCGTTGCTTTCGAACCCCCACATCATCCGCCTTCGAGAGACCCCCTCCACCAGGACGTACCTCGGACCAGCACGTTTTTTTCCTCCAAGACGAGTCCCCCTCGGAACTCATCGCTTCTTCATTTACCGTCAAACTGAGGCCTCGCGATCATCCAGTCGCCCCACCCTCGCGCAACTTTCTGTAATTTCAATAATTTTCAACAATTATCAATCATTCCAATTTTTGAGTCACAAACATTCAATTTCGAAGAATCTCGGTTATCCTTGATGCGAGCATTTCTCAAAAACACGATTCGTTCATTCGAGGAAGTCAAGAAAAAATAAAGAGGTGAGTATCATTAAATAATACGTAGGTAACTAATACTTAGATATTAAAATCCTATTCTACCTCGAAAAATAGCTGCAAACGCCAAAACGAGGTGCAACTTTAATATTTTTTCATAAAATTTCATTTTGTCCCGAATTTAAGGCTAATTGACACAAATGTGACTGAGGGAAGACGCAAATAGTTATCTCAGCTGTCGGTTAACTGAAAATCAATAAAATTTTTGACAATAACATCATCAGCCACTGCAGAACATGCCCCTAATCAATTGATTTCGCATTTATCTAATCAAGATATTTTTATTTTTCAAAAGCCGTCGCCAATTATGGTTTGATTCGATTTGGCATGTTTGAGTGCTCGTGGTAATGAAATGGAATTATGAGCTGAACCTGATTCATCTTTTACACCTTGTCAAATGGGAAGGTACAAACACTTTATCGAACTGGAAGTGAGATCTCAAACATATCGTTAAAAGTAATGCATGCATTCCAGGGGACGTCCCTTTGGATAAGCATTATGTCAATCTAAACCAGTTGGTAAGCGATAAAACTGTTTCACTCGATGTAATTTATTTAGTATTTTAGGCAAGAAATAGTGATTCCCCCTCCCTCTCACCTTATCCACCATAACATTTTTAGCGGCATGGGTGCCTCGAATCTGAAGAGCTTTTAAAAATCCATGATCTACGATACCCAACATGCGAATTCGAGTTCACCCCCCCCCCCCCCCCCAAAGGTGCCAATCTGGCACCTAAGCATAAATACTTCGTGACCTTCACCTTTGTGAAAACAAGAAAAAAACGTCTGCCAAGTGGGTGTGGCACATAGCTTCCTCGTATCCATAACCCGATTATATAGATAATCCGATGCATAGTTGTTAATCTCAAAACACCAATCTCTAAGTATCTTCCACTACCCTCATAGGGGACCATCTACACGCTAATCTGGACAATCCTAGAAAATTTCATCAAATTCGGATCAAAAATTAAGTGAGTAGATGTATGTGATTGGATAAAAAAAATACTTAGCCTCGGCTGGGATTCGAACCCGCGACCCCTGGGGGACAGTTGAAGTTACGGCTGTTACAAGTAATTCACGTTTGCGCATGCGCAGTCGCTTCTATCTATCCGGGGATGATGATTTTCATAGGGGACTATCTACAACCTAATCCACATAATCCCTGAAAATTTCATCGAAATCGGGTGGAAAATGTGGAAGTTATGGCCGTTACAAGGAAATTCAAGTTTGCTCATGCGCAGTGGCTACTATCAGTCCGAAGGTGGTGATTTTCATAGGAGACCATCTAAATACTAATCTGTAACATCCCTGAAAATTTCATTGAAATCGGATGGAAAATGTAGAAGTTATGGCTGTTACAAGGAATTCACGTTTGCGCATGCGCAGTCGCTTCTATCAGTCCGGGGATGATGATTTTCATAGGGGACCGTCTACACACCAACCCGCACAATCCCTGAAAATTTCATAGAAATCGGACAATAACTTGGTATAGTTATGGGCGTTACAAGGATTTCATGACAGACAGACAGACACGGAACCAAAATTGTTCAAAAAGGTCTAAAACGCAAAACGCGAGTGAAAATTTTGATTTTGGAGAACTTTTTTTTCATATCGGAAGCAAAAACTCGGTGCAACAACATTTCCCATCAATACAAATCTGGTCTGATAATCATGATGTTGGCTTTGTTGAACTATGGTAGGGTTTCTGTGGTATACTAGTAGAAGGGATTTCAAAAATAACTGTCTCGGGGTGAAAACTTTAAACTCATTCAATAAGTTAAGACTAGAGTACCGACGTTCCTTCCTCATTATCGTCTTAATAATACTTCTTTGTATCACATAATCACAAATCTATGATAGTCCTGGAGCCGAGGCCGAAAATCGCACATCATCTAGGGATACGATTTGACGACAAATTATGGAAATCTTGTCCACTCTGAGAGAGAAAATTCAAGTCTGCCATTCCAAAACGGTTGCTTTCAAAAACGGCGGCCATGTGAAATGTTCAAAAATCGCGAAAAATCATATCTCCGGGATGGATGAAAACTCTGTGAATGAGAGATTAGGTCTAATCATGGATGTTTTCATCAGTCTGCCACTCTTCAACGGCTGTTAACCCTCAACAGACTCAATTTTAAAAATTGTACACTTTTTGTGCAAAAATCCACAACGTTTGGGATGTCCCAAATTTGTACAGCTGGATTTTAAAAGTATACTTACGGGTTTAAGACTTGTCGGCCAATCCTAAGCAGCTGTAAAGTCCTGGCAGAATTAAATTGAAAAATTGTCAAATTTGATTTAAAATTCAGACAATTTTGGGATGATTCACACTTTAACACGTTGAAGTATGAGTGGTAAGTAAGCAATGCAGCATGGTCTGCCTTGGATAGCCCGCTGTCTTCTAGTGGCAGAATCAAATTCAATGATTGTCAATTTATTGATGAAAATTTGTTGATTTTGGGATACTCCAAATTTTTGCTCAATACTGTACTATTTTATTGAAACTCAAGCAGCGTGGTCTGCATTCAGTAACCCATTGCTTATATAAGGCAGACTAAAATTGAAAAAAAGTCCATTCATGCAGCATGAATTAATGAGCGAATTTTCAAAGAAATCATTCAGTTTAAGGTGTGGTTGAGAAAAGGACTAATGGTGTTGCAATTTGTTGTAGAAAGTTTTTTTTTCTATTCTTGGTTTATATATATGTATATTTTTTTTACATGCTTTTACACCAATAATCGACGTCCCGGAAGACGTGAAATCACTGGGCTGAAAGCTGAATCTGGGAGCCCGAGAAGCGTTCTGATTGGGGAAGCTCCTGGACGTAGTTAAAGATGAGTGCGACAGATCGCGTTCATGATCACTTGTTCCCAACCTCATCACAACAAGTCACCTTGTTTATAACATATTTTTCTCCTTTGTGCGTTACCTGCTGCATCTAAGTAATTAATTTAATAACATTTAAATATATTCGCGATATGTACGAAAAAATCGTGCGATTTTCAATAATACACTCGGTTTTAAACGTTTCTATCGGTGGCAGTTGTCGATTAAACATTCGAACGATATACGCACGTATTCATTATATATATATATATATATATATACCTAGCTACAAACTTTTCTCAATTTTGGACAATTTTCATTTTTGAAAAAAGCATTCATATCAGAAATTTTGTGCTGAATCCGAATATACCATAAATTACCATGATTTTCAATGTAAAAACCACAAAAAACGGGAAAAACCCGTTTTTTTGGAGTTTTTTTGAATTTTGGACCACTTTGGATTAGTGATGGCAAAAGTTTTACAAAAATCTATATATCGGGTTTGCGATATATCGGAAGGGAAATATCGATGGCACCGATATATCGGGAGCAAAAATATCGATATATCCGATATATCGGGATTACCGTAAAAACACACTTTATTTGAGTTGATTTATTTAATTATTTACTACTTTAACACAATAAAAATATAGAGGCCTACTGCAAAAAAAATAAGCAATATTAAAATATTGCTAAATATAAGTCGAAACTGGTGGTTAAATAAATGATTGGAAGATCATACAACAAACATAATTCATTCAATAACACATTTATTTCATAAAAATTACCAAAATAACCATTGGCCTATTACATATTTAAATATGTAAATTGCTGGTTAACGAACTTGACCTATGGTTTGTTGTTACAAACATTTTGGCAAAAACTAAAAAAAAACGTCTGCCAAGTGGGTGTGGCACATAGCTTCCTCGTATCCATAACCCGATTATATAGATGATCCGATGCATAGTAGTTAATCTCAAAACACCAATCTCTAAGTACCTTTCACTAACCTCATAGGGGACCATCTACACGCTAATCTGGACAAGTATGTGATTGGATCAAAAAATACGTAGCCTCGGCTGGGTTTCGAACCCGCGACCTTAGGAGCTCTAATCAAGACTCTATCCTCTGAGCTACCGATGACCTGCAATTAATGGGATTTGAGATTCTCACAGGAGACCATTCCTCTATGAAAGAATCCCTCTATGAAAAACAATTCTCTGTGATTTTCATAGGGGACCATCTAAACACTACTCAGTAACATCCCTGAAAATTTCATTGAAATCGGATGGAAAATGTAGAAGTTATGGCCGTTACAAGGAAATTCACGTTTGCGCATGCGCAGTGGCTACTATCAGTCCGGGGGCAATGATTTTCATAGGGGACCACCTACAACCTAATCCACATAATCCCTGAAAATTTCATCGAAATCGAGTGGAAAATGTGGAAGTTATGGCCGTTACAAGGAAATTCACGTTTGCGCATGTGCAGTCGCTTTTATGAGTCCGGGGGCAATGATTTTCATAGGGGACCACCTACAACCTAATCCACATAATCCCTGAAAATTTCATCGAAATCGAGTGGAAAATGTGGACGTTATGGCCGTTACAAGGAAATTCACGTTTGCGCATGCGCAGTGGCTACTATCAGTCCGGGGACAATGATTTTCATAGGGGACCATCTACAACCTAATCCACATAATTCCTGAAAATTTCATTGAAATCGGATGGAAAATGTAGAAGTTATGGCCGTTACAAGGAATTCACGTTTGCGCATGCGCAGTCGCTTCTATCAGTCCGGGGATGATGATTTTCATAGGGGACCGTCTACACACCAACCCGCACAATTCCTGAAAATTTCATAGAAATCGGACAATAACTTCGTATAGTTATGCGCGTTACAAGGAAATCATGACAGACGGACAGACACACAGACAGACAGACACACAGACAGACAGACACACAGACACACAGACACGGAACCAAAATTGTTCAGAAAGGTCTAAAACGCAAAACGCGAGTGGAAATTTTGATTTTGGAGAAATTTTTTTTTTCGTCCTTGAAAAGTGAAAACAAAGCTTCCGCTACCTTGGTAGACTCGGAAGCAATAAAGATCAAAAGTATTGAGGAAGGGATAAATAACGTTAAAAAAAACCTAGTTTTCCTTGAAAATACCCCAAAAAAAACGTCTGCCAAGTGGGTGTGGCACATAGCTTCCTCGTATCCATAACCCGATTATATAGATGATCCGATGCATAGTAGTTAATCTCAAAACACCAATCTCTAAGTACCTTCCACTACCCTCATAGGGGACCATCTACACACTAATCTGGACAATCCTAGAAAATTTCATCAAATTCGGATGAAAAATGTAAATGGCATGGCTGTTACAAGGATTTTACGTATGCGCATGCTAAGAGGCTTCTATAAATTTTAAGGCCATGATTTTCATTGGAGACCATCTACAACCTAATCAGCGTAATCCCTGAAAATTTCATCGAAATCGGGTAGAAAATGTGGAAGTTATGGCCGTTTCAAGGAATTCACGTTTGCGCATGCGCAGTCGCTTCTATCAGTTCGATGATGATGATTTTCATAGGGGACCGTCTACACACCAACCCGCACAATCCCTGAAAATTTCATTGAAATCGGACGGAAAATGTAGAAGTTATGGCCGTTACAAGGAATTCACGTTTGCGCATGCGCAGTCGCTTCTATCAGTCCGGGGATGATGATTTTCATAGGGGACCGTCTACACACCAACCCGCACAATCCCGGAAAATTTCATTGAAATCGGACAATAACTTCGTATAGTTATGCGCGTTACAAGGAAATCATGACAGACACACAGACAGACAGACAGACAGACAGACAGACACACAGACACACAGACACGGAACCAAAATTGTTCAGAAAGGTCTAAAACGCAAAACGCGAGTGAAAATTTTTATTTTGGAGAACTTTTTTTTTTCGTCCTTGAAAAGTGAAAACAAAGCTTCCGCTACCTTGGTAGACTCGGAAGCAATTTGTTGGTTTACGTTTCAAGGTTCGTTGAATCGGAAAATCGAATAAAAGTTTTCCCGTCCGTCCGCCGTACGCGGTACTTTCCTTACCATGGACCGATTAGGCATATGGGTTCCATTTGGGATCTTCTATTGCCCCCAAGCTTTTGGTTGACGTCAGTCACTTCTAAGGGTTGAAAAGTAAGGGCTGAAATTTTCAAAACGCTTAAAAACTTTCGATATTAAGGTATTGATTTTTAATCAATTTAAAACAGTATTGAATTTTTAGAATCGAATGAGACCACCCAGATTTCTGTAGGACCAACCGTTCGCTTCCTACGAGAACTTGAGGGTTGGACTTACGATAAATCAGAAACACAAGCGTGAATCGCAAAAGAGGCCTGATCTTATACTCAGTTCAAATTTTAGCTGACCAAAATGCGATCGCAGTTCGTTTTTTCGACTTGCACTCAGTTTTGCATTTTCTGCAACCAGTAATCACATTTCCTTATGAAGGCACCCACAACCGTTTATTTGTTTTTCAAATTAAAATTGACTGTGAAGCAACAATGTGGTTGGTAAACAGTGGCAATGGCGAAGCTGTGTTCTTTGCAGGCGAGTGATCTATACAGAAAAATAATAAACCTTTGTGTAATAATTTGCAGCGTTTATGAATTCTACGTACCTTGCAACTCATTAAATTTTTTGGAGGAATAATTTTTTCTTGCTCGATTACGAAGGTTTATTATTCAAACTAATAAACCAAAATCCGGGTTTTTTGCTCCACTTTGCGACTTTGACCTCAACAGACCGTCGTGAGTCTTCAGCGTCTTCCGAATTTCGTCTCGGATGGACGTTCGAACCAGATCGACCTCCGCCGCGTTTTACAGCCTCCACGGAGGATTACGATCGACCAGGTCGACACAAGAATACCTTGGGGCGGTTTTACTTCTGACCCATTTCTTGGTTTTTATCGGGAATTTGAATTTATTGAGGTGCAAGTGTAGAAGAACTTGAAAGAACGAAAGAAATCGAGTCAAGGCGTGTGACATCGAATAATCAGATCAATCCGAGGTACGACCAAGGATTGAGGAAGTTTCGTGAAGGAAGGAGTCGTAGACACGAGAAATCTCGCCTACAAGTTATTATTGAGTATGAATGTAGTTTTTAGCGAATCTTCAAGGAAAATTAAGCTTTTGCAATGGCCTCAAAATGTTTAGAATGGACTTTTTCGAAAAACATTTTCACTGAAATCCATTTAGGAACATTTTGATACTATCCCCAAAGACTGAAAATATTCAATTTAATTAAGTGATCATCAAGTTGTACTCAAAACTATCAACTTGTATATTAGCAATTTTGCTAGTTATAACTGTCGATTCTGGTAAGCAATAATATTACAAATGATCTACTACTTTCCTAACTATGATTCTACATTCCACTACTTTCCTTTCGCACTATTTAGCCGAGGAACCATAATTACCTATCAAAACTCGATTCGAAATTATAAATGCTTGCATACGAGTCTGCAACACATTGGGACATTTTCATGTCAACCACTACACAACAAGGTAGTGAAGTAAGGCTGTTAGTTCATGTACCCAAGCATCAAAATAAGAAAACAGTTGATTGTTCTCTACGCAACACAGTGTTTATTGGTCGCATGAGCAAGTTTTCGTTACGATTTTTCAGTTTATGTGACAAAGCAAAGACATGAAAATGTCAAAAAACTATTTTTCTAGTAAAATTCGCTCAATAACACTCATGCTGCATGAATATACTTTTATTATAAGTATTGTTATCAAGTAGATATACAAGAAGAAACATTGTCTACTCTACAGTCAAGGAGCTCAATTACAAACTCGATTCATCAAATTTCTGGTACAAATGATAATTAAATTGAGTATGACCAAGAGTTTTACAAGAAATGTTCAGTTCAAAATGGTTGGCAGTGAGTGAACTATCAAAATAATTTTTTGGAAAAGAAGAAAACACTTTTAAAATAAGGAGAAACTTAAAGAAAATTTTTTGAAAGTTCAACTTTGAATGGTGATGGTTTGAACTTTTGCAGCGTTGACATTTTAAGAACCACAATATGAAGAACCGCCAAAAGTCAGGGTAATCTCAGCAAGAAATCGTCTACAGAGAATTACAGGAAAAAAGGAAAAGCACCATCAAAATTTTCTTCAGCTTCGACCAGTATCCATTCAAACGAACTTTCTTGAGGGGATTGAAATCACCAGGATGGAAATTTCAATAAAAAAATTGAAACAAAACGGTTATTATGAAATCATTAATGACAAGAGTTTTTATTGCTTAGTATGCAATTGATAACTCAAACTTATCCTCAATGAAAGAAGAGAGTTTTATCAAATGCTAACTTTCGAAGATCTGCTTTGAAAGAAAATAGACTGATACCACTGATGAATTTCAAAGAATGCTTCGAAAAAAATGTAAACGCTGCAAATTATTACTCAAAGATTTATCATTTTTCTCTGTTGATCACTCGCCTGCAAAGAACACAGCTTTGCCATTACTACCAACCAACCATATTTTCGCTTCTCAATAAAGTTATATTGAAGGAATAGAGAGCTGTGGGTGTCTTCATTAGGAAATTTTATTACTGGTCTCTAAGGACGCAACAACAAGTACAACTCGAAGGCACGAACAACGATTGCATTTTGGTTGGCTAAAATTAACGTGAACGGAGATTAGGCCTCTTTTGCGATTCACACTCGTGTTTCTGATTTATAGTAACTCCAATCCTTAAGTTCTCATAGGGAGCGAACGGCTGGTTCCACAGAGCTCTGGGTGGTCTCATTCGATTCTAAAAATGCAATAGGTACCTACAATTTAAATAGGTGAAAAACATGTCTTCATATCGAGAGTTTTTGAGCTAGGGTTTTTTGGAAATTTTGCCTCGGACCTTTTTATTTTTCTAGGTACCTTTCTTGAAACGTAAACCTATCAATTTTGAGGGGGGTTAAATATTTTTATCTTCGTCGATTCCAAAGGTTAATGAACTTAGTAAATTGAAAATAATGAACCAAAATCGAAGGAGGTTAGGAGAATTTGATAACTTTTTTGTTCGTTGTGGGAGTGTCGCGCCATTTCCTCGCATTTCTGTAACTCACAGTGAATCTAGAGACAAATGTTGAATGAAATGTAAAAATCTTGTTTCAGAAGCAATAAAAAGAAAGTAAGTATATTGTTGTAAAATTTAGAGAGAAAAAGGCTGCCAAGTTTGTGTGACACAAAGGTAACTTCCTCCTACCCACCTTGCACTGCCCTCGTAACTACACGGCTACCCACAAAATTGCTGCTGAAAATTTCAAGTAGAAAATTTAGAATTATTGCTGTTTAGAAGGGTTCAAAATTTAAAATTGTTCAAGAAGGTCTAAAATGCAAAACGTGAGTGGAAATGTTGGTTTTGACGAACATTTTTTTTACCTTGACAAGTGAATTCAAATTTAACCCATTTCCGGCCACTGATGCGTTTTCGCATCGTCATATTTTATGATTTTTTGAATATTGAAAATAGTGGAAAATCTTTGCAAAAGAATTTTGTCTCGTTCCTGCTGTTGCTAAAATTTTTAGAAAAAAAATTGCTCTGACGTTCGGGAGCTGAATTTTTGAAAATGAGGCCTTTTGGCCAAAGGCATGATTATGATGGCTCAAATTCGATTCTGGGATAAATGAAACTGGATAAATCATATCGCTTTGGAAAACTCTCTAATCTCATTAAAAAGTAAAATTCATAAAATATCGAGTATTTTTGCTCTCGATTGGTGAGAAAATGATGCTTTATTTCGGCCGGCATTCTCTAAAACAGTTCATCCACCTCTTCCCATTATTCAGTTATTTCTACCCTTGGCTTGAAATGGGTTAAAAGTTTTTCAAATGTGTGAAGATAGTCATCATTCAAAAATGGTGAAACTCATTATTCGAACCAATAGGATTCCACTTGTCCACCCAATTTGGCGGGGGATATTTTTTGAAATTCCGACATCCATAACAGGTACCCCATCAATCTCCATATTGTT
The DNA here is from genome assembly GCA_009739505.2 of Apolygus lucorum. Taxonomy (NCBI): domain Eukaryota; kingdom Metazoa; phylum Arthropoda; class Insecta; order Hemiptera; family Miridae; genus Apolygus; species Apolygus lucorum. The sequence goes on along the minus strand of CM019173.2, from coordinate 26,783,503 downwards.
TTATTATTTGTTTCCGACCGCGCCCTCCCGCGAAAAGGACTTCTCGACCACAACCTTCCCTAACCGAATTGAACCGGCTTCCCGTTGAAGGTCGAACCAATGAACCAACTGTGGGAATCTGGGGCTTAAATTCAACGCTCGGCTTCCCGATTTCAAGATGACATCAAGAGAGCTTTTCTGAGGTCAATGGGAGCTGATGGTCGAATTTTTGTGTCAAAAAATACATCTAGCATTATTCCTATTTACAATGAGTACACTATAACATAAATAGGTACCTACCGTAAAACGGGGTGACATGTGCCATTTTGAAATTCAAATTTACCTATGTAGCGACATGGAAAACCGCGTTACGACTCCAACTTTCACATTATTGAGGATTGAAGAATAACCTCTTCGGTCCGAATCTCTTCTCTACGTTTTTGGCAGATAAGAGTGATAAGAAGTGGAAATTTGTTTATCGTTTGTTGGGTACAAACATGTGTTGCTGGGGATGGATTGGGAGTTTTGACATTTTCATTTTTTAAGAGTCTGTGGATTATATGCTTAAAGATGAAGTAATTCACTATGAGTCGATCAATGTTTTAAAATATTCAAATTAGTTTTATAGAGGATTTTAGTTTTTTGATTGTTAAAAACAAACATTGTTCCTGGGAAAGATTCGAAATAATTTTCTGGGTCGATGCGATATAGCCTGGAGACATTCCCCAATTAATTTCGTCAACATCAAACAAAACAACTCCGCGAGCTAATTTCATTTAATTCATGAGTTTTAGTTAGTAGTTTTAGTTAGTTCATGAGTCAAGATCGAAAATTTTTCGACTTTTTATTTTATAAAATTCTGCAGGTTTTTCCAGACATTTTGGTATATAAAAATATTAAATTTGAGCAGTGGAAAGCAGAGATATGAGTTTTCAAAGATTGTGGAGCTAAACGCTGTTTCCCGCTCCAGGTTCATAGTTTCTATATTTCTGTAATTACCTACCGTTCTTTCGCTGTTCATAAGTTCTGATTGATGCCTACTATGCCCTACTCCATGGTTCTAGCACTGGTTCCCATGCCACCAAATAGTACAAAATCTTTTGAGGAAACTCAATTTTAAATGCTTGCATACGAGTCTGCAACACATTGGGACATTTTCATGTCAACCACTACACAACAAGGTAGTGAAGTAAGAAAACAGTTGATTGTTCTCTACTCAACACAGTGAGTCTATTTTATTCAGCAAGATTTGCTTAGTTTTCGTGACGATTTTTCAGTTCATGTGCCAAAGCAAAGACATGAAAAATTTTCATTTAATCGATTAATCGATTTAAAAATTTTCACATTTAATGTCGAATAGCATAGCACTAGACTGATGAAGAAATCAAGTGAGCCAATAGTGTATTACCATTATTTTTATCAGTACCTACTACGTGATATGAAATAACCTTACCTAACCGGTGCAAACACTGACTGATAAGAATCATAGATAAGGAATAATCAGACCTCATTTTCAATTTCTTCAATATGAAATAATTACGAACTATCGATCAAATACCTCGAAAAACGGTAACCTTTCACAAATCGCGGTTTTTCACCAAACCGGAAAACCCTTGTTTTTCGTCACTTAGGTACCTGTTTCTCGGCAGCCAATAGAGCTGGCAACTTGAATTTTTTTTATATTGTCGAGAGGGGTTTATTACAGTCATTGAACAAGTTTGGACGGAAAACTCCCAACAGAAACATGGCTAGAATTAAAAAATCACTAGCATAGAAAATATGAAAAAACTGTTTTGCTATATTGTCTCTAGGTAAAATAATTTTAACACAACAGAGTTGAAACTCGCTCAGCAGTTATATGAAGAGTAGATGAAGAATTTAAAAAAAAAAAGTATGAAGATATCATGAATATATCCAGAGAAACAGGTACATGAAAAAGTGTTAAATTAGAACCGACTCATGACGTCAATTAAATGTTAAATTAGAACCGTCAATTTTGGACGTTGTGATTGGTCACAATTGGAGGGTAATTAGGGGCTGGACTTCTCCATGATCCGATCAAGAGCCAAGGTAAATGCAATAACTTGAAAATCATTAACATAATCGCGAACGACATCACAGTAGTGGTGCTGAACAACGACAGGTGAAAATCAAAATTTATTGTATAATTGTGGCATTGTCAGTGGTACTGCTCGATAATTTCAAACATTTACAACTAATTGATTCTTGGTGTCCAGTTTATTCTATGTGAGGCAACTATACTGCCCACCCAACTTGGAGTACGCTTTTTCGCACACTTTTGCCAGGAGCGATGAATTCGAAATGTTACTGTTTTTGTAATCAACGACTCCTATTCATTCAAATGGTATGAAATATTCTGTCAATCCAAAAATCATCCGAATTTGAGCGATTTTGGAAATAGAAATTGAAAAACGATAAATTCATGGAGAGCAGTCGGGGGGAAAAACTCGCAAATTTTCCGAAAATTCCATTAAAATCGTACATTTGCCGAAAACATTGTTAAGGTAAGACCAGAGATGGGCGTTAATCGATTAACGAATACTGTCACGAATACAAAAATATTCGCGAAAAGTACCTAATGGTTATTCGTTGGGCGGAAGGATTAACTAATACTTCAAAAGTATTCATGGTTAACGCCCATCTCTGAGTAAGACAGATAGATACGGATCCGAAATTATTGAAAAATCTTTGAAACTCAATTGTGGGTGAAAATTTTGATTTTCGAGGACCTTAATTTGCCCTTGCCGCACGAATTCAAAGCTTTCCTATCTTACCATGTACGAAAAACAATTTAGCACATGTACACTTCTAAAGTGTATCGTCTTGGCTCGAACTCTTCTCTGGATTACATAATCCGCCGAGGTCTTGTAGTTTCCAGATTATATGATTTGGCACGCTCGAAACGGTTAACTATGACCGATTGACCACGTTCGTTATAATGAGGACAAATACCAAGGTAACAACGTATGCAAACCGTAGCTGTATTCCAGGTTTCGGTGCGGTTAAGTTGAGTCGAGGCAGGGTTAAGTGTGTTTCTGAGATGAGAGATGTTACTAGAGTCGAGCCAAACTTTCTTCCAGTTTATCTGAGCTTAAGTGAGCACAGAACAAGTCAAACTTACAAGCAACCATAAAATATGATTTAACGAAGAATTGAAGTAGGCTGGTTTTAGCGAATTTTTTAGGAATGTGTTAATAATATGTGAGCACCAGTGCGAAATTAAAACGCTGCAAATTATTACACAAAGGTTGATTTTTAAAAGTTTATTTGGACGAAAAAAAATATATTCAAAAGAAATTGGATTACTGGATGCTAAAGACGCAAAACTCGAAGAAACGAACAACAGTCGCATTTTGGTTAGCTGAAATTTGAAAGGAGATTAGGCCTCATTTGCGATTCACACTCGTGTTTCTGATTTATCTGCCGTAAGTCCAACCCTTAAGTTTTCATGGGGAGCAAAGGGTTGGTCCTACGAAGCTCTGGATGGTCTCAATCGATTCAATCAAAAAATCAAATCAAAAATCAAATTGATGAAAAAACTGAAATTTTTTGAGATAGGGTATTTTGAAAATTTTACCCCTTAGAAGTGACTGACATCAACCAAATGCTTCGCGGCACAACTAGACCCCTAATGGAGCGCTTATAACAAATTTCATCAAAATGGGTCCATGGTAACTTAGGAAAGAGACTGCATACAGCCGACGGATCTCCCGATTCTCGATAGTAGTGCGTGGAAGCTTCAAGAAGGCTCTTCGTGAATCCATCTTCACGATTGGGATAAAACATAATTTTGTCGAGTATTTGTTATTTTGCTCGCTATATTTGGATCGCTATGCTGTGCATTATCAATAAATTTGAAACTACTCACGAAATTTGAGCGATTAGAATGTATTAATTTACTTCCAGGGAATCGTCTTGTCGAGGTTGGATGTAGTTGTACCTGCCTGTAAAGAGTTCCTGAAGGGCGGCAGCATAAACATTGCTATGTGGGAGAATGTAGTCATTAAGTATCGAATTGGAGATTTAAAAAAATCTGGTGTACGTACGGAGCTTCGAGTAAGCGAGTCTAACTGCTTGCAGTGCGTCAGAACTCTTGGTTATCTTCGAGCGTTATCAATATTACGTAGGAACCTAAGTGATTGATATTCGGAGGACTTAACGGTGCAACCCTGACCCTTCCAAAAGTTAACCGAATGGACGACCGCGGAATCAGTGAGTTCAGCCGTCATTGCAAAATACCCTCTATGACTAGCCCGATTGAGTTAACTGCTTAGGCCGTTTACTGAACCAAATAGATGAGTGTCCAACTCAATTTCCATCTCTTGAAGGTAAAGAAGTGCATTCCCTGTTTTTGTCATCAAGGTACCTTCGCCACAAGAAACCTATTAGAACTAATTATTCTGTATTAATTAATTTTACCCGAAGACCACAAAACATGCTCTGATTTATCCAGGCAGAGTCCCCCAACAACTAGAATGATGTTTTTACTCTACAAGAATCTATATTTTATCTATAAACTGGAATGAGGAGATTCAGATTTTGACTATTTTTCGGTAAATTTACTATTCTACTTCCTGCCTTGGAAACTAAATGCGAAAAATGCAAACTGACTAAAATTATGATCCTGTTCTAGTCGCTTTTCAAAAATCAGTCAGAAACACGATAATGAATTTCCCTTTCTCACTACAGTGTTTCTGGCTGGATTTCGAGGATTGATCAGTCAAAAAACCGTACGTCTCTTCCGTATATCTCTACCTTCCTGTCCAATGCTATCAAAATCAGAGTTCTTAGAAAGTTCAATACTCAGAAATCTCCCTGCGCCTTTTGGGGTTCAAAGGGCATTTGGAAAAGAGCTACCTGCTGAGGATTTGGAAGGATTAGTGTGACGTCAGAGCAGAGGGTCTTCTACTAAAAAAAACGCTGCAAATTATTACACAATGGTTTATTATTTTTCTATATAGATCACTCGTCTACAAAATCACCAACCATCCAATATGAAAAAAAAAATCAAAAAAAAAAAAAAATTTAAAAAAATCAAGAAAAAAAAAAAATCAAAATCACCAACCATCGATCGTATTTCGGTCAGCTCTAATTTGAACGGAGATTAGGCCTCTTTTGCGATTCACACTCGTGTTTTGATTTATACCTACCTATATATATATATATTTCAATATAAACCCTTAAATTTTTGTAGGGAGCGAACGGTTTGTCCTACAGAGCTCCGGGTGGTCTCAAAAAATTCTAAAAATTCCATAGAATCCAAAATTGAAGGAAAAACAATACCTTTATATCGAAATTTTTTGAGTTTTTTGAGCGTTTTCAAAATTTCAAAATTGATTTTGGAACCCTTAGAAGTGACCTACATCAACCAAAAGCTTCGGGGCACAACTAAACCCCAAATGGAGCCTATATACCAAATTTCATCAAAATCGGTCAATGCTAAGTGGCAAAAGTGCCGCGTACGGCGGACTTGGATTCTACGTACCTTGAAACGTAAACCATCAAATTTTGAGGGGGTGTTAAAAATTTTTTTTTCTTGGTCGATTCCAAAGGTTCATTATTGAAAATAATAAACCAAAAACTATAGCTAAACAATCGATAGATTGTGTGATTTCGATATTGTCCGTATAGAAGGTCGATGGTTGTTATCGGTTACATTACTGTTAAGTGTGTTGAGTATGTTCATTACTTAGGTACCTGTTGATGTTTCCTACTACAACTTTTTCTGATTTATCCAAGAAAACATTCCCAACTCTGATGTTGGGTAACTTTTTGACAAGGATGTGGAGCCTAAGAAGAAAACATCCTACATAAAATATTATATCGATAAAATATTATCGATAGTCCTATCGATTATGTAACACCTCTAGTCAGAAGTAGTAAGTTAGTTGTGTTTCTTCAATTATTGACCTTCGTGGCTTGAAGTTCCCAAACAACTTAATTGGTCTTCTGTTGTGATTACAGTTAGTGAGAGTAGGTGGTAGGCATACACAACAATACATCACGTTAGGCGGTGAATAAGTTGTACACAGTGTGTGTGAGCAGTGAATAAGAAATAGTGATAGTAAATAAGTTTTTGTTTCCGGTTTTCCAATTTTCCAAGTTTGGATACGGTTGAGGAAGAAAAATGGAATTGATACTCCTCAGAGGTAAGATTTATCATGTCGATTATATTCTTAAAATGAAACTTGATTGTGAAGCGAAAATATGGTTGGAAGGTAGTAACAATGGCAAAGCTGTGACCTTTGCCGGCGAGTGATCTATACAGATAAATAATAAACCTTTGTGTTATAATTTGCATCGTTTTTAAACCAAAACCTCTGCACTATGTAGGCTGCTGCATGTATATAATCTTTTACTTGCAGAATGTCACCTTCGATACAAATTACCTACATGATGACATTAAATTGATTTATAGGAAGGTCAAAACGGTTCAAATTACCTCTAAATTCGTATTCAGTGAGGTTAGTGCTTGAAATGATATGGGGGAAGTCTGCGTTTGTCCATCGAGAAGCTTTAGTTAATAAATAAGGAGGACACCTAAACCGCGATAAGTGAGTGATTATTCCTTAATTTGTGCGGCTCGTTCAGCTTTAGTATTGAACTCGAACGCGTAAAAAAGACGGTAATTTCAAATTCTGCGGGAGGCGGGGCTGACTGGAGAGACCGGTTTTCTGGTCGAGTTCAGGTTCACTTTACTGTCTTTGGCCTCAAGTCAGGTTCACGTTTACCTCATCCTCCAAGCGATGCACCTGGGAAACGTCTTTATTTGCTCGGACAAGGACGAGCTTCGTGAGTGTAAACAAAAGTGGCCGCCGGATCATTTAGACGTGTCTCTAAAAACACCTAAAGGCGGATTTTTTTTTGGCAGACAGGTGAGAAAATCTTTAAGATCTTCTGGTGGAATTTAATCTCGTAAGGTGCCTGAAGGGTCAGCTCTCAGCATCTTCAGGTTATGTGGGATTTAAATCCACTAAACTATAGAATGGTTGTAATATAAATTTATCCGTTTAAAATTCGCACAGTTTTTTGGTTCTGGGCTTAAAGTTGGTGGTAGGTTGGCCATGGGCAGGTTATGGTATCGTGGAAACTAGCAGAATCAGCGCAGCTTCTTCATTCAGACATTTGGTAGCTCTGTGTCCGTAACCCTGACACCAAGAAACTCTTACAACCCTATCGTTTGGCACTCCATTAGCTGCTATCCGTCTTCCCATTTGGAAAGAGACTAAAACTGAGGGAAAATCGCCCTCATCCTGGGGTTCTTTTCTGTAGGTAACTGGCTAGATCTTCCTGCTTAATTGAGCAATCATCACGCCGTATAAGATACGGCAGGCCTCTCATGGTGCCTGTCTGGTAGACGCTCCTTCTCTACTATGAACCCAGCATAGGTCAGAGGGTTTATGAATCTGACAGCTTGGTAGGTAGCAACCACCACATTCACTTGAGATGCACCCACTGTCCTGATTCCATAAATGTGTAGACCTTCTCTGCCATCGTGTGTTTCTCTCAACTGCTTCTTTACAGTTTTAGGAGAGCACGAAAACACTCTTTGGGGCGTTCAATGATTATAACTATCCTCCCTGCCAACCTCACTGGTTGCATCTTCCATTTCTCTGTCCAGAGAGGTTGCCTCCTTAGGTTTTTGACATAGTCCGGGCAACGAAGGGTTTGAGGTAGAAAAAAAATAGAACCCAAACCAAAATTGGCACAGATGTAGGGGTGGGTATCCTTATTAATATACTAAAAGTCCTGGAGGGTGGGGCACGAGCTCGCGGGGAGGGGGGTCCCTAAAGGTCCCATTTTGGGGTTTTTCGTGAATATCTCGAAAACGGTGCATTTCTCGATAAAGCATGTCCCATAGTAAATTAAAGCTGATAAAATTCTCTACAACTTTGATTCCATACGTTTTATCAAAATTCCGGACCGTTACCGAGCTTTATGCATCCAAAAATGGAGGAATTTTGAAAATTCGGTTTTTAGCTCACGTTTTCAACACGAAAATTTTGAAAATTCGGTTTTTAGCTAACGTTTTCAACACGAAATTCAACAAATTTATCCAGAAAACGTGAGCTAAAAACCGAATTTTCAAAATTCCTCCATTTTTGGATGCATAAAACTCGGTAACGGTCCGGAAGTTTGATAAAACGTATAGAATCAAAGTTGTAGAGAATTTCATCAGCTTTAATTTACTATGGGACTTGTTTTATCGAGAAATGCACCATTTTCGCACCCTTTTAGTATGTTAATAAGGATACCCACCCCTACATCTGTGCCAATTTTGGTTTGGGTTCTATTTTTTTCTACCTCAGGCCGTTTTTTAGTCTTCGTTGCCCGGACTAACATGGATATGTCTTTGATCTAGTTTTTTTCTTTTGCCTACATATTTTTATGTCCATTTAAAATATTAATCTTAATCTAATTTCTCCCTGAATGGAGAAAATAATACCTAGACATATCCATGATCTAGTGTTTCTCCCATCAAGGGAGAAATTACATGTTTTACGATCATCGACCGACGGGGGGCTTTCAGCTCCTTCTTCGACCTATCGTTAGCCATTTCCACATTCTTGGACTTCATTTTCTCTCTCTTTTCTGCGCAAGTCTTTTTAAATAGTTTAGCTTGCTTCAGTTTCATTATTGTCACAGTAATTTTCCTCTTCTGGGTTTTCAATGTTTGGTGGGATTTAATTCGGATTCCGTCTCCTTGTCATTTCTTATTTTAGTGTGGGCTTTTCCTCTGGAGTACAGTCAGGTGTGTCTCACATTGCTGCAACTATGATTGTGATTGCTCCAACTATTTACCCTCCATAATTCAACTTGAACTTGAACGGTCCGTGTTTCAACTCATAAGGAATAATTGATGTTGTACAAGTGCTATTCAGTAAACGGCTTATTTGTCATATCTAGCTAACAACGTGAACAGTTTTGTGAATATCACATCAAGACTCTGTATTCGTGTTATTAAAGCGAGGAAGCTCTCCTTCCCGTACTGGGAGACGTTGTTTTCTACCAAGAGAGCCTGTTTGCTCATTATTGGGCAATTTAAATAAAATCCGGAACGAAGGAAGTGAAACGGAGTTAATCCTCAAATCTTCATCCACTCGAAGCAGATAAACCACTCGGTCGAGCGTCACGTTTCGCGTATTAAATTTTATAATTGTTTACATTTTCAAGGGATTTTTTTTTGAGAAGCCAAAATGCGTCAATTGAGCTAATGACTCGAGAGTTACTCAATATCGTTCCTGCAAGAACGTGAGGGGAAGATCAGGAAATTTAAAGATCCGTTTTGTTACACACAAGACGTTCTAGAAGACAGTCGCCATTGAGATTTTGATGTGAGTTCATTATCATCATAAATATCTCGTTTACCTCAAAATATCGTTGTAATAAGAATTGTCCGTAGTATCTATTATTAGAACTATAAGCGTATAGTTACGTCTTTTGAAATGATAATTACAGTAGTTTTCTTCCTGAAGGGATTCGAAAACTGTAATTTTGGGTTGCAGCAAAGCGACCCATCTGGAGATTAGCTTCACTCTTCTCCTTGATTGACCTACATCCCTTTACCGTTTCTTGATATCACCGTGAAATGACATGAAAATAACGGAATTTTAATACAGTTCAACGAAATTGGATATTCAATGTATCTAAATCATAAGCATTCATACTGTCCCGCACCAAGGATGGTTGGGAGGGGAAGTGTTGCTAGGCAACCAACCTCATGCTTAAATTCCTTAACAACCCAAGAGCTCAAGTCATTTTCGTTTACAAGTGATCCATGAATTAAATTTCTAAGAATTCATTTAGCACGTATTATCAAAATTGATCATGCAACCTAGTTTTTTTTTCACAAAAATTACTAAAATATAGGTTCTAATACTAAAAAATACTAATATTAAATTAACAAAAAATGCTTTGAAAAAAACCAAATTTCAAGATTTTTGTTGAAAAGAAGAATGGCGTGGTAAAAACTTAATGATTATTATTATTCAAAGTACAACCCCGTTGTCTAATTGAAAAAAAAAACCTTTGGTGGAGGCTGAGAGAAGTTGAGAAAAACTTTTGATCATCTCTTACCTGAAAATCAATCTCCCGGCGAGAATGACAGATGAAGAGGTGATATTTTTGAAGGATTGGTTGGAGAATAACTAGCCCATCAAAAATAGAAAATTGTTTTTGTGCCAAAATTATTGAACATCGTTTGATATCGTATACTTCAAAAATTTGCTCATTTACTGTTGCTCAAATTTGCTCATTCACATTTTCTACTCCGTCGTATTCTCGTATGCATGAATGAATCAGACGCGGAAAAAATATCGAATATTACCAAATTGTAATATTAATTAATATTGCGCCAAATAATTTCCCTTGGCCGACACAAGGCGACCTTCTAAATCATAATACTGAGAAAAAATAGAGTGACTAATGTATAGAAAAATAATGTGATTGAAGGTACCCGAGGAAAAAAACAAAATAACCTTAGAGTCGCAACAATAGATAGGTAGGTAATAATTTTTTCCGCAGTCATTCAAAAAAATTAATCTTTTTCTTCGGCCGGTTTACTTGCCGGTAAAAATAGTTTAACAGTGTGGGAGGTTTCGTAACGACGATTTTCTAACCGGAAGCAGGTGACTTTTTGTTTATTGGCAGAAAATGTGTTCCAAAATTACCTAGTAGAATTGTGGTTATTTGTAGAAACTATGTCTTAAGTGTATTTTTTATGAACCTCTAGAACTAGATTAAAATGTTTTGTGACCACAGGGTAACAGGGACAACTTATCGGTATCTTACAGTGCAATGGAACTATGTCTAAAAATATCGATTTTGAGATAAATGCTAAAGGTCTTTTCGAGAGGGGACAACTTGGAGTGAGAATGGTTCATCCCTTTAGGCCCCAAGATTCCCTAATTTTTGAAATAGGTTAGGATATAAATATTTATCTTTGTGCAGATACTCGTAGTATGAGGGGTATTCTTCTTCTGAGCATCAACGAACCTGGACATAACCCTCCTCCCCAACCAACTAAGACAATTCAGATTTTTTTTTCAAAAAAAGGACATATTTACTAATTAAAAGACTGTTTTGGAAAAATTTTGAAATATAAATCACTGCAGCGTGGATTTTATGTTTAGTGTCTTTCTGAAATTCGGATTCTGTTTTTTGAAACGAAGAAGAGAAAATTAAACTGTAGTTGGAACTTGAATTATTGTAAACTATTCAGGAACTATAAAATTAGGCACACAGAACGAAATTTTACCTCGAAAATCACAGAACGTTAATAAAAAATTGAAAATATGCCAGTCAAATGGGTTTTTTAAAAGGCGGTATTTTTGTCTTGTAACAAATAGGTACTAGTACTAGTAAAACGTCTGCCAAGTGGGTGTGGCACATAACTTCCTTGTAGCCATAACTGAATGTATAGATGGTCCGATGTATAGTTGTAAATCTGAACAATCCTGAAAAAATTAATCAAATTCGGATGAAAAATGTAGGTGTTATGGCTGTTAGAAGGATTTAAAAAGTTTGTGCATGCGCAGAGGCCACTGTTGGGAGCGATGATTTTCAGTGGGGGACCATCTACACGCCAACCCGCACAATCCCTGAAGATTTCATCGAAATCGGACAAAACTTCGTAAATTTTTGCCTGTTACGTGGATTTCATGACCAGACACGGAACTAAAATTGTTCAGGAAGGCCTAAAACGTAAAACACAAGTCAAAATTTTTGTCAAAACGCCAACCCGCACAATCCCTGAAGGTTTCATCGAAATCGACAATAACTTCGTAAAGTTTTGGATGGACCGTTACATGGATTTCATGACCAGACACAGACAGACACGGAACTAAAATTGTTCAGGAAGGCCTAAAACGTAAAACACAAGTGAAAATTTTGATTTCGGAGAATATTTTTTTCTTTTTAACCTAGAAAAGTGAAAACAAAGCTTAGTAGAATGTCTTTGTACCTGTAAATAGGTGAATAACTTCGAAAAAGTATTGTTAATTGTAAATAATTGATATTCAGAATTTGAAAAATCAATTCACTGAAAAAATTCGGAATTTTTATGACTTCTGGATTTTATAGAAGATATATTAAGCAAACTAGTGAATTTCTTTCTGGTCATATCAATCTGGTCTTTTGAAGGTTCGCCATTCCCGAACATCCTGTATTCTTTTCGAACAATTTCATTCACATTTTTTATTATTCCCGCCCAGCGGTATCACCACCACGATGGATACCACTTAGACACTATTTAGAACAATCTTCCTAGATTTTTATTACCTACATCACATGTCCAATCAATTTTCGGACCTTGACTCGGTGGATTCCCTCGATCCAAATTTTACCACCTCCCAGAAGTCACAATTTGCGTGCGACAGACCACACATCCGGCCAATTTGATATCGCACTGATACAATCGTCGATCGGTTATTAAATAGTTTATTTTTAAACGATTGTGAAACCGACGAAGTCGAATGTGACACACTTGTTGATGAAAATTTGTTGTGACAGGACATCAAAGTGACAAACGATCGGCCGTCAACTCGCTCCGATCCTAAATGGGAGCCCTCCTCTATTAATTCTCATGAAAACGATAACTACGGTCTATTTCAGTGGCCGTAAATGGAGATTTAAATTATTTTCGCCTGTAGCGGTCAAATATAGATTTCTTCCAAATGAGGAGCTCAAAGGAAGAACGTTCATCTTCAATCTGAGCACACCAAAAATCCTACCAACATCAGTTTTCTGATCCAATAAAAAGGAGAAAATAACAATAATTACAACGTATTCAGATAGGTTGGTTGGGAATTCGCTCCCCATCAATAAAGACAAAAAGATACAGAAATAAGAGAAGGTATCGTTGAGTTATTATTTGTGTTCCAAAAATCATCAGTTTTTGAGGTCGGTCCGTTCTTTTCTTGAAATGGTTTTTATTTTATTATTAATATTACTTTTTATTTTTCACTTTTTAGTGGTTCTTAATTTATTTTAAAAATTAGTCCCCCTTCCCACCGACTTTCGATCAGTTTTCCGTAATGTAGATAAGTTTTCCGTACTGTCAATTAGTTCCCATACTGTGGACTAGTTTCCCTGATGTGGATCGGTTATCGTACTTGACTCAGGTCCTGTTGTTTGGATCAGTTTCCGTACTGATCCATAAAGCTCACAATCACACCTATAATTTGAATCATGTTGTATATGCAATGTGAACATAATATGTTCTCATTATATTATATTATATTATAATGTATTATTATTATGTTTATGCTGTATTATTATTATGTATTATTATTATTATTATTATTATTATGTTTATTATTATATTTATTATTATGTTTATTATTATGTTATGCTCATTATATTATATTATAATGAGCTATGTGCCAAACACACTTGGTAGACTTCCCTTTCATCGCCTGTTCGATATCCCTCAAATTTGATGGGGTACTTTGCAGTTCTGACGACCTCCTATCCCATTATCTACCCAACTGTGTCATGGATGAGGACGATGCTAAGTGCTACACCCTCTTGTTAGAGTACTCGCTCATCTTTTAATTGTTTTTCCTCATATTGGATAGGGAAACTTATTTGAACATTCATGTTAACGTTTGATGAGGTTCATGCAGGTTCTGCGCGAATACCCCCCCCCCCCACCTGCAGCAAATTTTAGAAACAACAACACGATTAAGAATTCCTTCCCCTAGAGTCGTCCCCTGGATTGCATTAGTTACCAATATGTTTTTTTTTCAGCAAGAATGCTATCTCGATAGTGAAAAAAACAAATATCATTTTGAAGAACTCGGATCAATATTTCGGTTTGTATATGAAGTCGGTCTGTCTGTCCCGCGAAGCTACGAACTGCATTACGCAAGGGCAATGACGTATTTCATCAGTGCATTCCAACCGATCATGCAATCAAAGCTCCATCAAAACAATATCTAACAACCAATGAGCAAATACTTCAAGGCCAGCTATAAATTAAGGAAAACTCCGACAAAATAACGAGTTGCCGAGGCTTCTTTGCTTCGATTCACAGAGGAACCCAATCCTGCGAAATGGGTTTTTAAAGCGTTTCAACCAATTTTTGGGCATGAGCAGATTATGGATCACTATTAATAAATATCTGTTATTTCTACAACAAATGAAGTAATAGTTATTAAAAATTATGAAAAAAGGTTAGAGGTGAGGCTATGTGCCACACCTATATGATTGTTATTCTTCTGAGTATGTATCTTTTATGTATTCTTGGGAATACTCTGACCAGCCCAGGCAAATTAGACAGCCTAAAAAATGAGCAAAAGCTGGAAATGGAAGAAGAAGAAGAATCTTCATGATCTTTATAGTTAGTTGTTATGTGAAAGTTTCCTTAATGCGACATAAAAGTCTCAGAAACTGTTATGAACAGTTCGTGGAAACTTCCTTTCTGAATTTGGAAAACTTTCACAAATCAGGAAGAGTTGGGAGTCTGTTTGAATAGCCTGCAAAATCGTGTTGTGGACTTCATCCACGAGTAGACCAGTGATTTCTCAGATTTCTCAGACAAACAATACAATATTTTGGAGCAACTTTGCTGTTGGACGAAAACATAATACTTCGACTTCAGGTCGATGACCAGATGGATTGATCGTACGACTGGAAACTGCATTTGAGTGCAGACGGCCGGCGATCGTATCTCGGGAGAAAAAAATTCGCGGCTCATGTAGATTGAAGATTGGAGGACGTCTGTCAGTGAATCAGATGTCTGGTCTGGGCGGTTTGCCCTCAAACAGCCACGTTTTTAATTCAAATGGGACGTACGCGGCTTTTTTTCTCTCTTTTTAATGGCCAACTTGAGCTGTTGGTGAAACAGTTGTCTCCCGATGGCTCAACTGGGTAAAGTGGACTATCCTTGATAAAAGCAGGAGTGACAATGGGATTTTTAAACGACCACCCAAGATAGGACTTACTCGTACCCACTCGCAATCTTCAATCCATACCTTTTCTTAGATGGTCGAGATTCAACCAAAAGAACAAACTTTCATTATAATTTCATAATATTTATTCTTCGTTTCCTGCTACCTCAGGGCCCTATCATCAGGGAAATAGCCAATAAATAAAAAAAAAGTCTGCCAAGTGGGTGTGGCACATAGCTTCCTCGTATCCATAACCCGATTGTATAGATGATCCGATGCATAGTATTTAATCTCAAAACATCAAAACAAGTTAATCTGTAACATCCCTGAAAATTTCATTGAAATCGGATGGATAATGTAGAAGTTATGGCCGTTAGAAGGAATTCACGTTTGCGCATGCGCAGTCGCTTCTATCAGTCCGAGGATGATGATTTTCATAGAGGACCATCTAAATACTAATCTGTAACATCCCTGAAAATTTCATTGAAATCGGATAGAAAATGTAGAAATTATGGACGTTACCAGGAAATTCACGTTTGCGCATGCGCAGTGACTACTATCTGTCCGAAGGTGATGATTTTCATAGGGGATCATCTAAATACTAATCTGTAACATTCCTGAAAATTTCATTGAAATCGGATGAAAAATGTAGAAGTTATGGCCGTTACAAGGAATTAACGTTTGCGCATGCGCAGTCGCTTCTATCAGTCCGAGGTTGATGATTTTCATAGGGGACTGTCTACACACCAACCCGCACAATCCCTGAAAATTTCATTGGAATCGGACAATAACTTCGTATAGTTATGCGCGTTACAAGGAATTCATGACAGACAGACAGACAGACAGACAGACAGACAGACAGACAGACACACAGACACACAGACACTGAACAAAAATTGTTCAGAAAGGTCTAAAACGTAAAACGCGAGTGAAAATTTTGATTTTGGAGAACTTTTTTTTTCGTCCTTGAAAAGTGAAAACAAAGCTTCCGCTACCTTGGTAGACTCGGAAGCAATTGAAAATTATGAAAAAAATCCCATTCATGCAACATGAGTGAGCAAATTTTCAAAGACTCCACATTTTGACTTCAAAAATCGAAAAAATAACTGAAGTTGTCTCCTCGGTCCGGATTTGTACCCACTCAACTATTATTGAGTTATCACGTATTGGCTACGATGATTATAACTATACGACTTTACTAATACGGATTTCAGTGTGCAAATTTTTGAATCGATTGAAGCTATTGCAATGTTGTCAAAAATTTCCCCAGATTTCCGCTGCTAAAAGTTGGCTGGTTTTCAATCAGTAAATACGGATTTGATTTTCTTTCATAGTATTTCAGACATCTCAATTCATGGGCCAACTACGTAAGTATTAGATATTGAATTTGCAAAAAATGAATGCACGAAGGAACATAAGGAATTAATGATTACGATGAGATTGGTAATGGATATTAGGCCAAAATGGTTTTAAAAAATCATGTTTAGATCAGTAACTCAGACCAAAACAGCTTAATTGGGCATCAAACCATTAGTCAAATAGATGACAAAAACTTGGTTGAAGACTTTTTTTATGCAGTTTAATCCTTGTTCTACTTCTTCATCTTTACTAGCTTTGTATTCGTGCAATAAGTGAAAAAACTGCAAATTATTACACAACGGTTTATTATTTTTCTGTAAAAATCGCCCGTTTATAAAATACTGCATTTGATCAACTGAAATTTGGCTCATTTCCGTCATTGAACGTTCATGTGCGATTCAGATGCATGTTTCTAGGCCCTTCTTAGGGTATAAGAATAGGGTTCGAATAATAAAATAAATCACAAAAAATAACGATTTTCCGGAGGATATTGATTCTTTAAGAAACATCCTGTATACCTATAGGTCGGTATATTATATATGATAGTAAGGTGAACCTAACCATCGTCCCACTTAAAATGACGATTGATTCTTCGAACTCGCCTCCACCCGAGCAGACAGCTCCTAGGAGAAATATTCAGAAATTAGTCCCCCTTCGGTTGTTTGGAAGAAACAAGAAACTGAATCGGTTCATCAATATGGAGATGGCAAACGCCTGAGTTTTGGTTCGACTGACGGAACGAGTCGAATGCCGAGACCTTTTCACTCAAAACGTTATTAGAGCGAGATACGTGAGGCGACAAGTTTTAGTTAGAATTTCAGGGTTGAGTATCACGGAAATCACCTTCACTGCGGTATTTCTATAAGTGGATGACTAATGAAAATATTAATTAACATGACAAACAGAGATACATAGCACCTCCCTGTTTCAGATCATTCTGATCCCAAATTCGAAGAAAATAGGCGTGACACCTGATAGACTGGTCACATGGTGATTATTGTTTATCTTGGATTTTTGAATTCTGTTCAGTAACAGCCATAGTAAAAGCCTATTGTGGGACCCTCTCAACACCATGTTCACCCTAATGAAAATTACGGTGGATTAATTTCTGTGCAGCTTCCCTGTTGGAAGTAAATCTCCTTTAACCATCTAAACCACGCATTAATAAACATTGTTATTTCTTTGCGTAACGAAAAAGCACACTGACACTCGAATCTTTTCATATCACTGAGTGTATTAAGAATTTTAATTAACTAAACAGGGTGTCCAAGTAACTATGCTCCTCCCACTTATTTTCTATAATTTATTGTGGACGAAAAAAAATGAGGCCAATGCTTTTCTTCATAATTCTTTGAGTAGGATTCAAAAATGACAAAATTGCGCAGTGCGCATTCGCGCAACCGTTTTTTTCAATATTTAGTTTTTTGACAACATTAAAACTTGATCAAAATTGAACAAAACATAACTAATAATATTATAGATCATTCTCAGCTGCTGCGGTAGAAATCTTCCTGAGGAAGATTCTAAGGAAATCTCATAAGGAAGGAATATGACATCAAACTCGTTAGAGAATGGACAGACAGGCTGTCCTTGTCTTGTTTTCATAAAGTATTTCAGTCCGCTACAGTGAACGTATCTCAAGATCTTTATTTTCAAATGGAAAATTGAGTGAAATTCGAAGTGGACCTGCCTCTCGAGAGAACCAACTCAAAACGTTGATTTCAACTGTTTGCAATGGTTTATTATTTTTCTATATTGATCACTCGTCTGCAAAGCTATCAACCATCCAACATGAAGAAAAACATCGATCGCATTTCGGTCAGCTAAAATTTGAACGGCGATTAGGCTTCTTTTGCGATTCACACTCGTGTTTCTGATTTATCGTACGTCCAACCCTTAAATTCTCGTTGGGAGCGAACGGTTTGTTTTACAGAGCTTCGCGTGGTCTCAAAAAATTCTATAGAATCTTAAATTGAAGTAAAAACGTCTGCCAAGTGGGTGTGGCACATAGCTTCCTCGTATCCATAACCCGATTGTATAGATGATCCGATGCATAGTAGTTAATCTCAAAACATCAAAACAAGTTAATCTGTAACATTCCTGAAAATTTCATTGAAATCGGATGGAAAATGTAGAAATTATGGCCGTTACAAGGAATTCACGTTTGCGCATGCGCAGTGGCAACTATCAGTCCGAAGGTGGTGATTTTCATAGGGGACCATCTAAATACTAATCTGTAACATCCCTGAAAATTTCATTGAAATCGGATAGAGAATGTAGAAATTATGGACGTTACTCGGAAATTCACGTTTGCGCATGCGCAGTGGCTACTATCAGTCCGAAGGTGTTGATCTTCATTGGGGACTATCTACAACCTAATCCGCATAATCCCTGAAAATTTCATCGAAATCGGGTAGAAAAAGTGGAAGTTATGGCCGTTACAAGGAAATTCACGTTTGCGCATGCGCAGTGGCTACTATCAGTCCGAAGGTGATGATTTTCATAGGGGACCGTCTACACACCAACCCGCACAATCCCTGAAAATTTCATTGAAATCGGATGGAAAATGCAGAAGTTATGGCCGTTACAAGGAATTCACGTTTGCGCATGCGCAGTCGCTTCTATCAGTCCGGGGATGATGATTTTCATAGGGGACCGTCTACACACTACCCCGCACAATCCCTGAAAATTTCATTGAAATCGGACAATAACTTCGTATAGTTATGCGCGTTACAAGGAATTCATGACAGACAGACAGACACACAGACACTGAACCAAAATTGTTCAGAAAGGTCTAAAACGCAAAACGCGAGTGAAAATTTTGATTTTGGAGAATTTTTTTTTTCGACCTTGAAAAGTGAAAACAAAGCTTCCGCTACCTTGGTAGACTCGGAAGCAACAATAACTTTAAGTATATCAAAATTTTTTGAGTTAGGGCGTTTTCAAAATTTCAAAATTCATTTTTTGGCCCTTAGAAGTGAACTACATCAACCAAAATCTTCGCGGCACAACTAGACCCCAAATGGAGCCTTCATACCAAATTTCATCAAAATCGGTCAATGCTAAGTGGGAAAAGTGCCGCGTACGGCGGACGGACGGAAAATTTTTATTCGGTTTTTGGATTCTACGTATCTTGAAACGTAAACCAACAAATTTTGAGGGGGTGTTGAAAATTTTTTTTCTTGGTCGATTCCAAAGGTTCATTATTGAAAATAATTAACCAAAATCGATGTTCGGAGAAAAACATTCATGTTTTCAACACTTGGACATCGACGTTGAATGTCATAACGGACTCAAATTAAATTTATGAGATAAACTAGGCGATTCTGAGTTATGAGGAAAACCATAAGTCAATCGAGTAGCTACCGAATCCGGTGAACAATGAGTCTAGAAAACAGTACACAGTGAATACGAACTGGGATGGATGAGTTGTTCTCAACAGCGCCCCACGTGAGCAGAGCATGACAATTAGTCCCTTTGGGTATTTACCAGAGAATTATCCATTCAAGCGAATGTCTCCGCCCTGAGTCTCCTTCATTGAGAATAAATGGCATTAATTCACGGCAACGTCTACCATTTTCTAGTGATTTCCCTACCCGCCATCTTGGAAGAGGAATCCGTTTGTCCGACTAAAATTACAGGTGTACGATGTACAAAACCCTTCACAATTCAGTTGGGAACGCCTACCGTTTTGATAAAGCACGGTCGGTTCGATTCGAATATTGTTTGCGCAATTTGTACAAAAACATTCAGAAATTACTAGTTTAATAGTGATTAGTTCGTATCTTTTGAACGCTTGAAAATTCGAGCGACGGTTCATTTTTTACTTTCCTCAATCTCAAGATTGGTTCACGTGTGGTAATGAAGTTGAATACAAACTCCTGGTTTTTATGTAAAAGTAAATATACATTTACTAACTCTGAAATCAGTGTTTAGCTGGGAAATTGACGATTAAACTGTCTAATAACGTTAGACATACATAATTTATAATTATTTGATTCTTTTGGTACATTATTTTGAATAATCAATCTTTGTCAGTACTGAGGGATGAAAAGTGGGGTTGAGATTTTCAAAACGCCTTAGCTCAATATAAACGCAATTTTGCTTCCGAGGAAGGGAAGTTCCAAGGTAGAGGAAGCATTGTTTGCATTTTTCAAGGTTGAAGAGAAAAGTTCTCCAAAATCAAAATTTCTACTTGCGTTTTACGCTTTAGGCCTTCCTGAAAAATTTTGATTCTGTGTTTACCTGTGTGTCTGTCTATCATGAAATCCTTGTTACAGGCAAAACTATACCACGTTATTGACCGATTTTGATTAAATGTTCAGGGATGGTACGGATTGGGGTATAGATGGTCCCCTATGAAAATCATCGCCTCCGGACTGATAGCACCCACTGCGCATGCGCAAATGTGATTTTCCTTGTAACATCCATGACTTCTACATTTTCCTTACAATTTCAATGACATTTTCAGGGATTGTGTGGTTAGCGTCTAGATGGTCCCCTATGGGGGTAGTGCAAGTTACTGAGAGATTGGTGTTTTGAGATTAGCTACTGTACCTACATCGGATCATCTATACTATCGGTTTATGGTTAAGAGAAAGCTATGTGCCTCACCCACTTTTCAAATTGTTTTTCTTTCCATTAATTTAAGATTTGACAAGAATTTTTAGAATTGAATGAGACAATCTAGAGCTCCTATAAGGATAAATATAATTAAATTAACTAATGCATGTTCAAGTTGAGAGGCTGTAATGGATAAAGTGGGTCATCCAGCTTGGGTACTTTATACTCTAGCTAGGTACAGGTACTCCTCCAGGTCTATCCTTATTATGGTCATCCCGTCTCTCTCGACCACTTTATCCCTTCTTTATTCATGAAAATTGATTCTTAGAGTAAGTTATTACATTCTACACTTTTGCATGTTTCAGAAGAAAAATGTATCCGTGACGATTCATCGAAGTCAACTCAATTCACCTGAACCGCCAACTTCAATCTCAAAAAACTAGTCCGAATAATTTATAGTCGAAGCAGTTTGGTAGATAATTAATCGAAGACAAGATGGCGAACCCTTCAGTCGGTGGAAGTCAGACGTCTGTCGCAGGAAGTCAAACGATGATCGACGATTCCACCAACACCTCGCCGTATCCGACGCAGAAGTTCCCTCACAGGGAGTCGATGCTCACCGCAATGAACGTCGGCAGCAGCGATTTTATTCGTAAGTTCTAATTCGATATTTAAATTGATGATTGTGGGCATCGAAGTAGTCCCTTCATCGTCAAGAATTCAACCTTTTTGGAAAGGTTTTGGAGATGAATTTTGATCATGGTTTCTGAGATGATAGATTGATTAACATGCTGCGGTACAATATTATAAACCGTAAACAGGTAATCTGACTGAGAGTGCTCCGAGACCTGAAGGGGCGATGCCGGGTATGAGTTTAACTAGATTAAAATCTAGTCGGTACTTGTAATTCCTCAGTTCCTATCAGTCCCCAAACCTCAAAACCACCTCAACCCCCCCTCACCGCCTTTCTCTTTCTTTCAGCCCCAAAATGCTCATCCAAGGGAAATGGTTTCGTTGAAATGTTATCTGAACACAAATACAAGTATAAGAGGGAGAGTTTTAAACAATTTGGTAGGTGAAAATAGGTGAGTTCCCTTTTGATATACAGGGGGACCGGAAGACTTCGGGATTCGATTCTACAACTAATTCAAGTAAGAAACGTCTGTTTGCAATTTGGTTTCAACCCTTTGTTTTTCCAGGTTTTTCCCATTTTAAGATTTTTCCGTGTTTTCGACCTTAGGTCGACACTTACGTCACCTTAATTGAGTGTAAAAATGTAAAAATAAGGGCACCTTTGGAAAGGGCGTCAAATTTCCCAGCTTTCTAGTGCCTACACACAACTATTGTCCTGAGGGGTGAAAGTCAACTCGTAAAGTAATTTTTGTCAAATTGGCAACATTTTTTCTTCTATTGGTTGTTAGGGTTTTATTTCCGCATGGTTATGTACCATTAACCAAAAACCGCGCAAAGAATTCAGCTTTCCAAGTACAATCAAAAAATATTTTGCAATCGAATTTAGTAGAGAAATTTGTTTGAACCACCTTTTTTTTCCAACGAAATCGACGTTTGTCATTTTGCCTACTCACCACCCTTCATCCAACCACTGATGGATAATCCAATCCACTGGTAGATGGATAACCATGCGGAAGTAAAATCCTAACAACCAAAAGAAAAATTAGAAAATGTTGCCAATTTGACAAAAAATACTTATCGAATTAGTTTTTCACACATCAGGTCCCCGAAAACAATTTTTTGTAGACAATAGAAAGATGGGAACTTTGTCGCCCTTTCTAACAGTACCCTATTTTTACATTTCCATGGTAAATTAATGTAGTTATGGCCATTTTAGTGACGTAAGGTCAAAATCACGAGAAAACTCTTAAAGTGGAAAACACTTTGAAAAACAAAGGGTTAAAACAAAATTGCTAAGATACCTTTTCTTATTTAAATGGTTATAGAATCGACTCCCGATGTTTTCCGGTTCTTAATATGGGACACCCTGAATATGTACAAGATTAGGAGAGTCCGTTCAAATAAATAAGTAAACGATAGGGCGATCAAGTAGAATGCAAGATATAGAGTACAATGTAAAAATCAACTACCATAATTTACAAAACAATTATTTTCGATTATTTTCTCAATCGATTTTCAATTCTAAATATGTTTTGGATTTTTCTCAATGTCCCCAATGCAATCATCATGAGACAACTTCGAAAATGTTCAGTCTTATTTTGTCTATTAATATAATTTTGAACGATTTTTTCATACTAATTAAATTTTAAATTCTAATGAGCAAATTGATCCCATTTACGAGTTTTTCCAAAATGTTGCCTCAAACCCTTATTTTTTTCAATTATAAACTTAAACTAAACCCTTACGTTTTTAAAATTATTGTTATCTACTAAGCCTTAGAGGTGAACAATCTAAACAATCAACGCTATGACGTGGTTTCTGGTGTCCTTGCATCCTGGTAGCACCACTGCTTTGTGCCACGATGACAAAGAATATTTCATGAAAATCCAGAGGTGTGTTGGTTTGGAACTGCAATGCCCACCTTCTATCAGATACTCCCTGTACGGGGGTCGTATTGATGAGAAATCTTACTAAAAATACCATGTGCTAACTCTTCACCTTGATCTACCTACAGTGATCGAAGATTTGGGCCCTAAGAGGAAGATCAGCGTGAAGGAAAAAGCGGCCGAGGTGGAGAACTGGTTCGAGAAGAACTTCCGTCGTCTCGCCACTTGGAAAACCATCACGAAAAAACTTCCCATCATGGTCTGGGCTCGAACCTACAACTCCGAGGACTTCGTGGGCGATCTCGTCGCTGGCATAACTGTCGGTCTCACCGTCATACCGCAGTCCTTAGCCTACTCCAGCATAGCTGGTCTTCCAGCACAGGTAAACTTGAATGCGATTCGATAAAATTGCTTCACTACTAATTTCATTGGAGATTGAAGTTTTAATTATCTGCCAATCGTAGGATCATCTTTATGAGAAGAAGCTGTGTGCCACATCCATTCGGCAGAAGTTTTTCTGTTTGACACCAGGTGTCCTGTAAGAGGCAAACAGTTGACTACCATCAATCTGAACGGTCTCGTTCTATTCAAAGTTCCAAAATAACTTTCCCTCTCATTTAAATTTGCAAGAACATGTCTACACAACATTATTTGAGTGACTTCTTAAGTTATGTTAAGTTATTCACTTTTAAATTAAAAATGTCGCCTTTTATGCCAGCTCATTCAATAACTTTTTTTGTTGACAGTTCGGTCTCTACAGTTCCTTCTTGGGTGCTCTCATGTACATCTTCCTCGGAAGCTGTAAGGACGTTCCTATGGGGCCTACGGCCATCTGCTCGCTTCTTACCTACCAGGTGATCATACGACTTGAAATACTCTTCTATCATACAGAATTAAAGATTAATCATCCCAAAGTTAAACTGCGGCTCATTTCACGATTAGTACGACAACGACAGTCAACTTAAGATAGTCGATAAAAGTCTCAACGAGAAGATACTTTCGACCTACGGATGGTAGACCTACGGTTCTACAGTCGGAGAATTTAATAATGATTAATCTTACGCCATTTTTTTCCATAAAAATTTCTTTAAAATGTTTATTTCGCGACAAATGTTAAAATGAACGTGGTAACGTTTTCTTTAGTCGTGACGGTTGCAAAGGTTCGATCGCCAAAAGGTTCGAAACCTCCTGTTAATCA
The DNA here is from genome assembly GCA_009739505.2 of Apolygus lucorum. NCBI lineage: Eukaryota > Metazoa > Arthropoda > Insecta > Hemiptera > Miridae > Apolygus > Apolygus lucorum. Next base: position 26,758,973 of record CM019173.2, on the reverse strand, counting down.
TTATTAAATTATTAATATTATTAGTAATTTAATTTAATATTATTAATAATTGAAAAATAATAAAGTAAAAGAAAAATAATAAATAAGTAGTTTAGACATCGAAACGAGGCTTTATTAAGCGCAAAATCCAACACAATAATGGATTGTGGATATTAGAACACATAATTTAAATTGGTTACAATGGCAACTGTAATGTCATACATCTATGTTCAGTAGTTCTCCAATAAAGTGACGTATAGGAAAATCCAGAGTGGCATGAGTCATCACCAACACGTATGAGGTGAGGAAGGGAAAGAACACGTCACTGACGTCACCACTTTTCCACTCTCCCCTAACCATAATAACTAGAGTATATAAGTCGCACTCAGGGGTCTTCCTACATGCATTCGTACCTAGTCATTCCAACTTATCATTTCTTGTCTTACCTACAGCCCAGTTCCTCAGAGGGAATGGTTTGCCCCATAAAGGCGCCCAACCTCTATCTCCCCTTAGGGACCTCTTCCGAACCTAGGCTTCATTAGGTAAATGCTCCGCTACCCGCCGGTAGGTCTGGGCTCAGACGCCGAGGTTTGCGGATAGATATTTCAAGCACTTATCTGGACGGTAGGCCACGAGGCGCTGCGGATGTATTGCCAAAGCCTTAGGCTTAGGGATCAATCTCTCCGTTGAGTAGGGTTCAGGCTAGTTTACAATTCAGCGCATCGAGAGGACCATTGCCCTCACTCGAATACAAGCAGAACACAACAGCAACTAAGTGTAGGTACCTCCCACAACAACTGATTGAGTAATGATAATTTCATCATAGATACTATTTTTAATGTCCTTCAGTTATACCTCCATCCGACAGAATACAGTCACAGGACCTATGAGCGTATCTTCAGGGAACCTCGGATCTCCTTTACTTTTATAGGTAATATCTATCTAATGTTTTATAAATTCTATGTTTCATGTAGGCTGTCCGTGGGTACGGACCGATGCACGCCATCCTCCTCTGCTTCCTCAGTGGTGTAATACAGTTCCTCATGGGGATCGTTGGCCTCGGTGAGTAAACCAATTATTTTTGGTAGAAACATTGATGCCAGAATCAGAACGAAAAATGGGACCATCAAAACCTAGAAGTATAGAAATGCATCTTGCCCTATCAAAAATATCCTGCTACGTTAGAACAGAGTGGAACGCGAGAAAATAATTAAAAATAAGTAAAAAACGTAGATTAATGAGAAATAAACAAACTGTTTATTTCTTTCCTCATTATGTTGGTATTTTTGAGATAGAAATTTATGTGGTTTTGAATATCTTATCTGGCAAATGGGTGCTCAGAATACACTAGAGAAGATGTTTTCTGAAGTTTTAAAAAAAATTTCCCACCATTCTAACTAGTATTTTGGCGATGTTGTTCTTGAGGGCTTCTTCGGTAATGGTTTCTTCGTACTATCCAGATGGAATGGGGAGATGTGATATCGAACAGCGCATTCTGGTGTCAGAAATCGCAAGATGAGTTGAAACGGTAGAACACATAATTCTCCCAGCATTTTTTCAGCACCACCAGTGGGTTTAACCCAAAAATTGGCGATTTTGGACTTGTAATAGTCTTGTTTCGAAGCGACGATTTTATATTTGAATTTTCAACACCAGTATGATAGTGATATGTGTCTCATGAGAATAGATCCAAATAATGTAGCGGACCCTCTCTCCTCTCTGGCGGGGAGGATGGAAGTCGAGAAGGGCTCGTTCGAACTCTCAGGTAGTGCTATTTAATTGCCACATATTATAAGGAAAAAAATTAAAGTTTTTCATTAATTTTAAAGATTTTTCATTAATTTGTGTTTTTTCAAAATTTGTAGTCCATCTGTCTTTCGCGCTCCAACCTGTACGTCATATCTTATTTGTGGTGGCCACCATCGCAGAACGACTTCCTCGGGACTTGTGTGACGTCACAGCGATGGTCCCACAAATTCGCGGGAGTCGCTGATCAAAACCAATTTCCGAGCGGTTTGCGCCCTTTTGAAGTCCGGCTCGACCGCAATTGAGGCGGTCGCGTTTTCGAATAGTTCGCCCCGTTTAAAACGGTTTAATTAGGTAATTCGGGCATCAGCCTTCCTTTGCCGACCAAGTATCATCTTTTAATGGGCCAAGGACTCGCGTCTTCAATGTCAGATTGATTTAAGCTGAAATGACCCCAACAAAACGCCCCAGATGGTTATTATGCCAACTAATTTCATGAAGGTGAAGTCATTTAGATAGAAACCACATTTTTTGTCTAAAGTGCATCTTTCCGATGAATTTTTTTGTATACTTATTCTTTTATATTATTTTGGTTTATTATTTTCAATAATAAGCCTTTGGAATCGAGCAAGAAAAAAAAATTTTAACCCCCCTCAAAATTTGATGTTTTACGTTTCAAGGTACGTAGAATACGAAAATCGAATAAAAAATTTCCGTCCGTCCGCCGTACGCCGTACGCCGTACGCGGGACTTTTCTTAGCAACACTGGACCGATTTGGTTCAAATTTGGTATATGGGCTCCATTTGGGGTCTAGTTGTGCCGCGAAGCTTTTGGTTGATGTAGGTCACTTCTAAGGGGTGAAAATTAAGGGTTGAAATTTTCAAGAGTGCCCTAGCTCGAAAACTCTCGAAATAAAGGTATCGTTTTTTCACCAATTTTAAATAGTATTGAATTTTTAAAAATTTTTGAGACCACCCGGAGCTCTGTAGGACAAACCGTTCGGTCCATACGAGTACTTGAAGGTTTTCCTTCGATAAAACAGAATCATGAGTGTGAATCGCAAAAGAGGTCTAATCGCCGTTCAAATTTTATCTGACTAAAATGCGATCGCTGTTCATTTCTTCGATTTGTATACAGTTTTGCCTTCTGCGTAACCAGTAATCAAATTTCCATATGAAGCTTTCTATTTTTCGAATCGAGTGTGAAGCGTTTAGTTCTTTCTAATAAAATTGATTGTGAAGGTGTGAAGCCAGTATGGTGTGGTAGGTAGTACCTAGCTGGTAGGTAACAAAAAGTTGGTAGGTAAAAAAAATATTGGTGGGTAAAAAACGCTGCAAATCATTGCTCAAAGGCTTCTTCACTCTTCAGATCACTGATCAGCTGAGTGAGCTCCGAAGCCATTTTCAATCCTATTGAATGGAAGTGCTCTTCCAGGCGTCTCCAGCATTCGAGGAGATCTTCTTCACTCTTCAGATCACTGATCAGCTGAGTGAGCTCCAAAGCCATTTTTACTCCTATTGAATGGAAGTGCTCTTCCAGGCTTCTCCAGCATTCGAGAAGATCTTCTTCACTCTTCAGATCACTGATCAGCTGAGTGAGCTCCAAAACCATTTTTACTCCTATTGAATGGAAGTGCTCTTCCAGGCTTCTCCAGCATTCGAGAAGATCTTCTTCACTCTTCAGATCACTGATCAGCTGAGTGAGCTCCAAAACCATTTTTACTCCTATTGAATGGAAGTGCTCTTCCAGGCTTCTCCAGCATTCGAGAAGATCTTCTTCACTCTTCAGATCACTGATCAGCTGAGTGAGCTCCAAAACCATTTTTACTCCTATTGAATGGAAGTGCTCTTCCAGGCTTCTCCAGCATTCGAGAAGATCTTCTTCACTCTTCAGATCACTGATCAGCTGAGTGAGCTCCAAAACCATTTTTACTCCTATTGAATGGAAGTGCTCTTCCAGGCGTCTCCAGCATTCGAGAAGATCTTCTTCACTCTTCAGATCACTGATCAGCTGAGTGAGCTCCGAAGCCATTTTCAATCCTATTGAACGCAGGAAGCTGAAATTTGAGAGGGAAGGTCAAGGGAGAATACAGATGGTGGTAGGTGCTATTGATGGAGAACCAGTGATCTATACAGAAGGGTGATCTATACAGAAAATAATAAACCTTTGAGCAATGATTTGCAGCGTTTTTTTGAACATGAGGTAGGTTGGTTGCTGCCCAGCATGAGTCTACCAATTGGACGGTTTTCAACATGATATCATTAAAAACTATGCTCTAAAGTCGAATGGTATATTCCAATCGCAAAAAAAAGAACTAAAAACGTGGTATACTGCAATCTCTTTGAAACCCTGTAGGAAAGCTCTTCAGGAACTTTGATGGAGAGGTCGGAGTTGTGAAGCTTGCAGTGGAGCATCTGCTTGAGTAGGGCGATCGCCAAGTCGTCATTTTTGTCGACTCACAAGCAATGTTACGACTGATGTCGTCCTGGTCCTCGAGTGCCGACTCGCCATTGAGTGGGATCCCTCACATAGCCAATTAGAGGGAAATGAGAAAGCAGACGCACTGTCCAAAAGAGGGTCACTCTTACCGCAGCCTAATGATCCTATCCCTTATGCCACATCCAAACGCCTAGTCGACGCCATGAAAAAGTTACTAGCTCGAGAAGGCCATGAGAGAGAGCGGGAAACCGATGGGCCTCCCTACTGAGTGATCCCATACCCAAAACACTGCCCAGAAAGCAAAGTGAGGCTTGCTCAGAATTCAAAATGGGCATGACTTCCTGGCCAAGCATCTCAACAGAATCGGTGTCGATGACCGTCCAATCCCGAACGAATGGTATTTTCCAATCGCAAAAAATAACTAAAAACGGGGTATACGGCACACACTTTGAAACCCTGTAGGAAAGCTCTTCAGGAACTTTGATGGAGAGGTCTGTGTTGTGAAGCTTGCAGTGGAGCATCTGTTTGAGCAGGGCGATCGCCAAGTCGTCATTTTTGTCGACTCGCAAGCAATTTTACGACCGATGTCGTCCTGATCCTCGAGTGCCGACTCGCCATTGAGTGGGATCCCTCACATAGCCAAATAGAGGGAAATGAGAAAGCAGACGCACTGTCCAAACGAGGGTCACTCTTACCGCAGCCTAATGCTCCTCTCCCTCATGCCACAGCCAAACGCCTAGTTGACGCCAAGAAAAAGTTACTAGCTCGAGAAGGCCATGCGAGAGAGCGGGAAAGCAATTCAAACTGGGCATGACTTCCTGGCCAAGCATCTCAACAGAATCGGTGTCCAATCCCCAAGATATGACATCCCAGCACTTAGTCGCATGTCCTGCCTTGCAGAGAACAGATTAGAAACGACGAAACCATCTGGTGCAAGAAAGCAAACATTTATTGGGCTGCTCGTGAACGAATGGCTGCAGAGCCTCGTATACGGCGTAATTTTAAAAAAAGAACTAAAAACTGAAGGGCTGAGATGCCCCTGTTATTCCTCAAAGACGGAATCTGCCTATAAATGCCCTTAAATCCCTACCTTTTGAACTTGAATTTCATTCTATCTGAAAAGTTAACTGAAATCAGTCCAGAAACTACTGTGCCTAGTAATATTCCATGAGTTGTGACGCAGGTTTTAATTTTGGGGAAAAAAGGAGTCATCAGAGTGTAAGTTTAAGCTTTAGACACGTCACGGTAATAATGCAAGAATTTGGTCGTTCAGACAGCTATTATTTACCAAGATGATCTCACAGCGAGTTGGCAAATACAGATTTAACTAAATACTTGAGCTGGGAGGCTCAACGCTGTCTTTTAATCCTTGGACTACTTGAAGGCAATAATTATGATCCACTCTCAACCGTCACTTACGAAGGGATTAGGTAGGTAACCGCTCAAACAACTCAACCTAATATCCAGGGGGGAACCCTGTAAACCCTCCGTTTTGTTTTAATATGTTCAATAATAAACCCTTGGAATGGAGGGAGAAAAAATTTCCCCTCAAAATTTGATGGGTTACCATTCAAGAAATGAAAAATCCAACAACCGAATAGAAAATTTTCCATCCGTCCGCAGTACATTTTCCTTGTTATATGAGCTCCATTTGAGCTCTAGTTGTGCCCCGAAGTTTTGGTTTGCTTCAGTCACTTCTAATGGGAGAAAAATAAGGGTTGCAATATTCAAAACGCCCAACCTGATAATCCTCGATATACAGGGTGTTTCACGAAAAGGTTACACCCCCCTTCATTTTCGCAAAATACAGCGTAAAAAATTCCGACCAACGCAATTCTTCATGATTTTTTGTGAGGATCTCAGGAAAAATACTTTTGCGCAAAAAAGTTGCGCGCAATCGTGCGCAATTGACACTAACTTCAATTTTTCAAATAGAACCCCCCCTTTCTTATTACAGATTCAGATTCTACGTCAAAGTTGCGCAACTCCACAATTGCACAAAAATTAGATTTTGGAGAACTCTAAGTGTGGCACATGTTTTTTCATCATTTTTTTACGATAAATCACATAGTCATCCATTTTTCAATTTGACTGGAATTTTTCTAAATGGCGGCCAAAAATTCGGTTGTTTTTAGTGAAAAAATTGCTCTTTTTAAATCGTTATGAGTTTTTAGGCAATTTTATTCAGTTCAAGCATGATCGTGCTGCCAGTTTTTATGTTTAACTCCACCGTAGACGGCCCCAACCCCGTGGTTCAAAAGGAGGTGAGAAAATAAAAAATAAACATGATTTCGACCACAAAACTGATGTTTTTGTGAAAGAAATGTTAATTTTCCCTCTTGAAATCTTAGTCTTCCTCAAAACGGAATCACCCTGTGATTCAGCGTCAAAAATGATGAAAAAACATGTGCCACACTTAGGGTTCTCCAAAACCTAATTTTTGCGCAATTGTGGAGTTGCGCAACTTAGAGCGTTCAAAAAGCCAGGTTGCGCGTAATGAAACTAATCGATTCGGGTATGAATTTTTCATGAAATTTGACGTAGAATCCGAATCTGTAATAAAAAAAGGGGGGTTCCATTTCAAAAAGTGAAGTTAGTGTCAATTGCGCGCAACTTTTTTGCGCAAAAGTATTTTTCCTGAGATCCTCACAAAAAATAATGAAGAATTGCGTTGATCGGAATTTTTTACGCAGTACTTTGCGGAAATGAAGGGGGTGTAACCTTTTCGTGAAACACCCTGTATAGGTATTGTTTTTTCACTGATTTGGAATGGAATTGAATTTGTAGAATCGAATGAGACCACCCAGAGCTTCGTATGGCAAACCGTTTGCTCCTTACGAGGACTTCAGGGTTGGACTTACAGCAAACCTGAAACACAAGAGTGAATCCCAAAAGAATATTCGCTGACGGAAATGGGCCTAAAAACCTGGTTAGAACCTTTTCGTTTCTTCGAATGGTGTTTCAAGGCTCTCGGATAGCGGTGTTATCGCTACTAGGTATTACTGAAAAGCCAAGTTTTTCTCTTCAAATCCACATTTCTCTCTATTTCATTTTCTTAGCTTCTTCCTTTAATTGGGCGGAACACAATTTTGTGATTATACAGTTGGACAGCTGATATCTTGAGTCAGTTTTACAATAGAGGCAAGACAGCATGCCAAGACAGTCTCTTGTCCAAGCAGTTTTTTGTCCAAATAAATCTCATCGAATAATTTTGGTTTGACAACAGCAGAAAATGATATTCATCGCACTTTCCAACCGTATCTTTAGATTTAAACTTACTGAATTATTTATGGTAATTACAGTTAGTTTTAGTAATAGAAGGTCGAAATCACACAAAAATTTAAATGAGAAAAAACTAAATTTAGGTTGAATAAAAAATATTTGTAATAAATAAGACAGTTTTTGTTGCAAATTACTCGTAGAATTACCCTCTGAAGTACTGACCACATTATCTGATACACTCTATTCAACAAAAATAGGGTTCCTAGAGCTGACATTTAACATCCATGTTTTGGTGCGACTGCCAGCAACCTCAGGAAGCAGGGGACCAATTTTCAACAAAATGTCCCTACTTTCGATAGAATCGACGACTGTCTTGCATGACGTCTTGAACCCGATTGACTTTAAATCATTTCGAACGCCCCCAATCAATGGAGAAGCGGCCACTTGAGTCAAATCAGCCTTCGAGCTAACAGACGCTAATGTGCCCTATTTCCGTAAACAAGAACACAAAATCACCATTAACTCAGGTCAAATCGTCATTCGTTGCCCCGGACACGTCGTTCTGAGATCAAAACAGTGTAATTAAGGACACCTGTTAGCAAATTGCGTAGGCCTATAAATAGTAGCAAATAATTGAAAACTACTATAAGTACGTCGTTTGAATACAAAATTACTACCTAATTGATAAACACAGCTTCATAATTGGTTGGTTAATTGTGATGGGAATGTTGCCCAATCACGTTAAAGAAGACGTAATGTGATATGTGAACAGGCTATGAACCACACCCACTTGGCGGACTACTCCCTCGTCATGTAATTGTTTCTCTCATATTTAGTAGGGTACTTTATAGTAGGGATGGGCGATAGTCGATATTGAAATATCGAACTATCGAAAGTTCGTGGCTATCGATAGTACTATCGATTGTCATCCACTATCGATAGATTTTTACTTTTTTGGCATTTGAAAATCTCGGCTTTCGGAGAGCAGTAATGATACTGAGACTAGCGGAGCAGCCTCAACTCCGGGAATGAAATAACTCCTCAATTCACCGGTATTCACGAAGTTGAGGCTCGTGTCAGTATTTTATTACCTGTGCTGTGAGTAACCTCATTTCGAGAAATTAGATATTCACCACTTGTGCAAAGACCCAAAATTTGTGGTATCGACTTTACCTCTTACCTTCTCTCCCCTATCTCTCTTCTGGCAATATGTGGCATGAGGAGCAATGCTAAACTGGAAATTATTTTTATACATTTTAAATAAATTAGTTTTTTTGTCGTTGAAATCTTTGTGTAATCTTATGAATAGACCGAATTATGCAAGTAATAGATAATTCAATTCAATTACATTAAATTCTCCATCGGACATGTAGGTACGGAATAGGGAGAGCCACTCTCGATAGTATCGATAGTTTTTGATCGATAGTATCGACCTATCGATAGTGCTGAACTATCGACTATCGCCCTATCAGACTATAGTTGTTCCTATCAGATCACTTACTTGATCATGTTATGGAAGACTAAGGAGCTATGTGCCACACCCACTTGTCAGACTGCTCCGATATTACCTAAATTTTCCTAATATTTGGTGGGGTACTTGGTAGTTTTGACAGTCTCTGTAGGACCAACCGTTCGCCCCCTACGGGAACTTAATGGGGTCTCAGTCGGTCGCCGTTCGTTCTTTGTTGCGCGTCCGTATTTCCCTAAATTGCAGGGGCTTAAACTTTAAAAGTGGTACCTAGGTAAATTTGAAATGTTCAAGGATTCGAACAATAATTGCCAGAGTAATATGGGGAAAACCGTTTATTCAGTTTGGGTGTTCCCATATAATTAATGATTATTGCATCTTTTAGTTTTTCAATTCCCTACACCCATGCACTAACAAATTTCGAAAATGCTTAAAAATTTCAAATTTTGGTACAACTTTTATTTTTCGAACTTCTCAAATTTAGGGCAATACGAACCAGGAACGAAGGGCGACCGACTGAGACCCCCTTAAGGGTTGGGCTTATGAAAAATCAGAAACACTATCGTGAATCGCAAAAGAGGCCTAATCTCCGTTCAAATTTAATTATTTTAATTATTTATTTAATATCTGACCAAAATACGACCGTTGTTCGTTTCTTATGAAGAACCTATGGTACCTATAGTGCCAATGACAAACAAGTTCTTTGCAGACGAGTGATCTATATTGAAATGATGAACCTTTGTGTAATAATTGGCAGCGTTTTTAAAATTGTTTCTAAAAAATTTCTCATAAATTATTTGTTTTTGTCAGGTATAATGATCGATTTCATATCCGATCCCGTCTCGTCCGGTTTCACCTCCGCCGTCGCCCTCCTCATCATTTCTTCCCAAGTGAAGGACATCCTGGGGATCACAGCAGGCGGAGCGACGTTCATCGAGATGTGGACGTCCATCCTGGAGGACGTCCAGAACACCAAGTTCTGGGACACCGTCGTCGGAGTCATCTGCGTCATCATTCTTCTCCTCATGAGGGTGAGTATTTCGGGAGAAACAGATGTGAAATTTACCTTGATTATAAAGAACAGGTTAACCTATTAACGCCCAGTGTTGCCGTATGGAGAGCCTTTCTGTTTGGAGGCTGCTGGGCACCTTCTTGAGTCATTGAAAAGTCCTTTACCCTGGGGATCCTTTTCTCCAGATCTGTCTGATCATATTGATGTATAATTAAATTAATTTTTCAACCCCAGCCAAGAGGGTGAGGCACATAGCACGTAGCTTCATCTACAAATTCAATGGGTAAATGACCTGATTGGATGTAATCAGAACTACCGATTTTCTTGCCAAATACGAGGTAACAAACAGTAGTCTGCCAAGTGGGTGTTGCACATAGCTCATTGGATGCTCACAAAGCACGATGCGTCACCTTCAAATTGATTGATTCTTGGCCTGGCTGGAGGTTGTCAGAACTAACAAGTACCCTAACAAATACCCATGTTTTCATCACCAGGGCTATGATGCTTTATCTAATCATTTAGTGGTATTTTTTGACAAATTATGAATGTTACAATGAGTGGATGAGTTACACTCAATATGTATTCCTCATCCACTATTATTGTATACTTTACTTCTAATTTATTCCTCAACCAATGTTCTAAAAGAGTTCCCAGTAGATCCGGTGAGATCACGATACAATATACTAAAAGTTTTTGAAAAACAGTTCTTGTGGCTTCCAGCGTTGCGATATGGCAACTTAAAACCATGAAATTCGACTAGGAGAGTTTTGAAATTATTTTCCCGTGATCTAAAGACTGTTTGGAATCGGAATATCAAGATATATTTTCAAAATATATTTAAAAAAAGAGCTTTGGGCGTTAATAGGTTAAATGGATGTTGAGTTAAAAAAAAAAAATCGAGAGATTTTCAAGGGTTGTGCGGCTGAGTCACTGGGTTCCCTATAAATGCTATCGTCATGTTATCATCATATTTGGAGGGTAATAGTAGGAACTAGGAGCAAAGTTTTTAGATTATCCACTAAGCATCAGATAATCTACAGGGTGTACAAGTCAAGAACACTATAAGAATGTCAATTTCGATTCTACAACCAATTTCCCATCGAAAATGCCTCCTAATGCCAATTTTTGTTTAACCCCTTGTTTTTCCAAGTTGTTACAATTTTAAGATTTTTTCGTTGTTTTTTTTAACTTTATGTCACTAAAACGTCCGTAACTCCCTAAGGATGCAGTAAAAAATTAAAACTAATTAGACCGTTAGAAAGAGCGTTAAAATTCCCATCTTTCTGTTACAGAATTAAACATTTTCAAGTACCTAAAAAGAGGTAATATTGGCCTGAAGTGTAAAATTTGTAAAATCTTCTAAATTTGAGATTTTTTCAATCGTTTGAAAGAACTAGTAATCATACTCGATTGTTTTCTCACTGTAACCCTAAAAGTTGACCGAAAAGTTCAGCTTTCCAACGATATGGTCAGAATAGTTTCCAATATTTTTAGAAGTGGAGAAAACCGTGCTTGAATGCGAAAAAACGTGATTTTTTTTTCAACGAAATCGACGGTTTGACGGGATGATTGGGGGTTGGATGGAGAGGAGACACCCCAAATCACCCCTTCGATTTCGTTGGAAAAAAATCACGTTTTTTCGCATTCAAGCGCGGTTTTCTCCACTAATAACTATTGGAAACGATTCTGACCATACCGTTGGAAAGGTGAGCGTTTCGGTCAACCTTTGGGGTTACAGTGGGAAACAATCGAACATGATTACTAGTTCTTTCAAACGATTGAAAAAACCTCAAATTTAGAAGATTTTACAAATTTTACACTTCAGGCCAATTTTTCCTCTTATCTTATACTTGAAAATGTTTAATGGGGTATTTCGGAGGGTCGGAAATTCAGGTTTTTGACCTCAAATTTGGATTCAGCACCCTTGAAAACCTATATACTCCAACTTTAAGCCCAATGATACTATAACATGTGGTAGAAAAATTAATTAAAGAGATCACACGTTTGAAAAAGGCGGGCCGCTATAAATGCACACACACTAGGCAAGGACTACGCCGCGCGCGTGTGTGAGTACTATTTTGTAGTATCCAAGAGGTCTTCCAAGGGTTTCTGTGCATGGATACTTTTTTCAAAGACTGTTGGCTAGCTACGTCACGATTGGCTAGCTACGTCACACCATTCAAATCTTCAACTTTCCTTAGCTTCTCTGATTTTTTAAAAACATTTTCTAGACGAACAGACCCGATTACCGTTATTCCTGAGCCATACTCTTTTGAAATAAAAAATAAAAAAATTGACCGAAATACCCCATTCTGTAACAGAAAGATGGGACATTTAACGCTCTTTCCTACGGTATAATTAGTTTTAATTTTTTACTATATCCAAAGAGAGTTACGGACGTTTAGTGACAAGGTCAAAAACAGGAGAAAAAAAATCTTAAAATTGTAAATACTTAGAAAAACAAGTGGTTAAACGAAAATTGCTAAGAGGCATTTTCGATCGGAAATTAGTTATAGAATCGAAATTCTTTGGGTTGACGTTCTTATAGTGTGACACCCTGTATACATTCGTGTTATGGATACGAGGAGGCTATGTGCCACACTCACTTGGCAGACTTTTTGACATGTTTGATATCGTATGTCTTAATTAAGTTTAATCTATATCGTCAATGAGTGATTATGCACTAATACATTGTTGAAGTTGAAACCGTACAGTTTTCATCAAGATATATATAAAACGTTTGTTTCATCGTTTCCAATTTATAAATTTCAGCTTCTCTCGGAGGTGAAATTGGCGAAATCCACTCATCCTGACAACTGGTCGACGTTCCAGAAAGTCTTCAACAAGTCCATCTGGTTAATTTCTACTTCGAGGAACTCCATTCTCGTCGTGGTTTCAGGCGTAGTCGGCTGGTACTTCTGCGAAACTGCGGATGAGCCTTTGAAATTGATTGGTGAGTTCATCATACTAGTAGGAGTAAAGTAGTAATCTGCCACCGAAGTATCCAAAGGTAGAAAGTAGCAATTTTCATTTGGTTTCTGCAGCAGAGGATAGGTTCTACATCATGTTCCAGTGAGTAGTGAAATTCTGTGTGAAAAGCCCATCATTTCCATCCTCAGAGTCCCCATCACCAGGTTTTTTCGATTTTTTCCTTTGAAGGGGGTTAATGCTTCAAAAACGTGCGTTTCCAGGCATAATCTTGTAAACTCTGCCCTGGCCTCATTTTCCAACCGAATTGCGCGTTTCTTTTTTTGTTCGACACAGATAACTTCCGACTTGCACATTAATTCACCGAAGTACCAAAATTATCATGAGGAGGAGGATGATATTCACAAAATACCCGACTTTTCAATATTTCGGTGCCTTTACAGCTTACTAATTGTATCCAAGCTTTGAAATTGAGGGAAAATTCTCAATATACCTCTGGATTTCCATGAATAATTCTTTGTGCCACCATGGTACCAGAAACCACATGTTTCTTGGGTGTTTGTGTGTTTCACCTTGAATACGGATTTGAACTACTGCGGACTACCTTAACAGATGAAAGTTCACCATTAAGATATAATTCTACGATTAAAAGAACTTACTGAAGTTCAATCGTGATTATGTGAAGCCTCCTGTCCGAAGATATAGTGAATAAATGTAGTACGTGTTATCGGGTAGTACTTCGCCACAAGCTTTAAAGAAGAAAATCCTTGTAGATTCGGGTAACTTCCCCATCTTTCCCGCTGGAGGGGAGGGGAGGAGTCACCTACTAGCGCCATGCTGCAAGCGATCTTCAGTTATTTAAAGATGCCAAATTTGGAAAGCTCATGATTGAATTTTGGGACCCAGGGAGGGTTGGGATACTATATCTTCGGACAGGAGGCTTCACATAATCACGATTGAACTTCAGTAAGTTCTTTTAATCGTAGAATTATGTTTCAGCCATCCTGTCCTCGATATAGTGAATAAATGTAGATGTTTAAAGAGGTACATGAGCGTTCCAAATTCCATGATTGAAAGGTATGTGTGGTAAGTACACAAAAGAACAGCTAGAGTCCATACCAACGATGTAATACTCCAAAGTAATATCAAAACATGAAAGAATGTGTGAGAAGCATGAATGAATGTGTGAGAAAACATGAACTTCAGGAGTAACAAGCATCTCAAGGAAATACGGATTCTGATATACCTGCCGGTTTGCACAACGGGCGGTTATAAAACTTGGCAAATGTGGATGACTTTTGAGACCATCCGGCGGACTTAAAAATGGTGTCAATGGGGGCACCGTTTCTGGCTGCAGCTGAAGTGGCTGCGTGTCTCGTAGAATGAGCAGAAAAGATTGAGATATCGATTCCTGCTGCACACAAGATATCTTTAACCCATCTACTCAGGGTTTGTTTGGAAGCCGGTCCGTGAGGAGCGGTTGTACTTATGAAAATTTGTTCGCAATCGACAGGGCGAATGTTTTTAGTCATGTCCAGATAACTGTCAACTAAAGTCGGCACACAAAGATCTGGATCTGCTGGGTTAAAAGGAATATCTAAGCATGGTTGAGCTCGTTTAGGGCCTGAAGTTTTTATTCTAGTTGACACTAGAATTTTCATTCCAGATTCATCTCTGAGAATGTCCGTGATTTTAAGGGAGTGAATAGTTTGCATTCTCTGTCCAGATGCCAGAGCAAGAAGCACCACTAGCTTGCTTGAGGTAAACTTAAGGGAGTCATGTTTTTGAGTTTTTATGTAGGAGAAAACTGACTGAGGGTCCCATGTAAAATCGTACTTGGGTTTGGGCGGACGAGTTTTATAAACACCCCTCAGAAAACGTTTAATTGCTGGGTCATCAGCTAATTTAGTGTTTGAGATCAATGATAGCGTGGCCCTATGAGTGTTGAATGAATTATATGAATTACTAGAATTGTCAAGCAAGTGTTGAAAAAATGCCAAGGTTTTTGCAATTTCAACGTCAAAAACTGAAGTTTTTAAAGACAAACAATAATTCCACCAATGCCGTAGAGACGTGTCATACTGTCGAAGGGTTGACGGTGACAGGGACTGGACGATGGTATCAACAGCGCATTCTGGAACACCCTTCATCAAGTGAGCTTGCCGGATAATGTGGCAACCACCAGGATAAGATCCTTCGATAAAGGGTGGTTCATCTGATTCCTGAAAGGGGACATCAAAAGATTATCTTGAGGACCAAACGTTAAGCATTGTGAAATGCAAAGGCGCATGAAGAGTGGATACCATACTTGTCCCTCCCAGAGAGGGACCACTACAATTCCTGTGGCCTGATCTGCCATGATTTTTTGGAGGACTCTAGTTATCAAGGAGAATGGAGGAAATGCATAGAAATGGAGACCACTCCAGCTGACCGTGAAGGCATCCACTTTCCAGGCCCCTGGTTCTTTGAACCATGAGACATATGTCTCACATTTCGCGTTGATGCTTGAGGCAAACAGATCAACTTTCGGGTGGCCAAGCTTTGCAACTATTGAACAAAAAACATTATCATTTAGAGACCATTCAGTTTCTGGAGGTAGAATGCGAGATGCCTCGTCTGCCTCAAAATTATCTTTAGAAGAAATATATGAAGCGAATACCCAAAGGTTTCTAGCCTCACACCACTCCCAAATTTCTCTGGAGAGGTTATTGAGGGTAGGGTGTTGCACACTACCCATTTTATTCACACAGGCCAGTGCTGTGGTATTGTCGGTTCTCAGTAAGATATTGCAGTCTTGCACAGACGAAGCAAAATGTTGAAGGCCAAAATATATGGCTTGGAGTTCCGGAAAGTTGATGTGTTTGTCTGAGTATTCTGATGTCCACCAGCCATGGGTACTAGCACCATTGCACACGGCTCCCCACCCAGTTAAGCTGGAATCTGAGCAACTTTCCAATGCATAAACGTCATTAGTGAGGGCATTCTCACTATGAGGTAAGGTTTTTTCCCACCAAACAAGATCATCTCTAATATAATCAGGGATCCTCATTTTTGCAGAAAAACACCCATCGCAGCTAGTAAGGGCCAAGTATTTGGCCCTTTCTAAACGTTTGGTGTGAACCCAGCCGTATTTAACAGCAGGGCATGCAGACGTCAGTATGCCTATTAATTGAGCGAGGGTGCGGATCCTACAAAAAGTTTTTGACCCAAAATATTGAAGAAAATTTAAATTTTTTTGTTTTTTATCCTCTGGCAGTTCAAGCGACATTTTTTCCGAATCAAATTGAAATCCTAGAAACTTGCAACGTTTGCTAGGGATCACAATACTTTTTTCATAGTTTATAATGAAGCCTAACTTCTCCAATAAAGATATAGTATACTTCAAGTTGATTGTACATTCCTCATATGATGAACTTATCAGGAAAAAATCGTCTAAATAATTTATTATTATTATGCCCCTACTACGAAGGTTCTGTGTTACTGGTTTGAGCAATTTCGAAAACGTGTAAGGGGCTGAACATAATCCAAAGCATAGGCAGTTGAACTGATAGTAGCGATTTTCAAATTCAAAAAATTTTCTATGTTCCTTATTGATAGGGATCATATAATAGGCGTCCTTGAGGTCTATTGACGCCATATAACTATGAGATTGAACTAATCGGGATGCTGTTCTTACATCTTCCATCTTGAAGTGAGGGCAGTCAACAAAAACATTCAAACGTTTCAAATTCAGGATAAATCGTTTCTTACCATTAGGTTTATCAGCGAGAAAGATCGGGGACAAGAATTGGTCTGATGAGGGTTTACATTTGCTGACTGCCCCTATTTTCATCAAGTTGTCAATTTCAATTTTAAGTTGTAGACGTTCGGTAGAAGAGAAGGCGGTTCTATGCGGAGGTGATAACTGATGAGGCTCATCAATGAATGGAAGCCTGTATCCCTTAACCCATTCAAGAATTATGGAATTCGTGGTCAAATTAGCCCAACTATCATAAAAGCGATACAAGCGACCAGCATATTTTGTGCTTACCATACTCATCGTCTCCTGTCGCGAACATCGTCCCTCTTGTTCTTGCTCTTCCAATGGCCCTTCGACTCCATCTGCATGTTGGTCTTGGAGGGCTGATAACCCCTGGAACGTCCCGCATCCCTCTGGTAGCGGGCAGGGGATTGGAAGTTTTTTGACTGTGGGGCAGAGCTAAGTACGGGGTGCACCCCCAGTACTTGTGCCTTTGTATGAGCGAGAGACTGATGATTGAACTGAGGGTCCCTTCACAGGCTTCAGTTGCTTGCTGGCTTGTTCCAGCGACTTCACATTTCTAATTTTGTCAATAAGATCTGACCCGAATAATAGACCAGAATGACTTGTAACATCAGAAACTTTATCTCTAATATTTTTGTCAAAAACAGGAGTTATCAGGTTCCTACGAATCACAGTGATACGATGGAAAAGGTTTGTGAGAATTCGACCAGAATCTGACAAAAACGTTAAAATTGACTCTCTAGGAACGTGCGTTCCCCCCTCCAGAAGGGCGTTGACACCACAGAGTAATGGAGACAAGTTACAAGATAATGGAGACAAGTTGGAGATAAGTTGACACCCCTGCCTAGTGCACCTAAGCCAATACCTAATTGACGTTGTAATTCTACATAGGAACCTTCGCGGAGAAGATCCTGTTTAGTCAAAAGAGGTTGAACTTCTGGATTAAGAGACGGAGGAGAAAGAGCAGGAATATTGGTGGGCAACGGATACAACTGAAGTAATGACGAAGTTTCGTCTTTTTAAGGCCTTGTTCAAGAAGATGGTTCCATCGTGAAACAAGAGCGTCGTGGAAAGAAATAACTTCCTTGTTTTCCTGGTTGGGATCCGCTCCTAAAATACTTAAAATTTCGTCTGGTAAAATGTTTATGACCACAACATCTTCCGAAATTTCCGCGACCTGGCCTGAGCTGCACGCACCAGACTGGTCGGGGGGTATTGGGCCCGCGTTGCACACTTGGGCCTTCAAATTGAAAGCTTCCTGCTGAGAAGCGTCGCTCTTCCCCAGGAACTTAGGGAACGAGGGAGTCGGGGAACGAGCAGGATCGAACAACCCCGGGAGACGGGGAACGATGAGACCCCGACCTTGGAGAAGGGGAAGGGGAAAGACGCGGCTGTTGCATACGCCGAACCGAAGTCTCCCGCTCCCGTTGTTTTTGTTTACGTTTCCCCCTTTCGAACTTTTTCTCAAGTTTCCTCAACCTTTTGAGGAGCGACTTTTTTGACATCTCGTCCGAACTCTCATCACTGGATGACGAGGATCGACACCTTTTTCTCGATTTACCCATCAGTAAATCAGAACTGTAAGGAAAAAAAATAACGAACGAACGAATTAGGTTGGTATGGAACGTCTAGCAAGGAAATTGAAAACGACTTACGTTTTTCGCAGGAATTTGAAGGTTGATTCACTCACTTTTCACACACAATATAGCTTTTGCTCAAAGCTAACACTGATACCGAAGGTACACCAAGTTTCGGGCGAAAAAACAGACGGAAACAGCGCGAGCGAGCGAATTGACCGTCAGGGACATGCGGCGGAGCACACAAAAAACACAACTGAAGATCGCTTGCAGCATGGCGCTAGTAGGTGACTCCTCCCCTCCCCTCCAGCGGGAAAGATGGGGAAGTTACCCGAATCTACAAGGATTTTCTTCTTTAAAGCTTGTGGCGAAGTACTACCCGATAACACGTACTACATTTATTCACTATATCGAGGACAGGATGGCTGAAACATAATGCGCAAAAAAAGACGGGGAAACAATTTAACATAATTAGAAAATTTTTGAATAGAAATAAAAAAATTAAATGTGGTTCTGGAAGTCGGGGACCGGGTGCTCGCTTCTGAGGGCGGCGGATCGTAGAGGTTTTCTTTGCTAACAATGTACAACTGACAGAAATTGTTTTTTTAATTCCTTTGCTTGTCAATCTCTCTTTTCTACCAATCGGCTTGCTGAAACACAATACTTACGTACTTTTTGTACACTTCTAGTTAACTCCTTTCTCTATAATTTGTACAAAACGCTCTCTGAATTGCGCTTTTGATGCCAGACTGGCACCATTGGTGCGGGGGGGGGGACTCGAATTCGCATGTTGGTTATCTTAGATCATGGATTTGAAATGCTGTTCAAATTCGAGGCTCTCATGCCGCTAGAAATGTATTGTGGATAAGCGTGAGAGGGGCGATCCTTAATTTCTCACTCAAAGTAGCTACCTCCTAACTAAATTAGATTGAGTGAAACAGTTTTTTGCTCTGATTAAAAATTCAAGTTTTATCGCTTGGGTATCTACTGGTTTAACTGACTTAATGCTTTTCCACTGGGACGTCCCCTGGAATGCATGCATTACTTAAAGGGACCTTTACACTAGCAACATTTTTGACGGCAATATGTCTTGCTCTACATTGCCGGGCAACTATTCTCGT
Source organism: Apolygus lucorum (assembly GCA_009739505.2). Lineage (NCBI taxonomy): Eukaryota > Metazoa > Arthropoda > Insecta > Hemiptera > Miridae > Apolygus > Apolygus lucorum. Next base: position 26,739,717 of record CM019173.2, on the reverse strand, counting down.
TTCGGCAATATTACCGAATGTTGCCTGGAGTTGCCGGGTAATAGTTGACGCGAGTGGAGCAACATTTCCGAGCGTTGAACCCACTTCGGCAACGATTTTTCGTGTTGCCGGTGTAGTCCGAGCCCCTTGGAAAACTTCCGGCAACATTTCGAACTGTGGAAGGTTGAAGATGTTTTATTTCGGGTTGTTTTAATGCATAATTGAACTTTTATATATATATGTAACAAGCAAGTTACTAGTTGAAAAAACATGTAAACATGTAGGTACCTACGAAATGAAATTAATTAAATAAATATTTCCAATTATTTTTTCCCGTATTATGAGCAATATAAAATATAATTAAAAATGACGAAGAGGTTGGAGAAATTTCGTTTTGGTTCATCTTGTTCATTCATTCTCTGAACAAGCCTTTCGAATTGGGGGAGCCTTCTTAGTATATAGAAAGGAACTGACTAAGTAAGTCGGTATATTCGATTCTGAAATAGATCGATGCATAATCGATCATGATTTTCAATAGAAGAGATGAATCACTCAAGGTGAGATGAGTTGCATTAAGAATTCAAAATCACCTATACGAGCGAAATTTAGGAATAGTTCTCCTTCCAAGATTAACTCTGACGTAATTTCTCGAGTAAAGTCTCTCTGGCTGAGATAATCTCTTTGCCACACCTTTCTTTTTCTCCTTCTTTCTTGACTGGCAGCGATAATCACGACAGCAGCAGCAACGACGACCCCTTCCAGATGATACATTTCGGGAGCAACTGTTTCCAAATCTCCCTCTCAAGTGTAAACGTAAAGATTGAGCAATTTTTAAGGAGCGACCTTTATTGAGCCACCTCTGGCAAGAAATGTTGCTCGCTATGTGGAATAGTTGCGGCAATAAATATTGCCTTGAGTTGCCGGGCCACTTTTGTAGAGCAACTTTTTCCAATTCTAGCAATATATGCGGCTAGTGTAACGGGGCCTCTAATATGTTTGAACAGAACTTGATGCGAAATTAAGAAATGATTTTCGTGAGATTCCATAGAAATAGCTAGTGACGACACTATTATTGTTATTCGGGTATTTAACGTAAAACAACGAATGTAGGTAGGTGAAATTATGCTCTCTGTCCATTCTTGTTTCTTCCATTGTCGACTCCATCTCGTATATTTATTTTTCCGCAGGTCCTCTCCCACCGGGTCTCCCAGCCATTCAGCTGCCGCCCTTCAGTGTTATGAAAGGGAATCACACGGCCGGCTTCTTCGAGATGGTGTCCGACATGGGATCAGGAGTCATCGTTTTGCCTCTCATCGGTCTTCTTGAAAACATCGCAATTTGCAAAGCTTTCGGTGAGTTACATCAATTTAGAGGTGTCTGATGGCAATTTCACCGAAAAGCTCGTCAATATAAAGTAATCAAACGAGTGTCTTTTTAGGACGTCCCACAGTAAGACTTGGGCGTCCTTATGCGATCGATCTGGGGTAAAGTTGGACAACACTCAACAGAAAAAAAATAACCACACAGTAATCCGTTTTAGACCATTCTGAATCCAAATCCGCGAAAAAAAAACCATAGGTGTATGTCTGTGTGTGTGTGTGTATGTGTGTGTGTGTGTATGTGTGTATGTGTGTGTGTAACAAAATCTTGTGTACTCTGCACAGGCCTTAGTTCTCAACCGATTTTCCTGGTTCTTTTTTTGTTCGTCGCGGAAAACTATCTAGTTGTGCACTACGTCGCCGGAATTTCGAATTTTGCCTTTTAAGGGGGGGAAAGGGGGGGTTAATGCTCGAAAAACGTGCATTTTTGGGCATAATCTTGTGTACTCTACCCAGGCCTTAGTTCTCAAACGATTTTCGTGGTTCTTTTTTCTTTTGACGCGAAATACTATCTAGTTGTGCACTACGGCGCCGGAATTTTGGATTTTGATTTTTAAGAGGGGGAAAGGGGGGGTTAATGCTTAAAAAACGTGCGTTTGCGTGCACAATCTTGTAAACTCTGCCCAGGCCTCAATTTCCAACCGATTTGCGTGTTTCTTTTTTTGTTTGACTCAAATAACTTCCGAGTTGTACATAATTTCACCCGAGTACCAAAATTCGCAAGGGGAGGGGGTGAGTGGGGGGATAATATTCACAAAATATCCGATTTTTCAATATTTCGGTTCCTTTACTGCTTACTAATTGTATCCAAGCTTTGAAATTGAGGAAAAATTCTCATTATACCTTAGGATTTGCATGAATTACTTTCAGTACCACCATGGAAATAAAAGTGGTGCCACCATGGTGCCAGGGCACCATAAACCTCATATTTCTTGGTTTTTTTTGTGTTTCACCTTGAATACGAATGTGAACCTTGACGGACTGCCTACTAAAACTAATAGATGAAAGTTCAATGTTATCACGTATTTCCGCTTTGGTGCCAGATTGGCACCATGGTGGGGGCGGGGGGTGAACTCGAATTCGCATGTTGGGTGTCGTAGATCATGGATTTTAAATTGCTCTTCGAATTCGAGGCTCCCATGCCGCTAGAAATGTTATGGTGGATAAGAGTGAGAGGGGGGGGTCAGTATTTCTTGCATAAGTAATAAATAAATTACATCGAGTGAAACAGTTTTATCACTTAACAACTGGTTAAACTGATCTAATGCTTATCCAATGGGACGTCCCCTGGAATGCATGCATTACTAAACAATATGTTTTTTAAGCGAATTTTACTAGAAATCCGACTTAAGTGTTTGTACTTTTTATAATCATATCCCAATAGATTTTTAAACCTAATAACTTTTTTGAGATTAATCACAAACCCTGTTTTTAAAATATGTTGTTAGGACTCCTAAGAGTAGTTTACCCCTAAATTTGGTACCCCAAAACTGAGCTACTGATGTAGTGCGCTAAAAACCGTGATATTTTTGCACTTCTTTCTGTTTTGGTTTATTATTTTCAATAATGAACCTTTGGAATCGACCAAGAAAAAAAAAAATTTTAACGCCCCCTCAAAATTTGATGGTTTACGTTTCAAGGTACGTAGAATCCAAAAATCGAATAAAAATTTGGCTGTCCGTCCGCCGTACGCGGCACTTTTGCCACTTAGCATTGACCGATTTTGATGAAATTTGGTATTTAGGCTCTAGTTGGGCTATGTCTAGTTGTGCCCCGAAGCTTTTGGTTGAGGTAGGTCACTTCTAAGGGTTCCAAAATCAATTTTGAAATTTTGAAAACGCCCTAACTCAAAAAATTTCGATATAAAGGTATTGTTTTTCCTTCAATTTAAGATTCTATAGAATTTTCAGAATTTTTTGAGACCACGCGGAGCTCTGTAGGACAAACCGTTCGCTTCCTACGAAAATTTGAGTGTTTATTTTGAAATATATATATATATATAAATCAAAACACGAGTGTGAATCGCAAAAGAGGCCTAATCTCCGTTCAAATTAGAGCTGATCGAAAAGTAATCGATATTTGGTGATTTTGATTCTTTTAAATTTTTTTTTTATTTATTTTTTTTTTTCCTTCATATTGGATGGTTGTTGATTTTGTAGACGAGTGATCTATATAGAAAAATAATAAACCATTGTGTAATTATTTGCAGCGTTTTTTAACTCGACTTCCAAACTATAATGATTTCAATAATTCATGCTCAGTATTTTTTTAAATTAGGTTCAATTTTCTATGGTTTGAGACCAACTTGAGCTCTGTGGGTTGAATAATAAAGTGATGCAGCAATTCAGAAACAGTTAATTTTTTCAAAAAGCGAAATTTTCTGATAAATCCGTGTTTTGAGCCTTTCACTCGCAAAACTAATCATTTTAGAAAGAAGTAAAGTGAGAGGAATTCGAAGGAAATATAATCAGCTTCAATTTGATGACCCAAAGGGAAGAACGCACTAAGTCCAATTTGAAAATTTTTCCAAAATTAGAAAAACAAAGTTTTTTGCAATGAATTTTCTTTCCTTTTTTTCCGCTCTTATTTTTCACCGTTGATGTTTAGTGACTCAATTCATTTTCGCCAATTTCGTTGACGTACACTTTGAGCTTTCGTGCACATCTTACAGATGGCATCAAAATCTCAGTTTCGAAAAAAATTGGACTTAGTGCATTCTTCCCCTTGGGTCTTCATTTGAAATCTTATACTAGAAAGGCCTACCTACCTTAGGTTTTCTCAAAAAAGAATTTTTTTAAACGTAATAATAATAGTAATAAATAAATTTGGGGTCCGGTGTGGCTACGGTCATTGGGGCGTCGTTGTTTGCGGTGGACTATGAACCGACTTCTGCGGGGGTCGTGGGTTCAAGGCTCATCGCCGGCAGCGTTCGTTTTTCGGCGGCCGGGGCTCTCATCGCCCCCCTCGTCACAACCCAGGGCGGTGAGGCAATGGGAAGCCATGAGCGAAATCATCAGAAAAAATTCCGATCTTCCCTTTGGAAGACAGCTGATGTCTGTGACGCCAGGAATGGCAGTTGGACGAAAATCCAACCTGAAATGGTTGTTTACTTTACTATTACTACTTATGCCCACTTTCACCAAACATTCGAAACGAGTTTAAACCAAGAGTGCCAAGAGATAATCGACTTTTAGCAATAAACGTCTTTCACCAGAGCGATTTACGAGTTTAAACTCCATCTCAAGGGGTTCGAGTTTAAACGGTCGAAAGTCGGCCGAATAAACTCGGTATGCTCGTTTAACTACAAATTCAATATGGCCGCGCAGTGAACATTTTTGATTGTGAGATCTTGTGTGTATTCTCGGAAGTGTTTTGTGTTTGGAAATGGATATGCCATTACAAATAATTTATGACTCGTCTGACGACATCCCCAGGAGACCTCTGAGGAGAGTCCTTCAACGTGTTCCACACTACCAAGCCCACGGCCATCAAAGTCCTAAATTTGATTGATACTCGGCTAGAGTTCCTGACGAAATACCTTGTAAACAGGTCGAACAGAAGAAAGGTCGTCCTTAACTTACCTACCTTTATTAATACGAATTATTAACTAATAAAAAATTAAAAGAACCGATATTGTATCAGAATTAGGTGATTGTCAATAAAGAAATTGAAATGACTCGCGACAAACTCGTATCACTGAACATCACTGATAAAGGCGAGAATCTACTGATGGCAAGCGCGGGAGTGGTTGTTGTTCAACGCTTCTATTGCCCCAAATGCGTCATAATGTCCAAATTTCGTTCATTTCACTTGACATTTCAAGGTTAGCTAAGCTCGATTATCTCAATCGCTGTTTAACTTTGATTTGGGTTGGTGAAAGACGCTGGCCATCTTGCTGGGTTTATTCTTTCAGATTAACAATCAAGGCGTTTAGTTAAACGCAATTTGAACAACTTTTGGTGAAAGTGGGCCTTACTTTATTAATAAATAAAACATGATGTTTTGGGAAAAAATTAAGGGAGTTTGCAATGTAGGCTACCGGTTCTGAACGGGTTCCGAAGACGTTGGTTCAAAGCAGTTCAGAACTGGTCCGATCCACTCCCCTTTCAGAAAGCTGTCCCTTCCTGAATGCCTATGAACAACCTGAAATGGTTGTTTACTTCATTTTACTTACTTCACTGGTTTTTCATTCATATTTCAGCGAATGGGAAGACTGTGGACGCCACGCAGGAGCTGATCGCCATTGGTCTGTGCAACATCGGCAACTCGATGGTCCAGTCGTTCCCCTGCTCGGGCTCGCTGTCCAGAAGTGCTGTCAACAACAGCAGCGGAGTTCGCACTCCCCTCGGAGGACTCTATACAGGTTATTAATCGATAACAGCTACATTTCCACCCTACTAATGTGTGTCCTGAATATGATGGACGACTTTTGGTTTATTATTTTCAATAATGAACCTTTGGAATCGACCAAGAAAAAATTTTTTTTAACACCCCCTCAAAATTTGATGGTTTACGTTTCAAGGTATGTAGAATCCAAAAATCGAACAAAAATTTGGCCGTCTGTCCGCCGTACGCCGCACTTTTGCCACTTAGCATTGACCGATTCTGATGGAATTTGGTATGTAGGCTCCATTTGGGGTCTAGTTGTGCCCCGAAGATTTTGGTTGATGTAGGTGACTTCTAAGGGTTCCAAAATCAATTTTGAAATTTTGAAAACGCCCTAACTCAAAAAAATTTGATATAAAGGTATTGTTTTTCCTTCAATTCAAGATTCTATAGAATTTTTAGAATTTTTTGAGACCACGCGGAGCTCTGTAAGACATGCCGCTCCCTACGAGAATTTAAGGTTTGGACGTACGATAAATCAGAAACACGAGTGTGAATCGCAAAAGAGGCCTAATCTCCGTTCAAATTTTAGCTGACCGAAATGCGATCGATGTTTTTCTTCATGTTGGATGATTGGTGGCTTTGCAGACGAGTGATCAATATAGAAAAATAATAAACCATTGTGTAATAATTTGCAGCGTTTTTAGGATTAAAAATTTGCCAATTTGTCATTTTCCCGCATTTTCTCATGGGTTACACAGTCAAATCCTGGAGGAATACCGTGTTGAGGAGACTGAGAGGAAAGGGCTGTCTAGGTCGTTGGTGAAGGATAGGTGTGGCTGGCTGGTGTTAGTTGATGCCCTTCACCCCCAGCAGAGTGAAAGGGCCGTTGATAGAAAGATGCCTCTCTCCCAATTTTGTATTTCTATACTTACTGTCTTTCTATACTGTATAATATACAGTAGACAGTTAGACATATTATGTCTAAAATGTCTCTGTATTCTTCTTCAGGGTGTCCGAGAAAGATACGATCAAACTTCGGGGGTCGACCCTACAAGTAATTTGCAACATAAAGTGCCTCGGAGAAATTTTTTTTAGATGCTTCGTTTTCGATTTATTTCATACGTTCGATCTTGTCTCACTAAAATGACTACAGCTCCCATATTTTTCATGCAAATTCAAATCTAATTTTAGGTACCGTTGAAAGGAGCATTTCCTATCAGATGAGCTGAAACACACATTTTTAATCTTGCATCTAGTTAAATTTTTTCTGGTCCAAAATTTAAAAAAACTGCAATTTTCGAGTTTTTTGATGAAAAATTGCAAAGTTTCAAGTTTGGACTACAAAAAATCTAACTAGATGGAAGGTAAGAAATGTATACAGGGTGTAAGCCTAACTGGTCTGCCATACGGCTCAAATTACAATTTGAGGATACCGTTGGAAAGAGCATTAACTTTAATATCGGATAGATGCCTTAACTTTTTTGTGAGTCAAGGTTGGAGACAGGAAAACGTCCTCTGAAAAGAGAATTTTACGTAATTTTGGAAACCTCGATTTTTTCAATCGCAATTTGAACTACGAGAACTCATATTTTTTCAAGATGCAAGAACAGTGAAAACTGCGCCAGAATCTCAGCTTTCCAACGGTATAATCCACAAATATTTTACAAGCAAATTTAGGGGAGAAATTTGTGTTTAAACGCGGAAAAACGTGCATTTTTTCAACGAAATCAGCGCTCTGCCTCGAAGATCTGAGGGGTTGGACGATGGGAGTGGGTGGGTCGGCGCCGCAGTAGACCGCGAGGCCTCCGGAAACAGGAGGCCAGAGCGCTGACTTCGTTGAAAAAATGCACGTTTTTCCGCGTTTAAACACAAATTGTTCCCCTAAATTTGCTTGTAAAATATTTTTTGATTATACCTACCGTTGAAAAGCTGAAATTCTGGCGCAGTTTTTACTGTTCTTGCATCTTGAAAAAATATGAGTTCTCGTAGTTCAAATTGCGATTGAAAAAATGCGAGGTTTCCAAAATTACGTAAATTCTCTTTTTAGAGGACGTTTTCATGTCTCCAACCTTGACTCACAAAAAAGTTAAGGCATGTATCCGATAGGGAATTTAATGCTCTTTCCAACGGTATCCTCAAATTGTAATTTACACAGCAATTTTTAGGTGTTATAACCGTTTTAATGATGTAAGGTCAAAATCACGAAAAAAAAGTTTAAAGTTGAAATAACTCGAAAACAAAGGGTTTAAACAAAAATTGCTAAGAGACATTTTTTTGTTGCAAATTAGTTATAGAATCGACTGTTACCGTATGGCAGACCAGTTAGGCTTACACCCTGTATTGTAGCTCATAAGATGTAAAATTTAATGCTCTTTTCAACGGTACAATCAGATTTAAATTTGCATGAAAAATAAGGGAGCTATTGTAATTTTAGTGAGACAAGGTTCAACGCACGAAATAAATCTTGAAAAGTGAAATAACTCGAAAACGAAGCATCTAAAAAAAAAGTCTACGAGGCACTTTTCGTTGCAAATTACTTGAAGAATCGACCCCTGAAGTTTGGCCGTGTCTTTCTCGGACACCCTGTATACTGACAAATTTCTCTCTTATTTATTGTAGCCGAGATTGCTAATAATTTATTGCAACTCGAACCAATGTTTCAGGCGTCCTTGTTATTGTGGCTCTTCTCTTCTGCATGCCCTGTTTCTACTACATCCCTAAGAGCGCTCTGGCTGCTGTCATTATTGCTGCAGTCATTTTTATGGTGGAAGTTCGAGTTGTAAGGCCTATATGGAGGTCCAAAAGTAAGCTGTTCGTGATGTATTTCAGTTATTATGAATGAGTTTAATTTGATTTATTATTAATTTAAAACGAAAGTTAATAAGATCCAGTAGAAGTGGTTTGCTGTACCTGTCAAAGATGGCGACATGGCCAAAGTTAGCTGAGAATCGTAGTCTTGAGAGAAAATACCATCACCTAGTAATGAGTCGTCTTCTTTCTTCATAACGAGCTTTTGTGCAATTCGTATCATCATTCAATTAAGGAATTGCTCTATTTTGCAGAGAGCGATCTGATTCCTGGCGTGGCGACTTTTTTCTGTTGTCTAATCCTTCCACTAGAGATTGGGATTCTCATTGGAATTGGCCTCAACCTTGTTTCGATCCTGTACCACGCTGCCAGACCCAAGATATCAATGGAAATAGCGAGGGTGAGATACTGTTCCTTTTATACCTACGTCTCAATTCAATATTATCGAAATAGAAGTCGAAAAAGTCCATTCATGCAGCATGAATTAATGAGCGAATTTTCAAAGAAATCATTCAGTTGAAAATGTGATTAAGAAAAGGAACAATGGTGTTGCAATTTCTTTTAGAAAGTTTTTTTTTACACGATTCTTGGTTTTTTCGATTTTTATTAGCATACCAACATACTGTATGCACCGGGTATGCTTTGAAGATGTTAGGAGTCCATATTCACGTTTACTCGTAATAACCTACTAAGTTCTTCTACTAAGTAATAACCACGAAAAACGAAAAAAAAACTTTCGGGAAAAAACTTCTTTTTTTTCGTTTCAGAATGTTTTAAAACGGATTTCAGTTTAAAAATTTTTCGAAAAAGTCGATTCTAAAAATTTTGAGGCCATTGCAATAGCTTCATTTTCCTTGAAAATTCGCTAAAAACATGCTGTTGGTTGTCAGAGCAGAATTTGACCTTGACCACAGTCCTCAGATCAGCCATTTTGGCTGAGTATCCAATGAGTCTCCATCATAGTCCATCGAAGGTTTTTTAGGGCAATCATAATGGATCCATCCAGCAAATCGTGAAAATCTAACATTAATCTAATCAGACATTAATATCTAGTTGTCTCAGTAGCCCCAATCCTAAGTTGCGTACTAGACAAATCCTGAATGTTGTAGAGCAGGGCCGGGGTAGAGTACCTTCTTCTCACGCCAGATCGCTGTCTCATCTTCCCGTCTGTGGACTACGTGAGTACTCTCGTCACCAAGCACAGCGTCCGGAGGGGCATCCCTGTCGTCATCGACTGCTCGCACATCTACGGCGCAGACTTCACGGCAGCTAAGGTACCTACCATTTTATAATCATCGTGCCAAGTTCTATTGCCCTCGAGTGTAGATCGACGCATTCACTTTTAGCATGGAACATGCTTTAGCCTTGGACTAACCACTCAAAAACCAGCATGCAGGAGAGGTGACAGGCGTATGTCATGTATGTTATTCTCCACCCAATCTCTACTCCGCCAAAAAGCGCGGCTAAAGCATGTTCCATGTTTACTGAATTTTAGCTAATAGCTCTAAGCAGTAAGGCGAGGCTAGAAGGGCAGAATTTTACTTCAGGTCTCATTCACGTTGTAATTTCCACGTTTCAGGTCATAGAAGTGTTGACGAATGACTTTTCAAAAAGACAGCAACCTCTTTTCTTCTACAACCTGAAGCCCTCAGTTGTGGCGGTCTTCGAGGGGGTTCAGCCCAAAGACTTCATCGTCTACTACAACGAGCACGAGCTAGACAATCTTCTCCTCCTCCACTCGTAAGATCACTCTTCTCTTATAAAGCTCGAGTATGATAAGAAGAATAACCAATCAATTACTACTCAAACTTATGCTCAATCAGGGATCCAAATCGATTATCAATAATATAAATATCGATATTTCGCCTCCATTTATCGATTTTGTATCAATAACACAGTCTTCCGATATTTATCAATACTTTTTTCAATTTCAATGTTTTTAGTGTGCCCTTGTTTAGTACCAAAGTTCCCTTGAACCCGTGGTTCTACTTTTTCGTTATTCTTTCCAATTACGAGGATGGATCTGTAGACTCAGTTGTATATAAAAATAAGACTTTTTTTATATAGTTTTAAAAATTAAAGTTATTAACAGGGGTTTTGGAGTGTCATTTTTGGGTGTTATTGGTTCATAATTTTTCTTCCTACCTGTTGAATTTAGGAAGTAAGTACCTACTCTAAATAGTAGGTTATAGTTAGGTAAGGCTTACCTCGGTAGTTGATTTTTCTCATTTTTCGTTACCATCTGTGGAGTTCATCTTACTGGGTAAATCTTTTATTTTGATCATTTTTTGCTACGAAAAGCTGTTTCAAAATATTGTTTTTAACCGTGCATTATTTATTACTTTTCTAGTTTTGGCCCGAAATATCGATGTTGCTGAATACCGACTATCGATATTATGTCGCCGTTGTTGCACAATCTGTACAAAACTGACCCTTCTGAGTCACATCTACTTGCACCTGTCATTAATAAACGTTGGTTTTTTAGAGCCGCAAAGCACAGGCTGAGCAGCTTGGCTGGCAACGGGATCTCCAGGCTTAGCGTGGACGTGGGAAGAGACATTCGCTCCATGATCGGCGAATCGCCTAGAGGTAATGACAATGCATCCACTTTAGTGCCCCAAATTCTCACTTTTCTTACCATAATCCGTTGAATATCGTAAATGAACACTAGTAGATCACAATCTGTTGGTAAGTTTGGTTAGTTTATACAGAAAATGAGAGTGAAATTTTGAATTCCTGAATTTGAATTTGAGTTTCAACCAAAATTAGACGTAGCAGCTTGGAGTGTCAGGAAGAGAGCTTGATGATTCAAATCCTGGTGGACGCGCTTATTGACGAGTCACGTTGCTCGTCAGTAGTGATTGGAATTATTTGGAAAAAATCGGGCCAATTATGCATAGAAAAGTAAAGATACGAGGGTGGATCAAATATAAACCAGAATTTTTGTTCAACAATTTATTGGGACAAAATAAAAACGAACAATTTGCTTATTATTTTTATAACGTAATCTCCTGATTTTGCAACACATTTTCCCTATCAAATCAGAAGTTTTTGATGCCGTCTCCAAACAAAGATGGCAGGCGTGTTTCAGCTAGTTGGTCACGAAGGCCTCCACAGCTGCATCGTCATCGGATCCTCCTTTTCCAGTGCCTCTTACAATGTGAAGCTCTGAAGGAGTGGACTACTATTTGGTTTTAAGGAGAGCCGATCCAAACAGGATTTCGCTACCCCCTCCATCTGCAAGCAGATAGATGAAACCCCGAAAACCCTAGGAGGGTGATCGAGGGAGTGGAAGGAACTCACCACCCGGGAGCCCCAGGGGAGCTAGTCATAACTATCAGCTCCTCTAGGTACCTGTTTGTATTAACACCACAGGTTAGGCTGACCTTCTAGCTAAGGTTCTACGAACTAGACAGGTTGGTACCTGAGTTCATAACAGAACTCACATGCCGAGAGACATCTTCAGGGGGCTAGCCTCTGAGGAGGAGGCCGTCTCTCCCCTTGTAGCCTTCTTGGTACAAGCCCATGAAGTAGGGTTTGCTCATCCACGACCACCACGAATCCAACCTCAACTGAGGGGCAGGCAGGTGATGCTTTGACCGAGGTCGGTGCATCTGTAGTCGGGGCTCCCCTCGCCCGTGGTACTGGTAATTGAGATGAGTAAAAAGCCTTTTACGGCAATACTGCTATCCCCGGAAGCCCGACCAGGTAACAGGCCCGGAAGCAGAGAATTTCTACCTGCTCCCTAACCGCTCTACTCCTGTCAGAGGCATGTGCCAGAGCCCTAACATTAAGGGGGTACAGGAGAGGGAGGCATGATGCACAGCGGTACCCATAGGATAAGTGTGGACTGTAGGAAGGGTGCTCTAGTGAAGCACGACGAATTTCTTCAAAACTTGGAAGTAAAATCACGTTTCGGAAATGGAAGGTTTTTCTGCTGCATTAACCTTGCGATGTTCATAAGTCAAGCCATAAAGTCTGTGCACAGAACCTTTCCAGCTGAGAGGCGTGTTTGGGCTTTGATGGGTGCAATTTCCTCCTCCGCTCCATACTTACTTGCTTTGATGCAGGACTTTAGTGATGTACCCTCCTTTCGTCACAGGTGACAATCAGATTGAATCAGACAGAAGACAAGACACCCATCTGGCTGAAATTTTGGGAAACCTTAACTCATCTGTAATGATTTGAGCACCCCTGAGTTTAATCTGAACTCATTATTTCGGAAACAGTTAAATGATCACCTTTAAGAAATCTGCGGACAGTGGCATAGTTTTCTTGAGTAAAATTAGTCCAAAGCCAAAGAGCGAGGGGCTCATTTTCAACTGTTTCTCGTCCTTCTAGAAACTTCTTGTGCTAATCAAATTCCTGGGTTTTCTTGTGGCAAGTTTCCCCAAACTGGGTTTCTAATCTTCAAGGGGCTGATGGTTTCATTCCTTCACGGGTAAGGAATTTTATTATGTGTTGCGCAAGCTGAGAGAACTATTCCTTGCTCATTGTAACGTGGGAAACAGCTCGGCTGAGACAGACTGGAGCTGGCCTGAGACTTTGCAGACTTGGCAGAGTGGAGTGGCCTTGTGACATCCCCATCAAAACCTCCCAGAAGTGGAGCCCCTTCCTGGGAGTCTACTTGCCTCACCAGAGAAATTCCAGTTCATATTTGAACCTCCCTCGTAAGACATGAATGGCTTGAATTCCTCCATCCTTCTCCATTGATGTTCTGCCCCTCAACCTTGTAGGTCCGTTCCAATGATAATAGTTTATAATTGATGGCCAAATTTTCTTGGTCCACGTAGTGAAGCAATGTAACAAATTATTCTAACTAATAGGATGTACGTCGGACAGATGTACGAAATCAGCAAGTATCATTGACTGTAAGTGCTTCGGAAATTTCAGGTTATGGGAGAATTTTGAAGTCGAAGACGAAGTCCCGGTACGCAATTTGTTTTCAATATGACGGTGCTCGAAACGCATTCTGCTCTTCTTCTCGTCTTTAAAATTTTACTTTTTCTCCGAACGAATGCAAAAATTAATTCGATAGCACCTACTAAGAATGTTTCTATTAATTCACTTTAGGTGTCTCGAAGGCACTGAAATACAACGAGAGAAATAAGTTTGTGAGTGGAATCTTTCTTCTTTTGCCAACTCAAACCCTCCAGTGGTGCCAACTGAAAACGACTGAATTTACCTGCCCTCGCCAGTACAATGCGGCGACCAATACTGAAACATGTTTAAAAAATTAAAACTAAAATTTGTTTTAAAAATCAATGCTTTAGTTGTTAGTTGCACCCTCCAACTAACAACTAAATTAATTTTTGCTTCCAAGTCCATTTAGGGTTGTGGAATCATTGTTTTCACTTTCCACAATTTCCATCCGATTTTCATGAAATTTTCATTGATAGTGTGGTTTTGCCTCAGGTGGACTCGGACGCAAAAAATTTAGTTGTTAGTAATAGGTTGTTTTTCATGCAACTACATCCAAAACTTTAGTTGTTAGTTGAAGAATACAACTGACTTTTTCAACTAATTTAGTTGATAAAATTAGTTGCATCACACTAACTAACAAATAATGTATTAGTTAAGTAATAGTAGTTAGTTGTTTTAACTAGCAAATAATATATTAGTTAAATAATAGTTGTTAGTCGTTTTAACTAACAAATAATATATTAGTTAAGTAATAGTTGTTAGTTGTTTTAAATAACAAATAATGTATTAGTTAACTAGTAGTTGTTAGTTGTTTTAACTAGCAAATAATGTATTATTTAAGTATTACCTGTTAGTTGAGCTAAATATTTAGTCAACTATGCCCAGCTCTGGTACTAGGACGAATAAATCCCCTTCTGTTAGGTTGGCACCAGTTGAGGGTTGTTAACGGGGAAACGATGCAAATATTCTACTCAAGAACTGATTTCTTTCCCGCAATTTTGATAATATCGACTCGTGCAATGTTATGGAATGATTTGCATGTACCTTTGGGTAATAATATTACATCACCTTTGTATTATATTTGGTACTCCTTGTTGTATTATAAACTAACCTACTAAACAACGTGGGGCTCGTTCAATTTACAGACAACGACTCACATTTCTTTCCATGTCGTGGATGATTCTAAAAAATACTGCATATTATTACATAACGGTCTATTTCTGTTCTGTACAGTTCAGAGTAGTTTCATTCGGTTCTAAAAATCATCGCTATCCGAGAGTTGTGGGCGCCTTCATAACGAAATTTGCCTCTTTGTTGTTCAGAAAGCTCAATTAGGAAATCATTTGATCAATTTTAGAATAGAGGTTTTCAATGGTGCCAAATCCAAATTTGAGGTCAAAAACCTGAATTTCCCCTCCTACCGAAATACCCCATTGAGGCAAATTCCCTCACATCTTCTCGAAAACGATTAGGTGGCAAAGCACGAATCCGATCAGGTAGCCGATTATACAATTGGACTCCCTGTTGAAGAGGATTAGTACGAAGGAAGGTGGAGAGATGAGCCAGTCGAGGTCGTATAGCTTTTCTCGATCTAGTTGAATGTTCGAGGAAATCACACCCTCGGCGCAGGCTCTCTAGGTTATTTTTCGTGAGGATTAACACACTAAACACATAGAGCCCAGCAATGGTGAGACTCTGCAGTCGCCTAAAGTACCCACGGCAAGAAAGTCATGAAGGCACCCACAGCTCGTACAGGCGAACTAAACCGTCGTGTAATAATTTGCAGCGTATTTATTCACAACCCAAGTGTTTGAGCTCGTATTTCACATCATCGTCCATCTTTAAAAGTATTTTCTCATGGATTTCCAGGTCATCGCCGGTTGAGCTCGCTAAGCGCTGACTCCGTCCGCGACATCAGCCAGGACAGAGATTACGGCAAAGAACGGTGACACCACGCACCGAACCAGCAAACCTAACAAAATACTACGCTAACCGGTGGCATCTACCTTAATTTATCTTCTAGAATATTAAGTCTCCATTTAGTTGATGTATTGTGTACGAAATTCAGCAAATCGTAGAATATTAAGCACTCCTCCCCGAATTGGGAGATTCCTTAATACATTTATTTATATTAAACCTGGTAGTTTTAATTAAAATTTGATTTATTGATTGATATTCATAAGATTAAACCTCTGATGTATTATTGTAATGACAATGGGCTCAGTATTCCCTGAAAATCGAACACCCGCCTGTTGATTCATTGTAGATAATGGTATTGATAACTTCAAAATTTACTAATCCTAGAAAGCACCCGTACGTCAATTTACCTTCGACCTACCCCTCCCTACACGTCGAATTGGCGTGTTTTGTGCCGTTACAGCCTTTTTGTTTAGATCAAATTGGCGTGTTTATATCAGGCTCTTACAGCCTCCTATACGTCGAATTGGCGTAAATAGTTGATGCTCCTGGACCTAATCACGTCAATTCTACGTCCAGGGAACTGTCTACACACGCCAAATTCACTTGAAGGTGGCTGTAACCACCTTCGTAACCACTGAAGAAGAAGAAGAAAGAAGAAAAAAGTTTATTGCCAAAATAAAACAATGTAAAAAATACTTTCTCCATTACAAAATAAACAATACCGACATGGTTTTTCAAACCGTCTGTCGGGGGTGTCAGCAGGTTAAACAAAAAAAAAAGGAAAACTACTCTGAAAGCATAATACAATGAAATAAAAAGAAATTAAAAATTAAACTCATGGACCAATGCAGAGCGATATCGCCAGGCTATTTTACTGTAAGCCACCAGTTGAGGCCATCCACCACCATCCAGCAAAGCCACAGCTTCATTACGAGAGAGCACGCGTTTCTTGAACACTTCTACTCTAAACTCTGCGAGTACTGGACAGATACAGAGGAAGTGGTACACGTCTTCCTTCTCACGTCTATTGCACAGTGCACACTCCTCATTACGGTTGGTGTCATACGGTTTTGCATTCAGATGCAACAATTCTCCCCTTCAACTTAAAAATCCACCTCGCCGAGAAAATGTCCATCACTGGCTCACCAACCAAGCTCGCGGCCTTAAAGCGAGTGTCAAGCTCCCTATAAAGCGTGAACCTCTCCGAATCCATAGCCCTCTGCCAGAACCACTGCTTTTTGTGCTCTTTAAACCTCTCAAGGATTTCAGCTGCTTGAAGCCGGATGGACTCGAAGGACAAGGGATGTAACCCATCTATGACACCCAATCCAGTGGCGAGGCGAACAAGATGCCCAGCCCATGAAACTCCGCTTCTCATTACTTCCATAGCAATCAATTTAGGGAGACGCGTGTCTGGGAGATGAGCCACTTTCTTCAAGTACTTTAGATGGGCATCAAGAGTAAAAGCTGATATGGTGTCCACCCCCGTCTCCAGATATAAAATGTAATTCGGGGAGAACCTCGGTAAACGGAACAGCTTTCTAATGTACATCAGCTGCACTCCCTCCGCCTTTGCATACTCCTGAAATCCCCAGCATGGTGAAGCGTAGCACAGAATAGCCCGGATCGTGGCATTAAACACTTCCGATTTTGCCTTTAATGGTACAGCAGGATTGGCAAATAATCTTCCCCAAACGTTATTGAGGGCAAACTTGGCCGATTGAGCCTTCCGCTCTACGTGCTTGGTGAAGGAAAGACGGGGGGTGAGTTCTACTCCCAAATACTGGTAGCTACTTACTATCTCTATTGATTCACCACCAAGGTTCCAGTGCTCGGTCGCCCTTCTTCTCCCACCATTCTGGAAAACCATTATCTTCGACTTTGCTAAATTAACTTGAAGTCCCCACCTACTGCAGTAACTCTCCAAAACATCAATATTCACCTGCAGCTCGCCAGGGTCATCCGCTATCACCACCAAATCATCTGCATACATAAGCACTTTTATCACAAGTCCGCCAACTTCTATGCCATGTTGCAGCTCTTCCACCAAGTCATTCAGAAAAACCGAGAATAAGGTGGGGGATAGAGGGCAGCCCTGCTTCACTCCGCACTTAACATCAAAGAACTCTGTTCTACCAGCCTCAGTCCACACCGCAGCTGATACTCCCGAATAAAGGCTCCTCAGAACTGATACGAACTTACTGGAAACTCCCAGAGCAAGCAGCTTGTAGAACAAATATCCACGGTTAACCGTATCAAATGCAGACTTCAAGTCTACAAAAAATCCATAGACTTTACCGCCAGGTTGCTTCAGTTTCAAGCTCACGATACCAGTCAGAGCGAAAATTGAATCTGTTGTAGAGTAACCTCGGCGAAACCCTGATTGAAATTCTGTCAGCAGACCATACACCTCCAGAAACGACGCCATACGGCACGCGAGCAATCCTGTCAGAAGCTTGCCCAGGCAATTGATAAAGGAAAGTCCCCTGTAGTTTGAAACATTTGCTGGGTCCCCCTTTTTGAACAAAGGAAATATCAGAGATTCCTTGAACATCGCAGGAATGGTACCACTTTCAAGAATGCTGTTGAACAAAGTCAACAGCTTTTCCTGGAATTCACTGCAAGTAACCACTGCCACCAACTCGTTGAATTTCAGATCAGACCCTTTCAAGTCTCCCACCGAAATGGCATGTTTAGGTCTTACTGCCACCTACACGTCAAATTGACGTGTTTATATCAGGCTTTTACAGCCTCCTGCACGTCGAATTGGCGTATATAGATGAGGCTCTTACAGCCGCTTTAATGTGGATTTGGAGTTTACAGCCTCCTGCACGTCGCATTGACGTGTTTTGATCAGGCCCTTCTAGGCGCCTATACATCGATTCGGCTGCCAAGCGTATCTTTGAGGGTTTTAACCCTAATTAGACCATGGTGTCACTAGTGTCTCCGAAAACGTCTCAGGAACTCCACAACTGTCCCAAGGTGTCACCGGAGTAACCAAAATTAAATTCCAATTTTAAAATTTAATGGGCTGTTCATAAAATTGCATTTTTTTTGTGGGCTACTGAAACTATCAAAATAGATTATGACTAAACTTTTCAAAATTTTTGCCATAACATAATTTTTTGACTTTTTAACTTACAAAAAATGGTTCCAACAGTTCAGCTCTATCCATTCATTTTTAAATTGCAATTAAAATGTAGTTAATCTGGTGGCACATTGGGACAGCTGTGGAATTTCTAAGATGTTCTTGGTGACACTAGTGACACCATGGTCCAATTAGGGTTAACTGGCGTTGTTAATTCGTGAGGGTGACTTCCAAGGGTTAGTTTACTTAAATTCTGTATTTATTATGATAAACTTGTAATCTGGGCTTGCAATCTTCAATATTTATTATTTCTTCTACTGGACGAGTTGGACGATAGTCCAATATTTTACTGTGAGATTTACAGTCACAGGAATGACAATTTGATGTCTCTACCAACTCTGATTATCAGTTAGGATTACGAAGAAACGTATTTCCATGAAAAAAAAATCATTCCTGTGATCAAACGTTTCCCCAAACCGTACATCTAGAAATTCGATGAAGAATCCTTTCCAATAATTTAAATTGATTTTTTTTAGGGTTGAAGGACTGAATCTACTTCCTCAGCTTTCGATTATAAAATTGTATCAAATAGGTTATGTAAGTGCATTTGTAGGTACCTTCTATGGCTTAAAAATGAGTAGTCAAACTTCGTTAGTTAAAATTTGAGTTGTACGTTGATATTGGATGTAAATTATTAAATAAATAAGTTTTTCTGTGTACCAAAAGGACTTTTAAATTAAAACCATTCGGGCTTCAATAGGATGCTCTTGCCAGTGGGAACCAGATCAACAGTGAAAAAAGCCCATTCGAAAAATAAGAGAAATTCCTCTACCACCTGTAGACACGGAACTAAAAAATTAAACGCTTGCATACAAGTCTGCAACACATTGGGACATTTTATGTCTTTACCTACCTATAATAATATGCTTTCTCAATAATTGTTTGTTGACGAGTAACAAACTGTTACCGCGAGTGTTTTTTATAGTTCTTTTAACTCAGGGGTATAATTATCTCAGTTTCTTCCTTAATTACAGCGGTTTTGGCAGCATATAATTTATGCATAAATTTCGGGCTTTCCAACGAATGGTGAACGATTTTTCTATGAACACGAATGACGAAGATAAAGTTCCGTAGCAACGACTTGGTTGTAAGTGGATATCATTAAAAAATTTCGTGAGCAAATTTTCGTGACGTTTTTTCGTTTATGTGCCAAAGTAAAGACAAAATGTCAAAATTGCAACGAAATATTCTAACCGACTGTTTGAAAAATGTAAAGAAACGTACCATCACACTGGGTACTAGCAGATTCTCTCCATAAATTAGACTGAATTGGAAACAATAAATGAGAATCTGCTCTGAATATTATTTCAAAGAGCTAAGTATAACAGTTGATGGCTTGGTGCTCAAGGGGTCTCGGTCGGTCGCCGTTCGTTCCTCGTTCCGGGTCTGTATTTCGCAAAATTGAAGGGGCTAAAACATAAAAAGTACCTAAATTTGATATTTTCGAAGATTTTGAAATTCATTAATGCATGGGCCTTGGGACTTGAAAAACTGAAAGATTGCCGCTGGAATCATCAAAATCGAACAATAATTGCCAGAGAAATATGGGAAAACTCGTTTATTCAGTAGTTTTTCCTCAGCTATTATTATCAATAATGAACCTTTGGAATCGAGCAAGAAGACCTTTTTACCCCCTCCCCCCCATCAAAATCTTTGATGGTTTACGTTTCAAGGTTTGTAGAAATCGAAAACCGAATAGGTTCCAGTCCGTCAGACTTCTCTGTCGATATAAAGGTAGTGTTTTTTCACCAATTTAAAATAGAATCGAATGAGGCTTCACAGAGCTTTGTAGGGCAAACTGTTTCACTCCCCATGAAGACTAGAAGATTGGACTTAGAATAAACCAGAAACACGAGTGTGAATTGCAAAACATTCACAGAATAAAGAATGTCAGAATAAACTTCATTTTTAACTTAGTGTTATTGTTAGCAGATTGAAAGAATGCGGCTGGCCAATTTCCCGAAGGGCATACCTGCTAACATAGACGACTACCTGTTTCAAAATCTTAGGTAGCCACATGGATACTAAACTAGTCTAGTCTAGTATCCGTGGGTAGCCTGGTGAGTCGGGCTGAGGAAAAGACCGAGCCTCCATAATATGGAGATATTATCTCACCCCTTTTGTAATGCGGGCATAGAGCATACTCGAGTCATAATTCCGTAGATGAGGTAGATAATTCATAATGATAGTGGATAATTGATTGAATTTGACGCCCGTTTCCATAATGCCCTAATTTTTACATTTTTAAGGTAAATTGAGGTAGTTTGGTATTGTTAGTGAAAGGGTCCAAAACAACAATTGAGATTGAAAAAAAACTTGGAATGGTTAACAAATTGCTAAGAGACATTTTCATACTCAAATTAGTTGTACAGTCGATTTTTGAAGTTTGGCCCATCTCAATAGTAGATACCCTGTATAGAATTGGGAACCACTGCTTTAGGTCAAACACCCAAGGTTGTAATAAACCAACCATTTCACTTCATCATTGGTCGGTAGTCAACAACCCTCGGTCTCATTTTTCCTGGCTTGAGTGGAAGGTAGAAGAAGGATGATGTTTTTGGGACTGTAATACCAAGCCATCCGCATTCTTTCAATCTGCAAACAGTACCTACTACTATATGAGGTGGGTAAGTAGTACTATAATAGTACTCATTAATAATTAATGAGCAAGTAGTACTATAATAGTACTCATTAATAATTAATGAGCAAGTAGTACTATAATAGTACTCATTAATAATTAATGAGCAAGTAGTACTATAATAGTACTCATTAATAATTAATGAGCAAGTATTATTCTATGCAGTAGAAAGAAGAAGCTATGCGGAAAAATAATCAACCGTTGTGTAATAATTTTAGCATTTAAAAAATAATATTACTGTGAGCCGCCGCTCACAGAAAACCTTTTTCCAATTTCCAACCCCAAATGAACCCAATTAACAAAGTTGAAGGATCGGTAATCTCGCGCACTACAGTCAAGAGTCACACACATCACATCGAGAGGCACCGGGCGGGACCTCCCACCAGTGGACGCCCAACGGACCACCGAGCAGGGAGGGGGGCATATATAAGGCCGAGTTCAGCCGCCCCTCTTCACTTCCTGACTGCTCTCTGCTACTACCCCCAAAGTTTGCCAATCGTAAGACTCCCATAGACATCGATTTCGCAACTTTTCCCTTCAGTTTTCGTTGCGCAATAGTTGCGGTACATTTCCACTTCGAAAATAAGTTGATGATTAGAAGTGTCCTAAAGCCCCGCGATCAACCGACCCTTGCTTACCCCTTGACTACCACTGGAACCACGGAACAACGCGACCACAACGAGGAGGACCACGCCCTAACTAGTGAACTGTGAGTGCTGAAAACTTGTATTATTGGCCAATAATCATTACTAGGTTTGGGACAGAGACAAATCGTTGTTACCTATTTCATACCATTGCTCAATTTGCCGTTAAGCAACTTGATTTTCGTCTTGTAAAGATAACCTTATTCATTTCTAGTAGTACCATTGTTCCTACAACTTATATGCTACTCATACTTACCATAACGTTGCACAAGGATATATTGAAAAGTACTCAATCGTTGTCGTTTTACCAATTTATTATTTCACAACTTTTATATTGAACATTTTCGTTGCATTGCTTAAAAGCTAAACATTACACACACTGAATTGCAATTTTTGTGAGTTTTCATTACAGCAACACCTGAAAATTCCTCCAAGTGGTCAAGTAAATTCAGAGTAAAACATTACAAACAAGTAACTTCACCATTAGGAACGTTGTAGGACAATTTTAGTTAAATTGCGCAACGACGCATTGCATTCCTTTTCTCTTCCTTTAGCCGAGCATTGTGGTGAAGCCCCTTCAGGGAAATTGCTCATTTTCAGGTTGAACATCGCAGATTACCTACCTCGACCGCCGCAACTGTTGCACTTCCAGTTAAGTATAATTTTCTACCTAACTTTAAGTTGCACAATTATTGCTCTTTCTTGTCCCTTTTTCACATTATTTCAGCACAACGTTATTTCCTAACCCCTTCAGGGCTAGGGGCGGCTTACATTACCTTTCAGAATGTTGAAGTTTGATTTATCGAAGATATCGACTTTGGGCACAGGGAACATTGAAAAACATCAATGGTTGAAACGCCATCGATGTTATACGAACGATGTTTTTGTTCCGATGTCCAATCCCTACTTTGGTTTTCCCCATTCTCTTGAAAATATGGTCAGCCGATCAGTGGTAGGTGTGTTTCTCCACACTTACCCCTTATGGGGGTATTGACGACAGTGGTGGCATTCGCCGTCAACTGCCTGATAAGTCACGCTCAGCATGCATGTCCTGCCGGTTTGCATACTTCAGAATCGAAGGGGCGCCTGGTTGTGAGGGAACAAGGTGTTCTCGAGCGGAGGCTCGCTTAAGTATCAACCCTAATTGGACCATGGTATCACTAGTGTCACCGGAAACTTCTCAAACCAAAATTAAATTTCAATTTTAAATTTAATGGACAGCAGAATTTCTTGTGGACCATCGGAAGTCTGAAAATAAAGTTATGACAAAAATTGCCAAGGAAATTGATGACAAAATATTTTCATAGCATCATTTTTCACTTCTAATATCGTACAAATAATGGTTCAACAAATTCAGCTCCAACCATTAATTTTTAAATTGCATTTTAAATTTAAATCTAGTTAATCTGGCGACAGCTTGGGACAGCTGTGAAATTCCTAAATTAATTTTGGTGACACTAGTGACACCATGGTCCAATTAGGGTTAAGTTTAGTGCCTACCCTTTTTAAGTAGGTACCTATTAATTATTATCATTCAGTACTTGAGCAATTTTGGTTAATTATCATCAATAAAAAACAATAGAAATCGAACCAAAATACTATTTTTTTTAAACCCCTCCCCCCCACCGCAACATTTGATGGTTTACGTTACAAGGTTTGTAAAAATCACAAATCGAATACAAAAGTTCTAGACCGTCAGCCACACTGTCAAACACTTCTAAGGGCTAAAAACGCTGCAAATTATTACACAACCATTTATTATTTTTCTATATTGATCACCCGTCTGCAAAGCCACCAACCATCCAACTTGAAGAAAAACATCGATCGCATTTCGGTCAGCAATAATTTGAACGGAGATTAGGCCTCTTTTGCGATTCACACTCCTGTTTCGTGCGTCCAACCCTTAAATTCTCGTAGGGAGCGAAAGGTTTGTCCTACAGAGCTCCGCGTGGTCTCAAAAAATTCTATAGAATCTTAAATTGAAGGAAAAACAATACCTTTATATCAAAATTTTTTGAGTTAGGGCGTTCTCAAAATTTCAAAATTCATTTTTGAACCCTTAGAAGTGACCTACATCAACCAAAATCTTCGGGGCACAACTAGACCCCAAATGGGCCAAAAGCAACTAGAGGGGAGGATAAAAACGACATCCCTAGGTCCCTGTTTCTCGAGGTCGATGCGTGGGATCTGGACGTGCCGGGGGCGTTAAATGTCGCATCATTCTTCGCGAATTTCGACGCGGTGGCCGCCAGCCTTTCCGCGACCCAGAAGATGAGACTGCTACGAGCCAAGGCACGCGGAACAGCGAAACAATTTCTGATCGATCGACAGGACCATCTCGACAATGAACAGGCATATCGGATGGCCCGTGATGAAATGCTGATTTGGTTCCGGAGGGAGAACCCTCAGCACGCCGCCGCCCTGCTGTGGACGGTTAAGCGGAATCCGTCGGAGACGCTTCGGCAGTTTGCGGACCGCGTGCGGGGTCTCGCGCGTTGCGCGATTATCGAGGAAGGCGTCAACATGGATACTCATGATAAAAACACGTGGGTGGATAGGAAGACGTTGAGCGCGTTCATTCGGGGGGTTGGCGGGCGACTGAGTTCATTTTTGGTGGCAAATCGACCTATTACCTTGCGGACGGCGCTGAAAAGGGCCGAGGAAATAGAAGAAACTCTCGACAGCACCGAAGACGTTGAGGAAAGATGGGAGTTGGCCGCCGTTAACGATCGAAGGTGCTACAAATGCGGAAGCGTCGAGCATTTTGCGGCCAAATGTCCGCGTCGCGACCCCGACCACGCTAGAATTCAACCCGAAGATGATCGCCGCAACGAAAGAAATCGCTACCCTACCGACCGAAGTTCCAGGGAGGACGAAAGACGTGAGAGCTACCGATCGGAACCATCGAACCCGAGGACTCTCGAACCGCCAAAACCCCGCTTTCCGTGCATGTTTTGCGCTAGCCGCCAGCATTTTCCGGTCGAGTGTCCGGATAGCCCGCAACGAACCATCTACTGTGATTTTTGCGGCGTTCGTGAGCACCTCGAAGAGGATTGTTTCCGGAAGCGGAGGTTGCTGCCGGTTTCGAATCCACCGGCTCGACGAGAGGAGGTACCGAGTGGGTCCGCGGAAATCGCCCGCTACAAACCACCAAAGAACGAGAACCAAATTCCGGCGGTTGAACAACCTATGGTTAGAACCATTCGCATGAGGGTTGGACTTGGCCCGGAAACTCGCAACATGACCATCGATACGGGAGCCGCCTTGTCGGTGCTTTCGAGTCCCATTAAAGGTATCCCTCTGTTACCTACCGAAACTATGGCTTGGGGGGCTGACGGTTGCGCGTTGCCTTTCGCGGGGGAGCAACAAGTGCTGACCCAGATTGGTTCATATAAATTTCTGCACACGTTTGCCGTATTTGCGAGACGAGACGCCTCGTTAGATTTGTTGGGATTAGATATACTCCGGAAAATTCCCCTCACTTTAGTAACGGGACCACGCATGGAGTACCAGTACAGCGGACCCGGTGGTGCCACCATGTCGGAACGAGAGGACCGGAACGAACTGTGCACGGTGGGGACAGTGTTGGCATCCGAGAGGAGGAAGTCCGTTGTGACAACTGACTATAGTTGCACCAGCGCAACGCACACAACGCTTCCCAGCACCTCTCCGGATGTTGCCGCTGCCGCATCGCCGCGGGTTTCCGACGACGAGGATGACTGCTCACTTGTTCGGGCTCAGCCGGGCAAGGATGTTCTGATGGCGCCTGCGACCCCGACTGCATCGCCGACCGCAACTTCCGCCACGACGGAATGGCTGTCCGCCGCAACCCTTACCACAACGTCGGCAACGGAATTGCGTCCCACAACGTCGGAAATGGAAAGGCGTCCCACAGCGTCGGCGACGGAAACGCGTCCCACAACGTCGACCGCAACTTCCGCCACGACGGAACGGGTGTCCGCCGCAACCCTGACCACAACGTCGGTAACAGAAATGCGTCCCACTACGTCGGCGACAGCCGAAACCAGACGTCCCACAACGGCGACCGCAACGTCCGCCACGACGGAACGGATGTCCGCCGCAACCCTGACCACAACATCGGTAACGGAAATGCGTCCCACTACGTCGGCGACGGCCAAAACCAGGCGTCCCACAACGTCGGCGATCACCGAAACGATGCGTCCCACAACGTTGACCGCAACTCCCGCCACAAGGGAGCTGATTTTCCCTGCCACACCGACCACCACGTCGGCCACGGACATGCATCCCACGACGTCGGCGACAACCGAAACGTTGCGTCCCACAACGCCGACCGCAACTTCCGCCACAACGGAACTAATGTTCCCTGCAACACCGACAGCGACGTCGGCAACCACCGAAACGTTGCTGACCGCAACGGAGGCCGCAACGACCACAACGGCCGCCCTAATGATGACAACAACGTTGCCCCTGACAACGCCAACTACCATGCGACTGGACGAAGGAGTACACATGCCGGCGGAACGTTGTCCTGCGGGATTTAGCGTCACGGAAACGCCGCCCGAAGCAGTGCGTCAAATCATTGCTCAGATGAACATCACCGGCGACGAGAAGGTTGACCAACCCGGCGAAGAAGAGGTCCTCGACAATGAATACCTCGAGGAATGGGAGCAACCTCAGTCACATATGGAGGAACCAGGAGAGTGGGAATTAATTCCTACCGACCAATGGACGGAAACAGGCCCCGAATTTGAAGATGTAGTGGCCGATAAATTGAACCATCTCAGCGAGGAGGACCTGGAGCCTACCGGGGAAGTGCTGCATCAGTTTCGGGATCTTTTTCGACCACCTTCAGGGGAGGGCTGCAGCCTTGGGGTGACTCATAAAATCGAACCAACGCAATCCATTA
Organism: Apolygus lucorum; assembly: GCA_009739505.2. Classification (NCBI taxonomy): domain Eukaryota; kingdom Metazoa; phylum Arthropoda; class Insecta; order Hemiptera; family Miridae; genus Apolygus; species Apolygus lucorum. Next base: position 26,713,061 of record CM019173.2, on the reverse strand, counting down.
TAACCACCCAGAAACCCTATCCGATACCACACGCACTCCGCAACGTCGTCGAGGAGCAGGTCAAGGATATGTTGGAGAATGGAATCATCAGCCCATCTAAGAGCCCATGGTGTGCTCCGGTACTCCTCGTCAAGAAAAAGACACCGCCCGGCGAGGATCAAAAATGGCGATTTTGTACCGATTTCCGCCTGTTGAACCGCATCACTAAAGGGGATGCTTACCCGTTGCCGAGGATGCAGGAAACTCTAGCCCTATTGGGAGGCAGCAAGTATTTCTCCACACTGGATTTGATCTCAGGGTATCATCAGATCCCCGTTCATGAAGACTCGCGGGAGAAGACGGCATTTTCGGTATTGGGCCGGCATTTTGAATATAACAAGATGCCGTTCGGGCTCAAAAATGCCCCTGCCACTTTTCAGAGAGTGATGAATGATGTGTTGGACGGCCTCTTGGGTCGGGACTGTTTGGTGTACCTCGATGACGTAATAGTGTTTGCGGAGACGCGGGAGGAACATCTGGCCAAGCTGACGAGGGTATTCGAGCGACTGCAGGATGCCCGACTCCAGGTGAATCTCCCAAAGTGTGAGTTTCTAAAGAGCGAGGTACAATTCTTGGGACACACGGTGACAAAAACGGGACTGCTGATGGATTCTAAGAAAACACGAGCAATTGATGAATTTCCCGTTCCGGCCAATAAGTTACAACTACAATCGTTTTTGGGATTGGCTGGTTTCTACCGCCGCTTCATTCCCAACTTCGCGGCACAAGTGGTTCCCTTGACAAATTTATTGAAAAAAACGGTACCATACGAGTGGACAACCAACCAGCAGCAAGCATTCGAAGAGCTGAAGAAGCAACTCACTTCCGAACCGGTATTGGCGAATCCCGACTTGGACAAGCCGTTTATCTTGGCAACCGACGCGTCTAACACCGCCCTGGGAGCTGTCTTGTCGCAAGAAATAGATGGAGAAGAACGACCAATAGCCTTTGCAAGTCGTAAACTCAACCCTGCGGAGACCAGATATTCGGTAACGGAGAGGGAGCTTCTGGCTGTGGTTTGGGCCGTGAGGCATTTTCAGGAATATCTGCTTGGAGCCACTTTCGAGCTGCAAACCGATCATATGGCGCTGACCGCGGCCTTGCGCTTACGAGACCCCACATCCAGAATAGGGAGATGGATAATGCGGTTAGCTGAATACGACTACATTCCTCGCTATCGTCCGGGCAGGGCCATGGCCCATGCTGACGGCCTCAGTCGGGTGGGAATTGCCGCACTCACTCTGGATTTCCCGAGAGAACTGATGATCGCGGCGCAGGAGCTGGATGTCTGGATTCAGGCCACTGTGACGAGCAGAATACAGGACAGGGTCCGATGCCGTGAGGGAGTTTGGGAAGCTCAAGTGAGGAGTGACGGACGCGATGAGTGGGTGCCTATGATGCCAGGAACACTGAGGGAGTGGCTAATCCATCGATGCCACAGGAACATGTGGGCGGGCCACCCGGGAGCCGAAGTGACGGAAAAACTGGTCCGGCGATTGGGAACTTGGCCTGGGCTCCGGAGGGATGTCCAAAAATTCGTGAAGTCCTGTGAAACCTGCCAAAGAAGAATGACCCCGAACAACCTGAAGCAACCAATACAAAAACCGCTATTGCCGGAGCGACCTGGGCAGATCGTGGGCGTCGACTTTGTAGGACCCATCGCAACTGGGGGCAGCGCTAGGTACATTTTGACAGCCGTGGATCACTTTTCAAAGTACGCCGAGGCATACGCAGTCGCCGATTGCTCAGCAGCCACCATCGCCCGAGTTCTGGCCACCAAATATATACCCACACATGGTGTACCCGAACGTATGGTGTCCGACCGAGGTACCGCTTTTACTGCCAACTTTACCCGAGAATTATGCGAAAAGTGGGGCGTCCAGCAAATTTTTACCACTGCCTACCACCCGGAGGGAAACGGCGTCTGTGAACGCTTCCATCGAACCTTCGCCACCATCATCGCAAAAATATGCAAGAGAACCACGGCCTGGGAGGCCATGATTCCGGTCGCCTTAGCAGCCTACAGAGCCACGCCCCATAAGAGCACTGGCTTCACCCCCAATTTTCTTACCTTCGGTAGGGAGATTCGTCTGCCCAACGAGTCACTGCAAGGGATGATGCCAGGGGTGGAAGGGGCGACCATACTCCGAAATCTGCAGCAAGCCCGCAACGCCACAACCCACTACTTGCACCGGGCCTGGCAAAAAAGAAGCCAGCTGATCAATTTGAGACGTACCGCACGATCCTTCAACGTCGGAGATCAGGTTTACTTGAGGGATCTTCAGCCTCCGTCGGGAGTGGCCCGAAAGTTTTGGAGCCCCTGGTCAGGACCGTGGATCGTTACGCATCGACACTCGGACGTCACGTATCAAATTCGGGACAGGGCGGATATTCGACGTCAGACTGTCCATCTCAATAGGTTGAAACCGGCGTTTGAGTCGGGAGTTCCGGACGAGTCCTTCCTTGACGCTGGCGGTCCGAGAGTTCCCGCGACCCCCGTGGAGATTCCCAACCCTACCCTTGAGGAGACACCGGATGAGAACTGGAGCGAGGACGAAGAGGACGTCAAGCCCGGAAGGAGTAATGATCCGACCACCGAGGGGCCGGGAACCTCTAGCGATCCGACCACTGAAACGCCAGGAACCTCTAGCGACCCGACTCCTCAGCCAATGATGGACAACGACCCGACCGACGACGAAGATGAGCAGTTTTCCGATGCGTTGTCGTCTCAGACCAGCGAGAACCTCGTCCAACACCCTAGCGAATCGGTCACGGAACAACGCGGGTTCAGCAACGCTTCCCAGGACAGCAATGTAGCCACTGACGAAGTACCACCTGCAGAAATCCATACAGCAATGCAACGAGACACCGCAACGCCGCATACGCCATACAAACTCAGGCAGCGGGAGCCAGTAGACTACCGAAAACTGCATTTGGGAGCGATCACACAGACCACAACTGACTTACTAACTAAGTAGGATGTATAACGATAACGATTGACGTATAAGACCCTTCAGGTCACCAAATGAGACCCATAATAAAAAAATTCTTAAAGCTAGAACCTTTCAGGTGAACTTAATCCTAGGCCCCTTCAGGGCAATCATCATTGCCACCTGCCTCAAACCAACATTCTCAATGGCCATCTATAAATTCATACGTAACCACTTTTCCTAGGGCAGGGATGCTTAGTGCAATTCTTTGTGTTCACAGGATGTCTCAGCAACAGTTAGAACATGTAGAGGATATGGAGGGGGACCCTCCCTTAGACGAGTATGTCCAGCAAGTCTTCGACACCTTCAAGGAGGAGACAGAGGCCAATGCGACCATTCCAGTGGACACAGTCACCACCCCTGAACCCTGCAATACCCCAGAAAAGACACTAGCGGGCATCGTCAACTGCATACGTTACGCGGCGAGGGGCGATTTGTACATGACCAGAGCATCAAATGGACACACCGCAATTATGGCCATGCTCAGGGTCACCCGATGGATCCCTCAATATCAGCGGATAGCCGCAGAACGCGACCGATTGTTGGAAAGAGAGGAGGAATTGCGAGAGGAACGAGACCAGCTATTCAAAGATAGAGCCGAAGCCTGGATTGAGATCCAACGATTGAAGGGACAACGCGCACCGGAGACCGTAGAGCCACCTGCGGCGAAACCTACTGGAGATTCCACCGCAGTGAAACCCAACAGCCGGACGACTCAATCTCACGCTGAGGGCGACCGCTCGTCAGTAAGATCTGCTCAAGCAATTCCTGCCCAACTGAGAGCCGCAAAACCCGGAAAATCCGGACACACCTCACCTGTTCCTTCAACCTCCAGAGCCCGATCCGTGACACCGGAGTCACCGCAACGCCGATCACCCAGTCAGCCTATCTCCCCATTCGGCGGACAAAGCCGGTCGCCACCACCAAAAACACGACGAGGAAGCAAGCCCCTTTCCCGGTCATCTTCTCCAGGGGATGAAGTCGAGGAGTCATATCTACCAACGCCACTCCGAGAACCCCAGGTCATGATACGCTCTGCTTCCAGCTCACCGAAAGTCGTGCCAAAACTGGTACTCAAAAAGTGCAAGCCCTCAGTCGCCAAACAGCACAAGAAGAAGCGGGTTCGTTGTCCCATCTGCTGCAAGGCCTGCACACAGCTTATCGCCTTCAGATGTTTTGCGTGTAAGGAGTTCTGGGAGCGACAAAAACGAGCACACAGGCAAGGCAACACGATGGCAACGTGCAATGGAGACCATCGGGACGAGAGGAAACCGGATGTCTGCGCCGGATGCCGGAGGTTGGCGTATGAGATGGCGTTGCGACGGGCACACCCGACCGTTCCACTGCCTATACCCAGCGTTATTCAAGAAAACGCTGGCTTCCGGGAAGGTGGGGAGTGTGAGCCGCCGCTCACAGAAAACCTTTTTCCAATTTCCAACCCCAAATGAACCCAATTAACAAAGTTGAAGGATCGGTAATCTCGCGCACTACAGTCAAGAGTCACACACATCACATCGAGAGGCACCGGGCGGGACCTCCCACCAGTGGACGCCCAACGGACCACCGAGCAGGGAGGGGGGCATATATAAGGCCGAGTTCAGCCGCCCCTCTTCACTTCCTGACTGCTCTCTGCTACTACCCCCAAAGTTTGCCAATCGTAAGACTCCCATAGACATCGATTTCGCAACTTTTCCCTTCAGTTTTCGTTGCGCAATAGTTGCGGTACATTTCCACTTCGAAAATAAGTTGATGATTAGAAGTGTCCTAAAGCCCCGCGATCAACCGACCCTTGCTTACCCCTTGACTACCACTGGAACCACGGAACAACGCGACCACAACGAGGAGGACCACGCCCTAACTAGTGAACTGTGAGTGCTGAAAACTTGTATTATTGGCCAATAATCATTACTAGGTTTGGGACAGAGACAAATCGTTGTTACCTATTTCATACCATTGCTCAATTTGCCGTTAAGCAACTTGATTTTCGTCTTGTAAAGATAACCTTATTCATTTCTAGTAGTACCATTGTTCCTACAACTTATATGCTACTCATACTTACCATAACGTTGCACAAGGATATATTGAAAAGTACTCAATCGTTGTCGTTTTACCAATTTATTATTTCACAACTTTTATATTGAACATTTTCGTTGCATTGCTTAAAAGCTAAACATTACACACACTGAATTGCAATTTTTGTGAGTTTTCATTACAGCAACACCTGAAAATTCCTCCAAGTGGTCAAGTAAATTCAGAGTAAAACATTACAAACAAGTAACTTCACCATTAGGAACGTTGTAGGACAATTTTAGTTAAATTGCGCAACGACGCATTGCATTCCTTTTCTCTTCCTTTAGCCGAGCATTGTGGTGAAGCCCCTTCAGGGAAATTGCTCATTTTCAGGTTGAACATCGCAGATTACCTACCTCGACCGCCGCAACTGTTGCACTTCCAGTTAAGTATAATTTTCTACCTAACTTTAAGTTGCACAATTATTGCTCTTTCTTGTCCCTTTTTCACATTATTTCAGCACAACGTTATTTCCTAACCCCTTCAGGGCTAGGGGCGGCTTACATTACCTTTCAGAATGTTGAAGTTTGATTTATCGAAGATATCGACTTTGGGCACAGGGAACATTGAAAAACATCAATGGTTGAAACGCCATCGATGTTATACGAACGATGTTTTTGTTCCGATGTCCAATCCCTACTTTGGTTTTCCCCATTCTCTTGAAAATATGGTCAGCCGATCAGTGGTAGGTGTGTTTCTCCACACTTACCCCTTATGGGGGTATTGACGACAGTGGTGGCATTCGCCGTCAACTGCCTGATAAGTCACGCTCAGCATGCATGTCCTGCCGGTTTGCATACTTCAGAATCGAAGGGGCGCCTGGTTGTGAGGGAACAAGGTGTTCTCGAGCGGAGGCTCGCTTAAGTATTAACCCTAATTGGACCATGGTATCACTAGTGTCACCGGAAACTTCTCAAACCAAAATTAAATTTCAATTTTAAATTTAATGGACAGCAGAATTTCTTGTGGACCATCGGAAGTCTGAAAATAAAGTTATGACAAAAATTGCCAAGGAAATTGATGACAAAATATTTTCATAGCATCATTTTTCACTTCTAATATCGTACAAATAATGGTTCAACAAATTCAGCTCCAACCATTAATTTTTAAATTGCATTTTAAATTTAAATCTAGTTAATCTGGCGACAGCTTGGGACAGCTGTGAAATTCCTAAATTAATTTTGGTGACACTAGTGACACCATGGTCCAATTAGGGTTAAGTTTAGTGCCTACCCTTTTTAAGTAGGTACCTATTAATTATTATCATTCAGTACTTGAGCAATTTTGGTTAATTATCATCAATAAAAAACAATAGAAATCGAACCAAAATACTATTTTTTTTAAACCCCTCCCCCCCACCGCAACATTTGATGGTTTACGTTACAAGGTTTGTAAAAATCACAAATCGAATACAAAAGTTCTAGACCGTCAGCCACACTGTCAAACACTTCTAAGGGCTAAAAACGCTGCAAATTATTACACAACCATTTATTATTTTTCTATATTGATCACCCGTCTGCAAAGCCACCAACCATCCAACTTGAAGAAAAACATCGATCGCATTTCGGTCAGCAATAATTTGAACGGAGATTAGGCCTCTTTTGCGATTCACACTCCTGTTTCGTGCGTCCAACCCTTAAATTCTCGTAGGGAGCGAAAGGTTTGTCCTACAGAGCTCCGCGTGGTCTCAAAAAATTCTATAGAATCTTAAATTGAAGGAAAAACAATACCTTTATATCAAAATTTTTTGAGTTAGGGCGTTCTCAAAATTTCAAAATTCATTTTTGAACCCTTAGAAGTGACCTACATCAACCAAAATCTTCGGGGCACAACTAGACCCCAAATGGGGCCTACGTACCAAATTTCATCAAAATCGGTCAATGCTAAGTGGCAAAAGTGCCGCGTCCGGCGGACGGACGGTCAAATTTTTATTCGATTTTTGGATTCTACGTACCTTGAAACGTAAACCATCAAATTTTGAGGGGGTGTTAAAAAAAAAATGTTCTTGGTCGATTCCAAAGGTTCATTATTGAAAATAATAAACCAAAATTGTGGATCGTAATTTTTAAAACGCCCTAGCTCGAAAACTCTCAATATAAAGATATTGTTTTTCATCCATTTAAAATAGAATCGAATGAAACCACCCAGGGCTCTATAAGACAAACAGTTCGCTCTCTATGAGGACTTGAAGGTTGGACTTAAAATAAATCAGAAACTCGAGTGTGAATTGCAAAAGTTCAAGGATGAAAATAGTCCTAGCATCCCGTTCAAATTTCAGCGGAACAAATTCTTTGAATAGATTTAGAACCGGTTCATTTCGTTGAATGGAGTTTCATGCCACTCAGTCGGGCTTCCGTAGCAACCAAGAACCAAATAACGTAATGAAGGCACTCACAGCTGTCAAATAGCGATGTGTTGCTGGGATGTGGTGCGTGGGATATCGAACTGAAACCCCATCCCTATTACGTATTGAAGGAAAAAGTTCTATGCAGACAGGCGATCTAAAAAATCAGTGGTCAGTAAAATAATGAACCATTGTGTAAAAATTCAGCGTTTTATATTATGTAGACCATCGATGCTCTGTGGTGGTGATGTTTGATGTCGTCCAGGATCTCAACACTAGGTTTGTACGAGCAGGTGTCGAGCAGAAAGTTATCTTTATATTCGTTCAGTACGTCTAATTTTCAGTGTTTAATCCGTATTTCTACCCATTTCTACCTATTACGAACTGAGAACGTAATCCATAGTGGACGGTCATCCAAGCATAGATAAGTAAGCCCTTGAACTACCGGCTGGACCTTCCGGTTCCGGTAATTTGCATACCTGCTAAGCCCGAGGGGCTTTCAAACTGTTACATAGAAACAAAGCCTCATCAACGATTGAGCAATATGAATGTGTATAAAAAGCAAAAAAAAAAAAAAACAAACCTTCACCTATTAATGTGGGAACAGTTCTCTTTAATTTTGGGGCGCTCGCCGTCCCAGTTCAACGTTCATAAAGGGGTAAGCGTCAAAAAGGTTTAAAACGCTGCAAATTATTACACAAAGGTTTATTATTTTTCTACATAGCACTCATCTGCAAAGAACAGGGCTTTGCCATTGTTACCACCAACCAACTTGAAGAAAAACTTCGATCGTATTCAGCCAGCTAACATTTGAACGGAGATTAGGCCTCTTTTGCGATTCACACTCGTGTTTCTGATTTGTCGTAAGTCCTACCCTTAAATTCTCGTAGGGAACGAACGGTTTGTCCTACAGGGCTCCGCGTGGTCTCAAAAAATTCTAAAATTCTGTACTATCTTAAATTGATGGAAAAACAATACCTTTATATCAAAATTTTTTGAGTTAGAGCGTTTTCAAAATTTCAAACCTTATTTGTCAACCCAGAAGTGACTTACATCAACCAAATCTTCGGGGCCCAACTAGACCCCAAATGAAGCCTACATACCAAAATTCATCAAAATCGGTCAATGCTAAGTGGGGAAGTGCCGCGTACGGCGTAGGGCGGACGGACGGCCAAATTTTCATTCGATTTTTGGATTCTACGTACCTTGAAACGTAAACCAACAAATTTTGAGGGGGGGGGGGGGTTAAATTTTTTTTTTCCTTGGTCGATTCCAAAGGTTCATTATTGAAAATAATAAACCAAAATCTGTCGATGGACCACCAAAATTTTGAGGCTATTGCAATAGCTTCAGTTTCTTTGAAAATCCGCTAAAAGAAAGAAGACAATAATACTCCGAAAGAAGACCTGAAAACCGGTAGAAGTGAAAACTCGAGTAACACTGAAACTGTGGTAAAGGGAGAAGTATTTGCAGTCAAATTCGAAATTCGACTCAGGCAGGCAGATGTGAAGATGAACAGGAGTCAACATGAAAAAAGTTGATCTAATGACAGTCCAACTCATCATTGGAGCTTAAGTTGTGCACCTACCTTTTTAAAAAGAGTAAAAATCAAAACATAAAAGCTAGTCCCAGCTTTTCAGGGCTTAAGTCACCATTAAAACCTTATTTTACTGGTCTACGCAACAGGTTTACCGGCTCATAAAAAGGTGATTTTGAAGAGAACTTGACGAGGGGTGTGTCTCGTAGCTTTCTCGAATCCCTTTGGCGGATTCGGAAGCGTAGAAGAAGGCAGAAGAGAAAGATTGAGAAAAAAAAGATCTTGACACAGATGAGACCTGGTCTTACAGTGGCCACCTACTTGGACGAGACCGCTGCAAATTCCGCTCGTCCGCGGTCGCCAATTAGTGTATAGAAACAGAAGATGGAGGAGATCTCCAGGCTGAAGAGCCCATTTCAAGTTAGGGATGGGTATCGATACTCGATATTTCAAAATATCGATACTTTCGCACCGATACTCGATATTTTAGTATCGATACTGCACTATCCGATATTTTTGGATATCGATACTTTGAATCCGATATTTCTAAATATCGAATATCGATACTGTTCTCGCGGAAAATTAAACAAAATGGCTAAAAAATGAAGAAGATAGAGAGGCTTTTGGGTCATTACTCTATGGTTGCACAAATAACGTTTATATCATGGAAAAAATCACTCTGGTTGGACTCCTTGTAGTGAAAAATGAATAAAAGTTGTTGAAAAAATTATTTTTCTTGAGAAAATTGGATGATATTGATAGTTTGTGACACTAAAGTATCGATACTCGATATTTTAAAATATCGATACTCATGCCCAACGATACTTAGGATATCGATACTCGGATACGATACAGTATCGATACAAAATATCGATACTTTTATAACGATACCCATCCCTATTTCAAGTCCCACTAAGTTAACTGTTCATCGCAACGACCGGATCCAGCAGTTCTCAGATGTTCTGAAGTGCTGTGTCGCCTAGGAAACAGTCATCGATCATAAACCTGAGAAACCTCTCAAGTCCGAAGTGGTCAGCTTTTCTGAAGACAGAAACATTCATTTCATCATTCATCTTCATAAAACGCTACAAATTATTAAACAAAGGTTTATTATTTTTCTGTATTGATCACTCGCCTGCAAAGAACAAAGCTTTGCCTTTGCCTCTACCTACCAACCATAATTTCGCTTCACAATCAAGTTTATTCGAAAGAAATAAACGCTTGACGCTCAATTCGAAGAAATAGGAGTTGTGGGTGCCTTTATTAGGAAATTTTATTACTGGTTGCCTTCAATTTGATTACTGATTGCAACTCGAAGGAACGAACAGCTAAGCTAAAATTTGAACGGAAATTAGACCTCTTTTGCGATTCACACTCGTGTTTTGGATTTATTGTAAGTTCAACCCTTAAGTTCTCATAGAGAGCAAACGATTTGTCCTACAGACCTGGGTGGTCTCATTCGATTCAACAAATTTAATACTATTTTAAATTGATGAAAAAACAATACCTTTAGGTATATTGAAAGACTATTTGTGTTGACTCTATTCTGACTGTGTTCAAATGTTGAACTCTACATTATTGATTTTAGATACCTTTGAAGTTACCCAAGAGTAGTTAGAGGGGAGTGAATTTGATGTCATTTCGTTGGTGAGCGCGTCGAACCGATATCAACTGAGTAGAGGGAAGGAAGTCAAGACAGTTTTACAATGGCTATTATTTAACCCATTTAAGGCCAAGGGTAGAAATAAGAGTGTAGTGAGAAGAGGAGGATGAAATGTTTTACAGGATGGTGGCCGAAATAAGGCATAATTTGGTCACCGATTGAGAGCGAAAATACTCCAAATTTTATGAATTTTACATTGCCATGGGATTTAAGAGGCCTCAGTCTTCCAAATCGATGTGATTTATCCAATTCATTGTTGTTGGTAAAATGTAAAAATCTATCTTATGGACCGGAATCCGTTTCGACTCGTGGCCCAGAACGCTCAATCGCCCAGGATCGAATTTGAGCACCATAATCAAAGTTTCGGCCACAAGGCCTCTCGAAAGTCGAAGAATTCTTTTGACGAGTTTAGGAACAGCATGAACGAGAAAAAATTCTTCTACAAAAATTTTCCACTATTTTCAATATTAAAACAAAAGTCGATGCGAAAACGCATCAGTGGCCGGAAATGGGTTAATTACTGACAAAGTATTTCATTTCTTTCTGAACAATCAATTTTCTTCATCAATTTTATTTTCTCTAATAAAGAAAATTCGTGATACCAACAAATTGTGGGTTATTTTCGGTAATTATCTGGAATACGAGGGTTAGGCAAAGGTACCTGGGGTAATTCACGTCCATTCAAGAGGAGAAATCGAGAAAAATAAAACTCGTTAACAGACCAAAACCGTGAATTTCGTGCGAGCAGCGCACTTGGTTACTTCTGCCACTCAACCCTCAATATAATAATAATAAAGAAGAAAATTACAAAAACACTTGCCATTGCCACTTCCTACCAACCATATTTTCGCATCACAATCAGGTTTATTTCGACGAAATAAACGCTTCACACTCAATTCGAAGAAATATGGAGCTGTGGTTGTCTTCATTAAGAAATTTGATTACTGGTTGCTAAGGACGCAAAACTGAAAGTACATCAAAGAAACGAAAAGCGATCGCATTTCGGTCAGCTAAAATTTGAACGGAGATTAGGCCTCTTTTGCGATTCACACCCGTGTTTCTGATTATTAGTAAGATCAACCCTTACATTTTCATAGGGAGCGAACTGTTGGTCCTACAGAGCTCCGGGGGTCTCATTCGATTCTAAAAATTCAATACTATTTCAAACTGAAGAAAAAACAATACCTTTACATCAAAAGTTTTTGAGCTAGGGCGTTTTCAAATTTTCAACCCTTGGAAGTGACTGACAACGACCAAAAACTGCGGGGCACAACTAGACCCCAAATCGAGTCCATAAACCAAATACGGCGAACGGACGGCAAAATTTTGATTCGATTTTTGGATTCTCCATACCTTGAAACGTAAACCAACAAATTGTGAAGGGGTGGGGAGGGGGGTGGAAAATTTTCTTGGTCGATTCCACAGGTTTATTATTGAAAATAATAAACCAAAAGATATCAGAAAAAATTTTTTAGAAAAACAAAATTTTCCAGATCCTCATGGGAGTGGTGTTTTTCCTCAAGGTCTTCGAGTTGTACTCAGTGTTGCCTCCTTAACAACCAGCAATCAAATTCTAGTGAAGGCACCCATAACTTTTTATTTCTTTAATTTAAGCAGAGAACAACATTATTGTGCGAAAATTTGGTTGGTTGGTTGGTTGACAACGGCAAATCTGTGTTGTTTGCAGGCGAGTGATCTATACAGACAAATAATAAACCTTTGTGTAATAATTTGCAGTGTCTTAAAGAAGCGTTTCAGCCTACAACTAAATTATTGTTTTGCCTAGTCTTCTATCCAGTCCTACGAGTGCTTCCAAAATAATTAAATTACACGAATAAGTACGCAAGAAGTCACTGATTGATGCAGGTAGGAATTCATAAAGTTTGACACAGTTTTGATTCTCCTGCTGCCTTCCAATCAGACGGAGACCTGCCAAACCGCTACTGCGCGCACTAAAATGACTCATTTCCGCCGTAGGAATTAAAAGTGGCTTAAAAAAAAATCGTCGGCACCTGAGAGAAACAACAATTTTATCGGTCACCGTTAGGTTAAATGATTTGGACGAGGGAGAGGGCGTGAATAATTCTCTCCACAATCGACGCTTCCGGACTTCGCGGCGGACAGCTGTGGCGAATATTCCCCCCTGTCGGCACCTGCCTCACATGAAGTGACCCCATCACACGATTAACAACAGCATTGTCTAGATTTTTTCTAGTCGGAGGCTACGAACCGATGTGTTTACTTTTCAAAGATGAAAAAAAAGGATTCCGAAATCAAAATTTTCAATTTTTGTATCACGTTTTTAGACCACCCTAAACCAATGTTTTCATTTCTGTCCTGGTCGATTCCAAAGGTTCATTATTGAAAATAATAAACCGATATAAAGGAAGCTTCGTTTTCACTTTTTAAGGTCGAAAGTAGGTGAGTATGAAATTGTATGAAAGTAAAAAATGTCTCCCTTAGAGGGAAAAACAATACCTAGATCATGGATATGTCCATTGTTGTAGGTGTAATTTGAAAATTAAAATGATGAAATAAAATACACACAATATATGTGCCTACATATTACTTTTTCAATGAATAAATGGAATTTTGAAGAAACAATGTCGAAATAATAATTTATCTGAATAATATGTACCAACCTATTACTTTTTCAATGAATAAACAGAATTTTTTTAACATGGAACATGTTATTGTATTAGGGTACATAACTAACTATCCGAAAAACGTTACTCGAAAGGGGCACGCAATAAACTTTTAAACACTCCGATCCTACGCCTTTTCCAACCCTCCGATCATAAGTTATTTTCAACACTCCGGTTACCGAGGTGCGAAGCCTATCAAGAGCCTGATGGGCTCCTTTCCTGTTGCTTGGTCCGCAATTCTTCTCGTTGCATGGTTCAGCATTCCTTCTCTGTGTTGTTGTAAACATATACCTACTCTTTTGCCAAGTTCATTTTGGTTTATTATTTTCAATAATGAACCTTTGGAATCGACCAAGAAAAAAAATTTAACACCCCCTCAAAATTTGATGGTTTACGTTTCAAGGTAAGTACGTAGAATCCATAAATCGAATAAAAATTTGGCCGTCCGTCCGCCGTACGCGGCACTTTTGCCACTTAGCATTGACCGATTTTGATGAAATTTGGTATGTAGGATCCATTTGGGGTCTAGTTGTGCTCCGAAGCTTTTGGTTGATGTAGGTCACTTCTAAGGGTTCCAAAATCAATTTTGAAATTTTGAAAACGCCCTGACTCAAAAAAATGTCATATAAAGGTATTGTTTTTCCTTCAATTTATGATTCTATAGAATTTTTTGAGACCACCCGGAGCTCTGTAGGACAAACCGTTCGCTCACTACGAGAATTTAAAGTTTGAACATACGATAAATCAGAAACACGAGTGTGAATTGCAAAAGAGGCCTAATCTCCGTTCAAATTAAAGCTGACCGAAATGCGATCGATGTTTTTCTTCATGTTGGATGATGGTTGGCGGCTTTGCAGACGAGTGATCTATATAGAAAAATAAAAAATAATAAACCATTGTGTAATAATTTGCAGCGTTTTTCTGTCGAAGTTATGTCATCTACACGTTTATGCATGGTAAGAACCAATTCGATTTAGCAGATTTTTGTTTATGTAGTTGGCTGGCATCGTTTTTGCCAAAAGGTAATCAAAGGATCTTGCAACCTTGGCTTTTAGTTGCGAAGTGTATTTCGACGTTTTAGATGGGGACAGGACATCAAGAGGTGAATGAAATGACGAGCAATTTGAAATCAGGCCCATAAAGAGCTAAATGGAAACGACAGTATATTATTTTTAGAAAATAATATACAGCTTCCTAGAGAACTTTGCTTCATAACTACCGATATGTAGCTATGATTTTGTTTACTGCATTTTTTGTGGTACAAAAAAAGTTTCGCGATAAATTCCTTGACCCCCAGCCAAAAGAATAGGTAATTATTGATGTCAAAAGTTGGTATGTAACGGGCAGAAATCGAATGTAAGTTTTCCGCCCGTCCCCAGTATGTGGTTTCTATTACCAATTTTGAAGACATTTCGGATAATCGATGAAATTTGATGATATTTGGGAAAGTTTTAGTTATTGTCAGTCACTTGCTCACCATTTTCAATTCGACCTAGCTATCGACCTAGGTATCGTTTTTTCTTCATGTAAAATAGCGACGATTTAAAAATTATTTGGATCCCAAGCAGAGCTCTGTGGATCCAACTATTTGATAACAAGAACAATGAATTATTTAATAAACAAATAAATAGATAGATAAATAGATAGAGATTTAATAGAAATAAATAGATCGACTCTTTTATCAATTTAGAATAAGAACCATCTAAAGCTCTGAACGATGAATGGTAATCAAATTGTTGTAGAAAGTAATGAACCAGAAATGGAAACTTTGAGAATTTCCTCTTCCACTCCAAAATGGCGTCGATACAATCAATACTGCGCCAAACGAAATAGACACATTTCCAGGTTGGTTTCATGAAATTTTGGACTTACATAAATACTGTCCCATTACAAACGTTCCAATTTTTTTTACTCCTAAAATTCAATAAATGTTTTTTTCATCATTTCAAAGCTTGACAACAGATTTCGGGAAAAAATTATCTCTGAACTTTTGCCCTTCCATCAAGCAGGTTTTCTTTTGTGTTTTCCAAGTACCTACTTGAACGCTCCAAGAAAAACAAAGATTAGCACTTGGGCCGACCCTCAACCTTAAGTGGGCATTGTTGCTCGCTCGTGAAGGCAAAACGCTAAGTGCTGAAGAAGACAATTAGATCAGAAGCGGCAGCAAATGAGCGAGCGAACAGGCGAAGCGAGCTTTGGCGCTGAAAGGACCGTCCTTGAGGCGAAATATCGCGGATTCTCACATTAGCTTTTCGAGGACTTTTCCCCTCCTGGTTCTTCCGGGTGAACTCTTTTTTTTTGTTCGGTAGGTTTCTATTTCATCGCTGAGTTTCAGTCGCAATTTTAGCTTCCGAGTCTACCAAGGTAGCGAAAGCATTGTTTTCACTTTTCAAGGTTGAAAAAAATCCCCAAAATTGAAATTTCCTCTAGCGTTTTACATGTTTGACCTTCCTGAAAAATTTTGGCTCCGTGTCTGTCTGTCTGCCATGAAACGAGCAAAACCATACGAAGTTATAGTCCGATTTCGATGAAACTTTCAGGGGTTGTCATGTAGATGGTTCCTCTATGAAAACCATCATCCCCTTACTGATAGCCTCTGCGCATGCGCAAACGCGAATTCCATGTAACAGACATAATTTCTACATTTTCGATCCAAATTCAATGCAATTTTCTATAACTGAAGCTATAGAATTTTCCTTGATAGTGATAATTTTTATTTCATGAGACTTTCCTTTAGATGGAGGAAATACAACCAGGAATATATTACTATCAAGCATTGCATCCCACATTGGTGAAAAGCAACATGTTATGTTAAAGATAAAGAGATGCCAACTTGCATGATAACGATAGCCCCAAAACCAAACAACATTCCAAAATCCAAGATTGAACTGAAGCCAAAATCTCTTCTGGTGACAGTCGACGTGCTGGTAACATGACTTGAAGCAAAGTCGATTAGTGTCTGCAAATCCTTGTAAAGGGCAAAACCTGTTGAGTAGTTACCTACAGTCCGATTTCGACGAAATTTCCAGGGACTGTGAGTTTGGCATGTAGATGGTCCCCTATGAAAATCATCGCTCCTGGATCAATAGTGGCCTCTGCGCATGCGCAAACTTAAAACCCTTCTAAGCCACAACAACAACAATTTCCATCAGAATTCAATGAAATTTGGAAGCATTTTCTCTATTCTACCACCAATTAGCAATCCAAGCTTCGAGTATAAGTACCATAATTTGCCACAAAAAAAAAACACAATTTATTATAACATAGGTCTTATTTTAGAGTGATACCTACCTAATACTCGTAATGTCGTCATGTACCTCGTTTCCTCGCACTTCTTACTTAAGCAGTTTCCGGCCACTGATGCGTTTTCGTATCGTCTTAATTTATGATGTTTTAAAATATTGAAAAATCTTTGCAGAAGAATTTCTTATCGTTCATGATGCTCCAACAAAAATTTTCATTGACGTTCGGGAGCTCAATGCGATTTTGGAAATTTTTTGAAAAAGAGGCCTTTTGGCCGAAGGCATGATTATGGTGGCTCAAATTTGATTCTGGGCGAGTGAGCGTTCTGGGCCATGAGTTGGAATAGATTCCGGTCCTTAGACTTTTACATTTTACCAAAAACAATGAACTGGATAAATCATATCGATTTGGAAAGTTCTCAAATATCATTAAAAAGTTAAATTTATAAAATATCAAGTATTTTTGCTCTCGATTGTTGAGCAAATGATGCTTTATTTCGGCCAGCATTGTGTAAAACAGTTCATCCTCCTCTCCTCAGTATTCAGTTATTTCTATCCTCGGCTTGAAATGGGTTAAGTACAAAAAAATATGTAGTTATAGTTTATAAGAAAGTAAGAACGTAATTATTTCTTTCCTTTTATTTTATTCTTCATCCATTTCTTAAGCTTTCCTCAATATCTTCATCTTTTTTAACTCTCTTCAACTCATTTCTTGACGGGTTTCGTTTCAAAGTTGAATTTTTTTTATTATCAACACGACTTAGGTTTATAATTATTTTCTATAATGAACCTTTGGAATCCAGCAAGAAAAAAATGTATTTCCCCCCCTAAAAAAATTTATTGGTTTACGTTTCAAGTAACGTAGAATCCGAAAATCGAATAAAAAATTTTCCGTCCGAGGCACTTAATGGACCGAATTTGATAAAATTTGGTGTTTGGGCTTCATTTGGGGTCTAGTTGTGCCCCAAAGCATTTGGTTGATGTCAGTGAATAAATAAGGGTTGTAATTTTCAAAAGTGCCCTAGCTCGAAAACTCTCGATACAAAGGAACTGTTTTGTTACCAATTAAAAATTGAATTGAATTTTTAAAACCGAATGAGACCACCCAGAGCTCTGTAGTACAAACTGTTTGAACCCTATGAGAACTTATGGGATATGGGTTGGACTTACGATAAATCAAAAACACGAGTTTGATTCGCAAAAAGAGGCTTAATGTCCGTTCAAATGTTAGCTGACCAAAATGCGTTTCTTCGAGTTGTACTCAGTGTAGCTCTTTAGCAACCAGTAATCATATTACTAATGAAGGCACCCACAACTCTTTATTTCTTCGAATTGCGTGAGAAGCGTTAATTTCTTCAAAATAAACTTGATTATGAAGCGAAAATATAGTTGGTAGATGATGTATCCAGAAAAACAATAAACCTTTGAGTAATAACTTGTAATTAATTCAAGTATTGCTGCAATGCAATGTTGACTACAGGTATTGTGGTGTGGTAATGATAATAGGTACATTAACAAAAATTTTGTTAATGCTTTAATTTAAGTTAATGCATTTAATGCTTTCTTAAGGGAGCTCACCTCCTGGGACAAGATAAACTCAGGTTTCATCCCAGCTTTCACCAAGGGAGGAAAGCAATACGATGAGGTCACCTGGGTAGTTGAAGTCTCAAAAGATGTGAGAAAGATCCTTATTGATTCTGGATCTCTCAATATACTTCTTTATAGATGCAAGGTGGAGGATTTTATTGATATATCCAGATGTTTTCATTGTCAACAGTATGGTCATATTTCTACCAATTGCAAAGCCAGCACACATACTTGCGGGTTTTGTGCTGGTGAACACAACACGAGGAAATGTCCAGGAGGGACGCTACATTGTCCTGTGTGTGCAAATTGCCAAAGAATGGGATTGCCCTATAACCACAAAGTAGATGACCAGGAATGCCCGGTATACAAGAAGACACGAAGGAAACATGCTAGGCTGATTCACTCATAAGTGAGAGATCTCTGATTTATGTATATCGTACAGACAATACAGAGAGCACAAGGAGGAATTTTGATCGATCTGATCTGGAGGGGTGCAGGGAGTGCTGGATTATGTTGAGATTCGGCTGATGTGAGCTTGCTCTGCCGAAGCACCCCACTGGTCAAGATCAAGAACCTTGGGCCGTGATCTGGGAGTGTGCAAGGGATGCATGCTGTGCATTGCTACGGGCGAGTGCTGGTTTGTCCGTGAATTCCGGAACCGGTTAAGCGTAGGCTAGGCCTCAGGGAACTTTATTAATACATTATTATTTTACCTATGTGTCTACTAAACATTCGATAAATCGGTTGTATACACTAAACGGTCGGTTGACAGATTCAATGATAACGCCTAGTCAACATTAGATACGCATTTTCAACCCTTGGGCGTAAGTAATTTGGGTGGTCAGTTTGGAGGGCAGCACTCCAAGGCCCTGGCTTGTACCTGCTGGGGGGGCGGCGGCCGTGGAGGCACAAGTCGTCAGTTGATCGTGGGTGAGCAAGCGGGGAACAGCGACCAGTCCTGCCTTCCATCCCACGGCGTCGAGGATACGATACCTCCAGTCGGATGACGAACCTTTTAATTGTGAGTAAATAAATTATGTAAATACCGACAAATATTTCATGAATATTGCAAAAACGACAGGACCAACCACGTTCCGTCTTCGTCAAGTTTAAACCGCGATTCAGATCAGTACGTACGTGCAGTCATAAACTGACTGCATAAAATATTATAAAATATTCCACCTCAACAACCTCAAAAATTAACAAGTGAACAATAAACAACCACTGGACGATTGATCACGATATCATCTATGCTGGGAACAAATAATTGACGACACTATTAAATAGGATTAAATACTATTAAATAGGATTACAAATTTTGTAATCCCTGAATCGAATCTTCCGTCAGGCTCTGCATCCTCGACTGCATCCTTGAATGAATGAATGAATGAAGAATGAATGAATGAAGTTTTTTATTGAACAAAACCAATAATGGTATATCAATAGTCACATTTCGGTAAATAATAGGTAAATTTAAGTATTTATACAACAAGATGTGAACAGAATAACCAGGTAAGTAGGTGCATTCAAAAATTTTATGAGAAGAAATAACTATTAGAGGCAGAAACAAATTACTACACAAAGTTTTATTATTTTTCTGTATAGACCACACGCCTCCAAAGACCACAGCTTTGCCATTTCCACTACCTTCAAACCATATTTTCGCTTCACATTCACGTTTATTTGGAAGAAATTAACACTTCACACTCAATTCGAAGAAATAGGGAGTTGTAGGTGCCTTTATTAGGAGATATGTTTATTAGTTGCTAAGGACGCAAAACTGAATACAACTCGAAGAAACGAACAACGATCGCATTTTGGTCAGCTAAAATTTGAACGGAGATTAGCCCTCTTTTGGTTTATTATTTTCAATAATGAACCTTTGGAATCGACTAAGAAAATTTTTTTTAACACCCCCTCAAAATTTGTTGGTTTACGTTTCAAGGTACGTAGAATCCAAGAATCGAATAAAAATTTGGCCGTCCGTCCGCCGTACGCGGCACTTCCCCACTTAGCATTGACCGATTTTGATGAAATATGGTATGTAGGCTCCATTTGGGGTCTAGTTGTGCCCCGAAGATTTTGGTTGATGTAGGTCACTTTAAGGGTCAAAAAATAAATTTTGACATTTTGAAAACGCCCTAACTCAAAAAATTTCGATATAAAAGTATTGTTTTTCCATCAATTTAAGATTTCATAGAATTTTTAGAGACCAAGCGGAGCTCTGTAGGACAAACCGTTCGCTCCCTACGAGAATTTAAGGGTTGGAAGTACGATAAATCAGAAACACGAGTGTGAATCGCAAAATAGGCCTAATCTCCGTTCAAATTTTAGCTGACCAAAATGCGATCGATGTTTTTCTTCATGTTGGATGGTTGGTGGCTTTGCAGACGAGTGATAAATATAGAAAAATAATAAACCGTTGTGTAATAATATGCAGCGTTTGCGATTCACACTCGTGTTTCCGATTTATCGTGACCAAGTCAGCCCAAAAAACAGCGTTTTTTCCAAACGCCTCTGTGTTGCTTAAATCTTAGTAGAAAATTGATAATGGTCAATAAGTCGACAGTTTAGATATTTATGAACAAAATTATGCAAAAAAATCATAAATGATGATTTAGGAACTTCACTATAAGTACTTATAGTAAGTACCTAAAGTTGGGCCTTTTCACCTGTTTTCGTGCACTTTTATCGGTGAGTACTCGTCCGAATTCAATTTTTCTTTTTTTTTCCAGCTTACTAAGCTCTATCAACAGACAAGGGCTTTTTTATTTTCAATAGTTTTATTTTTTTTTTTTTCTCGAAAAATAAAAAACCGGGTTTTTGGTAGTAACATTTTTTTAACCACAAACTCTCCAAATCAAAATCATCCAAAACCCCCTCGTCTATCGACGTATTAGCAACGCAGATTGTAGATGACTCCTACAATCGAATTGTATAATCTACAATCTATTAGCAACGTACGAACATCACTAATATAATAGAATCAAAATCGGTTGAATGGGTAACGCAGAAAGTAAGCAAGTAAGCATCAGAAAATGTTGTTTCGAGAAAAACGCGTTTTTCTGAAGAAGAACAATATTCGAGCTTGGTGGTTCACCATCCCCCGCGTTTTAACTTGGCTGTCAAAGAACAAAGAGAAGATGGATAAGATAAGGGTTTTTAAGTGTTACCATTTGTTTAATGATGATTTGTTGACAGTTTCCGAGTTACCTACTAAAGTTTACAAGTTTTGGTACACTAACCAAGCATGTGGAAGGCCCGATCTCTCTTGTGTACAGCGGGAGCGCAGCCATGAGATGGCCAACTTTGTATTCGGAACAATCAATATTACTATATATAAAATTGATCAACATTGAATAAAAAATAGTATAAAAATATTTTTAAAAATTAAATTTTTTTTCCGGGCTGACTTTCTTCAAGTTCTCTTAAGGTTGGTCTTTCAGAGCTCTGGGTGGTATCATACGATCATAAAAATTCAATACTATTTCAATTATAGGAATACTATATTGTATATCAAAATTTTACGAGCATTACGAGAATTTCAGACTGACATCAACAAAAAGCTTCAGGGCACAACTAGAGCCCAAATGGAGCCCACATACCAAACTGAGTGACGAGAAGAGTACTTTTTGACGTTAACAAAAAATATTAAACCTAGAGGTTGATTGTATAATTCTAACGAATTTTGCTATGTGCCACACCGCCAACGCTGACTACCATGTCTTATATTTAACATTAAATGTTCTCACCATAGCTTTGAAGAGTCCTTCTTTCTACAGGCCTGCGCGTATTCGATGAGTTTTTACGGAGGGGTAAATCTAAATTTTGACTGTGATGATTCATGAGGTCATCAATATCATACAGACAAAATCACCATTTATAATCATGTACCAACAACTATATCAGTACTAACCTATAAAGTACGTAGCTTCTCATGGAGTGATTCCATCTTACGAGCTGGAGTTGATTGTGTGATGTAACATCGTCATAGATATCTCAGTGTAAGCCTTGAATTATTCTACGATATCATATATGTAGGTATGGCTATTTGAGGTACGATTATGTACGAGGCAATTGCAATCAGATATAAGAAATCATACCATTAATAAGGCAGGATGAGAAGAAAAGTACCTACGTAGGTATCTATTCCAACGAGTGGCGTCTGAATGAAATGGGGATCCCATAATCCATTCAGGGCTCTAATTCACCCCGTTACAAGGCTTGTGAATTCTGCTCGAAATAACATAGTTGTAAAACAATCAGAATGCTAATTTCTGTTCTAGCCACGAGAATCCTTGAGATATGAAGGTTAATATAACGAATAGACGGAATGTTAAGACAATTCGCATCAAGAAGCCTTTTGAGAACCAAAAATCTTGAAACTCGAACCAACTCCTCAAATAAGTAGTCTTAAATAACGTTGTAATGAGCGGATGCCTTCCTGGATAGAGATGAGTTGCGGCTGATGATGGAGGACGCACACTTCAGAGGACCTGATGAGTGCAGCGGAAGAAGAACATAATTTTGTCGACAAATAATGCAATATCACATTGTTGAATTAGTTTTTGAATATAACTATTCGAGAATCTTCTTACCGCAATTTCTGTATTAACTGTATTTTTCAAAACTTAGTCTTTCCATCTGAGATCCAACGTTGAGTGGACTCCTCATAAATAATATTTCGATTTGGAGAACGACTAAAAGAAGAAAAAGAAGGAGAAAACATACCTACATTTATTTTAGTATTTAACATAAAAAATAATTTAGTTACATACATGGGTTTGACTTTGGGCTATTCCGTCTGTATTGGGGGGGTCCGTCTGTCTGGGAGGCTGGCTATTCAATTCCTATGAATTTTTTGACGCTGAATTCGAGTTTGTAATCCGTTCCAGCAATACCCCTCAATTAGTCAAGATGAAAGATTTATAACCTCTTTACAACTTTTTTCGTTGAAAAAACCACCAACACCAAACATCAACTTCACGATCAAGTTGCTGGTTTAAAATATTTGGATTAACAACAGGGAATTATTCACCACGTTATTTGATTAGAGCTTCGAGTTTATGCCATTGCTCCAGCTAATTTAACCGCTAAGTTTATGTCGTGGCTCCACCTGATCTGATCGCTAAGTTTTTGCCGTGGCTCCGGCTGATCTGATTGCTAAGGTTTTGCAATGACTCCAGCTGATCTGACGGCTAAGTTTATGCCGTGGCTCCACCTGATCTGATCGCTAAGTTTTTGCCGTGGCTCCGGCTGATCTGATCGCCAAGTTTTTGCAGTGGCTCCATCTGATTCTGTGAGGTTACGTGTCCCCAGTTCGTCTCTTTTGCCTTTAAACAATTTCTGAAGAGATGGAGAGTCAACTTATCGCCATCATCACCTTATTTCCCTCGAAGTAATGGCCACGCAGAGGCGGGAGTCAAAGCTATGAAGACACTACTCTTGAAATGTATAACTGGAGGGACACTGGATGAGGAGGCGTACAATGCTGGACTACTCGAGTTCAGGAATACACCTACTGCCAACGGTCGGTCACCCTCACAAGTGTTGTTTGGGCACCCTCTCCGATCTTTAGTACCAGCACACCATAATTCGTTTGCAGAGGAGTGGCAGAAAGTACCTGGTTGCTACGAGAACGAAATTGACAACAAAAAACGAAAAGTTGCAGAAAAATATAACAATAATGCAAAGGATCTTCCGCCTATCCCAATAGGTGCAAACGTAAGGATCCAAAACCCTTTGACAGGACGATGGGACATGCACGGAGAAGTTGTTGGTATAGGATCGTACCGCAAGTATAGAGTAAGAAGTTCTAGCGGAAAGATATATGAGCGGAACCGCAGATATCTAAAAGTGTCTCAGGGGGGGATGGTAGGAAGAGTGTGAAAAGGGGAGATGTGAGGTTACGTTTAAACGTTGCTATCTTACTTACAATAGTTGGTTTATCGGTATCTAGATAAAAGTCATTCATTCTTGTAATCTACCAAGTTCATATCTTATTTCATCAAATAGTAATAAGTTATCTTGTGATTATTACAGATTCGATCGCTAAATGTAAGCCGTGGCTCCTACTGATCAGATCGCTAAGGTTTTGCCATGGCCCCAGCTGATCTTACCGCTAAGTTTATGCCGTGGCTCTACCTGATCTGATCGCCAAGTTTTTGCAGTGGCTCCAGCTGATCCAATTGCTAAATGTATTCCGTGGCTTCTGCTGATCAGATCGCTAAGTTTATGCCGTGGCTCTACCTGATCTGATCGCTAAGTTTAGCCGTGGTTCCAGCTGATCTGATCGCTAAGTTTATGCCGTGGCTCTTCCTGATCTGATTAGTAATTTATGCCATGGCTCCAGCTGATCTGATTGCTAAATGTATGCCGTGGTTCCAGCTGATCTGATCGCTAAGTTTATGCCGTGGCTCTACCTGATTTGATTAGTAATTTATGCCACAGCTTCAGCAGATCTGATTGCTAAATGTATGCCGTGGCTCCTGCTGATCTAATCGCTAAGTTTATGCCGTGGATCCAGCTGATCTGATCGCTAAGTTTATGGCGTGGCTCCTGCTGATCGGGTGGCTACGCGGTTCATAAGACATTTTGTAGGAACTTATAACTATACTTTCCAAATTGGATCGAAATAAGGAATTTTGTTCAAAAAACTAAATAAATGTTTCCTCATACTGCCAGAACCAAAAATGATCACAAAGCTCAGAAACTCAAAGTGGGAGTGAAAAATTGGTTGCCTGTAAAGTCGGTATACGGGCGAAAGTTTTATTACGTGACAACGACTTTGAGTGGTAAAATAATTTTAATGTTAATATTCATTCGTATAGTAGGAAGAAGGATAATATTATTATTATAATAATTTTTTTTATTATAATAATAATAACAGGAGAGAAAATGGCCTCGGAGGTCACTCAGCTGATCAGTGACCACTCAGGCGCCTTCAGCATTCTCCATTGACCCTGCTTCTCAAATTTCAGCTTCCTGCGTTCAACAGGAGAGAAAATGGCCTTGGAGCTCACTCAGCTGATCAGTCACCCTTCAGGCGCCTTCAGCATTCTCCATTGACCCTGCTTCTCAAATTTTAGCTTCCTGCGTTCAACAGGAGAGAAAATGGCCTTGGAGCTCACTCAGCTGATCAGTCACCCTTCAGGCGCCTTCAGCATTCTCCATTGACCCTGCTTCTCAAATTTTAGCTTCCTGCGTTCAACAGGAGAGAAAATGGCCTTGGAGCTCACTCAGCTGATCAGTGACCACTCAGGCGCCTTCAGCATTCTCCATTGACCCTGCCTCTCAAATTTCAGCTTCCTGCGATGAATAGGAGAGAAAATGGCTTTGGAACTCATTCACCCTCTCACTTGCTCTCATTGTGAGCGCATAACGTGAGCGGAGCGTAACGCAGTTTCTTGAAGTGTCACCCGGCAAACCAATTTATAAGACGTATTTAATAAAACGTGATACGTATGAATCGTTCACATATTTTATTCATTTTTTTTTTTTTTTTTTTTTTTAGATAATTCAAAGTTTTATTTTGATAACAAATAACAACAAAACCCGTCGTCCAAAAGCAAGCTTGCTGCGAGGTGACAGCCAGCAGCAAGGTGTGAGATGCACGCCGGGCATCGAGCTTCATTCCCCCAGATGATGCTACCAGAGATGATGATGGCTTTTCTGGACTAGTTGGTCTGCAAGGGCAGTGCAGCACCGTCTTCTACCCTCAAAGCCTCCTCCTCACGATCCGCCTGCCGGTTTTCGCCATATCCCAGATACCTCAGAGGCCTTCGTGAACCTCGAAGCCTCAAGGACACAGCTCGAATCGTCGCAATTTGTAATTTTATGCGGACGAATTCGGCGACCACTGATCGGGGTTTTTCCCATTTTTCCGCCAAGCCATCCACCAGCCTCCTGCAGAAAGAGTTGAACTCCTGATGAAGGACCCCTTCGCATGACATGATTAGAGGCGAAAACGAGCCATGGAGATCTTCAGCAGCTAGGTTTATAAGACGTTGTCACGTCAAAAATTGTCATTTTGGAGGATCTACTTTTATCACGAACACTAAACTTTCCTATCTTGTATCCGGACATTTCCATCTGTTTTGAAAAATTCACCACTTTCCAGGTAATGATAAAGAATTCGGATTCAGGGTCAATAAACACGTAGGAATAGCAGTCAGATGCCCACATCGTTATGTTCCGTGGGGTCGCGTAATAAGCATAATTTTCGAAACAAACTGCTGAAAGTTGTCGTAGGTTGTTGAACCTCGAACCTGAATTTTTTCCCTTCTCATTCGCGCTACAACCAGCTCCACTGTGTTCACTCTCAAATTGACGCCAATTACAGTTGTCGTCGATTCCGCACGCATGACGGACGGAAGTTCGTACAAACTCGGAAAACGCCTCCAGAGCCATTAAATCAGCGGTGGACCAAGCTGTTGTACCTGAACACGTTATAACATCTATTTATGTTCCTCCTGAATCGTTGAAGAATGAATAGTTCAACAATTCCTGGATAAAAATCGTGGGTTGTTATCCTTCCTGGGTAAAAAAAGTTGTAGAAATTCATGGATAGAACAAATAAAGCCATCTCTCTCCAACATCCACCTCCATCTCCAGAATTTTCTACCTCCAACTTGAAACGCTCTTTGGCTTTGCTGAGGAACGCTCCATGAGGAATTACCACATGGAGAGCCATGCAGGGAGAAGATATATAATATCCATACATATACATACATCGTATCCATACATATTATATTATATTGTCTGTCTATCTATCTATCTCTCTTCTATCTATCCTTACTTCCACCTACGAATATGAAACCATCTTCGAGGATCTGACACAGTATCAACCCAAACCATTGTGAGACTCAGGAGTGGACTCAGTTGTTCAAATCAACACCTCCAATGGTGTTGTTTTGGAGTTTTCCCTATACTCCATCACAATCAAGTTTATTTCGAAGAAATAAAGAGTTATGGGTGTCTTCATTAGGACATTTGATTACTGGTTGCTAAGGACGCAAAGCTTAGTACAACTCGAAGAAACGAACAACGATCGCATTTTGGTCAGATAAAATTGAACGGAGATTAAGCCGCTTTTGCCATTCACATTCGTGTTTCTGATTTATCATGAGTCCAAGGGTGGCCTCATTCGATCCTTAAAATTCAATGCTATTTAAAATTGACGAAAAAACGGTATAAAGGTATACCTCTATATCAAAAGTTTGTGAGCTAGGGCGTTTTGAAAATTCCAACCCTTAGAAGTGACTGACGTCAACCAAAAGATTCGGGGCACAACTAGACCCCAAATGGAGCCCATATAACAAATTTCATCAAAATCGGTCCTTGGGAACTAAAAAAAGTGACACATACGGCGGACAAACGACAAATTTTTTATTCGATTTTTGAATGCTACCGTATATTTTGAAACGTAAACTGTTGTCGATTAAAAGAGAATAAAGATAACTACAGCAAATGTAAAACTAAGAAATTACAAGGCCGAGTTTTCCAATTCAGAATCGTAACGAAAAAAAATGTATTAAAAAGTTCGAATCATAATTTTGAACAGCTGATCTAAATGTGTTATTTTGGAGGCAGATTTATTATTATTGGAGTTCGTGAATCAAACGAGAACATCCTCCGGGCAGGGGTTTTCTGATCCAGGGTCTTCTTATGTTACATGGTTTGGCGTAGGTTTTGTCCTTGTGGCAAAATCAGCAGGATTTTTCTTGTTCGGAACCCATCTCCATTCATCAGCATTGCTTTGCTCCAAGATGTCCAAAACACGACGATTAGCTTCAAAAATATTTTGCACGAATTTTTCCCGATGTGCACGAAGTTCAAGCGGGAGCATTGAAATCCTCTTGACCGAATAGACGAAGCTAGAGTCAGTCATATCTTCACCTTGAACTTTTGCTGAGAGTTCCGCGGGAATCTTTTCCATCACTCTCTCGGCTCCTTTAGGGCTTAACACTCGAGCATCCCCTTTGTCGAAACATTCGTTTGTTTCTGCACAGTGAGCGTCTGCAAATTCTGAGTCTCGATCCATCTTCCGCTCCAACGTCCTGAGTCGTTTGGCAGCAGTTCTACTTTCTGGAACGCTTTCAAAATCATGCAAGAGCAACCCTGTCTCCCTGTTTTCACCACCTTTCGAGCGTTTGGTGTTTTCATAAGAAATGTTGATCGCCACATCATCCTCCAACGGTTTCAACTTCTCATCTTCTTCTGTTCCTACTTTTTCAATAGCCACGAGCTCAGTCAGTCTGTCCTCTTCTTCGTCACGAATATCCTCCCAGTGGGCAAAATGGATGTGTGAAGTCACTCGCTCGTTATGGGTCAACTTTTGAGGCAATTTTCCATGGAGTACCCACCCCAACCACGTCATGGAAATCACGGGACCATTCCACGGGCCATAAAAGGATTTTCGTGGAAAAATCAGCGGCCAATTGTCCTGCCCAATGATGACGCGGGGTACAGCATTCTCCATGGATGCCACCTCTCCTCTCTTAACAAAGGGCCATTCTTCTCCGATTTTCTGAAGATTTATGGTCTGGGGTTTCAACTTCAGCTCACCCACGGTTCTAGCCCGCATCAGTTTGAATTTCTTCCCATTATCTTCACACTTGGAAATCTCCAAATTCACTTCCTCGGAATCTGCTTCAGTTCTACTGACATCAGCAGTCCACGCCAATGAAAGTGGCTTTTTGTGACCTCTCAACCCCAATTTCACGGCCAACTCCTTCTCCACCATGGTGATTGACGAGGCATCGTCCAGGAGGGCGTAGGTTTCGACCATTCCAGACGGACCATAAAGTCGAACTGGAAGTACTCTCAGTACTGCATTCCATCCCTCTCCTCCGCTCGTCTGGCTTTCAGCATGGGAATTCGCCTTCTCTTCACTCATCGTGCTACTCTCATCGTTATGCAGCTGAGCATTTTGAGTTGTTCCACTCTTCTCGTTTCTAGCCTGCTCACTTTTGTGTAAGGACGTGTGGTGCCTACCACTACACAATTTACAATCGGCTGGTACATTACAACTACGGCTGGCATGATGGGGGTTCAGACAACGGAAACAAAGCCTCCTCTTGGTAACGTAACTCCATCTCTCATTGACTGACGCTTTTACCCATTTCCGACAATCTTTGAGGGAATGGGCCTCTACCTCACAGAATTGGCAAGTACGCGACGAATTTGGCTTATCTTTACTTCTCAGCTCTTCGATTTTCTCGCTATTCGAGGCTCGTCCTACAATCATGCTGAAGGCATCAGCTTTCCTCTCCATCCACGCAGCAAACTCGTTTAGTCGGGGGGTACCATCTTCGAAACATGATAAGTATTCACCCCACTGTATCTTTACTGAATTCGGTAACTTATCAACTAACTTATGTAGCATAGATGGATCAATGAGGAAATCAGTATTGCGTAAAACTTCAATGGTGACAACATAATTCTGTATTTCAGAAGCAAATCGAATGAACTCCTTGAAATCACCTTCTCTGAGGGGACCAAATTTCAAAAGCTCTTCTGCCAATTCGCCGATCACGAACTCTGAACGGCCAAAACGACGTTCCAACATGGTCATAATTTTAGGCACACTGTCGGGCAATGACAAAAGTGCGTAGACAGCCTGTTTGGCGTCACCTTTGAGGCAGGTTTGGAGTCTACTCAAATTTTCCGAATTAGAATACCCACACAGCTCGGTGGTGCGATTGAATTGGCTGATGAAATTTGGCCATTCCCTAGCCTCTCCTGAAAAAGTAGGCAAGGAATTCTTCTCCGTTTGTCTAGCCATGAAATAACCCATGTTCCCGTCCATATGGTTATGATCTCTATGTTCTACAACTCTTCCGCTAGCTACTGGTCTACTGGTTTTAATCGGAACAGCTCGTCTACTTGGTTCTATTGGTCTACGATCAACTTGTACCTGAGAATCCTCAAGAATTGGTAGTTTAAACCTGGGAGCTGGCACTAGGGTTGGCGCTTCATCCTCCTCATCTGCTCGGACGGGTTCCTGGTCGTCTCCCTCTTGGCTGCTTTCCCGATGTATCTGCGCTTCTACTCGGAGCTCTCGCCTAGACCGGTGGGATCTGCTGGATTTGGACGAACAACTGGAAGTTTCCACTGCCTCAAGTAACTGGGCAAATTTTGCTTTCATTTCTTCCATCTTCCTGATGATCGCGCGTCGTGATGACCGGGAACTGGAGGTGGACTGCGATCGAGCATCCAAATCATCTTCTTCACCAGCACCGACATTCCGATTGCGACTGGGCAAAATATTCTCATTCCTTAGCCGCATTCCGCTCATAACTAAGGTACCTACGTGTGGACTGTAGTTCTATGATCACTAGTTCACAAAATGGATCAAAGGACCAAAAATTTTATAAACCAACAAATTTTATGAACATAAAATTTTGTTGTTCATAAAAATTTTATGTTTATTTGTTTTATGTTCATAAAAATTTTATGAACATAAAAATTTTAGAACATAAACCAACAAATTTTATGAGGGTGGGGGGGGGGGGGTAAGTATGTAACGGCTTTAATGTATTTAAGAAGTCAGTATTTTTTTAAAATCATAATCATTATTTATGATTTGACTGAATTATATTGAACCATCTGGTTTTCTTCTGGAAAAGTCTGCCACGTTGGGAAGCTCACACGGCAGTATGAGAGAAAAATTTAAGAAAGTACTTGGGAAGCTGAAGCTATACAAGGTGGATACGACAGTATGAGAGAAAAAGTACTTATGAAGTGGAGTAGAATGTCAACAAGAACTTACCAACAGAATGACAGACACACAGACAAACACGATACCAGTTCAAGAAGGTTCAAAACGTGAAATTCTGAATGAAAATTTTGAAAAATTTTAGGAAATATGGGTAAGCAACTATCTCGTCGCGGGAAACTTCTTTCACTTCTTTCCTAGGTAAACACTATTAAGGAATCACAAAGCTGAAGGCTGCGTGGTCAACTGGTAGCTTGACGTGGTTACAATGGGGAACCCCGCGAAATGCTTGGTTGATCACATAACAATGCAACAATCTTCCACAGTCATACAGATGCACTCGAGCTGTCGCCGACATTCAAGTCCACGATATTAATCAATGCTCTTCAATGAAAACATGAAGTGAGCCTTCTGAGTTTCAATCGTGAGCAACAAACTTCCGTGAGGTTATGAGAAGTACAGTACAAGCCTCCAGATTAGCCTCCTGATTTTTTTTTAAGGTGATATCTTTGCGGATTTTTAGAAGTTGAGGAACGTGGAAAGCCATGAGGAAGTAAAATCTTAACGACCAAAAAATCCAGTATTGTTAATTAATGCATGCATTCCAGGGGACGTCCCATCGGATAAGCATTAGGTCAATTTAAACCACTTGGTTTGCGATAAAACTGAATTCACTCGACTCTCCCCCCCCCCAACATTATCCTCCATTTCTAGCGGCATGGGAGCCTAGAATTTGAATAGCATTTCAAAATACATGATCTACGATACCCAACATGCGAATTCGAGCCCCCCCCCCCCTCATCACCGTCGTAAGGGTGAACTTTCATCTATTAGTTTTGCTAGACAGACCATCAAAGTCACATCCAAAGTCAAGGTGAAACACACACAAAAAAAAAAAAAAAAAACACGAAATATGCGGTTACGGTGTCCTGGCACCATGGTGCCACCCCTATTAGTTTCTTGGTGGTAAAGAGAATAATTCATGAAAATTCGGAGGTATAATGAGAATTTTTTCTCAACTTCAAAGCTTGGGTACAATTATTAAGCAATAAAGGATGTTTTGTAAACATTATCCCCCCACTCGCCCCCTCCCCTTGTTAATTTTGATACTCTGGTGAAATAGTGTGCAATTTGGAAGATTTCTGAGTCAAAAAAAGAAACGCGCAAATCGGTTGGAAATTGAGGCCTGGGCAGAGTTTACAAGATAAAGCCCGCAAATGCGCGTTTTTAAAAGAATTAAGCCCCCCTTTCCCCCACTTAGAAGGCAAAATAATAAATTCCGGCGACGTAGTGCACAACTAGATAGATTTCCGCGTCGAATAAAAATCGAATAAACGAACAGCGATCGCATATTAGTTAGATGAAATTTGAACGGAGAATAGACCTCTTTGGTAATTCTGTTTTATCGAAGGAAAACCGTAGAAAACCGTTTTATCGAAGGTCTCGTAGGGAGCGAACGGATCGTCTTACAGAGCTGCTCGCGGTACCTAAAAATTCTAAAAATTCAATACTATCTTAAATCGGTGAAAAAACAATACCTTTATTTCGAGAATTTTCGAGCTAGGGCACTCTAGAAAATTTCAACCCTTATTTTTCACCCCTTAGAATTGACTGACATCAACCAAAAGCTTCGCGGCACAACTAGACCCCAAATGGAGCCCATATACCAAATTTGAACCAAATCGGTCCAGTGTTGCTAAGAAAAGTGCCGCGTACGGCGGACGAACGGACAATTTTTTGTTCGATTTTCGGATTCTACGTAGCTTGAAACGTAAAACATCAAATTTTGAGGGGTGGTTGAGATTTTTTTCTCTTGCTCAATTCTAATACTTCAATATTGAAAATAATAAACCAAAAGAACCACGAAAATCCTTTGAACATTGAGCCCTGGACAGAGTACACAAAATTATGCCAAAAAACGCATGTACTTAAATTTGGAAAATTCCGCAATTAGGAGATTGAGGGGGCTCATCTGTATTTGAAATTTAATTACACCTTCACCAGTTAGCAAAATCGAGTAAATTTAAACATAAATAGACACAACCAACTCATGTCTAAACTAGCTGAAAGTTGCTTTTCGAAACACTGTAAGGACTAATTTTTCCGCAAAGTCTTACCTTCCCTTCAATAACGCCCCTTAAATACCTCCCCATGGAAGAAATTCGAGAAAATCTGTTCGGATTTTAGTCCTCAATAATACCTGAGTATTTATTTTTTTGGTAAGTACTTTGGTAAGTACTGTAGTGTCACGTCATCGTTTTATTCCTGTAACAAAATTTTGCTCCAGAGTTTTGATGATATATTTTAGCCTTGTGGGGACTGATTTTAGCCAATTTTCTAGGTAAATGGTTTTTAAAATAATTCTCAGTGGCGAACGTAAGGACTTTTGCAGATTCAGTAGGAGTGCAAAAATAATGAAATTACTTCGCAGGGAGAGATTCCCAATGAAGTAAGAGAACATTCCAAATGTGTCGGAAACGATGACTCTGGAGAAGCAATTGCTTGTCTTTGCATCAAGAGAAGACGTTCAAAAGGAGGCGGCAATGCTATCTGCTCTTACCTTTCAGGTTTTGAACTTGCAGACATTTGCTACACAACTGTCGATCTATGTAGGTACATTTGGATGTTGGCGCGGATTTATTTATGCTAGTTAGTAGGTGTACTCGTAAGTATACCTACCTACAACAAAAGAAATTGATTTATGTATACTTATTGACGACCCTATTAGACAACTTTGAATACTGATGAGATACTTTTAAACTTTGTATTCTGATAAGCCAATTTACTCACACGATGAGGTAGTGATTTGTTGTCGTTGTGAAGGACCTCTTTTATCAAGCCGTTTCACGTGCATTTCAATGGTTGACGCCCATTTTAGAGCTCACGTTCAACGTTATCAATAGGGACTACACATGGGATTGTCTGGGAGTACAATTGGAATACGGAGCAAGAATGCCACTTCACACATTCAGCTATCAAGTTCATTCTGCTCAACAATATGCATTCTATCTAGTAGTAGCAACTTAACAGCTCGTTATCTATTATGTTCTTGCAACATCCTCAAGAATCGGAGTCATCGTATTATCCGACTTAATACGAGTGTAATTTGTACACCATTAAGAGTACTTCCTTACAAAGGTACAACAACAACTGTCTTTCCATTACTCTACCTGTAAGTCTACAGATGTGGATGTCCAGAGAGGTGCAATTGACAAAAGTGAATGAGTAAAGTGCTTGATGGCAGATCACAATTTGAGGAGAGAGAAGATGGGTGTGATCTCCAGCGAAATAGTCCATTAAAAACGAAATGGTCATTTTCGTTCAAACGGTGCCCAATTGCGGACTGGTTGCGGACTCAAAGTCAACGACCCACAAGTGGTTTACAGCTGTGATTAAGAGCTGCCGGACCTGGTAGTTTCACGGGGTACCGCTCTTCATCGATCCCTTCTCCACCTCATCATCAATCCCTAGTTTCAACAGCTGTTTTTTTGGGATTCACCAATGTTGCTTTCGAGTCTGCCAAGGGGATTGTGCTTGTTGGCTTGCAGATGGTCCCCAATGAAAATCATCGCCCATGACTGATAGGAACCTAGTAGCCACTGCGCATGCGCAAATTCCTTGACATAACGTCTACATTTTCAAACCGAATTCAATGACATTTTTAGGTATTGTGCGGATTGACGTCTTGAGCCCCCTATGAGGTTAGTCCAAGGTAGGTACTTAGAGATTAATGTTTTGAGATTAACTACTATGCATCGGGTTATTGATACGAGGAAGCTATGTGCCACACCCACTTGTTTATAATTGTATCCCCTTTTCACAAACAACTTTGTGAGAACATCTCATGTATCACTAGCATTTTTACTGTACTTGATATCAAATCTGCTGCTTTTAAATTTTTGTTTAAATATTTTTACTTCGAAGAAGTTTTTAATATAATTTTTGTGGGAGTCTTCTTTTCTATCGTCAGGACTATTTTGACATGGTAATTTTTTTGAGCTGTGTTAATTTTCAATGCCATAATTGCAGGTTGAAGAGAATAATTGATTAACGGAAAATTAAAATACACATGAATTTACGTGATTTTAATTTTCTTCCTTCTACCTAATACAATTGTTACTACATAATGGAGACAGGATAATTTAATTTTTGAGAATTTTTGACTAAGTTATCACTAGGCTCAAAAGACGCACCAAAATACCAAAATGTCGATACGAAGATTTATTATAGCACGACAAAGACATTGTTATAATTGTTCTATAAAATGTATTACACCAGTACTCCATAAAATGTAAATATATTACCTTCTTTTGAACTAGCCGTAACAAATTCATCAAATTCCTTTCAAAGTAGGGAGGAAAAACATAGTCAGCTCTATCATCGTGTTGCACCTTGATATCAGAGAACTTTTTCCCTTCCTGTCCCTTGACGCGGGTCCCCTCTACGATCCGAGATATCCAGACAATTAATTATTTAGATAACAAAGAGACTTTCATCACTGTTTTATTGGCGTACCTATACGCTAATGTTTGAGTCTCACATCAAAAGACCTCTCCGCTGGTGAGCAGCAAACGTAACTTCCTACTTTATTTTCAATACCCATGCAATGCCCATCTTGAATCAAGATGATTAGTCATCAAGGCTTATGTTCTCTTCTTTCCTCAAATCAAAATGTTATGGTACCGTAAGACTTGGGAAAATTTTGCCATTCAAACTAAAATTACACTACTACAAAATTCCTCGTATCCATCATCGGATTGTATAGATGATCCGCTGCATACTAATTAATCTCAAAGCATCAATCTCTAAGAACCTTCCAATACCCTCACTAGGGACCATCTACACGCTAATCTGAACAATCCTAGAAAATGTCATCAAATTCGGATGAAAGATGTAAGCCTTATGGCTGTTACAAGGATTTTACGTTTGCGCATGCGCAGAGGCTAATGTCAATTTTAAGGCCTTAATTTTCATTGGGGACCATCTACAACCTAATCCCTAAAAATTTCATCAAAATCGGATGAAAAATGTGGGAGTGATGGCTGTTACATGGAATTCACGTTTGCGCATGTGCAGTAGCTACTGTCAGTTTCGGGGCGATGACTTTCATATAAGACCATCTACACCCCAATCTGCATGATCCCTGAAAATTGTACGTGCGTTACAAGGATTTCATGACACACAGACGGACACGGATCCAAAATTGTCCAGAAAGGTCTGAAACGTAAAACGCGAGTGGAAATTTCGATTTTGGAGAACTTTTTCAACCTTGATAAGTGAAAACAAAGCTTCCGCTACCTTGATAGACCCGTAAGCAACATTTTTTTTATAAATCAAATTATTTTTGGAAAGACCTTGCCCTAAGCTACATTTTGGTTTTCAAATTGAAAAAATTGGTTCTAAATTTGAATTTTCAAATTGAATTTTTTTTTTTCAAACAGCGTTTTCAAATTGTCCCGACGATAGGGGTAACTTGAGAAAACATGTTTTTTCGCAAGTTTTCAAGTGAGTAACTCATCATGGTTAGTTGGGACCGCGTACCAAGTTTTAAAAAAACATTTGTGACAAAAAACGCGACAACAAATTTTTGTTTGTGTTTAGAAAAACAAAAACAGCCGTAAATCATTTTTGGGCTCTGTTAGATGAGCGCTTCGATAACACGCTTTTCACAAAATTTAACTCATAGCCTATGAGGCTCCTATCCCTATTCAGGTAGGCATGGAAGGAACCGCTGAAATTCTCAAGTATTATTGAATTCTATAATATAATTATTATAGAAGAACTATAATATAATTCTCAAGTAGCTATAAAACAAGGTAGGCACTACTTACGTACTACTGTTAATTTGCATCCACCCAAGTTAATAGAGCTGGTAATACAGCAAAATTAGTGATTTCGCCTCATCAAGAAGAATGGAAGCAAAGATCCACTCTTCTGGAGTTCCTTTTATGCGCCGAAGAACGAGTCGTCGTTATCTCTGCGTGTGCATTTAAAACCACACGCAGGAAATCTCTGCTACAGGATCATTCTTTCATAAACCGGGAAACTTCTTCATCTGTAAGTGAAAACGAAAACTATAATTATTGGAAACACGGGAAGGTCACGGAATGATACGAATCTCGATATCTTCGGCCTACGAGGGCTCAAATTGACTGACAATACAGGGAAGATTGTGTGAATTCCAAGGTACTAATCATCTTTTGTTCGAAAGAATTGCGATGGATAACAAACGGGGAATTGCAGCATTATTGGATTAGAGTCCTTAAGCTCGTATAGACACTGTAAATTTCGACACAACGGTTTTTATGGAACTTATTCACATACCAACCTACCAACCATCATTAAAAAAGCAAGATTCAAACGTAGAATCTACACTCAGCCCTCCGCGAAAACATGCGTCTGAGAAGTAAAATGACGTCATAAAACCAGCAAATCATCAGTTTGCGGCTCTTAACGAATTCTGCATTCTTCAATGTCGACTAATTTTCCTGCTTTATGCATTTTGCTTCCCCAAGGGAGATGATATCCTACTCAAATTTCGGTTCTCAAGATCAAGAATTTTCCTCTCATTTTGACGATTAGAATTTAGACGATTTGTTGGTGTTTGTGGACAATCAGCGCACTCATGACGAACGTCTAAGGTCTGTCGTGAGTTCCGTCTAATCAATTATTAATACTAGTGACACCCCTAACACAACATGGTGTCAGATGTGGAGTGAAACAAGAGAGAGCTGGAGTTTGAAAATTCGTATGAGTTCTTTAATACCCCGAACAAGCACCATAGCCTCACCCAACAGGTCCCTGACTTCATTTTGCCTCCTAGTCGCCAATCCTCCCATGTGTGATTGAACTAAATAGCTAGTTCTTCAACCTCCCGAGTTCTCCAAATCAAGTCAGCCAGCTGATTCAGGGCAGACTCCGTAGATTTGCCCTTCTGGTGGGCAAGTTGAGATCACTGCAGAGGTCTTATAGAAGAAAATTCTGGTTTTATTTTTTAATGAACCACTTTTTTCATAACTTTAAGCAGGAGGGATGAGAGGCTAATGGATTGGTTGGTATGGGGTTGGGGCTCAAGATAATTGCTTATTGATTTCATCGCGATGCAATAAGTGGAGCCAAGGCTCACGTAAAAATGCGAAAAGAACATCATCAACATGATCTGGAACAAATTCTCAAAGTCAATTCAGGAAACTATCAACACAATCTTGAAAGTAATGTTGTTGATCTGATAATTTTGTACCTACCAGAAGTCCATGTTATTTCGAGTAGAAAAACCCGCCCACCCAACTTGACAGATTTTTTTTTCAGATTTTTTTGCTAACAATCTTATAGACCTATCATTCTATAGAATCTATAGAAGAATATAGAACTATATATATATCTTCTATAGATATTCTATAGATCTATATCTATAAAATTTCCAAGACAAATGAAACCTTTTTCAAGTCAAATGAAACTTTTTCCAAACATAGTGTATTTCTGTAAAGTAAACAATCGTATTTACAATTGTAAACAATATTACAACATTTCAGAAATTCAATCTTGGAGTCAATGTAAGTATTGGTGACTCCCCTTAATTATCGGTTTCTCCGTGTGGGCGTGGCGAGTAGGTTGGTACCCACTCACATTCAACAGTCGGAAATTTCTCAAACTTACTTGTTTCCTATTCTACTAAGGTGAAATCTACTTCGATAATCCTATGTCTAAAATTCAATGAACTTCCATTTTGGCAACTTCTTTCTACGATAGGTACAATTGCATCGATCTGAAATTTGCAGAGTATCTACCTATCTAGGTACCTCATTTCACTAATTTTCTCAATAGGTTTCATTTAATTTGAAAAAGTTTCATTTGGTTTAGAAAAAGTTTAATTTGGTTTGGAAAAGGTTTCATTTGACTTGGAAAAGGTTTCATTTGGTTTGGAAAAGGTTTCATTTGACTTGGAAAATGTTTCATTTGACTTGGAAAAGGTTTCATTTGGCTTGGAAATGCTATACAGGGTGTTTCACGAAAAGGTTACACCCCCCTTCATTTCCGCAACATACCGCGTAAAAAATTCCGACCAACGCAGTTCTTCATGATTTTTTGTGAGGATCTCGGGAAAAATACTTTTGCGCAAAAAAGTTGCGCGCAATCGTGCGCAATTGACACTAACTTCATTTTTCCAAATGGAACCCCCCTTTTTTTATTACAAATTCGGATTCTACGTCAAAATTCATGAAAAATTCATACCCGAATCGATTTGTTTTATTGCGCGCTACCTGGCTTCTTGAACGCTCGAAGTTGCGCAACTCCACAATTGCTCAAAAATTAGGTTTTGGAGAACCCTAAGTGTGGCACATGTTTTTTCATCATTTTTTAACGCTAAATCACATGGTGGCATCCGTTTTTCAATTTGACTGGAATTTTTCTAAATGGCGGCCAAAAATACGGTGGTTATTAGTGAAAAAATCGCTCTTTTTAAATCGTTATGAGTTTTTAGGCAATTTTATTCAGTTCAAGCATGATCGTGCTGCCAGTTTTTATTTCTAACTCCACCGTAGACGGCCCCAAGCCCGTGGTTCAAAAGGAGGTGAGAAAATAAAAATAAACATGATTTCGACCACAAAAATGACGTTTTCGTGAAATAAATGTTAATTTTTCCTCTTGAAATCTTGGTATTCCTCAAAACGGATGACACCCTGTGATTTATTTATTTATTTTATTTATTTATTTATTTATTTATTCACGGGACAAAATTTAGCGTCACAAAATGATTAAAAAACATGTACCACACTAAGGGTTCTCCAAAACCTAATTTTTGCGCAATAGTGGAGTTGCGCAACTTAGAGCCTTCAAAAAGCCAGGTTGCGCGCAATAAAACAAATCGATTCGGGTATGAATTTTTCACGAATTTTGACGTAGAATCCGAATCTGTAATAAAAAAGGGGGGGGGGGTTCCATTTGAAAAAATGAAGTTAGTGTCAATTGCGCACGATTGCGCGCAACTTTTTTGCGCAAAAGTATTTTTCCTGAGATCCTCACAAAAAATCATGAAGAATTGCGTTGATCGGATTTTTTTACTCTGTATTTTGCGGAAATGAAGGGGGGGGGGGTAACCTTTTCGTGAAACACCCTGTATATACATAGCATTTCCAAGCCAAATGAAACCTTTTCCAAGTCATTGTTGATTGCCAAATGAAACCTTTTCCAAGATTGATATATCAATCTATGGCAACACGATTATATGGCCACTTCATACTACCCAGAGTTGTAGGAGGGCATATCAATTCCTGAGAACGGTTCTGTCCTTCTGTCTGAAACTCGACAGAAACTGAAACTTCGTCGTGTTTTTCCTCATTACGATGTCGCGAAACACGTCTTCCGTGAAGGTCACTCCTGGTCCGTGTTATTATGATTAGGCCTTTGACTTACACAGACAACGCGAAATGGTCATATTAATTCTCACAGGAAATGTCCTACTTTCTTCCTTTAAAAACAATTAGTTTAGAAAAAAAGAATTAGCTTGCTTCACATGATTGAATATATCAATACAGAACTTACTGATAAGTCCCTGATATGAAACATGATCTTCACGATCATATTGACAGTTTTCGGTTCGGACATCTTACACACGATGCTTTTCACAACAAAATAACGCTTTGCATACCGTCCTATCTAAACGACTGACAGTTACCACTAAAGACACAAACAACCGTTTAATATTCGCGTTTCTCCATACACTTATCGAATTTTCGCAGATTATAATCATTATTAACATCCTGCCGTTTCAGTTGAATAAAAAAAAAACACCAAAATAATCGTCTGAAAAAACTGTAGACCACTTTTTTGCGTGAGCTTTATCGGTTTTGTTCATCTCTCGCGCCTAATTAGAAGGAGATCAGATAGTAGATTGAGTTCTGATTAATGTAGTATCGTTAGCGGTCGAGATTCAGAAAAAAAATTAAACGTACTTTTAATGAGGATATTCCTGGAGTTCTTCGAAGGCTTGTGTCGGAACCTTAGTTGTGAATCTGCGACAGGATAACGTCACGGTGACAGTTGTCGACTTCACGCTCTTTACGACAGGAGCTAATCAAACCACAAAGAAGGTATTAATTAGAGGTGGACTGAGAGCCCTTGGATTCAATGGAATAAAGAGATATGTTGTAACTTAGATAAGCACATTTTTTAATGTAATCGTACATATTTCTCCACGTACAGAGTGTCGAACTTCAGTGTTCGATTTTAAAAGTTGTTGTCTCTTAGCAACTTTGTTTTAACCCCTGGTTTTTTCTTGTTTTTCCAATTCAATGATTTTCTTCCTGTTTTCCACCTTACGTCATTAAAACTACCATAGGTAACTCCTGTTATTTACCAAGTAAATTCAAATTTTAGGATATCATTGGAAAGAGCGTTCAATTTCCAAGCCATCCAATGTAAAATAAAAATCTTTTAGCGATAAAACACGTTTTTTGATCAAGTCAAAAAGCAAACTTTAATTTTTTTTCTGGAAATTTCACTTTTTTTACTCTGAATTTCTGCCCATTTCGATGGGCGCTCTTCGGAAAAAACATGCTCAAATTGACAGCTTTCCAACAATCGGTCATTTTTTCTTTTGGTTTATTATTTTCAATAATAAGCCTTTGGAATCGAGCAAGAAAAAAAAATTTTAACCCCCCCTCAAAATTTGATGTTTTACGTTTCAAGGTACGTAGAATACGAAAATTGAATAAAAAATTTCCGTCCGTCCGCCGTACGCCACCCGGAGCTTTGTAGGACATACCGTTCGGTCCCTACGAGTACTTGAAGGTTTTCCTTCGATAAAACAGAATCATGAGTGTGAATCGCAAAAGAGGTCTAATCTCCATTCAAATTTTATCGGACTAAAATGCGATCGCTGTTCATTTCTTCGATTTGTATACAGTTTTGCCTTCTGCGTAACCAGTAATCAAATTTCCATATGAAGCTTTCTATTTTTCCAATCGAGTGTGAAGCGTTTAGTTCTTTCTAATAAACTTGATTGTGAAGGCGTGAAGCCAGTATGGTGTGGTAGGTAGTACCTAGCTGGTAGGTAAAAAAAAAGTTGGTAGGTAAAAAAAATGTTGGTGGGTAAAAAACGCTGCAAATCATTGCTCAAAGGCTTCTTCACTCTTCAGATCACTGATCAGCTGAGTGAGCTCCGAAGCCATTTTCAATCCTATTGAATGGAAGTGCTCTTCCAGGCGTCTCCAGCATTCGAGGAGATCTTCTTCACTCCTCAGATCACTGATCAGCTGAGTGAGCTCCGAAGCCATTTTCAATCCTATTGAACGCAGGAAGCTGAAATTTGAGAGGGAAGGTCAAGGGAGAATACAGATGGTGGTAGGTGCTATTGATGGAGAACCAGTGATCTATACAGAAGGGTGATCTATACAGAAAATAATAAACCTTTGAGCAATGATTTGCAGCGTTTTTAAAATTTAAATTGGAAGAGTAAACCAAGAATGTAAAAAAAAACTGTGATTTACACGAAAATCGAGCGTTTTAAATCAAGCCGTGTATGGTCACCCTCGATCTCAAGATGAATTGACGAGTTTAGTATCAATTCCTAAGTAATTTTTCACGATGAATCTAGTGACGGTACTTCCGAATAATTCTGACTGCTAGAAAGTGAATTTTTAGAGAAAACCTTCACCCAACCCATGTTATTCACCCTACACATATTATGTAGCCTCAGAACACAGGTGTTCTTCAATAAGCAAATAGTGATCAGTTCGATACATTAAAGCACAAAGGCGCTATGTCCATCCTTCTTCCACATTTTTTTATTTTCTTTGAATTTCAGAAAAACCCAAATTGAACAAATCTATTATTGACCTTCTTGACGATTATATCTTGAAAATTTATTAAAGAAATTAAAGAGTTATGTGTAAAAAGCCATTATTTTAGGAATTGTGCACTGGTGATACTTTTTTTGCGTTCTTCTAAAAACTCCGTTTTTGGACATAGCGCCTTTGTGCTTTAAGGTATCGAGTTGATGTTCCATCATTATCAGATTGCTGGTCCGTAGATGGTTTTAGAGGGAGCATCCTCCATCAACGAGCTGGCGATATAGCTCATAGTTTGAAACAATAATGTATGATTAAGAACCATTATGTATTCGTAGGTATATCAGTTTACTTATACTTGAGGCAGATTTGTAGGATGGTTGCTGATGATTGACTTATAGATTCGTTTTCTTCAATGCTCAGAGCTCTAGTGAGGATCTGTATGATCACCCGTCGTGTAGGCAGTTTTTAAAAGCGTCTTGTATTACCTATCCTTTACTTAATTACTTACACAAACAGAGATAAATAAAGGTGCTCTCATTGTAGATTGTCTCATTCGAATCATAGGAAGGAGAGTCCAAAATCGGCTTGTATTTCGGAACCTTGCTTATCGATAGTAAAAATGTAATACCTCGTCGAGTTAGGTTTGAATCAAAAATCGTGAGTAATAAATACCGAAATAAATATGAAATTTGTGCAAAGAAGTCTTGCAAATAGGATTCACGTTCCACCAGCTTGCAATTCTCTCCATCTATAAGAGATACACAAAGCGGTAGCCCCTGAAACTATGTAGTTCTTTTTTTCGTCCCCTGAAAAATTTACATATTCGGACTTACAAGAATTTACAATGTTACTATCGTTATGATGGAAGTATCCTGTGGAAGTATGGTCTACCTCAACGGGAAACGCCCTGTAGGATACATCGATTGACATACTGGTTACATACACACAAA
The DNA here is from genome assembly GCA_009739505.2 of Apolygus lucorum. NCBI lineage: Eukaryota > Metazoa > Arthropoda > Insecta > Hemiptera > Miridae > Apolygus > Apolygus lucorum. The sequence continues at coordinate 26,669,484 of CM019173.2, read as the reverse complement.
TATAAACTTGTAGTTGAGTAAAAGACAAATTAGACAAATATAAAGATGTATCACAGCTTGAAGAGAGGCTATCTAATTGTTCTCCGAAAGCTAGTGTTTAATTCAACTCATTTCTTTATTTAATGCCATAAAATTTAATTTTCAATAACTTTTTATGGTGTCAACACCATCTCATTTCGTGTAGACGCTTGTTATGCTCACTCGAGCCCTGAAGAAGGTAATCAATTTACCGAAAGCTCGGCAAAGAAGGAGTTGAATTCCTGGAGTTGAATTCCTGTTGAACCCATTCCCAATCAGTTGACGAAGTGTGTTTTATTACGTCGATCTACAAATTTGCTGCAAGAATACTAAAGGTTCTGCTACTTATTGTTACGTTCTACATAGTCTGTAGCTGTGCTACCAAAGTGAACTTCTATTCCATTAGTCACCTACCTTCTTCCCTGACAGCAAGTTCCTCCAAGTCCGAGTTTTCCGCGCCGGCCAAGCACTGAACCGCGCAACGCTCGTTATCTTCAGCCGAGATCCCAAGGCCTGGAGGCCCCTGACCTTGCGTGCTTCCTCGCAAAGACCCCAAAGTTTTCATCCTTTTGCAAAAAAAAGGATGCCTAAGGAAAAAAAATGGGAAAAAATCGTAATTATTTTCCCTTCTTCACCCTTCGTTTTCCATGCACGATAGAATCGCTAGATGAGTAATTGTAACATGAAAATGAGTCGGTTGCTTTGAACGGACGTGCAGACAAAGATAGGTTCAATATTAAGATGCGAACGAGCGAGAATAATTCCATAAACCCACGGGGGTTACTGACGGAGTAATATGTGATTTTAGCATAAGGTTCGCGCTAAGTATGTAACTTCTTCAAGGGTCATTAAACAAGAAAATTAAGCATGATGCAGTAATGATTTCTGGTCGTTGACTTCGTGAATTTATCTTGAGAACTTTTATTACCAGATATAACTACAACAACACCGACATGATTGTTATGGTACGCACGGAATGATTACCAACCTACTTATCTTGCATTTATAAAACTCTGAAACGTTGATTGAGTGTCATCGAGAAGATTTACGAATCAGTAGGAACAAAATAATTGTTTAACTGAGATATGTAAGGCATTTCTACTCCAGACGTTTGTTCGCCATATTCTACTTACAAGGAAATATTTAACAATACGAATCATCAAGACTGATATTCCATGGAAGTAGGAAATAAATGAATTATTTCTACATCCATGCGGGATTTCTCCGCAGGTACTTACCACATTATCCTTTCTTTCGTTATAGGTATACGTATTATTGTTGACATTTTTATTAATTTACGTACTTACGTAAATTTGGTATAGGTATATGTACTTATCTTGGCTAATTATTTCCCATTCCACATGTTGAGATATTCCAATGATGGTTCATTACTACACATTAATGAATGTCCATGGGGTCACTTTCTAGGTACTTGAAATCTATGAAAAATGTTGTACCCATGATTGCAATCGCTTTTCAAATTCTGCTAATTTAGCGATTTTTTGCTTCGAATTTTCATTAAGTTTTTTCAACAAAATATTAGCACAGTAAATAGCAGGGCCGTGACAACAAAAATGAAACAGTGAGCTGAAATTTTTGATGAGAGACGCGATGATAACCTAGAAATAGGTGATAATTTGCAAACAAGGAAATGCTTAAGGTAGCTATTGAGGTTTTTCCCCCTAAGTAAGCCCGATAGTCAAGGAATTTCTTTACTTATACGAATACGGGTTCGAGGAACTGCTGCTTGCTGGAGTTCATTATGAATATCCCAAGTGGCCGTCGCCTCCTCAAGCTTTGACTTGAGCATTATTTACTTTCTTACTTTCTTTTTAAGTGAGGAGTATGAATACAGCCATAAGCCACTACAATGCTACAAGACAAGCTCATAGATATAGAATTGACCCAATCAATGGATATCGAGATGTTAAGATGAAACCATATTTGGTCTACCGCATATAGGTACCTTTTGCCAAAGCAATTCCGAGTACTTTTATTTATAATTATATGTTAGTGTTTGAATGTAGAAAATAACGCGATTTCAACGCTCGTAAAAGACTGAATTTACTGTACAACGAACTTTTATCCGTAAACAAATAACTTCATGTCACAAAAGGTCGAAAATATCTGTGAATCCCGCAGGTGAGTACCTATGATAATGAACCAACAAGTATTAAACTTCTTCAATCTGAAGTCTTCAATCTGATCGGTTTGAAATAAGCCAAGAAGACCTTAACTTAGGTATAACTTTGATTAGGTAGGACCTTCCTTCAGGAGGGTATCTTCCTATAAAGAGGGTAGTTTGTTTTTATTCAACGAACTGATAATTTACGATTCGCCAAAGCGGATATAAGTATACCCGGATCCAACACTTGTAATAGCATATTGCCGAGAGATAATCTGTGAATAAGTGCGATACCAAATCCAACTAACATGACAAGGGATAATCTACGCGTTTTACTTGGCTGACCATCCGTCATATTCTCGGCAGAACGTGCGGAAAACTCCAACGAGCGGTTGAATTACCTATCCGCTTCTAAAACGCCTTCAAGTTGGAATCTCTCATTATAGGTGGGGGAGTTATGGCTTTTGGCTCTGCAGATATTTCGTACTTCGGAGGTCGCTGACCTTGGAATGATCAGTTTGTTGAATAAGGTCGCTGACCTTGGAATGATCAGTTTGTTGAATAAGGTAGATTGGTAGGTAGTGATTCTACCTCGTAGAATGTGTGTTTTCGCAGTGGAAGCGTGCTGGGCCCATAACCTATGTATTAGACTGTCAGTGTTTTCGTAGTGGGTGTACAAGCCTAACCCATGGATTTTGACATAAAAGTAGGTGCAGACCCTGTTTTATTCTTTCCATCTTAGAAGATAGGTACATTAATTTACTTCCAGATTACCACCATTAACATTGGGTTCAAGATGTAGGTAGCTTATTTAGTAGCCAAAACCAGGAGGACACCACAACCATGCGTGCAAACATCGGCTGTGGCCGCTGCCCAATATAATGATGATTGTTTTTCTCAAAACCCCGAATTAGCGGACGACTCGAGAAAATACAGGAAACAAGGTTCGTCTGCCAGGTACACCGGCGGATCACAAGGCGTTGCCCTCACGTATAGGAAGTGGTAGGTCATTGCCGGTAATGAAATGCGTGATGGGGTGTCCAGCTCGGAACATCTCAGTGAAGATTTCGAAGGGGTATCGCCCTGATACACATCGTCTTCAGGAGGCAGACTTGAGATCTTGATGGTAGAAATGCGGGAAGATGGAGGAAGGAGGAGGTTTTTCTTTTATTTACATTTCCCACGATCAAGCTATTCTTCTTGCTGATCAATCACAAGGTCAGTGACTCCGTGTAGGGAACACCGTTGATTACATGACAACAAAACGGTTTCTTCCTATATTTCTTGGATGTTTTGCACTAATTATATTTGTTCGATCAAGTACTCATACAACTGACATGAGCTTTAAGTATTTGTACTACCTTAAATTTCTTCACCTTTGTAGCTCGGTACGAATGAATATACCTGATGAGCTACTTACCTACTCTTTTATGGCTGTACTATAGTAGATTGGTTGATCTTTCCATAAATTAGACTGAATTGGAAACAATCAAATGAGAATCTACTCTGATACGTTATTTCATGGCTTTGTGGTTATTTCATGGTTTCAACCAAAGGTGTGTTGATGATACCGTTTTGTTGACCACAAGAATCGAGGACCTTCGGCACCTGCTGCCTCGGATAGAGAAAGCAACAGGAACATTCTTTATCGAAAAGAAAGACTGAAGAGGAGTGAGACCTTGGAAGTAGAAGAATAATTCTACCAAAGTAAGACTCCTCTATGAATAAGACCGGATCTTCCGAGTTGAGGATCAAGGACTTGCCTCAAACCCAAAAGAAATCACAACATGTATCAGAATGTTGGTCTTATTTCAGCTAAGGATTTTGATTTTACTTTTAAATTCAAGCTTATCTATTTTAGAAACTTCAGAAACAAAAATGATAGATTCAGAAACGGATGATGATTGTTACACATGTATTGATGATACAAAGTCATAGTTCGTACTGGATCTGTCCAAAAGGTTTAGTCTGGAGGAAGTTTGACTGATTTGGAAACCGATTGACGGCAATTTAACACACTCGAAGGTTCAGTAACCGAATTAAACTGACCCGTAAGAAACCTGATTCTTGAACGAATCTAGGATTCGACAAACTTGTCGATAACATATTTTCGATTTTCATACGTATTATAGCTTTCAACTTCTGAATTGAAAAACGTGGCGAAATCGTTTGAATCAAGGATACCTACGTATACCTGCTTCACGGAGTTTCATTTGGTGTTTCAAAAACTCACTGCCAGTAAAAATACATCAGAAAATTGAATCAATATTACCAAGATCGAGACCTATTTTTCAAACTCAAAGGACGTCTTCGATCTTGGGATCTGTCAAATCGATGAAGGCGTGAAGACAGCCAAGTAAGAGGTGCTCTGATTCAACCTCAAAGGGACGTCAGTTAAGAAGTGCCCGTGAAAAAAGTTCATTGGCAATGGCATTCGACTCAAGCCAGTGTGAACATCGGATTCGCTATAGGAAACGATGTGCTTGTAGTTGATCAAGAAAAACCTATGATGACGTAACCTTAACACTACTCTCCTATTTAATAAGGTACCTAACTTACTAACTGAACTATCAGCATCTATAAAATAGTTAAATGGTAAGTAAAAGGCCCATTTACATCATATTTCGCATTCAATGGATAATTTATGTAAAAAATTATGGTTTTTAATTAAAAGGAAACCAGGAGTCGAAATAATGGCCACGGAGACATGTTGTCAACTAGTTCATTCGGAAATGTCAACCTATGAATAGTAAACATCTGTGCGATTCATTAAGTACCAATTTGGGAAAATCACGTTGACAGTAGGAAAACGTCAAATGGGAGTGGCACATAGCTTCCTCGTATCCATATCCGTATACTATATAGATTATCTGCCCACGGATCTGAGGTTTTTCCCATTTTCCCAAGTGAACCTTTCTGGCTCAATCCTCATTTTCGCAGCGACCAAAACCCCGTACTAAATGGACGAATTTCACTTAAATCGACTCAAAAATCTTTATTTTGGCGTTTTCATTTATTTGAATGAACTAGCGGTGAGCTGAAAAAGTAACAAACGTAGTAACCTGTTCAATCGACTGTCAAAAGTTGGTCGAGTTCTACCCGTCCATGAAAAGCGGCTATACGACTTTTTGGTGTGTATTTTCGTCATATTTTATGTGTTTTCGTTTCATCCAGGAGTTTACTTGAAATTCATCAATTTATTTCCAATTTTACCGAAGTTCAGTTGCTCTATTAAGACAATAATTATTGGTCGAAATTCTCTTTCTACCCCAGCCAATGTGAACGTTTCAAGGTCCCTCGGCAACAGTCAGTCTGTATAATATTCTGGGTATAATTCTCTCCACGTAAAATACTACTCATGTATAAGTAGGTGATTAATTTTTCATGACTAATCTAGCAATAATGTGAAAGTACGTTGGTGCACCGAGATCGGTACCTTTTATCAACGTGATACGTGATTTAATTCATTACCATGAAGCACTCCCACGCGAGTAGCAAGTACCTACAGCTGCTCAAAATAATATTCTTTCTTTATTTAGATTCTTGTAAATAACTACGAAAAGTTTTTTTGGGAAATCAATGTTTTTGGCTGCGGCCAGGACAGTTAATTGAAAATTGGAAAACGGAAGGCGAAGAAGAAAACAATGATTTTGAACTTGTGTTTGTAGCTAATTGTCCTGAACGATGCCTCGAATTTACCTCTATCATTCACTTCAGTGCTCAAATGTCACAAAAACTAATTAATTTCCCGAAAAACCAATTCTTAGCAGTCAAAATTGATCAGGAGTGTCAACTTTTTCTTTCGTTTGCACTCAATTTTCTTCCTTTAAAAAATTAAAAGGCGATACATCTCCGAAAAGAAGATATTATCAGCAGTTTATCCTTCCAGCGAAAAAAAATACGAGTTTTGATGAATTCTCAAAACCTAAACTTCAGGTTTACCTAGTTTATAAACTTGAGAATAATTGTATCTGTTCGCCATTTATCAAGTTTAGTTAGGGTAATTACCATAATTATGGCCGTTTTAGTGCTGAAAGGTAAGAAAATTTCTTACCTTATATTTAATATAAAAATCCTGAAACTCCTGAATGTCAGGATCATGCTGGAAAGAGCTCTAGGATCGATTCAAAAAGTATTCCGCAAAGTTTTTGAAGACCCTCTATTGTTGAGCGGATAGTTTTCCTAGATTGGGCATTGATCATTGAAGAAGGCGGGTCTGATACCATCAAAACTGGGTACCTAAAGAAAGGAATTTCTTTTGTTCATTGTATCTACATTTTGCCACAATTTCGTGTCCAACCTAATTTTGGTGGCTCGTTAGAATCGATGCGTGGTTCCTATAGTTACCTCCTTTACAACTCATTCTTTTGTATCGCCTCTCGGGAGGGTAAAACTCGCTTGTTCGATAATTACACGGACGAAGTGTTTCGCCTGATACACTGATCAATAAACACGATGCTAGCACGAATCTCCAGTCTTACAAGGGGCGAATCGAGAAAATTACATACCTACTTACCAATTTTGGGTCATAATTCACAGTTCCAACTTTAAATATACATATAACGGTTGGAACGTGGTACTTTGAAAAATTTTGAATGTGTGTTTAGAATCCTACACTCCTCCCCTTGGAAACGAACTCCATTACCTATTGTCAAAATTACTTTATTAATACCAGTTATTAATAAGTAATTATTCACTTTATTATTCACCATCGATTTGATATGAATTCAATCATGGGTTAGGTTGACAATAAACCTCCCGGGCTCAATCTCAGACAGAAAAGGGAGAAAAGGGATTCAAATTTTTACTGTCTTTTAAATTTCCTAATGCGCATCCAATATTTTACTCATTGTATCTCAAATTCTAACCTACATACAGAAATAGGTTCTCACCCTTCAAACTTGATGGGTGGGCAGTGAAACTTCATCGCAAAGAATGGTCGCTGAGTTTCTACGTGAACATTCATTTTCGAACACCATGGATACAAATGAGTATCAGTTTCAGACTTTTCGCTAATGTAAATGAAACTGATACTCATAGTATAAATACTATTGGTACATTTACTACATTTATTTGTCTCTCCAGACGCTATAAATATTATTTCACCATAAAAACTACCCAAAACCCTCTATTGAAAGGAGGAACCAAAGATTGAAAATATAAGAGCCTACCTACTAAAGCCTAAAATTAAGAGCCTACCTATTAAAGCCTAAAATTAAGAGCCTACCTATTAAAGCCTAAAATTAAGAGCCTACCTACTAAAGCCTAAAATTAAGAGCCTACCTACTGAAGCCTAAAATTAAGAGCCTACCTACTAAAGCCTAAAATTAAGAGTTACCTACTAAAGTCTAAAATTAAGAGTTAGGTACCTACTAAAGCCTAAAATTAAGAGTTAGGTACCTACTAAAGCCTAAAATTAAGAGCCTACCTATTAAAGCCTAAAATTAAGAGCCTACCTATTAAAGCCTAAAATTAAGAGCCTACCTACTAAAGCCTAAAATTAAGAGCCTACCTACTGAAGCCTAAAATTAAGAGCCTACCTACTAAAGCCTAAAATTAAGAGTTACCTACTAAAGTCTAAAATTAAGAGTTAGGTACCTACTAAAGCCTAAAATTAAGAGTTAGGTACCTACTAAAGCCTAAAATTAAGATTTAGGTACCTACTAAAGCCTAAAATTAAGAGCCTACCTACTAAAGCCTAAAATTGAGAGCCTACCTACTAAAGCCTAAAATTAAGAGTTACCTACTAAAGCCTAAAATTAAGAGTTACCTACTAAAGCCTAAAATTAAGAGTTAGGTACCTACTAAAGCCTAAAATTAAGAGTACCTACCTATGTAATTTTTAGGTACTATTATTGTGTTCATTTTACATATACATATTCACCTATATATTAAAAAATACCTATATAGCTAACAATATTAAGATTGTTTGTCCACTGGCCCACCAACCACACGTCTAAAGCACCCTACCAAAGACATCTATGAACACCTGGCAGCTAGAAGGAGACCCGAGACTACAATATCAAATCGCACTTGAGTAGGACACAGTTCCTGTGGTCGAAACGTCGTGAATAAAAAGAATAAAACAAGACAAGACTGGTTATTCACCACCCTGAGTCGTATATTGCATTGATAAAAATGGGTTATATTGGAAGATTGGAAAATATTTGGCTACGGCTTTTGGTTATCTTTATTTTCATTCTGTTTACGCTAAATCAATAATTTTACGTTTTAACTCTTACGGTATAATGTACGTTCGGGTCCTTCCCTTCATTGATTGTTATTCTGTTGCCTAACAAAACTACAACGCTCGAAGGGTTTTTAGTTTCCCCACGACGTGCTTACACAGTTACATTATGTACCTACACGAAGTTCCCTGCCAATATGAAAATCCTACACCCAAACAATGTCGTCGAGATTCGACTCGCCGAAAAAGCATTGGTTCTTTTCGTCAATGATTATTTTCTAACGCTCGAGCGGTCATCAGATTCAAGGTTTGACACCCTAAGGGGAAGAAACCCTATTAAAATCGAAAAACTGTCCTCAACTCCCGCAAGATTCATCGCCAATGCAAGACACAGGCAATTTACTCCTGATAGGTGATTTCAAGGATTGGCGAAAATAATTGCGGGGGGGTCTCAATGACCGGTTGTTACTCGGTTAGACGGTTCGAAAAACTATCAAACCGTGAAGTGTCTTCCCAGAAGAGCAGGGTCGGGACGGATCGGTTCAAGTGGAGTGTGAATGGGATGACAGCAAGGGCAAGGCGTACCTGGTGGAAGGTCATTATCTACTCGTATTTCGTAGTATAATTATATTGATTATTGGGGGACTCAGTCGATCGCCGTACCTTCCTCGATCCGGGTTAGTCTGATCTCTTACGAACCGGCGCTCAAAATGTACTACTTGAATTTGAAATTTTCAAGGATTTTCAAAATTCATCAAATGCATCTACCTAGGGAATTGGAAAACTAAAAGATTGCCGCTGGAATCATCAAAATCTAACAATAATTTCCAGAGAAAAGTGGGAAAACTTATTCACTGACTTGAGTACCTATCAGTCCCTTTTTTCTTGAGTATTTTTCCCCATACAATCAAGCATTTCTACACCGACTAATTTTATTTTAAATTATACACTGCTCATCCAAGCAATTTTACTTATTAGAAACAGATTTTATACCTACTACCCAAGTTATTTGTTCTGAAGACAGTTATCATTTTCAAGACATGTTAGACGTCCGGCACATTCCTAATTTATTATGCGAAAAGCTTTCAATCAATCGTACACAGTTCTAACTAAATCTCTGAATATCCTTTGGTATTTATCCGATACGACGAACGGTCTCATTATGTCTTACATGTTGGACAATGCAACCCACGGGTAACTGGCTGAAGACAACAATCCAAAATTGCAACCGACCAATGTAGAAAGTTGAGACTATAGAATACTTTACTGAAGTCATGGAAAACTGTCACTATGACTTAAGATTGAGACTACAGAGTTTTCTTCTCTGTCTGATTCCTTCCCTGTGATCTACCAGCAAAACAAAAATATTTCCAGGGGTAATTATAAAGTAATTATTATGCTATTAGGAGTACCTACCAAATAAAAAAAAATAGGTTTAGGCTGCATTAATTATTCAGGTTAGTTCCTAACAATTTAGAATAACATTCCTTCCGCTTAGTGAACATCGAGAAGTCCCTGAATGTATTGAATACCTACTCCGTGCAGTATCTTAAAACAGCCTTATAAACTGATTCAATCCGGAACAATACTGAAACAGAAGACCATTGTTTTCAGTAACTGCCTTCCACCAATTCAAAAAGTTTCAGTGATTTCATCATTGATCGTTTTCTCCACACGCAACACTTAGGTAGGTGCCCAACCTATTCCTTCCTTGATTCTTCAGAATGAACCATTGTCTCTCTCTAAACAGACGGTACCTGCCCAGTACCTTATCCTCCGTTTATTTCTACCGATTTCCCGCTAAAAGTAGGTAGATCGAATCTTCCTCAGTCAGTTCAACAGTCCTGAAAAAGTGACATACCTAACAAATAATATCTTGTAATATGGCATAGTGCATCCAAACCTTCATGTATGAGTATTTCGGGAAGAGCCTTAGGTAGGGTAAATAGAAAACTAATGAATTTTTGAACTTATGTTCATATACATGGGATCGACTCGTAATACAGGGTGTGGCTGCATAACTTCCTTTTCTCAAAACTGAATAAAACTCATTGTAAGAATCAGAAAGTTAGTAATTTGGTTTATACAATGTAGGTACACTAATAAAGTTTGTTTTACATAGTTTTGAAGATAAAATCACTTAGGTGATGTCCCCCATTCTCAATTCATTGGATACACCGATTTCTGGCGTTTGTCATGACTTTTTCTAGCTTACCAAGCGTTATGTTGGAATTTCCTTCCGGATGTCTTTCGTTCCTCGTTAGTATTTCTCTACATTACAGGCGCTTAAAGTTAAAAAATTGTACCTAAATTTGATATTTTCAAGGATTTTCGAAATTCATTAGTGCATCAGAATAGGGAATTGAAAAACAATAATTGCCAGAGAAAAATGGGAACAACAGTTTATTCAGTTTGGTTTTTCCCGATTTCCTCTGGCAATTATTGTTCGATTTTGATGTTTCCAGCGGCAATATTTTAGTTTTTCAATTCTCCGAACTGGTGCACTAATGAATTTCGAAAATCCTTGAAAAAAATATCAAATTAAGGTACAACTTTTAGCGCCTGTAACCTAGGGAAATACTAACCCCGAACGATGAACGAACGGCGACCGACTGAGACACCGTTAAAAGGATCCTTGGACGGTTCACAACACGGGATTTCGAAAAACACTGCAAATTATTACACAAAGGTTTATTATTTTTCTATATAGATCAATCTTCTGCAAAGAACACGGTTTTGCCATTGTTACCACCAACCAAAATGAAGAAAAACATTGATCGCATTTCGGTCAGCTAAAATTTTAATAGCTAAAAATAAGATTTATCGTAAGTCCGACCCTTAAATTCTCGTAGGGGAGTGGGGGGCACATTTGACATAGGGGCACATTAAATGTGAAATTTTCACAATGGCTGTTTGTCACACAAAATTTGAATTTTTCCGCGATTTCGTGTTTTTGTATTGTGAAGAAGAAGAAGAAGAACCATTCCAGGTGAAAACCGTGCAAGTTACAAATCATCTAGTCGGCTCATGACGGTTTGAGTGTTTGGACCCCTCAAAAGTAAGTTTTTTTTCATTTTGTTTTTCGTTGATTACCGAGTGGATTCAGTTTTTTTTCAAATGTAGCTCATCCAGTTTGTCAGTCGTATATGTCTCCATGCAAGTGTTTTCCTTGGATTCTTCAAAACAATTCATCATTCGAGGTTGGCTTGGGTTTTACTGTAATGGCTACCCTCGGGGTAGTTTTGACAGTTTTGCTAGGGGAACATTTGACATATATTTTGACATATATTTTTATGTACCTATGAAGTTTGTAAATGCTATGTTGATGTAGGATTTTGAATACCTACTCGACCTGACGTTTTTCAATAAACAACTTTGTTTTGATCATTATTTTTTGTTACTTCAATTCCTACATCCATAAAACTTGGTGTTCCTTTGAGAAAGAAGAGTGGGTACTCATCTAATTGAAATTGTGTTGGTAGTGTTGATTTTTACAGGCTGCAGGGTCTATAGTTGTTCTGTCTGACTCAACATTATTGCCAGATAATGATTTGCCGGACGTTCCATGGTTTTTTGGTAAGATTAGTTTAGAATTATGGTACTTTATGTGAACTGTCAAAAGTGCCCCTTTCTCATGCCAATTGTGCCCCACTGGTGGGGCACAATTGTCACTTCCTAAGCATTTTGAAAATTTACAAAAAAAAATACTTGGCAAGCAGATTGAAAAAGGAACGAGATGTATGTGGGTAGCAAAAATACCGTAGTTAACGATAGAAGAAAGAAATTCAAGACCTCTCGTTCTTTCAACCTTGTAGGATGGAAAATGCGAAAAAGTGTCAAATGTGCCCCCCACTCCCCTAGGGAGCGTACGGTTGTCCTACAGGGCTTCGCGTGGTCTCTAAAAATGCAATACTATCTTAAATTGATGGAAAAACAATACCTGTAAATCAAAATTGTTTGAGTTAGGGCGTTTTCAAAATTTCGACCCTTATTTTTCAACCCTTAGAAGAAGGATTATAAAGCCCTAGAAACCCTTACACGAAAACGGCGAAATTAAGGGTAAAAAAAAGGTTTCCTTGTTCGATTCCAAAGGTTCATTATTGAAAATAATAAACCAAAATCACTCATTAAATCGGGGGATCCGGCCCCTGCAAATCGCCACTGATTGAGATGAAGCGTTCTGGGAAGTGTTCCCTCAAAATAGCCATCGATGCTATTGCGATGTGTGCTGTTGCACCGTCTTGTTGGAACCAAATGTCCACACAAAAAAATCCTGTAACATTTTTTGCACTGTTTTCTAGATTCGAATAATCAATTCATTTGTAGATACTTCTTTGTATAAATTATTTAGTACCTACTCGTTCATGAAAACGTGTGCAGCGAGGATTGAGATGAAAGTTTCTCGTCTCGTAAAGAGACGTCCCTTGAAACAGAATGTTAGGTACATACCTTCTAAACAATTGCCTGTACAGGTCGCTATGAAGCGTTCTTCCTGGGACTGGACAGCTCGCGCCCGAAATGCGACCTTGCGGGGGGGCACAGTCGACACAATCGGTTCGAGTAAGTGCCGTGAGAAGCACCTCTCGGCCTGAAGATGGCAAATGGATGTTGGTGACTACGAGAAGGGGAAGATGAAGAAGACGAAGCCCCCTTGACCCCAAAGTTACAGTAGTTGGGCACCCCGGGGGTCAACTTTGGTCCTTGCTTGGCTTCCCGACTTCAACTACCTTCTTATATTGCTTTTAAGAGGTGCCAACACACCCTAATAGCCCTTTGTTTCGGGTTATTCGCACGTGACACGTGATTGGGGGTAGGCAGGTACCTACTGTTGTTACCTCGGTTAAAAGAAAACTCTGATATCTTCAAAAAAATCAGTACGGGTTTGCTCAAATGAATTACAAGGGTCTGGTTTTGGTTGTAGAATGTTGATGTGGTTGATGGCAAGCTACAGTAGTTATACAAGCAAGCTACAGTAGTTCACATCGAACAAAGTTATGCATCTCCCTAATTCAGTTAGAAATACGTTAGCGAAAAATTTGGGGTTTGGATTTTTGAAATATATATCTAATTACAAAATTGAAAGAACAGGAAACATTTTATCAGCTCCTCTTGGAATTCATTGTCAGGTCACAGTCAAGGAGTAAAATGTGCGGGGAAACGTTTTCCAAACGCCCCACCACGAAAACTTTCGATTTATGGGTGTTATTTTTTCACTAGTTTAAAATTTAAAAAACATTTTAGAGTTGAATGTCACCACTAAGAGCTCTGCGGGACCAACTTTTCGCTAATAAGGAATACCTACCTGATTAACCATTAATATCCTGCGTATGTTTTTGGAAGTTCGATTTTTACCTGCAACAGTTTATCCAATTTTGAACCGAAACTGATAGTCTTTGGCAGATAGTAGTACAAGGTACCTTTTACCCCCATTTCTCACTTTGTAGGCTATTAGTTAGGTTTCCTCATCAGAGATGGCGCCACTGTCTAAGGCAGCACAGATCCCTCTGTGAAGTGAACCTCCTCTACCTTATTCCTTGGTTCTATACTTTATGAGAAACTAGCTGAAAATCCTGCTAAAAGCTGTTAAAAACAATCGCAGATATGTGAAAAGAGATCCGTTATACTGTGACATAAAACGTCAACAACAAAATTACAATATTAACACGTGATTCATCAATTACAAAAATGTTGATGTCACGGCCTGGAATCGAACCCAGGTCTCCCAGACTGATATTTAGGCGACGTGCGTACATTGTACACACACGGTTGAGATTTTATGTATTAGATAAATCCTATCATCCCACCAAGGATTTTTCCAATTTCCTTCTTCTACTCCAACAAAATTTGATTTATAGACACATTTTGCTGACGCAGATAGCGCTAGTGATAAAGATCATTCCTGAGGGAAAAGACTGTAATAGTTATTACATATTTAATATCCCAAAGATTTTTCAAAATACACCTAAATTTAGTTTAAAAAATTCGAAAAAACCCAAATTTTTTTAACAAGGGGGAAGTTAAGGGTTAATGAATTGTCTATGATTTTTTTCATCCATTCAAGAAAGTTCAATTTTTAGAAACGAATGAAACGACCTGAACGATCACCAATTAATATAATCCGCGATAATTGTGAAATCTATCAGGACACTTGGGCTCTGAGAACGCCTTCACACCCCACCTACCACTAGTCGATAGAAGGCAGTTGACAGTTGGTTCTCTCGCAATGTTAGTTGTCTCCCTTACTCTGAGGGAAGGGATTTTAATTTAAAATAATTGCTGTGTTACAATGCAGAACAAAATTCAAACTGTAGGAAATTAAAATCTTTCATTGTGATGAAGACTCACAGCACTTTGATTCTTATTGGATGGGCAATCTCCAATCACAACTACTATAATCTTCAGTAAAAATAGGTGTGCAACATTGTGCTTCACTGATTCAAACAAAGCCCAACGTTGTTCATCTCCTGAAGAGAAAAGCCCAACATTCTGCATCTCCTGAAGGAGGTATTTTCAACGTTTTTCATCTCAAACACTACTGAAAGAACCCAATAATTTCAAGTACAAAAAAATTCAAATTTCCAGCCAAATTTCAGCTAATCTAATACGATCCTTAATAGTTTTTTTCGAATATAATTGCAAGTCAACCGGTTGGGCTTCCGTAACTAGGTACCAAGAATCAAAAAATTTCGTATTGAAGGCATCCACAACTTTGAGACAAGGATGATTTGGTGGTAGGAACTTCTGACAAAATAATCGCTGTTAACCCTGCGCGATAATATCGTTATAGGCACTATTAATGAAAGAGCTGGGTTCTTCGCGGATGGGTGATTCAAACAGAAAAAATACAGAACCGTTGTGTGAATTTCCGGTGTTTTTTCAATTTTAATGACACCATTGTAATTCGTTGTGATTATTATATTACCGACTTTGTTTTGCAGGTGGCCGCAGCTTTCACGCTGGTGGCGGTCTGTCAAGCAGACGAAGAAGATGCGATACGACGAATCCTGAGCAGGAGTGGACGATCCGACCACGGATTTCCGAACCGAGGAACTCCTGGAGGCTGGGAATCCAGGAACGGAGTGGAGTCGTACGGATGGGACTCCAGAAGACCACTCAACAACCCCCCAGGACCAGGTAGGACATCGATAATGGAGATTATATCAATTTTTAATTAGTCCATTTCATTCTATCTAAGATGGACTGAAAATACCTCACAAACGAGCTACATTCGTCAAAAACTTCAATTTTGAACTACATGTCGGCGGCATATCCATACTTATCGAAAGGACCCTACCAGCAATAGGACTGTACTATTTTCTGCCATACATCTTCCTATAATCTATTTGACCTTTGTGATACCTTTAGGCTCCTAAAGATAAAAAATCATTATTACTTACCATTAAAATCTGTATCAAAATCGTAGGTTCACACTAATTAGCCAACAATTTTACACACGGGATACGAAAGCGCAAAATAAAACATATTGTTTAGTAATGCATGCATTCCAGGGGACGTCCCATTGGATAAGCATTAGATCAGTTTAACCTGTTGGTAAGCGATAAAACTGTTTCACTCGATGTAATTTACTTATTACTTTAGGCAAGAAATAGTGACCCCACCCCCACCATTATCCACCATAACATTTCTAGCGGCATGGGAGCCTCGAATCTGAAGAGCATTTTAAAATCCATGATCTACGATACCCAACATGCAAATTCGAGTTCACCCCCACCCCCACCCCCCACCCACGCCAATGGTGCCAGTCTGGCACCAAAGCGGAAATACGTCGTAACATTGAACTTTCATCTATTAGGTTTAGTAGGCAGTCCGTCGAGGTTCACATCCGTATTCAAGGTGAAACACACACAAAAAAAACCCACGAAATGTGCGGTTTATGGTGTCCTGGCACCACGGTGGCACCACTATTAGTTCCATGGTGGCACATAGAATAATTCATGAAAATCCGGAGGTATAATGAGAATTTTTCCTCAATTTCAAAGGTTGGGTAAAATTAGAAAGCAGTAACATAGGTACCAAAATATTGAAAAATCGGATATTTTGTGAATACTATCCCCACACTCGTTCCCTCCCCTTGCGAATTTTGGTACTCTGGTGAAATCATGTACAAGTCGGAAGTTATTTGAGTCAAACATAAAAAAAACCCCCCGCTTAGAGCCTAATGGCTAAAATGTGACATACCTTGAAAAGGTTTTTGCTCCCTCTCCCTCTGTAATATTTAAGATACCTCCTTATTCATAATAACATCAGGTTGTAATATTTAAGATACCTCCTTATTCATAATAACATCAGGTTGTCAAGCATATTTGTCGTCAAGCATATGATAAATCATAGCGCTACTTTACTGTCGATTTTTCCTGTCGTTTTTCGGCGGGGGGTCCCATCGCTAAAACCTTTTCAAGGTTAAAAAGAAACACACAAATTGGTTGGAAATTGAGGCCTGGGCAGAGTTTACAAGATTATGCCCGCAAACGCACGTTTTTCAAGCATTAACCCACCCTTTCCCCCCCTTAAAGAGCAAAATTCAAAATTCCGACGCCGTAGTGCACAACTAGATAGTTTTCCGCGTCGAAGAAAAACAGAACCACGAAAATCGGTTGAGAACTAAGGCTTGGGCAGACGACACAAGATTATGCCCAAAAACGCACGTTTTTTGAGCATAAACCCCCCTTTCCTCTCCTTAAAAGGCAAAATTCTAAATTCCGGCGATGTAGTGCACAACTAGATAGTTTTCCGCATTGAACAAAAAAAGAACCAGGAAAATCGGTTGAGAACTAAGGCCTGGGCAGACGACACAAGATTTTGTCACACACACACACACACCTACAAACACACACACATACATACACACAGACATACACCTATGGTTTTTTTCGCGGATTTGGAGTCAGAATGGTCTAAAACGGATTACTGTGTGGTTATTTTTCTTCTGTTGAGTGTTGTCCAACTTCACCCCAGATCGATCGCATAAGGACGCCCAAGTCTTACTGTGGGACGTCCTAAAAAATAAAATGCATTTTCAAAGTGGAGAATTGATCACAGAAGTGGAAGCAATTTTTCATGGCTGGAACATCAGCTTCAAGCAATCATACTTGAAGATGCAGTTTACAGATTTATAAAAGTTTAGTAGGTACTGTGCCTGCACACGACACCTAATTCACACAGATAAATAATTAGCTGGTGCAAGTCGGAACTACTCACTCAAGGTGGGTAAACGCATAATTATAAAGTTTTGAATCAATATGATTGTAAAAGGCTTGGCATAATCCAAGGTCAACACACGCAGAATAATCCATTTTTGAAAAAAAAAAAACACGTTCAAAGGAATGTGAGCAGAAGAAAAATTATGTCATATTTTTTGTGGCCAATACTTGAGTTTTCCGGACGATTTCGAACGTTAGGAACAATACGGAGCCGACTAACATGACTCTTGTCGCAGTGGATGGTTGGCTATTATGACGGGATCGCCGAAAAACCACCGAACAAAATGCAAGTACGATTCAGCAGTTACATGAACATGAACAGAAAATTCTGAGCATAATTCAGGTTCAACACAATATGATAGATACAAGGAGAAGGGAGTGATTTTCTGTGATTCAAATCGGTAAAATCTCAGCTGGCAACAAAAAATTCCGCTACCTTGGTAGACTTGGAAGCAAAAAACGCATCGTGACATTTCTGAGACGTGATGGAAATCGGAGATTCACGAAACTACTGCGGGGAAGAGAGATTCTGATTGGACCTACTAAACACGTGACAAAGGTGTGTCCTGCCAAAACGCAAGGCTATTGGTTGCAAAACGTCACGTGACACAGGTGTGTTCTCCCCGTTACTCTGTGGTTCTCCCAGAACGCAAGTTGGTTCAACCAACTTGGTTGCTGAAACGTTGGAAAGCTACCTACCTTCCTGGCCTTCCCACAACCTCATGACTTGGTTCTCCTCGGCAGGAGACATATCTCGAAGTTATTGATTGAAAGTTCATTAGGTGGATTCAATGTGATGTCACATTAAAAAAGAATGTGAGATTACTTTCCAAAATGGGAAGGGAATGAATCTCATAACAGATTTCAAGTAGAGAGGTTAGGTACCTATGTTTTGTCTCTTATACGACAATTTTATCAATGATGGATGATAATTTGCAATAAAATGCAATCATGTGTAAGGCAAAGCAAAACTCGTTCGAATTTCAATTAGATTAGTCAGGATTCAGAGCTTAAAATTGAATTGTTTCACCTGTTGATTTCGAATCCATCCATCGATCCATGCGATGACTAGAGGACATTTTGTATTGGGCATTCTTGAATGTAAGAGTTGGTTCGAAAGTAAAACAGTTTAATATCGTTAATGTAATTGCTTTCATTGACATTCTCCTGATCTTACATGGTGTCAGGTAGATTATCGTTCCCGTTTACTTAAGTAAATTGTTCAGTTTTGGTGCGTGTAGACAACCCAACGACGTGATCGTGATCGGTGTTTTGACATGGCCCATGACAATCTTCGTGCTCCAGCCCCTCTCAGTCTAGGGGATAACATGGCTGAAGATTACAAACGTTTCAAACTGGAGTTCGACTTGTATCTGGTCGCGTCCAAGCAGAAGAAGGAGTCTAAAGATGTTAAGTCCGCACTTTTTCTGAGTTGTGCTGGTTAAGAGGCAACTAGACGGTTTTACTCATTTGTCTCTAACGATTATGATCGAGAAAACTACGATTTTGTACGGCGGTGGTTCGATGAGTACACTCAGCCCAAGAAGAATGTGGTCATAGAACGGTTCAAGTTCAACAGTCGCAAGCAGCTGGAAGGAGAAGAGTTTCAGTCGTTTTATGCCGCTGTTCAAGAGTTGGCACTGACATGTGAATATGATGAATCGCATAAGACAATGACAAATACAGAGTGCATGGTGAGGGACGTGTTGCTGCTGGGACTCAGAGACAAAGACCTCCAAGAGAGACCTTTTCGAGTTACAGACTTGACTCTTGATAAAACAGTGGAGTTATGCAAGGCAGCAGAGATGGGTAAACGCCAGTACAATGTTGTAAATAATACCAGTCCAGGTGAAAAAGAAGTTTTGGCAATCAGGTCGAAAGCACCAAGAAGAAGTGTTCCATCAACATCGGACCGTGCTGTATATAGTTGTTTGAAGTGTGGTTATAAGTACGAAAGGTCTAAATGTCCAGCATACGGCAAGCAGTGCAACTCGTGTGGAGGGATGAATCATTTTCGATTCGGTTGTAGACAAACATCAAGAGACAAGAATCAACCATTTCGACCAACGACGAATAATGAAGACAACAAGAGACAAGTATACCAGCTGAAAGATGAAGAAGACTCGTCATCTGCGACTCAGAATGATGTTGAAGACCTGCGTTATTTGTACACTCTACACACCGCTGATCTCAAAGTGAACGCGTGGAGACAGGAAGCCGTCAAGGTAATCTGTAAGCTGGATACAGGCGCACAATGTAGTGTTATGTCTGGGGAACAACTTGAGCTTGTCAAACGAGACGCGGTTGTAAATGCTTCTAAAATCAAAATTGTCACATTCGGCGAATTTAAAGTAGGTACCTGCTCTTGGGGTTATTGATTTAGTTGTGAAAAAGGAGTTAACAAGGGTTGTTAATTTTGTTTTAGTTGATTTTTCGTGCCCTGTAGGCCTACTGTTGGGTTACTGTTGGGCCTGGCAGAGTGTGAGTCATTTTGGTTAATCAAAAGAGTTTTAGAAGTAGTTTCTAAGGACCCAAAAATACAATTTATTGAAGAAAATATAGAAAATTTCAGTGAATTAGGTAAGATTCCTGAAGAGTGTACCATTGTTTTAAAAGACGATGCCAAACCTGTTATAAATGGTATGAGAAGGATTCCAGAATCCATAAAACCTAGACTTAGAGAGGCTCTGGATAATTTGATTGATAAGGGGGTGATCAGTGCTGTAAATGTACCAACTGACTGGGTTAATAATATAACATTAGTGAAAAAAAGTATAATAAAAAGTTTCAAAAAACCATCAAAAAGATTCAGCATGGAACATGCGTTAGCCTTCGAATAACTACCTATTCGAAAAACGTTATATAGCTACGCGCTCACTAGAGGCGGGTCGGGCCGCATCGCAGTGGAAAACGCTGCAAATTATTACACAATGGTTTACTATTTTTCTATATTGATAACTCGTCTGCAAAGCCACCAACCATCCAACATGAAGAAAAACATCGATCGTATTTCGGTCAGCTAAAATTTGAACGGAGATTAGGCCTCTTTTGCGATTCACACTCGTGTTTCTGATTTATAGTACGTCCAACCCATAAATTCTCGTAGGGAGCGAACGGCTTGTCCTACAGAGCTCCGCGTGGTCTCAAAAAATTCTAAAAATTCTAGAGTCTTAAATTGAAGGAAAAACAATACCTTTATATCGAAATTTTTTGAGCGGCGAACGACTCGCCACGCCATTTGGAGCGGTAGTGAATGGATGATTCAATTTTTCTAATGTTCATCTACTTACTAGCATACCTTACTTATTACATGATTTTAAGTTTTTGTTTGTGTTTACGGCAGGTCCCAGTTCTCAGACGCCTATCGGACCAGGAACCGGACCAGGACCCGCTCCGACGCTGGGTGCCAGCTCAGGGTGCTCCAGATGTGCCGGAGTCTCCCCCAATGACGGGTACCGGGGCAACGGATACGACAACCTCAGTCCGGAGTGGCAGGACAAACAGAAGCAGAAAGAATGGGGTCAGGGTGAGATCACTGCCATACTAAAAATACTAGTAGCGAATATCATGGAAATAAACCTGTCGCAACAGGTTCGAAAACGCTGCAAATCATTAAAAAATGGGTTATTATTTTTCTCTGTCTTTTTCATACGTCTTGAAATAATATTCGAGCAAACGAAAATACACAGCAAAAAACTAAACATTTTTTGAAACGACTTTTTCAAAAACTCAGAAGTATGTACCTAGTATTTTTCAATGAATAAACAGAATTTTTTTTCTTAAAAAAAACTCTCCGATCGCACGTAATATATCGCAGTATTCTAGAGAACCTTGCTTCATAGCTACCGATATATCGCAAATTCGTGGCAAAAAGAAAAGTGTCGCGAAAAATTCCTTGACCCCCAGCCAAAAGACATATCCATGTCAAAAATTCTCTTGAAACATTCTAATCTCCTTTGCAGGCAGTAAAAAAAACGTCTGCCAAGTGGGTGTGGCACACAGCTTCCTCGTATCCATAACCCGATTGTATAGATGATCCGATGCATAGTAGATAATCTCAAAACATCAAAACAAGTTAATCTGTAACATCCCTGAAAATTTCATTGAAATCGTACGGAAAATGTATAAGTTATGGCCGTTACAAGGAATTCACGTTTGCGCATGCGCAGTGGCTACTATCAGTCCGAAGGTGGTGATTTCCATAGGGGACCATCTAAATACTAATCTGTAACATCCCTGAAAATTTCATTGAAATCGGATTGAAAATGTAGAAATCATGGAAGTTACAAGGAAATTCACGTTTGCGCATGCGCAGTCGCTTCTATCAGTCCGGGGATGATGATTTTCATAGGGGACCGTCTACACACCAACCCGCTTAATCCCTGAAAATTTCATTGAACTCGGATCGAAAATGTAGAAGTTATGGCCGTTACAAGGAATTTCACGTTTGCGCATGCGCAGTCGCTTCTATCAGTCCGGGGATGATGATTTTCATAGGGGACCGTCTACACACCAACCCGCACAATCCCTGAGAATTTCATTGAAATCGGATGGAAAATGTAGAAGTTATGGCCGTTACAAGGAATTCACGTTTGCGCATGCGCAGTCGCTTCTATCAGTCCGGGGATGATGATTTTCATAGGGGACCGTCTACACACCAACCCGCATAATCCCTGAAAATTTCATTTAAATCGGACAATAACTTCGTATAGTTATGCGCGTTACAAGGAATTCATGACAGACAGACAGACAGACAGACACACAGACACACAGACACACAGACACACAGACACTGAACCAAAATTGTTCAGAAAGGTCTAAAACGCAAAACGCGAGTGAAAATTTTGATTTTGGAGAACTTTTTTTTTCGACCTTGAAAAGTGAAAACAAAGCTTCCGCTACCTTGGTAGACTCGGAAGCAAAATTACCAAAAATCATATCAATATTATATATTATCAACGTCAACGATACAAGATTTTTATGAAAATTCGCTCATTAACTCATGAATGGAATTTTGCTTCCGAGTCTACCAAGGTAGCGGCGGAAGCTTTGTTTTCACTTTTCAAGGATGAAAAAAAAAAGTTCTCCAAAATCAAAATTTTCACTCGCGTTTTGCGTTTTAGACCTTTCTGAACAATTTTGGTTCCGTGTCTGTCTGTCTGTCTGTCTGTCATGAATTCCTTGTAACGCGCATAACTATACGAAGTTATTGTCCGATTTCTATGAAATTTTCAGGGATTGTGCGGGTTGGTGTGTAGACGGTCCCCTATGAAAATCATCATCCTCGGACAGATAGAAGCGACTGCGCATGCGCAAACGTGAATTCCTTGTAACGGCCATAACTTCTACATTTTCCATCCGATTTCAATGAAATTTTCAGGGATGTTACAAATTGGTATTTAGATTGTCCCCTATGAAAATCATCACATTCCGACTGATAGTAGCCACTGCGCATGCGCAAACGCTAATTTCCTTGTAACGGCCATAACTTCCACATTTCCTACCTGATTTCGATGAAATTTTGAGGGATTATGCAGATTGGGTTTTAGATGGTCCCCTATAAAAACCATCACCCCAGGACTGATAGTAGCCGCTGCGCATGCGCAAACGTGAATTCCTTGTAACAGCCATAACTTCCACATTTTCTACCCGATTTCGATGACATTCTTAGGGATTACGCGGATTAGATTGTAGATGGTCCCCAATGAATATCAAGACCTTAAAATTTACAGAAGCCTCTGCGCATGCGCATACGTAAAATCCTTGTAACAGCCATGACATTTACATTTTTCATCCGAATTTGATGAAATTTTCTAGGATTGTCCAGATTAGCGTGTAGATGGTCCCCTATGAGGGTAGTGAAAGGTACTTAAAGATTGGTGTTTCGAGATTAACTACTATGCATCGGATCATCTATATAATCGGGTTATGGATACGAGGAAGCTATGTGCCACACCCACTTGTTTTTTTCTGTAAAGATCACTCGCCTGCAATGCCAATGACACTACCTACCTATTTTCGCGCAAGCTTCACTATCAAGTTTATTTTGAAACAGAAAGATCCTACCAGCAAAGCATCGTCATTTCGTTGCTGGGGAAGCACAACTGAGCTCAACAATTCGAAGAATTATAAACAATTAAACTTCTGAAATTTCAACGGTGTGAACAATCGTCTACGATTCAGAATCGTGTTTCTGATTTATTTCAAGTTCAACCCTTAAGAAGTCATAGGGAGCGTACGGTTGATATCCTGCAGAGCTCTGGGTGGTCTCAATCGATTCTAAAAATCAATACTATTTTAAATTGATGAAATATTTCGATATTTCAGTCACTATTTTTCAACCTATAGAAGTGACTGAAATCAACCAAAAGCTTCGGGGCACAAATAGACCCCAAATGGAGCCCATGTACCAAATTTCATCAAAATCGGTCCATGGGAACTAAGGAAAGCAAATTTCTATTTGATTTTTGGATTCTACTTCCCAGGGGGGAGGGGGAGAATATCGCATTTGATTGATCTGCAGAAATTTGGCTAAATTCCGTCAGCAAACCATTCATTCCGTTCATGTGCGATTAACACTCGGGTTTTTGACTCTTAAATCGTCCGAACCCACAATGTAACTTCGAAAATTTTCCAAACAAAAAAGGTGAAAATCAATTCCAAATAAATTTGTTACTGAATGTAGTTCTCATCCCTAGGATCGTATTGAAGAACTTTGTCAATAAATCACTAATTTTGTTAAAAAAAGTATTCAATAGTAAATCATTTATTGTAATTTATGCTTAATCAACAGAAACTGACTGGTTCGCAAACGGTTTCTTGCCATTTGCCTTTCAGTCATTTCCAGATTTGTCTCACTTTTGCAAAAAGTTTCATTTGATTTGGACAACTTTTCAACAACCAGCACCTTTTTGTTATTTGAAATTGTTTTAAAAAATTATTTTTTTTATTTATTATATTTTATATATTTTACCAAGTGGCGGAAGAATTGTTTTCACTTTTCAAGGTCGAGAAAACAAGTTCTCCAAAATCAAAATTTTCTCTCTTGTTTCACGTTTTAGGCGTTCCTGAACAATTTTGGTTCCGTGTCTGTCATGAAATCCTTGTAACGAGCAAAACTATACGGAGGGATTATGCGGATTGGGGGAGATGATCCCCTATGAGGGTAGTGTACTTAGAGATAGATGTTTTGAGATTAAGGGGGTCTCAGTCGGTCGCCTTTCGTTTTTAGTATTTCGGCAAACAGTTAAAAAAATTGTACTTAAATTGGAAATTTTAAAGGATTTTTGAAATTCATTAGGGAATTGAAAATCTGAAATATTGCCACCGGAATCATCAAAATTGAACAATAATTGCCAGAGAAAATGGAAACAACTACTGAATAAACGGGGTTTTCTATGTTTTTCCCATATTTATCTGGCAACTATTGTTCAGTAATGATGATTCCAGCAGAATTTTTCAGTTTTTCAATTCCCAAGCCCCATGCACTAATGGATTTCTAAAAGCCTTGAACATTTCAAATTTAGCTACGTTTTATGGGAAAAAGATAACTGAATTTTTAAAAAATTTGTGTTGTTAATATATTCCTTACATTGTTTAATTAAATATAAAATTTACAGGTAATAAAGGGAGTACGTGGCAGGGGTCAGTGAGGCCCATTCCGGGGTCCTGGGACAGCAAATACGAAGCCCCTTCGGCGCCACCGAGAGGCCCCGGCTACCCAGGAGGACCGGGTCCTTCGGCGGGGTACCCAGGAGGACCGGGCCCCTCGTCGGGGTACCCGGGTGGACCGGGTCACTCGTCGGGGTACCCAGGAGGACCGGGCCCCTCGGCGGGGTATCCATCGGGAGGCCCCGGCTACGGCGGAGGCGGTTGGGACGAGAGGCGGCCGGCGGGAGGAGCGTCAGGCTGGATGGGGCCGAGCAGGTGGGACACGTATGAGCGGCGGGAAGACCCCCACCAATATCATGGTAATAATACCTTACTTGATTAAATAACTGTGTTGGCAAAAAAGTTTTTTCAAAAATTGAAGAAAAAAAAGTTTTTTTACAAATTATTTGCGAAACATTTACTCCAGTTATTATCCGAAGTGACACATAAATATGCAGGGTATCCAAGTAACTACCCCACCCACCCGCCTACTTATTTTCTCTAATTTTGGACAAAATAAA
Organism: Apolygus lucorum; assembly: GCA_009739505.2. Classification (NCBI taxonomy): domain Eukaryota; kingdom Metazoa; phylum Arthropoda; class Insecta; order Hemiptera; family Miridae; genus Apolygus; species Apolygus lucorum. The sequence continues at coordinate 26,643,762 of CM019173.2, read as the reverse complement.
TCAGACCAACGCTATTCTTCATACCTTTTGGTTTATTATTTTCAATAATGAACCTTTGGAATCGACCAAGAAAAAAAAATTTTAACCTCCGTTCTCCTCAGGCCTCATTTCAAATTTTAGCTGACCGAAATGCGATCGACATGAAGAACATGATGGTTGGTGATAACAATGGCAAAGCCGTTTTCTTAGCAGACGAGTGATCTATATAGAAAAATAATAAACCATTGTGTAATAATTTGCAGTTTTTTTTTCCGTACGCGGCACTTTCCCCGCTTTTGATGGAATTTAGTATGAAGGCTCCAGTTGGGGTCTAGTTGTGCCCCGAAGATTTTGGTTGATGTAGGTCACTTCTAAGGGTTCAAAAATAAATTTTGAAATTTTGAAAACGCCCTAACTCAAAAATTTTGATATAAAGATATTGTTTTTCCTTCAATTTAAGATTCTATAGAATTTTTTGAGACCACGCGGAGGTCTGTAGGACAAACCGTTCGCATCCTACGAGAATTTAAGGGTTTGACGTATGATAAATCAGAAACACGAGTGTGAATCGCTAAAGAGGCCTTATCTCCGTTCAAATTTTAGCTGACCGAAATGCGATCGATGTTTTTCTTCATGTTGGATGGTTGGTGGCTTTGCAGACGAGTGATCAATATAGAAAAATAATAAACCATTGTGTAATAATTTGCAGTGTTTTGTTTTTAACGCGCGCAACCTGCTCAGCGAGCGCAGCGCCCATTCCATCCATTTTGACTTAGTTTTTAGCGGAATAACGACCGACAATTGGTTATTTTGCGTGGACAAATTTGTTAACCCTTTTTCAACTCTCAGATGAAATTTCACTCAATTACTGATGAAGTTTTTAGGACATTCCCACAGTAAGACTTGGGCGTCCTTAAGCGATTGATCTGAGGTAAAGTTGGACAACACTCAACAGAAAAAAAAAATAACCACACAGTAATCCGTTTTAGACCCTTCTGAATCCAAATCCGCGAAAGAAAACCATAGGTGTATGTCTGTGTGTGTGTCACAAAATCTTGTGTCGTCTGCACAGGCCTTAGTTCTCAACCGATTTCCCTGGTTCTTTTTTTTTGTTCGACGCGGAAAACTATCTAGTTGTGCACTACGTCGCCGAAATTTCGAATTTTGCCTTTTAAGGGGGGGAAAGGGCGGTTAGTGCTTAAAAAAGTGCGTTTTTAGGCATAATCTTGTGTACTCAGCCCAGGCCTCAATTTTCAACCGATTTTTGTGGTTCTTTTTTGTTCGAATCAGAAATTTTCCAAATTGCACACTGTTTCACCAGATTATCACGATTAGCATGGAGAGGGGGTGAGTAAGGGGATAATATTCACAAAACATCCGATTTTTCAATATTTCAGTTCCTTTACAGCTTACTAACTAATGTTGTACCCCTGTTTTGAAATTACGAAAAATTTTCAATTTTACCTCCGGATTTTCATGAATTATTCTCTGTACCACCATGGAACTAATGGTGGTGCCACCATGGTGCCAGGACTCCAGAAACCGTTCATTCCGTGGGTTTTTGTTTGTTTGACCTTGAATACGGATGTGAATTAATAGGTACTACCTAAACAGATGAAAGTTCAACGTTACGACGTAATTGTAGGTGGGGTGACCAGAATTCGCATGTTGGGTATCGCAGATCATGGATTTTAAAATGCTCTTCAAATTCGAGGCTCCCATACCGCTAGAAATGTTATGGTGGATAAGGGAATGGAGAGACCACTAAAATAAATTACATCGAGTGAAACAGTTGTATCGCTTACCAACTGGTTTAAATTGCTCACCAATGGGACGTCCCCTGGAATGCATACATTACTAAACAATATGTACAATCTTCTATCTCTTCACAATTTTTAACCGAACCTCGAAAATTAATCTCTGTAAACATCTGAAAATGTACGTTTGAAATAACAAAAACTGACATAAAAACCAAATTTGGGCCATTATTCCGCTGAAAACGGGTCGAATAAGAAATGGATGAAATCACTTGATCAGCGTTAAAAAATAATGAAAATTCATTACTTGAATCCAACTTTTGCGCAATTTGGGAGCTAGACAACTTTGCGAGCGCTAAAAAAACGAATGAGGAGTCGAGAATTCATGAAATTTTGCGTAGAATCCAAATCTGCAATAAATAAAAAAATAAAAAATAGGGTTTGTTTTGAAAAAAAAAAAAAAAAGTTGTTGAGGGTTGCGCACGATTGCGCATTTCCGCAGTGCTCAATGTGGTCGTATTTTAAATCCTTGAAAAAAACACGCAGATTTTTAAAAATTTACCACAGGACACGGTTTTATGGATGGGTTCTTTGTCTGGTGGGCCACACTGAATATAGGTAATACCTTTGATTTTTTGAAAAACGTCAGGAAACGTCTTAGAATGTTCCAAAACAAATTTATTTTTAAAAAAATAAAAAAAAAAGTTCATACATTTTGAGTGCGTTTCTAATAGTTTCATTTTCCTTGGAAATTGGCTAAAATCTAAACGCAGCACCCTTCCTGTATTCATTAATTGCAACAAATTATGATGGGTATTAAGTATAAATAATTAAATCAATAAGTAACTTTTGATATCAATTTATGGTAGGTAAATAAGTTGCTGATATCTATTTGTGGTAAATAAGGGGTTAATATCTATTTATGTTGAATAAGTTGTTGATAGCAAATTATGGTAAATTAGTTGTTGATATCTATTTGTGGTAAATAAGTTTTTAATATTAATTTGTGACAAATTCCGTTTCCGCAGGTTCCGGGGGCGGTGGGGGCTACGGAGGCGGTCCGGGCTATGCGGGACCCAGCTACGGTTCGGGAAGTCCTGGAGGCAGTTCCGGGTATGGATCAGGAAGTCCGGGAGGAAGTCCCGGTTACGGATCAGGAAGTCCCGGAGGTAGTCCCGGTTACGGATCAGGAAGTCCGGGAGGTAGTCCCGGGTACGGATCAGGAAGTCCGGGAGGTAGTCCCGGGTACGGATCAGGAAGTCCAGGAGGCAGTCCCGGTTACGGATCAGGAAGTCCCGGAGGCAGTCCCGGGTACGGATCAGGAAGTCCCGGGTACGGTGGGAGTCCCGGGTACGATCAAGCGCCCTACTACGCCTATCAGGGCTCCAGCGGCTCTGTGGGGCCCACGGAACCTTCCAGGTGGGACAACAGGTAGGAATAAAAACCTACATTTTGATAATTTTATATAATAATTTTTTATAATTTCAAAATTATGTATTCATTCATTTAAAAATAATAACAATTTTAAATGACAATGACGATTTTATTTTAATTGTTTAATTTCCATTTTTTGTTGTTTAAAGACTGCTAACAGGGTGTGGCACATAGCCTCCTCACATCCAAAACACGATTGTAAATATGACTCGTAGTCGATGATCTCAAAACTCAAAAATCTTCGAGAACGATCCAAATTTTATGATCAGATGATGGAATTCATAGAGGACATTCCGGTGTCTCAACCACATAATCCCTGAAAACTTTATGCTAGCCTAGAATTTCTAGGCTAGAAATTATATCGAAGATTGGATAATTAAGTGTCTTGCAGCTGAAAAAACAAATTCAAGTCATCAGAACTCAAAAATTTTGTGTTACCCGTGTTTGTGGCCAATCTTTGTACCACAAGATCTAAGTTTACCACAATATTTGTACCGCAAGGATCTAAGGGTACCACTATATTTGTATCGCGAGGATCTAAGGGTACCACAGTATTTGAGGTACCACTATATTTGTACCGCAAGGATCTAAGGTTACCACAATATTTGTACTGCAAGGATCTAAGGGTACCACTATATTTGTATCGCGAGGATCTAAGGGTACCACAGTATTCGTATCGCAAGGATCTAAGGTTACCACAATATTTGTACCACAAGGATCTAAGGTTACCACAATATTTGTACAGCAAGGATCTAAGGTTACCACAATATTTGTACTGCAAGGATCTAAGGGTACCACTATATTTGTATCGCGAGGATCTAAGGTTACCACAATATTTGTACCGCACGATCTAAGGTTATCACAATATTTGTACCGCAAGGATCTAATGGTACCACAATATTTGTACCGCAAGGATCTAAGGTTACCACAATATTTGTACCGCACGATCTAAAGTTACCATAATATTTGTACTGCAAGGATCTAAGGGTACCACTATATTTGTATCGCAAGGATCTAAGGGTACCACAGTATTCGTACCGCAAGGATCTAAGGTTACCACAATATTTGTACCGCACGATCTAAGGTTATCACAATATTCGTACCGCAAGGATGTAATGGTACCACAATATTTGTACCGCACAATCTAAGGTTACCATAATATTTGTACCGCAAGGATCTAAGGGTACCACTATATTTGTATCGCAAGGATCTAAGGTTACCACAATATTTGTACCGCACGATCTAAGGTTACCATAATATTTGTACCACAAGGATCTAAGGTTACCACAATATTTGTACCGCACAATCTAAGGTTACCATAATATTTGTACCGCAAGGATCTAAGGGTACCACTATATTTGTATCGCAAGGATCTAAGGGTACCATAGTATTCGTATCGCAAGGATCTAAGGTTACCACAATATTTGTACCGCTTGATCTAAGGTTACCATAATATGCGTACCGCAAGGATCTATATTTATATGCATTATCAATTTATTTACCCAGAGTGGGCAATTTTGCAAAGATCCTACCCCCACAACACGGGTCAAATTCTTCATACATTCTTTTCTTGTAAAAATTGTCCAAAAAGGTGCTAAATAAATAAACATATCTATTTATGCATCGGGTTATGGAGTCGAGGAAGCTATGTGCCACACCCACTTGGCAGACTTTTTTCCTGGGATCTCTAAATAACAATAAATGGCTGATCCTATGAATTCAAAACATTCAACATTCAAAACCCTGCATATTTCGAGTTGAAAGTATGATCAGAGCACCACACTGGAAGTAATTATTGGTATAACAATAATTTTAATAGAGATTCCTACCTAATCGTTATAAATTTTAAGATGAATTGAAACCAAAAATATGTGAGTCATCCCTGGTAATCTCGCAGGTGTAATGTTTGTGCCGCGAAATCGGACAGCAGGTGAGCCAAAAATTACTTTGGAATGAAATGTGGTCGAACTGACTCATTAACTGACCATTAACGCCCCTACAGGTTGAGCTCGATGTGAAATAACTTACTTGTGTGGACGGGATGAACTGCATTTCAACGTCAAAATCACCACATATCTTGTCTACATAAATAAATACCCACAAGTTCAATAACTCGTCTTTTGAGGAAATTCTTTTAAACTTTACGATACGTGGAATCCTCGAACTTCGGCCACTTTTTGCTGTTTTTTGTCAATTTCACCATATTGTATTAATATCAATTTAACGTTGAAAATCGGTTATTTCCCGTACTGTGTATACTTAATGATGCATTTCTGCGCACCGCACACGTTAAAACTTGTCGCACAGAAGAACAAGCACCTCACAAAACACTGATTTTGCATTATGACGAGTCTGATCGCTCGAAACCTCCCCGAACCGTTAAGGGGGTCTCAGTCAGTGAATTAACCGAACCAAGCGCCGGTTCGTAAGAAATTAGACTAACAAGGGACGAGGAAGGAACGGCGACTGACTGAGATCGCCTTATTAGGATTTTTCCTCACTAGGTGGCAGCACTGGCTATCGTAGTGAAAGAAGCAGTCGTAGTTCACATTTTTCAAATCTCCTGATCATTCGAGTTTCATTTTGAAAACAGGAATGTAGGTATTTTTTAGTTGAATAATAATAGACATCTTTTATTATAGTATTAATAATTAACCAATTATTGGTTTAATAATAATAATCATAATTTTTTTTTAATAATAAATTTTTGGAATCGTTAAAAAAGTGCAAAGTTGTATTCTTTTGCAGACGGGTGATCTATAGAAAAATAACAAACCTTTGTGTAATAATTTGCATCGTTTACTAATTTCCACTCAAATTTGTTTTAGTTAAAATAGTAATTTCAATTTTTTGAAGTTTTTTCAACTTGAAATTTAGAAAACAAACCAATTTATCTCTATTGTAAAAAGTATTTTGACGTTATTGTATTTTATTTGGAGGTAAATCGTTTAGGGGTAAGAATCCTGTACTTGTTCACATTTCAAACGTATTGGTGGTTTGATGGTGACGTCACCTTCTATCGATGTGCTTCAAAATAATTGATTAGTCGGCCTCCTTCGAATGTCAGCCATTTTGGAACCCTTCAGTGCTTAGTTAACTGTTAAGTTTTTCAGTATTTTCTACTATTATTTTGATGAAATCCATCTGTAGGTAGTTTATACTTCCGATCCTCCAATTCATAGGGAACAATCCTTCAATTCATGAGGGACTCTAATGCTCAGCTAATCCAATTCACCGATTCACAGTGGGCATCCTGTGATTCATGGAGGGCCACACCCCAATTCATTGAAACTCAAAAATCTTTAAATAAAAGTTTTAAAAAAATCAGAATTAAAAAAGTTTAACTATAAAGTAAAATACCATATCAAAGATTAAAACCCAAAAAACTAAATTCGAATTGGGCGTGATTAACCCATTTCTGGCCATTGATGCATTTTCGCATCGTCATAATAATGATTTTTTTTAAATATTGAAATTGTGGAAAATCTTTTTAGAAGAATTTTTTCTCGTTCATGCTGTTCCTAAACTTTTCAAAGATAAATTTCTTCGACATTTGGGAGCTCAATGAGATTTCGGAAATTTTTTTTGGAAAGGAGGCCTTTTGGCGTGATTATGGTGGCTCAAATTCGGTCTTGGGTTCTGGGCCATGAGTCGAAACAGATTCCGGTCCATAAATAGATTTTTACATTTTATCTAGATTTTTGACAATGAAATGGGTTGAATCATATCGATTTGTAAAACTGATAACTCTATAATCCCATTAAAATGAAAACTTCACAAAAAAATTGGAGCATTTTTGCTCTCAATTGGTGAGCAAACGATGCCTTATTTCGGCCGGCATTCTGTAAAATGGTTCATCCTCCTCCCCCCATAACTCTGTTATTTCTACCCTCGGCTTGAAATGGGTTAAGATAGTTTCACCGCTTAGGTACTTATCACTACCATATCTCTTCTACGATCACTACCATTGTAGTACTTCTCGGTTCTCATTGCGCAACTGTCGATTAATAATATCGATCGACACTGGAAAATCTGTCTACCTGTACCGGTGTATCACTTCTCATCATCACATCATATCATATCAACAGCTTCTTGAGCAGGCAGCGCTTCAGAGTCTCACTTTCACACAATTACGCTCCACAAAGCTGGTTTTACCTACGAAAAAGTTCGAAAACCTTCCATATTACGGAATCAAGCTTCAGATGATTTCGTGTCACAGCTTTTACCAATTTTAACGAACCAATTCTGCTGATTCCTCGCTCACTCCACGCTCAAGCGTAAAAACTCAACAACTCAACTCAAACTCAACTTTGCAAATCAAAAAGCACCCCATGAACCACAACCTCTATTTTCCAACTGCTCTCAATTTTTCCTTGGTTTATTTCTCACGAAAATTTCGCCCCAATAGCTGAAGCTTCTGTGTGGGGTTCCAGTATTCCTGTACAAAACCCATCAGCTCAACTCCTGTTCCTCTGCGATTTGAGCCATTGCAGAACTTTCCGATCTTAAACATATTCTGCAACCTCAACCTTCCTCTCTTCAGGTTCATCTGAGCAAAATCCTGACAGCTCAACTTCTTCTGTACAAAACTAATCATCTCAACTCGTTCCGTCCTGAACTCATCAGCTCAGCTCCTTCTTGCTAATATATTTGTTCAAATCTGACTCTCATTCTGTCTGGACATCGACTGATTCTCCAACCTCTTGCTTCCTTCCTTCAACTTCTTCTGTGCTAAGCTCGTCCCCTCCAACATCATCTGTTCAAAAATCATCAGCTCAGTCCTTCTGTACAAAACTCTTCAACACAACTCCTGTGCAATAATTTCAAAGCTATTGGCGTCATTTCAGAAGAGTTGGTACTTGACAGTCCTAAACATATTCTGCAACCTCAATCTTCCTCTCTTCAACTTCTTCTGAACAAATCCTGACAGCTCAACTTCTTCTTTACAAAACTCATCATCTCAACACGTTCCGTTCTGAACTCATCAGCCCAACTCCTTCTTGCTAATATATTTGTTCAAATCTGATTCTCATTCTGTCTGGACATCGACTGATTCTCCAACCTCAATCTTCTCCTTTTCAGCTTCTTCTGAGCAAAATCCTGTCAGCTCAACATCTTCTATACAAAAATCATCAGTTCTGTCTGGACATCGACTGATTCTCCAACCTCAAGCTTCCTTCCTTCAGCTTCTTCTGAACAAATCCTGACATCTCAATTTTTCTGAACAAATCCTGACATCTCAATTTCTTCTGAGCAAAACTTATCAGTTCAAGTCCTTCTGTACAAAACTTTTCAGCAAAACTCCTGTTCAATAATTTCAGGGCTATTGGCGTCATTTCAGAAGAGTTGGTGCTTTCCAGTCTTAAACATATTCTGCAACCTCAACCTTCCTCTCTTCAGCTCCTTCTGAACAATTTCTGACAGCTCAACCTCTGTTATACATAACTCATCGGTTTATGTCCTTCTGTACAAAACTCATCAGCCCAACTCCTTCTTGCTAATACATTGGTTTAAATCTCATTCTCATTCTGTCTGGACATCGACTGATTCTCCAACCTCAAGCTTCCTTCCTTCATCTTCTGTGCTCTAAGCTCGTCACCTCAACATCTGTACAAAATTTCTTCCAGTCCTTCTGTACAAAACCCATTGGTACCAGTGCCATTGGTGGAATCTGTCACCGTCCAAAAATGGCAGTTGTGCCTTATAGGACCAGTTTAAATCTGTTTCTTTTGGTATTCTACTTATCCTCTGAACATCTTCCGTCAGCTTCTGCTGAGCGAAACCCGTCTGCTAAACTTCTTTTGTACAAAATCCATCAGCACTTCTCCTTCTGTGCAAATATTCCAGTGCTATTGGTGGACTTTGGGAAATTTCACTTGGATTGGTGGCGATTTTGTGTACGAATTTTGGTTAAATTGAGTTGAAACCTCCTGCAGTGTCGATATTTGGTTCTGCAGGTATCCGATGTCTGGATGGGACCCGTACTGGTACTACTACGGTCCATCGTACGGATCGTACGGTGGAGGCTCGCAAGGATCATCGTACGGCAGTTCGCAGGGATCGTACGGCGGCTCTCACGGTCGCCCGTACGGCGGCGGATACGGAACCGGATGGTCGTACGGTCATCCGGGCTACGGTGGTAATTACGGGTACGGATCGGGCTCCTACGGCACCGGGTCGTACGGTAGCGGCGGGTACCAGGGTTCATACGGTGGATCGTACGGAAACGGTGGGTCGTACGGGTCGAGTGGATCGTACGGCGGACCGTACGGGTCTTACAGTGGACCGTATTACGGCGGGTCGTACGGCAGTGGACCGAATGGAGGAACCTACGGAGGTTCGAGCCCTTGGTCCTACGCCACAGATTACGGTTACGGACAGTCCTCATCTTAGTGAGTATTCAGAAATTTGTATAAAATTCTATCGTCTATTTTCTTCGTAGGTAAATTATTCTACTACGTCAACAGAGCCGAATGAAGGGATCGATTATACAAGTAATTTCTCACCAGCGGTTCCTTTTATAGTATTTTTTTAATTTATTTTTTTAATCAACCTCTTGTTTTTGTGAGTATTTGAATTTTCAAGGTTTTCTTTCGTATTTTCGACCATAATTACCAAAATAACATTTTAATTATTTCATAATTTTATTTCACTAAAATAATATGAAATAAATTTACGTTCCTTTCCTTCATTAAAACAATACATATAAAATAAGCAGAAAATTGGTCGAAAAAACAAGTAGGAAATCGATTGAAAAAATTGAGAATTTTAAACGAAAAAACTATGTATACAAATTATAATGATGGAAAAATTATAATGATTGAAAAAATCATGAAATTGGTTGAAAGAATTTAAGATTTTTAAAGGAAAAAACTACATAGTATTATAGCATGATACACAGTTGTTAGCACCTAAACCTAAAATTGCAAAATTGTAGTCAAAGCGTTGTGTGTTGTTCTGAGCGTTAAATCCAATCGAATATTTTTGATTATATTGTTAAGAAAATGTTTTAAAAGTTGATAATAAGTTTGGCGACTTTCCTATTCTCACGAGCGATCCAGTACCTACCTATTGATCTACTTAACCTAGTAACATTTTACTTTGCATGACTCGACTTCCCAATTGTCTTGTGAAACTTAGAAAGTCTTCACGTTAGCATGATTAATTTTAGAATTTCTAACATGAATGTTGCGACTGAACTTCATAACTTAATACGGAGTGATAATCACCACGTAGAGAGTGGAATGCACTAACTTAGAGTGATATTAAGATTATTTTTACAATTTTGATGTATTTTGATGATTTCACCGAAGTAGGTTCCGTAAGACTTGCATTCAAACTGAAATTACACCTCTAAATTCAAATTATTTGAGGCTTGAAAGGAACAAAAAAGGTGATTCCCGTCTGACCAATCATATCTATGAATCCAAATCTATGAATCAATTGTATGAATCCAACTCCTATAATCACAAATTTATTGTCGAATCTATTTTAAATTCAACGATATTTTCGTCCCCAGAAGAATTTTACTTTTTCACACCATATTTTCCAATATTTCTACGTAGGAACCTGTTTTTGTTTAATATGCATTCTGATCTTTTACAGCGGAAGTGGTGCCCCACCGTCAAAATTACCACCAGGTGATGATACTAATATTCATTTCAACGCACATTAAATAATTAACTTTACGATATCATTTTATTAATTTTTGATGATTATCTCTTGTACAAATTTTGGTTTCTTTTAAGCAGATTCCAAATTAATATAACCACCAAATATTTTAAAATCAAAATTTCCACAAAACCAACAAAAACGCATTTTGTGTATCAAATTTACTTTGTGGCCAAATTTTAAAATATAAATTTATTCAGACTCAGGATGTCCAGCGAACTAGAAAACCGGGAATACTCAAGGAATTTTATTCTACTGAGAAACTCAGGGAAAAAACCTTTACGCTTCAGAGTTCAAGTACGGTTTTAGTGGTATTTTTCAATGATAGATGTTTCAAACGTAGAAAATTGTCTCAACTTCAATAAAATTTCTATAAAAATAAAACTTTTTTTAAAAATTTTGCTATTAAAATTTATAATGCCGTTGCAATTGCATAATTTTTTATTGAAAATTTGCTAAAAGTGTTCGAAAGGGCACACTTGACGCAAATGAATGCTATGTTTCTCCTCAACTTACTAGTCAGATTCTGGTTAACATTCATTTTCATGAGATTTTTCTTTCGAGTCTACCAAGGTAGCGGAAGCCTTGTTTAAACGTTGCAAGTTAATGAAAAAAAGGTCCCCAAAATTAAAAATGTTAACTCGCAATTTACGTTTCAGGCCTTACTGAACAATTTTGGTTCCGTGTCTGTCTGTCATGAAATTCTTCTAACGGGAAAACTGTACGAAGTTATTGTCCGATTCCGATGAAATTTTCATGGATTGTGCGAGTTGGCATGTAAATGGTTTCCTATGAAAAGCAGTAGAAATGATCAAAAATCTAGCCCCGTGGAAACTTTTTGTTGAATTTTGAAGCAATCTAAATAAAAAGTAACCCTTTTCGATTTTATTTGGCAAAGTAAAGACATAAACTGTTAAAATTCCATATTAACAAACTAAAAATGTATACTAATGAAATTTCGTCCCGATTTTGGATTCTTATCAATCAATAGTTGTGAGGCGATCGCAAAAACTTCATTTTTTCAAAGAAAATTTCAACAGTTGTTTTTCTATAAATACTAAAGGGAATGGAAATAATAATTAATAATACCTTTCTATAATGGTTATTAAAGTTGTACTGCATGCAATAAATTGATCATAGATTTGATTGGTTTTGGTTTTTTTCCAGTAGGAGGAGGTAGAGTGGATGAGTGGCAAAACGAGGATAGATACAGACCTGGGCCTGGCACATGGACGAGACCAGCGGCAGATGGATACAGACCCGGAGCTGGCGGTAGTTCTGGTACGTGGTCGGCTGGAGCACCGGCTTATAGGCCTACAGAAGGTGCAGGGTACAGGCCGGAGGAGTCTTGGGGACGACCAGCGGCTGGAGGTCCTGGAGGATGGAGCCGGCCAGGTGATGGGTACAGGCCGAATGACATTTACCGGCCGGGAGGAGATAGTTACGGTGGACCGGGGAACTTCAGGCCGGGAGATGAGAGGTGGGATCAAGGAGCTCAAGGTGGAGCGGGACACAGGCCAGGAGGATGGCAAGATAAACCTGAATACGTCCCGCCTTGCAATAGTTGCAGCAGCTACAGACCTGGTGGTGGAAGCGTTGGAGGGTATGGCCCCAGCCCTGGCAGCTACGGACCTTCTCCAGGGTATGACCGACCAGGGGGCTCTGGCGGCTATGACAGACCTTCCGGAGGTTATTCGCCAGGTGGACAAGGATACACACCCGGAAGCCCAGGATACGAAAGACCAGTTGGTGGCTACGACAGACCAGGAAGCAACCAATACCCTGGAGGCAGACCAGTTGGAGGCTACGACAGCAGCAGCCACACTAGTCATGGAAGCCATGGCACCGACTCATCCAAAGGCACAAACATCGACCGCTATCCAGGACACACAGGCGTTGGAGCAACTTACGACTTCGGAACCACTGGAGACACCAGCAGGCGAGGAGAGGGAGGTGAGAAAAACCACACTCAACAAACTCAACCCCCCCAACAAGATCAACAGCAAGTAGTAACTTATGTTCCTATTTTTGTGGTTCGGTACAAAACATATCCCACCAAAACTCCAAGTACCACCCAAACCTAATCAATCAATCCTGCTAAAGTTCCTACTATAATAATTATGATAATCAGGTGAGACGGAAGCATGCCAGGGTGACCTTCCTTTCATACAATTAGGAAATATATTTATTATTATTTAGGTTAACTAGATACGAAACATATTTATAAAGAAACTACACCGATATTATTGACGAAAAATAAGGGAACGAACACAAGTTACCAACTAGAAATGTAGCCATTAACGTCTATTTGGATTCAATTATACCTAACTTACGCACAATATCGACTAACTCTGCGTACATCCCAATGGAGCTCATTGTCCACCATTTTGTACAACTAACCTGTGATGCGGTGAACTGAAAATGCACTCCTAACCTCAAAGAACCATCAAATTTTGTGCAAATCAGCACGTAATTGTGAAAAATGTTATTTAAAGCCGTCAATAGCTGTCAAAGCTGTCAACAGTTGCCTCAGAAAGAGACTAAGGGGACGCAGGACTTAGAGCAATGGAGAAAGAAGTTAATGATTCAAGCCCCGCCATTGGACACACCTTCCTGTTGAAAACGGAAACAACGACAAAGCTACAGTGTACGTGTTCCATTTTGTAGTACGAAACAAAACGAATTAATCCAGATAAGACTGATGAAAATCAAAAAAAAAAAAAGCTAACCTCAAATACATTTTTATTTGTTCGAAAACTGATGTACGATTACTCAGCCCTTCACCCTGGTTGCTTTGTCGACGGATTTTCAAACAAGTCACCATCAAAAATGTTTCTCATCGACGTAGATTTTATTCAGCTTTGAGAGACTGTTGGTTCTGTACAGATTATGTTGTTGCTCCAAACACACTCGAGGCAGGTGTTCTGACTCAAGCTGTATCACAAGCATTTTTGACCTTTTTTTCAGTTGGAAATTAAACTGGAACGTGACGAGGAAGAAGTGTGGAGTAACATCTAGTAGGTGGTTCAAGGTCAACTACTCCACCCCCTATTTGAAAAAATAGAGTTTATTCTAATTTCTTCGTCCGCCATTTTGTCCAAGAAAAATAGCTGGAAGGTAACCATTGGAAGGTTCTCCATTGACAACTAATTTGTGGTAGTCACAACAGACCAAATAAAGAACTAGTGCAAAGAAAACTAGGATTCCTAATGTGTATCAAGTGAATTTAGTCCTGCAGAAATCTAAGTAGCTCCAGGGTGCCCCATGTTGAGGACTAGAAAACTTTGGGTGTCTATTCTACAACTACTTAGTTTATAACAAAAAATTTCTCTTAGAATTTTTCAAAACGGATATTATTTTTAAAAGTTCTTTGTGGAACTGAAACAAACGAATGATTTCATTCTCTGAAATTGCATCTTAACTGTAAGTTCCACATATCTCGTGCAATTGGGGAGGCACTGCCCTCGTCTGCTCCAAATAACTTCCAAAAACTACTAATAAAAATTCTTCTGTTGTCAAAAGGCCTCTCGAATATACCGAGAAAAACTTGACCAACTCAGACATTCTGGATACAATTATTATAGTATGGCAATTAGAATTCTTATAGCATGGAACATGCTTTAGCCTTGGACTACCATTGAAAAATGTCTGGCGTAGGGATGGGTATCGATAGAAAATATTTCAAAATATCGATACTTTCGTACCGATACTCGATATTTTAGTATTGATACTGCACTATCCGACATTTTTGGATATCGATACTTCGGATCCGATATTTCTAATTATAGATACAGTTCTAGCGGAAAATTCAACATAATGGCTTAAAATGAAAAAGGTAGAGAGGCTGCTGGGTCATTACTTTTGGGTGAAACTCAACCCACAAAGAAATAGCCCAGATTTCGTCAGATAATTTATAGCTCCAGATGAATTAATACATGTTGTGAAGAAAGTGTTCTATGAATATCCACAGTTATTAATAATCAACGGTATGTTAAATACGCTCAGTAAATACACTCAGCTTGGACACTTCATAGTGAGAAATGAATAAACATTATTCGAAAAAATATTTTTCTTGAGAATATTGGAAATGTTAATATTTTGTGAAAGTATCGATACTCGATATTTTGAAACATCGATACTCGAGCCAAACGATACCTGGAATATCGATATTCAAATACGATACAGTATCTATACAGTACGATACCCATCCCTAGTCTGGCGGGAGTGGTGACACGAAAGGAAGAATTTTATTTATTTATTTTTTTAAATTACTTTTTTATATTTATTTTGTATTCTCCACCCTTTCCAGTCACCCCTACTCCGCAAAAAAGTGCGGCTAAAGCATGTTCCATGTTTCTTGAATTTCAGCCAGAGGCTCTAAGCAGTAAGCTTCCTGGTGAGGCCTAAAAGGCCGAGTTTTCTTGGTCGACTCCAAATTTTTTTTTTTTTTTAGAGAGAGTTAACTTGCCTAATTGAGGTTACTGACAACTGACCAAACAGTTAGAATACGCGAATGTGACTTGAACGTGCAGATCACAAACTGACAGATGTGAATAGTGATAAGCTAGAGTCTGTATCGCCTCAAATTCTGGTTAGCCTCCACTTCGGTCGCTCTAGGTACAGTAGAGACTACAATTCGTATCTTTAGAGACGGTATCTCCTAGGAGTCACGAAGTGTCCAACCGTCATGCTGGCGAGCAATCCAGGCAAACGCCAACATTAGTGTGAATTAAAAACTCTTGAAATTAGTGTTTTAGAATGAAAATTGGAATATTTAGCTTTTTATTCGTCAAATTGAACATAAGTATTACTACTTGGATGCCTATTTAGATCATGCTGATGCAGTGGAGTAACAGATGAACTGCCAAGTTTAGCAGATTGGCATGCTGAATCAGAAGTCAGTGTTGATGCGCAAGCATCAGTCATTAGGGTCAACTGTGGTTGCCTAGCTGGAACAATACTTCATTTCTAGTAATATACTTAGTACTGGGAGATAAGTTGGTAATTGCTGTAATGCAATCTCTAGCTCGATAATACTGACAGAGATAGGATTCAGTGGTAGACTGAAGGGCCGTTTTGAACAGTTACAACTAGGTGAGGGTGGAAAGGGAACTTATCTTCTCTGCCAAACTAGCACTAAGAACATTCCTCTGTCTAACATCTTCCCGACGATAATTCCAGGGATCTACTACTACGATCGCCCTTCGTCATCGACGCCTCTGGAGTCCACCGCACAGTCGACGACGGCTCGTCCAACCATCGTCAGTTCAACGCCTGAGCCAACCACGACATGATACCAAATATTACGTTTTAGAGGGGCCTACACGGCTCGTGACGACAGACATCCTTCGTCAATTTAAGTAACGGTTATGGGGAACAGTGACTGAATCGAGTTCAAATCCAGTGTATCTTTACAGCTCTTTCCTAAATATTTCGAATAATTCTGCTTTTAAAGCGAGAAGTGGTATTGTCAGTAAATTGAGAAAAGGGAGATCTGCTGAACTCAACAGCTTGTCTGAATTGGCAGCGACTCGTGTCTTGAGGGAGCTGTTTTGATGATATAACGATAATAATTATCGTTATATGCGACCCCGGTGAATAAGTGGTCAAGTCAAATTTGCCCATTTTATTACAATTATTGTCCTCAGAGAATCCTGAGGAGCCATTTCAGGTTCTACCGACTGCGCCACTTTGTGATGTCATTAAAAATTAACTTCCCTCAATCGGGGATCGGTCTCCAGACTTTCGACTATACTACATAAACCTGAGTCAAGCTCTCTACCACTGAGAGGTAGCTGATCACAATCACCACAAACGTGATTGCCTAAATTTTGAAATATGCACAGAGATGAGTCGAGTGTTTCAATTAAAACTTGAGATTCACCACAAAAAGTTTGTTTTTCTTGTGTTCCATTAGCTAGGGCGGGCATACAGTGATGCTAACTATGAAGTTATGTAATTTGGCTCATCTTTCCTTACTGTTTTTTCGTTGATGAACCAATGCACAAGGAGCATTCGCTTTCAATAAATGAAAAGTCAAGTCATAGACGCTCGTGGTCGCCTAAATGATGCATTTTTTATAATTAAATACGAATAAGCGGGCATTTCAAGGTCTTCCTTCCCATTCCGCCTGCCCATTTGACCAGAAGCTCTAAGGGATGATGTCGCACGACATCCTTTCTTTTGGCAGGAAGGTGAGACAAATCCAGAGGTAGAGTTAGATCTCATAAGATACCTTGATGGATCTGCATCTTCAAAGTTATGTGGTATTCAAACCCACTAAGAAAAACACCTCCTTTTCCCCCACGTTGGAAGCTCAGCCTGGAACCATCTAACACATTACCTCAGGCACCTCGTCCTTCAAGGGTACACATCTGATACTTGTGTACTCGAGCACACACTAACGATAACCTGATTTCGAGAAGATTACATCAAATCCAACAGTATTACTTCATTATATTTTTTAAACTTTTACTAACTTTTTTTAACTTTTTAAAACATAAGCGTTCTAGCAGCCCAATAAAGACCGATCCCACTTACTATTACTTGAGTTCTAGTGTTCTCTAGAGCATTATGTAATCAATTCAAAGATAAACTGGCCAGAACTTGATTCAGTTATGTTCGCGAGAGTAGACATTTCGAATTTGAAAGACGAGGAACATTTCAGCCCACGAAATTACCAGTAAAATACACTTCTGCCGTGAAAAGTTAAAAAACCTCAACTGTCTGAAGGACTTAACATCCTTCCGTAAATCAACATTTTGACTGTTGGTCCTGATGAGAATACCAGGACTGGATGAACTGGTCCTGAGTGGTAATGGATGCCTAAATGAACAGGAGACTCAGGGCTGGACGAGTTCTGTGCCTTAAGGTTTGTCTGGGGAAGCAGTTCAGAACCAGATCGAAACTGAACCACAACCAATAGAACTGAAAAGGGGAGGGGATAGAGGACTTAGTTCCAACTCCTGTTGTCAGCACGGTTTTCAGACTAGTTCAGAACCCGGCTCAAAATGCTGTATTTTTCACTTTTAACCCCTGGTGTGTATAAAGTGTCTGATAGGCACGAGTGAAATTTTAGTGAGATATGTTGGCAGCAGTGAGCATCTAGAATATCTGGCTCTCAGTACCCCCCCCCCAGTCTTTAGTAGGTTCCATTCCATACTTCAGTTGTGTCCTAACCTCCACGAGGTGTACTTTGTTCCCTAGATTCTGAAAACCATTGTGTCCCTCAGAGCCAACCACCATTTCTCTCAGACACTTTATACCCAGGGAACCAAAATGTTGTCAAAAACGTCACAGTGGCTGCGTGTCCCTTAGACACTTAATACACTGAGATCCCGTCAGAGGGTTAATACTCACCAGGGGTTAAATTTCTTTCTCATTTTCTTTTACCTTGCGGCACTAAAATGGTCACGACTTCCTTATTTTCCATCCAAATTCAAATCTGATAATACTGTTCGAACGAGTGTTAAATTTCCCATATTGTGAGCTCTTGATAAGTTCAGAAAAGCGGTAAATTAGGATAGTATTTCTACCTCTAACTTGAAAATTTGTTTTTCAAGGTGATGTTTGATAAAACAGAAATTGACAAATTTTGAAGCTTGAGGCAAAAATACTAACAAAGTATAGATTCTTTTAAAGCGATCAAGAGGTTATCAAATGGGAAATTTTACGCTCTTTTCAACGGTGTACTCAGGTTTGAATTTGCATGAGAAATGAGGAAGTTATGAGCATTTTAGTTCCCAAAGGTTAAAAACATGAAAAAAGGGGCATTTTGAGCAGGAAAAATTATTAAAAGTCGAACGGGATCAAAAGATTTGGAAATCATTAAATGGTCAACAATCAATTAAGGATGTGTAACTGTTGAGAACTGGTAAAAAAGTGAAGACACACAGGAACTTGAACTGAGGCGGGAGAAGCAATATCAATCAGTAATTTTGAGTGACAAGCGAAGTTCTGAAGAAAATATAGAACCACTTGAACTGGTTCTGAATAGTTCTGGACTCCTCCAGGCAACTAACTTGCAGCTCTGGACTCCTCAGAACTGGTTCAGAGTTTCTCTGGGATGACAAAAACGGGCGTTCCAGCTCCAAGCCCCTCAGGACTGCATTTCTGGACAAATCTTTAGATGTGTGCTGGAGACTGTGGAACTGAGTATAAACTTGTAACAGTTCCATGCAGTGAAAATAACTCAGCCCTTACTGGTTCAGTTCCACAGACCGAGAAGATATATCAACGAACAGCTCTGGACTGGCTAGCATGGAAGTTGTCTCCTCTCAGAAATCTATGGTCATTGTCATCAATGATTGTCTCTTTTTCAACTCTTGTTTGAATTTTTTCCTTTTGTATTGCAAGTTTATTTGACCAAGTTCTGCAGTGATGGAACAGTAATGGTGATTGGGAATGGTTACAACTTTGTCACCATGGCTGTTGGAACCATTCCAGGGAAATGCCTTGACTGACACCCCCACTTTGCTAGGTACTGTACCTAAACGAGCGCCACAAAGGAAGCAGGAACTAACTTGAACCATTCAGTACCCTTACCTGAACGAACTTGTAACACTACCACTGCTGCCTCCGCACATGTGAAGGAGGACCTTGTGCACGCCGTGTGCTACTACTTTTGGCAGGGGTTTCAAAAAAATTGCCCCCCCCCCCCCCCCGCTTCATTTTGCACCTGACTGCCCATCAAACGCATAGAATCTGTTGTTATGGTCCCCCATAGTGTCTACAAGGCTTGGTTTGAATCAAATGTGTGGATTTTGCCCTTTTGTTGCCTCTCAAACGGCACTGCTCTACCTGAGCATTTCCTAAGGGTCAATATGGCACCACCTGGGGATGCGACCTCGAATTTTGGGGTGGCAACGGAGGTGATAATAATCTGCAGTTAAACGCCTTGCGTTAATCTTCATATGAGACGATGGGGTCTCAGTTGGTCGCTGTTCCTTTCTGGGTTAATATAATCTCTTATGAACCAGCGCTCAAAAATTCATTCATAATTTTAAAAAGTTTGAAATTTTCAAGGATTTTCTCAATTTATTAGTGCATTTGCTGAGAGAATTCAAAAACTAAAATATTGCCGCTGGAATAATCAAAATTGAACAATAATTGCCATATAAAATGGGGAATAACCGATAATTTAGAAAAGTGTATGAACGTTTTTTTCTCTGACAATTATTGAAGATTTTAATGATTTCATCGGCAATATTCTAGTTTTTCAATTCCCTAGACTGCTGCGCTTAAACATTTCAAAAATCCTTGAAAATTTAGGCACAACTTTGAAACTTTGAGCATTGGTTCTTAAGGGATTCGACTAACCCGGAACGTGGAAGGAATGGCGACCGACTGAGACCCATTCAAGTACGAATCGTTGAGCTGAGGCGATTTTGATGCCAAATTGAGGTGTTTTACCTTTCAATATTCGAAGAGTAAGGCATTTTTACCTTCTGCTAAGGTACCTACCGTAATTGAGGACATTTTACAATACAATTTGACCATTATTCAATTCTCTACTGGATAGACCATCAAAAAATAGTCAGACCTTCATGAAAACCCCATTTTTGACGATTTTTGAAGAGAAGTTTTTTTCCTTTTCCACGGCAGAGTTGTACAACTTCTGTTCTAAATTCTACCAGCAGCAAAGATGCTCCCACGAATCAAATTATAATTGTAAGAGAATAATATTTGTATTGATAAATTTGTATCGATTTTCCCGTAAGGTTTGAGTCGAATTTAATGTAATGGACGTTTGTACATTGAAAGCCCACTGTGTTCCTCCTCTAAAAGCAATGTCACCAGTCTGTGATATTACATTTGCGTAGCTCGTAAGTTTTATTCAACGACATCATTTATAAATTTAATGTTATTAGTTTTACCTGACTCATCAATACGCTGATTCTCACCAAAGTTGTGTTAAGTTCAAAAACGACAATATTTCCGAAGGTATTTTCCAGAGTAGGAGGAAATTGGTAACAATTGATCGAAACGTAGAAATTTGATCTCGAATTTTCTTCCTGTCCAAAAATTAAACACGATAAGAATGTAAATTTTATGCATAAAAACGGTTGTATTTTTCATTTTTATCCACAAAACAGCAAGGTTTCCATGTTATAATAAATCTGTTAATTTTATACAATAAAATGGTTGTAATTTCGATTTGTGTTTTTCCTTTTTATCCACAAAAATAACTTCGTTTCTATGAATTAATTGAACATGGTTAGGGTAAAGGCACCAATAGAGGGCACTTAACCCTATTCTTGGCAAAGAGGCAGATTGCTGTCAAAAAAATTTTGTGTTTTTTTTTCCATTAATGTAATAAGTAGTTAGATTTTCCTACGTGGCCGATGGATTATGATTTGTGAAAACCTAAGTATTACGCGTCCTTGCGCTTATTGACTAGGATAATTTTGATCCACTTACCGTGGTGGGAAAGGCCTTTCTTCGGCTTATCTGTGGATGTAGTGGATCCATCAGCTGATTCGTCCAGGGAGTGTGTGGAGGCTGTAAGAGCTGTCACCTTGGGTGGCGGCTCGTTACATTAACACTCAGCGCGGATGATGCACTTCTCTAACTGACGGATGATGCCTTATGGCATCATCTCATTAGAGAGTTCCTAGTGGGTTTAGATACGGCGTGACGTATTACACACACACTCTCAATCCGGCGCTGAATTGTGATAAGAACACGCCGTATCCGATACGGCGCCGTATTATTACGGTCGAATACGTCAGTAGGAGGCAATCCGGCGCGCCGTATTGAAAACATGGCGGACGATCCAGTTCCAGCGTGCCGTATTGAAAACATGGCGGACGATCCAGTTCCAGCGCGCCGTATTGAAAACATGGCGGACGATCCAGTTCCAGCGTGCCGTATTGAAAACATGGCGGACGATCCAGTTCCAGCGCGCCGTATTGAAAACATGGCGGACGATCCAGTTCCAGCGCGCTGGATCGACCCCACTAGGGACTCTCTATTCCTGAGGCGCTCGAAAACTCAAAATGTCAGTGGGAGACTGGGAGGTTACAGAACGTTTTTAAGGGTTCTTTCTTTTATGGACTTCGTTAGCTATCTGACTATCATAAAGTGGCTTTCGGATTTGTTTTCACCAATTTCAATGTTTACAAGTGACGTTTTTGGGGAGGGAGTCACTTATCCCCTGGGCTGAAAGCTGAAGCTGGGAGCCCTAGAAGCATTCTGATTGGTGGAGCTCCGGGACGCTAATTCCCTAAATAAACCTTACTACAACTATTCCCTGGACAGGTCTCCAACCGTTCATGTCCATCGCCACAGATCGAAGTAAACCATACACGTCAAATTTACGTAACACTTCTTGGGCTCTCAATTGCATCTTTTGTACCATCGAAACGAAGTGCCCATTACGGTAAATCTTAAAAAGGTACCTGATTCGAAATTTTACTGTTGAAATTACATGATTTGTACACACCAATCCTGGCGTCCAAGGAGAAAGGCAGTAATTCCAGTTTCAGAAACCTGGTTCTGCGTTTTGTTCCATAAAAACCTCAAGTTTGATTGAAAATTTTTGTTTTGCAAAATAACTGTATACTTTTCCTTTGTTTTATTCCATTGATTTCACGCGAAAAATATAGAAATTATATTTTAAATTCGTTGAAGTATTTTCCATTATTGAGTTTTTCCCGAATCCTCCGAGGATTCCAACAGCAACGGGGTGAAACTGCTTTCTACCTTGCATCATTCACAAACTATTTTATTTTGCGTTGTTCAACGGAAATCTTGCTCACTGTTTTTCTGAATCAAAAATTCAAAATGTGAAAAATTCGAGATACTGCTTTTGGTTTATTATTTTCAATAATGAACCTTTGGAATCGACCAAGAAAAAAAAATTTTTAACACCCCCTCAAAATTTGATGGTTTTCGTTTCAAGGTACGTAGAATCCAAAAATCGAATAAAAATTTGGCCGTCCGTCCGCCGTCCGCGGCACTTTTGCCACTTAGCATTGACCGATTTTGATGAAATTTGGTATGTAGGCTCCATTTGGGGTCTAGTTGTGCCCCGAAGCTTTTGGTTGATGTAGGTCACTTCTAAGGGTTCCAAAATCAATTTTGAAATTTTGAAAACGCCCTAACTCAAAAAGTTTTGATATAAAGGTATTGTTTTTCCTTCAATTTAAGATTCTATAGAATTTTTAGAATTTTTTGAGACCTCGCGGAGCTCTGTAGGACAAACCGTTCGCTCCCTACGAAAATTTAAGGGTTTATATTGAAATATATACATATATAAATCAAAACACGATTGTGAATCGCAAAAGAGGCCTAATCTCCGTTCAAATTAGAGCTGACCAAAATGCAATCAATGGTTGGTGATTTTGATTTTTTTTTTTAAATTTATTTATTTTTTTCTTCTTTTCATATTGGATGGTTGGTGATTTTGTAGACGAGTGATCTATATAGAAAAATAATAAACCATTGTGTAATAATTTGCAGCGTTTTTCCTTTGGACGGCAGAATCAGAACTACTGGGATTACTATTTTTAGAATCGACCCAACCAGAAGAACCGTTAGACACCATGAAGACACGTGCATATTACGTAGTAATATCACCTAATGTGGTTTCCCAATCACCATCAAAGTGGTGGAGATTCACAGCTTCCTGTACCTTTAGATATCGCCTGCTGGAAATTTTCTCAACCAAATTTTGCCTTTTCTCCTCTGAGTCCAGTCTGTAGGTCATTTTGACCTGCAAAAGTTGGGTCAAAAGATTTTATCGTTTTAAATGATCTATTTGGGTTCTAATAACGCGCATTCAAAAAGAGAACAAATAATTTGGCAGGCACAAAAAATTTTAGGATTTTTTTTATTTAAGGGGACACATATGTCAATTTTCGGTCTGGACGCACAAAAACTTTTTTTTCCATAATTTGTAAATAGACTCAATTCCGGAAATTTCAAAAAAAATCTAAATCCGATGAGTAATAGTGCTCCAAATTTGGGTTAGAACCTAGGGAGTCACTAGTGCTGAGAAGCGCTCGGAAGCCTGGTTCTGTTTCCATTTGATTGAGAGAAGAACTTGGCTGACGTCCGGCAGACTGATCAACTGACCTAAAAATACTTCCCTTGAACACTTTCTTCCTTTTTCTAAAAATCCGCGTCGATCTCGGCATTTTCGACTGAAAACTTCAACACGAAACACGAGACACAACACAAACGAGACGAGACACAAAAATAAGTCGAGCTCCTGTAAACATACACTCAGGCTATCATTCTTTGAGGTTTCGATGCTAAACGATGTATTCTATTCGATATATATCGATGTTGAACTATCGAGAGTTGATACCGCAATTCCATTGGTTGAAAACAGGCAGGAACAGTCATTCAAATTTCTATAAACCTGCCCAAACTCGGCCGCGCGTTTTTGATTCAAACCGCTCTCCTGTAAAATTACGTTTTTGAGCTTATTTTTTCCTTTTTCTCAAGAACTATTCATCCGATTGGAACCAAATTTTTACAGGATGTTCTTCTAGTATGTACCTATAATTATGATGGAGGGTTTTGCCGAATAACGCCATGGAGCCTAAATATGAGCGTGTGAAAATTCAAAATATCGCTAAAAATGTAAAACCCTCATAACTTTTTTTCTGTGAACTTCATAAAAACTTTGCTTCACTAAGTATACTGATGGTGCTGTCAAAATTTCAGACCGATAACTTGAGTATTCTGAGAGAAAAAGGAACATTTATATCAAAAATTTAGGTTTAGAACAGCTCAAGTTTGGAATTGTAACTTTTTTTTGGATGGTCTGAGTTCAGATTTTTACAATCCAACCAGAATATATTGAGGATCAGTCCTCTAAAATTTCATCAAAATCGGACGAACCATTGAACAAATATCGCGAAAAAACCAAAATTGCTGCCATAGCGCGGAAATGACATATGTGTCCCCTTAAAACTCGGAAACGGTCCATATTTTGAGAAAAAGGCTGCATCATTAAGTTCAGTATGCTTCAAACAAAAAATCTTTTACCTCACCTTTTGCAGGAATCGGCGTTTCAAAATGACACGTAGTTAGTCCCTAGAAGATACACGTTGTTAGATTCGTTCTAGACGTTGAATATTGTCATGCTTTACATACAACAAGAAACAAAGTTTATTATTTAATTTATTTATTGACACATCAAGACTATAATGTGTGGATCTATTTCAAAATTTTACATCGTCTTCAGTCGACGGAAAAATAGTAGTTAGACAATGCTGACTTGGCATTTCATTTTGAATATTTCAAATTTCCTGGAACGGTCTATTCATGCAAAGGGAACAAGTACGAAAATTGGTTGTAATTTGAAAAAAATACTTTCATCTAACACGAAAGACAAAGTTTAATAGGAAGTATAAGAAACCTTATCAACATGTAAATAGCGACTATCGAACGTCAAAGTCAACTATCACTTCAAGCACAAAGAAGGAATAAGAACGAAATCTTCTACGTGATGAACGAAATTGAGCACATTTTCTCCACGAACACACTTAGAACAAAAATATTACGTAAATATTTGACATTTCAAGCGAACATGGATTGTAAAATAAATAATTATTTCGTATCTGCAAGGATTTTTGTGAGCACACTTGGTAATGAAGGATAGGAAATATATTGCCTCAGTTCACCGAATCGACTCAATTCTAACCCGAAGTTTGTCAGGATCGGCCCGAACGTAAAAGAGATGAAGGATCTCAGGAAATCGACAGTAATTTCCTGTTGCTAAGGATTTTTTGAGAAAAAATGCCGGAAAACAGAAACTGAAATTAGGGATGTTGAAAATTTTGAGTCGAACGAGGCCTCAGCGCCATCTGTGAGCGTTCTGTCAATTATCAATGATCATTTCAAAAGGTTACAATCAAGTATCACCTTGGAATCATAACCACTGCACGTAAGGAATTCGTTCAATTCTAAATTAAAAACGACAAAAAACGGGGATAGGAAAACAGTTCAACCTTTAATGATGGTTTATAGATACAAGAGTGAAATTTTCCCTTTTCTCTGTTACGTTCACTTGGGACCATCCTGAGTAACATCAAGAAGGTATTTTCGAAATGAAAAATCGGGTAGACGTAGAAATACGAGTCACACCCTGGCTGGTAGAGTGAGAAAACTTGCCAATCGAACTTTTTTCCTTGAAAAGAAAGCTTTTGAGAGAGGATCAGAATCTTCGTATTCTTCTTGGTCTTTCAACATGGGACTTCCGTTCAGGAGCATCTAGGGAAAGAAAGTGGTGGAACGCCCCGAGCGCTATCCAGCGACGATTAGATGAACCTTCTCTTCTTTTTTGACAAGATGCATATCAGTTATTGACTGGTGGTAATTGTCTGAAGATCACTGCCTGGTTGGTAGAAAACCAGAAATTTGCCCTCAATGAAAAAGGCAATCAAATCTGTTGAGGCACCAATAAGAAAGGCATTTTGTTTGAAATGAAAATCTATGTACTCGTAGGCAAACAAAATTAATTTTTAAGCATTCTTTTATTTACGAACGAATTAGAAACACCACACACGATACCTACATCACATAAGCCAACTGATAAGAGAGGTAACCTAGGTTTTTGACCTCCAGAAGGTTCATCTTATCTTCGCTAGGCAGCACTCACGCCGTTCCACCACTTTCTTCTCCTTGATGCTCCTCTTCCACTCTAGTTATTATATATTCCATGGCAACCTTATCAGAGACCTTTCCATGGTTACCTTATTTTTTGTAGTGATTTTGCGGAGTGTTGTGTTTTCATTGTGTTCTCGGTCTCTCTCGATTTGTACGATGACACGTTCAATTCAATTGTTCAAAAAATCGAAGAAAATACCCCCACGAAGAAATCGTAAGGATTGAAATACTTGAAGTTCGGTCCGAATACGTCATCGACAACAAATTCGACTCACTAGTCACTCTTGCCCCCAAGACTTGCGCTTCCCCTTTTAGAAACCCTCAGCCAAATAGACTCAAGAATTTACAAAAGAAGGAAGAATGAAAACGAAAGCAATGAGAAGACTCGAGGAAATATATGCTGAAAAAGAAGGTGATCATCGATCTTTCATACAGAGTCAAACTCCACTAGCTGCCCTTCCTAATGCGCTGCTCCATGTTCACTGAATGTTTTACCCGCTACCCCTTGATATTTTTTCTTTTTTTGCAATTCATTCCCTATATAATGTATTAATAAACATGTTTTTCTTCTAAAAATTGATTTTTTGGCGATTTTTTTCGCCAACAAGGTACCCTTATCCTTCGTCCGGGCGTGCTGGAGGCAAATTGGGCGCCTTTTTACGTTTGTGATAGTATTTTTGCTCATGGGCCCTGGGGGTGGGTGTATTCTCAAGTTAGAAAAATTCCCTCCAGAATGCGTTGAAAGTTTGGCGATCTAAAGTCAGAAGGGCTCCAAGAGAGGCCAATGCGCGTGAGGGTGAAATTCTTTATTTACACCTTCAAGAGCCAAGTAAGTGAATTTTCTCGCATTATTATTCATTATTCCATAATTTCCTCTAGATTTATTCTCAGGAGTGCGTGTTATCCTTACAACCCACCTTTTACAACCCTGATATATCATTGTTCTCCCTCATGCCATACAAAAAACGTTGCAGTAAGCGCTGATTATTTTGTGTTTCGGCCCGCAAGATTTTTATACAGAAGACGAAGAAATCGAGGCGCTACTTGCTCAGTTGAAGGAAGAAGAAATTGAGCTTGCCACAAAAGAAGTCTTCATACCGCCATACATAGAAATAATGCTTCATACATAGAAATAAGCTACAACTTTTTTATTTCATTCAAAAATGTTTTGAAGATTAAAAGGAGACTGAATTTTGATAATTTATGTTGGCGAGTAATAGTTATTATTTTTCCAACTAAGTTTTCCCACATTTGATTGGTAATGTGATAACCCATTTTTTCAAAACTATCGTACCTTTGGCTAAATAAATATTTTTTGACACTAAAGTTACATCAATTTTGTGTTATATTTTGAAATACTATCCGAAAATGCTGGTGGCATGAATACGTTGACAATCCATTAAAAATACGAAAAAACTCCAGAAGACTGTAGGCAGCCATTTTGCTGCCCACGTGCCCGCTCGTGTGACGCCTGATAGCGCGCCCGGACGAAGGTTAAAATGTCGGACCTCCAACTTAGGTAAATCGTAAGTCGCTGACATTGTCACTTAGTCCACCTGGTAAATCTCAAAAACGTTTTAATCAGATCTCGTAGATACCCGAAAAAATTTCACACCAGCGCACTCTAGCATGTGAAGACTGAAAGAAGAGTCTGAGGAAACTCGACTTTAACGCTTTCCTGAGGCCAAATTTCGAATCTTTTCAAGACGAAACCAGGAAATCTAGCAAATATCCTAACTCACAAGAGCCCAATTTTGAGTTACAACACTCTTCCAACCAGGGTACAATACATCTAATACAAAAAACAGCAATAAACAAAAAGTCAAAATTTCCTATTCAGTTTTTAAACATTATTTACCAACTACCTCCAATTTCAACTACTACCTACTACAAAAAAATTATATGAAATAAACCCAATTTTTTCTTCGAGATCTGGTTTAGAGCGAGATTTAGTAAACTGAGTCCTTAAGAGAGAACAAGACAGAAACATTCATAGAAATACCTAACTATTACTGAGTAACTGAGAAAAAAAGGAAAACATTCCATAGAAATATAATTCTGTCTTTCACAAACATCAACAACTTCTTAATTGATAACTTTTTTCTTCAATTCTGAGATAGTTTCGTAATCACAAAATGTAAAACGTTTGTACGACGCCCTTTTCGACGAGAAAGAATTTATTCGAAACCTCGACCTTCAAATTTTGACAAATTTCTCAAGATTTACAATCGTTTAAGTAACGTACAAAAACGCGTAATTTTTTTTAAAACGTCGTACTTTCCGCAAGAGCGTTTTTTTTCTTCACATCCGTTTAGTAAAATATCTCTCAGGAAAAAATAAATTCTAGAATATTTTCCCTTACAATATAAACTCTTATTGATCGATCTATAATTATAAATTATGAATGAAAACGATAAATGGAGAACACAACGAGTTGAGGTGATGTCACGTGAAATCACTACCTACGTTGGAGGAAGATGAACCATCAAGTAGCTGGAGAGTTCAAATATTTGAAAAAATTATAAACCATCGTAATATCACTAAGAATTGAGATTTTTGACATGGCATGACCTCAACGATATATTTTCACCCTTATGGAACACATTTGCCCAAACAGGGAGGTAATAATCGAAAGAAAAAATAATATACATAGCTTAATTACAAGCTAAAAGGTAGAACTATCGTAGAAAACCTTGGAAAAAGATTCATAGAGTGTGATAGAAATGGTCATGAGAATATGAATTTACAATACGAACTGTGCTGGTATTGAGGTATTTTTGTTTGGGTTGTTGCAGATTGAAAATACGAATGTGGTAGCTTCGGCAACAACAATGTAATAACTAATGCAACTATCGTGGATATCTGTCAGACAGCAGAGGTATGCAGTGGCTATCTGGGCTAGGCTGTCAGCTGTATTGGATATCATGGATATCGACAGCTATATTGATCATCCAGTAAGCCATCATAGCTTCTTGTCGAATACAATCTTCGGCAACAACGATAAGCTAACTAGCTGGATATCTGTTTGATATCATCTGTCAGCTGATGTGGTTATCTGGGAGATACTCTAGCCTGTCAGCTGTACTCGATATCATAGATACCTACAGCTATATTGGTCATTTAGTTAGCCATCACAGCTTCCTGACGAATACAATAACTATCTTCGGCAACAACGATAAGCTAACTAGCTGGATATCTGTTTGATATCATCTGTCAGCTGATGTGGTTATCTGGGAGATACTCTAGCCTGTCAGCTGTACTCGATATCATAGATACCTACAGCTATATTGGTCATTTAGTTAGCCATCACAGCTTCCTGACGAATACAATAACTATCTTCGGCAACAACGATTAGCTAACTAGCTGGATATCTGTTTGATATCATCTGTCAGCTGAAGTGGTTATCTGGGAGGAACTCAAGGCTGCCAGCTGTACTCGATATCATAGATACCTACAGCTATATTGATCATCCAGTTAGCCATCATAGCTTCTTGACGAATACAATAACTATCTTCGGCAACAACGATTAGCTAACTAGCTGGATATCTGTTTGATATCATCTGTCAGCTGATGTGGTTATCTGGGAGATACTCTAGCCTGTCAGCTGTACTCGATATCATAGATACCTACAGCTATATTGGTCATTTAGTTAGCCATCACAGCTTCCTGACGAATACAATAACTATCTTCGGCAACAACGATTAGCTAACCAGCTGGATACCTGTTTGATATCATCTGTCAGCTGAAGTGGCTATCTGGGAGGTACTCTAGCTACCAGGACTGTCAGTTGCAGTTGATATACAGCCACCATGGATATCTACAGCTATAATGGTAGTATTCTAGCTATCCTGGAGGTTCCATTACTGTCAGCTACACTGGCTGTATGGATACCATGGATCTTTGGAAACAACTGTCAGCTAACGATACATCATAGCTACTGTACATATCTGCCAGAAAACAAAGCAATTAGCTGCAATGGATACAGGGTAGTTATTCTGGCTACCCAACAGATACCAGGACTGTCAGCTACACTGGCTGTATGGATACCATGGATCTTTGGATACCATGGATCTTCGTATCATTGGAAACAACTGTCAGCTGAAGATACATCATAGCTACTGTAGATATCTGCCAAAAAACAAAGCAATTAGCTGCAATGGATACAGGGTAGTTATTCTGGCTACCCAACAGATACCAGGACTGTCAGCTACACTGGCTGTATGGCTACCATGGATATCTATTTGGAAACAACTGTCAGCTAACGATACATCATAGCTACTGTAGATATCTGCCAGAAAACAAAGCAATTAGCTGCAATGAATACAGGGTAGTTATTCTGGCTACCCAACAGATACCAGGACTGTCAGCTACACTGGCTGTATGGCTACCATGGATCTTTGGAAACAACTGTCAGCTAACGATACATCATAGCTACTGTACATATCTGCCAGAAAACAAAGCAATTAGATGCAATGAACACAGGGTAGTTATTCTGGCTACCCAACAGATACCAGGACTGTCAGCTACACTGGCTGTATGGCTACCATGGATCTTTGGAAACAACTGTCAGCTAACCATACATCATAGCTACTGTAGATATCTGCCAGAAAACAAAGCAATTAGCTGCAATGAATACAGGGTAGTTATTCTGGCTACCCAACAGATACCAGGACTGTCAGCTACACTGGCTGTATGGCTACCATGGATCTTTGGAAACAACTGTCAGCTAACGATACATCATTGCTACTGTAGATATCTGCCAGAAAACAAAGCAATTAGCTGCAATGAATACAGGGTAGTTATTCTGGCTACCCAACAGATACCAGGACTGTCAGCTACACTGGCTGTATGGCTACCATGGATCTTTGGAAACAACTGTCAGCTAACCATACATCATAGCTACTGTTGATATCTGCCAGAAAACAAAGCAATTAGCTGCAATGAATACAGGGTGGTTATTCTGGCTACCCAACAGATACCAGGACTGTCAGCTACACTGGCTGTATGGCTACCATGGATCTTTGGAAACAACTGTCAGCTAACCATACATCATAGCTACTGTAGATATCTGCCAGAAAACAAAGCAATTAGCTGCAATGGAAACAGGGTAGTTATTCTGGCAACCCAACAGATACCAGGACTGTCAGCTACACTGGCTGTATGGCTACCATGGATCTTTGGAAACAACTGTCAGCTAACCATACATCATAGCTACTGTAGATATCTGCCAGAAAACAAAGCAATTAGCTGCAATGGATACAGGGTAGTTATTCTGGCTACCCAACAGATACCAGGACTGTCAGCTACACTGGCTGTATGGCTACCATGGATCTTTGGAAACAACTGTCAGCTAACCATACATCATAGCTACTGTAGATATCTGCCAGAAAACAAAGCAATTAGCTGCAATGGAAACAGGGTAGTTATTCTGGCTACCCAACAGATACCAGGACTGTCAGCTACACTGGCTGTATGGCTACCATGGATCTTTGGAAACAACTGTCAGCTAACCATACATCATAGCTACTGTAGATATCTGCCAGAAAACAAAGCAATTAGCTGCAATGGATACAGGGTAGTTATTCTGGCTACCCAACAGATACCAGGACTGTCAGCTACACTGGCTGTATGGCTACCATGGATCTTTGGAAACAACTGTCAGCTAACCATACATCATAGCTACTGTAGATATCTGCCAGAAAACAAAGCAATTAGCTGCAATGGAAACAGGGTAGTTATTCTGGCTACCCAACAGATACCAGGACTGTCAGCTACACTGGCTGTATGGCTACCATGGATCTTTGGAAACAACTGTCAGCTAACCATACATCATAGCTACTGTAGATATCTGCCAGAAAACAAAGCAATTAGCCGCAATGGATACAGGGTAGTTATTCTGGCTACCCAACAGATACCAGGACTGTCAGCTACACTGGTCACCGGGTAGGCACCACCTCCAGCCGTACAACCTTTGCCTCCACACTACCATAACTGAACTCCAAAAGATGTTTCATAAATAAACTTACCAAATACACCCAGTTCAACAAGACAAAATTGAGTGAAAAAATCTCTCATTACAAGATTCTTACCGAAATCCAACTCGATACACATCATTTCCCAATGATTTGGCATGTGCTATCAAAAATGGTTCCTAATGCAGTAATAGTGA
This sequence comes from Apolygus lucorum, assembly GCA_009739505.2. Lineage (NCBI taxonomy): Eukaryota > Metazoa > Arthropoda > Insecta > Hemiptera > Miridae > Apolygus > Apolygus lucorum. The sequence goes on along the minus strand of CM019173.2, from coordinate 26,611,131 downwards.
GAAGCGTTATATACAAAATAGCACGTTACTTATGACACATCAAGCTAAACGAAAAAAATATCGAAAAAAAAATCAGCGGGGGAAAATTAAGACAAAATAAATTACAATACACGTTGGGCTGGGTTTTCCAATTCTAGCTTGGGAAAAGGGGGATTGACTTCTACACAATAAATGGTCAGTACGAAAACTTTTTTCGTTTAAAGAAAAAAAGGTCTAGTCAGTCAATAAAAAATAGCTTAACCGAAGGAGTCGCAGGGGTGACCATTCCAGACGTAAACTCATGTGGTGGTCCTGCGAAAATACAACTGAATTAAGAATAGAACTTACCAAATAGTGTTGTGGCTCTGAGTTGCTTTTAATAACTCTGAATAAAATTGACTAAACTGGACTGACTGAATTTACTTAGAAATTATTCTGACTGCAGGAAGAGGAAGGTTGGTTCAGGGGATGTCATTTATTGTTTTGTTATTGTTGAAAGCCTGATGCTATTTATTTATTTTAAAAGTAGATATCATTTTAAGTGGTTGAAGGCACTGTGATCTTGTGATTACAGAGTTGTGTGGAGGTGGTAACGTTTTTAGATTTTTAGTTTTCAATGTTAATGATGAGTTTTGGTTTTATAGTTTTGACAAAGTTGGAAACAATGAGAGTATGAGTTGGTGGGTACACTCTCCTCACATGTAGCTGCTTTGAGTGAGTTGATTGTTTTGTTCTTGTTTCGTATCCGTTTGTTGATTCATTAGTAACAAAATTTGTATTTCTATATTGATCTCAACAGGTAATTTGATTGAACTTGTTATGACTAGTGTGTTTCTGTTTCTTCCAGCTTCTGTTGCCTGAGCTGCCGTGGTAAGCCAGAAAGTCGTATCTTGGCTTCACCCAGCTTTCGGGAAAACGACCTAATAGGTTTAGTGGTGAAATAACTCTTTCAGGGGATTATTTTTCCTCCTTTTACCACAACTAAAAGTTTTTCTTGTAGGAAATTAGTTGCTGAATCGATTTCTGAGGTCAAAATTAGACATTTTTTAGTGTATATTGTCAAAAAACTGTATAACATTTTTCTATTCTTATTTTACTTACATTTAGGTCAGATATACTAAGCCTTGAAGTCGTATCTCGATCTTGAATTCACGTTTGCGCAAGCGCAGTGGCTACTATCAGTCCGAAGGTGGTGATTTTCATAGGGGACCATCTAAATACTAATTTGCATCATCCCTGAAAATTTCATTGAAATCGGATGGAAAATGTAGAAATTATGGCCGTTACAAGGAAATTCACGTTTGCGCATGCGCAGTGGCTACTATCAGTCCGGGGATGATTATTTTCATAGGGGACCGTCTAAATACTAATCTGTAACATCCCTGAAAATTTCATTGAAATCGGATGAGAAATGTAGAAGTTATGGCTGTTACAAGGAATTTCACGTTTGCGCATGCGCAGTGGCTACTATCAGTCCGGGGATGATTATTTTCATAGGGGACCATCTAAATACTAATCTGTAACATCCCTGAAAATTTCATTGAAATCGGATGAGAAATGTAGAAGTTATGGCCGTTACAAGGAATTCACGTTTGCGCATGCGCAGTGGCTTCTATCAGTCCGGGGATGATTATTTTCATAGGGGACCGTCTACACACCAAACCGCACAATCCCTGAAAATTTAATAGAAATCGGACAATAACTTCGTATAGTTATGCGCGTTACAAGGAATTCATGACAGACAGACACGGAACCAAAATTGTTCAGAAAGGTCTAAAACCTAAAACGCGAGTGAAAATTTTGATTTTGGAGAACTTTTTTTTCATCCTTGAAAATTGAAAACAATCCGCTACCTTGGTAGACTCGGAAGTAATAAGAATGGAAATACAGTTTTGACAATATACACTAAAAATGTTTAATTTTGACCTCAAAAATCGATTCAGCAACTAATTTCCTATAAGAAAAACTTTTAGTTGCGGTAAAAGGAGGAAAAATAATCCCGTGAAAGAGTTATTTCACCACTAAACCTATTAGGTCGTTTTCCCGAAAGTTGGGTGAAGCCAAGATACGACTTTCTGGCTTAGCACGGCAGTATTCGGGTAGGTAACAGTAAGAAGGTTCCTAAAGTCACCACTAAATGCTGAGTTTTCAGAGGCAAAAGTTGTATCATACCGAATCAGAATGCAAGAAGTCGTATCGTCGAAATACTAAGGCCGATTCTCGTAACTGTGTCAAGATACGAGTTTTCTTCTTCTGATTCGCTCTGATACGACTAGTTGCTTAGCATAATCAAGTTAACATGCCTTAACGCAAAAATCGGGAGGCTTGTTTGAGGCATTTCTAGTCGAGATACGACTCTGAAACTTCGAAAATCGATAGAAATCGACCCCCTAAACCCCCGGGTACTAATAACTCAATTTGGTCAAATTTTCACGTTACGACTTTCTGGCTTAGCACGGCAGTGAGTGTGCGCATTGTATTTTTCAGGCCCTGATGAAGGAAATACATTTTCCGAAAGCTCGGTAATAACAGCGTTTGTTGGATGACCCCATTCCCGACAGTTTGTAAGTGAATAACCCTCGTATACTAGTCATCAACGAGTTCCTAGAGTGACGGTTTATATGGTTAGCGTCCCTTCGTCTCGCCTATCCCTCCTTTGTCTACCACAGTCTCGCCCGAATAAATAGGGTGTGCTAGGATATTGAATGCTGTAAAGGATGTGCTCAAGGTTAATTTCTTCTAATATAATGTACACCAATAACCAGTTATAACAACTTAAAAGACAACTTGTGAGTAACTTTTAACAAACCCTTAACAACAAACTTCAACAAATCTTATCAACCCAATAACCACCCTTTAAAAAACTTCACAAATCAGAGCGCGGCCATTTTGAATTTGTAGTTAACGGAGTTTAAGGCTGGTTTATTTGGCTGGACTTTCTATTGTTTGAAATCGACCCCCCCCCCCCCCCCCCCTGAGATGGAGTTTAAACTCGTAAATCACTCTAGTGAAAGACGTTGATTGCTTAACGTCGGTTGCCTCTTTGGGTTTAAACTTGGTTTGTGGGCTTAGGCCCACTTTCACCAAAAGTTGTTCTAAACTTGCTTAGCTAAACGCGTTAATAGTTAATCTGAAGGAATAAACCCGGCAAGATGGCGAGCGTCTTTCACCAACCCAAATCATTGTTAAACGTTGTTTAAGACAATCGAGTTTGTCTAAACTTGAAATGTTGAGCGAAACGAATGAAAGTTGGACATTATGACGTATTTGGGCAATAGAAACGTTGAACAACAACCACTACCGCACTTGCTATCAGCAGATTCCCGCCTTGTGAATCTTTATCAGCGTCAGTTTTTCGAATTCCTTGTTTTTATTATTTGCTGATTCCTGCAGTTTGTTTCGAGTTTTCCGGTTCCCTTCGTTTTATTTTGCTGAATATTTTCATCACCTACCTATTGAGTTATTACACATCATCACTTTGAGCCACTACGAGCTCAATAACTCCAGTATTTCTCCAGACTCAAGTACCTTCCTTGATGTATCCTAGTAAAACACAGTGACCGCCGCCTTGTTCTGAACGGTAGGAATTTACTTCGATAATTTTAATGATTACCGATGGATGTAAACTCGAAGATGAGGGCCCCCGATTTCACCTCAATAGAAATTTATTTTGGTCGAACTGGTCTTTTATGATGGTCAATTTGTATAATTGGTCCGAATAGAAACAACCAAGGAATGTAGGTTGCACTATTATGTTTATAGAAAAAACCATAACGCCATGTCCTACGTGGACGACCGAAGCGCGCGATCGAGCGACCCGCGAGTGTGAGCGTGCGACCAGCTGATTTCAAACAATGTAAACCGAACGGAGCGTCCAACGTGCCGCCGCCCGACGTCGCGATCCGCCCTGAAGTCGCACGCGCGGGTTTGATTTTCAAACTAGTTTGTTTCTGGTCGCGCGCCCGCCTGGTCGCTTTGCCGGGAGGTTATCATTTTCCAGTTTACTGTTTCGTTTGTGCCCGTGTTCCACTCATGTTTTCCCTGGAAATGGCTGTAATAATTATTTATAGCGAGCTTCTTATCAGCGAAATTCAAAAAAGGGAAACGTTGTGGAAAGAATAAAGTGTACAAGAAGACATTTCTGGTGTACAAGAAAACAATACTAATTTGAAATACGGGGAATTTGATACACAATTTTTGGCAAAAGTTGAGCTAATCTACTGTAAGTAAATTTTGCAACCTACTTGAAATATAAATAATAATGTATACCTATTCAATAAATATTCCGTTTGGAGTTGAATAGAAAGACACATTTTATTTGTAACCCATCTTGAAATTATATGTTTTGGTATAGGTTTCAAGACATTCGACCTAGGTATAATCCAAAATTGAAGAAACCCGCTGTGGACCAAAATAAACAGAATTGAATACAAAGGGTATATCAGATAGTGTGGTCAGTTGTTCTTCAAGGAAACAGCGTTAAATTTTCTCTCTCCCAAATGTCGAACCCAACTTTTTTTGATTTGGTGAAAAAGCTGCCTGAGCATGCGGGTAGGTCCGCAAGTTTTACATCGGCTGTGCTTCATTTCTGGGTTGTTTTTCTATACTAGTATCTCTACTGTAAAAACTGGTCCCTTTACAATCGAACATTTTTGCAATCGAATTTAGGGGAGAAATTCGTGTTTGAACGATTCAAATTCACCGCTTGGTTCCCTCATTGAAAAATTAGCGTCCTTCTCAACGAATTAGTTGCCGTAAATTAATAAACCAATGCTTCATTATTCGAATAAAATATGCCATTCATACTATCGCGAAAAACAGAAAATGTTCAAGTAAAGAAAGATTTTACGACTCAGGACGAATCAAAGATAACCTCGCAAGGAAGGATTTCAGACGCGTTTTGTGGACGCCTACTGTGGACACTATAGCGGAACGCGCGCGCGACTTGAGGTCGCTCACACTCGCGGGTCGCTCGATCGCACTCTTTGGTCGTCCACGTAGGACGAGGCCTTATAACAACTTAAAAGACAACTTGTGAGTAACTTTTAACAAACCCTTAACAACAAACTTCAACAAATCTTATCAACCCAATAACCACCCTTTAAAAAACTTCTCAATTCAGAGCGCGGCCATTTTGAATTTGTAGTTAACGGAGTTTAGGGCTGGTTTATTTGGCTGGACTTTCTACTGTTTGAAATCGACCCCCCCCCCCCAAGATGGAGTTTAAACTCGTAAATCGCTCTGGTGAAAGACGTTGATTGCTTAATGTTGGTTAACTCTCGCCTCTTTGGGTTTAAACTTGTTTTGTGGGCTTAGGCCCACTTTCACCAAAAGTTGTTCTAAACTTGCTTAGCTAAACGCGTTAATAGTTAATCTGAAGGAATAAACCCGGCAAGATGGCGAGCGTCTTTCACCAACCCAAATCATCGTTAAACGTCGTTTAAGATAATCGAGTTTGTTTAAACTTGAAATGTCGAGCAGATCGAATGAAAGTTGGACATTATGACGCATTTGCGGCAATAGAAACGTTGAACAATAACCACCCCCGCGCTTGCTATCAGCAGATTACCGCCTTGTGCAACTTTATCAGTGTCAGTTTTTGGAGTTCTTTGTTCTGTGTATTTGCCGATTCCTGTGGGTCGTTTCGAGTTTTCCGGTTCCCTTCGTTTTATTGTGCTGAATATTTTCATCACCTACCTATTGAGTTATTACACATCATCACTTTGAGCCGCAACGAGCGCAAAAACTCCAGTATTTCTCCGGACTCAAGTACATTCCTTGATGTATCCTAGTGAAACAGTGGCCGCCGCTTTGTTCTGAACGGTAGGAATACTTCGATAATTTGAATGATTACCGATGGATGTAAACTCGGAGATGAGAGTTCCCGATTTCACCTCAATAGAAACTTATTTTGGTAGAACTGGTCATTTTGTATAATGGTCAATTTGTATAATTCGTCCGAATAGTAACAACCAAGGAATGTAGGTTGCACTATTATGTTATTGAAAAAACCATTATTCATTTTAAATTAACGTGTTGAACTTATTTGTATGACGGGAACTCGATGCGAGTATCAATCTAGTCGAGCACTTGGACGACTCGGGGCTTGGAAAGGCGGAAATTCAGTAACGTACATTATCTTGGAATGTGGAATCCAATCCAGGATTCGACTCGGACGTCGTCGTCATCGTCAGACGAGTCAAAAATAATTCGAAATGCAAAGATAATTCGCAATTTCATTTCGAAAACAATCACAAATCAATGCGCGGCCATATTGAATTGGTAGTTAAACGAGGTTTTCAAGTTTATTCGGCCGATTTTCGACCGTTTAAACTCGAACCCCCCAAGATGGTGTTTAAACTCGTAAATCGCTCTGGTGAAAGACGATTTTTACTAAACGTCGATTATCTCTCGCCTCGTTTGGTTTAAACTCGTTTCGAATGTGCCAAACGAGTGTGTGTGTGTGTGTGTGTGTGTTTGTGTGTGTGTGTGTTTGTGTGTGTGTGTGTTTTTTTTTGTGCCATGTGTGTGTGTGTGTGTGTGTGTTTTGTGTGTGTTTTGTGTGTGTGTGTGTGTGTGTTTTGTGTGTGTGTGTGTTTTTGTGCCTCGTTTGTGTGTGTGTGTGTGTGTTTCGTGTGTGTGTTGTGTTGTTCTAATGACGTTTAGCTGAACTCTTTTATAGTTAACCGAGACAGTTAAACCGGGTCTCACAGGGCGGGCGTCTTTCACCAACTGATACCATTGTTAAACTCCGTTACAAACAACGGAGTTTAGTTAATCTTCAAATGTTGAGCGGAATGAACATTGGACAATGAAAATTGGACATCAAGATGTGTTGAGACAATAGAAGCGTTGAACAATAACCACCACCGCGCTTGTTATCAGTAGATTCCTGCCTCTTATCTTGAAGAGAGGCCTGATCTTAGATTGTTGTGGAGTTTTTTCGCACCCACGGGCAGTGATTTTGGTGGAGTTTTTCCGGATATTTTTATTGCTTCTTTCTTGCTCCAGTTTGTGGTAAGTAATACTTCTTTTTATTACCTTTGTTAAGCATCATCACATTGAGCTGCTACGAGCGCATTACTTGAATCATGATGAATCCTAGTGAAACACAATGACTGCCACCATGTTGTTGACAGTAGGCATGTAAAAATACTTCGATATTTAAAATTATTGCAGATGGATACAAAGAAGAGAGCCCCCAATTTTACGGCCACAGAAAAACTAATTTTGGCGGAGCTCGTGGGAAGGGAATCTTGTATATTAGAGTCCAAAATCATTTTTCGAAAATAATTTGCAATGGCAAATTCATTTGGTAAACACTCGAGAAACAACAACACGTCAAATAAAAAACTAATATCACTTGGTATCAGTGCGCGGCCATATTGAATATGAATTTAACGTAGATTAACTAGTTTATTTGGGCGATTTTCGACCGTTCAAACGCGAACCCCCCGAGATGGCGTTTAAACTCGTAAATCGCTCTGGTGAAAGACGTGGATGGCTTAACGGCGGTTACCTTTTATCTTATCTCGCCTCTTTTGGTTTAAACGTGTTTCAAAGTTTTGGTGAAAGTGGGCCTTAGACAATGACCATTATTGAACGCTTGACCTAATTGTCGAATTGGTTCATCCTATGTTTGAACTGAGGGTGAATTGTTAAAAAGGATCTAAAATTGTATGGAGAAAAGTTCTGTCAGATCAAACTCTAACCATTTGGATGAAGGAGGTGATCTCTATTAGAGGTGTGTAAGACAAGGTCATTTGGTGGATTCGAATCTCAACGTCACTCATTACAGAGACCAGGTCTTTTGAATCCGTTCACCCGTTTACTCACAAGACAACCAACCAACCGGTCAGAAGTCACAAAAACGAGCGAGTCTGTAAACCGAACGAGTCAAAACGTTGGGATCCAGGTCGTGACTCGAAAAAACGCTGAGTCGAAAAACCGAACGAGTCGGAATAGGTTACAATGAGTAGGCGATTTGAATGAATCGAATGAGCTAAAAGACAAAAACAAATGAAAGATCGATTCGAATCGTATGAATCAGTCTTTGAGTGTGTTTTGTCTTTTTAGTCTTCAGTCCATTCTTCACTTGAATGATGGAAGGTTTTGCTTAGAAAACCACTTCCATCTACTTCTTTCTGTTGATACTTTCTTGTCATTTTCACACATTAATGATCCATGTACAAACATGCATGTATATAAATATACATTATACATCCATATTGCGGGCAATTAATTTATTTTGTTGGCCTTCTGCCGTTGTTCTCGTAATTTAACCGGAAAACTCGATTGGTGGGTTGATGAACGAATGACCGTGTTCATTTTGACAACTCGTTCAGTTCAGACAAGGTCGTTTTGAAGATAAGGTCTTTTCAATACGTTCACTCCTGACCGACACACCTCTACTCTCTATGCTCGATTTGTGACTGGTGTTGGTGAAGCCAGTGAATTACCAATTCCCGAACTCCTAAACTAATTTAATCTTTCTAACTCAATTTAATACTCACTGTTGATTTGGCCCAGGGAAGTAGTAAGGGGGCGGCCGCTCGTATTCCGATGAGATGGCAGGATAGCGAGGAGGGGCGTTGGCATTGTACCCTTCCCAAGACTGTGGAGCCCTGAAAATTATGTAAATCCCAATTAAACGAGCAATAAGTAATGTCGATCAAAGATGGTTCAGATGGGAAAACTTGTGGCATGAAAAGTGTTCATAGATGATCATTTAGAATTTATAACTACCAAAAAACGCATGATACACTCCCTCAACATGTAACATCATGATTTATAGCATTGATTTATACAATATCTTTTATACGACTTATGCAATCAAATTGCGCTAAGGTTCTCCAAAATACATTCATTCTCATACCAACTTTTACCGATGTATGTCACAGCACATCCCAGGGAGTGAACTTTTCAATTTCTTGAATATCTAAGAAGTTAAGGGCGGAATTCATAGTCATAACTTAAATCTGAGTGGACACTCCAATGCGTCGATAAGGGTCAGTGAGCACAACAATATTCATATACAAGATTTGGGGATACCCTGAGGGAGCGTTCGGTGCCATTTCTAAGGGTGCACTCAACGGTATTCATGAACCAAACTAAGGATTGAGATGAGGTGCGAAATCCTGAGTGCTGGCCGGAAGTTCCTCAAGTGCCCCTCAGCCACAGCTATTATCAGAATTATCGCTGAAATTTGTGTACAGCAAATCAACTATCTATTTTATTTGATGGTTTATTGGTCTAAATAATAATATGGCGATTAGACGATAAAAATAAAATATCTAGTGACGAGATTGTGGAAACACCCATTTTAATAAAAATCAGAGTTAAGAAGAATGTTTCCCTGAAAGTATTAAGTTACAAAGTTGAATCGATTTCGACGGTTAGGTCATCATCAGAAACAAACAATAACTTGAGTTACTTACTAATGAGTTGAGTAGCCATTGAGTGGACCCTCAGGTTGAGTGTGCATTTAGGCGACCACCACACTTAAGTGAGCTGTCTCAACCAACTGTGAATGCGGACCGTTGAGTGGAGGGAGACCCTAACCTCATAAGAGTGTGAGTGGACACTCACACTCAAGCCTTGTCTGTGAATTCCGCCTTAGGTCTAAATGTGAGTTTTTGAATCAAACTGCGGCAGCGATTTCCATAACGTATTGTTTGTAAATAATTAAAGGTAAGTTCCTGGCCAGGTTGTAGGATCAAGTGGAAGGAGGTTAGCTCCAACTCCCACCACCTGACTAAGTACCACAGGCGGGCAATGAGGAGCACCACTATGAATAGCATCCACTCTTCCATGCCACCCATCATAACGTTTTTCTCTGTTATTTTTTAATGCTTCCTCTACTGAATCTTATCGATAGGGAGCTTTCGTTCCACTAATTACGAGTAAACTATCCTGCACAATAGACAATGGCAGGAAACAAAGATGGCAGCAGCTAATGCACCCAGAAATATCTACAAATGCAGTTAAAATGCAATTTGGCTTAGGGTAATTCCGATCTCAAAAGTGAATGATGTTATTATGATACGAACCTTTCATCAGTTTGAGGAGGGGGAGGTTGAGCCACCACCCTCGGGTCACCTCCTCGTCCCAAGTGGTAGCCCGTGTTCGAATTCGAAGTTTTCTTTTTCGGCTTCCTCTTCTTCTTTCCCCCACCTCCTCCTCCGCCAACAGCACCGGTGCTACACAAACAACAACCGTTAAGCATAAGTAAACAACCCTTGTCTACGTGGAAGGCGCTGAGCAACATTTCTTGCATTAAAGTGAAAGGAAGATCAATTAACCTACAGAATTGAATAAAATGTGATAAACCTTCCTCAAACATCACCCAGCTCTATAACTATACATTTTGTTTCCTATCTCCTCAATTTCGTCAGTCGTCCAACACTCGTACTAAACCAACAATAAACAAAAGCTGTTTTCATTCGTTTTTTTTCTATTTAAAAATTTAATTGTTTCATAGTGAAATTTCATCTGGTTCTTTCATCAGTCTTTAGTCATTTTGAAGGAAAATGGGTGATAGAATTATTGAAGCATGCAGCAAACTGCCTCTTTCCTCAAGTTTCAGAGGAGCATCCACATAATAGTAATCGCCAGGGGATGTGCCAAAGTCAAGTTTTATTAAATATGGGTTTAGCCATACGTGAGATTATGAGATTATTAGATTAGAAGTTCGAGAAATGATGGCAATCGAAAAACGACAGGTCTGATTTAAAAGCGTTGAATGAGCTGTTTTTAAAGAAAGCAAACTGATTCGTTCTTCGACGAGGCTCCTCATACTACGAAACCCCAAATAAAACTACAACGCGCTAATAAAACGACGCGACGGCGCGCTCGTGTTAATAAAACTACACTCTGAAATGAACATGGAGGAAACAGTTAAGTGAGACATTTGATGAACTGGTGACATGCATGAACACGTTTCTCTTTCCATGTGGCATGGGAACCCCAGCTCCAAAAATTTTAATGTGTAAATGACACTGTCCCTAAAGTTGCTAAGTTTGCTCATCACGCAAGTTTGCAGCTCACGGCACATATTTTTTTACAGATTTCTGCAGAGAATAGAATAAATTGAGGAAGAAGCAGAGCAAATTGTTCGAACAGTTGCTTTAACCCTAATTGGACCATAGTGTCAATAGTGTCACCAGAAACATCTGAGGGATTCCGCAGGTTTCCTAACACCAAAGTAACCAGAAATAAATTGCAATTTAAAAATTAATGGACAGAGCTGAATTTTTTGAACCACTTTTTGTGAGTTATTATAGGACTACCACAGAAACTTTGCATCCGTGTGGCGCCCCCTAGGTGGCGGATCCGCGAACTATAACGATCGAGTCGACCTTCCATGGTAAAACCTTAACACGGAAATTGGAGCCTTGAGAAATTTGATGTTCCTGATGTGCCACGGAATTTCAATTTCGGAAATGCTCGAACTTCAATCTGCAGTAAGAGGGAAATCAAGTCACTTTTAAGGGAAGAAATTCGCGAAAAATTATAGTAGGCGCGGGAATTTGCTTGATGATAAGAGATAAGTAGTTCTATGTTCTCCAGCAGAATGCGCCAAAGGGATGCAAAGTTTCTCTGGTAGACCTATAGGAGTAAAAAAAATGATGTTAGGTATGACAAAAATTATGAAAATTTTCATAAGTATATTTTGAGACTTTTAATAGCCTATAAACAATTCTGCTGTCCAATTCATTCAAAATTGCAATTTAATTTGGGTGGCTCCGTTGACACTCCGGAACAGCTATGGAGTTCCTGAGGTTTTTTCGGTGACACTAGTAATACCATGGTCCAATTAGGGTTAAGTATTTTAAAAAGAAAAGTCCCAAATCTTTCAAGAATACGAAACTAACAAAATTTTCTTCGTGCCAGCAATTACCAAACAAGCCCATACAGATGGAAATAAACGTCTGTGGTCAATTCATGAATAGTAATCATGTCGGATCATACTTCCAACGAGAGGTAAACAAGAGATTAGTTACAGAAAGATCCAGTAAGATCAGGTAAAGAGGCAAAAATCAATATCCATCACCAGAATCAAGCGTCTGCACCACAACCTTCTAATTGAACTAAAAGCTGGGAGGGAAATGTAAATAAAAGGACATTCGACTTGGACATTGGTCTGAGGAGCACAACCAACTCCGAGCATCTCACAGCAAGTGTTTCGCCTCGAAACTAACTACTCACCCCTGACGACGATTAACTAGAGATTGAATCAACAAATAGTCTCTGAAGGTGAAGTAACTACAAAAAATACATCACCATAAATTATCATTAGAATAATTGAACAGAGGAGCATCTAGAACACAGCCTGCAGGGGTTGCGCGCGCTTCCTAGCGACATTGCAACGAATTTTTTTCGTGTTATCGACTTGACTAAACTAAAATGGCCTTCCTTAACACGTTGAACGCGGAAAATAAACGCGTTGGTCCACTGGCGCGGACACATTTTTTCCGTGAAGCGCGAAAAGCTTAAGTGTCACTTTGATAACTGCTCATGACCTTCAACATTGACCGATTCATCTCTGGATTGAACCGTTCGTCTCATAAATAGTTCATCTATCAAGAAAAACAGCTAGAAAAGAGCTGAAACGGAGAACAAAAGAATAGGAGCAGATATTCTTGAACCTTTTGTGAGAGGTGTTTGCGTGACATAGACGCGGCCAGCCACAGGGACCCCAGGATTTGCGTGACATAGATGCGATCCGCGTCCAACGTGTTAAATCACACGCCAATTCAAATCTTATTGCACCGTTAAAAAAAGCGTTAAATTTCCAATTTTCATTATTTGTTTGTCATTATTTCATTTCATTTCATTATTAGTTCGTCTTTGTTTTTCATTATCTTTGCTCCAATTATCGGTAACATCGGTCATCCCTATTATCCTGCGCTCCTCGTGGGGCCAGGGAGAACTAGCTCCAGTATGACACCTACGTCTAGTCATCAGATAGCATTATTTAGATGATTGAGAGATTCGCTGTAGTGTCGCTAGGAAGCGCGTGCAGCACCTGCGGGCCGTGTTCTAGATGCTCCTATTGAACAGTTCATTCAAAACGTCAACAAACTATGACGGACTAATAAATGTGGTTTTTAAAACGAGTGGTGACCAAACGTGAATAACAAACTTGTTTTGTTTCTGCAGAGGAGAAAGTTTACGGAACATGGTTTCAACACAACATGGTAACAGAACATAGTGATGGTGTAGCGACTGAAAATTCACGTCTACATTTCGCCAAATTTTCTCATTTGTCGAGAATAAAACGTTTTCTGGTTTTCATTGTATAGCAATTGAGACGAGCGTCTAAATCACACCTACAGCATTAGTTCATGAATCCTCCGCTAGGGATAATAAAGCGTTTTTCCTTTGAATCAGATGATACAAGCTCAGTTACCTATCTTGGTAAAGCTAGAGATAATGCGATGCAGCTGATTCGAGGGAAAATTGCTTTACAATCCCTAGCGGAGGAAATATGAACTAATGCTGTAGGCGTGATTTAGACGTTTGTGCAATTGAGAAACTGAGACGACTCATGCAGTAAGAACTAAACTTCAGAGGAATATCACTAGCGTAACTTTGGAAAATGATTGAAACGGGTGAGTATTCTATTCAACAACTAAGTATTCCATAAAGTGTAGGATTTTTCACAAGAAAGAGGAAGATTAAGGATGGTTTGATTTTTCAATAACTTCACAAAATTCTGTTTAATATTTCATATTTGGCCACAAACTACGACCGACAATCCGCAAATTCGTCTTCCCTCATCTCGTTCAGTTAACTTAAATTCTCTTTTCAATCCGTAACTGTATGACATGGATTATGCCTTTTGGCTGAGGGTCAAGGAATTTTTCGCGACACTTTTCTTTTAGCCACAAAAAATGCAACGCGGATACCAGTAAAAATCATAGCTACATATCGGTTGCTATGAAGCAAGATTCTCTGCAAATCGGAGTTATTTTTTTTAGAAAACATTTTCAAAATTTAATAATTTTCAAATTACACCTACAACAATGGACTATGATTTATTGTTTATCCTTCTAAGTTTTCTTGCTACCCCCTACGAGTAGATCTCTTTAAGTACCTATTTTAATTAATGTCGTCCTCTCGTAAGAATGATGTATAATGTGAATTCGGCGTGCATTTAAATAAATAAATCGCACTGCGAGTTCTCAAGGCGCGCTTTTGGGTACAAGGGGCGCTTATCAAAGTTTTAAAATTACGAGTAACACGCTTGAAGATTTTACTTTTTTCCCAACTCAATTGTGTCACTGATATTTTAGCTAGATTTTTAATTTTTTTTCGCATTCTGTTGAGAATTTAGTGTACTATCGATGGAACTAAGAACTGAATCGGATCCAACCAATAATATAGGGAGAAAAACGTAAAATCACCACAAAAAAAACGTAGGAATTTGTAAAAGCGCCTCTTGTGTTTTCTTTCTTTATCAAGTTGAGCCCATTCACATTAGACCCTTTGAGAAAAAAGTTGTATATTTTTTATTGAGAAGAAGGCGCTTCACAGGAAACTCAGGGCATAAGGGGCGCTTTTTTTAATACGCCTATTGGCCTCCTACCCGACTGACTGAGGGTCTCATCAAGCGCCCCTTGGTTATGAACTTTTTCCTTTGTTTCTCTAAATTCCATAAGGGCTTATAGTGGTCTCTTTCGGTAACGGATGGAGGTATCAAAAAGCCAGTAGTACCAACGTGTAGATCTTGGTTTTGCGGTTCCGACAGTGCAATTTCGAAAAATGAGGTTCAAGGGGCGCTTTTTGTGAAACGCCCCTTGTGAACTCGCAGTGCGAAATGAATCTGGGTGGTGTTAAAAAATTATTTAAAATTGTCCTTAAAAGAACATTAGTTGTGTATATTGAAAGTTTTCATGCTAGGGCGATTTGAAAATGTTTTCACTCAGTTTTGGGTTTATTATTTTCAATAATTAACCTCTGGAATCAAGAATAAAAATTGTAACCCCCTTCAAGATGTAAATAAGAGGGAAGTGCTAACCAAAGGGGTCAGCCCAGGGCCCTCACTTTCCGCCAAGAACTTTTGACTTCGTTTCATTGAAATCCAGATGGTCCATTCGAGTTCCATCTGTTTGCAAAATGAAGGAGTTCGGGGATGGAAAACAATAAAGATAAAGAGGTCTAGGAAGCTTTGTTGTATCATCAAAAATTGACTTCCCTCGACCAGGGATCGATCTCCAATCTTTCCGACTAAAGTATATTAATTTACTTTCCTGTGTCGGAGCTCTTTACCACTGAAGGAAGTGAATGGACAGAAATGCGAAGAGGTAGCCTGTTCAAAACACAACAGCTGTTCAAAAGCGGTTAAAAGATACGGTAGATGAGATACGATTAAAAAAAACCTAGGGTTCAGGCTACAGAAATGTCTCAAACACAACGTGGACAACGTGGAAAAATAGTACAGAAGGAATATCAGTGAAATATTCTGTAAATTTCATTGAAATAGAAGCATTTTTCGGTTTTTTTCTTTCAAAAATTTAGTAAACTAACTTTCTGGATGACCCTAGTAAATTCTCTGAATTGAAAAACATCACAACTGAGAAATTGTTCCGTACCATGTTAGTGATTAGTTTTAACACAGAATGTGTTTTAGCCATGGACTTACTAGCCAAAAAAGTTAACGAAATCTGGGACAACATGGATACCGATGATACGGAACTAAGGATCGTGTATCCTGGTGTAACCTACGAGATATTTTGTTATGACGCGGTGATTATATAAGCTTCTGATTTAGTGGGAGGAAAGTCACCGGTATTAGTGAACCAATACTCGCGACAGATCCAGTGGATTGATTGATTGATAACGTCTTTATTAAACATCTGGCGAGTTTATATTTTTTTGTGGCGGTGATTATACAGGGTATCCCAGAAGTTATGGTCCACCCTCCGGCGTTTCCGTATTTAATTACGTAAAAAAATGGTTCCAACGCCATTTTTCATATTTTTTTGTAAAGAATTCAGGAAAAATACTTTTGCGCGAAAAAATTGCGCAATTGACACTAACTTTGTTTTTTTCAAATGGGAGCCCCCATTTTTTATTGCAGATTCAGATTCTACGTCAAATTTCATAAGAAATTCATACCCGAACCGACTTTTGGTTTATTATTTTCAATAATGAACCTTGGGAATCGACCAAGAAAAAAAAAATTTTAACACCCCCTCAAAATTTGATGGTTTACGTTTCAAGGTACGTAGAATCCAAAAATCGAATAAAAATTTTGCCGTCCGTCCGCCGTACGCCGTCCGCCGTACGCCGTACGCGGCACTTTTGCCACTTAGCATTGACCGATTTTGATGAAATTTGGTATGTAGGCTCCATTTGGGGTCTAGTTGTGCCCCGAAGATTTTGGTTGATGTAGGTCACTTCTAAGGGTTCCAAAATCAATTTTGAAATTTTGAAAACGCCCTAACTCAAAAAATTTTGATATAAAGGTATTGTTTTTCCTTCAATTTAAGATTCTATAGAATTTTTAGAATTTTTAGAGACCACGCGGAGCTCTGTAGGACTAACCGTTCGCTCCCTACGAAAATTTAAGGGTTTATATTGAAATATATATATATATATAAAACAAAACACGAGTGTGAATCGCAAAAGAGGCCTAATCTCCGTTCAAATTAGAGCTGACCAAAATGCGATGGATGGTTTTGATTTTTTTCTTTTTTTTTTCTTCATATTGGATGGTTGGTGATTTTGTAGACGATTGATCTATATAGAAAAATAATAAACCATTGTGTAATAATTTGCAGCGTTTTTCATTGCGCGCAACTGGTACTTTTCGCGTGCAAAGTGACCAGGGTGCGCAAAAGTGCATTTTTTAAACCCCAAGTGTGGCACATGTTTTGTCATTATTTTATTGACGCTGAATCACGTGGTGAGGTCGTTTCTTCGATTTCATCGTTATTTTTCCAAATTTAAAAGGAAAAATTATGTTTTTGGGCTTTATTTTCCCTCCCCCTTCCGCAACACGGGCTGGGGACCGGCTATGGCGGGATTAAAAATAAATTCCTCTCTTCTAAATTTTAAAAAAATGTTTGAAAAGTAGGAAAATGTTGGAATGTTGGTTAAGTAGGTACTTACCTACTTTAATGTGAAAAAAATAAAAAAGCTTCTCATCTAAAAACTTTTAAAAAAATTAAAAGTTACAAAAGCTCAAAAAAGTAATAATAAAAATGAATGTCTTATCATTCTTCACCTTGGGTAGGGGGTCGGCACCCGACTGGTCAAAGACCGTTAGATGAGAAGCTTTTTTATTTTTTTCACATTAAAGTAGGTAAGTGCCTACTTAACCAACATTTTCCTACTTTTCAAACATTTTTTTAAAATTTAGAAGAGAGGAATTTATTTTTAATCCCGCCATAGCCGGTCCCCAGCCCGTGTTGCGGAAGGGGGAGGGAAAATAAAGCCCAAAAACATAATTTTTCCTTTTAAATTTGGAAAAATAACGATGAAATCGAAGAAAGGACCTCACCACGTGATTCAGCGTCAAAAAATAATGACAAAACATGTGCCACACTTGGGGTTTAAAAAATGCACTTTTGCGCACCCTGGTCAGCTGCGCGCAATGAAAAAAATCGGTTCGGGTATGAATTTCTTAAGAAATTTGACGTAGAATCTGAATCTGCAATAAAAAATGGGGCTCCCATTTGAAAAAAAAAACAAAGTTAGTGTCAATTGCGCAATTTTTTCGCGCAAAAGTATTTTTCCTGAATTCTTTACAAAAAAATATGAAAAACGCTGCAAATTATTACACAATGGTTTATTAGTTTTCTATATAATCGTCTATAAAGCCACCAACCATCCACCATGAAGAAAAACATCGATGGCATTTCGGTCAGCTTTAATTTGAACGGAGATTAGGCCTCTTTTGCGATTCACACTCGTGTTTCTGATTTGTCGTACGTTTATTATTTTTATGGTTTATTATTTTAATGGTTTATTATTTTTCTATATAATCGTCTATAAAGCCACCAACCATCCAACATGAAGAAAAATACTTTGAAAATGTCACCCCACGCATATTTAAGCAAAAACCTCTTTTTTGGCCGGTTATTTGCCCATAACTTCTATACGAATTGAGCGATCGGAATAGTTCGACGTTAGGACCAACTAGACCCCAAATGGAGTCTATGTACGAAAGAACGGGTTTTTTAGACCGATTCTAAGGCCTTTTATGGCCCGGACGGCGAACGGCGGACGGACATTGCAAATTTGGATTCTACGCACCTTGAAACGTAAAGTGACAAAGTTTGAGGGGGGTTATAAAATTTTTTTGCGATACGATCACATAGGCTTATTATTGGAAATAATAAACCAAAATGGCGTTGGAACCATTTTTTTACGTAATTAAATACGGAAATGCCGGAGGGTGGACCATAACTTCTGGGACACCCTGTATAAGATTCTGATTTAGTGGGAGGAAAGTAGCGAAATTATGTGAAACGCGTGAGCTAAAACACATTCTGTGTTTCAATAATTTCGTCCGAAGTATGTAAATAGAGGTAACCGGGGGTCCAGGGGGCTTGTGTTTCAAAAGTACCCTACTTGTACTTCTCATACCGATAAGAAAACAAAGCTACCTACACTTCCTGTAGTGAGAAAGCAAAACTGTCCATGAAAGTTATTGATAAAGTTATACAGAAATCTTTTCCTCCTTGTGATTCGTTAATACTTAATATCGATACTTTAAAGCACAAAAGAGTCCATCCCCCTTCCACATTTTTTATTTTTTTTAATTTCAGAAAAACTCAAATTCAACAAAACTATTACTGAGTTTTCTTGACGATAATAGCTTGAAAATTTATTGAGGAAATTAAAGAGTTGAGTATAATAAGCCATTATTTTAGGAATTGTGCACTGGTGATCATTTCTTTTGCATTTTTATCAAAACTCTGTTTTTGGACATAGCTGCTTTGTGCTTTAAGGTATCGATATAATCATGCTCTCAACTACTCATTCTACTAGTGCGGTTGGCACTCGTGACCAACGAATATTCTAGCGAAGTAACTAGGGAGAATCAAACGAATGGACGAACAAAATCTGGAAGGAGATCAGGAAGGGACTACAGTAACGACCTCTACCTCACATGCACAGTTGGGTACCCAGAATCATGCAATGGGGGAGCGAATCCTTACTTCTGCAATGGGACGCTATCTCGTTCGGCATACGCGTCGTACAAATATTCCCTGCATTCAAAATATAAAACAAAATTAAGGGGGAACTCAAAAGGGAAATTAGGTCCCCAAATATTCCCAAATAAACACACAATACAGCAGTTCCGGTTTTGTAACCTGCAAAAATGTGATTTTAAGTAGAAGCCTGCCAATCTGTGAACCCCTGACGTTGAAATTTCATGTTTAGAATCAAGGTGAGTAGAGGAGGAGGTGTGCTCACGCGCCTCAGCTGGAAAGGGGCGTGACGTCACGAGTCCAGTCTCCGGTCGCCTTACCGCTTTAAAAATTTTGAAATTACTTCAACCAGCAAATTGTGATGGATTTTATGGAAAATTAACGGAAAATTCACTGGAATTGCTGTCCTGGGGCAAAATTAGTAATACATAGGCGGGTTTTGATGGAAATGTCAACTTTTGTGCTGTTCGAAAAAACTGTGAATTTTTCAAATTTATATTTTCATCCAAATTCAACGATTCAGAGTCCTTTCAACAATTCTTGCCAGTTTGTGGCCAATTTTTTAATAGGCACTTTATAGGCCTTAGAAATGTTTGTTTATCAACATTTTTACTGAAATTGTTCGTTTTAGAGCATTTTAAATAATTTGTTGTCCCGAGTGAAACAGGAATTTAAGGACTGGTTTTGATGGAAATTCATAATTTTACTCAAATTTTGTGTTTCAGAGGTTTTTTAATCATTCCTAGGTTGTTTGTGGTCAATCTCTCGACCTGTAATTTCTACAAATCTAGCCGTAAAAATTTTTGTTATATACATTTTTGCTCAAATTGTTCGTTTTAGACAATTTTAAAATAATTTGTTGTCCTGGGAAAAATTAGAATATTATGGACTGGTTTTGATAGAAATTCACAATTTTACTAGAATTTTGCGTATTAGACGTTTTTCAATTATTCCTAGCCTGTTTGTGGTGAATCTCTCGACCTGTGCGATACTTCAAAATCATTTAATTTGTACACATTTTTCTGAAATGAAGAAAGTTGCGTTTAACCTCAGAAACTAAAATGTAAACAGAACCGACGGTATAATATATCGCGTATTCAAAAACAATGTACGCACGAGGGAAGTACCAGAAACAGCGTAATGCAGCTGGTAGCGCGGCAATCAGGACACTGGTGACGTCACGTTTCCCCCACCCGCCAGCGTGAGCACGCCTTCTCTCTACTCACCTTGGTTTAGAATAAATGATCTTATACAGGATGTCAACAGTTAAATTGAGCATAACTTTAAGGCTCGATTCTACAAGGTATTTCCCATTTAAAAAATGTCTATTAGCAATGTTGTTTAAACCTCTTGTTTTCCCAAGTTTTTTCAATTTGAAGATTTTGTTAGTGTTTCCAACCATACGTCATTAAACTGCCATAATTGCCACTCAGCCCAACGGAGTGTCAGGCCGAGTGGAGTTATTTTAGGGACGCGAAGAGAGATATCACAGTGTGCAGATGCTCGTCAGCAGCTGTTAATCCGAACCTAAGTAAAAGAGAATTTTGAAAAAATAGGGGAAAGCCCTCGTACCACCTACATCCACCAATACATCCATCCTATTATCCCCAATTTGCTTTCCTGAGACCCCACTTCACTCCATCCCGAAACAACCAATTCTCGTCCATTAGTTCAAAGCACCAAGAGTACAAATAACTACTATTTGATTTCTGGGAGAGCCGATCCAAACTGGATTTCGCAACCCCCTCCATCTGCAAGCAGATAGATGAAACCCCGAAAACCCTAGAAGGGTGATCGAGGGAGTGGAAGGAGCTCACCACATGAGAGCCCTAGGGGAGCTAGTCATGACTGTCAGCTCCTCTAGGTACCTGTTTGTATTAACACCACAGGTAAGGCCGAACCTTCTAGCTAAGGTTCTACCAACTAGACAGGTTGGTGCCCGAGTTCATAACAGAACTCACATGCCGAGAGACATCTTCAAGGGGCAAGCCCTTGAGGAGGCCGTCTCTCCCCTTGTAGCCTTCTTGGTACAAGCCCATGAAGTAGGGTTTGCTCAACCACGACCACCACGAATCCAACCTCTACTGAGGGGCAGGCAGGTGATGCTTTGACCGAGGTCAGCGCATCTGTAGCCTGGGGCTCCCCTCGCCCGTGGTACTGGTATTTGAGATGAGTAATGAGCCTTTTACGGCCTTACTGCTATCCCCAGAAGCCCGACCAGGTAACAGGCCCGGAAGCAGAGAATTTGTACCTGCTCCCTAACCGCTCTACTCCTGTCAGAGGCATGAGCCGGTGCCCTAACATTAAGGGGGTACACCAAGAGTACAGGCGGAAAAAACTTATTTGGACGGGAGGTATCACCTAGGGAGGGAAAAGATGAAGGGTGGGTTGGTGATATCTCTCTTCGCGTCCCTAAAATAACTCCACTCGGCCTGACACTCCGTTGGGCTGGGTGGCAATTATTTGTCGGGACGCTCCAAGAGATATCACAGAGTGCAGGTGTTCAAAGATTCGTTCAAATAAGTTTTCTAAAAAAGAGGAAGTAGAAAACAGATTGATGGGTATAATAAATTCCCAGTTAGTTCAGATAATCTCTCGGGTAATAGGATGGATGTATTGGTGGATGTAGGCAGTGCGGGGGCTTTCCCGCTATTTTTTCAAAATTCTCTTTTACTTAGGTTCGGATTAACAGCTGCTGACGAGCATCTGCACACTGTGATATCTCTCGGAGCGTCCCGACAAATAACTCCTGTTATTTACCAAGTAAATTCAAACTTGAGGTTATCGTTGGAAAGAGCGTTAAATTTGCAAGCTACCCCCCCATGCAAAACTAAAGCGATTTAAAAATAAAACATATTTAAAAAATCAAGTCAAAAAGCAAATTTGAAAATTTTTTCGAAATTAAAGTATTTTAAATCGAAGTTTTTACTCTGAATCACTGCTCATTTCGAAAACATGCTCAAATCGTCAGCTTTCCAACGGTCTATCAATTTTTATTTAAAATTCAGATTGGAACAGTAAATCGAGTTTGAATGCCAAAAAGCGCGTGTTTTACAAGAACATCGAGAGTTTTACGCGGCGTATGGTCATCCTCGACCTCAAGATGACTTAAAGAGTTTAGTATCAATTCCTATGTAATTTTCAACGCTGAATCCAATGGTGATACTTTCAAATTATTTTGACTGCTAGAAAGTGGGGTTTTCGAAAAAATAACGGAAGATGATGAATGAAAAGAAACTCCGACCTGAAGGTATAAACTCTACTATGTTTTGTCTACTGAAATGTTGTTTGGGTCTCATAAGATTTAACTTTAACCTAACACAGATTAGACGATGTTTTTATGGAGTATAAAGGTGTTACTTTATACTCAGTACCATATCTACGAATTACGTACAAAAAATGAAGAAAACTTTGAACAAAATTAGTATAATTTCGAAAAAAATTTAAAGTTTGCTTTCAGACTTGAGTTTTTAACAATTTTTATAGCTAAGACATTTGGTTTTGCACTGGGTAGCTTGTAAATTTAACGCTCTTTCCAACGATATCCTCAAATCTCAATTTACTGGGTTCATAACAGGATTTATGACAGTTTCAAGGTCGAAAACACGAAACAATCTTTAAACTGAAAAAAACAAGGTAAAAGAAAAATTGCTGAGAGACATTTTTTGTTTAAAATAGGTACTTTTCAGAATCAAACCCTGATGTTATGCCCAACTAAAGTGTAGACACCCTGTATAACCACCCAATAGAGAGCATACATGGTACAATAGCAATATTTGGCGCTGAATCATCATCAAGGAGTAGTTTGATGTTTAGTGAAGTTTAACGTTTTTGTCAATATATATTTTACTTCTCCAATGCCAGAATTGTTTTGGAATTAAGAATACATTTTAATGATTAAGATGTGTTCAACCTAAACTACCAACTAAGAATTGATCATTTGAAATTTTCCCTTTGGACAGCCCTTATAAGACTAACAGCCAAAATAAAAATAAGCACATCGAAATATAAATATTAAAACAATCAATAATTCGTACGCTAACATCAAGATTCAGAGCACAAGCATCATTGTTCTACCGAATATCTTTCATATTTATAAAAAAGAAAATTATTTTGATATTAGTAACGTAAATTAGCCTGAAGGCAGGAAAAAATACTCACGCTTCAATAAGAGCCCCTGGGTAGGGTTCGGCTTTTTGATAAAGTGTTGATAGCTTCACTGAGAGAATTATTGCGGGGATGAAGAGGAGGACGGCGCATCCAACACTGAGCCAAAATCCATTCTGAAACGGGTAAAATGCGATAGAATATTTGAAAAGTACGAGATGTGGATGCTTATGAAATAAGTCAGGTGGAGTGAACTCAGAACATGAAAGTGCAATAGGCGACTCATGAATATTATTAAGATATTTAATCACAGGGATATATGTTTCTGTGACTATGAATAAGATTGAACTAAATTCATAATCACACAATGACAGTATGATTAAATCTTAATGGCGGAGAACGGTTAACCCTTTCCTGCCCGCCAACGTCATATATCGGGCGGCTCGGCCTTTCCGTAGCCGCCCACCACCGATAACACTAGATTACAAAATTTAGGGGTGGTCTGGCTGCCTCGTTCTTTCACCACTTTTCTTAAGGTATTTGGTGCGCTGAATCCGAATCTGACGTTAGTTTTTTTTGTTTATGTCGGATTTTCAAGATATAGCTAGTTTTAAGATTTTTCTAGTTCTCACTTTTCTTAATTTTTTAGTGAGCACTCGTCTTGCTCAAATCTCCTCAAAAAGTACTCAGACTTATTGGAAATTTCATTTAAAATCCGAATATGTACTTAGTTTTTAAGTAAAGTTGAGTTAAACCCCCTATTTTCCACAAAACGTATCAAAAAACACCGGTTCTCAACGTTTTTTCTTCGGGTTTTCCCTTACATTTTGCCACTTGAAAAAAAAATTAAGGCTAAAAAAAATGTTCTCGGGTTTTTACTTTGTAGGGGGGGCACCCCAGAGGAGAATGAGACCAATCGCAGCCTCCTAAACCCATTAATATCGAAGGAATGAGCTTTTTGGAATGGCACTGCGATGAAAATTCATAAAAACCGTTAATTAATTTTTCGAGATAATTATGTGCGTTCCTAAATCTGTTTTCCTCAAATGGATTTTCCTTTCTTCTACATTTTTTATACTTGTCACCTATTAAGAGTAAGATCGAAAATAGGTACTCAAAGGGGGAGTAAATCATAATTGGGAAACTCTTGTTTTGTTAAGTGATTTTAATTCAGTTTTACAAACGAAACACAATAAACTGCAGAAAAGTTAACGGTGTAAATCTGTTTCATGAAGGCTCAGATGAATCAAAATTTGGTACAATGTTTGGTTATTCCTCCACCTCAGAGGTTTCATCGCCGGCATCTATGTAGAGAAAACTTCGCCGCCTGAGGTAAATCTCTTTTTAAGGTCCAACAATAGTCCGCCATCATGTGAACTTCCCAATACCCTTTGTACCGTTCTTCCATGGTTTTCATATCTTTGTGGAACCTCTGAGGTGGAGGAATAACCAAACATTGTACCAACTATTGATTCATCTGAGCCTTCATGAAACAGATTTACATCGTTAACTTTTCTGCAGTTTATTGTGTTTCGTTTGTGAAACTGAATTAAAATCACTTAACAAAACAAGAGTTTCCCAATTATGATTTACTCCCCCTTTGAGTAGCTATTTTCGATCTTACTCTTAATAGGTGACAAGTATAAAAAATGTAGAAGAAAGGAAAATCCATTTGAGGAAAACAGATTTAGGAACGCACATAATTATCTCGAAAAATTAATTAACGGTTTTTGTGAATTTTCATCGCAGTGCCATTCCAAAAAGCTCATTCCTTCGATATTAATGGGTTTAGGAGGCTGAGATTGGTCTCATTCTCCTCTGGGGTGTCCCCCCTACAAAGTAAAAACCCGAGAACATTTTTTTTAGCCTTAATTTTTTTTTCAAGTGGCAAAATGTAAGGGAAAACCCGAAGAAAAAACGTTGAGAACCGGTGTTTTTTGATACGTTTTGTGGAAAATAGGGGGTTTAACACAACTTTACTTAAAAACTAAGTACATATTCGGATTTTAAATGAAATTTCCAATAAGTCTGAGTACTTTTTGAGGAGATATGAGCAAGATGAGTGCTCACTAAAAAATTAAGAAAAGTGAGAACTAGAAAAATCTTAAAACTAGCTATATCTTGAAAATGCGACGTAAACAAAAAAAACTAACGTCAGATTCGGATTAAGCGCACCAAATACCTTAAGAAAAGTGGTGAAAGAACGAGGCAGCCAGACCACCCCTAAATTTTGTAATCTAGTGTAATAGCCGTTCTGGCACTTGAGATCTTTCACTGTGACTACGATCTTCCAGGGTGTCATTTCCATTACAAACCTCATCATATTGCATTCACAGAACAGTGTATAAGATTACTAGAACAGTTCAAGTGTCTTTTCTCTAATCTAATTGTCGGCGTTTTTTGGTCGGTAAGTTATCCTTGATCCAATAGGTACATTCTGATGCAGCGGCACCTCAACCAGTCGGTTCTCTTTGATCTTCGCCGATTCGTTCTCTGTATTTTTCTTGGTTTTTTTTTCAACCTTTCTAATTCCATTTCGGTACTTTTGGCGGTAGGCCTGTCAAAGATATTGCCGCCCTTCGGTTATTTGTCGGGACGCTCCGAGAGATATCACAGTGTGCAGATGCTCGTCAGCAGCTGGTAATCCGAATCTCTTCGCGTCCCTAAAATAACTCCACTCGGCCTGACACTCCGTTGGGCTGAGTGGCAAATATTTCACCGCCTGTTTGAACCCTGCTCGGGAATATTCGCAAAAATGTTGTGACCCTCTTCTTACAAAAACTCCCCACCTTTGCTTTTCCCCACTATGAATAGTTATCAAAATGAAGGAATTTTCCTAAACACAGTGAAAGTGAGAAACAAAAAATTACATTGAATGAATTTATTGGAAAACGGAGCGAATCATAAGGTATCAAAATTATTCTACATTATTTTCATTATTTCCATTATGTTTAACTGGCTAGTAAATTAATAAAAATGCACATAATCTCAATAATCCTCATGAACTCATAACATAAAGTATCACGCGAAAAAAAGTACAATAAAATACTGCTATTATGCATAGGAAACAACTTCGAATGAACCACCGAGTTGCCAAAATAATGCGGTACTGAGGGGACAAGGGACCCGCCGGCGGGCGGGCTGTGAGTGACAGTAGCACTGGGCTGAAAGCTGAATGTGGGAGCCCGAGAAGCGTTCTGATTGGTGGAGCTCCAGGACGTAGTTATAGTGGAAAGCAACAGATAGCGTTCATGATCACTTGTTCCCAACCTCATCACAACAAGTCACCTTGTTTATCACATATTTTTCTCCTTGGTGCGTTACCGGCTGCATCTAAGTAATTAATTTGATAACATTCAGTTATATTCGCGATATGTATGAAAAAATCGAGCGATTTTCAATAATACACTGGGTTTTAAACGTTTCTTTGGGCGGCAGTTGTCAATTGAATATTTGAACTACTGGCGATAGGGACAACAACAATTGCCTGAGGAACTCTGAAAATACCCTTCGCCTCGATTGGTTTTTCCAAGTAATTTTTGCAAATCTAAAGATGATGAAACGAAAAGTTATCAATTTCTGGTCATTCGAAAGGATTTGAAAAGAAGCGGTATGAAGAGTGTGGCCTCCCCCTCCCCACCACTTCCGTAGTAGTTCCTCAATCCTAGCTGAAAGTAGATAGCGCAACTGAGGCAGCCTCAAAAATGCTTGCACACCATTTTAACGTTGGCTTTCTTCTCTGTTAACTTGTCTCCATTACTCTGTGGACAGTAGGCTCTCGAGAATCTAGGCGCGAAAAGGTTAAGAATACATCACACAAGAAATCAATGATTAACCACAGGAATAATTGAAATGAAATTGTCTTCACGCACAATGAGTATGAATAAAGTCAATGTCGGGAAATCTGTGGTTACTCCTGAAAAAAGTGCGATAATCACAGGAATAATTGGTGAAAAATTGTATTCACGCACTTAGAGTCTGATTAAAGTCACAATCACGGAGTAAGATACGATTTTTAATCACAAGAATATTATGTTTCTATGTTTATGATTGAGATTAAATTCGTATTCACACAATAAGAGTATGAATAAAATCATACTCCGTGATTAAGATTTGAATCATACTCTTAGTGTGTGAATACGAATTTAATCTTATTAATAAACACAGAAAGAAATTCTTCTGATTAAAAATTCTTAATCATGTTCATGTGTATGATTTTGCCCAACTCCGCTAGCGAATAGGGATGGGGCATCCATATCGATGTTTTTAAAACACCAATGTTTTTGATTCAATGTTCAACACCGAAGTTGAGGTACCTCAATATTATCGAACATAGATGTTATCGAAATCATCTATTTTTATTCTTTGTGACATCGATGTTTTTCTTACTGAAAAGAAAAAATATTTCCGACAAGTAAATTACAATTTTGATTCAGAGTCCACTGGTAGCGGAAGCATTGTTTCCAATTTTCATGGTTGAAAAAAAGTTATCCTTTCAAATGGAGAGTTTTACATTTCAGGCCTTCCTGAACAGTTTTGGATCTGTGTCTGTCTGTGTGTAACGAAATTCTTCCTTGCTGGCAAAACTATACGAAATTATTGTCCGATTTCGATAAAATGCTCAGGAATAGTGCGGGTTCAATCAATCAGCTAGAAATTTGATGTTTTTATTGAGTAGAAAGGTGTTACTGTATGCTGACTACCATATCTATGAATAATGCGTATGTTGTACGAACAAAAAAATGAAGATTTTCCTCGAAAAATCCACTTTCTAGCAGTCGGAATTATTCGGAATTATCACCATTGGATTCAGAGTAAAAAAAAATTACATAGGAATGATACCAAACTCGTCAAGTCCTCTTGAGGTCGAGGGTGACCATACGCCGCGTAAATAAAACACACGTTTTCTTGCACTCAAACTTGAATTACTCTTCCAATTTGAATTTTGGAAAGAAAAATTGATAGACCGTTGGAAAGCTGACTATTTGAGCATGTTTTTTTCCGAAGAGTGCCCCATAGAAATCAAAGTAAAAACTTCGAAAAAAAATCAAATTTCGAAAAAAATTTAAAGTTTGCTTTTTGACTTGATTTTTAGATATGATTTATTGCTAAAAGATTTTGGTTTTACACAAGGTAGCTTGGAAATTTAACGCTCTTTCCAACGATATCCTTAAATGTGTATTTACTTGGTAAATAACAGGAGTTATGACAGTTTTAATGACGCAAAAACGCGAGAAAAAACTTCGAAGTGACAAAATGGCATTTAGAGTAGGCTAAGAAAATTGCTGAGATATTTTTTGTTGGAAATACCTTGTAGAATCGAACCCCGAAGTTATGCCCAACTTAATATAGACACCCTGCATTGTGTATTGGGCTTGCCCGTTCCGACGAAAAAATAAATAATTAAGTACCTACCAAGGTACCTCATTTGCACATAAGGAGGGATTAATGGACTCACGTAAGGGTCAAGAATGTTGTTGCAGAGGGAAACAACGGTGGCGTTGTAAATCAAAGAAACTGGCCAACATTTGCCCACGTTCTTCTTCGCCTCTTCATCCACTCGAGCGAGGTACGAGTCGATATGAATTCCAAACTCCTTGCCAAACTCTTCAGCCAACTGCAAAGGTTAGAAACAAAGATAAGCATCTCTTGGATAACCCGATAAACAGGTAGTTTGTCTATCTAAACAATAAATGTATGGCAATGACCTTGCGAACGATGGCTGGCCCTTGGGAGTTGAGCGTTTTCTGTGCTTGCTTCAGATCCCGAAGGAGTGAGTCCACGGCCAACTTGAGACTAGAATGGTTGAACCTGAAACGAAAGACGCTGCATAAACTTATAGGCTAAAGAATGTCCAAATCACTAAGTTCATCTAATCAAAACATTGATTTTGATCAGGCATAAATTAATGAGGATAGGTATTCACTTGAGATGATTGGAGAGAAGGCTGGCATTTCCGTGGAGCTGTTTGCTCAGCTTCACCATCAACTCGACCTGCCGCTCTTGGTGTACTTCCAAGTACATTGCTTCGTTCTGAAGTCGTACTTTCACCTGAAGAATGACGAGTTATTAATGAACCGCACAATTCAATATTTTCCATGATTGAGAAAGAGACACCGTTCAAGCACCTATCTTTGGATCTTTGTAGCCTCACCAGATCTGGAATACAAGCAGCTTTCTGATTTGCTACATTACTGAAAAGTGCTGTAGTAAGTTTGGATCTGTGTCTGTCTGCGATAAAATCCTTGTAATGCGCGAAACGATACGAAATTATTGTCCGATTTCGATGAGATTTTCATGGATTGTGCAGGTTGACGTGTAGATGATCCCTTATGAAAATCATCGCCTTGGAACTGATAGCAAGTGCGCATGCGCAAACGTGAATTTCTTGTAACAGCCATAATTTCTACATTACCTAACCGAATTCGATGACATTTTCAGAGATTGTGCGCGTTGACGTGTAGACTACCCTATACTCTTGCCTTTATTTAAAGAGCTCTGGACCGCGGGTTCCAAAACCCCTTCCCTGCCAAGAGGTGGCAACGTTGCAAGGTGCTCACCTTGGGGTCTCAACTCACAACCCTTCTCGGTCAAAACCCATCATCCCTCTTCCTTCTTCCTCTTCTATCAACATACAATTTAATTATTTATCGTTCGGTGAACATTTTTCGTAATTTAAATTCGTAACGTACTAATTATTCTGATGAAAATGAGTCCAAATTTCCTGTAATTCGGCGAAGAGGGCGTAATTCGTTTGGGTGGATTGGCCGGGAGAGGGCTGCTGAGTTTAAAACGAGTTTGGGTTAACGGAAAACGAACAGAATCACGTTCATTCTCAGCTCTTCCCCCAAACGGATTGAAAAGATTAACCCAATTGAATTACCTCCTCACCCATTTTCCCCAAACAGAAAGCCCCTGCATCCTACTTACTTGTTAGACCAGAAAGCATCAGAACGTGGACATACAGTTATTAGACTTCCTCCTTATCATTGCCACTTCAACCCTATAGAGTTAGTATGGTCGTGGCTGAAAGATTTCGTGGGCAAGAGGAACACCACTTTCAAATTGAAAGACGTCAAAGCGCTGGTTCATACTGCGGTAGAGAACATTACGCCCGAGCATTGGAAGTCCTATGTTAAACATGTGCGAGGGATTATTGACGAAGCATGGGAGAAGGAGGGTTTGACAGATGAAGAAATAGAACAATTCGTAATTTCTTTGTCTGGAGATTCTTCTGATGAAAGCTCGTGGGAAGAAGACAGCGACATGGATGAAGACTACGACGATTCGTATGTACCGAACGGAAATTTTTCTGATATAGGTGTAGTGCCACTGTTACCGGAACTATGAATGCTATACTTTCTTATCTAAAATGGATTATTTTTCTATGAATTATTATATTGCTTTGTTATTAAAATACTAGTTTATGAGTATAAATTTATGATAATTTAACAGTAAAGTGAAAATGCCTATTTTCTTGAGTTCTCCCTTACATCATTTACTAATGTCAACTCAAAATTTCAATTTGTTGTGCCATTGTAGCCTTATTTATTTATAATCTACTGGGAGATTCAATAACCTCTCGTAATAGATTATTTATCAACCCAAAAATATCTTACAAATCAATATTTTTAATCGCAACTGTAACAGTAATACGGTAAACAAAACTCAGAAAAAATTATTATTAAATATATAACTTATATTTGGGAAATACCTGGAATCAAGATATAGGTAGGTTAAAAATTTCTGCTGTAAGACAATTTACTTGAATGTTCCTCATCACTCTTTTTTAATCGTACCTGCCTCGAGTTTATACTCGATATGTTCAATTTTTCTCGCTGATCACGATTTTGGTGATGGGATGATCGAAATAATTTGTGAATAAAGTGTGCATTTGCAGAAGAGGGTAAACTGTTGGGGGGGGGGGGTTTACAGGGGCGGAGGGGTCGCGCAGGTATACCTCGACCTTCCGCTGGGGCTCGGATTCTTGCAGCGATGCCGAACCTTCGGGGCCTTCAAAAATCCCAGAGCTCTTTAAATAAAGGCAAGAGTATAATTGGGTAGTCCGAGGTACTTTTATGTTGTTTAGAGATCAGTTACTCAACGAAATCGGATTATGGATACGAAGGAGCTATGTGCCACACCCACTTGGCAGACTTTATCGAATACAACATTTTTCTGGGAGGATTTCCACAATTCTTGTTTTCGACGAACCAATAATTTCATCTCTTAAAAATACATTTTGCGTAAGAAAATTTTGGAAAATATTTCAACGTTATTGTATATTTATAGCATATTAGAGGAAAATAAATTAACATAAATGAAAAACAAATTCTTATAAATCCGATCTCTACTGATGAATTTATTGGGGAACGTTTTTCCTACTACAGATGCCAGCGTCACGAGTATCCAGTTGACTGATCTGTACAGAAGTAATAGGAAAGCATGAAGCATCAGAAAACACGAACTTTTTCACGACAAATATTTTTTCAAATCGATCAGAGACAATTATCACGATAGAAAGCGCTAGTGTTCCAAACCTGTGGTGAAAACTATCCAAGGAGAAGTGGTGTTAGAAAGGCGTGGTTTGTTGTATAGTTGAGAGCAATATATTAGCATGGAACATGCTTTAGCCTTGGACTAACTACATGAGAAGTGTCACGCGGCAGGAAGGGTGATGCAGAGAGGGTAACGCGGGGTCCTTCCGTCCACCCCATTCCTATTCCGCCAAAAAACGCGGCTGAAGCATGTTCCATGTTACTTACTTCAATTTTACCTAAAGGCTACACGCAGTAAGGCGAGGCCCGAAGGGCCAAGTTTTCCGAGTTTTCTAAATATGTAGTAAACAAACGAGAGAACTTCTTTGTTTCAAATACATACAGTAAATTTAAAATTGACTTTTACTCACTTCATGTTGATGAGGAGGCAATCGCATGGCTGTATGATTCAAAGCAGCAGCTAATTGCAGGAGATCTATAGAAGTAATACGATCGTTCAACTGAAACAACGATGGAACAGGGTTAACATAGATTGTAACCAAGCTGACTAACCAAGAACAATAATGGAAATACTTACGACTGCAGTGTACATAGTGAGATCAATTGTATTGAGGGGTGAAGCGGCTAGAGCTCTTAGCTGTTGTTCCGCAAGAGGGGTGATTATAACGATGTCAGAAGAGAGGATGATAGAGTCGGACAGCTGACGGACTTTCTCTGGAAGATTGAATTTTTGCGAATACTCGAGCATCGATCCCGACTCCAGGCCCAAAAGGTGGTAGATGGAAGTGTTCCTGTGGCACTCACTAAACAAAGAAAACAGTCCCCATGATGAACTGAGTACAGGCGTGCATTGCAACATTCTCTTAACCCTTAATATCCTGAGGTACCTTTTTGGAAGTCCGATTTTTACCTGCGACAGTTTGTCCACTTTTCAACCAAAACTGATAGCCGTTGGCTATCTTGATACTCCAACTATCAATGTTTTCTCGTCAGAGATGGCGCCACTGTCCGAGGCAGCACAGATCCCTCTGTGAAGTGAACCTTCTCCACCTTATTCCTTGGTTCTGTAGTACAGAATGTGATCTATCTTTGATGTAATAAGTACTCTATGAGAAATAACCCCAACATCTCATCGACAATTTTTTAAGTTTCTTCCTTCTACTCCAACAAAATTGGTTAATAGATAGATTCTGCTGACACAGATAGCACTAGTGTGGCCATTCTTGAGCTGGCACACTGTAATATGAACTGAGGTACCTTCAGCTCAAATATATTCTATAAATTTGTCAAAATATATCGAAAATTAATTTTAAAATACGATTTTTTTTAAAAACAAGTGTTAAATTAAGGATAATGTATGAAAGTACATCGCTTGATCATGCTGTTGTAATATAACTGAGATGATTACGTGATTATAGTGCTGAGGTTGAGGGGGCGGAGTTTGGAAGCATCCTCGCCAATGGATGTGTAGATGTCCGACAGGTTAACAGCCTTGTCGAGCAGAGCAAAGGTAGAGTCGGTCGTTGGATGACGAAGAGGGTTGCAAATGGCTCTATCCACCATGGATCCTGTCAGCATGTAGCCGAGAACCACCGCTATCAAAGCTGAGAACGTTAAAAACTTGATCCATACTGACCTGCAACAGAATAATAAACAAAAACATCTTGAGATCAGCTTAGATACTAGTCGGAGGTGATTTCTAGAAATATTAATACATATGAGAATCAATATGATTATAGCTGAAAAATTTTACTAATCGCTGAGTGAGAAAGTTGAACAAACTCGAACGTTATTATCATCCACTAGGGTTTAAAAAACTCACATCATAAGGAACCTTGCAGCTGTCCCTTTGTCGCAGCAATCGTCAGTGTAATGTACGTCGGGTCTTCGTCCACAGTATCCGCAGAGGAGGCCGGCTGAGAGACAGAAGAGAACCACGACGAGCACTAAGCACACTCCCAGGCCAAGGTAATACCTGTAGATAGATAGATAGATATGTTTATTTTCGCCATTTTGTACATTTTTACAATAATATAAATGCATGAAGGGATGCAATTTGCTCAGATTTCCTACCCGACATTAGGCTTGGCCCGTGTTGTAAGTAGGATCTTTGCAAAATCGCTCCATATCGGTAAATAAATTGATGTATACTATACAATTACAGTAATAAGTAAATTAATAAACAATACATGATTGGACAGAATTAAGGACGCATTTTGATAATCTCCAACATATACTAACTTACTTTAATATTCTCTAACTTTAATAATCTCTAAACTTAAATAGTCTCCTATACATATATGCTGTTTAATAGCCTTTCGCATCTAAAGCCCCCTTCTGTAACTAGCCAACTTAACACTTGCTTTTTGTATTTTGGTCTAGTGAACTTCTGGGGACTTTTCATGCTACAAGCAATTTCTCGATGCAACAAATGTAGAATGAAAATCGGGCTGTGCGTTGTCAGAGTCAGTCTAGGTCTAGGGTCAATTACATTCCCTGCGGCGGCATATCTAGTTTCGTATTTAGGATCCCTTCGAGAAACATCAATTATATTGGGTGTCCTAAAGAATTGCAATAGTAGATTTTTCAGATAAAGTTTCCAATAGTAAATACCTTAGCAATATCAAATAGATCTACGGAAGGGGTCCTACGCGGTAATGACAACATCATTTTTATGATAATTTTCTGCCGAACATGTAACTTATTTATATGGTTGGAATACGTTCCTCCCCATGCTATTATGCCATACTGCAATACAGATTGCAACATGGTATAATATATAAGTTTTATTGTTTGCTTCGGGAGCGTGTGTCTAACATTGTAGAATATATATATATTTCCTAATCTTATCATGGATATAGTCTATATGGGGCTTCCACTTAAGCTCTTCATCCAGAACTAGCCCCAGATACTTATGCCTTGCAACTCTTTCTATCGAATCACATGAGCATATTTCATCTTCTACACAAGAGTGCAGGATGATTTTCAAGTGTTTTTCCTCAATTTGTGACTTATTTCCTCCGTAAACTATCAGTTTGGTCTTGTTAGCATTCTCTTGTGAGATAACTCTTGTGAAACCATTTCCCTACTTGATTTATAACCTGATTTAAATTTAAATTTTGTAGAATGGAAACACCGCATGCAGTATTCGTTCAATGACAATATAAAGCAATCAATATTTAAGGTTGAACAACAAACTACCTGTACTGAGCGTATTCAAGCAACTGGGCTTCTTTCTGATCGAGAGATCGATATGGAATGCTATCTATGTAAGATTCCATTTTATCCAGCACTTTGATCACTTTGTCCGAATTACTTTTCAGAACAGCACCTGAACATAATAATTAAAGTGAAAACAACAGTGAAACGTACAAATTTGTTCAATCCAAGAATAGTAGAGTAACATCTCACCAGCTTTCGTGATTTCCTTTGCAATGTCTGGGATCGTTCGGTCAACCGATTGTTGGATGTTGAGTTTTATCCTGTCAAATTCGTTCTTCCCTTTGACAACCTCATCTTCTATGTCTCGGGCGAGAAGGCTGGTGACGTTTTCTAGACTGATCGTCACATCGGGAAGCTGCCCCACATGAAAATTCATTCAAAGAATAAAATAAATAAAGAATAAAAAATTTAAGGGGATGAGCAATTACCATGAATACGAATTGATTACACTCAAAATTTATCGATATGAGATAATTTAAGAGATTTTCAAACTTCAAGATTTCAAAAATGAGGTAGGATGCAAGTTGACTGTCTGTCGGAACTGCTGCTGTCCGTTTACAGAACCCTACGACATTCGTGTTACCTAAACGCAACTGTCACTGTGTTGCCACTAACCCTCTAAAAGACATACCATCTTCGCCATGATGAAAAATATGGTAGATATGACGATCTGGCTCAAATATTCAAGGTGCACGCACGCATTTCATATGCAAAACGAGCAGCCAACACCGAATCTCCATGCTTTGAAACCACCACTTGGAATTCATACAAATTTATTTCATTAAAAGATTGAGATGTAAAATCGAATGTGCTTTGCATTTTGTGAAGCATTCACGTTACCTACGTATAACTGGACTTCACAGATCTTCTGGTGTAAGCCTAACTGGTGTGCCATACGCTAACAGTCGATTCTACAACTAATTTGCAACAAACAATGTCTCCTAGCGATTTTTTTTAAACCCTTCGTTTTCGAGTTATTTTAACTTTAAACTTTTTTTTCGTGACTTTGACCTTATGTCATTAAATCGGTTATAACTCCTTCAATTTGCTGTGTAAATTACAATTTAAGAATACCGTTTGAAAGAGCATTAAATTTCCTATCGGATAGATGCCTTAACTTTTTTTTTGAGTTAAGGTTTGAGTTATGAAAACGTCCTCTAAAAAGAGAATTTTACGTAATTTTGGAAACCTCGCATTTTTTCAATCTCAAATTTAACTACGAGAACCCATACTTTTTGAAGATGCAAGAACAGTGAAAACTGCGCCAAAATGTCAGCTTTCCAATGGTATAATCAAAACATGTTTTACAACCGAATTTAGGGGAGAAATTCGTGTTTGAATGCGGAAAAACGTGCATTTTTTCAACAAAATCAGCACTCTCGCCTCCTGTTTCCGGAGGCCTCGCGGTCTACTGCAGCGCCCACCCACCCACTTACATCGTCCGACCCCTCAGATCGACTAGGCGGAGCGCCGATTTCGTTGAACAAATGCACGTTTTTCCGCGTTC
This sequence comes from Apolygus lucorum, assembly GCA_009739505.2. Classification (NCBI taxonomy): domain Eukaryota; kingdom Metazoa; phylum Arthropoda; class Insecta; order Hemiptera; family Miridae; genus Apolygus; species Apolygus lucorum. The sequence continues at coordinate 26,574,652 of CM019173.2, read as the reverse complement.
AAACACAAAATTCTCCCCTAAATTCGATTGTAAAATATGTTTTGATTATACCATTGGAAAGCTGAGATTCTGGCGCAGTTTTCACTGTTCTTGCATCTTGAAAAAGTATGGGTTCTCGTAGTTAAATTTGAGATTGAAAAAATGCGAGGTTTCCAAAATTACGTAAAATTCTCTTTTTACAGGACATTTTCATGTCTCAAACCTTGACTCAAAAAAAGTTAAGGCATCTATCCGATAGGAAATTTAATGCTCATTCCAACGGTATCCTTAAATTGTTATTTACACAGCAAATTAAAGGAGTTATGACCGATTTAATGACATAAGGTCAAAATCACGAAAAAAAAGTTTAAAGTTAAAATAACTAGAAAACGAAGGGTTTAAAAAAAATCGCTGGGAGACATTTTTTGTTGCAAATTAGTTGAAGAATCGACTGGTAGCGTATGGCAGACCAGTTAGGCTAACACCCTGTATAAAACGACCTCATGGAAATTTTCAGTTATTTTTTGTTTGTTTTTGGGACGGGGTCAGTCACTTAGACCATAAATTTGATCTATTATGACAGAATTCCCTTTTCACTTAATTGCCCGTTTGAAAACCTCGTCTTTCGGGCGTTTCCCGAGGAATTTCGGCCGGGACAAGAGTACCTTTATCGAAATGCCGGAATAAGGTAGATGTTACAGCAGGGCATTCACAGAGAATATGTTCTGCTGTCTCGACTCCTACGCAGCAGAGTCGGCATTCAACTGTCGACTGTGAAGATGGGTCTTGATACCATCTTGTGATATGGTATCTCAAAGGGCAGAGGCCAGTGAGGAGGCCTATTATGGTGCGAAGGTCTTCCCTCCTTAGTGACCGCAGAGCTTGTGCATAATTTTTAGGAATGTTGATCAGCTGCTTGGCTTGCTTCTACTTTGGAGTGTTGCGCCAATGTGCAGGTCTCTTGATATCCTCCTATTTCTGTACCTGTCGAGTATTAAAGCTCTTAACCCCAAGTAGGGACCGTAACTCCGTTCAGGATCGAAACATTGGGACTCCGATCCCTGCTTGGCGAGGCGATCGGCTTCTTCGTTGCCAACAACCCCCTCATGGGCAGGGACCAGAGCAAAGTCAACATATTGCCCCGAGCCGTAGCCCTAAGGGAGTCCAGACAATCCCAGGTCAGCCTTGATGTTATTGAGTATGCTACAATTGCCTTAAGCTATCAGATACTATGTACTGCCTGGCTATCAGATACTATGTAAATTCTCGCACCTTTGAGTCTTTTCCTGGCGATCTCTTGTCCGTTCATTTCTATGGCATGGGTTTCAGCCTGATAAATGGTCGCTATTATTCCTAGAGGTTTAGTAAGCTGAAGTTTGGGCCTTTGATCCCTAGGCCAGCTTTTCCATTCATCACAAACCCATCTGTGTACCAGAGAAGTCAACCTGGCTCACTTTGAGGCGTGTCTCTTTTCCAGCATTCACGATCATTAACGATCACTCTAAAGAGTAGGTCAAAGTTCATTTTTTTCCAACATCATGTCAGGAACCTACATCCACTGGATCGGTGAGGACTTGGTCCGATATTTCCAGGTGGCTCCCTTTACGAGGGGGAAGTTTGAGTTTTCACGAATGCAGCATTCTGATAGACCCCAAGAAGGCTGTCCTCTGACCAAAAATATGGAGACGAGTGAGGTCAAGACGAACCTCCAGTGCTGCTGTAGGGGTGGTACTGTTTACTTCAGATATACCAAGGCATGCTTGCAGTTATTGGTACATTCAACCTTCGGGCGATCACACAGTGATTGGAGGCGTTGTCATTAATTTCAAGAAGGAGAGAACAATCAACCAATAAAAAAAATAAAAAAACAAGTTATTTTGGAATACAAGATGGAAGGAAAATCAAGTGAAATAGGTGCAATGCGACCTAATTTTCGCTCCCAGTAAGCAATATACTGATATCAAACAACAAACTCACCTTATTAACAAAAATCGAGAATAAGTACTCTTCGTAATATAAAGTGACGTATTTCAGGATATTTTAAAAAATTGAAATTATTTCTTCATTTCAACCAAATAAGCGATTATTTGAATGGTTAACCCTGATGAGTTACGCAAGAAAATGTTTTTAAAAAATCCCATCGATATTTATAAGCCAAAGCGGGTTTTCTTTGGTTTGAGATGCAGTGGAAGCTGGATTTTGTACATTGAAGGTCGCGGTGCTTCAGCGAATTACGGTGGTCAAAAGTTAATTTGTGAATGAATTGCTCGAAATCCAAAATCATGAGATCCATTCCCGTATGAATCGCTTATAAAATTTATAAGAATAATTACTTTGTTAAGTACCTACAATGGAATATGAATTCCACACAAATAAATAAATGGAAACTACAAAACCTACAGATTTCGCTGAATGATGTGTAGAAAAAGTATGGATTCTGGAAAGGAAGTGAAGATTTACATCTTTGACAGGACAAATGAACTTGAAAACAAATTACAAGAGAAACTTGGGAAGAAACCACGTACTTTACTCATAACCAACCACTAAAACTACGATTGCTAAGAAGTGGGTGTTATTAATAAAATGCATTGAGAAAATATAGAAAATGTTATGCATATGAGAGGCGATTTACCTGAGGGAGGTACCTATCGAGGAGCTAGCCATGAAACAAAAATTATTACACAACATTAAAAAGCAGCAAGATGCCACACATAAGCCAGAATGGGAGACCAAGCACTCAAGTATTGATTATGTAAAGGGAATAAACTACCCTAAATGGATAGTAAGAATGCAACAATATCACACTTACAACAAGATTAATGTCTACTTAAAGATTGCATTGATTTCTCTGGATCTCACTCGTATACCATAATCCAGTAATTTTCGTATAACTCTTATATTTATCACAATTATAAGAAAAAGATTTCGATAAATAATGAAAACGTCTGCCAAGTGGGTGTGGCACATAGCTCCCTAGTATCCGTAACCCGGTCAACAACATCAAAACATCAATCTCTGAGTACCTTGCACTACCCTCATAGGGGACTATCTACACGTCAACCATGACAATCTCCCAGCATTTCATCGAATTTGTAGAAAATACAGAATTTTTACTGTAACAAGGAATTCACATTTGCCCATGCGCAGAGTCTAATATTGGTCCGGGGGATGATTCTCATAGGGAACCATCGACACCCCAATCTGAACTATCCTGAAAGATTTCATCAAATTCGGATGAAAAATGTAGAAGTTACGGCTGTTACAAAAATTCACGTTTGAGTATGCGCAGTAAACTGCTATCCGTCTGGAAGCGATCATTTTCATAGGGGACCATCTACACGCCAACCCGCACAATCCCTGAAAATTGCATCGATATCGGACTATTACTTCGTATAGTTTTACCTGTTATAAGGATTTCATGACAGACACGGAACCAAAACTGTTCAGAGATGCCTAAAAACGAAAAATCAATGGAGAGGAAATTTTGATTTTTCAACCTTGAAAAGTGAAAACACTGCTTCCGCTAACATGGTAGATTCGGAAGCAAAATTGGATTATTAAGTGGAAATATTAGTCATTAAAAACCTAACAATCCCAAACTTGTGTCGTCAATTTACGATGTTTATGAAGATTACTTGATGCAGGTTAATAAACACGGAGTTGAGAAGAACGTAGTCTACTTTTAGGAAAGTAATGAGTCGCAAAGTTAAATCAATTTCGACGGTTAGGTCATCGTCAGTGACAAACGAGAACTGAAGGCACTTCACAGAGAGCACAGCTAACGTAGTCACAGATGAAAGGGTCCCATAGGTCGAGAAAGTGAAAGGCATACCCAATCAGACTGAAGCAGATATCAGTGAAAGGAGTACTTGAATTCTATTGGCTCAGAGAATTGGGAGGGAGGATCAACGAAATTGCTATGTTAAAAATGCAAAAATAGAGAGCAGACAGAATGGTTGGGAGCTCAAATAGAGATAAAGATAACATAGCGAGGGGGGGGGGGGATTTGTCACCAATGATTTAATTATTTAAGGAATTTAATCCGTTGAAGCAGGGTAGCTGGTGTAGACACCAACTTCAAGGGTCATCCAGAAAGTGAGAAAAAATCTAGAAAGATCTTAAAAAAACGAAAAATGCTTGTATTGTTGTGAAATTTACAAAATACTTAACAATTACACGGATTCAACACTGTCCCCGTTGAATTTGAGACATTTCTGTATCCTAGGCACCGGCTTTTTAATCCCACATACCTCTTTATCACTTATGAACGGCTTCCAGGACCTCTTGGTCGTATTTACATTGCTATCCACCCACAAACTCTAACAATTTGATGAACAGATGGAAGTCGAGTGAATTGGGTGGGTGGTTGATAATGTTCCATCCAAACAAAGAACAGTTCTAGGGAGATACGTTCAGATGTTGAGGAGGACGTGGCTGATTAGCTACTATGCATTGGATCATCTATACAATGAGGAATTTCACCATGTCGGAATTTCCTATTTTTACCCCAAAATTGGATTCAGCACCTCGAAAAACCGCCTATAACAAACTTTCAGCCCATACTTCCTAATTTACGAATAAACAAAACAGTGTAAAAAATATGTCCTCAACTCGAGGGCATTAGACAAGCTTTCACGCCAGACGAGACAAACTGGTCGAAAATATCGCTTTTATATTGGGCTGTGCGAGGTCAAATGATGGCGGAAACACCAACAACCTAGTACTGGCGTTGGGTAAAAAAAAAGTGTAGAAAATATGAACATTTAAAAAGCCGGGAGGATGACGTCACCCTGGAATAGTTCATTTACCGCCGCTTGAAGTGCTGAGATCGTGAAATCTATAGTCCCCAGATGCAACATTTCACAAAACCAGTAAAGTTTGAAATCGAAAAACTGAAGAAAAAATAGAAAAAGCAAAATGGGGAAAATGAGGTTTTTCCTGTTTTTGTTTGATAACTTTCCTTTTAGATATCACGATTTCGTCATATCATCGGGCAACACTGGGAGGAGATGGCGATCTGAACAGCCAATCAGTGAGCGTTCCCGCTTCACGTTGAAGAGGTCCGTTTTCCCAGTTATTTTTGAAATCATAAGTTTTGATTGTCTCTCAAAAATAACAGGAGATTTGTTTTCCGAAATCAACCCGATTTTCATCTATCCCATTAACTATTCAGGAAAAATGCAAACAGAATTCGGTGAAATTCCTCATTGGGTTATGGATACGAGGAAGCTATGTGCTACACCCACTTGGGAGACGTTTTTAGTTGTATCCTAATATCGATTTTCCACTTGGAAACAGTCATAGCTCATTGATTTTGTTTTAAAAACTGTAAATTGTGTGATATAACAGATAGGTACCTGGGTAAAGTTGGATTCCAGAGTCAGAGCTGTGATGTTGTACTTGTTGAGGAATTCAATGCAAACTCGTTCGTGTTGGCACATTCGAAGTCTATTTAATAAAGTCTCCCTCACGTCTCGGAGCGCTGAAAACAGTAGGTTGAGGTGAAGGCAGAATTTAGGAGCAATTCCAATTAAACAGCAATGGATGATTTTACCTTAGAATTGTTAATACGAGCGTTAATTTATACAAGTTTTCAAAATATGGACAAGAGAAGGTGTATGTCGGTCGGTTAGTTAGGTCATGGGGAAAAAATGGAAAGTCCAATAAATCGCACAAACTAGAAAAACACATTACAGCTAGAAAGCTTATTTCTAAGAATAATGCCAAACAGCCTCATTCCCAATAGTAGGAAATTGTCTTGAAACAGGCGAGAGACTAGTCGAATGGAGCATTAGAAAACAGACCTTATGGACATGTAAGAACATAGTAAGTTGTTCAGTGGTATGTTTACCCAATTCCAAAGTTCTAGCGTTGCCCTGAAGAGCGTTGGTCAGGGAGTCTATGCTGGCCAGGTCGTTACGAATGACCTTCAAGCCGTGGACGATGGTCGTCAGATTCGTGAGAACAGCTGCTTTGGAGATGTCACCCAATTTGTCTTTGACGATTTCACCACTTTCTGGGGAATACACGAGACAACAAACGAATCAGTTAAGACGGCAATAGCGAGGAAGCAGCACTTCGACATCCAAAAGAAGTGTTTCATAAAGGTACATAATTATTCGAAAGAAGCAAATACCTAGAATACTACCGATGTAAGTTTAGAAAAATGAGAAGTACAGATGTACGAAGATACTTACTTCTCAGGAGTCTGTTCAGCACTAAATCAAGTTCACCGAAGTTCGTTACAAGAAGAGTGCTGACTTCCTGCAAACAACAAGTTTGTAATTATAAACGTGGGGAACATAAAGATACAAATTGGTTGATTTCAGATGTTAGGGGGTCTCAGTCGTTCGCAGTTCCTTCCTCGTTCCGGGTTAGTCTAATCTCTTACGAACCAGCGCTCAAAGTTTCAAAATTGTACTTAAATTTGAAATTGTCAAGGATTTTTGAAATGCATCAGTGCATCTACCTATGGAGTTGAAAAACTAAAAGATTGTCACTGGAATCATCAAAATCGAACAATAATTACCAGAGAAAAAGGGAAAACTATTGAAACATTGAGTGAATAAACGCTTTTTAATTAGCGCCAGTATTTTAGTTTTTAAATTCCCTAGGTAGATGCACTGATGAATTTTGATAATCAAAGAAAAATTCAAATTTAGGTACAACTTTGAAACTTTGAGAGCCGGTTTGTGAGAGATTAGACTCACCCGGAACGAGGAAAGAACAGAGACCGAATGAGACCTCCTTAACCACTTTTTAATTTACTCAGCCCATCCGAATGTGAGGAAAACATACAATAGGACGAAAACTGATCAAGTATCCAAAATCTGAATGAAGATTTGGAGGATTATGGAGCGTATTTTTGAGGTTAAGGAAATATGAAGTCTCAAGCAAAATGTGCTAGTTGCCATTGAGCAGTTAGCTATCCTCAAACAACTCATTCATCATGAGGTGTACCAACATTAATGAATACTGAGGTATTTTCAAAACTTTTTAGAGTTTGATAGAAAGTTATACCTTTTTCGTATTATTCAGATAAAGCTTGGAGTCCCTTGTGGCAGCCCTGACGGTCTTGGGTATATTTTTGGCACCTTCTTCCATGTATTCGTTAGTAACGAATGCGCACACGACACCAAACCTGAAAACAGCACAATAAGATTAAAGTTTAAAATCATGTTGTTATTTATCTGTGCCTCACCAACAAGTACGAATTCTAGTGTAACTACAGTCCCAGGAGATATGTTTTGTTGGCTCTTCCTACCCGTCTGTACATGAAAAAGTACGTCATTATGGAGTTTTTTATCACCCAAGGTCCTGTCCACATCGGCTTTCAAGAGAGTCCGCAAGTTTCGGAGACAGACCTCTGATGCCTGATTCATTTACTTGATACGGTGCCTTCTTCCTGTTTAGCAAAATTCCTAACCTGGTCAAGTTGTTCCTGGAGTTTCAGTGCTGAGGACGTATTCCAAGCTTAAGGCTGATGAAGGGGGCAATCAAGATTTTCCGGTAAACGGAAATCCCTTCCATACATCACCTGTGCTGGGGAAAATACAATGGTACCATGGAGTGATGAACGGTAATCCAGGAGAAATAAGGGAACCTTCTCTACCCAATCCTATCGTCCTAATCAGCCGCTCCACTAATCCTGCTGTGTACGGTGCATTCAGATTCGTATGAGTCGAAGGAAACAGAAGGTTCAAGGGTAACACGCCGGTAGGTACCGTCCAGAGATACCCTTGACAATGACACGGTCTACGTAAGACCCAGGAACTGACAATCATAACGAGGCTCACCGCTGCGTGAATTCGCCCGAAGTTGCACATCTTCTTGAGAAATGTTTTACCTCATTCACCTTCAGAAGTGAAAACTCGAATGAGTTAACTGGAAGTCATCTCTAATGTAACAATAGTTATGTTGAATATTACAATAACTTGGGATGATAATATTCTAAACGAGATTGGTACTCTTGGTAATTTTACCGAGTAACAATGGATTAGTACGCGTAGCGAACCGAGAAATGGTAAGAGATGAGCTCTGATACGCGAGCAGCGTCCATCATTGACCATTATCTCACCTGATGCCTGATAGTCTTCGTATTCAAATGATTTTACTTCTTGTTTTTATGGGTTCCTTCGTTCCACGATGGCAAAACCTCTCTAGGTAAACTAAACAACAACACTTTTTGGTGACAACCAAAAGAATGCGGGGAAGATCTCTACGATGTTATCATTGACAGTGAGAGGAAAATGTACTGCCTGGATTTCATCGAAATACTGGAAAAAAATACGGCATTACGGCTAACTAAGGAGTGGCGAGAGAAAAGTTCAATCATAGCAGACATTTGAATGAGACTGGTGTAATTGATTATTTGAAGCAAATCTTATGCCTACCTAGCACCTAAATCATTTGATACCTCTACCTATCCTTCTCCTACCATGAAGTCTAATCATGGTATTTTCGATCCAATTATTTCACCAGCTACCTAGGTACACCCCAACTAGAATCGGATGGTTATTAGCTCATTGCTTCAAGAAGAGAACAAAGCTCTACAACTTGATTGGGTAAGCTTACGTTACCTACTTATTCTATCTGTAACAAAGGTATAGACAAAAATATACACAAACGAGGACTGATCAATTAGTTCCAGGGCCCTATTCTGATTCACTAAACGCACCAGTCGCTAACTTAACCACCGAGTTGCTAACTGAAGCGACATGGATATTATAAACTTAATAGTGTTTCCCATTCATTTTCCAAGAGATTAGTACCGTTAAAATTTACCAATTAAGGTGAATGCACACTTTTTGGAAACGGGAGAGGGAGGGGAATAGATGTATAAATGAATAGATTAGGTTTATTTGTTACCCCCTCCATAAACAACGATAATTCGAACTTTTAATGTAATAAGTTGGAATTGAAAAATGTTAGAAAATCAAAATGTATCAAATATATTCATGTGAGTACTCTTTTTTCATGAGATTCAAGGCGATGTGAGGGCTCATAATTTGGAAGTATTAAATGTTTTACCCCCACCACAAATGTAAATATAGAAGGTATGTTAGGTATGCTAGAATCAAATCCTCCACATAAAAAATCGTGTTGGTACTTTTTGGAAACAGGGTGATCAGGAGATTCACATTTCGGTAGAATTACTTTTTTTACCCCCACCCTAACATATAGTATGTTAGGTATGCTAGTACCCAATCCTCCACATAATTAATTGTATAGGTACTTTTCGGAAACAGGGTGATCAGGAGATTCACATTTTGGTAGAATTACATTTTTTACCCCCACCCTAACATACAGTATGTTAGGTATGCTAGTACCAAATCATCCACATAATTAATCGTGTAGGTACTTTTTGGAAACAGGGTGATCCGGAGATTCACATTTTGGTAGAATTACATTTTTTACTCCCACCCTAACATACAGTATGTTAGGTATGCTAGTACCAAATCCTCCACATAATTAATCGTGTAGGTACTTTTTGGAAACAGAGTGATCAGGAGATTCACATTTTGGTAGAATTACATTTTTTACTCCCACCCTAACATACAGTATGTTAGGAATGCTAGTACCAAATCCTCCACATAAATAATCGTTTAGGTACTTTTTGGAAACAGGGTGATCAGGAGATTCACATTTTGGTAGAATTACATTTTTTACTCCCACCCTAACATACAGTATGTTAGGTATGCTAGTACCAAATCCTCCACATAAATAATCGTGTAGGTACTTTTTGGAAACAGGGTGATCAGGAGATTCACATTTTGGTAGAATTACATTTTTTAAACCACCCTAACATACAGTACCTATGTTAGGTATGCTAGCTCCAAATCCTCCACATAAATAATCGTGTAGGTACTTTTTGGAAACAGGGTGATCCGGAGATTCTCATTTTGGTAGAATTACATTTTTTACCCCCACCGTAACATACAGTATGTTAGGTATGCTAGCTCCAAATCCTCCACATAAAAATTCGTGTAGATACATTTTGGAAACACGATGATTAGGAGATTCACATTTTGGCAGAATTACATTTTTACCCCCCCTCCCCCTGTTTCCAAAAAGTACCTACACGATTATTTATGTGGAGGATTTGGCATACCTAACAAAAACTAGCATACCTAACATACTGTATGTTAGGGTGGGGGTAAAAAATGTAATTCTACAAAAATGTTAATCTCCTGATCACCCTGTTTCCAAAAAGTACCTACACGATTATTTATGTGGAGGATTTGGTACTAGCATACCTAACATAGGGGAGACCGGGGCAGGTTGGCATAAGGGGCGGGTTGGCACAGTGCTTTTAAAATGGAAACCGAATGGCGGCGAAACCTTCCCTCTCGGTCACGTGATCTCCTGTTGGGTCCCCAGTCGTCAACAAAGTTTCATGGAGGTCGGTCCTGCGCTCAAAGAAAGAATTAAAAATTTCAGATTTTACGACAAGCAAGTAACTTTTCACACTCCTACTATTTGGTTTTAAGCGCCTTGTGTGTTGAAATTTTTGTAAGTTTGAAAGTGTAGACCTATTTTACTGCATTTAATGAACAGAATCCGCTAGTGAACGTTTGGAAACCACTGTTTGTGAAGCTAATGGTGGCCACTGTTGTCAGTGAGCCCTGTCGGGGCGGGATGGCATTTTTTGGGAGGGGCGGGTTGGCATAAGCCAATTTTTTGTTTTTCTTATGCCAACCCGCCCCTCCCAGATTTATCATTGACACCTAATGAACAAAAATTTCATATAACTTATTTTAAGAGCTCTATTGCTTGTCACAGGGATGCGAACTTGGAAAAGGACCACTGAGAGAGGTTTTTTTGCAGATTTCTTTTCTGTTTTCATTGAGGTCCAACCTAAAAATACTTATGCCAACCCGCCCCAAGGGCCATGCCAACCTGCCCCATAAGGGGGGCAGGTTGGCATAGATTGACTAGCTCTAGTTGAATCGATCTGAGCCTTTTTGTAGTTCATTATGAACATCGAGGATGAGGGGATTTTGAAGCCCATGAGTTATACTTTCACTGGGTAGTTTAACTTTTATGATTGACTGATCACAACTCCTAGGAAAAATCAAAAACGAAAATCTATGCCAACCCGCCCCGGTCTCCCCTACTGTATGTTAGGGTGAGGGTAAAAAATGTAATTCTACCAAAATGTGAATCTCCTGATCACCCTGTTTCCAAAAAGTACCTACACGATTATTTATGTGGAGGATTTGGTACTAGCATACCTAACATACTGTATGTTAGGGTGGTTTAAAAAATGTAATTCTACCAAAATGTGAATCTCCTGATCACCCTGTTTCCAAAAAGTACCTACACCTAGCATACCTAACATACTGTATGTTGGGGTGGTTTAAAAAATGTAATTCTACCAAAATGTGAATCTCCTGATCACCCTGTTTCCAAAAAGTACCTACACGATTAATTATGTGGAGGATTTGGTACTAGCATACCTAACATACTGTATGTTAGGGTGGGGGTAAAAAAATGTAATTCTACCAAAATGTGAATCTCCTGATCACCCTGTTTCCAAAAAGTACCTACACGATTAATTATGTGGAGGATTTGGTACTAGCATACCTAACATACTGTATGTTAGGGTGGGGGTAAAAAAATGTAATTCTACCAAAATGTGAATCTCCTGATCACCCTGTTTCCAAAAAGTACCTACACCTAGCATACCTAACATACTGTATGTTAGGGTGGTTTAAAAAATGTAATTCTACCAAAATGTGAATCTCCTGATCACCCTGTTTCCAAAAAGTACCTACACGATTATTTATGTGGAGGAATTTTTACTAGCATACCTAACATACTGTATGTTTGAGGTGGGGTAAAAGATATAGTACCCCTAAATGCAGAAAAATGGTCCCATATATAATACGTAAATGTTAACGTGGAAAAAAACACGAGAAATTCTCGAAAACCGAAAGATTTTGAGTAACAACTCGGTTGATAACTGAAACCACTTGGTTGATAAATGAAGCGACTGCTCCGGACCAGTCGCTAAGAGAAGAGCCTTCGAAACCACTGAGTTGCTTCAGTTAACCACTGAAACGAGAAAAAGGTGCGTTTAGTGAATTAGAATAGGTCGCTATTATAATATCCATATCGCTAACTCCGAAAATTAGCCACCCAGTGGTTTCGGGAAACCACTCAGTTGCTTCGCGAAGCCACTGCGGGCGCGTTTAGTGAATCAGAATAGGGCCCCAGGACTTTTTGCACTTTGCGCCTTCACATCAACGTAGAGGGTCGATTTGACGCTCATTTTGGTTAATTATTTTCAATAATGAACCTTTGGAATCGACCAAGAAAACATATTTTTTCACACCCCCTCAAAATTTGTTGGTTTACGTTTCAAGGTAACGTAGAATCCAAAAATTGAATAAAAATTTGGCCGTCCGTCCGCCGTACGCGGCACTTTCCCCACTTAGCATCGACAGATTTTGATGAAATTTGGTATGAAGGCTCCATTTGGGGTCTAGTTGTGCACCGAAGATTTTGGTTGATGTAGGTCACCTCTAAGGGTCGAAAATGAATTTTGAAAACGCCCTAACTCAAAAAATTTTGATATAAAGGTATTGTTTTTCCATCAACTTAAGATAGTAAAGAATTTTTTGAGACCACGCGGAGCCCTGTAGGACAAACCGTTCGCTCCCTACGAGGATTAAAGGGTTGGACGTACGATAAATCAGAAACACGAATGTGAATCGCAAAAGAGGCCTAGTCTCCGTTCAAATTAAAGCTGACCGAATTGCGTTCAATGTTTTTCTTCATGTTGGATGGTTGGTGGCTTTGTAGATGAGTGATCTATATAGAAAATTAATAAACCATTGTGTAATAATTTGCAGCGTTTTCAGTGTGAATCTTCCTGAGTAACCTCCTGTTCTACTTATTGCTTCATCATTCTCCAAACTGGCATTACTTAAAGACGTTGAAGCCCCTTTTTCTTGATCCCCATTTTTGGTTTATTATTTTCAATAATGAACCTCAGGAATCGACTTAGACAAATATTTTAACCCACCCACTCTCAAATTCATATGGTTTACGTTTCAAGGTTCGTAGAACCAAAAATCGAACAAAAATGTTGCCGTCCGTTCGCTGTAAGCGGCACTTTCCCCAGTTACCATGGACCGATTTTGATGAAATTCGGGGTATAGTTCGGCCTCGAAGCTTTTGGTTGATCTCAGTCACTTCTAGGGGTAGAAAAATAAGGGATGAAATGTTCAAAACGCAACTGAAAACTTTCGAAATAAAGGCACCTATTTTTTAAATTAATTTAACATCGAATTAAATGTGTAGAATTGAATGAGACCACCCAGAGCTTTGTATGACCTACCGTTTGTTCCCTATGAGATCTCAAGGCCTGGACTTACGGTAAATCAGAAACACCAGTGTGAATCGCAAAGAAGCCTAATCTCCGTTCAAATTTTAGCTGAGCAAAATGCGGTCGTTGTTTGTTCCTTCGAGATGTACTCAATTTTGCCCCTATTTTTTCGAATTTAGAGTGAAGCGTTTATTTCTTCAAAATAAACTTGATAGTGAAGCGAAATGGTTGCTAGGTAGTGACAATGGCAAAGCTGTGTTCTTTCCAGGCGAGTGATCTATACAGAAAAAAAACAAACCTTTGTGTAATAATTTGCAGCGTTTTTAGAGTTTTTTATGAATGCGAAGGAGAAGCAGTGTGATTGCGTGAAATTGGACGAATCGTTCATGGAAGCTTTTAAAATGCTTCAGAGAGCTAATGTGATGTCATTCATGGTGACATTAGTGTTTCAAGGAAGGCAATGCATCGTCTTGAGATGACCCTCGTTCAGGAAGGCCCTCAACTAAAGACTCTCAAGTGGCCAAAGTGAACGTCTTTGTGCATTCCAACTGTAGTTTGATGATTCGTGAGATGGCAGAGGAGTGTCACATCTCATAATTGACATTGACACCATTCATCAGCTTGTTATTTATGAAAATATCTATCCCAGGAAGAGATTCTGTTGATACATAGAAATTAGAGTTTAACAGAAACTCAAGATGAACCAAAAATCAAAACCTGTATAAATGTGGAATAATTTGACACCTCGTGACAATCTATTGAATAATTAGGTGTCAGCCATTATTTAAAATAAGTTCTTTGTAATTTATTGTTAAATTAGTTTTAGACGTTTGCCGCACGAGCCAAACGAAGAGCTGACAACGAGAACTCCAATTACAGTCAGAAAAGGGAATTACAGTCAGAGATGCTGACCCAAAATCCTGAAAGTTGAATGGTCAGCTGATGAGTCACGTATAATATAGAGCCACGAGATAGTGCTGATAGCACATGCCTAGGTGGGTATTTTCGAGTGATAACGAGATGTGAAGCTGAACCTTACTCTGGCCATTGTGATTAGACACGTCTTATAATTGTCCTGGTTTTAAGATAGGAACCTAGTAAAAAAATAAAGAATAATTTTAGATTCCAAAGTTGGGCATATGGAAATTCCTCCATACATTTGATTTACTGCCAATCGTTAGAGTTACCTAATCGTACTGATATTAGATCCTGAAACTGAACGGTAACTTCAAGCAGGAATGAGTAGAGCGGTAATGAGGAGATGAGCTTCGCTTCGTGGTCACCTTTACCTACATATTAGCTATCAGGACGATAGGAGTTCATCAAGGAAGAGCGGATGTTGGAGCCCAAGGTGAACGAACAAGGGCGGGTTATTCATAGTAAATGAGCTGGCGATTGTCAGATGCGGTTCTGCATAATATTAACCTCCAACGGTTGAGTGGTCGTGTTACAGCGAAATATCTTTGTCGTCAAAAGTAGGTGTCGACTTACCATACCTGACATACTCAAATAACTGGTAGGTCATCATATCGTCGTTGAAGATGCAACACGTGCTAACTGACATTTTGGGCAAAATGAGATTATCATGCAGTCATAAGCGAAATCTAGTGCTACGTCGACCTAAGAAGTTAGTTTCAGCAAAAACCATCATAATACGCTCAAATCGCAGAATATGATAAGATGTGATATCTGAAAACGGAAGATGCAACCAGTTCTATCTGACTCAAGAGCTCCCCCTGATCCAGTAAACCCTGGACCAATTTCAAAATAAAATACCACCACTTTAAACAATTTAAATAATGAAAATCATAAACTTAAATCAAGTCCATAGTAATGATTAACATAAAATTCGTTTGGAAATGATTGTGTCAAGCGACTGATACTGGCCACAGACCAGATGACTCATTGATGACTGCTTTAACGTCTTGAGAACACCTTAAACTAGTAGAGGAGCAATTCAATGAGTTATAGCTGCTTCTGGCACGATTTTCATCTTCCTCTGAAAGGTGATGAACTGTTTGATATCCCTAATTATCCTTACTGTGAGTCCATTTCCAACTACTTCAAACCTCCCTTAGGTTGAGGGAAAACATTTTGTTGAGTAATGCATGCATTCCAGGGGACGTCCCGTTGGATAAGCATTAGGTCAATTTAAACCAGTTGGAAAGCGATAAAACTGTTTCACTTGATAAAATTTATTTAATTATTTTTGGCGAGAAATAGTGGTATCTCCCTCCTCCCACCTCACCCTTATCCACAGTGGCAAGAATTCTTAGCCTCGAATTTGAAGAACATTTTAAAATCCATGATCTACGATACCCAACATGGGAATTCGAGTTCTCATATTATCCCCCCGATCCCCCCTCCCCATACTAATTTTGATACTGTGGTGGAATAGTGTGCAATGTGGGAAAATTCCGAGTCGAACAAAAAAAGAAACACGGAAATTGGTCAGAAATTTAGGCCTGCGCAGAGTTTACAAGATTATACCCGCAAACGCACGTTTTTTGAGCATTAACCCCCCCTTCCCCACCCTTAAAAGGCAAAATTAGAAATTGGGCGACGTAGTGCACAACTAGATAGTTTTCCACGTCGAACAAAAAAAGAATCACGAAAATCGGTTAAAAACTAAGGCCTGGGCAGACGACACAAGATTTTGTCACACATACGTTTTTTTCGCGGATTTGGATTCAGAAGGGTCTAAAACGGATTGGTGTGGTTATTTTTTTTCTGTTGAGTGTTGTCCAACTTCACCCCAGATCAATCGCATAAGGACGCCCAAGTCTTACTGTGGGACGTCCTGAAAAAGCTTATTTCCACTCCGAATATCGCCATTTGTAACCTCCTGGTCTGTAGATACTGCATCCCAATACCAATCTAACAAACAAGCGAAGTACTATCAAATCGCAGGTTTCACCTCCTTGGGTCACCTACACCCATGGAGGCTTTTCCCAGCACAAATCTAGCCAAACCGCTACTGGCCCTTACCAAAGGGCTAGGACTCTTTGACTAGGAACAGAATCCGCGGAGTAGCACAATAAGCCACTAGGCTTCAGTGCTTTGGGCTCTTAACACCCTGATACGCAGATTCATCTACAATCTAACAAACAACCTCGATCACCGATTTTTAAAAGTGAAAGAAATATTTCTTTTTAAAGCCACACGATTGAATGTACACCACATTCATCTATCATATCCAACCATGTCCGACTCTAACAACCAAAGCTAATAAAAAGCTCGTAGAAATCGACTATAAAAATGCTTTTGTTTGAACCAATTCGGAATGATACAACGGCTACAATATATCTACAATAATACAACTGACTAGGGATTACACAACTGTTCTTCATAGTATCTGTTTCTTCTGTGTTCTCACCTTTTTCCTTCAATCTGATTACCTTACGTTATTACACCTTAAAGTCTTTATTCACTAACACATTGTGACACGTCTACCACACTCTATAACGATCGAAGCTTATGATCGGTGGTATGTAGTGATACTACATAATAGTGGGATTCCAATGATCTTCTAACAGCATACAATACCAACCTACCAACTCCGTGAACAATAATGGTAATTTTCCGAGATTGAAAAGTTTTAGTTCAAATTAATGAAACAAGAGCGAATTGAAACGACTTTCAGCAATTCATTTTTCAACGGCTTATTGAATGGGAGGCACAAAAGTCTCAGGGAAAGTCAAATAGCTCCGCTCGGCGCATTCTCGGCTTTTATTGTCACATAAAAAAGGATTTCTCCGCCAGCCCAGGGCTCTAGTCGAGGGAAAAAGATAAAAAATATTCATTAAAACTTCAATAATCCATTCAGGCTTTGTGGAGCAGAAATCTCAGTTTTTTTATAGTCAGCTCCAATTTCAAGATTGAATTCCATGCAGGTCGATGTGGATATGGGAACACATCGTTTTGTCATTTTATGTCATTACATTAGCACATGGACTTGAAAAGCGTTATTAAAAGGCGTTACAGTTGATTTCTGATGATTTTTACGAACAACCAAGCCGTTTCTGGGGAAATGAAACTTTAGTTTTAAACGGACGGAAATTGTTCACCATTCGTTGGAAAGCTCTCGCTTTATCACGCAATCTTTCGTAGTTGTTCTTGATATTTATGTCGTCATTTAATATTTATTAATGTTAACAATGGATGTAGTAAACAATGCCGCATGTTTTGTTGTCATTTGGGTACAAAGACAAATAATATTTGTCGCTATATTATAGCGCAATAGCCGAAGACAATTTTCAATGCGTGTTTATAGGAAGTGTTACCTAGACGACGTAGTACTGTAGCGCACTGTAGACTACGTAAACGTTACAGTTGATTTCTAATGATTTTCACGTACAACCAAGGAAATGGGGGTGTGTGTGTGTGGTGGTGGGAACAAAACACATAAAATGTCCCAATGCATACTCATACGTAAGCACTTATAGGATTGAGTAATTTGGGATATTTAAAAGCTCTCTTTCATGGTTTCGGTCACATTTTCAGGAATTTTTGAACCAAGGAGGAATTTAGTCGAGGAGGGACATTCTTAAAATATTTTACGAAAGTTATAAAACAGAAAAAAATTTCCAAATAAATAAGATTATTTTATAAAAATTTAGAACTTAAAATGTAGTTATTTTTCCGTATTTTTTGAAATGCCTTCTTTCCAAGTTTGAGAATTTTCTAAAAGCATTTTTGAACATTTGAACAAAATTAGGGTTTTTTGTCGCTTTTTCCAGTAGTGGTCAAAATTTCCTCTTTTCGGGTTTTGATATTTTTTTAACTTAATATCTAATATAATAAAACGCCAACCGTACGTACGTACGGGATGCGGGGAGAGTCGGAAGAAGCGTTTTGCCTACTTTTAGTAGGCTTTTCAGCTAGTTACCTAATAATAGGTGTTTTAGTGTCATTAAAGTAGACAAAAACATTCTACTCTCAATACCTAGTAGAAAGGAATTCTAGTGTCTAATCTCACAGCTGACAATTCAATATCGTTCCAACCTCTCTATTTTGATATTCTTGCAAAATCATTCAATTTCCAGCCTTTATAAACAGTTATTTTGAAAATATGATTAGTAACTTCCTGCACTCTTCCTGCTACCTTCGACGTTACCAATTAGCTATTAGTATTTTTACTATTAGCTATTATAGTATTTTCTTCCTGCTACCTTCGACGTTACCAATTAGCTTTTAGCTATTATAGTATTTTTATCATAATGTGAAATCCTCAACAGTAATGGCCAATTCAATCCAAATAATAACATTTAGCCCACGTTCTATTTGCTAAAATTCCCTCCCAAGGCGGCATTTTGACTCGTGTTTTCAGCCTGAAATACACGAAGATATTCAAAGATGAAATCGAAATGATAAGTACTACTTACATGAAAATTACTGTGACAGTTGACAGTAGAAAAGCGAGGAAGTGACGGCGGCAAGTGTCGTATTTTTTGTCGAACTGTTGAGTTCGAGAACCACATTTTCCAGCACATCTGCACAAAGTGAATGACTAATAATGACATTTTGAATTGTTATGACAACATTATTGATAATTATGTAATGATTAATGCACAATAATAAGAATAATATTGCAGCCACGGCAGTTGACTTTGATGCCTATGACGTAATGCTCAGTACCTAAAGCTTTCAGCAGGAAATTGGAAAATAGGAATCGATAAGATAGAGAATTTCTGGCTTTTGATTGAAAATTACACGGTAGCTTATTGAGCGTATTGAAAGTACATTACCTAATACAATTCACAAAGTACTTGCTGAACTGTAGAATGAATTAGAATTGTGTATTTATGTACAATAATCAGTAATTGTGAACTATAAGTTGAAAACTTACCTGCAGCAGCAAAAAAGAAGTCCAATCAGGGGGACAAGGGCGCCCAGGAATAGGAGGCCGACAGAGATCAAGACTAGGGGCGAATAGTGGAACACGAGGCTGGTGTAATCTTTGGAGATATCTACTCCGCCATTTTCCACTTTCAAGAAACCTGAAAGCAATAAACGTTGAATAAGTGAAGGATCTACGTAGATTGATTAGCAAGAGAGATTACGAATGGGAGCTGCTGGGGCTCACAGGGCTTTTCCCTCCCTGACTGATAGAGGAGATCCATTACCCTCCAACATAGATGAGTCTGTCATCCTTCACATAGCCTCCAACTTTGCTGAATTCCATACAGCAGTGTATAGGAATGCTGCAGCGCCAGAATCCAGAGCCTGGTGGCGTTAAGTCCCTTCTCAAGCATCAAATACCATCAGAATTAGTGACTACTGATTAGTCCCTATTCAACTCTCATCCTGATGCTGTAATCCACGGTGAGTACATAAGGCCCGTGTGTGTATAGCATTATCAGTCACCCAGTCCTCTCATACCTCATATCACCACCTTGTCAAGCCATCCCCCTGCTGATGGTCTCCAGCCTGTTATGTTCCAACCTGCGTGTGTTTGGGAGTTTCAGTCACCCAAACACTCCTCGACACTATATCTGAACCGTGTCACACCATCCCCAGGATTTGGGCATCCTTCTAACTTACTTTGAAACATGAATTTTGAAGGAGGTTACAATTTTTATTCTTGCTCAATTCCAAAGGTTCATTATTGAAAATAATAAACACAAAAATTAGTGAAAACAGTTTCTTAATGCCCTAGCTCGAAAACTTTCAAGAATACAAAATGTGGGAAACCAGCCAGTTTTTACCTATTAGGTATAATTTCAAGATAATAAACAGAAGACCAAGTGATGCTCCTACCTGCCAGAGTGGATTCCCAACCCTTGAGAATTATTCCCAAATCTTGGAGAATCCCCAGGCACAGGAGTGGGAAACTCCTATAAGTATTCTGCTTCCTAAGGCCCAACACACAGTCTGATGGAAAGTCTTGAACGTAGTACTCTTATGAAACGATCCTCTTGGTTTCTAACTAAACACTCAAAAACGTTGCCAAATTCAGTCTAAATACTTTCAAGTTCAAATTGGTCAGTTTTAGCGCAACCTACAACTTCCTATATACATTGTTTCTCAACTCAATGGACTGTCTTACCCTAAGGGACAGGTACTGAACGGAGCTTCCATAGCAGTAAAATCAAAACTCTCATATAAATTCTATCTTGATGAGCTGTCCCTCGGGCAGGTACTAAGAAGAATTTATATGTAGCCACCCCCACAGATAGTAAAGACCTATCCCGAGTAGGGATCGTCATGCCAAGTACCCTGGAAGAAGGGTGAGGGCCCTGGGTTCTCCCTAGATACTTCTTCAATCGCCAGTTGGGTTCAATAAGAACCAGTGAACAGACCGCAAGGGAAGTTTCGGCGGTCTTGTACTATCTAAAGCTATGTAATCGATTTATAATCCATTTTGAGCCAAGTTATTGTAGAATACAGTTGTTTCTTTATATGCGAGTGATTTATGATCCTAAGGCCCTACACGAAACGAATCCTCTCGGTTTCTAACTAAACACTCAAAAACATTGCCAAATTCAGTCTAAATACTTTCAAGTTCAAATTGGTCAGTTTTAGCGCAACCTACAACTTCCTATATACATTGTTTCTCAACTCAATGGACTGTCTTACCCTAAGGGACAGGTACTGAACGGAGCTTCCATAGCAGTAGAATCAAAACTCTCATATAAATTCTATCTTGATGAGCTGTCCCTCGGGCAAGTACTAAGTAGAATTTATAAGTAGCCACCCCCACAGATAGTAAAGACCTATCCCGAGTAGGGATCGTCATGCTAAGCACCTGGAAGAAGGGTGAGGGCCCTGGGTTCTCCCTAGATACTTCTTCAATCGCCAGTTGGGTTCAATAAGAACCAGTGAACAGACCGCAAGGGAAGTTTCGGCGGTCTTGTACTATCTAGAGCTATGTAATCGATTTATAATCCATTTTGAGCCCAGTTATTGTAGAGTGCAGTTGTTTCTTTATACTCGAGTGATTTATGACCCTGACAACCAACTGGAAGAAGAGGAAATACCGGAGAATGGAATAAGAGTTATCCCATCTTCATCATATATTATCCTAACCTAAGGCGAACCGACGATGGAATATCCTGGAACTGCAAGCCAAACTTCTACCACACCATTTTTCGCTATAACAGATCAACATTTTATAATGAATCATTTGCTATATCATCTCATATAAGGAAAGTTAAATGGTGAAACGAGATCCATCAGATCATGTTTTTACGTTTTTTCGTTAATTTGAAATTTCCAAAATTTAAAAGAATGTTGACACCACCCAGATTACCGTAGGACCATCCGTTCGCTGGATGAGGAAAAAGAGTTACCTAATAATTGAATGTTCCACGAGACGAATGATATCACCCAGACGAACAATAATTTATTGTTAATAAATATAATATGAATACGTGGGTCCTTCATCAGGCCTTCCCCTAAAGACCCACCCCCTTGTTCTTAGAAGGTACGCTTTATAGGTAAGCTTATTTAAGGTAAGCTTTATAGGAAAAATAATAAAACGTTGAGTAGGGGAAGGGCGGGTAAAACCGGGTACTGGGGTCATACCGGGTACCTACTTATCCCTCCTGTATGTGCTGCTACCTGCCGCCTGCCAATAATATGTTAATCCCCACACCTCGTGGAGCAGTGCACTGTTAGACCACATCAAAGAAGGCCGTCGATTACGTTTGTCCGAATATTTTTCCGATAGTTGTAATTGAAAATTATCGAGAGCCGTTTTTCACTTTTATCCACATTGGTCCTGTCGTCGGGAATTCCCATGGTAAGTGTCAGAATGTGTTGAGATATCATTAAACTTCGTTTTGCTTTAATTCCAGTGCATAGGAACGCTTTACTTTTGTGGTGGCGGCCATATTGGTAGAAGACCATCTGTGGGGTCATACCGGGTACCAAAGGACGGGGTTAAATCGGGTACCCGGTATGACCCCATCTTCAACTCAATGAATGCCCTTCTTTTAGGTTTTATTATTTCAACCGACGACATCGACGATGACAATGCTGATTCCTGCGTGCACTGCAACCAGCACATCTCCGAAATGGCCCTGAGTGACAGTTGGTCAATTTGCTCCATTTGCAGCGTAACAGCACACGGCAGCTGCTCTGGATTCGACCCCGACGAAGGCAAACCGTTTGTTTGCGCCTTCTGCACTGATATCGTTCCACAAATTCATATGAAGTGATTTTTTGTCACATTCCCCCAAATTTTAAGTATTTAATTCCTCATTTTTTGATGATTTTTACATAATAGAATTTTCTTTGGTCATATTTTTGACTTTTATTAAAGGTACCCGGTTTTACCCACCCCTTCCTCAAAAATTGCAATTTTGGGATTTCGTAAGAAATTTGAATTTTGGAAAAAGTTAGACCGAATTTCTTCATATCCGGAACAGGAATCAATAGTCAAGTTGTGTACAATTACAACCAGTTCATATTAAATATGAATATATTTTGGCAAAATAAGAATTGCAGGAGAGTCAAAATAATGAAAACAAATTAGGTACCCGGTTTTACCCGCCCTTCCCCTAATAATTTGCAGCATTTTTTGTGTGTTCTCATTTCGTTTCCCAGGTTTCTCAAACATAGATACTGGTATTGTTTGTAGGTACGCTAACAAGGGTTTCTTTAGAATCAAGTGACATGATCTCATTATTGATCAACTAGCTTTAATTTATCACAGTTAACATACATTTGTGTGCGCATAAGTTCACCGACATAATTAGATGACTGTGAACATAATATTAGCAGCTAATAAGCCGTTTTTTCTGCAAGTGTGAAAAAACTCCGACCGATTCGTGTGAAGTAGCTTTGTTTGAGCTGACGCGTCGGTCCCATGGAAAAGAAGGGATTTTTCGAAAGGAAAAACTTCACTTGTTATTAGACAAACGAAATCACTGACGACAACGAATGAATCTTTCATGAGCGGGAGAAAGAACCGAGTGAGAGTGGTGCGGAGCCGCCAACTATAGGATGAAAAATTATTCATTACTTTTCAACGTGGATTCCTTTCTCTCTATTCTATTCATACAAGATAACGTTTAATTTCCACTTCGCTATGTAACGTACCCCTAATACTTAGTGTTTCCATTCGATTTCGAAAAATTATTCAGAGATTGTGTAGGTTGACTTGAAGGTGGTCCCCTATGAAGGTAGAGTAAGGTACTTGATGCATCGGATCATCTATACATTGGGTTATGGATACGAGGAAGCTGTGTGCCACACCCACTTTCCAGACGTTTTCTAGTGCTTTTTCATCTCGGAATGTCCTTAAAAACCTGAATTTTGAGAAATTGCGATCACATTATTTATTTATATTTCAGTTCATTTATAATCCAGGAAAAAAGACGAATACCGACCCAAGAAAACTCAGGGAATTTTTTTTTTCTCGGAAAATAATGTATAACTTAAGCTTGATAATTACTTTTGAAGGAGGCCTGTATGTGTGTATGTATTGCTATTCCAAGAAGTTTTGAAGGTAGTTGGATAAATTTTGAAAAAAATACGATTTACTAAGAAAAAGTATTTTACGTTTGCGAATGCAATTTGCGCGCTGTCAATTTGAGGGCGATGATATTCATAGGGGCCCATCTACACGTCAATCCACACAATCCCTGAAAATTTCATCGGAATCTGACAATAACATCTTATAGTCACATTTCATGACATCACTCGGAACCAGAATCGTTCAGAAAATCGTTCAGTGGAAATTTAGATTTCCGAGAAAAATCTTTTACTATCGTGGAACATGAAAACAAGGGTTCCGCTACCTTGGTAGGATCGGAATCAAAATCTCATTATGAAAATGAATAAGGTAACCAGAATTATTAGTCTATTAAGTTGAGGAGAAACATAGGTACGCGGTGCGGGTTATCATTCATTAGCTGCAAGTGTGCCCCCCTTATGAACACTTTCAGCAAATTTTCAAGACAAAATGAAGAGATTGCAACAGCATTACACATTCTAGTAACAAAATTGTAAAAAAAATATATATATATTTCCATAGAAATCTATCATTGAAATTTAGTATCATAGTTGAGAAAATGTTCTACTTTTGGAACAACAACACTTGAAAAATACTACTTAACTTATTAAAACTTTTCTCCCTCAGACTGCCGGAACTTCCCATAAAATGTTTGGCGCTCAGGCTTTTTCCAGTTTTTTTTGGGAGACAATTAAATTCCCTGAGTTTTCCAGTAAAGTAAAATTCCCTGAGTATTCCAGGTTTTTCCGGTCGCTGGACACCCTGTTATATTATTTGCCTGTGCTCAGATTCATCCACATGATAATTATGATGAATGTGACACTCCTAATCAGAAAACGTGGAGCTTTCGCATTTTATTACCACAATGAGAAATTACTCTCGACTTGCTCCGGATGCGGTGGAAAAATGAACTAAATGAGAATTTTTAGCCACACCACGAAAGTAGGAATATTTGGTGCTGTTCGGTTGTTAGCTTGGTAACCTCTTTCACTGTTCGAAGCAGAGGATCTAATTTTCCGTCAGTTTTTTTTTCTGTTCAGTTTTTCATAGTTTTCACTTCAATTTAATAATTTATTCACATTCTGTAATGTCTCAGAGTTGCTGGCCCATCTTCATCTAGTACATGAAGGCCCTTGTTGACCATCTTCATCTACGAATAAAATCACTCGCGACGAGATTGTGGAAAACCAATTTAATAAAAACGGAATTGAGTAGAACGTTGTCTATTTCCACGAAAATAATGAGTTGCAAGTTAAATCGATTTCGACGGTTAGGTCATCATCAGTAACAAACAATAACTTATTATTATCGTTATTGTTTGTTACTGATGATGACCTAACCGTCGAAATTGATTTAACGTGTAACTCATTATTTTCGTAAATAGACAACGTTCTACTCAATTCCGTTTTTATCTTCATCTAGTTGCGATTAATATTCTGTGATTCATATTAAATTATAATGGATATCTGGTAACAAAGCTTTCCATCTGTACGTTCCTTCTTCCTTCTAATGATAACCTTCGACGTACAAAGAGAAGATAACACAATTGAAGATGTTGGAGATTCGCGGATTTCGATTAGAATGGTTTAAAACGGATTCATATGTCGCTATTTTCTCTCTCCGTTGAGTGTTGTCCTTCTTCACCCCACATTGATCGCATAAGGGCGCTTAAATTTTACTGTGAGACGTACGTTAAAAGTTTTTGTTGTTACATTATTTCGTAATTATATCTCTGTTTTGAAATTGGGTTGAAAAAAATGGTATCAGTCTCTTCACTAGTGTTGTTTTCCATCATTTCTATTACCGACTCCTTAACCCAACTTTCAATCAAATTATCTAACATAAGTGTGGAGCATTTTGTAACATAAACTATCAAATTACATTTTTAAAACATATTGTTTAGTAATGCATGCATTCCAGGGGACGTCCCATTGGATAAGTATTGGATCAGTTTAACCAGTTGGTAAGCAATAAAACAGTTTCACTCGATGTAATTTATTTATTACTTTAGGCAAGAAATACTGACCCCCCCCCCCCCCCCATTAACCACCTTAACATTTCTAGCGGCATGCGAGCCTCGAATCTGAAGAGCATTTTAAAATCCATGATCTACGATACCCAACATGCGAATTCGAGTTCACCCCCCCCCCCCCCCCACCACCACCACCAATGGTGCCAGTCTGGCACCAAAGCGGAAATACGTCGAAACATTGAACTTTCATCTGTTAGTTTTGGTAGGCAGTCCGTCGAAGTTCACATCCGTATTCAAGGTGAAACACAAAAAAAAAACCACGAAATAAGCGGTTTATGGCATCATGGCACCATGGTGGCACCACTATTAGTTCCATGGTGGTACAGAGAATGATTCATGAAAATCCGGGGGTATAATGAGAATTTTTCCTCAATTTCAAAGCTTGGGTACAATTAGTAAGCAGTAAAGGAACCGAAATATTGAAAAATCGGATATTTTGTGAATATTATCCCCCCACTCACCCCCTCCCCTTGCGAATTTTGGTATTCTGGTAAAATCAAGTACAACTCGGAAGTTATTTGAGTCAAACAAAAAAAGAAACACGCAAATCGGTTGGAAATTGAAGCCTGGGCAGTGTTTACAATATTATACCCGCAAACGCACGTTTTTTAAGCATTAACCCCCCCTTTCCCCCCTTAAAAAGCAAAATTCAAAATTCCGGCGCCGTAGTGCACAACTAGATAGTATTCCGCGTCGAACAAAAAAAGAACCACAAAAATCGGTTGAGAACTAAGGCCTGTGCAGACGACACAAGATTATGCCCAAAAACTCACGTTTTTCGAGCATTAACCCCCCCTTCCCCCCCCCCCCTTAAAAGGCAAAATTCGAAATTCCGGCGACGTAGTGCACAACTAGATAGTTTTCCGCGACGAACAAAAAACTAAGAAAAGTGCCGCGTACGGCGTACGGTGTACGGCGTACGGACGGTAATTTTTTTATTCGATTTTTGGATTCTACGTACCTTGAAACGTAAAACATCAAATTTTGAGGGGGGGTTAAAATTTTTTTTTTCTTGCTCGATTCCAAAGGCTTATTATTGAAAATAATAAACCAAAAGAACCACGAAAATCGGTTGAGAACTAAGGCCTGTAGGTCGATTCTGTAACTCGCTATTTGGTTGACGTTATGGCGTCGGATTCGGTATCCCTCCCGTGCAACGACAGGTCGATACCGACATTGGAATTCTCTAATCGGGCATAGCGAAGTTTGGTCGTTGCATTTCAAAATAACGACGTCGCTATGTGATCCGATAATATTTCGATCTAGAGCGAGCGAAAGGTAGCAACGCGTGATTTTTAACCAATGGGAAGACGGATTGATATCAGGTGATTGTTATCACGGGTAGTTGAAGATCACTGCAGTTTGCAAAATGTCGGATTCATTTTTTTGCCGTGTTGAATATACAAAGGAATGACGCGTAAAAACGGAATTTTTCTCGTGATTCGTACTTTCGCATCATGGAATAATGATAAATGGAAAGAATTCCTTTTCATAAATCGAATTCATCAGTCACATTGGTGTGAATTTCGTCCGTCCACGATGCTTCGAATAATCAACTGCCTGTCCATCTTACTACAAGGTAATGAATCGTCTTGTTATTTATCGTTTAAACATACTCACACATCCATACTTATTGGTACTTTCAACTACTTTGAGTGAGAAGACCATAGCTAACTGCCTAATTGTGTGCGGTATACATTATTGTTACAGATTCCGGGAAACAAGTATCTACCCGCTACTAACGAACATTTCGGAGTTCCCGATGTCTTTTCAGAACAAAATAGACATCTATTTTACTCTCACTGGTATAAAAACCTAATATCACTTCAAAATGTATGAATCCCTGTTTTAGTCTTTAAAGTTTCATGTACTTACATTATAAGACTGAATGAACATAATATCATTGTATTCAATAAAACGTAAGATTCATGACGTAATTTATTTGTCTACCTTCACATTCATATTTCTTAAAGTCAATTTTATGTTACAATTATCATCAACCACGTCATATTTTCTCCTACCGTCGATGTCGATTACGGATATAAACAATGGTAAATTCGTGGTAAATATTTTCTCAGGTGATAGGTAGCAGGTAAGTAAGTTGGTATAAAAAAGAGCATTATCAGCACAATTATTTTAGCCACAAATTATCAATTTTAGGGGTTTTCTTCATTTTAGGAAGTTTTTATGCTGACACACATTTTATAGAATAGTGAAAAATTCTACTAGGATCTACCTATTTTATAAGCTAGCTATTTTAATTTTACGTACTTACCTACCAATTTCCGAAAATGACAGTATAATTATTTTTATCATCATTCAATGATGATATAAAAAATGCTGTTGATAGTTTGTCAAAAACTCAATTCCATTGAAAATACTCCCTTTACTATGATCATGAATTTCTATACGAATTAACAGCTTGAAATAATATAAATACTACGATTTTTGTTTAATAAAATTGTAGAAAAAATCAAGTAACACAAATTAAAACGGCGAATAAACTGCTCATTATGACGGTCGGATATTATTTTTAAAATATTCACCATAAATTATGTACTTACGAATGAATCAATTTTATTCTCAAAATGATTTTATTAACAAAACGAATAACCTACAATACGGAAATGCACACAGCAACTCAGAAACTGAAATATGACTTCGAATAGGTTAGGAATTAAAGAGCGTTTTAAGCTCCTTTTTCATAAAGACGGTTGTCGTAATCCATACCGGGGGGTTTCGAGCCGTCGAGATGGTAACGACACTTTTCGGCCGAAATAGCGACGACTGAGCGACAGTTGTCGCTATTTCGCGTCTGCAGAATCGCGATCGTCGCTATTAATCGTTATTGTTATCATAACGACACTTCGGTTTCGCTATTATCCCATAGCGAGTTAGAGAATCGACCTACTGGGCAGAGTACACAAGATTTTGTTACACACACACATACACACACATACACACACACACACACACACAGACATACACCTATGGTTTTCTTCGCAGATTTGGATTCAGAATGGTCTAAAACGGATTACTGTGTGGTTATTTTTTTTTTCTGTTGAGTGTTGTCCAACTTTACCCCAGATCGATCGCATAAGGACGCCCAAGTCTTACTGTGGGACGTCCTAAAAAACCAGAAAAATATTATTCCAACTTACACTATGGTGTTTTTTATTTCGAGAAACACGCTCTGAACACAGTCGTAATTTTAGACATTAAAAAAAATTTAGTTTAATTTTCTAAAATTCAGGTGCGCCATATTGGCCACAAAAATATTACCACCTGACAGAGCTGTATAAAATTGATCTCGTCATAAAGTTATCTGCGCGGAAGGCCGTAATCTGTGGTTTCCCGCGACCTGTTGTCAGGTTGAAGGAACAATGACCCGCGAGCATCGGTTCCCCTCAGGTGACTCACCTGTTCAGAGACCCTCGATGCGTGAAACGGCCACATTTTTTTCGGCTTCCAGCTCCAGTTTTCCGAAGGCATCACTTTACGGTACTCTGCCATCCTATTAATCTAGCAGTAAACGAGCGGGTTTACGATGAAGGGAATAAAGTGTTTAAGTAAGCGGATAACACACAACGAAGTCTGCCAAGTGGATGAGGCACATAGCTTCCTCGCATTCAACTAACCAATAGAGCTGGATATTTTGAAAATAAAATACCATAAAATCAAAGTATGAAATCCAAAAAAAAAACTAGATTTAAACGCTGGGTATGATAATAGATACTCTCTTATCACTGCATCTAGCAGGTTTGGTTCCAGCAGGAGATGCACTCTCTTTGTATCTCTTCTCAATGTAATTCAGAGAAATTGATTTTCTCACGTACGATTAGCGTGGTGGTGTGAAAACCCTTTAGGTTTTACTCTACTAGATTCATATCAGTTTTCTGTGATTGTTTACGCACGAGTTTAGGGTTTTGCTTTCATGTTGAGTGTTTTGTCGATAGATTTCAGAGTAGTTACATTTCGAATGAACTGCCATACTCACCACCCTTATTTCGGGCCTAAAACGGTTTGTGAGTGAACAATGCATCAGAAACAAGCGGATACATACAGCTTCGAGCGCTTTAGATAGAGTGGAGGTTGATCATCGCGATCACACCTGGGTATCATGAGGTTGGGTATGATCCTACCAAACATACCAAGGTAGAAATTAGTATGTAACTTCTATTGAGAAATAAATAGCAATTAATATTTTCAGGAGGAGAATTCATGTCACTACTTCCTGAACGCAATTACATTTGAATAAACGTCTGCCAAGAGTGAGTGGCACATAGCTTCCTCGTATCTATAACCTGATCGGATATGATATCAGAGATGATCAGAACAACCCACTAACCAACAGATCTGGACAGTAGTTAACTATTATCTGTAGTTCGGTTTTCTACTACTAGTTGAGCACTTGAACAAGTACTTATATAGCAACCACAATGGAGAACAAGTAGTTGCTCAAGCGTAACCACTACCAAGCAGTGGTAGTGGTAGGTAGTAGTAGGTAGTTAACTACTAGTAATAGAAACTACTTTCATGAAATTAAAGCAAAAGTAACTCTTAAACGAGCACCTACGCATTCTTCCGGGGAGTGTGCCTGTCTGTGTATGTTCAGAACGATCCAACGTCAATTTTCTTGTAAAATCGGCCAGGGACCACTTTGATAAATGGTATAGCGAAAAAATTGCGACATTATTATGGAACCTGGATTTTTTGAAACCTCCCCAACTAAGAAGCTTTCGAGTAGCTTTTATTTTTGTGTCTAATCGCATTATATTTCCCTCAACCAGGGGCGTGGCGTCCATAAGGCCACTTTGGGTCTAGCCCCGGCAAAATTTCTCTCACTGTAACCTAGATTTTTTATCTCAAAGTTGGAAAAACTCCCTTCAAAAAGTGTTCTCCACAAAGTAGAAAAAAATCCCTAGCAGAAAGTTTTTTCCTCAAAACTCACTCATGATCCATGGAAGCATGGAGCTTTTACAAGTAAAAAATAATTCTACACTGACATGCAGTTATTATGTCAAATTTCCATGGTAAAACCCGAGGCCATGGAGCTAGCTTCCATGCCTACTACTAGGTCCATGCCCAAGGATGTCTCCATGGCCTGCTACGAGAGAGATGTAAGATGGAATCGATAGGTATCCAACAATCGATTTGTATCAAACAATCGATTCTCCACTCCCGAATTCCCAAGATCTGGGGCTAGACCCTACTAGACCCCGGCGTCGTCATGCCAACGTGTTGTTTATTTTTAGTTTTTCCCCGTCCGCACATGCGTCCGCACATGCGCAGTAGTGTTATTTTAGTTTATCCCCTCCCTTTCTCGGCCCCTGCCCTGGAAGACAAAATCGATTTTTTATTCTTTCTGATGATGACTTGTTTTGATTCAACTAGATGGATGGATACTCTGTTCAGGTCGCCATGAAAGTTCATTGTATAACAATGGACTCATCATAGGATGTAAACGCATGGAGTACTTCTCATATCAGTTATAGATGGGTTAAAAATTGAATGGATACTCCCCACTTTTACAGATTTTCACAGTATGTTGCCCAGACTGCACGATTAGGTGTTTAGTGTGTTTACACAGTGCATAAAACAGTACTGGAAACAACCGACAAGAGATAAAGTTTATCTGATAAACAGGAGGGTGGTTACATCTTGACATGATACAATTTTGCTGATTGACAGCAAAATTATGATTTTTGGAGTGTTATCATTGTTGTGGATGGCGTTTGCTACACAGAGATTTTATCACATAGGTATGAAAGTAAGTTAAAACTATTGTAAGTTGAAACGAAGTTTTAAAATATTGTTGAAGTTGTTATCTTCAGGGGTTTTTCTCCGAAATGACTAGTCTCTCTGGAGCTCTTTACCTACTGTGTTCCCTAAAGTGTCTTGAAACAATGACAGTTTACGTTCCTGGTCCTCTTATCATTTTCGGTTTTCCATTCCATTTTCCCTGCATTTCAAGTCGTCTTGGTGTTAGTTGTAATACGATCTGATGGAGTTGACCACTGATTAGACTTACCTACCTACTTATCGTATTTTTTCGTTTCTGTTCAACATTTCGGTATGGGGAAATACAATAGGCAGTCTGGTGCTCTTCAGTTCCACAACTTTTCATATATAAATGCTACGTAGGCGTTGCAAAAGACAATTAAAAGTCATCAAAGGGAATATGACCCTCGAAAAGCCTTATAGACATTTCGACTAATATGTAGAATTTGTTAAGACACTTTTTTTTATGATCTCGTCTTTATGATTAAGAAATTATGTGCTTTTCGTTTTAAAAAAAATTGAATATTTAATGTTTTAGTAACAAATTAACATTTTTATCTTTTCGAGTCCCAGAAATGATTTTTTTTTTTCATCATTAACTGGAATGAAGTTGAGATGTGATGTTTCCCCACTGGGTCCTCTGTTTGACGCAAAAGTATGTAGGTATGTGTGATCCTAGGGTCAAGTTCATGTATTTTCTGGTTTGGTGCCCCACCACTTTCAGAGGTCACCCAACGCCCCTGCCCTCAACCCTCTCCCGTCATTCAGAATCCTTCTCTTATACCCATATCATAGCTTAAAACGAACTACAAGATAGTTCCGAGCAAAAATCAAAGATTGTTTTACTTAAAAATTAAAAACGTTCTGATCACAAAAATAAAAATTGTTACTTTGTATCTCTGTCAACTACTTCTATCCTCAAATAAACTCCTGATCAAGTAGATGCGCTGTGGAAAACAAGGAACAATAATCGAAATTTTTGAAGTAAGTAGTACAAACATGCCACTTTTTGACTATGTACATAATAAATTCCATTCCAAAGTATGCAAACCAACAGCTTTTCATAAACTCCGAACTGAGAGCTGCGGGGTTTTCAATGTACGAGAATAATCTAGGATTTGCTCTAGACGCCTGGACTGTTACGTGCAGGGTGAACCAAAATGAAACGTCAATTTACAAAAGGCAACTTCCCGTTTTCCATCCTTCCCTCCAAGTCATAAACAAGTCAGGAGGTTCGTCGTGGAAGCTGAAGGCAAAAAAACATTAAAAATTAGGGGGTGTTTCTTGAGGGTTGTTTGTTATTCTTCAGGCGGTTGTCTCGTGAGGGACGGGACTTTGCGGGGAGAGCTGGTCACGTTTTTAGGACGTCCCACAGTAAGACTTGGGCGTCCTTATGCGATCGATCTGGGGTGAAGGAAGACAACACTCAACAGAAAAAAAAAATAACCACACAGTAATCCGTTTTAGACCATTCTGAATCCAAATCCGCGAAAAAAACCATAGGTGTATGTCTGTGTGTGTGTGTGTGTGTGTATGTGTGTGTGTGTGTGTGTAACAAAATCTTGTGTACTCTGCCCAGGCCTTAGTTCTCAACCGATTTTCCTGGTTCTTTTTTTGTTCGACGCGGAAAACTATCTAGTTGTGCACTACGTCGCCGGAATTTCGAATTTCGCCTTTTAAGGAGGGGAAAGGGGAGTTAATGCTCAAAAAACGTGCGTTTTTGGGCATAATCTTGTATACTCTGCCCAGGTCTTAGTTCTCAACCGATTTTCGTGGTTCTTTTTTTCATCGACGCGGAAAACTATCTAGTTGTGCACTACGGCGCTGGAATTTCGAATTTCGCCTTTTAAGGGGGGGAAAGGGGGGGTTAATGCTTAAAAAACGTAAGTTTGCGGGCATAATCTTATAAACTTTGACCAGGCCTCAATTTCCAACCGATTTGTGTGTTTCTTTTTTGTTTGACTAAAATAACTTCGGAGTTGTACATGAATTCACCAGAGTACCAAAATTTGCAAGAGGAGGGGATGGGTGGGGGGATAATATTCACAAAATATCCAATTTTTGAATATTTCGGTTCCTTTACTGCTTATTAATTGTATCCAAGCTTTGAAATTGAGGAAAAATTCTCATTATACCTTAGGATTTGCATGAATTACTTTCTGTACCACCATGGAAATAAAAGTGGTGCCAGCATGGTGCCAGGGCACCATAAACCTCATATTTCTTGGGTTTTTTGGTGTTTCACCTTGAATACGGATGTGACATTCGACGGACTGCCTACTAAACCTAGATGAAAGTTCAATGTTACGACGTATTTCAGCTTTGGTGCCAGACTGGCACCATTGGTGGTGGTGGTGGGGGGGGGGGGGTGAACTCGAATTCGCATGTTGGGTGTCGCAGATCATGGATTTTAAAATGCTCTTCAGATTCGAGGCTCCCATGATGCTAGAGATGTTAAGGTGGATAATGGTGAGGGGGGGGGTCACTATTTCTTGCCTAAAGTAATAAATAAATTACATCGAGTGAAACAGTTTTATCGCTTAACAACTGGTTAAACTGATCCAATACTTATCCAATGGGACGTCCCCTGGAATGCATGCATTACTAAACAATATGTTTTACGGAACATAACGAGCTTCTAGTGGCATCCAACAAAATGTTGAAAATATCGTCAGTCCTCTAACAACTTTCCTCACCAGTCAAATTGACATCTATATCTTATATAATTTTTACAACTTTCGAGGCCAATTTTTAGACATCTGTTGCAGATCTGGGATTGAGTTGGTTGCAATAATTACAGCTAAATTGGTGATGTACTTGATTGGTACAATTGAACTCAGATAACTTTGAAATTTCAAAATCAGTCACCCGACAGCTGAGATACAGAGAAAACTATTGGCATCTTCCCTCTCACTCGCACACTTGTCGTCCTCCATGGCCGTAAGTACAACGAGTTTGTGCATGAAGTAATCAGTCTGGAATTTTCACATGTTCACAATGAAGTTACCTCTCTTTTGTGAGTCACTCCTGTGCCCTAGATTATCCAGGACTTGTGTTGCTTTGAAAGTACCGAAAATTATGGGAAATATGGACCAGTTCCTTGATACGACTAACCATACTTTTTTGGGTCTTTTTGCTTCCGAGTCTACCAAGGTAGCGGAAGCTTAACAAAGCTTAACATAGTGAAAATTTTGATTTTTGAGAACTTTTTTTTTTCGTCCTTGAAAAGTGAAAACATTCACTTTTCAAGGACGAAAAAAAAAAGTTCTCAAAAATCAAAATTTTCACTCGCGTTTTGCGTTTTAGACCTTTCTGAACAATTTTGGTTCCGTGTCTGTGTGTCTGTCTGTCTGTCATGAATTCCTTGTAACGCGCATAACTATACGAAGTTATTGTCCGATTTCAATGAAATTTTCAGGGATTGTGCGGGTTTGTGTGTAGACGGTCCCCTATGAAATTCATCATCCCCGGACTGATAGAAGCGACTGCGCATGCGCAAACGTGAATTCCTTGTAACGGCCATAACTTCTACATTTTCCATCCGATTCCAATGAAATTTTCAGGGATGTTACAGATTAGTATTTAGATGGTCCTCTATGAAAATCACCACCTTCCGCATGATGGTAGCCACTGCGCATGCGCAAACGTGAATTTCCTTGTAACGGCCATAACTTCCACTTTTTCTACCCGATTTCGATGAAATTTCCAGGGATTATGCGGATTAGGTTGTAGATGGTCCCCAATGAAGATCACTCACTACCTTCGGACTGATAGTAGCGACTGCGCATGCGCAAACGTGAATTTCCTTGTAACGTCCATAATTTCTACAATTTCTACCCGATTTCAATGAAATTTTCAGGGATGTTACAGATTATTATTTAGATGGTCCCCTATGAAAATCACCACCTTCGGACTGATAGTAGCCACTGCGCATGCGCAAACGTGAATTCCTTATAACGGCCATAACTTCTACATTTTCCATCATTTCAAATTTCACTTCAAATTTCAATGAAATTTTCAGGGATGTTACAGATTAACTTGTTTCGATGTTTTGAAATTAACTACTATGCATCGGATCATCTCTACAATCGGGTTATGGATACGAGGAAGCTATGTGCCACACCCACTTGGCAGACTTTTTTTTTTAATGGAACAGTTTCCCCTTAGATTGAAAGACTTGCCCAATGCAAGGAACTACTATTTTTGGAACACTTTCCATATTTTTCTCATACTAGTTACTCCATTACCAGTTCACCCATGCTTTAGAAGTGCAGCGATCTTAAACAGAGTTTGAAACTCACATCTTTGAGGTAAAGCTATGGATTATGTATCCCAAACCAGGCGTTGATTTGGCATTTTTTTATTCATCTCCAGGCTCCCACGACAATCTCACATAACTTCACACCGCACTAAGACGTTATGATAACATTATGTAGTTACTTGTACAAGAAATCCTACCTGTTCCCACCGTGTTATAGCCCACCCTACACTAAAAATTCACCAGTTGCGTCGTAATTTACCGATTTATGGCAGAAGCTATTGTCCTTCCCATTCGCCAGAGCTTGTTTTGGGCCGGATGAGTGTGTATGGGGCAATCATCGATCTGCCTCGAAGTTCCCAGCCCCGCGTTTGGCTGTTGCTCTGCGGGTCGCTCATGCAACTTTGATTCCTTCGCCATGTTTCGCACGCTTTTCCTTTCATTGTGCAGAGCCATCCCAGGCCTTGAAACTTGCGATAGGGGCAGGACATAGCAACACCCATACAACGAAAAGAAAGTAAGAGGCTTCATTACACGAGAATCGTGTGCTAACTTTGAGTTACCAATCAGGCTACCTATACGTACTTATAAACAAGAAATAATTCAACACGTACCACATCGTGGGACTAGGCTTTAACAATATTGGAACCACAGACATTTAAAAACTTGAATATCTCGATAACTTGAAAAAACTCCGAAAATCATTACACAACGGTTTATTATTTTCTAGTTTTAATAGATCATGGTATATTATTTTCAATAATGAACCATTGGAATCGAGCAAGAAAAAAATCCGTCCATACGCCTTATTTTCCTTACTTACCATGGACTGATATTGATGAAGTTTGGTATATGGGCTCCATTTGGGGTCTAGTTGTGCCCCGAAGCTTTTGGTTGATGTCAGTCGCTTCTAAGGATTGAAAAATAAAAGTTGACATTGTCAAAAGTGCCCTATTTCGAAAACTCTCGAAATAAATGTATTGTTTTTTGCCAATTTGAAATAATATTGAATTTATAGAATCGAGCTCTGTAGGACCAACCGTTCGCTCTCTAAGAGAACTTGAGGGTTGGACTAACGATAAATCAGAAACACGAGAGTGAATTGCGAGAGGCCTGATATCCGTTCAAATTTTAGATGACCAAAACGCTATCGCTGTTCGTATCATCGATTTGTACTCAGTTTTGCAACCTCAGCAACCAGTAATCAAATTTCCTAATGAGGGCAAACACAACCCCCTTTTTTCGAATTAAGTGTGAAGCGTTTATTTCTTCAAAATAAATTTGATTGTGAAGCGAAAATATGGTTGGTAGTGACAATGGCAAAGCTGTGTTCTTTCCAGGCGAGTGATCTACATAGAAAAATAATAAACCTTTGTGTAATAATTTGCAGCCTTTTCACCTTACAAAAACTGAAACAAACTCGACAACGAAATTTTGTTCAGTAAACAAAAACTCAACAACGAACATGTATGAGTTGTCCCAGTCAACCCCACATGAATGTCGATTTTGGTGACTAGAAAGACATAAAACACACTATTCCTATTGTTCATTTTTTGTTTCACGTGGCAGTGATGAAAACCAGAATAGAACGAATGTAGGTCGGCAGAAAAACGATTTTTTTTTTCGCTCCGAGGGAAGTCTACCTATTCAACATTAGACACGCATCAGAGTGTTGGTAACCCTGTGGAGCGGATATTGTCGCAAGGTGACGAGAATGCTTCATACGATCTTTATTTCAATGCAAGCAATGCCACGAGTACAGAGGGAATGCGATTACAAAAGCTGCCAAGTGGGTGTGGCACATAGCTTTCTCGCAGGGGGTGGCTTGAAGGGAGAAAGACGCTGCAAATTATTACACAATGGTTTATTATTTTTATATAGATCACTCGTCTGCAAAGCCACCAACCCCATCCAACATGAAGAGGAACATCGATCGCATTTTCGTCAGCTATAATTTGAACGGAGATTAGGCCTCTTTTGCGATTCACACTCGTTCTGATTTATCGTACGTAAAACACTTACATTCTCGTAGGGAGCGAACGGTTTGTCCTACTTGGCTCCGCGTGGTCTCAGCCTACATACAGAATTTCATCAAAATCGGTCAATGCTAAGGGGCAAAAGTGCCGCGTACGGCGTAAGGATTTTTGGATTCTACGTACCTTGAAACGTAAACCATCAAATTTTGAAGGGGTGTTAAAAAAAAATTTTTTATTGGTCGATTCCAAAGGTTCATTATTGAAAATAATAAACCAAAAGAGAAAAGAGAGAGGGAGGGAAGGAAAAGAGAGGAGGGAGGGAAAATTGACTGTTTTTCATAATATTTATCAAAGGTAATTCATTATTCATTAAGTTATGCTTTCCTTCCTCAACCCACCTCAAAGTCGATGAGGTAAGTGACCTTCTGGTTCATTATTTTCAATAACAAACCTTTGGGATCTAGCAAAAATACAAAATTATAACCCCCTCTCAAAATATGACGGTTTACGTTTCAAGTACCAATAGTTATTTTTCCGCCGTAAGGCACTTAGCTCAATTCCCGTGGACCGCTTTTGATGATATTTGGTAGGTATATCAGCTCCAATATGATGTTTTGGTTATTCTCAATCACTTTTAAGGGCAAAACGTTGGGAAAAACGATTTGAAAACGCCCTAGCTCGAAAATTGCTATATAAAGGTGTTGTTTTTTCATGGATTTGAAATTAAAATGATTAAAATTGATAAAAAGTTATTGGCAATGATCAGGATAATCAATTGCCAAATAATTCAATGTTTCCAGACCTTTATTCATCAATTTAATAAAGTTTTAAATTTGTAGAAAACAACAATTAGTTGTTAAATACACGTTTATTTATACACGTTTGTGAAATTCATCAAAACACGAGGGACCTGCGAAAGGTTTGAGGGATCCATGTGCCTTACCAACGCTGAATACTTCTTTCTCCTTGGCTCTTCTATTCAAACGTGTGGTTTTCCTCTACGGTAGACCGCGCAGTTCGTAGGGCTACCTCTCCAGTAATGGATTGGTGGCCCCGGGAGCCGCCGTGGTGGGGGGTCCGGGCCGGCCGGTACGGTAGTGCTCCACACACACCTTGTTCCTCGGACTTCCAATCACATTGGAATTTCCTATTTCACATAAGTTACTGCTCCACATTAATTTCTCACAGAATTCGAGTTTTTTATTGTTTCCTTTTTTGTCTAATTATAAAATTGTTGATAACTTGCCTATATGTTAGTATTAGATAGTTAAGAATCAATAAATGCTGCCAAAAAACTTCGTTCGTCCTTTACTATGTACCTACATAATGTACCGAAAGTATGGGAATAAAATATCTCTCTATCTATCTGTCTAATGATACACTTCTCTCATTACGCACAGATTAGTGCCTACTTAAGACTTACCTGCTTCAAAATTTCTACAACAAAACCGGGCAATATTGTTAACTGTATAGGAAAATTCAATTTCTTCCCCGTAACTAAAATGCCCATACGTGGCGACCGGCTAGACCATAAATTACTCCAATGAATGTAGGGCACGTAGGTGGTGTTAGGAAGCCAGCCTGAATAAGAAAGCCGCTCCGAGGAAAAGATCACGTTTCCGCATAAAGGATGAAGCTTGATCTACGGAAAAGGGACGCGAATAACTCAAATTGGGTTAATGGACGGTGCATAACGTGCTTTCTATAGAGCACCAAAAAAAAAGAATAAAAGTGAAATTTTTTTACAAAGTCTTTACTCCTTCGGATTTTCGAAATTTTTTCTTCATTGTTGACAGCACAATAAACGGATATACCATGATTCCATGCGAAATCTTCTTGCTGTAACACAAATGGCTTTATGACTTTTGATATCATATATACTTATTTGATGTCATTCTGAGTTAAAAGAAAAGTAGGTGGATGGAAACATGAGGATTGACACACATGTTACAGATATTTTTTACTCGAAATAATGAAATCACTATTGTTGAATAGGTTCTTCATGACCTCCTACTGCAGTAACTGCAGTACATTTTCCAATAAACCGAGGGATAGGTGTTTGAATCTCACGGTCAAAAGGTGGGCGCCAGCTTCTCATAGTTTCGCCCATCTCTCATTTTTGTCTAGCCTAGACTCACGACTGTTTACAGGGTGTCCCATGTTAAGTAAGGACCGGAAAACTTCGGGAGTCGATTCTACAACTAATTTAAGTGATAAATTGTCTCTTAGCAATTTTGTTTTAGCCCCTTGTTTTTACATTTCCTAATTTTCGTAGATATAAGTCGAACACACGAAAAAAATCTTAAAATGGGAAAAACTTGGGAAAACAGTTTGGAATTGCTAAGAGCCGTTTTCTTACTTAAATTAGTTGTAGAATCGACTCCCGAAGTTTTCTGGTCCTTAACATGGATCACTCTGTATAGTCATACAAAATCGCTGCCAATGGCAGGGTTCTAGGTCTCAGCTAGAAGCACCAGATATTGGTATGATTTTCTATTGAACTTCATTCTTTAATATTTACATAATCATCCCTCCGCTTTCCAGAAATTTGGACATTTCGAAGTATTGGTTCCCTTCAGTTTCATGTTCACGGCGAAGAAAATTTTAAAGTGGAATATTATATTATAGCGGGGTAAATTCGGGAGTTTTGGAGTAAAATGAAGAGTTTGGTGAAAGCCATAGATGGAATGTGAGTGGAATGTGCTGATGAAATGTTCTCAAAATACCGCGAAAACCTCGCAGTCACATTGATAAAAGGTAGGTAAGATGCCGACTGCTATATCGAAATGCCATCACCCTTTGATAAAACGACCGACAGTCCGCAGGGAGTCCCCCATCCAGCGTTACAATGAAAACGTGGATCGTGATCTCATAGCAGACTAGGCGGCGGCAAACCTGTTCAAATTGCGCAACGTTTTTACCCTTCGCAGGTCGTGTCCTCAGAGAGAGCAGCCCGTTGGCAATGTTCATAGGTGGGTGTTGAGTAACTAGGTGGACTCATTACATGGAAAAGCCCAATATTTGATTCAAATAACACCTACAAGTACCTAGTACCTAATAATACTAGAAGTTTTGTAGTTGACCTACATCTAGAAAGTATCAATTCGTAGACCTCATTTCAACCTAATTCTTTCAATATTTGATTCAAATAAACGAATAAACATAATAAATTCTACCATATAGAATCAACAAATACCATTCCGACCGACCTCAACACAGCCATAAACCAGAAGGAAGATGTCTTTCAGTTTAGTGTGTGGAGACAGTGAAACCAGTCATACTAATTTGGCTTCTCCAAAATCAAAATTTTCACTCGCATTTTGCGTTTCAGAGCTTCATGAACAATTTTAGTTCAGTACCGGTACGTCTGTCCCAAGCATTAACAGTTCAGACAGAAGTTTCAGACAAAACCACGAACCATAATCCTCAAGAGCTTCAGTGCTATGTGACGAATAGTTAAGGAGAATTCCATTAAACTACGATTCATCAGTGATGCGATACGATGATTCAAAAGTACTCAAATTCGGATGGATTTCTCTTTCAGGATCGATCATAAATTAATCTATTGGCATTTGGATCTTCTAGACGCTACAGCGTTCGGGGAAAGCAGAAGAAATCCGAATTTCATGCCCTAATCATACAAAAAAAAGGATCTGATTATGATAAATTTTTCAGATTCTGGTCCCATATAAATTTCATCTCCTTAGCACCAAAAGTATAATAAACAGTAAATATTCACCCAAAATTTCAATTTGTTCCAGAATAGTTCTTGATGAATTACAAAACAATTCAATAGTAGCAAGATATTCTGAGTAATCGACATGCATTTGGAAAAACTTTACAATCATGTTGTTGTTTATGAACACATAAAACCTGCAACTTAATCGTGAAAATCATCGTTCGCATTTTGGGGAGAAGCTAT
This sequence comes from Apolygus lucorum, assembly GCA_009739505.2. Lineage (NCBI taxonomy): Eukaryota > Metazoa > Arthropoda > Insecta > Hemiptera > Miridae > Apolygus > Apolygus lucorum. The sequence continues at coordinate 26,532,912 of CM019173.2, read as the reverse complement.
ACTGAAAATGTCAAAACCTGCCTTGGAGATTTTTTTGTATATTTTTACTGTCAGAATTTTTGTCGCTGAATTCCCGCATGTATGATTGTTTTTGGCAAATGAACTATTAGAAACAAAATCCCACGCATGATAATATACAGTAAACAACTTTTATTAACTCAATTAGTTATTTATTCAACAACCTTCTACACTGGCTATTCATTTCTTAGACATCTCAAACCTTTTGCATTACTGCAAACATGTTCCAAAAATGTAATCAGTACACATCGAACAGGGACCTATCCTCCATGTACTTGCGAAACCCAAAACTGAGAAAAGGCCACTTCGTGTCTACACGTTGGATCACTTTCGTGTTTACGGGATATGTCTGACATTAAGTTAGACACACTATCGAAGCCAAAGAAAGAGCTTGGTACGAGGAGGCAAGAATGAAACATTTTTTCCGAAATTATCGTTAGATAACAAGTAAGATAAGCTAACAACCTGAAGTATACTTTCCATACCACCAAACTTTACGCGGTAAATTTCAACGGTTCTAGGTTTCGTAGTTTCATAAGCTACCTAGGCAGTCTATATCCATTTTTACCCAGACAGGTGCCGAAGTTTCTGCACAACTTTCAGCGTACGAAAAGTCTCACCTGAAACAAAAGAAATTTATAGATAAGAGCGGGAGCCAAAGGTGGAGAAACTTCCAAAGAAAACTTTTAACAGTGAAAAGGGAGAAAGTAAAAGTAATGCTTGGGAACAGAGTAGTTGCAGAAGGAGATCTTCGAACAAACGAATGGATCAATGTTCTTGTAGTTGAGATTACGAAGGCTGAATAAAAGATAAGAAAACACAACTCTGTTAGAAGTAGCGAGTGGCATGAAAAGTGTAGGTAACCAAACAGTCCATTGCTTTGTGAATGCCTAATAATCATGAATAGGATTACCAGATAGTACTCATTACGGAGGTAATTGATGTACTTAATTGTGACGAGGTGGAGAAGGTCTATATTGAAATTTCCATCCGACATTGAAAGCAGAAGACGTAATACTCATACAGCGTATGAGTAATCCTCCCTAATTAACCCTACAAGATCGTTGAATTAATTGAAATTAATGGATTACCGAGATTTTTCATTGCAGGAGAAATGAATAAACATGAGTGAGGAACAACTCCCTCCCCTTTTGGATGATAATTGAGTTCCGATGATAAATTCTAGTTACAAGTTTAGTTTCTTGCTTGATAAGTTAATTATAATATAATTAAGATATTATCTTTAAAATATTCTGGAGACCCATAATATAAATTTGGTTGATTAGTGTGGTGATAATTCGTTTGATTATGATTTCATTTGTTTATAGTATTAACCATATACTTAGCCCAATAATTATTGTTGAGAGTCTCAATGCAGCGGCAAATTGTGTAACGAAACCCAACCCGGATAAGTTTCTTATCGAACGTTATCACTCATTTTCCCATGAAACCGAAGTGATATATTGAAAACATGTTGACTGGAATATGTTCAAATCGCTGGAGACAACCCAACTTTCCGCAAAAGTTTGACAAGATTTCTTTGTTTTTATGGCCGAGTAGTAAGAACAAAATTTTGGCATAAATCGAGAGCTTTCCAACGAGTGGATTTATATAGGTGGAAAATCGACCGAGTAAAATTTTCCTTGTTTCGAGATTTTGATATGAATTTTCCTTGGAACAGTCTCTATTATTTTTCCAAAAATGATTTGTTTGTATGTATCAAGTGTGAGAATCAGGAGTGGTTGTGAGGTGAAATCGGATGCTTTTTCATAACTGTTCGCATTGTGACTGTAGCGATGCCGCAAGTACCTGCCCAGTGCAAAAAGACGTATTCATGTATTTAGTATAAATTAACCATATTGCCTACTAGTAATGTTGTCCGAATTAGTAATCAATTAGTAATTCTCAAATCGAATAAAGTCTTTACATACAATTCGCAAGGTTTGTTTCCTAGCAGTCGGTAGGAATAGGTGAAAAATATTAACGTAATAAATAATCAATTTTATATAAGTGTATTAATTACTCTTTTATTATATCATGCACGGTTGGAACAAACGTTTGATAATTGAAAACGAATTTATGAACCGACTCATTGAAGCTCAGATCGTTGTGTCCATTTGAGTGGAACTTGAAGCGTCCCAGATTCTTAATGTCCGTTGAATCGTATCCCATCGACTCCGATATTCCCATCTAGGAGGGCGGTGGACAACGGAATCTCAACCGCACTTCGAGAGATTTTACATCGAACTGACCCACAAAACTGATGGACGATAAGTAGAATGGAAAAAAAAAATTCCAGGAGACTAAGAAAGTAGTCCTTGATTTTCAATTGCTTAGAATTAAGGTAGAGTTGAGTGAGAAAATATTGATCGAAATCTTCAATTTGATGACCATTTGCGGGTACATGTTTGATTGGGTTTATGTCAACTATTTACAGAGGTGAATTGAGTTCGTAACCGTACTCATAAATTCTACAGTTGCTATTGGATTTTAAGAAGGTATTCGGCAAATAACGGCGAAAGTTGTATGATTAGTAGACCTAGGTATCAAACTTTGTCATCATCATTGGTATTTACAAAAATGGTGTTATGTTAAATAATTTTATTGATTGTGACTAATAGACTGGCAAGATAGTACAAGTCTCAAGACACAAAAGATTCCGCGAGCACTACAAGTAAGATGCTACCTTCTTAGCAGTGTTATACTATCCAAGCCCTTGGCAGTATTTTTACTACCTACCCCCTTGGCAGTATTTTTATAGTCATGTACGAGCACTTCCCATCCAAGAACACTATTTCATCCGGCTTGACGTATTGTACTAATCTGACCAGCGTAAGAATAAACTGAACCGGGATTCGCCGTTTGATGGATCCCGGAAAATCTCGGAGTTGGCCAACAAGACGAGTGACGTCATCCTTGAACCTTTTAAAAGTTCAATCACTGATGAAACCCCTCGTAGAAGCTCGACTGGTCGAAGGAGCTCGGCGGAAATTACCAATTTTCAACCAATTGGGGACCGTCTCTTCTTTTTTTTCTGCTGACAGCACCTCAGAACTCTTTCATCAGTCTGCGCTCATCTGTTTGTTCCAATATTGGAACACTGAACTTAATTTATTGAAGCGTTCAATCCATAGAAAGTTCAATAAGTTAAAATTGGTTGAACAGCTCCTTCGAGCTTTGTGATCATTCTTTCACTGACAATCAGTGAAAATTCAAAACGCTAAATTTGAATAAACCTACCTTGGTCGACTCAATAGCGATATAAATACATAATTTTTTTTTTCGTAGAAAATTCAATTGTTTCAAGAAAGTTCCACTAAAACCTTGAAACTGACATTGGAAATCTTCCAACATTGTTGGAAATCTGAGATCCTGGGGTAGTTTTTCCCGTGCACCAAGATAGCGCCACCTGGGGAATCATTATCCTGAAAAATGGTCATTTTCGAGGATAGTTATACATTTTGACTTTGACCTATTTTTTTAACTTTTAAAAGGCTTTAGAAAAGTGGGTTTACCACTGAACGGATAGGAAACGTAATGCTCTTTTCAATGGAGTAATCGGATTTGAATTTGCATGAGAAATGAGGGAGTAATGGCCATCTTAAGGCCGCAAGATCGAAAAAACGAGAAAAAAAACTTCCAAGCGAAGAAAACAAAAACATTCTGAGTTACCTAGTTTTAAAAAAAATTGCTAAGAGGCATTTTTCAATTTTTTTCGTTTTTCAATTAGTTGTAGAATTGACCCTCGAAGTCTGGTCCATGTTAATGGAAGATCCATCCATTACCCTGTATACTCATGTATTTATATAAATGAATCGAATTGATCTGAGTTGGTGTACCTTTCGTAGGCCATATAATTTGAGTGATTAAATACGTGTTAGTTCCTACGTGTCGTAAAGTCCAGCTTTCAGGTCTATGGTCAGTAGTTTGACAGTTCATATCGTCATTAATCTCTGCACTTTATTACTCATAGGTGGATTTGCAGCATCCATATATAATGAAGAACGAATGTTAAGATTCCTCGGTCAACATAGTGTGCATTTGGGAGTTAGGAGGGAACCCAACTTAATACACTGACGAAATGGGTAAGGTACACCCCTCTTGCTTGTTGATGTTCTAACGAGCTCTTCCCGTTGGTCGCGACAACGCATCCAGCCTCAAGCCTTGTCACACGCAACTACTCAACTATTGCACATCCAAACATCGAAGTTTCGTTACCGTTGAAAAACGAAAGGTGAGAGCCAAAAAATGGTTATTCGAAGTAAATACACGCCATTAGTTGCTTTTTAGGCAGCTGAAATAGTCATGGGAGTATTACCTGTTTTAGACTTAACGTTATCGGTAACTCCTGCAGCTTCAATCCAAAAATCCAAGGTTCAGCTCTGATATCCGAATAATTTCGAGCGAAAAAAAGAGAAAACGTGAAAAGTTATAATTATATTGTTAATTGCAGTGTAAAGTTCTTTATCGAGAATAGGAGTTCTCAATTCTCACTTTCCGAAATTCCAGAAAGGAATCCAGACTTTCTAGATTTTTTTAGGAGGTGGATCATAAACCAACATTTAAAACCAAATGAAAAACCTGTCCTTCCACCAAACTAGGAGATGTAAGAGAAATGAAACTATAACTCAAGACAACTTCAAAACGTTATTTTCATCTTCAATCGACTGAAAAAGTTGTGAAAGAAGCTCGAAATCGTGAAGTACCATAGTGAATTTTGACTAGAATTTGGTTCCTTGAATGGTTTGTGAAGTCCAAGGATACTTTGAAGTTACAATAGATATGAGATGCAGTGTTCAATGGCCTTTAAAACCCTCCGAGGCCTGGATGACATTGACTGAATTATATTTGGTATATCAGCGCGTTTTGAAATAGCACTGTTAATGCTATTCAACTCTCCATATTCCAGGGGACCTGAAGCTATTCTCACTTCTATCCCAAAGGGTATGTTTGCGTCAGACATATTTCGTTGGCAACCCGTTTTTCATAGGAGAATCTTTTCTTTCGTGAACCGGGAACAGTCATCACGGTCCGACCCCTTTCTCCAGTAGCCTACCTTCAGTGCGCCAGAGAACAGACCCATCCTCAGCCCCATTACATCCCCCAACCCGCTCCACCGGTTGCTACATGAGACACCAACGGGTCAGCGATCTTTTGTGCCGGTTTTTCACCTTCCCTATGATCACAGTCAATAACATTCAGAATCAAGCAGCCCATCAGGAATTTTTTCGCCACTTTCAAGAGACCTAAGAGAGATTTGGCTAAAATTTACGCAGGCATCTTGGTTACTTTTTACTTCACTTTTTTCCTCTTCACAAACAATTCCAAGTGGATTGCCATGTCATGGGTGACCTTCTAATTATACATATAAATATTCATTTATTTAGTTGTTTTTCTTATGGCGTGCTCCCCTCTGCCTTTGAAAGGATAATTAAAAGATGTATGAAAAATTAAATGTAAAGTTTTGAAATTCTTCGAGCTGATGAGATCAATGTTCATAAACCTGACTTATATCATGAATCTGAACATTTAAAAACAAGTCTCATTGTCTTATCACCTGTGCTTATCGTCTTATGTACTTATCTTATGGTTAGATGGTACCTCACAATGTAAATTAACGGTGCCTTATACAGTCTAATTTCAATTTCGAGACGAAATAATCTATTAATTGAGATACTTAATAAATTGTTATTTTGAGGTTCTCATATTTGAAGCCGTGTATTGTTTGAAACTGAACATCAAAACTCAATCAATCTGCTGATCACTGGCGCTGCAATTGTTCCTAGTGAGGTAAGATCATTTAAGTGTTTTGCTCCCTTGAAAACTATTCAAATTTGACTGATGCAACCCTGATTGTACGAGATGGAATAGTGGTCTTTGAGGGTTATTCCCCTACCGAATAATAAGACTGGCATGATGTGGGGACACCCAGTGCGTTGAAGATCTTCGTGAGAACGTCTGGGCACAAGTAACGCGATCCCACTCCACTGCTTTCCGCCTGAAGACGGTGTGCGGTCGATGACGTAGCAAGGCTAAGCACGTCTATCTTTTCATGAATACCCAGAATAAATATTTCTTCCAAAGAAAAGTGCAAAAGTGTACATATTTAGGTTTCTATTAAACTATTTTGGCGTTGGATGATGTCTTGATCTCTGAATTCTTATTTTCAACCACTAGCATTGATTCAGCGCATGCGCCGAACTGTTCCTCCACAAGTTCAAATCACTTCACAACGGTTTAAAATGCAGACACATGAAATTTAATGGAAGAAATTACTCGTAGTCGTAGGTATACAGCGACGAGAAAGTAGGAAACCAAGTTCAATAGCGGCAAAGTAATGGCGGCCGAATAAGGAACCGGGGAATTCAAAACGATGGATTTCCGCAGGATGAAACGCCACGACTGTCCAGAACAATGGACAACAAAGAACGAGGAAGAACTTAAATAGAGAAGATTTCCTAATAACGAGAGGAACCAATTGTGGTCAAGTTGGATACAACGATTTTCTGATAGTATAGGATAAAAATTAGAGGATGAAGACGTTGTAGAACAAAGATGTGGCAAAAGGTGAGTAAGTAGTTGGGTAAAATGACGGGAAATCATCTAACAGAGGAAGAAAATACAGGCAGCAGTAATTTTCACCAATCAATTTTCACCAACCAGTTTTGGACGTTTCTGGACTGAAACACCAAAATTAACTACTAAAAATTTGAAACTTAGCACTCAGGAAACCACCTTCCCGGCGGCCACCTCGCTGGCGCTGGATTGATAAGCGCAATATTAGCGTATTCGGTGGCATAGTTAGGAGTCCAACTCATATTTTTTTGGAGAAAATATTTTTGGAATATTTCGGATCTACGGCTTCGATGGAGTGTCGCGAAAAAAAAGTAAAAAAAAAAAAAAAGAAAGCAACCTACGTGGCAGGAGAGATTTGATTTTTCCACTCGGAAGTTTTCTTTGGACAACTGTACAATCGGCAATCTCTTCTCGATGATGTTCCAACAGACAGAAGTACGTCTCTACGGGAGGAAGGATTGGACCTCAGGGGCTCGTGTTCCGCTACGGCCGTGAATGTCATGGACAGAATCGGGCTCTGAGACCAGGAAGGCGTGACGAGCGGAAACGCTCCCTGGAGGTTGGACTCCTGTACCACAGTGTGTCCTGCAAGGAGTAGAGTCTGAATTGGATGTCATTCGACATCCCAAGTATTTGAAAACACACGCCGATACGACCTTGACAATAATAAGTTTCTTCCTTGAAACCAGAGAAGGTAATAGGAAATGTTTGCCAAGGTGTGGCACATAGCTTCCACGTATCCTTAAACCGACTGTACAGTTGATCCGATGATACGGAGCTCATCTGAAAACATCAATATTTAAGTAGGTACCTACCTAGCTATATCATAACAAGAGACCGACTACACGTCAACGTGCACAATCCCTGAAGATTTCACCGAATTCGGTGTGAAAATACAGAAAATATTACTGTTACCAGGAAATTCACGTTTGCGCTACTATCTACTACCTGTTTTGAGCGGAGATTTTCATAGGACACCACCTATCCGGAGGTGTGAACAAACTTGTAAAATTTACAAGTAAATTTCTTAGTATAAAATACTATAATAATAACTTTGAAGAATCAACTTTCCCGAAAATACTATTAAATATTATTTATTATTCATGATTATAATATTTTATACTAAGAAATTTACCAGTGCTATGATCAATGTTCGCAACAGCAAATTCTCTATTTCTATGTTATTCTGGATGAGGAATTTCCACTAAAATTCGCGGACATTTTTATGAAGGATTCTGCATAAAATGTCTCCGTAAATCGATTATTAGAAGACCTAAAAACGCTGCAAATTATTACACAATGGTTTATTATTTTTCTATAGATCACTCGTCTGCAAAACCACCAATCATCCAACATGACAAAAACATCGATCGCATTTCGGTCAGCCTTAATTAGGCCTCTTTTGCGATTCACACTCGTGTTTCTGATTTATCGTACTACTCCCAACCCTTAAATTCTCGTAGTGAGCGAACGGTTTGTCCTACAGAGCTCCGGGTGGTCTCAAAAAATTCTATAGAATCTTAAATTGAAGGAAAAACAATACCTTTATATCAAAATTTTTTGAGTTAGGGCGTTTTCAAAATTTCAAAATTCATTTTTGAACCCTTAGAAGTGACCTACATCAACCAACATCTTCGGGGCAAAACTGGACGCTAAATGGAGCCTACATACCAAATTTCATCAAAATCGGCCAAAGCTAAGTGGCAAAAGTGCCGCGTACGGCGGGGCGGACGGCCAAATTTTTATTTGATTTTTGGATTCTACGTACCTTGAAACGTAAACCATCAAATTTTGAGGGGGTGTTAAAAAATGTTTTTCTTGGTCGATTCCAAAGGTTCATTATTGACAATAATAAACCAAAAATCATGGCTGGTGGGAAATCTACGATTTTATTTATCGATTATGTATATAGATAATAATATTATATAAACCATGGAAGACGTGTCTTTTGTTTTAGACCGACTGAAATGTTCGAAAGGATATATCTTATCTCACTTCAAGATTTTTCTGTTCTCCACTCTGATTAACATCTACTATGTTCCCTGTAAGAATCCGATTAGGGTCTTTCGTGTCCGCATGCGATTCGGCCTTCAGCCTTGGCCCTGATTTGATGATCGACAAGAAAAATGAAGAAGCTACGAACGAATGGAAACATCTTGAATTATAAATAGGTGGTCATTTAGGGAAATAGGTTGCCACTTCCTAGATCCATTCCGGTGATTAGAGTTCTTTTTTTTTCATTCTTCTCGAGATGCGGGTGTCCCTCAATTTCGTTTGCCTTCAAACGTGAGGTAAAGAAGTTTCATCCGTTGAGAGTCACGCTAAATAAGCTTTTCGAGGTTGGTTATCTAACTGTATCTCTCTAACTAATGTATTGCAAAATTATCCTCGGGAAGATTTATTAGGTCGTTCTCACAAAATAATTAGGTAATCCTGAATACGGAAATCAAGTCTTGAAGTTATTTAAATGTAGAGGCGAAGAGACTGTCTGTATAGGAATATTAAAATCCCACCACTCGATTCATTATTCCTCGATCTAAGGCTTCAATTACTTGAAGTACCCCGACCAGCCTATCGCCCGCGGTTTTCGTAGACACTTGAAAAATGAAAGGAGGGGTCGGATAATGAAAAGGAGAGGGAACAAAAGGAGCAAAACCGATGAAAGAACACGGTGCAAAGAGAAAGAGCAAAGAATAGAATGAGTCACAGTCGCTGGAAGAAGAGACGGAGTCAGTTACAGTTATACGACGAGATTGAGGTCAACGGCTGGCTGGTGCAGGAAGTCTGTAGCTCAAGTTGATATCAGGGGAGCCAACCTCGCGGACATTTACGTATATTAGGGTGGAGAATGCAATTGAAACCACTTTGAAACCTTGTCAAATCAAGGTATATTCAACTAACAGGGAGCAGACCTCAAAAGTTAACAACTTGATACAGAAACAAAATCCTTGAAGTCCAGTATTGATGAAATGTTCAGGCATTACGAGGATTGGCCCTGGTAGGTCACTGCCGTCGGACAAACCAGTAAATAATTAATCATTTAATTTGCCCGAAAACATGAATTTCTCAAATTTGAAGGTTCCAATTTATGAGTAGGAGTTGGTTCTAGATTAGTTGCTGATGAATTTCCAAGTAATCCAATCAGGAGGAGAATTTCGTAACAATGGCGAAATATTCTGAAAATTTTCATGAATCAAAAAGAATTCTTTAAGCTGTTGTTGATTTTAAACATGCGAAACTAACTTGATCATGAAATTTTAAATCGAAGAATTCAGGTGCCAATTACTAGTTCTCTGATCGACACTATAATTTTCGAACCCAAAGATTCCATTTGCACGCGTTTTTGGTCGTTTTACATTGATTTTCTCAGTAATCAATAGCCCAGAGGCCCTGGAAGAATTTAATAGTAATCCAATCTGCAGGTAATCTGAAACAGTAGCAACATCTTTTGGAAAATTCCTAATTGTGTTGATTTTATATGGGAAACATCAACTTGATCGTGAAGTTTCATACCAAAGAAATCAGCTGTCACTTAGTTCTCTGATCAACACAATCATTTTCAAACCAAGTTTCAAGTTTTCTTGAATTCTTATTTTAAAATTACACTCTATAAATATACTCAGCAATCACACTCAGAGGTCCCGTGGAGTCAATATCCGTTAGAAATTGAACAATAACATGTTCGAAATCCAAAAAATTCTAGGCCGTTCGTTGGTGGTAATTCACAGCTAGGACTGGTAGAAAGTTGTGACCTGGTTGAGCATTTCTAGCGCCGATCGTCCGTCACGTAAAAGCCGTGATGAGACTCACTTTTGTTTGACTTTTATTGAGTGAAAGCAGTTGTTCAAGTACACTCCCTTCGCTATACTGGAGAAGGCCTTATTTTATTAGTTATCTTTCTGCGAAAACACAGTGAACGTTTGCCAAGTAGGGTGGGTAGTACAGCTTACCATATTGAGGGTGAAGCGGCAACAAGACCTAACTCATTTTTCCTGAATTTTCAGGAGACACCAAAAACTGATTTCTGACGATGTATAATGAATGTAATGAGGAGGATTTTTTTGTAAAACATTATGACACATTCGTTGCTGGTTCCCGTCCATACTAACTATCGTATATTTTGCTGAGGCAATGTTGCGTGAAATTCCAGTCGAGACCTGCAATGTTGCGCGGAGTTGTAAAATTGAGATTTAGTTGCACCAATCCACACAATCCTCATTTTCATCAAAATTGGACAGTAATTTTGTATAGTATCGCCCTTTACAAAGATTTGCGGACAGACAGACAAAAAACCAAAATTGTTCAGAAAATTTAGATTTTATAAAACTTTTTTTTTACCTTGAAAAGTTAATACAATGCATCTGCACCTTGGTGGAAGGCTCTGAAGCAAATTGACTTTAAAACTAGGAGTGGAAGTTTGAAAGAGAAACATCAACACTTTTTCTTCTTCTCCTTTGGCGTTGCTTCTTCTTTGGCACTCTTTCTCTTTACTCCTGTATTGGTATTAATTTGGGGTTTAATTAAAAAATTAATGACAATCGTGAGGCATGAACTTCTTGAAGTAGTGCAAGTGCAGGTCATCATACTTGTCCGTTGATATTTGCAGCCGATTGGCGGAGTTTGGGCCGAAGATGACCAGGTGTAAAAGACTTGAATTTGAATCTAGAAACACTCATAACTCCATATGGCCCGAAATTAGTTAAATCATGTTGCGCTTCACCCTCGATATACAGCTACACACATCAAAAAAAGTTTTGCACCACCCTGATTCATTCGGAAATATGCACAGGAAAAATTTGGGGTTTGGATTTTTGAAACGTGTACCTAATCAACAAATAGAAACAACGAAAAAAACTTTATTTGGATAATTTTCTTTATTTAAAAAATTGTTTTCTTAAAAAAAGGCAAAAAACTGAAAAATTCAATTTTTTGAAACCTTTGTCGACAACTTGTTTCCTTTTTCGACAAACCAGTTACTTTCCCGTCTTTCAAGGTTTTAACTCGAAATTGGGACTAGTCAGTAGGTACTTGAGCTATGAGGAGTCAGTCTAAAACCATTGCACTTTTAACCTCAAAATATTTTTTCAAGCTATTGGCATAAAATCAAACTGCCCAGCAAGATGGAGATTTAACTTCATCCAACCTCATATTAGTGAATTGATTCCCAATATTCACCATCTCTTCAAAGGAAAGATAACGCTCAGTAACTGAGGTTCAAGGTCGATCAAAATTACACGAGGGAATCGGCAGTAGACCTTCTGTCGGGTCTACAAGGATCCTCTGTGAGTCAGGATATTCCAGGAGTTCATCTTGGTCAGATGATGCGATGAGTCACCAACACAGAATCGGACAACGAGTTTTGCTTTATTTTCACAGATGAGGAGAAACGGCTATAATTTAGTTGTCAGATCGGACCTCCGGCAGTTTTGGTTCCAGAATTCATGTAGTTTATGGCGAACCATATTAATCAAGAAAATATTATCGTAATAATAACGCGAGAAAAGCTAAGCGGACCAGGAGAGCTCCCTTCCCGGTCGGACGACACCAGTGAGGACCCCAGTAGGGGGTTTTAAATTCTGAATGGATTCGATCCTGAAAACCGTTTTCGCGTTCAAACACACATTTCTCTGTCAAAAACAGCTCTTAAATAAAATTGCAATAGATCGACGTAAAGCCGATAAAACGTAGATGTTTTTACCAGGGGAGCTCAACCATTTTTTCAGTAGATTTTATAGTAGCAAAACACCATTGTAAATTGTTGAAGAAGCAGGAAGTTGACCAAAATTCAAGTTCAGGCTAAAAAAGTCCATTCATGCAGCATGAGTTCAAGAGCGAATTTTCATAGAAATCTGGTATGGTTTTTTTACGGTCTGCATAGGAGATTAGAATGTTTCAAAACGGATTTCAGTTTAAACAAATTTCAAAAAAGTTCATTCTAAAAATGTTGAGGTCATTTTCATGCATACTTGACCTGACTTGGGTGAATAGTTTATGGAACAAGAGTGAAAAACAATTTACGCTCTTTCCAACGGCATCATATTTGAGTTTATCTTCTAAATTAAGGAATTTAAGAGAACTTTAAGGAATTAAGACAACTTTAGTGACACAAGGTCAAAACCCAGAAAAAAATCCTCAAGTGTAAAAACGTAGGATGGAAGTTTAAAAAAAAATATTGAGAAGTAGTAGCAAATTAGTTTCCCCTGAAGTTTCATCAATATTACACAGAACATCCGACATATTTATCTAAAAGACGGAACTTTTGACTCGTAATAGTCTCCATATAGAAGGAATAATCAACCTAATTATCAAACATCATCAAGACATCGTCATCATTTTCATCTTTGCGACTGTTTTCATAGTCGCCAGTTTTATCGTTATTTTTACTTTATCTTTATTCTTATCCGTTCTTGGAGAGGGGAACATTATAACGCTGACTAAGTATTATGCTACCAGATACTGAAAGCCCATTTTCCTCGTTGATGTAAGGTGTTCTCAACGAAACAGCCCACCAAATTGATTAGGGAGATCCATTATAGATAACGAGTTGGGTACTAGGCGAAGCGTAATTTTATAAGGGGGTGACTAAAAATGACGTAGGAAATAGGGAAATGAGCTTCGCCAGGGGTTTTGCAACCTCCAGAAAAGGTGAAGGTGACGCAAATGGATTGACCACAGCCGCAGAGGTTGAGCAACGAGCTGAGTTACGCTTTGTAACCAAAGCGACCGATCAGCCTTCCATTGAGTACTCACAAGTACCACAACACGTGGATGAGTGAATTGGAAACCAATAAGGGTTATTTTCAAACACCGGGTCAATTCTGGTAGGTAAAATGTCCGATTACGAAGTTCGTCAAATTCTGTGAAAAAATTGGGAGGATGAAATAATGAACCTAACAGACCTAGCCTTCTGTCCGGACCCACGTCCCTGGGACGGGTGGGTGGGGCTTTTCCCCTACCCCTTTCCTCTGTGTGGGCTCATATCCTCAGTACCCTCCTGTCAGGCCCTAGTAGGTACAATGTGATTTTTCCAAAAAGATAGAAGACTGAAAAGAATACAAAAGGCTGCTTTTTATTCCTAGTTTTTATGTTCTTAGTACCTACGTAGTAGACTCCTAATGATTCTAGAGGTTTTGAATTGGAATGTTTCCTCCAATTCTACGTAGAACACGTCATTTTGAGCGTGAATTGAGACTGAATTTTTTATCTGAGTAGTCAAAATGATGTGATACCTAAGCTGGATGAAATCCAGGAAGTGAAAAATAAAAATAATGTGTAATCTTATTTTTTATATCGATAAATTGTGATAAAAACCAATTCATTTGATGTTATACACGAAGAAAGACGTTGCAATAAAGATGTTTTATGTTAGTTTGTGGTATTTACAACGAAATCCTGTCATATTTCAATAACAACCATGAAAAAAACGAGTCGGTGCCCCACGGACGGGGGTCCTCATTGCAACGAGGGACAACGGTCCGGACAGAAGGCTAGATGAACTTGGACCATTACTCGGCGTCATTCCTAAACATCTGTATTAAAAACAATAACGATGAGTGCTGCAACCAATTCATATATAACATGCATTCATATATGTATTGAACATTCTGTGTCTGCTGCAACTGAGCTCAAAAAGATCCCAACTAAGGAAGTAAAACTACCACCTTGGTCCCTTGTATTACGGAAAGTCTTGGAAAATAACAAGAAAAAAAGAGACCAACTTACAAAATTCTCAGCACAAAACCCATCTGACCATGAACTGAAGATTAAAGTCAACCAATATAGGAATAGAGTAAAGGAATTAACAATTAGAGCTGGCAAAAGAGCTTTTTTGCTTATGAAAAAGCTGAATGAAACTCGACAAAAAAAACAACATAAAATGTATGAATTCAGCCATTCAAGGCACAATCAAACGAATAGGATTGTCAAAGGGATAATGAAAGACAAATACTCAACATAAACGCTTCACACTCGATTCGAAAGTAGTCTTTTGAAGAAACTCAATTTTAAATGCTTGCATACGAGTCAGCAACACATTGGGACATTTTCATGTCAACCACTACACAACAAGGTAGTGAAGTAAGGTTGTTAGTTCATGTACCCAAGCATCAAAATAAGAAAACAGTTGATTGTTCTCTACGCAACACAGTGAGTCTATTTTATTTATTTATTGGTCGCGTAAGCAAGACTTGCTTAGTTTTCGTGACGATTTTTCAGTTTATGTGCCAAAGCAAAGACATGAAAATGTCAAAAATACTAATAATTGGTATTTTTGTGTTCATAACTATTATGAACTTGAGCTCTGTGAACAATTCTCGGTCCTCGGGTATGAATGCAGACAACACTATAAATTTTTCGGGATTCTATTCGTTGAGGAAGTAGAGTGGAGCACCACATTTCGGAATCACTAAAGAATAAGAAGATTCATTTACAAGTTTGTGAATAAACTGCATGGGAGGTTGATTTCCCTATTGGGTATCAGAAGAGGACCGAATTGACTAGGAAGAAGTCTTCGAACAGTTAGATACCTACTCGTACAGTGTTATAACCAGAGACCTTCAAATGCCACATTGCCACGGCGCCACACTAAAATGCCACATTCGGCCCATTTTTCGGTAAAATGCCATATTTCGTTGATTTTTTTTGAAATGCCACATTTTGTGCCACATTTCGCCTTATTTTACTAATACTTATTTTTACTAACGCCCGAGAACGCCGAGAAAAATATGACAAATGGATGTTTGCTAAAACCAGGTAAGATTAACTTATCATCACAGTTCAACGTGGGTCTTCGCCTGTTGTTAGGGTCTCATGTCCGTTCCTACCCAGGAGCCATTGGATTAAGGATTAACGCCAAGGTACAGGCCGTTCTGGACAGGAATTGCGGCTGGGAAGAAATGAAAAGTATAGCCGCGAATCTCGAAGGGAAGGAATCTTCTCTCAGGGAAGAGTGGGACGCTGAAGACGTTCTTGCAATGAAGTACGCGCCTGCGACTTCTGCCGATGTAGAGAGATCATTCTCTAAATTGAAATATATCCTGAGCGACCGTCGTCTAAATTTATCCATGGATAACACAGCCGCCCACTTAAAATTGTACTAAAATTGAATTTAACATGTTGTAAATACATGTAAATTTGTTGGAAATACATGTAATTAGTTGATATACATAATACAGTAGTTGATATGCTTTCAAGTTTCATGATTTAATGGTTTAACATCCCTTTTATGGTGGGGAGGGGGTGGAAAGTTGAAAAAAATAAATACCACATCAGCTGAAATAAATGCCACATTCGGCCACAATAAGTGCCATATTGCCACATTTTATAGTGCCACATTTTATAAAAATAAGTGCCACATTTTGAAGGTCTCTGGTTATAACTTACAGATGGTAAAACAATGAAACATCGCGTAGTAATGTGCACATTTCGGTAACACTAAAGAATAAGTTCATTCACAAGTTTATGAATTAACTACGTGGGAGAGGAGGACTGAATTGACCAGGAAGAAGACTTCGAACAGTAGATACTAGTACAATGATATAACTTACAGATGGTAAAATAACCATCGCGTAGTAATGTACACATCTAAACTTGCGTTATCACACAAGTCAGCACCAATAATACCTACCTTCATGATGCTGTTGAATCTAAAAAATTCTAAAGCAGCGTCCAAATTTGGACAAAATCTACAAGTTTCCTTCTGTTTATGAGTAATTTCCAATTCCAAAGCTACTCGTTTCTGAAGACGTATCAAAAGGGGTGTGAACGTCCTTAGTGAAGACACGCGAAAACCTATGTTTTTAAGCAATGTAACAATTGATTGAAAAACATCAGATTTTGAAGTGATAAGTGATTAATTCAAGTGATAAGTGAATTTTAGCCCTCCAGACGAATAATATCGGAATGAACCAAACAAAAGAGGTGAGAGATTTATTTTTCAGGAATTTTCGAATTTGGCTTCCAGATGCGTATAAAATTCACGGGGCCCGAATTGGAATGGAGACCAAAATATCAATTTTCGGGGTTGTATTGGTTGAGGACGTAGAGTGGAGCACCTCATTTCCGAATCACTAAAGAATAGGATTCCTTCACAAGTTTGTGAATAAACTACGATTTAGTTGCTCTTGACTGTTATAGGATCTACTTGTAGGTCAAAATAATTCTTTTCATGGCAGTATCTGAACGTTTTTCAGTCGAGTTGATACTTTTCCATCGATTGAAAAAGTAATATTCAAGTAGAAAAGTTCCGTTAATATTATTTCCGAAGTTTCAAGTTTCGACTTCACGGTGTTTGGGTCTTCAAGAATAACAATTTCCCGCAAGTTTTTGTCCCTGACGTTATAATCTTCCAACAAAACGCCGCAAGTTTATTTCTACTCTTTCAAGATTCAACAAGCTTGAATGGGAAAATTAGAGGGGGAATTGTGTGTTTTATGCGAGCCCACGTACTCATAAAACACCCTTCCATTTCAGACTCATTTAAAAGGACATTGTCTGGAGTAGACGAACCGTGCTGGAGGGCTCTTCTTTTGACTAACGACTTCCCTGCGGGTGTCAACAAAATGGAATCCCACAGAGCATCAAGACGCAATACAATACTTCCTCGCGAGTTTTTCACCAAAATCGAAACATAATTTTGCGAATTATGCCCGGGACACATTTGACCTTAAACATACAGACAGACATGGGGTCAAAGTTGTTCAAAAAACCTTTGGAAACGAGGCTTGAAATATTGATCTTGGAGTACCCAAATATTCTGGATATTTCTGCTGAAGCTTCACTGTCTTTTACAGTGAGGACTCAAAAGTATACACTTTCAGAGATATCTTTGGGAGTTCGAAAGGAGCAATTGGATACCCAAGAAAATAATATTTCCAAACGGAGGCGAAGGAAAACGTATTCCATTAGGTAGGTTCGTTCTGCCGTGAAAAGCTGCCGTCTCTAGAACTGATACGAATCGTTTCTTCACAACAACGTATCTTCATCTGATTCAGCGGATGGACGTAATGACAGTCAGCATGTGGGATGGGGTGCCGGGAGATAAGCGAGACTCAGATGCTGGGCGCGTTGTTCCGCGTCAGCTCTGGCCGATAAGGAGGTATTCAACAAGGGTACAAGAAGTGTTGAACATCCCTTATTACTGTTGGAGCTCTCTATTGAATCATAACCTTGAAACGAACCAATGGAGTTTCCGCTGTGGAAGCATTTTGATGCAACTTTAATCGAACAGTGGGTGAAAAGTGTCAATTTCACTATAAGATATAGCGAATGCGGAGAAGTAAACAAGTCGGCCAATTGAGAGGGCAGTAAAGCTGCTCGATAGCAAGTTAATGTTGATGTTGATCCATCCAACTTTAGCAGTAAATCTAAGAATTAAGAATACAATACCGAAATTCCAATATTAGTGAATCACCAGAACTCTCTCATTTGATTAGACAACAAATAACCTCTAAAATCACAAGTTCAGCAACAAATAATAGGTATAATGATATGGAGTAGCGAAATCCACAACTCTATCCCCTTCTTTTTTGCTTTTCAGCATTGTTGCTCCCATTTAATTCGGCCCTGTTTATGAACCAATCCAGAAACATATCACATTTCTCACATAATAATCTTGTTCCTTGAGCTGACCAAAAGAACAGGGTAGGATTTGACAACCAATTTGAAACTATCCAACACTTTTCTGAGGTATACCTATGTTGAACTTCCATTTAAATTTTAATCCAGTTCATCTTTTTCATCAAACCTTCTGTCCCTTCTTCGTTGCTCTGGTTTCTCATATTCTAAGTTTTCTTCCTTGCGTAGCACCATACTCTTCTCCCTTACGACTTGTTGTCCCTTCAGCTTCTCACTAAACCAAACTATTCAATCTGTACCCCAGAATTCTCCTTCATAATCGCTCGATTCTTCATCTCAAAGCAACTCGACGTTTTCAGAAAAGAACATCCGACATGGTTGTCCATCTGCAATTCCAGTATCAATAATTTTCTCGTCATTTTCCATTTCTTTGTTCAATCTCTCCTCATCCATCCTCTAAACGTGTTTGGTGGAACCTTGGTTGCGATCCCTGACAATCTCATCACTACTAGAAAAGTAGTACTTCGCCTTATTAGAAAAGTGCGGGTAGTTGCCCCTACCTACCCTACTGCCCACCCTATCTGGCATTTTTTTTTTTTTTTTTGTACCTGCTGCACGAACAAAAAGCTTCCCTTTTTTCAATGGCGAAGTATCAAAATTATTTTGTTCGCGAGTTTGGTTCATCAGCAAGAAGGAATGAATCCTCTAGAAAATCTCACCAACATTTCTCAGATAACAGTCGCATAACAGTCACTAATGACCTACCTACTGACACTCAGAAACTCCAACAATTTCCTTTTCTCACGAAAATCAGACGAGTCTCATCCAGCTCAACTCATTATTACCTTTGAGGCGGTGATAGTCACAGTTTTTCAGAAACCGTGTTTTCGAACCGTGGGATTTAGACCGTACTGTACGAATTCATTTCGTTCTGAATCGCCCACGTACGATCTCAGTCTTCATAACATGAACGTACAAGCAAGATCCTTCCTTTCATGTAATCCATAAGAGATTCAACAAACAATAAGGCATAAAACAACATCGAATGAATTTGGTCCCGTCGTTGGAGCCCAAAAGGCACGAGAGAAAACTGAGATCCAAATTTCAGATGAAATAAGCACACAAGCATCCTCGACCTGGGCAATGGAATTAATTTTGTTTCTTTGAAATCAACGAATTCTTCCGACATAATAGACTATGATTTACTGACAGTTTAAAATATTTTGTTTGTCAAAAATTCCTTATCGGGCGGGTTGGAAGATTGAGATCCTTAATGAGAATCTCTCATTTATCCCTGGGTTGTTTCTCCACCAACGAAGGTGGCATTTTATTCAGAAACTCTCAAAAAATACTCTACTTGTCTCACGCAATACCATCTCGAAACATTGATTTTTTAAAAGTTTTGGGTTCGACTAATATGCTCGTCGCTGATCCCCGGAGGACCAATTTTCAGTAATTTTTAGGCAATTTGGAATACCCCAATGAAGACATTTTTCCGAACTAAAAATGTGGAAGTCATGAATAGCGCAATTTTCTTCGAAAATTCAACATTTTCTCCAACATTTTATTGAATAAAGCTTTTTGAACAGTTTTGGGCTTACTGTCAGTATTTAGTGGACTACTCGTCGAAACCAAACAAAGTCATAGTAAGATCAAAACGAATAGATGCATCATTTATATAAAATATTCAAACCCAACTTGGCAGACGGTTTTTATTTACATTTTGAAATTGGACGTATTACCGTTTTTAACCCAATTAGAAGGTTTGCTGGAGTTCATGGAAACTACGGTGGTAATTTTCGAATAACTCAAGAACGAGGGTTCACGTGGCGCTAACAAGACAGACCAGAATGAGTTCCCGTCAAGTTTCTAATGAAACACGTCAACGGCCAACATCTGCTCTGAAGCAACGAGAGAAGAGACTCAGTAGTTGAGTTTAATTAACGAGTTATGACGAAATATCATTGTCGTAGACGACAGAACTAAACTTCTAATCACTTCCATGTAGGCAAATAAGCATATACTCGTAAGATATCTGCCATGTTGGGTGGGAAG
Organism: Apolygus lucorum; assembly: GCA_009739505.2. Taxonomy (NCBI): domain Eukaryota; kingdom Metazoa; phylum Arthropoda; class Insecta; order Hemiptera; family Miridae; genus Apolygus; species Apolygus lucorum. The sequence goes on along the minus strand of CM019173.2, from coordinate 26,512,689 downwards.
TATAGCTTTCGTATTTACAAAACCAACGATCTCAGAACACAAATCAAACTATTCCACAAATAAAATCAATGGGGGGTGCGGTGCGCCTGATTTTTTAAAAATTGTAATCGAAATTAGACCTCATCCTGAGAATTTTTACACCAGCCGTTCTCTTTTTGGATGAGTAGATCTTTTTCTATGATTTTTCAAAGTTTCGAATGTTTATGACATCACGAGCCTCTCCCGCCTGGGCAGGACCCCCAGCCCACTGTGACGTCATGAACATTCGAAACTTTGCAAAATCATAGAAAAAGGTATTCTCGCGCTAGAAGGTCGCGGTTGGAGTCAAAATTCTCAGAATGAGGTCTAGTTTAAATTAAAAAATAAAAAGCACATCCCATTATTTCAAAAGCGCAACCAACTATTCCAGAAACAAAACCATCGACCCTAGAAACCAAACTATTCCAAAAACGAAATCAACAATCCCAGATACAAAACCATCTGTTCCAGAAACATAACCAACTATACCAGAAATTAATCAACGTCAATTTTGTACATTAGAAATGCGCACAAACTGTCATTAGTTTGATAGCAACAAAATTCACGAAGACCGGGGCACATTTCTCGAAAATTCCATCAATTCGTGCCTTATTATTGAGACGTTTTGCCTCCGACAGACACGGAATGAAATTAGTTCAAACAGCTTTCAAACGCTAAACAACAAACACTTTTGGTGTGGAGATGTTTGGTCCAATATTATACAGGGTGTCTACACTTAAGTTGGGCATAACTTCAGGGTTTGAATCTGCAAGATATTTCCAACAAAAAATGTCTCCCCCCAAAAAATTTTGTTTTAACCCCTTGTTTTTTCAAGTTTTTTTTCGATTTAGACATTTTTTTCGTATTTTCATCAACCTTACGACTCTAATTCCTGTTATTTACCGAGTAAATTCAAATTTGAGGATATCGTTGGAATCAATTTTTCTTTAGGAAAGTTAAATTGGAAGAGTAAATCAAGTTTGAATGCCAAAAAACGCGTGTTTTACAATTGAAGAATTAAATCTATATTGACAAAAACGTTAAACTTCGTAAAACATCAAACTACTCCTTAATGATGATTCAGCGCCAAATGTTGCTGATGCATCATGTATGCTAACTATTGGGTAGTAATACAAAGTGTCTACACTCAAGTTGGGCATAACTTCAAAATTCGATTCTACAAGGTATTTCGCTACAAAGACCAAGTAAACCCCTAATACTCCTTACGTTTACCAATTAAACTCAAATTTGATATTATTACCTGTTTAGTATGGAAGTACTGTTTTGAAGTGCAGTAGATATCCAACACTAATTAATTGTGAATGATCAAAATGAAAAGAGAAAAACAGTTGAAGACTCGAAGGACCACCCCGTGAAGGGGAAAAAACTTAGCTAGGTTAAGTACCTACCTAAAGTGAAATATGCTGTGTGGTAATCAGGTGATAAAGAAGAAAAAGGCAGAGTTTGAATTGATGAAACATCAACAAGAATGTAAGTTTATTGAAGTTGAAAGCAGGTTTTGTAATGGTTTTGAATTGAAAGTTTCTATTGTTTCCCTAAATGGCCATGTGAAAGATAAGAAAAGAAAAAAGGCTTAGCTGTGGGGTGATCAGTCCCAGATGAAGTTTTCCAGAAGTAAGTAGGCAGTACAGGCAGCTTCCACCAGAAAAAAGGCAGCTTCCACCAGAAAAAAGGCAGCTTCCAGGAAGAAAGAAGGAAGGTTGGAGAGTACAGGTGGTCCAGCTCCTCCAAGTCCAGAATAGGTAGAGTTGGAGTGATATCACACTGCTTTACAATTTTTATGGTCAAGTGTATCCAGGTGATCGCGATAAATCCACTTATTTTGAGGAATTACACTCAAAAAGGTTGATGTTCTTGGAAAACAGTTTTAGAGAAACAGGTTGGCAAGGGAACAATAGAAGAAGTGTTAGAAGATGGCTGCCAGCAGAAAATTCAGGAGCTGGGCAGGGTTGTTCTGAAGGCTGATGTTGCAGTGGTAGAAATGTTGGCGTAGTTCAGAATTACAATGGTGTTACAATACATAAAAATAATTTTGAAGTTGAAATATGGTATTTTTATAATTAGGCAGCAGTATGTTAAGGAAAATATACAGTGATTATGGATGCAAAAAAAGCAACATCCATGTAGGTGGAAGTAGAACTGACAAATAAGTTATGGAGACTAATGGCGAAAACTGTTCTATGGTGATAAGGGCTGATAACGGTGATATATAATTATGAAGAATGTAAAATGTGAGTTGTTTTAATGACGGATGGTTTGTGGAGAAGAAAAAATGGAATTGATAATGAGGATGGTATTATTTGGAAGGAAAAAATGATCAGCTATTGGTTGTGCATGAGGTAAGTTCAAACATACTCCCCCCCAATGCACAACCTCAGGAACGCATGCAATTTTAGGCATGGATGGAATCCAGATGCAGTGGGATCAATTTCACTGAGGGGCGCTTGAAGATGCTTCGCGCTGTCTTCAGCGTCACCACACGGACGATGTCGTCGTTCCCAGGATGGACATCCAAAATCCTTGCAAGCGGCCAGTGTGTTGGAGAAGCGTTGTCGTCTCGCAGAAGTACAAGATCACCAATCCTTAGGTTAGGAGGCCTCTTATCCCACTTCTGACGGACCTGAAGATTGCTGAGGTATTCATTAACCCAACGAGACCAAAAGTGCTGGATTCGCTGCCGAATAAGTTGCCACCTGTTTAGACGGTTCTCAGGAAGATCAGTGAGGTCCAATTCAGGAAGAGCTGTTATGGGCTGTCCTATCAGGAAGTGCCCTGGAGTCAATGGCTCTGCATCCTCTGGACTACTGGAAAGTGGCTGCAATGGGCGGGAATTGAGGATGCCCTCTATCTTTGTAAAGATGGTGGTCAACTCCGGCAAGCTGTAAGGTTGATTACCAAATGACTTGAAGAGCAGATCCTTGACTGAGCGGATCGACCTCTCCCAGCCTCCTCCAAAATGTGGTGATGACGGTGGATTAAATGTCCACGTGACGCCCAAGTGAGAAGTATGGAAAATTAATGATGATTGGTTACCCTTGTGCTCAAGCCAATCAAACACCTCCTTGATGTACCCAGAGGCACCTCGGAAATTGGTGCCTCCGTCTGAGATGATCTCCCTAGGCAGACCTCTCCTGTTGACAAAGCGATCAAAGACATCCAAGAAGCCTTCTGTCGATAAAGAGGTTGCCACTTCCAGATGAAGAGCTCTGGAGGACATGCACAGGAACAAGCACAGGTAGGCCTTGCAAAATCTTGATTTCCTTCCAGCAGTCTCTCGATACAGGAAAGGACCGGCAAAGTCCACACCTGTCACCAAAAATGGTCTGACAGCAGCAAACCGGGACGATGGCAGATTTCCCATGAAGGGCATTACTCCAGATTTTGAGAATCTTACGCAAGTCACACATTTAGACTTCAGATGTTTGATGAGGTTTTTAGCCTTGGGAATCCAGAACTGTTGTCGAATGCTCGACAAGAGAGCTGTAGGGCCTGCATGATGGTTTATATGATGATGATGGCTGACAACAAGGTTAGTATAACATGACCTTGCTGGAAGTAAGATTGGATGTCGTACATCAGCAGCAATTGGTGCATTGGCGAGACGTCCTCCGACTCGAATTATGCCTTCATGGTCAAGAAAAACGTTGAGTCTGCGCAGTTCCAACGGTAAGTCATTGAAAGAGGCATTGGTGAAGATAGCAGGAAAATAGAAGTGCTGCAAAATACGAATATAATGATGATTTGCATGACGGAATTCAGATGAAGAAACAGCTCCAGAAATTCTATGCAGTTTGAGACGTTTAGGGATGCGACAGTTATGAATGAAGCGTTTAATGTACGCCATAACACGAACAAAACGTGTAAATGAAGAGTACCGACTAGCATACTCTATCAACTCCTGACTAGCTGTAACAGATACAAGAACAAGTGTGGTACGTTTAAGTTCAGGAACTTCCACATTGGATATATCGTTACTAATAGGCCATTCACCTATGGGCAGCTGGCACCATGAAGGACCTGACCACCAAAGTGGATGTTGCTTGAGGGCAGATGGCGAGATACCTCTAGAGCCAACATCTGCAGGGTTCTCACTTCCCTTGATATGATGCCACCAATCAGGCTGTGTGATGGCAAGGACTTGCTGTACCCGATTTGACACAAACGTCTGAAGATGATGAGGGAGCGTCTTGAGCCAACAGAGTACAATTGTGGAGTCTGTGAAACAGAATACCTCCTCTATATGAAGATCTCTTCTTAAATGGTCCAAGGAATGAAGCAGTTGTGCCAGTAAAAGGGCTCCACACAGCTCCAAGCGAGGCACAGTGATGGACTTCAACGGTGCTAAACGGGTTTTCGCTTTTATGAGGGTAAGGGTGACTTGTGAGCCCTGTGTTGATCTAAGGTATACACATGCACAATAGCCTCGTTCAGATGCGTCCGAAAAACATAGAAGTTGATGGTTATTGTCAGTCTTAGGAAATGCTCGGGGTATGAGGATTGCAGAAAGTTGAGGAAGCGCTTCCGTGAACTGCAGCCATGCAGTACGGATGTCTGCAGGAACCTCATCATCCCAGCCCACCTGTAGTTGCCAAGTTCCCTGAAGAATGCATTTGGCGTGAAAGATAGCTGGAGATAGCAGACCCAACGGGTCATAGAGCCTCGCAATGGTAGAGAGTATGATGCGTTTGGTGAAACCTGAAGGTGGCGTGGAGACATCATATGAGAAGCAGTCAGTAACTGGATCCCACTTCATACCTAGAATCCTCGTGGCTACCGAATCCTCCGCGCAAAGATCCACAGGAACAGTTGATGACTCACCAACAGTTAAAAGTGATGGATAATTTGAGGTCCACTTGCTGAGCTCAAAACCTCCCAGCAATAAGAGGTTGATAAGATCATCCCGAAGCTGTAGCAGCCTCTCAGGGGAGTCAGCACCTGCTACACAATCATCAACATAAGTGTTATTGATTATGACATCAGCTGCCTCAGGGTATTGATTACGATAAGTAGTTGCATGCTGTTGAAGGACGCGCTGTGCCAAGTATGGAGAACATCTTAGTCCATAGGTAACGGTGTTCAATGAGTAATAGCGGACAGACTCACTCGGATCTGAACGCCATGCTATCTGTTGATAACATCTGTCAGCAGGATCCACTAAAATCTGCCGGAACATTTTTACGATATCGCAGCTGAAAACATATGTGTATCGGCGGAAGTTAGACAATATGACACTAATGTCTGCCTGCAACTTTGGACCAGACAACAAGTGATCGTTCAAGCTCCCGGTGGGGGTAGAACAGCTCGCATCGAAGACAACTCGCAACTTGCGATTTTCACCATTTACCTTATAGACAGGATGATGAGGTATGATATAAGATGGAGCAACTGTTGACAATTCCATATGACCAAGCTCCTCATACTCGGACATGAAAGAAGAATAGTCCTCACGCAGCAGATGATCTTTGGACAAACGTGACTCCAAGGAATATAAGCGATTTGAAGCTTGTCGGAAGTTAGGCTCGATGTTAGGTGGATGGTTTTTGAAGGGTAAGCGTACAACATACCGGCCATCCTCCAGACGGTAGTGTGTAGAGAGGAAGTGTTGCTCGCATTGTTTGTCCTCTGGAGAAACAAGCGGGGTAGTAGATGATGGTTCTTCTAATTCCCAAAAACGCTCAATCAGGGGAGCTAGATCAGTATGCGCTAAGAGCGAGACTGATGGAACAGAAGAAGCAGACAATGATGATGATTCACTGTTGAATCTGCCTATGACAACGAACCCAAAAGCAGATGGTATGAGTCTTGGACCGTTATGATGAATGGTGATAGGAGGGCCAGTGATAATTTCTGGATAAAGATCAGCTCCAATAAGGAAGGTGATTGGTCCAGGCTCGGTAAAGCTAGGGTCGCTCAAGTCATAAGACAAATAATCATCCCACATGGGTGCAGTGAGAGATGTTTGAGGTAAGAAAGGTGTTATGGACGGTACAATGACAGCCTCAGTATCAAAAGTATCAGAAGAATTGCGATGAAGAAGAGAGATATTGATCTTGCCTTTGATGTGTTGCAGAGGAGAATGGTTGACACCAGAGATAGAACCACGAAACGATCGCGTGGATTTTTTAAGTTGCTTGGCACAATCTGCTGTTACAAAGGAATATTGAGACCCTGGGTCCAGGATGCCACGGAAACTATGAGGATTTCCCTGAGCATCTCGAATCCTTGCAACTATGGTGCCCAATAGCACACCAGAAGAGTTAGAGGTACTTGCGCCAGTGAAGGAAGATGCTGTAGATTGTGGCGATGGGACGCTGCTGGGTGTGACATCATCAGCAGAAGATGGTGAAGCGATAGATGAAGTTGGAAGGTGAAGGTCGGAATGATGTCTACCACCACATTCTCTACATTTGTAGTTAGAACTGCAATCCCGAGTTCGATGTTTGGGATGCAAACAATTTCGACATCCTCGAAATTGCCTGAGGAGGTCCAGTCGCCCTGCAGGAGTACAGGATTTGAACCTGGGACAACCAGATATGCTATGATCGTTGCCACAGATGAAGCATGACCTGACGCTTGATGACTTAGTGGTACTCGAATTACTTGCTGATGATGGGTTAGAGTGAGTCATCAACGCTTGACGAGACTGTGCAAATTTATTAGGAGACTTGGGAATTTGAGTTGGCCTTGCATGAGAAATTTCACTAGGTCTCGGAACATCAGATGTGAGGCGCAAGACATGACAGCGATCTTGCACAAAAGATTGTAGCTGAGTGCATGTTGGAAACTCAGTACCTACGTTGTGAATCTCAAAGGCCTCTCTGGTAATTGGATCCAAGCCCCGTAATGCTATTTCACACAGCAGATATTTATCCAATTCTGGAATACCCAAATTCTGCAGGGATGTGATACTCTCCAGAACATTGGAAAGGTATGATTGCAAAGAGGTGTTGGTAGGTTTACCACTAGCAGCCTTATAATTCAGCAAGCGCTCAAGATAGGTACAAGCAATCTTGCGTTTGTCGTCATATACCTTCAAAAGGGCAGCCCATGCTTGGGCAAAATTCTCCTCTGTGACAGAAATATGCTTGATGGTTTCATAAGCAGGTCCATCCAGGTAGCTTACGAGGTAGTGGAAGCGTTCTGCATTAGAAAGAGATGCTTCATCAATAATCAAGGATGAGAAGAGTTGTTTGAAGGTTGGCCATTGAGACATATCCCCACTGAAGCGTTTGATCGGGATCTTAGGTAAGATAGCCCTTGCTTGATGAAGAGGGAGCTGTGAGGCATTCATGAAAGGTAAGGAATGACGGGAACCATCAGAAGGAGAAGGATTATCCCTAGCAGAGAAACTCACATGATAACCCTTGGCTTCAAAATACCAAGTCTTAACCTCCCAATAATACTTCTCATCCTCTTTAGAGGGAAAGGTAGGGGTAATATTATGCAAAGATGCATATTCACTAGCTTCTTCCCAATAACCTTCAAAAGAGACCATTGTGGTTTCAATGGAGGATATCATACCCTTAAAAATGGTAAAATCAGGGTTCTCAACTTTAGATAAGGCATTCCCTTGATTCCTAATTGCCTTAATCTCAGCACCTTTACGCTTATAATTAGAAGCAATTTTGCTAAAACCCCTAAGGGTAACAGATACAACATCATCAGGCATGACTAATATCACAGATAAATATTACTGAAGAATAAATAACACCAAGATAGATCACAGATAGGTACCACTGAAGAATAGATAACAACTAGATAGATAGAGAATAAATATTTGTGAAAAATATCAACAGTTTCAACTGATAACCAAGAAAAACCACTACAAAACAAGTAAAGTTCAAACAAGTAACAAGGACTAGAGAGAAAAGGAAGGTAGATTTGGAGTGTCTACAACACTGATAAGTAGATGAGATAGTAGAGTTAGAGTGTCTACAACACTGATAAAGATAAACAAGTTACTTCAAGATAACCTGAATACCACACCACACAGAAATTATAGTGAATGTACAAGCTGATGCACTGGCCAATCCGGCTCGAAGGACCAATGTTTAGTATGGAAGTACTGTTTTGAAGTGCAGTAGATATCCAACACTAATTAATTGTGAATGATCAAAATGAAAAGAGAAAAACAGTTGAAGACTCGAAGGACCACCCCGTGAAGGGGAAAAAACTTAGCTAGGTTAAGTACCTACCTAAAGTGAAATATGCTGTGTGGTAATCAGGTGATAAAGAAGAAAAAGGCAGAGTTTGAATTGATGAAACATCAACAAGAATGTAAGTTTATTGAAGTTGAAAGCAGGTTTTGTAATGGTTTTGAATTGAAAGTTTCTATTGTTTCCCTAAATGGCCATGTGAAAGATAAGAAAAGAAAAAAGGCTTAGCTGTGGGGTGATCAGTCCCAGATGAAGTTTTCCAGAAGTAAGTAGGCAGTACAGGCAGCTTCCACCAGAAAAAAGGCAGCTTCCACCAGAAAAAAGGCAGCTTCCAGGAAGAAAGAAGGAAGGTTGGAGAGTACAGGTGGTCCAGCTCCTCCAAGTCCAGAATAGGTAGAGTTGGAGTGATATCACACTGCTTTACAATTTTTATGGTCAAGTGTATCCAGGTGATCGCGATAAATCCACTTATTTTGAGGAATTACACTCAAAAAGGTTGATGTTCTTGGAAAACAGTTTTAGAGAAACAGGTTGGCAAGGGAACAATAGAAGAAGTGTTAGAAGATGGCTGCCAGCAGAAAATTCAGGAGCTGGGCAGGGTTGTTCTGAAGGCTGATGTTGCAGTGGTAGAAATGTTGGCGTAGTTCAGAATTACAATGGTGTTACAATACATAAAAATAATTTTGAAGTTGAAATATGGTATTTTTATAATTAGGCAGCAGTATGTTAAGGAAAATATACAGTGATTATGGATGCAAAAAAAGCAACATCCATGTAGGTGGAAGTAGAACTGACAAATAAGTTATGGAGACTAATGGCGAAAACTGTTCTATGGTGATAAGGGCTGATAACGGTGATATATAATTATGAAGAATGTAAAATGTGAGTTGTTTTAATGACGGATGGTTTGTGGAGAAGAAAAAATGGAATTGATAATGAGGATGGTATTATTTGGAAGGAAAAAATGATCAGCTATTGGTTGTGCATGAGGTAAGTTCAAACATTACCCATGTATATTACTCATTTAATCACATTTCACATAGCTGGAACGCGAGATAACGTTATTTTACCCACTGTCCAAGTAAACAGCTTATTTCAGCTGGGGTGACTAATTTCATAAGGAGGAGAATGTGGTTCTCACGCGAAAGTAAGAAACTTGTCCAAGGCCAAGGAGGAATTAGGAAATCCGACCAGCACTGATGCCTGGACTGACCTGCTCAATTCGACTTTCAGGTTTGAGTAGGTTCCTTCAGACGAAGAAGAGATGGAGAGAGAAGTAGTGTTGATAATTTTAAATATGTAACGCATGATTCTGTCAACAAAAAAATAAAACAATGTCGGCCTTTTTTCAGGGGAATTATGATGATCTTAAACTGGACACGAACAACAGCATAGGTATATATAATACTGGGTGTAAACCAGGGGTCGATTCTACAACTAATTTGTAGAAAAATTTTTCTCTAACACATTTCTTTTACTCGGCTTAAAATCCGAGGTTTTTCACTTTTAAGATTTTAGAACTTTACATCGCAAAAACGCCCATAACTCCATGGCTTTTCAGAGTAATCACAGATCTGAGAAAATCGTTGAAGAAGCTCTAAATCTCCTACCTGTTTAGTGCAAGATCAATGATTTTTGAAAGGATTCAAAGTTGACAAAATCGGCTCAAACACAAAAATTTGAAAAATATAGAGCATTTCCAGGTTTTTTCAATCGATTGTTAGCACAATTGAATCTTGGAAAAATGAGGGAGTTATGGGCGTTTTTGTGACGTAAGGTCGAAAATTGGAAAAATCTCGAATGTAAAGGAACTTTGATTCTGAGCGGAGTAACGAAAATATTACATCACAGGATAGTTTTTCTCACAAATTAGTTTGTTGTAGGTAGAATCGACCCTTGGCCAGCGGTTTTATTCTAACAATGACACCCTGTAAAAGGACATTTTTACTTATAAAAAAAAATACTTGTAAAATTGGCTAAGAAATGTTTTACTTAGGTATTAGAAAAGTCTGTGCTTCCATACCTACCACGAAAATAGTTGAAGAGAATAATAACTTTGAACTAGACTACGTTCATCTCAACTCCGTTTTTAGGACGTCCCACAGTAAGACTTGGGCGTCCTTATGCGATCGATCTGGGGTGAAGTTGGACAACACTCAACAGAAAAAAAAAATAACCACACAGTAATCCGTTTTAGACCATTCTGAATCCAAATCCGCGAAAAAAACCATAGGTGTATGTCTGTGTGTGTATGTGTGTGTGTATGTGTGTGTGTGTGTAACAAAATCTTGTGTACTCTGCACAGGCCTTAGTTCTCAACCGATTTTCCTGGTTCTTTTTTTGTTCGTCGCGGAAAACTATCTAGTTGTGCACTACGTCGCCGGAATTTCGAATTTTGCCTTTTAAGGGGAGGAAAGGGGGGGTTAATGCTCGAAAAACGTGCGTTTTTGGGCATAATCTTGTGTACTCTGCACAGGCCTTAGTTCTCAAACGATTTTCGTGGTTCTTTTTTCGTTTGACGCGAAATACTATCTAGTTGTGCACTACGGCGCCGGAATTTTGGATTTTGCTTTTTAAGAGGGGGAAAGGGGGGGTTAATGCTTAAAAAACGTGCGTTTGCGTGCGTAATCTTGTAAACTCTGCCCAGGCCTCAATTTCCAACCGATTTGCGTGTTTCTTTTTTTGTTTGACTCAAATAACTTCCGAGTTGTACATGATTTTACCAGAGTACCAAAATTCGCAAGAGGAGGGGATGGGTGGGGGAATAATATTCACAAAATATCCGATTTTTCAATATTTCGGTTCCTTTACTGCTTACTAATTGTACCCAAGCTTTGAAATTGAGGAAAAATTCTCATTATACCTCCGGATTTTCATGAATTATTCTCTGTACCACCATGGAACTAATAGTGGTGCCACCATGGTGCCACGATGCCATAAACCGCTTATTTCGTGTTTTTTTTTTTTGTGGTTCACCTTGAATACGGATGTGAACCTCGACAGACTGCCTACCAAAACTAACAGATGAAAGTTCAATGTTACGACGTATTTCCGCTTTGGTGCCAGACTGGCACCATTGTTGGCGTTAGGAGGTGGTGTGGGGGGGGGGGGGGGGTGAACTCGAATTCGCATGTTGGGTATCGTAGATCATGGATTTTAAAATGCTCTTCAGATTCGAGGCTCCCATGCCGCTAGAAATGTTAAGGTGGATAATGGGGGGGGGGGTCAGTATTTCTTCCCTAAAGTAATAAATAAATTTCATCGAGTGAAACAGTTTTATCACTTAACAACTGGTTAAACTGATCTAATGCTTATCCAATGGGACGTCCCCTGGAATGCATGCATTACTAAACAATATGTTTTATTATAATGAGTTTCCGCGATCTCGTCGCGAGTGATTTTATTCGTAGCATAACTCTTATGCTGGCAGCCTATCGATTTAAACAACGGCCAAGGTTTACGATGGAATGAACACAAAGTTATGAGAATGATGACCCTGAACTGCCAAGGACTGATAAACAAAAACATCGAGGCTGATTCCGCCATGGGAAACAAAAGTTCATAACAATCCCACAGCACGCTGATCACAACTTCCGCACCAACTTGACAGGGCCGAAACCAATCAGCAATACTTTAGGAATCGATTCAACAACTAATTTGCAACAAATTTAATTTTCCCTCTGCACTTGTTTCTACTTTGCTCAAAATGCCGCTTTATCAATTTGAATTTTCAATCATAAGAATCGAAATGCGGTGAAAAAACACACAATTATCGCTCTAATGACATGTTTTTCGCCTTAAATTTTTAATTAATCCTAAAGAGTGGGTTACCATTGGAAAGCAGAAGGGATAGAGTATGTTTTAAGCTTCTTAAAAGGATAGAGATGTTCAAAGCTTCTTAAGGCCTCTGAAGTTGACCGCGTTTTAGCAGGAAAAACTCACTAAAATATTTGCAAAAACATACAGAAATTGATAAATATTTGAAATTTAATATAAAAGCAATATTAGTTATTTACTTTCTTTTTTCGATGGTAGGTCTATTAGCTCAGTAAGTGCACATTATTTTAAAACATTTTGGAACAATAACCGAAAAAACTGCGGTACGACTTGGCTTAGCTTTTGAAAGACAATTATCGAAGAGAACCACTTGTTTTTATCCCACTTTAAATATTTACCCTATTGGTCGTTAAATCAATATTTGTGTTTCTACTCATTCGCCTTACCCAATACCTACAAAATCAATAATAACATACCTACATTTTCTTTGGAAAAACTTCATTTGAGATTAAAATAAATTGATATTCAATTATGAATTAAAATCGATTTTCAAGTCGATTTTTGATGAAATACTGTAAAAATGTTTGCTATGAATTCTCAGCACTTCAATTGGGTGTGTGAGAAAATTAATTATTGTTTTGATTAACGAAAGAGGGAGGTAATAATAACCAGCAGAATACAAGAGTTTCAACAAACAAAATGATGAAAAACTGATCGAAAACAACCAGTAGGTTGTAAAAACGACTAATGTCGAGGTAAAAACGACTAATGAAATAATAAAAATTACAAATTAGATAATATTAATAATAGTTTAAGTGGGTTTTATTTTAAGTTTTGGTTTTAGTTTTTTCATATTTTTTCAAATTGTTTTTTTTTTAAGTAGGTAAGTAGGTAGTCCTTATGTGATGTCCTTTTGAACAACCAAATAGATACCTATTTAAGTACCCGAATAAGGTGAAAATGTGGCTAAGTACCTATGAAATAATATTATTGTAAAAGTGACAGATTTCTAGCTGGAGTAGGTGGTACCTAGGTTTGATGTACCTACTTGGACCAAAGAGGAAGAAAATGGCCAGGATCGCCAGGCCATCTGTCATTTTTGGATTAGATAGAAATAGGAACCTACACTTTTCAGTAATACCTAGAAGAATTTTACCTTCAGGAAATGCTTGAGGGTCCAACACGAAATCCATGAACTTCTTGGTGATGAAGTACAGGTGTCCCATGCCCCTGGCGTTGATTTTGGTCGAACTGTGGTAGTCATTGGATATATTGGGAGGGCTGTACTGAACTGGCTCGAAAGGCATCACATTCTGCTCGGGAGCCGGTAAAATGAGGCCCTTTTTGGGCACGGAGGTGCACTGAGAGACTCCGAACAGAACCACCAATCCGAAAAACGTCTTGTCGAGCGAGGGCAACATGATTTTGATCGCACGGATGAAGATAAACAAAGGAGATAAAGGGCTTGTGTATCCCAAGGGGTTGGTGGGACTACGGTGTTTATATCGGAAAAAACGTCACTTCTTCCGTCCCTCTGTCCTTGGGACAGACGCGAACGTTTCGCGGAACAATATTCTGGATATCCGAGGTGTTACAAACGCGGATTATCGAAAATTAAAACGAAATACCGTGAGTTAATCCCGACATTATTACCCCGAAAACCACCAACCACCCACGGTTTCTGAAAATCAACTGATGAGGAATACAGCGTCGAAGAAACCCAATGCTGCCAACACACTCCCCCTCTCCACTCGAAATAATTATTTTCCTTTGATTGTTTTCTTCTTCTATATTATTCTCACAGCATGTCATATATATTTTTCGAGAATTTTCTATCCTCATTTCTGAGTAATGACGAGATTAAATGAAATAAACGGTAAGTGCAGTATTACTTCTGTGTGTAGGTATTTCCTCCTGTTATGATGGCAGCACTGCTTACCTCAAATCGCGCTCGAATTCACCCCGCCCGAACGCCATTTGAACTTGATTATTTTGCTATTTCACTAGATTTGCATCAATCAACCTTCTAAGGTACTTGTAGAGTAACTACATAGAGAAATGGCATTTTTCGAACCATCCGTGCGACCTTACACGTTGGAATGTCTTCCACCGCAACCCTCAAGGCTTTGGGAGCTGCCCCAAAGTGCGTTGGAAGCCGTTTGTCTACCTGAAGATGAGAATAATGCTATGTTTCTAGCAGAACCACCGACTTACAACAGGTGCTAATGAATTAATGTAAAACGACGTAGTACACCCTTTCAGGAACAGTGCAGCACCCCTGTCTTGGGTACACCTGTCTTGGGCCAGTGCCGTAAAAAATGTACGTTCCCTTCATTCCTCTGCGATCTAGCGGTTACCGAAGCAACCTAAGGTGTAAATAAGTTCATGTATGTTGTTTTGAACCTTGCTCTCGTTATCTTGTTGATTTTTCGTTCAAGTACCTGTTACGGCCTGTTATCAGTGAGTTTTAGCTGTAGAATGTTAGAGCTGTTAGAATGTTAGCTCTAGTGTTAGAGCTGTAGAATGAGTGTAAATTGTGAATCATGTAAAATAGTTTCCGCGGAATGGGGTGTATGGTGGCACTGTGCAGGAAAGTGACGAATTAGATCTCGATGAAACCATTTCAGATCAGATGAAGCTGACTGTCCGTTCTCTATTTTCTATTGCCTTCAACTTCACTAGCGGGTATTCTCTAGGAAGAATGCCAATCATCCACCTATGCTGAGGTAAATTTGGAGTTATTCGCATCATTTTTATGGAAACAGGAGCCCTTCTTAGGTCAGAACGTTGATCAACCATCAGTTGAAAACACTTGCAAAGTGTAGGTAGGTACCTAATGACCACCATACTGAGAGATGATTCTCAATGTATAACCAATTTGTATGCAGACGTCTATGATTTACTTCACCTAGATCGTTTCATTCTCTTTTTATTTGTACAGGCTAGAAAGCATTACAAAACTGGGACACCCCTGTGTGTGTATTACTATTCTGCCGTCCAAAAAAAAAACAAAGCTAGTAATTTTTTCACATTTTTACTTTTTGTTATCGTTGGATTCGTTAGCTCAATCTCTAAACCTTATGCAATAGAAAAAAATTCTATAAATTTAGAATATGGAAATCAATGGAATAAAATAAAGAAAGAGTCCATTCTTAGCCAAGAGAAAATCATCTTTTTGATCTAAATTGAGATTTTCATGGAAAAAAACGTAAAACCTTGATTTTCTCAAATCTGGTTTTCTGGAAGAAAAACGGCTTTTCTCTTTTGGACGGAAATCGGTATTTCTGGTCTGTGAGATGCCAACCAATAAATTCAGAAAACACTTTGTACCCTACTATAATGACTCATATACTCGAATATGTTAGTTCTCCAATAAAGGACACAAGGGAAACCCTGAGTGACTCATCACGCCAGGCAGGTAGAGTGAGGTACGGGGGACAAACACGTCACTTGACGTCACCCTCCTCCACTCTCCCTTTACCTTGGTAAAGTAGTGTAAAAGGAGGACTCAGGGCTTCACCTAGAGAGATTCATGCATTCGTCTTCTAACAATCGGCTTGATTATTTCTCGTTCTACCTCGCCTTCTCTTGGAAGCCCAAAGTTCCTCGGAGGTCTCGGTAAGCACATCCCCCATTTCGCCTAGTGGTTGTCTGCCCCCAACTAGGACCTAGGTAAATGTACTGCCTCCCTCCGGTTGGGGAGCAATTTCGCTGAGGAACTCCTGCATGCGGTAGGCAGTAACCCACGCCGGGTAACCCACCCAGTGCTATCCCATCCTTCACCTTCGTTGAGTAGGGACCAATAGAAATTGACAAGCCGACGTGAAGACCATCGCCTTCACACGCCGACATAACACCTACCTATTTCAGCGATTCAATGGTTTATGGGTCCGTAAAATGAGAAGGAGAAGACTCGGAAAGTTGTCCCTCTGTAAAAAATTATTTATTTAAATAATAGCTATTTTTCTTTGCTCAGTTGTTGGGTCATCAAAACGAATGCTTGTAACCATTCTTCGGGAAGATTTGGTCACCGTAAATGGGCCAAATTAATGCTTCTATTTCTGAGGTTGGAAATACTCTCGACGATCTTGATATTACCTTCGTCAAACTTACTACTAAAGGCAAACCAAAATATTTATTATTATTTTTATTATTTTCCAGACCCACTGCAGCAGAGATTTGCAGTTACGCCACTGAATCACATCAAGACGCAAGCATATCTGGAAACGAAAATCCTGAAATCCTCAGTTTCCCAAATCACATTCATCCGCCTTTTGATTACACTGAAATTCAAAGGGATTCTTGCGGTCGAAATTACCCCTCACACACCAGTTACGACCAAATTGCGTCCTCCACGAATAGTATTCCGTATCACTTGTTGGTTCAGTTGGGTTTAGCAAAACCTAACCGTATAAAATCACATGTTGAGAATCGTGCGAAATATCTCAAATACGATGTTGAAGAAGCTCATAAATGGCGAGCAACGAGCAACAGTGACAATTTTGGATTTGTCGAAGCCGCAAAGCCCAGATCGAATGTCTTCGGCACGTATCAGCAACCAATTTTGGCCCCTCGTCAATTTTATGGACCAGAAAAAATAATTACCAGAACTTCGTTGTCGCGAAATTCTCAAGAACGTTTTTCTCTTTCTCGAGTTGAGCCTGACAATCAAATATCCCCATCTGCTAATGATATTCCTCACAATTTATTGGTTGAAATGGGGTTAAAACCGTGCCTTGAAGAACCTAAGGTGAAGGGAAACTTCAGGATGGTGGAAATCGGGGACTTGCGTGAAAATTCTGAAGCTGGAGATGGTTTACCCCGACACCAAATTCCACAGTCAGTTCCTCGTGAATATCTTGAAAATCGAAGACAAATCGAGGAAAGTTCTTTGCTCGTATTTCAGGAAAGCCACGATTCGTTATCGCAGTTGTTTCTTACTCAAGAATTGCCGAATACTAACGAGAAATGTACTGATGCGAAGAATTGCTGCTCCGAAGAGGCAAAGACATGCGTCCACGTGGGCATCAAAATCATGAATGAAGAGGGAGTTCCGGCCAGTATTGAAACACATCCAAAAACAGGAGTGATTGTTGGAGAAAAAGACGTAGCTTGCAGTGACGGTTTGACAATGGAAAATAATAAACATTTAGAAAGTCAAAGTTCTTTGTCGCAGTTGTTTCAGAGTGAAGAGTTCGATGAGGCTCATTATCGAGACATGATGAGTATCGGGGTTGTTCTGAAACCTGATGATTCTAATAGATCGAAAGAATTGTTGACTAACTCTAGTGAGCTCACTCTTGATGATGAAAAAGATACTGAGAACATCCACGATGACTTTCAAAGTGATCTTGGGAACAGCACGAAAGCGAAGATTGTAGAATCTAGAGAATTGATAGCGAAGGAAGATCGAGTCGTGCAGCCGTTCGTTATTAAAGGTTGTGAACCGAAAATGTTCGACACTTCTATCAAACTTGAAGGAGACAACCCGTGGAAATCCGAGGTAAAAATATCGAATTATTAGTTCTGTTCCTACAAGTAAGTGATCGACATGTTTGAACATGCTCGTCTGCCCTCTCGGGGAATCGTCAACAAATAAACATGTTCTAAGATTTTTCTTCGGAAATTATTGTTCGATTTTGATGATTCCAGATTAGACTAACCTGGAACGTGGAAGAAACGGCGACAGCCGAAAACTCTCTTAAGGACGTGGGCAGTATAATTTCGACCAAGGGGGTGGGCAGTATAATTTAGACCAACATAGTGTAAGCCGCATCAGTAAAGCTCTAACAAGGAAAGCGCGGGGAAATTGGCGGGAACGAAAGGACTGCATTTGGGGATAGATGGGTGGAAGAAGGGATGGAAGCAAACAGGGGGACCTCTCCCCCACCTCCGACCGCGGAACCTTTCGCTCGGACCCCCGGTCCGGCAGTCTAGAGTGATACGCCACTGAGAGAGACTCGACCTCCCTGCTATAGGTCCGTGTGAGAATAGTCAGCAATTGTCTGAAGTGAAATTGTGATAGTTTTGAAGTTTTGACCACCCCCGCATTTGAACATTTGATATCGAGAAAAGGAACATTTTTGTATTGTTAATTCCGGCTACCAAGAACCATCGAAATAACCGCCAAGTCCGAAACGTCCTGCAACTGGTAAAGTACCACTGATTCATCAACTAGGCTGTCTCTCGTGTGATACAAATTTTGTATTTTAAATTTATGTTATTTTAAATTTATGTTATTTAAAAATACAAATTTTGTATTTTCCCTTCAACCTGATCCATTTTGGAATACTTACCTGTAATTTATACCGCTCCAGTCACGAGTATAGGTAGAGTGCCACCCCTAAGGTACGAACCACGTGTTATCCCCAAGTCATAAATATTACTATATCAGAGTTATAATTCGTTTAATTGTCTTTAATTCATCAGTCAAAGTAGATCAAGGGTGGTTCGTCATCTAAATTGCTCTAGTCACGAGTTTGGGTGATAGTGCCGTAGTCAGGGCACTTACCACGTGTTGGTTGAAGACGTACCTCTTCTCTAAGGAGGTTGATATTTATTTTTCACTTGTTTATTGATTGATATTGTTGATACTAAAGGTATCCATCGTTTGATTTCATTATTTTATTACTAATTGTCTTGATTTGGGGACTCGAGTGCCCCGCATACCGTTCATAGTTCCATCGAGTGCCTTCCATGCCCGATGTGTTTTTGCTCAATTACCTAATTAACTATTGAATACTTACCTGCTGACTTACCTGTTTTCATTCCGTTCAGTAGTAGTAGATCGCAGGGTCATACTTACCTCAATTCTTACAATTTGAACTTATAAACTAAAGGCACTTAATTCTAAGAGTACTTACCTAGGATTGCCGATTTTGATTGCAACTTAATACTAAGACTTAATTCTAATACTTACCATTTTTAATACTTACCTTACGAAGGTCCTACTATCCGAGTCTGATTTCATTTATTTTGTATAATTTTATACTTACCTGTTTTGTTCCTATATTGAAGTTGTGTTATTAAACACCCTAGTTTTGAAACCTGTAGTTTCTGTTGGAATGAGTTCCTACTTTTGGGTACGTGAGTTCGAAACCTGTAGTCGTTAGGTTGTCTTGAGATTGGACCCTTCAGGCCATAGCTATCAAATTTTCTAGTTAATCGTTAATACGATTTTTCCGTCGCCTCACGACAACTAGCGGCTTACAATAGAAAACAGTATGATTTGAATCAAGGGGGTGGGCATTATGGAAATCATCCTCCAATTCGTAGAACCCTCCCTATTTATAAGTCATAGAGAGCCTCCTGTTAACCCTGAAATGGACTTGATTCGAAATGGGTGTCCAATGGATTGAGAAGGAGTAAATTTTAATACCGCAAAATATGCGATTTTTAGTGTTTTCTGCACATTTTCTCATGTTAATACTATCCTTTATAACAAGTAAGCGGTACAAGTTTGTTTAAGTAAACAATAAAATTGTATTCAATAAATAGGGTTGCAATAAATTCGTGAAGTAAATTTTACTGTATTTGATACACCTTTTGGATTCAGAGTAAATTTTACGTGTTGTGTTTTAGTATCCTACCTGCGAAAGGTGTTGCTTCGACGGCAGTGCTTGATTGCTCTTGCCTAACTGAAGAGAACATTCTAGGCTAGGCATACATGGCGAAAATCCTCCTCCCACCCCTGCCTAAGCCCTTTGAAGGCAGTAAGAGTAAAATTTACGTAACAAATCCATTCTAGGGTTAAGGAAAGTTTAACAATCATGTGATTGGGGAATAATCTGTTAAATGGGTGTGGCACATAGATCCTTCATCTACTGTAACAATATTGGATGGACGAATATTGTAGTTTAAACTAGTAGTAGTTTACCAAGTACCCTCCTAAATATGAGGGAAATTGAACAATTAGGTGATAAGAGAGTAGTCTGACATACGTTTGTGTGGCTAATAGCGGTTGTGAAGAGAAGATGTTGTGTGGGTTTTGTGGGAGCGAGAGGGCAGACAAGCAAAGTGACGATTCTATCTCTCCTCATAGCACATTCAAGCATGTTGTGCCAGATCTCTAGTGTTACCTATTGGCAGCTACTAAATTTTGTTCACTGGGCTCTCCTTTTGCTTCCTATCAAAGATCCAGGTCCAACCTTTCTTCGCATTTGGCATTTCATAACTTTCTGAACAATTTCTGTGTCTCCTGTCTGTCAGTGTGCCTCAGGAAAAACCTAGATTCATACGAAAATATGATATAATTTCTATAAAATTGTCAGGAAATATGCGGAAATGTTCTGTCCCTTATGAGTTTAATGCGTGAACATGAATTCCTTTAAACTGCTATCTCTTAGTTCCTTATAAAACCCAAAATTGCCCAGATGGTTTTTACGTTAAGGCTTTGAGACAACTGCTTATTAACTTCATTGTATTTGGTTTTCCTAGAGATCAGGAAAAGAACAGAAAAATTGAATAACACTCTTACGATTTTGATGAATTTTCTGTCATGTATCAGTCCCTAGATGGTTCTTTATTATCGAAATTACCGTCTTGATAGCTCTTATTTGCTTATAACTTCGATTTCTCACAATGTAATCGACCAGTTTTCCTAAAATTTGAAGGGTAGTTGAAACTTGGTTCTTGCGTAGTTCCAAAATACTCCGAATAATGTGCATAAATCGGAGAGAATTCTTAATCGTGTTGCTGTTTCCGAGTGTAGGAAGCCAGCTTGGTCTTTCAATTCATGTTCAATACATATAAGGGAATCAGGTAGATACTGATTGGTGCAATGATCAACGCAATCATTTTCAAACCAGCAGGTTGTTTAGGTCCATGTTATCCTTGTGAGGAGGCTTCACTTACTGCCCACCCAACTTGGCTGATTTTATTTATTGTTCTCTGATTTATAGGTTCGTCTTGGTGTCCTCGACCCAACGGAAGAAGTATCAAATCGCGGAAAGGTGGAATTGGAAGAAATTCCCATGGTCGTCAGCCCGTATTTCTCCAACGAATTCAACCACCCGGTCCAAAACGACAAAAGAACCAGTTTGTACCATTCAACCAAGGATTCACTCACCGTCAGCTTGTCCCAAGATGGTTCCGATGTTTTCAGTCAAATGTTCGAACAAGAATCTACAGACGAGCTCAAATTATGTAAGGACTTTTTCAAGCAGAACATCTCCTCAAAAACGACGTCTGCACAAAAGACAAAAGTCAAATCTTCTAAAACTAAGAGTTGCGAATCGAAGAAAATTACTAGTTATTTTCCAGTGATCAAGAACCCTTCGCTTGAGAACGAAAGTCAATATGACGACAGAATGCTTTCAAAAAGGGCGGAGGAACACGATGTACCTATGATTCAAGTCACTGACGTATCTTCTGCTCAGGTAAAACCGCCATTACAAGAACAAGGGAATTCAAGGAAACGAAAAAAGCCAGATTCGAAACTCGAAGAACCCAGATACAATCGGATAGCGGTCTCAACATTGCGCAAAAAGAAGAGTCATGAAATATTCCCCGAAGATGACATTAAAGTGTCGTGTGATTCAAAATTCGAAGATTTGGGAGCGGGTTTCGTGCAGTACAAGTTGCCGTCAAAACATGTTTTTGAAGATTTGCCACCAGGAACCGTTCAGTCGATGTCGCAGTTGAAACCTGTTGGATTAGATCGCAAAACGTCCGACGTGATTCCCTCAAGTTCGCCAAGAACAGACACGGTATGTAGGTACTGCCGAATTTGTGCTAAATTCACGTGTAATGCTTCTTATAGTCCTGAAATTTGTTCTTCATGATGCGCACACTAAATGAATTAGATCGTGTGGCGTTGTTCTCTTAAGTCTTCTAAGCAGATCTGTGTTGAGCAGCTGGAGGAAATTTTCATTTACATGATCTTGGAGCCTCAAAATGTGACTCATGGCTTGGCTGCGAGTGACCTCATTGACAGATTCAATCTGCTGCTCGTAGTGTTCAGTGATTTCTAAAGTATCAGTATGCATCAACGCTGCATCGAGGAAATTATTCTGGAAGCGCTGAACAATGGCTCGGATGCTCTAGGCTGTGCACCCCCACAGTTGCACACCGTAAGTCCAGACAGGCTTTAGGACTTTCTTATACAGTATGAGCTAATGGGGTATTTCAGTCAATTTTTTTCTAATTTTTTCAAAAGAGTATGGCTCAGGAATAACGGTAATCGGGTCTGTTCGTCGAGAAAATGTTTTTAAAAAATCAGAGAAGCTAAGGAAAGTTGAAGATTTGAATGGTGTGACGTAGCTAGCCGATCGTGATGTAGCTAGCCAAAACTGTCTTTGAAAAAAGTATCCATGCACAGAGAAGAGATTGAATGTTCTCACTGGTAGCAGGTTCAAATTGAGGCTCCAGAATGTTGATCTTCCTCTTCTTTTCCGTCATATTTAAAACAAAAGAAAGAAAAGATATTTGGTGATACACTAGCTGAAAATATGATAAGTTGAAACCACAAACGAAGCGAACAGAAAACAACCGATTACAGACGGCAGACGTAGGTAACCCTAACGATTGAACCATAAAGTAACGCTATCGAATGAGAATCTCTTGGATACTACAAAATACTACGCACACACGCGCGCGGAGTAGTGTGTGTGCGTTCATGGAGGCCCGCCTTTTTTTCAAACGTGTGATCTCTTTAATTAATTTTTCTACCACTTGTTACAGTATCATTGGGCTAAAAGTTGGAGTATATAGGTCTTCAAGGGTGCTGAATCCAAATTTGACATCAAAAACCTGAATTTCCAATTCACTGAAATACCCCATTGTGGACTGACAATTTTGACCATAGGCCCATTAGCAACTTGTCTCCAGTACTCTGTGCCCATCAGCCAGTACATTTTCCTTAATTTAATAAAAAGTGGGACTTCCGCTGTATCCATCAGCATGGACTTCCACTGTATCCAGCATCATTCCAAGGTATTTCGCTTCATTGGCATACGGTATCACCTTGTTATTGAGAAAGGCTGGCACAGCGTTGATCCTTTTATTCGTGAAATCAACATGCACTGACTTTGTCTCATTCATTCTAACTCTCCATTTCACTGTCCAATCAAGAATGCGGGAGAAAGAACTATTTAGCTTGATAACTTACTCACTGTTTCCCCAGTTGCCACAATGGGGTATTTCAGTCAATTTTTTTTATTTTTTTTTTCAAAAGAGTATGGCTCAGGAATAAGGGTAATCGGGTCTGTTCGTCGAGAAAATGTTTTTAAAAAATGAGAGAAGCTAAGGAAAGTTGAAGATTTGAATGGTGTGACGTAGCTAGCCAACTGTCTTTGAAAAAAGTATCCACGCACAGAAACCCTTGGAGCACCTCTTGGATACTACAAAATACTACTCACACACGCGCCCGGCGTAATCCGCGGCGTAGTCCTTGCCTAGTGTGTGTGCGTTAAGGGAGGCCCGCCTTTTTCAAACGTGTGATCTCTTTAATTAATTTTTCTACCACATGTTATAGTATCATTGGGCTTAAAGTTGTAGTATATAGGTTTTCAAGGGTGCTAAATCCAAATTTGAGGTCAAAAACCTGAATCTCCGACCCACCGAAATACCCCATTACAGTATCATCGTAGCGAGGGTATTAGGCACCTTCAGTTTGTGGTAAATCTGAAGTGTAAAGCTGGTACAGTAGTGGGCCCAGTACGCTGCCTTGCGGCACCCCAGCGTGTATCTTTTTTGGCTCTGAAAAAGCACCATACTGTCTTATACAAAAATAGCTGCTGGATATGTAGGACTGCTGATGATGACTCGAATATATCAGTTTCCTTTATTATTTTCGTAGAACCGTGAAAAAATTACCGATTTCCACCGAGCAGCCGTTCAAAATACGCATCAAAAATGGGAAATTCGGATTTTAGAAGAGGCACAAGTCGAAAACACTGCACTGGAATTGGAATCGAGCGGAGATTTGACTGAAATTGGATTCACATTATGTTACAAGTGAGTCATCTGTTGTTATACTTGTAGTACTCCTCTGATTTAAATTACACAGATGGTTCAAAGCGATTCAATTTATAGACAGGAAGAAAATTACATAAAAACGTCTGTTCATGCAGCATGAGAGGAATGAGGGAATTTTCAAGGAAATCTATGGTTAAGAAAATCGAAATATTAACTCTCGAGTAGTCACCATTGTGGGTGTGGCTCATAGAACGAATCGTTAAAATAATAGAATATTTATTTATTTTATTTTTTTTATTTTTATTTAAAAAATTTTTTTTTTCTCTTGGTTGAATATTTTTAAAAACCTCAAAAAATACTCTTCTTGTCAACCCGAACTCAGAGTACCCACATGTACAGTACCTATCCTTCAACAATCGTACATGGTTGTTTTTTTCTTCAGTTTACCATACCAACATACTGTATGCACAGGGTATGTTTCAAAGTATTATGTAGTAAACATTCAAATTGTTTTTTGTTTTTTTAAATATTTTCAGTACTACCTGTACTACACCAACATACTATAAGCTCAGCGTATGTTTTGAAAATTTTAGGAGTCCATATTCACGTTCTACTCGTCTCCACGAACTCATAGAGTACCCACACGTATATTATTGATTTTTTTGGATTTTCAGTAGGTACCTATACCATCATACTTATAGGCACGGGGTATGTTTTGAAGATGTCAGGAGTCCATATTCACGTTCTACTCGTCTCCACGAACTCATAGAGTACCCACACGTATATTGCTGATTTTTTTGGATTTTCAGTAGGTACCTACACCATACCAACATACAGGGGCGTCGCGTGATAATATTCGTCAGGCAAACAGCTAGGCTGCAAATTATTACACAAAGGTTCATTTTTTCTGTATTGATCACGTGCCAGCAAAGAACTCAGCTTTGTCATTGTCACCACCTACCAACCATGTTTTACCTTCACAATCAAGTTTATTTGGAAGAATTAAACGCTCCACACTCCACTGGAAGAAATAAAGAATTCCTTCGTTTAGAAATTTGATCACTGGTTGCTAAGGAAGCAAAACCGAGTACATCCCAAAGAAACGACCGGCGAAAGCGTTTTGGTTAACTAAAATTTGAAGGGCGATCACGCCTCTTTTGCGATTCATACTCGTTTTTCTAACTTCTCGTAGGGAGCGAACAGTTTGTCCTACAAAGCTATGGGTAGTCTCATTCGATTCCGAAAATTCAATGGTACAATCTTAAATTTCTGATAAAACAATACCTTTATATCGAGAGTTTTCGAGAGAGGGCGCCTTTGGAAGTTTCAGCCCTTCCGTTTCACCGCTTAGAAGTGACTTACATCAACCAAAAGCTTTGCGGCACAACTAGACCCCAAATGGAGCCCACATACCAAATTTCATCATAATCGGTCCATGATAATTAAGGAAAGATCCGCGGACGGACGGATTTTTTTTTATATTCGATTTTCAAAATCTACACGTACTTACCTACCTACCACAAACGTAAACCATCAAATTTGAGGGTGGTCAAACTTTTTTCTTGAAAATAATTAACCAAAAAGGGAGACTCTGAATTTAGACCCAATAAGATGTGAAACCTTCATTCTACAATGTTTTGCAATTATTTCCTAGTGTCTATCAAAAAGAAAAACGATTAGGTACAGTGAAATAGGTACAGTAAAATCGGAAACGGGACACCAGTCAACGTCATACAGCTGATATTTGCGGCGGCGAAAAAACGAACTGCTTTCCTTCTTTGAGATAATGTGGGTGGATGGATATGTTATGTCTTCATGCGTGAGCTAATTAGTACCTATCCATGGCTCATCTTCCAAGTATTCAAGGTCACGAAACAGTTATCCTGCTGTTTGCAACAGCTGATAGTGTGGTAGTGGGGGTATGGCAATACTGGACCCCGCGCTGACCCCCCGCCACCCCACCGATCGTCGCCTCTCACTCTAAACAGTCCCGAAAAATTCATTTTTTTGAACTGCTTGCCTTGCATCCAGCGATGCAAGGAGGACCAGCCCCCGCGCTAGTTCGCTTATCATCCGCAATCATCTACATTACCGACCTCTCCAAGTCTCTGGTGTGTTGCGGGCTAGTATCCAAGGCAAAATACGTACTTTCTTATTCCATTCTCTTATTTAATCTAAATTCCTTGATAATAATGAAATAGTCCCTAAATATTATAAAAGTTTTCCAAAATCAGCTGAATATTACTTACAAAAAATGGAAATATAGGAGGTTCTCAACAAAAATTTATTTATTTATTTTGTATATTTGTAGTAAGGCAAACAGTGTTTGCTATGTTTGCCTGGAGGAGACGCCACTGCCAACATACTTATAGGCACAGGGTATGTTTTGAAGATGTCAGGAGTCCATATTTACGTTCTACTCGTCTCCACGAACTCATAGAGTACTCACACGTATATTATTGATTTTTTTGGATTTTCAGTAGGTACCGATACCATACCAACATACTTATAGGCACGGGGTATGTTTTGAAGATGTTAGGAGTCCATATTCACGTTCTACTCGTCTCCACGAACTCATAGAGTACCCACACGTATATTATTGATTCTTTTGGATTTTGAGTAGGTACCGATACCATACCAACATACTTATTGGCACGGGGTATGTTTTGAAGATGTTAGGAGTCCATATTCACGTTCTACTCGTCTCCACGAACTCATAGAGTACCCACACGTATATTATTGATTTTTTTTGGATTTTCAGTAGGTACCTATACCATCATACTTATAGGCACGGGGTATGTTTTGAAGATGTTAGGAGTCCATATTCACGTTCTACTCGTCTCCACGAACTCATAGAGTACCCACAAAGCTATTGCATTTTTGGGTACTTACAACAAATATACGCAGGTTTTCATAATATAAAAATTGTTTTATATATAAATCTTTTTGTAATTGATGGGCAATTTTCATTTTGCTTCCGAGTCTACCAAGGTAGCGGAAGCTTTGTTTTCACTTTTCAAGGACGGAAAAAAAAAGTTCTCCAAAATCAAAATTTTCACTCGCGTTTTGCGTTTTAGACCTTTCTGAACAATTTTGGTTCAGTGTCTGTGTGTCTGTCTGTCTGTGTGTCTGTCTGTCTGTCTGTCTGTGTGTCTGTCCGTCTGTCATGAATTCCTTGTAACGCGCATAACTATACGAAGTTATTGTCCGATTTCGATGAAATTTTCAGGGATTGTGTGGGTTGGTGTGTAGACGGTCCCCTATGAAAATCATCATCCTTGGACTGATAGAAGCGACTGCGCATGCGCAAACGTGAATTCCTTGTAACGGCCATAACTTCTACATTTTCCATCCGATTTCGATGAAATTTTCAGGAATGTTACAGATTAGTATTTGAATGGTCTCCTATGAAAATCACCACCTTCGGATTGATAGTAGCTACTGCGCATGCGCAAACGTGAATTTCCTTGTAACGGCCATAACTTCCACATTTCCAACTCGATTTCGATGAAATTCTCAAGGATTATGTGGATTAGGTTGTAGATGGTCCCCTATGAAAATCATCATCCCCGGACTGATAGAAGTGACTGCGCATGCGCAAACGTGAATTCCTTGTAACGGCCATAACTTCCACAATCTCTATCCGATTTCAATGAAATTTTCAGGGATGTTACAGATTAGTATTTAGATGGTCCCCTATGAAAATCATCACCTTCGGACTGATAGTAGCCACTGCGCATGCGCATACGTAAAATCCTTGTATCAGCCATAACATTTACATTTTTCATCCGAATTTGATGAAATTTTCTAGGATTGTCCAGATTAGCGTGTAGATGGTCCCCTATGAGTGTAGTGAAAGGTAGTTAGAGATTGGTGCTTTGAGATTAACTACTATGCATCGGATCATCTATATAATCGGGTTATGGGTACGAGGAAGCTATGTGCCACACCCACTTGGCAGACGTTTTTGTAAGTGCATCAGTATCATTTATTTTGTTCTGAATCCGAATATACCATACATTACTACAATTCCTCATTTTTGAGATTTGGACCCCTTAGGGTTGTCCAAAATTTCTGGCTGACGATCTCGTCTTTTTGTTTGTTATTTCAAGAACGTTTTGGCGAAAACTGGAAATTTCTGCGAAACAATTACTCAATTTATCATCCGGAGTGACACACACACACACACGTTCCAAAACGGATTTCAGTGAAAATGTTTTTTCTCCAAAAATTTTGCGGCCACTGCAATAGCTTCATTTTTCTCGAAAATTCGTCAATAGTAATGTAGTAGGTAGTGAACACATAGTTTTCTCCAGTCCATAAAAATAAGTTCTTAACCCCTATGAACCCCCGCTACAAATTTTTGAGGGCTGTAGATTTTGAAGCAAAACGTATGTTTTCACAAAAATAATTCATTTAACGAATTTTTGTTACAGAGAGAAGTATTCGGTTTTGAATCGGCCTCAAGGGATCGAACGTAAATTACATCACCCTGCGGGTGTGATGTCGAGAGTGGAATTTGCCGGCGGTAAAATCATACGGATTTATCAGAGTGTCAACGAACTGACTAAGGAAAACAGCAGGTTGGTTGATTTAACATTATTTTTCTCTCTACAGTTACTGGTAGATTGTGTGGTAACTTATTTACAATCCACAATGATTCTTCGTTTGATCACAAATGTTTTGAAACGTTAAAAGTCACCGCTTCAGAATCACCTGATAAGTTTTTCAGGCCTTCCTGAACAGTTTTGGTTCCGTGTTTGTCTGTCTGTCATGAAATCCTTGAAACGGGCATAACTATACGAAGTTATTGTCCGAGTTGGATGAAATCTTCATGATTGTGCAGATTGGGGTGTAGATGGTCCTCTACTAGGGTAGTGCAAGGAACTCAGAGATGGAAGTTTTGAGATAAGCTACAATGCATCGAATCATCTATACAATCATGAAGCTATGTCCCACACCCACTTGGCACATACGTTTTTATTTCTATTTTAAAAAAATCTGTAGTTGTAGTATGAGAATGACGTATAAGGCTCCGAATCCTTCCATATAGGTATTCAAATGAGGAGAATAATCAGAAAAAATAAGCTAAATGAACTCAATTTCATCTCATTATGTTATTTTGGACTTTTAAGTATGTTTTGTCATTGTCTACGAAGTTATATTTCCATAAAAATTAACGAGTTATTCATTCATCATTAATCGAGGAGAAACTAAGATCTAATCATGGAAGATTATTAGGAGCAGAATAGGACCCAAAACTGATCCTTGATGAACTTCTTATTTTATAAAGTTTCCAAGATAAATTCTAATGAACATTCTTTGTTATTAATACTTCTTTAATTACAGGTCGTTCTTGTTATGTTTATTGGAATCCAATTGTCGAAAAGTGTGCTTCGAATCTCAAGCATTCATTATGTTCGTTTTGGAAGCTCTGATTGAGGCAGACGATAGAAGTAAGTTCGTAATTCCAGTTCTCTTAGAAATTCGTATTCTTTCCTACTTTGTCAATCTCTCCTTTCAAATTCGCCGTAAGAAGTTGTAGTCTGTGGGTTCTCAGTTAATATGCGGTGTATTATATACCTACATATTGTTTTCTGAAATTGGTCAGCAAAGTTTCTGAATTAATTTTTTTTGAAAATGTTCAACATAAATTGAACATTTTTGCTTCCTTGTTTAAAAAGGTACCGGAAGCATTTTTTTCACTTTTCAAGTTTAAAAAAAAAGTTCTCCAAAATCGGAATTTCCACTCGTGTTTTACGTTACAGACCTTCCTGAACAATCTTGGTTCCGTGTCTGTAAATCCTTGTAACAGGCATAACTATACGAAGTTATTGTCCGATTTGATGAAATTTTCAGGGATATTTTGGGTTGGCGTGTAGACGGTCCCCTATGAAAATCATTACCCCCGGACTGACAGTAGTTGCTGCGCATGCGCAAACGTGAATTCCTTGTAACAGCCATAACTTCTACATTTTCCATCCGATTTCGACGAAATTTCTCAGGATTGTTCTGATTAGTGTTTAGATGGTTCCCTATGAGGGTAGTGGAAGTTAATTAGAGATTGATGTTTTGAGATGAACTACTATGCATCGGATCATCTATACAATCGGGTTATGCATACGAGGAAGCTATGTGCCACACCAACTTGGCAGACTGTTTTGAATCTGTTTCTGTCTGTCTGTGAGTCATGAAATCCTTGTAACGGGCAAAACTATTATTTATTACTGTTATTTTCCGTTTTCGTTGAATTTTTCAGGAATTATGCAGGTTGGCGTAGACGGTCCCTATGAAACTCCTCGTCCCTAGATAGTAACCACTGCGCATGCGCAAACGTGAAATCCTTCTATCATCAATAATTTCTACATTTTCCGTCCGATTTCGATGAAAATTTCAGGAATTGTACGGAATGGCATGCAGATAGTCCCCTATGAAAATCATCGTCCCCAGATAGTAGCATCTGCGCATGCGCAAACGTGTAATCCATGAAAATAGCCCTCATTTCTACTTTTTTCACCCGAATTCGATGCATTTTTCAGGGATTGTGCGGGTTGGCGTATAGACGGTCCCCTATGAAACTCTTCGTCCCTAGATAGTAACCACTGCGCATGCGCAAACGTAAAATCCTTCTATCATCCATAATTTCCAAATTTTCCATCCGATTTCGATGAAATTTTCAGGAATTGTACGGAATGGTATGCAGATGGTCCCCTATGAAAATCATCGTCCCCAGATCGTTGCATCTGCGCATGCGCAAACGTAAAATCCATGACACTGCCCTAATTTCTACCTTTTTCATCCGAATTCGATGAAATTTTTAGGAATTGTGTGGGTTGGCGGGTAGATGGTCCCCTATGAGAGTAGTGGAAGGTACTCAGAGATAGATGTTTTGAGATTAACTACTATTCATGGGATCAGCTATACAATCGGGTTATGGATACGAGGGAGCTATGTGCCACACCCACTTGGTAGATTGTTTCTTTAGATAATAAGAATTAATTCATTAGACTTGTAAAATGGAGCATATCTACTTTGGGTTCTTTTTAGCGTGTAATGATTGGCTGTTGTTGGATCCCATCGTAGGGATGTGGTTGTTGAATCCGGACTATCCTCCCCACTCCTTCAACTGCGTCTTGAAAGAATTCAATATCAAAGTAAACCATATTTTGTATAATATTTTATATTTTACAGCGTTCGAAATCCTTACGTTTCACTACGCTTTTAGGAAGACAGTTAGTTACATATCAGTTTATACTCACAATTATTGCTGTATCGTCGGTACCTCATAAGAAAACTATGACGTAATCGTCATTACAAGTCATTTGTTGTCTCGACGGCCAGATAAAGATTGCATAGAAAGTGCGTTTTGTTGAACTTGAAGATCATGTATCACACGTAATTCTATTTTTATATGTGTACACTTATTTTGAAGGTGGATATAACTCATCCGACAACGGCGTGGAAGGAAACAGTTGGTCACTACATGGACGCTCTAAGTCAAATTATTGAAAGGCTACATGGAAAACTTGATCGTCTAAATTTATGGGATGTCTTCTACAGCATGGAAACTCATCTCACGCCAATTTTAGCGGGTAAGACCTTATGAGAACACTGTTTATTTTAATAGGTACTCATCTTTGTAAGGTCCAAAATCTGTTTTTTTTAAATACCGAAGTTTACGAATTTACAGAAATTTGGCTTGATGTAATTTAGTTGTAACATGAGAGTGAAATTCCATTACGACATGCGCAATGTGGGGTACCTGGTTACCTACCCACCAATCCATTTCAATATGTGGATGTTGAGGTAGAATTTTTCAATGACTTTGAATTTGAATTTACTCTGGTGTAAGAAAAAGAGACGAGATTTGTGAAAGATGTTATCATCCGGCCTGTAACCGTTAAACAGTGTAGGCTAGGATGAGGGTAATCAGACTGACCCGAAACCGTTAAGGAAGTCTCAGTCCGTGGCCATTCCTTCTTCGTGGCAGGTTAGTCTAATCTCATACAAAAAGGAGTAACGCTCTAGCTCAAAAAAATCGATATTAAGGTATTGTTTTATCTTCAATTTAAAATAGCAGAACTCTTGGGACCAAATTTTTGCTCCCTATGAGAACTTAAGGGTTGGACTTACGATAAATCAGAAACACAAGTGTGAATCGCAAAAGAGGATCTCCGTTCAAATTTTAGCTGACCAAAACGCGATCACTGTTCGTTTTTTTGAGTTGTACTCAGTTTTACGTCCTTAGCAACCAGTAATCAAATTTCCTCATTGAGGCACCCACAACTCCCTGTTTCTTCGAACTGAGTGTGAAGCGTTTATTTCTTCCAAATAAAGTTGATTGTGAAGTAGGTATGTGGTAGGTAGGTAGTATCTACGGTTGGTGACAATGGCAAAGCTATGTTCTTTGCAGACGAGTTATCTGTTTAGAAAAATAATAAACCGTTGTTTAATAATTTGCAGCGTTTTTTTATAATCTGTACACCCATGCATTAGTTTAATTCCGAAGGAAAATTCCAATAGTAAAAAATAAGTAAAAATTTGTACCTAAATTTGAATTTCAAGGGGTTTTGAAATTCATTAGTGCATTTACCTACAGTATTGAAAAAATAAAAGATTACCGTAGGAATCATCAAAATTGACCAATAATTGCCAGAGAGACCCCCTTAAATGATCGCGTTTTGGAGGCCGTTAGGTACGAAGTTAAAAAGGCAGAGTTTTGGACTTGGAAGGGTTACTGGTGGTACCGCGAAATGACCTTATTTACTCCTGAGGGCCAGGAGAGCACAATAGGTTGATAAGAGAGAGACGAAGGGGAAGCTGGCGCCTCTAGTCTCGGCAGTTACTTCTGAAGACACGCCTTCTCTAGATACCACCATACCATTGCTTTATTCGTAAATGTTTGCCTAAGAGGAGGTCACGACAGTTATATGTAAACACTTATTGACGATTGGTCGTACATGTAACTGAAAACAGAACGCATTTCCTTTGCAGCTATGGAAATGAGGAGTATTGAAGTAAATTTTGCACAATTAAAGAACATCTCAAAGGTGTTGCAAGTGAGGAAAGAAATATTCAGTACCAAAACGTTTTGAAGTATTATAATATATTACTCTGTCATACTAGTGGATAAAACGACATGTATATTTGAGTCGTCACACTGGCATCTTGTATGATTTCTGTTGTGAGGGCGAATAGGTTATAACATAATTTTATATTGCATGTTATCAAGGATAAATTGAAGTCCATTGAACAATCAGCGTGGACGCTTTTGGGGAAGAAGTTTCAACTATCGTCTCCATTGCAATTGAGGACGATATTGTACGACGAACTGAAGCTGGATGAATTGGGAGCTGTAAAAGTCAAGTGTACGGAATCAGGAGCCAAATCAACTGACGAGGGGACGGTAATTCAGATTCCATTTTTTCAAATACCAAAGTTGTTGTTGTGCCATAAATTTTAGGGTCATTAGTTTTTGCTTAGTAAAAAATCAAATTCTTTCAATAAGTACAGTTTGGGAGTTTAATTGAAGAATAAACGAACTCGTGAAGTTCATTCATAATTATATCCGGAAGGGCACTTTAGGACATTTAAACATGTACGGCGATCGGTCCAACACGATTCCGGAGCTTCTTCCAACTCGATCAGCATCCGACCGCCCGATTCTGATCTCGCTCGAAACATCGGTAAAAACCCAAAAAACCTGGAACTCCACTCAAAACTTTTTTAACCTAAAGGTAAAAAAGGCCGTTTTTTGAAATTTTCAAAAAGAAAAAATGAAAAAACTGAGGATTTTGAAAGAAATAAGCGCGCATGTAACCCCTTTTTCTAATAGGGAACCCTCGGAAGGGAGCACGTTAGGAAGTTAAAGGTAATTCCTAACCAAGTCTTGTGATATTAATTAACTTAGCTGAATGCGGATCTTACTTACCGTAGCTGTCTGAGTGTCTTCTCGGGAGTAGTACTGCCACCACCTACTGAAGTAGTAGGACTTAGTCAGGAGACTAAGTTAGAAAGTTATGATTTAAATAAAGGAATTTACTAGCAATTGAAGTTACGTTACTGTTTATGTTTGCAAAATAAAATGAAGTTAATCGCATGAGTTTACTTTACTTGTGTTGTGTACCTGGTCAGTGGGAGTAGTCAAAGAAATATATAAGTACTTCCGTACGTGAAATGTATTACAAGAATACTCGTCAATCAACAAAATAAAAGATATTTGGATAGGTATTATTCCTACCTATTTAGTCGACTGGAAATTAGGAACTATCTCTCGAATAGGTATGCTATCGTGGTGGTCACTGAAGGTGGTCACCAAAGGTGGTCACTGAAGGTGGACACCACGAGGAAATTTAGTCAATCACAATTACAAGGAAAAATATCAAGTTATGGACAATGAAAAATAATGCTTAAAATTACGGAGGAATTTAGGGAAGGGCCATTCTCAGTCTCTATCTATTTTCAGGTATTATAAGCGCCTGCTTCGCAGTCTCTAAAGAAAGAAATTCACTACTCTTATTATATACAAGAAAGTTCACTCCTACCAGTTATATTCAGTTCGTGATGGGTAGGTGCTGTCGTCGTCCAGTTGCAGTCTTGAAGTCTTGAAGAAGTCGGAGGTGGTCAGGTCGGTGATCCCAAGGGTGAGCAGACAAGTATCGGGGGGCCCCAGTCTCGGCAGGCTTACGCTCTCATACACTTGAGAGTCACTCAAGGAATGAGGTAGGGGAGAGGCTTCACGGGGGTCCTTCGGTTTTGGAGGGGGCAGGGCGGCGAGAGGGCGCATGCGCGCGGAGTGGGGGCGCTGCTGGTGGCGCGCCTGGCGGTGGCGGAGGCAACTCTGTAACTGCTGGCGCGGCCATCAGTGGTGAGCCCGTGGATCGAGAACGCGCGCGCTTTATGGAGGAAGGGGTAGCGGAACGAACCGTGAGCCGGAGTGGTGGAACTCTCCGGTCACACTCCTCCCCCCTTTGAAAGCCGTTGTCCTCAGCGGCGTCACTTCCCTCTGATGGACGGGTGGCTGCGGCTTCCAAGGTCTGGATGTGTCTGGCCCTGCATCCTCGGCAAGCTATGACTTCGGGTTTGTGGCGATGACGAGGGTCCTTGCACGTAATGGGGTGTCCATCTGCGGTGGCTTTCTTTGCTCGGCGGAGAAAAGTTCTACACGCTTCACACCAGAGTTGTGAATTATGGGCGCGCAGTTTTCCACAGGCAATGCAGGTTATTGTGATGGCAGTTTGCTCTTCATCTTCCGTATGTGACTCCTCGTCAGCCAGTTCCTCAGAATGGGGCAGATCGTCCATTGATGTCGACGGCACGCTGGCAATGGGCACGCTCCGGGATGTTGATGGCAGACTAGCGGCTTGCTCAGTCGGCACTGCAGCAGGGGCGATGGCTGGTTGTTCAGGCTGACGTAGCTCCCAATTGACTTCATCTTTCATGTGGTTCATGATGGCTCTGGCAATGGCTCCAGCATCGTGAATCGGGGAATACGCAGGGGACTGGCGTTGCGTAACCAGTTCCACAATGTGGTCGGCCCAATCGCGGGGATCCAGGGTGGGCGGCAACTGCTCCGTCATGAGGGCCACCACGTCTCGAGCAATCTCCGCTGATGTGGGTATGACGACTACTCGGGGTTGCGGCAGTTGTTGTGCCACGGCTATCGCGATTTCCGTCACACTTAGTCTGGGCGCCGTGGGTTGCCTTCTTTGGGTAAGCTCGCGCAGCACTCTCAACGCACTAGAGTGTCTATTCCACCCCTCCTCTCTTTCCGCGGCACTATTCGCACTGTAAAGCATTTCCGCGCCCGTTTCCAAAACCGTAAACTCTCTCTCAAAGTCTCTTTGTCCTGCCCTACCACCACTATTTCTAGGCGGAAGCATTCGGGGGCGTGGTAACGCTGGTTCTGCTGGGGATTCACCATGGGGACTCCTGTCTCTATCAGTTTCCTCGTCCAACCTCCTCTCCACATCCGCTATCATCGCTCTCAAGTCTTTGCCTTTCGACATGACCGATCGCCGTCTGGAAAACACACACGCACCTCCTATTATAGCACTTGTATGGCCTCTATGTTCTACTTCTACTTCTAC
Organism: Apolygus lucorum; assembly: GCA_009739505.2. Classification (NCBI taxonomy): domain Eukaryota; kingdom Metazoa; phylum Arthropoda; class Insecta; order Hemiptera; family Miridae; genus Apolygus; species Apolygus lucorum. The sequence continues at coordinate 26,476,712 of CM019173.2, read as the reverse complement.
TGTTACTTCTACGACAATGTTAGAGATGTATTCTACAGATGTGCTTGTTACTTTTACTAGGTGCCAAGTGTGATGTGTAATATGGTGTGGTTCCTATCGACTCATGTATGACTGGGCCTAATGATGGAAAAGGGCCTATGCTGAGCGAACTTCAAACGACCGGATTGACTTCTGACAGACTGGACTTAACGAGGGAGCAGGGGATAATGTCGGCCCACGATCGGTCGCGTGCGCATTCGCGAAACGTCAAGGGTCGGCATGGGACGAGACAGAACAACTGGTAAGTATTACATTACAATATAAAATTATCAATATTATTATTATTTTTTTTTTTTTTTTTTTTTTTTTAACTTGTTACATTTTCAATTATTTACATGTTTAATTAACCTTTCTTTGTTTCAGGTTTTTGGTTTCTTCGAAGGTCGTCCGGAGTGCAGCTGCTGATAATCCTTCTTGGGAAGCCGGCGCAGCTGGCGATGTGCAACCGCAGCAGTCTTCGAGGATGTTTCTACAGGCGGCACTTCAGCAGGAGGACTCTCCATCACTGGTTCAGGCTCTTCAGGCTCTTTGGTTGGTTGAGCCTCAACAAACCGGGCTACAGGGTACGTATCCTCATCTTCAGGAATAAGGTCGTCGATCTCCATGTTGCAGGGTACGGGTTCCGGTCGCTGGTCGGCCATGGGTGCAACAGGTGGGGTGACGCAGGCATCGTCGGGAACACCTCTTTCGAAGGCGGGTTTAAGACGTCCCAGGTGTACTACCTGGCAGCGGTCCGTGGGATCTGCTACCTCGTATGTCACTTCTGAGAGACGTCTTACAATCCTCATGGGTCCAACCCAAGGGCTCCAGAATTTGGACGATACTCCGGGAGGCGGTACCATCTGGCGCAGGTATACCCTGTCGTTCACGCTGAAATAGCGAGGGGTCCGACGTGCGTTCGCGATTCGGGATCGCTTCATCCAGGCTTTCCGTATTGCTTTTGCTGCTGCTTTCTGGGCTCTCTTAACGTGTACAAACGTTCTGTCGTGACTAGACGGAGAGTCCAGATCCAAGGCGGCGGCAACAGGCAGGCGGATTTCCCTTCCCAAGTGTAACATGTTGGGAGAATACCCTGTGCTTCCATGTGGGGCACTGCGGTAGACGGCCAAGGCCATCGGCAGTACTTCTTGCCACAGGTTTGTCTTGGGTGACAACTTGGCAATGATGTCGGCCAAGGTTCTGTGAAAGCGCTCACAAATTCCGTTGCTTTGGGGGTGGTACGCGGTTGTCTGTACCTTCTTAATCCCCCAAGCGGCGCATAGTTCTTGTGTCACTGCGGCTGTGAAAGCAGTCCCACGATCCGAAATCAGTTTCTCCGGAACTCCATGCGTGGGGAAATACTGCTTTGTTAGGACGTTGACCACCACCTGGGCTGTTGTATTTGGAACAACATATGCCTCGGCGTATTTACTAAAGTGGTCGACGACCGTAAGCAAGTATTTCACACCGTTGGTCGTCGCGAGAGGTCCAACGTGGTCTATCCCCACTATCTCTCCAGGATGCGATGGAAGTTCTGGCTGTTGGATCGGCGGGTCCAGCCGATTCGGTGTCTTTCGTCGCTGGCAGACGGCGCAGGATCTGACGTAGTCTCTGACGTACGACGTCAACTTTGGCCAGACTCCGTATTTCCTGACAGTCGCGTCTGTTGTGTCTATGCCGGGATGTCCTGCCCATGGACTGTCGTGGCAGACCTGCAGAATCTGGTGACGAAGGGAGCCGGGAATCAAAGGGACCAATAATTCTCCGGTATCTACAACCTTAGAGGCCATCCAAACTCCATTCTCCAAACGGGCAGACCATCTGGCTGGATTCTTCTGGACTTCCAGAATCCAGGGGTCAACTTGCTGCGAGGAAATAAGCATTTCCCTCGTCAGCTGAAAGGTATTTATGCTAGCAATGATGACTCTGCTCAGGGCGTCAACGTTCTTCAGCTGGCTTCCAGGTCGGTAAACAGGATCAAAATCATATTCCGACAGGCGGAGGATCCAGCGGCTGATCCGATGTGTTGGATCTAGCAGGTTCATTGCTGCTGTCAAGGCGTGATGGTCAGTTTCCAGCCGGAAACGTCGACCTAGTAAGTATGGCTGAAAATGGGAGACCGCCCACACTACTGCCAGGAGCTCCCGTTCAGTCGTCGAGTATCGAGACTCTGCGGAATTTAACTTACGACTCGCGTAGGCAATGGGGTGGATCTCGCCATTATGTTCTTGGCTGAGCACAGCTCCTAAGGCTATGCCTGATGCGTCGGTGGATAGTATGAACGGCAGTTCAAAATCTGGATAGGCGAGGACGGGGCTGGTATGGAGGATCGTCTTCAGCTGGTCGAAGGCCTTCTGATGTTCATCTGTCCATACAAAGGGCTCGTCCTTACGCAGGAGCTGGGTTAGCGGAGCAGTGATCTCTGAGAACCCGCTTACAAACCGCCTATAAAAGCCAGCGAGACCTAGAAAGGCTCGTACCTGCGTGGCGTCCGTGGGTACTGGATACTTCTGAACACAGTCGATCTTTGACGGTTCCATCCGCAGACCTTCTTCAGACACAATGTGTCCCAAATAGTTAACCTGCGTGCTCAAGAATGTGCACTTCGCAAGGTTAAGCTTCAGCGCGGCGTGGTTCAGTCTTTCCAGGACTTGTCTTAACCGCACCATGTGGGTTTCCACATCTGGCCCGAAAACAACGATATCATCGAGGTATACGAGACAAGATGATCCCACAAGTCCCTCCAGGACACAGTTCATCAGTCGTTGGAAAGTTGCTGGCGCATTTTTGATTCCAAAGGCCATCTTGCGGTATTGGAACGTCCGGCCCAGCGTCGTGAAAGACGTCTTCTCGCGGTCCTCTGGTGCAATTGCTATCTGGTGATAACCTGCCGTGAGATCAAGAGTCGTGAAGAAGCGGCTACCTCCGAGAGACTCGAGCGTCTCTGTCAGGTTCGGCAAAGGGTAGGCATCGCTCTTCGTTGCGTGGTTGAGTGCCCGGAAGTCTGTACAGAACCTGTACTTTTGGCTCTGTCCGGGTGGCGTCTTTTTCTTCACCAGTACTACCGGTGCTCCCCAGGGGCTGGTGGAGTGTTCGATCACCTCTGCTTCCAGCATCTGGTTGAGCTGCTCTTCAACGATGGAGCGTAGAGCGTGAGGCACGGTGTACGGCTTCTTGTAGATTGGTGGGTGAGAACCTGTTTCGATGCGATGCACCACTTGCATTGAGCATCCCTGAGCGTCAGGCCGCTGAAACAAGTTCTTGTATTCACTGAGAATACAGGTGACGTAGTTGACATCCTCTGTTGGTAGGTGCTGGAGCTGTTGGTTCAGCACCGAAAGCAGATCGGGGACCGGATCATCCAGGTCCTCAATCGGGAATTCTTCCGACGAGTCGAGTATGGGACAATCATCCTCAATGGGTCCCTCTTCGTTCACAGGTCTCGAGAGGTGAGAAGAGTCGAAGGCGTGCGGTCCACCGACGAGCGCAATGCGAGGGCGCATTGGTTGTGCGATATCCGGCATGGGTACAGGTCTGGCAGGCGAGAGATATCCAGTGATAACATCGCTGATCACTATGGATTGTCCGGTCTTGGGGTGTATCATCCTAACTTCGCAGCTATCCAAGTGGATAGACGCGGGAATTCTCCGAAGCAGGTCTAACCCAAGTAAGTCCAATCCTGAGTGGTCTCGTGCAAAAATCCGAAAGGCATGCGTCAACTTGATAGGACCAATTGTAACCTCTAGGCGTTGTTGTCCTAGGAAAGGCATCGGCTGGCCGTCAGCTCCCCAAGCTTGAATCCGAGTAGGCACCATGGGTACACCAGGAACAGGATGCGTCAGAACAGAGATCTGGGCACCAGTGTCGACGATCAGCACTCTGTCGTGTCCACTTAAGTTGACTTTGATCCGCATCGTTTGCTTGAACGGCGAGTCAACAGCTGGTAAGCAGACGTCGGGCTCTTCTACTATTGGAGTAGAGGTCGAAGGTATCTCGGCGTTCTTCGGTTCCGTCCTAAGGGCGACTGCCTGATGAGGGTTCGGCTCATGCGATGTACTCGTGAGGGCTAACACCTTTCGGGGTTCTGGTCGTTTACTGGCTTCGTGTTGCATGTAGGATTCGGTTTTCTGAGGGCACTCTGCCTCCAGATGACCATAGTATCCGCAGTAATCGCACATTGGCTCGTCTGAATATTGGCGGGTTTTCACGCGGCACTCCGAATCCTTGTGTCCGTAGAGTCCGCAAAATTCGCAGGGGTAATTCTTCGGATTTTTCAAACAGCTCGCGGGAAAATGTGTCATACTGCCGCAGAACAGGCAGGGCTTGTGTGGCATTCCCATAGCTTTTCGGCGTATTGGCGGAGGACTAGGAGGTCTCGGGATGTTGGGACATCCGGATGCAATGTGTCCGAGTTCTTGACATCGGAAACAGCGTTTGTCTTGCACTTGGATACGGGCAACATTCCAAGGGTCGGAACTGCGAGGTTCTAGAGCATCCTCTAATTGTTCCGCCTTCTTCATGGCTTCTTCTAGAGAAGCTGGAGGATTGTTGACAAAATATCCGGCGTACATTCCAGGAAGACCCTTCAAAAAGGCCTTAACAGACCGTGCTGCTATCCATGTCCGCTTCTGGGTGGCATCCATGAGCATTCCGTCCGCACGCGAAGCTTGCGTCGCTGTATGTTGAACGCGTTCGGCGAATTGTCGAAAAGTTTCGCCCGCTGATTTTTGGATTGTCCAAAGCCGCTCGGCAGCTTTCTCGGGGTCGTCTCGTCCGTACCAACGGAGTAAGGCACGTCGTAGTCCTTGGTAGGGCTTGTCTCCTTCAAGCAGATGTCCATTGTCGAGTAAGAAGGTCTTGGCAGTTCCTCTGAGCTTGATCCGTAGTAGCTGCACTCGTAGGTTATCGGCCAGGTCCTTCGTGATTCCGTCGAAAATATCAAAATACGTTCCGATGGACACGGCTTCAATTTCGTCAGGATCCCAGGGGTCGATTTCCATAAGCACAGACCGCGGAATCTGCTCGGCTAAGGGCTCAGTTGGTTTATCGCTGAGCGCCAGCTCGAGGCGATTCATGGCCTTCGCGACGGCGTCAAGGGCACGATCAGCATCCGACATCATTTTGAAACCAAAAGATTTCCGTTTTTCCATACAGGGAAAGAATAGAATTTGAAAGGGAATGAAACTGAAGGTTTCGATTCCAAATACGCGTTCAAAATTGCACTTCACACACACGAACACTCGAACGTTTCCGTCGCGCCGCGAAATCGATTGTAGGCCGACAAGAGTGGGGGTGGGCAATTTGAAGTTGTATTGGGAATATGGTTGAAAGAACTTAAAAACTACCACCGATAGGTAAGCTCTTTGCCTTCACCAATTTGTACTGTTTTAATTAAATTGTATTCAAAATTCTATATTTAATTAGGGGAAGGTGGTCAAGGGTGGTCTATGGTGGTCAGGCAAAAATAAAATTGGCCTGGATAGGTCTTAAGGACACGGTCCCTTGAGGGTGGTCATACAAGGTGGGCAAATATGGTGAGCAAAAGTTACGAAGGTGGGCAAGAGGTGGGCAATGTGGTCTATGACCACCAAACAATTCAAAAGTTAAGATTGGGGGTCAAAGACTACGGACTTCAATATCGAAAAGTTAATGTTTATACTAGGGGTTTCGTAAACACTACAACGTGTGTGGGCAAACAAGGTGGGCAACCAGGTGGGCAAAATGAACTATGGTGGGCAACCAAGGTGGGCAAAATCTCTTCAATTTTCTGACAACGGTGGTCACGGGTGGTCTTGGGTGGTACCACAAAGAAACGAGGTGGTCAATGGTGGTCCACCAAAATATATCGCAAAATATGATTCAAATAGCAAAATTACAGTTATACACACAAGAAATCAATAAATATGCCATAAAATGTAAGTACCACACGATAAAACCGCTATCCAAGGGTCCTAGAGCCACTCCTTGTTTGTTACTAAGGGGATTTGCAAGAAAAAGGATGGGACAAAAAGGGAAATGACCTCCTCTATTCCTTCACGGTTAAAAGAGGTATAAAAAGGGTCAACAGCTGAGGGCTGAAAAGGGTCGGAATCGGAATCGGGATTTCCCAAGGGTTCAACTACCCTTGTCTTGATGAGGTCAAATACGGTCAAAAGGTTCGTGACCTGAGGTCGGGAGTCGTTACCTGAGGAATTATTCGCACAAAAATTCTCAACAAAATGGACGTGAATTCTACCTTTCTTTGGGAAAATATTTGCTTCAAGTTACGAACTGGGTGTGGCTTTCCAAACTATCTACCGTATGCAAAGAAATTTCACTACGCGCACAGGAGGATTCCTGCCGCTCTAAATTTCTAGGAATTCAAAAACCTGAAAAATCTTGCAAGGGTGGGCAAAAATATGACCACAGCAGACGGATGGTGGTCCAAAATTCAGACCACGGTGGGCACAAAATGAGACCACCGTAAGCAAAAGAAAGACCACGGTGAGCAACTTTTCACCGGGGTGGTCACAATTCGCAACTGAAAATTACGAGTCAAATCTTTGCGAAGGGTACCTGCACTATTCCGTACAGCACAAAGAAAATATATGCAATGAGTCAAAATCGTGTAAAATGTGTAAAATGTGTGTGTTTGGCACCCTTATGTCAATAACATGCACATTCACATATAATTTATTCTAAGTACTTTTGTTCCAAGGGAACTTCTTTAGACAACTCACTGACACAACAACACTTTTTGTTACAAAAATGAATTTAAAGAGAGAGACAGCTAAGATCCGCACAAGACAAATGAATTTATTATTTGAAATTTGCAAAATTTGGTAGCTACTGATTTTAGAGCAGTCGAGGCGTTGGTGGCGATGGTATGTCGACACAAGTTCGATCCAAGAATTTAATTCCACCGCTGCTAACCAATTGTAACCCCTTTTTCTAATAGGGAACCCTCGGAAGGGAGCACGTTAGGAAGTTAAAGGTAATTCCTAACCAAGTCTTGTGATATTAATTAACTTAGCTGAATGCGGATCTTACTTACCGTAGCTGTCTGAGTGTCTTCTCGGGAGTAGTACTGCCACCACCTACTGAAGTAGTAGGACTTAGTCAGGAGACTAAGTTAGAAAGTTATGATTTAAATAAAGGAATTTACTAGCAATTGAAGTTACGTTACTGTTTATGTTTGCAAAATAAAATGAAGTTAATCGCATGAGTTTACTTTACTTGTGTTGTGTACCTGGTCAGTGGGAGTAGTCAAAGAAATATATAAGTACTTCCGTACGTGAAATGTATTACAAGAATACTCGTCAATCAACAAAATAAAAGATATTTGGATAGGTATTATTCCTACCTATTTAGTCGACTGGAAATTAGGAACTATCTCTCGAATAGGTATGCTATCGTGGTGGTCACTGAAGGTGGTCACCAAAGGTGGTCACTGAAGGTGGACACCACGAGGAAATTTAGTCAATCACAATTACAAGGAAAAATATCAAGTTATGGACAATGAAAAATAATGCTTAAAATTACGGGGGAATTTAGGGAAGGGCCATTCTCAGTCTCTATCTATTTTCAGGTATTATAAGCGCCTGCTTCGCAGTCTCTAAAGAAAGAAATTCACTACTCTTATTATATACAAGAAAGTTCACTCCTACCAGTTATATTCAGTTCGTGATGGGTAGGTGCTGTCGTCGTCCAGTTGCAGTCTTGAAGTCTTGAAGAAGTCGGAGGTGGTCAGGTCGGTGATCCCAAGGGTGAGCAGACAAGTATCGGGGGGCCCCAGTCTCGGCAGGCTTACGCTCTCATACACTTGAGAGTCACTCAAGGAATGAGCATGGAAGAATAGGAGGAAGGCTCAGTCAAGGTAAAAAAACGTGACGAAAAATCACCCCCGCTGTCAGCGCAACCTCTAGGTGGCGAACGAAAACACAGTCGCCCCGATAGTACACTGCTCAGTTGCTAGAGCGCAGCATAATCACCTCTTTAACACCTTGCTAGATTTCGCGGTCTGAACTTCAGTACTATTTCATGGAAGAATAGGAGGAAGGCTCAGTCAAGGTAAAAAAACGTGACGAAAAATCACCCCCGCTGTCAGCGCAACCTCTAGGTGGCGAACGAAAACACAGTCGCCCCGATAGTACACTGCTCAGTTGCTAGAGCGCAGCATAATCACCTCTTTACCACCCTGCTAGATTTCGCGGTCTGCACTTCAGTACTATTTGGTAGGGTTCGATCTGGGACGCTCTGATGAGACAGTTTATTTATTGGTGGGTATGTGCTGTTGGGAGGGGAAGCGTTACGACCTCTCGTGACGGTCAATAGTACTCTGTAACTCTGTTCGCCACCTAAAGAGAACACTACTGTCGTGGTGAAAAAGGAATGTGCACGTTTGGGCCCATTGAAGTGAGCCTTCCTCCTATTCTTCCATGGAATGAGGTAGGGGAGAGGCTTCACGGGGGTCCTTCGGTTTTGGAGGGGGCAGGGCGGCGAGAGGGCGCATGCGCGCGGAGTGGGGGCGCTGCTGGTGGCGCGCCTGGCGGTGGCGGAGGCAACTCTGTAACTGCTGGCGCGGCCATCGGTGGTGAGCCCGTGGATCGAGAACGCGCGCGCTTTATGGAGGAAGGGGTAGCGGAACGAACCGTGAGCCGGAGTGGTGGAACTCTCCGGTCACACGCATGAAAAAATTGATAGTGAGGCTTGCGAACTCAAAAAATGCTATGAAGCCATTTTGTCCCACGGCTTACAATATCGGGAGCGAGGTAAGGGTTGGCAACTAAGGGTTCAAGAACACCAAGACTGGAATCCTTACTCTTTTTTCTTGTTTGAAACTGCGTTCCCGCGCATTTTCAAAGTTATTTCTTTGAAATTTGAGGTGAGCGTGTACTCAAAGAATACACTACATGTTTAAATGTCCTAAAGTGCCCTGAAGGATATAATAATAATAATAATAATCTTTATTCGCAATCCTTAGCAGGCAAGAATGCATCGTATAGTAAAACAATAATAATCAGGGTTCAGCTGTGGCCGAGCGAGTTGCGGCATGAGTCTCTGGGGACGAGACTCAAACCGGTTGCGGGGCCATGAGTTCGGGGCTCGCCTCGGGAGCATATTTTCGGGTAAGCCGGTCGCAGTTCCTCCTCGTCCCAACCCAGGCTGGTGAGGCTAATGGGAAGCCATGAGCGAAATCATCAGAACGAATTCTGATCTTCCCTTTGGAAGACAGCTGATGTCGTCCGCGACGCCATGAATGGCAGTTAGACGAAAATCCAACCTGAAATGGTTGTTTACTTTACAATAATAATCGCATAATATTCGCATAACTCTTAGTAATAATTTAAATAAAGTTATATCGCAGGAAGGAAACATCAATTTATCACAAATAAAAAAAAAATTGAATATTACTCTCCTAAACAACTACATTTAAATTCAATCAATTCATTATACATTTTTATCTCTTGATAGTACTTAAATCGCTTGTTTAACCCTTATTTTCCCACTTGTTAAAAATAAATTTTTTTTTCGAATTTTTAAAATTAAATTTAGATGTATTTTGACAAATCTATAAAATATTTGAGCAGAAGGCCCTATTACGGTCTGTCAGCACAAGAATGATCTTTCCAAAAGCCACACAGGCACTATCTGCATCAGCAGAATCTGTATTTTAACCCAATTTTGTTGGAGCAGAAGAAGGAAACTTGGAAAAATCCTTAGTGGGATGTTGGGGTCAGTTATCAGTACAGAATCAAGGAGTAAGGTGGAGAAAACTCATAGATTCACTTCATAGAGAGATCTGTGCTGTTTTATACTTTGTCACTATCTCTGACGAGGAAATTCAACTAATAGCCTACAAGGCGAAAAATTACCTATTACGGTCCTTATTATTGTTTCTTTGAGTTATTATGTTTTCATGATTACTTTTTCTAGCACAAATTTTCTTACTCCATAGTTGGAGTATCAAGATAGCCAAAGGCTATCAGCTTTGCTTTAATAATGGATAAACGGTTGCAGGTAAAAATTGGACTAATCTTCCAGGTTGTAATTAGGTGTTTTTTGTCCAGAAGAACTTAAGGACTTAACTCAAACATCTTATTGGAAAATTCACGAACTTCGATTGGCATATTGTTGAATATCTTGACGGATGTGTATTTATATTGTCTTTGAGTAATAGAGACTCAGCAAAGTGGTATACTTATATCTTTTCTTCTTCATGTTTGGTGTGAATGAGTGCTTTCTCGGGTTAACATTGAATTTCTTTTTACTCAGAAACAAAGATGTAGTGACTTACAACTGTCATTATTCTTATTTTTACAAGCCGGGAGTTTGGGATGCCTATCGGAGATTTCATTGAATTTAGTTCAAAAAGACTGGAGAATAGGATACATTACTTATACGATGAATTATGAATTCAAATTTTAGCTGAAGCAGCTTCTCAAAATACATCAATTACCAGCTATGATTTTGGACTACCGACACGCTCATAAAATCAAATCGACGTACACTGATGGGATTTTGGCGCACGTGATTAACAAAAAGAGTATATCGACAACTTGGTGAGTGGAGTGTCCTTTTTGTGGTAGCTAGGAACTATACGAATGTTTCTAGGCAGTGTGAAATAGAAGACTGGTCAAAGATGGCCGAAGCCATGATGGCTGTTTGCCCGTTTCCTCGTTCGTAATCGATTATTGAAGGTTAGTCCGGAGAGGCGGTCCCAAGGCGTTTGGAACGCCCATATTTCCTGTCCAGAGAAACTCAGAATCAGTTTCTGTAAATAAATCGTATTTTTCACACCTTAGACGTGACTGACAATAGCCAAAAGCTTCTGGGCACAGCTAATAAATACAACAAATAGTCTGCCCAGTGGGTGTGGCACATAGCTACCTCGTATGCATAACCCGATTGTATAGATGATCCGATGCATAGTAGTTCATCTCAGAACACCAATCTCTAAGTACCTTGCACTTCCCTCATAGGGGACCATCTGCCAGCCAACCCACACAATGGGGTATTTCGGTGGGTCGGGGACTCTACACCCCAATCCGCATGAACCTTGAAAATTTCATCGAAATCGGATGGAAAATGTCGAAGTTATGACTGTTACAAGGAATTCATGTTTGCACATGCGCAGCAACTACTATCAGTCCGGGGAGTAATGATTTTCATAGGGGACCGTCTACACGCCAACCCGAACAATCCCTGAAAATTTCATCAAATCGGACAATAACTTCGTATAGTTATGCCCGTTACAAGGATTTCATGACTCACAGACAGATATGGAACCAAAATTGTTCAGGAAGGTTTGAAACGTAAAACGCAAGTGGAAATTTTGATTTTGGAGAACATTTTGTTTTTTCAACCTTGAAAAGTGAAAACAAAGCTTCCGCTACCTTGGTAGACTCGGAAGCAAAAACTGTAAACTGTTGGAAAGTTGATGAAATCGAACATTTTTTAAGCGTTTGAGGGTCTCTGAAAAAACCGAGTTTTAGTTTTAACACGTTCCACGCCGCCGGGCTCGGAGTGATTTTCGTTGTGGGCCGCACCCACTCAGATGACCAAGATGAATAAAACAACTTATAATGACTTGTAATGAATAGAAATGATGCTCCGTGATGATGATTGAGCAGAATAAGTACGTTTTGTACTACCGACTGAATTAAGTCGCCCTGCTATATGCTAGGATTGGTTATGCAAAACCCGCAACAACTTATTAGTACGAGCAACTTCTGAGGTCCGTGGTTCGATCCTAGCCTGGTGCATTGAATATTTTTGGTCAGTCTCTGTTCTGTTTTTATGGTTTTGGTGGTTTATAATGTAATCAAATATAATATAATTTTTTATTATGTAAATAAACATGGAAAAAGAAATGGGATACAATTGTACAAAGTAAGTATAAATAAAATAGGTAGGTACCTTAAATAAACGTTTTATATCAAAATCGTACACTTGAAATTATTCTTCTTAGACAGCATCTGAATGCAAAATATTACGGTGCCATTTCTGAAAACACTCTTCTATGCATAATGCTGGCTGTTCAGGACATTCAGGGCAGAACCATGCCGATTTTTTATTCTTCTCACCATTCATCAGGCACATTCTGCATCTTATTTGTACGTACTTCCTTTCAGCTTCACCCGTACTGAGCGATTTGGGAAAATGGTTCGTAACCACCCTATCCCTAAACCGAGGAGTAGTGGGAATAATTGGTTTAGGTTTTGGTTTGGGAAAATCTGTGTTCAGTAGGTTCAAAATTACAACTGCACGAAAATCGTACTGAGTTTTCACACTGCCGTCTCCATATTTTTTGTGTAACAAATATGCGTTGATGGTCAAAATATGAAGGATATGAATCCCAAAATCCCAAACAAATACGCGTTCTTGCGATGGAAAAGTACAAAGTCCAAAAAGAACATCATAACACACGATCCCACCGGCCAAATGAGAACAAGAGCATTCTCGTGTAGAATGAACTAACTAGAATGAGATGACACGATGGAATCCGCAATTATATCAGCCGTACAGTCAGTTTCTGGGACAAACGATAGAGAGCAGGAAGAGGTTTCTGCGGATGAATTCAGGCGCGTGGCTCACATGGAGGGATCCACACGTCTGAATTCATCCGCGCGGCGTGGAACTGAAAAAAAAAACTGAAAAATTATCTAACATTTGTGTTTTAGAAATTTACGAATTTTAAATTTGAGATAGAAAGACTAGAATTTCCTAGTGTGCCATTAAATGGTAACATATTATGTTTGCATAACCGCGTTTTTTTGCGGTTCTACTTGTATGGATCATCAAAAGAACCTCACCGTTCGATCCGGCACAAAATTTCACATGTCTAACTCATTTTGGTAAAAAAATGAGATAGCAGCTGTTGCCGATTCAGCGACGATTTTTCTATTCTTATCCAGAGCTCACCATATTATGGGAAATTTAACGCTCTTTCGAACTGTGTGATAAGATATGAATTTGGATGGAAAATGAAGGAGTTTTGACCATTTTGGTGCCGCAAGGTCGCAAACACTAGAAAAAAATCTAGAGGCGGCATTGTGAGCAGGGTTGGAACTAAAGTCCTCCATCCCCTCCCCTTTTCGGTTCTGGTTCGGGACAGCTTCTCCAGACAAGCCTCAAGTCTCGACGAAACCACCTGCAAGTCTTTACTTGTACTTTTCAGGGAACAATGTGCGGCAGCTACTGGCAGAATAACATCCAGTGGTCCAAATTTACAGTCAATACCGAAACAAGAAGAAAACTTGACAATTGCAGGAGAAAGTAAGTGTGAACTACCAACAGATATGATTTCACACTCTTGGTATGTTTCTCAGCGGTAATGAATTTTTCCAGGTTTCAACTTGAGAAAAATATTTGTTTCTCGACTTGGGCGCAAGTTTGTGGCAGCGGATTTTCAACAAATCGAGCTCCGCGTGTTCGCTCACCTCTCGCTGGATAAGTCTTTGATATCTGCTTTTCAAGAGCCGGGGGACATTTTCCACACAATGACTAAAATCAGGTATCAATAGTATTGTAGTAGTGATTAGTGACGTCCGATATTTGGTATCAATACGTTATCCTTCGAGTATATCGATATTTTATACTGCGTTTTTTCTCCCGCTCTCGATGATATCGAATCCCTATGATTGTTAAGTATTGAAAGCAAATATCCATATGAGTGATAAGAACGTCACTTGTAGTGATATAAGCAGGGGCGTCAGGTGAAAATATTAGTCAGGCAAACAGCTTGACCAGTCTTAGAGGGAATGAAATCCCAGCAAATTATTACACAAAGGTTAATTTTTTCTGTATAGATCAAGCGCCATCAATGAACACAGCTTTGCCATCGCCACCACCTACCAACAATGTTCTTGCTTCATAATCGAGCTTATTTAGATGAAATAAACGCTCCACACTGCATTCGAAGAAATAAAGAATTAAGAAATTAATAAATTTGATTACTGGTTGCTAAGGGAGGGTTTAAATTTCTGAATGGTGGCAAGATAATGTGCCTTGCGGGGGTTAATTAGTATCCATGGCTCATCTTCCAAGTTACTCTGTTTCAAGGTCACGAAACAGCTTCCCAATTGTTTGCCTTGGCTGATGCTGTGGTACATATTATTTACTTATTTGATTCTCCTACTTCATCTAACTTCCTTGGAAATCATGAAATAGTCCCTACATTTTATATAAATTTTCCAAAATCAGCTAAATATTACTTGCGAAAAATGGAAATATAGGAGAATTTCAGCAACAATTAATTTATTCATTTTGCATAATTTTAGTAAAGCAAACAGTGTTTGCTATGTTTGCCTGGAGGAGACGCCACTGGATATAAGGACAGTTCTGGGGTTTGAAGATGGGCAACAAAGCGACTGGAGACAGAGCCATCCCTTTTCCTCTCAGAGGGGAGTAGCCTGAAGTTAGCAATAATCCTCGGCAATATTCAGATAAAATTCCGTAAAATCGTTATTACTTTAGGGGGTCTCAGTCGGTGGCCATTCTTTCTTAGTGTTTCACAAAAATGAAGGCGCAAAAACATAAAAAGTTGTATCTAAATTTGAAATTTTAAAGGATTTTAGAAATTTATTAGTGCAAGGACCTAGGGAATTGAACAACTGAAATATTGCCGCCGGAATCATCAAAATCGAACAATAATTGCTAAAGAAAAATGGGAAAAACTTCTGAATAAACAGGTTTTTCCATGTTTTTTCCATATTTCTCTGGCAATTATTGTTCGATTTTGATAATTCTAGCGGCAATATTTCAGTTTTTCAATTCCCTAGGGCCGTTTACTAATGAATTTCTAAAATCCTTTAAAATTTCAAGTTTAGCTACAACTTTTTATGTTTTCTTGAAATACCTACTAACCCGGAACGTGGAACGAACGGCGACCGACTGAGACCCCCTTAACCAAATTGGACTTAATTTGAATAACGTATGTACTCCCCTGAGTTAAGGCCACCTGATAGAGGTGGGATGAGTGGTGTAAGAGAGTAGGGGGGAAATTTCCTAAATTCAACGTCTTAACGTAAAAAAATCGGTAAAACCTTTACATGTGCTAAGATGTTGAATTTAGGCAATTTCCCTCACCCTCTCTCCAACCCCTCCCTCCACCTCTATCTGAAGAGCGTAACTCAAGGTAATGTAACCCCCAAATTTGGTGGATTTTGGATGTGTAATAACGAATTTACCAATTTTGGTTTATTATTCAATAATGAAATACAAATATTTCAAAGTTGGCCGACTGTCCGCGGTACTTACCTTAGTATTTGGGGTCTAGTTGTGCCCCAATTGGAGTCTTGTTGTGCCCCGAAGCTTTTGTTGGTTGTCGGTCACTTCTAAGGGTTGAAATTTTGAAAAACGCCCTAACTCGAAAAATTTTGATGTAAAAGTATTGTTCACAATTTAAGATAGGTAGTATTGAATTTTTAGAGACCACGCAGAGCTCTGTAGGACAAACCGTTCGCTCCCTACGAGAACTTAAGGGTTGGACGTACGATAAATCAGAAACACGAGTGTGAATCGCAAAAGAGGCCTAATCTCCGTTAAAATTTTATCTGACCAAAATGCGATCGCTGTATGTACGTGGTTGGTTAGTGGTGACAATGGCGAAGCCGAGTTCTTTGCAGACGAGTGATCTATATAGAAAAATAATAAACCTTTGTGTAATAATTTGCAATGTTTTTTACGTCATGAAGATTTAGGAAATTTCCCCCCTCCCTTCTAACACCCTTCCCACCCCTATCTAGTGCACTCAACACAGGGGAGTACGCTACTCTAATTAGCTTCAGTTTGGTTAAGTATTAACGATTTTACGGAATTTTTTCTGAATATTGCCGAGGAATATTGCGAACTTCATCCCGGTTTAACTGCTCCAAGTAGTACACATAAAAGATTATGATCTACAACCCCAATAAATCCATCGTAACCCTCAATTTATCAACAATTTTTTTCACAATTTAAGGACTGGCAAAAGTGATTTTGATCCGTCGGAAAGAGAGAGAACTAAAACGTTGATGTACGCGCTGCTGTACGGAGCTGGTTCTTACAAAATATCCGAATTGCTCTCTGTGGACTTGGAGCACGCCAAGCGGTTCTGCTGTGATTTTTACAGTAAGTACGCAAAGAACCCGAATTTTGTATCGAAGTTTTCGCTCATCTTAAATTAAGGGAGTTATGACCAATTTACTAACGTAATAAAAACGGAGTTGAGTAGAACGTTGTCTATTTCCACGAAAATAATGAGTTACAAGTTAAATCGATTTCGATGGATAGGTCATCATCAATAACAAACAATAACTGAAGGTACATCACAGAGAGCATAGCTTATATAGTCACAAGTGTAAGGGAGCATGAATCCCATTGGTCGAGAAAGTGAAAGTCATACCCAATCAGATAAGTGAAAGGAGAATCCTATTGGCTCAAAGAAGTGAAGGGACCTGGGAGGATCATCAAATGCCAATCAAGGCAGACAAAGTGAAAGGGAGCTCAAACATTGGTGAGGGTACCATTGTGAAGGGGAGACCAAGCTATTGTAGGAAGGAACCTATCAACGGTGAAACATGTTGAGGGACCACCTCATTCAGACATTTACCAGACCTATCACTCTTAAGAATCTCTAACTTTTCAAGCACATCCAACATACTTACCTCCCTTCGCGTAAAAATGAGGAAATTCTATGTACTGTCCGCTTGTTAGATCAAAACTAAAGTTATGATTGGATTCTCTTAGGTGATTCGCAAAAGCAGAACCACCTTTGCTATCCCTGAAATCCTTCTCATGCTCTTTTATTCTTTCTCTAAATTTCCTACCAGTTTGACCACAATACTCAAGCCCACAAGAACATTTCAGCTTCTAAGCGCGAGTGATTTTATTACTAACGTAAGGTCAAAAACACGAATAAACCCTCAAAATGGGAAAAACAAGGAGTTGAAAAATTGAAGAGACATTTTTTGTTGCAAATAAGTTTTAGAATGAAATTAAGGACTTGAGTTGGCCCTCTCTGTATAGTTTCCCTAATTTCTTTTCCATTATCACTTCGCTAATAAATGGAAGCAAGACTAAATACGTCAAGATATCTCCCCCGAGCTGTGTCCAGTGGGTGCCCAGAGGGGTGACGTTTGGTTCTTATAAGTTTGATGAAGTCAAGGTCCTTCAACTATCTGGGGAGCTTGGTCACGAATAGCAACCAAGTACAGGATGAGATATGCTCACGAATAATGGCAGACAGCCGAGAATTTTAAGCCAATATAACGCAATCTTCAAGAGCCGTGTGAGGCTATATAGATCCCTCGTGCGGCCTGTGGTTTGTTATGGATCGGAGGCTTGGACCATGCGGGCTGAGGATGAGGCTAGACTGCGGATATTAGAGAGAAGGATTATAAGAAGGATCTATGGAGCGGAAAAATGTAACATGTCCCAAGTAAGGGAGGGATGGTCGAAACAAGCCCTGTATGCTCTAGTGACTAATTTGAGGGAACAGTGGAAAGCAGATTTGGAGAATGAAGTAGTGAACTCCCAACATCATACAATATATGCCAGGCTGGATCGGACGCAAAATAAGGGTCGTGCATATTTAAACATGAAAGATCTGAACAAAATAAGACTGCTAGCTAGGGCACGGACGGAGATGCTAACAGTCAATTACAGATGGTGGAGAGAAGATCGGTTGAATAAGTGCTCGATGTGTAATTTGAGAGTAAATGAGACCACACAGCACTTCCTGGCAGAGTGCCCAATCCTGAGCGAATTACGACTTTCATGCCTAGGAAGAGGTACGCTCACGGAAGACGAAGTTTTGGGCATATTAAATGGTCACGAAAACTTGAACAATTTGGTAAAGTACCTTAGAGAAGCCGGAAGGTATAGGCAGTTCCTTGTCTCGAAATTCAACTATGAATAAAAACTTCCTAATTACGAAAAACCGAGAAAAAATTATAAGTACCAACGAGGGTAATAAGTTAGAAGAGAGTTAAATACCCCAGAGAGTTAAATCAGATGTCCAAAACGAACACCCCTGCGACGGATGACATATCCAGCAGAATAAGCGAGAAATCCGAGCTATTCCCATTTATGCACGAATTATTTAAACGTAGGTTAGATGTTATATCTAACTGATATAAGATGTTATATCTAACTACTGAGAAAGAATGTTCTATAAATAGGCTAGAGATATGAATTACAATAGCAAAAATAAATAAAATAGATACCTAAATTAATAAATATAAACACGAAAATAATGAAGAAAACAGCATGATTTTGTATTCGATTTAAGGACAATTATTTGGATTAAGGAAACAGGAAAAGGAGCATCTAGAGGTAGAATCAGTAGGTTTATTTATTGGCAGGTAGCATAGAAAAAATGTAAAAATGTACTTATGCATGAATGTAAAAAACGAGAATGTAAATAAATGCTTTATCTCTCTCTCTCTCTATGGAGCGGTCGGAGAGGGCCAAGGGTGGAGAGCAAGACAGAATGTAGAAATTGATGAATTATTAAAACATAAAGACATAGTCCGATTCATCAAAGCTGGGCGCATCCAAAGGCTGGGACATGTCGACCGCATGCCAGTGGAGGCCTGCCCGAGGATGATGCTGCGAGCTAGGATGGAAACTAGAAGACGAAGAGGTCGTCCTCGGAGTCGCTGGCTTGATGATGTCTTGAGGGAACTCCCGGTGACGTAAGGGAGTTCGGAAAGCCAGGGGCCACATTGGCCTGTAGTGCTGTGTAGTTAGTTAGTTAGTTATAATCACTTCTTAGGTATTCCCCATCTGCTAGCTCTGGGATGTCTTCCAACCTAAGTAATTGCGTTGTACACGCCACAGATTACTATTTCTGTCCAATTGATAATTTGTTGAAGGCATCATCAAAATTCTCGTCTACTTTGTAGCGTCATTTCCTGGTTTGAAGTCCTTTCGAGCTCGCGTTCTGGAAGAATGCAGAACACGGAAGGAGCTGAGGAGTCTGAGTGGCCGGAGAAGATTGTTTCCTCACATTGCGTCTCAAAACCTCCAGCAAAAGAGGTACTCTGAGCGTCAGGCGGTCAACTTCGTCATTCAAGGTGCAACACAATTATGAATTACTTATTTTCATAAAATTTAATGAAGAGCAGAAGGGGAAAAGCAGCTTCTGGAGCTGTTTTAGATCCAGTGGAGCTAACAGCTCCAGTGGTGAAGTAGTTTTATGCTGTCGTTCTTGGGCTTGATTTCTACCTTCTCCCGACCTCCATTGTGTTGGGTTTTTACTCGAGGAATATTTTAATAATGACGACTGGAACTGACACTTCGTAATGATATTTTTATTAGAGATTTTACACAGGCAGGGCGAACTGAACAACGACTGAATACTGAGGTAAAGATGGCTGGAGCCTGCACTTGCGCAGAAGGCTTCAGTGCTAACTAGATGAATATTATAATTAATATTTAGGCCTCCAACAACGTTTTTATTCAATTTCACAATCATCCACAGTATTGCAGACGTAAAAGTACAATTCTTGAACTTAAAGAGAAAATCATCTTTGTGTTTCGTCTACTCAGTCTTCCCTCATAGGTTTTTCTGTGTCTTCAGTCGATGGGAAGCGGCAGTGGAGCCCCATCTTCCAGCCCCAAGTCCACTCCACAATCGACTTCTCTCTCCAGGCGCGAAATTCCTCTCAAAGGTCGTCGGGATTCCCTCAACCGGATGGAGACGGCTCTGATGACTGCCATCTTCACATTCGCCCATCCAGCCACTACGGAACGGGGTTTACCCCATTTGTCGGAGAGGGTGTCCACCAAATTTTTTTCAAACATTGAAAATTCGCGGTGAAGAACGCCTTCGCATGAGGTGATGAGAGGTGTGAAGGATCCTCGTAGGTCCTCAGCTGCTCCATCGTACTTATGGTGTTTGGCTCGTGCTGCTTCATCTGCAATGGTTGGCCAGTCGCGGGTGGAATAGGAAGGGGCGTCGGCGTTGATTACGCGGTTATCAAAGAAAGCCGCCCTCTCCCTATCCCACACACCGTGAACTTTTATGTCAGCAATAAGGCCTGGAGTCCCATCGCCACTCTCGAGCATGATAGGCTCTACCATCACTCCTCTCCATGCCAGCTTTGCCAGTTCTGCCACCTCGTCTCGTACCTGATCATGACCTCTCTTCACGAGACCTCGCTTTTTGCAGCTGAGAGCGTGGTTGAGCGTCATGACTGCTTCACATCCGTCACATTTTGTTGGAAGAAGGTTCGGGGTGGTTGCCTTCCATATCGCATGGAGATGGCATCTCAAAACTGGGTCGCAGACAAATCCAGATTGTCTGCAGCGAGAGGTATGACTGACAGCCACTGTGAGGCGTTTCCTTCCACAATGCGCTACCTCCAACTCATTGTAGGTCCAACATTACGTTCTTCAGGGATATGAAGTTTTAAAGGATTTTTCTCTGCGCGTGTTCTGGGGTTGCATTACTGTTTGCTGAATAGGATCCAGATGATCTACAAGGTTAGATAGACTTAGATAGGTGACCAGGAAGGAAGTTTTAGTACAAAAACTGTGCAAGTTTTCACTTTTCAGTGATAACCATGGAGTAGGCTGTTTTCCCTTTCTTATCGCGTTTAATGTTTCCATTTCCAGGGTCGGCTGCTGACATAAGCAAGGCGGCAATGCTGAGGGCTGAAGCTGCCTTGAGAGAGCGGCATCTTCAAGCGTATTTGCTCTTGCAAATCCACGATGAGTTACTCTGGGAGGTGCCTGAGGAACACGTGATGCCGGCAATAGGTACGTTGAAATTTAAAAACCGTGCAGATTAGTACCGTAAGTTTTAATGTCGACTATTATAAGAAGGTAGATTGGCTTTGTGGGTGTGAAGTGACTAATAGTGTGAAGTGACTGATAATTTTGCTTCGCTTGCCTACTTTGTTCTACCAACCGAAATGAGGCTTGAGTTAAAGACGGCATAAGTGATCTTTCTTTTTTTTTTTTTAAAAAGCGCAACTCTTGTGTCGGCGACACGGGCTCTTAGCCTAATGCCGAACAATATTATTCATTAATTTGCTTTGTATTATCATTTTTTTATTGTATATTATCTTCTTTATGAATAAAGTCTCTCTCTCTCTCTCTCTTTATCTTATTTAGCCAAAAAATTGAAAAACGCTGTCTCCCATAAGATAGTATAGACTCTGGAAGATTTGCTTATATTGGGTCGTCAAAATATAATGCAACAACTCGACAGTCTGAAAAAACATATTGTTTTTTTTCTAACGTCCCATTAGATAAGCATTAGGTCAATTAATACCAGTTGGTAAGCGAATAAACTGTTCACTCGATGTAATTTATTAAGCATTTTAGGCAAGAAATAGTGATCCCCTCCCCCCTCTTCGCCATTATCCACTGTAACATTTCTAGCGGCGTGGGAGCCTCGAATTTGAAGAGCATTTTAAAAACCATGATCTACGATACCCAACAAGCGATTTCGAGATCGACCCCCCCCCCCCCCCCGCGTCAATGGTGCCAGTCTGGCACCAAAGTGGAAATACTTCGTAACGTTGAACTTCCACCTATTTGTTTTGGTAGGCAGTCCGTCGAAGTTCATTTCTGTATTCAAGGTAAACACACAAAAAAAAAATTCAAAAACCCATGAAATATGCGAGTTATGGTGTTCTGGCACCATGGTGGCACCACTTCATAGTGGTGAGACTGAGAATAATTCATGAAAATCCGGAGGTATAATGAGGATTTTTCCTCAATTTCAGAACTTGGATACAATTAGTTCCTAAGCTATAAAGGAACCGAAATATTGAAAAATGGGATATTTTGTGAATATTATCCCCCCACTCGCCCCCTCTTCTAGCGAATTTTGATACTCTGGTGGAATAGTGTGCAATTGGGAAGATTTATGAGTCGAACAACAAAAAAGAAACACTCAAAACGGTTGGAAATTGAGGGCTGGGCAGATGTTACAGGATTATGCCCGCAAACGCACGTTTTTTGAGCGTAAACCCCCCCTTTCCCCCCCTTAATATTCAAAATTCGAAATTCCCGCGCCATAGTGCACAACTAGATAGTTTTCCGCGTCGAACAAAAAAAGAACCACGAAAATCGGTTGAGAACTAAGGCCTGGGCAGACGACACAAGATTTTGTCACACACACACACACACACACAGACATACACCTATGGTTTTTTTTCGCAGATTTGGATTCAGAATGGTCTAAAACGGATTACTGTGTGGTTATTTTTTTTCTGTTGAGTGTTGTCTTCCTCCACTCCAGATCGATCGCATAAGGACGCCCAAGTCTTACTGTGGGACGTCCTAAAAAACGCTGCAAATTATTACACAATGGTTTATTATTTTTCTATAGATCACTCGTCTGCAAAGCTACCAACCATCCAACATAAAGAAAAACATCGATCGTATTTCGGTCAGCTATAATTTTGTGAGCCCCAGCTCACGGATGGAATTCAAGAGTGATAGGGGCTGAGGGAACTCCATCACCCTCCCTTCCTGCAGTGGGACCAGAGGGGGCGGGCTAGAACCATCCCCGCTCCCGGACGCCAAACATCAACTACGGCGTCCACCACCAGGAGCGCTCACGACACTGACGTCACTTTCCACCAATGACGGCCGGCCATGCTCACCCTGCTGGATGCCTTGAGCCTGAGGGTGGGGACACCTCTCATGAAATCCGAATGTAGCGGCGTGGGGCGGCCATTACCCTGTCTGTCTTTGACGCGAACCTTTGATGCTATCAACCCACTCCCCCAGCCCCCAGTTGAACGTTTATCATTTCCCCCTGTCTCTGAAGTTATCAATTTAAATTCCCCTCAATCAAGTCCGCAGCGAGTCATACCCACGAGTCTTGTTTTGAGTACCTCCCCTTGCCGCCTTCAGCTGGAAAAGACCTCGGATATCCAGTTGAGCGTTCCCCAGATCTTCTCTTCACAACACCATCCAGGATTTCCTTCGGGCCCCGACGATGTGAGTGCAAAAACTAAACCTAATTCAGGCCAATTTGTTAGGTGTTCAAATTGTGTACAGTTAGTCGTCAGTTTGAGAGAGTATAAACATTTCGAGTCGAGTCAGTAGAGTAAAAGTAAAACTATTTTGTATTGTAAAATTCGTCAACTAAATTGTCTAAATTCAAAGCAGGAAAGGAGGAGTAAGAAAACGCCCTGTTTGTTGCAACATTTCATTTCATTTGTATTTTTTCACATGTACATGTTTTGCGTCGAGTTAACCTTGCAACAATTTAATCTCATTAAAAGTTCCTATTAGTTGTAAAATTGCATTTCTCTTTTAATCTACCTAAATTCCGTAACAGACAGGTTGAACGTGCACAACTTTAGGGTTCGTGCACAGTTACAAATTTCGTGCACTTGGCTTCACCTCGTGCACAGTTACACTTTCGTGCACTAAACTTATTTCGTGCATTGCACATTTATCGTGCACTTAATATTCCCCTCAGGAACAACATCGTAAGTCCTTCAGACCGAGACACACTCAGTGATCTCACAGTAGTTAGGCCCTTCAGGTTTCATTTTGATCTTAGAAAATATTACGTACCTTCGAGCCGCTACAACCACCTACCAGGTAATTATCTAAATTTAACTTCATTTCATTTTTATTAGAACATTACCTTACTTATGTCAGAATAGCCTCTCAACCTATTTTTGGGTTGGTTTCCAACAGAACTCTAGTTTTAAATTTTAGATCATAAATCAGAGCCCTCAGCTAATGCAATTTAATTACTAGACCTGGAGCTTACAAATGGTGGCAGCGGTGGGATTTTAACCCTCACTTCTGACATCACGAAGTAAACTCAAATTCGTTAAAACTGTATTTAAACTCGAAATTCTGGAGCTTACAATTTGAACGGAGATTAGGCCTCTTTTGCGATTCACACTCGTGTTTCTGATTTATCGTACGTCCAACCCTAATTCTCGTAGGGAGCGAACGGTTTGTCCTACAGAGCTCCGCGTGGTCCCAAAAAATTCTATAGAATCTTAAATTGAAGGAAAAAAATACCTTTGCATGAAAATTTGTTGAGTTAGGGCGTTTTCAAAATTTCAAAATTCAAATTTGAACCCTTAATCTTCGGGGCACGGCTAGACCCCAAATGGAGCCCACATACCAAATTTCATCAAAATCGGTCAATGCTAAGTGGGGAAAGTGCCGCGTACGGCGGACGGACGGCCAAATTTTTATTCGATTTTTGGATTCTACGTACCTTGAAACGTAAACCATCAAATTTTGAGGGGGTGTTAAAAATTTTTTTTTCTTGGTCGATTCCAAAGGTTCATTATTGAAAATAATAAACAAAAAAAATTTAAGAAAAATAGGTAGGTACATTTTCATTTTATTATTCTTTCTATTATTCTATTATCTATTATATCTATTCTTCTATTATTCATTCTATTATTCTATTATCCCGAATCATTGATTGTATCAAGTTCCGTGGTGTTTTCGAGCTAGCCGTGCGTGGGCATAATGAGAGGGAAGATTCTTCTAATCCCAGGGTGTTCAAGGGTCTCGTTAATTTTTCTTCCGATTTGGACGATGTTTTGAAACGTCACGGGCAAATATACATTTCAGTTATTGCAATAAGATGGATGAATTTTTTGGGTTTCGACCTTTGATGATTAAGTATTTCAGAATTTCTGTTAACCACTAGAGAACATGTTTAGCGTCTATTGCACCTACGTATTTAGTACCGTTTGCAATTTTGAAATGAAAAAGTTACCAAGAGTTATCCCGTTTGCATATCGTTGAAATTTCTATTTGGCAGAGAAAATCACCTATTATGTCCCTTCTCCATAGCTTCTCCTGATCTCTGTGCACCCCCTGAGCCGCCACTGGTAGGTACTTACGTATTATCAACGTATATAATTTATTTTTCAGAAATAATCAAGAAAGCAATCGAGGAGACGAAGGATTACTGGTCAGTTAAGTTCAACTTGAAAGTCAACCTTCCGGTGAAGATCACTTCTGGATCGAGCTGGGGAAACATGCGCTGCGAGGCTCAACCAGGAAAATAAATTTAAATAACAGGTTCATTTACCTTTCTGTTCGCCTACTCGTAGTTGTATATCGATATACGTATGAAGGCTGAATTATAGTACCCGCTGTATATAATAAATGAATAGATACAAATTAATCGATTTGACACAGTTGAAACAATAAAACGCCATTACCTACCAGAATACTACTGTGCTGATATGAAGTTTGGTCCTGAATGTCGATCACTTTTGGTATATCAGGTAGGCAGTGTTGGGCAAAAATTAGCTATAGCTAACAGCTAAAAGCTACAGCTAAATTAGCTACGATTTAGCTGAAGCTAGCAGCTGAATCTTTATCTACTAGCTGAAAAGCCTACTAAAAGTAGGCAAAACCGATTGCTCCGACTCTCTCCTCCACCCACTTCCTCCGACTCCTCCCGCCCCCGACTCCTCCCGTCTCCGATTCCGCCGTCTCTCCTCACTCCCACGACCCCTCCGTGCGTACGTACTTACGGTTGGCGTTTTATGTATATAGATTAGCTTTCGAGGAACAGCTGAAATATCTAGCTAAATTAGCTATTAGACGAAAACTTAGCTAACAGATTTAGCTGTTCCTCGACAGCTAATAGCTCTCCTCACTCCCACGACCCCTCCGTGCATACGTAAGTACGGTGGGAACTTGGCAACTGCCCTCCCGGCAAACTGGCCTCCTACCTCTTTAGGTCAGTTTAAAACCCCGGTTTGAAACTGCCCTCCTAGGCCATCTCGAGCAACTGCCCTCATGTTTTAGGAGGTCAGTTTCGAATCCCGGTTTTAAACTGCCCTCCTAGACCACCTCGAGGAACTACCCTCCAAACTTCCTGCTTCCAACTTTTGAGGGCCAGTTTCCAACCCCGGTTTTAAACTGCCCTCCTTGAGTACCTCGAGCAACTGCCCTCCTGCTCGGAACAGATCTCCTCCACCTGTGCGAGTTCTCATTTCTGAGACATGGGTCTCTCAAAAGTATAATGAGCTGCCAATGATAATGGATCTTCAGTCACGATCATCAGTATATATTAGGAATAAAATAATTTGAATGTCAATTTCATGGAGAAATCGAGTTTTTACGCGAAAATCGGAGTTTTTTTCATTAAATCGGCATGAGACTTGAGGGTTGGATGGTGGGCAGATGGCTGGAAGGGGGTGAGCTGTTGCCTCCGAGACGGTGATTTCGCTGAAATCGACAAGGAATCGCAAAGTTGACCATACCATTAGAAAGTTGATTAAATTTGCAAGTTTTCCTGAGATTAGACAGTTTTCAGCAAGTTTTCCTGAGATTAGACAGTTTTCAGCAAGTTTTTATTGGAAATGTAGTTAACGTGCCTACGTACAAGTTATTTTAGGAACTTTTTTGAAAAATGTTAAGAAAATTTTCAATGTTTAAACTGCAATTGCGATCCGTTCTTGATTATGAATGAGCTTTAGGCGTAAATCCGATAATGAGGTCAAAAATAGAAGGAATCGTTTCAAAGTGAAGAAACGTGGGTTTTTTATGGCCAAAACGCAGTTTGCTGAGCAAAAAAAAAATTAAAATATCATATCTCGGGAACGGATTGAGATATAAAGGTTTGGTTGGCGGCGTTCTACTAGGCAGATTTTCAGTATAGTTTTACCCAATTTTGTTTATTATTTTCAATAATCAATGGGTCAAAATGTAGGCAAGCAATGCCCGTGTAATCTACATTAGCTTGTTGTTTTGCCAACATTATGTTTCGTGTTCTGCAGGTATAATATCTAGTCGGGCTTGTAAGGGCTAGGAGGCCAGTTTACCGGGAGGGCACTTGCCACGGAGGTCCATTTGTAAGGACCGATTCGATGAGAGGGCCCTTCTAATACGTGGTGTGAGCAGGAGGGGAGTTTCTCCTGATGCACAGTAAAAACTGGCCTCCTCGGAGGGCAGTTTACTGGGAGGGCAGTTGCCACGGGGCGCACATTTGTGTTTCGGGTTGAAACTACCCTCCCGCAGGAGGGCAGTTGCCATGGGGGGCACCTGCCCTAGGTCCCGTATGGTTGGCGTTTTATGTATATAGATTAGCTTTCGAGGAACAGCTAAAATGTCTAGCTAAATTAGCTACGATTTAGCTGAAGCTAGCAGCTAAATATTTAGCTACTAGCTGAAAAGCCTACTAAAAGTAGGCAAAACTGATTCCTCTGACTGTCTCCTCCACCCACTCCCTCTGTCTCCTCCCGCCACCGATTTCTCCCCCTCCCGCCCCTCCGAAACCTCTCGCCTCCAACTCGTCCCGCCCCCTCCCGCCGACGACTCTCCGCACTCCCACGACCCCTCCGTGCATACGTACTTAAGGTTGGCGTTTTATGTATATAGATTAGCTTTCGAGGAACAGCTAAAATGTGTAGCTAAATTAGCTACAATTTAGCTGTAGCTAGCAGCTAAATGAGCTACGATTTAACGGAAGCTAGCAGCTAAATATTTATCTACTAGCTGAAAAGCCTACTAACAGAAGGCAAAACCGATTCCTCTGACTCTCTCCTCCACCCACTTCCTCCGACTCCTCCCGCCCCCAACTCCTCCCGTCTCCGATTCCGCCCTCTCCGATTCCGCCGTCTCTCCTCACTCCCACGACCCCTCCGTGCGTACGTACTTATGGTTGGCGTTTTATGTATATAGATTAGCTTTCGAGGAACAGCTGAAATATCTAGCTAAATTAGCTATTAGACGAAAACTTAGCTAACAGATTTAGCTGTTCCTCGACAGCTAATAGCATCAGCAGTAGCTGAAAACTAATAACTAACGCTGAAAAAAAAATGTATTTCTCCACACGAACAGCTAGTAGCTAATCTAACCATTTCAGTTTTAGCTGGCATCAGAATTAGCTTTGGAACATTTTATCGAATGAATTCTACTGATATTACCACAAACCAAATTTGACTTTTTCTCTTCTCTGGCCACTTAAAAACCAAATCTGAAATATAACGTATTTTTTTGTCTGAGGTTACTTTAATGGGTGACCCCATTCTCGATCACCTTACGAGAAGTTTTCTTAAAAATTAGTATGTTTTGAATTTTTTATTAATTGTTTTAATTATGATTTATTTGATATTAAAAAAAATTTCTTATTGATTAAAGTTGAGAATTAATATTAAATTCGTCAAAACTTTTGGTTTACTCGAGAGAAATAACCACTTCAAAGGCTTGTTTTCTTCACCTTCGATTGTCTGAAAAAGTCGAATATGAATGTTGAAAAGTGGAAATTTTACTTTTTGGAGAACATTTTTTTTCCAGCCTTGAAAAGTGAAAAAAAAGCTTCCGCTACCTTGGTAGACTCGGAAGCAATGCATATTCCATTGTTTCTAATTGTTTCGAAAAAGAGCAAGTTTTCGTCAAAACATCCATAATAATAAAAGAAAAGAGAGTTCGTCATCCAGGAGGACAACACTAGGTGTGAACGTTTCAAAAAATCATCCAAAAAACGAGTTAACTGATCCAGCAATGAGAGTGTCAAGGGATAAATTAATAAAACCGAAGACTTCACAATGCGATAAAAAATAGATTTATTTCTCTTGCCATTATATACATTGTTTGATAACAATAAATACATCGTTAACTGTACAATAAACACAGCCATTTTTGACTTGAATAACTTGTTCAGGTTCTTTTCTAGCTCTAATAGATGAAAAAACCCAACGTAGATTACAAAGGTCCCCAAAGTTTTCACAAATTCTGCAGAAGTACAAAACATCATCATAAGTATCGTTTTTAAAGTAAATGACGATCAATATTAAACTATAAAATGGGAATTATGTTCCCAAAATTCGATTTTGTTGTTGATAATACCGTAGAAAAGCTGACATCTTGGCCTTATCGTGATTTGAACCAAAATTTTGAAGGAAGGTCAGGCTTGTATCCAAATATGAAAAAAGTGGCATTTCAAGCGGTTTGAAAAACTTGCCTTACTGCCTTAGAGTATTAGGCTCAAAGTCATGAAACATGGAACATGCTTCAGCCGCGCTTTTCGGTGGAGTAGGGATGAGGTGGACGGTTGGAGAATGAAGCTGGGTTCACATAGGTGCGTAATGTCCGTAATCCGTAATGCGCAAAAAGAGAAGTGGGGGTGGTCCGTAATCCGTAAAGTCCGTAATGCGTAAAAGAGCGTTCACATGGCCAAATGATTGCGCAATTACGCAGACGCGCAGTAGGTTCTGCGCAGAATTGTTTTCCCGCTCGCCTTTTTTCCCGCGTTCAGCTGTTTCGCCCTGTTCATCGATCGAATAATTTCTTATTAATTATTAACTTCGAAAAAAATTATTTTCATCGTCTTCTTGGTGATTTGCCTACTTGTAGGCCCGGTGAATGGTATACCCAGTGTTGGGCAAAAATTAGCTATAGCTAACAGCTAAAAGCTACAGCTAAATTAGCTACAATTTAGCTGAAGCTAGCAGCTAAATATTTAGCTATCAGCTGTCGAGGAACAGCTAAAATTTCTAGCTAAATTAGCTATTAGTCGAAAACTTATAGCTAACAGATTTAGCTGCGGTGATTTAGCTGTTCCTCGACAGCTAATAGCTAAATTTATCTTTTAGCTATTAAAAAAAGCTATACGCTAATTTAGCTATTAGTTGAAAAATTAACTAGCTAATAAATTAGTTAGCTAATGCTTAACTCTGGGTATACCCATTTTGGAAAACGAGGTAAGTACCTACCTTTGATGTAAAAAAAATAATGTTATTGAATTGTTGTGAAGAATTGCAATGTTCAAAACGACCAAATTCTCTCAAAAATGTCTTTTAACCCAGGTTTTCGGAAGTTGAATCAATTGAAAAATAGGTTTTCGGAAGTTGAATAAATTGAAAAATAGGTTTTCGGAAGTTGAATAAATTGAAAAATAGGTTTTCCGAAGTTGAATCAATCATATTTCCACATACTACGCAGACTTCTTTCATGCGGTTATTAGAGATTGATTTGATTTCTGAGGATTTATTGACATTAATTGATCGGACGAGATCAATGAGGCCCTCATTAAAATCACTTAAATTCATATCCAGCAAAGCACAATGCAAAAACGAAAATGAAAACCAAATAACAATCCGGAATCGGCAATTGGATTGTCTGTTCAATAAACCAAAAACGAGACCGAGTCAACGACGAACAGCTGAACGATGAACAGACGACGAGAGCTTTCACGAAGTTTGCCGAAATTTATCGAAGTTCATCCGTAATGCGTAAAATATCTAATTTTGCAAAACGATACACTCCGCTCCAAAAGATTGCTCCCGGGCCCATCAATGGGGTATTTCGGTGGGTCGGAAATTCAGGTTTTTGACCTCAAATTTGGATTCAGCACCCTTGAAAACCTATATACTACAACTTTAAGCCCAATGATACTATAACATGTGGTAGAAAAATTAATTAAAGAGATCACACGTTTGAAAAAGGCGGGCCACTATAAATGCACACACACTAGGCAAGGACTACGCCGCGGACAACGCCGCGCGCGTGTGTGAGTACTATTTTGTAGTATCCATGAGGTCTTCCAAGGGTTTCTGTGCATGGATACTTTTTCAAAGACAGTTGGCTAGCTACGTCATACCATTCAAATCTTCAACTTTCCTTAGCTTCTCTGATTTTTTAAAAACATTTTCTTGACGAACAGACCGGATTACCGTTATTCCTGAGCCATACGCTTTTGAAATAAAAAATTAAAAAAATTGACCGAAATACCCCATTGGCTCCAGCCACCATTACTCCAGGACATTACGCACATTACGCCAAGCTTAACTCCTCACCCCCCCCCCCCCTTCTGTGACACTTTCGCGTCACCCTCCCTCCGCCTTTACACTTAATCCAAGACAAAAGCATGTTCCATGGTAAAATTAGGGCAACTTCGATCAGAAATTACTTGTAGATCGATCCCTGAAGTTCGAATTACCCGTTCAGTGAACACCCTGTAGTCGAAGTATTCTCACCAAGTTTTCAAATAAGAACTATAAAATCTACAAAAAACAATGATTATTTCGATTGCAATTTGACGAAAATGTAGATGTGCGAAAGAAGGGAAGCTGCCGCTATTTGGTGACCTTACGAACTAAATATTATAGTAACTATGTGGTTCACGAACAAGGAACGATTTCTTTCATAGTATAGCAGAGTTTAGTTTCGCATTTCAGTAAATTTTAGATGCGACATAGTTTAAATACAGACGATTTCATCAGCACGCATTGCGCATGCGCCGCCGCTTATCAACTGTATCACGCATTATCAATTTTCGGACCAATCACTTGTCATACATTCTCGTCTCACTTGTCTGGACGGTCATGAGCATTAAGGGGATCTCAGTCGGTAGCCGTTCGTTCTTAGTATTTCTCGAAATTTAAGGCGCAAATACTTGAAAAGATGTACCTAAATTTGAAATTTTAAAGGATTTTAGAAATTAGTGCACAGCCCTAGGGAATTGAAAAACTGAAATATTGCCACTGGAATCATCAAAATCAAACAATATTTTGGTATTTCAGTCAATTTTATTATTATTATTAGTATTATTTATTTTATTATTTTTATTATTTTTCAGTATGGCTCAAGAATAACGGTAATCGGGTTTGTTCGACGAGAAAATGTTTTTAAAAACGCTGCAAATTATTACACAATGGTTTATTATTTTTCTATAGATCACTCGTCTGCAAAGCCACCAACCATCCAACATGAAGAAAAACATCGATCGTATTTCGGTCAGCTAGAATTTGAACGGAGATTAGGCCTCTTTTGCGATTCACACTCGTGTTTCTGATTTATCGTACGTAAAACACTTAAATTCTCGTAGCGAGCGAACGGTTTGTCCTACAAAGCTCCGCGTGGTCTCAAAAAATTTTAAAAATTCTATAGAATCCTAAATTGAAGGAAAAACAATACCTTTATATCAAAATTTTTAGAGTTAGGGCGTTTTCAAAATTTCAAAATTGATTTTGCTACCTACATCAACCAAAATCTTCGGGGCACAACTAGACCCCAAATGGAGCCTACATACCAAATTTCATCAAAATCGGTCAATGCTAAGTGGCAAAAGTGCCGCGTACGGCGGACGGACGGCCAAATTTTTATTCGATTTTTGGATTCTACGTACCTTGAAACGTAAACCATCAAATTTTGAGGGGTGTTAAAAAAATTTTTTCTTGGTCGATTCCAAAGGTCCATTATTGAAAATAATAAACCAAAAATCAGAAAAACTAAGGAAAGTTGAAGATTTGAATGGTGTGACGTAGCTAGCCAACTGTCTTTGAAAAAAGTATCCATGCACAGAGAAGAGATGAAACCCTTGGATACTACTAAATACTACTCACACAAGCGCGCGGCGTATTTTTCCACATCATGTTATAGTATCATTGCGCTAAATGTTGTAGTATATAGGTTTTCAAGGGTGTTGAATCCAAATTTGAGGTCAAAAACCTGAATTTCCGACCCATCGAAATACCCCATTGCCAAAGAAAAATTGGAAAAACTTCTGAATGAACGGTTTTTCCAACATTTTCCATTTCTCGGGCAATTATTGTTTGATTTTGATGATTTCAGCGGCAATCTTTCAGTTTTTCAATTCCCAAGACCCATACACTAATGAAATTCTAAAATCCTTCAAAATTTCAAATTTAGCAACATTTTATGGAAAAAACCTAACTGAATTAACGGTTTTTCACATATTTCTCTGGCAATTATTGTTCAATTTCTATGATTCCAGCGGCAATATTTCAGTTTTTCGATTCCCTAGGGCCGCGCACTAATGAATTTCTAAAATCCTTTAAAATTTCAAATTTAGGAACAACTTTACAAGTTTTAGCGCCTTCGATTTGGCGAAATATTGACTGGGAACGAGGATTGAATGTCGATCGACTGAGACCTCCTTAATACCCTTATTTTCCTACTCCATGTTTTTCATTTCAAGTTAAAACAAGTTGTTAATTGAAAATGTCGAGAGTAGGAAAATACTCTGTTCATTTGAACATGAATAGCGTGTCAGGGGCATTTCTTCCATTACTCGATGTTTGATCAAATGATGTTCCCGACTTCAAATGCTCCATATTTCACCAATAATTGTGTTCGAAACCGCAATTTTCCTTAATTTTCATTCCCTATTCACAGGAATTCCAACCGGTTGGGGAACCATGTAAAAAAAAAAAAAAAAAATAGCACCATCCACGCTCACCCATGTACCACCCCAAGTGGCACCATCCATGCATGCCCAAGTGGCACCATCCATGCATTGTTACTTCCATGTAAATCATGGAAGTTCCCAGGTGACTATTCATGAAACCCCCACCTGCCTCACCAATATCGCCCTTGGTGTTGTTGCCTGTGTCAGAGATGAATGAGCCAATGAGCAAATTTTCAAAGAAATCTTTGAAGGTATGGTAAGGAAAATTGAAATATTATAGGTCTGCCACAGAAACTTTGCATCCCTTTGGCGCATTCTTCTGGAGAACATAGAACTAATTATCTCTTATCATCAAGCAGATTCCCGCGCGTACGATAATTTTTCGGGAATTTCTCCACTCAAAAGTGACATGATTTCCCTCCTACATTGAATATCGAAGTTCGTGCGTTTCCGAAATTGAAATACCGTGGCACTACATGAACATCACATTTCTAGGTGTCAAGGTTTCACCATGGAAGGCTGACTCGATTGTTATAGTTCGCAGATCCACCACCTAGGGGGCGCCACATGGATGCAAAGTTTCTGTAGTAGACCTATAGCTATTTAGGAGAGAGAGTCAGCCTAGAGGGTGTGGCACAGCACGATTCGTTAAAATTATACAATCAACCCCTAGCTTAAAATTTTCAAAAAACGTTAACAAATAAAATACTCTACTTGTCAAAGTACCCACACGTATTTTGTGTCGATTCTCAGTACATCTGACCAACATACTTCATGCACTGGGTATGTTTAGAAGATGATAAGAGTAAATATAATCACGTTCTACTCGTCCGAGTACCCACTCGGCTAAGTATTACCATGTGTCCACCATGTTGGAGGCTCACCAATAACAGACGCGCATTCGCATACTGATGAAAACGTCAATTAGGAAGGTAGAATGAAGCTAAGAAATATTCAAGTAGGATAATAAGAATGCGATCGAGGAGCTTAAATTGAGAGAATACTGACAGAAATGTATTGTTTCGTGTGGAAGCTATGATTCCTGGGGAGCGGCAGTAATATCGATAAAATCTCTAATTATCAATATTATGATAATTTATCTGTACCTAGGGGTAGATACCAGAGTTGCTGAAATATGAATTACAATTACCATTACTTTTTCCAATCACTTTAGGAAGAAAGTAATTTCAATAAGGAATTTGCCTCACAATTTTTTTAATTTTTTTTTTCGGAAGAGGGTTCACTGATATGGAAGAAACTCATAGCGTGCTGCTTGAAAACGCAACTAAAGAAAAATTAGAGAATTTTTAGGATGATGGAAAGTTTAAATGTGGTGGTAATCAGTGCCGTGATGAGTTTCCTCTTACGACAGCAATGCTACCTCTGAAAGTGTACATGAAACTATTCGCTTATGTGATCGAACACAGGAGTGCGCCGCTAACTGGCAGAAAGAACCCATTAATTTATTCACGATTTATTACTTGTTGCGGGTTAGCCTAATCTCTTAAGAAACAGCGAAGTTTCCCCCCCGTTTTCTCAGGAAATAATCATCTAATTTTCATGTTTCTTGTAGCAATCTTCTCATTTTTATAATCTCTACACCCATGCACTTGTTTAATTCCAAAGGTGTAATGTACCATTTACTCAAATATCTTAGTTCTCCAATAAAGGACATAAGGGGAACCCCTGAGTGACTCATTGCGCAGGTAGGTAGGGTGAGGTACTGGGGTAAAACACGTCATCTGACGTCATCCTCCTCCACTCTCCCTTTACCTAGTCAACAGTTATATAATAGGACCACTCAGGGCTTCCTCCTCATGCATTCTACCACAACAATTCGACTTTTTCATTTCTTGCTCCTTCATCTCATTTGGAAGCCCCAAGTTCCTTTGAGACCTCGGTTCGCCTCAGGGCGCCGATCTCTGCTCCCATCTTACCTAGGAGTTGTCTTCCCCAACTAGCACCAGGTAAATGTACCGTCTCCCTACAGTCTGCGGCTATTGCGCCGAGGAAAGCGGCTGAGTAAATTTCCTATGCACTCCTGCAAACGGGAGAGTGGAAACGTGCCGGGCATACAGTGCTTCTCCATCCTGCATCCTTGTTGAGTAGGGACCAATATAAATCCTCAAGCCGCCGAGAAGACATTCGCCTTCACTCGACAACACACTTACCCAACAAAAGGTAAAATAAAAGTGGAAAGTTGTACTTTAATTTGAAATTTTCAAGGAATTGGTGAAATTTTCAAAATTCATAAGTGCATCTACCTAGGGAATTGAAAAACTAAAAGATTGCCGCTGGAATCATCAAAATCGACAAATTGCCAGAGAAAACCGGGAAAACCCGTTTATTCACTGACTGAGACCCCTCAACATCAAAACTATCAGCCGATTATCAAGATACCTACTCGGAAAACATTTCAAAAGAGTCCCTTCAATTAAAATGAACTATTTTACCAATAACATGAACAAACTTGTAATGGAGATTGAGGAAAACTGTTGAAGTACAAACAAAACATTGAACCTCAATGTGAAAACTGAAAATGAACGGGAAACCTGGAAACAGAAAAAAATGGCTTCTGTTTGAGGGCCAATGATGGTGAGCAGAAGGATATGTTTCTGTTTCCCGATTGAATTCTTCCAAAACCAACTCTACAGCGACAAAATAAATACAAGAGTACTTGAATACATCTAATGAGAACGCGGAACAGCTAGGTGTTGTGATCGTCGAGTTGAGTTGGAGGGAACTTTGTGTCTCACACGAAGTTCCCTCAAGTAGTCACTGGATATTTCATATCCATTCTTACCTCGTCAAAAGAAAGGTTACGATATCGCGTTTCTCCCTGCGGATTCAATTCCTCAAAATCTTGACGAATTTGTGGATTTGCTCGACGAGTGCGGGCATCACGGCGGATACCGACATGTCTAGGAGGTTTTGCAGGTAGAGGACAGCCTCTTCATCTCCCAAATCCAACTTCAATTTGTCCTGGAAACGGTAAGGTGGGTCATTATTACAGTAAAATTGACTGCTTTCGTCTTATATGATAGGTAGGACTAGGAACAACAGAAGCACTTGGGAATGGTGCTCTTCAGATGTTCTGTGATAGATGGGCCCAGAAAGTGAAACTAGAAGTTTTCCAAGATAATGGTTTTCAGACGAGGTGGAAAACTGAGAGCGAATGAATTTTGGACCTGCGATTGGGGTAGTAAGCTCTTATAAATACTTGGGGGTTCACTCTGACTATGTGTTTTTCTTTTGAATCGGATCCCCAACACAGGGCAACAGCGGCCAAGATGAGAATGGCTTTATTTCTATTCCGAACAACTTACGAGCTTTTAAAAATTTAAAGTAGTGGAACCTTATGTTGTGATCAGCGACCTCTTCGCATTTCTGTCCATTCGCTTCCTTAGCTCATGTGGTAGGAGCTCCAATTCAGAATCAGAATGATAGGAGCTCGATCCCCGGTCGAGGGAAGTTAATTTTTGATGACTCAACAATATGGCGCAGTCGTACCAGACCCGAATGGTCTCCTCAGCATTTCTCAGAGAAACAATAATTCATTAAGATTAGGTCATCAAAACAACTCCTTCCCAAGACAAGAGTAGAGCCACCGCCTATTCGAACAAACGTTGAGGTCAGCAGATCCCCCGCCCC
Organism: Apolygus lucorum; assembly: GCA_009739505.2. NCBI lineage: Eukaryota > Metazoa > Arthropoda > Insecta > Hemiptera > Miridae > Apolygus > Apolygus lucorum. The sequence continues at coordinate 26,439,961 of CM019173.2, read as the reverse complement.
GTCAATAAGGAACAATAACAAAAATCTGCGAAGCCAGTCAAAAAAGACGAGTTCTCAATGGGTTGTAAAACGCCGGCCAAAGCAGCCTCCCTGACTAGGTAACGGAGTACCTAAGATTTCCTAACAGGGGGGGGGGGAGATGTTGTGATCAGCGACCTCTTCGCATTTCTGTCCATTCACTTCCTTAGCTCAAGTGGTAGGAGCTCCGATTCAGAATCAGAATGATAGGAGATCGATCCCAGGTCGAGGGAAGTTAATTTTTGATGACTCAACACTTAAGTGTTGACACCGTCTGATCCCAATGTTGACATTCGGTTTCTAATGTTGACATCACCTTTTTCAATATTTGAATGGGTGTCAACATTAGGAACTGCAGATGTCAACATATGGAATTCTTGATGACTAATATGTCAACATTGGGGGCAAAAAACCATGTTAGAAAAGTTTCGTTTCTGATAATATAAAAAAATATTTTGGTAAGTCCAATACGAGCAAACTGTTCACAAGGAACTCACAATTCACAATAACTACTTATAAGTTCCTGTAAGTTTCTTTGTGTATTTGGGGAGCGTAAGAACGGAAGATGGTGGCAGCGCAACTGACGTCAGGCTCAGAATCAAGAAGGCCAATGGGGCCTTCGTGCAATTGTATCCGGTCTGGAGAAATGGAAACATTTCCAGGCACACTAAAATACGTATTTTTAATACGAATGTGAAGACCGTCCTGTTATACGGATGTGAGACCTGGAAAGTGACTAAGGATATAACCAACCGGCACATGTCTTTGTGAACAGGTGTCTCAGGCGTATAATGAAAATTTCGTGGCCTGAGACAATAAGGAACGAAGACCTATCTATGGGCAGCGACTCGTCAAAACGGAATTGATACAGAGATTCTCCGTGGAAAATGGAAGTGGATCGGGCACACCCTCAGGAAAAATGATGCTGTAGAAAAAGACGCTCTGGACTAGAATCCTCAAGGCGAACGCAGACCCAGACACACATGGAGACGCTCAATCCTGAAGGAGATCGAACGCGCCGGGAAGACATGGAGAGAGGTGATGAGGTTGGCTTCGGACAGAAAGGAATGGAGGCTGTTTACTGATGCCCTATGCTCCACAAGGAGTTCAAGGAACTAAGTCAAGTAAGTCACTTGTAAGTTCCATTTTCTTACACACTTTTGTAGCACACAGAATTGAATGATTTTTCTTTCTAATAGTGTCAGCAATCGGTGCTTTTACCTTAACTAAGGAAAGTGCCGCGTACGGCAAAATTTTTATTCGAATTTCGGATTCTACGTATCTTGAATCGTAAACCAACAAATTTTGAGAGGGAGTTTAAAAAAATTTGTTCTTGGTCGATTCTAAAGGGTCATCAATGCTTTGATTCCATGGAAATATCCATGGTCATCTTCTGGTTTATCAATGGAATGCAGGGTCAGATTGCTTAGATAGCTTAGGGTGTTTTACACACACGTGTTACTATGGAAGGTGGACAGCCCTCATAATGAGGAATTTGCCTCACATTTTTTTTTTCGAATGAGGGTTTATTTTTATGGAATAAAACCATAGTGAGCTGCTCGAAAACGCATCCAAAAAATTTAGAGAATTTAAGGAAGATGGAAATTTTAAATGTGGTGGCAATGTGTAAGAGGCAGCCATGTTTGAAACATAACGGATATTCTACCAATCTGACTTCAAAGGAGGTTCTGTGGCGCTTACCACAGAAGCGGAACATACACGAACTTTTAGCTTACAAGTAGTGCGCACAAGAGTGCACCGTGAACTGGCAGGAAGAACCCAGACACAAAAGTGACCAAAAGAAACAATATTACTCACTTTTTTACAATACGATTCTACCTACTAGTTTATCAAGCATTATTAGTCTTCATCTTCTCTTATTTAGTTTCAAGATTTGAATCACATTATTCGAGTAGCCATTTCACTGGATCGCTTTGTGTAGCGGTGCTAGAACTCTGTCGTCGGAGTTGTTTTCGCGTCGTTTTTTTTTCGTATGACGTAAACAATATTCCTCGATTTTCGCGGTGTTTTGTAACAGAAGTTTCACTTGTTTAGGCATTTTCTCCTACGGTAATTTTTTCCCCTTGGTTATTCCTAGTGTTAAACGTTATTCTAGGGCCCTATTATAGGATTTGACTTGAAATTCCAGAATCTAAAATTGAGGCAAATTCCCCATTGACGATCTAAAGGCTTGGTTGGAGAGAAAACACAGTGTGGTGAACTATTACTTGACTCAATTCCTCTCAAGGCATGGATACTTCCGCTCCTTCTTAGTAAAGATCGGGAAAGCCACTGACCCAGAGTGCAGATACTGTGGGATAGAGGAGGATGATGTCTACCACACCTTCTTCACATGCCCACAATGGGAGGGTATGAGGAGGAGTGCGGAAGAGGCCATTGGAACGTTGTGTCCACAGACAATCATACATGAGATGATTAATAACAAGTCAAGCTGGGACGCAATGGCAGTATTTGTCACAGCAGTCCTCAAAGCAAAAAAGCTGGATGGAAGATGGGAGGAAGAAGATGAGGAATAGGATTGATGGAGAGACCAGAAGTAGGGGCAGCCTTTTGGCACAAAAAAAAAGGGCTCACCCTGAAGTAATACTGTACAAGTGGTCCCGGGGTGAGTCCTAAGCAGAGGGAGTGGGGTTTTAGTTGGCAGGCCCAATGCATGGGGAGACCAACACTGTTGGGGTGAACTTCCCCTTCGCTCTTAAAGAGTTTCCCCACTCCAGTAACAAAAAAAAAAACCCCCCCCGGCTGTGTAGGGGAAACGGAGACAGGGAGGTCGGGGCAGGGTCGTTCAAAGGCACCTTCAAAGGAGAAACATTTGCATAAAATCAAATTTCCACTCACCAGCACTTTTTTCACAGTTTTGTCCGGTTCTAGAGCAATGTCAGGAACAGATGCGTCCGTCATGAGAGAGAAAAGATTGAGAATCAGACTCGCATGACGCCTCAAGTGCTGAAAAGCAAAGTAGCATTGCTTCCTGAATTCTTTGTAGTACTCAGAATTCACACCTCCCATGCCGTCTACCATTTCCTTGCTGAGCTTCATTGGCGGAGGAAGGGGTTTGGGATCGCGCCCTAGAATGTAGCCGAAGTCAATGTGGAACAGTTTCCCACTGGTTGTGAGCATCAGGTTGTCAAGATGGCGGTCTCCCACTCCTAGAAGGTACGTTATCACGCAGTATCCAGCGCAGCTGCGCACGTAAGTATCCATGATGTCCGAGGCTATGCCATTCGGCCTTGTGGAACATGGGTGGTGTTTTCTAAAAAATGCTTGTATGCTCCCTTCAGTAGTCAACACTTCAGCTACTGGCAATGAATCAATGTACTGAACTAATCCATGTTTAGTTGAAGTCGCCAGTACTCTGTAAGGAGTCAACTTGAGATCAAGATTTTCTGCTCTCAAAAGATTATCCATCAACGTAATGATCTGTAATACTAGCTGATCTTGCCTCAAGTCATCCCCAAGCTTAAATATTGTCACATACTCGTTGTTGTCAGTCGTAACAAAAGTTAATTTCGCTGGAGTTAACGCTGATTTGAACAGAGTGGCTTTCTCTGGTAATATCGCTTTAACCATGACCGACGGCTCCAATGGAAGAGGAAATGGTTCAAAGTTGGAAAAATTTATTTTGAACTGCTCTGGATCAGCTAATAAAGCCTGAAGTTTTTCGGTTTTCTTCGTCCGATTTCCCGACTCTTTCGCAACAAGCTTAATGAGCTTCACAAGCTGCGATATGAAATTGTCTTGTCTGGTAATAAAGTTACGTTTCTCCTGCCACTCGGGTGGTCCGCTTTTGAGCTGCTGAAGGAACCTCTTCATAACGCAAAGGTACATACTTTTAACTTTGTTGTCGGGTTTGATCATATCGTGGTCCTCGCATTCCGTCATGAGGTACCAGTAGAAATAATTCGCCAGCATGGAGTTGTCGCAAGCACGGTGAATCAAGAACGTTGCCAGATCCATGTTTTTCGATTCCAGCTCCTCTTCAGAGCCTTCAGTTTTCCTATCGGACGAAGTTAGGCTATCTTCAGGAATTTTCGTGAGCGACTGTTTGTAAGCTTCCGTTATTTCCTCAAAACTTTCGTATTTCAGGGCCTGCACGAGCTGAAGGAGGTAGAGGAACAGATCTTCGTCGGGAGCTTGTTGCAGTCTTGTAACAGCATATCTGTAACACATTCAGGCATTTTATAACCAAACGGGTTCTTTGTACAAATGGATAAATCAGACAAGAATGTAACCATTTCTTCTGACTAATGATTGCCAACATTGCCTTCAACTAATGAGGGTTCTTAGTTTAACAACAATAAATTGAAAAATAGACTCCAAAAACTATATCGAATCCATCTCCCATCGCATTCTCATTGTTTTGTTATCAAACGAACCTTCGGACAGGCGGAAACGTGAATCCAGGACCGAGGAGTTGGAGAGCATCATCCACGTCCATTGGAGACCAACTGTGGAGCAGATGTAAAGCCTGTTGCACTTCGCTGCTCGTTCCTTTGAAATTCACGCATCTCAGGAACTTGGTTAATGCTTTTTTGTTACTACTCAAGTAGAACCTGAAATTGAAAAACACAAACGAAATGAAGCGAGGAAATCATAAAGTACAAGATAAAGTGTCAAATGTAATCTCATATAAACAAACATCTACATATATCATTAATTTATCAGCTATACACTAAAGAAACATCACAACTCAAGTTGAGATAGGAAATAATATAATAAATGCTAAACGTCTTCGTTCACAAACGTCTAAGGGCCGTTTTCACCAACAATCCATTAACTCCGTTCGACGAAAACTTCGTTTAAAGTAAACTGAGATTGATCTCCAGTCAAAATTTGTTTCGGTTTCACCAAGTTGAACGAGTTCTCAGGAATGGCGTTTTCGTTGATCTCTGGTAAACTTCTTCTTCACCATCGAAGCATCGAAAGTCAGTCGTAAAACGCTGATCTGGAAGGCAGTGAATTGGTGATACGAGAGATAACGAAATTGTTTTGTGAAAGTTTTCCCGCAGAATCACTTTTTCGTTAGTTTTGACTTCATTCAATCAGTGATATTCCATCAATCCGTCAACTATCCTCTTTCAGCGCTATAATTTGTGTTGTTCATAAGTTCATTATGATTGTTGGAGTTCAGATTTTCGATTGGACGTCTACCTACTTCATCAACGTGAGTACCTTTACCTACTTTTATCTGGTGATTCCCTCTTCCAGGCCCTCCTACAAATTGTGCCTTATTGCCTGACTCCTAAACCATATAGGTACCTACTCATCGGTACTTTCAACTACTCGGAGCTAGTAGACATAGCTAACTGCCTAATAATGTGCGGATGCAAATTTTTGTTTCAGATTCCGGACAACAGGCTACGAACTGTGTGTCAATGACGTCTTTTCTGAACAAATATGATGAATTTCATTCCTCATGTCAAGAAAACCCATTGTCACTTCAGCATTCATGAAATACAGTAGTATTTCATGAATACCGAGCGTACTAACGATCGGTACTTGTGTAAAATTTTATGTACGCATTTTATAAGAATGAATTAATTAAAATGATAATAATTGTATTCAATAAAACGTGATACGTATGAATTGATTTGTTCATCTGCCTACACATTTCTCCAAGTCAATCTTATGTTGCAACAACTCGGTTCTTATTTCTCCTAGTTTATGCTGATCATGGTGCAAACGAAAATAAATTCGTAGGTAAATAATAAGAAAAGAATTTTCAGCATAATTATTTGAGATAATGCGTAATCAAATAATAATAATAATGATTCAATCAAACAACAATACAAGAATATAAACGACGTAGGTAAGCAATCTTTAGTAATCACCTAACGAGAAAAAAATAAATATGAAGGGGGGATCTTGTGAAAAAATGTATTCACCAGAATAAATTTTAGGTATGTAACAATTTTATTTTCATAATGATTAACATCAGCGAAACCAACTACTCACAATAGGTACGTAAAATGCACACAGCAACTGGGAAACGGAAATATCTGAGATGGTAACGAAACTTGTAGGCTGAAATAGCGACGTCCTGCGATGGATTTGTTTGGGACCACGAATAATGAAATAGTTCACAATTTCGTTGTCCTTTCTCACTCCCGTATGATACCTACGAGAAGGTGCGCACCAAAGCTCGGGACGTGTAAAAACTCCAGCAAAACACGGACGAAAAAATTACAGTTCGACGGAATAGGAAAAATAACAATGGCGTCCACGTCCATCGCTGGAAAACGAAGATCAAACCGATTAACCAGCCAAAATTGAGCGATCAGCGTCAAACGCCGGATGAAACGAGGATGGCGTTGATCGCCTCTGGTGAAATCCATTTTCTCGGTTCAGTAGTTGAATCAGCCCTCGAACTCCGATCAAAATGTTGGTGAAAACGGCCCTAAATCACACTGGCAGCATTAATTCACCTTTCCTCCACTGAGGGTCGGTTTATCAGTCACCAAAGTTAATGGAGGTTTATGTATCCCTCTGTTAACTTTAACGATGGGATAAATCATGGATACAATAAAGGTGCTGTTTATCAGTGCGAAATTAACCCTGTTGGTAACTATTAACTGGCTGGTAAAATTAACTGACTGTTAGGCCGAATAATCGATTATTTACCCAGCTTATCAAGAAGGCTGTGAAAAGCTTACAATAAAATCTAGCTTTCTCCACATTAAAAAAATCGTTTTCGCAGTGTGTTTTGCATCAGAAAAAAGAAGAAATTAGAAGAGGATGAAGCAATGTGCTTTGTTTTGGTGTTTTTTTTCTCGATCTCGGTACCTATTTCCTTCTTAGCACGGATGTACCAATTGTTTGTTGTTGAAAATTGTCTGGTCATGACAAGATCCCGGCCACCGTTCCACTATGTCCAGAATTTTCAAATTGCAGACGAAATAGTTTGTACGTTAATAGAGAAGTACCCTTTTCTATTTCGAAAATTTTCGGCCTGTGACCCTCCTGGCGACTGAATTTTCACATGCGTGCAGTCCATAGCACCTATAGCTCCAGGAAACCTGGCTTTTTTGTTTTTTAAATAAAATTCCATCCGAGATTGATATAATTCTCCCTCAGTTGCTGGTATTCTGATAAATTGGGCGGATAGCCTGGCAATTCCCAGGGACACCTGCTTGACAATTTTAAAGGCAGAGCTTTTACTGACGCCACTAAAGTCGCCGACAGACACCAACATGGTTTTTTATTCTTTTATCCAATCGAAATCTCATCAAAAAATCGCAATCGTCCCACTTTTCCAAATGATCAATCCACGATCTAACCATGTTGCCGCCTTTCTTCCTTCCGCCTTCTTCCACACTGCAGGAATTCGACCATAAACACACATCTTTGTTGCTGTCTGAAAAAGAGCCCCACACATCCATTTTCGATTGCAGCATAATTCACGAGCAATCAACAACACAATTTGCAAAAACGAACGTTCTGTGAAACAAAATCACGAGAACTTACTCTTTGAGGATAAAAAGCCCTGGATAAATCGAGTTACCCTCCAGTAACTTTTTATCCGGTCCTCGGACGACCAGGTAACTTTAAACTACGGGTAACGGCTATCTGGGGACTGATAAACGCGTATGATTGAGTTACCTGACAGCCATTGGATAAATCTGCTTTACCGGGGGGTAAAATGTGACTGATAAACCGGCCCTAAGGATAATAAAGCATTTTCCCCTTGAATCAGCTGCATCGCATTATCTCAAGCTTTACCAAAATAGATAACTGAGCTTATCTCATATGGTTCAAGGGGGAAACGCTTTACTATCCCTAGCGGAGGATACATGAACTAATGCTGCCAGTGTGGTTTAGACGTTCTTTCTTCCTTCAATCTTGCAACCAACGGATTATGCGTCACTAAGTACTGTCCTCCGATGAATAGAATGAACGTGAGGACCGACCTATTCCTAAACTGAAAACATCCATTCAACTCGACCAGGGAGATCCCGTTTTCGGCAACTTCCTCTCAAATCCTTTACCCGACTTTCCACTAGGTTCTAGGTAGGCTTGGGCGAAAATGAAGAGATTCATAAGGGATAGGAATAAAGGCGGTGATTTGTCACTTAAACGCTTTCAAGAACTTAAAGTGGAAGCTGTGAACAATATTAATAAATATGGCAGGAAATCATATGTGGGCCACATCAAGAAGATTGAGGATCATTATTGGCAAAAGGATGGATTATTTGATTAAAATGAGTCTTGGGCACTTCATATTGGTTACTGGTTGCTAAGGAAGCAAAACTGGAGATGATAAGAAAAACGATTGCATTTTAACTCGCAAATAACTCGAAAACGAAACCTTTAAAAAAATTGCTACGAGACATTTTTTGTTGGAAATTAGTTGTAGAATCGATCCCTAGCCTGTATACCAAATTTCATCAAAATAGATCCGGGAAGTGCCCCTTACGACAGACGGTCACTTGAATTATTATTCTATTTTTTAATTCTACGCTCCTTAACACGTAAAAAAATGTTGAGTCTTTCATTTTTTTGGTCGATTCCAATAGTTTTTGATTCTACAGGTTCATTATTGAAAATAATAAACCAAAAGTGTTCAAATTGGCTCTCGACCTTTAAACTAGGTACCAATTTTTGTTTTATTAATTTCAATAATGAACCTTTGGAATCGACCAAGAAAAAATTTTAACACCTCTCAAAATTAATCCAATACAAATTTTGCCAAAAAAAGATAGGCCAAAAAACGGTGTAATTTTTCCTGACAAACTCGCTGTCGAGAAGAGTTATTTTATTACGTACTTACGGCAGGTCACTATTCTTTCTCGAGTTCGTAATGTATTTTTCTTGTCCAGATATCATTGGACAGAAGTGAGGCATGTCTCCAATATAAGAAGGGGCTAACGAGGGGGAAGGAAGAAAGTATGACTCACGGTAGGGTCAGGGGTATTGGATAAGGTAAGTTACTACCTGTAAACGAATATTTGTGGAAAAAGGTGTAGTTCTACGTTGTGGATACCCAACTCCCTGTCAGGCCTCGCGTTCATTCTTTTCATCGGGGGACAGTAGACGTTGGTATGATCACTGTAAGTTCGATTTTGTCCAAGAAAAGTCAATACTAAAAATTTTAGTCCATTGCAATAGCTTCATTTTTTTGAAAATTGCTTATAAAAGGTTGGGAACCACTGATAAACTACTTCATAGATTAACACGAAGTTCTGAGGAATAAGAATAACAAACCTATGTCGCCAAACTAGATCCTGCTCTTCCAAAGTCATATTTTGAGTAGGTGGGTACGAAACGATGGTGTGAAGCAGGTCTCTAGTGTCAGCATTGGGCTTCACATCTTTGTCTGAGATGCCAGAGCGAACGCTGCGCGCTAGTTTATGGTGTTTGCTTTCGACCAGATTATCCTGAAGGATCTCCGGGTCCGGGACAGTAACCATCCCCACGTGGCATCTGAACTGGTAGACTTCGTCGCCATCTTGGCCGTACCAGACGATGGAATGGTTGACGCCACTAAGAGTCACCTGGGGAAATAGAACGTAAGGAGTGAATGTTGGTCTCAATGCAATGGGGTATTTCGGTCAATTTTTTTTATTTCAAAAGCGTATGGCTCAGGAATAACGGTAATCGGGTCTGTTCGTCGAGAAAATGTTTTTAAAAAACGCTGCAAATTATTGCTCAAAGGTTTATTATTTTGTGTATAGATCATCCTTCTGTATAGATCACTGGTTCTCCATCAATAGCACCTACCACCATCTGTATTCTCCCTTGACCTTCCCTCTCAAATTTCAGCTTCCTGCGTTCAATAGGATTGAAAATGGCTTCGGAGCTCACTCAGCTGATCAGTGATGTGAGGAGTGAAGAAGATCTCCTCGAATGCTGGAGACGCCTGGAAGAGCACATCCATTCAATAGGATTGAAAATGGCTTTGGAGCTCACTCAGCTGATCAGTGATGTGAGGAGTGAAGAAGATATCCTCGAATGCTGGAGACGCCTGAAAGAGCACTTCCATTCAATAGCATTGAAAATGGCTTCGGAGCTCACTCAGCTGATCAGTGATCTGATCAGTGAGCAATGATTTGCAGCGTTTTTTACCTACAAGCATTGTTTTACCTACCAACTTTTTTTTACCTACCAACTATTGGTAGGTACTACCTACCACACCATACTGGCTTCACACCTTCACAATCAAGTTTATTAGAAAGAACTAAACGCTTCACACTCGATTCGAAAAATAGAAAGCTTGATATGGAAATTTGATTACTGGTTACGCAGAAGGCAAAACTGTATACAAATCGAAGAAATGAACAGCGATTGCATTTTAGTCAGATAAAATTTGAACGGCGATTAGACCTCTTTTGCGATTCACACTCATGATTCTGTTTTATCGAAGGAAAACCTTCAAATACTCGTAGGGACCGAACGGTTTGTCCTACAGAGCTCCGGGTGGTCTCAAAAATTATTTAAAATTCTGTACTATTTAAAATTGGTGAAAAAACGATACCTTTATTTCGTGAGTTTTTGAGCTAGGGCACTCTTGAAAATTTCAACCCTTAATTTTCACCCCTTAGAAGTGACCTACATCAACCAAAAGCTTCGCGGCACAACTAGACCCCAAATGGAGCCCATATACCAAATTTGAACCAAATCGGTCCAGTGTTGCTAAGAAAAGTGCCGCGTATGGCGTACAGCGGACGGCGGACGGACGGAAATTTTTTTATTCGATTTTCGTATTCTACGTACCTTGATACGTAAAACATCAAATTTTGAGGGGGGGGTTAAAATTTTTTTTTCTTGCTCGATTCCAAAGGCTTATTATTGAAAATAATAAACCAAAATCAGAGAAGCTAAGGAAAGTTGAAGATTTGAATGGTGTGACGTAGCTAGCCAATCGTGACGTAGCTAGCCAACTGTCTTTGAAAAAAGTATCCATGCACAGAAACCCTTGGAAGACCTCATGGATACTACAAAATAGTACTCACACACGCGCGCGGCGTTGTCCGCGGCGTAGTCCTTGCCTAGTGTGTGTGCATTTATAGTGGCCCGCCTTTTTCAAACGTGTGATCTCTTTAATTAATTTTTCTACCACATGTTATTGTATCATTGGGCTTAAAGTTGTAGTATATAGGTTTTCAAGGGTGCTGAATCCAAATTTGAGGTCAAAAACCTGAATTTCCGACCCACCGAAATACCCCATTGGGTGTGTGCCAGTAAAATGACAATCGGGGAAAAAACGCATGAATATTTGTTCTTAGAAACCCTCTCATTGGGAAAAGCAAGAGATAATAACCTAAAATGCGAGACGGTAGTTGAGACAGATTTTCACAATGTTGGTTACCTCGCACAGAGATGGGCGAATTCTTATTCATAAATACGATTAAGAATACAAGTCATATCTGCGACTTTACGATTATGAATACGGATACAGGTATGAATATGAATACGAATACAATTGAGCGGTTTCCTACAAAAACAAGATAAGTCCAAAGTTTGAAAAAACCCGGTTAAGGCGCCATTTTGTTCCTGAATGTGTGCGATATCTAGTAACAAGTTCATTTCGGCAAGAACCGAACAGTTCCAAGTCTACGGGAGGCTTCAAAATGTGCGCATTTTGCAGGAGAATTCAAGTCCTCTCTATTTCTGCAAGAACGAAATAAGTCCGCGCGCGCGTGGCAACACTGCACCTGAAGGTCAGGGCGTCGCATTCCCAGCTGTTTGTTTCCCATTCTTATTTCTGTTTTCGTCTTTGCCGGTAACCTTTTTTCCCTAATAAAGATTTTTGATGAAACGACTGCTTGTCTACTTACCTATTCATTCATTTTTCAAATCCTTAAGATAGTAGGAACTATTATTTTCTCCTTCATGTTACTGATGGTGAAACAAAGAAAACATGGAAATTGAACCAGCAACATAGGCATCTAAAAAAACATTTTAAATGTTCTAGTTGTCAGTTTTTAAACACAGTTCGGAAATAGCTTCATTATTATTATAAAAACAGAAAATTTTTATTACCGTCATAAACATGCAAAACTTGTTCACGTCATAAACATGCAGTACTTGGGCTTCAATGAAAATTCAGCAAGAACCAAACAAGTCACGTTTTGCAACAGGAGGGGGAAAATTCAGGAAAAGGCCTTTCACAAAATTCAGCAGGTTTAGAATTTTCGATTTCGGACTTATCTTGTTCTTGTAGGAAACCCCTCAATTGTATTCACACTTTGAATAAGATTTTCCCCCGTATTCGTATTTTGAATACGATTTTATGATTTTTTCTATGATTTCCACAAGAATCGAACTTTATTTTTACGATTTTCGTTTTTTTAGAAAATCGTATTTTTTTAACGATTAGCACTGGAAATCATTAAAAATTATGATTTTACCGGACATTTCGTCGTACTTTCTATTCAGTTGGTCGTAGCGACCTGGTATGGTCTCATTCGATTCTGCGTGAAAAATCCTATAGTGATTTGGTGAGCGTTTCGAATTTCGATTGATTATTTTGACAATGTTAGGCTAGTAATATGTCCAGAGTTCGGGAGAAAATTATTTTAAAAAGTATGATTTTCAGGGAAAATTGTTTAAAAAATTTGATTTTTGGGGAAATCTTAGAAAAAATCATAAAATTGTATTCAAAATACGAATACGGGGGAAAATCGTATTCAAGTGTGAATACTATTGTATTCGTATTCATATTCATACCTGTATTCGTATTCATAATCATAAAGTCGCAGATATGATTAAATCATAAAAATTACTATGGATACAAATTTTCTATTCATAATCGTATTTATGAATAAGAATTCGCCCATCTCTGACCTCGCAACAGCCAGCCAATCACATTCTCGAGGTATTTTGACGTTGCATTTGGTAGGATTGGTAAACTGATAATTTTCCTTATCACCTGTAATTTTTTGGGGGCTAGTTCGTGTGGGAGCCGAATTTTGTTTCTTTTCAAGGCATTTTCTTCAAAAAAAAAAAAAAAAACCAACCGCACACTCATTTGATCATCGAGCCTCCTAGTACAGTAAAAATAGCACGTGTGATCGGAACTAATTCGTCTTAAGTTGAAACTTGGTGGAGATGATCCTTTTGGCATCAAATTTTGCTTTAAAAAAGTCTCTAGCGATTGGAGGGGTGGAATTTCTGAAAACCCACGAAATTTTGGCCCTTTTTCCCCTTTTTGGCTTACAGCTCCATAACGGTGCATCTGACAGAAAAATTTATCAGTACACAAATTAAAGATCATTAAATTATGCGTCCAATGAGCTACTTAAACATTAAAATTGGTTCAGCGGTTTAGCCGCAATAGCTCGTCAAAGATCGGAGTTTTTTAGGAACCTGGCTGAAAAGTGGTGTGTGTTCACGTTTTCAAACGCTACTAACTCAAAAATTTCTACTCCAAATTAAAATTGTCTATGAATCAATGTGGTACCACATCAAATTCTGCGATAGATGGGCTCCTACTATTTTTATTTCCCCGTTCCTGAGAAGAGATACAAGCGAAAACCCCAAAGTAGTCATAGCGTCAAGTTCCGCTGATGGCTGATTTTGGAGGTATACCTACGAATTTCAAACTCCTAGTCTTCCATCAGTTGGAAAACAAAATGTAATACTCAAATTTTTTGTTGCGGAATCGATTGAAGCTACCTCGTGAATCTCAACAAGGTAATTACTACCGATTACGCTCTAAACTCAGGGCTTACGATTTGGTGGAACTTCAGGGAACATTTCCATTATGTGTCTCCATTTTGAATTTTTAGATCTTCCCTTGAAACAGTCAAACATTAAGAAGAAATCAACGAACTGAAGCATTCGCGCCAAATTATATTGTATGAATACACAATGCATGCCGACCTGAGGAAACTCCACCATTAGGTACAGGTAGTTCGACTGCCTCTTCTCAGCCTCGTTGATGTGCTCTATCTCTCTGAACGTGAGTCGATCCAACCAATCGATTTCCGGCATGTATCCGTTCCTGTGTTTCTTAGCCAGTTTCGCCAGCTTCTGCATCCTCTCCTTCCCGCTGCTCGGCGTTTTGCCGGGCGTCGTCGTCGGTTCAATACCGTCGGCTTCTTTCCCCGGCCAGACCTGATGATCACATAAACCAATTTGAGGGAACCAAGAATGGTTAGTTTGAGACCTACTGATATTTGACTGTGGAATGAAACAGATTTATCTCACAATACTTAAGGCCGTTTTCACCAACGTTTCGATCCAGGTTCAAGGAACGATTCCACTACTGAACCACATTTGGCGCTGAAAGCTCAATTTTGGCTCGTTTGATCTTAGTTTCAACCCATTATTGTTTTTCCTAGTCCTATATAAGTACCTATCACTGATGACCTTGAAGGAAAAAGATGACATGGGAAAGGGTGTTCCTTTGGTTTATGAAGGGTTGACATTTTCACCAATTTAAAATAGTATTGAATTTTAAAAAATTTTTGAGACCACCCGGAGCTTTGCAGGACAAACCGTTCGCTCCCTACAAGTACCTAAGGGTTGGATTTCCGATAAATCAGAAACGAGTGTGAATCACAAAAGAGGTCTAAACTCCGTTCAAATTTTATCTGACCAAAATGCAATCGCTGTTCGTTCTTCGAGTTGTATTCAGTTTTGCTTCCTTAACAACCAGTTTTTCTTCGAGTTGCGCTCAAATTTGCGCCCTTTCCAACCAGAAAATAAATTTCCTCATGAAGGCACCCACAACTCCTTGTTCCTTCGAACTGAGTCTGAAGTTCATCTTTTCCAAATAAACTTGATAGGGAAGTAGGTATGTGGTAGATCGGTAGTATCTGTGGTTGGTAAGGCAAAGCCGTGATCTTTGCAGACGAGTGAACTATGTAGACAAAAATGTGTAATAATTTGCAGCGTTTTATCCATTGTGAGCTCTCAAAAAGTTCGGATCCTCCTCGCTGTCCTCTACCTTCACAACCGTAAGCGCATTTTGATACAATTATAACCTCCTTACCCCCGCGAACCTGAATTATTATTATTTTCTTGCCTTCCCCAACAATATTCGCACGTCATAAGAAGCACAAGAACAGTGCACTGTTTGCAGATAGAAAGATTGCAGTTGGCCAATTTCCCGAAAGGTATACCTACTTACAGACGACTACCTGTTCCAAAATCTTAGGTAGTCTGTTGAGTCAGGCTGGGGAAAGGGCCGAGCCTCAGTAATCGTAATCCAGGCATCGAGCAACCCCTCCCACTCAGCCAATTGTTAGGGAGGATTTTTATGTCGAATTTGAGTTCACTTGCCCTTCTGTTTACCCTTAAGTCACCTTTAAACTTTGAAAGAGGCATCATCCTTTAGGTACTGGAAGCGTGATTTTATTTTTGAACGAATGAATGTACATTCTCTTAATTGATAAGACTTTCCCAAGGGTAAGGAACCTGTTTTATTTTTTATTAGTGTTCTGTATTTGTTTTGTTTTGCCTGAAATAAATCTTTCACTTCATCATTGGTTGGTAGTCAACAACCCTCGGTCTCATTTTCCCTGGCTTGAGTGGCAGGTAGAAGAAGGACGATGTTTTTGGAATTGTAATACACACGGACACCTCACCTAACCATCCGCATTCTTTCAATCTGCAAACAGTACAGATGCTTGGGTCTCGAAGATGGAGCGGGTGTGCCAGCCGGAGTGATGGATTGAAGGAGATTTGCGAACGCTAAAGGAACTACCTGAAGCCCTATAATTCAATTCGATAATTTTTTTTTTTTTTTTTTGGAGTGTTTAAAAAAAATCAATGTTTAGGAGAGGTAGTGTCTTTAGTAAGTTGAATCGGTACAATTATACTAAAGAAAAGGTTATGATGATGATTCACCTTCAGATCCAACATTCCTTGACGATACACCTTCCTTTTGCCGAAGAGGGGAAGCGTCGTGCCGCCCACAGGAGACATTTGCGCAGGGCCAACACAATCGTACACGGTCATTGTGAGGAGAGCATTTTGCGGTAAATCAGAATACATTATTGGCAGTGTTATCCATTCGCTCCAATTCCATCTGCAATCAAAATTCGTGTGTTTTTACTCGTAGTTAACAGTTTTTATTAACTCAATTTAGACAAATGTTCAGAAGAGTCTAAAAACTAGGTGTACTGATCTGACAATAACTATAATAGTAAGGCATGAAATAATGTTTAGCTGTTATGTGTGTAAGTTATGAGAGGATAAGTAGTTTACTTCAACATTCAGATTTCTTAAGGAATAGGCTCATGGGAGTTTCCTCAGCAGTCCACTCTTGCCTGAATACATCCTTGGCTAACCCTGTTGGGGTAATTAAAACCACGTCGTGCAGCAATGTCAGCACAACTCAAGTGGAGCTAGCAGGTGCTTTGCAATCAAGCAGCTGGGATGCTGAGAGAGAAACATTGTATCAAATGCTGATTGCAAGGCAAGAAGCAGGATATGTCACCCTTGGAGCCAAACGGATCTGCCATAATCCGGAATGTTAAGGTTGTCAATGGAGCGGACCAAGCGGGCTGAAATGAGCAAATATGACAGACATGGTTTCAACACAGACCAGAGAAGCAGAAGGCTTCTTCTGCTTTCCCTTCGTTAACCCAAGTTTTAAAGACCAGAAACCATAAATATCAATAAGCTGGTTTCTAAACAGACCAGAACTAAACAACAACTAGTCAATCAACAACAACAAAGTCAACTAAACAACAAAGTCATCAACTTCACAAGCTGGTATCCAAACAGATCAAACCCAAAATCTTAATTTATTATTTTATTAAATTCAAAACCAAGTCAAAATCAACTTCAGTCAGTCAGATAGACAACAGTAAATTTCTCATGCATAAGCTTATTCCAAATTCACCGCTAGTACAAATCATAATAAATTTCATTCAGGATCTCATGCCCCAGTCCAATTTTGGACCACTGACCGCCACTGCACAATTCAAAACGCCAATACACCAACAGACCAGCACCAGAAGAACAATACAAGTCAGATTTCTTTCTCGGTTCTGCGAGGAAAATGCTTAGTGTGGTAGGTAAGTAATGATTGCAAAATTTGCAGTCAAGTATTTAATACTTGATATTTGATTTTAATTGTACTGATTCAACTTTATTTTTAAGCACCACATGTTAAAAATTGCCAACCTAGTAACTTTTTTGTACAATAAAATGACATTTTGAGTTCTCAAAATCGAACTAGCGACTAATTATTTCTGCAACTTGTGATTCATCTCAGTGACGACATAGGTGAAGCTGGGTTCACATAGGTGTGTAAAGTCCGTAATGCGTAATGCGCAAAAGGAGAAGTGGGGGTGTTCCATAATGCACAAAGTGCGTAATGCAGAAAAGAGCGTTCACATGGCTTAAGCTTGGTTCACATAGGTGCGTAATGTCCATAATCTGTAGTGCGTAATTGGATGCTATTGGCTGGAGCCAATTGAGGGGGCGGGACTGATCTTTGTGGATGTCGACTTTTGGAGCAGAGTGTATCATTTTGAAAAATTGGATATTTTGCGCATTACGGATGAACTTTGATAAACTTCGGCAAAATTCGGAACAACCTCTCGTCGTTTGTTCACATCACGGTATCGTTTATTGACAAAACAACAAGAATGATTGTTTTGGTTTGGAAACAATTCTGCGTAGAATGTACTGCGCGCTTCTGCGTAATAGAGTAACCATTCAGCCACGTGAACGCTCTTTTCTGCCTTACCCACATTCTGCATTACGGAACACCCCCACTTCTCTTTTTGCGCATTACGGACTTACCGCAACTATGTGAACCCAGCTTGAATGATTACCCAATTACGCAGAAGCGCGCAGTACGTTCTGCGCAGAATTGTTTCCAAACCAAAACAATCTTTTGGTTGTTTTGTCAATAAACGAGACCGAGTCAATACACTTTCTGTGAACAAATGACGAGAGTTTGTTACGAAGTTTACCGAAGATTGTCGAAGTTCATCCGTAATGCGCAAAATATCCAATTTTTCAAAATGATACACTCACCTACAAAAGTTTACATCCGCAAAAATTAGTCCCTCCCCATCAATTGGCTCCAGCCAATAGCATCCAATTACGCACTACGGATTACGGACATTACGCACCTATGTGAACCGAGCTTAAACCTCCTGTCTCTAACTTCCGTGGATGCCGAGGGTGAGAGAGATTGTTCACGTCTTGCGCTTTTTAAATTTCCTTGTATCTATTTTGAATAATGAAAAGTGATATAACCTCATTAAAATACTCGAAATGGGTCTCAGATCGGAAATAGCTAATTAATGTAACATGATACGTAGGAAGCACTTGAAACTCGAGTAAACAGTTTCCGTGGTGTCAGCAAAAGTAATCTCTGTGCAGCAAAGTCACATCACCAACTCTGTGCAACCACACATGTTACGGCGATTGATTTCCAAGTACTTACGGACTAAGAGAAAACTCAACAGCACGTCTCTAATAAATATGTTACCTGTTAGTGAAAGGTTTGTAAGAAGTCCACACAGGCAAGCAAAGTGGGCGACCGTCAGCCCAAACCTGCGACACCACCATCAGATCAGCTTTGCCACTACCTTCGGAATACAGTCCGGAAAATTTGAGCATCGGGTCGTGGAGAATTTTTTCCCGTTCGATCATTCCCGGTTTGAAACCCTCCAAACTCCCGATTTTCACCTCAAGGTGTTTATGCAACGAACAACTGTACACATAATGGAAAGTGTCCTCGCAATTATCCATATTCTCGGTCAAATGTGAAACATAACTTACGGAATTTTAGGCTATCTGAACCTATAACGCACGAACCTCGAATTCTATGAAGAAACGATTATTTTCCCGGGTTCCCTCAATAAGAACGAATTGGGAATTTAAGTCACGAATAGGAGAATTTTGGAGGAAACAGGGAAATAGATTGAACACCAACCAACCACCATAACAAGATCAGCTGATGGACTGACACGAACAATATTGCCAACCGAGCCATGGAGGAAGCTTTCTAATCACACTCTTCTGTCGGGGCAGGTAATGTTTACGAAAAATACTGATGGAGGAAGATTATTACCAAGTCCATGAAAGTGACTACTGTCCCTTCTAAGTTTTCTCATATTCTAGGATAAAACATTTTTTTCAAGACCTCACATCTTCTTAGCTAGGTAGTAAAGACACTGGAATTCTATAGTAGGTAGTACCTTTGGTAGGTAAACGGATGTGAGCTCGTGAAAATTTAATTTCAACTTTCACACATAATAAAATAAATTAATGTGTAATCAAGTTCTATTATGAAAATAAAGTACATTTTTTGTAGTTTTTGTTCCCGATTGTTTCTTGGCAATATCACATAATAAATGTACGCTTACGATCACGCTTATGTACTAAAATAACTTTAATTTGGAAAGGAAAAACTTTAATTCGAAATGTAAAACCTCCAGATATTTGGAAATTAAAAAAATAAATTTGATAAAGAAAATCTTTTACTCAAAATAAAAAACCTTGGATTAATTTTTTTGATTTTTTTTTTTTTTTTTTAACACGAATTTGATTTAGAACAGGTATACAAAGAAAGCTGTGACATCTAACTTGAAAAAAGGATGCAGGAAGGTAGTTTAGTAATATTTTTGTTACCAGAGAGCAATACGTTCTTATCCCGGTTTGAAAATAAAATGGTTAGGTGCATTTGGCCTTAAGTAAATATTATAATACATTTGTGTTGAAATGAAAGAAATGATTGTTTCTCAGCAAATTTACAACAGGCTAACATACGTACTATTTTTTTTTTAAATGGACAGAATACATTTATTATTATTATTATTATTTTGCTTCCGAGTCTACCAGCTTTGTTTTCACTTTTCAACGTTGAAAAGAGAGTTCTCCAAAATCGAAATTTCCACTCGCGTTTTACCTTTCAGACCTTTCTGAATAATTTTGGTTCCGTGACTGTCATGAAATCCTTGTAACCGGCATAACTATAAGAAGTTATTGTCCGATTTCGATGGAATTTTCAGGGATTGTGCGGGTTGGCGTGTAGATGGTCCTCAATGAAAATCAAGGCCTTAAAATTAACAGTAGTCTCTGTGCGTGCGCAAACGTTAAATCCACGTGACAGCCATAACTGCTACATTTCCCATCCGATTTCGAGATGGTCCCCTATGAGAGTAGTGGAAGGTACTTAGAGATTGATGTTTTGAGATTAACTACTATGCATCATCATACAATCATGGATCATCTATACAATCGGGTTATGGATACGAGGAAGCTATGTGCCACACCCACTTGGCAGACGTTTTCTTATTGTATTGTATTTATTTTTGTAAATACGTTTTTTACCCTATTTCTTCCCTTTTTTCAGAGTCGGTCCTTGTTTCCAACGGTCCTCGTTTCACAATAACTGGCATTATTTTTTTAATATACCTACTTTCTTTTTATTAGTACCTACACTTAACAGTATTTAGTTCCTTAGACAGATAAATGTTTGTTATTTAAAATATTCTTTAGAATTTATACATTATTTGTCTTCAAAGACTATCTTTAAAAATACATTTTTCTTCTGATATATATTTTTCATCATATATAAAACGGTCAATGTATTTGAAATCAATTGATAATAACTGTAGTGCTATCATGTTTATTTATGTTATTGGCAATGAAATTTGTCGATTTTGTTCAGAAAAGACATCATAAACACATCGATATTCGTAACATGTTTTCCGGAATTCGAAATAAAAATTTTTTCCCAAAAGGTGGCACCTACCTACAATTGTTGCGTTGGTTAATTATTTCCCTTTGTTTCAGACAGGAAACGAGCAATAACAGTTGATAGTCATCATCTCAACCACTCATAAAACTTTGAGGCTCTTCGCAATCTGTTTGTCTTACAGGATTAAAATCGACAAAAAACGTGTTAACCAAACCAGAATGTTTTCAATTACGGGAACAAAAACAGGTTTTAACTGCAATTCTGAGGAAAATTTAGACTGCCTGGAAACCAACCTCAAAATTAAATATGATATTAGATAAGTGTTCCAAATTGGTTTACCTAAATGCGTATACAGATTTTCCTTCGATTTTAAAGAAAAATAATTCATAGATGCGGTTTTAATCTTAATTACACCATGGTATCACTAGTGGCACCGAAAACATCTCAGGAACTCCATAGATATCCCGAAGTGTCACCGGAGGAAATTCAATTAAATTGCAATTTTAAATTTAGTAAATAATAGAATTTTTTGTGGGTTGTTAGAAGTTACAAATAGAGTAATGACAGAAATTTCCAAGGAAATCAATGAAAAAATTCTCAAAATGTTTGCCATAAGTAACATAATTTTTTGACTTACGTCAAACCGTCAAACTTTACCCCAAAAAGTGAGAATCTTCAATTGTGACGTAAGCGTGGTAGAACTTAGATAAAAGTTAGCTCTTGTGTTTCAGAGATTCTCTGGGATGTGGAGAAACACAATAGCTAACTTTTATCTAAGTTCTACCACGCTTACGTCACAATTGGAGATTCCACGCTTACGTCACAATTGAAGATTCTCACTTTTTGGGGTAAAGTTACCCCCGTTGGGGTAAAGTTTGACGGTTCTAATAACTTAGCTCTGTCCATTACCTAATTTTACAATAAATTGCAATTATTGCATTTTAAATTTAGTTAATAAGCTATTCCCCAGATTCCCAATATTTTTGGTGACACTAGTGACACCATGGTCCAATTAGAGTTAAACATTTCAGGAAGCATATTCTATCAGGCACTTACGTACCTATATTGGCTTTCATATCCTAAACTAAAAACTAATTAAACTTAAAATCTATTCTACAGAATTTACGAGTACTATTAAATTACATTACTACTGCTACTCTAATATAATGTACACAAGGCAGATCCAGTTTAACATTGAATATTATAATAATAGAAGGGGAATTCTCAACAGCCCAGGAGAAAGTAACTCCTGTAGCTGCACTATGTGGGAGTAGGTCCTTCCTGAAGGAGAGAACAGCTACACCAGTGTACAGGAGTGAGTATCTTTCCTAAGAGATTCCACATACACTGGGCACATAAAAAGCCCATTGATGCAGCAAGAGTTAATGAACGAATTTTTAAAGAAATATTTAAAGCTAAGAAAATCTTGGATAACAAAGTTAAACAAATCGAAATATTAGCTGAATGACAGAAAGGCAGCCTTGTGGGTGAGGTACAAAGATCGTCAGAATTATACAATCAACCTCTTGGTTAACAATTTTTTTTAAAACCTCAAAAATACTCTTCTCGTCACCCCGAATTCAGAGTACCCTCACGTAATATGTTGTTCAACGATCACATATATTTTTTTCGATTCTCAGTATACCATAACAACATACTGTATGCACAGGGTATGTTTTGAATGTTAGGAGTCCATATTCATGTTCTACTCGTCTCCACGAACTCATAGAGTACTCACACGACTATTGTATTTTGAGAACAACGAATATACAGGGTGTTTCACGAAAAGGTTACACCCCCCTTCATTTCCCCAGAATACAGCGTAAAAAACTGGGACCAACGCTATTCTTCATGATTTTTTGTGAAGAATTCAGGAAAAATACTTTCGCGCAAAATGAAATTGTTTGGTTTTAGGTGTACGAGTATTTCAGGAATCCACTCTTCTACTCCATAATGGTAGCAATTGGAAACGTTCTTCCACCTTTAATTTTCCCAAGTCGATTTCATGTTCATGATTCAGCCTCACTACATACAATCCGTCAAAAGTTGTACGAAAGAATCACAATAACGATCGTGATTCTAGACGGAATTCTTAGAAGGTGGGGGGTTTATGATACGGGATTTTGTGGAATTAGTAGGTAAACCACTCGGGCCAAAAAAGGATGGAAGATTGAGGTATAAAGTGGGTTGAGATTAAAGAGAATTGCAATCTTTACTGTTGCGGATTTAAAAGGGAATGAGTTCAGAAGACACCGAGTCATCACAAAGGAGACATGTCGCCCAGATCGACGCAGTGGCAGGGGCTGTTGGGAGAAGTTTCGGCCGATCAAAGTAAGTCAGTTCCTTCTTTTTAGGCCTTTTTGTGTTGAAAATAGATGGTTTCATGTCAATGTTTCAATCCGACATATTATGTGGGTCTGCATGTGTGTAAAGGAGTAGTAGGGGAGTGGGGGGCACATTTGACACTTTTTCGCATTTTCCATCCTACAAGGTTGAAAGAACGAGAGGTCTTGAATTTCTTTCTTCTATCGTTAACTACGGTATTTTTGCTACCCACATACATCTCGTTCCTTTTTCAATCTGCTTGCCAAGTATTTTTTTTTGTAAATTTTCAAAATGCTTAGGAAGTGACAATTGTGCCCCACCGGTGGGGCACAATTGGCATTAGAAAGGGGCACTTTTGACAGTTCACAGAAAGTACCATAATTCTAAACTAATCTTACCAAAAAACCATGGAACGTCCGGCAAATCAATATCTGGCAATAATGTTGAGTCAGACAGAACAACTATAGACCCTGCAGCCTGTAACAATCAACACTACCAACACAATTTCAATTAGATGAGTACCCACTCTCCTTTCTCAAAGGAACACCAAGTTTTATGGATGTAGGAATTGAAGTAACAAAAAATAATGATCAAAACAAAGATGTTTATTGAAAAACGTCAGGTCGAGTAGGTATTCAAAATCCTACATCAACATAGCATTGACAAACTTCATAGGTATATAAAAATATATGTCAAAATATAATATAATATATTAGGGAACATTTGACATAATATGTCAAAATATTATTTTGACATATTATGTCAAATGTTCCCCTAGCAAAACTGTCAAAACTACCCCGAGGGTAGCCATTACAGTAAAACCCAAGCCAACCTCAAACGATGAATTGTTTTGAAGAATCCAAGGAAAACACTTGCATGGAGACATATACGACTGACAAACTGGATGAGCTACATTTAAAAAAAACTGAATCCACTCGGTAATCAACGAAAAACAAAATGAAAAAAACTTACTTTTGAGGGGTCCAAACACTCAAACCGCCATGAGCCGACTAGATGATTTGTAACTTGCACGGTTTTCACCTGGAATGGTTCTTCTTCTTCACAATACAAAAACACGAAATCGCGGTAAAATTCAAATCTTGTGTGACAAACAGCCATTGTCAAATGTGCCCCTATCTCAAATGTGCCCCCCACTCCCCTACCTCTACATCCTACATACCTATCATACCTACATACCTATCATTACATCCGTGCATTACAGTATACCTTCTAGTCGTGATGGAGTCAAAATTCAAATGCCCTCAGGCACTTCAGGTTTATGACAGGTAGCTCTGGTGAATTCATGTTCTCAAAATCCAGAGGAGTTTCAAGCTTATAAGATTCAATATGTAGCGCCATTCAATTGATATTGAAAGAGAAACACATACACCTTTTAAAGCGTCGCACCCATCGTGGAATATTGTCACATAATATCAAAAAACACCATATTGGGTAATTCAGTTTCAAAGTTCACCAACTATAATTCGTTATTTTAGATTATATTTTAGAACATTCTTTTCCCTTAAGGAGGAGAGCTCTCATCTCCCTGTCAGTATATGAACGGAAAAGCCCATCAGTGCTACGATTTCAACGCAATACTCGGAATATTGCTGAAAAAACCAGGAATTTCAAAGTATTCCTTGAACAAATTTTAAGTACTTATTGTTGTATTGTCACAGTTCTGTGAGGACTTGGAGAAGATTCAATGAGTTTGTATGAATGTTACGTAGGTTGTATTCAATTCTTTACTGGAATACCTCAGACTGTCCCCTATGCATTCTGGGGTTTCATAAAATACCAAAAAATAGTACCTATTTATCTTATATGGTTTCATTGGTAAGTACCCACCTACTTACCTTATTTGAAAGAAAACTCTAGGACCTGACTTTAGGACTTTAGACTTTCGGGACACGTCGAAAATCCAATCTTATATGGTTTCATTGGTAAGTACCCATCTACTTACCTTATTTGAAAGAAAACTCTAGGACCTGACTTTAGGACTTTAGACTTTCGGGACACGTCGAAAATCCAAGTTTGACAAATTAAATAATATTTAATTAATTTTAATAATATTAAAATTAACATTCATAATAATATTAATAATATTAAAATTAATTGAATATTATTTAATTTGTCAAACTTGGATTTTTGACGTGTCCCGGTCAAAATTAAAATTAATTAAAATATTGTTTTAATTAAATAAATTAATTATTATAATATTATTATATAATATTATATTATTACATATAATTATTATTATTTATTATTATATATAATAATTATATATAATAATATTATTATATAATAATATATTATTATATATAATAATTATTATATTAATAATAATAATAATAATAATAATTAATATTTAATAATCGAATAACAGGGAGGTGTATGTACGACTCAACATATTATGTTGAGTCGTACATACACCTCCCTATTATTTGATTGTTGCCGACATTTGAAGAAAAATCAAAATAAAACCACAAATCATTTCTAAATTACTTCTTGTTAATCCAACAATTACTAGAGGGAAACCGATTGGTAACCTGTTTTGTGAAATCAACGCGAACAAATATTGTAACCATAAACTGACAATTGACTTAAAGGTAAACAGTTTACTTTTAGAATAGTGTGAAATTTGATTCAATTCTACATTTCAATCCACACCTTGCTGATGATGTTGGGAAAACAAGTACGGAAATCAGTCCAGCTGTTCAACTACAGTCTAGGAAATTTAGCTTATTACAATCCGGAATTATTTGATGACTAGCTGAAAAGCCTGCTAAAATCAGTCAAAACAAATAGTAGATGAACACGTAATTAATTAAAAGAAAAATTTATGTCACGGCCTGGAATCGAACCCGGGTCCCCCACGTTCGGACGACATATTACGTACATACGGTTGGGGTTTTATGTATATAGATCATTTCATGTATGCTTTGCCCAAATAACTAACAAATAGACAAAAAACTGATTAAATAATTCTAGTAGGGGCATAAGGAGCCAAACAATGTTTTCGTTACATTTTTGAAGAAATAATTTTACCAACATCAATTTGTATTCATAATGATAGATATGGGTACCTAAAAGTTGGCCAAAAAGTTGAAAACAAAACGAAATTTGTTTATTATTGTGATTATACATCTTCGAAAAGAGGAAAGCCTCGTATTCTTGCAGCTGAACAAAAACATTTGGGTTCTCAAAAATCAAAATGTCTACTCGCATATCAAGTTTCAGAGCTCACATTTTCAGGGTCGACGCGGATCATTCCGAGAGCAGGCTTGAAGGGGTTAAAAATGTATTTTATAAGATTTGATCGCTCAATTTTGGGGCTGGTCCCTTTAAAGATATTGATTTTATTTTGATCGGTCGGAGTCATGGGGAAAAATGAAAAATCATCAAGATAGTAGCGGATGACTTCACATTTGCAGTTGTTGTTTATTTATAGACACTGGTAACCACAAATGATTGTAAAAACCCCCAATTCCAGGTGTTCATATTTCACGAGAAGCTATTATTATGGCAGCTAAATGTGCTTTTTAGGGATGACATATCGAATGAAATATATCGATACATCGATCAAACGATATATCGTCAATGAGATATCGATACCTTCGATATATCGGAAAAGATATATCGATATTTCGATACATCGGAGAAAATATATCGATTTTTCGACGTATCGGAAGATCTACTCTAAAATGTATATATGTAATATGTATATATGTAAAATGTATATACTAACATCATTTTGAGGGAATTATATCGATATACTCGACATATCGGAAGATCTATTTGGAAAAACCGTGTGAAATACGTATTAACCTACTTTCAAAAGTTACTGGGTATGAATGATCGAAATTCATTGTTTAAAAACTGGAAAAAAGTGCGAAAATGTCATTGCAATGTTAAATTAATTTATAAATTGACAGGGGTATAGGTACTGTGGACGATCATGATCCTTCAAAATTGAAAATAATTGTTGTGAAAACCTGTTTCACTTCGTA
The DNA here is from genome assembly GCA_009739505.2 of Apolygus lucorum. NCBI lineage: Eukaryota > Metazoa > Arthropoda > Insecta > Hemiptera > Miridae > Apolygus > Apolygus lucorum. Next base: position 26,412,973 of record CM019173.2, on the reverse strand, counting down.
TAGTAGGTAGTTTTAAGCTGGACGAGCCTCCATTAATTTTGGCTTAAGTCAAGTATTTGAGCCTTGAGAGCCACTGTAGGTGAATACTATGTACACAATCATGTCTGAGCTGAAGTCAACAGTCTGAAATCAACCCATCAGTAGGTACCTACAAAATTTGGAATAAAATTACTTGATGTTTTTACAAGTACAGGCGTCCCTTCTCGTCCATTCATTTCAATATTTAATTTTTACTAAAAAAAAAATTTTTTTTTACTTGAAAACAGGTCGCGATATATTGTTAAATATATCGATATTGACCGATAATATCGGTTCTCAATATCGATATAAATATATCGATATATCGATATATTTCATATATCGATATATCGTTGCCATCCCTAGTGCTGCTCATAAATTGGTTATGAAGAGCTGCCAGTTTTTTCAAGCAGTCAATGGTAGCACATGCCCGTGAGGCATGATTTACTGTCAGGTGTATCTTTATCCTCAACCAAGGGTGTACTTTGGCTCGCCGGATTCGCGGTAATCGCGGTTTTTCGGTCTTAATTTCTACCATTATGTAATACCTAGCGTTACGATCCCGAGCATGACCTTGATCTGACGGATGGTTTCGCAATATCTCCAAGTATTCGGAATCTAGAAAATATTACGGGCTGGTATCTATATTCTATTACCAGAGAACGTGGACTTACCGAGTCGATACAATCAGAATTGTTGAATATTTAAACTGGAAGAGAGACGATTAACCTTACTCGAGTAGGTATCAATGTAAATACACGAATTCCCATTCACAAATTTCAAACCCCAAATGCAAACACAGTTTTAGACTCAATATTATGAAATATGAACAAAATTTTCATTACTCGAACAGGAACTACCTAATTGTACACCAACATTTCATTATGTTTCCTACTTTACAGCATTCTCCCTTTCTTTCTACATTTATAAGAGATAATAACCACAGATCTCAGGCACCAAAACATATTTCCGCATATCATTAATGCATTATGTCGATGACATTTTTATGTATCTCCCGTATTTCTCATAAAATTATGTAATTCGATAATCAATATTGCACTCGGTTCGATTCGCGTGATTCATAAGTTCGAGCACCATCAGGAAGAGACGTGACCCTTATCGCGATTGGTTTTGGCTAATAGGCGACCTCTAGAGGTTACTCGAATACCTTCTCCGTGATCAACCTTTTGATGTTCGTCCTTCTGATCATTATCGTTATCCAAGTCACACAACAGAAACGCTTTGATCTGATTAAACTTTGAAGAAACGTGATGCACTCAGCTCGCAGTCGCAGTCAGTTAGATCCTAGTTCATTGGATTCTTGAGAAAAGATAGGGTGAAGGACAACACTGCTCCTCATTCACACCCTCACTTTAACATGGAAAAATATGGCTTCGAATGGACAAAAATTGTGCATGTCGTGCATCGGGAAATGTCAAAAATTGTGCAGTTTCAAGGTTAGCAGGTCTGAAAAAGTCAAACTTATATTTTTTATGTTGCCCTACAGAACTTGTCGGTCACCTGATTTCTTGAATTCGATTTTTCCCAAAAATGTCAACCCATTAAATTCATCGTGATTGATCAGACGTTTGGAAGTCCTGCATACTACCATAAACTGGCAGTACTCATCAGTTTACTACTACTGTTACTTTCATCCGTAAATTGTTCACTTCAGTTATGAAAGAATTTTTAACTCATTATGTAACCAATTAATTTTTGAAGTGACTGTACTAAATCAGAGCTTCTCGAAAGGGTTCTGCGATCATAAAAAGCTGGTCCTGCAAGGTGGCCCTCGACGTTTTTCATGTCCTATAGAAAGTTCGTTGAAGACACAAAGCGAGCCAAATAAGCTGGCAAAAATGTGATTATTTTCAATTATTTGATTATGTATCAGTGAATCAGAATGGAGATTCTTCGAACATTTCAATTACTATATATTATGTTTTTTTTTTTTTCAAATCGATATATTTTATCAAAAATATCAATATCATAACAACTGAGCATTTGTGCCCATCAAGCTAATTTCTATGCATACAATATTTACACTTTTTAGAGTTAGCAACCCAATGGCTGCGCTCTAGAAGAGAACACCCCACGCACTACACTGTGTCAGTCACAAGTTCGTAGGGTTTTTTTCTATCCAGTCGCCGGACGGCATTTGTACTGTCTAGGAGACGGAGAACTTCGGGGTTTGTATGACCATGAAGCCGATGTTCGTGTTTAATAGCATGTTGCTTGATCGCTTCGCTGACGGTTTCCATTTTAAGATCACGATGGAGGTCGTCGTTGCGCACATACCAGGGGGCATTTACAATGCTCCTTAATACCTTATTTTGGAAAGTTTGTATAACCTTGATGTTAGATTTTTTCGTGCAGCCCCAAAGCTGGATGCCATATGTCCACACAGGTTTCAGGATTTGCCTGTATATCAGCAGTTTGTTGTGAACGGAAAGCTCGGAGTGCCTACCGAGTAACCAATACAGTTTTCTATACTTTATCTTCAGTTCTTCGTTTTTCTTTTTAACGTGCTCTTTCCATTTCAGTTTTGTGTCAAGGGTCATCCCCAAGTATTTAGCAGTATTAGCTATGGGTATCGCTTGTCCGTTCAGCATGATTGGTAAACTAGTTATCTGCTTGTTAGTGAAGCTGATCTGGGTAGATTTTTGTTCATTCAGATTGAGACGCCATTTTTTGGTCCATTCACTGATATCGTTGACGGTTCGCTGTAATTTTGTAGTGGCTTCTTCGAGGGATTCACCTACCGATAGTAGGGCAGTATCGTCCGCAAATGTCGCAATGATTGTGTCCTCGTTGCTTGGTACATCATTCGTATAAAGAAGATATAGGAGCGGGCCCACCACACTTCCTTGAGGAACGCCTGCCTTAATTTCCTTAAGACTAGAGTATGCTCCTTCATGCTTGACTCTGAAGTGTCTCTCACTGAGGTATGATTTTAGCAATAGGTAGTATTGATGTGGCAAGTCCCTTTGGAGTTTGTATAGTAGACCTTCATGCCAGACCTTATCGAACGCCTGGGAAACATCAAGGAAAACACTAGCACAAACTTGTTTCTTCTCAAGAGTGTTTTCAATTATTTCTGTGATGCGATGTACTTGATCTATAGTAGAGTGTTTTTCTCTGAACCCGAACTGATGATGAGGTATGAGTTCCTTTTCTTGAATGACAGTTTTCAGCCTCTTTATGAGCAATCTCTCAAAAAGCTTAGACATAACTGGTATCAATGATATAGGACGATAAGACTTTTTATCAGATGATTCCTTGCCTGGTTTTAGGATCATAATGACTTCTGCCACCTTCCAACAGCGAGGTACATATTTCAGTCGAATTACAGCATTTATGAGATAAAGTAACATTCGTATTCCTTCTGTAGGAAGTTGTTTGATGATGCAGCCAGTAATGAGATCGTATCCCGGTGCTTTACGCGTTTTGAGGTTTCGTATTTCCTCTTTGAGTTCGTTAAGTGATACCGGCCTAATGTGTTGTAAATCCGAGGAAGGGAGGATTGGAAAATCGTTGTAGGCAGGACTTCCAGGATGCGGGGTAAACGTATTTTCAAGATGTTCGGCAAATAGCTTGGTTTTCTCATCTGGACTTTTCGCCCATTCTCCGTCCTCTTTTCTAATAGGAGGTATGTGTTCTTTAGGCTGCTTGAGAGATTTAGTTACTTTCCATAAGGAGTATTCTGTATCCTTTTCGGGTGTCAATCCCATGAGTAATATAGCGTGGGTTTCTTGCTTGATTGCGTCAGTAAGAGCATCGAGTCTATTCTTTAATTTATTCAATTTTGCTTTGTCGCAAGGAGCTCTACTCTTTTGCCAGACATTTCTCGCTTTTCTCTTTTCTCTGATTAGCTCTCTTATTTCATAAGGATACGAGACGTTATTTTTCGATACTATTCCGCACTTAGGCGGGGTGGCGGTCCATGCAGCTCGTTGAATACACTTGATAAGGTTCTCAGCTTCATTTTCGAGCTGCTCTGGTGTTTTCAGTGGAACTGATAAGTTAATATTATGGGATATGTATTCCCGAAAAGTTTTCCAATCAGTATGTTGTGAGACGCGAATGGACTTCGGCAAAACACTCCAGAACTCGAGCTTTTTCTGAATCAAGAAAAAATAGACATTTGTTTGATTTCAGAAACACATTTCACGCTATCATCTCACAGGAAAATCAAAGGATATGCATGTTATCGTGCGGATCATCCCTCTAGAAAAGCACGAGGGGGCTCAGCTATCTTTATAAATGAAGCCATTGACCACTATGAACAACCTAGTATCCTAGAAGAGTGCATGCAAGTAACTACAATAAACGTTAGAATAAATAACAAAAACTGCAACATTTCAGCCATCTACTGTCCACCACGCTATGCTATGAAAGAAGAGGACTACGTTTCACTCTTTAGAAGTTTGGGTTCCAATTTTGTAATTGGTGGGGATTTCAACGCTAAGAATACATATTGGGGCTCACGCCTCTCGACAACCAAAGGCCGAGAGCTATTCTCTGCTGGGAAAAAATTAAACTGTGACTTTTACTCCTCAGGAAAGCCTACTTACTGACCAACAGACAGAACGAAGACCCCTGACCTCATAGATTTTTTTGTAATCAAAGGAGTATCGACCAATTTCACTCACGTTGAAGACTGTGGAAGTTTAATGTCCGATCACTCTGCTATCGTGCTTACAATAAGTGACACAATTATAATGAAAGAAGATTTGCCGAAATTAGTCTCACAACTATATTATGTGAAACATGACATTACCTACTATTATATTGATAATCAAGGCTAAAGAGGACAACAAGTGTGCGAGAGATTGTCTTTCAAGGGAAGAAAGATGAAAACATGAAAATATCTCAGATTTTCACACCTATAAGTTGGGCAATTATCATTCTGTAAATTGTTTGCAAATTAAACTGGCCTCTTTGGGCCACAGTGGGACGAATGATGAATCAGAAACACGAGTGTGAATCCCATATCAACGTCCGATGAAGTAAGTGAGGCAAATTTCAATAAATCAAATCTTTCGGAGATGGGTGATCTAAGAAAAAGAAAAAAAGTTGTGTAATAATTTGTAGCGGAAGTTTGGAAGCAAAATTTGACGAGTGGCTCATGTTTTGAAATATTGATACTTTTTTGGGTGAAAGGTGAGGAATGAACTAATTGTGCTCTTCTACGTGGTACTCATTTGCAGGTTTTTGCATCTATGGTAATTTCAGTAATGAATGCAAAATGAGCGATGTGATGCGACAACACAAAACGCTGAAGATAGGTTCTCTAGTTTCGTTTATGAACGGGTATTATCCATGGTACACAGCTCACGAAAAAATCGGGGCTAGTTCGAGAAGACGGCTCCTTCAGCCTACTGGATTACGTAATACGGATTTTTTTTCGCTTGTCTTGGAACTCTTGTTCGAGTCCTTCGTCGGTTCGGACGTCCCTTTGTTCAGTTGGATGAACGCCGGTCACCGAGAAAGCACTTGAGGAGCGACAGATCGAGCTTCCATCGCGCAGACGGATTCGGGTCGATTAGACCACCTGAGGCTCACTAAGGGTTAACTATGTATCGATCTATACCTATCATTGATACAGGTACGTTCTTCTTTAATAATTCTCCATTATATAACAAGTGTTCTCAATGATCAGCGTACACTACGAACTAACTTATCCAAACGAAAAAGAGTGCTCTCAATTCGGTGAAACAGACCATATTTGTCGAATCTTTGAAGAGTTCATTTTGAGTAGAACCTTTAAAGGATCAATTTTAATTAAGTTTTCTCAATAGTAAAAATATATGCCAAGTTGGGTGGGCAGTAATAGCTTGCAACTTTTGCGAGTCTGGAGAGAATTGAACCAAATGGGTAAATTTTAGGAAGTAAATATCTATAGTATATCTAATAGTAGTAAATATCTAATAGTAGTAAATTTTAGGAAGTTATATCAATAGTAAAAATTAATGGATGCCAAGTTGGGTGGGCAGTACTGCTTCCTTCCTTTTGGAAGGGATTTAAAGAAAAAGAGAGCTCTCAATTCGGTGAAGTAAAGGCAATTTTTGCGAGTCTTTGAAGAGAATTGAACAAAATGAGTCCCAAATCTTAAATAAATTTTAAGAAGTTTGATCAATAGAAAAAAATGAATGGATGCCAAGTTGGGTGGGTACTTCTTCCTTCCTTTTGGAAGGAATTTAAAGAAAAAAATCGGAGAATCGGTGGTTTTTCAATTCGGTGAAATTTAGGCAATTTTTGAGAGTCTTTGAAGATAAGTGAACAAAATGGGTCTCAAATCTTGGGAGAGTACATTTTAAGGAAGTTGTCATGATAGGTAGTAAAGATGTAAGCCAAGTTGGGTAGGGAGTACATTTTACTTCCCATTTAATTTAAACCAAAAAGAGGGCTCTCAATTCGGTCAATGGAGATAATTATTGAACAAATGTGTCCCAAATCTTAAATCAGTATAGTTAAGAAGGTGTTTCAATGGTAAAAACGTTTGCCAAGTTGGGCGGGCAGTACAGCTTCCTTCCTTTCCGAATAACAATAATATAATTAATAGGTCTAAAATACTTTATTGTATTATTGAGTAATTTGTCCAGTGATAAAAAAGGCAAATTTTGAAGAAATTCATAAGGAATCTCCCCGTTGTTGTCCCGCATCAAGCAGATGTCAGACTGACAGATGAAAGATGTTCTAAAACTTCTAAAACGCAATATGGAAATTTTGATTTTGGAGGCACAATTTTTGTTGAGCTGCTGCACGAGGAAAGTAATCGCAGGAATTTATGTACTCGAAAATAACTTTTGATTAATGAATTTTAGGGTGACCACAAATTGAGAGAGTAACATAGTCATGTGATTCATCGTGAAAAACGTATTAAAATCGTCTTTTATACGTTACCTTGTAGTTTGTTTGGACACGGCTCAAAACTCGAAAGTAGGGCACCATCACGAAATAGGGAACACCCCCACAAAACCACAGCATGTTCTGGGTCCGAATCATGATTTCTTATGGCTTTCAAGGAGCAAGAGATGAATCACAGTAAAATTAAAATTGTTAATTTAAAAATCGTAAAATTTCTGTAAATACCTAAATTTTAGAGGATCCAATTTTGTTGCTTTTGAGTTTACCAAGGTGGCGGAAGCATTGCTTACTTTTTTCAAGATAAAGTAAAGAATTGAAGAATAAGATAGAAGTTTTATGAATACGGGAGCATCTCCGCAGAATATTAATATTGAACTTTTAGTTCAAGAAAAATTGGAATAAAACATTCGACCCCTACACGGCGAGTGGAATTGAGAAACTTTCAACCAGAGCAGGTAATTTCTGCAGACAAGTAATTATACATTTTAATGAACGAATAATCGAAATAAAAAGTCATACTTAATACAACTGCAGGGCGAATGAAGTGCTAACTAGCGGTTACGCGGCAGATTCAGCGGTTTCTCATTTAGCCCGAGGTAGCAAGAAATGGAAGTTCATTTCGGCATTTACTGCTGAACTAAAAAAAAAAAAAAACTGGAAAAGAGGAAATAGGAGAAGAAATTGCGTGTGAAAAGCTGATTCACGAATGATTGGTTACGAGATGGGCGATACAATCGCAATTTTACACTCTCAACCCACCAGTAGCAAATTGGTCACATGAATTTAAAAAAAAAAAAAAATTCCACAGGATTTTTGCTCTTAATTATTTTTTTAAATATGGATCTCCTCCATTTCTTCTCTTTCTAAGTATAAATTCATTCTATTGAATTTCTTCGTATTTATACATTCTACATCCACCCATGGGATGCATGCGTTGGGAAACGATATGTTTTGAGAGAAATTCTTCGAACTACATTGTACTAAAACATGATTTACGTAGGTACTAGACCTTTCTGAAAATTTGATTCCCCAATTTCCCCTTCTTCTCTGTCCGATGTTGAAGAAATCATTAGTGAACCGTCTTGAGGTTCAACTTCACTTATTTCATCGCAGTTATCCCCGATGACCGACAATAACCAAAATACCAAAACCTTCGGGGCACAAGTAGAAACCAGATGCAACCGAAACACTAATTTTCATCGATATTAGTCCATGGAAACTGGGCAAATTGCCGCATTCGGCGGACGGACGGAAAATTCGTCATTCAATTTTTTGGATTTTACTAAGTACCTACCTTGAAACATGAACTATCACGGTATGTAATATCAACAAGTATACCTTTGAAATTTAAGGGGGGTTACAATATTTTTTTTTATTGCTTGATTCCAAAGGTTCATTAGTGAAAATAATAAACCAAAGATAGATTTTGACATTACATATTTCGATACTAAAAGGTTTCTCCCGTTTTGAGGAGGTTTGGACGACTGCAGTGATAGATATAGATAGATGGATATATTTATCTATTTGGCACAGAAAGAACAGTTTATACAGTTCATCATTGGAAAAATGCAAGAATAGGAATTATGCTATTAGCGAATTTTCAAAAAAAATGAAGGTATTGCCATAGGCTCAAAATATTTAACATGTAATTTTTTGAAATTTTCCTTCGCGTAATTTCAAAACGTAGGCCCAAAAACGTGTTTTCCCATTTTTTGTGGATATTACCATCATAATCATAGTAATATGTGGTATATTCGGATTCAGCCCACAATTTATGATATAGATGCACTTTTAGAAATTGAAAATGGTCCGAAAATTGTAAATATACCTACACACATTTCAGGTGGTGAAAGAACATTTTTGTTTTGTTTAATTCTTGTTTAATAAAAAAATAAACTTGATTAATAAAAAAACAAGACGAGAATGGTCGTTCACCACCTGAAATATTCATGAAATCTACTTGTCATCTACCCACCAAAATATAATACATAAAATGAAAATCTGCGTACATTTGTTGTACACAAAATGCAATGGTCGTGTGGGTGTTTCATGTCTTTTATATAATTTATGCATAAATTGTTAAAAAGTCATATTGTCGTTTTATGTCTTTACTTTGGCACATAAACGAAAATGGTGAACGATTTTTCTACGAACACGAATGACGAAGATAAAGTTAGTTCAGTAGCAACGACTGTGTTGTAAGTTGAAATCATTAAAAAACTAACTGTAACGCTTTTTCGTGACCGATATTGAGACCAATTTCGTGACGCTTTTTCCAAAGTAAAGATGAAGAAGATAAAGACATAAAATGTCAACAAAGGTAAGACATAAAATGTCAACAAAGTAAAGACATGAAATGTCAAAACTAACTGTAACGCTTTTTCGTGACTTTTGGTTTATTATTTTCAATAATGAACCTTTGGAATCGACCGAGAAAAAAAAATTTTAACACCCCCTCAAAATTTGATGGTTTACGTTTCAAGGTACGTAGAATCTAAAAATCGAATAAAAATTTGGCCGTCCGTCCGCCGTACGCCGTACGCCGTACGCGGCACTTTTGCCACTTAGCATTGACCGATTTTGATGAAATTTGGTATGTAGGCTCCATTTGGGGTCTAGTTGTGCCCCGAAGCTTTTGGTTGATGTAGGTCACTCCTAAGGGTTCCAAAATCAATTTTGAAATTTTGAAAACGCCCTAACTCAAAAAATTTTGATATAAAGGTATTGTTTTTCCTTCAATTTTGGATTCTATAGAATTTTTAGAATTTTTTGAGACCACCCGGAGCTCTGTAGGACAAACCGTTCGCTCCCTACAAAAATTTAAGGGTTTATATTGAAATATATATATATATATATATATATAAATCAAAACACGAGTGTGAATCGCAAAAGAGGCCTAATCTCCGTTAAAATTAGAGCTGACCGAAATTCGATCAATAGTTGGTGATTTTGACTTTTTTTTAAAAAATTTTTTGAAATTTTTTTTTTTGATTTTTTTTTTTTTCCATATTGGATGGTTGGTGATTTTGTAGACGAGTGATCTATATAGAAAAATAATAAACCATTGTGTAATAATTTGCAGCGTTTTTCGTTCATGTGCCAAAGTAAAGACATATAAAATGTGAAAAAAATAAAAGTTTAGTAAAATTTCGCGGTTAATTAAAACTTTATTACAAAGGTACTTTGATATATTATACCATTTCCAAGTCACATAAATTACACTATCATTACTACTTAGTTGGTTATCTAACATAAATTATATTTCACTGGTGTACCTACGTAGTTGCTGTTTAACAGACTATCGCGGATCTTATGTGCGGCTCCTTCGGAATTTCCTCGATTCGGATGCAGATGGGAATCGGAAGAAGCGGGAAATCGAGCGAAACACCGAGGGCGATTAGAATTGGCCTACTAGAAGTGGGAGAACTCAGTTGCATAACTACAGGCGTTTTACTCGCCGCTTGTCCAGTCGCTCGTGTCGCGTCCGCCCCAAATCGTCACCTCAGCGCGATCTTAATTCGTGACGACCGCATGGAACGACATTTCCGTAATAAAATTCCTTAACAACATCTCCAGGGGTGAAATCAGCTAACCGGTTCAGTGGCGGCTTTATGACGTTTTCGAAGAATGGGGAAAGTTACGTACACGAACAGCTCGAACAATCTTCCAAGAGGTATTGTATTCTTTGACCAAATGAGCAAATTTTGACTTCGGTCCACCTATCAAGATAGAGGAAAGTACATCTATCGGCCGGAATTTATCTTCTCGAAGCATCAAGGATTTAAGCGTATAGGGAAAAATTAAATCAAGATAGCAAAAAATCCCATTTGGGCAGCGAATTATCAAAGAAATAATATTCTAACCGATATTCAGCAATTTTAGACATCAAAAAGATCAATTAATTCTCTACTCAACTACATGGACTCAAAGGGGACCATACTGTATGCGCAGCGAATGTTTTAAAAATACTAGTAGGCAATATTCATAGTCTACTCATACTCTACTCGTCCCCATATTGACTTCTTTGAGTACGATGTATATAATCATACTATATTATATATATTATACGCATCGCTGATTCACCCAATACGAATTATCACCCATTTTCGGACAATACATTTCAATTCTGGAATCGTAAGACTATAAAAAAACGCTGCAAATTATTACATAATGGTTTATTATTTTTCTATATTGATCACTCGTCTGCAAAGCCACCAACCATCCAACATGAAGAAAAACATCGATCTCATTTCGGTCAGCTAAAATTTGAAAGGAGATTAGGCCTCTTTTGCGATTCACACTCGTGTTTCTGATTTATCGTAAGTAAAACCCTTAAATTCTCGTAGGGAGCGAACGGTTTGCCATACAAAGCTCCTCGGGGTCTCAAAAAATTCTAGAAATTCTATAGAATCTTAAATTGAAGGAAAAACAATACCTTTATATCAAAATTTTTTGAGTTAGGGCGTTTTTAAAATTTCAAATTTCATTTTTGAACCCTTAGAAGTGACTTACATCAACCAAAATCTTCGGGGCACAACTAGACCCCAAATGGAGCCTACATACCAAATTTCATCAAAATCGGTCAATGATAAGTGGCAAAAGTACCGCGTACGGACGGCCAAATTTTTATTCGATTTTTGGATTCTACGTACCTTGAAACGTTAACCATAAAATTTTGAGGGGGTGTTAAAATTGTTTTTTCTTGGTCGATCCCAAAGGTTCATTATTGAAAATAATAAACAAAAATGGTATGATACCAAATTTACCAAAAAAACCTGAAAACAACTATTTATTGGTTACAATAAAGTATTTATTACAAGTATTGTTATCATAAAGTAATTAAGAATTTTGGGAAACTTAGACTTGATAAGGCGTTTTTTAGTTCATCTTAACGTCTTTCTGTCAACCTTCCACCTAAGAAATTTCCCATCTCATTTAAAAGAAAATAAGTGGATTTAGATCGAGTTTGGAGAAATGGATTATCTCATTAATCAGATCTGTGGAACTGATTATCTCATTGATCTCCTTCTGGAACTAAACCATCCAAACACAATATTAGTGGAGTTTCAAAATATCGGCTACTGACAATCAACCATTTAAATTTATTTTTTATTGGGCATTAACAATTGAACGGCAATTTTCGGCAACCCGAACTACTCTTGAAATTCGAGTCAAATCGGGACGAGAGATTTCGGGAAATCAAGTTTGGTATCAGCGACTACTGTTATGATGGTTTCGACTATAGAGACGTAATATTAGAAAACTTCAACTAACTCGGAACAACTTATTAGGAGGTAGTTTTGTCCAGCAGAAGAATAGGGAAATTTTTCGCATTTTCGCAATCGCCGTGGCTTTAATTAATCCAAATGCTTACGAGCATGACATTTCATAGGGGACTATCCTGTAATTAAGATTTAAATCAATTTACAACTACGTACAGTTATGCCCGCAAAATCAAATTTACTGAACTTGTACGTACATAAACCAATACTCCTGACTGCGTGAATAAGCAAAAAAGGCCGAAATATCGATGCTAAGTTTTGAAATCTATTCGTTTTTCATGAGGTAAACAAAATTAGTTGCCTTGTACGATGATGATCGAAGCTCATAATTATTTACTGGATTGTGGCACAACCGGAGGTCGTATAGTAAATTTATTCAGGCATGCACCTAGATAATCGGTTTACACTCAGTACTCGGACCCGCGGGAAGCTATTCTAATTTTGTACCTTCCGGAATGTTCAATCTTATCCCATCATTTTACAATAAAACCAAAACTCTTTCTAACAAATTTATCGCACATTCCTTAAATCATTTAATAATCGAAGTAGTTACAGTTTATTGATATTAAATATTGCTATGATGATTAGTTAAACTGGACTAAACTGTTACATCCAAATTTCTACCTTACCTCCTAACTTTAATTGTGAGTGAACAACTACATAGATTCGAGGATATAATTGACACCGGACGATTGAATTACCAAACCAGTTCGGATCAGAAAAGATCCAATTTTTGCTTCCGAGTCTTCCAAGATAGCGGAAACATGGTTTTTACTGTTCAAGGTTGAAAAAAAGTGTTCAAAAATCGAAATTTCCACTACGTTTTAGACCTTCCTGAACAATTTGGTTTCGTATCCTCCTGTCTACATCCGCAAATCCTACAAAACGGGCAAAATTATACGAGATTACTGTCCGAGTTTGATGAAAATTTGGGGATTAGATAGGGCAGTTGGTTCCCTACGAAAATCGTCGCCCTCGGATCGTTAGTAGCCTGTACTCATGCGCAATCGTAACTTCGATTATATTTCCGATGGGATTTTCACGGGTTTCTTGGTTGAAATTCTCACTGATTCCCTATAAAAGTCATAGACATGAGATGCAATTTTAATGAATAATCACTATGCATCGATCTATAAGTCGGTTTATGGATACGAGGAAGCTATGTGCTGCACCCACTTGACAGGCGTTTTTGAATCTTTTGACTTTTCGCTTCTCCTTCCTCTTCCCCGTAAACCTGGCCATTTCCGCCATTTGTTATTAATCCCCCCCGTCTCCCTTCAAAGCTTTTTTGACACTAAAATACTTGTCCGGGAAAATCCGGACGGATGGTCACCTAAACAGATGTTTTTTTTGGTTCTTTGAAACACTTGATTATACGGTATCGCGCGTTAACGTTGATAAGGCCATTCGAACCTTCCCATCAGAAGCTGAATTTTCACCCATTCAGATCCCAAAAATACACTTTAGTAGGCACTAGAAAGATAGAAAAGTTTACCCCCAATCCAACGGTGCATTTAGGTTTTTTGCATATGAATTAAGGGAATTGTGACCTTTTTTATGGCTTAAGGTCGACAACACGGAAAAACTTTTTAAAGGGAAAAAACTTGGATTTTTGTGGAATAAAAAAAAATCGTTATAAAACATTTTCTTAATTGAATTGTAATGTAAACAACCCCTGAAGCTTTCGGACACTCTAAAATGACATACTTCTTCACTTGGACTCGCAGTCCGTATTATTATTCTACTGAACCCAATATGAGACATTGATAAATCATTGTTCACTTCACAAAATGGAATAACAGTCTAAAAATACGTCAAAATATACGACTCCTGTGGATCAAGATCTTGTTTATGTGGATTTTATTCAGTTGGCTAACGTGTCTAAATGGTGTTAATTGCCTGTCAATGATAATCCCACTACTCATCGAACTCTGAGTCAGCAGACAAGTATCTTGGATGGGAAACAACGAGAAAATATCAGCTCAAGTGTCTTTTACTGCTCCATTCCCGAAGAGGGAGGATGTAGGTAGTTTCCAAGGGCCAGATTCACGAAACTACCTTGGACAATAATTAATCAATGAATCTTCGGTCATTTCAACCATATAATGACATACTTCTTCACTTAGACTCACTGACAGTCTGTGGGTCCGGTTGGCTACTCTACTAAACCCGATCTGATACATTGACAATCGGGAATTATTAAGATTTCGCATCAACTCGTAATGTTTTTCACTTTACAAAGTGGAACAATAGTCTAAAAATACGTCAAATATACGACTCCTGTGGGTCGAGATCTTGTTTATGTGGATTTTTCTCAGTTGGCTAACGTGTTTAAATGATGTTAATTACTACTACAATTAATAAATGAATCTTCGATCAATACAACGAATTTCAGCAATGAAATCAACGATTTTAACTTGAAAACATATTGTTTAGTAATGCATGCATTCCAGGGGACGTCCCATTGGATAAGTATTGGATCAGTTTAACCAGTTGTTAAGCGATAAGACTGTTTCTCTCGATGTAATTTACTTATTACTTTAGGCAAGAAATAGTGACCCCCCCCCCCCCACCGTTATAAACCATAACACTTCTAGCGACATGATAGCCTCGAATCTGAAGAGCATTTTAAAATCCATGATCTACGACACCCAACATGCGAATTCGAGTTCACCCCCCCCCCCACCGCCACCACCACCAATGGTGCCAGTCTGGCACCAAAGCGGAAATACGTCGTAACATTGAACATCCATCTATTAGGTTTAGTAGGCAGTCCGTCGAATGTCACATCCGTATTCAAGGTGAAACACCAAACATTGTTTAGTAATGCATGCATTCCAGGGGACGTCCCATTGGATAAGCATTAGATCAGTTTAACCAGTTGGTAAGCGATAAAACTGTTTCACTCGATGTAATTTGGTTTATTACTTTAGGCAAGAAATAGTGACCCCCCCCCCCTTCACCATTATCTACCAAAACATTTCTAGCGGCATGAGAGCCTCGAATCTGAAGAGCATTTTAAAATCCATGATCTACGATACCCAACATGCGAATTCGAGTTCACCCCCTCCCCCCTCCCCAGCACCGCCAATGGTGCCAGTCTGGCACCAAAGCGGAAATACGTCGTAACATTGAACTTTCATCTATTAGTTTTAGTAGGCGGTCCGTCGAGGTTCACATCCGTATTCAAGGTGAAACACAAAAAAAAAAAACACGAAATATGCGGTTTATGGTCTCCTGCCACCACGGTGGCACCACTATTACTTCCATGGTGGTACAGAAAATAATTCATGAAAATCCGGAGGTATAATGAGAATTTTTCCTCAATTTCAAAGGTTGGGTACAATTAGTAAGCAGTAAAGGAACCGAAATATTGAAAAATCGGATATTTTGTGAATATAATCCCCCCACTTGCCCCCTCCCCTTGCGAATTTTGGTACTCTGGTGAAATCATGTACAACTCGGAAGTTATTTTAGTCAAACAAAAAAAGAAACACACAAATCGGTTGGAAATTGAGGCCTGGGCAGAGTTTATAAGATTATGCCCGCAAACGTACGTTTTTTAAGCACTAACCCCCCCTTTCCCCCCCTTAAAAGGCAAAATTCGAAATTCCGGCGACGTAGTGCACAACTAGATAGTTTTCCGCGTCGAACAAAAAAAGAACCAGGAAAATCGGTTGAGAACTAAGGCCTGGGCAGAGTACACAAGATTTTGTTACACACACACACACAGACATACACCTATGGTTTTTTTCGCGGATTTGGATTCAGAATGGTCTAAAACGGATTACTGTGTGGTTATTTTTCTCTTCTGTTGAGTGTTGTCCAACTTCACCCCAGATCGATCGCATAAGGACGCCCAAGTCTTACTGTGGGACGTCCTAAAAAGTGATTTAACCTTATTAAACGTAGATTCGACAGCATCATGAAGGAATTTTCGACACGGAAAATTGATGAGCGATAACGCCGAGTAATCACTACACAATGGTTCATTATTTTACCATCCATACCTACTAACTGAAATGAATTAATACGGAGGAATGAAATGTTTTCAAGATGTCACCTTGTGCAATAATATTCGTATAAAAATTATTGAGAGCTTAACCCTTCAACATGATAACATAGAACCGATCGTGGACTTGTTATCGAAAGTTCCTTTCGTGTGCTTAATGGTTCATTAGTGTTAGACTTCGACAAAATGAGTTAATCGGAATGGCCGGTCACCTACCAAGTTATACGTGTAATTAGGTTCGTGACTGATTATTTTCACAAATCCGGGTAGTGGTTTGTCTAAAGAACATGTCGCCAGTCAACTCCGATGTCACCAGTCAAGGTACGAGTTTATGTCTTATGCACTATAATTACACTGAAATTGTAGGCAAATATTTTGAGAACATCTCACTACTGACGAAATTTAGTCAAGAAAAATCGCTGATTTGAGAACTTCTAGAAGGTAAAATCCCAACTAAAAAACAGATTTTGTCCTCAAAGGGCGGAAACATTTTAGTACTTATTCAAAATAACGAATAAGGTTTTATTATTCTGCTACATCGCTCACATAGCTGATCTGACTTACTTTCGGTCGATCCCATTGGTTCGGAAGATATAGTGTAGAAACCGAGTTTCAGCACTGCAGGGTGAATAATATTCATAGATTTTAGCTTCGTTGGTCACTTCTGTTCTAAATTTTGGTCCCCAAGATCCTCTGCTCGAATTTTAGACTACTGGTATGAACAGTAGGGAAATTACATCTAACCTGAAACGACCACCTCCAGACCATTTCTATTGGTTCCCAAAATGCAGTGTGCCGAATGTCAGTGCTAGGTAGAGCTGAAGTGGAAGCGATTTTGATCAATTATTTTCAACTAGCTGAAAAGCCTGCTAAAAGCAGGCAAAAATATTGTAGTAAAAAAAATTTGATGTGGCCTGGAATCGAACCCGGGACCCCCACTTTCGGGCGACATACGTACGTACGTACGGTTGGCGTTTTATGTATATAGATAATGAACCTTTGGAATCGAGCAAGAAAAAAGTTTGCCAAGTGGGCGTGGGAAATAGTTTCGTATCCATAACTCGATTTTATAGACGACTCGATGACCTCAAAACTTCAGTCTCCAATTGCCAAACACTACCTTAAAATTTGTTGTCCTAATGACAATGACAATTATAGGGAACCATACAGAGTCTCTACCGCACAACGTTTGCAAAACTCATCGAAATAAAATGGAAACAATATAAGCTATGTCTATGAAGAATTTTTAATTAGCGCATGCGTCTACCACAACTGATTGTTATGGGTTTCATAGGGAGCCATCTACAGTCTCAGCCATACAATCCCAGAAAATTTCATCAAATTCGGATCGAAAATGTAGAAGTTTTGGCTGTTACAACGCATGAGGGGACCATCTACACTCCAAACCTGAAAATTTCATCAAAATCGAGCACTTACTTCGTATAATTTTGCCCGTTGCAAGGAATAGCGGATTCACAGGCAGACACGAAACTAAAATTGTTTAAAAAGGTCTAAAACGTAAAACGCGACGGAAATGTTTTAATCCTTTGTGAAAACAATGGTTCCACTACCTTGGTATACTCGGAAGCAAAATCTGATGAAATTTAGTTCAAATTCCTGTCTTGTCAGGAATTTGAGCACCTTCTTCAGAATGACCACCAGCTATTAGGTGTTACCTTGTGGAATAACCAAAATATTTACATAACCCTAAAATACTTAGAGCTCTTACAACCCTCCGCATGAATCCTTTATTGTTTCAGCAAATACTGCCATCATCCAGTTAGAAGTTTGCCTGGCCTTCATTAACGTAACTACGCGATGTCGTCAAACATCAGACGGTTTGGTTTCATTTTCCCCGGGAAAACAATTAAAACCAATTTTCATCTTAAAGCTAAGCCATAACAAGGTGGATTATGGTTGAATACGTAGAAGTGGGTCATCCCGTCTCAACAATTAACGAATTTAAAACTCAAAAACGCAGATTATCACTGGTCAAATTACGTCGTTTATGAATAATAAGATAACGGTCGAGTTTATCTGAAGGCATGTTGGTACAGAGAACCTAATAAGAACAATCCATTTTGATTTGATAATAACGCGTTCAATGTGGCAAGAAATTGCCTAGATTTAATATTTTTTGAATTATTTTATAATAAGTAGGTAAATTATATATTTTAAATAAATAATGATATTGCTTCCTAATGAATAAATTAGTCTATTGTTGCGGTTCGTGTCCTCTTGATCATTTATGATAATGGTTGCTCCATTGTGATCAGCATGTTTCGGGGATGGTTTCTTTCGATATTTACCTTCTTCTTTAATCGTGAAAATATACTGTTCTAATCAATGTAAATTGAATAAAAACGATCCACTTAAATAGGATTTGTGTGATTACACGACTTAATGCAATCAATAAGAACATGTTAACAGTCAGAAGAACAAGTCGAGACAATTCCAACGACATATTTTATAAAATAGGTACATAAAATCCCAACCGTACGTGTACTTTCGCCGATTGTCTGGGAAACCTGGGTTCGATTCCAGGCCGTGACATCAAAATTTTTTTCACATATCTACGATTTTTTTTGCCTGCTTTTAGTTATTGACGCGTTCAATGTGGAAAGAAATTGGCTATGAATACCTTCATTTGTTTGATTACAGACTTGATGCAACATGTTAACAATCGGATAGAAAAAATCGTGACAATTCCAACGACATATTTTATAACTAGCTGAAAAGCCTACTTACTAAAGCAGGCGAAAACAAATCGTAGATACGAGAGAAAAAAATTGATATCACAGCCTGGAATCGAACCCGGGTCTCCCAGATGATCGACATGATTAAATGATAGACATGTCTATAGATTTGTACGAGTTCAGTCGTTCAGATATAATTATAATTTGTAATATCACTTTGAAATTTTCTGAGTAATTTCGTATCAAAATTGCCGTAATCATTTCAAAACAACTTTAAAGTTTAACATTTGAACAAAAAAGGACAATTATTTATGTACCTAGGGAGAAAATTATGTTCGGAGGTCTTCACGTGATGGAAACAAATCCGACTTCTACAAAACAGACGAAAAATCATTCAGGGCCGAAGGTTCCTACGAATTTTATTAAAATCGAATAAAAATTGAGGTAATTGAGATGGCAGTTTTTTGTTAAAAGGAAACAGAGGAACCAGAGAGACTCGGAGCTAAAATTGTTTAGAAGGCCCTAAAATTCAAAATGGGAGCGGAAATTTTGATTTTGAAAAACCAAAATTCACCCATTATGGGCTGATTTATAATAATTCTATTATAAACCAGCTGTTCAAAGGGATTTTTTTAAATTTTGGGGTAATCTTTGACTGTTTTGGTTAAGAAAGTAAAGTCGCATGCAACAACTTCGAGTAGCATGTTGAAAAAAATTTAGAAAAATAGATGTACCCACCTATAATTAATATAATTGCTTGGAAGATTGAAATACCTACGTAATGAACGCAATTACCCAAGGGGTACGTCGATTTGTCTCAATCAGTTCGAAAAGAACGGAGAAAAGATCTAATCGAGAACTGGAACTGATATTTTTACCTTTGGCCAAAGGCCAAACCCATGTGTCGTTTTGAACCATCCACAAATTGGCTTCACTTTGTTTCAGAATGGGTGAGTATAGTTTTGGTTTATTATTTTCAATAATGAACCTTTGGAATCGACCAAGAAATTTTTTTTTAAAACTCCCTCAAAATTTGATGGTTTACGTTTCAAGGTACGTAGAATCCAAAAATCGAATAAAACTTTGGCCGTCCGTCCGCCGTATGCGGCACTTTTGCCACTTAGCATTGACCGATTTTGATGAAATTTGGTATGTAGGCTCCATTTTGGGTCTAGTTGCGCCCCGAAGATTTTGGTTGATGTAGGTCACTTCTAAGGGATACAAAATCAATTTTGAAAACGCCCTAACTCAAAAAATTTTGATATAATGGTTTTGTTTTTCTTTCAATTTAAGATTCTATAGAATTTTTTGAGACCACCCGGAGCTCTGTAGGACAAACCGTTCGCTCACCACAAGAATTTAAAGTTTGGACGTACGATAAATCAGAAACACGAGTGTGAATCTCAAAAGAGGCCTAATCTCCGTTCAAAATCAAGTTGACCGAAATGCGATCGATGTTTTTCTTCATGTTGGATGGTTGGTGGCTTTGCAGACGAGTGATCTATATAGAAAAATAAAAAATAATAAACCATTGTGTAATAATTTGCAGCGTTTTTTAAGGTGTTCCCACTAATGCTCAATGTAAAGCCAAAATTTGAAGTTTTTGTCGGAAACTCTCTAGATTTTAAGCTTGATTTTTGGCCTTAAAAACGTAAATTCATTTTGGTTTCATAGGAGTAGTTTCCAACTTGAAGCAGGTTCATTTCTGAAAATTATTCTTTCAAAATTCGTATTCTTATAACTTAAAAAAAAATAATTAAACGCTTAATTTTTGTTTAAATAGTTTCAAGAAGTTTTCCAAATGTTAACAATATTTCGGAAGTTGACGAAACAAAATAGAGAAATTCCAATAGAAAGTATGTAGTCAATATTTTTCTGAGCTGATCAGTGTTGCTGCCTTAAGAGCTCGATTTAACATGAATACCGTTTTAGGATCATCTTCTGATACTGGATACTGCAGTTTTCGTTTCACCTCTCCTTGGTGGTAGCTTTAGTAGGTACATAGTGATGTACCATTTTGGCACCTTTATCTGTTTTGCTGCATATTTTCATCGCCTCAAATATTCTTCTTTATAGATCAATGTAGGTTTCGTGCTCATTACCATGTACTGGAAATTCGAAATAGACAGGGAACGAGGTATGTTTCCAGACCCATGAAAATTCTCTATTGGCGAATTACGTCATGACCGTACCGTAAAGTGTTTTGGGTCGACAGTAAACACGTCTGGCACTGGTAGTTAGAGACAGCTGATTAAACTTTGGATATTTGGTTTCAACGTTGCGGTTCGAGACAGAAAACTTCCACTTAATTGGTTCTGGTACAACAGAATGTGTTTCGGACTGATGAGAACCATTGTAAACGAACAATACCTGTATTCATTAAGATGTTTTTGGTGCACTTGATTGGATGAAATGGAACCCCCAGCTCACACTCAACCAGTATTAGATGTAATAAAAAGATCTAAAAACGACTGTCGAGAGCAGTACCTGCAATGAAACACGATCTTCGTGATCTGAGTTGACAGAACTCTAAAAATCCCACCAAATTCGTTTCATAATTCCGAACAATTTGGCTAAGACGAGGAATTGAGCTGAAATATTTGAAATAGTGCATAGGGAAATTGTTGATTTAGAGAGAATTGAGGAGGCCATGAAAACTTACGTTGAAACAGCATTAATTGACATACATTTTAACCATAATTGGACCATGGTGTCACTAGTGTCACCGAAAACATCTTAT
This sequence comes from Apolygus lucorum, assembly GCA_009739505.2. Taxonomy (NCBI): domain Eukaryota; kingdom Metazoa; phylum Arthropoda; class Insecta; order Hemiptera; family Miridae; genus Apolygus; species Apolygus lucorum. The sequence goes on along the minus strand of CM019173.2, from coordinate 26,391,355 downwards.
GAATTCCACAGCTGTCCCAACGTGTCGCCAGATCAACTAGATTTAAATTGCAATTTAAAAATAAATAAACAGAGCTGAATTTTTTTAACCAAAAATTTTGAAATTTTTTTGATTGATTTCTTGGGAAATGTTTGTCATAACTCTATTTGAAAATTCCAATAGCCCACAAAAAATTCGAATGTCCATTAAATTTAAAATTGCAATTTAATTTTGGTTACACCGGAGGCACTTTGGGGCAGCAGTGGAATTCCTGAGATGTTTTCGGTGACACTAGTAATACTATGGTCCAATTAGGGTTGAAATGGATTTTATAGGTTGAGTTGAACTTGAATTATGCTCTCCATAAAACTTGTAAAATCGACGATTTGATACTTTTCTGGAGTGTAAAAAATGAAAATGAAAATCTTGCATTCGAGTCTGCAAGCTATTGAGACATTTTATGTCTTTACTTAAAACATATAAGACACAAAATGTCAACAACAAAATCCTATTATAATAAACTCGTAATTTAATATAAATTATTTTGAAAAATTTAATATAAATTATTTTGAAAAATCTCGATCTCACGGCCTGGAATCGAACCCGGGTTTCCCAGACTAATGATTCTTGCAGTCTAGTTACCGAATTTGTTTGTCGGACTCGCGTAACGCTTTTCGATCTATGTACCTAAGTACAGACGTAAAATGTGAAAAATTCGATAATTTGCCCTGGTGATATAGGTACCTAATGTTAGAAGTGCCTATAAGAGATCACTCCCCTCTACCTGGCAATTTCGACATTGTTTATGCTGTAGGGCACACCCATCTAATTAGACGCTCGTAACGTTCTCGTAGGTAACGAGTAAAGGAGTGGAAAATAACAAGTGGCTTTAATTTGTTGTATATATGAGTAGGTAAGCCACGGGAACAGAGTCTGATGTTCGTTATTCTTATAATAGAACGTACAATTACCATCAAGCTGTTCTTTCCAAGGACTTAACCGATAGCCAGACTCCTAGCTTACTAATCTGTATTCTTCATTACACTTCAAATCTGGAAACTACATCGAAAGACACACCCATCCAGACATTGTGTAGGATCGATTGTGGCTCAGGTAGCTGATACTATACGTTCGCGAAACGTGACAAAAATAATAACTTCACAGGAACAGTAGGATGCATAATTATTTTTATTGAAGGAAACGTGATTGAAGTGCTGCATTTTACATGAGAAAATAGGTTAAGAGTTGCCGATAAACGAAGATAATTTATTGATAACTCGGCATCATGTAGAGCTGGATGAGTCAGTGCTATTCTTACACACCGCGCTACACAATCCGACAGACCGTAGAGAAAATCGCTTCCCTTCGTAGGATATGATTAATATCAACTTTGTAACTACCGGTTGATTAAAAAACAATGATTTCTCGGTCATATAGATAGTTTTTGGACTTGCTCGAACATGATTGAGTTCCCAATTATGTTGATTTTGTTTAGTTTTTCACATGTTCGTTGCTCATATTGATCGGATTGTATTATAGAATATACAGGGTGAATACGACCGAGAGTGACAAAAAAATGTACAAGAAAGTACATAATTTACGAAGTAGAACACAATAGAACCAACCGGAACTTCCTAGCTCAATATGTTGCCTTAATATGATTTTTCGAACATTAAAAAATATATACAGGGTGTTTCACGAAAAGGTTACACCCCCCTTCATTTTCGCAAAATACAGCGTAAAAAATTCCGACCAACGCAATTCTTCATGATTTTTTGTGAGAATCTCAGGAAAAATACTTTTGCGCAAAAAAGTTGCGCGGAATTGTGCGCAATTGACACTAACTTCATTTTTTCAAATGGAACCCCCCCTTTTTAGGACGTCCCACAGTAAGACTTGGGCGTCCTTATGCGATCGATCTGGGGTGAAGTTGGACAACACTCAACAGAAAAAAAAAATAACCACACAGTAATCCGTTTTAGACCATTCTGAATCCAAATCCGCGAAAAAAACCATAGGTGTATGTCTGTGTGTGTGTGTGTGTGTGTGTATGTGTGTGTGTATGTGTGTGTGTAACAAAATCTTGTGTACTCTGCACAGGCCTTAGTTCTCAACCGATTTTCCTGGTTCTTTTTTTGTTCGTCGCGGAAAACTATCTAGTTGTGCACTACGTCGCCGGAATTTCGAATTTTGCCTTTTAAGAGGGGGAAAGGGGGGGTTAATGATCGAAAAACGTGCATTTTTGGGCATAATCTTGTGTACTCTACCCAGGCCTTAGTTCTCAAACGATTTTCGTGGTTCTTTTTTCTTTTGACGCGAAATACTATCTACGTGTGCACTACGGCGCCGGAATTTTGGATTTTGCTTTTTAAGAGGGGGAAAGGGGGGGTTAATGCTTAAAAACCGTGCGTTTGCGTGCACAATCTTGTAAACTCTGCCCAGGCCTCAATTTCCAACCGATTTGCGTGTTTCTTTTTTTGTTTGACTCAAATAACTTCCGAGTTGTACATAATTTCACCCGAGTCCCAAAATTCGCAAGGGGAGGGGGTTAGTGGGGGGATAATATTCACAAAATATCCGATTTTTCAATATTTCGGTTCCTTTACTGCTTACTAATTGTATCCAAGCTTTGAAATTGAGGAAAAATTCTCATTATACCTTAGGATTTGCATGAATTACTTTCAGTACCACCATGGAAATAAAAGTGGTGCCACCATGGTGCCAGGGCACCATAAACCTCATATTTCTTGGTTTTTTTTGTGTTTCACCTTGAATACGAATGTGAACCTTGACGGACTGCCTACTAAAACTAATAGATGAAAGTTCAATGTTATCACGTATTTCCGCTTTGGTGCCAGATTGGCACGATGGTGGTGGTGGGGGGGGGGGGGGTGAACTCGAATTCGCATGTTGGGTGTCGTAGATCATGGATTTTAAATTGCTCTTCGAATTCGAGGCTCCCGTGCCGCTAGAAATGTTAAGGTGGATAAGAGTGAGGGGGGGGGGGGTCAGTATTTCTTGCCTAAAGTAATAAATAAATTACATCGAGTGAAACAGTTTTATCACTTAACAACTGGTTAAACTGATCTAATCCTTATCCAATGGGACGTCCCCTGGAATGCATGCATTACTAAACAATATGTTTTATTACAGATTCGGATTCTACGTCAAATTTCATGAGAAATTCATACCCACATCGATTTGTTTTATTGCGCGCAACCTGGCTTTTTGAACGCTCTAAGTTGCGCAACTCCACAATTGCACAAAAATTAGATTTTGGAGAACCCTTAGTGTGGCACATGTTTTTTCATCATTTTTTAACGCTAAATCACATGGTGACATCCGTTTTTCAATTTGACTGGAATTTTTCAAAATAGCGGCCAAAAATTCGGTTGTTTTTAGTGAAAAAATCGCTCTTTTTAAATTGTTATGAGTTTTTAGGTAATTTTATTCCGTTCAAGCATGATCATGCTGTCAGTTGTTATTTTTAACTCCACCGTAGACGGCCCCAAGCCCGTGGTTCAAAAGGAGGTGAGAAAATAAAATTTCACGAAAAATTCATACCCACATCGATTTGTTTTATTGCGCGCAACCTGGCTTTTTGAACGCTCTAAGTTGCGCAGTTCCACAATTGCGCAAAAAATAGGTTTTGGAGAACCCTCAGTGTGGCACATTTTTTTTCATAATTTTTTAACGCTGAATCACAGGGTGTCATCCGTTTTGAGAAAAACCAAGATTTAAGAGGAAAAATTAACATTTCTTTCACGAAAACATCAGTTTTGAGGTCGAAATCATGTTTTTTTTTAATTTTCTCACCTCCTTTTGAACCACGGGCTTGGGGCCGTCTACGGTGGAGTTAAAAATAACAACTGACAGCATGATCATGCTTGAACGGAATAAAATTACCTAAAAACTCATAATAATTTAAAAAGAGCGATTTTTTCACTAAAAACAACCGAATTTTTGGCCGCTATTTTGAAAAATTCCAGTCAAATTGAAAAACGGATGTCACCATGTGATTTAGCGTTAAAAAATGATGAAAAAACATGTGCCACACTAAGGGTTCTCCAAAATCTAATTTTTGTGCAATTGTGGAGTTGCGCAACTTAGAGCGTTCAAAAAGCCAGGTTGCGCGCAATAAAACAAATCGATGTGGGTATGAAATTTGACGTAGAATCCGAATCTGTAATAAAAAAGGGGGGGTTCCATTTGAAAAAATGAAGTTAGTGTCAATTGCGCACGATTCCGCGCAACTTTTTTGCGCAAAAGTATTTTTCCTGAAATTCTCACAAAAAATCATGAAGAATTGCGTTGGTCGGAATTTTTTACGCTGTATTTTGCGAAAATGAAGGGGGGTTTAACCTTTTCGTGAAACACCCTGTATATTGTTGAGTAATGCATGCATTCCAGGGGACGTCCCATTGGATAAGGATCAGGTCAATTCAAACCAGTTGGTAAGCGATGAAACACGAATTTTTATTTACCTCCATCCTGCACAAAACTGATTCACTCAATGTACGTAATTTGGTTAGTACCTATTTTGAGTCAGAAATAGTGGACACCCCCCTCCTCTTCGCCGTCATGACATTTCTAGCGAGCCTCGAATTTGAAGAGCATTTTAAAATTCATGATCTACGATACCCACCATGGAAGTTCGAGCCCCCCCCCTCCATACCAAGGTGCCAGACTTGCACCAAAGCCGTCATACGTGGTAATGGTGAACTTTCATCTGTTAGTTTTGGTAGGTAGGTAGTCCGTAGTTGGTAGTTAACATCCGGATTCTAGGTTGTGATGATACAATCACCCAAGGACGGATGACACGGATGATCTATTTACCTCGTAACACACCCCCTATCATACCACATCCCACCCCCCTGGTCACAGTCCTTAAACCTCACAACTTGAAACAAGGAGGCAAAAATTCAACACCAATTCCCCTGTGGTTTTCACCCACTTCGCCCACACTGACCCTGCAGATCACTATTAAGCAAAAGCACGGCTCCCACAGACCAGCCAACTGTAAACTGACAACTGCAAAGCGCAACATGTGGGCCAGGACGGTTTCCCCAGGGATGCCTCCCAAAATTTCTCACCAGTTAAAATTCGCCGTCACCAGCCCCCTATATGACCCCAAATTTTTTCACCAGGGAGGAGTGTGATGATACAATCACTCAAGGACGGATGACACTTCCTGAGTAGGGTAAGAGAGGGGTCGAGGTGATGTGATAAGACAGTATTATCGTGATCGCGGCTCGACGTCCCTGTTCCCCAAGTCCACCCCGCTTCACGTAAGTTATTATTGAATATACCTCCTTCATTCCCGTCAGATTACGTGTCTTATTTCTCCCCAATTTCCAAGTAATTAGATCCCCGACTGGAGATCATTACAAGGTGAAACACATGAAAATCCACGAAATACGTGGTTTCTGTGTCATGGCACCACTGATTTGTTTCAGGGTGGCACAAAGTATAAAATATGAAAATCCAGAGGTATATTGAGAATTTTCCCTCAATTTCAAAGCTTCAGTACAATTACAAAGCTATAAAGGGACCGAAGTATTGAAAAATCGAATCACTACCCAGATTATTGTAAAAACGCTGCAAATCATTGCTCAAAGGTTTATTATTTTCTGTATAGATCATCCTTCTGTATAGATCACTGGTTCTCCATCAATAGCACCTACCACCATCTGTATTCTCCCTTGACCTTCCCTCTCAAATTTCAGCTCCTGCGTTCAATAGGATTGAAAATGGCTTCGGAGCTCACTCAGCTGATCAGTGATCAGAAGAGTGAAGAAGATCTCCTCGAATGCTGGAGACGCCTGGAAGAGCACTTCCATTCAATAGGATTGAAAATGGCTTTCGAGCTCACTCAGCTGATCAGTGATGTGAGGAGTGAAGAAGATCTCCTCGAATGCTGGAGACGCCTGGAAGAGCACTTCCATTCAATAGCATTGAAAATGGCTTCGGAGCTCACTCAGCTGATCAGTGATCTGATCAGTGAGCAATGATTTGCAGCGTTTTTTACCTACAAACATTGTTTTTACCTACCAATTTTTTTTTTACCTACCAACTATTGGTAGGTACTACCTACCACACTATAATGGCTTCACACCTTCACAATCAAGTTTATTAGAAAGAACTAAACGCTTCACACTCGATTCGAAAAATAGAAAGCTTGATATGGAAATTTGATTACTGGTTACGCAGAAGGGAAAACTGTATACAAATCGAAGAAATGAACAGCGATCGCATTTTAGTCAGATAAAATTTGAACGGCGATAAGACCTCTTTTGCGATTCACACTCATGATTCTGTTTTATCGAAGGAAAACCTTCAAATACTCGTAGGGACAGAACGGTTTGTCCTACAGAGCTCCGGGTGTTCTCAAAAATTTTTGAAAATTCTGTACTATTTAAAATTGGTGAAAAAACGATACCTTTATTTCGAGAGTTTTCGAGCTAGGGCACTCTTGAAAATTTCAACCCTTAATTTTCACCCCTTAGAAGTGACCTACATCAACCAAAAGCTTCGCGGCACAACTAGACCCCAAATGGAGCCCATATACCAAATTTGAACCAAATCGGTCCAGTGTTGCTAAGAAAAGTGCCGCGTACGGCGGACGGCGTACGGCGTACGGCGGACGGACGGAAATTTTTTTATTCGATTTTCGGATTCTACGTACCTTGAAACGTAAAACATCAAATTTTGAGGGGGGGTTAAAATTTTTTTTTCTTGCTCGATTCCAAAGGCTTATTATTGAAAATAATAAACCAAAATGGGGAGTGTCAACGCTTTACACATGGTGACATGAATATGTCTTTGAACACTGAGAAGGTATATTGCGGCATCGCGACAGTCAGAATAGTACAGTGTAACTCAGACGGTTTTCCACCGACAAAAATCGTTATCAACTAATTATGCCGAAATTTTATGCTGATACTCGGCGGTAAAAACAAGAAACCATGTCAAACAAGGTACCTAACGCTTTTTTTACGGACGAAATTTTGGGTTGACCCCAGAGATAAAGACATATTCATGTCAAAACTGGTGACCATTGGAAGTCATGAAATGGAGAAGATTTTGCTTGATTTGACAGATCTTGGGCCTGTAGGTGTTTTCCAAAATTGTCAGTACGTTGAAATTTTCAAACATTTTTATTGTTTGAGTTAAGAGTTTAAGTTATTGAAATTTTTGCACTAAAAATACCTATCTTAGGTATAGGAAATGTATAATTTGTTTCGATTTTTGAATTATACGTATCTTGAAACGTAAACCGTAAAATTTTATGTGGTGGGGGGGGGGGGTAAATTTTCTTTCTCGGTCAATTCCAAAGGTTTATTATTGAAAATAAAAACCAAAAATCTTAATTTTGCAACGGATTGAACTAAATTTGCTGTCACATTCGGTCGTTTCGCCCTGTATAAATAATCAATTATCCGTATTCGAGAAAAAAGGACTGTTAGATCGAGACATCGACGTTTCCGGAAAATTTGGCTCTCTTACTAATGTTCGGTAGGTACGTGCTAACAAATCATTCCTCCATCACGACTGCGCTACATTATCAGAGGTATAATCACCGAGCAACTGCCCAGTGGTTACCAACATCCGAAATGAACTCTCTGTTGTTTCTCAATTCCAAATCAACTCAGTTTCAAGGTGGGTATAGCGAGCTCCGTCCAGTTAAACGATGTTTCAAAATCGAAATGTAACTCGAAAGGGTTGACATGGCCTTATTAGTGTTTTGGTTAAGAGCCACTGGTTATTTCCTTCCAGATGACAGCCGCTCTAGAGCCATTTGCATAATGAATCCTTCACCTTTTTCTCTCCGAGAAGCTGTTGTAGAAAAAGAACGCAATGAGTACCGACAACGGAACTATACAAAGGACCGGACGTATATCTGAGTCAAGGATTCCCATTTCATATCTTTCAAATTCAATGCCACAAATTAAGGAAAAGTAGTACGGAGTACTTGCCAGTCAGTCAAAGGGACAGACAAGAAGGATAAACGCCAGAGAGGTCCTATGCTATAGTATAATGATATTAATAACCTTAGCCGATATTGCCACTCCTCATTAGCCTTCACAATTGTGATGAGATACTACTAGGTTACTTACACTAGAATAAAATTTATTCTGGTAATGTATTTAATACATTTATTCTTACTATAGGTAATTTATTCATTAAAATTACTAGACTTTGAAGTTGAAATATTCAACCAGAACTTGTCACTTGCTTTGAACCTCCAGGCACATACATAGAGAAGAGATGGATGACCATTAGGGTGAGTAGGGGCAAATGTTTGAAGTTTTGAATTTTCGTTTCTTTTTTTTTTTTTTTTGTGGGCCCCCATGACCAATTTTCCCCACAAAAGGCTTTTTTTGTAGTTAGGCATCTCTCCAACCTTCCATAAAAATAGTGACAATTTTCTTGAACGATTTGATGCCGAATATCCCATTTTGCGAGCCTTTGCAACCCAACAGTTGGGTAAAGGTTCGTACCAGTTTTGCTCTACGAATCGTATACACAATCGCAGATTGAGAGCTGGGGAGGTGCAGAATCTCACAAATGATTGACCAAAATAACATTATTAGGCAGCAAAAGTAAGTGGACAACAAAAACCTTCGTTTTTGGCCATGAAAGGCTCGCTTATTTTTCGAAAATCACAAGTTAGGGACATCTAAGTGCATAAGACTTTGTCTCATTGAATTACAAGTTAAGATAGAGAAACTTTCATACTTCTTAACAAGGCTTTCCCTCAAAAACTGAAACATAACAAAAAAGTTTGCAATGGGAACCTTTATTCTTTATTATTTGTGTTTAACAAATCCTCGACATTGTACTCGTGAAAACCCCAGAACTAATTTGTAGGATTTGAAGGTTTATTTACTCCTCTCACACGCAAAAATACGCCCAAAGCTGTTTGCACCTATGAACGGTGTTGAAAAATCGTGGAAAGTATGGAAAAATTACATCAAAAAAGTCAAAAATATACTTATTTCATTTTTTCAACAAAGTACTCGACTTTCTGAGGTTTCTCAGGGCAACTGACTTAGAGTAAACATATGAACTGCATACCTGATTCTCCCTAAAACTCATACCGGTCATTTTCAAACTTCCGTGAGAACCTTCGCCCCATGCAAACCTTTACCTCCACCTTCCCTACCTAGATAAGCTTTCCTAGCATTTTCAAGTCAAATTCACCGTTTAACAAGTCTAATTAACATATTTACAACCAAATTGTTAATTTTTCAAATCAAAACACCGTTTACAAATAAAATTCGCCGCTTTACTTATATGAAAATCATGAATTTCACTGGAAAAGGCTATTTTTAATCGATCTTTCGCGTCAGAGAATTTCTTGGTTCTGCTCGATGATGACTAAGGCCGAACATCTTTCTTTATTTGCCTTAATTTCTGATGGTCCATTCGATTCCAAACATTCTGACATTCTTTCCACATTACACAACTTGAACGTTGGATTGAAGTCAGATCGATTATAGATGCATGAGGAGACAGGGTCACTACTTGCACTTTTTGCTGCGCTCTCCGCAAATTAATTTCTACGTATTCCAGATTGCCCAGAAGTACTGAACAGGAACAGGGAATTTTTTCATGGTCATGTTTAACGAAGAGGAATTTTTTTAATCCATGGGTGGGAGTCAATTCCATTCTTGATCACCTGGTGTGCGCCCAGTGGGTCAGAACATAACAAGATTGATTTCGGTCGCCTCAATAAAATTCCATGCGGAAAAAATGTCAAATAGCTCGGCCGTGAATACTGAGCACTCTTTAGGGAGTGACGACGTGGCAACTCCAAATTCCTGTTTAGAGGTACAGAGACTTCCTTTGAGATTATTGTCAGTCACTTCAAAGGGCTGAAAAATAGGGCTTCAATTGTCAAAACGCTCAAAAAAAGGATTTAAAGGTATTGTTTTTTCATCAATTTGAAGTATTATTGAATTTTGAGAATAGAATGAGACCAATCACAGTTGTGTAGGACCAACTGTTTAAAGGATTGGAAGACTTTGGGTTGAATTCAAGATCAAAAGTAATTTATTAGTTTATACAATTAACTAGACAACGTAGTAGGTAACCTAACGACTGCCACCTGCTACTATGTAGTTTCTCATAATCCTACATTTTTCCCCTCTTCGTCGATTGCCCCTTCTCTTGCTCTCAACTGGTCGGCGTGTTTCCTTTTGATGAGACCCTCCGTCTGTACCTCATACGAGTAAGGCCCGTTCCTTTTCTTTATCACGCCTGGCTTCCAACCTTCTCCGAGTTCTTTCTTCATCCATACTTCTTCCCCTTCCTCGAAAATTCTTTGCTTCCTCCCCTCTGTTTGAATTTGTTGCTTCCAAACTTTCAACTCGATTTCTTTTCGCACATCCGGCTTCAAATTTTCAAAAATTGTGGGCAGTCTTCGTCCTAAAAACAGTTCAGCTGGAGCTCTCCCAGTTGTCTTTTGTGGCGAATTCCTGTAACTGAACAGAACATTTTGGAGGGTTAATGTTGGTTCTTTCAATTCTTTTTTCGATGATTTGTATCTTCTTTTCAGTGTTCTTATGAGTCGCTCAACCATTCCATTGCTTCTAGGATGATAAGGGGTCGTTTTGATGTGACGTACTCCATTCCTTTTGAAGAAACTCTCTATTTCAGCTGAGACTAATTGTGGTCCATTATCAGAAACAATTTCTTTGGGAATTCCATATCGGCTGAACCATCCTCTCAATTTTTGTATTATTATTGTGGATGTTGTTGATTTTAGGCACTCGACTTCTGCCCATTTTGATAGTGCATCAATTCCAACCAGCCATGTCACCCCATCTACCGGTCCAGCCAAGTCTATGTGGACTCGCTCCCAAACTTGATTTGGTACGTTCCAGGGATAGATAGGCACCTCTTCAATGTCATCTCTGTGCTCCTGACATGCTGAACACCTCTTTACATAAACTTCTACATCCTGGTCAATGTGTGGCCACCAAACATAATACCTTGCCACAGCTCTCATGGCTGCAATGCCAGGATGTCCACAATGTAAGATTTTTAATATATCTTGTCTCATGGTAGATGGAACGACTACCCTTCCGAACCACATCAAAATGTCCTCTTCCACCACCAACTCATCAGCTCTTTGTTTGAAGGATTTCAAATTCCCAGGTACTGTTTCTGGCCATGATCTATTCAAGACATACTGCAACACTTTCCTAATCTCTTCATCTTTCTTGTTTTCTTTTCTCAGTTTGTCAATGGTTAGAATTGTTTCCACCTTTTCCAAGTTCAGGAACTTTATTTCCGTAGTATCCTCTCCATCTTGACTTACAGGTAACCGTGAAAGCATGTCAGCTATCTCGTTATCTGTCCCTCGTCGATATTCAACAGTATAACTATATCTATTTAGCTCCAAGGCCCACCTTATTAGTCTGTTATTGATTACCTTCGATAGGCTTCTCTTCTCACTGAATATTCTTTGTAACGGTTTGTGGTCTGTTACGAGTGTAAATTTTCTTCCATAAATATACTGGTGAAATTTCTTGACTCCGAACATAATTGCCAATGCTTCTCTGTCGATATTTGCATAGCGTCTTTCAGTTTCTGATAGTTTCCTACTCGCATATGCAATCGGCCTTTCAATTCCTCTCCCAAACCTATGCATGAGGACACTACCCAATCCATCTTCAGAAGCGTCACAGACCAGGATCAGATCTTTGCTTTCGTCATAAGGCACTACCGTATCTTCAGATGATAGTATTGTTTTAACTTTCTGGAAAACCTTCTCTTCGATTTCTGTCCAAATCCATCGAGCATTTTTCCCAGTTATCTTATGGAGTGGTGCACATATTCCATGTAAATGTGGAATAAATTTTTCATGATAATTGACATGGCCTAAAAATGAACGAAGTTGTTTCTTGTTAGTTGGGGTCGGTGTATTCTTGATTGCCACAATCTTTTCATCTGATGGATGAATCCCGTTTTTATCTATCAAATGTCCTAGATATTTGACTTTCTGTTGAAAAAATTTACATTTCTCAATTTTGGCTTTTAGACCCATTTTTTGCATTCTTGTGAGGACTTCTCTTACATTATCTTCATGTTCTTTCCTACTTCTTCCTGTGATTATAATATCATCTAAAAGTACTCCCACCCGTTCCATTCCGACTAACACTTTTTTCATGATACGCTGATAAATGCCAGGACATGAAGATATTCCAAACGGCAATCTCCTATAGCGGAAATACCCCATGTGTGTTGCGATGATAAGGTATTTTCTGTATTCTTCAGCCACTTCCAATTGTAAATACGCGTCTTTCAGGTCAATCAACGTGAACTCCTCACCACCACACAACTTGGCTGTGAGTTGTTCGAAAGTTGGTAGTAAAGCCGTTTCAAGAATTATTTCAGGATTCAGTGTCACTGCATAGTCCCCACAAATTCGTATATCCCCATTAGGTTTTTCAATATTTACCGTCGGAGTCGCCCACTCTATAGGTGTTTCTGCTGGGTCAACTTTTTCTAATATTCCTTCTCTCAAAAGTCTATCCAGTTCATTCTCGATGCGTTTTTTCATTGGAAAAGGAACTCGTCGAGCTGGAAAACGTTTTGGTATTGCATTTTGTCTCACATGGATTTTAGCTTGCATGCCCTTTATTTTACCCAACTGTCCGTCAAAAACTTCATGAAACTCACGAATTAGTCTCGCTTCTTCATTTTTTGTTTTTCCTAGCGTATCCTTGACCTTTTTTTCAACGACCTTCCTGATTTTTACATTCTTTGGTAGTTCCATCCCAAAAGCCATGATCCACGGTAATCCAAATAAAGGTGTATCATTACCTCTAACTACTGCAGCTTTGAGAAGTTTTGTTTTTTCTTGTATTTTCACTTTCATTTTACATTCCCCCATAACGTCCAAAGCATTGTTTCCATAAGCTAGATATTTTGATGTTGTCTGGTCTAGCTTTGGAGCTCCTATATATCTCCAAAGTTCACTACTTATTATTGAAGCTCTTGCTCCAGAGTCAAATTCCATATTTGTTGGTATTCCGTTTAGTTCTACTAGAATCTTGGCTTGAGGATTTGTTCTAGCTTTCTGTTCTACTTTATTGATACCTCTTTTGTCGCTTTCAGAGTCACTGCTACTGTCTGTTGTTTCTCCATGTGTCTCATTCTTGGAGACTTGTCTAACTTTCTTATTTGCTCTACACATTCTCGAAAAATGACCTATTTTCGTGCAGTTGTAACAGGTTGTTCCCTTTGCTGGACATGTTTTATCCCTCTCGTGATGAAATCCACATCTGGAACACCGCTCCTTATTTTCTTCTTTTTCTTTCCTAAAAACTTTGGTCCCTAGCAGTTTCTTCCGTGTATTAATTTTATTTACCTCATGTTGCCTAGCCTCATCTGTTCGCAATTCTTTTTGAGCGGTTTCCATAGACTCAGCCAATTCTAATAGTTGATGAAGTTTTAGAAAAGACTTGTCATGATTGATTCCATTCGGCCAACGTTGCCGAATCTCAATCTCAAATTTTGAAAATCTTATCCCACCAGCAAACCTATCCCTCACTCTTTCCTCGAAGTACCCTCCATAGTTGCATAGTACCGCTAATTCTTTCAGCCGAGTTACAAACGAGGCAAAACTTTCATCAGAATTCCTCATACTTTGTTCAAATTCTAAACGAGCCGTGAACACTGTCTTCTTGGGTTTGTATATGGACCTGAAAGCTGTCAAAAGATGATCCCATGTGACTTCACATACATTGTCAGGCAATAAGAAATTCTTCACTCTTTTGAGCGGGGTTGAACCTACATAAGCAAGAAGGAGATCACGTCTGGCGTTCTTCAATTTTGTTGTTTCCCCTCCTAGTCCTTTAACTCTACACAATAGTAAAAACTGACTTTCATAGTCCTCCCAGGAATTTTCTTCCAAAAATGGTTGTGCTGAAAATTTTTCCATCTTACGAACCAATGCTTCATCTTCATTCTTCTCTCCTCTCGGTTGTGGTCTTCTTAACTCCAGATCTGATCCAATCTCCTCTATTTCTTCGTCATCGTCTTCCCTTCGGGTGTGGATAGTCGCACGCGTCGTGAACCTCTTACTAAGTCTTCTCGTTGACTCATCGAAGTCATTAACGCCACTATCAGGTTTTTTTTCCGTTCTTTTTCCCAACCATTTGTCGCCAATAAAGGATTGGAAGACTTTGGGTTGAATTCAAGATCAAAAGTAATTTATTAGTTTATACAATTAACTAGACAACGTAGTAGGTAACCTAACGACTGCCACCTGCTACTATGTAGTTTCTCATAATCCTACACTGTTCACTCCCCATAAGGAACCGTTCATTCAATAAGACGAACATTAAGGCAGAATGAGGAATAACTCTTTGATCGGAATTGTTGGTTTGTTTTACCAGAGTTTTATATCACTCATTTGGACCACCGTAGCAACTAAAAACTGAATTTCGTAATGAAGGCACAAACAACTCTCGGATAACGATGATTTGCTAGTCAAAACCAAGTTGGTGGGTAATCTTGCGATAATAATTTATTATGGAAATTTATTATGGATAATAATAGAAAGACGAGTTCCTTTCAGGCAGGTGATCTATATAGGAAAATAATAAACCGTTATGTAATATTTTGCAGCTTTTTTTCAAAGACCAGAGACATAGTTTCTTACCTACCAGAACAACGAGTTTTCTACATGTAGGAGTAAATTAAAATTTTGCTACCTACCTACCTTCATACCCACTGGTCTGAAAAAATTAGTTTTACAAGTGCATCACCAATCACTAAAAATTATTTCAAATTTTGGTTCATCCTAATTTCAAGATTCGTGAAGGTATTCACCAAACAAATTTGAATATATGTTCCTCCCAACTTGCGAAACCTCACTATTCCTTCTTTATGTCATAACTATCTTTATTTTTTTAAAATAATTAGTAGGTAAACCTACTCTTTGATTGATGTGAAGATCTCGTCGTTTGCATCCTCACCCCACTAGTCTAGTATTTTTCGTTTTACAAGTGTTTGATAACCGAACAGCGAAAATAATTTCAACCTTTCTCTTCCCAGTTTCAAGATTTATAAAGGTATTTATACCTATACTAATTTGAATAAAAGTTCATTCCAACTTTTGAAAATCATCATTCCTTCAGTATGTTTTGTGACTAGTAGGTAAACCTACTCAACGATCGATGTGAAGACTCATCGTTTGCATCACTATTCGCTTGTATTTCATAGGTATTTTCCCCATTCTCCCATATTCCTGCTTGTTACGTACTCTGAAATTAGAAATGGTTAGCTAACTAAGTGATGGCAGCGTATACTTGAATTCTATTAAGTCCGTTGTAAGGAGAACAATGGGATAGTGTGAACAAGTCAACCAATCAAAACGGAAGAGACGCTTGCGTTTCCAAGGACGATGCATTATCAAGATGTT
This sequence comes from Apolygus lucorum, assembly GCA_009739505.2. Lineage (NCBI taxonomy): Eukaryota > Metazoa > Arthropoda > Insecta > Hemiptera > Miridae > Apolygus > Apolygus lucorum. Next base: position 26,375,937 of record CM019173.2, on the reverse strand, counting down.
GGTCTATTTTGCTTTGCCTGTGTTCTCGTCAAGATCAAGGGCGTTCCTTCTTATCTATTTTTTGTGAGAAAAGAGAGATGAGGTCAAAACGACCACAATGAATGACATGTTCCGCAGGTATCTGACAACCTACTCGCATTATCCCGTCGCTGTTTTTTTTCTTATCATTGACAATTGAAATAGTTTTCAGGATTAGAATTTCATTAGAGACCTATTGGTTATACTAAGCAAGCAAACAGCTCGTTAGAATAATAGTGATACTAGAAAGACTATTCAGTCTTTCAAATTTTTTTCTTCCGAGTCCAACAAGATAGCGGAAACAATGTTTCACTTTTTCAAGGCTAAAAATGTCCTCTAAAATCAAAATGTTCACTCGCCAGACCTTCCTGTACAATTTTGGTTCCGTAGTCTGGGCTCTCAGTACCGAAAACTTTCATTTGAAATTCTTTCATCTAAAAATAGCGTTTTTGGCAAGTTGGTTCATTCTTATTATCCAACATTGCAAAATATCTTTGCAGTCCAAGTGTAGTTCATAGCTTCCTGTCAGTGTTCATTTGGGTATTGTATGGAGTTTTGATTGGTTTTGGGGGGTGTCGACTACTGGCACAAATTTCGGCTCATTTTTAGTAATAGACAGTCGACAGAGGGAGAGGAGTTCGATTTCTGAAACATTGAAGAATTTGGTACGCGCAGTAGTCAAAAATAGCTATTGTTTCTTTTAAAATATACGGTTAAAAAAAATATGGTCTGAAGTTTTAGAGAATAGAATTTTAACTTCGTAATCGTTTTTGTTTATAGAAAAGTGAGAAAATAACACGACTGTCCATTAAAAAGCAAAAGGAGGTCATCAATATATATTAGATATCTTATATAATATAAATTAATGAATATATCTAGATATAATATAAAATGATAGGTGGTACATATTATTACATAATTTTAATTATTTCGTACTGCGATTTTAATATTACAAAGCGTGAATGTAAGGATTTATATTTCTCAAGGAATATCCTTTCTTGGAACTCAGTCGGAACCAGTCGACTGACTAAAAGCTACTGTCGACTCCTGAAGAAAATGTCTTCCACGGATGTCAACTATTGGAGCATTGAGATTTGTTACAAAACTTTTTTTTCCAAAAAGGTTTAGTCGATTTTTCCTCTGCCAGGCCTTTTGAAGATGAATCTAGAGCACATAATGCGCTGGTTTGCAACAAAAAAAAACAAAAAAAATTTCCTAAAAATTCGTGACGGTTGTTTATTGACGGGCCCTCCGAGTTTGCTACAATAAATCTTTTAAAAAACTCATTCAAAATAACACTTATTCAACAACTAGAAAACATCATAGGAGAGATAAATTTCCGTAACAATAGGAGGCGTAACGAATGTTTGATGCAGGGTAGATAAAGAGTTGGATAACCTGTGACGTAAAATCAGACGCTCTCAGGCCATAAATTCATTTCGTTTTTTTATATTGATGGGTATTTCAAAGTGGTGACGAGCCTTTGATAATACGCTACTTTTATCATTTTATCATTTATTCGGGGTGCATGGTGCGAATTTATTGGCCCTTGATTCAAAGGGTTCTGAAGAAAACGAAATACAACTTATGAAAACATACGCAGGTTGACAGAAACACGAAATAAAGAGCTAAACTGGTTCAACTAGAGCAGTATTTCAGATTGGATGAGTTCCCGAACCATAATGGGGTTATCCAAAGAGGAAAACTAATCGAATAGCTGAGAAACGATATTGTGATTGTGACCGTCACATGTTGACCATCTCTGTGAGAATCTCGGTCCCAGTTGGTTTTGTGTTAAATGTTTTAGTGTAAAATACAGACTTCCCATTTCGGGCGTTATTTTTGTGATGTTTGAACAGTAATTTAGAGACTGTAAAACTGAGGGGAGGAGGAAACTTATTTTGAATACAACAATTCATTTGAATTACATTTTATCTAACATGAATAGTCTCCACTTACTCAGTTGTCACTCTGATTCCCTTAGGTTCAAGCCGAATTAATGGTCTTAGAGTGGAATACTGGTCAAAAACCTTATTCGGGATAACTTTCCAATTTTTAGAAAAGTCCAATCTGGGAAGCTTTTGCTTTTGTTCGAGTTTTACGTACTACTGTAGCTATATGAATCCTACTACTACAGGCTAGGATACCCTAGGCTCCATGAATACTGGGACTACTACAGTAGGCTCCTAGGACTCACTTACTGGCTAGGATACCTCGGATTCTAGACTATCTAAGATCCTACAACGACATCCAATTACAACTACACAGAGCATGGATACTACCTAGAATGTGAATCCCACTTCATATACAGGGTGTCCACAAAACAGGTCTCATTCCTTCACTATGTCATTCCTTTTGAAGTCGTTTTTTTTCTTCGTGATTTTGACCTCATATCATTAAATTGGTAATAGGGGTATTCACGGTTGAGCTTATCGTGTTAAACGTGTTAAGTGGTAAATTTGTTAAACAAAAAAACTGTGAACAACCCCAGTCGACTCGTGTTAAACGTGCTAAAGTTGTTGAAGTCTCATCACTCCTTCTTCTTCGATTACCTGGCTAGATCGCAGCCATTAGGGTCGTATGGTTATTGTCTGGCATGATTCGGTGGAGGAAGTGTGAACGAGAAGGGGAAAACGCCATAAATTCGGTAAAAATGAGGAGAAAAAAATCTACAACGTCCATCATTGTTTGTTCCATGGCAAAAAAACAAGCAAAGTTATTTTACCACAGGAGACAACTTTTATACCACCTAGGTATATTGTTTACAGATTTTTTACTTTTTACACTGAAAATTTGAGGATTACTCACTGCAGTCATGTCGAAGAAAAGTTGTAAACAAGAACTTGTTGATGATGAAGTGGTCAAGAAAACAGTTTTTCGCATTTTTCCTTCACTTGCATTGCATCTATTTGTTCCTCCCAACTACCTTTCTCTTCCCTCCATACCTCCAAGAGACCTCCATACCTTCAACTCCAACTCAAATAACTCACAAAATAACCGAGACAAACAAACGAACTCCAACTCAACAGACTCCAACTCAAAAAAACTAAGACGAAACTAATTAACTCACAAGTAAACTGACTGAAAAACAGCTGGCAAGTTATCGGCCATTTTCTTTCTGATGTTGCGACGGATAACACGTTTAGCACACACTTTAACAGATCATTCGGGTGTGTTAACTTACGACGACTGATAACACACTTTGATGAGATGTTTACGACCGATTCGTTCGACGTTAAACACGTTCTCGACGTATAACACGTTAACACGTCGAGAACGGCCCGACCGTGAATACCCCTAATAACTCCTATAATTTGCTGTGATAACTACAATTTGAGGATACCGTTGGAAAGAGCATTAAATTTGCTATCTCTCTAATACCAGATCAATTTGTTTTGGTTCAATTTTACGGGGAATACAGTAACTTAAAAAGTGAACTTAGTAATTTTTCGAATCTTTCCGTAATGTCCCAATAATTCGAGATAATTAACTATTGCCGGTAAGCCTAAAAACTGCGCCAGAATCTCAGCTTTCCAATGATATAACCATAAAAATATTTTATTGCGGTTTAGTGCGATGGTAGTGTATGACAATCGACCGGATGTAAATTATGTCAGCTTTATTGGGATTTGGGTCCAACAACAAAATCCTCCTCTTTCACCAAATTTTCGAAAAATTTATTTTCTTCATCAGGGCTCAGAGGATGAGTTTAGGTTTGAACATCAAACCACGGTCGGGAACAAAGAGGTATAAACCAGGAACACTAATCATTAAAAATTGGTGTTAAAAAACTTGACTATTATAATAAAATTTGGAAAAACACAATAACATCAGGCTTTAAATTGGTAAAAAACAAATCAAGAACAAGAAGAATTTAGTGCGATGGTTGATTCTTAATGTTGGGTTTGAGGGAGGGTGAGGAGTTATAAGCCGCTGCAAAAGAGGATCGGCTTATAACTCCTCACCCTCAAACCCAACTTAAAAAATATTTACGAATTTAAGGGAGAAATTTTTGTTTGAACGCGAAAAAACGAGCATTTTTTTTCAACGAAATCGATGGTTTGACGGGAGGATTCGGGGGTCTTCACCGCCTCGGCTCCTCCACATCCAAAGCACAGAGTCCTCCCGTCAAACCGTCGATTTTGTTGAAAAAAAGTCACACAAATTTCTCCCTTAAATTTGACTGTAACATATATTTTGATTATACCATTGGAAGCTGAGATTCTGGCGCAGTTTTTAGGCTTACCGGCAATAGTTGATCATCTCAAATTAATTGGACAACGACGTTGAAAAACGGAAAGTTTTCGAAAAGTTACCTACTAAGTTCACTTTTTAGGTTGCTTAATTCCCCGTAAAATTCAACTGGAAAAATTTTATGTAGTACTAGGGAGATAGGATAGTTAATGCTCTTTCAAGCGGTATCCTCAAATTGTACTTATTACAGAAAATTAAAGGAGTAATCACCAATTAATGAGGTCACCAACAAGAGGTCAACATCACAAGAAAAAACTTTAAAATTGAAATAAATTGGAAAAGAAGCCTCTAAAAAAATTACAAGAAGACATTTTTTGTTGCAAATTAGTTGTAGAATCGACCCCTTGAAGGAATGAGACCTGTTTTGTAGACACCCTGTATATCTGGGATCCTACTACTATGAGGGTACCTACTATGTGAGTTCCACTTCATATTTACCTGGGATCCTAATACTTTAGGCTCCTAGACTTACTCTAAGACACCCTAGGCTACTAGGAGTACTACGGTAGGCCCCTCGGATCACTACAGGCTAGGGAACCTGGGCTCCTGAGCTACCTAGGATTGTGCTTCTACATACTCTAGGATATTACTATTAGTCCTACTATGAGGATACCTAATATCTTACTACGTAGACCTAAGATCATACTACTAGACCTACTAAGTGAATCGTGCTATATAGACCTAGCTATGTAGATACCTACTACTTAGCTATAGTAGCTATGAGGATACCCCACTAAAATGAAATCATTCAGTACATACGAGTAAGTACTGAAAAGTACTAGCAATACTGAAAGTACTGTTTGTACGGGTTGATATCACCAAGGACATAAATCACATAATATTGAGTTTCGTCAATTTCTACATCATAATAATAATAAACTCGAGATTAATCGTCGCCTGATCACCGCCAGAACCCCAGAAATATCGGACGGTGGCATCACGTGCAAACCTTGACATCCTAGACAGTTGTACGGACGTCCGAAACGATGTATGGATAGCGTACCTTCTTTCAATATCGTAAACGTGAGGGTACTGCAAATACCGAAAGATATTCGTATCTCTGCGAAATCACTAGCCGACTCCAGCCTTGAAAAACCTTTTATAACACCTGCTGTATTAGTTTGCACGGACAATAGGTAATTCGCTCTTATGCAACCAAGTACAACTAACTGAAATCAGAATAAACTGTTCATTTAATTAATTTGCGAGATTATTGCCCACACTCGGTGGTTTTCGTGAAAGTAAATATTTTATTTCTTTAATATCTTCATTCATTTTTGTGTGAAGAGGATCAATCTTGCATATCATTACACAAGGAGAAAACGTCTGGAAAGTTGGGAACAAACGTCTAAAATACACCTACAGCATTAGTTCATGAATCCTCCGCTAGGGATAGTAAAGCATTTTTCCCTTGCATCGCATTATCTCAAGCTTTACCAAAATAGGTAACTGAGCTTATCTCATCTGATTCAAAGGAAAAGCGCTTTATTATCCCAAGCGGAGGATTCATGAACTAATGCTGTAGGTGTGATTTAGACGCTTTTAAGTTGGGAGAGCAGTATAATAATATTATATATTATATAATAATATTATAATAATATTATTATATTAATAATAATTAATAATTATTAATTATTAATAATAATATTTAATAAATAATAATTAAATAAATAATTAATAAATAAATTAAATTAAATAAATTAAATAATTAAATTAATAAAATAAATTAAATTAATAAATTAATATTTAATAATATTTAATAATTATTTAATTATTATATTAATAATAATATTATATATTATATAATATACTATAGGTCAATAGACTCTTCAAACAGAATTACATGGACTAAAGGAACACATTGTTCGTTTTATAGATCAATACTACCTACAAAATCTTCGTGTCCCGGTTTTCTCAATCATGTTGGTTTTATTCAGGAAGCTCCCAACAATGGCGGAGGGGAGCTTCTCCCCATCCTATTTATTCTTATTCCTACTTTTGTACTTTTTTCTGGCGCTACTACTAATGCTAAAGTATGGATTGGATGGAATTGGAACGGGTTTTGGGCTTTTTCTATAATACCCTTCTTCATTCATCTTCCTTGAATTTTGTAAGATTGAACAGCAAAATCTTCGTTTTCTCTCTGATTTTCCCTAATCCCGATTGTATCCGAGTCCCATTTGTTTTCAATCCTGAACTCCATAGGAAATATGTCTGGTTCTATCCCTCTTTTAAAGTATTTGATGTAAGACGCGGGTGGTGATACCACGGAGTACGGCTGCCGAGGTGCCCAACTCGTGTAACTCCTTGGCGCTTTTTCCACACTGACAAGGTTGTGGCTATTGACCCTGATGTTCTTGGGTACACTACTTTTAGATACCGACATCGCTTGCTGTAAATTATCTGTATCGCAGGCACTTTCTTATCTTAGCCAGCAGAGCCACTCTGTAACTTGGCGACAACGAAACGCGCCTTTAACGCTCAATATCGACGATCGGTATTCTGCAGACACGAAATAACAATAAAACAATAAATCCCTAAACAATAAATTACTGTCGCTATCGTCTTTATGAAACATATAGTTTAGTAATACATGCATTCCAAGAGACATACCTTTGGATAAGCATTAGGCATATTATTATAATATGCCTAATGCTTATCCAAAGGTATGATTTTTAAATGACCTATAATAGGTCAATTTAATCCAGTTGGTAAGCGATAAAACACGCATTTTTATTTACCTTCCTGCTGCACGAAACTGTTTCACTCAATTCAATTTACGATCAATCAATCAATCAAATATTGAGCAAATATATGTATATTGCTTCCGAGTCTACCAAGGTAGCGGAAGCTTTGTTTTCACTTTTCAAGGACGAAAAAAAAAGTTCTCCAAAATCAAAATTTTCACTCGCGTTTTGCGTTTTAGACCTTTCTGAACAATTTTGGTTCCGTGTCTGTGTGTCTGTCTGTCTGTGTGTCTGTCTGCCTGTCCGTCTGTCATGAATTCCTTGTAACGAGCATAACTATACGAAGTTATTGTCCGATTTCGATGAAATTTTCAGGGATTGTGCGGGTTGGAAGTGTAGACGGTCCCCTATGAAAATCATCATCCTCGGACTGATAGAAGCGACTGCGCATGCGCAAACGTGAATTCCTTGTAACGGCCATAACTTCCACATTTTCCATCCGATTTCAATGACATTTTCAGGGATGTTACAGATTAGTGTTTAGATGGTCCCCTATGAAAATCATCACCCCCGGACTGATAGTAGCCGCTGCGCATGCGCAATCGTAAAATTCTTGTAACAGCCGTAGCAGTTGCGTCTGAGGTGAGGATCTCAAAGCCAGTCAACCAACCCCTTTGTAGATCAGTGAGCAAAGTACTGGACTTACACCCAGGAGTCCCAGGTTCGACTCCCAGTCTTGCTAAGAAATTTTTTGATTCCAATCACTACCGCACTTACATTTTTCGTCCGAATTTGATGAAATTTTCTAGGATTGTCCAGATTAGCGTGTAGATGGTACCCTATGAGGGTAGTGAAAAGTACTTAGAGATTGGTGTTTTCAGATTAACTACTATGCATCGGATCATCTATATAATCGGGTTATGGATACGAGGAAGCTATGTGCCACACCCACTTGGCAGACGTTTTTATATTGTAACGGCCAAAATGGCAAAACAATCCTAAGCACGAAATAAATAATAGTAAAAAGGAATTCATAACAAATATTAAGTGTATCTGCTTAGATAACAAGGTACCTAAAAAACGAAATGGAAAAAAACACTTATTTTGTGAAGTTCAGCGTTAATTAATAAAAACTATGTTGAAATGAACTAACAGGTAAGGAACGAAAATTGACTGGCAAGGAATTATAAAATCTGACACCATTCTGCATTGGGTCACAATGCAAAGAAATACTTAGTTGTACTTAGGGCGTACCTAAGTAGTACTTAGGGGATACTAGGTCCATGTCTGGCACCAAAGCAGTAATAAACTACTAAAAAAACTACAGTAGGTACTTAAAATAGTTGCAAGTAGTTACTACTTCATAACATTGAGTTGTAGGTTATGACTTCGAGTAGTACCTATCTAGCACTTTTAATTTAATAAAATAACAATACGATTCCTTACCATGAGGGGTATTCTTCATCAATCATTATTCCATGATAGATATGAAGCACGAATTGAAAATTCCGATTAAATTCTCGGTGGTAAACTAACACAAACAAACTTAGAACAAAACAAACAACACAAGTGAGATGAACTGGAACTGCCACTCCCACCCCACCTTCATTGATAACATAACCATAGAAACTGATATCAGTACGTCTTTCCATTGGCTAAAATAATGTGTTGCTGCCTTGCTCGACCAAGACCGGAATATCGGAGAGAAATGTCGTTACTTTCAATTTCAACAGTTGGTAGAAATGATAGTTGTTTTAGTTGTTGAAGTGATCATCTGATGATTGAAATGTGTGTGTTTTTTTGGGTTTGGTCTCTAATTATAGCCTATCTCAACTAGAGACTATAATTTTCACGTTTAAAATTAAATGTTATTAAAGAGGAATCTATTAATTAGCTTACAAGTTATTAGTGGTCTGTGTTGCTCAACTCAACTAGTCAGACTGAAACGAAGCTTTGGGTATGTGAGTTTTCTTTCTACTGTTGACATTCATCCATGAGTTATGATTTCTCAGCCCTCGAATACCGCGTTGCCTCCCTGTAATAAAATAATTCTATGCTCTGCTTTGTGGACCATGTCGTGTGCATAATCTGAAGCAACTCAGTGAGATGATCAATTCACGTGAATCAAATAGGAAACATCTCAATAACAAAACTGAATGAGGAATTTCACCATGTCCGAATTTCCTATTTTTGACCCCAAAATCTGATTCAGCACCTCGAAAAACCCCCTAAGGCAAACTTTCAGCCCGAACTTCCTAATTTACGAATAAACAAAACAGTGTGGAAAATACGAATGTTTAAAAAAACCGGGAAAATGACGTCATCCCGGAATAGTTCATTTATGGCCGCTTGAAGCGCTGAGATCGAGAAATCTATAGTCCCCAGATGCAACATTTCACGAAAAAGTAAAGTTCGAAATCGAAAAACTGAAGAAAAAAATAGAAAAAGCAAGATGGGGAAAATTAGGTTTCCTCGGTTTTTGTTAAATAACTTTTCTCTTAGAAAACACGATTTTGTCGTCCCAATGGGCACCACTGGAAGGAGACAGCGATCTGAACAGCCCAATCAGCGAGCGTTCCCGCTTCACGTCCATTTTCCCGGTTAGTTTTGAAATCAAAAATTTTGATTGTCTCCCAAAAATAACAGGAGACTTATTTTCCGAAATCAGCCCAATTTTCATCTATCCCACACCATTAACTATTCAGGAAAAATGCAAACAGAATTCGGTGAAATTCCTCATTGTCTATTGGGTCGTATCTATTAGATGACGAAGAAGGGGAGTTCTTTTGTAGGTAGAGTTACATCAGAAAGCGAAGGAGCAAAACGTTTGTGGCAGATACAGGTGGACTTGGTTCTGCAGTCCTTCCTGTGACTTGCAAAATGCTTCTGTTGGTCTCCCTTGTGCACAGCCAGTGCAGTTCCAGCATTTTCTAGAAAACGCTTTTGAAAAACAGAAAGATCCTGACGAGTTCTGTACTTTTTGTGGCATTTCGCCACTTCTTTTGGATTGAATTCAAAGAATAAGAACCTAATCTTGTCCTTGTCCCCTCCTCCTTCCACAATTATAATTTCATTTGCGATTTTCTTCCCCTCTCCTAATTTGGACCACTGGCCGCCACTGGTTTTGGTGTGTTCAATGTGTCAGCCAGAGCACCCTTCCCGCGTCTGGGATGGAGTAAAAATAAAAAAACGTCTGCCAAGTGGGTGTGGCACATAGCTTCCTCGTATCCATAACCCGATTATACAGATGATCCGATGCATAGTAGTTAGTCTCAAAACACCGATCTCTAAGTACCTTTCACCAGCCTCATAGGGGACCATCTACACGCTAATCTGGACAATCCTAGAAAATTTCATCAAATTCGGATGAAAAATTAAGTGAGTAGATGTATGTGATTGGATCAAAAAAACGTCTGCCAAGTGGGTGTGGCACATAGCTTCCTCGTATCCATAACCCGATTATATAGATGATCCGATGCATAGTAGTTAATCTGAAAACACCAATCTCTAAGTACCTTTCACTACCCTCATAGGGTACCATCTACACGCTAATCTGGACAATCCTAGAAAATTTCATCAAATTCGGACGAAAAATGTAAGTGCGGTAGTGATTGGAATCAAAAAATTTCATAGCCAGACTGGGAATCGAACCTGGAACTCTTAGGTGTGAGTGCAGTAATTTGCTTACTGATCTACAGAGGGGTTTGTAAATTGTCTTTGAGATCCTCTCTTCAGACGCAACTGTTACGGCTGTTACAAGTATTTTACGATTGCGCATGCGCAGAGGCTACTGTAAATTTTAAGGCCTTGATTTTCATTGGGGACCATCTACAACTTAATCCGCGTAATCCCTGAAAATGTCATCGAAATCGGGTAGAAATTGTGGAAGTTATGGCTGTTACAAGTAATTCACGTTCGCGCATGCGCATCGGCTACTATCAGTCCGGGGGTGATGATTTTCATAGGGGACCATCTAAAAACTAATCTGTAACATCCCTGAAAATTTCATTGAAATCGGACGGAAAATGTGGAAGTTACGGCCGTTACAAGAAAATTAACGTTTGCGCATGCGCAGTGACTACTATCAGTCCGAAGGTGATGATTTTCATAGGGGACCATCTAATCACTAATCTGTAACATCCCTGAAAATTTCATTGAAATCGGATGGAAAATGTGGAAGTTATGGCTGTTACAAGGAATTCAGGTTTGCGCATGCGCAGTCGCTTCTATCAGTCCGAGGATGATGATTTTCATAGGGGACCGTCTACACACCAACCCGCACAATCCCTGAAAATTTCATAGAAATCGGACAATAACTTCGTATAGTTATGCGCGTTACAAGGAAATCATGACAGACACACAGACACATAGACAGACAGACACACAGACAGACAGACACGGAACCAAAATTGTTCAGAAAGGTCTAAAACGCAAAACGCGAGTGAAAATTTTGATTTTGGAGAACTTTTTTTTTTCGTCCTTGAAAAGTGAAAACAAAGCTTCCGCTACCTTGGTAGACTCGGAAGCAAAATACTTAGCCTCAGCTGGGATTCGAACCCGCGACCCCTGAGGGACAGTTGAAGTCATGGCTGTTACAAGGAATTCACGTTTGCGCATGCGCAGTCGCTTCTATCAGTCCGGGGATGATGATTTTCATAGGGGACCATCTACAACCTAATCCACATAATCCCTGAAAATTTCATCGAGATCGGGTGGAAAATGTAAAAGTTATGGCCGTTACAAGGAAATTCACGTTTGCGCATGCGCAGTCGCTTCTATCAGTCCGGGGATGATGATTTTCATAGGGGACCGTCTACACACCAACCCGCACAATCCCTGAAAATTTCATAGAAATCGGACAATAACTTCGTATAGTTATGTGCGTTACAAGGAATTCATGACAGACAGACAGACAGACAGACACGGAACCAAAATTGTTCAGGAAGGTCTAAAACGCAAAACGCGAGTGGAAATTTTGATTTTGGAGCACTTTTTTTTTCATCCTTGAAAAGTGAAAACAAAGCTTCTGCTACCTTGGTAGACTCGGAAGCAATTGTGGCTGTTGCAGGTGGCATGTATGCTTTAAACGTGTTGGTAACCCGTTTAATTACCTAACTAAGTCAATTTTTATAGTAACACGAAATTCAACGTTTTAAAGTTGATGACCATAGATAACCGAAAAACTGAAGAAACGCTGCTTATACCACTCAAGATCGTCCAAAAATTGGATGAGAAAGTCTGAGTGTTTTTGTCTTTAACTCGTACATAGACGTACATTGTCTTAAGAGGTACATAGACGCTTTTTACTAAGTATTGTTATTCTTCCTTTCACTAGCTTTACAGGTTACATTTTCTTAAAATGTATTCCTCGGCCGAATGTACCCTTACCCCCCTCCCCTCACCATAATCGCTTAGTAGGTACGAGTACGTTTGTACTTACTTCTTTTTACTTAGTTTTTGGACACAATGTAAGACCTCTCGGTAATCAGCCTCACTTCTCTTCATCCGTTCCTCCTTGGACACTTTCATTGCTAATTTTCATAATAATTCTCAACTTCCTGTTCAACTCACCTTTTCCGGTTGAACCTTGTGGAGTCATATTGGCTCCTCATTTCCCGTTTGGTGACGTCCGTTTCTGTCCCTCGATTGATGCCGAATCCAACCGTCGGTTTCAAATTACTTTCAACTCTTGCTATGTTTTCAAATTAAAACCGTCTCCATATTTCATCTTATATCAATGATATTCTAGGAACTAATCTTGCTTCTTTCCATAAAATTAATATCATTAAGTAAATTAATATATTTAATTATTAAACCATTCAAAATTGCAAATTATCTAATCATTTTTTTCCTGTCTGGATTATCTCCGACATTGTCAACTATTCGACAGGTCCCAGCATCAACCAAACACTTAGCAGACTAATTTCAAGACTGCTTGAAAATCTATATTAAAATCATCGATTTCCTCTTTGTGGACTCTTCTTCTCTAATTTCTCCTCTCATTTCTTCCTCTTCCAATTGGGCACGTATTTCTGGTTTATTACACCACCTTTTTGGTTAGGTAGTCTGTATTATTTTAAATACCATACAGGTATCTAATCATTAAATATTTTTTCATATAAATCTTTATATTATGTTTTATTTTACCTACTAACATCGTGTATTATTTTCCACGTATATTAAGTACAAGGAGGGAGTTAAGCCCTATGTAACCTTTTTGTGAGTAAAATATTATTATTATTCTTACTGACTTTTCAGGTGACAAAATCAAGAATGGAGAGTCTGCTACCGTGGATCTAAACAACGCACTGACGGAAGCAGCAAAGGCAGAGCCCGACACATGTTCCTGTTCGCTGTCGACAGTTTTCGACTGCTGCCAAAAAGATCAGCTCCCCAAAAGGTCGCTCACTCAATACTTTTCAATATCAGGAACCTTATTTCGTTGATAATTACGTAAAAAGTAACCTCTCAGTTGACGTCTTTGTACGTGTATATCCTTTTTTTCCAGTTACTATTCTGTATAGTTGGGTTGACATATTTTCACACGAAACTTGAATATTCCAATCTACGATTGATTCAGGAAATTTCCCTTGAGATCCCAACTTCAAGAATACGAGTGCAAACTCCAAAGCCCTCATTCATCCGATTTCGATCAACTTTTTGTTCCATGGTTTCTTGAACAATCCATGAACTGAGATGTTTATTTTTTTGTTGGTGATCCTAATATCTCAATTTATTTTTCGTCTCCCTAGAGATGGAACGGTTGATCCCACAGAGCTGTCCTTGGTCCTAGAGTATCTTGGAGTATCCTATCGGAGTGTGGCGCCAAAGAAGTTTTTGGTGTTGATGGACGAAGCTCGGTTGAGAACGACTGGTTTCGGCTATGGTGTTGGCGGTCCTCTTCATTCTCTTCTTGGAAGGGGAAAAGGAGGCCCCATCTTTCAGTCTTGTCTGTTGGAAACCTCCGGAATTATATATAATTTAATTTCGGCAGTGTTATTTCGGCGTGTCGTCGTGTGAAGGCGATGGTCTTCGCGTCGGCTTGTCGATTTCTATTGGTCCCTACTCAACGAAGGTGAAGGATGGGACAGCACTTTCTGCCCGGCGCGTTACTGCCTACCGCATGCTGGAGTGCTTAAGGATTTCAGCTCAGCTGCGATCCTCGGCGCAATTGCTTGCCGACTGGAGGGAGGCAGTACACTTACCTAGTTCCTAGTTGGGGGCAGACAACTACTAGGCGAAAAGGGAGCAGAGGCTGGCGCGATGTGCTTACTGAGACCTCCAAGGAACTTTGGGCTTCCAAGAGATGGCGAGGTAGAATGAGAAATAATCAAGTCGATTGTTAGAAGACGAACGCATGAAGGTGAAGCCCTGAGTCCTCCTTTTATATTACTTTAACAAGGTAAGGGGAGAGTGGAGGAAGGTGACGTCAAGTGACGTGTTCGTCCCCCATACCTCACCCTACCTACTTGGCACGATGAGTCTCTCAGGGTTTCCCTTGTGTCCTTTATTGGAGAACTAACATGTTTGAGTATATGAGTCATTACAGACAGTTTTTCTTGATATCAGATTTTTGGTACGCGGGATTCTTTATATATTATATGGCGCAAGTTCCAACAAGAATGTACACGTTCAAAGACGTGAACTAAGAGATAGGTAATTGGTTTCTTACGTAATTATCTGCGGAATGTTGTTTGTAAAATAATTATAACATAATTACTGTTCAGAAACATATTTTAAAACAAAAAACCTTATTTTAGTAACTAAAATTACATTTAAATTTAGAGCCTACTGGGGAACTCTGCGTGAATCCCGGTTGCGCCCGGGCTGCTCCGATGCTAAACTCAAGGGTCTGGTACGTTGCGGGTTTAGTCTTTGCGCCGTTTCTCTGTTCCCTCCCGGAATGGAAAACAAATTCAATTTCGCTTTTTGTAAGTTCTGTCCTGGGAGTGTTTTTTTTTTTTTTTTCAAAAATCAGGGTCCGTTGTATTTTTGTTGAACTGTTATTGTCTGCTTTTTTGGTTTGTGGTCCAGAAGCCTGACTGTGTTTCATAGAAGATATTCAATCAAATTAAGTCTTTGGGTCGTATCTTCGTGAAGTACTAAAAAGTCTATTATTATTAAATGCAAAATTGTCAGTTAGAATTACCCTCAAGCGCTAGCTGTTCGGACATAGACAGAACTGATTCGTCACAAGACTGACAGAATAAACACGCTGCTTTGTCGAGGAGCGGATTCAAGACTGAACAATGAATCTATTAGACTCTGTGAATACAAGCCTTTAGAGGTCCAAAAACCTCGGGGTTTTCTTGAATATTACTCTTAACAATATAATATATTAGTACGAAATCTTATGAAATCCTGGTTATTTCAGATTACCAATACTCGCATGGGCGCCTTCCTATAATGTATCAACCCTCACCAAAGATTTCATAGCAGGTCTGACAGTTGGACTGACGGCCATACCTCAAGGCATTGCATACGCGGTCGTAGCTGGTCTACAACCTCAGGTACTTATTCGAGCCCATTATTAATAGTGAAACATAGCTGGATGGATGATGAATTATCGTAGTCATATTGCATAGAAATAGAGATCAGAGATGACTTTGAGTTTCGCGTGGTTTACAGGTAAGATCCCAATCTAAGATCGAATCTAAGAAATCTGCTCCTAGATACAATAATCAAAAATCCAAAAATATTGGATGGTTGACACTCCGGGCTTGGGCACCCTTGGCTCGTCCGGGGGTGGTCTCTGTGTGGTAAAATCGATACCAAAATTACATAAATATAAATAAACTATTTATATTGAAATGCCTAGGGATCCAATTTCGCATTATTATTCTAAATTTTGTCATTCAGATTCTATAACATTCATTTCTCATGATGATTACAGAATCTCTTTCAGTCACCCTTTAGGTCCCAAAATGGACCTTTTGGTCCAGCAGCCTCCAAACTACCCCTACAGCTGTCCCAATCCTCTCTTACTTGTACATTTCAATCAATGTACAAATCTTTCACCATATCATCATGGTCTTCCATCCATTCACCATGTTATCCATGGTCTTTAATTAACATTAACTGCATTTACAGTCTTTCAAGTACCTAATACAAATTATGGACATAATTCATTGGTTCAGTAGAATCATTTTATCATTATGAAAAGAGCACGTACCTTCTAACAATTCGTTTGAGAACACGGCAGCACCGTCTTGTTCCTTCAGGAATCGCACTACACTAACTTTTCCTTTTTGTACGCGCAGCTTGCTATCCCTTAGTACCTACTGAAAACCAATCTAAGTCTCTAAGTAAGTATTTATCTCTATCTAAGTCTCTAATCTCTAAGTCGCCATTTTACATTTGTAACTACTCGTCCTCTGGCGACACTCTGGCCTGGGACTTTCCGGGTGCCTTGGTTCGAGGAGTGGGCTAGCTCTTGGAAACGTAATGCCACCGTGGTGGGCGGGCCCTTGCGGGGTCGGGGTTGCCCCAGCCCTTGCGCCGCTCAGGTGTGAGACGAGCTATCTCCTACCTCACTTAACTAATGTACTCGGACGCATTCTTGCCTTATAGAAGGATTATGAATAAAGATATTATTATTATAAATAGGTGGCACTCCTAATTATTTGATGTCATGTTCACAGTATGGCCTTTACTCTGGATTTATGGGAAGCTTCGTCTACCTCTTCTTTGGTTCATGCAAAGACATAACGGTGGGACCAACCGCCATCATGGCTCTCATGACGCAAACTTACGTTCAAAATCACGGTCCCGAATTCGCCGTTCTCCTTGCTTTTTTGTCTGGCCTCGTCATCCTGTGTTTTGGAGTCCTGAGATTAGGTAATATAGTAATATAAGTTACATGACTTCTATGTGGTCTTAGAACAACAATTGCGACATCATAAATTTATTCAATTCAAATCAAAAAAAGGTTTTATTTCGTATAAGCCTAAGGTGAGGCAATACAAAGGTCATGGATATGAATAAACCATATTTAATATTTAGGTAATAGTTAAGGGCTAACTTGTCTCCAGTACTCTGTGGTTAAGGGTCAGCTGTGACCGACTACTGTGGGAAGGTCGTATGTTCGAGTCTCGCCACTGGGGTGTATTTTCGTGCGTCCCAGTCTCAGCTCTCCCTCGGGCAGTGAGGCAATGGGAAGCCATGAGCAAAATCATCAGAACTAATTCTGATCTTGCCTTTGGAAGACTTCCACGACTCCAGGAATGGTAGTTAGACGAAAATCTAACCTGAAATGGTTGTTTACTTTACTTTACTTCTACTAAGTATATAGGTAATAGTTAGGGTTAGTTGGATAGGTAATATTGCAGGCCTCAAGTGGTTGAAGGGAGTGCAGGTGAGAGCCCCCCACCGGCCCCAGGCCCCACCCACCACAGCGGCTCCCCCTATAAGGACATCCATGAAAGAAGAGACCACCACATTAGTGACCAGCCTCATCCACCTCAGGAAATCCAACAAAGTTATTTTTAACTTATCCAATATTTATTTTTTAGAATTTCTGTACACTTTTATTTAGTTTCCAAATACTTGAGATTGTACAAAATTGGCAATATGCATGCGGTTAATAGACCATAAATTGACCATGGATGGCCCCTGTGGTCTCAGAAACGTTACCAATGGATGCCGCGCATATATCTGCCCTTACAGGGTTAAATAGCCCATATTCCTGTTTAGGTTTCCTGGTGGAGTTCATCTCCTTACCGGTGACAGCTGGTTTCACCTCAGCCGCTGCCATCACGATCGCCTCGTCGCAGGTCAAAGGTCTCCTAGGACTACCGGGAAACCCTCACGCCTTCGTCGACTCCTGGTTGAACGTGTATCACAACGTCCACCTCACCAGGATATGGGACACCGTTTTAGGCGTGTCCACTATAGTCATCCTCGTCCTATCTAAGGTAAGCAAATTAAACATTTCATAAAGCTTGTGCACCAATTCATGCCATTATTTTTTAAAAAGTTTGATAAGTCGAATTGTAAGGTTTCTGGAAATGATCTGAAGAAACTCAGATAAACTGTGTAAACGAATATCAGAACTACCCGAATTTTTGTCCTAAAAGGGCTAAATGTTTGCACACCGTTTCATGAAGAAGAAGAAATTTCTCTCGAATAACGAACAAAAATTTGTGATTCACAATAACAACACAGTGACCCATAATAATGAAACTATATTGAAGCAGTAGAAGAACAACACGTGTAAAATGGGGCTGCAAAGCGCCTCGGCCGGCGTCACCCACCCACCATGGCGGCTCCCGGGGCCATCAATCCATTTCTGGAAAGCCCTAATGAGTGACATGGTTCAATTCGAACCAGACATTCACGAAAAGGCCAAGGGGGCCGCCTCCAGCCCGTCGCTGGTTTAGTTATAGAAATGTTAGTTTTTATTATCTTCATATTCGATTTATATTGAAGTGTTCTGAAGGTAACAGTTCTAACTTCTCCGGTGAATCAAACCCGATCATTTAAACGAGAAGCTGCAAATTATTACACAAAGGTTTATTATTTTTCTGTGTAGATCACTCGCCTGCAAAGAACACAGTTTTGCCATTCCCACTACCTACCAACCATATTTTCGCTTCACAGTCACGTTTATTTTGAAGAAATAAACGCTTCACACTAAATTAGAAAAAATAGGGGTTTTTGGAAATTTGATTTCTGGTTGCTAAGTAGCAAAAGCAACTCGAAGAAACGAACAACGATCGAATATTGAGCAGCTAAAATTTTAAAGGAGATTAGGCCTCTTTAGTGATTCACACTCGTGTTTCCAATTGATCATAAGTCCATTCAAGTTTTCATAGGGAGCGAACTGTTGATCCTAGAGAGCTCTGGGTGGTCTCATTCGATTCTAAAAATTCAATACTATTTCAAATTGATGAAAAAACAATACCTTTATATTGAAAGTTTTTCAGCTAGGTCATTTTTAAAATTTCATCCCTCATTTCCCAATCCTTAGAAGTGACTGGCATCAACCAAAAGCTTCGGAGCACAACTAGACCCCAAATGGAGCCCGCATACCAAATTTCATCAAAATCGGTCCTTGGTATCTAAGGAAAGTGCCGCGTATGGCGGACGGACGGACAAATTTTATTCGATTTTTGGATTCTACGTACCTTGAAACGTACCTAACCCAACATATTTTGAGGTGGCTTAACAAGTTTTTTCTCGGTCGATTCCAAAGGTTTATTATCAAAAGTACCCTATAAACTAAAAACTCAAAATCTAAATTTTGAAATCTTTTAAATGTGCGATGCTGGTTTTTGAGCGACAGTTATGTAACGATTCTGGTTATCGATCTTTTGGTTCCCAGATTTCCAAAGATATGAACCTATAATCAGGAAAAATTATTACAGAAGTGTTGCATTGTCGATTGTCGATTCAAGAGAGAATCAACTAAATGTCGAAGGCAACAAATCATCCCACGAGCAATCTTTCTATTTATAGTAAACAATCAGTTTTCAGAGGTAAATTCGTCTTGTGGTGAAAATAGGAAATTCCTCTCATTTGCCGAGCTTATTTCACTGAGATTGGTGTGCGTCACGTGTTTCCAGGGAATTGCTTTGTAGCTGAGAAATTATTACTTCATGTTCTATTGTTGGACGAAAAGCTGCATGAGCATAAATTAGACAGTAGAGTAGGTGACGCAATCAATTTACTGTATGATCTCCCTGAGGTCTTCATCGCGACTCGTTCATTTACCAATTATAACCGAAGCGCATTTTGTTGTACGCAGAAATTGAAGGAATCCTCTTCCAAATGGGACTCGAGCACTCCGACCAAGAAGTTCTTCAAAGATTTCTGCAGTCTTTTCGGCTTAGCGAGAAACGCCGTTGTGGTCATAGCGGGCACTCTCCTGGCTTTCATCCTGTCGGTAAATGGAATGACTCCTTTTAAACTTACAGGTGAGCTGTCTATCTTAATTTGACTGGAATTTTTCTATAGTACTTTCAGGTCAAATTCAACCTTTTTCAAGTCATATTCAACCTTTTCCAAGTGAAATTCAACCTTTTCCAAGTCTAATTCAATATTTTCCAAGTCAAATCCAACCTTTTCCTAGTCAAATTCAACCTTTTCTACCTCAAATTCAACCTTTTCCAACTCAAATTCAACGTTTTCCTAGTCAAATTCAATCTTTTCCAAGTCAAATCCAACCTTTTCTAACTCAAATTCAACCTTTTCCAAAACAAATGCAACCTTTTCCAACTCAAATTCAATCTTTTCCTAGTCAAATTCAACCTTTTCTAACTCAAATTCAACCTTTTCCAAAACAAATGCAACCTTTTCCAACTCAAATTCAACCTTTTCCAAGTCAAATTCAACCTTTCCCAAAACAAATGCAACCTTTTCCAACTCAAATTCAATCTTTTCCTAGTCAAATTCAACCTTTTCTAACTCAAATTCAACCTTTTCCAAAACAAATGCAACCTTTTCCAACTCAAATTCAACCTTTTCCAAGTCAAATTCAACCTTTCCCAAAACAAATTCAACCTTTTCCAACTCAAATTCAACCTATTCCTACTTAAATTCAACGTTTTCCATAACAACTTCAACCTTTTCAACATTATTAGGGAAATGTAAAAAAATACGCACAAGCCCTAAATGTAGTACAAAATGCTTGTCTGTGATTGGGGACTGGGCTGAAAATAATACTCCACACGCAGTAGGTGCAAATGCACACTTGCAATTCAGTTCCAACTGCAGCTCACTTTTCTACTTCATGACTTCGATACCCCCTTTTTAGCATTCGTGAACAGACTCGCTTCTGCTCAAAACATACCTTTCATTTCGAAGGGTCGCAAAGGTCACCTTTCTAACGCTTCACTTAAAAATGTGAATCAATAGATTAAATTTTTAAAAAACTGCTTTAAGGAAAAGGTTAAATTTGACTTAGAAATGCAATAATTTTTTGTTGATTTCTTTTTTAATAGAACATGATTTTGTTTTATGTACAGATACATGAAATTTTTTGCGTTTGTAGTATTGTTTTCAGCCCAGTCCCCAATTGCAGACAAGCAAATGATACTACATTTAGGGCTTGTGCGTTTTTTCGTAATTTCCTTAATAATGGTGAAAAAGTTGAATTTGAATTGGAAAAGGTTGAATTTGAGTTGGAAAAGGTTGAATTTGACTTGAAAAAGGTTGAATTTGACTTGGAAATAGTTGAATTTGATTTGGAAAACGTTGAATTTGACTTCGAAACGGTTGAATTTGAGTTGGGAAAGGTTGAATTTGAGTTGGAAAAGGTTGGATTTGACTTGTAAAAGGTTGAATTTGAGTTGGGAAAGGTTGAATTTGACTAGGAAAAGGTTGAATTTGAGTTGGAAAAGGTTGAATTTGAGTTGGAAAAGGCTGGATTTGACTTGGAAATAGTTGAATTTGACTTGGATAACGTTGAATTTGACTTAGAAACGGTTGAATTTGACTTGGAAAAGGTTGAATTTGAGTTGGAAAAGGTTGAATTTGAGTTGGAAATGGTTGGATTTGACTTGTAAAAGGTTGAATTTGAGTTGGAAAAGGTTGAATTTGACTAGGAAAAGGTTGAATTTGAGTTGGAAAAGGTTGAATTTGAGTTGGAAAAGGTTGGATTTGACTTGGAAAAGGTTGAATTTGAGTTGGAAAAGGTTGAATTTGACTTGGAAAAGGTTGAATTTGAGTTAGAAAAGGTTGGATTTGACTTGGAAAGGTTGAATTTGAGTTGGAAAAGGTTGAATTTGACTTGGAAAAGGTTGAATTTGAGTTAGAAAAGGTTGGATTTGACTTGGAAAAGGTTGAATTTGAGTTGGAAAAGGTTGAATTTGACTTGGAAAAGGTTGAATTTGTGTTGGAAAAGGTTGGATTTGACTTGGAAAAGGTTGAATTTGACTTGGAAAAGGTTGAATTTGTCTAGGAAATGCTATATATGGTGGCCAAAAATTGTATTGTAGCGAAAAATCACTCTTTCATTTCATTCTTCTGAGGCGCACCAAACACCAAAAAAAAACGGTATTTTCTAATTTCACCGAACACGAATATACCTAGATCATCTGTTTTTCTTCTTATGTTGAGATTCTGATAATTTTCCTTCAGGAACGGTGGATTCTGGGTTGCCGCCTTTTGGACTCCCGCCGTTTTCGATGGCCAAAGGCAACGAGACGATGTCCTTTATTCAAATGACGGAAGAAATGGGTTCAGCCCTCATAGTCGTCCCCCTCATCGCTATTTTGGAAAATATCGCAATCGCAAAAGCTTTCGGTGAGTGTTTTGGCCACTTAAAACCAAACTGTATCTTACATTTATTGGTACTGATAATAATAATAATTAATAAATGCAATGTTAAATTTTCTTGAAAACTTGAACTTAAATATACCTTACAGCTAACTAGTCTATGTAAAACTAAAATTTCTAATTAAATTGGTATTGTGTTATAACTAATACTAAAATATAGGTGTGTCCTTACTTGGAAAATGTTGAAAGAGGCCGGAAAGATAATAAGAGTGTTGTGAAGTGATGTGCTCTCCAGAAGTCAACTATGGCTCCTGGGGATTCACTTTATCTCAGGACCATCAGATCCTCTTATCTGAAGACCTCAGCCAGCCTGGAGGACATTCACACTCTCCTACCCGTAAAAAGCCAACCTTCTTGCCATCCACAATGCCGTTCAGCTAAAGTTAATTATTCTCTGTTTCACCCAAGTGGGGAGCGTTTTGACTATTAAAAGTTCTT
Source organism: Apolygus lucorum (assembly GCA_009739505.2). Lineage (NCBI taxonomy): Eukaryota > Metazoa > Arthropoda > Insecta > Hemiptera > Miridae > Apolygus > Apolygus lucorum. Next base: position 26,353,264 of record CM019173.2, on the reverse strand, counting down.
TGTCGATTCCAATCACTTTAATTCGTGGAGAACGTTTGACAGCCCTCTGGTTGTCATTGTCAGTTCAACAGCAGGAGAACAAGTTTTCTGTGTAGAGCACAAGTAGCCACTACTGCAGAAACTAACTGAGTTATTGAGGTCTGAGAGAGTTGTAGAGGTCAGTAACTATGATCGATTGTGAATGAAATGCCAAGTAGCAGCCGATGCAAAGCAAACAGTTCCAAAAAATGAATTTTGCTGGACTGATTTGGAGATGTTGATAAGGGGGTAGGCGCAGTGTCAAGTATTACCACAGCATATTACCCCCACTACCACAGCATCAGCCAAGGCAAACAATCGAGGAGCTGTTTTGTGACCCTGAAAGCATAGAAACTTGGAAGATGAGCCATGGATACTAAATTAACTCGCCGTGTGGTAAGGCATGAGATATCCCTATCCATTTATCAACATGTACAGGAGTGTGAATCGCAAACGAGCCCTAGGGCGGAATTCATAGTCATCACTTAAGTCTGAGTGCACACGCAAATGCATCGATAAGGGTTGGCAGGCACTCATTTGTATTCATAGATAAGATATGAGGACGCCCTGAGGGAACACTCAGTGCGATGTCTTAGGGTATTCATAAACCAAACTCAGCATTGAGTTGAGACCCACCCTCGACTCAATGGTGCAAAATCTTGAGTGCTGGCTGGAGGTACCTTAAGTGCCCCTCAGCCAACAGGGTCTATGAATTTCGCCCCTAATATCCTTTCAAATTTTAGCTGACCAAAATGAGATTGTTTCTTTGAAATTTACTCAGTTTTGCGTCTTTAGCAACCAGTAATCACATTTCCTAATAAAGGCACCCTTTATTTCTTCAAAATAAACTTGATTATGATGCAAAAATATTGTTGGTAGGTAGAGAAATTTGTGTAGTAATTTGCAGCGTTTTCCATTATTGTTTATTCCTCTGTGTCTGGCCAAGCTGTTTGCCTGACGAATATTTTCACCTGACGCTATGGTGACTTAAGGTCTTCAGGTCATTCCAAGAACTGAGTTTTTGCACGCCACTACCGGAGCCAGTGGAACCTTTTCACAAAGCTCGGAGTTTGCGGGGGCCCGTGAATTTGCCTTCCGTCAACAGTGGGCAACGATAAAAGGGTTCCCCAGTCCATAGTTACCTGGGCCAGGGGGCCCTCCTCCTTCAACTGGGTAGCATCCTCGGTTGCTAGCGCTAGTCTCCTCCTAACAGGGCCTGTAACATTTTGGCAGAAAAAAAAATCAAATAACTAGCATTGTCCCTCTGATGGAAATGCCAACAAGATGTTTTTCCTCTTCAAATTCAATTTCTAAGTTATTTACGTTTAGTGAAAAAAATAGTCAACAATGTACTTAAGATTTTGTATAATTTTAGCCAAAGGTAAGAGTGTGGATGCCACTCAGGAAATGATCGCCATCGGCCTCTGCAACATCGCCGGTTCGTTCGTCCGGTCGTTTCCAGTCACTGGATCCTTCACAAGAACTGCAGTCAACTACGCTTCAGGAGTTGTGACTCCAGCTGGAGGCATCTTTACTGGTGAGTCCCCAGAGATGATTACTTTGAGTAATGATTACTCTTCTTATTAGCAATGAAATGACCGATTTTGATGAAATTTGGGGTCAAGTTGTGCCCGAAGCTTTTGGTTGATGCCAGTCACTCCTAAGAGTTGAAAAAACGTCTGCCAAGTGGGTGTGGCACATAGCTTCCTCGTATCCATAACCCGATTATACAGATGATCCGATGCATAGTAGTTAGTATCAAAACACCGATCTCTAAGTACCTTTCACTACCCTCATAGGGGACCATCTACACGCTAATCTGGACAATCCTAGAAAATTTCATCAAATTCGGATGAAAAATGTAAGTGAGTAGATGTATGTGATTGGATCAAAAAATGCTTAGCCTCGGCTGGGATTCGATCCCGCGACCCCTGGGGGTCAGTTGAAGTCATGGCTGTTACAAGGAATTCACGTTTGCGCATGCGCAGTCGCTTCTATCAGTCCGGGGATGATGATTTTCATAGGGGACCATCTACAACCTAATCCACACAATCCCTGAAAATTTCATCGAGATCGGGTGGAAAATGTAAAAGTTATGGCCGTTACAAGGAAATTCACGTTTGCGATTGCGCAGTCGCTTCTATCAATCCGAAGATGATGATTTTCATAAGGGACTATTTAAATACTATTCTGTAACATCCCTGATGAAAAATGTAAGTGAGTAGATGTATGTGATTGGATCAAAAAATGCTTAGCCTCGGCTTTGGAAGTCGGGACTTTGAAGTCATGGCCATGGAAGAAGATAGGTATCCTATCTTCTTCCATGTCATGGCTGTTACAAGGAATTCACGTTTGCGCATGCGCAGTCGCTTCTATCAGTCCGGGGATGATGATTTTCATAGGGAACCGTCTACACACCAACCCGCACAATCCCTGAAAATTTCATAGAAATCGGACAATAACATCATATAGTTATGCGCGTTACAAGGAATTCATGACAGACAGACACACAGACACGGAACCAAAATTGTTCAGGAAGGTCTAAAACGCAAAACGCGAGTGGAAATTTTGATTTTGGAGAACTTTTTTTTTCGTCCTTGAAAAGTGAAAACAAAGCTTCCGCTACCTTGGTAGACTCGGAAGCAATAACGATTGAGATTCTCAAAAGTGCCCTAGCACGAAAACTCTCGATAGGAATAAAGGTATTGTTTGTTCGCCAATTAGAAATAGTATTGAATTTTTAGAATCGATTGAGACCACCCAGAGCTCTGTAGGACCAACCGTTCGCTCCATAAGATACCTTAAGAGTTGGACGTACGATAAATCAGAATCACGAGTGTGAATCGCAAAAGAGGCCTAATCTCCGTTCAAATTAAAGCTGACCGAAATGCGATCGATGTCTTTCTTCATGTTGGATGGTTGGTGGCTTTGCAGACGAGTGATCTATATAGAAAAATAAAAAATAATAAACCATTGTGTAATAATTTGCAGCGTTTTTCGAGTTATACTCAGTTTTGCAACCTCAGCAACCAGTAATCAAATTTCCTAAAGGCACCCGCAACTCCCTGTTTCTTCGAATTGAGTGTGATTTCTTCAAAATAATCTTGATGTTATAGTAAAAATAAAATGGTTGGTTGGTAGTTGCATTGGCAAAGCTGTGTTCTTTGCAGGCGAGTGATCTATACAGAAAAATAATTGATAATTTTTAGCGTTTTTATTCGATTAGCTGGCTCACTTCGACTTTGAAGACGTTTTTTGATGATTTTTGATGAAGACGTTTGATGATGGTTTTTTGAAGACGTTGTTCATTAGATTCCCAACTTTAATGCCTCATCTTTTACGCTCATGGGAGGGAAAACATCGAATTTTGCTAGAATTTCGCGCTTTTTGGCATCACTTTAGCAGATCTCCGAGAAGGCTAAAACACTCTCCAGAAAAACGTACCTACTGAATGGACCTGAAATGGATGGGTTCAGCTGTGGCCGAGCGAGTTGCGCCATGTGTCTTTGGAGACGAGACTCGGACCTGTTGCCGGGCCGTGAGTTCGGGGCTCGCCTCGGGAGCATATTTTCGGGTAAGCCGGTCGCAGTTCCCCCTCGTCCCAACCTGGGGCGGTCATCATGAGAACAAATTCTGATCTTCCCTTTGGAAGACAGCTGATGACGTCCGCGACGCCAGGAAAGGCAGTCGGACAAAAATCTAACCTGAAATGGTTGTTTACTTTAATTTAATTTTTACTGGACCTGAAAAACGCTCGTATACGGTAAAATAATCACGAAAAATCATGCTACCTTGTTTTGACTTGAACTGTTAACAAACACTTAATTCCTCTAAGAATGTTATTTCCGAAGAGAGTGACGGTATAACCGGATAGATTCTTGGTTATTTACTTAGCAATGACGAATGTCTTCCTGTTTTCAGGTATTCTCGTCCTTTTGTCTTTGAGCTTCCTGACTTCCACGTTCTTCTACATCCCTAAAGCCACACTCGCTGGCCTCATCCTCTGCGCTATGTTTTATATGGTAGAATACCACGCTGTGACGTTGCTGTGGAGAACTAAAAGTGAGTTAAAACTTATTTGGATGTAAGTTAGGCAGTTATAAGCACGACTGTTGGTTTTACCATTTGTTCGCCAACTTTGCTTTTTGCATATCCATCCTAGATGTTCCCTTTTCTCTTTTCATTGTATCATAATAAGCCAGACATCCAGGTCTTGCAGAGGTGACACCAGTTAATGGGTTCTGGAATTGTTTTAATGTGAATGATTGTTGTGAACTATTGTTGTAGTTCCTTACTAAGATAGGTTTTCCTAATACACCTACTAGGTATTAGCTTTTAAAATTGGTTGAATTTGATTCGGAAGTGGGAGGAGCCTGTACACATAAATTACAAGTGTTACTGTGGGGGTTCCACTCACAAGCAAGTAGTTTATGACTGGAGGTAGAAGGAGTGGTAGGTGATACCAGGGATAATCTCCCTGCACAAGCAAGCTATGCAGGTAGAGGATCAACTTAATAAATGTTACCTGGGCGAACCCTTCTCAAGCAAATTGAGTAGCAGAGAATTTGGTTGGAGGTGAGATATTGAACAGGTTTTACCAAGATTGCGCTAGCAATCTGACAATAGCTCCAAATGTGTGAACCAAAACTGTTCCAAAAGATTTGGAGTTCACGTAAGTTAATGGTTTCTTGTGCGCTTTCAGAGGTAGCACTGCTGTTGTAAGGGGCAACTAACAAGGCAATATAACAGTTGGTAAACAAATGGTCTCCTTCATGACTAGCACTGAATGAGAAGGAAAATGCAACAATCCATGGGATGAGCTGCAGGCCAGTTTTATTAAGGCTGGAGAGTATTGGTGAAAGAAATACACTTTTAAATTAAAGAGAGATTCGTACAAGTTTTATTTGAACGCTCTAGACAAGAACTAACGCTGGAATGTGCGTCAAATCCAATCGCACCCAGCTCCGAAACAAAATAGGGAAAAGCTATCTGGTACCCCATAGTACACCAGTACCGTAGCGGCCTTTTGATTAACCTAATAAACATTTGAAGTTTAGCAATTCCTGAAAAAAGGTACCAAAAAAAAATTTAAAAAATACACTCCAACATTCTCATTAAGAACATGGTCACTCCATTCGCCCTCTGGCAGCAGGAATTTCATGTTTTTTTTGGTGATTATTCCAGAGGCCGATCTCGTTCCTCTGATGGCGACGCTCTTTACTTGCCTGTTTTTCGGACTGGAGTACGGCATGCTGGTCGGAATCACCGTCAACCTCTTGTTCATATTGTACCATTCGGCCAGGCCCAGCGTCAGCGTTCAATGGATTTGGGTGAGTTCCAGGTCACACATCTCAACATTTTTTTACAGACAATATATGCACTATTTATTCTTTGACTGGATCCGAAACTATCTGAAGGACTTTTTTTAATCCTTCACGGGGTGGAGGTTTTAGAGCCATCTTCTCCCAGGCAGCCCAATAAGTGTTGCTTCTTTTCTTCCATACGGAGTCGTCATTGTGTAAGTCTTGAGCGCTGGTTGATGTGCCTGACGTCTGATTGAGCATTGGTGCTGCACAGGGGGCAGATTGGGGTCGGGGAAATCACTCAGACAAAAATTACATTTGGGGCCTACCCAGTGATCATGTAAAAAGGGGTTGGTTTGGCATGTTGTGGGTGCCCAAAGGTCTGACCTTTTGGCTTTTTGACTGGATCCGAAACTATCTGACGGACTTTTTTTATCCTTCACCGGGTGGAGGTTTTAAATCCATCTTCTCCCTGGTAGCCCAATAAGTGTTGCTTATTTCTTCTTCTTCCATACGGAGTCGTCATTGTGTAAGTCTTGAGCGCTGAGGGGTGGCACCACACTGGCACAGTTCAGGTTTGTAAGACTTGGGAAGGGCTGGGTTCTCGAATGCTGGGGACAGAAGTCAAGAACTGAACACGTTTTTTAAGGATTGGCTTCCAAGAACTGCTGAACAAACTTAGGCTTCGAGGAACAGATGATGACTTGGCAAGAGCTGGGATGGGACTAATTACACTCCTTGGTTTCCATTGGGCCTCCCTACCCAGCTCCCATGGGCCTGGCTGGAAGGTGGGCGACCTGCAGCATCCATCTACTTAGCTGCATGTGGTGGCTAGCTATGGTTACTGAATTGAGGACGCTGCAAATTGGTAGATCTGAGGTATTCATCCTGATCTCTCTCAATTCTTCCCTGTGATGAGTAGCAGACCTGTGATCCTGGAAGGATCGCACTAGTGAAACTCAGAAGCTGAATTGCCTCCTGCAGTGACTGAGAGGAGTTCTTCAGGACAGCAACCTCCAGGTGTTCACAAAAAAAAACTAATTTCACTCACAGTTCATTTTATGCATTTGCTGATGACATTGCCTTGAAGATGTTACCAGAATGGGAAAGTGCCCAAGAGATTGCAGCAGGACTTTGCTGGGGTGTCATCTGCTCCCCATGGCTTATTATCTAACTTAATTTTTAGGTTGCTACTTACCTATTATTTAATTTACTTTACGTGTTCATTGCTCAGGTGCAAGACTGTGAAGTCCTCCTGGTGACGCCGACTCAGAGTTTGAATTTCCCGGCTTCCGACTACCTCAGAGCTCTCATCATAGAGCGGTGCACGGCCGCCAAGAACACCACCGCCACCGTCATATTCGACGGAACCCACATCTTGGACATCGACTCTACCATAGCTAAGGTCTGTATTTTATTTTGACGTCAAAATGAGATGGCAGGAGTGAAGCTATGTGCCACACCTGTCTGTAAGATTTGTTCACTAAACGCACGAATACATTTTTGTCTAATTAGTGCAGTTATGTCCTACTGATAACATTGTAAGCCGAAAATAATGATCTGTTTATGTTTTATCCTTGAAACAGGGTCTCAAAATGACACTGGACGATCTGGAAGCCCGAGGACAGGAAGTCATTTTTTGGAGGTGGAAAGAGTCCGCCATGTTGACGCTCCTCGGTTTTGACCCTTGCCTGTCGAAATACTTCAAATTCGAGATAGATTTGACGTCATTACTCAAAGGTGAGTAGTGCTGACACGAATTTCACGTTCCATTTTTGACATCCAACTAAAATCAGGCAGTTCAGTGAGCTTTTTTCGCTCACGACCCTCTCCTTTTCACACAATTAGCCTTTTCCCCCGTAAAAATGAGCTTTTTGACATTTTATGTCTTTAATTTGGCGTATGTACGAAAAAACGTTAAGTACTTTACGGTTGGGTGAGAGGGAGCCTCCGTGTTGCCGGGGGGGGGGGGGGGAGAGAGCGCTACTAGCAATACTTCTCTATGCAATGTCACTCGTATTCCTTCTCATCGCAACGCCGCCGGCATTCCTTCTCTGTGCCATGTTTTTCAATGATTTCCACTTACATCCAAGTCGTTGCTACAGAACTTTATCTTCGTCATTCTTCTTCGTAGAAAAATCGTTCACCATTCGTTGGAAAGCCCTTAATTTATTCAATAATGACATAAAATGTAACAATGAGTTGCAGACTCGCAGTGGCGTCTCCTCCAGGCAAACAGCAAACACTGTTTGCCCCACTAAAAATTTGCAAAATGAACAAATTAATTTGCTTGAGATTCTCCTATATTTCCATCTTTTAGAAGTAATGTATAGCCGATTTTGGAAATTTTTTAAATAAAATCTAGGGACTATTTCATGATAACCAAGGAAGTTAGATGAAATAGGAGTATGGAATAAGTACGCATTTTACCTAGAATACTAGCCCGCAACATATCAGAGAGTTGTAGAGATCATTAACTACGATCGATTGTGGATGATATGTGAACTAGCCAGTGATGCAAGGCAAGCAGTTCAAAAAACAGAAAAATGAATTTTGCGGAACTGTTTTGGATGAGGAAAGACGATCGGCGGGGGGTCAGTGCGGGGTCTAGTATTGCTATACCCCCACTATAACAGCGTCAGCCAAAGCAAGCAATCGAGGAGCTGTTTCGTGGCCTTGAAAGCAGAGAAAATTGGAAGATGAGCCATGGGTTAAGCTTGGTTCCCATAGGTGCGTAGTGTCCGTAATCCGTAGTGCGTAATTGGATGCTACTGGCTGGAGCCAATTGAGGGGCCGGGAGCAATCTTTGCGGACGAAGACTTTAGGAGCGGAGTGTATCGTTTTGAAAAATTAGATATTATTATAACTTCGATAAATTTCGGCAAACTTCGTGAAAGCTCTCGTCGCCTGTTCATCATTCAGCTGTCTCTCATTGCTGTGTTGACTCGGTCTCGTTTTGGTTTATTATTTTCAATAATGAATCTTTGGAATCAACCAAGAAAATAAAATTTTTAACACCCCCTTCAAAATTTGATGGTTTACGTTTCAAGGTACGTAGAATCCAAAAATCGAATAAAAATGTGACCGTCCGTCCGCCGTACGCGGCACTTTTGCCACTTAGCATTGACCGATTTTGATGAAATTTGGTATGTTGGCTCCATGGTTGATATAGGTCACTTCTAAGGGTTCAAAAATTAATTTTGAAAACGCCCCAACTCAAAAAATTTTGATATAAAGGTATTGTTTTTCCTTCAATTTAAGATTCTATAGAAGTTTTAGAAGTTTTTGAGACCACGCGGAGCTCTGTAGGACAAACCGTTCGCTCCCTACGAGAATTTAAAGTTTGGACGTACGATAAATCAGAAACACGAGTGTGAATCGCAAAAGACTAATCTCCGTTCAAATTTTAGCTGGCCGAAATGTTATCGATGTTTTTCTTCATGTTGGATGGTTGGTGGCTTTGCAGACGAGTGATCAATATAGAAAAATAATAAACCATTGTGTAATAATTTGCAGCGTTTTGACATCCAACGAAAATCAGGAAGTACAGGCTTTCTTCACATCGTGAACTTTTTCCCCCGTAAACATGAGCTTTTGACATTTTATGTCTTTAATTTGGCATATAAACGAAAAAACGTTAAGTATGTTACGGTTGGGTGAGAGGGAGCCTCCGTGTTGCCGGGGGGGGGGGGGGGGGGGAGAATTCGACATTTTTAAGCATTTTTTAAATTCATTAGTGCATCGGCCTAGATAATGGGGGTGCACCTGAATTTTTTAAAAATTTTTAATCGAAAGTAAACCTCATTATGAGAATTTTGACACCAGCTGTTCTATGGACGAGTAGAACTTTTTCTATGATTTCCCTCCCGCCTGGGCGGAACCCCCCAGCCCACTGTGACGTCATAAACATTCGAAACTTTGAAAAACGATAGATAAAGATCTTCTCACGCAAGAACGTCGCGGTTGGTGTCAAAATTCTCAGAATGAGGTCGTTTAGATTAAAAATAACAATAAACAGTTTTTCCGACCTATGCGCACACCCCATTGAAAAACTAAAAGATTGCCGCAGTAATCATCAAAACAGACCAATAATTGCCAGAGAAAAGCGGGAAACCCGTTTATAGGAGCTGGATCCGCTGTTTTCACTCATCGTGTGAATACCCCTATTCCTCTCTTCGCATTTAGACGAAATTTCACGGCTCACGAGCTGTGAGCTTCGAAGCCTTCTGTTTGAACCGTTCGAAAACCCGTAAATTCTGGTGCATCGTGAGGATATTTAAAAAATACATAATCTGCTGTTTGATAATTTGCAGCGTTTCAACAAATTGTTTGGCTCTGTTTCAGGACCCCAAGTTGAATCCAACGCTCCGGTTGAGTACGAAAAACTGGCCACCTCCGACGCCATCACCGTCGCACCAGCGTAGCCGTCATTCCAAAGGCAGAAGGCTCATCCGTGAGTCTACATCGAGGTTTTGGAAAAATAAAAAAAAAAAAATGGTCGAAGAGGTCGAGGATTAGAAGAATCAACGACGTGTGGACGATATTGATGTACCGTCGAGTGAGTCGGCCGTGAACTGTATATATGTACTTATTTCTTAGGTAACTTCTCGTATATTTCTTACGTTTTTGTAAATATAGTGTAAATTATTATGGAATAAATTGACTACGTTTTAATTTTGACTCGGTGTTATTAAGTTGGCCTCGCACCGTTTAGGGGAAGATGAGGAGGTTTTGCGTGGGGATGAGCATCGTTTGGAAACTTTGGAAAGCAGACGGCTTGCTGATGTGAATCTTCACTCCAGGGTTCGTGCTTTAGGTCCTCTGCTCACCCCAGCATATTTAGCGATGGCCTCTGAAACACGCGGAGGTCCGTCCTTGCCTCCAAAGAAATTCCTCCCCGTACCATCAATGATCCACCACGCAGAATCGAATGAGACCAACTACGATGGCTACGACCAACCGTATAGAAACTACGACGTAATTTCTACTGACTTTTTTGTAATCATGTTTTTTTTAGCGTCAAGAACGTTCGGTGAAAGTTGTAGTAAAACAAACACTTTCGGCAAAAATCACGATTACAAAAAATTTAATAGAAATTACGTCGTAGTTTGTATGCGGTTGGTCGTAACGACCTGGGGTTGGTCTCATTCGATTCTGCGTGAAAAATCCTATATGAATTGGTCAGCGTTTCGAATTTCGATTGATTATTTTGACAATGTTAGGTCATAAATACGTCCATTGTTCGGGAGAAAATCATTTAAAAAAGTGTGATTTTCTGGGAAAATCGTTAAAAAATTTGATTTTAGGGAAATAATTTTTAAATTATTATAGAAAAAAATTATAAAATCGTATTCAAAATACGAATACGGGGGAAAATCGTATTCAAAGTATCAATACGATTGTATTCGTATTCATATTCATAAAATCGCAGATAGATTTGTATTTAGAATAAGTATTTATGAATAAGAATTCGTCCATCTCTGCATGGTTTCTACTGCAGCACGCGTGTTCGGCATGATTTTTTTAAACATGGAAAATGTTTTAGCAATGAGCTAACAGGCCAAAAAGGTCTCATTTGGTAGGTAGTGACAATGTCAAAGCTGTGTTCTTTGCAGTCGAGTTATCAATACAGAAAAACATTAAACCTTTGTGTAACGATTTGCAGCGTTTTTGTATTGGACTGCATCAGTCAACATGTTTTTTGCACGGTAAAATCCGTCCTCAACTCAAAAGTGTCAGGTATCTCAAATTTTTCTGGACTTTCGAATATTTTTACAGAATTCCTATACTTTTCCAGAAGGGATCTTGCAGAGTCCTCACAGCGCGAAAGGAATCAATGAGGAAAGGCAGCGTCTAAAAATATTTTTTTATATCAAGTAAAGTAAATAATGGTAATAATTAATAATGGTGAATAAAAAGATGGGTTTTTTGATTTCGGGTAAATGACTAGAGGGGGCTCTTTGGTTGAGATGCGATGAGTTCCCTGCGTTTCCAGACGCCTACAGGTCGCGTCGAGGGGGCGTCCGTCAGCGCCCGAGTCGAGGATTCCGTTAGCCTCCGTTTGCTCTCCACAGACGCTCCTGACGTGGCTCGTTGGCTGCTCGACCAACTGCTTCCCTGAAACAGGAATATTCCAGATTATGTGTCAAGATGGAGGTAGGAATATATACTCGTACATGGGTATTGCAGTCAATAACTAGATTATATAGCATTTTCAAATCAAATTCAAGATATTTCAAGCTAAAATCCAAAATTTTTCAAACTTATTCAAAAATTCTAAACTAATTTCTATATTTTTGGAACTAAAATGTTCCAAACTAAATTCAAGATTTTCTGAGTCAAACTCAAGATTCTCCAAACGAATTTAAGATTTCCAAACCAAAATCATCATTTTTAAGCCACAATTTTTCAAACTTATTTAAAAAAATTCAAACCAATTTAAAATTTCTTAACCAAATTCAAAATTTTTTAAACTAATCTAAAAATATTTAAACCTATTTAAAAATGCTAAGCTCAAGAGGGTTCACAAAAATGGGCTCACCCTGAAGTAATACTGTACAAGTGGTCCCAGGGTGAGTCCTAAGCAGAGGGAGTGGGGTTTTAGTTGGTAGGCCCAATGCATGGGGAGTCTAACACTGTTGGGGTGAACTTCCCCTTCGCTCTTAAAGAGTTTCCCCACTTCCGTAACAAAAAAAAAACCGTGATGACACCTTGGGACAGCTGTGGATTTCTTATGATGTTTTCGGTGACACTAGAGACACCACGGTCCAATTAGGGTTAATCAATACAAAGTGGAGAACTTGCATGCGACAAGATCGTTTCTATAAAGAAGGAATATTTACAGTGCAGTCTTGACTCAATCATGCAGGGAAGAGAGATAGATTCCCGTATCTTTGTGTGGCAAATGAACAAAATTGAAATACATGCTGAAAAATCACTCAAGAATGCCGCACCCCAAGACTCGGCAGGCATCGTTCACGACCAAACAATTCAGAAGAAATGAAAGTCGATCGGAAACACCAAGAAGGAATGCAAATATCGGGCAAATTGAACACCTGTGAGGAGGAGGATGAATAGAAGGAGGATCTGATCATCCTTTCGATGTCTGCGGTCTTCGAGCGGAGGACTCCACTTCCTACTGAAGACATACTGGTGGACACCATCGATATCTAAGAAAGATCACCATCATCACAAACCCAATCCCCAATTTGTAGATTATTATTATCTATGAAAACCTTTGGAATCGAGAAAGAAACATTCTTTTTGATCCCCCTTCAAAATTTGCAGGTATACATTTTAAGGTACCTACGTAGAATTCAAAATTCGAGGTTCTCTTACTTTCTTCACTTCTTGCTTCCGAGTCTTCCAAGGTAGCGGAAGCTTTGTTTTCACTCTTAACCCTAATTGGACCATGGTGTCACTAGTGTCACCGAAAACATCTCAGGGACTCCACAACTGTCCCAAGGTGTCTTTTGAATTTCATAGGCAGCAGAATATTTGGTGGGCTATTGAAAGTCTCAAAATGACAAAAACGTTAAAAGAAATCAATGAAAAAAATTTCAAATTTTTTTGGCTTTATAAACGTACAAAGAATAGTTCAAAAAATTCAGTTCTCCCCATTAATTTTTAAATTGCAATTTAAGTCTAGTTAATTTGGTGACACCTTGGGACAACTGTGGAATTCCTAAGATGTTTTAGGTGATACTAGTGACACCATGGTCTAATTAGGATTAAAGGTTAAAAAAAAAGTTCTCCAAAATCAAAATTTCAAATGTACTTGTACTCATTTGCGTCACTGCTGACAAAGTGACGCATCGGACCTCCCATTCAGGGTTACACTGAGGAATCAGTAAGGGTTACACCGATGAAGGTATAAGCTGTGTAATCTTGTGATTGAAGGATCAGATTTCACTTCCAGTCACGAATCAGCAGGCTTTCTATGTTGAAAAGGCAACCAATTTAAACCTGCAGATGAACAATCATCGGATCAATAGACTCGGTCGCTTCCTTTTAACATGCATGCCACATCTAACATTCAAAATTTAATGATTGTTTAAAGGTTCTGCAGAAGTGGCCCGAATCAGCCATTGGTAGACAGCTCCAGCAGTCTTGACCCGCTGATTTCGGGATCTGCCCCATACTTATTAATGATTATCGGTTTTAACGTAAATTTCCTAGTTACCTTCGAGGACGAAGTTGCCGAAGATGCGGAGGACCTGATCATCCTTTCGATGTCGGCGGTTTTGGATCTGAGGACGTCCGAGCCGATGGAGGAAATGCTGGTTGGGATCGGTGAAATGTGAGACACTACAGCGGTGCTACTCGAGGATTTAGTCAGTCTTTCAGTCTGTAGCCTGTTGTACGAATGGCTGCTACCCTCCAATCTCGTGTATCTTTGGGTCTGAAATAAAGGGGAAAAAATTAGTCAACCAGAATTTAAGTGGTTTTCACGTTGTCTACACTGTATCTACTGAACAAAATGTGTGAAATCAATGTAAAATGTGTAAAACGAGTCTAAAATCGTGTAAAATCACTATATAGCGGAGTATCGGATTTTCTCAAGGAGGGTGGGTTTGGGGAAATGAATGGTCCTCCAATCGATCGAATTTTACGGTTTATTTTCAACCTGTCTGATATCAGGGACTCCTGGGGCAGGTCTGACACCAGGGATACCAAGGGCAGGTCTGACACCAGGGATACCAGGGGCAGGTCTGACACCAGAGATACCAAGGGCAGGTCTGACACCAGGGATACCAAGGGCAGGTTCAACAAAAGGATAAAAAGGGGACGTCTGACACCAAGGATAGGTCTGACATCAGGGATTCCAATGGCTGGTGCAACACAGAGGATTCCAAGGGCAGGTCTGACACCAGAGATACCAAGGGCAGGTCCGGCACCAGGGATACCAAGGGCAGGCCTGACACCAGGGATACCAAGGGCAGGTCCGGCACCAGGGATACCAAGGGCAGGCCTGACACCAGGGATACCAAGGGCAGGTCTGACACCAGAGATACCAAGGGCAGGTCCGGCACCAGGGATACCAAGGGCAGGTCTGACACCAGAGATACCAAGGGCAGGTCCGGCACCAGGGATACCAAGGGCAGGTCTGACACCAGAGATACCAAGGGCAGGTCCGGCACCAGGGATACCAAGGGCAGGCCTGACACCAGGGATACCAAGGGCTGGTCTGACACCAGAGATACCAAGGGCAGGTTCAACCAAAGGATACCAAGAGCAAGTCTAACACCAAGGATAGGTCTGACATCAGGGATACCAATGGCTGGTGCAACACCAAGGATTCCAAAGGCAGGTCTGACTCCATTATACCAAGGGCAGGTCTGACGCCTGTGACGACCCTACATTTTTACGGGACAAACCAGTTGGTTTGTTCCCAATTTGTTGAAGCTACGCCTGTCGAGATATCCGATTCATAGAGATATGAATCGATATCCTCTTCGGGCCGGCTGGTTAATCTAATCACTGGTGTGAAGGGGGTAGGGTCGTCAATTCAATATCTTGTTAGGCTTTGCCAATCTGGCATTTTATTAATTTCAATTACGTTTTTCTTTTATATAAGCCTTTTCTAAGTTTGCCATTTCAATCATTACACTTGAATGTTTCGCCGTTGGTATTCTTTATTTAGTTTGCTTTCTCCTCAGTTCCATTGATTTATTCTTTTATGTATAAATGGCCCATTCGTGGCATAAATGACCCATTCGTGGCATTCTTCTTCTTCTTCTTCTTTTTGAATAGTACCATCACGATGGAGGAATTCCCTTGAAGCTTCCAGATGTCCTTTCCTGGACTTCATACTATTTTCAGTCCCTTTGACTTTTTTCAAACATACTTCTGTTTGAAACCCAGAAGTATGTTTTAGGGAGAGGAGTGTGGCGACCCTACATTTTTACGGGACAAACCAGTTGGTTTGTTCCCAATTTGTTGAAGCTACGCCTGTCGAGATATCCGATTCATAGAGATATGAATCGATATCCTCTTCGGGCCGGCTGGTTAATCTAATCACTGGTGTGAAGGGGGTAGGGTCGTCACACCCTCCTCTGACTAATTATGAGCAATAAGGTGAATTTCATTCTGGAATTCATCCTATATTGTTACACGCCAGAGATATCAAGGGCCAGTCTGACACCATGGACGCCAAGGGCAGGTCTGACACCAGAGATACCAAGGGCCAGTCTGACACCATGGACGCCAAGGGCAGGTCTGACACCAGAGATACCAAGGGCAGGTCTGACTCCAAGGATTCCGAGGTAGGTCTGACACCAGAGAAACCAAGGGCAGGTCTGACTCCAAGGATTCCAAGGGCAGGTCTGACACCATGGATGCCAAGGGCAGGTCTGACACCAGAGATACCAAGGGCCAGTCTGACACCATGGAAGCCAAGGGCAGGTCTGACACCAGAGATACCAAGGGTAGGTCTGACACCAGAGATACCAAGGGTAGGTCTGACACCAGAGATACCAAGGCCTGGTCTGACAACAGGGATACCAAGGACAGGTCTGGCACCGGATATTCCAAAGGCAGATCTGTCACCAAGGATACCAAGGCCAGGTCTGACAACAGGGATACCAATGGTTGGTGCGACACCAAGGGTTCCAGGGGCTGGTGCGACACCAAGGGTTCCAGGGGAAGGTGCGAAACTAAGGATTCTAAGGGCAGGTCTGACATCAGGGATGCCAATGGCTGGTGCCACACCAAGGGTTCCAGAGGAAGGTGCGACACCAAGGGCAGGTCTGACACCAAGGATTCCAATGGCGAGTCTCATTAATCATTAATTCAACAATTTATTACACACAGGAGAAAAAAAGAAAAGAATCTCATGCTTGGGATCTTTGACAGGTGCGATACATTCCTCCCAATACACTTCAAGATTAAAGAAAAGGGTTTCCACTCAAAAAATTATAATCCCACATTTTTGTAGGAAAAATTATAAATTTTAAATAATCCGAATAACATTAAAAATAACCAAAATTCCATCAAAGTTGGTTTTACAAGATAAAAATCGTGGTAGTACAAGTTTTATAATTCATGCTAGTATTAATACATCTTTTTCCTGGGAAAATTTGAACAGACTTTTCTCAATTTACTTTACGATTAAATACTATTCCGATTAAGGGAATTGCGGGTGGATTTATTAGGCTATATTATAATACCTTGTTGTTTTAATGTCATTAAGTTTTCGTTGGTTTAGTTAGTCTTAGTAATTCAATTAACTGTCAATGACGATCATATAAAATTCTTTTAGAAAATGTCACCAGCAAATCTACCAACAGCTTCCAAAGCAAAAAAAATCGATATTTTATTGATATCAATGTTGTATTGTTTTGATGTGAAATGTCGCATCGGATCGTCACGTCAAGCTGGCCCGTAGATTTCTAATAGTCTGACGGTACAAATACGAAAAGGACGTTACGGTTGTTCCGTAGTAATTAGAAAATGTACACTCTTACAAGATTGTAATTCCTACTTCGTTGAAATCGATTAAAACCCCTCATCCGTCGCCAATTTGCGGGCGAAAAATTAAAATTCGTGAGGAGGTGTGAGTAGAGAAACGACCACTGTCGACAAGGCAATACCAGTGATTACAAGAATAGGAAAGATAATCGGTGTACAACAAGGAGGAGGAAACAGTCATGCATTGTGCGATGTAAGGGCGTTAGATGCAAGTAACTGCCAACTTAGAATTGACGTGATTGAAAATATCACAAAGTGAAGGTCAAAAGGGGAAAAAAGTATAACGATTTTGGACATTTTCTGCATTGCATCAGTATTCCGTCCAAGAGTGTTCGTAGTTGAGGTACATGCAGGCAAATTTGTACAAACACCAATCGAAATGAGAAATGTACCACTTATCGACAGCCCATCAACAATTTTGAGTTCAGTAGAAGTAAGAAAAAATCCTTTTACTTTTAGGTCCATATTTTCAAAATTGGAGACAAACACGTACCTGAGTTTCAAAATCAAGGTTTGATCAAAATTTGGTGATTTTGCATATACGCTGATTATTTAACTTCTAATGAAATAGGTAAAAGTAGGAAACATCCGAAAAGTAGGTGGACAATGAGAATTACAATAGTAATAATAATTAATTCATTAATTTTATTATTATAATAAAATATTCACTTGCATATTACACCTTTCAGAAGAATTTTGGCTCTCTTTATGTCAGTCGGTCTGTGTCTCTCATGAAATCCTTGTAACGATGAAAATTTCCGGGATTGTGCGGGTTGGCGTATAGATGGTCCCCTAAGAGGACAGTTCAAGGTATTTGGAGATTGATGTTTTGAGATTGGCTACTATGAATCGGATTATCTGTACAATCGGGTTATGGATACGAGGAAACTATGTGCCACACCCACTTGGCAGACTTTTTACTTTGAATTATAATGTTTCTATCATCATCTAGGAAAGTTAATTTTTGAACAAAATTAACGCATGAGAACTCCATTTACCAATTACCAAATTCATAGGGGACCATTCTCCAATTATCGTGGACTACTCTGCAATTCGCTGTGGGTATTCGTAATAAGGGACCTTGGTGGGACAAGGTCATAGAATCGTGCCCTTAGAATTGGAGGATGCCCACTGCGAATTGTCCCCTTTAAAGTGAGGATGGTTCCCTATGAATTGAAGGATACTCTACGAATTGCAGAGAAGTCCCCTTTAAATTAGAGGATGGTTCCCTATGAATTTCTTATGTCTAATGAAGTTTTCGTGTATTAGTTTTAATTCAAAATTTTACTTATATACTTGGCAATAGAAACATTACCTATTTTAAGGTTGTATTGAAAGTAAAGGTTTAAATTAAAGTAAAAAAGGTTTAATTCTACGTTTTCTGTGTACTTTATTTTATCTATTTATCTTCCCAATTCTTTCATAAGATTATTCCGAAAAAATGCATAAATCATACCCCCCCCCCCCCCTCCACCAAGAACTATCACGTTTCAACGCCTAATTTTCAAAAAATTTGAGTGGTTTTGGTTGCTTTGAGTGGTACGTTTCGAGTTTCAATTGGTACCGAGCGAAGATTGAATATTTTTGTGCTCATTAGTTGGGTATCCATTAAAATCGTGGGAATTATAGTTTCAATGAGTAATCGATGCAGAGATCGTTCATTTCGATCGGGGAACATACCTACCTTGGGTCACTTTCTATCAACTTTGCCCGAAATCACTGGACATTGTCGACAATGGCCGTGTTTTGGATATAATCATCTGCAACATACATTATTATCCATCATACTGAAACGGGTGGTTTGGCGTGAATATGTACGATAAGCGGGAAAACAATGAGAAATCAAGGTGATTAGAATGAGAGCCGTTCATTAAAAACTAACTTTTTGAAAATCACCATAAAAAATTATTTGTTGGAGGAATGTGGTAAGAAATCCTGGTTACCTGGTATTTCCTACTGGGTGATTCGGTGGTCGTGCTGGATCCGGACTCCCAGGCTTCAGGAGGCGGTGACGTCACGGGAGAGATCGCCTGGGGTGGAGACGTCGAACCAAGACCGCTCTCCGACGTACCCGAGTCAGGCCCTTGGTGACCTTTCACCATCCCTGCGTTACAAGCGATTTATGAAAATCAAAAGCTCGAGCGAAGAATTAAAATTGAATTAATGTAAGAGTCAACTACGAAAAATAATGATTTGCCTCACATTTTTAAATTATTTTTTTCGAAAGAGGGTTTACTGATACGGAAGAAAACTAAAGTGTGCTGCTCGAAAAAGCATCCAAAAAATTTAGAGAATATAATGAAGATGGAAATTTGAAATGTAGCGGCAAACTGTATGGGGGCAGCCACGTTGTGACGTATCCGCCTGCCTAACCAATCTGATTCAATTGCTCGGTGATTTCATTCCCGCTTAGACCCCTTCTCTCTGGGGTTATCCGTGAGAAGGTTATGAAAACAAAGAATAAACGTGAGACAGTGTTCATGCAAGTGTATTCAGTCGTGATTCAAGTAAAGTTCGCTCAGGTGAACACTCATAATAGGGAGGAAGGAAAAACAGTGTTTAACCTTCCATCGGTAGCGCCTGCGGTGTTTACACTGCACTCAGAAGAAAGCGCTTGCCCTCTGACCAAATTTCCAAAAATTTATCCTACCCCCTTCTGTATTTTGGTTTATTATTTTCAATAATGAACCTTTGGAATCGACTAAGAAAACAAAATTTTTAACACCCGCCTGCCTAACCAATCCCGCTTAGACCTCTTCTCTCTGGGGTTATCCGTGGAAAGGTTATGAAATCAAAGAATACCTAAACGTGAGACAGTGGTCATGCAAGTGTATTCAGTCGTGATTCAAGCAAAGGTCAGGAGAATACTCATAATAAGGAGGAAGAAAAAACAGTGTTTAACCTTCCATCGGTAGCGCCTGCGGTGTTTACACTGCACTCAGAAGAAAGCGCTTGCCCTCTGACCAAATTTCCAAAAATTTATCCTACCCCCTTCTGTATTTTGGTTTATTATTTTCAATAATGAACCTTTGGAATCGACTAAGAAAACAAAATTTTTAACACCCGCCTGCCTAACCAATCCCGCTTAGACCTCTTCTCTCTGGGGTTATCCGTGGAAAGGTTATGAAATCAAAGAATACCTAAACGTGAGACAGTGGTCATGCAAGTGTATTCAGTCGTGATTCAAGCAAAGGTCAGGAGAATACTCATAATAAGGAGGAAGAAAAAACAGTGTTTAACCTTCCATCGGTAGCGCCTGCGGTGTTTACACTGCACTCAGAAGAATTCGCTTAGAACGATAACCAACTCTTAGAAAAAATGGGGGGAAAAACAGTGCTGTTTATTGGAAACAAAGACCGACTCTGATAATGAAAAAAAAAAGCGAGTGCCGGTTTTTGGAAACAAAGACCGATTCTTTGGGAGCAAAGAACGACTCAGAAAAAAAAAGTGCCAGTCCTTGGAAACAGGGATTGATTCTTTGGAAACAATGAACAACCATGAAAAAACGTCTGCCAAGTGGGTGTGGCACATAGCTTCCTCGTATCCATAACCCGATTATATAGATGATCCGATGCATAGCAGTTACTCTCAAAACATCACAACAAGTTAATCTGTAACATCCCTGAAAATTTCATTGAAATCGGATGGAAAATGTAGAAGTTATGGCCGTTACAAGGAATTCACGTTTGCGCATGCGCAGTGGCTACTATCAGTCCGAAGGTGGTGATTTTCATAGGGGACCATTTAAATACTAATCTGTAACATCCCTGAAAATTTCATTGAAATCGGGTAGAAAATGTAGAAGTTATGGCCGTTACAAGGAAATTCACGTTTGCGCATGCGCAGTGGCTACTATCAGTCCGAAGGTGGTGATTTTCATAGGGGACCATCTAAATACTAATCTGTAACATCCCTGAGAATTTCATTGAAATCGGGTAGAAAATGTAGAAGTTATAGCCGTTACAAGGAAATTCACGTTTGCGCATGCGCAGTGGCTACTATCAGTCCGAAGGTGGTGATTTTCATAGGGGACCATCTAAATACTAATCTGTAACATCCCTGAAAATTTCATTGAAATCGGGTAGAAAATGTAGAAGTTATGGCCGTTACAAGGAAATTCACGTTTGCGCATGCGCAGTGGCTACTATCAGTCCGAAGGTGGTGATTTTCATAGGGGACCATCTAAATACTAATCTGTAACATCCCTGAAAATTTCATCGAAATCGGGTAGAAAAAGTGGAAGTTATGGCCGTTACAGGGAAATTCACGTTTGCGCATGCGCAGTGGCTCCTATCAGTCCGAAGGTGGTGATTTTCATAGGGGATCATATAAATACTAATCTGTAACATCCCTGAGAATTTCATTGAAATCGGATGGAAAATGTAGAAGTTATGGCCGTTACAAGGAATTCACGTTTGCGCATGCGCAGTCGCTTCTATCAGTCCGGGAATGATGAATTTCATAGGGGACCGTCTACACACCAACCCGCACAATCCCTGAAAATTTCATTGAAATCGGACAATAACTTCGTATAGTTATGCGCGTTACAAGGAATTCATGACAGACACACAGACAGACAGACAGACAGACAGACAGACACACAGACACACAGACACACAGACACGGAACCAAAATTGTTCAGAAAGGTCTAAAACGCAAAACGCGAGTGAAAATTTTGATTTTGGAGAACTTTTTTTTTTCGTCCTTGAAAAGTGAAAACAAAGCTTCCGCTACCTTGGTAGACTCGGAAGCAAAAAAAATAATAATAATAAAAAATAAATAAATAAGAGTGGTGGTTGTCCGACAATGAGAACTATCAAAATTTTGTATTTAAAAAAAATAATGTAATAAAATTCAAAAATTATCAATGTGTATTCTAGCAATTTTCTTATATAGGTAATGTGTTAGCCTATTGTAAATATTTTCCAAAGTATAATAATTTTGCTTCCGAGTCTACCAAGGTAGCGGAAGCTTTGTTTTCACTTTTCAAGGACGAAAAAAAAGTTCTCCAAAATCAAAATTTCCACTCGCGTTTTGCGTTTTAGACCATTCCGAACAATTTTGGTTCCGTGTCTGTGTGTCTGTCTGTCTGTCTGTGTGTCTGTCATGATTTCCTTGTAACGCGCATAACTATACGAACTTATTGTCCGATTTCTATGAAATTTTCAGGGATTGTGCGGGTTGGTGTGTAGACGGCCCCCTATGAAAATCATCATCCTCGGACTGATAGAAGCGACTGCGCATGCGCAAACGTGAATTCCTTGTAACGGCTATAACTTCTACATTTTCCATCCGATTGCAATGAAATTTTCAGGGATGTTACAGATTAGTATTTAGATGGTCCCCTATGAAAATCATCACCTTCGGATTGATAGTAGCCACTGCGCATGCGCAAACGTGAATTCCTTGTAACGGCCATAACTTCCACATTCTCCATCCGATTTCGATGAAATTCTCAGGGATTATGTGGATCAGGTTGTAGATGGTCCCCTATGAAGATCATCACCCCCGGACTGATAGTAGCCACTGCGCATGCGCAAACGTGAATTTCCTTGTAACGGCCATAACTTCTACATTTTTCATCCGATTTCAATGCAATTTTCAAGGATGTTGCAGATTATCTTGTTTTGATGTTGTGATGTTTTGAGATTAACTACTATGCATCGGATCATCTATACAATCGGGTTATGGATACGAGGAAGCTATGTGCCACACCCACTTGGCAGACGTTTTTCCATTCCAACACAAATGTATCATAATGTAAATTTAAGGCTGAATGTAGCAATTTTACGACGCCAATAAAAATTTAAAAAAAAGAAAGCCCTCTGAACAAATTTCCGAAAATTCTCCCAACAAAAAATTGTCACAGAAAATTCTCTGTATTGCTTCCGAGTCTACCAAGGTCTAAGTAGCGGAAGCTTTGTTTTCACTTTCCAAGGACGAAAAAAAAAGTTCTCCAAAATCCAAAATTTCACTGGCGTTTTGCGTTTTAGACCTTTTTGAACAATATTGGTTCCGTGTCAGTCTGTGTGTGTGTCTGTCTGTCTGTCCGTCTGTCATGAATTCCTTGTAACGCGCATAACTATGCGAAGTTATTGTCCGATTTCTATGAAATTTTCAGGGATTTTACAGATTAGTATTTAGATGGTCCCCAATGAAAATCAAGGCCTTAAAATTTATGGAAGCCTCTGCGCATGCGCATAAGTAAAATCCTTGTAACAGCCATAACATTTACATTTTTCATCCAAATTTGATGAAATTTTCTAGGATTGTCCAGATTAGCGTGTAGATGGTCCCCTATGAGGGTAGTGAAAGGTACTTAGAGATTGGTGTTTTGAGATCAACTACTATGCATCGGATCATCTATATAATCGGATTATGGATACGAGGAAGCTATGTGCCACACCCATTTGGCATTTTTTGTTTAGGATCCCACTCCCTGAAATGCATAAGAGTCGCCCCCTTGTGTGCGACGTAAAAGTTGCTATTCAGTTTTGCTACAGGCGTCATCGAGTAAGGCATGCGCTGAGTACCTACTGGGTATGGACAGCTGCGCGACGAGGCTTTCTGAGGTTTTATTGTTTTGTTCAAGTTTACATATTCAATCCAATATTTCCCAATTGTATGAATAAAAATGTTAACTGAAGAGGGCGTACTTCAATCTATTGTCACTCAGATTGTCAGATTTTCCAATTTTGAGCAAAATACGCAACGAGAATGACTGGCGCGACCAACGCAAGGTTAATGAAGGGGTGGATTACTGTCAGACGCTCACGCTGACAAAGTCTCATGTTTCTCCCTGGGAAACCGAATCGTTGCAATTCGACTCCAGAAAAGGAAAATTGACGGCTTCCAGGGAAAGCTCCTCATCCAACCAGCGAGGAGAGGTGGAAGGACTGGAAGAAAAATCACCAAAAATATTCGACCGCTCATATGCCAGAAGATACGCCCCCAGCTGTTGAACAAAACTGTTACGCGCTGCCAAAATCGAGGTCGTGCATCAGCATCTGGAACCTAGTGCCCTTCGATCCGAGACGCACCCAAATCTGTTGCCTTCCGCTGTGTGAAAAGAGAGCGGTATCACCACAGTCTACTTGGTCCGAGAGTACCTGCCGCCTCCAGGAGAAGAAGTGGGTAGCTGCCACATCAACGCCTCCTGGGACAAATCTCCAAAGTCTATCGAGACCCGAAGAAAGGATCGCCAGGTCAGTCCTAAGTACTTAGCTTCAGCTTACCCGATCTCGACTTCCGCCGTCGCCGTCGCGAACCCGCGCCTTCCGCGAAACTCCGTAATCTCGCGACGACACGCGGTCAGGAGGCACATAGGTAGGGATAGACTAAGCTACCACCTAAGGCTTCACTTTCACCTTTATATTATCGAAATTCAATCCCCTTTTCCAATTGTCAAATAAACCCGTTGCTCATTCAAAAATCCAAACAAGTGTTTTCTCTCAAAAATCCATGAAGCCCGAAAGTATCAAGTACTTAGGAACAAGAGATAGTGAAATATAGCATTTTCCAGTTGAATTAAACCTTTTTCCAAAAGAATTAAACCTTTTTCCAAAAGAATTAAACCTTTTTCCAAAAGAATTAAACCTTTTTCCAAATGAATTAAACCTTTTTCCAAAACAATTAAACCTTTAGCGGGAAAATAAGGAATGCAAGTATATGAATCGCGAAACAGTTTAATCATGAATTAGGTTGAATGAATTGCAGAAAAGTGAACAACAAAGGCGTGAACAAATAACGAAGGGTCAATGAATAATGAGAACAAACAGAAATTAACAGTTGTTAATGCAGCGGGTCTCCATTCGCCGCTGCAGGCAACAGTAGGGACATGTCTGTGACATAGTTCGCGCAGTCTTGGGGGGTGTACTTGTTGCAATTACTTGAGTAAGAATGTGCTCTTCTCGGCGGCCTAATATTCCTCTTGCTGCTAACTTGACTTTTGCAAAAGCTTTTTCATCAACCGGATTTAGCATCGGCGAGTATGGTGGTAAAAACTTTATGGCCATTTGTGTGGAAGCCATGAAGTTTTGCACTTCATTTGCTCGATGAATCCGAGCATTGTCCATTATAAGTGTTACATCCTCTGACAGAGGACCTCTGTATCACGTAGTTCCGTTTCGAGTTCCCGTAGAAAGTTAACGAAAATTTGGGCAGTCGTTGTCCCAGAAGTCACAATTTTTGAGTGAACGATGCCTTGATTGTTCAACGCTACGATAAGCGATGTGTTTCGCCCTCGTACGGTGGGAACAGTGACAACGGCTCTTGTTCCTACTCTTGAGCGAGCTTGAGATCGCCTGAGATGAAGATTGAAGCCACTCTCGTCAATGAAAATGAGTTTCTCCCTGCTTGCTGGAGCTGACTGATTGAAGCCCAGGGCATATCGTCTTCTGGCCTCAATAGTCGCCTCACTATTCATTCTATCTACTTCCAGTGAGGCTTTTTTAAGAGTAATTTTTACTTCATGCAAGGCCCTGTGTATGGAGGAAGTACTCAAATCTATATTTCGCTCAAGTAGATTCTGCCTAATTCGCTTGATAGTTATACCAGGCTCATTTTCAATCGTTCTTTCGATCATTTTAAGCACGTCGGAGCTGACTTTCCTCGGTCTGTGTCCTCGTGGTCTGTTGTTAACAACTTCATTATCTCTCTTATATTCACACACTATGGTTTTTCCAGTATTCAAATTAATACCTGACTTTGAGGCTGCTACCTTAACTGAATAACCTTCTTCGTATAAATTCACAAACAACTTCTTTTTTTCAATAGAAACACTCTGGTATTTCCCACGTCTCCGTCTGACATTCTGACTAGCGATAGTAGATTCTGATGAACTTGATTCACTTTC